>OY720632.1:98915852-101415852 GCA_963169105.1 Ceriagrion tenellum | reverse complement strand
GATATTCAAGAAGCGTTTGAATGAACTCCTTTGTGACTTTTTTATTTAACTGACCGATATTTGGACACTCAAACTGGATATGCCTTCAGTATTACAACGAATTGTGAATTTTTATAATGCAATATGATTACTTATGAAGTAATGCGATAGATCGATAGTTTATATGCCAGAACGTCAATGAAGAAAATATATGTTTCATGCAAAATGTGATCGGTCGGGGAGTATAACTTTTATTCAAATAGACTGGCAAATATATTTTTGAATTTATTCATACGACCTAATAACAGTTCAATCATCTGAGATGTCAGTCTTACCATTTCTCCTCCAAGTCTAGAGAAAGAAAACAGTGCGAATTTATTTTTTTAAGTTCTACTTTTGGCTTGTTGAGATAATCAACCCATCCATTTAAAAGCCTTCATCTTGACGAAAGTATGGTTAACTCTATAGTTGATAATACGGTTTCTTTGTAGATTTGGCTAATTTTCTTTCAACATGGAGTGTCCTAGTTACAAACTATTTCCTTGAAAATGAAAAAGGTTTGCGTCAAGTGTGTGTAAATCAAGCTCGAAAAAGCTTGAATCGCGAGCTTCATTTTTTTGCTAAAAATGAAGTAATTTTAGGCATCTGTTAAAGATTTTTCAGAGTTGGGTCTCATCTCAAATATATATATTCTTTCTTAATTGAATTAAAAAACTCAAAGGATTTCATCACTTATTATTCTTTATGATTCTTATTACCTGTAGACCAACGACAGCATAATGCATCATTCTCCGATTGGAGATTAAAAATTATATCATACATAAATCATTCTAAGCTATAATCATGATTTTTTTTGTTTCATTTCTAATTTTGAGACATTATCTGATGACGAGGTTTGTTATATTTATATTACGACGGTTTGTTGATATTTTATATATGACGATGAGATCTTTATTCATTGCAGTTACAGTTTGGATCTGCATTGCGCTATTTTTTTCAAATCAATGATATTCAAAGCGTCATAAATTTGATATTCATTATTATGAAAAACTAATATTTAGCACGTTGCAAACCAACATTGGTGAGAATCGAGGACGTTCGACCCACGGCCATGTTTGAGTTAGGGTGAAATCGTCCCGTTTTTCATCTCCCTCTAAAAATGCTGGTGATCGGCTGCTTTAAATGTAAGATAAATTGTATTGATTCATTTGTATTGTAACCTTTGAAGTTTGAATATAATCCTATCCTTCCCACGTGGTTGTCTCGGCTCAGTGCGGGCGTTGGCGGTCCACTAACCCCGTATATGAACTGGGCGCTTATAAGTCCGCTGTGCGTCGCTGAGCCTCCCTTGATCAAATACATATATGGACCCGACTCATGTCCTTATCCGCTTTCAGGCGGGGCTTCTCGCTTCATCTTTCCCTCGCTAACACCCGTTATCACCCCCTTTGTCTAACGCGTCTAACCCCTGCATCCCGTACCCCATCACAATATCGCCACCTGCCAACCCTCGATATTTCTGCTCCCGACGTAAGCGTCAAGTCTCATTTCGAAACCAAAGGACGTCTCTCGCTTCGGCGACCCCGTCGTGAGGGGGTGGGGGATCGGCGGGGTGGGTTCCCCCCGGGAGACATTCTGGAACACAAGAACGAAATCCCAAGCGCTCGTCCAGCCGAATCCTTCCATGGATTACGGTTGGCTCTGTGACCATATCGCCACCACTGATTGTTATTGTCGAATCGTACGGCTGTCATATGGGCTGGCTATTGACATTATCTTTTCCACATAGTATTGATAACCGGGAGCAATGCCTTACTCTGGATGCACTATCGCGTTACACGCACTGTGAGCTTATTTGGGCGGGACCTTTAATATGGATAGCGACTTATCATTATCATCACATTGGGATCCCAGGAGAATGTCTCAGATGAGTGAGGCTTTATTGAACCATTTGTGTTGTCTTACTATGGTTCATGAACAGATTATGGGCATTTATAAAATATAACAATACTTTTTCGATGGTCTACTTTTCCGATTGTTTTTCTTTATGCTGATCTGATTAGTTTCAATGGTATCACATAAAAATTATAAGTGAACATCAAGGTTTGAGATCTCTTACCAGCGTCGCACAGGTGAAAAGTTACAGTCACATTTCCTCCTCCCTCCTAACCATCCTTATTCTCACCTCTCGAATTCATAATGTCATGAAACCATCGAAGCCGGTCAAATGCGGAAATAAATGAAAGTTATGAATGATTACTTGTATTACATAGCGTTACCTAGCCATAAACTTGTTTAAATTTTTTAAATTAATATTTTTATCTTTTAGTTGTTGCATGTGTTCCCAGAAAAATATTCCCGTGTAAGCCACAAAACAAATTCCTATAGAAATAATGCCTCTTACCAATGAACATATCTATAAAAATAGTCGCATCCTAGGAAATAGGCGAATAGATCGGTGACGGGCTAATGCTTCGATTCAGTGCCCTGATCCATGTGTACCACCGCGTAGAATATATTGAGCAAGTCATGGGAAGTTTGAAGTTTATTAGGTCTCATTTCAGGGCAGTGACGCTGTCGTGTATGAAGCCTTGCTGTGGAACTGTCAGAAGGATTACGGCAGCCTATGGAGTAGGCGCTCTGCTGAAGAGGCTATGCTGCGCTTTTGAACGCTTCCGTTCCCAGATCAAGTAGAAAATCGTTCATAAGATTAGGCTGTCTACTTTTGAAATTTTAAAGGGTTTCCTTACTTTTAATTTCTGCCCAGGTTGTGGAGTAGATAAAAAAGGAAATATTAATTTTCTCAGAAAATAATTCTTCTTTCCAAGATGCTGATGTTCGGCCAAATTTCATTTTCCAGGGAACAAACCATAAATTTAACTGCACAAGGGGTACAATATAATGGATAAAGAATGTTTACTTTCTTTTTATGTTGCTAATACGGATTTAAAGGGATAAAAGTAATATTTTGGCCTTATATGCTCTGTTTTTTCAAGCAAATAAATATGTCGAAGTGTCATTGCAGAGAAATACTATTTCATGATTTGTTCACTGTGAAACAAAAATCTTGAACGAAATGTATAGTAGCTTTTCCTTTAAATCAGCCGAATGTAACAAAAGTGTTCATTTATCTATTTATTAAACTCTCCTAATTATATTTTTGCTCTCACTGCAGAGTATACCTTATAACGAGATGCACCTCTGTCAAACCCGGACGTATCTCTAGCACTTTCCAACGACATATTATAGCATTGCTCAAAATCTGTCGAGAACTGATTGCAATGTAATATTGTGTTCCTTTTAATTTTAGGGAAAACTTGGCGTATACTATACAGGTATCGCGTGCACAAATATTAAACATCCATTCGAGTTATCATTCGACCATGATATAGCTATAAACGTGAAGTTATACACTAAAATACAGTATGATTAACGTTTTCCTATCTTTTGCAGGGTAAAATTTACAACATGCATAGGTACATACACACCAATCACGCCGTCCCCGTCCGGGGTAGGCACAGTCAAAACGTTTCTCTCATAAATACATATTTGTGCACCTAATTCTGCTTCAATAATTTTCTTCCTTTCCTAGCCTTACATACCCTATCACAACTTACTCATAAGAGTTAGTACAAAGTAGCCTCGAACGGCCCAAGCCACGATGGACGGCGAAAGCTGAATGAAGTTGGCCCATCAAGATACCGTTAAATTTCCAAAGATTCATGAAAATTAGTAAAAATAGTTAGCATTCGTGCTACATCTTAAATAAAATGGCTAGCGATTAAAATGCATTATACTTCAACTAAGTAATTTATTTATATATCATTATCTATTTTTTTAATCTCTTAATTTTTTAATTTATTTTTGACGACACGGTTTAAAGCTTGTGTGAAAAGTCTCATTTGCAGATTGATTTCTACTCCTTTCTACTGTTGACGGCTCTACTTGGTGGAATAACATATCGAGGGAGAATTTAAAACACTTAGTAATATTCCACAAACAATTTATTTTCCCAACCGGTTTCAACGCTAACGCGTCATTTTCAAGGGACAATTCTCAAAGTTCTTGGGAGGTGCGCCAAATATATATCCAATTCACAATGGGGGGGAGGGGAGGTTAAGTAAAAAGGGGGGGGATGGATAGGGAGGGAGGGTGAGGGTATTGCGAGGAAGCAACCGTCAAGGTGAGGGAAGGGGCTGTGGGTGTAACACAGAGGTGAATGGAGAATATTTAAAAACAGAACAGTCATTTAAAAGCACAACATCAGGGACACCTTGTCTCATACTAAATTCAAAATTCTCTAAAAAGTCCAGTTTAAAACCTTTGTCATTGACATGTAAAACCTTAGGTTTAAAATTACATTGGTGACCAGTTTCAATTATATGATTAGCAAAACCTGATTTTGGGTCATTATTAAATATATATTTCATATGTTCTTTCGCTCTGGTAGCAAATTTGCGACCAGTTTGACCCACATAAACACCATTGCATCCTTCACACTCTAATAAGTACACACCACACTTTTCCATAATGTCCATCTTGTCCTTGGAGTTGAAAAGGAGTTTTCCTAATGTCACTGGGTTATAGTATCCTATTCTTAACCTGTCGTCCTGGATGTGTCTCGTTATTTTGTGGGTTAATGCCCCTAAAAATGGGAGTTTGCACCATTTATTGGGTTTGTCTAGGCTTATTCTGTCGAGGGTTGACAAAAGAGAAATTGTTTTTCGTTTTATTTGCTTGGCTAGTAGTCTTTGGACAAGAGAACAGTTATAGCCATTACTTTCGGTGATCGTTTTTATTGTTTTTAGTTCCTCTTGATAGGAGGAGTCTGATAGGGGGATGGATATTAGCCGGTTTATCATTGAATATATGCCTGCAAATTTGTGGGTGTGGTGGTGAAAAGAATTACTCGGGATTATTACGTCCGAGTATGTGTCCTTTCGAAATATTGCAAAGGAATGTCGATTTGTATCAATAGAAATTGTGAGGTCTAAATAATTAATTTTTCTATTACCCAATTCCATCGTAAATTTGATAGCTTCGTGTCGGGAGTTTAAAAAGGCTAAAAACTGTTCTAATTGTCTGCGGCTTCCCGTCCATAAACAAATAACATCATCTACATATCTATAATAATATATAACATTCTTTAACAGTGGATGGTTTGAATTGAAAAGGTTATTTTCTAAAGAATCCATGAACATGTCTGCAAGTATAGGGGAGAGCGGGGAGCCCATGCTGAGGCCGTGATCTTGTTTGTAATATTTCCCGTCAAACAGGAAATAATTCTGTTCGATGCACAGGGTGAGAAGTTGGTAGAAGTCGTTGATGAGATCTTCTCCACACTTGGCTCTTCTTAACCAGGAGGTGGCTACACCGATGGATTCCTTGGCCGGGACGTTTAGTATGAGACAAGGTGTCCCTGATGTTGTGATTTTAAATGACTGTTCTGTTTTTAAATATTCTCCATTCACCTCTGTGTTACGCCCACAGCCCCTTCCCTCACCTTGACGGTTGCTTCCTCGCAATACCCTCACCCTCCCTCCCTATCCATCCCCCCCTTTTTACTTAACCTCCCCTCCCCCCCATTGTGAATTGGATATATATTTGGCGCACCTCCCAAGAACTTTGAGAACTGTCCCTTGAAAATGACGCGTTAGCGTTGAAACCGGTTGGGAAAATAAATTGTTTGTGGAATATTACTAAGTGTTTTAAATTCTCCCTTGATTTCTACTCGTCTCATGAATTTGGGTCATTCGCTGCGGGCGTCATCATACGACTATGCTCGTCTTATAATTTTAATTCTTAAACTGGTTTTGGTAAAAATAATGTAACATATAAATGTCAATAAAGTAAGAAATGAATGAGACACAATAAGCGTAAAACAAATAAATGGCGGAAATTGCTCTTATATTCGAACATTAAGCCAGCTTACAGGTAAATATATCTCATATAATAGCTACACTTTACATACATATTCTCTTCATGTTTATGTAGCCCCTGAATTTTCCAGATGTTCTTTGTTAGATGGTTGTCTAGTGTTAATACTTGAAATAAAAGTTTGTATAGCAAGGTAGTTTGAGCGAAGTATCATTTTACCCAGAAATGAATTTGGCCTCATTTTAAAGAAAAATATCTTACTCTTCCTAAGATACCAAAATATTAGCCCCTTGGCAAAATACTTTCCGAAATTTCTGACAAAAATTACCAGTCCCTTTACATGATAAATGGTACGTATGAGCACTCCAGAGTGACCTAATTTTATAAAACTGAATTTATAGCACCTAGATCTCATCAAAAAAATAGTATCGTATGATTGGTATGTTTTCACGACTATTTTTGAAAATTATATTGTCATCACAGTAATTCTTTTCAAGTTCACAAAAAAACCTTCCGTTGTAAAATATATTTAATTTTACCCAGTGACGAAAATGAGTGAAATTGAATACTTATATTGATATTATTATTTAATTACTTATAATTTCGGTCATATTATATTTTGTTACTGCTCCATTAATAATGCAATATTTAATTCATATTTACTTCATCTACTGATGTTAAAACGACTTCAAACCTGGTGTCTGCAAAGGACTATTTATCTTGCTCTCGCTACCTTCAGCTGTTTATTATTAGGGCCAGTCTTGCTTCGTTCGACATTAGCATTGTACACGGTAAATTCACCATCCACCCACATGAATCAAGCATTATTTCGAGCCCCCTCACCTAACGTCGGGACACCTCACCATCAGGCATGGTTGGATCATCGCTTTTTTGCAAAATCCGAAACGAAAGCCTTTGTGCCTTCATCTCTCTTCTGATTTTCCTCCCAACCACCGCAAGTCCGCCCACTCGTACCAAGGGTTCAGCCGACTACCAAAAGTATCCGAATAAAGTTCCTACCCCATGTTTTTTAGGCTTTACTCTCCGAGGCACTCGAGTCTATTCCATCATATATATTTCAACTTGCTCAAGCTTCGCCCGAGTCCTTTGCGGTTACATTCTGCCGATGTGTTCCCTCATGTCAAAGGAACATACCGCGCAGTTTGCTCGAGCTTGCGACCCTTGAGGTTATCTCATTCCTTGGGCAGAAACCTCTGCCAATCTCCTGCTTAGTAAACAAAATGCGGATGGGAAAAAACCAATGTGCGTTCTCATTTCTGCGTCGCGGACGTACCTGAGAATACATTTCTGTTTTCATCTTAATATAATGGAGAGAAATGCACGTTTTGGCCTATATTTATCGCGATAGGTATGCAAGTTTTAGAGATTCAAATTTGCAAAATCGTAACTCATGTCATACACACTTTGTCATTCTTCGCGAAATACCCCAAAGTTAATTGTATACCGTCGTATATACGACTACTAGTTCTTTTTTTTATTGGATGCAAATATTTGCGTGAGTAGATGCGAGAAAGCTTTTGAGAATTCATTCTCAGAATTTGAACCAAGTAAGAACCTGTATGAGTGTATTCCGCGGACTTGAGGAGGCTAACTTGCGTACACGATGTGATGAGGAGGAATATTTGTTTACGATTCTTCTTGCAAATTGCATACCTCGCGTAAATAGTTATTGGAATAAACCATGAAAAAATAAATAACTGACATCAGTTGGTAGTTTGTTGAGCGGATTACCTGCCAATTACCACCCCACATTCCACGAGCGATGCTATCCAGGGACTTTTTTTTCAAGTCAAGCCCAAAATGATCAATCTTTCCACGGGGTATTGCTACACCTAGTGGTTTCAGTGCAATTTTATTGTTAAATTTCTAGATTTGATTTGCATCCAGAATCGTTAAGGTTCCCTTACAAAATATCTCAAATAAATCATTGAATGGAGGTGTCCTGAGTTTTGGGCGATTTTTTTCATACATATCTTTATATTACTCCATTTTTCTTACTCACCGGAGCGTATGGTTGCACCTTTAATGACATATTGCGGAACTCAAATCGCGGAACACTTGTAATGACTTTTCTTCTCTTGAGCATGCGCTCAAACATATTTCACTCCATCAATTATAGATGGCATAAACTTCAGACTTTGGTATTATAAAAATACACATCTACGGCATTGCTTCGTCCATAGGTTTTTCGTGAAGTTATTCCTCCTTTATAGCTGCCCAAATAATGGCTGATCCAAATCATGAGCGCTTTAGTTTGGCAAACCGTTGATGAATAAAAACTAAAGTTTTTTTCTGGTTTTTTACCACTATATATTTGTATTTACTTTAAATCCTGAAGTGAAAAAAATATTCTTCATAGTGGTCAAGATCACGCTCAAATGCATAATATTCTAAGCGAGGGTGAAACTATTTAAATCTCGTTTTAGATTGAAACAAAATTCTTTATTCAGTCAAATAATTCAACTTACTTTGGAAGAACTATCTGACAGTAACCTTCTCCTCTCACATGTCAGTCGTGAGACATTATCAAAAAAGTTTTGTTTTTGCAGGACGTCATTGTAGCATCAATTAACGGTCAAACAGAGAAATTAGTAACGCCTTTGGGGACATGGGGAGAGATTCGGTTGGGCAATATGCATCCCAAGAGAGTAGAGTAGTGCCGCTAAACTCGGAGTGGAAAGTATGAATAGAGACAAGGAGCCTTCGGCATCGGCGAGGCGAGGTGTAGTTACTCACCTGAGGGATATGGAGTGTTTATTAGCGGGTAGAGGTCAAGATCACTCCGTGTACTCACTCCTTGCGAGGAAATTGAGGGAATAGGAAATCCCAAATGCCATTAAGATTGTACGAAAACGGATACAGTTGGAAAAAGTAAAAATAAAATGCATTTGTATAAGAAAACCTTTACAACACACGGTAATTAATTCCTCTTTGTTTACAATTTGCCTAATCATGCAGCCTAAAAAAATTTTCACCATGGTGAAATTGAATATCTTGGTATTTATTCCCCTGGGTTCTTTACTCCCGATCGATTTCAAAACCTGTGCATCGTCATTACGCGGATAATTTAACCTAACGAATGCGATCCTTGATCGACTGCCGGTTGCCGGCAAACTGTGCATTGGAATCAGGAATTGTACGTGTTGAGGTGGTTTGTGCATTATCCCAGCAGGCCAAAGGTATGTAGTTCGATTCCCGGTCAAAGGTGTTCCTATCGTTGCCGGTTTTGGTGGTAGTGGTATATCCTTAAACCATTGCAGCAGAGAAATATCTTAAAATATTTTCGATGTTACTTCAAGGTTCAAAAGTAGCAAAGGTTCTCGGAGAGTCACCTACCCCATCAGTTTTAAATTCTTATAGCCACTCATTAACGCTCATTGAGATGGAAATCTCGTATAAAAAGAAGTAATTATTAAAAATTTCTATCCTTAATTTATCAATAACAGATACGATACGACTCCAAAAATATTTGTATTTGACACTCAATTTTAACACCGAAAAGTCACGTCATCCCTGATTGGATAACTGTACATCAGTGTACTCATAGCGTGATTTGAGGAAGTACGCCGTTCGCACTCTTTCCAAACTCTTAATTCTCTGTCACTGTAGAGATTCAATCGATAACTCGACCTATTTTTTTTGACAGCTTTGTCTTTACATGGACGAGAATTGATAAGAGTGTATCGACAAATCATGGAAATGACCCGTGGCCATCGCAACCGGAACTTTTTGTCTCAATCGGGCGAAAAATGTGAGAGAATAATCGAGCGTGCCAAATTGATTTTTCCCCCTTTCCCAGTTACACGAAACTCGATTGACGTGTGTGCCTCATTCAGTAACTTCTATTTTATTCCGTCCTTAGTCCCGGAGGTTAAAAATAATTGCACACGTTGTATTCAGTCTCTTTCACAAGCAAGGATGGCTTTTGTCAAATTCGAGCCTTTTCCGTCGCTCTTTCGCGCTTTCAATCAGGAATCTCTCTCTCGGGAGTTTAACATGCAGGGGTCCTTCCTCACGGGTCTCACGGCCCCCGACCCCGAAACGGTCCCCTCGTGGCAAACCCATACTCGTCACTTGGTGAAAGAAGTCCGGCGATTGACAACATCCGATGTCACGGCGTCCGCCACAGGTGAGCGCGACGAGATCGACGTCTTTCTATACACTTCATCGACCTTTTCAATGTAACTCACTCTCTCACGCGGAATGAATAGCGACCGTCAAAATTTTCCGCAGGATGTTTCCCGCGCTCCCTCTCCATCCTGCCGTCAAAGGAAGATGAATGAATGTATTACTTCAATCCCGACGATCCGATGAACAAAAAATAACGGGAGGAATGTCGCTGTCACTAAGCTAATTAACTCATCGGAGCTTTTTCATTAACGGGAGGGAAAGAGAGAGAATTCAGCGCAGAGTAGAAGGTCACGGCTTGCGACGCAGAATGCATATCAGTTAAATAGATTGCGTTGGAACGCCGAGGGAAATATAAGAGTGAACTTTGTAAAGGATTAAAAAAATACTTTTATACAGGACTGTGGCTGAGAGAAGAATGGCGGTCATTGATGGGGACTGGGGTCTGTCCGGGTTGGGGAGTGTATAATCCTATATATGGAGAGTTCGTTCAAAGTTCTCATCAGAGGGTTTGTTGGCATTGTTTAATCAATACGCGTGCACGGAACATTTAATTCGAAGCAGTAATTGTTAATCCGAAATGTTTGATTTTTGGACTCGCTCTGTGGGGGCCATTCTGTAAGACCTCGGAATATCCAAATCTCGAAAGTGACGAACTTTTTACGTCACGGCCTCGACAATTTCAAATAGGGCCAAAAATTATTTTGCCGGGGGCTTTGACATCACATCCGCGAATTTTCCGAGCTTTGACCACATCGAGACCTTACTTAATGCGGCCTCTACTTCGAGTTTTGTGTCACTTGGCAATGTCAAAAAGGTATTTTGTATTTGACCAACGTTTTTTCGGCTCACATGGCCTACGGGCAACAACATAGTGCGCCCGCACTTCCCGTCTTACAACTGTGACGCAGTGATGAGTGCTATTAACGAACAAATGTGACGCACTTGCTGTTTTAAATTGCACAGTTTTGGTGGTTTTATTGAATTGAACCAGTCGTCAATTCAGTCGTTTAGTTAGTGGATTAGTTTTATTAACGTGCTTCTGGAAAGTACTTCAGAATTAAAATTTAATAATGGAAAAGAGGTTCTCTAATATGTACCTTGATCGTCACTTTTGTCTGCTTCTTACTCTGGTAGTCTCCCTTTTCCACCCATGGCTTGTGTCCAAATATAGGGTCTATACTATAGTGGTCCCTATCTTATGGAGCCAATATCCTTGAATCTCTACATACCACTTGCATCATGACTAAAAAGCATGTGCTTCTTATTTGTTCAACGGTCTTATTGTTTCAGGTAGCACGGTCCAATATCACCGGAAACCTAGTCAGTATTGAAGATATCAACTGATTAAAGCGTGTTTGCAACAGTAATTATTGAAATAGGCTAGAGCTTATGTGATAAAAACCCCACTAGAGACAATATTCCAGGTAGCTGTTTGCCTTTTCTCCAAAACAAACATCGTTTCTCTCATACTGGAAAGCTGTGGCTTTCATCAAGGAAATGCATGTGCTGAAATGATGAATGATGCCTGCTTAAAGCCTCAATCGCACATGTGTAATTATAATCGCTGGGTGAGTTGAGTTGTCGAATGTCTACTCCACTTTTTTCTCAGCTTCACAATTTTACATTTTTTTCCAGATTCGATTGAAACTAAGTATCATGACAATGGTTTACTTGGTGACGGAGAACTTAGCAGTACAAAGAAATGCGTATTGAGTTCCTTGCGCTGCGTTGAAATGCGCGTTGTGTTTTAAACATGGGTGAGAATGAGAACGGAGAGAGTGAGTGGGGTAGCGAGGGAGAAGCAGAATCGTTGGAGAGAAATGAGAAAGAAAAAGAGATTGATGAAGATGGCACAGAGAAGGCAGATGAATTGGAGAATGCATTGAAGAGGAATGGAATTCTGTATGAAAGTGGAGGAAATGATGTTGGACGAGCTAGAAAGTGGTCAAAGGAAATGAGCTCTCAATGATCGCTGTGAGGGAAGATCAGGAGTTTAAAAGAATCTTAATAAGATGAAAATAGTTCCCGGGTCGCTTAAATATCGCCGAAAAATTCGTTATTTGATGCGTATAATACCATAAAACATACCAATAAATTGTTAAAATATCAAATTACAATTATCAAGTCATATTCTCGATCATAACCAAACCAAAAATGCAAATATTTTTCTTTTTTTGTCGTCCAATTCCTCTCTTCGCATTTTTCCGCGTGACATAAAATGACCAATTTATTACTAATGGATCCCGTTGATTAAAGAGGACTTTTATTTTACAAAAACGTAGGTAATGAACTATATTCTATACACCCACTTCATTTTAAGCATAAAATCACCGAAGGAGACATTTTTCCTGCCAGAGGCATTATGCACGTCGATGGCGACCCTAACGGAAGTCGGCGATGTTCTGCGTGATTTGTAGAAGAGCCAGTTTGAGGTCCTCGAGGCGGTTGAGAAGCCCTGTTTCTATGTCGCTGCCTTTCCTCCTCTCACAAGACCTCCAAGCTACCAAATCCTTTGCCTCCACTGAAAGTAACGTGCAAATAATTCACCGCTTTTTCCTTGAGAGGGGTGCAATTTTAAGTTTGAAAAGAAAAAACCCTCCTTAAGGCGGTCGAAGCGGTCTATTACTTATTCTTCCTATCTCCACCTCTCTAACGAAGGCTTCATGTCCAATTACCTTGCAACGAGCCAACTTTCAAGTTTGACAGTGTCATAAAACTCAAGCGCGCCTTTGGACCCAAAGGGCCATTGAAATCGGCTCTCCTAGCGGTGATAAAGTGGAAAGAAAAATGTCATTTTTGTCACATAACTTTTTCATTATAGTTCTTCTTCGCGCTATAGTAATCATGTTCATTAGTTTTTTATTTATTTTTGTTCCTATTATTTTTCAGAAAAAATGGTCCATTTTATCCTTATTCATATTTATTATTTTGTTTGCTACAGCAAAAATATTTAACATTTTTCTGAAAAATATTTAATACTCAAAGCATCATTAATGCCGCAACTTGATGTATTTTCAAATGAATTTTAACTGAGTATGTTATTTTAAATTTTATGAATCTTTCTTTTTTAATAAAATAGTAAAATTAATTTATATTTATTTAGTTTCAAGTTATGACGTACCAAAATGCTGCTATAATTACGGAGCATGTAGACTAGTAAGCATTATTTCAAATATTTTTAATAGAGTTCCCGTTGATTTACTGAATTTTAGTGCAATAGGTGAGGTAAAGAAAAAATTGAAACGATGGTTTGTGAATAAACCTTGCGTATAAATAGAGACTCACAAAATATCCTGTGCTTTGAAAATTTATTTTTTGATTAAAGTATTACAGTTGATATAATCATTCGTGTATGGAGAGGGCAAAAAAACTAATGTAACACTATATGGTGATTTTAATTTGTATTTGAGAGCCTTCTAATGAGCCATAAACAGGCTCAGGAGTGCTCTAATATTTTTGCCGTGATTTTACAAAATGTCTAAATGTTTAACTGTTTTTTGTATGCAAACTGTTGTCATTGGCATCATATTTCTGTTAAACACATAAATGATAACACAGATTTTAATGCTATGCACAGGTTTTGTGATTAAATTGCATAATTGCGCATTTTGTCATGATTTATGTATCTATTTCAATTGCTCAATTGATGGTTTTTCCAAAAACCTCTTTCAATGAAATATATTTTTGAACTTATTCTGGAATGCAAAAATGTAGATGTGAGATGAATATTTTCAATGGAAAAGTTAAATGAATGACTACATTGCCACAGAGTATTGACCACTCCTCGCACTCTTCATACTCTTCCGCTGATATAAAATGTGTAGCTCATTGATTAAAAACAGCACTTGGAATTCTCTCCCAAGACCAAGAAGCAAGATACATTTTACCTCTGTGGGATATAAACTCTGTTTTGCGTCATTTTCCCCTTCAACGTTCTCGCTCACTTCCATCTTTACTTTGAGGCTAATTTAACTTATCTTACCCATCCCGAGTCGTTGAACCCTTCGATGTAAAAAGTAATGATAAAGGCTTTTCCTGCTGTAAAGGAGTGTTTTACCTAGAGCTGTTTTTATTAAGCAACCATATCCAACTAACAGTATTACTAAGCCTAACATGCATTCTTCAGGCACTGGCCAACCATAATGCTATGAATGAAATGAATGGAACTCCACGGCCTTAGAATCACAAAAGATAAAATAGCATCAAAGGGCCATTTGGAGTTATTTCATCTTTTGTCATAATGTTTATTTTCCTTTAATAGGTTTAATAGGTTTTGTCATAAGGTTTATTTTCCTTTAATGACATACTTGGCAAAAAATGCTCTAAAATGTTCACTCTCTTCACCATTGCGCCTTCCATTTGGTGCTAAATGTTCCTTTAGAATTTCCACCAATGATAATGAATAAGTTGTGAATAAGTGATGGACCAAACATTTCAAAATAAAAGTTTTACCCTATTAACTAATAAGTTATTTTTTAACATATTAACTATTAACTTTAGTCTATTAACTATTTAACATATTAACTTATTAAAATTTTAACCCTTTCCGGTCCTGTGATTCCAAATGGAATCACGTCGCTTACCTGCGACGAGCGTCGATTTTTTCATATGTATTTCATGTAGAAGATGATGTAATCTATGTAAGGTGAAAATATGTGGTGAGATAAAATAAATTTATGAATTAATGAAAGTCATTTGAAATAATCGACGCTCGACGCAGGAAAGCGACGTGATTCCATTTGGGGTTCCATTTGGAACCACGCCGCTTTCCTCCGTCCGCGTCCGGACCGGAAAGGGTTAAAGTAAATTTTAATGAAGATCGTATTTTTAAAGCATTTTCACGGACGAAATTTCCATCATTTTTAAGACTAAAACAGTTCAGTACAGTACAATATGGCCTCTTCAAAAGGAATGAGATTGATAAGTCCTAGTTCAATCGTAACCGAATGGTAATAAAAACTTGATTCTGATTCCGATTGTGTCTTCCATGTGGAGTGTTTCAAAGTAGCTCCCAAATGTTTGATCGCTTGTCTCACAGTAATCTACCGACGTTTATGATTCCAATTGCATGTGAGGTTTGCATAGTTAATGAGTATTGCTGGCTTGATCAAACTTTAATATTAGAACTGTACGATTGTCAAGTTTGACATTTATCCCTGCTTAAACACTGAATTAAGTTTCATCCGTCTTAGTCGGAGTTAATTATAATAGCTGTAATTGACAAACCTAGGTGATATACGAGGATATCGTCAGATATGAAATAAGAACAATTTAATCTTTGACCTCGATAATTAAATGAAGCATAAGGATTTCTACTACCTTTATGCTTCTAAATATACAGTGATTCATTTTCTTTTATCATGTGAGTATATAGCGGAGCAACTCGTATATATTCCTGCTTTTACCCTGTGCGGCGCTACCAGTTAAGCAGAGGAAAACAATTTTCCATTGGCAATTAATTTACACATGCTAACTGACCTTTTCCAGCTTCTGACCAATTTTTAAAAGCAGTATTTGCACACAAAATACTCTTGACGCTCAGTAAAGAAAATATTGTCACTGTCTACCTACAAATTTTAGTCTACCGCAATTAGTAACCAGCGGAAAAATTGTAGTGCTTAGCTTCATCAACCCATTCTTCAAAATATCCGAGAAACCTAAACATCTTTGTTCATGCTATTCACTTTTGTAGATACTCAAAAATGCATTTTTAATTGTAAGCAATTTTAGATATTGAGCCATGCTATGGTAAAATTTGAATGATCAACAACTTTAACTCTACATGCTATCCTACTTGTCGCGATTATTTCGTCTCTTATCATACTAATACCTGGGAAATGGAATATTGGAATGTTTTTGTTCCGAGTCACCTCTAATGGCTGCGAAAAAACAACTGTTTTTATCATTGTGAATCATTTCCAACATTTTGCAGGGATTTTAAAGGAAATAAAATCGCCGCAGGAATGCAAATTGCACTCGTCCATCTTCACACTTAGGGGCTCACATGGCTTCACACGGAAAGTCGCCTAAAAGTGGCACGATTTTTGTAAATCCTGCCACTTAGTTAAAAAAGAGATTCTCATATGTTCCACGGCCCTTGATGTATAGCAAAAACAGTCGCTAAATTTTCTTTAAATCCGTAATTGTATCTGACATTAACAAAGGGCAATATATTAAGCGACTGTCAACCGGGCGCCTACTCAATAATTCATACTCGCTCCACCAAACGAGTGGAGAGGATTTCCTTCACTGTTTTGAATGATTTATCGCCGCAATTCCAGCCTTTGTGTGGGTGTCTAATAAAGACATTTGTTGTCACGCCCTCACGTGCCTCACGCAAAAGGATTCATCCGGCCAACTTCCCTCCTCACCAAGCATGCACCAGATTTTAGGTTCGCCTAAGGCTAGCTTACGTTTCCGCGGTACGTGCTAGATGACGCAAAGGTGACATCACGAACTGAGTCCTCTGCAGCGCTCAATCGCTACCACTATTGTGCTGAAGATTTAGAGGGCCTGCAATTGCGACAAAGCAGCGGAGAAGCAACTCGTGTTTCGTGACTACAGAGGAGGTTTGTGTTGTGAAATTAAAAAAGACCAAATGAGATTCCCTTTTAATTTTCCGCCTTTTTCTTTTACGGCCTATCCGCAACAAATGCTCATGCTTCACCACCTTAGAAGAGAACGTGCAGGATTTATTTACATCTGCCTCTGGTTATTAATTGCGAGCCACCACAAGGGTGTGTCACTAGGGGTGAGTTTTCGCCAACTTGCGCTGTAATAATAATGATACCCTAAAACCATAATGTGTCGATGGAGGGAGCTCTGTTCTTTGAGAAAGTTAGTTAATAGACTTGAGTGCACTATTTTAATGCTGAAATGCTCCCTTTTCCTCTCTCGTCATCATAATATGCACCAATTTCTAGAGTTCCAGAAGAGAGATACGTTGGAAAGGTACGAATAGGAAGGCTTGTCGCGACCGCATAAGTCTCATTAGGTTTATTGAGGTGACGATTTATGGTTCTTCGGACATATACGTGCTTAAATTGTATTTTGAAGAGGTGACCGACAGCTAAGGTCATTTGCGCCATCATGTACACGCTATTTGCGCGTCTATGTAACCGCAAAGATAGAGAAAGCAATCATTTAATTAGAAGGCTTTGATGAAATGAATAAATACTGGTTTTTCAGGCAAATAAAAACGCCGCGCAAGTAACAGGAGAGGAGTAGAGCGAAATTTGATATGTATATGAAAGACGAGACGTCTGACTTCTCATCTGAGGATTTTTTCGCTTTTTTATAAAATTTGACGTATTTTATTCAGATATATGTTGTCCTTCTCATTCAAGACTACCCATTCTTTGGGACCTTCTAGTTGGAATAGGTTTCAGTACGTATTAAGTTTTCTTTTTTTAGTGTTTTTTTAACTGCTTGGAAAATAATGCAACCTTGGTGGAGCGAGAAAATGTTTAATAAAAATATTCATGTCTGCAATGACTTCTTTGGGCGAATGTAAAAAAAATGTCTCATCTAAAACTTTATTGGTCTAAAAGGATTGATTCTGGATTTTCATTTAGCAATTAATGGCTAATAATCGTCGACTGTTTTTATTTCATCATCACAGCCTCTCTAGTTGATAAAATGATTCTTGGTTTTGTAGTTTTGGTGGATGATCTGCATGATCATGATACCTCCCTGTCCTATGTTTTAATTCATTTTAGTGGTTACGCGTTAAGTTTATCTCTAGGTTTCATTGTTTTTCAACCATTTAGTTAATTTCCTCTCTAAGAGTTTCTTTCTGTTCCGCAAAAAATACGTCGATCATGGTAGTTCGTGACCTTTAAATCGTAATTTCGCCATTTTCATGGCTTCAGCTATTAAGGCTCTGTTTATTTTTATTACACACTTGCGAACCCGACAGACATTGTCCTGCCCAAACTTTGGCTTACCTGCTATTAGTGGGTTCAGCAAACGTTTTTTCGATATTCGAATTTTTGATAAACTATATACTAAGTGACATTTGACATTGAGTTTCACATTTCAATCGTTTCGTTTCTTCAAAACAACGCCAAGCTACGACGCAAGTGCGACGACTTGCGCATGTATTGATGTGTACGTCAAATACCACAGAATTCGACATCAGCGCCACCTATGGTACACAAACATAACTATAAATTAGTATCAGATGGTCAATTATTCATTAACTTTTCAGAAGGTTTCAACGGTCAATTATTCATAAACTTATGATTTTTTCATTTTAAAAATATTGGGGGATGGTGGGGGGTGAAATTTTGGGGTTATATGTTCTGATATGCGAAAAATATGCAAAAAATGTCAAAAAAATTTCCTAGAACCCGATCGCAGCGCCACCTACCGGGTCCATTTGTTAATCCAAACCATCCAGGGACCCACTCAAACAAACACAAAATATTTCATCAGAATCGGTCCAGTCGTTTGGGAGGAGTTCAGTGACATACACACGTACGGAAGAATTATATACATAAAAATGTGCAATACATGGCTCAATATAATAAACAGATGCTAATTATTACTCTGATTATATTTCCTACGTTATTTAAACGGTTTCATTTTCTTTTCAGCTCCCGTGGTCTCTGATGGTCTGGAAGGAGTTTAGCTGAGGGAAACTGTGTCAGCTTCACAGGTATTTTTTGTATACACCTAATGTCTTTTTTTAAGCGCATAAACAGTGGATTAATTCAGCTCCTACTACTTCCCTGGCTGTTTCTCAAATTATCCATCTCATTTCCATTTTTTTTATTTTGGGAACATGTATGATAGTCCTGCATATGGGTATAGACGTATACAGTAGAGTTATTTAATCTGGGCTCATATTATTATGTAGTAAACTGGAGATAAATGGATGCAAAGAGGGGCAAATATTGGGGAGGTTGTGAGTCAGCCATACCCTTTAACACCGTACCTGTTCAATATATTATTTGAGGAAGCTATTGGGACTATGAAAGCAGAAACCTAGTGAAAGGACAGATGATATTTCGCATTCGTTTTGCTGACGATAAAATTATCATGGTAGAAACTGAAAAGGAAAGAATAAAATATTCGCAACTTTGACTACTGCCATGATGAAATGTTAATTAAAAATCAATGTTTGTAAAACCAAATCTTTAGTTTATAGTAAGTAAGGTAGAAGAATTAATGCACACATAGTGATAGGATCCTATGAGTAGAGCGGATGGAGTAGTTATAAGAAAAAGAAGTTTCCTTTGATGCATGGTCACTCATGGTTGTAGATGTTTAATTTGAAATATGGAGAAGGATAGCGTTTACCACAAAACACTCTTAACAACAAATTAAATATTGTAATACACATATATTTAGATGAATAATAAGGAAAATATTTCCCAAAACCTTTATCTGGAGCTCTTCACTGCATGGAAGTGAGAGGTGGACCATCGGTAAAGTGAAATATAACAATAAGAAGCGGTAGAGATGTGGACATGGAGAGCAATGATGCGTACGAGATGGATTGACAGAAAAATGAATTGTTAAGTATTACTATTACAGAAGATCGGTGGACAGAGAATATTATTGGAAATTATGGAGATAAGAAATAAAACATTCTTTTGGTCATATGATCAGAAGCAACCCGTTTTTACTGTAATTTTGGAAGGGAAGTTTCTCGGAAAAAAGGGAAAGGAAGACCGAGGGTGGAAACCCTACCATTTCCTTCCGCTTCAAATTTCTCACTCTCTTCCTCCTTAATGACATTTCAGTCGCCCATCATTACCAGGTTACTCTTGCCTGGGGCTTATCTTTTGCCTTCTTATTGTTCATTTACCCCATCCACCTCTTTCTCTCAATCGTTACGTTTAAGCATGTAAACCTGGACCAATACGGAATCGTCGGGTGTGCTGTTATTCCTGCAATAGAATCCTGTCTCTCCCCAATTAAATGTTCATTACCATTTTCCATAGTTTAGCACTGAGTACCCCATCTATACTCTGATACTAATCTCCACTGCAGATTACCCGGTAACCATCACTTTTATCACTGCCGCTCTCCCTCCGTCTCACCTCGCCCATCCTGAAGGATTTTCTGTTCCCTTTCTCAGTGCCTGTTTAATATTCTATAGCTTCCCAGCACATGTCATCGTCCGAACATTGTGTCTGAATGCTATTTTCTTATTACCTTCTGTCCTTTTATGGTTCTAATTTCTCTGAATACGTTGTTGGGCCAAGGTTCAGCGTAGCGAAAGTAGGCGGATGACGATCGAGGAGCCCTTGTTTCCCTCGCTGCTGAGCACGACACAACCTTGGCGTATTGTAGTTGCTGGGATTTCATTATCTTTGAATGTTTTTGATTTTCAGAAAAATATTTAATTGGGTGGGCCTCCATTCACATGTGCTATGTGATATTTCTAGCTTGACATTATGACTCGAACTACATTGTGTCTAGCTCCTACACTTTAATCTGTATGACATGTGTGACCTTACCAGAAGCATTAGTAATGCACGAGTATTTTCTGATTAATTAATCCATATCGCAATTAAATCACCTTACTCTTCATGAAAGAGACAATGATAGATATAGCAACATAGATACAGATGATATTCAAAATTATACATTTGTGGGCAACTTGGTTCAATGAACACCAGTGCTACTTAGAACCGGTGTTCGTTATGGACGCGCAGGAGTATGCCTTCTTGAACGAGGATTGTGTAGATTTAAAAATTGTAAATCTACGTGACTCTTTGCATTAAGTGAAGCTTTCAATGCAGATTAAAAGCAGACAAACTTCCTTGAACCACAATTTTTTTATATTTCTCCTTGTTCGTGCTTTTAATTCTCATGTCGTGATGAATCAGGACAATCCACAAATTGTAGCCAATGAAAAATTCCAGTTTGGCATAAAATTACTTCTCTTCTTTCGCAAAACTATTCCCGTTATTCTTTGCTTGGGGTCATTTCATCGATTGCTACAGATCAACATCCTCATGATAGTCACCATAGGGTAATATGATATCGTGTTAATGTGAGCGCGGTGGGCATTAGATATTTTCATCAACAACTTTTCCTGAAAATATATATTCAGTACGTTCGATATAAATATGATTTGCTATCAATCATCAATGTCAGTGTTGCTTTTAATATTTCATGCAGTTTCCTTTCCCGTAAATTAGCAATATAAACCTGCCTTATCAGTTAAAATTGATTCTATTTCACATCAGATAATCTGCGCATTACTTTAACGAATCTCACCTCTTTAAATGGTCGTCTTGTATGGCGATGGAAACCTGATCGATTCATGGGATGAGCAGACCAACCGCAGTTTGATCTCAATTCATCCACTGAGCCTTATCTAATGCTAAATTCAAAATTTATCCATGTGACCTATTGAAGAAGGGACTGAAGTATCATTGCATGTTTACAACTTTTTTTTATCCTCAAACCGGGAAAAACTGTAATGATTATATTCGAGGTTTTACGTTAAGATTGTTCAAATGCAGTCGGTAAAATACGTGAGCTGCTGATCAAAATAGTTAATGTGCTTAATAGATGATTTAATTGATCATGAAAGATAATTATATCGGAAAAAAACCAAAAGAGTCATTCATCGTTCATGAAACGCTTCAGTGAAGTGTTTTCATAAGCTTATCTTAATTGCCAAAGTTTTCGTGGATTATAACGACCTTTAGAATGATTTGCCGCTGTTTTCTTGGAACATTTAATCCCGCAATGCAAGTAAAATCCGTTTTTCTGTTCTCCAGTTTATCTTTCTCCATTAGGTGAAAACTACCCGACAAACCTAGGTGTTTCATAGTTTGAAATGTTCATTACAACATTGCAGTAAATGTCAGTCGTCCGTCAATAAACCTCACTCTTCAACTCCTCGCCAAACAAGTCAAAAGTTTACAAACACCGTCCCAGGGCCACTAATCATTCAGTATGTAAATTCATTTCGGACAAGTACCTAGTTTATGACCACATAACCAGGATCGAATCGGACGAAATCAAAAGGGATTACGTACTAACACGTGTTCAGTTGGACGAATATACATTGAAAAGGGCGCAATGAGGAAAAGTGGTGATCAGTTTATGCTACTGGTTATTAACACGCGAGGAGAGGTATTTACCATTACTTATATGTGAGAACTGATGCTTATTATTCCCCATAATTTTCATAATACAGATACATTACGCCTGCAAATGTCAAATTATAAATGAAAATTCTGGTTAAAATTCCTGCTTTGGTAAACATTACAGTCTTTTGCGCTATAACAGCCTTTGCAATACAAATATGAAGATGCGTCAAATTATTGGTGAAATACGGAAAATATTTATTGTAAGGTTGAACTTTTCCCAATGATTCTGGAAAAAGTACATAATATTTTGACGTATAAGCATTTTTATTACTTAAAATCATGTATTTTTAGATAAATAAAGCTTCAAGCTCCTTCTTGTTCATCAATCCTCGATAATTTGCAAGTTTGTTTTTACTGCTTTAGTGGAGTCTCTTCATACCCGAAATTATTAATACATACACGAGCTAATCAGCAGTAAAATTAGTACTTATTTGAGAAAGTGAAAACTTCTGTGAAAAAAGTGTTTCAATTTATACCTAACCTCTTATTGATTTCATTTAGTGATTTTGTCTTAAATATTCTTTTTAAATATCCTTAAAAACTGCAGATATCCTTTAAATAGATCATTGAACTGGATACAAATAATTGCAATTTTTATCACCATAAAGTGCATTTTTAATCGTTGACCTCTGTCACTGTTTCCTCAATCGTATTCATTTTTCTTGCGCGCAAACAATCCTCTCGCGCGAAAATTCACTGCTAGCTGTCTGCAAGCTTCCTACATAGCGAGGCTAATTATTTATGTGAAAAAAGGTTTGATGCAAATCTTTCTGTGACCTGAAATATAACGTTAAAGGTTTACGTCTTTTACGATCTCTGTCTATTTCCTCTTAAAGAAAGACATCAATTATTTGTTGCGACTCGGTGAAAATTCTGGAAACATCTGTCAGCGCTCACAATCTATGCTGTCTCCTGCATTACCACATAATCGCTCCGCGCAGTAAAATTCATCAATAAAATAATGCTCTTCAGCCTAACACTTTGTAAAGCCTCCTATTAGTTGAATCTAATTGAACGTAGCGACAAAAAATCCAGGGAAATTCATTTTTGTGGTATATAGTGGTGAAAATATTCGAAAAAGTTGAACCACAACTGCAGCTCGGGAGATCTGAAATGATATCATTGTTTACCAGTTTCCAACGATTAAGAGTTAAGTCAGGCTTCACTGTCGAATGCTCCTCAAGCGCGATAACATAACTCGCTGAGCCTTGGCTCAGTTTATAAACGGCTTCTGTAAGCCGGAAGGAGACAAAGCAATACGAAGGTATGTTAGTAATGACCTGGAATTCGAGCCAGTAGTTTGCCGCCCTGATTAGTGAGTTACGTTGATCAATTCTGCAGAAAAACATTCTTTTTATGCCTTTTGACCTCATTATGGCGGATACACATCCACACCTTGTTACTCCCTGATAAATTCATTCCGAGAATGGCATGTGAACTAATAAAATATTTATTCATAACATTTACATAACTGCAAAGGTATAAATTGGATCCATTTGCAATAATAATGTATCGAAAGGTCATGTCTCGGAGTTAGCAATTAGCGTATGCTTTCTCCTCTTGTATCTACCTCACCTCGCATTATGACCACCAAGTGGCAGGGTGGCATCAGATTCCAATATGGCGGCTATGTGACTAAAAGCATTTCCTATTTTAGAGTTTTATTCATTGGTCGTGCAATCCTAAGATTGGTCGACTGCAGCCCTCCATCATTCCCTATCTAATGCTTGGTCCTGGGAGCTCTGCATATGTACTTTTCTCTTCCTTTGATCCATTAATTTATTTCTTGATCTTCCTCTGTGTTCTTTCCCTCTGTTTTACTTGCAATTATTCATCATCCAACTCTATTTTAGAGTTTAGCTAGGATACGTCCTCCTAATGTCTCCAGATTTATACAGTGGTCGATCTCTTCTTTTGGAGGCATGGCAACGACGTTTTTTACGTGCCACCTTAGCCAGGAAGATTTTATTAGCATCAGAACCCCATTACCGCCGTTAAAATGACCATGCTGTTTCAGCCGATCTAGATTAGCGTATAGATGTGTTGAATGTAACAAAAGAAGAACACAGAAAATTATGTGTTTAACTCGTTGACTTTATTTATTATCATTTGCCATGTAGTATTTAGAGCACATTTTGAAATATACTCCTATAAAACCTAATGAATCTATAATAATTACCGAGTTAAAATAAATAAATGATGGTTCCAATTTTTTTTAGAGGAAAAAGAAAAATAATAAATTTGCTGCGTAGGATTTCATGGATACTCCAAAAATGACGTGCAAAATTTATGTCTGCCGTAGAATTTGATGTAAAGTATCCCAACTTAAATCTCATTGGAAATCTGCGGAATTGAATGTATCACATGGAGCGTAACTGGATGATCAAAATTTGGAGTGGGTGCGGGATGCGGAAACGCACCAAGCCAATTACAAGAGAGGGGATTGAAAGAGGCGGATTTCAAACCTGATCAATATGCGCTTAAAATTTCTGAATGTTTTCCACGTTCCGCATGCAAAGTCTGAAGTCACATACTCTAAAACCCCTAAAAACAGAAAAATACCTGTCTATCCACACGGGTAGAGAAAAGGTGTCTGCTGTCCCAAGGCCTTTTGAAGAAAACTTGATATACTAGGCGACATGAACGTTGTCGCTGCTGACGTACTCGATAGTTTACTGTCAGAACTCTATGCCGACATTCCATAATTATCTATTTATATGCCTACTTATGCTGAGTTTCCTTTGGTCTAATGAGAATAATAAGGAAAGCATAGAACGCATCCACCGAACATAATATTATTGTAAACATTACCATTTTTTCCATTGAGGTTTAGGTCAAAGTAATGCATATTTTTTTGCTCTTTACTTAATTTTCTAATGTTTTACATTGTGATAATGAACCATTAGGGCTGCACTTAAAATTAATTCACATTGATGTTTTTTAATTTTGGATTCTAAGGTTATGGAGCGTAGAGTTGTATGGGGCAGAATTGTGGACCCTCAGAAAAGGCTGCAGGCATTTGAGAAGTGGGTATGGAGGAGGATGGAGAAGGTGAGGTGGAAGGAAAGAAAGACTAACTAGGAAGTGCTTGAGATGGAGGGAGAGGAAAGGAAATATCTTAATAAAATTTTGGATCGGCAGAATAGGTGGCTGAAGGATGCAACAATGGGTTGCCCAAGAATGTGATAGAGGGAAGGATGTTGGGCAAGCGGAGAGAGGGAAGGAGAATAGGTTTCAAGGACAGGATGAAGCAGTGTTGATCCTATGCTGAGGCGAAAAAGAATATGCTAGAGATAGGCCCCTAAAAGTGTAGAAAACCGGGAGAAGATATCCAAGATATTCAACAAAACCTACCTTAACCGGTAGAATACTATTTTAAAAAGATATTTAAATAGGTTAGAAAGCATGCGCAGATGTTTTGTACTTTGCCTTTTAGAGAGTTTCTCGTGAATATTAATCTTAAGAAGTCTATTTCTTAGCTATTTAACATTTGTATACTGTAATAAAGTTGAAACTTTGACAAAAAACGCAATGAAATTTAAGTTGTTTTATGACAAATTGTCATACAATAAATTTTGCAAAAAGTATTATTATTTATAATTTCAACGTAAAGACAAGCAAAAATAACGATATTACTATGTGGGGTTAAATACAAGTGAATTACAAGTATTTATATTCAACGTAAAGACAAGCAAAAATAAAGGTATTATTATGTAGGGTTAGTTACAAGTAAAAATCTGAATAGTTAATTATCTTCGTCATCTCTATATTTGTACATTTCACTACCTTTTTGGGGTGAATTATAGATGAGAGAAGAGCCTATAGTTCTAATTTGTCCAAATTAGTTTGCTTATCCTTTTCTGGCTTTCAGCATTTTCTTCTCCGAATGCTTCGACAAATTCCTCCGACGTCAAATTTCTCAGAGATCAGAAAACTTTTCCACTTAACGCCGAGCACATTCATCTCTCTAAATAATTTCCTCTAGCCTCTACTTTCCTATCTTCCTTTTCCCTTGTACGTCTGGTTTCGTCTTATTTGTGTGTTGTATGGCTCGAAAGCTTTATTCAACTCATCGGCCTTTCTAAGAAGGGTCAATTCAAGAGCGTTTCAGAAGTATGCTCTGAGAAAATGGTTCGCATGATGGATAAAGGAAATGAGAAGCCCATGTTTGTTGAGGAATACAAATTGTAGGGTAGACTTTTGCCAAGAAAGATTGGTTCGTAAATATTCTTGGACTTAAGATTAAGTTTTGAAATAAGAAAATCAAGCGAAATGAGGAAAGGGATGAAGCGAGGGTATGATTTACAATACAAAATTTCCTGAGGAGATTTTACGGGTATACTTTTATAAAATTAATATTATAAACACGAAACTTAGGGCATATTCTGTTAATTATTGGCTGCGCGAAAAGGATGTCTATTAATGGCTATGGATGTGACTAACACCCTCGTTGTTTGGACTTTTGCTTTCTCTATCTCCAAACTCTCGCCTGTATTCAAACCGATGAGAACCTATTGCGCCCATACGGTGTGATGAAACTCTATATCTAAAGGTTTTGCTTCTAGAAAACCACTGAACACAAGATTTTAAGCCGAAGCGCAAAGAATATACCGACAGTAGTTACCCATGTTCCCGTGTACCCATTTCATTTTTTCTCATAAACTGGCCTTCTCTTTCATCATAACTTCAGTAACGCTCCAAAGAACTTTTCTCTTTCTCCCAAGAATTGTATAAAGTGTATTTTTATCTCTCCACAATTATTTCAATATACCATGTAAATCACCCTCTCAAAATTTGGAGAGTTATGCAGTCCAAAAGATTCCTGATCTTTGCGGAGAAAGTCGTCCCAGAATTCAATATGCTTGATATAACTTGATTCATGTTTAACATAAAAAATTATCTACTAATTTCATAATATTACAGTACTGCCATATTGAAAATGTATCTACTTTATTCAACCCGACTTGATTGACCACCTGAAATTCCACTATTTGACTTCAAGTTTAGCGATGAAAACTTGAATATTGTCAAAATGAAGTCCAAATTCATTTTGAAACAAAAAAATCACCGTTCGTCATTAGTCATGAATATCATCACAAGCATTATTAAGTCTTCATTATATGACGTATATTATATATTGTTCTTTCAATATATAGTTTCATATATCATAATCGATGCCACGATTTTCTAGAATAAAACATTAAACTTTTTATGAGAAAGGATACATTCTTTCATTGCCTTCCCGATTCCCGTGTCCTATATCATTCATTGATAAGGTTGATGGGTCCGTCGTCTGCCGCCGACTGTTTGAGTTTGGCATCAGGAATACGCATTTTGCCATGATGTAAATTTTTTTTGCCGCCTGTAACCTGACTACACCAACGTCACACTCAAAGATGCGAAACGGGTGCTGATCTGTGGTGAGTCATCACTTGTTCTAATGAATGATTTTCGTCGTTTATTGGAGCAGTCGTTGCAACCATGACGACTGACTTTTGTCAAAGAAAAAACGTATCTCACCCCTATATTGTAGATATGAGGAAGATTCCAAAAGTGATTAACGTCCTTTTTCCCTCTGTACCTGTTGTGCTGTTCTATAGCTCTCTCGACGAGGCTATCATGGTAAACCCATCGGTAAGAAAAAAAATCACATCAGTTTAACGAGTCTCATTCATCGACATTGCCATTCGGTACAACGGTTTCATATTCGTTGCATTTTCCTTAGAAATATGATGGGTTTTAGGTAAAAAAGCAATTTTTTTGGATCTCCCATGGATGTTACTATTTCTGCCTATCAGACGAAGCTAAAACCAAGCGGATACGAAAAGCAAAGCCATATTTATAAGACCCAAGTGAAATTCTATCGAGAATATTTTATGCCGATCAATTCTGCTCAAATATGATCTGCATAATTACGACTCGTTGTAGCTAGAGAGTAACAAAGCGATGGGTGTCACTGAGGAAATATCTTAATGATTTACACAACAGCACTACTGTTGCGCACTTTATTAAAGCGAGACCAAGGTACTCATCGTTAGACCAGCTGTCACAAAATTTGTTTCAATTTCTGAATATTACGGCGATATTTTATGGAACCAAAACATAACAGACAAATCACAAAACGAGCAAAATCTACGAGTACAAATATATACAAATCAAATACGAACTAGGTTTTACCTTTTATCTGTTGATGATGTAAAAGGCGAAACCTAGGTCGTATAATAAATTTGCTAGTTCTGTGATTTTTCAAAAAATTTATCGTCTGACAAATCTCTAACAACGCCATTCTGGAGCAGGATATCGAGTCAGAAACAGGTTTTAGTTACAATTGTAATTGATGAAGTTCGATTATTGACAACGATGCTTACAAGGAGTTTACAAATATGTCTAGCCGATAGAAATTGTTATCACATCTTAACGAGTTATTGAGTATTACAAGTTAATGCTTCAGGATTTACTTTTTAGAACTGGATTATTTGAGATGATGTTTCACCTAGCGATTTCCACATTTTTTATTTTCGCTGTACATTTCTTCGACTTCTATCAAGTGATTAGTAAAGTATTTTCTGTTGCATTTTTTTATGACAAGTGTTGAAAATATGGTTGACAAAATAAAAACATTTTAATTTATAATGCGATGATAATTAAGAAGTGCCATAGGGTAAGTATTCACTGTTGATTGGATAAGCACAGGCCTATCATCAATATTTGAGAACCGTGCGACCAAACAGGAGAAACTTTCATTTTTAACTTATCTTCCTGTATTACTCAACCATTACAGTTTCTTGTTCCTTAAGATTAAGCATTGTGGTTATCTATTGTACGGAACAAATCTTTCACTCTTGATTTTGCTTTCCTTGCCAAGCCCCAACGTCCGTTTCCATGGGCAGCCGTTCCTTTTTTCCGACCAACTAACTGCCCAACACTAAAACTTTCTTCTCCATCGGACGTGTCTGGCCTCCCCTAATGACTTTCGCCCTCGGGTCAAAGGGGTGGGGGTTACTCCCGGAGTAACTTCTCGCGGAAGACTCCAATGGCTGAACCCGGACCCTTAGTGTCTGTGTGCGTATGGCGTCGTTTAGATAAGAAGGGGTTTGGGGGGCAAATGTGCCCAGTAGGTTATTCGACGACGCCGCATCATGGTCATTGCTATCCCGGGCCAAAGACGCGAAGTCGGTTATTTGAAATGTGATTCTCTAGCCACAGGAATTGGAATTGGGGTGGGGTGGAGGATTCAATTTCAGCTGACAGGGTCGATACCCTCTCCGACTCTCAGGGGCGTATATTGTTTTTATCATCTCTGAACACTGATTCGTTAACTAAAGTTGTCCGAGGCCCGTAAAAAAAGGAGCAGGTTCATCTCTTAACAAATATCCTGTCTGATAATTAAGCCCTACTGGTAAGGTTAGATATTCTCAACACGTAAAACTCTAAGTTTAAATTGGTGAGTGCCGTCTTATATGTAGCAAATTTTGCACTGATACAATGCTAACTAATGTACGCAATGGATGGAAGAATAGGCATACTCATGTCTGTTGAAATGTCGTAGGTATCCTTAGGCATGTCTTAGATAGAGATAGATATAGTCTTAAATATCTGAGATATGTTAGAATGAATTTATATCTAGAAAAGCGAAATTTTTTGTACACTGAAGTTGCCGCCTAACGACGTATTTGTATGGTAGCAAAACTTGGGCATATCAGGATAACATGGGACTAGGCTCAATGCACCAAGAATGGGTTACCAGAGAAGTGTTTGTGGAAAAGTAGGATAGATGGGATTAGAAATGAGTGAGTAATGAAGGAATGTGGGTCCGATACTCCAGTAATGGACTTATATAATTGGAGTGTGGTTCAGTGGTTTGGCAATGTCGAGATAATGGGAGAGCGTCGAAAAACAAAGTATATATATGATAAAAGAATGAATGGTGCGAGAGGTAGACTGAGAAAATCACAGGTTAATGTGGTTTATAAGACTCTAAGAGGAGAAATATATATATTAGGAGTCTTGAGAATTGGAGAGAAACTGGCTTGTAAGGATAGGGCGTCAGGGAGAAAAGTATTGAAAGGGAGAATTTTGTTGAGATGACGACACTGACTAAATTCTTTGACTTTGCAAACCCTAAGGGGAACGGCATGAAGGTTATACATGTATGTTATTTTTCAAAGAAGATGCAAAAATATGCTAAGCCCATCTGATACTTTGTGTTTTAATGCAAGGGGTGACATTTTGTGAACGGAGATTTCTACAGGTCAAATTAAGAGAACCTGAAAAAAATCGAAAGTTAGTCCTCCGAATAGTATTTCTCATGGAGGATTTAGCTAAGTTTGCTCTCCAGTAGAATCTTTATAAGGACTATTTTCGGAAAATAATTTTATTCAGGAATTATCTAAAAGTAATAATATAAGGAATCGCAGCGTTTTTATTTGAAGTATTCTCAACATCAAAATGACTACACTAAGCGATACTCCAACCAACGTTCTCACATGACGATACCCTTAGGGTATAATAGCCTATGTTTAATCATGTACAAACAAATCAATGCGGAGAAATTTGAATCGACTATAGTTTGAATTGTATCACGTAAAAGCAAAAACTGAGGTAAGGGAGCAGTTTTAGAGCAGTACTTATGAATATGGGACAGGACGAATCCAGGAAAAGTGATTTTTCTTGTTCCCATGCTTTTGGAGCTCGAAGCAATAGCGTCTCTGTGTTCAAAGTTCGATCTTTCCTCGTGGGCAGTGGCGCTAAGCGCTCAGTGCGACTGGTTGTTACATTGTATGTCCGGCAGTCGAGAACATCTAGTCCCGTAAAGGTCATAAAAATCCACAGGGAAAAAGGACGCCTCGGTAGCTTAACTGGCTAAAGCACTCGGCCGGAAATCGAGGGATTCGGGTTCGAATCCCGGTCAAGGCGGATGATTTTTTCTCTGTGGAAATTCGCACATTTGTGCATTGCGGGTGACTCCGTAAAAGTGAAACTCCGTGGCTAGTCCCGGATAGCTTAAAATTTGTTAAGTTAATATTTCACTCTGGTAATCGACTTATTACTGAACCAATACTATAGGATATTGGCCGTATATAATGTTCCCCTCAAGCCATGGACACTGCTGCCCTAATTTTCATTGTCCTTGTATAATAATTAAAACTTGTATACTTTGGCCACAGAGATTTCATGTAATCATGTTCCATAGTATAAGTTGGATTTTGTGGAAAACAACTGAAACTTTTCCAAGGACAATTATATCTATGAGGATAATTAAACACCTTATGTAGTTGCTACTTTTCTGTTTGAAATAAAAATTACTCACGCGCCCATTTTGAGAGATCCTAGCGTTGGTTGATCAGGTTTTAAAAATTCTGGTAACGACATGATTTTCACAGGGCAAGGGGAGCAAACATCTTTATAATGCCGGTAAACTTGAACGTCTAGGGTGGAAAATGAATTAAATTTCATCATGTGATGACAAATTTTAATTTCATTGATATTTAAAATAAAGGCCTAACTTAAATTATAACGAGTATTCCATGCAGGAATAACTAGTCCTTAATTTAGCTCAACGACTACCACGAATATTCACGGGAAAAGATATTTTTGAAACAAGTAATACAGTATTATTGACTGCTTAGATTTCAATTATAACAAAATTAATAAAGTTTCGTCATATCTCCTTTCCTTAATGCATTGTAATATACTGCATAGCCTCAAAAATGTTTCCAAAAAAATGATGATAAGCCTTGTGTCCCTGAAAAACACCTTGCATATAAATGTATTCTGTTAAATTTATGAAATTTCCATTTTTTTCAACCCAGCGCTTCTATTGACTATATTTCACCCTCATTTATATTTTCTACTCTCTTTTCTACCAATAAAATGATCAAATCACGGGAAATACGAATAAAAATAACGGGAAAAATCTCCCGGAGCAAGCATGCGATGTTTACAGTAGCGTCTGAAAATGAGGAGGGAAATTCTTACGAGGCTCGTGATATCTTTATTCGATAGACTTAGCTGCGTCAGCAGAATAGGGACTGATCAAATATTACCCACTGATGAAAGAGAAAGGTGATTCTCTAGGTTTCAAATACCTAATAATCACATCATTTAGGCCCGTATTCAGTCTGGTCTCTAGACGTGATTTGAGACCATCTAGATCAAGATCGTCTTACCGCCTTCTTATTTGAACCTTGGTTTTAAAGACACGAATTAAGTTGGTCTCAATGAAGACGGTCTTGACGAAGATAAGCTTATTTAAATAATACGATCTTCATGAAGTTTATGCTTAAGGAAATGCGATTAGGATCAGCCAATCACAGTCATATTCATTTATTTAAGTAGCAACCGTCTTTCTACATCGCAGCAGCTACAGAATACAGCGTTATCATTGAAATTGTTTAAATGGAATAACTTATTGATGAATCATCATGAAAATCTCTTAAGAAAGAAAGTATTGGTAAAAATATCTCTGGAAAACAAAAAGAAAGAATATACGTCCCCTTATACCTTGCAAATGCAAATTGCTTTAATCAGAAATAATATCTGTTGTAATTTATTCACACAAACCGTGGAATGTTCTCACCTAGTACGTTTAAAAATTTCTGATGGGGCAATTAATCAATTTTGCTATTTAATTTATAGCTACTGAGCAGACGACTAGGTTGATGTATACATCAACATTTTGTTACACTCGGTGGGAGCTTTGCGGAACTTATAAAGCTCACCCAGGTGTATGGTGAGATGCCTGAGAAAGGATGCATAGCATGTAAGATACATACGAAAGGGCATCTCCTGTTGCGTTCTCCTCTTCTTGAAAATAATTCCATTTCCTCGTTATCTGTGCCGTTTTCCAGTTTAACTGCATTCAATTTACATTTTACCTATTATTATATATTAGATATATTTATTAGAACGAGTAAATTTGGTGCTTGCAATTTGCAAGCAAGGGGGGGGGGTTTGTATATGATGATGCTCTTTAAATAACGAAAAATGAATGCATCATCATTGCAAAACCAATGAAAGCTCTCAAGTATGCGTGCTGCATGCAAGCAAAGAAAATTATTATGGAATTCTCATAATGAATGACACGGTCTATGAGGTATGGATACCGAACGGTTATAGGACAAATCATATTGTATCTAATCCGGCTATTTACGACATCTTCAAATAATAGAATTAAACAAAGAGCTGGCCCGCCTTGCCGAGTTCCAAACCTCGAATCGACACTCGGCCTGGCAACAATGGAGAAAAATATCCATAGCAACGGAAATGAAGAAATTTCAAAATCCCTTGATAAAACTTTTAAAATTTCAGTTTATCGTCAGTAGGGAACATTAGCTTGCAAGAATAAGATTTTTCATTCATTCAATATTTGTGGAAGAATCAGTCTTGTAGCTCATTTTTTTCATATTTTAATGAACGAAAGAAATAAGGTCTACACCAAATTTTTGGATTTTTAAAACCTTGGATGTTGGCACCTTGACAACCATTTCAAATCCTCATTGTTGGTCGATGTATACTATCATATGATAATGATATCTTTTGTACATTGTTAAAAGTTTCAAATCCGGAGTTTAGCATAGAAGGGGTCATCGAATCAACTACGCACTATATCATGCTGGCGAGTATGATTATTTTGGTTAGACAATCGTAGCTTACACCGGTCAATCGGAAGTGCGGGGAACAAATTAGAAGAGGGCGGTCTTGGATATCTATTCCTTTATCAAATCTTCCATGACTATGCTGGTCGCATGAGGGCAATTGTTTAATATCCTCTCTTGAGGCTCCGACACCACTTTTATATGTTCGACTGAGCGAACCCTTCCCAAAGCATCATACAATTGCCCGTGGGAGAATACATCACTCCTCAGGTCCACCCCTTCTCTTTCTAAAGTCTGTCCCTGAGACTTGTTGATGGTTATGCCGTATGCAACCTTCAGGGTAAACTGTCTCCTGATCATTTCAATTCCCGCGTTGGATACTGGAAATTTGAAACGTTGTTGGGATGAGGGCAGTGTCAGGTTGATTCGGTAGCCTTGTCTCCACGAATTTTCTTGATATTTTCACCACAATTACCTTCAACCCGTTGACCAATCTGTGTTCGAAGTGAGGATTGCCAAACAGCCAACCTTCAATTCTAACATGTGATCCGGGACGCCAGCGTGTTAAACGCTATTCAACACATCCGTGTAATGTGAATATTATCCTCCGCTCCTGGGCATGGGGTGCTATCTGCGCTGCATAAGCTCACTGATTCCTGCGGCAGCATCCTCATAACTGAAATGTTTATCTCTGCAATGTTTTGATTGGTTCCAGATAAAATTGCCCTGCCGCAACATTGAGCGGGATTTTCCAGCATTTCAGGGGGTATACGAAATTTATAATATCCTCCAGTGAATTTGCGTAAGGAATCATCCTCATCGATATGGGACGGTGGATACCGATGGACATTGAAGCGGATCTTGTTTTCGCCCACTTCCAGCACGAACTTAGAACATTCTTGGTATTTTTGGGAGCGAAGAATGGCTCCCAGTCTTTTTTTTACTATGCTGGTCCATAGTTCAAATGATTTGAGGGATGCCTGGATTATGTCGGCCTTCGTACCGTCGGGGATTATTGGCGGGATCTGTCTGAAGTCACCGGCTAGCATCGTCGCCTTTCCACGCAATGTCCCTGTATCCTGACATATGTCCCGGAAAGAGCGGTCGAGAATTTCTATTGTGGTTTTGTGGACCATAGGAACCTCATCCAAAATTATCAAAGATGCCCTTCTTATGAGTTCGACTCTTTGACTGCCGCCGGTAATGCCGCAGGGTGCGTGAGGGTCGTTGGTTTCCAGAGGCAGTTGGAATATTGAGTGCCCCGTGAGACTTCCTTCGTGGTTCAACGCGGCTATTTCTGTGGACGCTGCACACAGTACAACTGCGCCCTCTGAAATTTACTTTGAAGTTATGTAGTTTAATACCACAGTCTTTCCTGTACCGCTGGGCCCGTCGATGAAGAGAACGTTATTTGTCTTTTCTTCTGAGCGGACAGCGTTGATGGTCGCATCAGCGACGCTCGATTGTTCCTCCGTGGGTTTGGGACACCACTCCTCGACTGTCCTGGCGGCGTCTTCCGCATCCCATCTGACTACCTCACGACCTTCTTCCATGGTCACATGTTCCACCTCCGGGAGACCCAAATCCCGCAGACATCTTCCATGTGGTCGATGTCGCACAGAGCAGGATGGTACGCAAACCCTCTCGTTGTCCTGATTGCGCATGGAATGGGAATCCGAGGGAATCCTTGAATTGCTCCCAGAGAATGGCTGCCGGTGCGCCGTACATGATGACGGCGAAAAACTGCTGACGGAGGCCTCGTCCCGTTTTGAAGGGCACAGCCTCTTCGAACGCGTGTTCGAATTCTGATTATTCATCGAGTAGCCCCCTGCAGTAACGTCTCGTGGATTACGCCGTCTACCTTTTCCGGCGATACTAAAGAAAGCTATTGTTATTACTTTGTATCATCTTCTATTATAATAGCGACGTCATAATCCGACACACAAAAAATCGGCCGGTGAGAAGTGGGCTAACAGTTCTTGAATAATGGAAAAATTGGATTGCCATTTTGATGGAATTTCAAAACAAAGTCTATATATCTTGAATAACACATGGCAATTGGGATTGTTCCAGAAATACCGTGTTTGTGGACACATTTTCTTTCCCCAGGACCTCATTTTTTCTACGCCCAATGGTTATGGAGACAACAGTCGAGATATTTCCTCTTATTTTGCATTGTAAATCTCAATCGATATGTCTCAAATAGTTATCGATGTCGTTCATATCTTCCATATTAGTCGTAATCGTTTAACAACCAGAAATACATTCTAAATACTTCGTACCCTTATGATCAAAAGTACTGTTTGAATTAAAATATATCGAAATGAATTAGAATCGATACATCTCGAATCCTAATCAATGCTGTCTTTGTTTTACGAAGGAGTTATACGCTCCTTACGACTGCTGATAGTATAAGTAAATCTATGTGTAGATAGATTTAATATTAACGTGGAAAAATGAAAATATCGAAAGGCATGATGTCGAATATATCGTAACTCGAGAGTATTTCAATGGATCCGTCAACTTAACAATTTAGCATAATAAGCGTGACTATATTAGACCCCTATGTGGAATATAATATCATATATCAAATATTTAATGAGATATGAAAAACCATTACATTTGTGAAGAAGAGAAAGTCGATAAATCTCATAACTCGAAAAAACTTTTATTGATTAGTGAACTTTTACATTTTGCAGAATAACATTTACCATATTATATTCGTCTATGAATTTCATTCTTATATTTTAAAATTTAATTGAGTTATTGGATACCATTTCTTTTCCAAACAACACAGAATCGATATATCTCGAATGTCAATCGACCATGCGAAGTTTTCAACATTGGCAAAGATGGAGTATCATACTAAGTATATTCCCTGATAATTTTGTTCATCTATTCCGAAGAGTAACGGAGAACACACCGATTGAGATATTTCCTATTATATTGCATTGGAAATGGATATCGATACATCTCGATAACTAAACAATGTCGCCCATTACATTAATATTACTCTAAAATACCTTACAAATAAGGATATAACCTGAAACTTTCATATAATTTGGGTGGAAACTGAAGTTGATATTGAAGACTATCGAAATATAATAGATTCAATATATCTCGAAAAGTAATCAATACATTTCCAGTTTTCTCATTAGGTTGAATGCTCCTTTTGACTCAAAATAGTAACTGCAAATTTCATATCCATAATTATGATAGTTACGTAGAAAATTCATGATATCGAATTGCTACTTTTCGAAAAAAGAATCGATTATATCTCAAGAACTAAGAAATGGTTGCGACTACTTCAACATTTTTCCGAATTGACATGTTTATATTATTTTTTAGTGTGAATGTCATTATCAGATCATTGATAACCGATGAGTTATTAACGGCTATTACTTTTCCGAAAAAAACAGAATCGATATATCTCGAACACAACTCGAACATAACAACAACAACTACAACAACGAAAACAACGAACAACAAAAGCGAACTATTAGTACTCTTCCACGCTGCCCGTGATGGCGTATTATACTGTGTATGTTCTCTAAAAATTACACTTATCTATGCCAAATATTAACGGAGATATAGCAATGCACCTGATTGGCTGAGAAATGGCGACGGCCGTAATTTTTTTGCAGAATAATTTTGGAAACATTTTTTTTTAACAACCAACAGCAATGTTGGATTCGATGGGCAGACCTTGTAGGCACATAAATGTGTCTACAAAATTTTTTCAGCCTGAATCGGAAAATCTAAATCCAAATCCTCGAAACCGAAATCGAAATCCCATAAGGATACGTGTTAATCGAAAATCGACGATTACTCGAAATCTTTTCGAGTTTTAAATATATTTCCTATACAAAAAAATTCGACCAAAACTCCGAATACTTGCATCTGATCGTCAATGTCCTGCTTTGTTAAGAAGTCACTCCAAACGGATAATAATCGTTTTACCCATAAGAGCCTATGCTAATGTTGATTGATATATCTCGAAATATATCAAACTTTTCGACGATTAAGATTTTTCCTCCCGATGAATTTTTTAAAATTTTAAAATGCCCAAATCTCAAATTCGTGCTCCCAGTAGTTTGGGCAACTAATTTGTATCAATGTATCAGTCAGTGAATCAGTTTGCAGCTATATATAGCGCAGCGGGTATAATATGCCGCATGAAATGAACGGAATCGTGTGCTTTCGTCGAGGTCAACTTGGCGAAGGCGATCATATTGGTCAAATAAGACGAGCTAAGGCGAGTACGAGCTTAATATAGCGCTAGAGGCGATCTTCGGCAGACAGATATTTATGAAGTGACTGTGAATACGTGCCTTAAAATCGACCAAACGCCATGGGAAATTTCGTTTAACCTGTGATAAATTAATAATTGAATGACGCGCAAGGAAATTTCACGTAAAAATTTTACTTTCTTTGTGGATTTAACGCATTGCGTCATCATTAGATCCTAGAAATAAATGATGAGCGTTGAACATTTTTTTTAGCATAAATATTGTATGCTTAATTTTCTTGCGGTATTCAGTTTTATTTTTGTGCATGTAATTCTAAAGCATTTATTTATTCATGAATCGCTTCTACAGTTCTAAGCTTGAAACTAAGTGACGTGGTAATACGTTACCCATTTCAAATAAAAACAATTGTAACTTTCCACACAGAATTTTTAATCTTTGCCGACCATGGTTTCAGCACCTAGTGCCATTATCAAGGCACTTGATAATGGCACTAGGTGCCAATGGCACACGGCAAAGATTAAAAATTCTGTGTGGAAAGTTACAATTGTTTTTATTTTGAAATGGATATATATCGCTTCCACAAAGTTTCGGCTCAAATTGATCGAAGATATGAATAACTGATACGCTTTTATATATATGTAATACGTTACCTTTAAGTCTGCTCTTTAGTGACGAAGTTCAAAGGATTGGCATTTAATTACACATTAATTAAGCAGTGTCCTGATTGCTGTTTTACCCTGATGAACAAGAGTGACGCATTTTGTCCCGCTTGAGTTTAATACGTCCCATTGCCTGTCTAAATTACTGGTACAAATATTTTGATTGGTCCCAATCCGGTCAATTAGGTAGATGTAGATTCTTGCAAAATATTTTCTGCTAAAAAGTTGTTGTCATTCTCACAGATGTTTATTTTTAACTGTTCGACTAAATAATCCGATTTTAGTGCATTCATACGAACAGATATAAACAGCGCGTCCCGAGCCTAATTTGGGCCCGCTTTAAGAATCAACGAGTGGTTTTCATTTTAAATCACACTATCAATTTTCACTAACAAAGTGAGTTACCTAAATGAAAATATAGGCTCTGAATGACAATATTTAATCCAAAATTCTCCGTACCCTAACGAGAAACAATATTATCCTTTCATTCCCCTAATTGCTTTAGTTTTTCAAATCGATGTGATTTGAATAACTAAAGCAATTAGTGGACTTAGAAATGTCAGCATACCAACGCATGCATTTCCCCTCGTGATTATTGAATGAATTCCTTCGGCTCAAATTGATCGAAGATATGAACAATAATATGAATTGTTTAGCTAATATATTTTTTCATTACAGGAGTACTTGATGATCAATCGCAAATGCAATAAGTGCATGTCATGTAAAAAGTGTTTAATATATTCAATAGTATAAATAAAATTAACGTTATTAATTATGCATCTTTGTAAAAAGGAAAAAGTTCATTACAATTAATTGTGAAAGGAGGAGAGATAATGAAAATAAATGTTTTTGAACACGTGATGATCAATGTCGTGTTTTATAGCAACAATTTTCTTAATTGTTTTGCACCTTTCGCCATATGAGTATCGGAACACCAACGGCAATTTTTTTTACGTAACATCCTTTTATGACATTTTAATACATACATGTATACATACCAATCATGCCGTTCCCTTCCGGGGTAGGCACAGTCACAAAGTTTCACTCATACATACATATTTGTACACTTAACTCTGCATATATAATTTCCTCCAAGCTGACCTATCCTTGCAAACCTCTTTTTCCTCATTTACCCCCATACACTGCTTCATACACGCCCTCCTGTTTTTAAGACTCCTAATATTCCTCCTCCTAAGAATTTCCTCAACCACATTCAACCACAACTTTCTTGGCCTACTTCTACCTCTCGCACCATTCATTTCGCTCTTATATATCTGTTTCATTATTCAACTCTTATTCATTCTCAACATGGCCAAACCAATGAGCACACTCCTTTCATGCATGTCCATTACTGGAGCATCTAACCCACATTCATGTATTACCCATTTATTCTTGACCCTATCCATCCTACTTTTGCCGTAAACACTCCTCAGATATTTCATACCCACGGCGTTTAGTCTACTCTTATGTCTATCCTGGCATACCCATTTTTCACTACCATACAACAAAGTGGGGAGACGTTTAATTGTCTACAAATCGAAGTCATTTATTTAATAAATACTTTATTATTTTGAACATGAATGTATGTAATTCTTTCGAATTTTCTTATTTCGATTTACATCTAGGAGACATTTCTAGTTGAAACACAATTTATGTTTTTATCGTGTAGTTAATAATTGCGATAGTATTTAGAAAACCATTATCATGGGGGCTAAGTGCTAGGATAAAAATGGAACCTAATTCTTCCGGTTTTGGTTTGACTTCTTATTACTAAAAATTAATGGTTGGAGAATGCACTTAAACTTTAATTAATACCTAAGATATTAGGCCTGTATTCGGAATAGAATATGTGTAGGAATAGAATCAATTCTCTACTACTTGATTGTCTACAGTCATAAAATTAGCGTTTATTTGAGAACGCTAATTTGATGTTACGCCATGTTGCTTACAGTTCCTTGAAACAAAAGCATAATTTTTTATGTAATATATTTGTTTTTATTGTTTTTTGTTAAGCCTGATTGCCAACCAAAAACAATGATGGTAATAAAAAAGGTGAAATGGTGATCTAAATTGGAATTTTGTCAGGGGCTTCATTTATTTAGTAAATCTTTATTAAAGCCTTAAGCAATTTTCTAATACTCTAATCTTAAATTCTTAGTAAAATTCAAAATACTGCCCGTCTTTAAGTTTAGAAATGAGTAGCGGTCGCCATTTTTTCCACAAATCCCTCAAAGAACTGGAATCATTTTAAAGTTTTTTCAACGTCCTCACTGGAAAACTATAATCTCAGATGAGGGTCTCTGTAAAAATGATGGTGTTAATTCTTGTCGTAATCTCCTTACAAATCCCCTCTTTGCAGATTACAAAGAAAAAGACTTAGAAGAAAAGCGACTGACGGTGTGGTGAGGAAAAAAATCTTAAGTTCTTGACTGAAGTCTCTTGGCAGCTTGGAGGAGATAACATGGTGAAGCCGTTCAAGCATAAATGTTTAGAAGAAACAAACAAATATAAACTCTGGCGAAGGGGTCTGGACCCATTTTAGAAAAGACGTCTTTAAGGGCCGAGATTTTTCAAACTACATTTCCTCTAGAACTTTGAGCTTTCCTGACAAGTTTTATGTGACAGCAAAATTTGCAGCTAACTCAGCGAAATGCTATGACTCCCAACTGGAGCGTTGTTATTCCATTGATCTTGACTTGCTCGTCATCAAAATAAAGAGAAAAATTACATTCAAAGCATGATTATGCGTTGTGTGCATGAACTATGAGGAATAGGACCTCAATATAACCAGGCAGAGCCTGGAAATTATGATTACGCATTGCAAGAAGATTGGGAAAGGGCACAATTTTTTAGGCCGTATTTATTTATTGTTTTGGGACAATGGCTTCCGGAAATTTGAATTGGATACTCGGGATGGCAATAAAAGCGTTCTTATGCATTATTTGTTTCAAAAATCGCAAATTAGTGCCTTTTTTCAACAAAGTATAGTAATCCCAAAACATGTGGGCAGCCCGTAATTATGAATTAATCATGATTAGACGCATCATCAACAAGATCCATTATCAAAACTTTTACTTTCATGGACCAAAATTAGCACTTCTTATTGCTGCTCTCACATTCTTGACTGCTTTAATACTGCGCTATGAAGTGAACGCAGTGATTGGAAGTATTTTATGGAATCCGCTCATTTTTTCCTTTTTTTAACAGCTGAAGTGTATTTCGCTCACATATTGCTGTACTGCATATTTTAATAGTCGTGCCAGTGTAGTTTTTGCTGAAGTTTCCCAAACTTTCCAGTTTGAATCTATATCCTTAGCGTTTGAAATAAAAAAAATTGGTTACAAGTTTAATAAATTATCTATCAGAATTGCCAGTCCAGTTTTAATAGCATTAGCAGTATTTTTTGGCAAAGCATGGTACCTTGTTATTCGCTGGAAAATTTAATACAATTTAATTAGTATGCTAAAAAATGCTTACAGTTGATTTAATGTAATTTGTCTCGCGTCCTTTTTGCTTTCACTCTGACTTAAACGAATCTCATGTTCCTTATTTTTCGAGAAATAAAAGCCAGATTCTCTCCATTCTACAATGGGATCTCTTTAAGATAATAAATGCGTGATGCCCCGAACGCGGCGAAAGGCATTGACGTCGATGGAAAGAGAAAGGAACCATTTTTCTCAGATCGCATAAGCGATGATGAAGGTCGGCGAAGAGAGCTGCTCGCTTGTTGCGTTCTCCATGGATTTAAGTGGAAAAAAAAGAAAAAAATGAACGAAAATAAGTAAGCCCGTAGACAAATTTGAGGATTTAGAAGAAGAGGAAGAAACGAGCTTCTCATAGGAAAGGTGAAGCACCATTTACGAGCGTAGAGGAATCCTTTTTGATATCGGTACACTGATAGAGGAATTTCAATTTGGCGGAGGAAGGATTTCTACTTCTTCCTCTTTTTTTACCCTCTTCCCGCTCATCCTCCTTTATAGTTCGCGAATTCCTGCACTTCCCGAAAGAGGAGTGGAAGAAAGAAAGGTGGCTACATACATATGTATAAGCCTGACTACAAAGGAGCTCCACACTGCCATCTACACTTTGTTTATCCAGTACCAACCAACTCCCGCCGTTCGTATCTCGAGGGCGAGCCTCCCAAAACCAGTGATGTGGAATTCCCGCCTCTTTCACCGGTCGCTCTTACACTGCGGCCTCGCGGAGAAGCCGAGAGCCTCCACCGAAAGATCTCATCCCCTTTAGTACATTGTAACCGCTGCTTTTGGTACAAGGGAAGGAACTCGTCTGGCTCACAGAAAATTCACAGCGTGGGTTCACTTATGTTCCAACGCCAACGCTTCTTTACATAGCATGTCTCTGTATGGTGATTCCTGGCATAGACGAAAGGAGGTAGTAAGACACGAGGGTGCACATTTTTTTCAATATCGGCTCTTCTTGTTATGAATGTTGTATGATTTTGGTGAATTTAAATGATGTATGTCTACAAAACTGAAACTTTTTTGAACGCTATAGACTTCCAATCCCCTTGAGGGATTCAAACAAAATTGTGCACTCATGTCCTTTTGAACCCAGGAGGCGTTGTAGGACAATCTCCTTAGGTTCCATGGACCTAAGTAGACCCATTTTGGCCCGTTTCAATGAACTTTTTGCTCCATTATTGTAATATTGGGTACGGAATTTTTGCCTTAAAATTTTCTTACTGTTAACACACTTTAAATTATAATGCACTTCAGATTATTTTGATTTTAATTATTGCATTCGAATTATCTTCGGTATAATTTCAACCGGTATTTTTCACCAATTCTTCTCCTCGTGTGGTTACAGCGTGTGTTTTTATTTTTATAAACCACGTGTGGTTTTATTTTTCCCTCTTCCAACTGAAATTCAAAGAGCGTCATCTTCTAGGTTTAAATGAAACTGCAAATGCATTTTCATAAGTTATCAATGCTTATCCTTGATGCCTAAAATATTATATTGGTTTCAAGTAGCCAGGCAGAATGATAATTAAACAAGATGCTGACGTACTCGAGAGTTTACGGCCCCCAGATAACATGCTCTCGTCACCTTTCCAACCCGTTTTTCGCCGTTGCATTCCCCTCATCTGCCCATTGCTTTTTCCACCCTCCTTGGCATTAATTTCTTCTCAACGTCGGGAAATCCTCCTCTCCAGTCTCTCTCTCCCTCGTTTCTCATCTGTGTGATCCGGTTTGCGTTAATGGGAGTGAAAGAACGGTTAACAGGCGAAACGGAACTAATGGAGCAGACTAACTAGGAGTTAGGTTTCAGCTGAATTTATATAGTCCCCTTTTTCGTGTACCGTAAGGTCGGAAATGGTGGAATATGGGTGTGTTAGTGTGCCAGCGGAGAATGAGGGGGAGGGAATTAAGGGGAGGAGTTGGTGTGAATACTGGGTAATGAGGTGTTTACACCGATTAGATGCGTCCAACTCCCTATATTCTGTAGCTAACGCATTTCATCTGTATCTACGTTTACTTATTTCCCTGCAAGCCACCACAAGGGTCTTTGGTAGGGAGTACTTCCTACCAGCATGAACTAGAGTTAAGAAAAGAACTTTCACCAACATGTACCAGACTAAAGGAAACGCTATGGGTAGCACCACACTAGCTACAACTGCAACAGAATCTACTAAAATAGGAGGACTAAATTATATTATTTCGACGAAGTTATCAACATTTTACGAACTCCAACATGCTGCAGTACATCAGATCATGAGAATAAAACAAATAAAATAGGATGTAGGAAAAAAGGTTGAAAGTTTCGTTTTTCCCACGATCGATGAGAGACCATAATGGCTGCTTTATGACTTTGAATAAGGTTAGTAGACAGGTGAAGTAGCTGATTAATTCATATGCCCCCTAATGCACGTTTCTAAATCTACCGAATAGTTCTAACGCCATGTTTTACATGTTTCCCACATGACTTTTGTGTCACGTTTATGTAGCTACATTATAGATTATTTTAGTTTTCGGGTTTGAATATTTGGATAATGAAAGATTGAAAATACTTTCATTCCTCTTGGGATGGTGGAACTGAAAATATAGTAAATATATAGTAAATAGTATTTTTCGGAAAATTTGTGTACATTATATTGAATTCACCTTTGGATTTAATTTATTAACTGATACAACTTATGGCATTAAATTTTTAATTCAAAGAAAATTTAATTCCTTTTTAATCATCATTTCAACAAGTTTTGTTACTAAATGTCAAATTATCTTTTTTCTTGAAATTAAAGTTTAATAATGTGGAGCAATTCCCCCAACGAGTAATTCTTTACATAAAAATCTTATTCTTGTATTTTATGGCACTGACTCACATTTTTAGAGTTTCGCGAATTAACACCTCTGTTTGAGCTTCCTCGTTCACTTCAGACTTTTTCTTGATTTTTAACGGCAGGTTGTAAGTGAATCCTTAATGGATGTTCTTGAACAATCCGGAATTAATCCTTCGTGATGCACTACTAACCTCCACCTATGCGGACGAAGAATTCTCTCGTCGAACACAGAATTGTCGAACGACGATGGACATAGCGGCGGACGCTGGTCTAGCCTCGGAATTACACTGGGCATATAGCGGTGTTGATTTGGTCCAACAACCCCGCGGCATTTATTCTTCTCTCGGAAATCCCGGCGAGAGAATGAAGTGCATCGAGCGAAAGTGTTTCGTCGCCGACGAGTTGTGGGAGTCGGGGGGAAAATTGCTTTCGGTTGGGGTTTCGTTCAGTCAAACGGATCAGGACTCGCCTCATCGGACTTCGAACTCGGAATGTCACTGTTCACCACTACATTGGGAGTTTTGCAGAGATATTTTTTACATACCCCCACTGATACGTTCTCTAATGATTTTTTCATCCGATTCACTTCATTTTTTCCGAAGCCGTCGCAGTTTATCCACAATACCAACTATCCCACAAGTCACTGTAAGGGATTGAATTGTGGAGTGTTAGGGATATATGCAATGAAAAGAAAGGGTATCACGCAATAGATCTGTGAGGAATGGGACGTGTTTGATTATTTCTAGACCCTGTGCTGAAATATAAAAGCCTTTTATTGAGAAATACGAAGGAGCGGAACGAGTATTATTAAGAATATCGTTAGCGTTTATAATGAAATTCTCTTACTAAATTAATATTAGCGGTATTATTAAAAGTATATTATTAAGAGACAAAAAAATTGTCATTAGAGTATTGTTAAAAATTTTATTGGCGTTCTGTCCAATCAGTGACTATGCAAAATCTAATAGCAATAATAATTTAGGGACATTAGATTATATTAATTTAAATTCAATTTCTAAAATCAGTCGAAAAAGGGAGGAATTCATACAATAATCTCAAATAGAGAGATAGTTTTTTACAGTTTTTTACTTGCGGGAAATTGCAATTCTACATTGTAAAAAAATACAATTTTGTGTAAATAATAGAGGTCAAAATCTGCTCACATTTAAAATTAAATTATAATGAAATTCTTACAGTTTTTGTCGTTCCCTATTCTCAGCATGTAGTTTTACCCTTCTTATTGTACAAGAAAGTCATTTAATATTTTAGTGCCGAAAATATAATCCCGTTGTGTACCAACTCCTCTCCTACCACTCCATAAGTGTACAGAAAGTTTGACAAAACTTTGAAAGGACTTGGGTTGTGGTCATTACACTCTCAAAGGTAATAATGTGATCTGTTTGCCGTAAAACTATTTTATTGCATGCTCTAAAAATTCTTAACTCGCCGTTAAACAAAAAGTATTTTTATTCATCTATAATCAAGAAAATTTCAGTAATCTTCTATAAATATCATTCCACAAGTCATTCGGTACTCATGTGAAAGGATGATTGGGATAATTTGAAAGCTATGATGTGCCTGATAACCGGGTCACTCATAAAATTCGTCAATTCTACTCCAAAAGCTAATCACTTATTGTTTCATTGAAAAACTATTACTCATGTTGAAATTTGAAAATTATTATCTGAGTTTTTATCAACGAATTAACTAATGCCGGTAAAATGGATATGGAGATGTACACGGTTAACTCATTAGAAGGAAAATGATTTATGAGCTTGAAGGATGAGGTCGAACTCCGCAGTTGGTGAGCGGCCGTATTTATTCATGCATATTCAAACAGCGTAGCAAAGGGGTTGTGAAGAGCAAAAACACGGGGAGACTAAAATATTAAGGAATGTAAATTTGCTAGCTTTGGCTATATCTATCGCCGGATATGAAGACTTTTGCTTAATTGCTTTGCTGAAACGCTGGAATATCCCTAAAGGATATTGTTCCGCTGTATGGAGCCCTTCCTGGATTCCCTTAAGAATCGCATGCTAATCGCCCCTCTCAGCCCTGCAATTAACATATTTTAATTAGGAGTAATGACATTGGAGTTAAGAGTGCGATGAAGACGCTAAATAATTTTTTTGAGAAAATCATTTCCGTTCAGTAAGCTAGGGGGTTTGGGTGAGTATCTTACTATTATATAAAACTCTAGTGGTGTCTGTCTGTCTGTCTATTACTCAATCACTCATAAACCACTGACTGAATCGATTGAAACAAAATTTGGTAGGAAGATACTTGATATATCTGGTTCACGCATAGGCTATAGAACAAGGACCTAGGAGCCCTAGAAAGCCCTCAGGTGGGCCCTTTCATCGCCAAAAATTGGCCCTGGAAGATAACTCTTGCCTGTATTAGAAACACGTAAAATATACCTATACTGAATGTACAACAGTCATGGGATCGTAAGTCACGCTGGGGCCCCAGAAGGCCCAAGGTTCCAAAAGAATGCTTTCTTAAAAGGCTCATTAGTATTGAGCGAGTGAACCGATTTTAGTGAAATTTTCACACATGGGATCAGTAAAGTTTTTGTGAGGAAATTGGGACTATTGGGACTATAAGGAATGCCCCTGGGTCCCAAGGGCAGCGTATTGGGCCGTCTGGTGTCTTATGTGTTTGAAAAACACAAGTCTAAAAATTTTGGTTCAAGTGCAGAGGTTTCTCTTTTTGCATATTTTAATTAGTTCTACTAAAGATAGAAGGCTATAGTTTTCGACATTAGATGAATAAAAGATTGCAGTTTTTGATGTTTTCATTCAATTTTCTTATACGAATGAAACTTTCTTAGTAATCGCTTTTTTCATGTCAAAACCATGAATTATACTTCTGTCAACAATAGGATATTTCCTTGGTAACCGTGGAATTAGCATTATGATGAATTATGGATTCGGATGTTTGGTATTGTTGCCTAGGCTACGTGTTGCCTAAATTTCCACTTTTTGGTTCATCCAGTCCATGGCGCTTCTTCGATTAGAGTCTTTTCTGTTTTTATTTTAAATAGACGTAGTTGATTGTTACTAACGTGAGACTGTGGTAAATATTCAATAACGATCGAGGATATATGAATTACTTGATGCTTTGAATAATATCTTGCAATTTTTGTTATCTAAAATTTTCTTTTTAAATACTAGAAAGGAAATATCTATTACAGAAAATGTGTAAAAGGTTTATAAAACTTTCATCGTGTGCCGATTGCTATGTTTGCCATAATCCTATTATAATTGGAATGCATTAAGCCTGTTTTGCCAAAACAAAGAATTCAGAATGCCTTGTTTGAACAGAACTTGCATCGTACCAGGCTGCAAAACAGGGTACGCGTCTACGAGGACCCAAAATAGGAGACGTGGATTGAAAAATAAGAGTCTGTTCAAGGCAGCGGTAAGTACACTCCTTTTTACCAACACAGCAATGATGGCCATTGGGAATACTCATGAAGTCATCTCGCATTATTATTAAATTTCCGTATAGCAATATTCACGAAGTGCTAAGAAGTTAATTGTACTTTTGTGTAGTTAAATTTGGAGAGGAATAAAATATATCTGTACACCGGACGATACTAAACAAGTGTATAATTACATCCCGCGTGTAGTACTACATTTTTTATCCACTGCCCACTGCATGATGATTAATTATAAGTAAAACCCATGTATATTCATGGTAAAACCGGTAAGACGTGTTTATTTACTATCTTTCGACTGTATTTACCGTATTTACATTTGAACTTCCGTCTTTCATCACTAGGCGGAACCACTTTCCAAAAAGTTGTTTACTGGAATTCTAGACAACGCTTTTGGCAATGAGATCCCAATCCATAAAATATATTCATGAGCATTAGCTTTGGAAGGGAAATGAGGCCTTTACAATGGCGGTTGGCTTTTATATTTAGGGATATGTATTTCAGTGGAAATCTGGGCCGTATACTGAAATATTGCTGATTAGGATATTTTCAGGGATATTTTTGCCTAATATTGGAAAAATTCATTTCAAGTGGACTAATTTAAGTTGGACCCATGTAAAGCAGGAGAATGCCACGACGTTAAATTAATGCGGAAAGCCTCTGTGTTGCAAATGGCCTGTAGTTTAGTTTCCTTATGTTACTGCAAAAGAATGTGGAAACTCGGTAAACATAATGTAATGCGGTTTTTATCTGCTGAATTAAAAAATAAAACTAAAAACATCGCTGATTTTCCTAGAAAAAAAAACCTCATGAGCGACTCGAAACTACAACCTATATGCCCTGTCTTTCTTTCATCCTCCGTTGAATTTCAACGGGTACCTTTGCTAGTACCCAATATAGCATCTCATTAAGCAATTTACTCACCCCAAACGGCGAATTACCAATTTAGCTAGGAAATGAAAAAAGCATCCTGTTTTGTAGCCCTGCGATTACCATATCCTGCTTTAAGGAGAGCACACCGCAGGGGATTGGATTGCTAGGGATGAGTGTTCTGGACAAAGATATGAGTCCCAAGGCAAACAAAGGTATGTTAGGACCATTATATTATTTTAAAAATTTATATTTTTTCAAAATATCAATAAGCATGAAATGCTCCCTTTTTTTACACATTTTCTTTACAAAACTTATTCAAATTTTTTTTCTATTATTATGTTATAAAAAAATATTTTTTGCTTGATAAAATTCATTTAAAAATATTTATATAAAACGTATGTAATTTTGATGATTTTCGCTTCCCAGAATATCGCGTAGTCCATAAATATCAATCCTCGGAGATTTACTCCTTCAATTTTGACTGATATATCGTGTATCGGATGCGCAATTTACTATCGTACTCGGTGTTGCATTTTATTTATGTCAATAATCGCGTTTTCTATTTCTGGAAGAATCACATGGATTTATTTGGATGGAGTATCAAAGTAAACAATACCCGATAGAGCATTTTTCTCCATAAACAATTTCCTCTCTTCTGTCCAGGGTGCGATATAAATTTGTGCATACCCATAAACAGTACCATCACTGACGGCATGGAGGAATAAATGGGATAATTTATATTTTGAAAGCAAAATATTAGAGTTTATACGAGTAAAATTGTAAATATCACTGAACGGTGGCTGAAATAAATGAATTAACTATTGTGTTGACTCGTAGAAATTTTATATGCTTCATTCTTTGATCCAAGAACACAAAAAACAGTGCAGAAACGAGTAAAATAAACTTCCTTTGAAGTCAAGACCCATCACATGAAGTAAAAGTTCATGTAAATTATTACTGTTGTCAAAATCCCTTTTCTTTTGCAAAGCGTAAGTTAGTAATAAACAAGGTATCGTTGGATAGGTCTTTTACCGAATTCCGAAGGAAAATACTCTCGTCGTCTTATAATATACTTCCTTGTGTACCACGAAGATGTTAAAGATTGTTTTATCTCATCTCCTTATACGTCACATCCCGTCTATTCTTTAGGATGATATTATCTAAAATACGCATGTTCATTTTTGTGTTAAGATGAAATAAATGCACTTTGTATAATCCATACAAAACTTAAATGGTATGAGCCCAACCGATTTCAACACTTCCGTGTCATTTTCAAGGGACTATAATTGTCCCTTGAGTCCCTTGAGAATGATAAAAAAGTGTTGAAACCAGTCGGGCTTATACTATTTAAGTTTTGTGTGGATTATACTAAGTGTATTTATTTCATCTCACTATGAATTCTAAATTCCAAAAAGTTAGCTCGCAAACCATTGAAGACATTAATTTTTGTATTAAATGCTGACAACCCTTGAAAATTCCAAAAAAAACTTCAACGTGGATATTTCACTTGGGTTAACATAAATTGTGTTGAAACTCAAATAAGTGTGCTATATTGAAGTTTACCCTTGACGACTGATTTTAGATTATATGGGGCGCCGTATTTGCAGCGATAGGTAAACTGCTCAAGAGCTCGACTCAATACTTGGTTGTTATAATGCTCTCCTTCTAGGGATTTTTTTTGCAGTTCGAAGGAAGAACCATGCATGAGAGGCACGTATTGGAATACACAGGAGACATTGGGATGCTAGGCTTAAGGAAGACATTCTCCAATAAGTGCTCCATCTTTCGTGTTATAGCGTCGTTGACTTTTACGCATGGAAAAGCGCCGCCGCTCTCTACTCAGTTTGGCACAGGAAAAAAGCAAACAAACGTCACGGAATGAGACAAGAGTGAAATTTTCAATACGCTCAAGTTCTTTTGATGTCTCAGTTGGCAGTGTTTGCGTGAGAGGAATCCGATACATCAAAACATTTGCGCTCGGAAAAAAACAGGCGTCGGGAAAAGGTTTTAGAGCTACGGAAAGAATCATGAATAAAAAAACTGGTTGATAGAAGATAATTTGTGAGGGTAAGTAGCATCATTTATATTTTTGGTTGACGCAGGCAGCGAAGTCCAATAAACAGTATACTCATTGATGTTTTTTTGATCCGCAAACATGATGAATTGAAAATTGAGTCATGAGTGTGTTCAAAAATTGGTGTTTGTTGCAATAAACTGTCAAATACGGCATGAAGACCTCCGCAATATCTACGATGTGGAAGATGTTTTAAGAAGGGGCAGAAGGAAAAGATGCTTCTCGAAAGACCATGTTGAACGAATGATCCACAGGGTCACCGTCTGCCAGTTATGAAATGAAGAGATACCTAAGGACCACCATCTAAAGCCCAGGTGTAGGAGACAGTGCTTCTGAAGAAACAAATCTATGATCTATCATGAGCAAAAGAAGAAAAACTGTAAAATGAAATTTGTTTTTAGTTTTCAGTTTTTTAATAATAGTCATCCCCTAACATAACGTCGAGATTTGGATGTTGAAAGTATGCGGTGTTTTGGAAAATGAGGTAATAACTCAATAAAAACCAATGTCTGCGCGCACCATCGTGACCAGATAGTTAGTCCACATTATATTATTTCAACCGTATGCAGGAAGAAGTGGCAAATTTAATTGAAGATCAATCCCAATTTCATTGAAAGCAAAGTAATTTGTACTCTAATGCGTGCACTTTGGACTGCTATGCTATGCAAATTTCTATTTCTTTTGGTTTGAAAATGATATTGGGATTGCTTTTTAACTTTATTTTCAAGTCAAAGATCATTTGTGTAGATTAAGGTTAACTGTCTGTATTATGGTACTCCGCTCTGCCCATCGAAAATCCTATGAGACTATTGGAACTCTTGAGACACGTACATGGCGATTTGACGGTCGTTTTAGGAAAGAAAATATAATTTGATGTGCGAAGTTGGAAACCGATTTGAGATGCAAATTTGTTAAAGGATAAATTTACACTTTAATCCCCCACTGCATCAGGTACAACTTTGTTACTAATTGAATTCGAACAAATTTAGAAGTTAGCTATGAAAGCCCCCATGATTGGTTAACTTGTTCAGAATTCAAAATTCTCAAAAAACTATTTGGCTCGGAAGGGGTGGCAAAACCTTAAGATTGGTTCAGGTGTTACATTGTTTGAGTGCAACACTTTCTAATGTGATGTTGTTCACTTATGTATATTTTTCGCCGGGTAACTGCTCTATGGAAGTTAGAGTTATATAGATCACATAACTTCGAATGCACATAGCTAACTCTATTTAAGCACTAACAGAGGCGATATATTTTCCTGAAAATATACACGCTATACAGACATGAACTTACTGATAAAGTTTATAGTTGCCCCGACATGTGTTGCCTGTACACGACTACCGATTTGTACTCTTCTGTTGTGTGACTAATAAAGTCATTTTAGTTCTTGTTTTCCACCTGAAAAGTATTTTTTTTACATATCCCTCCTTCTGCTCTGAGTTGCGACACTTACTTATGGCGGTATTCTAACTCTATATAGTGTAAAAGACCGCCAAAGGTGCTCCTATGGTAATTTGCAAAAAATAATCCATTTTCTTTTTCTTGGTCCGATAGGTGTAGTTATCTACATTGAGATAAATTTAAGGAGTCTAACCTAGCATTTTGTGTTAATAAATAAGTCTCTGGAAGATTAGCTTGGCTTCTGTGGGCAAAATGCAGTGCCAATTGAACGTACAACTTTTTACTCCAAGGCATCGGCTAGATGACAGTGGTACAACTATTCCTACACTTAATTTAAATAAATTAAATTTAAATCAAATAAAATTTAACTCAATGTAAAAGCGCATCTTTTTCTGTTATTATGTCAAGTTCATGGCTTATAGCGTGGGATAATACTCGCCACGTCATTGTATTCCCATTAGCTGGCCCGCAAGGCAGGACCCCGCCATGCGATCGAAAAAACCTAGTTTATTTCCGGCCTCGCAGACCGTTGCAGACTTTCTCAACGGATTCGCGTTTTAGAAGCTTCAGTTAATCTCATGATTTAAGTTACTTACACTTCTTCCATGTTCCTCTCAAATATTTGTCTACCCGAAAACAGAGGTTCAGGATTAGATAGGGTCAGCCATTTTGTCCCATTAAAAAAACAAATATTTCTCTAATTCATTTTAAATTACAAAATTTCAAAAACAAAAATGTGTTCTTTGAATTAAAATACCTCTTAATTCCGTTAAACTTCTCCAAAAGTTTCTGCAATCTCTTCATTTTGGAAATTTTCTGCTGTTTTTTGGCATATTTTGTTCAAATTTAAAGCCTAGCGTACTGTTAATGCACAATAAATATGACAAATGAAATCTCACATCTCATGCACCAATAAAAGGAGAGTCACTTCACCCAATTTTAATATAAAGCTGAAAAAATCAATTTTTGAAATTGTGGCCAGATTTCTTTCGATTTCTGCCCACTGTGTGAGGTTGTCTGTTTCGGTCCAGTTAGACACGTTATACGGGTCTGCACCCAAAATGTTAGCAACTGTTGAAAATATGACCATTTTTATAGCCTATTTCATTATGATTCTCAATCAGACCATACATTCAATATTATCTTCATTAATAGACCTGCATTGGGTACATTAGTTTGAAATCTGAGAATGTAAGGTGCCCTTGGTGCAAAAAGAACACTCAAGCAGTGGTTTGCAGCATTTAAATGAGTGAATATGTTAGGATTTCTCACCGTTTTATATTTTATTATAATAAAATCCTGAATGCCTTTACCTACTAATTCACGTTTTATGTGGTATTGTGTGTGTTAAAATAATGAATTTGAATAATGATGGCTTATCTTTTCGCATAAAATCAGTTATTTAGTTCAAAATTTTCCACAACGTCAGACACGCCAACACCATACCTAGCTATTTTAAAATGAGCATTAAAACCAAAGTAGTTTGTGATGTTATGTGACTAAAGTAATATAATGTGCCAAAACCGTGGTAGGTAGTCAATACACGAGTAGAAATTTTACCAGTGTTTCTCCCCATTGAACGTCAACAGAATCAATTTACTTAACTAAGAAACTTCTTTAGCTTTGGGGTTCAAGACAATCATCGTGTTTGACATCACACAAGACGAGGTTGCACCGGAGACGAAATCTGCCTTTATTGTCCCTAATACGTGTCCTTAATACGTGCTCAAAGCGTCATAATAATAAAAAAGTAATGTGAATGAGAGCAAGGATGTGACACATTTCATATTATTATAGTGTTGACTTGCGTGAAAACATTCGTGTGGAGCGCAGCACTCTATGGATCGGAAGCATAGACCATTGGGAAAGCTGACCAGAACAGACTAAAACCTGGTGCCGGAGGTGAATGCTAAAGATAAGATGGACGGACCAAATAAGAAATAATGAAGTGTTCAGAAGAGTAGAAGAGGAAAGGAAAACATGGAACACCATACAGAAAAGAAGTACCAGATAATTAATACACACCCTGAGACAAAATAGGTTTGGGAATAACATTATTGAAGGTAAAATAGAGGGAAAAGTCCGCAGAGGAAGATCCAGGAATAAGCTGATGGAGGAAATAAAGAGAAAAGTTCATAGGAAGAGATGCCAGGAGGGAAGGGAACTAGTATTAGATAAGGAAGGGTTGAAGACCGCAACCAAATCAATCTTAGCATTGCACGACCAATGAATGACGAATAATGTTGGCTAACATATATAGATGCATCATGCCGAGTGAAAGGAGCGCGTATTTCCATATTATATTAGTCTAAACTTCGTATTCTGCATCGCAAACCAAATTCATACCAATCATTTATTGAAGAAAGTGAAAATGTGGTCTTCTAACTAGGAAAATGATGAATATGTTCACTCAACGACTCACGATTGCCGCTTAAGCCATCGTAAATGAAATACAACTGCGGCATCACGATGAGTGAATCGAGCGCTACCACACTCAAATGATCTCGGCCACCCATTCCGTTCACCGGTGGGATGACTCTCTCAGCTGGATCCGAAATCCTCCAGGGGGGGTTTGGTGAACCCTAGCATATTTCTAAAAACGTGGGAAATTGATATCCATGCGTTAATACGATTTATTGGTTTCCGCATCCTAAAACGCCAGATATTCTTCAATAAGGACTAAAGCGATAGATGAGCTAATCAGGAAACCCCTATTTCCTGATGATGATCAACTTTTTTCTTATTTCCCTTAACTAAATTTTTTATCAATATCTTTTTAAAAATCTCCCTTTTAGTTGCTTCTTTCATCCTTTACGTTTGTTCCTTCAAAATATGTTTTTTTATTTCTGAAATAAAACTATCAATATGGACCTCTTTTCCAAAAGATATTCGATCACTAGCTTAGTTGTTATTATTCATTTTGAAGGAATGTTTAAAAAATATCCATCATCTTTTTCCGCTGAATTTATCTTTTGATTCATTATGTCATACATTCTTTAATTCCGGAAATACGTAGCTTTTAATTGACCTCTAATTTTCCACTATTTTCCATAGAGATATGCGTCAATACGATTGATTGGTTTCCGTATTCTAAAACGTCGGATATTCTTCAATAAGGACTAAAGCGATACATGAGCCAATGAGCAACCAAGACTGAAAACTCCATGTGAACTTTTAATAATCTAGTCGTGAAAATAAATTTTCCTTAGTGTTTATCTTTCCTATAAATGTAACTTTTTACATAATGATTCGATTCTAGGTTTTCGAATGCATAAAATTGGCATTCCTGTCTTTACGTTACATTGTAGTCCTATTTATTACTTTTTTATTTTTTATCCATATAATACAAAATAATAATTATTTAATGGGAAAGGTGATCATTCTGATTGGGTTATAGACCTTCACTCCCTTCAATGGGCGTTGGTGTCATTTTGAATTCCGCATGAATTTAAAAAAATTAAAACTGCAGATTTTAAGAATAAGATGCAAGTTATGATGAAACTAGAAATTTACTTTCATTGCACAGTAAAGGAATCACCATAGCATTTAGTAAGTTTTCAAAAATGGTACTCCATGAAAGAAAGTAATTTTTTTCATTTCCGTACTAAAGCATATAATAATTTCTCATTTTTTCCCTACAATTATCGTAAACTAATAAAGTGCGCGCCGCTCATTGGGTAAGAGATTGTTTATTCTCGGATGGGGACCTGGCTCGTATTCTGATGGTTACTCGGCTTTCAGGGCACCCTGAATAATACTAAGTCATTTTGTGTTAACTTTTGCATGTTAACTTTTTGGTGTCTTTGTATCTTATCACCTCTATTATATATATATATATATATATATATATATATATATATATATATATATATATATATAAAGTTTGCCAGAGGAAGGCAGACGACAAACACAGAAAACAAAAAAATGATGAACACACTTACAAAGTTTCTTGATATTTCGGTGCTACTAGCACCTTGGTCGCAAGTGCGAAGACCAGGTCTTCGCTCTTGCGACCAAGGTGCTAGTAGCACCGAAATATCAAGAAACTTTGTAAGTGTGTTCATCATTTTTTTTGTTTTCTGTGTTTGTCGTCTGCCTTCCTCTGGCAAACTTTTATATATTCGTCACTTAAGTGATCCTAAGTGCAGTTATATATATATATATATATATATATATATATATATATATATATATATATATATATATATATATATATATATATATATATATATATATATATATATATATATATATATATACATACATATATACATATATATTTATTTATTTATTTATATAATTCTTCTGTAAGTGCGTATGTCACTGAACTCCTCCTAAACGACTGGACCGATTTTGATGAAATTTTGTGTGTATTTGAGTGGGTCCCTGAATGGTTTATTTATGTATTTTATTTATTTATTTCACCACCAAAAATGGCACAAAGGCTATTACATTGGCTGACATAATCAATAAATAAATAAAATTTTCAAACAAAAGCATAATATACAATAAGTAAAACAATAATGATGCAAGCGTAAGAAGGGAATTAGGGATTGGAGAGGGGTGGATCATTTAAGTAGTGTTTCAGGGAGGATTTGAAAATGGTGGAAGAGGAGAAAAGGTCTAAGGAAGGATATTTCTAGGCCAAGGAGTTAAACAAGGAGGGGATTCGGTAGAAAAGAGAGCGCTGGGAGATGGAAAGACGGACGGGGAGTATTCAGAAGATAGTTACTGCGTAATGGACGGGGAGGAACATGAATACGAAAGAGTATTTCATTGGTCCGTAGAGAGCCGCTGAAGATTCTGTGTAGGAACATCATATCTGATAGGACACGGCGGTGAGTTATGTGATAAATGCTAAGGGAGTAAAGGATGAGGTCAAGGGTTGAGATTCTGAAGGTGGGGACTCGATGGCGAACTATGGCGAGAAAGAAGTTGACTGGACGGTTGAGCAAATCCAAGGTAGCGGGCAGGCCGTAGACCAAATTGGTGCACAGTAATATAAGATGGCGAGAATACAACCGAAAAAGACAGTTTTCAGAGCCGTAGGGTCCTAAACGTCAGTAAAGCGGTAAAGCATTCCAACTATAGGCATCACCTTCCGCACAATCATTCTAATATGGTCATCAAAGTTGAGTTTCGAATCAAGAATGACTCCTAAGTCGCAGTGGGAAGTCACAGGGAGGATAGGATTGTTTAAGTGAGTGTAAGAATGTGAATGGGGTTTTCTTTTTAATGAAAAGGTCATAAGAGCTGATTTTGAGGGGTTTATTTGCAGCTGCCAAGTTGAGCACCATTCAGAAATAAAGTGGATGGCGGATTGAAGGAAATGTGAGTCGGAGGGGCGATCAACCTGCTTGAAAATTTTGCAATCGTCAGCGTACAGCAGAATATTGCAGCCGAGAGGGATTATGCCTTCTGTGATGTCATCCACATAGAGTGAAAACAGAAGAGGGCCAAGAACGCTACCCTGTGGTACACCAGACACAACAGGTAGGTAAGAGGAAGAGGTTCCATCAATGGATACGCGTTGGAAACGGGAGCTGAGGAAGCTGTGAATTAAAGACAGGAAATTTGCGTGGATGTTGTACCGGTATTGGAGCTTATGTAAAAGTAAGGAGTGATTTACGATGTCGAAGGCTTTGGAGAAGTCGATATAGCAAACATCAAGTTGAGAGTTTGATTCGAAAGATTGTGTGATGTGGTGGTGCAATACAGCGAGGTTAGAGAGGCACGATCCACCAAGAAGGAAACCATGCTGATGAGGGGAGATGTGGGGGAGGGTAAAGTGAAGAAGATGACTGACTATGTATAATACGCTCAAAAATTATGGATAGAACAGGTAAAATGGATATTGGGCAATAATTCTCAATGACATTTTTGGGGCCATGTTTTAAAATCGGGGTTACATTAGCGTTTTTCCAGTGTTCAGGAAAAGAACCAATGGAAAAGAACCTATTGAAGAGGATGGAGATAAGGAGAGATAAGGAGATAGATTTGCAAATGGACCCGGTAGGTGGCGCTGCGATCGGGTTCTAGGAAACTTTTTGCGACAGTTTTGTGGCGACCGTAAATGGTGCCATAATCTTCTATATTGTTGCCAAGGATGCCTTGCTGATTTGTTCATATTTATGTAACTAAGTCAGAGGACTGAGATTGTAGTGAACATTGATAAAGGCTCTAATAAATTGATTTGATAAACGTGGAGATCTCCTCATTTACCCATCTCCACATTGGTCACCCCGATAAGGAGAATAAATAGTCAACATTTGGTGAAAATGGATTTGCCGCGCAACGACGAGCTTCAACGCCTACGTGAAGAAAATGCCCAGATCAATCAGCAACTAAATGATACTGATTCAAGACGCAACCACACAGACACCGAGCAGAGCCCGCCTGCGGTTCGTTGCGTCGCCGTGAAACTACCACCATTTTGGCCCGAGAAACCGAGTCTTTGGTTGTTACAGGTGGAATCTCAGTTCGTGCAGTCGGAGATTGCAAGGGAGATAACGAAGTTCCATTACGTTGCCTCACATTTAGATTCTCGCGTGGCCTGTGAGGTTGAGGACATAATCACGAATCCTCCGTCTCAGAATCCTTATTCGACTCTACGATCGAAGCTTATAGAACGTCTATCCGCCTCTGAGGAGCAGCGTGTTCGCCAGTTACTGTCGGACGGGGACCTCGGCGATCGCAAGCCTTCCTAATTCTTGCGGCATCTTCGCTCACTCGCCGGAACTGTGGCTAAGTCGATTGCCTCCGCACGTCCAAGGAATCCTGACTGCCCAGGCGGAGTTACCCCAAAACGAGCTTTCGGAGCTCGCTGACAAGATCATCGAGGTTTCTACTCCTCATATGGCTGTCAATGCCTTTTCTCCCAACAGCATATCGACGGATGATAAGCTGTACATAGCCATCGAGGATTTGCCAAGACAAGTCGCGGAGCTGTCGGTTTCACAAGGTCATCGTTCCCGGTCGCGCGATCGTCGGTGGTCAAAATCGAGAAGCCCGTCGCCCTCTCGAGATGGTAAATGGTGTTGGTACCAGAACCCCAAAATTTCACCCCCACCATTTTAAAATGAAAAACTTGCTGATTTGTTGATCGGTGGGGCTTCACAACCGTTTCCAATGGAGGAGAATAAATTGAAAAAATCCCGGACAGTCAATTCAGACGATTGCCATTTTATCATGGGCGTGTAACGTGGATATTAATCTTTCCTATTATATCCGGTATGATAAAATCGCAAACTTTAGTGTTTTACAAGCCTTTATTCTTGTAACATGATGCGCTTAAAGACTATAATATATTTTCGAAATAATTTGCTTTTTATTTCAATTAAAAACGTAATATTTCCTTTAGAGAACAAATGATTTCTAAGAGGTCAAACTAATCCCTATTTGTAACAATTATTATTCTACTAAGCCTCGTACTTTTACTGTTAGACGTCATTTATTAGTTAGAAAAGCTATTATTACTTCTCCACGTCAGCATAGTATGTAGCACTTGGTGAAAATCAATGGGGACATAACCCAGTTTCCGAAATTGCATGTTTTAGGGAGCACCACGTATTTTATCCCCTATAGTTTGCCTAATTTACCCGTGGCAGTTGTTGGTGCTTTAGTATCAGCATGGAAGACTGTTGAACAATTTTTAAAGTATACTTTGGCTAAATTCTAGCCAGTGTACATTGAAGTGCTGTATTTTATGTCATGTGCGATTTTCGATGCCTTGTTTCTGCTCGAGTGCTCCTAGGTGGCTCTCACGCTCAGAGTAAGAATATAATAGGGAACTCACCCAATGGAACACGTGTAAGTGGGAAGCGGACACAGGTCTACAACACCGAAGCCAAGTCACATGAAGGACGTTTGGTGCGGGAGCCACTTTGCTTAGAATCAAAATGAGCACACATGGATACATTATTTTTATATTAGCTGCAAAATTTACATGAATCCGAGCTTGTGGGAAATTTGTTGTTTTTATATATCGAGAAAATTTTTGAATATTTGCATACGCATACGTACTAATAGCATAAAAATTCCTGAGCTAGTTACTTAAGAATTATTATCCAAATTATTCTTCAGTCTACCCATAACTTGTGCATTTTAGCCTTCATTGTTCACACGTACAGTATTATTTCCTAATTTACACTTTCACAATAAAAAAAATACCGGTTTCAAGTATCTACAAAAATATATTTACCGTTTTTTGTTTGAAATAGCAGCGAAATAGATTTTTTTAAGGCAGAAATTTTAATATTTTTTCAAACCTCTGTTGTAACACATGTGTATTGCATCTGAGAATTCCTACTCTTGATTTCTGTAGCGGGAAAAAATATTATCTTAGCTTGTGGCGAAATTCCGAACTCCTCAGTCAGCGGATGGAGATCTTGATGTGAAAATAAACTAAATTCGTATGATGAGGGTTTATGCAAAACTTTATGCAAATTTTTTTATATTTTTGATGTGATAATACACATTTTGGGCTCAGTTGATCGTTGAAAATGTAAGCAAAAACTACACTTGTCTACTAAACAGATGTATCTTATCATTTTTGCGGTTATCATGCACTGAAGCCCATCGTGCATTAACTTCCATGGAGAAGTGGTCCCATTATTCCAAGTAATTGATGATCTTATTCTCAGTCCGTACTTCCGCGACATGAGGTCAGTCATTAATTGCAGTCGGACTCCAAAGAGGGCGCTCTGTAACTGACGTGGGTTGACCATTGGAAAGGAGTTACGAGGGTAGGAAATTTCATGCTATAACATGCTAGCACTGTGAAGTCACGCAAGACATCGTGATGCAAACCGTGCCACCTGCGGACGGCTGCGGAAACGAGGGCTAAAACAAACTTTTTGACCTTTTTATGATTAGAATTCCATTTTTAATTGATGTTTACTGTATACAGCATTGCTCAAAATATTTGCTCTCTGTCGGTCATAGTCACCAATTGTTGAGATGAAGCCAAATGCATCTCTACGTTAAAAGATCGTACGAATCGCTCACAAATATTGTTTGCATTCTTGTTTTGTACAATATTCTTCCCAATTCTTTCATCCGATATGACATAAGACTAACATTTGTTGCTATGTTTGCCTCTGATGAAAAGGGTATATTTATGCCTTTGATGAAAAGGGTATATTTATTATAATCCTGTCCAAAATTTGGGTAGAGAAATCTCGGAATGTGTTTGTGATATCCGAAAAATTCCTGTTTTTCCTTATAATAATTTAGGAAGTAACAATCGTATTAATTTTTATACTCGTCATTATTATCATACTGTATCTCCTTGGACCATATGCAGTCTCAAAAGACTCGACGCTGTTGTCGGCGTGAAATTGAGGTCTTAGGACGACGCACGGTGTTTCACACTGTGGTAAAGTCGCAAATACAAAGTCTCAGCTTTCTACGTGAGGGTGTGGTAAACGCTTTAATACAGTGTTGTCCTTTAGTCCGCAGTCAACACTCAAAAGGGTTTATCTTGATGGTGGGAGCAGAACTCGCCAAGTGTTAAGGTCAGCAGATTGTCGAATTAACACCTTAGGGCAGACAAAGCGTATGAAGTGGACACAGCCGCCCCCGGTGGCGACAGGGTAAACTCCTCCCCTGCTAAACTGAGGGTCGCCGTTCAAATCCCGCCTGGATGGAAATGTCATCATGCATGACTGTTTGTGTTCATCTGTTGTTATTGTGATTCTCTCGGCATAAATTGACCAAATGCGCTGTAATCGGGGTAGTGAAAGTAAAATAAAAGTAAAATTAGCTCATTTCATTATGACAAATGGGGAAAATCTGGTGTCAGAGAAATACACATAACTTGGTTTTAGCTGGACTTTCCATGAAGTGCACACTTAAGCTAAGTTTACCAATACGTATTAATCCAACCCTTTCTATTAAGGTAAAATACACATTTTGAATAATTGTATATTAAATTATATTAACATATTACTTTAAAAAGAAATGGACATAATATTCAATTGAATAAAATTATTATTTAATAGCGTAATTTGAAAAAGAATGCCCACCTCCATCTATGTATTTTTTCTTGGAATACTACATAATATTTATGATATGTCGATAACTATATTTTCTTCTACGGAATATATTTTTCACATCCGCCAGATGGGAGCGCGTTCGTGACCGTAAGCTCCATGAGTTTATCACTCATGTCAATATTGTAGCTTCGGCTCCGAGACATTATCGGCTTTAGTTTTCCGCCCTAAAAAAATCTCTCGATACTATATCTTAATATAATTTATTTTTTACATTTTTATGTAAAAATTACTTTCCAATATATTGGGGGCACATAGGGGACTTAACCGATTTATGTCAAAGGGACTAAAGTGGCATCAACGCATACAATGCTTGTTTATTCTCTCCCACTGCTTTGTTGCTGGAAATTATTTCCTTCAAGGATAATCAGGAAAAATTGATCTTAAAAACATTCATGAGCTCTGTAGAGCAGTACATATAACCGCTTTTTAAGTCAGGCGCAGACTTTTGCACCCGGACCCTTCGTCGTGCTTTATTTTATTGTCAGTTTTTGTCTCCCTTTGGAATATTTATGCGGAACAAGAGAGATAAAAATATTACAATACCAAATTATGTAAAGGTATGGATTAAACTTACCCTATTAGTCATCGGTGACACAACAACCATTCACTTTGCTGATACCAGAAACACTCTTATGTGACTAGAAACTGTTTTTTAGAATTAGATCACATGCGCGTTAAATTGTACGCGTATAATTTTACTAAACGTAAAGTTCGAGTCAATTCATTCACTACTTTTACCAATCGACCTAAGATCGATTTTGCCGGTTCAGCTTGGTATGGTAAACGCAACGAGCTAGTTGGCGATCCGAGTCAGCTGACTTACAATGTTCAGCGCGGTCCGAGTTCATATGGATCATAGTTCGATTGGTAAATATAGTGATTGTGACGTGGTCGAATTGCAGTATATGCCAAACCTTTGAAAATTGCAAGGTTTGATATTCTACAAAGACTCGCACTTAACTCTGTTACATCTAAAGAAAAGATTCTTTTGCTTCATTTTATATTATAGTAAATTTTTTTACGAATCAGAAGTCCCATTCGATCTAAGATTTCTGCTCTCGGTAGGAACAAACCGAAAGGACTGGCTGAAATTGGAATTATGTGTGAGGGTTCTCGGAGATAAGTTTCTTGAAATAGCAAATACTAATGAGAAAAGAGGCTGAAGCTCTGTTTCAAAACCGTATATGGTGGGGAGATAAATTTTTGCTTGTTTCCCGCTAGCTTCAGTCTGTCAGATTTGCCGAGTGAAGTAATATCTTCCGGAAAACTGTAGATGGCGCACGAAAATAAACCGATATCTCATGTCCAAAAACCTTATTCGTGCGTATGAATGAAGTTAAGAATGCAATATGGAGTACTCTATCTTGTTCCCTCAAACGCTTCTTCAATGTTAGACAACGTTTCGAATAAGCCGCCAGCAATCGGGATGCACACAGAAAGATTTCATTTGCGGTGAAAATAAAATACATATGAGAACCGCATGTTTTTATTGCTACAAGCATAGTCATAATGTCTCTCTGTTGTTGAATGAATTGACCTTGAGAACCGATAGAGACTTGCGGAGCTACTTGCATGACTTTGATTACATGATATACTCCGATTTCAGTTCGACACGGAGGACACTTTCCCGTACAGCCATTCAGACAAACACACCGGAGCTCGTACAATTCACCGTTTTACAAAGTAAAATTTTCCCCGTTAAAGTGTTCATTCATTCGTTTGTACAAGAAATTGACCATGCCAATCGGCCTTGATATCTAAATTAGAACTTATTTCTTTTATGATGATAATCGCTTTTCGATTACCTTTTTGGTCAATTTTTTTCTTTATCTTTAAGGAATTCTAAAGTGTGCGCCGCGGTCAATAGGCCATCTCATTATTTTCCACTTTTGTTATGTTTAAATTCAATGTCAGCTTGATTTTTTATCTCTACATTGGCCATCGTCGTATTCAATGTAATGCTTTAACCCTGTTCTGTAGCACTGGAACTTATTGGAGCGACGAAATGCAAAACGCATACCACCGGACTGACAGGTACAAAAATTCCTTCTTTCTTCGCTCCATTTATGTACATAAACATATGAAAAATTGCAGGACGAAAATTGATATTTTTATTCATATTTTTCATCACGTTTCAAAAATGAAATGTTGCCTGTAGTAAGAATATTTCTGCTGATAGAATTTTCCGTTGATTCTTGACGGTAGAGTATAATTATGAAATAACATAGTAGTTATACAGAAGAGAATCTAACTTAATATATTTTATCAAATTTTTATTAGGGTAAGTAGTTCATTATTAGCTTAGCGATGAATGGTTCTAGGGGGATCGGGTTGGTGTGGGGATTTGAGTACTCGCTTACCGGCCAGGGTTCAAATCCCTGCAGTGGCGGATGTTTTTCAAAGGAATCCGATCCCTACTTGAGTGTCTTGTGGAGGGCACTTCAAGTGGAGAACTCCGTCTGTCGGATGAGACGTTAAACCGTTGTCCCCTTGGCGCCTTTCGTTAAGAGTAGGCTAATGCCGACGCCGGGTTTCTATCCACCCTTCCTCCCTTGCCTATGGCGCAAATGACCTTAACCGTCGGTCGCCTCCCAAACTATCCTATCCTATGAATGGTTCTAAGGTATTTCGCTGGAAATGATAATTGTAAATTCAGTAAAACTCCGTAATCTGGTAGATTTTTCGCTCCAGTGTCTCAGTCTTTATGTAAAAGTGTCTACTTTAAGCCTGACTAGAAGTTTTTTGGTATTATTATTACTGAAAGTATGAAACTAAGCCTAATTTTGTTGTAATTCCGCTTCTATTGAAAGACCAATAGAACTGTGGGGTGAGGGGTAACCCCAAAACAGATGCAAATCTCAGGGGAACCTAATTCCACACTGAAATATTTTTGTTATATTTTTCTGTACTTTCTATTGTGAGAAATAAAATTTATTATTATTAATTTTTATTTTTTTACTTCGGGAAATTTCCCGATCCGAGTCCTCGGCAAGCATCGGGTTCCATTGCCGTCATAATGGCCGAGAACTCGAATTATTAATTTTTTTTTACTTTGGTAACTTACCCGTTCTGAGTCCTCGGCAAGCATTGGGTTTCATTGCCGTCATAATGGCCGAGAACTCGAGAGGGGCGGAGCAGAGTTCGTAGCCACTTCCGAAACCCATCGGATCAGTTGCTACGCTCCGTTCGGGTCGTGCGCATGAAGCAGACGGAGTGACCCCAAGAGGACGGCCTTCTGCATGCGGGCTGCAAGTGATTCCACCTGTGCCACGCAAGCAGGAATACACTTGATGCTCTGTATCAGCGAGCTCTTGATTCCACCGAGCACACCTATGACCAGGACTACTAGTTTTACAGAGTTTCCCGGGTACATCTGCCGAGGTTCGAACAGCAGGTCTTGATATTTCGTCCGTTTTTCCGCCTCTTTCGCGTCCAAGCTCGTGTCGATCGGAGCCGAAAACTCAATTACGATCATGGTACGCGATGGGTTGTCGAGGAGAACGATGTCAGGCTTGTTTGCTTCCAACTGCCTGGTAGTGGGGAATGAGTAATTCCACCCGATATTTATTTTGTCGTTCTCCACGACGGACTCAATATCTCCAGGGGCATAGGGCAGCACATGTACTTCGTCGATGCCGTAATGAAGTCGAAGGTGGAAATATACCACCCGCAGAGCTGCGTTGTGCCGAGCTAAATACGCTGATTGCGCGTAATAACTGCAGCCGGAGAGAAGGTGACTCAAAGTCTCCGGCTTGGCTCGACACGCTCTGCACCTCGTGTCCGCCACCTCCGCCCTGAATATAATTCGGCGGTACACGAGTGTTGATGACACCATTCTGGCACGCGAGAACGAAACTCTCTGCTTCGGACCTGAGACCCGCGGAACGAAAGAAGGCAAACGTAAGCTCCTTCGATAGCCCATGTTTTTCCATGTTTCGATAGAAACATCCATGCTTGGGCTTATCGGTATGTGTCTTGAGCAAGGTCTTCTGCTCAGCCTTTTTGACCTCCAGCTTCAAGACGTCTGCCCTCAGTGACACGATTGACGTGCTAATGTCGTTACCGTCGGATGACAGGTCAAAGTACAGTCCGATTTCGTCCGCTGCCCTCTTCGCCGCCTGGAAGAGGAACGCCCCCACCCCGCACCTTCGTGCTCCCTTACGAGAGTGAGCAGGGGGTCCGTGCTGTTGGACACACGGTAAACTGTACCCAAGACAACTCTATTATGTAGACACTCCAGGCTCAATAGACCTCTACCGCCTACACTGCGAGGGAGATACAATCTGGCGACGGAATATTTCGGATAAAGACTTCTATAGATGGTCAGCATCTTCCTCGTTCCCCGGTCGAGGTTTTGCAACTCGTTGACATTCCATTTCATGCATCCGAAGGTGTACAGCAGTGTCGGAACCGCGAACATGTTCGTGACCAGTACCTTGTTCTTGCCAGACAGCTCAAAACTTCATATTTGTCTGAGAGTCAGTCTGTACTTGGCGGTGAGTCTTTCCTTCACTGCTGCTACCTCCTGCATTGGACGCTGGGGGACGCCGAGGTATTCGTAGCATTTGTCATCTTGCAGATGACGAACGACGTTCCCGTCAACGAGTTGCGAGTCTTCCTTGTCCTCCGATATTCTTCCTTTCACCAGGTGGATGAATGCACACTTGTCCAATCCGAATTCTATCCCTATAGCCTCACTATATTGATGTACGGTGTCCAGCGCAACGCGCAGGTCTTTGGCGTTGGAAGCGTAGAGTTTAAGGTCATCCATGTAAAACAAATGGGTGAGCTTATGCTTCCTGTCACCAGGAACGCCGTGCATGTATCTCGTCCTCTTCTCAGCTTGAAGGAGAGAAGTAGGAGGGAAATACAGAACAGGAGGGGGCTCAAGCTGTCGCCTTGAAAAACGCCACGGGGGTATGATACCAAATCAGTGGAGACGGTCCGCTTGCCCGATGTCCAGACGAAGCGTGTTCTCCAGAGTGGTAACAGGCGTTGGATGCAGGACACAACCTCTGGGTGGACTTTCATCAACTTCAACAGGGCGATGAGAAGCTCATGCAAAGTGGTATCGAAAGCCTTGCGATAGTCCACCCAGGCCATTGATAGGTTTCGCTTATGTCGGGCGGCATCCTGACATATGCACCTGTCAATGAGCAGGTTCTTGTCCTTGCTTCCCGCGATTCGTCGTTTGCACCCCCTTTGCTTGTACACCTCCTCCTACACAGGCTGGATCTGCCGGAGGATAAGGTCGCTCAAGATTGTGGTGAACGCCTTGTATACAGTGTTTAGACAGGCTATAGGGCGATAGTTCTTCGGATTGGACAAGTCCCCTTTTTTTGGAATGAGAACCGTTTGAGAACCGAACCAAGGAGGAAATGTTTCTCTACCTGTGATGAGGGACGTGAAGATTCTGGCCAGATGTTTTTGGGTAGAACTGAACTTCTTCCACCAGAAGCGATTCACGGCATCCATACCTGGAGCCGCAAAATTCTTCTTGCCAGAGAAAGCGTGCTTCACGTCACTTTCCGTGACTAAAAGGGGTCTATTCATATTGTGTAGGTGGCGGTCGCAGAACTCTTTAAAGAGTGCGATGGCCGGAGTGTCTCCATTGAATGGCTTCGACGTTTCGTAGATATCCTTCCAGAAACGCTCGACCTCATGAACGTGTGGTGGGGATTCAACAACAGACGGAGGGGGCCGAAAGAGACAGGTGGAATTCTCCCTACGCCTCTACTCCTTTTCAGGAGTTTTTTCTTGGCCGTGGTAAGCGCCCGTACCCTATCGACCTCGTGCTGCTTAATAGTAAGCAGCACGTTTTTTTGTTCAGTGTGTGATGGTTGGACCTGAGGCTGCGCGCAATGCGCCGAACTTTAGATGTAAAGGTTCGCTCGGTAGTGATGTACTCCATCACACACTGAATCCTCGACGCATGCTGTCGCGCCAGCGTGATCTTGGCATCCAGCTTTTCAGCCTTGTTGCTGCCTTATCCTCTCGAGAGGAGTCCTTTCGGGAGGTTGCCAAAACCTTGGCCTCAGCGTAGACCACGTAATTCACCGTCCAGAGATCTGACGTCTCTGTCAGGATCTCGTCGATGAGTCCATTCATTTTGGGCAGGTGGGTACCCCGCAGGGAGATCTTTCGATGGATGCTTCTCTGCCTAGTGTGTCCTTCGTGATAGTTAACTGTGCTTCTTAACCGCGATCGTAATAGTTCAGAGTCAGTCTGACCAACATCCTCCCTCTTTGTAGGAGATACCGACAAACGTGCGGTACTCACGTCAGTAGGTCAGTAGGTGGAGGTGCTGCCTGTAACGGAGAGGGTGGTTCGGCTGGTGGTGTATTACTCTGAACCTGCGGTTGGTGGATATTTTCCTTTTTCCGCAGGTGGTTGGCCTGGTCGCCCAAGTTCTGCTGCGACAGGTGGTCGTGTTCCGGATGCATCTCACACCACAAAGAGTGCATCCTGGCCATGTAACCCCTGCGTTCGGGCCCGCTGGCAGCATAGTAAACGAGGAGGTCGCCCCTTAAGGCTTCCGTCCACTCCATGCGAGCTCCCATCCGAGTACTTCTTTTTCCTTGGCCATGCCCAACACTACTGGGGCCCCCATCCGAGAGGGGCCGGTTCTGGGTGGCCTTATCTGAGTTGTTTCTTGAAACCAGATTATACTGCATGGCGGGAGGTTAGCCCGACACATAGTCGTCCACCATTAGCCGGCTAAGCCATTGCCAGGTACGCCACGGGGAGGCTGGTGGTCCGCTTTCGTACCCTTATTATTATTATATTTCTTGTTACTTCTGTAACTTTCCCCTCCGAGTCCCCGGCTAACATCGGATTTCGTTGCCGTCATAATGGCCGACTTTCTCTGCACATTCCTTGAGGACCTCTATTTGTTTGGCTGCTGTTGTTTCATTATCTGCGAGTATGGCTATATCATCAGCGAAAGCTAGGCATGAAATTTCTACGTCATCTTTGGGTCATCCGAATCGTGTTGGTTTCCAATGACCTTGGTTTTTCAGTTCTTTTTCCCACTCCTTTATAACTTTGTTCAGGACTAAGTTAAAGAGGAGTGGGAATAGCCCATCTCCTTGGCGTACTCCAGTTTTGATCTGAAAAGGTTCTGAAATTTCACCCATAAATTTTACTTTCGAGATTGTATCTGTCAATATCTGTTTGATCAATCTCAGTGTTATTGCATCGAGTCCCAGTTCTTCTAAAATATTGAACATAGATTGTCGGTTGATAGAATCGTACGCCTTCTTGAAGTCGACAAACGTGCATACGATCGGGGCATTCCTAATTGCTTTGTTTTTCTGGTGCTTTCAGGTTGAAGATTTGTTCTCTACACGATCGACCAGGGCGGAAGCCTGCCTGGTATTCGCCAATTTTGTGTTCTAATTGTTCTTGTACTCTTTGGAGAAGACATGCTGAGAGGATTTTGTAGGAAACTTATAACACGGAAATTCCTCTGTAGTTATTCGTACCTGTTCTGTCTTCTTTCTTGTGTAGTGGGTGTATAAGAGCGCATTTCCAGTCGTCTGGCAACTGTTCTGTTTGCCAGATATTCCAAATGATTTGTGTAAGTTCCTGCAGTGACTTTGGCCCGAGGTTTTTCAGTAACTCCGCAATGATACCATCTTCACCAGAAGTCCTGTTATTTTTCAGTTTCTGTATGTGTCTGTGGATCTCTATCTGTTGATTCTGGGTTGATCTGGGTTGATCTTGATTCTGGGTTGATGTCGATGCAATTTTCTTTGGGAAATCTTGTGCTTGGTTCGAGGCAATTGAAAATATCAGAGAAATACTGCGCTAGCACTAGACAGTTTTCCTGATTTGTCAGGGCTAATTTTCTATCTTGTTTTCTGAAGAACAGATTTTGTGGTGTGTATCCTCGGATTTGTCCGGCGAAAGTTTTGTAAAAGACTCATGTTGTAGTTGAGGAAGTTCTCTTCTATGGACTCTAGTTGGTCCTTCATGTATTTCCTCTTAGTTTGCCTGATAGTTTTTGCGACCTGTTTTCCAGTCTCGTTAAACTGTTGACTTTCCGGGGATTTTTTTTCTGTTGTACTCCTGAAATGCTTGCTTGCGTCTTTCCAGTGCATTTTCGCATTCCGAGTCCCACCACGGATGTTTCGTATTCTTTTTCAGGGGGATTAGTTCCTGTGCTTTATCCATGATTTTTGTGTACCATTCTTTCCATGTGCTGGCCTGTTCTTTCTCCCATTCTTCTTTAATGTCAGATTCGCGTCAAATTTCTGAATGTGGATTTTCTTGCGGTGGATTCTTCTAGGGGTGAATTTCTCTTTAATTCGTGTTAGGTAGTGGTCAGAGTCAACGTTTGCTCCTCTCCGAACTTGGACGTCACGGATTTCTCTTTGCACTGGATATGAGATCGCCACGTGGTCTATCTGGAATTCTCCCATCTCTTGACTAAGTGATCTCCAAGTTCTCTGTTTTCGAGGTGATTGTCTGAGAGATGTGGACATGATCTTCATGTTAATCTGTTGGCAGAGTTCGATTTGTCTTGTCCCATTCTTGTTGGTGAATTTGTGTGCAGGAAATTTGCCCACGGTTTTCTGGTAGATTTTTTCTCTGCCAATTTGTGCGTTGAAGTCGCCAAGTAGAACTTTGATGTCATTCTTTGGGGCCTTGGCCATCAACTTCTCTAGTGTTGCCCAGAATTTTTCTGTTGATTAGGGATCTTTTTTGTTGTCTCCATTAGTAGGGGCATGTACATTGAACATAGTGTATTTCTTATTAGCACACTGTATGCGCAGTGAAATCAGTCTGTTGTTTATGGGGGTCACTTCCTTGTTGTTCACTTATTAAATTATTATTATTATTATTTATTTTTTTGAACGTTAGTGGTTGATAACACGATGATGAAGACGGGCAAAAACACAAATAAAATCGATTCCCAACATATAAACTTCAGAGAATAAATCCTTTAAAAAACCTGTAAATATTGCTAATATTTATTATATGCAAATAAATGTGATATTAATTTTCCATTGACATAAGACCAAGTATCGGTACAGAAAATTATCGGTGTTGCCAAATCTAACTAATTTATTGGCTCTTTATAAAGGAAAAATTATTATCAGGACACATTTAATCATTTTAGGATAAATACAATAATTTCTTTCAGTAAAACAAAAGGGGTTGCCACCTTCAATTATAAATACCGTCATAGAATTTGTAATTCAGTTCATTAAAATACAATCCTAATGAGATGTTATAAGTTCTGCTTAACGACTTCGAGGGAAATGGAAAAACGAAAATAAAATGGAAATCCCTGTAGAATTTGACGTCAAAGAGGTAAATAAACAAAAACCGAGCAGGAATTAATGGTATGCAAATGATGCTACTGGTAATGGAAAAGTGGCCCATAAGCGGTGTTTCTCATGAAAGCAATAATGAAGCTTTGATATTTTTTCTCTATCGATGAAACTGTAATTAAACATTACCGTATTGATAGAGACTCCAGATATTTCGCGTTGATTAGCTATAGAAATAATTTCCCCATGTATTTTTTGAAAGGCAATATTGAAACGGTACTTTGTAACTAGCGTCACAAAATAATTTTCTGCCTGGGCACTAGTTAAAACCGTATTCGGCTAGCAGAAAAAAATGAACTAATAAATACAAAACTCATTACTTACAAATTTAGCTTTCTGCGAGTGGAATAATCAAATTATACGCGAGTGATAGAGCAAATGAAGTTTGTCGAGTATGCCATGATTTAATTCTCAGTGGTATATAAACGCTAAATCAATCGACAGAGGCAAGCTTTCCAAATCCAGGAATCTTTAACGTTCATAAAAATTAATTATAATAATAGAAAATTTTATTTCACACTATAGAAATTTACATAAAAATATTACAAAAAAATACTTCAGTGTGAAATTAGGTACCCCTGAGACTTCCATCTGTTTTGAGATTACCAACTGCAAGTTTACATTTGAGGCTGATGAAAATTTACACACAAATAAAATCAATTTCCAGCATATAAACTTCAGAAAATAAATCTTAAGAAAAACCTGTAAAGAATAGCTTCCAAAATATTAGTGTGTTCATCTAACTAGACAGTTCAGAGATTAAATACATTTATATAAATGCACTAATAAAATACTTGACAGTAAAATAAAAATATACTCTGTAACAAAAGACTGATCAATGATTCAAATAAATGATTGTTGACGTGAGTATCAATTAATATAATTTTACCAGTATGTTATATAAATAAATTTTCAATATTTTGCTTTGAAAATAAACAATCTTTTTTTCTTTTTAAAAATAAACCTATAGTGGCGCAAGCCGCAATATGAAATATTAGGGAACTGAAACTTTTGGGGGAGAGGTACATAAATGATTGTTTAAAATTTTGCTTATTAGGTTTAGGAATGCTTACACCAAATTTCACTCTCAATTTACTTGCATATTCCCTGGACTCTATTTTATTTCCCCCTCTATTATAGAGAGTTTATAATACCTTATATACAAATAAATGCCTCAAGGGTAATATATCTAGCTCTTTAAAAAGGGGAAAATAATGCTCAGATTTTCCTTTGTGCAATATTTCTCTGATAATTTTCTTTTAAGCAATGTATAGTGGTTGGATATTAGAAAAGTAGGCTCCACCCCAGGTTATGCTATATTGTAGTCTAGTATTCCCCAAAGCAAAATAAACAGAACGGATTACCTGTAGCGGACACAAGTACCGTACTAAAAAAATTTTAATATAGAAATCATCTATTGTTTAAGCTTGTTTATTTGTAGTTTCCATTTTTGATTCTCATCGATAAGCAAACCCAAATATCTGATACAATTTACACGTTCAATCTTCATAGAATTTACACAAACATTTCCATAATTGCACACCATACACGTTTAATAAATATTATATTGTTCAGTACGTATGTTACTTAAATTGAAATTTACAAATTTAGTTTTATTACTAAGTATCATTTTGTTTTTATTGAACCAATATCTCTGTCGATCAAGATCACTCTGAATTTTTGACTGTAAGTCATGCACATTTGAAGCTGCGAAGCTTAAAGCAGTATCATCAGCAAATTATGTTAATTTTCCATAGATACACCATGACATAAATCATTAACGTAAATAAGGAACAATATTGGGCCTAAGACCGATCATTCCTGGGGGACACCAATGGCAAGCGAAACAGATGAACCGTAGGAGTTTTGAATTTTTACATACTTAGATCTTTCACTGAGATAACTTCGGAACAAATTGTTTGCAACTCCTCTAAACCAGCCAGCAAAAGTTTTTGTAGTAATATATTATGGTCTACAAAGTCGAATGCTTTTGTAATATCAATAAACTGACCAGCTATTTTTTTATTATTATTAAGACCCTCATATATTCCAGTACAAAATTCTAAAAGTGCGTCCTCGGTACATTTTGATTTAGGAATCCAAATTGATTCCTCCTAAAAAATTGATGTTTATCAAGAAAATTTATCAGACGCATTTTTATTATTTTTTCTAATATTTTTGCGAAAAAAGGTAATAATGATATCGATCTATATTTATTTATAACAAATTTATCACCCTCTTTGAATATTGGGACCACTATTGTACTCTTTTATTGTTTTGGTAATTCACCAGTGAGCATACTAAAATTTGAAATATGAACAAAGACTGGTACAATAAGCTCATTTAAAACTTTAATTACGTTTACAAAAATAGGTTTAATATTCACTGTGGTGATCACGTTTTCCACACAGACTGTATCCTGAATTTTGATTAATTTTAAATGATTCGGCTCGTATAGATGCAGGAATGCGGGATTTGAAATATCTAACAGATTATTTTCAAAATCTGTCATTTCCGTCGGGTAACCATTTGAATAACGTTATTTTTTACCATCTTCAAGTAATCATACGGTCAAGGATGATTCTGAAATTTCGATCCTAAACCTTGAAAATAATTTAATTTGTTAATATTTTTCGCCCCTTATTTCACCCGTTTTTTATAATAATTTTTTAGACATTTTTATGGGTTAGTTAGACGCGGGTTATCAAATACCATTTCATTTCTCTCATGACAACCAAAAACTGCTGGGAACTTTAGTTCATATAATCAAAATGCCTAGGTGATTTTTCCTAAAACCGTGAGGTGCGGAGAGATCAAAGCTTCGAAAGTGAAATCCATTTATCATCAGCCGACACTGCTCATTCTACACCAAATGATCTTCAAATCGTACTTTTTTCCATTTCAAAACACGGCTTCCATCGGCAGAGATTCCACCCCTTGATTATCATCACTCCCATCATCACCTCTATACTTAACACCCTATTTTTCTCTCTATCAAGGTGTTGAGGTGTTGAGTAAGTGGAGAGCTATTGTTATGGTTATCAATGCATTCTAACGTCATTGAAGCTCGTTTAAGGGAGACTGTCCTACAGCCATCATAAATATTACTCTTAAGTTTTATTTTAAAATTCCAGTTGCTGTAAAGGTGGCTTTAAACGGTAAATTTAAACGAATGAATCGTAGATTGTACAAGAAAATAAATGGAATTAGAGCAGGTTCTATTTCCCGTCCAGTCATTCAGACAACCACACCTGAGCTCATACAATTTTCAGCTTTGCAAAGTAAAATTTTTCTCGTTAAAGTTTTCATGCATTCTTTTGTAATGGAAATTTACCGTGTAAAGCGGCCTTGATAGTCTTAAATTGAACGTATTTATTTAATGATGTTTTTTCTAAAACCTTTTTGGCCTATTTTTTCTTTATCTTTACGAAATCCTTAAATATGCCGGTCGATAGGTCATCTCCTTGCTTTCTACTTTTATTATGTTCAAATTCACTGTCAGCTTGATTTTGTTTCTCTACATTAGCTATCGTCGTATTCAATGAAATTTAACAACATAATTAGTTTATTTAAATTAGCCATGTCCTTTATTACTTCTAATAATTTTAATATGTTTTACTGCAGTATTTTTGTGTAAAGTCTACGAACAGTATATAAGCAATCCAATGTTATACTCGTAACATCTTTCCATCATTTGTTTAATTACAAACAGCTAGTCTGCTGTCTTCTGTCAACTTAGATCTAAATCCACATAGATATTCTCCAATTACGTTTTCAGGTACTACTTTCAGCCTTTCATAAATGATGCTGGTAAGTATTTTATACTCTACATTTTACAGCATTATCCTTCAGTGTTTCTCACAAACCAGTATATTTCCTTTTTTATGTATCGGGTATATAATCGCCTTCCAACATTCAGTTGGTTTTTATTCCCTTTCACAAGTTATACAGATAAGGTTATGTTTAGCATCAACCATTTTTTCTTCTCCATATTTTATTAAATCGTCCGTAATATTGTGTTTCTCTGTAGCTTTTTTGATTTTTTCTTTTGCGTGCATTATATCCTGTCTATAGGGCTCCTCTGTATGTGTCTTTTCCACTACATTTATTTCTTCCCTATCTTCTTTAAAAGACATTCTCTCTCCTATAAACGTTGCTCTCTCCTCATCTTTTGCGATAAGGAGTTCTTTGAAGCGTTAAATCTATCTTTCTTGGACATTATTCCTTTCTGGGATGTTATCACCTTCTATATTAGTACAAACCTCCTTCTTGGCCAATATTCACCTTTTTCTCCTTCTCTACCACTTTGTGAAACTTACTTCTTTCCCTCTGCTGTATTTTTCAATATCCTCTAGACGTTTCTTCATTTTCTCTCACCTTTTCTTTCCGCCTACCCTATTTGCTTTCCTCTTCATTTTTTGGTATCTTTCCGAGTTCGTTCTCATTTCTCTCTGTATCATCCCTTTAATGGCTAAATTATGTGTTTGATTAGGGGACACAGGTTGTCAAACAAATCATCATTTATCATTTTCTCATCTTCTTCCGCAGTTTCTTGTCGTTAAATGCTTTCATTAGTTTTTTTTTTCATTTTTATTCTATGTTAGTTTCATCAGTTATTTCTTGGTAGTTGATTTGAATTTTACTTGCTATCGCTTTTTGGTATTGCTGCCTGACTTGATTTTACTTACCTGTTTCCTATCTACCGTCTTTTGGTCTTTCTGATTTATTTAGTCTCTCCCTTATTCTTGCTTTAACTCTGTAATTATTAGAGTTTCCTTTTGGGCTATACAGCTTCTCAAGTCCGTAACCGATGTAGAGTGTCCCTGAGACACCAGTTCATGATCAATTTGGCGTATTTCACGAGATTCAGGTATCTTCCCTGTTCCCATTTTGAATCCTTATATGAGGGAATGTTGAACTTAAAATCAATAATCTAGCTCTGATTGTAAACGGTGCTAGCCTATTGCCATTTTTGTTACTTTTATCGTGAAGTGGAAGTTTACCTACGTCTTCAGTAAGATATTGTTCGTTAGATATTTTTGCATTTGAGTCACCCACTAAGACAACCATGTCGTATTTCTTTACTTTGTGACAGATATCATCCATTCGCTCATTTCAATTATCTTTTTCCTCTTTCTCTTTTGAGAATGCATCACCTGACATTATTATTTAATTTCTAAATCTTCCTTTTGATGTAATTCTGCATATTCTATTAGCAAATGCTTGGTGTTTCCAGCAAACTCTCTCTCATATTTTGTCATAAAATCTGTCCCTAGCATACTCTGTGGTTTCAGACCTGATAGAGTGGCAACAGAAGTTGCTCATTTTTTTCATATTGAAGTTCTATCTCTAGCTGTCTTGCTCTAGTTTCAGATCCTCCATATATTTGTGTAATTGGGTATATTAAACATTCCTTGAGCTTATCATCCTGTTCCCTGTAATAATATACTTTCTGTCTTGTATTTCAACATTTCACTTGCCATCTCCTTAGCTTTCCCACCAAATAGATGGCCAATCACATTCAAGGAGGCCATTATATGAGCGATATTCATAGACCGTTTGGTGAGCCGCGTCAGTTAGGAAAAAAATTTGAAAGAATGGGCCAGAAAATTTTACAGGAGACTTTTTTTACGATCCTCGCCTATAATTATGATCCTTGTGGTTTGAACCGCTGTTCGTAGTTAGCTTAAACTTTTTAAGGCGGCATAAGCGATTTTCGTTTTTGTACATATTTGCTTGGAACTCTTCAATTACGTGCTCATTGGTAATATGCATAGATAAAAGAGAAAAAATTTCCTAGTTACCGATTTGGTTTCTTGTCAATCGAAAGCTATTAATACTCGTAGCCATATGACACTTGACTTATATTTCGAGATAATTCTAATTCAAACGAACAGATTGTTTCCGAAACTCTGAAGCATACGTTACACATAATTTTGATATTTCCTGATAAGTATCCAGGTTCCTGATAAATATCGGCATAAAAATCACGTATTTAAGCACATATAATTTTCACTTAAATTTCGAATTCCACTTCGTGAACCCAAGATATAACAATGCTTTAATTAATATGAAAATTTTTAGATAGAATTCTTGCATCATGTATATTACAACTAGAGTGGTTATTAACAGAGTATAAATAGCTGTACTTACGCGAAGTGTTGTCCAAGAATTTTTTTACTAGAAAAGGTATCAATATGCACTCAACGACTCACAATTCACGCTTCAACCACCTAAATGCTCTGAGGCTAAACCCACGGATTGGCTTACTGAATTAGATTGTCAAGTAACAACGTTTTTGCGAATTAACATCGACATCAGGGTTGTTTCGCAGGGCAAGAAAATTGACGGTTGACTATTTATAGCTGCGGGTCCAATGCTGATGATGCTGTTGTGCCATTTATTGTCAGTCATTCAAACGCTATCGATGATTGGTTCCCATGTGTTTTGTTTAAGTTGAAGCTGAGGTGTCAGTCGCAGTTCTCTACTTAAAATTCTCATTCCAATGGCTTCTTCAGCGATTCCACCCTAATATCCATTCGCGTGGTAGAGCTACTCTGTGATTTGGAAACCTATAAAATCCCGCGGTTGAGAGTAATTAGTAACTGAAGAGGATATGGCGTACGGGTGAAAATGAGAAATAACTTGAGAAGTCTATTTCAGAGAAGGTCAAACGTTCATGATGAATAATTATTAAGTGTGTACTATAATCTCTCTTATATACACACCTATCAAGGTATCAACACATCACCACCACTAAAAAATAATGAATTTAGAGTCCGTGCAAAACAATAGCACAGTTGAAATATACTGATTTGGTCCTGAAAGCGATGAAAAATGTGCAATTTTTCCACGATCACATTATTTAAACAAGAATAAACTCTCATTGATTCTTCGGTTACGGGAAACCCTTCCCCTAACACTGTGGGACGTTTTAAACGATTTTCTGGATGTCTGTCAGCTATCCCATTAGTTTGAACGAACTTTATAGTATTGAAACATTGGTCGATCGATAATATATATGTAAAATTATTGCATAATTAATGGTTTTTTTCATCTTAACCATTGGATGAGAACATCGAATTTCATTTCTTGTCATGTCATTTGCCTTTCAAAAATTACCTATTCTCTCCATATATCTACCGAATTACCTTTTTACATTCATCCAAATATGCTCCTCTAGTTTCCTCCTTCCAATCCCTTCCTCCTTCAATTTCTTTATCCTTAAGGGAAAACCTCAGAACTTTTCTAGTGCACCCGACGGGACGCGTTTTCGTCCGATCATTAATCAATTGGAAAGCGTCACACCACGTAAGTTACCCCCTGATCGTCGGCCTCTGAGGGAAGTGGCGCCGACCGACGCTCCTTTGTTTTTTTACGTTTAATCCCGTTCTCGTAAAGCGTTTCCGATCCAATCACATTCGCCTCACAAGTTGACGTTTGCCGCGCGCTTTCTTTTCCTCAGATCTGCTCTTCTTCCTCCTCAATTTCACCACAACCTCACCTCTCTTGACTTAAAAAAATCTGTTGCGTCCGGATCACCAGTAAGAAACCGTTCCTTCTCTTTCCCTGCTTGCATGTGGAGAAGATTTGTTTTGAAGCAAGATCCCACAGGGAGCCAAGTGGATTTTTTTGTGACCTTTGGGTAGAGAGATGCGCCATTGGGCCGCCTTTAGACACCGTGCTTAGAAGTCAGTGAGAAATGATGGTTGGCGTGGAGAGATCTTGACGTAGGAAAAAATTTCTTGCCCCTGTTCAGCCACATAGATGAGTCGAGTATTAGTAGATTTCGTTTAAACTATTCCCAATCGGGATACTCAACAACTCATCTATGTGGCTCAACAGTGACAACAATTTTTTTCCTACGTCAAGATCTCTCCACGCCAACCATTATTTCTCACTGACTTCTAAGCACAGTGGCTAAAAGGCGGCCAATGGCGCATCTCTTTACCCGAAGGTCACAAAAAAATCCACTTGGCTTCCCGTGGGATCTTGCTTCAAAACAAATCACCTCCACATGCAAGCAGAATAATGGCTGATAGTTAGATATCACTTGATGAATACGCAAATGCTGGGTTAAAAAATATAGAACTACAAACCAGGAACCAGTAAGTGAAAACATAGCTGTATACTTATCAAAAACTTGGGCCTTGGAAAGGCGGACCAGGAGAGATTTGAAGTATTCGATAACTGGCGTTGAAGGTGGATACTGGAGGATCTACGGATAAAATAAGAAATAAAGATGTATATAGAATAGTAGGGAAGTAAGAAACCACATTAAACACTCTCCCGGAAAGAATAACCGGGTGGATTGTGCACAACTGGAGGCCAATGGGTTTGTGATGAATATAATAGAAGGAAAAAAGAGGGAAAACTTACAAAAGAAAGACCTAGCAATGAATGTATTAACATCTAAGGGAGGAAAGTACCTGGAAAAAAAACTGCCTGGAAGTAAGGAATCTAGCACTAAATATGTTATGGAGGTGTACAGTCAACCTATCTTGGGATCGAATGGCCCCCGAGTTTAATTTCATTAAATATATATATTTCCCGCTTAATGAGGCCATTTTTATTGAATAATCGAAGAAGTTCATGAGATATTTATTTCACATTAACTACAAATAGTGCACCCCGAATTATTAGAAATTATCCTTTACGTTTCAAGCAGATTTCCAGAAGATTTAACTTTCAAGGGAAAAAATAGGTCTCGGCGATAGCTTGTAATTATTTGTACTTTCTGCTGAAATGTTTCAACTTTTTACGACAAACGTATTTTTTCGTATGGGTTAAATTTTAAGACGAATTTGAAAACTGTTAATCGTTGAAAAGTTCGCGGATGATCAGTCTTTTGGTCTAAATGAGAAAAATGTATTTCATTCAGATTCGGAAATGGTCGGTCACTAAAGCATATAAATATATACACGTATATTATTTATATATATATATATATATATATATATATATATATATATATATATATATATATATATATATATATATATATATATATATATATATATATATATATGCATGTGGTTCATATATATATATATATATATATATATATGTACCACCGAGCTACCCAGTCTATTAAGAAACCACTGGAATCGGCGGGGGGTTTATAGGAACAGACACTCCCCAAGGCATGACCCACGAGACCGGCCAATAGATGGCGCCAGGGCTGCTTTTCACCCACCGTCAGAGAGAGAATGACACACACAGAAGGCGAAATGAAAGAATAACTCAAGCACACAGACAATGGTGAGTCTGAGCAGTGGACTCGACATCCAAAGGTCCGTGGTTCGATTTCCGGTCCCGTCGAATTTTTTCTGCTTGGAATCGGCCATCATTTCATCTTCACACCACCATTGTGTTTGTAAATTTTATGTGTTCCTAACCACTTTCTTTCTACCTTTCTGTATGAAAATTTATGTGAGAATTTGCCGCTGAGCGGTCTGAGGGAATGAACGAACGTGTATATATTTCTTTGTAGACTGGGTAGCTCGGTGGTCTGAGCAGTGGACGCGACATCCAAAGGTCCGTGGTTCGATTCCCGGTCCAGTCGAATTTTTTCTGCTTGGAATCGGCCATCATTTCATCTTCACACCACCATTGTCTTTGTAAATTTTATGTGTTCCTATCCACTTTCTTTCTACCTTTCTGTATAAATATTTATGTGTGTATATATATATATATATATATATATATATATATATATATATATATATATACACATACACACAATGGAAAACTTCGCCAAATGGCCACAAACACAATTAAAGAGGAAACTTACAGGGGGGTAAAAAGGCGAAAGTAAAGAGAAAGTCTTACTTCCTCTCTTGCCTCTCAGAAGGCATTCTCTCTGTGACTGAGGAAGGGCTAACACCCGAAACGTCTCTAAGTAAGACTTTCTCTTTACTTTCGTCTTTTTACCCCCCTGTAAGTTTCCTCTTTAATTGTGTGTGTGTGTGTGTGTGTGTGTATATATATATATATATATATATATATATATATATATATATATATATATATATATATATATATATATATATATATATATAAACATATATATATATATATATATATATATATATATAAACATATAAAACGTACTCTAAAAAATAAGCTGATTTGATTCCACGTGGAGTAAATTACAAGAGTCATAAAAAGTATATCACCAATATATATTTGTGCCATGCCTTACAGAAATTTAAGGTATAACGTTGTAAAAATTAGGCTTCTTGCTATCGACTAACAACTCCAGAATAGCACCGCTGTTCTAGAGCAGCATTTTTTCATAATCCTTGTAAAAAATATGCTAAGTAGCTTTTTAACAGTGTTTAGGATTGTAAATTACATCATTAGTTACTCCTGCCGACGTAGACGTTTCTCGCTATATTTAAATAAATATAGCCAGAGACACCTAATGCCGTTATTTTAGTGGAGGTAAATGATTAAAAAATAATCCATAAGTTAAATTTCATCCATATCGATTACTGATTTTCAACGGATTGAATTAATTAGGCGACTGGGTAACTTCACGCCAGAGGCAGTGTGGAATGGTTTCATCTTTCCTACCTCTCATCTAAGTTTTGCTTAACTTCTTCGAAGATATTCTATTACCCTGAGAAGGAAACTGGAGCACTGAGAGGAAGCAGGCGGTTGGATCTCACGCTTGCACGGATAAAAGAATATCATCCATTCAAATTCTCAACTAACCGCACATTAGTCCCTGCTCATCCGTTGCCGCTGTCATTTCACCCCAAGTTTTTGACAGATTTTGTTAACGTAACCTATTTCCCTCTTACATTCTGTTCCTGTTTTTGTCCTCCCGTTGCGGAAAATTTTTGCACCACGATCTCAACATGCAGGATGGAAAAGTTCTTCGTTCGCATCTCCGTTCAAAATTTGATGATCAATTCATCTTCTCTTTCTCCACTTCTCTCTATTTTTTTCCTCACACTTTTATAATTCGAGGTCCTTCTTCAGTTTCCGTCGATAACCATTGCTTTACCGTTTAATTCGACTTGCCAAAAGAAAACACTTATCTAGAGCGAACTGTGAAGACTTTTTTCGCCGCAAGTGTTTCTTCATTCTTTTACCGTCGATATATACACCAAGTCTTTGCGCGATCACTTCCCTCAAGTTTTTTCCTCCCATTCAATTCGAGCGGGCGAAATTTTTCCCCATGTGTCAGAGTTTGGTACCGGCTGCGTTCCTACGATCTCTCTCACTCTTTCCTTCTGTTGGTTCTCGGAAGAGGAGGAAATTTTAAAGGGATGCCGGCTCTCTTCCGCAACGGACGCCCTGTGGTTGAGCGATGATTTGTGCGCTGGAAAACTTACCAATGCGAGTTGCGTCCGTTGTTCCAGCAATAATTAACCAGACCAAAATTTAAGAGCTATTTTGAAAACTTTTTACCGTCGATTTTCATATTTTTTGCGTTCCACAAGAAAGTGTTACGAAAATTTCTTCATCCATTTTGGCTTCAAAGGCCGATTGTTGATAGAAAATTTGCGTTACAAAAGATTTAATCTTGGACATAAATTTAGCACCAAACATTGCCGACAATTGAGGCAAAATTATGTAACATTCTCAATAAGACCTCAATATAAAATTAAGAATACATCTAGATTTAACGTCACAGGATGGTGCACAGGAATAAGAAAATGAATACCGAAATGGATAACATCGTTACGTAGTAACGATGGTACTGGCCGGCCATACCGAGGCAATCGTTGAAGTCAAGTGCGTAATAGATCGTGAGAACTGTGGATTTCAAATTTCATTTTATACAGTTAAAACAGGGTTTTAGTCATTGAAAGTTCACGTTTGATTAAATTGAAGGTTTAGAGAAAAGTTCGCAGAGTATAAATAAAATGCTTCACTTCGAATCAAACCCTGAGGAAACAATTATTTTTAGAAACCTTTATTTCTTTTTGAAACATCCTCTTCCAGGCGCTAAGGAGATTGTTAGTACCTGTAGGTCTATGTTTTAAAATAATACGGGAAACCAGCAACGTGCCAATCCGAGAAATTCCCGCCAATTAGACCCGGCTTTATAAGACGGACCAGAATAACACATCGCTACTTGAAGACATCAGCAGGATGGCTAGAGAAACAATTTTAAACCGAACAGTTGTTGAGAATTTCATGCGGAGGAACGCCCGAAAGCTGCTTAACTTCAGGTTGGATTTTTTTGTTTGATAAAGGAGGCTATTTTGTAAGGTGTTCATCTCTAGCACTTGTCTTCATTGGTCGTTCAATCCTAAGATTGATTGATTGCAGCCCTCAACCCTTCCCTATCTAATGCTAGTTCCCTTACTTCCTTGTGGCTTTTCCTAAGCACTTTCTTCTTTATTTGGTCTATTAACATATTTCTGGGTCTTCCTCTGGGGACTTTTACCTCTGTTTTACCTTTAATTATGTTCTTCACAAACCCTTTGTGCCTCAGGGTATGCCCATTCCATCTGGTCCTTATTTTCTTTATGGTGTTCCATATGGTTACTTCCTATTGTAATCATATGAAAACTTCATCCTTTTTAATCTTATTCATCCATATGTTCAGCATCCTCTTCCAGCACCAAGTTTTGAAGGATTCTCGTCTTTTTCCGTCTACTTTCCAGTGGTATAGGTCTTATTAATATCAAACTTGAAGCAACATCTTTTCCGAAGTGCAAGTCATATCCGGAGCACTTTAATCAGTTGATATTCATAAAAGCAAAATCGAAAAGAATTTTTCTACTTAGGAGTTTTAAAAGAAATATTAATACTTCGTTATTTTGTGACTTGCTCATCATTCGTATTTTTTAACGAAGACCATACACGAGAGTTGATTGGAAATTAGAGGAAAATTCATTTATCTATTATAGTTTTGCCGTTCTTTCGAGAATTTGCACAATGCATGCTCCGAGGGAAAGACTTTTTGACTGGAGTGTGGGTTTTTTAAATAAATTATTTCTCCTACAAGGCGACCAAAAGTCTATCCTATAAAAAGTTAAAACGATTTTAATATGCATACACGGGTGGAAGGATGGCAGACACCGCGAGTTAATTCTTAGAGGACCACTTCTCGTCCCTATGCCATCTCATTTGTTGATTTCCTGGGATTATGGTTTTAACATTCGTTCATTTCAATCTCATCAAAGGCGGAAACAAATTTTCCGCTGGCATCTCTGCCTTAAGAGTAAATCTGCGATTGTATTAATTTCATTTCCCTTTCATTCCGAGTGTGTGGCGCCTGAGGCAATAATTCTTTAGTCCCGCGGTCAGACGACTCTTATTGCCATTGTCCAACATATTTGTATTTCATTACTGTTCTGAGCAGCCATCAAGAGTAAACCACGTATCCGCGCTCAAGCACTGTCAGACATACACCATTCTGTTTATTTGAGTTCGCTGTATTAGACGGCATAACCTATCTCTGCAGTGTAATCTAAGCAGTCTATGTAGAATGAATGAAAAATTAAATAAATGGGAAATTCACTGGCATGTGTAATCTAAGCAGTCTATGTAGAATGAATGAAAAATTAAATAAATGGGAAATTCACTGGCATACGTTACTTTACTTTCTTTTGATGTAATAATTATTCAGCGTACTTTCAGATACACGTACATTATAATTCTTCCGGAGGGTTAAAATACATTTCTGTCAAATAGTATCATTTACATGGAATGGAAAAAAATCCACAATACAAGGACTGTTATCTGTTTTTCCGAGGGGATTATATTTTATTCAAAAACTTGCGTGTGGGTTTCAATTCCATGAAAAAATAGATCCGATTGCAGTCACCCTCATTGATTTCATTGATTAAATACTAATTAAATATAAATTAAATACTCAAGATTAAATACTATTATGGTTTTTTTAATCCATTCTGAAGTTCCATTGGGTCAATGAAAAAATGTAAATTGTTTCACCACCTATTCGGTTACTGTCGAAATGTAATCAAGCAATAAGTGTTTACACAAGCAGTATTCATTTCTGAAATAATGCTTACGTATTATGCGGCGTTTTGCGCTTTCGAGCTGTAACAACCCCTGCTATATGGAATGGCATCATTGAAAAAGTTGACTGCATTGATTGATTGAATTAAACTGGATCACTGAGATATGTTACACCAGAGAACATGGTTTGAAATTGTATTAACCCCTGACCGGCTGTGAATCCCAGAGTAAGACATTTATTGTTTATTTACACATTAATTATCACGATTTATCTCAGGCCTTTGCTGTCTAAATGCATTCTTTTTTTTGCAAACACTATCTCCATTCTCACAGTTTAGGCCCTTCTCCTATTCGTAGGAAAGTACAAAATTATCTCATCTCTTTCTGTTTCATATCTTTAGGGTATCTGCCGTTACAATCTGTGGCCGTATTTGGGAAAGAAATAGACTTGGTCCGTGATCAGCATTCATACAGTACGGGGATGTTCTGCTCTCCGGGAAAGGTTGGAAAGGGCGGATTCCGGAAAGTGTCGTGAATTTTACCCCCTCTAGGTCGTTTCCTGCAATAATCTAATGCTCCTCTCTGCGCAGCATCTCAAACCCTCCCGCTCTTCCTGTATGCCTACGAGCACGATCTCTCCTCCCATCTCCCTTCCCAATTCTTTCGCTCGGTTTTCATGGCGAAATACATTTTTTCCTTCAATGAGCTCTGCGAAAATTTCCGGCTACTACAGCCCATTCCCGAATGTAAACGAAAATTTTCCATTGTCCTTTTCCGTTAGAACAACTCCGGTTTACGTCTCTGTTTCTGATTATATTCTCCTTGTTTCGTTAAGTTCTATTAGCCTGGCTCGGCGTGGGATAGAACTGTGAGAATCCTAATCCTCCTCATACTATTTATCTGTCTTCTCAGTTATTAGTGCCTATCGAAATCTCAAGTCTAAAGGCCGCTTAACAGGGTATATTTTCTTGTACAAACAAATGTACTGGAGGAAGTACAAGGAATGCGTGGAATTAGAGCAGGTTCTATTTACCATTCAGCCATTCTGACGATCATACAATTCACCACTTTGCACGATACAATTTTTCTTATAAAAGAATTCATGCATCCGTGTGCTCAATGAAATGTACCGTGTTAAGTAGCCTCAAAACAAAGATTTTCCTTCAAGCATTTGAATAGTTGTTACTTTTTCAATGAAACTGAAAAATTTGGAAACTCTTTTAATGAAAGTCAGTGTCCGGATTGGTTAAGCGATGCTAGTAATAGAGAATGTGGCTGATCCACTACAGTAGGTTTTGGTGTCACTATTTTCGACTATCATATATGGAACAATCTCCCAATATCTATTTTTGACCCATTTAAATATTAACACAAAGCCAAAATTAATTAACACACCGCAACTTAAACTCATTATATTAATATTTTTTTAATATAATTCTCAAAGTCGCCATAAACAACGTAGAATTTTTGCCCACATGCGTATATTTAGTAAGTGTAAGTGGAGGGGTCCAAATACCAAAATATATACCCTCCGAAAGCATAAATAAAGTCAATACCGCTACTTATCGATACGCTGGCCATATTGCACATCATATTTGACTGCTTTTCGGCTAGTTTTTTCATAGATTTCTTCTTACATATTCAATGTTGATTTATATTCTAAGGACGTAGCGTCAAATACATTATTGATATTGTGTGTAAGTAAATTTTGACCCATTTAGAACTTCAAATTAATTAGCCCTACTCTTATGATTTTTACGGTGCAAATTTTTCAATGAACTCTCATTTTATTATTAAAATAACTCTATTGCCAACAGCAAAGAGTTGAGTTAAGGATTAATAGAGATCTAAATTAAATTGCGACTCTGGCAAATTTTCCAAAAAGTAGATATCAAAAGTTTTGCATTTCCATTTACAATTTAATATGGCAAAATTATTCCACTCAATTACGCCTATGTCACCCCTTCTAAACGTCGAATAAATTGAAGTTGTTGTACCATTCATTAGGACAGAAACACAGCATTAGCCTAGATAATTTTGACACAATAGAGGTAATTAAATGGCTAGTGCTTTTCCCTCGTATATAAACAGCGGAATGAAAACTCTTTTGAAGCACATTGAAGCATCCGTGCACGAAAAAGGAGCAATATTTTGGATTCATAATACATTTCACAGGCATTAAGATGGAGTGTTGATTTTTTACACCGTGGCTTACTTGCTCTTGGGGTGATATCGTCAGTAAACTAACGGAAAACACTTCATTATCGGATCGTGGCTTGTGAAAGCATTCTTAATGATACAGCGATGATCAGAATCAATTTTATGTTGCTAACGTTGTCAGTGTGTAAATTTCATATTTTCCCCCTGCTTCCTTATTTTTGAGGTCGGTTGGATAATTGTTATTTTTCGTTCAACTGGAAGTTTTTGGGTCTGTAGAGGAATGAGACCCTTTGTATTCATCTACTTCAAATCTTAACATTAAATTATTAGATGTAAGAGTCTCGAATGAAAGGTAAAGTAACTGATTCTTTTAAATGAAGCTATTCCACACAACTTTACGCAGGAGTTAGTACAAATTTCAACCCTTTTGATCGAGTTTTCATTGAATAAGGAGGCTTCGACGATTTTCTTTTCCTTCCTAATAAAGTGCAGCGTTATATAGTCCAGAAACGTAGGGTCAAATAATGGGATGAAGTGATAAGAGGCATAGGGTAGCTGAAGACCACTATGCAGGGACGATGTTTTGTAATCGGAGAATGAGGAGACAGAAAATAGTTTTATTGACGTAATGAAGAGGGCGAATGATGAGAAAAATAGAGAAGTTGATAAGGTAGATATGATCCAGCACTTGATCCCATTTACACTCACTGTAGCTCTGTAAATAGATTTGTCACAATTGAAAAATTGGAGTGACTGTACGCGTAATTTCTATCAATAACACGCTGACGCGCCGACTTTGTGACGCTCTGTAGGAGGAGCCGCGAACTTTATAGCAATTAACTAGTCAACACTGCGTCGTTCAAGGTCACGATCACCAAAACATTTTGCATGAGTACTTTAGGTGATCATATGAGCAAAATCAAAATTTCATCAAAATCGCAAACAATAATTTTTCTGGGCGGAAATGGGTTTTAAAAATTTATAATAATTTTTCTTCCTTCCATTTTAACCTACCATAACCGACATATTACTTAAATAAGTGGCTCATTTCCGCGGTTACAAGATTTAAGTACTACTGGATGATATATACAAATATAATTTGGGTATAATGAATAGTTTAAACCATGCATTAATAAATTCTATTGGATTTCATAGTATCTTCATCCTTTCACCGTGGAAATTTTTTCGTAGGATGTGGGACCACTTCCATGAACTTTTATTCGCAGTATTAAACCTATTTATATGAGTTGTAGAAATGAAAAAGAATTTTATTTGATAAATTTTATTATTTCAACAACTAGGCCTATATGTACACTTATCAATTTTCTCACAAAAATTCTGATTTTATTTAGTATTTTGCTAGTAATTTAAATCTACATATCAACATATATGAGCGTATAAAAGCTCTTACTTGCACATTAAAAAGCGGGCCAATATGTCGATCCATTGCACTTCGCAGGTTGATAGATTTCCAAATCTGATAGTAAAAGGAATATGAAGCGAAATCTTTACATGTGGCTGATTCATTCACATCCCCTGTTTTGTGTGAAACTTTTTTTAGATTTTGGAAAATAATTGAACACATTAATGATCTCGGGAGATTGATACGAATTATCCTCCAGATTCTTACAAACGAAGCCAAAATATATCTCGAATGGATGAAAAAACCAGAGTGTTACTGTTTTCCAAGTTAACTTCCGAACGAATAACACTCAAGCCACGTGACTGCCGTTTTCTGCTTGACCGCAATCGTAAATTTGCTAGGATATAGCTTGTCAGCCCTAATTACGGTAATGCTTAGATTACTCATTGCCACGGCTGCAAATGTGAGATAGTGTACCAGGCTGTGAATCCCTCTGTTTTTTGCATTTTTCTTTTCTGCTTTGAACTGGATCTTTCCGGAAAATATATATGCGCTCTGAAAATTAAGGGCGCGTGAGTGCACTCAATGACCGTGATCTGGCTTCACTAGCCCCTTAATACTGCGCATAGTAGACTTCGACCGTGCCTGCTTATTAATCGGAATGATCCAACCGGCCGCGGTGCTCTGGTCTGAGGGTTTCGGACTAATGAGTATCTACTACATACTCGCAGTGCTATCCTGGAAATTATATAGAGTGCATATTCCACTAGATTAAGTTTTGAGAGTATTTGGAATACATTCTGTATCATGATGAATGGATAAGTTGGTTCCGTGCTTTTATTCGCAATCTCTTGACATTGAGCTGTAATTAGTGTGCATTCTCCTGGCTTAATTCAGCACGTGCTCCATTTTTGTGATGCTCGCGAACTTGTGAAACACGCCGCGAAAAAATTACGCGTAACATTTTACTGGGATTCTAGGATAGATCAGCTGTCACATTTCGCATTTTGGGTGATATACCTCCGTTAAAACTTTTCTGGTTTTAAAACCCTTTACCTGATATTTCATTAAATTAAGGAATAATATCAGAAGCAAATTTTAAAAGTCCTAATTTTTTATGAGGAAATTAATTTAACATCCTGGACTAAATGATTGGCATAACAGCAAAGTCCGAAATTGAATGATTGACCTATGCTAAATATTTTTCATTTTAAGATCAAAAGTTTCGTAACCTTCGGTCCGGAAATCCATCGGAAGAGACACATTAGTGGCCTTTGAATTGATTGAGATGTTTTCTAAATGCTGTGCAATTTTTCTTAACAAAAAAGTTTCAATACGCCCGATAAGTTCTCTGTTAAACCTTATCAATGATAAAGCATGAAGCTATTTGGTATTCCAAGATTCCATCCCTTAACGTCCTTACAGACTTCATTCTTATACCTGTGACATGCTTCTGAAATCGTCTTAGCTCTTACTTATGTAATGAAATAATACTGTCATACAAAACCATACGCAAATACTAAGTAGGGTACGCTCAACTATCATGTGCAATGGAAAACTTCTGCACAACCTGATAACCTTTTTCTCTACGCGAACTTTACCCTGTGGCAGTCGTATCTGGCCCAGAGTGCAGCGTAGAAAGTGACCGTAAGGCAGACTCTTGTCATAATGCAGTGTAGACCTTGATGGAAAAAACGAAATGATTTAACATTTTTTCATCAATTTCGCGTATTTTCTGTCGATAACTTGCAGTAGATGGTTTACGTTCAGTAGGAAGGATAGCTTGGAAGTACGAAGGCTACTCCAAGCAAAACCCTTCTTCGTTAATCAAGCCACCCTTTCTTTCAACGCTGATGGGAAAGGAATGAAGACCTCGAAAACAAGGAAGTTGGGCTTTGTTGAATTAGGAGTGGAAGGAATGGGAAGGATATATGTCGAAACAAATCGGCTGAAATTTTCATTTGAATGCCTGCTTTTTCCAGCCTGTAGATTAAAACTGTACGATAAAATATATTTTCTGAATGTTTTGCATGTTTAAGCAGAGAAAAATGCAGAGTTCTATAGCAGTGAAACATGGAATGTTAAAGTGAAAGATTAAAATAACAGAACATTTCGTAATACTTTTGGCAATAGGATGCTTAATACAAATTAGATTAATGCACTGAAAAATGAGGATTTACTGATTATAATAATATAAGAAAGGAAACTAAGGAAATGAATAAAAATCAGAAATGCAACTTGCTAGGAGAATTATGCAAATATTGGTTGATAAGCATTCCCATAGAGTGAAAAGTCGATGAGAAGCTAAGAGTGCGAAAGATTGGAATGCTTGATAGCACAAAAATGGCAGATTATTAATTATGTTGACAACACTGAGTTCAATGGGGGACATTGCATAAAACATGACGGAAGGCAGTGCCACCTATGATTCCAGGTCATTTTTTTATTTATTTGTTTGTTCCTCGTATAAGCATATACGATTAAAAGTAATTATTACAAAATTTCAATACGAGGGATATAGGTTCCTCTTGAGATAACATCCTGCATGGGGTTGAGCGACTATTCTTTGTCTAAGAAAATCACATAAATATAGAAAACAACAAAAATCCGTCACTGTGCCGGAAATTAAAAATAACTTGACAAAAATTATTAGTGGAAACAAAAAATATAAACAATAAGAAAATAAAAATGGAAAAAACATTGATAAGCCCAGAACACACAACAGAATCTGATTAGGATCACTGCAATATACAATGATAGTTATACTTTTTTAATATTATGATACATAAATAATGTATCATGATTTTTTGTAGGAATAAGAATCTAAAGTGATCACTCGTAATATTTAATGATTATTTTGGTTCGTTACAAAAAGGTCCGATAATAATTGGTACCGTAATCGTGGTTACGCGATCGACCAGATCTCGCAAATACTATTTATATGATTATTCATCCACTCTCTTGGCTAGACGATGTGACTTTCTGTTGAATCTCAGTTTATACGTTATTTTCTTTCCGTATGGATCCATGAATACGCCCATCTTGTAAGACGTGATATACTTGTGGAGCCTTAAGCAAGATCCTACTTGACCTACATTTTGGCCAAGTGAACCCCTTTCCGGGGGGTATGTGAGTCTTCCGTGCTCTCAAGCATTAATGCTTCCGCTGCCGGAGGCTACCGGGGTGGGGGGGTGTGCTCCAGGTGAGCACAGCAGTTTAAACCCCATCTCTCATCCCTTGCACAGTTCAACCAAAAGCCGGAAAGGGGTCGAAATAATAATTATCATTAAAAGTGCTTAAAAACCGGGTGCATTGTTTTAGGGGTTCCTGACACCGAATATGCTGTCAAAAATTCGAAATGACAGATGCAATAATGTAAATCTCGGCTCCCATTTAATGCTCAAATTAAGAGAGTTCTTCTTTAATTACTCCAGCTAGCATATCCTTTGGAATCATAGGAATGTCAGGAATGAGGATAACTTCACTTTTGATAGGTTCTGTCAAGATTGCTGCTTTTCTCTGGGAAGTAGTAATGCATAAAGTAGGTACATATATAAACATGCGCGTATTCGAATGCAACGTTGTGTCTAAATTTAAAAGCAATCGGTGAAGAGCTTTCGGTGATTTAAGATTTTGAACTAACGAACATTTTTATTTTTATTAATATAGATTAGTTGAATTATTCAAGGTTTACATGCTTGAGTACCGCTATCCCATTCTGCCTGTATTCGTGTTTCCTTATTAAAATCTTCAGCACACTTTCACAGCAAAAATAAATGATTAGTTAGATATCTTTTATACTTTTTCGAAATTTTTATACAATGATTGCACGGGGTGAATACATTTCCCGAATTGGAAAATACTTCATCATGCTCTTCGTAAATTTGGTTTTAAAGCCGCCCTCCTCACGAATCACCTTAATTTGCGGCCTTTTAGACCGAACACCTCACCACTCTAGTTAATGAGTTATGTGCGTGCGTTATTATCTACCACAATGTCAAACCCATTTTACCGCAGTTCAAACACCAATTTAGCCAACACGAAATAAAATTGGCCAAAACCATAAACTTTACTGATCTGAACATTACCGAAGTTCATCAAATTGATTCTACTCCCTCACGGCTGATGTTGTTCTCTGTTATAATTCTTCAACCCAAGAATGTCGACGCCAATCTCAAAGACCGACAATATAATCTTTAAGGTGACGTGGGTGACGTATAATTTTTTTTATTTCGCGCTCTTCAGTGGCCACCTACTTTATGATGGTCCCCCCCCCTATGCGAGCCAAAAAATCACCTTGTTTCAGCATGTCGCTTTATAGAGCTACTTATAGGCCTACATTCTGTGCTTCACCACTCTTATCTTCAAATACTGCCTAATTTGTTGTACAATATAAAAGATGATATGCTAAATATGCGGATAATTTGATTCTGACATAATGGAAATTAATCGTTTTACTGTATACCCAGACCTTGTAGCGGCTATTTTACTGTCATTTAGAAAAAAATGCTCTCGTCCACGAATTTTACGGTATAACCTAAACATAATTAGCTTAAGTATATTCTCTTTATGGAGTGAAAATTTCAGTTATAACTACGCCATAATACATGGTGTATACAGATGACTGAACTTAGAGTTGAACATGGCCATGGGCTTAATATTTCATATGATCTTTGTTAAAGATGGAAAAATGACTTTTCTTTGATTTGAAACGTTCATAAAATACATAACCTTTTTTTTTAGTTTTTTCAATTGTTTTCTATTCCTACGAGATAATATTGAGTGTATTTTGTGCGAATTTTTCGTATTGTTGGTTTTTTATCAAGCGTGGAGCCATAATTAAAGAGTTCGAATTCACAGTTATAGACTAGTGAGTATTTTAATAAGTGTGTCCCACCCGCTTCTTTGCGAAACCTTGACTATGATAAAAAAATTTTCGTGCATTTTAGCCGCTCTTTGGAGTTGGTTTCACTGTTCGACGATCGGCTTATAAAGCATCGCTCGGTTGGCCATCGTGATGGAAGCTCCAGTACACCGCTTATTCCTCCTCCATTCTTTTTCCTCACTCCCTGCCATGATGCAACGAGAGAAGATGCGTAGCAGACGCACATTCTACCCGTCGCCTAGGAGACAGAGACGAGAAGCAAACAATTCTTTCCTTCCCACCCGCTGAGGTAACTCCCTCGCTTCTGTGAGAAAGATTCCACGCACTTAACGACCCAAGTTGCATCTTTATCTGAGTCCACGCACGTTGCAACCGACACAATACGCGTGAACCAAGCGCCCACTTCTGGACAGCTTCAAAAAACTTGGGAAGATGGAAGCGGAGGAAAAAAGGGAGCGGGTATCTGTAACTCACCCATCTGGCCCCAATCGCCCTAAACTTCCAGTCCACCTCTTCGCTCCTCCTACAACTGTCGCCCATCCGTTTTATCTCCCTTCTTTCCTCCACTCTACCCAAGAATCTTATTCCTACTTCGAAAAATCCATCCGGCGCCCTTCCGAGGAGGCCACATTTCCAGTGCCTGTTGCTCGTAAAACGGTCCGGAAAAATATTTCGTGGAACATTCAAGGAATACTTTCCCGTCGACGCAATACCGTTTTACACGGCAAAAAAATCTAACGAAATTGTGTTAGTGTATTTTATTTAAAGAGGAAAGTATAACGCATGAAACGTCGTATTTTAGTTAATCAGCCCTTCAAATTTCTTTCGGAGTTCTCCGTTTATTAAGGTAGTTTGAGCGAAGTATAATTTCACCGAGAATTTTGGTCTCGTTTTAAAGACAAATGTCTCACTTTTCCGAAGATATCAAAATATTAATCCCTTTTTGACTACTTTTCGAGATTTTTGACGAGTATTGGAATGGATTTTTGGGGAGACGACCGACAGCTAAGGTTATTTGTGCCATAGGGGATAGGTAAGAGAAGAAGGGTGGCTAGAAACCCGGCGTCGACATTAGCCTGTTCTTACCGAAAGGCGCCAATGGGACTACGGTTTAACGTCTCATCCGACAGACGAGTGCTGTACTTGAAGTGCCCTTCACAAGGAACTATAGTAGAGGTCGAGTTTCCTCTGAAAAACATCCTCCTTTGCAGGGATTTGAACCCTGGCCGCTCGTATGATTCGTCAGTACTCTAACCACCACACCAACCCGATCCCCTTTTGACAAATAATGCCAGCCCTTTAACATGGAAAATGGTGGGTTTACACACTCAAGAGACAACATTTTAAAAATGAGACATTTCTAACGCCTTGATCTCGTAAAAAAATTAAAAGTGTGTAGTTTGTATGTTTTCTCGACTATTTTTGAAAATAAATCATTTTGTCACCCCAGTAATTTTTTCAGAATTGCAAAAACTCTTTGGTTTTTTTTTGCAACTCTTAAAAAAAGAATTAAAAGACATAAAATTAGTTTTGAACGTGATGCGTGAAAGAAATGAGTCAAGTAAAAGACTTATTTAGATATTTTTATTTGACTCCCTTGAATTTCAGTCATATGCAAGAACCTATGTTATTGCACAGTTAATAATGGAGTATTTAATTCGTGCTTCCTACTGCTGCTAAAATAAAAATCGAGTAATTCGAGTATGGTCTCCATTATGACTAGGGAAATATCTCGCTCAAACTACCTTTACCCCCACATTTCTTATACTGGCAGCTATATTTTAGCATTACATAATAGGCAACATTTTTAAGGTTTGTGCTCTTAATCTTGTCACTTTCGTACGATCTCTACAAATAATTCCGACCGTTGAAAATGTAGACGCTACAGTGAAATCTCCTCCAAATTGCTATTTACTATCTGTGGTCTAGCCATTCCGCACGCTTTCAGCGGTTGGAAAAAATACGGTATGTTTCCCGAAACATAATCTATTCATGTTATTCAAATTAATTCGCGAGACATTGCTCAAATTGTCATTTCCACGATTATTCCCAGTTACAAATGGATATTAAATAATGTCAGCATTAAATAACAGAAACATATAAAAGAGACGAAACTAGCAACTATTTTTCATATTAATAATTAAATATGCATGCCTTCTACTTTTACTACGATCATTCTGATTACTGATCACATATTAAATATGATGTACTTTCATTACAATGAAATCAAATAATATCTGGTATAATTTCATCTATAATAAATTATACATATAAATGCTACTACATAAAAATTGAAAGTAGGAGATGTTTATTACTTTGATGAAAACCTTTGCTTCGAATAAGAGGTTTGGTAAAAACTGGATGAGCTCTCTGGTGGCATACTCCACTTAAGTGCAAGTGGCATTGTTTCCCAAGTTCCAAAATTTCAGGGGAATCTACAATTATCCCTAGGAAGGTAACTGTTATTCAGCAATGGTGATATACATTTATCTACACCTAATGTGTGAAAGGTTCAGGATGACCTCTTTCCATACGTATAACATTAGGTTTTTGGTTGGCCACAACGAGGATTAAGAGCAACTTGAAATGCAATCTCAATATTATGTGATGGTCAAACTTATTTATGGTGTACTAGATAATCAAGAATGCTCCGGAAGATATGATTGTGATATTAGCTCACATGGAGCGCAGATGGAGGTTGGATCTTTCGTTTTTTCCGCTTTTCCGCTGTCGAGTTTTCCGCTGCGTCGTTCCATTTCCTCGGCGATATTTCGCCGAGCATCCAGCAGACTTCCTCAGGCCCCCTTGACGTGATAACATCTCCAGGAAATTGACCTGGAAAGCAAGGAAGCGTAAAGGATAACCCAGCAATACATACATTGTCCAGGAAATGGAACGCCGCAGATAAAAATTCGGGAAACTGAACATCCAGCCTTCATCAAAAGGCGCAAACATGTCGTTCATTAAACAATAACAAATGGCTGTATTATGTGCACGAAGTTGATATGATACGGCTATTTCAGAAAAACATTCTACATTTATTGGTGTTATCCTCAGGAGGTAGTATGAAAGGTAATAAGCAGAAAGTGCAGTGTAATTAAGTTAAAAAATCCGAAAAAAATTCCATCGGGCGTGAAACGTAAGGGAAAACTTAGAGCCTTAGGTATTCATTTGTCGTCAATTTTAATTCTGTCGACGCCGTAATAGGAGTTTGGAACTTTTACCGATCGTTCCTCACATACACTAGAAGCCTTTGAAACCTCGTGCTGGAGGAGGATTCTGACGATAAAATGGACGAAAAAAAATATAAATGATGAAGTTTTTTTTAATAGAAAAAGAGGGAATAACCATATTGAATACTATACAGAAAAATAGAACCATGATTTGGTCACACCCTGAGGTACAATAGGTTTGTGAAGGACATTAATAAAGGTAAAATAGAGGGAAAAGTCCCAATAGGAAGACCCAGGAATATGTTAATCGAACAAATGGGAAAGTGCTAAGGTAGAGCTACAGGAAAGTAAGGGACTTAGCATTAGATAAGGAAGAGTGGAGAGCTGCAATCAACCAATCTTAGGATTGAACGACCAATGATGAATGACCTTACTCATAGAATTCCCAGAGCGGGAATGCAAGGAGGAAGTCCTTGGCCTTGTGATTGATGGAAGAAGTGTTTCTACAAGCATGCAATGAAGCCGGAAACGATGAAAAGATCAAGGTTTAAAAGGCAAGAGGTAGAAGAAGATGTTACAGAGGTTCTAAAAGTACCGAGGAATACACTTTCTACTGGATGATAGAGAACTTTTTTCCCATATTGCCATTCCGTCCAAGTCCACCAATTTGCTGTTTTTGAGTATCCATTTTTCACAACGTTACGATTCCGGAAAACTTGAGTTCCTCTGATGTATTTGCAACGAGGTCCAAATCATCGATCGACATCCGAACTCGTTGTTTTTCTCTTAGCGTGTGAATGAGAAGACGATTCTCTTAAATGAGGGAGAGAGCGGCGCAGATGCGACCGAGCTAAAAATGGTGGAGAGAAGATCTTTCGCGATTGAGAGCAAAATAAACATTCTGCCTTGCCATTTTGTTTTTATTCCATCACTCACCTTTCTCTTCGCCCCATTCCATCACCTTCCAATTTCTCTTCCACTCTCACTTCCTCATTCTCTCTCTCTGGCTTTTCCCTCCCACTTCTCAAACCCCTTTAGCGACTGCTGCTGGCTTTGGAGGAGAGATGCCGTTGAAAGAGAAGAGAGGTTAGAGAGAGAGAGAGAGTGGGGCGGAGAGGGCGAAGTGGCTTCGGGAGTGAAAGATTGATGGGTAGGCAAGGGAGAAGGCGGGAAAGTATCCGAGGGCGCGAGGGGAGGTTTGTGAGGGGGGCATGGAAAGTGGTTTCCTTGGAATGACGCGAGGGAGGTCGGCCTCCCCCTGATAGGACGAGAAGAACGATCATCCAAGTCGGAGCGGGGTATATTTGGAGGAAATGGTGGGCGACGGTGGCGGAGTTGCTTGCAAAGTGCAAGGCTCCCGTCCTCACTTACTCTTGCGAAGCTTACTCGGTCCACAATGCTGCGAAGAGCATTGCGTCGGACGGAGGACGGAGCCGTGATCGGGAGCTATGGAGAGCGTCCCGGGGACAGGTCGGAGTTCGGATGGAAAGGAAGTTATAAACTTGAAATGCCCCCAAATCAAGCCGACGATTGCACTCAACAGAAAGGAGAGAGACTAACCTTTGTCCATGTCATCAATGTGGACTGAATTGACCGCCAGTGAGCAACGAATAGCTGAAAAGTAAAGCCAGTGAGACTATATTTTTGTGCGTAAATTTTCAAGTGTGAGCGCTGGCGAAAATGAATTTGTTATTCGTGCTTCGCGTCATCTCTCAAGTAAACGCACAGTCTTGGTATAAATATATCAATCCTAAGTTATTTTATTCTATTCTCTTCACTCTACCCCTTTCTTCGCAAACTTCTTCCCTTCCCTGAATCTATACCTTATGGAATCTATTTTTCTTGTCTAATGTATTGTATCGTGGTCGCCGTTTCACTGAACATTCTATTTTATTCCTTCCAGTATGACTACAACAAACTAGCAGTGTCCTAAGTTATGCACAGTCTACTATTAGCTCCGTTCTTACCATGATTATGTATACAAGGTTATAAAATATCCGGAGTACGATGGAACTTTTTTCTACTTCGCCCTCCACATTTGAGTCCAACACTACTATGGTAGCCTATATATTATTCACTTTTCCGACAGCCAACTCTCATTCGGGCTTGTTTTCATGTGTACCGCAATGGGCGACTAATTCAAATAATCTACTACGAGAAAATATCGTCTTAAACGGGGGTCGGAACATGGATATATGGCTTCTGGGCCAATTCACAGACCACATTGCTCTACAAAGGCTTTCGAATCCTTGAAGAAATATTTTACTGAGTGTATATGATCCACCCTATGACTGACTTTTACCAGGCATATTGAAAACTGCCTATTGCCGTAAGGCTGAGGAGGTCTTAACAAAAATATGGTCAAATTGTTTTTTTTTTAATACTCGAGAAATTTTCCTAGTACTTGTGTCCGCGTAACACTCGTGTCCTGATACTCATATACCGAAGTAAGGTAAACCGTATAGTTAGTAATTGGCTAAAGGAAAGCCGTACCAGAGTATCACAGTTTATAGTAGGCAACGAGGTATGTGGAATCCGTCGGATGATTTTTAACAAGGGCTCGATAAAACAATGATGCAGAAATGAAAAATTTCATTTTTGTATCATGCATAAAGTCCACTCGGTATCGCAAGAATCTTCGGATTTTATCGATAAAACAAATTTGAATAAACTCTTTTGAAAATAGTTATAGTGTTAAGCAGTATTTGAGATATCATCTACTTACTTTAGTCTACGTTCACCCTAATGCAAACTTAACCCTCTCAGTGCTGACTCCTGCCAGCGGTTCTAGTGAGAAATGCGGAGGGTAACTTAATGAAATGTATCACTCTAGGAAAATAAATATTATAAAGTTATTGTTTAAAATATCCACATGCAGTTTTTCTTATCGCGTATACATTGAATTAGTTAACAATAAAGAAACGCTTATACTTCGTACAAAAAATAATTGTAATTATATTTGTGTGCAAAAGTTAAACAATATTTTTCCCATGAGCCGATATATCGGCCCGCCGCACTTTACGCTTAAGATACCAAATCCGATATATCGGGCCGATGCCGCACTAAGAGGGCTAAAGCGGTGATCAATTAAATTTGTGTAATGTACTCCTGATATGTGTGGCCCGAGGCTGCTGGCGGCGAAGTCACGCTTGGTTCGGATTAATTTTTGAGAAAAACCTCACCTTTTGAGATTAATTCAATTGAATGTAAACGATGATAACAACTATTCCCATTATATAAATTAACCTAAAGCGATGTATAGTTGATTATTTTAATTTACTATAAATAATCGCCACACATCTCCCTTTCTTCTCTGCCAGCCGGCTAATGGAAAAAAGCATGGGCCGAGGGTTTTGCGGATGCGGATGCTGCACAAGTTTAAGACCGCTGAGAGCCCGCTGGGAGCAAGAAACTGGGACACGATGGGCTCAGGTGGACTTAAAGCCAGTAATGGCGGAGGGAGGTGGAACTTCAGCCGGGCGTGAAAGGGCTGAGCTAATTAGGTGATAGCTAAAATAAGCAAGATGAGCGAAATAGAAATTATGATACAGCATCCCGAATGAATGGTTTCACTCGATTTCCTTCAGAGTTTACCGAGCACAACGTTCAATTTTTGTACACCAGGCTTAAACTAGATAGCTTCAAATTTCATTTTTAACTTTTTTTCATTCTATTGCTGTAATCATGCACACACAAAATTACGCTGGGCATAGTGAACGTGAAAAGAAAAGCAAAAGTTTTCGCTTAACAGGTAACAGGGTGAAAGTGGTTTATAAGTAATAACAGTTAACAAATGTGGTACAGAAGTAGAAAATACAAAATAATAGTGCAAAACAATATCTCATCTCATTTAAATTGGTTGCAGTTTATGTTTAATTAGGTGATTAAATTAGAAATTAGACAAAAAAATTACATAAATTATAAAATCCAGGTATTATAAGGAAAAAAGTAAAAATACAATTCACGTCCTACTAACCCAAAAGGGCTTGTCAGCGGTTGCCTTTTAGTAAATGTTTTTTAGCTGTTTCGGTTACTTTTCAATTAAGTAGCTACTCTTTCAGTTGTTTCTTAAGAGCAGCTTTAATAGATATTGATATATCAGTGACTGAGTGAATAAAAGGAGGAAAAATCCGCTCAGACTTGAATCACCTAACTCTTGAGCTGCTATAGATTGAAGTGATAATAGTTTTTTCATGTGAATATTCCATTGTAATAAACCATGGGAAATCACTTCTTAGAGACTCAAAAATATTTTATCTTATATTTAGGGTTTTCGATACAGAAAACGACAAGTAACACTGCATCTCTCCGCGAAGTAAGGTAAACCGAACAGTAAGTTATTGGCTACATAAGGAAAATTGCGTGTTTACAGTACAATAAAAATATTAAAAATGTATTATCAAAGTAATTCAACTTATTTAAAAACCTCAGATATTTCCTTTTTGACTATCACCATGTGACTATAGGAGGAACTATGCATAAAAATTAGTTTGGATATGGAGACAAAAATTCATATAAGTGTAGTCACTGGCTACCCCGTGCACTATCTGATAACTGGTAATTATTGGCTAAGTTATTTTTCTTTCTTAAATAGTAATAATTATTATTATTTTCACAAATTAATGCTGCTATTACAAATTCGACCATGAATCGTCATATTTGTCCAATCAATTCTAAAATGCAAAAATTAGTTGTTCATGAATCGCTTCATCACCTGCTCCTCAGAATTTTCTTTAGATAATTTTCTCTGACCTCTCTGCTTCTCTTACATGTGTTAATTTTTTTGTTACAGTTGTGACTAATAAAGATATCGCCGTCTTTGGCATTTTAAATATTTCCATTGTGATGTTTTGGTTATAATAATTCATGAACGATCTTCCGTCACAATAAAGATCAAAGACTGAGTTTGGTCCGGTCAGCTCGCGGTATGTGTCACATGATGAATTATTCATTATATTCAATATATCTACACTGAAAAAGATTTCTTCCGTTTGATTTTCCCATAATTTCATCCTTTTTCACTTCCTTTGCTCCTCGATTTGTTTTTCTTTTTTCTCCAAATATCCGTGTAATAGCATCTAATACCATCGGCCATGTACTTCTTGGCAGGTATCTCCCGATATTTGTTACATGTAATGCCAATTGTTTAATACCGACGCTTTACTTTGCAATTTATAGTTTCTGGCAAAGATAAATAAATGCTTATGGAGCGTATTTTGAAAGTTTTGGTACACTACATTCATTGGCCAGGGTGGCCGATTGCTAAATATGAGTTTTAGTACTATTATTTATTGGCCACCGCCAGTTTGGGCTACTTGACATGTTAAGTTACATTAATCCCAAGTGACTACTTAGGTAGTGCCCTCAGCTAAGCTCTCAACAAATTATAAAAATAGTTTTTTATCTTAAAGAGACCCATTGATGCCTTAATGTTTCTTATTCCTTTAAGAACAGATAGTTACAAAAACTCATTCTTTCTGCGCACAATAAGCGACCACAATAAAATCTTAGCTCCACAAAATACACACTCATAATGCATATCACCGTTTCACCTCCCAAAAACGTACAGCTTTATACACCTAACACCCCTTGCAACACGCCTAGATGGCGGCTCGCAGGATATTATGTAGATGTAGATGAAGAAAGTGGCAAGAAAATCCTCCGTTAAAGCACCTGCTGGGAAAAATCATTTCCCTCCGCATTATGTGACATGTGGAGGTGATTTCAAGAAAGCTACAGGCACATATACACAGGCACAGAAATATATGTGTATCACATGTGTGTTCTTATTGAAAATTTGGTCCAACTCTGGTATTATGATGCTCTTCAAACACCGAAAGGAAAATAACTCTACGGCTTACTCCATATGCGGCTTTGAAACAGAGCGAGCACAGAACCCTAATTCCCGGTTTCACCAAACTCTCGTTAATCGACAGTCAGTTGATCGGGGATGAAATCCCGCATCCGTTTCACCGACAAGTGATCGCTGATCAAGATCGGTGATCCAATCGTGTAACGTAAAGTCTCTTAAGTCACGCATGATGATGGAGTCACGAGCGTGCCACCAAAGACACGAATCGCCCTTTGAGTGACACCCGAGGCGAAGGATACGATGGGATTATGCGCGTGGAGGGGTTTCCTTCGATGGAAGTGAACTGGCGCGCCTACAAAACCACGTTCGCCTGGAAACGGGAACATAGGAAAGTGACCACGCTGCTCGTGAGTTCACTACCAAGTCACGGCACGTATTCGAGGTATTTCGGGAAAAAGTCAGGATTGGATACAGGCATCTGGAGGGAAAGAAGACGTTGGGAGGAGCAATAAAATGCCCTGGTTTCGCGCGGGGAGAACCATATAAGGGTAAGAGAAGGAAATAGTTAAGATTTCTCCGCAGACCAAAAACCACGCCTTTTCATTTCGTCTATGACAATATTTTTCAAGAGTAAAAGTTAGCCACATAAGGATATATAGCGAGATAGTACCCTAATCATAATAAAGACCATATTCGAATTATACCTTTTAATTTCACCAGCTGTGAAACACACGAATTAACCATTGCATTATTAATGGTGACGTAATATAGTTTTACATGACATAAATTGTAAGTAATCAAATGAAAATATCTAAATAAGTTGTTAACTTGACTCATTATTTTCACGCGGTACGTTTGAAACTCCATCAAAACGGAAGTTTTATTGTGATCCCGAAGAATTTACTGCGGTGACAATATGATTAATTTTCCAAAACGGTTAAGAAAACACACCAACTACACTTGGTTGATTATTTTTGACGAGATCTAAGTGTATAAAATGCCTTATTTTTAATATAATCTCTCTGGTGTGCATACACGTACCATTTCCCATGTATCAGGGGTGATATTTTTTGCAAATATCTCGGATAGTAATGAGGTAAGGGGTTGAATTTTTTGTGTCGATGGAAGGTGATATATTTTTCTTTAAAATGAGACCAAATTCATTGATTTCTAGGTAAAATGATATTTTGCTTGAACTTCTTTCTGCTTTCGGACGAGACCGCTCTTCCTCAAAAAGCCCACCTCAATGTCATTCCAAGAAACATGGTTCATTATTTTCCCCAGTAATTGGATACACTGAAAAATCTAAGATGTGTCGTTGCTTTTTTGGTCACCGTAATACTTAATAAGACACACTCTTCCAGCGGTACTGAGAAAGAGTGAGGAAAAGGAGAATTTAGTGAAGTGGGGTGCTTCTTTTGTGATGACATGGTTAAAAACAAACTGGTAATGCCACACCTTCGTGTATGTAGTCCGAAAAATATTACTTCCATCGTTTGTGCGCCTTCTGGTCTTTCTCGGAATTCTTTTTGCAGGTACTCAATATGCAGATGAGTTTACGCGTATATTTTTAAAATTAATACCTTTTCCTGGTCGTAAGGATGACTGAACTGGCGTGTGCTATGAACTCAATCATATTTCCTCATAAGATTTCTCAGAATTTTAAAGTTATTTTATAGCAACTATGCGTCATATATAATGAGTTGTTCCTCTTATTTGGTTATCATTTCAATTAGCGGAGAATAGCTCCTCTCGGGTCAATTAATTTTAATTATGTCATTTGACGGCGATATAATGAGCCTGTTTTCTAGATTGTATAGATATTTTTAGAAATGGAATGCACCTTACATTCATTTGGTTGATGATGTGCTAATTACCATAATGGAAGTCTAAAAGTAATTGGTACCTTAATCTAAGATTTATAATTTTATAAAAATTGGCTCATTTTACACCACTCGTGAAACGGGCGGTCAGAGAAGTTGGATATTTTTGCCACCGACATGCAAGGTGAATGAATATATTAGTGCAATTTATAGATTATTCTCCCAGATCGAAAATTTATGTCTAGGGTAGATCTATGTACAAAGATTAAAAATAATACGAAAACGCTCTTGTTGTGATAGACTTAAAATGCAAATATACGCAACAATTGAGGATGAAACACTAAAGTGAGCATAATTATATGTCATTCGCTTGAAAAGAGCAAGTTGCCTGGTTTATATAAAAGAATTCTGCATCTAAGTCATGGAGAGTTCTCCCGTATTTTTGGCGATCTTTCTAACGCTCTCCTGCTTTGAGGGATATCATATCTGGTATTCAGCTGTCATTCTACCGATTTGCGTATCCCATTGCCTTACACACTCTCTTATCCAACTGGCGATGTCGTTAATATTTGTTTGCCACATCAACTCGATTCTTCTATTTGTTTTAAATGGTGTACTGTCCGTCTTAATTCTTATCCTCCGCATATCTATTGTTCTCCAGGATCTTGGTGATTTCTGTTTCAATTCTCGTTTCTGCCCAACATTTCGTGATGTGTCTGGCTACATTAAGTATGCGCGATCTCCATTTTGTTCGCACGTGCTTATTACATTTTCCTGAGACTGATGCAGGCTTACTCACTTAATTCCTGACTTCGCCCTCTAGTTTCCGTAACTATAGAGTTTGCTTCCCCGATAGTCTAAGTGCATTACTAAACACAATATTAAGGAAGAAATTTTTATGGTTACCATTGAGTAAAATTTTGGTTTTAATTCTGAAAATAAATATCCATCATATACAAGCGTCCCATTGTCGTGCCAAAAACCTTTTAATAACTCTCAGTTGGCAGTAGTTACCTCAATTTTTTGCGTCAAAAAAAAGAAACTTTAAATATTAGGCATCGGTTTATTTTTCACTCGTAAAGCTGAAACTTTCTCCCTACCCATCATGGTTTTAGTGCTTTGGTTGAAGTAGACACAGCCCTCCTATCCCCAGCATCCGCATTGCTGCCTCGTATCCGCTCTGTGGATGGAGACAGAAACTCTCTCCGGTGTATTTCAACCTCCTTGGACGTGAAGAACATTGGATTTTCAGAATTTAAAGAGCCAAAGAGCCATTTAAGATTTTGTAGAGGAGCATCACGTTTTTCGAGGGAACTGTGACACACATCATGGTTAGTTTCCGGCGTACCTAATAAAAATATATATCCTTTATTTAAGAGCCAATTTTAATCCTTCATGGCCTTATTTATAACTTGAGTTGGCCACTATACATAATGTGACTTTCCATTAGTAGGCCGCCATCACGGAGGATTTCACGAAGAACCTTATTCGCAAACATTTGAAATAATGTGCAGTATAAATTGGAATAATATTGAGAAGAATTAGAGAATGAGGAACAAGTGGGACGAGGCGGGGGGCGGCACCCAATCCATTTTGCTAGGGTCCCAAAAACCCTAGGTAAACCAGTAGGTCAGCCTCTACCAAGATAAGTGCTTAAAAAATTACACATCTTGATGCAAACAACAGCTAAAACATGAAACTTGGTCATAGTTACGAGAAATTGAAGGACAAAAAAATTCAATTCATGGTGTGAGAAATTTAAGGGGTGATAATAATTTTTTTTTCGCCAGAGTTAGTTGAAACTACAAAATTTATCCTCTCAGTATGGATATTGAAATCCCCACTATATTTAAACCGAGTTAAGCCTGATGCAATCAACTTATTTGGTGTTTTCATATATAGTTCATAATTTAAAATGAAACATAAATGTTTCCTCTCTGTAAATGAATGTGGAAATAAGTTCGTCATTTCGGAAAACGTCCACGACAAGGTTTTCTTCCAAGTTTTCTCAGGCTTCGTCCGGGTGAGTTGGTCCATGTTGGCCGACATTCGCCATGCTCGACTCGAGCATCGTGAACGTCGGCCAACATGGACCAACTCACCCGGACGGAAGCCCAAGAAAACTTTAAAACTCTCAAACGCCGGGAAATCATCAGATCTTAGTCCACGATAAGGGATTCTGTGCCGGAAGAAACTCGCAGAAAGTTGAAACGGTAATCGTATAAAACATACCAAGACGTATTCATCTGCCCTCATCTGGTGGTAGGTGGCATCACACGGCAGGTGACCTAACACTCCCTACCACACGCCCATGCGGCGGCTAGTGGGGTAATGTGTAGATGTAGATCTGTATATTTCAATCTCGATCGCATACCAACCGCGTATAAGGGCGGATGGAGAAAGAGAGAGAGGTCTGTATATGTGGTGCGCGCCTCTCACTTCACTCTCCCTGGAGGTGTTTTCACACCCCCGGCCCTCAGCTGTCAACCCTCCCGGTCAGAGGTCTCTCTTTCTCTCTCCCTCTCTCTCTCTCACCCTCTATCTCTCTGTCGTCCTCAGCTAGGGTAAACAAGAGCCTCCTCTTCGACTCCACTGCCCTCCCCCCCCTGATGCCCTCATCATCCCTTCACCCTCTCACCTTCACGCACCCCTGAGCAAGCCACGCTCCGCTTTCCCCGCAATATCCTCCTCCTCCTCACCTCTCCACCTGATGTTTCCCCATCACTCTATATCTCCAGATCCCTCTAACCCCTTTACACCTTCTCTACTACTATTCCGTTCAAATCCCCCGGAGAGAGAGAAAATCTGCATTTTCCTCGTTTGTCCTCCTCCCGTGTCTACTGTTCCTCTCTCTCTCTCACTCCAACTTAAAAGGTTTATCTTTGCCGTCATACGCTTCACAAATACCAGGGAGAGATGAGTTACGACTACTCGAAGAATACCCAGCCGACCCTATGTAACGATTGTCTAACTGAGAATCAACGATCAGGTCTGCAAAAATAACAAATAGAGTACACTCTACAGATTCTGGCTTCACTTCGTGGAAATTTATAGTGTCCATACTGAAAGAATACAGTTTTGTAGTTTTCCGCAAAATTTTATTTTGATTTGACGGCGCGATTCACCGACTTGCGTCATGATCAGGTAACTGCAGAGAACAAAAATTTTGGAAGTACAAATTATATCCTTTAATTTTGGATAATAAGAAGACGTGAATATTAATTCTACCTAAATAAAACTAAAGTCCAATGTAGGGGTGGATGCTAATGTTGGATAAAATGGCAGAACCGATTCAGTTAATTTTTGTTATCTTTTCGCATGGCATCAAGTACATATAGAAAATTCTCCTTTTCCAACCCAGATAAATTTTCAGTTAGAAATATTAACTCAATTTAAGTCAAACTGCATTAGCCCATGATAACCTTTGATGGCAGTAGAAACTAAGTAGCATACGTTAACCTCCTTGCACTTTAGCTGAGATATTTATATTTTGTAATCATTAGAGCAACGTCCAGAGATTGCATTATTGACTAGTAAAGTCATGGCGTTAAATTTGTCTGTGATCAACATTTTCGGTATGCTTACCATTGTCTTCTCATTTATTTGGAAAAGAATACCTTGGTAACACATTATTCGTGACATAAGGCTTTATTAATCCATAAACAGTGAAATAACCTGCACAAAACAGGTGGGAATAAAATTTTTACCAACAAGGTGTGCGTGGGGGGAATTTTTCCCGTCGTATTGACGGGTAGTCGACTAGTAATCAGATATTTTGGAACTTCCTAATTATTAAAAAAATTCACGAATGAAATGGTATGCTGTCAGATGAAAGGGCACAATGATGTACACCAAGGTAATATAGTTTTCCGCGAAATATCATTCAACTTGACAGATTTTCCAACCAAGAGCTTCCAATGGCAGGTCTGGTGTGTTAGACTGTTATCCCACCATGTCATCTTTGTTAAACGCACCTGACTGACAATCGGGAGATTCAGGTTCGAATTCAAGCTAAGTCAAATTTTTAATTCGTATCAAATTTCATCCCTTCGGTGTACTGTTAACTGTTTAAATCAGAGGTTAACTTAAGCACTCCTTTCATTTCCAGAATCCTTTGTCTCTCATATTTACTTCCATTTATTCTTTGCTACTCTGCGTTTTTTAATAAGCTGGGAGAGTTGATTTCAGCCTATTCAACGATTGGATCCAATTATATGTGCAAAGCTTGAGGGCTCTCCATTAATACTCGCAAACAAAAATAGGCCACTTTATGACCCCCCCCCCTTCCCCTGGACCCCCACCGTGGACACTCTTAAACTTCACCCGGACCCTCCATGTTCCTCCCCTGTTGTCCACGTAGACACCGGGACACGCCAGCGCCGACCGAAAAGCCGAGCCGTGCCATGCCGAGCCAAGCCGGCACAGAGCGGGCGGCTCCGGCCACCGACACAGCGTCCTCGCAACCGTTCGCAACACTGGGTGTGCCGTGGCAATGTCACTCCCGCCGCGTCGTGTCGACCATTGTCTACGTAGATATCCCTCCAACCCCCCGCTATCCCAACGTGGGCTTTCGTTGATAACCCTCGTACCTTCCCACCCCTGTTTGGTGTCTACGTGGATTATGGACAGCCCCTTAGTTCAAATCTTCAAGCCGACACCGAACATAACGCGAACAATTTGGGACCCAGGACAGAAAGATTTACCCAGCAGAGTAAATAAAATACCAAGGATAGCTGCGCGCTTCGTTAAAAACTTCTACGAGCGAGCATACAGTGTTTATCAGCTTTCAGATGATTTAGATTGGGAGCCGCTAGAGACTCGGAAGCTACACACTAGGCTTAGTTTGCTTTAGAAATTCAGAACAGGTGTATTTCAAAGCGACACAGAGAATATCATTTTAACACCACTCTACATTTCTAGGTGCGACTGAAGAAGGAAAATAAAAGAGATGTATTGCCAAATGGATAGGTACAAAAGTTTCCTCTTTCTGCGCACTACAAGTGACCATAATAAAAAGCGATCTCTACTCAAAACACTCCCGTGGTACATTTTACCATTTCACCTCACGAAACCATATCCTTTGCACGGCTAGTGTCATAACACCCCCTGCTCCACCCCTATGTGGCTGTTCGCAGGGTAATATGTAGATCTAGATTAACTATGGACGAGTGGATTATTATCTAGTTGGTCGGATTTGGGGATGGTTGAATAGCCGTAAAAATATTTAGTTGTAGATATATGCTTTTGGGCTGCGAATAACCTCGGCAAAAAGGAGATATGAGATAGTTAATTGATAATAAACTTCTATAAATAAGCATTTCATAGTTGTGCCTCCTTTCATGAGGATGCTGAACAAAAATCATTCATTGGCATTCCCTTTACAAGACCTTCTCTCAGAAAACATCGCGGATTACACATTACGATGCAAAGAACGTGGAAGCACGTGCAACACACAAGTAAATTTCCATTGGTGACGATAATAGTCTTGTTTCTCCTTATTCAATTACTAATTGAATGCTTATAGAATTTACCCTCGCTCGAGTGATACGTGTTTAATAACATTGCTATTTTCAAAGGAACTCGAAAGAAACATTCCGGACGCTCATTACGGAAACGATGGGTATTTAATTGCCTATTGTAATTGACAGCGTCGCTTCAGATGCAGATGCGGGAATTACCTCACGAAAGAAAATAAATTCGATGTGACCTGTTTCCTTAATGCATGACTCACACGTACTAATTTTAGAGCCATGCTTATTTTTACCGTGTGCTTAAAATAGATGTATTCTCTTGGTTTCCAAAGCGTTTATAATTATTGGAGATGAAATGAAAAATAATTTTTTTTAATAGGTGGCGAATTTCAGCCACGCATATGGGAGTGCGGCGTATTTTTTTTCCGACATTTAATGAACTTGTAACACTCAATCCTTTATTGCGGAGTTGACTGAGTTTTCAGATGTACAAGGTATTTTCAAACAAATCTCTCCATCTAAAATTCCAGTCCCCATGAGTGTGTGTTATCATTAATGGGCATTTTTTATAGCTTTTCCAACAAACACCTGTTACAGCTATCGTTCTTGAATTATCCTCGAAATGAGATGGATAAAATACTTAACCCATTGACGTGAAGAGGTAATATTTACATTTTGTCATCAAAGGATATTTCCATCGACCCGGTTTTGATAAACAATACTTGTATCATGCCGCATATCACTTAAGTGTACGCTCAGCTGATTATTTTTTGGAAAATGAACCATGCCAATTCCTCTCCATGACGGATTGATAGCTATAATTTTAGCATTCAATATCTTCTGACCCGAGTGTCGTAACCCTAGGCACCATCTGTTAGCACAATGAAATGACATTCTCGTCAAAATCGGGGAGAAATGAACTATACTTTCTGCTGAGAAAGCTTTTGAACTATGATAAAATTAATTTTGTGATAAAAAGTTCATTTTCACGCCCTGAATACTATTGAGAACCAGTGATAGTACTTCAGGTTACCTTTTCCAGTGGCTTTATTTTTATAACAAACTAATCAGAGAATCTGGAATAAAGGGAGTGAGGGTGATCTTAAAAGTGGGAGGCCACAAACTGGAGCAAGTAGAATCTGCAATGACTTAGGTATTCATTTGAATGAACACAGGTATAGTAGGAATGATATTATATGTAGAACGGAGTCAGTGAATCAGGCGTTCAGCAATAGACGAGAGCTGATGACGAGGACCTTGTTGAACAAGGACCTAAAGAACATTTTGCCAAAGGGGATAACATGGGGTGAATGTAGCGTTGTATGGATTAGAAACGTGGACTCTTAAGAGAAAATGACGAGAATAGGCAGCAGACAGTTTGAGGTGTGTGAGCGCGGGAACATGGTGAGATTACAGTGAAACGAGAGGAAGACACAGAAGGCGGTGTCTGTCACAGTGGTTGGGAGAGAAAATTCCTCGAGAAAATTGGGAAAATGCAAAGGAGGCAGTTGGGACAACCAATTAGGGACAAGGTGGGTACTTAAGGTCACGGTAAAGAGAAGGGTGGTGGCTGGGCGGGGTAGGGAGAAGATAGAAAATAGTCTTTGCGGTTCAGACGAAGTGGAAAGAGAAAAAGCACGAGAGGAGATGAGAGACTGCGCTTTTTGGAACCCACAAGATTTTAAACATTTTTCCGATAAAACCTGCCCTAATTGGTAAAATTGTCTAATATATGGTGGGAGATAATTCTGATGAAATTAATAATGGAATGGCTCCCAAAGTAGAAGGGGTACTCCGAGTGTGGCGTGGGACTAGAGGTGGGGGCAAAGTCTGCGGTGGTAGTAGCACTCAGCCAATGGTTTTCTCTTAGCAGTAAAAAAACGTGAAAGGTGTGCTCGTATTTTCCAAGCTATACTTCCAATTATAATTAAAAACAGTAAATTATAGTAACTCAATTATGAATAACCACTCGTTGCATCCATTACGCACCCGTTACAGACTTTTCAGTGGGATAATATAAATTGAACACACGTGTGCCGAAAATCGAGGAAAAAAATGTCATTTACACGACCATTTACCCTCAGCATGCAATATGGAACAAACTAGACGCATTTAAATGAGGTATTTATTTTTTCTAAAGTAAACAGTAATAATCAAAGATGCATGAACGCTAGGTGTAAGCAGAACCAAGGACAGTGGAAATCGTCACACACAATTTAATTTGAGAAACATATATTGACGCTAATACGTAATGAAATAGGCTCACCACCATTTTAGCTTATAATAACCATAGTCCGTCAGCGTACGAGGATTTTAGCCTTCGTCTTATTTATTTTCATGTACTATTCTTGTAGAACTTCGTCCACTACGTTTAGTGGTCACTTGTGTAGTGACGTGACGAGTTAATTGTTCAAAAAAGTAGGTCATCGCAACTTCCTGCTATGACTGTGATATCGTCTGCGAATCGGAGCATCTATATTAGTACTTCGCTGATCTCAATTCCGTCCAGTACAATTTCTTGTGCTTCTCTTAATGCTCCCTCCAAGTGCATATTTAACAGTATTGGTGAGAGGTTGCATCATTATCTTACTCCTTTGTTAATTTTAACTTCTACTTGTCTTCCGGATCGCTTGCCACTTGTACTTGCGACTTGCTTCTTGTATAGTTGGTAGATTATTCTTCTGTCTTCGTAATCCATTCCTGTTTTTCCAGCAGCCCGAATATCTTTTCCACTCAACATTTGCAAATAATTAGAATATGTATCGTATGCTTGTTATGAAACATATCTGAATATGTTTCTAGAGTTTTTTACAATATCCTCTGGTCATTCTCCACCAATGTAGATCCTATTGATGAGTTTCAAAGATATATTTATCTTCCGCCATGACTCAATTTCTTCAGCGACTCCGATAAGTTGCTATCTACGCTAACAGTTCGTCTTTCATTCATCTCTCATGATGCTTTATCTTTTTGATGCTGGATATTTCCGAATAAAAGAGATCCTTCTTTGCTTCTCTCCCGTTCTCTGTATCTAAGTATCCTGGCCTTTTACCGTTGTCATGTATGCTCTTCCACGTTTTTCCTCCATATATCCTGGTTTTCTTCACTTTTGGTTATTAACTTCCCTTATTTTGTCCTTCTTTGCTTTGTTTTTTACCTTTGGGGAATATAGCCCACAAATCACATTGGCATTCGTCTTGGGATATAACCAAGAGTCTTCTTACAAAAGGTCAAAGGAGTCGGCAACTTCGAGAAGAAAAAAACCAATTACTTTTGATGTAGCTAACAGAAAATGGAATGATAAAGGGTAGCAACCAATATATTAACCACGCAAACAATGGAAAAACAACAAGGTCCATGAGTTTTATGAGATTGATCGATTGTTAGCGAAAGTTTTGTTATTTTAGAAGATGTGCAAAACAGAGAATTGTTTAAATTGTGAAACTTGTCGGCAAACACAATATGTTCCAAGAGATGGAAAGGAAGGCAAGAAGGTTTCTCTTTAGATAAGGTCAAGCAGAAGTGATCCAGGAAATTAACGCGAACGGGCAAGAGTGAAAAATTGATCCTAAGAATAAGAAGTGAGTACCTACCGTAGCCAGTCTGCCGCACAGCCATAAATGTGTGACGCAAAGCCAAAAAAAGTCGTCCTAATATAGGTACCACAATCCTTTAGAATATTTTACAATTTTTTGTGTGCGGTCAGAAAATCATTTCTGTTGTCTTTCTGTTTATTTTTTACCGGATATAATAATTTAAAAGGAAAAAGAAATGCGCAATGAAATTAATGCGACATATAACCACTCCAACGGTGTGGAATTGTACTTTTGACTAAGGCTAAAAAAAACAGCGAAAATCTTTGTTGATATCTTCCGTGTGGTAAAGCTAACTATCGAATTTTACTTTACTTAAACTGATATCACATGGTAAAGTATTAGAACTTAGGGCCGCGATTCGAGATCGACCGTAGTCTCAAGTACGACCGAGATTCGTATCATGATGGCCCTTACCCCATAGCCACAGACAATTTTTGTTAACGCCAATACAGACCTGTGGTCTCTCATACCGCTTTCCTTTATTTCTCACTACTTCGTTTAATAACAGCATTTTTATGATTTGCTTGACGTGTGTGTTCAAATTTAGCTCAATTTTGCCATATTTCCAAAATCATACGGAATATTATATGAAATAGGGATGCCATTGTGTTTTCAAAATATGTTGTGTAGCTTACAGAACGTGGACTTGAATGCGTGTGGATTTGAAAGAAATATTATGATTACATAAAATACTCATTTGACATATTACCGTCCAAATAACAATGTAACAAATGCAAAGTTCCAATTAAATCGATATATACGGAAATATTTATCAATATTTATGTTACATTTTTATGGAATGAAACAAAAATACTTACGTATTCACATACGGCTGTCTGTCAGATCGCAGGAAAAGTTGAAAATTAATTACTCGGAAATCATTCACAGGAAAGATCATTTTCGGTGATTGATTCCCTAAATACTATCAATTTAAAGTTTCTAAACTTAGATAAAATTGCAACTTGGCAGGTATGGGAGAAAGCTGTGTTTAAAATACAAAGCGTTCTGTAAGCTTGTAGTTGCGGGTTAATGTAGGCGTGTTTTCTGAGTGATTGGTAGCTCATTTAAAGATTTTGACGGCTACCATGCCATGCATATACATATGCATTTATTGCTCAAATCACACAGCTTAGCGTCGCAAATGGATTCAGTAATGTTTCTTGGCCGTCTGTGCAATGGCGTAAGCTGTGATGAGAAATGTGAACTTTAACGGACATCTTTTTGTTTGAATATGGCTGTGAGAGACATCAGATTGAATTTACTAGTGAAAGTTATGACGTAAAAATAAAAACTTAGCCATGCAGCCAAAGTATATCGACGACATTCACTACGTTTACCAATAGACTTCAGATCGACCTGACCGCATCAGCTCGGTATGGTAAACGCAACGAGATAGAGGAATTATCAGTCTGAGATTGCACATCGATCCAGCGGGTCTGTGGCGCTCCCAGTTGTTTCTTTGGTTGCCATTGGGAAACAAAATATAATCGTTATTATTCAAGGAGTGTGTTTTAATAAGAGTGAAGTAATGGCAAATAATATGACGTTTATGATATCGGAACAGATCGCCATACTACATCCATTGGGGAATTTTGTTCACTCATAATGTGACTGAAAATTTCGAACTCTGCACTTGTTTACTTACCGGGTCAATTGTGCTTCAACTGATAGATTCGATTGTTTACTATCGATATTTTCAGTCCATGTTGGTAAACCAGGAAATCTGAGTCAGCTTACTTGGAATTTTCAGATCGGTCCGAGTTCAGAACGATCTGAGATGGATTGGTAAACGTAGTGATTCAATTGGAATGCCAAAATGGCTTCGTTGTGGCCAGGCTCATCAAAGTGGTATTCGTTGGTCTTTCTATTCTTAGCGTACATGCCATTCCTATAGACTTTAGAAAATAGGATCCTGGCAACCTTATTGAATGACCAGCCTTTTTTATTCAATGAAGCGTGCTTTTCATCGGCAAAAACGGTGGGTACAGTTTAGAATTTGGTCCAAGCCGAAGAAGCATACAACAACTCTCACCATTTTCCAGGTCTGTTACTTCAATACTTGTGAGACTGCTCAAAAATAGGTACCTGAAAGAGCTGTCCTATTTTCTTGGCACACGACTAAATTGGTTCTCCTGATTCCCCCATCCCATCACCGTATTTGTTTCCGACCGTTCACTCCATCGGGTCTTGCTTGCACGCGTTATCTCTTTCCTGCTCATCCCTAAAGAGGCTTAAACCTCGACTTCGTGAGCGTGTATCTTGTGGAATAATGGGCGCGTTCCTGCACACCCCAGTCATTAACTTGAAGGGAGTTGAAGAGGCTGGATTTGCTCTCTCAGCGGAAAGCTGTGTTCACGCAGCAGATTATGCAGCTGCATCCGGGGCCGAAATGTATATCTTTCAGTACTGTGGGCTCCTTCTTCTGGAGGAGGACGCATTCAAGAGAAACTTAGGACCTGCGAGTATCCGTTGAACTTGAAAACCGTGAAATGTTGGAAATCTCAAAGGCGTTGAATGTAGTAAATATTACTATTATCTTCATTCATAGGTAGTACTCTCATTTCCAGTCCTGTGGGCTATTTTGTCTCTACATATGCTATAATATTACGGTGATATAATAGTGTTTGCTACCGCTATCAAAGCCCTGCACACTATTCTGTTTCTTCTAACGCAACAACTTTACCAACAATACGATAAATATGCGGACGCTAAAATGGCGCGAGATTTGAAAAACAGAGTTGCATTGTTGCGGATCTACTCAGTATTTTAATGTATGGCCGCGGCGCTATGGCGTTAAGAAGAAACAGAATCACACCTCTGGCTCAGTCGGAAACGGCAACTGGGGTTGTTTTATCATGAAGCAGATACTCTCAGTATGGGATTAAGGAGCCGAAAATCTTCGCCGTTGCACGCGGAGGACACGGAGTCACTCATACTAATCTCAGCTATGCCTAACCCGTTTTTCGTCTTCAAGGTTGATAGCGTTGCTGCTGGGATGCGGAGAAGCCTGAGGTTGTCAGATACATTTTCCGTTTCAAAGATGCTCTTAAGCCGTATCCCGAAGACTCAGTGGGGAGTGAAACATTTCGAGACTCGAAAAAAGGAGATGTTTGCATTTCTTTTTATATCAAGGCATGTGGAGGAGTGCTCATCCATTACTTCACCGTGGAAATATTCTCATTTTCATAAGTGCATCTCCACAATTTTGCATGTAGCCTGGAAATCAACTTTCACCTCCCTTCATTTACATTTTCATGCATTTTATAGCATCATCGAAAGCTATATTATTTTTTCGTCATACGACATTGATATTGCGAATGGTATATTCGTCGGTTAAGAAAACATTGCTAATACCGCAAAACGTATGTAATAATCATGGATGGGATATGGGTCCAAGTTGTGATTTGTTTAATGAGCGAAGGTGATACATTTATGGCGAAGATGTGTCTAGGTTGGTACCATTTTGATTTATTTCTTCTCCGTTGTCGTCATTTTGGGAATGGAGTACGGTGAATAATTGTCGTATCTATAATACAAGATTGAAGACGAATACCGCGTCATTTAACTTTTCCGTTATTGAAAGTATTTCATTTGGGTCCAGTTTGATAATTTCTAAAGAACTTGGCGACGTTAACCTTCTTTGAATGGAATTATGAAACATCAGCGTGAAAAAATACTGCAACTGTAATAGTTTTTTAAAAGTGCCGTTTAAGTATTATTCAAAAATATTGCAATTTATTTTATTGCAATAATTATTTGATATGTGGCGTATTTGCATTGCATATATTTAATTTAAAATAATAATAAAAAATAATGTTTACACAACGCATACTTCAACATTACCTTCATAACGTACCTTTTTTTGGACTTCTCCAATTTTTTATTCACGTGACAGCTGAAACTATTTTTTTCAGAGCTCCACCAGGTACGCCATCGTCAGTGAATAGCGTCACACATTCATCTATTCTAATTGTTTGACAAACCGCCGAAAGAAACGTAACTTTCCACACACTTAATCCAAAGCGTTAAAATTCTATCTAGCGCTGTAACTAAATGGAAAAGTCTCTTAAAAAGCAGATATTTCAATGATTTTGAAACGCAACAAATTTAACTCGCTCATCCACCGAAAGTTAAGGGTCACTTTGGAGAAGAACTTGAAATTATTACCAACGCAGAAAAGAATGCAATGTACTTTTTTTTACAATTATTTAAATTATACGACGCATTCCACAGCTTTGCTGCATCGTCAGGTAAAATTGTTTGTATAACATTTATTTATTAATGTTTGAGTTGTAACATGATGAGGGGGTGAGTAAAAAACCTAACTTTTGGGATGGAAGGCAGAGGGACATAGATTTAAGGGCTTGTGAGGTGGGAAAGGTGGAAACAAAGAAATTCGGCTAAGAAATTTAGTCGGAAAGAAGAGGAAAAGGACCCATAAAATTAGCTCATTACAAAGGCTGCTGTGGCGTAATTCCACACGAAAGATTAAAAATTAATATTATTTTTTAAAAAATTCATAAATATATTCTGAAAATTTCACACACAGGAAATAAATATAAAACCAAAGACACTTAATGAGAGTCCGAAGGACCACCATTCACGGTACAATTCAAGGCGAAGTGGGTAGAAGCGTGCAGGCAAGGCGTGGAGGCAGCAAAGGCGTGCAGATGCGTGCAACGGGCGTGCAGGCGAGTAGAGGCGAGGCTGCGTTCAAGCAGGTAGGCGTGGCGGCAGCAAAGGCGTACAGAGGCTGAAATCCGGGTCGCATGCATAATAAAACTGTGTTGAATGGACTGGACTGGATTGAAACTAAGTTGTTTTTATCATGGCAATAATTTATGTTTAAACTTTTCATGGTGTGAGAACTGCTTTGGATATACTCTTTCAACGTCAAAGAATTGGCCAACTAAACATGGCAACGATGTGCTCTTAGAAACCCTAGACCTCGATTAACCACGACATTAACACAATGTCAACACAAACTGTCGGTTAACCGTGATCGAACATGATGAAACTGGACCAGAGAGATGACTGGAGATATTTTTTGTGTATAAAATCTTGCATCGGCTTTACCTGAAATGCCTGCCTTTTCACTCTCGGTGTCTGTCGAGTAGATTTCCTATTTTTTGTGGCGTTTTTATTACTCCATTCTCCTTTATAGGTGCCAAAGAGTTGTCCAACAGAATCGAAGTTACAAAATTTAGAGTTGCAAAAATAGTTTTGGATTTGTGCTCACGGAGACGATTATGCAGTTTAGGAATGTCTCTGTAACAACAATCAATATGTTTCCATGCTGTCGTCCATTCATATTTCCAAATGAGCAACCAACGTCCATATTTCTTAAAAAAAACCGTGTTTTTATTTTTTTATAATAATAAATAATAATGATATAAATAATTTTTTTTTAATTTAAAAAAAAAACCGTGTTTTTATTTTTTATAATAATAAATAATAATAATATAAATAATGTTTATATATAATATATTGTATTATATAAAAAAAATTTAAATCGGTATACATGACGTATTGTTGGAATTCCCGGTGAAGTGCATTCAATTCATTGATTTAAGTTTGCCATGAACAATGCCAATTGACGTCATGTATGCGACTACAATAAAGCAAGTACACGTTGACACAGGTATGAAAATTGCATCATTTAAGGAAAATATTAACGCTATTAATTCTAGATGTCTAGAATCTAACTCCTTTAGGACCTTTTATGGCAGAATGTTCACAGACAAGAGGTGAAATGTAATTCGCCAGTCGGGCGAAAGAGAAATAAAAATAAATCCCCGAGACTAACTTGATGAGTCCAGAAAAAACGCTTAAGTATGAATGTTTCGTATAGGTTAGGATTTTTTTAAAAGTAATTAAAAATATATTCTCGACTATAATGTGCTGAGTATTTCCAGCTGAAATAAAAGCAGTTATCTGCACCCATTAAACCTCTGGAACTTACAATGCTCATCATTGCCCATTTTATAATGACAATATACATTTTTATTCAGCTTCTTTCTTTTTAATATTGAATCATGCAATAGAACTTTAACAAAAATTGAACTCTTATCCGTGCGAAGCCGTGTGGCTCTTCTGATGGTCTATAAATATTTTCTTAGTTTCATTATTGGACCTCTCTCTGCGTTCCTTTGCTGGTTCTTATTCACTTTCGTGCAATAAAAAGTTTAAACGTGCTCTAAAAATGGCAGTTTGAAAGACTTTCTGATCACATTTTTTTTGCGGATAGGCGAGAGTAAGCAATACAGTTTTCAATTAGCATGTAATAGCTCCATTCATTTCTCACTAAAGATGATCCATGTTTATTTTATGGCTAGTTACAAAGCCCATTCCCTCTTGGACAGTAAAAGTCTCTTTGTGACCGAGAAGAGAGGTTAATGAAACCTTTCGTGGAACCCACCTCGTTTTGATATAAATGAAATTTTATAGCTCATCACTCAGGATTATGATGCATTATGAGTGTTTACGGCTCGTATTGCTCTCAAGTCTTTAGAATAGAGGGTGATCAACGAATTTCCGAACAGTAGCTATAACCTTTAGATCAGCTCGTTTACGGCTGGTTGTGTGACAGTTACTGAATCAGTATGAAGGTATTGGTAATCAACTTTTTTCAATTTTCGCGTGAGTTTAAGCCAAAAAAGAGACGTATGATCTCAAGAACGCATAGATTTCTAATGAGGTTGCTTTTAACTAGTTCCTCTGCGGACTTCGGCGAAATAATTTGCCTGAAAATTGGTTATTAGGCTCTTGTTCACTATTTTCTTCCATTGTTGGATATCACATCCATTCTCATCGGTGTCTCGCCAGCTGCGAGTAATGGTCATTAAATCCGTGGAGCGTTACTTTCAATTAATGTTAAATTTTTCCGTAAAATCATGATTGACAGATAGCGCACCCCTCTCCAATGCTCTCTCTCTCTCTCTCTCGAGTCCTTTCTCGGGAAGCCCTTTTCCCCCACTCACCCATTTGCCGTCTAGTCATGTTCGAAAGATCCTTACTGCCTGCCACGAAACTTCCGTCAATCCTATTTCTCTTGAATAGGATCCAGTTGGTATCAAATTTGTAATCCGCTCTCTTTTTCTACAGTCTACCTTTATTAGTTGTTATGCACATGTAATAAAGTTATTTTTATGATATTTAACACTACCGGCCTCTTCATATTTTTAAATGCTTTTCATTCAATTTGCTACTTTACTTGCAATGATGCTATTTACTTAATCGTTACAGCTTTTACAAGCACATTGATCCCTCTAATAAATTGAGTGCGCATCAGTGCAATAATAATCACCTCAGAAGGTAAGCCCGTTTTGTATTCGCTTTCTTTGAAATAGATATAATGAGGAAGATGAGTGATACGCATGCACGCTTTTATAATTGTGCCCTATTCCAGTAGCTACATCATGAGTTGTTCAGGTTGAAAGGGAGCTCATATTTTATTTTATTTTTGACCAAAAATTTATGGATATGGATAACTCCTAACCATGCAGTGTAGTGAAGTAGTTAGAAGAGGTTGGGGAGTTGATGCCATGCGACACCAGCTGACACCTGGTGCCTTCGAAAGGGAGTTTGTCTGTCAAACATAGATGAATATATCCTTCCGTAGGCGAAGCGCAGGATATATGTGAAAACCCCGTGATTGTTTCAGGAGTGCATTCAAAAGAAAGAAGTCTTTCATGATACCCCGTGATATGTTTATGAGTATCATTTGTAGCATGGTTTTTTCAAAAATTCTTCATGGTGGCTCTTTGCAATCTCTATACATATCGATGATCACTATGGGTAAGTGAATGTAGCCATATCGTATCCCCACACTTGACGCATCACCGTACTCACCGTCGCCGGCGGGCGGAACCGGACTCGACCGCGCGCTCGAAAAAACGATGTAATATTCGGGGTCGAAAATATGCGAAAGGTTTTTCTTTAGATTCACAATCTGGAAGCTTTGAAAAATGACGTGGTATTTGCTACTTAGCGTAACCAAGCGACACCAACTACTTTTTCTCAACAAATATGTAAAAATTTGACTGAAAATAGGCTCCACCATTTTTTTGTGTCTATGGTTAATAATAAAATTAAATCTTAAAAAAAAACATTAAATAAAAGAGAAAAAACTGTGTTATAAAATAGTTTTAAAAACTTGTTCCATAAGTTAATCCATAAAAGTACAGAAAGAGAGTAATTTTGGTAAATCACAGAGAAAATCGAAGGTGGGCGTTTTTTACGAAATTTGTTCAACTTTGACCCCATATATATTGTTAACGTGCGAGTACAAGAAAAAAATAAATACGGCAAGTCATGCGAAACTATTTGAGAATGTTATTGCGAAATTTCAACTTCCGAACTAAAAAAAAAAGTTTTAGAGGTTTTGGCCCGTTTCCATCGATTTCAGCCCACTGTAGGTACAACGTTACGTTTGAGTTATTTTTTCAACGGTCGATCAACCTGCATGATAGCAGCTGGAGTACTTGCGCAAACACTTGCGGGACGACAAATAACGGTGCTATTCCCGTTGCTGAAGATGCGAGCGTCTTGTCACCGGTCAATCCAATTAGTTCCCGTCTCTTCCGCCCTCCCTCCCCTCCTAACCCCCTTCCCAAGGCGGGAAATGCTGGAAATTAATTGACTGGCCTCGGAACGCCTCTCCTTCATATGGCCACCTCCCCCGGAACCGCTTCTGTCGTTTTAATTTTTATCACCTCCTGCTCTCGCGTGGATCGCGCATACGGATCGATGTAGCATAACCATACTTCTAATTCCACATTTTTCTTCATTTTCTTTATTTTCTTCCTGAACCCGTTGAACTCATCATGTCTGTTTTTTTCTTTTTTTTTCATCTGGTGAAAACTCCAGTAAATTCTTGTTCTAACCAAATTCATGGTATTTTGGAATGTTCAATGACCTCTTTTTAGAGGTCACCATAAAGCAGTCAATTGTTTTAAGGGTGAAAACGGCATAAGGCTCTTAAAATGCTCATGAAGTTATAATTCATGGTTTGCATTTCAGCTAGCTACTTTTTCTGAGGACATTGCATTGAAATACGTACGTTATCAGTGGTTATTACCATTCGCAAATGGAAAAATCCTTTGAAGAGAGTGGTATTTTATCCTTGCATTGCGTTAGAATTTTCAGATGTTTTCACACTTTTTTCCAGTATAAATAATGGTATGCATTCTATTTTCGGAAGATACACCAATAGTCATTTTCATTTTAAAAAATATAGCTCTTGTTCTCAGGATGGTCATTGAAAAATTTGCAGGATATTTATCATATTTTTATAATTTGATATATCATATTACATCGTATATTTTTTAACTAATGTAAGAAAGCTACTATCATGAAAAGTGTGTGTGTATATATAGTGTTTGTCAATTTTATGTGTTCCTAACCATTTTCTTTCTTCCTTTCTGTTTGAATATTTATTTGTATGTACTTGCCGCTGTGCGGTGTGAGTGAATGAACGATTGAGTGAAATATACAATACCTTAGCATTTAAGATAGATATTATGAGAGGAAAAAATTCAACGGTTGCCGATTAAAATCGGGCTCATCTCATTAAAAAATGCAAATTCAGAAATACTTCTCAACTAACAAAATTTTATTCTGATATCATTTCTAAATTTAGAGAAACTAAGAGGCATTTTTCAATTCAAAATAACCTTTGTGCTGCCATTAGTGTTACAATTTTATCGGGAAAAAAGAGGGAAATCGGGAAAAAAGAGGGAAATCGGGAAACAGTCAAAACACCGTTAAGAAGAACGGAAAACATAAGCCAATACTATGATAATGCCCGTAGGTAAAAATGATGGTTTTAGCCTGTTAAATGTGAAATCATTGAATTAACTTGAATATCAATAACTGTTTTGCTCAATTGATGCGATGGATTCACTCAAAATGAGCCAAAAGCTCCCATTTCGAAACGATATATGTCTATGAAAAGTTACCAAGCCTTCCTAGATAGAAGTTCCTTGTTTACTCTTTCAATGGGAAACGGCGGCGTCGTTTACCTTCTACTAAGCATTACAATCATCTGCGATCCGTGTTTCTTCTGCAAGATCCCCTGAACGGACCATTCCGGTGGAACATCTTCGCTCCCCAATGAAAATACCTCGCAGTGTATCACAAAAGGATTAATGCCGATGCCTTAAAAATAACACACGCGGGAGAATTGCAGATACAGATGTTTTCAGATGATAGTCCCGGGGGCATACGCCACTGTAAACTGAAAGCGAAAGAATAATCTCTTGAGTCTTGAGTCAACATTCTTGCCTTGTTGAATTTTGATTAATAAGTTTCCGTCTCTCTTCGAAAGCAAAAACATCGCTTATCATTTCCCACGAGTATAGCCGAATCTATAAATTGAGGAAACTCCCGAGATGCTTCGAGCGAGTTTCCGATATTGTTATCCTTTTTGTTTTTAGTCTTGGCTGGGCCGTTTTCTTCTAGATGAATGCTTATTAATTCCGGCGTTTGTTTGAAGTGATCATCTTTTATGCGGCTCATTGTTCCTCTCACTCGGAGCAATCTATTTTTATTCCGTTGGAAAGAATTGTTTTCGTGTAACAAAAATAATTTGCTGATATTCAGGCGATTTTGTCGCCTTTAACTTTACGCTTCTACTTCGATTTTATCTCAAGATATCTCATCTTATACTCTTCAACGAGGAGTAACTGTGTGTGTTTCTGAGTATGCATGACTTAACTCCACCGCAAGTCAGGCGGGGCCTGACTTGCGGTTATTATAGTATTGGTGGCATTATCATAGTATTGGCTTATGTTTTCCGTTCTTCTTAACGGTGTTTTGACTGTTTCCCGATTTCCCTCTTTTTTCCCGATTTCCCTCTTTTTTCCCGATTTCCCTCTTTTTTCCCGATAAAATTGTGACTTCGGGTTCTAGCCTGAAACCGAAGGGTTGTGGGCTCGAATCCCGCCTGGGTAGGATATTTAGTGTATAGATGTAATTGTTCGTATATGTAATGCATGGATATTACAGATACTTATTGCATTATATTTATTACTCAGTGAGCAGTAATAGTTAATGGCGTAAACTGTTATCTGTGCATAAATTATTATAATTATTTTAGTTGATAAAAATTTTTTCGGAGTTTGCAATGGTTATTATGAGATGCAATAGTTAAAAAATTTTTGCGTGAAACTTTCGTAAGCCAACGTCAACTCTAACGGAATGCTCATTTTGGAACCGAAACTGAGTCAATAATGATTTTTAAGCATGGTAATTAAAAGCTTTGGAACAAATTCGGACTTAGTCGGAGAGTATATTATTCGATTACTCTAACTATAATGCAAAACGATTGAGACAGTGAGAATTTCACGAGAAAGTTGACTGTTTGTTTTCATTCCGTTCGAAATGAGCAAACTGGTCCAAAGCTTTTGATAAATAACATTCGAGGTCGTACTTCGATGTTTTTTCGCCCTTTTTAAGTTTACTTATCAGTGGTCTCCACGGTTGCTATTTATTTAAGTTGAATACTGACACATACCATAGTCAGATAAATCAATATTTGGTGGAATGTCGATGGAAAGACTCGAGTTGTAAAATTACTGGACGTTGTGGGACGAGATGACATTCTTTACTTTACTCTAAATAATAGTTTCACCAAATTAAATCACAGTGGAAGAAGTGTGGCTGTAAAAGGGATATATAGAGAGCTTCTCTATACTTGCTAAGAGTTTGGCGAATTTTTTCTGCATCGTCACTGAGTTCACTACAAGAACCTTCCCCATGCATTACGAAGCAAAACGCAATTTCGCAGATTGAGTTTCTGTCCCCCTGGATGATCAGATAAGAGTTGCAATGAGAGAGAGAGAGAGGAGAGATTGTCTCCAACTGTTTGGAGCGCTCCGTACAGGACTAGGAGAGATGACCATATTCAGGTTCTTCAACCCCTTGATAAACCTGATGTCGAGTTCGCTATAGTTATCCGTTTAATTTATCTATGTGGTTGAGGAGGGAGATGAGTGTGTGGTCCATGTCACGGGGGAGAGACACAAACAATCATAAGGCAAGATATGGCGCCCCTTTCACTGCGATCCTCATTCTCTCCGTAGACTCTGAGGTGATCATATCGTTTCCTTGAGCGCTAGGATGGTAACATGCTTGTCATTACAATTAAATAAGCATTTATTTATTGACTACATACATATTAGTTTAACTATATATCCATTTCGGCCCCGCCAAGTCCAAGGACTTGTCAGCGGGTTCCATGACAACATAAGAATATGGCAATTGCATTTTTACCAAGGTAGCATACCCTTTTTCCATATATACACATGCATACTTATATTCATGTATGTTCGAGTATACACACTTAGTTACATTTATTCATTTAAAAACACATATCTACATAGGAAATAATTTTATCTCACTTAGTTATAAAAATAGTTTATTCTGCTTTTGACCCGAATGATAGTTCTCGATGGATTATTTTAAGGACTTACGGGGAGATATGGGATTATGTCCGCATCATGCGAAAGCTCATTTTTTAAAAGAAAATTATAAAAATCAAAATTTGGATTTTTGAATATCTATAACAATATTTTTGTATTTGTTGTCATCGGAAAAAATTAGGGCATAAAATGTTGGGAAAGTTGTATTAAAACAGAATTATAGCACCAATTTCGGAATTTTGACTTTATATGTCGCGGATTGTTTAGTAAAAAGCAATTATTCAATTTACAGGTTGAATTGTTTTAACAATATTTTCTATTGATTAGAATGGTTTTTGAGAGACTTCATTATGATTTCAGTAGAATTTTTGACAAACATTTATTATTAATTTATTTGCTAAAATTTAAGTTTTGTCAAGTAAGGTAGTCAAGTTTACCGGTCACTCTTTTCCCACACTGAGAATTATAAGGCTCGCGAAGGTTCACGTGAGGGAGATAGATGATAAGGAGGGTGTCGAGACATAACTCGCCTCTGCCAATTCATTTATTCATTCAAGCATACATACATAACTATCTATTCAATCATTCATTTATATATTTTTACCTATTTCTTAATTTATTCGTGTTAACCTCAGACGATACTATTTATATATCATCGTGACTTTTAATATCCTTACCTTGAACGTGCGCTCGGTAATGATCAAGCAGAAATGGCGCCAATGGAGGAGTTTTGACGGATCGGTGGCGACCGGACGTGGCGTGTCTCCAGGAGACCAACATGGACACGGTCCCATTATCAGAAAACGCCGCGGGATATACGTACGTCGTCAATCCACCACGAGGGCTATGCTCCGGAACCGCCATCGCCATTAGGGACGGCCTAGTGCACAAGATTTTAAATACGCGCACTATCTATCAGGGCTACGGACAGGAGGCTCTGGTCTCCATAGGTTAACCGGAGAAATTATACCGAATCATCAACGTCTACCTGCCTAACGACGCTTCTGAGGCGATCTCGGTCTTGGGAGAGCTGAGGACGACACTCTCCGATTCTGGAAGCGCCTGGTCGGCGGACGTCAACATCCTGACTGGCGATTTTACTTGTGCACTATGTCTGAGGAGGGACAGGACGTCCCGAGTGGAAAGGAACGGAAAGGTGGCACGAGCCCTGGGAATCATCATCCGAAAATACGACCTGTCGGGCGTTTGGAGGGAGCTGAGAGGGGGAGAAGAGGGTTTCACGTGCTTCTCTCTCACAGACCCGAGGATCGCCTCCCAACTCGACCGGGTGTACGTAGACAAAAATGAGATCCCACAACTACGGGCCATCAGTAGAACCCCTTCATTCTCCGACCACCACGCCGTAATCGTAAAACTGGGCGTAACAGACGGTGGACGCGCGCGTCCTCCCTATTGGCGATTCAATAATCTCCTCTTAGAAGACGCGGACTTCGACGCATACATGCGTACCGTCATCGAGGCGTCGGCATCGCGCTCGCAGGATCCCGTCGCCCGCTGGGAGCTGATGAAGGAAGAAATTAAGGCGGCGACCCTGCTATGCGGTTCGACAAAGCGTCAGTGGGAATTCCAAGAGCTCCGGAAACTGGAAAAAATTGCAGAGAGAGGCAGGTGAGGAGACGACCGAGACGGGGAGGCAGGCCAGGGAGGATGTGAGGGCTTGGTACGCCAGAAGAGCGGAGGCAGCGCTCGCGAGAATGGGCTGGGAGGACGTCGCCACCGAGGACGACCCGGCCAGCACACGCCTCACGAGAGCCATCACCAGAATAAAGCCCGCCCCCTTGACGGCCTTAGACACGGAAGAAGGAGAGATCGTCGAACCAGCACAGTTATCCGCATATCTGAGAGACTTCTTCGGAAACATCTATGCCAGGGAGGATGGAGGGGACGACGCGACGCTCCGGCGGCACGTCGAAACGTCTCCAAAACTAAAAGCAGAGAGCCGAGAGTGGACCGACGCAGACGAAACGGCAGAGGATTACGAGGTGGCCTTAGACTCCCTGAACAGGAGGAAGGCACCCGGAATCGACGGTCTGACCATTAAATTTTATCAAAAATTCTGGAAAAGCCTCAAACACCCTTTCACGGCAATGGCGAGAGAGAGCTTTGGAAGAGGTCTCCTTCCACTATCGGCGAGGAGAGCGGTCATAGTCCTGCTCCACAAGGGGAGGGGACAGGCGGGCCGTGAACAACTGGCGGCCGATCTCCATAACTACCACGGATTATAAGGTCATGGCTAAGGCGTTATCCATGAGACTTTGGCAAGTTATGGCCGAGCTGATGTCACCGGAGCAGGGCTGCGGGGTACCGGGATGGAGTATCTTAGACTCCATCTCGCTAATCAGAGACGTCATGCGGGAGGCTAACGAAGGAGCGAGAGATCTGGCGCTTCTCTCGCTGGACCAGCGAAAAGCATTCGACTACGTGTCTCACCATTATCTGATGTCGATGCTAGAGAGCGCAAATTTCGGCGACGCCTTCATGTCGAAAATAAAAACTCTCTTGCCTCCTGAGGGTGGGCAACACCCTCACGGCGCCGTTCCCCTTCGGGAAGGGAGTGAGACAGGGCTGCCCCCTATCGGGCCAACTTTACGATTTGGCCATAGACCCTCCGCATGCTAAAATCGAGGATGGTGGGGCTGAGCGTTTCGAGCAGTGCGGAGAGGAATATTCACCGATCCGCCTACGCAGACGACGTCACCGCATTCATCACCACCGACGGCGACTTCGCGAAAGTAGAACGGGCCTTCAGAGACTACGTGCGAATCTCTGGAGCTCGTTTGAACCCAGAGAAATCGATCACCTTATGGTGTGGCGCTTGGAAAGGGAGACAGGGCCGAGTGGGCGGCTACCGTTGGACGTCGACGGGCCACTACTTCCTCGGCGTGTGGCTCGAGAACGACGAGCATGCAGAAAAGGCGGAAACGGAGCGACAGTTGTCCAACAAGACCCAACAGGCGACGCAAAAGTGGGAGGGCGTCGCGAGAGTCGTCTCACTTCGGGGTAGGGTGGAAATCGCAAACCAGTACATACCTCCCAAATTATGGCACGCACTCCACTGCAGAAGCATCAGTGCACAGTGCACGCGAGCTCTCCAGTCTACACTCACCGATTTCGTTTGGGGAGGGCGGAAACACTGGGTCGACGTCTCCACCTTGTGCGCCCCATGAGGTCCGGAGGCTTGGGATTGGTCGGCGTGAAGGACAGAATTACGGCCTTCCGACTCCAGTTCATACTACAATTCCTGACCGTAGAGAACGAGACGCCGTTGAAGAGAGCGGCCAAATCGAGGATGGCGGTGGCGAGAAGAAAAAGTTTTTACGCCACGATAGAGGAGGCGTGACGATGGATGGAGCCGTGGACCTACGAAGACGGCAGACCTCTCCCGTGTGGATGGCCGCCGACGGAAGGAGTCAACATCTTCTTCCCCAGCACGAGGCTGGCTAGAGACCTCTAACTTCCCATGAAGAAGTGCGACATGTATAAGGAAATACGGCACCGAGCGGCAGCTTCCAAGTGGCCCATGAAAGGACGTCATACCTGAGAGACCGTGCACTGGAGTGCGATTATGGGCACCACTGTCACACGGCAGAGATGCAGAGGTGGAGTGGAGACTGTGCCACGATCGGTTGGCGGAAGCTCCCTTTCTCCACAAGGTGGGAATACGAGGAGACGCCAAGTGCAGATGGTGCGACAATATTATCACGAACGCATGGCGCATCCTGTTTGAATGTAGGGAGGCAAAGGCGCTCTGGAAACGGGTAAACACAATAATACGCAAGCTATTGGGATAGCACAACATAGCCCTCCACGGCATGTATAGCGGATACCAGCCCGAGAAAGGAAAGTGGAAAGACACGGCGCTAATGAACTACCTCGCCACGCAGGCAAAAAGTTCCATCTACCACTGTATCACGGCAGTGGAGAAGGGTGAGAGGGCGAGGGCGATGTACGTTCCCTACTTCGATAAAATCGTGAAGAAGAGACTACTGAGGGAATACGCTCACTGTGTGGCCACCAACACCACGGATAAACATAAGGCTCTCTGGTGCCATAAAGAAGCCCTCTGCTCCCTGGGACCAGATAATGCCCTCATTACGAAAATATAGGTAAGGGAAGAAATAACCAATGGACAGCTCGGCGGAACGGCGTCTCCGGGTGCCTCATGCGCGGAGGGCTAGGGGGCCAAGGTTGCAGTAACCAGCCCCTCCCTGCGCGTGGCGCCTGGGTCGTCGGGAAGCAAAGAGCCCGAGCAGTTAGCAAAACGATTAACGATAAAAAAATGAAATGATGATTTTTTAATTAAATAAAGGAGGAGGAGACGTAAACCAAAATCCCAACTCGCTAACAGCGAAGAAAACTAATAATAATAATAACACCAATTGGTCTTCTCCCAAAGCCGAATGCAGGAGGTTGCAGCAGTGAAGGAGAGACTCACCGCCAAGTACAGACAGACTCTCAGGAAAATCTGGAGTTCTGAGCTGTCTGGCAAGAAAAAAATTCTTGCCACGAACATGTTCGCGGTTCCGACACTGCTGTACACCTTCGGATGCATGAAATGGAATGTCAACGAGTCGCAGAACCTCGACAGGGGGACGAGGAAAATGATGACCATCTATGGAAGTCTTAATCCGAAATCTCCCGTCGCCAGACTGTATCTCCCTCGCATTGTAGGTGGTAGAGGTCTATTGAGCCTGGAGTGTCTCCACAATAGAGTTGTCCTTGGAACAACATGCCGAGTGCTCAAAAGTAGAGTCCCCCTGCTCAGTCTCGTAAGAGACCACGAAAGTGCCGGAGTAGGGGCGTTTCTCTTTCAGGCAGCCAAGAGAGCAGCGGACGAAACCGGTGTAGACTTTGACCCGAAATCAGACGGTAGCGACGACGGCAAGTCCCTCTCGTCGTTGAAGGCAGACGTTCTTTAGCTCAAAATTAAAAAGGCCGGGCAGAACGCCCTGCTCAAGGCATATACCGATAAGCCCATGCATGGATGTTTCTACCAAAACATAGAGAAGCATGGGCTATCAAAGGAGCTGACGTTTTCCTTCCTCCGCGCCGCTGGTCTAAATTTAGAGACAGAGGGTTTTGTCCTCGCCTGCCAGGATGATGTCATAAACACACTCGTGTACCGCCGCATTATTCAAGACGGAGGTTGGGGACACGAGATCCAGGGCGTGCCGAGCCCAGCCGGAGACTTTGAGCCACCTTCTCTTACGGCTGGAGCTATAACGCCAAGTCAGCGTACATTGTTAGGAACAATGCGGCCCTTCGGGTGTTATATTTTCATCTGCGACACCATTTTGTCATCGACAATACTCTTGTGCTGCTGTATGCCCCTGGAGATATTGAGTCCGTCGTGGAGAACGATAAATGCACCATCTGGTGGAATTACTCATTTTCTACCACCAGGCAGTTGGAGGTGGCCAAGCCTGATATCGTTCTCCTAGATCACCTCTCACTCTCCATGTTCGTGGTATAGTTTTCGGCCCCGGCTGAAATGAATATGGATGCAAAACAGGCGGAGAAATGGATGAAATATTAAGACCTGCTTTTTGAGCTTCGGCAAATGTTCTCAGGACACTCTGTTAAACTGTTAGTTCTTATCATAGGTGTGCTCGGTGTGGCACAGGCGGAGTCATTTGCAGCTCGCATGCAGAAGGTCGTTATACTTGGGTCCCTCCGTCTACTTCGTACGCAAGACCCAACCGCAGCGTAGCCACCAATCCGATGGGCGTCGGACGTGGCTGCGATAACTGCCAAACCCCTTCCGAGTCTTCGGCCATTATGATGGCAATGAAACCCGATGCTTGCCGAGGACTCGGACGGGAATGTTACTACTATAACCATATAATAATAACACCCATTTATGTTCGCCGAATTTTTCCTGATTTATAACAATCATTTTCCTTTATCAAGTAAGTAACAAATTCTATTCTAGTTAGTGTTGCGTTGGCTTTTCCCGTGATTGCACAGTGAGATCGTCGACATATTAGGAAACTCACTTGCTTACATTCCCGCTCCGTCGGACAATTTCCCGTCGCAGGGTAGCCCTGACTCTCAAACGGGTAATTGTAGGAACTGTCTGAACCGTACACCGTCCACAGTTGCAATGGTAAATTAATCGTATATTAACTTTGCGATATTGGTGTTATTTTTTCTGTCTTGTCGCTTTTATTCAGACTACGTAATTCAGCATGTGCAATATGCAAACACTGAGGTGAATGGAATGCAAAGTCAAAGATTGTAATGAAAAGAGTCGTTTCAGACGTGATCTAGTGAATATCATTGTTAAATTAAATAAAATTGGCGATTTTCCACAATATAAACTTAAATGCGACCAGTTTTGATGTAATACATCATCATCAGGTAACAATTATAACTCGTGGTACGAAACCATCATCGGGACATTTAAACCGGTTGCACTAAACTTTCTATTGAGGAATATTGCCAATTTCGTTAATTTAAGTAAAAGATTGTGTTCAATATGAAACTTATACTGTACGTCAACTTGTGTAGACATGTTTCTTATGATAATTATAATGATTTTCGAAATTTTGATTTTCGAAATATTAATTGAGTTTATTTCTTTTTCAGGTTAGCAGTCTGTAGACTCAATCATCTGCTACTGACCTTCCTTGCCATTACTTGTGAGTAATCTCAATGCTAAATTAATTATTGCCGAAGTTGCTGAGACTATCCAAGTTTTACATTCCAGAATCACAGATCGCTCCTCGGGTGAAAACAAATTGCTACTACCTGTACCATGGACTACATTCTTCTTTATTATTATTTGAGCAATCTTTAGAAAATCAAATGTGACAGTTTTGTATAATTATTGTGTAAGGGTTCAAGGAGGCGAATTTAAAGCAATTGTCCTCCGATGAATGCCGGCTTCCCTACGTAATAATATTATAGCTGGCGAGTCTTTTCTTGATTTTTCTTGATGGTCAATATTTTTGTCGCGATGGCTATTAAATATATAACTTTTGACGCCTATTTTATGCACGGTCGGTTACCCAAATCTGAAAGTTATCAACAGTCGATGAAACTGATGGTAAAGGCGAAGATTAGATGCTCATATGTTTTGTTTATTTCCTCTCAAATTCCACGAAGTGTTTTGCTGACCATGTCTAAGATAAAACACGCATTATTTTAATGGGGAAATTTATTATACCCCTGTGTTCACTGTGATAAAAAATGTGTACAACTTTGAGATGGACTCAGAGGCATCTGCCATATTGTCGAAAATGATGTCTGCATACTCGCCAAAATCGATTTGGCCGCATTGGAAAAAAATGTGCGCGTTTTCGACTGTCAAAAAGTTACAGTCTCAGGGAAATATGTAAAGAGTGAAGATAAAGGAATAAAAGTACATTTTTAGCTCTTATTCCGTATTTCGTTAACACAGAATCGCACCCGTTTTTCATGCCTCCGGAGGCGCATGGACGGGTACAAAAGACTGCTGTTAACTGATCCCTTTAGAGAGCTTCAGATCGTGATAAGTGAATCCCCGATGGGGAAAGAGTGTCCTTTGATCACCACTGCAAACAAAGTCTGCGGTGAAAGTTGATAGATAAGCAAACCAGACAACAATGCTACCTGAATTGGTGTCCTCACAGCTGAATAGCTGCGCAGCATGGTTAAAAATGATTCCTTTCATTTGAAATACTTAAAACGCTTGCATAAAAGTGAAATTCCTATGCCACCATTGACAAGTGGGTAAAGCGTGAATTAAAATTTACTTATCAGCTTCTTTCTCCTCGAAATGTTAAAAAAAAACCCTGATGCCATACTCAGAGTTGAATAGCATTGTATTCCTCTCTTAGAGCGATGGTGGCGTGAACAGGGGTGGGAGATGGGGTAGGATGCGGGTAGGACGGGCGCAGTGGAACGTAGTCATCGATCGGATGACTATTCCGCGTTTGGTGAACGCAAACCACGAGGAAGAGGACGGGGGTCCGTGGATCACGACCGCTTTCCCATCTAGAAAGCGGGGAAGAGGGGGAATACTGGTAATTGACGAATGGCCCGCGAGGACGTATTTTCCGCGTCAGAGCGGTACACGGTGGGCGTCCGTTGGGGCGATGTGCGAAGAAGAGCCCTGGCGCGGCTGTGATCAAATTTCAACAGCTGTAGGGGCTTTCTCTAACTCGATAGCGGGACTTAACGACATCGTAGTGTCGATAGGTTATCGAAAGAAGCAGCTATCGACAAATGGCTTTCGCTATGCCCGCTTAACAACTTTTCGTCGGTAGCACTAACGAAAACTGTCGATATCCTATCGGGAGGCCTACGAACCCGTCTTAAGCTTAGTCACGGCCGCCATGTTAGCTTTCAGTACCGATTGTACGTGTTGACGTGGTAATTCTGCAACAAAAAAGCTGTCAGAACTGTTGAAAAACTCACACCAAAGCAAATTGCCTTACGTGGAAACCTATAAAAAGTGTAAATAGTAATCAATCTTTTAAAAAATATGGCAATCAATAAAATTAGATGTTGTGAGATAAAAAATGTGTTGTTTTGAGGTAGGTTTTAGGAAGTTATCATGTGATTATTGGCGTGTTTATAATATTTAAACATTCCAATTATGGCGTAACAATTATTTTTACTCTCGGTAGTTCTTTGGATCGATGGCTCTTCACTTTTTAGCTTGGTAGCTAATGGTTCTCGAGGAAAGAGTGAATATGATGGAACGTCGAGTACGATTCTTTGGTGTATTAAAGGGAATGTGGCGGTGCCTATCATACCAACGAGTTTTAATGCATGCGCCAGCATTTGCTGGAAGGATTGTGAATGCCTGTGCTGTCCTCCCTAATATGTATATTGACCATCGCCCTCCCCTGAATATGGAGGAGGATGAAATGAATGCAAACAAATATTATGGGACAGGTTCAGGAAGCTGTCAATCCTGATCAACAAGCTGGAGGCCCAAGAGCTATAGCAAGGCGTGTGCATCAGAGGATAATTCAGCAAAGGTATCCTCATCTCCCAGACGGTGAAGGAAACTAAATTATTTATTTAAGCCCGAACAACAATTCGATGGAATTGTACCCTGATATAATTTAAGATTTTATATAGATATGTAGATGAAAATGAAATATAACATTTAGATATAGATTTACACCCATTTTGCATATTATAGAATGGTTGCATACTCGGCTGTATAAGAATATGTGCATCATTACTAAATTATATTATTAAAACTTGGTGTACTTACTCTGCGGTTGACTCCATCTTTCTGTTGGCTTCCACTTTCGCGGCTTTCTTTCCTTGTTCCGGCTGAATCATGAAATGTGTCGTCCTTGCGATTGGTGGAAAATCCTAGCCTCTCCAACAGACCCCTCGACGGTGTATTATTTCGTCGGTAGTCTATCGACAGGCTGTTACCTTCTCTTGCATCGATGAGCTGTCGTTAGCAGCAGATAGGGAAACGGGTTTTCGCAAAGCCAGCGTCGTTGCAAAAGTGGATTTTCGTTAACAGCGCGTTATCGACAGTATGCGATTGAGTTAGAGACTGGTTGGGTTAGGCGAGCGACACTGGCGTCCGTTCTTGGGTTGGAGAAAACATTGTTTCCGGGACCACGAATTTTCAAGGTCGTAGTAATAATACGCCCTCTACTGTAGCAGAGATACTTGCGGGTGAGAAATGACCGTGGATTAACCATTTAATTTTACCAGACGAGACAGATATTGTACTTTATTTAACCTCATAAAAGGCATCCTTTAAATCCATGTTCAATCTCCGATTAAATTTAATAATATTTTTTGTGGATATTCTTCTTTTGGATGTTCTATTTTGCTGTCATTAGAATTACTACGACCGATATAATATTTTTCCAACATTCCCCTGAAAAACCTGATTTTATTTATAATGGATTAAAATTTGCCCGTCCATTTTTACATTGAACAACTAAAGAGAACACATTAATTGTATACATAATTAAGAGAAACAAATTAAGACAGTAATTATGGATGAATAATTGTCTCAATGTTAATTTTTTTACTTAAGAGGAGAATATTAACTCCACATGGAGCAAATGTTACTTGACTCAAGTCAAAAATACACGAGGCTTTATGCGTGCTGCATCGATTTTTACAGCAGCTAATCTGCGATATATTACTACTATATCTACTCGAATATTTTCCCAATGAGATTGCTATTTTGGGTCTGTTCATTCTTTTTTACAGCGGAAAGAGCAAGCTTTAAAGTACAAATTAACGTAAATTTTACTTATCATTTTAACAGTTAAATTCTTTCTCTAATCAAACTCATCGACATACAATCATTTAATCTGTTAGACAATTAATCTTTGGAGTTTTTACTCACAAGGTTAATGTCATACTTGCACTTTCTATGACTTAATTAAATAAAACTTAGATTCCCCTGGGTATAAACGGATTACAGTTGTTTCTGAACGGGAGAGCGAGTCCAAATTGAGCCATTGACCGTTTTATGAGGCATAAATCCCATTCATTTGGACTAAAGACTTAAAATCTAATTCGACTATTCTTTTACTGCCCGCTGTTGGTTTTTACGCTAATTAAATTCGAAATGTTTATATCCCATTGCTTACGCACACACCCAGGTCACTCATTATTTATTCACCGGCATATTAATCCATTTTCATGGTTGCTTGCCTTTTTATCATTGTTGAGTAATATTGCTAGTAAGGGTGAAATAAAACGCAGGTATATTTTTTCAAATTTTTGATGGCTAATAAACTTTTTCTCCTCCTACATTCCTCTTCCAACCCTGTCTATTCGATTCCAATTTTTCTTCCATAACACGGATATATTTTATTTGTATGAATAGGTAATTTCAATAATGAGAAAGCTTAGAAGGAGAAATATGAAGTTAGTCTCTGAAGACTGACACGGTCTCTAGTCTCTAATTCTCTAACTCGATCTTAAACAGTGTCCCTTACTCATTCTCGGAACTGACTTGAGTCATATTGGCTGAATTGGAGAAAATTTTGTTTGATGCAATGTCATTTTTCTCATCGCCCTCGTAATAATTTTAATATCTATATCTACATATTACTCAGCAAGCAGCCGCATGGATGTGTGGCAGAAAGCGTTAGGGCACCAGCCGTGCAAAGTTGTTAAGAATAATCTTGTGAGAGGTGAAATGGTGAATTGCACTATGGATATGTTTAATGAGGATCTCCGATTTCATTATAATCACTTGATAATGTTGTCTTTTGTCTTTTTATTTATTGAGCGATATTAGGCCTGTACAGTCCTCTCTTCCATATAACTCATTTCACAAACACCCATGTCCTGGGCAGATAATTTTCTACCCAGGCGGGACTCGAACCCGCGACCCTCGGGTTAGCAGGCGGGGACTTTACCCCGCCGCCACCGGGGCCGAAAAAAATACTTGATGTGCGTGCAAAGAACTATTTTTTGTTTCCATCTGTTCGGCAATGCATCTATCTTATTTTATCGTTTCTGTCGGATCTTGAAATGTAGTGTTGCGTCAAAATCATAATCTTTGTGTCGCCTGTAAACACACCTGTTCTGAAGGAAACTGAGCCAAGGGTGTATTCTCCATGTGTCTAGCGACTCCCAATCTAATCCCTCTATAAGCTGAGAAACTATACATTTATATATTAGCTCGTAGCTGTTTTTAACAAAGTGCGCGGCTATCCCTTGTATTTGGTTAATATTTTATTTAAATGCTTCTGTCAAAGGTCGCAGGTCGTCAGTTAATCAGGAATGTCTGTCATATTTTGGACAATATCTTCCGATCAAACCCACCACTTGTTGGGGGACATATTATTTTGCTAAATGATGACTCTAAGGTCATTATATCTGTTGTTTTTCTTCGCCAAGATTCCAGATCATACAGTTAAACTTCCGAGAGAAATGTTCGTGAAGTATTTTTAAATGTTTGCTGATTATTTTTCGTTTACAAGTTGAAATTACAAATTACAGCAAAAGAAATTCGAGCAAATTTTCATGAGAAAGCATATTTAATAAACTCTCCACATTGTTTCACCGTGTTTTATTTTCCATTTCATAAGGCAAGAATTTTTAGTCAATATTCCAAAATTATCCCTAAAAATCAGCCCTTTCATGAGAAAGATCGCATTGTTTGCTTGTGCTATTATTGAAAAATGCACGGTTAAAATGCTCCAAATAAATCCCATTAGATATCAGCTCTGTCGCCAGCTCACTTATTTGCTCAAACAAAAGAATTATCCGACGAAATAACCATAGATTCCCATAAACGTGGGAATTCGATTCTTGTTTCGGATTGTCAATAAACCATTTGATTCTTGCTGTTCGTTGTGATTGCCGCATGAAAGTTGAATTTTAAGTTCGATTAATGGCTTATTTTTCTCCCGGTGTGTTTCAATCATTCTTCTGAGGGTAAAAATTAGGTCCCTGGTTGACCTGTTTTTTTCGAAAACCATATTGTTGTTCTTCAAACTGATATCCTACTATCTGTCGAAGTCTAAGTCACTTTCTCCATTATTTTTAGTCCATGAGATAAAAGCGTGATGCCCCTATAGTTTTCACACTTTCTTTTCGAGCTTTTCTTGAACAGTGGTACTATTTTTCTATTTTTCCAGTCGTTTGGTGTACAGTTCTATGACCAAATTGCATTCAACACTCTTGTTGCCCAGTGAATACCATACACTTCTGCCCCTTTGATCATATTCACACACATTTTATCTGCACCAGCTTATTTTCCCTTTTTCATAGTTTTTATGGCATTCTCTACCTCTAGCCTTGTTATTGGCCCTTCTTGCTGTGCGACCACTTCTGTCTCTCCTGTATCTTCTTCAGTTGTGCGCAATGGCTATCTTCCTGTCCATTTAGCAGAGTCTCAAAGTACTCCCTCATTGTTTCCCTGATTTTATAATCTTCTCTGACACTTTGTCCCTGTTTAGTTTCAATAGCTTTTATTGTTTCAGTTGTTTTCCTTCTGCTGTTAACCAACTTGTAGAGGAGCTTTTTGTTGCTCTGGCAATCTTCTTTCGGTTTAACGGCGAATTCTTCCCAGCTTTATTCTTTTTCTTCAGTAATGATCCTTTTTGCTTTCAATTTCTTTTCCCTATATATTGCACATTTCTCTTGTATCACAGCTTCATTCCTGTCATGCATTTTCTGCTTTTCTTTGTCCATATCTTTCTTGGCACTATTTCTTTCTTGAATTGCTATTTTAACCCTCGCATTCCACCAGGGCGTTTCTTTCGCCCTGACCCTTGAGCTAGTTTTCCCACAGACTTCTTTTGCCTTACTGACTAGAGTTTTCCTTAAATACTTGCCACTTCCTGGCACCATTTCCTATTTTAGTTTTTGGTAACTCTTTTGCAATTAGTATTTGGTATTCTTCCATAATTACTAAGTCATTGAGTTTCCACACTTTAATCTTTGCCTTTTTCTTACTTTTTATCGTTGGCATTTTGATGGTCTTAGTGTCCGCAACAAGAAGTTGATGGTCACTGTTTAGGTTTTCACTTGGTATAACTTTTATATCCCTCACAAAGTTATTTGCCATTGTATTCGTTAGTACGTAATCAATCAAGGTTTTAATTTTCCCATCCCAGCTGTAACTTGTTACTTTATGGGTGGTGCGCTTTATAAACCAACTATTCCTGATCGAAAGATTGTTCCTGACGCAAAAATCCAAAAGAAATTTTCCTTCATCATTTCGCTGTCCAAAGCCATGAGGACCCAGAACATGGTCATACCCATTTCTTTCAGTTCCTACCTGGGCATTGAGGTCTTCCATCAGGATTACATTTTCACAATCTATACAGTCTTCTAGTTCTCTCTTAAACTCTTCTTGTAAAATATCTTCACAGCCAGACTGTGGTGCATTCACCTGTATCACAGTTAGTTTCTCTTTGCCTAAACTGATTATTGCTTTAATGATTCGTTCATTCACATATTGTATTTCTGATAGTGATTCAATTTCTTTGCTTATTACGAGGCCTACCCCATTCCTTGCCTGATTATTGTTTCCATGCCAAAAAGGGTGTAATTTTTACTCGGTAGTTTCTTCCCTTTTCCTCTCCACTTTGTTTCGCTTAAACCTAGTAGGTGGATTTGCCTTCTTTCCATCATTTCCACAATCTCTTCTGCTTTACCTGTTAATGTAATGACGTTTAGTGTTCCAATTCTGGTTTTTTCTTGTTTGAGAGATTTTTTCTGTTTATTCTGCTGCCTAGCATCAGGGTTATAGCCGTCATAATGGGCATCAGAATTCTCGGATGATGTCAAATTGGGTTCCTTTTTCTTTCCAAGGCTTGCTTTAGTTTTGAAAGCAATAGTTAAATCCACCACTGGCTTGCTAGGCCTAACATGGCTTCTTTTAATGGGTACTTTCAGCAGTAAACCATCTAACTTGGCCTGTGTGCGCCACCGTTGACTAACAAGTTGTTCCTCCGCCGCCACACTAAGCGATGCACCCTGCTGTTGGTGCATCCCATCCTGCCAGGCCTGGGATCAGGTTACCCCTGAACAGCCCTGGCAGGACCCCCTTGCTCTCTCAGCTCACCGACCCATCACGCCGAAGGGGTTGGATACCACAACCTTGTGATGGGTTACTCGGCTTAACAGACCCACCAGCGGGTAGGTGAGAGTGGAGCTGTGTTGGAGAGGCTAAGTGACTCCTCTTGTTTGGAGCCATATGATCGCATCCAACACCTTGGGTCCACATTCGTCGTATGGCAAGAAATATTTTCATCAAACAACGTTGTTCCTCAGCGAAATTTTTGTTTAGCATATCTGAGTTAGTAAACTTCTCCCATTAATAGTTTTTTAAAAGTTAATGCCTGATGTATGTACATTCCGCTATCGTCTCCCCCCAAATGCAGTGAAAGAATGTCACCGTCAGTTGCCCCGGATTTATTAACGTTCTTGCACAAGTCTAGGGTCCCTATTTACTTGAATGCAATATTCAGAGGGCCTCCTTCGTGAAAAACAGTCGCATAGTTACTTGAGGAAATATCCGTCCTACTCTCTCGCGGCAGTGATAATCCTATGAATATTTTATGCGGCATGGCAGACGAGTGCGTGATTCAATTAGGGGCAACGTGCATTCCATCGGGGCCCTACTTTTCAAGTGACCCACCGCTAAAATGGTGAGCAAGGGGGGCTCTCTCATTAACTCGATAGTTGACCTTGTTTCTTCATTTTTTCTCTCTCGCGTAGTTTCCAGGGAAAGCGGCGAGCTCTCCACCACGATGCAGGAATGGGTATTCCTTCGCTCACCATACCATCGGTTCGCCGCCGACTTGTACATCTCTTTTGGGCAACGTTTGACTACAAATATCTTTTATGAATGTATAAAATTCATGGGAAAAAAATATCACCTGCCTGCACGGGAATTCAAACCCGCCGTGGACGTGGCGGGTGCTTTGGATCGATAAAGCTAATCAGGCGTCCGTGGATTCTCTGTGAATTTTACAGAGGATTTTTTATTTTTCCGATAAAGTGCGCATAACATTTTTTATATCTGACTGGTTTACTGACAAGTAACAAAGAACAAAAACATGTTTCCGTGCCCAGAGTTGTAAAGAATCCATTCAGGTGGAACTTGAACCCAGCACTATAGGAGTAAGGCATACAAAGCAGACAGTGCCACGTACAGTACACGTTCTTGGCTCGAGCGTTTGGCGGTAATTTTGTGAGTTAGGACGCATATGTAGTTTTTAGACTAATAGGTTGTTGCCCTTAGGATTTTCCAAGCAGTTAGTCTATTTCTCCTTCAGAAAATAGTATAATTTTAATGAAAATGATATAAAATCCATGCGGGTGACATCAGTTCCTCTATTGTCCCAGTAGGTGACTAAAGCGACTATAGTGATCAAATGTCGTGAACGGCACGACGTCGCGTCGTGGCTAAAGAGTCGTGATGCCCACGGCCGCCACGGACGGCGGGGCGCCGTGGTCGATACGTGTACAGATAAATTTACGCTAATGCAATTAAATAAGCACGACATCGAGCCGTACACGGCGCACGGCGTAAATTCGTGCTCGATGTCGTGCTTATTTAATTGCATTAGCGTAAATTTATCTGTACACGTATCGACCACGGCGCCCCGCCGTCCGCGGCGGCCGTGGACATCACGACTCTTTAGCCACGACGCGACGTCGTGCCGTTCACGACCTTTGATCACTATGGTCGCTTATGGGCGCGTTCATTCATGTAGATGCGCAGCCGTTCCGACTCGGTATAGCGAATGCGCATAAGTTATTTATTTCTGTGTTTTCCTGGATTTGTGAGTTATGGCACGGAGTTTTTGGTGAATGTGTTAATTACAATGGCGGAATTAGTTCCAGAAGAAAATATATACGATTTGGACGTCCAAGTGTTAATTACACTTGTAGAATGACCCACATTATGAGATAAGACTTTGGAGTCTTAAGGCTGGGACACAATCAACGTGTACGTATGACGCGAGACGTTAACGGGACAACGGGAGACGGGGAACGCAAGTCAGCGGTCACACTCGACGTTAACGAGGACCGGAGTAACAATTAACTAACGCAGGCGCAGCTAAGAGATCAGTGTAAACAAGTGTGGAAGTAAATAAGTTGTCTTCGCCAAGAGCAAGCTTCAACAGTTGGATGTATCTGCCGACAGATGGCTCCCATTCCCGGATTCTCAGGACTATTCTGATTGGTTTTCCGTGTACGGGACACGGGAAGAGATGATTGTTGCCCATCTCTCGTGTACACATACTCCCCGTACACGTTGATTGTGTCCGCTCGCTATACTTTCCCGTCAGCCATCTTTTCGCGTATTCCCGTTAACGGCTCACGTTTCACGTACACGTTGATTGTGTCCCAGCCTTTATTCATCCAAAACGGAAACTACATCAGCTACATGAAGGGAGGGTGTACCCACTTTTGCCTGTTACGTCTCATTTTGATTTGCGAATGCAACAAGTATAAACAGAGCATCCTCGTTTGGTTATCCATCTTGACAGAATGATCAGTGTGGCAAGTTTTAAAAAGGTCGCCTATCCATGCCGAAAGATATCTTTTCCACGGCGTGGGTTCAGGAATGCACGGCGCCGCACCGTCCACGACGCATGGCGTGAAGTCGATTCGTGTTAATCTAACCTAACATTCAAGTTTTCTTCGATAGCTTGGAAAACTTTAACCTTCTCAAGTCCAAATCATGACATTTTTACGAAAAAATTTTTCACCAATATCTTTCTTCTTTATGTGTAGTATGGTCTGTGTCAAAAACATGTTTTCTGCGCCAAGAAGATGTGTAAAGGCCGCAGGCTTTTGAGAAGTGGGTTTGGCGGGGAATGAAGAAGGTGAGTAGGGTAGCGAGGTAGAGAGGGGACTTTTTATTGAAGTGAATGATGGAAAGATGTCGGAGTCAGGGACTCAGAGAAGGAAGCGAAAGTGGTTGGATAACGTGTTGAGAGCTGTAGGCATGTTGGGGGAGTTTTGAGAAGAGAGAGCGCCCAGTAATCTTGAGAGAAGATGGGAATTTTAGATTTATACAAAGAAAATGAGGATCCGAGGACATTATAAGAAACATGACGGCGGGAAAGTGGATTGACGTGTTGGGAAAGATAACCTATTATCCGAAAGTCTACCAGTCAAGAAGTACATTTCCCTTGGATGATGACTTTTTTTCCTCATGCTAGCACAAAAAAACTATTTCCCCAAGCACTATGAATCACGAGAGGCATAGTACATCGTCAAAGGCACAGGTGAAAAGATATGTAACGAAGGAGATGAAATACATCATGAAGAAATTATTTAACTTGTGTGGGATTCAAACCCGAAGTACCCATTCTCGTTATGAATTGGAGATCTGACAGTGTAGTACACTGTTACAAAAAAATTTTCCTCTTTCGTGTGCGCGACTCTGATGTTGTCTTCTCCTTCTGAACTCTCCTACAAACCTCACTTAACTAATTAACTGCCCGGACTCTCCTTCTCAGTTTGAACAATGATTTTATTCACACCATATTACGAGAAAGAAAATGAATATCCCTTTACACAAATTATCATCAATTATCATAAATAAGTTATACCTATGCTACCACAACATATATATTTGTCATTCACTGTATCCCTTCCCTTCAGGCTCATAAAATTGACCAGGCCATGCACTTTATCTCACTTGAGTCACTTCATGTTTCTTCTTCTTCCCATCACAGAACATAGAAAAATTAAAATCTAATGACGCACAACAATTTCTTTATCGGTATCCGCACAGGTGGATGCTGTGTTCCTTGCCAGCTAAATTCCTGGATACACCCTGCATTGAAATACGGCTCCTCCTCTAGTGATATTCCTCTTGCTCTGCGGATTTACCTTGCGTTGAAATACGGTTGCTCCTCTAGCAGCTTGTCCCCGTTGGTGCACAAAAATAAATATAACTTCATCTGCTCAGTTCCACAAGAGTCCTTGATTATTGTCAGACTGCCCCCGTGCCCTTCAGCGAGCCTCCTTAAATACCATTTCTCTACCCTCTGTTATGCGTTGCGTAGCTGCTATTAACAAATTGTTAGGCATTGCCTAGCTGCCATTAACAAATTGTTGTGCGTTGCTTAGCTGCCACTTACAAATTGTTGTGAGTCGTTTTCGGAATGCCTTGTAGTTTCAGATATTTTATGCTATGGTGGAATTAAAATGTTACAACACTTTACCGGCAATCGAGAGATCCTGGTTCGAGACCCATTCAATTCAAACGAACTTTATCTACATCTACATGATATCCTGCGAGCCGCCGCATGGACCTGTGGCAGGGGGCATTAGGGCAACAGCCGTGTAGACATGTAAGGGATAATGTTTGTGGGTGGTGAAATGGTGACGTGTATGATGAGAGTGTATGTAGTGGAGTTAAGTGTTCATTGTGGTCGCTTATTGTGCGCGGAAAGTGCGAGTTTGTTAACCTATCTGTTAGGCAATTTTTCTCTCTTATATTATCCCTTCTATTAGACCTAGAGATGTAGTGAGGCGTCATAATAATATCCTCTGTGTCGCTCTGAAACACATTTGCTCTGAATTTCTCAAGAAATCTAAGCCCAACGTGTAGCCTTCTAGTATCAAGGGGCTCCCACGTTTACGGTGAATTCCGTATCCTTTTGTTGCATAAAAATCATGTTTCTTAATCAATTATTCAAACCAAATTATATTATTAAACAAGCCAAATAGTATCACCTCATACAGCGCCACTCTACATATAATCGTTTTCATCACACTTTTTCTCACGTCTCGTCTAAAAGCCTCCCTCATCAATTCGTTTATCCTTAAAATAGTTTTCCTTGCTATTACTCTTCTTTACTCAATGTCCTTACCGCTAAACCTAAAACCTAAACAAACAAATAAAATCTTTCATGAGTTAGTCCCCGTGTATTATATGAGCCATCACTATTTCATGTCTTGTATAAGGGGATATAAAACGGCATATGTTAGTCATAATAGTGTTTGAGCGAATAGTAGGAGGACCATATGTTATCAAATGGTGTTAAATGCTCGGTGGATAAGATATAGTTATTCAAATGTATAGCATGGCCACGCCTCCTTGATCCGGGAAGCCGGGATGATTTCTTGAAATTGCTTCCTCCTTGAAAACTCCCGTGTTAACCCCCCGCTTTTTCACATGAGTGTTCCACCTTCATTCATTCGGTTTTCATTTCTGCTTGGATTACCGAAGGGGTTATCCTCCAGAATCACAAGCTAAAACCCTTATTTGGTAGTTTCAGCAAGATATGACAACGCATAAATTTCAATGAATTTGGCCTCTTTATGACTAAAACAATTAAATGTTACGAATGACGTCAAATTATCAGCTTACTATGGCATTAAATTTCGAGATGTTTGTCGAAATGTCGTCACCATCTACCATGGATACGGCTGTAAGCACCAAAAATTATTAGAAATTATGAGGAAGTTGTGAGACTCATACCGAGTTGGAAATGAAATGGCGTATTGATAGCACGTTTCCTTAAGTATTTTTAGAAATTAATTTATAACTCACCATTGTGATGCCATGAGAACGCTAAATACATTCGGTAGAGAAGTTTTCAGCATACCTACAGCGTGAAAAGAATCTGATAAGTTAGAGCCTTAAATATGTATGTTTATTTGATTAATGGGTATTTAAATCCCTTAATAAAATTTTAACTTCATTAATAATACTTTATTCCCTCCATACTTATTGAAACTGGTTCAAGTTTTAATCAAATCTAGAAAAAAAAATCTGCCATGGTTAGAAAAAAAATCTACCTCGACCCTTTTTTAAGTTTACGGAGGCATCGTGCTTGTTTAATAACTTATGAACTCGTTACTGTTGCCGATATTCGATCAACTCTACTTTCAACCAATTGATTCCTTATCATTTCACTTATTATTGCTTATTCTTTGAAAAAACTTACCTCGGCTGCTAATGAGATCAATTTTTTCGCACTGTGATGGAAAAAGAACAAACTTTGCAAATTTCACTAGTAAGTTTTATTCAAGACCCGGGTTTCGACAGTTTATGTCATCTTCAGGTGGACACAAACCGTCGAAAGGGGGTCGGGTTGGTGTGTTGGCTAGAGCACTGGCTATCCATCCGGGCGTCAAGGGTTCAAATCCCTGCAGAGGAGGATGTTTTACAGAGGAAACCCGGTCCCTACTTAAGTTTCTTGTGGAGGGCACTTCAAGTACAGTACTCCGTCTGTCGGATGAGACGTTAAGCCGTGGTCCTCTTGGAGCCTTTCGTTAAGAGCAGGCTAATGCTGACGCCGGGTTTGTATCCACCCTTCCTCCCTTACTCGTACCCTAAGGCGCAAATGGCCTTAGCTGTCGGTCGCTTCCCCAAAATCCAATCCAACTGTCGAAACCCGGGTCGTGAATAAAACTTACTGGTGAAATTTGCAAATTTTGTTCTTTTTCCATCATGAAGATATTTCACAAAGTTACCCCTGACATTGTTCGTTTCTTGCAGAGGTTTCCAATCAGACGCACCTCTAGATACCACAAAAACATATAGAGTTGTATGGCTTGAAGAACTATTCCCTTGTTTTATTTCTCAAAAAATCATCGTATCTTGATTTGTAATGTAGCTCTATACTCAGATTGTTTCAAAAATATAAGGAATTCACCTCGCATTCCATTGCATTCACGTGAAAAACGCGATAATCCTCCTCAAAAACTTGGTATTCTCCTTGACTCATTTTATGATTAGCCAGTCCAATCCAATGTCCTAACGTATGCTCCGTACGAAGTTGCATTCTAGGATTGCGAAGAATCTGGCTGTTTATTTCAGTATGTATGACACAGACGCATGAGTTGATGTCGCCCAAAATTTAATTACGCTGCGATTTCCGTTTTCCTTCTCGTGAAATTAATTCAAATTTGAAAGGTTTCATTTTCCAATAACTCATTGGCGTTTCATTAAAAAAAAATGCTGTATAGTGGGCGTGATGGCTTTTTAAATATTCATTTCCCTTACGGGAAAAATGTTATCGACGCAAAGCAATTCAGATTTTCAGGATTGATGTTAGTGGGATGAAAATCTATCTTTCGCTAATTATTAAATGAGAAGAAATTAATGACGACTTTTCATTACATGCCATTTACATTACCATCAACGAGATTCATGGGATAGAAATTATGTAATCAGTGGCCGCACACATTTGGGAAGTCTCCGCGATTGAAAATCAACATGCATTATATCCGAGTGAATCTGAGTAATTTTGTGATTCATCCGTTTAATTTTTTTAGGTATCCGCGTCCTATTTTTTCCTTATTAAAAAAGTTTTGTTTGATATGGATCCACAGCCATTTAAGGGGACTAGATCAGAAACCATTTAACCAGCTATAAGTTTCGTGTGTGACAGTCTACAGAAACTGTATTCAGTTACCCGAGATCTATCATTTCAATTTCTGCTGAAGCACTGCTAGAAGTGCGTTAATATCTAAATATTTTCCTTTTTATGTGTAACGGTAATATTTAATATATTATAAAGTTATATTTAGAAGCAAATATTAACCTTTGAATTAGAGACATGGGCTACCTCAATCAGCCGTATGTAATGTTGATCATAGTCAGAGAGGTTTTCCTATTTGCGCCATTTTGGGTGCATACGTGAGATTGTGACTTTAAGGGTGGGCCTTTTTATGAGATAATGAAGTGATAGAAAGAAGGTTGGGATCGGGATCTGTCTACGCTCAAGGGAAGATTCTTTGACGCTCTCCATGCACCATTTCAATATGATCGAAAACCCTCTACAAGGGTGGGAGATCATCGGATTAGGAATTTAAAATTTAACGCCGTCGTTCTAGAATGCATAAGGGTCATTCCACGTGATATTAGCAGTGAGTTGACCCATGGTGTCTCCGATTCAAACCAAAGTTAAAAACCAAACCAAACGGCAGAATCGATATTGGAAAAAAAATGTTTTGGCAGATCTAGAGACGATACAAGTTTCGACCATTTTGCGCTTAGACCTTTTTTCTTTTTGCTATATCTCCTAAACTAAAATTGCGAGAGAAACATTTGACATCTTATTTTGTTTGCAAAAGAACGTAAAGAAATAATGTATTACCATTTTTGTAAATAAATTAAACTTTATTGAAATTGTTTAAATTTTAAATATTGAAATTTTAATATAAACAATTATGCCATTTTTAAATTAACATTTTTTCTCTAGTTTGACACGTTAGTATTTCCTTTTACCTTAAAAATAAGTTTGGTCGTGGATAATGTATAAACAACGGAGATATTAAACTTCAAAGATTGGACTGCGCCCTCATTTGCCACGAGGATCGGCGTTAAAATGATGTGCCGCTGTACTTTGAGAATTCATATCTTGATCCGTGTAAACGCTAGTGCAATATTTTATACACCAATTTTAAGATTATTTTATTTTAATTACATCAATATTTTTTATTATTTAATACAATAAAAAATGGAGAAACATTACTGCAATAATCGACACCGCACTACCTAAACTTAGCAGTTTTGTCAACTTCATGAACTTTGTAACTCAGCCTGGGAAAAACAGCAAAATCTACAGCATTGACTCCTCACCAAAGGTTGTGAGAATTGATAAAGATACAAAATGGCAAGCGAAATTTTTTAAAACGCACTTTTTGTTGTTGTTTAATGAAAATGTTTAAACATTTTACAGTCCTACAATTTGCACAGAATCAAACCGTCTTCAATGTAGAACTTTTAAGTTTTTCATTAACAAAACACTAAGCCAAAACAGCGAGGTGATTTTAATATTCCACTATTTACAACATATTTTCTCTGTTTCATGTACCCTCTTACTTATAGCTCTCGGTAATGTGTCGTCCAATAATTGTCGTAATATTGCCTATCTTTTCGGCGTCTTGCCAGGGGATGGTACCATAATTTCTTCAGCTAAGCTAGACTGTATCACATTTAAAATAACTTCCATTTTGGCTATATAATAGTTATGTTACTGTATAAGTAATACCAGTGAAGCATGTATATGGTGAATGGAACACTTAAAACCAATCGAAACACTAAGTACGCAGTATTTTCGTTTGTGTTGATTTTTTTTAGCCTGGAGGCTAACTTAGGAGGTAAATGTGAAATATTTCCCGTGGGATTTGTCAAAAATTGTAATTTTCAGCCCCAACTTCCAAGTCAAACATTTGAATTTCAACATAGCTGATATCTTGAGGGGATCCTTTTGTTTAGGTCGAGGAATCAAATGTGAGTATCGCGACGTGGTTTTCCCCCGTCTTTGCATCAATCTATGAGTATTATTGAAATATTGAAATGAATACTAGGTGACGATATGTAAAAGAAATTACAATCCTGAACGTTTATAATGATTAGCCTGCAGCTATAACTAGATTATTTCTACAATTGGATCTCTTGAGTGTCAGGGATCAATGCAATGCTTATGTCACCATGGTCTCCACATGGAATAATATCGGCCATTGATGGGCAAAAGAACTATTAAATTGTCATTAGATTACTAATTAATGTATCCCAAATTTCCAATTTTATACCTCGTCATAATAAAAGCACGTTTTTATGTTACGTTGAGCAAATATTCAGTAGTGCTGGTCTAAACTCTGGTGTTTGTCTCAGGTCGAAATCGAGAAACACTTAAAACACCTCGCTATAATTAGAAGGACGTTTGGTGCAACATTAAGCAATGGTTCAACAGTGCTAATCTAAACTCTGGTTGTCATCTTGGGTGAACGTCGACAAATAATTGGCGCATAAATCAGCTTCAATGGTTGCAACATGTGGATATTTATTATATACTCGTGGAATAATATGCAAATTTGGTACCCTGATTTAGGCTTTAATAGGCAACCCTTTCCTTCCTGAAAGCCGAATTTTTTAAACTGAAAAAAATGTTTTTGAATTAGTCCTAACTCTCGACTTAGAATTTGTTTTGACTCACGCAGTCAAACAAGAGTCACCTTAAGGTAGTTTAAGCGAGATAGTTCATAGTCATAATAGAAACCATATTCGATATACTTATACGTTTTTATTTCACCAGATGAGGGATACATTAAATGTTGCACGATTATTGGTGCAGAAATGTAGTTTTTATGTGACAGTAATTCTAAGTAATTACATAAAAATATCTAAATAAGTCTTTAACTTGACTAATTTTTTTCGCGTGGCACATTTAAAACTCAATCAAAGCGGAAGGTTTTTCTTGATCCCGCAGAAATTACTGCGGTAACAATATGATTAATTTTTCAAAAACAGTTGAGAAAACATACAAACTGCACACTGTAAACTTTTTGACGAGATCTATATTTTATAATATTCCTCATCCTTTAAATAAGGCCTTTATGGAGTGCATACAGGTACCATTTCCCATGTCAAATGGCTAGTATTTTTCGTCAAAAATCTCGGATAGTAGTTCAGTAAGAGGCTGATATTTTGGTATATTTGGGAGGGTGAGCTATTTTACTTTGAAATTAGGTCAAATTCATTGACGTCTAGGTGAAATCATATTTCGCTCAAATTACCTTAATTCCATTTTTAAAAGCCTATCTCTTTCTTCCCACTCCCCGTTTGGACGACAAACTCCCTTCTAATGCGGTTTTCAGCAGCTCCATTCCTCTCACTAGTTTTCTGTTGCGGCGACTTCAATAATACACGACTATTTCCTTCCTCCATTTGAACTATGGTGTGGTATTTAGTGCAAAGAAGAAGTTGTGCCCTTTGCATACGTTAGAAAACCAATGCAAGTTATCCTTTTTGTTACAAGCAAATAGTGATTTAATAGCAACATTTATTAAATAGTAGCATACGCTTAAATAGCAAGACTATTCAGTACTTAGAACCACGTTATGTATACATCTCCGGATTTTCTTTAAAATTATCCTCTTCTAACTCAATATGCAAAACCTTTCGTCGTTTGCCTTCCTCTTCGTCAATTGTACTTTCTCCATTCTCCTTTTCATCCAAATTTACACACGAGTAACATATTCTCGTAAGCTTTCCTCAGAGCTCATGTTTCCGTAGCACCGTGCGATATACGCCCAATAACTTCCAAGTTTACAAATTGCAATTTTTTTAAACCAGCATTTTGTTCGCATTCTTGAAAGAGGTGTCCGACATAAATTCTCTCCAACTTGAGAGCAGTCTATAATTGATTGTTCCGTCCATAGTTTGGTTGACTGTAGCCATTCACCCGACTAATCCGTGATCCTTTACTGCAGAGTTATCCTCCTTTTTTATTTTTATTTTCATTTGATCAGCGTTTTTATCCCATGTCCTTCCTTTTGGGATTTTTCCTGTATTTTTCCGTATCATTATATTCTGTAAAAATCAATTGTGTTTCATAGTGTGTCCCATGTTATGTCGTGACTCACTTTCTCAATTGATCACTTATATGACAAGGTTCACGACATTTTTTTTAAGTTCCAGACTACTATTTACTTGAGAGGATGATCATCTCCCGTCCTCCCTCTACAGCCTCTCTCACAACAATGCCATTTCTTCCTTTCATCAACAACATCTGAACAACAACAACTTCTAAAAGCCAAATATTCAATAATTAACGGAACATCAAAAATTTTATAACTAATAAGAAAGAAATGAAATAACCATCAACATAATAAAGAACAGCCAAAAGAATTAATGAAGCCACGAACGTTAAACAAATCAATGCATTCAGATGTTAAATAGAGCGGGGTAAAATGTAAAAACCAATGAGGTAGGGCACCTGCTAGGCTGGCCAAAGCTAGAAGTTGTAAATTGAGCGTAACTTGTCCGCCATCTTTATTCACCCGGAATGTCCTTTAGCGCTAACTTGCTCTGATGCACTAATTTTACAATTATAGTTTGTCTTCCATTAAGTTATAATGTCCTTAATAATAACCTCAGGGAAATTACCATGAACTTACTTCTTTAATATCCATTAAATTATTTTTACATGGATAATTATAACAAAAAAATTATTTTTCAAAAGAGTTTCAAATTCATTGTAAAAACACTCACTGTGCACTAAAAAGAAATTCTCCTGTGTTGGAAACATTTAATTATTATAACTTATATGGTAAAAGGTTGACAAAATATTATGTACCAAACACACTCAATTGTATACCCAATAATCTAAAAGACCTGAAATGGATAGCAGATGTAAAGTAAACAGTAGGAGCATGGTTAATTAATGGAATTTAAAATTGTTAATTTAAAACTTGTAATCTTTTTTTCTCATATATCGATTAATTTGCTGAATGTAGCTAGGTGTATTGTAACTAGAGCATTGAAAATTGTTGTTCTATGTCATTTGTAACTGCATATTGACATTTTTGTACATACCGCTTTTATTAATGAATGATTATGAGTTAAATGACATTGTACCTTTTAATCTGTCCCCAATTTATCATGCACCTGTCCCGCCTTTAAAAAGTACTCCCCCATCCTCCTGACCTTCAACACGTTCCCTACTCCTATTCAATCACACCCTATAAGCCCCTGCCCCAACCACTCCTGCAGTACCCTCCCACCATCTTTGTGAAAATATATATGGGCTCGCCACTGGGAGAATGTCAGCTTTACCCTTGAAAATGACACGAGAGTGTCGAAACCGGTAGGGTTCCCAAATAAAGTATAAAAAATTCAACGTTTAAGTTTAATTCAATATGTAACTTTTACACCAAGCATCGCCTTACTCCATCCAACTTACATGGCGCTTTGTTTGCACGATTTGTGGAACCTTCTGACAAGTCATTTGGCTTAGAAGGACCAAGTTTGTATATTAAATAAAAGAGCAATTAATATTCTCCAAAAATATTTCGTTTATTCATTTAAATTAATAATTATCCGTATTTCCGGTGAAAACTGTGCTACAATCGAGTAGAATCCATATCGGTATGTAGCCAATATATTTCTAGTCACTTGCATTTAATTTCAAACAGATATAAGCCAAACAGCTAGTGGATGCTCTTGCTTTGCATCCTCTCATTCTTCCATTTTGTCGCGCTATCCAAAGAAAAGTAAGGGAAAACCAGGGATAACCAATTTTGTTATTATTTCTGTTGCCAGGCTACATTTTGATGATGTAGTACCCTTTCCATCTACTCCAGTCGTGTGTTCTATCCATCCGGCTCATTTTTACTGAGGTAATAAAATAATGAGATTGACCCCTCGTTGGAATTCAATATGTAATATTCAAAGGTAAAAAATAAAAATATGAAGCTTATCTCGAAAAGTTAGAGTTTTTATCTATGGCATTTATCAAATTTTCCCGTATATTCTTTTAAATTTAAATCATCCTTTTAAAATGGTTAATATCACTCTTATAATTAAACGTTCACTAGGTACACGTCACTTTCTTGACTCTCCGACCACTCATAATTTCACTTATTCACATAAATACTACCCTTCACACACAAATATTACCCTTCACTTATTAAAAATGCATGCATACAATTTGTGGTAAAGTTGACCTGTGATCCACATGCTTCCCAGGAAGAATATCCCGTCCCCAATCTCGCGTTGCGGACGTGTAAATGGTTTCAATTCCGGACGATGTCATCATTTAGGCACCGAAGTGTCTCCCACGTCATACATCTGCTTCCTCCCACCACTCCCAGGATAAGACTTTCTTAGTTACGATTTATACTTTTGAAAACCATACTTAAAACGTTCCTGTGACTCACAAACAAAGGAATACTTCTTTCTTACTATTATCACTACTACTATTACTATTATCTTACTACTTTACTTACTACTTTATTACTATTATCAAGCTATTTCCTGTTATTATCCCATACATCACCAACATTTTCAACTCCTCACTATCTCAGGATCACTTCCCAAGTCAATGGAAGCGAGCGTTAATCAGACCTATTCCAAAAAAGAATAATTCCCAAGGGGAAAAAGAATTCCGTCCAATATCCTTTCTTCCCATCCTGTCCAAAGTTCTCGAAAAACTTGTATATGAGCAGTTAACACACTTCTTAAAGTGCAACAATATTCTTGATAAATGCCAGTCTGGTTTCCGACACGGTCACAGCACGTCTACCGCATTAGCTAAAATCACCGATGACTTGAGACGCTTCATGGATCAAAAAGAAGTTTCAGTACTCGTTTTGCTTGACTTTTCGAAAGCTTTTGATTCCTTAGACAAAGATATCCTTGCAGCAAAAATGAGAGGCATGGGTTTTTCTCCTACAGCAGTCCACTGGATAACATCATACTTATCAGACCGTTATCAGCGAGTAATTACAAATGATTTATGCTCAAGATGGATCAAAACAGCAAGAGGTGCGCCTCAAGGCTCTATACTAGGACCTCTGCTATTTTCCCTGTACATTAATGATTGCCCTTCAGTGATTAACCATTCTAAATATCATCTTTATGCTGACGATCTCCAAGTATACCTAAATTCAAATGTTAAAAGCCTATGCAATGGAATATGTAATTTAAATTATGACCTAGAAAACATCAACAATTGGAGTAAATCCAATTTTCTAAGCATAAACCCTAGTAAGTCGCAGGCTATTATAATTGGATATCCGAAAATACTCAAGTCAATCGACAGGGATCAATTACCGCAACTACGCATTTCTGATTCTCCTATAAAGTACTGCGACGAAGTTATTAATCTAGGACTAGTCATTGATGAAAGTCTGTCTTGGTCTTCGCATATAACTAAGATATGTAACGCAGTGAATAAGTCATTATTTCCTCTAATTCGCTACAAACATGTTATTCCTCTCTCCTTAAAGAAGCAATTAGTTTCGACTTTAATACTTCCCCATTTTGACTATGCCGATGTTGCCTTTCAAGACATATCTCAGGTCCTGTCAACTAAACTTCAACGCTCCTTCAACGCCTGCATTAGGTTCATATTTAATTTACATATATCAGATCATACTACCAATTATATTAACAATCTCAACTGGTTAAAACCTACTTCACGACGCCGGCTGCATATCCTTGCTCTTCTCTATCAAATTTTACAAACAAATACACCAGCGTACCTAAGAGACGAATTTCAAACACTTGGTAGAGTACACGACTCAAATACGAGGGGAAATGATAAACTCGTTATTCCTCACCACCGGACAGTCAGATTCAATAAATCATTCATTGTGACCGCATGTCGCGAGTGGAACAACATTGACTTACCGCTACGTAAATTATCATCACTAGCATCCTTCAAAAGGGCACTATACGAAAAACTTCTCCGAGAACAACAACGAGACACGTAAAACATCATGGGATTAGTGGGAAAGATTCAACTCTAATCTCCTCCCGCTTCATCTATTATTCTTGTTCCTTCCAGGTACTGGGTGATATTTTCTTGTACTTGTATACATCCATGTTTACACTAGCTCTTTCTCAGTAGGTTTTCGCAGGTTTTTCACGCCCCCCTTCTTGTGTGGGCGTTTTCCTGCAGTGGGTTTTTTCCAATAAGGACGAAAGTCAATATCCTTAGGTTTTACCCACGTTTGCTCACATCTTTTTACACTTGGTAACTTTGCTAACTTATAATTATGTTTGTTGAATGAAAAACCGTACTGCTATGTCTCTCTTGCCATAATTGAGTGTATGTAATTCCAAGAGCAACATGACAATGTATTTAGCTGCAATAATTTTTATGTTTGACGAGGGGTTAGATGGAAGATGGGACTTTCTAGTCCCAATCTCGCCTAATAAAGACGTTTTATTATTATTATTATTATTATCACAATTAACAAAGAATTTTACGAAAACGAATTGTGTGGATTTGGTCTTCCTTTTGTTTGATTGTTTTTTACTCACGCCCTAGGTACGGTTGTTCATCGCTATTTATACTCATTTGTACCTACTATTGGCTTTCCCTCCACTGGAAGCTTCTTGAATGTTCTCGAACTTCTTCTCTTCAAATGGAATACGCCAAAAGATGCGACCTTGTTACGTTACACTATGAACGCAATATGTGGTATTTTCCCCCGTTTCATTCTCCTTCGTATACGCAAACACCTGCTTTATATTTATTAATAAATATTCGTCGTCAGCACCTTGAATTTTATTTGAAAGGAAAGACAGGAGCAGATGAATCACAGCTCTCAGATGGGGAAAAATAGCACCTTTCCCTCTAATTCACGGTCCGCGTTGGATCGGTGCGAAGTCCTTCCTCTCCTTTCGTTTCCATCTCGTCTGCTTCGAGTCGTGAAAGCAAGTGCAAAAGCAAGTATACCTCCGCATTTTGGCGATCTATCACTTTTTGTTCCCCTCGTTCGCTGTCATTTTCCTCCTATGGCTGGCCGTGGAGGAGAGAATTCGCACGGAGGCGGTGGGTCGTTTATTTTAGCTTTCAAACGTCCACCCTAGCTTCTGTTTCAAGGCCGCAATTGGATTCATAGTTTATTTTTGCCATGAAAAATATAACTCACACTCGAAGGCTTTTTACATGACGTCGAGCTTGCGTGGATTTGTAATTCTCCCTCGCTTCAAGACTGAGGAAAAAACGTGGCGGAAAATTAATGTGGTTTGCAGATCTTTTGGTCTCACCTCCCAGCACCGTACAAATGGATATCGAGAATCTGGAAAGAATAGGAGCATAATTATATCCCGCGGTGCTTCGATATAGAGAAAAACCTCGAAATACTGAGGTTAGCTAATGACTGACTTCGGAAAAAATGCACACAAATAACCAATAGACTTATGAGATGTGTGATTCTAGACATTCATCCAGTATGCATCGCAGAAAGATTCGATAACTTTTTTCGTAAATAGTCTCATTACCTATTTTCCTTGATATAATTGAGTAAAACGCTTATAAATTGAAAGCACGTGAAATATGTTGGATTACAAATGTCCAATGAAGCATTTGGAATATATTCTCTTAAAATTGATCACGCATAATTTATTCATCATAGTATTCTAATTTATACAAATACAGTACAGTAAAGTACAGAAATTTAATAAATACAGTTTAAGTTCTCCTGAGCCACTGGTTCATCAGGAGGTGCTCGTGAAGGCAAAAAATAATACGGAGCATTGGTGGAGTTAGTTTCCATCATTCCCTTACATCCATATAATTATTTGTCCATTGTCCATTACTTTTCCATTAGAATATCAATCCATTTCATTAGGTTATCATTGATTTTCTAACAAGAACTTCTTACAATACCTATTTAATTCTGAAATGATGGTATTGTGAGGCATACTAAAATTTACATAGTCGAGTAACTTTGGTATAATTACTCTTTGCATTTTATCCCCATAATTTGTATATATCTTAGGAATATCAAACAATCCCGTATGCCTTAAATTCTTGGCATAATTTATCTTTTTAGCCCTATATTTATCATTGTTTTAATTAGCAGTTATGAGTACATATTCAAAGAGCTTATCCACGGCCCCAATACATATGTTCTTATTGACTACATTAATATCAGGTATCTCCATATCATCTCCCAAATTGTATTTAGATCTATAAACTGTTTTTAGTTGATACTTGATAGTTGATAATTTACTTGATAAATAGTAAATATGTAAAATATATAATCATGCACTTAAATTGACAGATAATAATGTAATAAATTTGTATGCATGAGATGAATGGAAATAAATTATTTTCAGAAGGCTGAGAGTTGACCAGACATCCAAAACAATGGAAAATGGGAGATATGTGACGGAAGCGATAGTTCCTGTAACCTGGACTTATTTATGAGGTCAATTATGTCATGAATACAGTAATTATTTACCCTATTGCTAAATATTCTTGTAACAGATTATTTGACCTGAAAACCTTGTTACAAATCTCAATGCGTTATTGCCGTGCGCTGGGCGCATATGTGTAGGACACTGCTACAAAAAACAATTTCGCCATATATTCCAGAGGAGAGTAGTTACGTTTTGACGCACGCAAGCCTGTTTCTTATCACCGGAGAAATATTTACCCAACATGTCGCTCGCAATTTTTCTCCGATGAATACTTTAGAGTTTTTGGAAATTGTTTCCATTGTGGCTAATTACAGATAATTACTCTGTGAAAATTCCACTACTAGATTGCCCTTCTTTTCGGCGTATTGACTGCGTAATCGATCCATTCAATATGGCCTATTGCGTGTTTTAATTTTTTCAATACTCCCCTGTGTTATTGCAGTGTGTTTCCTTCTATTTGCTTCGAAAATCTCAATGATATATTGCTGAAATATATCATGATAACTTACATCCTAAAACTTTCTTCGTTGGGCTGATTATACGGAACATTTTAATGGTAACGCTATAATAAATATGACGATAAGTCACACTAATCTCATTTTTGGTAATTCGTGATGATTATGCGTGAGATCGTTTTCTATTTTCCACACATTATTGATTTTCTTATAAATTACCTTGTTTTTACCACCTAAAAATTTTAATCTCGTCGCTAACTTCGGGAGTTACGTGAAATTGCATCAGTTTCTACCGTCGTAGTTGGCACATGGTCGAATGAAAGCCGTATGTAGTAATTTGTTAAAAGCAGCCAATAGCGATTTGAAAAAGCAATTAATTTTCCAAATGTATTAATGTGTCCATACTTGTCATTCTGGAGAAATTACTGAAAGATATTAGAAAAACGTACCTATGAATTATATTTGAAAGTTATTCTTTTATAAATGGTCTCACTTCCAGTTCCTGCCAATATCAACAATCTGGGCATAAAAAAATCACCAAGTTGTATAATATTCTCTCATTATCAGGGAGCATTTAGTTTCGGGATAAATATAATTACAACCAGGTGTAAAACGGAGGCTGGTGTTATTTCGGACCCCTGGAAGGCAGTAATGAGTTTACTTGAATGTGTCATTATGTGAACCAAACGTAGCAACCGATATGGCGCACAGTGGTCTGAGAACCCACTTCAGCGGTAAAAAATCGATTTTCTCAAAATGTTGAATTTTCATCGTAGATGCTCTTATGATAAAGAGAAATGATAAATTCATTGTAAACCAAATGAAATTTCATCCCTAGATGACCCATGTCCGACTAGTACAGACGGACATCTGAGGGATCAGCGCCACCGCTTAAAAATCATTTTCTCGCGCTCAAAATGGAAGCAAAATATAACTCGACTTACGCGTTTTCCCGCCATAATATTAGACGATTCACTCATTTCAAAACCTATACTACAATTTTACTCTCCCAAATTGTCTCTTCTTGTCGTATTTAAGTAACCAAGGCAATATACTCTCAAATGGTGCTACGCCACGCACTTTACCGGCATCAATTAGACTTTTGAATTAAGATTTTTTTAAAAGTCTGATTGATGCCGGTAAGTTCGTGGCGTAGCACCATTTGAGAGTATATTGCCTTAGTTACTTAAATACGACAAGAAGAGACAATTTGGGAGAGTAAAATTGTAGTATAGGTTTTGAAATGAGTGAATCGTCTAATATTATGGCGAGAAAACGCGTAAGTCGAGTTATATTTTGCTTCCATTTTGAGCGCGAGAAAATGATTTTTAAGCGGTGGCGCTGATCCCTCAGATGTCTGTCTGTACTAGTCGGACATGGGTCATCTAGGGATGAAATTTCATTTGGTTTACAATGAATTTATCATTTCTCTTTATCATAAGAGCATCTACGATGAAAATTCAACATTTTGAGAAAATCGATTTTTTACCGCTGAAGTGGGTTCTCAGACCACTGTGCGGCGGTGGTGTTGTGATGAGCTATTATTTCTTGTCTCCTCTCATTAATTTTTGTCTGAAAAGTATCAAGAGATAAATTGTGGCCTCAGCACATTTTAGATTGAATATCACTCATGAGAGCTATGCTGTAGGACAAAGGACAACGTTTTTACCCTTTAAAGTGGAAATAAAATCATGAGTCTGAAAGAGAAATCTTCTCGTCCGTATTTTCTTCCTGAAGTGGGCGGGAAATAACTTTCCGGCTCACCTGTCTTAGGTTTAATGGCATTTGTGCGAGCCAATCCGTTCCATGAGTTAGAATTTTTTATCCCATTCCGTGATGTTGACAAAGTAAGATGGAAATTCAAATTACTCGGCAAGAAAGTACTTTAAAAGCAAAACGCACAGGATCAACCACGAAAAGGACATAACTAAAGTTAAATACAAGTCGATTTTTTCATGAAAGTAAAAGAAAAAAACAGCCTTGAATAATATAAGACGAGACATTGGGCCAAATAAATCAGAATTTGAGAATGAATCTCTGTCACTCTCAAAGGAGACAAGAGAAGGATTGGCTAGGTTGAAGACCTGTTGATATTTAACCATTGAATAAGTTGAAGTAAAGAGCTCATTAAGAAAAATAATATGTTGTTGACATGTATGATTTTACACTTTCCCGGCGAATTAAATTAGTGTAAATTTCTCGGGCTCGCCACCGGGTAAGATTTTTATAGACAGCCGACGTTTCGGGTTCCGACTCGTCACCCATTCTCAAGGCTAATGATGCTTGTTTAAAAAAGATCGTTTAATTTGGCGCTAGGCGGAGCGGGATTGGTCGAGCCCCGATTGTTGTATTGGAGGACCGTTGACCAGCGGGGACTTAGCTCTGGCGTTCTGAATTCTTCTCCATGCTATGCCCCAGGCATACTGGGCGAACTGTATCCACTCGTCTGAAGGAACACGGTAGGCATTTCCGGCTTGGTCAACCGGAAAAATCAGCAGTAGTTGAGCATAGCCTGAGTCGGGACCATAAGATCATTTGGGATGACACGACTGTTCTTTGGCGATCCGGCCAATTTTGGGATCGCTTAACCAAAGAGGCGATAGAGATAAGTTTGGAGAGGAAGAATTTCAACCGGGATACTGGTTATACGATCAGCAGCTCTTGGAATAGAATTCTGAGAAGAATTCAGAACGCCAGAGCTAAGTCCCCGCTGGTCAACGGTCCTCCAATACAACAATCGGGGCTCGACCAATCCCGCCCCGCCTAGTGCCAAATTAAACGATCTTTTTTAAACAAGCATCATTAGCCTTGAGAATGGGTGACGAGTCGGAACCCGAAACGTCGGCTGTCTATAAAAATCTTACCCGGTGGCGAGCCCGAGAAAATGTTTTTGACATGTAAATATAGCCTTAAAAATCTATTCTTTCTCGACATTTAACACAATGAAATAAACTGTTTACCAGATACAAGTAAAACCAAGGCAAACCAATGACATGGAAATGATTATTCGACCCGTTAGTGCGTGGGCATAATTCGATGACTTTTTACGTTTTCCCAGTGCATTTTTGAGTCAGATGAAATACTAATGAAATTAATTTTGATACATCTATAAATTCCTATTTTATGTGAGCGTAATTCGTCAAAGCGCTCCATTGAAACAAAAAATGTGTTTTATATAGCATGGTTGACATTATTTACAAAGTAATTGACCTGAATTACGAAATGAGTATCGTATTCCAATATGCTCATCAACAATCTCACTATTCCAATAATGAACGGAACGAATGCAATCAAGTGGTGTTGAACTATTGATTTCTCAAGTATCTCGGCGAAAAATGTCCTCCCCATCCCCAGATTTAACCCATCAGGATGTAATGCAACTCTTGGTGTTTGAATAATGTAGCAAAGAGATTTTACCGCTGCTGATTGGATCGTTTTCGTAACAATAAATGTTTCGCCCATGTATTCCAAAAAAAAATGGAATACGATTGTGCACGGCTTCAGAAGTTGCTACTCTTGCCGACGACTTGAGAAGAATCTTCGATTGCATTTCGGTGTACACTTTACTTCATGGATAAATTTTGATCTTTTTCAATACAGTCAATTTCTTCCGGGTTTTATTTTTAAAATGCATGTACCGCTATAGAATGTAGAGGTTTCAACCGAAGGAAAGACTTTGAAATTATTATTAAAAATGTACAAATTTTAAACTGTGCAAACATCAATCTGCAATTTAACTATCTTTAGCTATACTGGGCATTCATTCCGACATTATTTGCGAGCTTGGGATCTTTATGTCTCTATACACGTGACCTCAATATATGAGGCATCAATTTATCGAATACATATCGCATCATAATTGTCAAAATAGTAGATATTTTCCTGCTCTAAGGAGACGACATACCTAAATACACTTGTGCGTTTGATTTAAACTTATCATTGACTCAAGTGATAAGTTTAAATCTATCGCACGCAATGATAAATTTATTATACCTAAATTCTCAGTCGAATCATCTTATGTTGGCAAATTTCATCAGTTCATTAGCGGGAAAGGATTCATCGGACGAATCCCCAGGCACCTACGCGGGGCGTTTAATCCCTTGGAACATTGGTGAAGGAAGGACTGGCTCCGGACCATTAGGAAAGAGGAAAGGAATGGGAACTAGGAAGAGGTCGATTCAAAACCCGGTCACGATTAGTTTGACTACGTAGTGAACCAAGAAACTTGGTATTTGCTTTTAGGCAACAAAAGTCCACTTTATGGAAGAAATCAGTTCCGGAGCCTCTTTTGCCTATGTAAGTGCCCTCGTACGATTGCCTTCATTCATTCATACCCCCTCATACGAACAGCGAAAGAGGCATGTATCCTTGGGTAACCCCCCGCCACACGGGTTGGTTGGATCCTTGGATCAGGCGACTTCCACCACTCGCAGGAGGAGCAAGTGACTCTGTTACCATCGGAATCACGAGGAGGTCATACGAGCGGCCACTTGTCCATCAAAGGCTCTTCTCCTCAATGAATTGAGTCGATTCCTTTGCAGACTTCACCCGATGGAGAATTCCATCAAAAGAAATCTTAGTCTCGTACATGGGCGTAGTCCTCCTGAAATGTACGACACAAAAGATATTTTTCCTTTCTGTTTTTTTCCATGCCCATTAAGGCAAAAGCGTATAAGAGCCTTTACTTCTATTTCAATAAAAAGGAGCTACCTATTTCATACAAAATATGCCACACGGAGTCAGGCAGGACGACGTCCTGCCCCCCTTTACCATCAAAACAATCTTTACGGATGAGTGTCCTGCCCCCTCCTCCCTCCCCCCCCCCCCCGATCATAATCCTGACTACGCCAATGGCCACGTTAAGAAGCTGTAGCTGTAATGGTTAATCGTAAGGTTCTGGACAAGTGTCGAAAATATCTTGGTGAAATGACATTACGAAATTCCTCTGAGGAAAAATCATTTACCTTCACCAGGACTCGAACCCGGATCCCTCGATTTCGCACCAAATATTTTAGCCAGTTAAGCCAGCCGAGGCATTCTCCTCCCCTGTTGATTTCTGGTCAAAATTGATTCGGATAATATCTTTTACTTTTTTCGTTATATATTCAGTCAGTAATACCAGTACATGATTGCTATCACCTCTGTAATTGGACGCATTTTTCGATATTCCATCCTATTCTTCAGCTGGCGCAATAAAAGTTACAGGACGAAAATGAAAAACGCCCGCCAAAAGCTCATTAAATTGAAGTCATTTTTTCAGTGCAAAATTAAATTCCAGTCATTTTAGTGGCCACTCTTATAATCCAATTACCATATCTGAGACAATAAATGAAATACTGAAAGATACGAAATAAAAGACATTTTCCCTTTGTATCTTTTTCTATGTCCATTACGGCATAAGCCTATTAGAGCCTTTGCTCCTATTTCAATATTTTATACGCATCACGTGAGGGTGCCTTATCATCTTTTTATTGCCTGCCAATAATAATTCTTTTCTCATAGAATGGACCAGAGGGGGAGTCAACTTTCAGTGCCCGTGAAATCCCTTCCCCCCTCTGTTCAACCCTTCATATCGCTGAATGGATTACCAGACTCATAAACATAAAAGTTTCCACGGGATATGCACGCACTCTTTCAGGAAAACGCTATTAATTTGAGATACCCTTTAGGTATTCTCTGTTGCACCACAAACAGCTTTCATTTTATGTCATTATCCACCAATTACGCCACGGGCACCGACGTGAAATTGTCAGATACCCTCCGCAGAAGATTTACGTTGTTGTTTCAAATTTTCTGTCCGTGTTATTTCCGGCAAACGCGCAATTTTTTTTTTAAGTTTGCCTGCGTACGATGCGACGCTATTTTTGCTGTATTTTTTCGAACACCATGAGTTTTTTATCATTCCTAAATGACGTTTTTTTGTTTCAGCTCCAATTTTTATTGTTTTAACCTCTGGTGCTTTTCTTGTTCCTCCTCCTCTTGAATGTTGTATTTTTAAATCATCCCGTTCCGCATGACAGCGTGCTTTCTCCTGCCTCGTTTAATTTAAAAGTGTCTTTGTGGTAAATCTTACTCGGCTGGCCATATATTCTCAATTAGTCGAATGAATTGGTTGCACCCTAGGCTTGAGTTACTTGTAAAAAAAACGATCAGTACAAACGAGCTTTAATAAGATGCGGAGGAAATTATTGTCCTGATGTCCTCGAACTGATGTTTTTCTAAAATTGATTAAAGCGGAAAAATGACATGTATCCAGTGCCGAACTAATGGGAATGAACTATTCCGTGGTGTATGTCCCAACCATGGTGAATTTAAGCTTCCTAATTTTTATTTTATTTTAAGAATTTATGTGTCACAGTTCCGTCAGGCAATATCTGTCTAAGGAAAATATTTCCAGACTTTATTTCAGTTTACACGTGGTATTTACTCTCCAAATCCACCTTAGGGTGAACATTAAACTACTATGCATGTGTACTTGAAAAAAAGGATTAATTCATATGAACGCACCTTCAAGTAATACGGTTTGTATCTTATCTTATGCGCAGCTTCCTGCTGAGCCACCGAAGAAGCTTGTAGAAGGAGGACGTAGGACACCAGATTTTAAAAAGAAAGGGATATGGTAAAAATGAATTGGACCAGAAAAATGGCAAAAATGAGTTTTATACCGACGGATTGACGAATGCATCGCTTTGTTTCTGTAGTGGTTACTAATGGTGCGTAAAAGTAAGGGGTTTTCGTTCCACTCATTTCGGAAGTTCTCTTGTGCTTTGTCTTATCACTTTCAGTTCCGGAGATATAGTTCAAGGACGTAACAACATTTAACATTTCACTCTGAAAATCGCAAATCTGAATTAATCGAGTAAATTTAGCCAAATTTGTCAACCACGAGTCTATGGTGGCTCCCAACATAGCCCTTTTGTTGTATGTTGCCTGTTGAGATCATGGTGTTGGCATAAATACTGAGTAAATTCCACACACTAAGCCAGAAGAGACTTTTTTGAGTAGCAATTGGAACTTTGCAAAGTGGGAAGCAAGATTTATTTGGCATATAAAAAATTGTTTCTCTTCCCTTTCTTCTCGTGACATGTGCTGTGATTCTCCCTCCCGACGGCTGCTTGATACTAATTTAGTCGTTCTCCTCCATCTCCCTGGCACCTGAAACCCAGACGTCAAGCAATTTCCATGAGTGAGATTCTAATGATCTTAAGGATGTGTCTTCTTGATGCTGCTTCTGGTAGTGGATTCTTACAAAATAATTCATGAGTCCTCTTGTTCTGTCTCACCTTTAGTATCCGTCGCCACCATTTCTGGATCTCAATATTAATAAGCGCAACTGTTCTTTAATTCAATTTTACTTTCAGACTTTGGAAACTTTTAAATCAAGCATTTCCATGAAATCTTTTATTCATTCGTAGCTAATGGCAGTCACTGTCACCATTGGGACTTCTAAAGATTACCACATCGGAGATAATTCTTTAACTTCTCATTCTTGCATGTATATCTTCATTGCAATAGGTCTCGAGAGCCAGGACGATTAGTTTGCCATGGTTCGTACTACGAAACTTTATAACTTGTTGCCTTATTCAAATAGGGTCTGGAGTTGTCCAGTCACTGAAATGAAGGAATTTTGATGTCAGAGACTCGAAAAATCTTCATAGGTGCTTTTAGAAACTCTAGTTTTACCTTAAATATTTTGTCACCACCTCGATAATGTTACGGTGCATTCATTTCTAGCCCTTCCTGCGTAAGGGTCCTGGTAATAAGGAAAGAGGTCAATATTTATTGCACTCCTAAAAAACTTACAAAAATTCTCATTATAGTTCGTGGCATATAATTACTTTTTTATGTCTCCGCTTTATAAATTTCTTAAATTTTATTCCTTTTATTTCATGAGTGAATTAATGACGGTCTTAATAATGGGGAGTCTCGAATCTGTTCCATGCATCACATTCTTTGAAAAATACCTTACGAGTTGTCTTCATCGTACTAACCTCGATTCTCCGTCGCCACCAATTCAAGAGTCTCTGATCGCTTCGTCTTCGAGCTTTCTCGTGTTTCTCGCCGTCTTTTCTCGCAAAACGACGTCTCTTATGAATTTCCATGCATTATCAATGGAATAAGTAGGAAGCGCAGATGACGCTATTATCATCGCCTGTGGTGCCTGAGTACACAGAAAATATCACTCTTCGCGTGTTTCTCCGTGTAATAATAGAATTTGGCTGGATGTGCATGGAATGCGTGAAATGCAAAATACTATCCATAAGATACATTTCGCAAGATGGGAAGGACAGTGTGGCTTTGGGATACAGCACGGTTTGGATGCGGCTTTCGTAATCTAGGCCATCACGTCATCCATTTGTAGTGTTGTTTCAAATCCGCGAGATGATTTTTTCGCTCGTGAGTTCATTTGTATAAAGCCGTGTTTACACGATCCGTGTACCCGCGCGAGCAGATGCAAGAGCACATTCACCACCAAGATTTAATCGTGAGCAAACCAATAACTGCGCAAATTCATGAACGCGTGGCCACAAAATAGTTCCCGTTATAATTTCCCTTGATTCTCCGTCGCCGCCAATTCAAGAGTCTCTGATCGCTTCATCTTCGAGCTGTCTCGCATTACTCGCAGTCTTTTTTCATAAAATAAAAGACAAAATCGTTAGATACAGTAAAATATCTTAGAATTACTTGAACTTCTGATATATCGTGGGGGTTACACATGCAAAACATATGTGGTACAGCATTAAAAAAACTAGGTTTTGTTAAACGTATAAGAGGAAGGTCCTCGGATGAAAAAGTCAAAGAGAGATGCTACATCGCTCTGGTTAGGCCACAATTCGAATATGCCGCGAGCATTTGAGACCATGTTCATGAAGATTTTCCCAACAAATTTAATAAGATACGAAGGAAAGCAGCGCGTTTTGTTAAATACTGCTACGAGCGTACATATAGTGTCTTTCAACTTTTAGAGGAATTCAGGTGGGAGCCCCTAGAGACTCAGAGGCTACACGCTAGGCTTAGATTGCTTGAGATATTCAGAACTGATAATTTTCAATGCGACGCAGAGAATATTATTATGACTCCTCACTGCACCTCTAGGTCTGACAGATGCGACAAAATAAGAGAAATGCACTGCCGAACAGATAGATACAAAAACTCGCTCTTTCCGCGCACAATAAGTGACTACAATGAAACTGAGCTCCATGAAACACACTCCCATAATACACGTCACCATTTCATCTCCCAAAAACTTATATTTTTACACGGCTGGTGCTTTTACACCCCTGCCACACGTCCATGCGGCGGATCACAGGGTGTTATGTGGATGTAGATGTAATTTGGAACAATCGTTCACGCATCTGTCCAAACACATAATTTTGCACACGTTCATGTATCGTGTAAATATGCCATAATCGTGCCCTGTAAATAGCTAAATATGTAAGCATGGACATGTAGTCACGAGTAAACATATAGCGGTAGGGGCGATAGTGATAGTGATTGCTGCTCAAGGTTCCTCCTCCTACGATATGAGGCAGCTTTCTATTTTGCTTGTGTGTGGAATTTCACTTAAGCGGTAATATCCAATAATACTAGGAGAAGCTCTGATCTAACGACAGCCATCAGGGACTGCACATCTAAGCAGCGAAGACATTTGTTGGAGAGGATTTATTAGTGGAATCATAAATAGTTATCATTACTCAGATATGCTATTCATTGTTTCAGATAACCTAATTTGATTTTACCTGCATTGAAAGGCATGTGACGATTTTATCGTGCACATTAAGTGATAAAAAATTCTAAAACCTGTTATTCCCCTTGGAGATTTATTTAAATTCGGCAAGTGATTGTGGAACTCGAAGTTAGCCCTATGCATGACTCATTTAATACCAGAGATTCGTTATATTTAAAATAATCATGTTTTCTTTCGTCCTTTTATTTTTTTGCGACAAACTGAAAGCAACATGATAGCAGTACGATGTCCTGAACGTAGTTACTCACCACCAAATAAGTAATCGCTTACTACTTACACTTTCTACAGAAGAAGAAACCTTTAAAAAGCCTGAGCTTTATATGCTTGAACTCCTTACAAGAAACCCATTCATGTTGCCACAATGCGTAGTTTATTCGACTCCATTTGACCCTGAGAGACACATCATATCGGAAGTCAAAATTTGGATGCAAATAAATGCATATTGTGGCTAGCGAGAAAGGTTGCCTGCAATGTCGCCAGGCAGGTTGAAACTCAGGACTTTTCGGATCGTTGCCATGGTGCACATCGTATTCCCCTATCATGAATGAACTTCCGGTTCTCGAGATTTTTATTTCTAATGCAAAAAAACTGTATTTGCTTAATGTTGGGCCTACCATAATAATTTACTTCGCATTTCCTAGCGCACTTTAGCACTACAACGAGTTTGTAAAATTTTGTGTGCATAATTCATTCTTGTAGTAAAATTATAACAGTCAAATACATCAATAGTAACTCATGAAGAATTGTAACTGTTGTTAAGTATGTCCACTGTTCTCTTGCACTTGATTTATAATTTCCCTGTAAACAGACAATAAATACTGTTATATTGAATGTTAAAACATGTAAAAATGGACGCGTATTCCCGGATATTGTGCAAAATCCACCCACGTTGAAATTAAACCCGTCATACCACCTTGAAATGAGGCAGACAGATTAACCCGACCGCCACCGAAGCTGACGCGGCCGATAATGCATGATACGATAAAACTAGCCGATGACCAGTTTTCTTGCAAAATAAGCTCTTATCTTTTCCTCCAGATGCAACGGATTCAATTTTTGTAATCCTTTGCATTTTTTAAGATGTAATTTGAAAGAGTTACATCTCTCCCACAGTACGTGACTTATAAGATATTTTGAGCAAATGTTGTTAGTTACAGGAATGCCTTAAAAAATTCTTTGTTCATCCTTTTATTCTAGATCTCTATGTGCAGCAACCATTTGTTTAAATATTTATATGGTACTCAACCTTCTCTGATAATTAGCATATGTTAATAGTTAAGTGGAAGGTAAAAATAGCGTTTTAAATTACTCACGAGTTTATAAAAAATATTATTTCTTCTGCACTTGTTGTATATTATATTTCTGATTTTGCTGAAATAAAAGTGCGAAACGCGTGCGTAATAGGTTATAAATTCACTATCCCAAAACCAATCAACCAGATGAATTATGTATTTATATAATCACGGTCAAAATCTACTCATTAAAGGAAATTTCTGGAGGACACTGCGGAGAATTATGGCGTCGGGTCGGATGCGATGAAATCACTCCAATAAGGCAACACATTGAGACAAGTGCTTCCGTGTCGATTATAATTTTCCTCCTGCCAAAACGTTAAGATCCGTTCCTGAGTCCTGAGTAAACATTCATACGACCTCCACGTTCGGCACTGAATTGACGTGGGTGTAGGTGTACTGTGGAGAGAAGGCAGGTGATTAGACAAGGAGCAGGAAGATGCCGTGCTGTCGCTTGGATTCTGAGTAAATGAATCACTATTGAATCGCTAAATCACGATGAAATGACGTAGCTTGTCTCTCCCCCTATCACAAAGGCGTCGCTCTCCTGCCAAATTGTGTCGGTTGAAAATATGAAACCGTCTTTCGCGTCCTCCTCTGTATCTATGAATACACCTTTCTAACATCTAAATTTTGCTGTATAACAACTTGTTGTCATTTATGTTCACCCGCGATATCACATTATAATATGATTGAAAATAATTGTACAAATTTTATGCCACTCTACGTCATTGGGCATAGTGTTTGGATGCTGGCAAGAGTTTATCGGACATGAGTGTAGCTGAAACCGTCACCAATGAGCTTTCCCAAGTTAGACCTTTCTTTTGTCTTTTGCGAATTGCTGTAAATTTTGGTAAGGCGGTGCTCGGTACAGCAATTTCTGAGTGATTCCTCAATTACATATACACCGAAAGCCAGGCGCAGTAAAACCCGGAGATACCTTATTCCGATCTCCTTGTTGGAGACCATAGGCGAAATTCTTTTCAAATCGTGGGAGACGCTTGATGGGTGATGAAGCCGTTATTTTTCTCTCTTTCAGCTATCATGCCTGACCTTGATTATACGGCGCGTTTCTCAAAACTTCTTCGCTGAGCAAACGACTCACAGAGTGGCGATGGAAGTTAATTTTCCCTTCTCCACAAAGGAGAGAATCCTTAGAAAAAAATGGATGAATTTCGTTCCCAAGATTTCTTGGAAAAGTCTCCGATTACGCCCACTTTCGCCCTTTTTTCTGCGCCTTTTCGCGCTGGTGGTTCTTCTTTTTTCTCTACGCGCCTGCTTGATTATCTTCCGTCTTTCCTTCCCCCTAACCAAATCACCATTTCTCATCTCTCTACGAGAAGACTCAAAGGAGAAGAAATCCCTCTCGTGTAATCTCATCTCTCACCCTAGCCTCCTGCTGTCGTTAGGAATCTTACCCCCTCTGTCGTTAGAAACCCTCCGCCGCGTTGTCAAAGAGAGAGTGACGGTGTACAAGGAGGCGCGGTTTGCGACGCGATTACTCCCCGTCTCCCCCGCCCAACCCCCGAAAATCGCGCTTCCGGACAAATTACGTTTTCCACCGGATCGGGGCGGAGAAAACGGTGTCTTGTCGGGTTTGTTGAGCTTCCTCCTTTGTGTGAAGGGCTTACATTGGAGTTTCTAATCCATGGGATGCGTCACTCCACATTAGCAAAGGTTCAGGTTGTAAGTAGTTCCAGACGTCGCTGTTCTGAGGTTGTTTCGTGATGCTCTCATGGTCTCGTTATTGTGAGCTTTTCTCGATTTTATCGGTGTATTTCCTATATGAAATCGTTGAAGGGAGCGTTTCCTATTCCTGAACTAAATTTATTGACACTCGACCATGATTTCGCAGCTGTGCATCATCATTGGTGTTGAGGCTTAGGGAGAGAAAGAGGTGAAAAGAGGATCAAATGGTGCGGATCTACCTTCAATGATCATCCACTCACTCATTCATTGGTCGTGCAATCCTAAGATTGGTTGACTGAAGCCCTCCATCCCTCTCTGTTCAATTCTAGTTCCTCTACCTCTTGGTATATCTTCCTATGCACTTTCCCATTAATTTGGTCCAGGAACTTATTCCTGGATCTTCCTCTGGGGACTTTTCCCTCTATTTTACCTTAAATTATACTCTCCACAAACCTATTGTGCTTCAGAGTGTGTCTAATCCATCTGGTTCTTCTTTTCTGTGTGGTGTTCCGTAAGTACTCTTCTAATCTTCTATAAACTTCGTCATATCTTATTTTATCCATCCATTTTATCTTCATCGTCCTCCTCCAGGTTTCGAAGGCTTCTAGTATTTTCTGGTCAGCATTACCAATGATTTATAAAGTGTTACGCTCCTCACGAATGTTTTCACATATTGTTTCCAAGTTTTCAGCCCTAATCCTCTTTGAGCACAGCAGTTGTCTTTTCCCCATGAACGTCTTCTTAGCTTGGGCTATTCTGCGCTTGATGTCAGTAGTACTTCTTCTGTCCCACGTGATGTTACTTCCTGGATATGTGAAGGAATCCACTTGCTCTTATAATCTTCGACTAGAAAATGGAAATCAAGGATTGAATTGCGTATTTATTTAACCATTATTAGAAGCAATAATTTGGTTCATCGTGCTTTGACGGCTTAGGTCATATCCCACGCACTATCTGACGCTTACCGACAGGGGCATCAGTACTCGCATGAATTGGAGGATCCCCCTTCCGAACTCGAACCGAGCCCAACGATGCTTAGCTTTGGTGACTGATCGCTAACGGTTGTTTCCATAATGGCAAGCCAATTACGGTTAGACAGTTCATACTGCGATATTGTTTGCTCTTTTCGCGAAGTAGTTATTTTATGCTTTTCATATAATGAGACAACATTACCTTTACAACAATCTTCTTCTTTTTGTATTAAAACTGGTATCTTGAAGTTGATGTATTTTTGTGGTATGTGAAAGTTTCTCTAAAAAAATAAACTTATGTTGTGGGGAATGCCCCATAAGGAACATGCATATTGTATATTCCTTGCATTTCAATGGTGTGTGTACTAACATTGTAGAAAACTTTCTTGCCGACTCAAATATGTGTTTCATAGCCTCACGTCATTTTTTTTTAATTAAATTAAAAATTAAATTTAAATTAAATTTAAAAAAAAATAATTATTTTTTAAGTTCAATGATAGCTTTAAAATCGCTCAAAATTAAAAAAAAAGGAATCTTTCATTTTATGATTCAATCATCTTAACGAGTTCAATGAATTGGCAAACGTTCCAAAATTGGAGTTTAACTCTCATGCTTTTGAGGAGAAGGCAATGGGAGGAAACTTAACCCGGCAGTGCTCGCAATGTAGCTGTCAGATAATTCTGGCCCGAAATGCGAATTATTACAATGTTGACTCAATCTTCCGGGCTAAACGTCTTTGTATCCTAAGAGCGTTTCATTGTGAGTAACATTTTGTGACAATCACTCAGATACCGCCAAACTGTCACCTTTGAGCAGGGTGAGACCTGTCGAGTCCATGTCTGGTATCTGAGAGATACATTGCGGGCTTCCACGTCAGTGCTTTTTGTGTCCACGCTTGAGACGGAATGGCTTCAACTTAAAGGTGTGAGTTCAATGTGAGTGATCCTAATGACATCGAAATCATCTGATATATTATTTTTAGAAATGATTGTGATAGCAACGAAGCGTGTGATTCATCGGATGCGGATTCGGAGGATCGCGTGGAAGTTAGAATTCTCGACTCAGATACTGACGAGAGTACAGATGAGAGTGAGGGGATCCTTTCATTAGATGAGTTTTACTTAGGTGAGCTATTTTTACAAATATTTTACTTTTATAATTTATATTTATTTCTTCGTATTCAAGCGTATAGCTCGACATTCCCCATCTGATTTCCGCAGGTAAAGACGCAACGACAAAGTGGTCCAAAAATGTTTCGACTAAGTTTTCTAAAATTAAACCTCATAATATTGTTTCTTGTCTGCCTGGTGTTAGGGGAGCTGCAAAATATTGCAAAACAGGAACCACTGCTGGGTGTTATTTTTTACGGACAATAAGCTGGAACTTATTGTTGAAGAAACAAATAGGCATATAGAGGCTGTGCGTGAGTCATTCACTCAAGAAAGGGATGCTCATAACACAGCCATTGTGGAAATCAAAGCATTCTTAGGCTTGCTATACATGGCCGGATTGCTCCAGTCCAACAGGCTAAATGTGCAAGATTTGTGGTCCACCGATGGAATGGGAGTTGAATTTTTTAGGCTGGTGATGTCAAAAAATTGTTTTGGTTTTCTTCGGCGCTACATTAGGGTTGATAATAAAGCTACTCACAGAAAGGAAGAGAACTGACAAACTTGCCGCCATATGGGCACTTTTCAATTACCATGTTGAACAGTGCAAAGGCTTATACTCTGTTGGTCAGAATGTTACGATTGACGAGATGCTACCAAAATTCCACGAAAGATATAGTTTCCGGCAATATATACCAGCCAAGCCATCTCGGTATGGCATAAAAATGTTCGCCATGGTAGATTCCAGAACGAATTACCTAAGTAACATTGACATATACGTAGGAAAACAGTCAGTTGGGCCTCACTGTAAAAGTAACTCTCCTGCTGATGTATTTTTACAACTATCGGAAGCAATTTACGGAACAGGAGGAAATGTAGTAGCCGACAATTGGTTCACAAGTATTCCATTAGTTCAAAGTCTAAAAAAAGAAAGTTGCCATACGTAGGAACTATGAAAAAGAATAAAAGAGAAATTCCTCCTGAGTTCATATCTGTAAAAGATAGACAAGTATCTAGTTCCATTTTTGGATTCAACGATTGCGGAACGTTTCTATCCTAAATTCCTAAATAAATCAAATGCGTATTTTTAGTTTCCAGCATGCATTACGACAGCTAGATAGACGAGACAAGTGGACAGGCTAAGAAAACAGAAATTATTACGTATTACAATGCATACAAAGGTGGCTTCGACACGTTAGACGAGATGATTGAAACTTATAGTGTGGCGAGAAACACAAGGAGATGGCCTATGGTCATTTTTAGTGTGCTCAATATAGCAGCGATATACGCGAAGGTTGTGTACTTGGGAAAAGGCCTGAAAGATAGATAAAGAAGAGACTTTTTGAAGGAGCTAATACATTGTCTCGCGCTAGATGAGCTGCAGAGGCGAGCGGTAAAATCAAGAGGTACACCAACCTCGCTTCAAGTAAGTTATTTGTTAATTCTATCATGTCAAATTCACTTATGAATTATGTGAGGGCAATTTTTGTTCTCTTATTGTAGGAGAGATTGAGTGGTTAAGAAGATCAACCTAGCGGAAGAAAGCAAAAGCACTGTCAACCCTGCAAAAATGGGAAGCAGAGGAGGTAGCCTCAAAATACCACTGCAAGATGTGCAAAATTCATCTTTGCTTGCAACACGCAGAAAGTCTGCCAAAATTGTGTATGATTTAAAAAAAAGCTAATTTTGCCTTGTTAAGTATCAAAGTTATAAACCACCTACAAACAATAAAAAATGTCTACAAAGAACTGTTTTGCGAGTGGAAGATAGGTGCTGATTTAAAAAAAAAAACCTTGACAGCATGTGTTTTTGCGCATAATTATTATTTTCTTCAGAAATTAGTCCCATGCAAATTTATTGTTCCAAGTTTTTAACGCAGGAATTTTAAGTTTTAGCATGTAGAATGCAAAAAAGGTCACAGACTCAAAAGAACTTAAAAGTAATTCCAGTGAATGATCTAGGAATGCGTCGTCAATATCTGACAGATATATTGCGGGCACTCCCGTCACACATCCTATTGCGGGCACTGCCGGGTTAAATCATCTAGCCAAATTCATACCACAGTCATAAATGATTCCATCGAATTTTGCAAATAATAAGGGCACTGTTTGCTTCGTCATAAGTATTTAATCGAGATGTGCAAATTATGAGAGAAAACGATGGCCAAAGGTCGATTTTAGTCCCATCTGCAAATAATTTACTCTGAGTGCATCCCCTGGTGAATAAACAAGATATTTCCATTTACCATAGCTGAGTTTCTATCTCTTTCCCACAGCAAACAAAGTGATTCCCTTTGCGGGTGTGACATACTGTGTGAAACAAGTGTTTGCAAAGAAAGCAATAGGTTAATTTACTGATAAATTCTTTCTTTTCCATGTAGCAGGACAATTATTTCTTTCATCAAAATTAATTGAACACCTCACAACTCTCATCGGAGATTGTGCACTCATGGATGACAACCTGTTAAATTGCAGAGATTTGATCACCTAAATCACAGATTTTTTCCTGGTCAACGTATGAATTATGCATACACATTTCTGACAATCTCCGGGTGTCTCCTATAAATACTGGATTCATACTCGTACCATGGCAAGCGTTTTAAGGTAGCTCGAGCAAAATCTCATTTCACCTACAAATTAATGAGTTTGATCTCATTAAAGAATGATTCTCGCCCTTCCTAAATATCAAAATAGCAGTCCCTTACGGAACTACTTTCGGAGATATTCGCCGAAAATGCCAGCACTTTAGAATGGGAAATTCTGCGTGTATGCACTCCAGAGAGACATTATCGTACAAAATGATGTATTTATAACACTAAGATGTCGTAAAACAACTAAAAGAGTGTAGTTTGCATGTTTTCTCAACTATATTGGAAAATTAATCATATTGTCACCACAGTAGGTTCTTGGGTATTACAAAAAAATCTTCCGTTTTGAAGGAGTTTCAAACGCACCGCATGAAAAAAATGAGTCAAGTTTAAGACTTACTAAGATACTTTCATTTAATTACTTGCAATTTCCGTCTTATAAAACTATAATTGCACCATGAATAATGCAATATTTAATTGATGAGTCCTACATCCGGTGAAATTAAAACTTAATATTCGAATATGGTCTCCATTATGATTAGAGAACTATCTCGCTCGGACTACCTTAACAAAACAATAGTGAGCAACAAAATCTTTCGCATGAAGACATCTGAATGAGGAAGAAGAACTCCTTTTATGGCTACATATGCTTCAAGGGTCGTCATGAGTAAATAAGAAGATGCTTTTCCTTTTATAAACATGATGGTTTCAATGATATTAGTGGAGTTTGCTTTTTTCTGAAGGTAAAACTATCATTTTTAATGAGACGATGGCTTTGCCCAAATACCTAGGTAAAAAATTCTTAAATACATCTTGTTGCAAAATTTGAATTCACCACTCGGGTTGATATCACTCTGGTGTTTTTCTATAAAAAACGATAACTCTCGAAATATGCGATATCTTGCTCCACAGCTCTTGCTGTTCTACAACCATGCCGTTGCGCTTGCTGGGTCCCTCGTCATGGCGGCTTCGTTCCACCGAGCGTGTGGTTTCGCTCAAGTGACATACACAATTGGATTTTGGCGTGAGTGAAGGGTTAATCTCAGGAGATTAAGTACCGTAAATGAAAAGCCGAACTTCATGGATGGAGGAATTATCTGCATCACACGAGACATAGTTACCCATGATGTTTAAACAAATGAATGCCTGGTTTTACTTAATCTCTGGTTAAATATTTTCTAGGCCTGTTATCCGCAGCTATTACGCTCTCCAACGAATAAGGTCAACCCCTACCATTCGATAGTCTGATGCAGTATATGAAGTCCAAATTCTCAACTAATATCAGGTTAACGATAGTAAATCGTCATCTTACGGTTAACTTTAGCCAGACTTCATAATATTGTCATATTCTGAGAATAAATTTTTAACGGCTTGAACACAAGAATTAACCATCTTAGTGCAAAAACTTTACTGTTGTAGGGTTCATTTCGAAGCAAGTCTGGATAAGACTTAAGCAATAGAAAAGGACTGTCTATTTTGTAATAATTACATTAAATTTTTGTGTCAATATTTTAATAGTAATATTTCCGTAACGCCAATGACAATTGGTAATGAAATTAAAGTTTTTTATGTAATAGCAAAATTAAGAAGTGACCTTTTAAAATCACAACCCTCAGTTAACATTTCTTTTATTGTCAAACGTGAAAGGACTTCCATTTTTCATCAAACGTAACACAAATACAAGAATTACCCAGCTAACTATATTTATACTTGTATGAAATAATATGTCAACTGATAACAAATTTTGCCTGAGATGCTAAAGCCTATACATCGGCTTTTGGTATTTCTCTTTCATCAATAGTTTGGAACCTTTATTTAACATACGGTTGCCGCAGGAATATTCGTAGGATAGCGCAGAAAGGTATTTGAATGTTGTCAATCGATTCAGAAATCCTAAATTACTACTAAAGGCGAGTTACCCAGTTGTCACGATCGTGTCATGTGATAACAAATACTCCACTGCTGACGATGAGCAGTATGGTAGCAGTGTGAATTAAATCTTGCGGAGAGTGATGCTGCTTCCAGCGTAGTGACATGAATCATTGAAGTGACAGATCAGCAGAGAAGAGGCACATTCGAAACCTGGTTTCTGTGGCGGATGCTGACGTTTGAATTGACGGTTATGATCATGAGCAAGATAACGTGTCGGTAAATAGAAGAGAAGCAGAACACACTCAATGGAAGACAAGATCCAGATAGATTTCCGTACGCTTTGAGAAAACTATTTTTTGGGGAGTATGTAGGGGGACGCTCGCAAGGAAAATCCTTGAAGTATAAATGAGTTGGCCAGGAAAAAAGAGATGCACAAAAGAATAACAAATAATAATGACGAGAGCAGATGGTACATGCACTAAAGTGAAGACTTTTTTGCAGAAAATATCCGCTTAAAGTGTAAAATAATTTGAGAGGTTGAAGTCGTGAAATATTATTCAAGATCTCAGCTGTGATTTAAATCGACTGATCCAAAATTTCAAGAAAAAAATTTGGGATTTTTACTCTTATGATATATTTCTGTCATCCAGGTGACGGTCGACTGAGAGGGAGTTGATATCTCCTGATGTATGTACATGTTTACGAGATTCAAACTCTCCTTGTCGAGGGCCATCTATATTTCCAAAATACATCCATGGGAGATAAAATTTTGGATCCTATAAAATACCGCTTTGTCCTCCAAACTAAAGGATGCACTACGGGAAGCAGACTCAGCCGTTCTTATGCCAACCTATTCATTGGCCAGTGAGAGGTGTCCTTCGTGTCCACATAACCCCTCCAACCCCTTCACTGGATCCGGTATATTGACGATATTTTCCTGCTTTCACCCCACGGAGTCGACTCCTTAAATTCTTTCTTCTCTTTACGGGTTTTCCTCGGTCTTCTTCACCTCCGATATCTCTTCTATCTCAGTTACCTTTCTCAATGTCAATATCTCTCTTTTTAACCACCAACCTTTTCCACATTAAACCCATTTGGTGGAAAATACTGCAATGTAAAACGGGCATTCTGAAATGCAGAGCCATGTATAATTGAATACCGTAAGTCCTCGATTTACGTTGGAGATGCTTGTCAAAGAAGAGCGAACTAAGTCGAAACAACGTAAAACGGATCCAGATATTCGTGACCACTTTGATCCCAAGATAATTCAAGGCATCAATTTCAAAATTCGTTTTTTTCCTTCATCCGGGATGAATTTAGTATTTCAGATAGAATGATTATGTCTCAGTTATCAAAAAGTGCAAGTATATGTACATATGGTCTATTTAATTAGAATAAAACAGAAAAAAACAGAAAACGACCCTTGTCAGCATGGATGTAACATCGAATCGGACGTAAATCGAAACGACGCATACCGAGGACTTACTGTACCGATGAACTTCGCGGTAAGGTTGGTGTTAGCATTATGAACAGATCGTATTCTTCTAAGAAATATGAAAGCATTAGTCTCCATAGAGAGCATGGAACAGAGGTTAGGGTTTCTAGATAAATAGTTAATTGTAAGACTAACGGATTCCTTGTTGTAAAACCTGATTTCTTTCCCCTGGAATTATGGCAGTGAACTCTTCTTGAGCTTCCCACCGGGTTATATTCTCCATGTCTGCCGATTTTTCGAAAAGAAAATTTTTTCCGTCATCAGGGCTGTTGATTATTGTTTGATGTTGCTTATAATTATCATTAAAATCTCTTTCCAAAAGTCTTCTTTGGAAACTATGTGCCTTCTTCTTAGCCTCCACTGTGAATGTGAAACAAATAATGAAACCATCTCTCAAGAAAATTGCAAATAATGTGCCCTCTCTCCATTTTTCTGAGCTGATTAGATATACTGCTTTTCTATGGAAAAAGATGGGAGGTTAGCAATTAAGGACAATTAAAGACGCGTCCTTTAGACTTCACGGAGTCTGGCACCCGTGGAAAACATCTGATCAATAGACATCGATCAAATATTGACAGCTGGGAACTGTCAATATTTGATCGATGCCAATTGATCATCGCTTGAGTTTTGCTTGTGAGTATTGAAACGCTGGTCAGTAATGTGTTTTAAGGGGGAAGCATGTGGAATTGATCGACTAATGCCTGGAATATAGAGGTTGGCTGCGATGAACCTCGTCGCTTCTGAAAACCTTCCAGAGAGGAAACAAAACCTTTAAAAGAGGAAACAAAATCCAAGCACTTTGCAAGGTATGTCCACGAGGTAGAGGTAAAAATAACGGATTGCACTGAAACGCTGTCAGTGGTTTCGTCTCCCTTGAGGTCGCGACTCTAAAATAGATTAGGAGGTTTGGTATATGAAATTAACTGCTGGTGGAGCGGAAACCAAGGGCGCCTTTCATCCGAGCTCCCTGCGGCCAAAGGCGTCATTCATTCATTCAGGGAATCCTACTGAGTGAATGAGGAAGAGAGGATTTTTTTCTCTCTTTTTTCGACGGTTGTAATTTAAATTTCACAGAAAGAGAGCGAGAGAGATTTTTATGGAGAGGACTCTGATATGCTTTGAACGACTCACCCACTGTGGCGCGCATTCGGAAACTGCGAGTCGTTTCTGAGCCACGCAATCCGCACACGATGAGTCCGGAGAGGATGGAAAAAATACTCCGAATTAGTTCTGGTTGCTGTGAGAGAGAGAACAGTGAGGGAAGTAGAGGTAGATGGAAGAGCACAGGGTGGGAGATTTATGCTGGTGCCGTGTTAGCATAGAGCAGATGCTCTAGTGGAAAAGAGGGAAGTTGCTTTTAATCGCGGTGTTCCAACTATCCATTCCACCCCTTCCCACGTCTCCGTGTTTTCTTTCGCCATCGTGTAAAACTGTGAGTTGTGTGGTGTGGTTGGGAACGATGTGGACTCGAGTCTGGTTGCAGGCCACCCTGTGGGACCTTAGTAGGGCAGAAAAATATATATATATATACAGAACAAATCATTTTGAAACCGGGTCTGGCGTTCTCTTTTCCGTGCTGGGTCTGCTCAACGTTTATGATCTCGTGTCCGACTTTAAAAAATACTGCGGGATTAACCACAAGGGAAAGAGCAGTCCGCGGCCAGCCAGTGTTTTTCGTCCGGTATTAAAAAAAGGTAAAAAAAGAGTAAGTCTTTGGATCAAATACCACTCTTTTCGCAAGCACTTTCGCCGTGAAATGATTTATTCCCCTTTTTGGTTTTGGAGAAGGAAGCGTCTGGAAGCATTTTCATATTTATTCTCCACAACTGGTGTTTGTTAAGGAGAACTTATGGCGAAATTTTTCGTATAAATTACTATTATTATCTATCATTATCAAGATGTGTATGATATTTGAATAGTTTCCCCAATGAATGCAAACGTTGCATTCTAGTCAAGGTTTGATCAGACCTCACCGATTGGAATTAAACTACCACTTGTTAAAAATGTTATTTTTCCGCGAATAATTGGAGACCATAAAAGTTTCTATTTAGTCTTTATAATATTATATTTATATGCTATTCCACAAGTGGTACAGTTCGTCAATATGCTGCGAGTAATTGTTCTATTTGTGCGTAAACCAGTGTCTAGGTCGTGAATTTCTAGCCTGCTTACAGTACTTTCCCCTCTGTCGTATTTCTTGCATCAATATTTCTGCATATATGAACTCAATTTCCATTAAACTATTAATTCTTCTATTTTCTCCTTCATGTAGCACAGGGCTCGATGAAATTTCTTGCCTTATCGTTGACCCTGGAGATTTCTTTCAATACCTTGATCACGGAGAAAATTTACGATAACTTCAAGGGCTCCAATTGTGGATTTTATTGAAACAACTCGGATTTCTACACTTCATCTATATTCAAGTGAAATTGCATATTTTTGAGCCAATATGCCAATGTTATGATTGCATATTTTTGAGCCAATATACAAATGTTATGATGCTACCTGAATGATACATAACCATGTTATATTTATGAATAATTTGCTATGCATATTTACATTTACGAAACCGACGTCATTAAATTATTGTTTACTAGCAAAAGGTATCCGTTGAAACTCAACGGGTTTGAAAAAAACTGGACTTATTATATACGAAAGCCACAAAACTTGAATAATACTGAGCGGTCTTCTTTGAGTCGTCTTCTGAGTGAATGAACTTTATCTCTTCCCTTGAGTACATACATATAATTGCATTCAATGACTTATTTCAGTTGCGATATTCACTTTTAATATGGGTGTTAAGTATCTTCAAACAGGATTGGAGAGTAGGGGTACAATCCAACGGTTGAAATGTCAAACGGGTCATTTGCAGCAGCAGCCATGTTTATTTGACCAATTATTCCTCCGTTACCTGGACTTCGTCTTAAGCGTAAAGGGTGGCCATAATCATTGGTTTTGGTTTCTAAATCAAAAATATAATTTAATTCTTAGGGCAATTGTCGATTTTCATGCATGGATAGCGTTTATTGAACAGAATACCCCATTCTTTGGGGTAAGATGAAGGTAGTGACGTTATTATAGTTTCCGCCATATTAAAACAGATTGAAGTTTCGAAACAGATAGGTCAATATTTGAACCAGATTTATAGCTGAGTACCCTTCCGTGGTTGGGTTAGGGTGAGAATTGGGCGGTTCTTAGTGTAACCCGACAAACTCTACGGGAAGGTGACCGACTTAGTTCCCCTTTTTTCTTAATATAGGTATCCTTTTTTGGTATTTTTGTATTGGATTTTTAATTTTTTTTTCGTTTAATGCTCATTTTCGTTTAATGCTTATTTTCGTTTAACTGGTCATCATTACAGAATTTCCATCAGTTCATCAGAATATAAACTTAAACAATATATTTTTGGCTTTCCCTCAGGAGTGTTGAATGTATACTTATTGTAAATATGCATTGAAGTTATGGATTACCCACCTAAGCAATCCATCATGGGGCCCTAAGGACTCTGGTCCCATTGTGGCCCATGGAACTCTAGGCCCTTCTTATACAGATATTCTCTCAACATGATATCATTGGCTTGCGTGAAAAAACTGTTATTTAAAAAAGAGAGAATATCTTTTGAAAATCAAATATTTGGTTGCCAAGGAAATTTGATATTGTTGATTTCAGAGAAAATGTGAGATTTTTCAGCTAAAAACATGACTTTCACGCGAATACAAAACGTAATAGAAAATCGATTGGAAGAATTAGAATTTTCATTTATTCATCCATCCGATAAAAAAAAATTCCAGCCCTCTATCTTGAGTGAAAGTACTTTTAAAAAGAAAAAAATAAAACCACTACACCGAACCCAATGATTAGCATGGACCACCAGAGGGGCCTTAGGGGACCCTGAGGGCTTTTTATTATAGTCTGTATTACCCACAGATATATTTTCTATCTACATGCCAAATTTCAGCTCAATCGGTTTAGTAGTTTTTGCGTGATTGAGTGACAAAAATACAAACTTACAAACATCCAAACTTACAAACATACAAATTTTCACATTTATTATATTAGTAGGATGTACATCCTACTAATATTATAAATGTGAAAGTTTATTTGTTTGGATGTTTGTTACTCAATCACTCAAAAACTACTGAACCGATTGAGCTGAAATTTGGCATATATATAGAAAATATATCTGTGGGTAATATAGGCTATATTAAAAAGCCCTCAGGGTCCCCTAAGGTCCCTCTGGTGGTCCATGCTAATCATTGGGGTCCGTGCCGTGGTTTTTTTTTATTTTTAAAAGTACTTTTACTCAAGGTAGAGGGCTGAAATTTTTTTTCGGATGGCTGAATAAATGGAAATTCTAATTCTTTCAATAGATTTTCTATTATGTTTCGTATTCGTGTGAAAGTCATGTTTTTAGCTGAAAAGTCTTACATTTTCTCTAAAGTTCACAATATCATATTTCCTTGGCAACCAGAGATTTAGATGCATCTACCATTTAAATATAATGCTTTCCTGCAGGCCTATGATAGCACGTAGAAAGAAAATCTATAAAAGAAGGGCCCGCAGACCCAAGGGCCTTATGATAGATTGCTTCGAGGGATAATCGATTAATTCTATATATATTTACAACAAGTATACTCTACAATGTCTATTCTCAAAGTTCCTCTCATAGGGGCACTGAATGTATATGAAAGGTCATTACGTAGCAAACGATACAAAAAAGTGATTAAATAGACTATATACGCGCTAAAATGTGCAAGAATACTTACGCGCAGCGAATAGTAATGAAGAACATCCGTGCATGAAAATTGGCAATTGCACTAAGAATCACCATAGATTTTTGATTAAGTAACCAAAACCAATTATTATGGCTACCCTTTACGCCGAAGGCGCCGTCCTGGTGACGTAGGTTTCATGGGTCAAATAAGCATGGCTACTGCAGCAAATGCTCCTTTTGACGTTGTCAACCGCTGGATTGTGCCCTACTCTCCAATTCTGATAAAAATACTCAACGCACATATCAACGTTGAATAGCGCAACTCAATTCGGTCATTGAATGCCAATATGTGTATGTACACCAGGGAAGCGATCAAGCCGTCATTCACTCAGAAGACGGCTCAAGAGAACCGGGGAACGAGGTGACAATCTATGAACCTGGGTGCTATTTAAGTAGTAATGAGTATGCTTGGCCCAATTTTTGGTTTCCCCATACATGAAAGAGGACCAGCAATCACTCATCTCTGCGTGCACCTAAAAAACGGTCAGCGTGTCTATTACAACGTAGCCAACGTACAAGATATGTTACGAACTTCTCAAATGACCACGCTGACTGTATTCTTCAGGGTTTGTGGTCTTCCAATAAAATAAGGTCAATTTTTCTCACACCCGTTGAATTGCAACTGGAACTTTCGGCTAGTATTAAATAATGTGAATTCGGAATAGTCAAGCTAGAGTCACCAAAATACTTATTAAAAAGAATGTGGTGTAATTCTACTACCTGAGCCGAGAGGTGGCGCGAGAGATTTAGGTTTAATGCGCTGCACTACCCGACACCGGAAAACGGATATCAGCCGCTATTTTTCCTTTGAAAGTTTTACCTGAATGTACAAAAGTGCTTGTCAACAATCGATGTCACTAAATTCATCTGATCGGCTTTGTTTTAGATGAATAACAAACGAAACGCATCCAAAATTACTCACACGATAGGATCTGCTTTCCAAAGGTAATTGAAAATTTGTGCGTCAACATAATTCGCGCTAATGTTCATGGTTTGAAATTATTATTTGAACTTTGAATAGTTTGGGCTCATTTGATGCTGAAAATTGCATGCAATTTTTCCTTCACTTGTGGTTTTAAGACCGAATGCTAACAATGAAATAGAAATAGCTCTAAATAATTTACCCCGTTTGTGCTTTATATTTGCCTGCCATATAGACATTCTCAAAAATCGTTATAAGTAGTGATGGGCCTAGTCGGTCATTTTCGTGACCTCAATCACGGTCACCATTCATTTGAGTGACTCTGTCATGATCGGCAGTTCGTGAATGAACGGGTCGTGATTGTGGCAAGTGGATGGCAATCACGACCTCGTAGACAATTATGACCCCGTTGACAATCACGATCCCGTTGTCAATCATGAACCACTGATCGCTACCTTGATAATGGCATTTACATCCATGTTGCTCCTACGGGTAAAATTGGATCTACTAAATACAAAAGAAGTTGCGTTCCTTAAATGTTCGGCATACTACGCTCCTTTTGTTATATTTGCCAAGATGCAGAAGCTTAACATCATAAATTTCGACTCATACGTGGAATGTATACGATTTAAAATCAATATTTTATTAAGGAAGGCAGCAAGAAATCTTACGATGAAACTGTTTGCAAGGCATGTGGGAAATTTGGGCGCTCTCCAGATTTTCGGAACAACACTTGAGGCATGTACGCCATAGATATCCTTAATTGTAATTATAAAAACTTACAGCTATTACGAACAATACTCCTTCCAATGATTGCAATACCATCCCAATCATCACCGCGAGAGAAAGAGCAATGAAAAACGACCAACACAGGTCGAGATTGGTGAAGAATGATCACGATCGACCTGTATCTGGGAATGACTATTACACTAAACAATCACGAATGACCAAAGGCTAGTGAATGACGGAAAAAGACCACAGTCACGAATGATCAGCGTCGGGGAGTGATCCTCGAGATGAACTGAACAATCATGAATGACCAAAATATCGCGATTGATGGAGAACGTCCACGGCCACGAACGACCGAAGTAAGGAAATGACCCTCTCGGTCATCTGAATGGTCCCATTCACCGATCAATGAACCGCGCGAAAAAAATGAGTCTAGTTAAAGACTTAAAGAGATATTTATACTTTATTCATTAGAATTTCTGTCATGTAAAAGTATGATATTACACTATTAGTAATGAAATATTTATTTCATGCTACCTACAGCTTCTTAAATTACAACGTTTAATTCGAATATGGTTTCCGTTGTGACCGAGGAAATATCTCGCTGAAACTACCTTAAGCATGACTGACCGAAGAGCAATTGTTGACTATTTTTATTAAAATGTTTCCAGCATGGCATGAACCTTTCGTTTATATGAATCTTGGATTAACAGCCTTTTATTATCTACAGCACTTCTAATAATGCTATTAAATAATGGTAAGAATCTTCAAGTAGGCATGACGATAGCTATGTTTTTCCATAGGGATCCATCGGTCTGTATATCATTCGTGTTGGCAATCTGGCATTTTAAATTACTTGATTATATATTTGGCGATCAGCTGTCCTTAGTGAATTGCTATTTCGTTATATTTTACAGAAAAATGTCAGGTGAAGAAATTTAAAATCTATATTATTCATGTATTTGTTCTCAAGATACTAACGGCCATCTTCCATTCATTCTCCCCAACATTCAATCCAACAATATTATTATGAAATGGATGCAAGTTATAAAAGGACTGAGAGGAGATTACTGCTCACCTTCTCTGTAATAAAGGGTAGAATATGAAACTTTAACGTCCCAGATATTTTTTTTTTATCCGTCCACTAAAAATATGAATGGAAGCTAAGATAATCCGTTTGGATTCAGTTTTCATGCGTTACTTCACCCGACTCCGTGCCGACTATTCAATTACCACTAAAAATACCTTACATGTTCAACCTGCGCTTTTAAATGTCCGGCAAAACTTTTATATTGATATCCATGCCCTTAGTTCTCGTTGTTATTTAAAAAAAATGAAACAGAAAAACCGCAAGCCTACAGCCATCACATGTTTTTGCCATAATATCTTCATTCGCTTCTGTTATGGTGGAACGAAAGCTTGGAAATCTGGAAATAGTTTGATTGAATGACACATTTGATGCGAGAGCATACACGTGTTTGAAAATGTATAAAAACTTACCTGGGTCCCTTACCTCTTCCATTTCCGAATCAAGTTGCTGTGGTTCATCATTCACCGAGATTTATAGATAAGGACCCGAACTTGTGGAGCTTGATAAGGATTCCCTCAAAGGACTTATGGCCGGTTGCAAGAAAATTTAGTTATGGAATCAATAGTTATGAGATCCATAAAGTTATTGAACTCATAAATATATTCGGGTTGCATGAATACAGCTATTAGTTACTTAACTTATTTACCAATAGTTGCTAGCCTCGAATATTTGATCTAATCTTCCACCGCCGGATAAAAGTTATGAAAGTGTAGCCTATGAATAATTGATAATGCACATTATAATTAGTCAGTAAGAGTAAACAAACTGGTCACTTGTCTCAAAACAACTCTTTAATCAAGTAATTAAGACTCCGAGCGGTTCATTACGCATCCGCCATCTTGGCTACCTATGGAACTCATAACTCCATGCCATAAGTTATGAGACCAATGAATTTATTGAATGTTGGTGCAACACTTATTGAATGGTTGTCATGGCTTATGGGTCCCATAACTTTATGGAATACATATGTTACGTTCCTGCAACTGGCCATTAGTGTAGCGAAAAACATCAAAATTGTTAATGTTACAGCAAAAAGAGCTGTACAATTAGTAACTAAATTTCTAAAGGGCAATAATTTGACTAATGTTGAATATCAACGTCTATTGCTCCTGTCAACAGTTGCAAATGGTAGAAAAGTAAATGAACTTTGATCTTGTTTTTGCTGTGAATTACTTGCGGAAAATTGTATTTGCCCCTGTAAAATTGGCAATGCTTTTGTATTTTAATTTTTTTTTAATTTTACTTATTAATTTTGAGATACGAACTTGGTTTATTTGTTCCCTCCTTTAATAGACCATTTTGTACATATTCCGTTGGATGAAATTTTCTGTCCGACCGATATTTCGATCCCTGACAGCGCATCATCGCTCTCATTAACATGATTCATCAAGTTAAATATTCAAGCTCCGTGCGGGACCTTTTCCCGTGGTCCGATCGGGTATCAAAATTCTTGTCTCGCGCCGTAGCACCGAATAAGACTCAACCGACTCGAAAATTTTGAATTCCACATTTTTTGGTCCGCTCTAACGAAGCGACCCACAAAATTTAAATACTTACTCTATGTATGGACATTCAATAACAAAAAGCTATACTAACCGTTTGATAAGAATAAATTAAAAAAGTCTTAAGAATATATCAAGGTGATTTGATTGTTATAATTTTTACGAATTCTAATTAATCGACTGCGTTGCACACTTTGAAATGCTCAATAACATTCGATAGCAAAAGTTGGAATTTTAAAAAAAATGTTTTTTGCATTATCGATTCCCACATCAAATGCGTGAAAAATTTGTTACATAATAATATTACACGGAAACAGAAAAATAGAAAAAGCTGCATTTACAGATGTGAAAAAGCTAATGTGGAAGAATGCTTATTGTGAACCTTGAGAAACGGCTCATTTTTCGAAGTTGATTTATTTTATTTAGCCTCAAGGTGAATTGAATTAGTTGGACTTATATGCACGGTGCATAAATCCCCAACTTTAAGTGAATTTAAATGAACGATGAGTAGTAAATTATAATTTAAATTAATGAAATCCTATTGCTTTCTTCAACTTCGTACATTATTCTGACATTCGTGAAGTAGCGAACGTAAGGAAGATATCTACCGGTGAGTAAATTGATTTCATCCGTCGACAGTGATCCCATCTTTTGGTAAAACCGATCTTCCATCATGCCTAAGCACTGCATCAATTTTTATCGCAGTGCCTTAAAACCTCTATTCCAAACTAAAACTCAGCTGGGTATTCGAATTCACGCAGAAATAATTGCTAATGCATAGAAAAAATAACTGTTTTTGAGTCCTTTTTTTCTCCTCTATCATTATACTTCATGCATCCCAAATAGTTAAACAACTTTCAAGATCTTGACATGTTAGAGATGAACAAGAGGTTACAATTGGCGATGTAGGCTGAAAATTATTCTATGCTTACTTTCAATTGAACCTAATTACAGGTTCATAATTTATTTTTCAAGCGTCATTAGCGGCTTTTTATATTTTAAGCATTTTCCATGAGGTCCGTTTTAAAGATCTGTTCAGAATAAGTGATTCTGCCCTTCATTAAAATTGAAATAACAACATGGTACAGCCTGAATGGATGCGAAGTGCAAAATAGGGCATGAAATTATGTGGTTAACATCTTTTTTCATGGAATTTGGTCTTCAATCACAGCCACACACGGCTCTGGGCGTCGTGATATGCCCTTTTTAAAGGCACGGCCGGAGAATTGCGGAAAATTTAAGTGACGTTGTCATGACTTTCCTATTAACCCAGCCATGCATCGCGAGCTCAAATATCCCATCTAAAAATTTGACCTGGCACTCAGAATGAATATTCGGTTGCAGTGCCGTGGCTCATGGTGACGCTGTACTAAACTCGAGCGGCAATGAGCGCTTTCCACGGTGAGCGACTCGGAACGGAATTGAAATATGTGCACATTTAGCGCCGTGTGCCTGACGCGCTTCGTAAAGAGAGCCCCTAATGTTAACGGCTTGTTTGGCACATAACCCAATTCGCCTTCACTTCATTCCCGCTGCAGGTGGAAAAGGGGTTATCGCTTAAATGGGTCAACTTTTGCGGCGTAAATAAAGTAAAACGCGCGCACTGTCCGGCTATTGTGGTTTCCGTAATTGAGGCAAATGGACGCGTACTTGAAAACAGAACGCCCTCCGAGTGAACGAAACCATGTCAATTAGTCCTCGTGAGCCACTGTAAAGAACCCGTGAAACTAGCAAACCTTCCTTCCCTCTCACCACAAGCATTTGTTTTACTCCTCCCCGACACATGCCTCCTCTCCCTCCCCGCTCAGAGCTAACACCCCTCACACAATGAAAACCCTTTTTTTCTTCCTTTCACGTTATCAACGAATTAACTGGAAAACTAGGGATGGATGGGATAAGGAATAAGATAAGTGAAGTTGAGAGGATGGAAGGAAGAACGGAGCCTATTGAGAAATGTAAAAAGGACGGGTAAACAGGTCATCAAATGAGGCATGGGGGATTTGTGAAGGTGGTTTCAGAAGGGGTAATAGAAAGAAAAAGGTATAGGCCTATACTTGTAGTATGTGAAACAGGGAGTGGAGGACAGGGAATGAGGATGGCTTTCAAAAATGAAGAGAATACCATTAGATAGAGAGAGGTGGAGGGTTGTCGCTAACTAATCCTGATGGATTGACGACCAGAGAAGGAGAGGAAATAACATTTGTCCCATTACCCGGTTGAAGTAAAGGTTTACAGATAGCACTTTAGTGGAGATTGAGATTACACTGGAACTCACCGCCACTTTCAGGATGCGAACCTGGGACGTTGGTATGTCCAGCCAGTTACTTTAGCCACTTCTCCAATCTGATCTCCACTCTTTCCATCCACCCTCACTTCTTCCCTCCCGCACACCCACCCACCCACCCCTCGCTTAGTGCCCTCAACTCACTCGGACGTTTATTTCCCGCTCTTCATACAGCCCACCGGTCGAAACTGCAATCTCTATTTATAGCTTCTTCCAGCGCACACATGCCCTTCGGAGACCGAGGCTATCCCATTCTTCCAATAAGCCAGGATTTAACGATTGCCTCTTTTACAATCTGGCTCACCGGTTGCAATTCGACAGCCTTCCCTTCCCCGGAATCGATTCCCATTTGAATGCGGCCAGACGGTTCGGGAGCGGTAATGCTATCTCCGGCTCCCTCTCGCCAGTTTCCTCTTTATTTCTCGCCCTCGCTACCTTTTCCCTGCTCCATCGCCGCTATATTACGCTTCTCTCGCCACCGCTCTTCATTTTCAAACGGGACGGTCGGTGATGCGCGAGTGCGGAGCAATGTGGTAGCGAAACATGGTAAAGCGTGAAGCGTGGCCACATCGACGGAATGGCTCATGTGCAATTGGTCGCCGAAAGGGTGGAGAGGGAAGGATAAACATACTTGAATATGCTGCAAACTAAACTTCATTCAACTTTTAGGGTTTGAAAGTACGCGGAAGGAAGGTAGTGTACACGGCAAAGATTCCCTCAACAACCTAAATATATAACCTATATTACTCGTAAAACCATTAGTCATACATATCATTGTTAGAAAACCTAATTAAAAATATAAGTTTTCGCAAATATTTGATTATATTTATTAGTAATAAAAGATTTTCTTTTGTAAAATTATTGTTAATTTTGATTAATAATCACATGTTTGTTAAAAACATTCGGATGTATTGTCCAATGCGATTAAAAATCATAATATAATGGGAAAATTGTACTTATTTAATTTCAAATTATTTTTCCTTCAATTTCTTTTATCTTGCAAGCTTGCCAGACTTATCAGCAGGTAGCGTTGTTTGCCTCTTTAAGGAAATAGAATGTTTCACAAATTTACGACTTAAGTAAAGGTGGATCAAAATACGCAGATGTTGTTCGTAACCCATGCTTGAAATCCATCCAAACATTTGGATTAAGAGCCAAAGAGTGCTCGAAAGTTGATGAGAATCCGATATTTAAATTTTTGAAATAGGAAATTAAAGCTTACGAACTTAGAGCCTCGGTAGTCTACCACTATGAATTTTAGTAAATCGTTTATTTAGATGCCAATTAGTGGGAAATGGATGCCTCCAAAGATAATGATTTTCCACAGAAATGTCTCCGTGTTTCACTACCACTGAGCTTGTGATCTCCTTTCTATGACTGTCCCACGCATCACCGTTGCGTTTACCAGGATCGCTTGGCGCTCTTCCCAGATATAGTTACAGACTGGCTTCGTGTGTTGATTACGATGTTTAACGAGAGTTACAACCGCAGCGATTCAGATATATGAGCACATACATTTATATTATTTCTTAGTCTTAAACCATGTGCTGTTGATGGAGAAGCTCAGGATTGCCGGGCGAAATTATGTCTCGAAATAGTAACCCTTTACCATTTTCCCTTGATGACAAATATAGCATACGAAATCAGTCTATTAAAAGAACTTTTTATACTGGTAGGTATATATGCGTATAAAAAAGGTCGCTCGAGCCCTAATTGTTATTTTTGGCTCTTAAACTTGTTGCTGGGATCAGATAATCTTACACACTGTCAGTATTACTATCATTATCATGAATTATATACCAGTCAGGTAATGCATGTTCAGATTGAAAACTGTTGTCTGTTTTATAAACTTCAACAACATCATGACACCCTTGACTCCTCACACGCATTCACTTCTTAGCCACACATGCGTCCTACCTCTCCTCAATTCATTAGTGAAGCCTAATTATTTTCTTCCAGTTTGTCACCCAACATCTTTACATTCATCCCATATCCATCCCCCACAGCCTTCAATATACCTTTGTCTCTCATTACATCTTCGAACCACCTACTCTGCCTCCTCCTAATCTGGAGTTCTTCCTAATCTCGGCAGTTTCCTCACACTCCTTACCAAACACTTCCTCGTATGTTTCCCATTCCGTTCGCTACTCGATGCAGCCTAGTCTCAGCCATTTACATGAGAATATGCTGTTGGTGCGTGAGATGTGAATAGGTAGGATAGTGGATAAAGTGTAATGGACAAACAGTGAGACTTCTACTTAGGTTGGATCGATATGATGCAGTTTCAAGTCGGGTCATAACTCAATGCGACCGTATTTGAGACGCATCTAGCAAGCCGTCGGAGACTGGAGTTTAATGCAACTCCAGCTGCCAAAGTTATATCAAACAGCATGTCCTTGATCACAAAAACATAGCGTTCATATCTGAATATGGGCTCAAAATCGCGGATGTTGAGTTTCTCAATTCTCCGTTCTTCCAACCTGGCCACCGCGGTCGTCTAGGCATGTAATGGTCAGTCATGTCCGGATTTCCAGCTCTACATTCAGCATTCTAATCTTATGCTAAGTCATATTTTGTACTTTCCACTTTATTTCATCCACGTATTTATCACTTAGCCTTCCTCTTGGGATTGTTCCCTCAATTTATTTTCTTTCAGTTACATTCCTCGTAAACCCGCTGTACCTCATTGTGTGCCCAGTCCATCTGGTTCTTCTTTTGTGTATCGCGTCTCAAACGGTCCTTCTCTATTGGACTCTCCAGTGTACTTCTTCATTTCTCATTTCATCTGTCAATTTGAATTTTAAGGGGAGCGTAGTGAAAGGCATAATTGTTCCTATGAGTCGAGTTAGAATCAATTCGCCCAGAGGAAGCTTCCCAAATGAGAGGAGTAAACTGTTGTCCTGCATGACGACCGACAAACCGGAAAGGCCGGCCGAACGAAGCCCTCAGCAGTTGAACGAAGTGGTGATGACCACCATAATCATACATTTGAAGTTGAGTTTTAAGAGTGAGATGGGGATCAGCACACTTCTCCCTGGTGAGGACGTCGTATCTTTCCATAACAGACGCAAGTGAGCGTGCCCCGTGTTCCACCCCTAAAGGGTTTCCGCACCGGCACGAAACCATTTTACTCCGTGTGTGCGGCGGATGTAAACTTTTTTTAACGTCCACGCTTAAAATCTCCAACAGGGGACGAAGGGCGGAACTTTAACTCCCACGAATGCTTTAGGGTGGAGGCCTGTGGAGCTTCTGGGTTGTGTGCGGATCATCGCCGCGTTTTACGAGAGATTAGCAGAATTTCACCGCTACCGCCGGCCGTAGCTCCGTAAATCCAACGGACTAATTTGCAGTAACTGGGGCTGCGTTCAGTAGTGATTCCCTGCGAGGGTTTGCGAGGCAATTAGGTGAATCCCAGCCATTCCCATCCAAACATTCCTCAGGGTTCGTCCCTCTGGATTTGTATCCCTCGCCTCAGTGCCCGCTCTATCCGCCGACATCACCGCGATGCTAATTCTGCAGAGGAGCACAATGAGTCCATTGTATCCACTATCCCAGTCAGTCCTGGTCAAACGATTGCAGTTTCCAGTTCATTGAATTCCCAGCGATCTTTATGCCCACACGAATGAATACCATGCCTTTTTACTCAGCTCAGTTTCGTGATTGGCTATGTCGAAGGCCTTACCCGTGGCTGCAGTATTTGTGGCAAAAACGGCACAGATATCGTGCGTAGAAACTATGCTCTTGCCTAAGATAAAAGGACACGCATGCATGAATTCACCGCAGATATAGTCTCTCTGGGAAATAAAAATGATTCGCCTTGGACTCTTATTCGTCAAATTTGGGGTATACTTGTATTACATTTACAGGATAGCAAGAATTGAGAACGAGCATTATTTTTTTATTTGTACTTATTTTTAAGTTACACTTTTTTACGTTGAATATTCTGACCTTTACCGGAAATAAATTTAATCGGAATGAAATACTGCGTTATCGAAGTATTTCTTCTAAAAATATGCGCATGCATGGCGGCGTTGCATCAATTCGTCTTCGGGAGCCCTAGGAACGACGTCAATGAACGGTTTCGGTAATAGCAATAGGAGGCTATTTCATGTGAAGATCGGGTTATTTACATTATGATGTGACATAAATATCGTTTTCATTTCCTTTTCGGAAGACTAAAATTGGTATTACTTAATCCTTAATGTTGATATGCTCGCAGATATGAGAATTAATGACGTGCTGTGATGTCAAGCAATCGAGATACTTCCATGAAATTTTCAAGTCTTTGAGAACTTATATAGGGAAATTATTTATATCTTAGGCTGACTCGTTTGCATGCTTTATTTATTTATCACCAAGAGTTTTCATGAACATGAAAAGTGCATAGTAAAGTAAATTCATTATTACGCCTTACAGAGATAAACATAGGTATCTGTTCGCAGGTGTGGCAATCTTACAAGCTAAAAGGAAAAGTAGCAAAACTAAATTAGTAAAGTTTTCCCATTATATATTGGTGCTCTGTTTTATATAATTTGTTATCCAAAAATTAAAATATCATAACGATTGTAATTATTATTAGCAATTGTTTTAGCAAAGAAAAACTTTTATCGTCAAGTAATTCAATTGAATATACGCTAGCACGCAATGTTTTAATTTAGTTTTGCTAGTGGTTATATTACAAATGGTTTTAAGAGGAATATTAATTATATATTTGAGGTCTTGAGGGAATATTTGTACACTTCTTAAACATGAGAAATGAATTGTGTGTGTGTTCAGCATTATTCCCCTGACAATTATGAAGCCTACGGTGACTGGGATATCAGGGATAGAAGGATTGACTTTTCAATTCCACATTGTAAAATATTTATTTACGACTGGTTTCGCCGCAGTGCAGCATCATCAGGTGTGGCTGCACTGCGGCGAAACCGGTCGTAAATAAATCTTTTACAATGTGGAATTGCAAAGTCAATCCTTCTATCCCTGATATCAAGGAACTCCATCAAGTGAGGTCTGAAACCATCGTCTACGGTGACCGTTTGTTTGAAATGCATCAACTAGTCGTGGTTTTGGTGTATTGATATGTCACATTGTTGGAATTTACTGCCGTTTCCCTCACAACTTGGACTGGTTATTATGTAAACCTTCTACGATTATGCGCTAGTGTGACGCTTTTTTATTTATATTTTGTCAAAATGCGGAAACCCTTGTAGTAGTGTGCTCAACGGTTACGGCATGCCTGGAATGTGTAATCATCCCTTACCACAACACCTTCACCTGTGGAGCTTCTGCATTGTCACGCGCATATATAGTTATCAAACACTTTTCCGGCAATTGGCTGATGTAGGCGCAAATTTCAATCAGTCTCAATGATTTTTTTCTAAATGTGTTTCCCCATTTGGATGATATTTGTGCTCCCATACCCCGTAATACATGATAAAATAAGAAAAATGGAGGTAATTAGATATTTGCACCCTAGACCCCCAAAAAGTAACAATCTGCCTCACAAACACAACGAACTTATACCATGTATAGGTGTGATTTGTTTGCCAAGCTATATTGCAGTTCCCTCTTCATTCAATTCAGTAACGTTTTAGCCCTACTTTCAATATGCTTATTAGCTCTGTAGACTGGTTTTCCTTCCTGAAGAATGCCATTTGCCACATTCTCTCCTTTTGCTACATTCAAACGACCTCCCTACAAGAATTTCCATTTTTTTTGCCAATATATTAATGGCCGTGAGTAGGACAAAGTAAGCGAGGCTGGTGATTAAAGTTGAAGGACACATACTCAATCAAGTAGAGCATTTCAATTACCTAGGTAGTACGCTAGAAGAAAACGGACATAATAGTATAGACATACGGGAGAGAATAGCGCTAGCTAAGAAGACGTTCAGTAATATAATGGAACTGATGACGGGAACATTGGGTAAGGATGTGAAGAAGAGGCTGATGAAGAGCTTGATATCGAACATAGCGTTGTATGGTGCAGAAACGTGGACCCTCAGAAAGGAGGACGAGAATAGGCTACAAGCATTTGAGATGTAGGTATAGAGAAGGATGGGGAAGGCTAGGCGGACGCAGAGGAAGACTAACGAGGAAGAGCTAGAGATGGTGGGCGAGGAAAGGAAACATTTGATTGAACTTCAAGATCGGCAGAGTAGGTGGCTGGAGGATGTAATAAGGGGCTCATGAGGGAAGGTTTGCTCAAAAATTCGATAGAGGGAAGGCTATTGGACAAGCGGGGAAGAGGAAGAAAGAGAATAGGTTTCATGGACTAGATGAACAAGGGAAGATCGTATGCTGAGGCGAAAAAGGAGATGCTAGAGATAGATAGGCAACGCAAAGTGTGGAAGCCCGAGAAGAGATTCTCTGACATTCAGCAAAACCTACCTTAACCGGTAGAATACTTTAAAAAAATGTCCGTAGTCTCAATAACCTTATTACTGTATGGTATAGTGCATGTTGACGGTGACTCTCCCCCTGCCTCACAACCTTGATTTCGTGCGTGTAGATTCAATCTATACATTCTTGCTCTCTCCTTCCTCTTACTCCTGTATCTCATGTGTCCCACCCTTTCCTTTATATATATTTAATAAACTTGCCTCTTTGGCATTCGGTATTATGCATGCATCACCATACGGCCACTTTTGGACGCTTGAATGGCTAAAATGTAAATGCGACCCAAACCTTCACCCAGGTCTCATAGTCAATCATTAATGTTCCACGCAAAAGCCCCACTTGTGTGACCCTATCACTCCACTGTCCGTCCATTCAGTAATTCTTCATTCTTTCCATGCCAGCGTCTGAATTATTTCGTGCGAGTGCCACACCGAAGTTCAAGAAACAGTATAGAATCCACAACAAAGTGCGCCCATGTGACAAGCTTTCGCTCAGATTAAAACAACCTGTTAATATTTTTTTCTGTTTTGCCTAATGGAAAAGTGAATCGATATTGGAAGAATCTCATCGTGTGAGAATGAACGGGAAGAAACTCTTGTTGTATTTGAGAGAGAACTTAAATCATGCTGACATCAACGCTTGCGTTACTATGTCGAATTTATTCAATGCATCGTGAAAGTAAGCATTAAATCACGCCTGAGACAAAATCTGGAGTTGTGACTTGGAGTAAGACTTGAAGAAAGACTGGGGTAAGAGAAGAAGAAGAATTGAAGAGGTGGATTGAATTGAAGAGGAAGAAAAAAAGAAGAGATGAATTGAATAACTTCAGGAGAATAAGGGTTAACGTAACAGTTATACAAATTTTACCCCCTTGTTAATGCTACTAATTCAAGCCGTATAAGATTTCTTTTGTTTTAGTATTGTCCTCCATTTTTAATTTTTTTTAAATATATGTTCATTACCCCGAATACAGCGTATTTGGCCAATATTTATCGGGTTGATAACATTAACAGCATAAGAACACCAACACCCATGCCCTGAATGGTGATAATTCCAGCCAGGCGGGATTCAAACCCGCGACTCTCTGTTTAGCAGGCAAGGACTTTACCCCGTCGCTACATGGGCCGGCAATTAGTTATTCACCATGAAAATCTCGTGGCAACTGTCTCATGATATGTGACTAACTCCTTATCCTGCATATTCTTCGGTATGCTATAAAACTAAAGACAAGAACATAACGTAATTTTCGTAATGCCGTTGTCTACTATTGTTATCACTTATCTTGAGCTAACAACAAAGCACGCCCTCGTGACAGGCTTTCCCTAGAATCAGCATGATCTGTTAAATAATATTTCTGTTTTTCCTAATGGGAAAATTAATCGATATCAGAAACTCGGAAAAACTCGGAAAAACTTGAAAAACTCGGAACTAGAGAATTAACAGGAAAAAACTCGGAGCTTCATTCGTACTGACCTTAGTACTTGTACTTCTCCCTTTACTGTTGATTCCATCGTATTTCTAAACTTCGTCGCAATGTTTTGGTCGTTCATTTAATTGATTATGTTTATTTTGTCGTATATATATAGTATATTTAGTAGTATATTTTTATAGTATATTTTTAGTATGTATATATATATATATATATATATATATATATATATAAATACGTTGATGGATTGGAGTCAGCCATGCGGCGATGAACACACGATGTGGATAGGATGGAGGAGATAGACACACAAAAAAAGAGACGATCACACTTACATAGCTAGCTTTCGGAACTAGTCCGTCTTCAAGGCGTATCACGGAACAAATGTCGTGTGCGCTGGTGAGGATAGGGGTAGGAGGGGCGGTAGGTTAGGGGAGTGGGGATGGGGGAAGGGGTTTTTCCCAGAGGTTGACGAACGGTTCTTGAAAAGGGGAAATTTTTACCAGCTCGTGTCTTGGCCGGAGAGAGCGGAAGGGGTCGCAGTGAGGGTGGGGGGGGGAGAGGGAAGGGAAGGGGGTAAATGGAAAACAACGGGGAGCGTGCGATTAATGTATTTTATTTAATCCGGGCGCGGCGTACGATTTTAGCAACCAGATTATGGCCTGTTCCTTCTGGCGCACTTCAATTAACGGGGCGTCCGGGGGAAGGGAGATCAATATTGCCACCTCAAAGCACTTGTCAAAGGACAAGCCATGCTTCCGCACATGAGTAGGGACGGGGAAAGTGGAAGATGGGTCTTTACAGGTGCACCGATGGTTATTCATTCTAATATTAAGGGGTGTAATACATTCGCCCACATAAAAACCGGGACATAGTTTACATTGTAACACATAAACTAAGTTGTGGGAGTCGCAAGAGCCGGAGGCTTTGATGTCGAACGGCGTCTCTGTGTTAGGACTCTGAAATGAGGAAAGGGGGCGAAACATGTTGCACGTTTTGCACCGTGGTTTGTTGCATCTCTGTGTGGTGGGACGGGGAGTGTCATTCGATGTACCCTCTCGCGAAGAATTGGAGCGAAGAATATTGGCTAAGTTAGGTGGACGTCTGAAACATACTGTGGGGCATTTGGGTAGGAGATTGGCTGTCGATCTGTTCGTATCTAAAATTGGGAATAAGTCTTTGAGGATGGTTTTGAGTTTTTGGACGCCAGGAAAATATGTGATGTGAAGATTTAGGGCGTCCAGGGGGGTGTCTTTTTTACGTGGGGTGAAATTAGCAGAGGAGGGTAAAATACGTTTTTTTAGAAGTGGCTCGGGATAATTTCTATTGGATAAAGAATTGTGAAGCTTATCAAGGTATTCATGAAGTTTTTCTTTGTTTTGACATATTCCCTCCAACAGAAGCGTCATCATTGCTACGGTGGATGTTACTTCATTGTACACCTCGATTCCTCACCATGAAGGTCTACAGTCCATATCCCATTTCCTTTCGAGAAGAAATCACCCTCGAATTCCCTCCACCAACTTCCTTATCAAGCTAGTTGAATTCATTCTGAAACGCAACGCCTTCACTTTCAATGGGCGTTTCTTTCTTCAAGCCAAGGGAACGGCTATGGGCACAAGAATGGCCCCTTCTTATGCCAATCTCTTCATGGGAAACCCGCCGGATAGAACCCTTAATGGCTTCGTTGGTGAAAGATTGTATTGGCAAAAATAATATATTTTGGCCGGTAAATTGGAAAGTACTATGATACATATTCTCAAACTAAGTTCATAAATCTTATGCTTTTATATATCATCGCATCGTAGTTTCTTTTTAATCACGCCATCTTTATAATTGAAAGAAAGGCTTTAAAGGCTACATTTTATTGTTCAAAAAGGTAAATAAACAAAATACATTAGGTAGTGTATTTTTAACATCATCATCATTGGTTTCAGATCTATTGTTTCAGAGCGACACACAGAATATTATCATGACGCCTCACTACATCTCTAGGTCTGACTGATGCGATAAAATTAGAGAGATACATTGCGAAGCAGATAGATAAAAAATCTCGTTCTTTCCGCGCACAATAAGCGAACACAATGGAAACTGAGCTCCACTAAATGCACTCCCATAATACACGTCGCCATTTCAACTGTCTGCCACACGCCCATGAGGTGGCTCACAGGGTAGTATGAAGATGTAAATTGGTGGTTCAATCTCCAGACTGGTTGATTGCCACCCTCCGTCTTCAGTATCCTCCTCCGACACCGGATTTTGAAGGCTTCTAATTTGGATTGTAACATTTTCTGATCAGCTTTTCCAATTGTCAATACTTCCGATAAATTGAGCGCAGCGCTCCACACGAATGTTTTCGCACACTGTTTCCTCGTTCGTAGTCCTATCTTTTCATATTTTTCATATTCACGGTGACATTCCTCAATCGATGAGCTGCTGATGCTTGATAAGAATAAATTTTTAGATAGCATGTGGAAAAGCAAGTTTTATTCAGTTTCCAGTCTCCCTGCACTAAATACATCAGTATTCGTGATACTTTTATTCACCCTTTCTAACATAAGCAAAAAATATTTGGAGTCCTAAATAGTGGATCTTTTCAGAAGGCCAGCATGACCAGAATGACGTGAGTAATAGATGCCTGTAGACTGGTGTTCAGGGTATATCCCGTGCAAAAAGAGAGTAACGACTCAATTCAGTGTTATTTTTAGTATAGAGAAAATATTTATGTTGAATGGAAAGTCGAGATTGCGGTATGATGACAAAAAATTTGTTTGACAAAAATAAAAAAAATAATTTGGCATAGGAGGTAAGAAGTTCTTAAAGAAATCTGAGAAGGATAAAAAATGGTTGGGGCGTTTTTGATGGTGGAACGGTATTGAAAGCTGTGACGGAACAGGAAGATCTATTAGGCAGGAAGCAAAGGATATTATTGACAGCATGATTGATACTAGGAAAAGCGGAAAAAGCTAATTTTTCCGGGAAAAAAGATAATTTTTTTGGAGGTGTGAAGGTGAAAACTCATATCATACGCGTAACCAGCCTTTAACGATGGTTGACAATATTATTACATAACATAGACAGTTATTTTTTTAGTTATTATGTATCCTTCCATGTTTTAAGTTTACATGTCCACATATTGACAATACCGGATGCATAACACTCGAAAAATTGTTAGGCGTTTGAAGAATCTGTGTGTTACCATATCTAGCGTGGAGTTGCCAAACAACATTGCATGCGGCCAAGTGCACTGGTCCAAGATATGTCACCGAAGTTTGGAAGTTCAAAACAAAAATGACACGAGATCATAGATACTGACCAAGTATGTGAGCCATTACCACCTCCTACTTTTCTTACATTTTGCCATCTTATTTGAAGGTCAGTTATTGACGGAGGTTTTGCAAATTTAGCTGTCTTGCCTACGGTTAATATTGCTCTGCAAATGTTAATCATAGTGGTCAATTTCCTTAAGACACAGTCGCAATATTGCATACCCACCCCATGAATCCGCCTTAATCTTTAATAGATTGTATATTTGGTACTTTCTTTTTTTGTATTTATAATTTATTGGCATTTGTAAGTAAATAATTATGTATAGCATACATAAACTTCAATCTAGATCCGAAACAGAACATTGGAACGTCAGAGTTACAAGTCGACCGCCCGGTTGAAGCGTCGATCATACGGGTTAGAGAATTTGGCTCATCCAACCCACTTCGTGGAAGCTTTCTTTCATATTTGTCATAGATATTTTTACCGAGATATAATCTAAAATATAAATCGATGCATGCGGCCCGGTTGTGAGGTAATATAAAGAAGAACAACACAGTGTATGGGGTGTTGAGGAGCCATGGATAAGATAGCGTTCATGATGAAATGGCAAATTGAAACTTTTATCTTCTCGATCCTGCATAATAGCTCGAAGTCGCGGTGATCTTCAAAGGTCACAAACGTAATGGACACAGTCATCCAAAAATACTACAGGAAAATAAGTAAGAAGAAGACCAAAACCCTAGCATGCGAATGAGAGAAGTTGAATGTAGAAGCACGTAGAAGTCACCCTGAGAGAAGAGAAATTTGAGCAGGGGGATTCGCCTATCTCTGAGGTACCATCTCCACCTATCTTGGAGGTACCATTACATGGCACGGAAGAAGTACGACAGACATCAAGCGGAGAGTAGCCCAAGCTAAGAAGGGGTTCACGGGAAAAAGACAACTGCTATGTTCAAAGAAGATAGGGCTGCAAACTAGAAAATGTTGAGTGAAAACATACGTGTGGAGCGTGGCAATCTTTGGATCGGAAGCATGGACCATGAGAAGATGACAGAAAAGACTAGAAGTCTGGTGCTCCAGCATCAGGTTTTGAAGGAGGATTACGAACGAGGAAGCAATGCATGAGAACATTCGTGTAGAGCGTGGCACTCTATGGATCGGAAACATTGCCGTTGGAGAATCCGACCAAAAAATATTACAAGCATTCGAAACCCTTTGAGAAGGTTGGAGAAGGATGATGAGGATCAAATAAACGGATAGAACAAGAAATGAAAAAGTTCACAAAAGAGAAGGGGAGGAAAGGATCGGACAGAATACAGTGCAAAAAAGAAGAACCAGATGGATACATTCAATTTCTCGCCATAACTCTTATTTTCCCCTTTGAAGTTCAACGGGCTCCATCTTTTGATTTAAAATAAAACTCGGAACTTAAGCTCTTGTGACCTGGAAATAATCTAGTTAGAACTGCCGCTTGCGAATTTTTTTCTTTATATTCGCTTTGGGGTTCAACCTTCTTTCGAGAACCGGAGCGGCATGCGATTGGATCTAATCGAGTGATCAGATATCTCGACTGGAAGTGACGTAGAAAGAGGATTAGCCGTGTCCCTCCCCACTCCCCCGGACGGCTGCCCTGGAAATGACGCAACGGGCAAGTAAGGGCCACTCTGCTGTCCCCTCGATCTTCCTTCCCGTTAGTGGACGCGACGGTGGGTAATCCAAATGAATCATCGGAGATGACGGGAGACCTCTGAAATATATTAACACTGCCGGATCTTTCAGTGACGTATTTAAAGGAACAAGCCGCTAAAAATCAAATCCCATCACACTAGAGATGGGCAAACCCGTTCAGTTTTGGGTATTCGTCCACTATAGACCGGTCCTTTCAGGGACCCGTTCATTTTCACTCGTTCACTGTTCCTTTTTTAATTATTGGTCATGTATTTTTATTTTTAACATGTTCTTGGTGTTTAATGAATGCAAAAATAACTTAGAAATACTTAGCATACCGAAATAACGGCGATTAAGAATATTGGATGAAGTAAAAGATGGAAGGTGATATTACCAACTTTTTACAAGGTATCGTAAATAGGTTTAATTGAAATAAAGAGAACAATTACTGCAAATTACACCGCTAGCATCGGCGGATGAATTTTTGGGGGATTATAAAGAACATCTTATCTCTTAAAGATGAGAGCGTAAGTAATGACGGGCCGAAAGAATCGACTGGCCCATAGGAACGAATGACTGAAAGGACCAACGGACCGAAAGGAACGGTCGTTCCATAAATTCAGTCCTCCCGTTCAACCCATGGACACGTTCCTTCGGACCCGTTCGTTCACGAACGACCCACCTCAACATCATACAGCGGTTGCTTGCATATTGAAGTTTAGTCTCTACCATCATTTCATCAACGGCGAAAGACGTATTTCCATCGAAAGAACTGGAATATTACTTTAAGCCGCAGGTTTCCGTGGCGATTTGATAATTCCAAACGCCTGTACATGAAAACTTTGATTATATGAAATTTATGTCATTCGTGCCATAATAAGTGGAAAAAGGATCCATTTAAACCTGTCAGTAGTGCATGCTACCCCTTTCTCTCACTACAATCACTCCTCATTCTAAATTAGGAAAACATTTCCTTATTTGAATGTTTATTTTACTATGTATAATTAACTAACCAATTAACTTCTATAAGTAACTAGCAGAAGGTCCGTGGTTCTATTCCTGGTCCAGTCTAATTATATACACTTGGAATCGACCATCCATTCCATCTTCACACCACCATTGTCATCGTCCTATTATGTGTTCCTATCCACTTTATTTCTTTCTCTCTCTCTCTTTCTGTCTCTCCCTCCCTCTCTCTCTCTCTAACTATTATTTATTTTTGTATTTACCGCTATGCAGTTTGAGTGGATGAACGAACAATTAACTATAAATATATTTAAATTGAACTTTTTTGGCCTCCCCTAAAGCCTGCAAGCATTTGTTCAAAGCCCCGAAAACCCAAACCAATGGTACAAAACTGTGAGACTATAGGATGTAGTTCTAAAATTCCTCCGCCTGAGCCACGCATGAACGAATGAGAGAGATCCAATAAAAATTGCCCTCGAGAAATAATATAAGTAGTTGCATCAAATAGCAGCATTAATCCCGGAAAAAAGTCCTTCTAAGTGTTCACTAGGGTGGTTCGAAAAAACGCTTTTCTCGCAAATCGTTTCCCGAGAGATGCCAAACCTAATCCTTTGCTATGACTAAGAATTATGCACAAGATTATTGCGAAGGGTTGAGGCTTTCCATTCCAACCTGACAAAAATTAGTTTTTACGCATATTTTCAGGAATTATCGACTTTTTAAGGGTTTTTTTCCTCCATATTCATTGAAATAATTTTTTTTTTTATTTTTACTCTTGCTAGGAGTAATAGAATATAGTTCATTCAACACAGTTTAGTTGATATTTAAGGAATATATTATGTAAAATTTTTATTTCAGAGTATTTAAGGTCGATTTTTCGCTCATTTTTAAGCATTTTTCATGATTTTTCGAAATTCTGTCTAAATTTTGTTTTTTTAACAAAAAATGGTCTACTACCTCTCGCTCTTTCTCTTTAAAATCAGCTTCCATAATAAATTTATACCATGAAATCCATAGATAGGGAAAAGAACGTCAATAGAAAATGTAAGACCACTAACTTGTTTATGGTTAAATTCATTGGATGCACGCGCATTCTTGTATGTTCATATACTGAAACGCACCAGTCGATCATCAAACTAAACTTAAGTACCGATAGCAATCAGCTGTATAAAGTCAAAGCAGAAGTCAAGTAAACAGTTTCATAAATTTATAAATATTCATCAATTGCGATTAATGCGATTGCGGGAAACTACGTACCGTGCGTAGCTATGGAGAATATTTAAGAGCTTAATTTCGACAGTGTTCGCACTTTTAGTATATAATACGTTAGAAAAGTGAAAATTAATTGTCGATGCACTGACTAAAAAATGGTGAATTTTGTACGACGATTCCTCACGTGAGTGTGTGTCGTGTAAAGCAACTTATCAGAATATTTCAAAAATATAGCTTTTCTTTGACTGTCGTCCGTCTAAATTTGTAGCCTAGTTTGACTTGAGTAATGGTATCATCTATCCTTCCATCAAAATATTCTCTTATCGGTACCACTAAGTTTTCACAGAATTCTTGTTTTAATGATGTGTGAAGTTTTGCTATATCACGCCGATTTCGTTTTCTCTCTATAACCAAAAACTCCTTTGATATTAAACCAGCGTCAGCTAAAGCTGAAGAAGCAACAGGTGCGGTAGCTCTCTCACTAAAATTTTATCTCTGTGCAACTAACATTTTATTCTCCAAATTTAAATGAGACTTTGCTGAAATTATCACCTTTATCAACAATTCTGTGGGAACAAAATATTCCACCGATGAACTTTCAGAATATTCTGAAATTGTTGGGCTGCTTTTGCTACATTTTTTAAATATCAAAGAAATCAAATCTGCAACATGTAATTTTTCTCACTTCTACCTATTTATATTACTGATAAGTACAGGTATATATCGTTTCTTGTACAAGCGAAATTTCTTGTACATAAACGAAAATCGCCCCAACACTATAGTTAGGGAGTTCCGTATGGAATGAGAATATTTTAACTTGCGTCCTCCGATTTTATTGTTTCGGAGTTCAGTCGGAAATTGATGTTTATTAAATTGATATGAATAAATGGATGATTCTGACACTATTTCACGGACACTACACTTGTTTCGCCTCAATATTGCTTAGTCACATGCAAACCCTCAGGGCCGGTTCCATCTCGTTCTCTCAGCCTCACGTTCATGTTGGCAGATCAAAACTTTCCGCTGAACTCAGAACACGGTACTCAACTTCCTCTTTGCTCATTTCACGACTTTGCATGGCACCATGTTGAGTAATCTACACGTTGAGAATATCCATGTCCCCGGAGGGCAGACTCTCAAAAGTGGTGAAAGTTCTCGTCATTACCATCAGCTGTCTGGTACCCTTATTCGCGTTTCCCGCCGATTCAAACTTCTCCGAAATTCATTCGATATTTTCTCTAACAACGCTAAAATAATATGAAAGTCAACGTCCTACGCTAAAGGATTTCATGAGATTAACATTTAGGAAATGGATTGCAGAACAGTATGGTTTAAAACGTCAATATTGCGATTAAAAATAAGTCCATTAAAGTTTCCTTTCAGATTATAATTTGTTTTTTTCGATTAAAAGTGTACTTAATCATTCGAAATGCTTCAAATTTTTTGTATCTCAATCTGTTTAGTAGTGTCAACTCTTAGCTTAAATCGCAAGCTTTCTGTGTACTATAGTGCCTCTGTGCCATTACAGAGTTATACATTGTATGATACGTATTGTTTGCACAAAATTAGTAGAAACGGTAGAAACCTTTTCATTGTGAAATTATTGTGAAATATCACCCCTTGATAGGTGTTTTTAATTTATTACTACTTATTTATAATCGTAGTTTCATTAATTTTAGTGGTATATTGTGTTGCGCATAGTAGTGAAAATACCTCCTACATATCCTATGAGGTTGTTTGCGGTGCATTGTGCAATACTAATGAACATGAAGTACAGATGGATGCTGAACTATTAAAGAATCCTAGTGAGCTGTGAGAATGCTCAGGCTGTGGTACTTGTTAGTGTGACTAGGTTTTGCTTCTTGACTTCATTTTTATTTCGATCTCTTTTTTTGCTCAAAAATATATTCATCTTTGTAGCACCTTGATCTCTTATTTACATTTTCACAAATCACTCAAAAAAACATTCACTTCCTCGGCCTCGTTCATATAAAATGAGGACCGTATACCTTATCAGCATGCCAACTGTTTCCAGATTTTGGTCGCTTGTACGAATTTACTATCACCCATCATGCGCTATTAAAATAGTGGTTAGTATGTTTGACAAGAGTTAGGAGCTGCATTCGTCATATTTGTCACTTTGCCTTTTGACGCAGCTCGATCACTTAATTTGAAATCTTTCTTTCCTAAATGTCAGTAGTGATTCTCAGTGCCCACTTTTTATAATCCATTTAAATGCTGAAAAAATATACAATATACTTTTTATAGTAGATGTTATATCAATTCTAACCATGTGTAAGGAACAACAGCTGAGAGGGGAAGAATAAAAAAGACTATCAAAGTCTGACCATTATATGACCAATTCTTAAAGCTTGTCCGAAAGCTCAGGTCCAAATTCATGAAATTACTACAATCAGTATAAAGTACTATTTTCTTGCTTAATAAATACTTCTTTTGTCGTTAATAATGCGCCATTTGAAATAATAGGAGTGGACATTTTGCACATGATATTTTCATTTTCAATTTACATTATAAATATTCTGCATTTAAATATCCAATTTCCATGCTATTAGAATAAATGAGAACTCATAGTGAGAGAAAATTGCGGCATTTTCTTCTTTCACCACTCTCCGCTTCGAAATCACTTATCGCCAAAGGAGCAGCTGCAGAAGAACAATTGGCCAAGATTCGGCTCGCGAATCGCTCAGCCGCGGTTGGATCCAGTGATTTCTTTAGCCACGGTAAGCTCACGGGGAGCGAGGGGCTCATCATTTGGCATCTGGTCTAGGAATACATTTAAAGTCGTTGGGGTGAAGGGACTTAGGAGAGGTAATATTTAAAGTAAAAACTGCTTTTTTCCTGCAACACGTTTTGCGCTTTTAGAAAGGATAGATTTATAGTCACCATGGATTCTAATGTTTTACAGAAGGTTTCGAGACAAGCTCTATGCATTACTTGGCTATTTTCGACACTTTTGATGAGAATAGAATTTCTTAGAGACAGGGAGAATCTTAGAGAAAAACCCGACGTAGGCATTAGCCTTATCTTATAAAAAGTCGCTAAGGGGACCAAAGTCTGTCATACAATCTGGTGGATGGAATTCCAATAATATCTATAAAGACATGGCGATTGAAATGAAAGTGAACCTCCGTCACTACTAGCATTTAACCCTGGCAATTGGAGTGGGCGGGCTGCACTTAAGTCTCTATACCAAAGCCGACATCTCGTATATCATGTCAACGGTGCTTATTGTAAAGTAATACTTTGGCGCGTATGATTGGTCATTTAAAATAAAGGAAATTGGTATAAAGACGTACATGCGTCTGCAAATCACTTCTCCGAAGAGCGATATGACCGCGGCGACGAGGAGAGGCAACAGAATCCGAATCGTTGATGTGAAAGCCATGTCAAGCTCGGGTGTGAGTAGCTGAAAGAGTTCCCGGAGTGAGGAGATGGACATGTACCGGAAACGAATCCGGAGGCTTGACTGCAACCATCGTAAAACGCCGTCGGAAATACTTCCTCCTAGGTCAAGTGGAATTTCCCCTATCCAGTGAGGTAGACCTTCTCCTGCGATCTGTAAACTGGGGGATTATCTCGGTTGTAAATATCCAGATGCGGTGGCAATTTATCTCATGCATTGATTCCCAAAGGTTCTCCTTGAATTCATGTTTCCCATTTACGTAAAAATAAGTCCTAGAATCTCTTTTCAAGTACTTTCAAAAGGTGACGCAGCCAAAGGTTGTCTTTATATTCCGGACCCCACTCTTATTTTTTGAAATCCATGTAATTTATGGGCACTGTAGAAAAAAGGCTATATTTTAACGAAAAAAAATATTGTACTTACTTTTTAATATGAATAACTTTTTCAATTAGTATATAATTTTTTTTTAATAAATATTGCGAAAATTGTATTCTTTCAGATAAATGAGAAGAAAAATCCTCTAAAACATCGGCTGCAACACTGCAGTCGTTATTTTACTCATAAATACCTGAGCACGAATATTTTCCCCTAAATTTGATAAATTATTACTAGAAATAAATACTAGCAATACTATAAATGGATACTCCTCCCTCAAAAAGCAATCCTGGATGTCTTTAACCTAAATTTCTAAAATGTATTCAAGAATATGTTTACCTAAGTGTCCCCTAAGTAATCATGTTTTAAGAGACACGACTTTTCTATTAAATTACTAGCTACAGTCGCTTTTCGTTATTGGTGTCGTTAATTTACATAATGAACAAACAGTTTTTATTTATTTTAACTACGGCCACGATGTTTTGCTGCTACGGCCGGTAAGGTATAATATGGCCCCTGAAATAACTCATATGTTTGTACTTCAAATAAATTGGTATTACGCTCGAAGAAAATGGGTGTAGAGCGGCAAACATATCAGGTGGAAAGCTGAGCGTATTGGTGCGCAAATTGCCGCTCCTATGGATGCTGTTTCTTTCTTTTCGCCTCTACTCCATCGCCCTTCGTGCCTCCGAGAAAAGCTCTTGATACTTACTCATTTTCCCCGATGATCATCCTCCCTTTCATCGCGGCCATCAAAGACATTTCATGTCGGAAGTGCAATCTTTCTTTTGTAGTAAACTAAGAAGGGATGGGCGACAAGAAAAATATAATTGAATGGCTCCGGGTTTAACAATAACTGGCTGTAGTTAAATGATTTGTGTGATTTTCCCGGTACGTGATGAGGTATTTTTAATGGTGAGGGAGTTTCATGTAGCATAAAAGAAAATTATTAACTGGATTCCTCCGATTTGATTGTATCGGAATTGAAATTAAAAATTCGTAAAGTCAATAAGGAACAATGGACTATCCAAACATTATTTCACTGGCACAGTGCTTTCCATAACCACGCTATGGCTTTGTCGCGTGAACGACAGTTTTTAAACGCTGTTTTGTGTGCAACTCCTCAAGCCCGGTTAAACCTTGTTCTCCCTGCCTCACATTAATGTCGGCAGATGAAAACTTTTCGCTGAACTCGCAACACGGGACTCAACTTCCTCTTTCCTCATTGCACAACTTTACAGGGCTCGGCGTTGAATGTTCTGCACGATCATACGTCTGCATACTCTCAAAAGGTGGTGAAAGGGCTTAGCTGTTACCAGTAAATGCCTGGCACACTCATCTGCGCTTGTCGCAAAATGTTTCGTTATTGGTACATTTATTTAACCTAAACCAACCAAATTTCTTTTATATAAAAATATATAAATATAAAAATATTCTTATATATAAAAATACAAGAATAAAAGCGAAGGTAACTATTTTATATAGTGATAGGTGTCAATGTTATTACGGCTCCAACACCTAAATAGGCATGTATATGTACCTCCTCCAGCATGCTTTGCGGCTGTGCAAAGAGTAACTTGTCTATGTTAACTGAACAATTGTATGAGATGGGCAATACACAGCAAGCTAAATCAATGATATAGGCTGAATTTAGGGGTTTTCGCCGCGTTGTTGTTTTTTGTAAGCCTTCGCACCAAGCTAAGCCAATGTGAGTGAATCATGCTCAGATAATATATGACACTAACGCTTAAAATTTATTACGCAGTTAATCTATGTGTTTCCGGGCTTTAAACCGTTACTCTACCCAAAAACCCTCTCCATATCCATTACCCAATGGCTCAGAGCCAGTCCTTCTTTTGCCTATGGACGATCTCACGGTATTAAACGCATGGCGTGGTTGCCCAGGAATCCGTACGTCGAAACTATCCTTCCTACTAAATGACGCTAGCAATAATTTTTTTTAGACAGAAAACATAATTTGCTGCTTTAATATTGATTCAGAATCATTTTTCTGTGAGTAACCTGAAATTTCCTTTGCTTTTACGAGTCATGTTAAACTTTACATATTTACACACGGGTTAAACTTCACACCTTTACACCACAAGTATTTCATATTCGAATCCATATTGAAAAGAGCTACAAGGCTTATTTTCAATATGGATTTGAGTCATGTTAATTCCGACCTTAGTATCCTTAGGTCCATGAGACTTGGCGTTTGCCATGAAATATGCGCTCGACCAAGGGGAAATTACTTATGTATTCCAGGCTCATTTCTTAGGCTACCTTGACCTGAGGGAAAGAGAACGTGGCGAGCGTCAATATTCAGTTTTTGTGAATGACAAAGTATATATAAAATTCAAATATCAAGGTAAATTATTGGCTACACATCTTCTACTTTTTCCTCTTTGTACTACTGTCCTGGGTGAGCCTTGACCTTTTATGAATCAGCGTGTTCATTTCCTTCTAGTTTTTGCCTATACTCTTCATCCTTTGACTACCACAGTGGAAGTGGTTGATGGATAGGAAAGTGAAATTTAGATCCTCATTGGAACCAGTCTTCGAATTATAAGACGTCGTGAGATATCCCACTTCCATGTGCGTGGAAGTAGCGCACAAATTAACCCATCGAAGCTTTTGTTCGAATTCTTGGGAAAGAGGCGATCGGCATGGAGAAAAGTGGAGCGCAGGGCTCCAACAATTTCCCAGAAGTTGCGTCCTTAGTAGCGCCGTTTTGTGAGTCCCTGATTGTGTGGGTAGTTGAGTACATAATTGCCGGTTGACTCTCTGGGGAGAGATTTGATTTGCGGAGATTAATTTCTTCGTATTCCTGAACCTTGTGCGTGACCCTGCATTGTATGGTTGTGAGGTTGTGTGTATTTTGGTCACTGTGGAGAGCATGGCTGTTTTGAAAAACCTATGCTTTTCGTGACTTATCCCTGCTTGCGCATCTCCCTGCGAGAGAGTCCCCAGGAATCCTGCTTGATACTGTTGGTGGGTCGTTTGATTGCACTCTGCAATTGTCCTTGGCGCAGTTATCTAGTTCCATAAACAACCGTAGTCAGTGAATTTTAGTATCATGATGATCACGGTGGTCTCCGACATGGTTATTTTGAACTAATCGTTAATAATTACTTTTTAAAATTTCCTCTTAACCAGTGTTGAATTATGACATGAATAAAAAGGAGGTCACTGAAACTTACGTCTATTTATTTGCAAGATTCTGATAATGATAATAAAATGTCATTTGCTTGAATACCAGCTTAAAAGCGTCCATTGATGCAACTTTTTATACGCTGGTTGGTTGTGCATAGTAACATGTGGCCTCAAATTCATCGGCAGCCCCAGGCCTCTTCAATCTTCAACACAGCTCTGTCCTGAAATGACTAATACAAGTTTACATATTTGCATTTTATTAACTGAATCTCAATACACAGTACAGCTGAGCTGTTAGAGCAATAAATATTGGACGTATTTGTGTAATAAATATGAAATTCTGTACAGCTTGTCTGAAAAACCTGGAAACGCAGACCAGCAGCGAGTTGAGTGAAGGTGGCTGATGGAGAGGAAACTGAAGTGGATGGCCAACTTTCACTAGAAGCCCAAGGGGTGATTGATGAGTGTCCTCTGCGCAACTGCCTCCATGTTTTGCTGCCACTGAGCCTTTCCGCGGGCATTAATAACTTATCGAAGGGCGAGAGAGTGTTAGGATGATTTTTTTTCAGGGCTTGATGTTCACAAGAATCCATGACAAGTAATCTGGAACGTTGGTGAATGTAGTCGGCACCCTGCTCTCGCAGTGTCTCGGCCCCGCGGATACGACTCCCAGTTGAACGGCTCGGGTGGTTCTTTCGTTCGGACGCGAACCCTCAATCTCATTGGATTCCTCCATGGACTTCATCGCAATGAGGGGCCCGCCGCTGTCTCCGGGACACGGTGTGCTTCCGTTCACTTCTCCCACGCACAGTTTTCCCTCCGGTAGGTGCCAGAGCCAAGACTCGCAGGCAGACGCCTCCATCAAAGGTACATTCGCCTTCATTGGTACGGAAGTACGCCTCTCTGCGAATTGCAATACATATAATAAACTTATTCAATATTTTTATAGCATTGGTAGGATATCTAAAGTGTAGTGGATTTTGGCGAAAGTTACATTTACATTAAGTGATTGTTGGTGATAACTCACCCCCTGCCAAACACCCCTTAGATGGCTCGCATGGCAATATGAGTGAATGAATAAATGAATAAAAATGAATTTATTGATCCATCACGTGATGTCTTCTAAGACCAAGAAACTAATTACACAATGATTAAATTATGAAAACAGCACTATAGTCACCACCGCACTTAATAGTTGTGCCCAATCACCAAATGAACATGAAGGAGTTGAGTCCCTTCAGTTCAAGAATAATTATATAATAAAATTGATAGTGTTGCAAAACTGTAATAGAGATAGGAAATAATTGTCAAGATATCAACAAATAAATACAATATAGAACAGAAAAAGATATAGAGACCATAGCAAACGATCAGTAAAAAGGCAATGATAAACAAGCAATATCAAAAATCCAGGAGATAAAAAAAATAAAGAGAGAAAGATACATTTGATAAAAAAGGCACACGAATCGTGAGACATTTAGTAATAGGCTACAGATCTTTGACTGAAAGATTTATAACTCGGGGGCTTTTTATATCTTATCTTTGAAGGAATGCCAGAAGTTTAATCATGTTACCTGGATTGATTTATGTAAACAGTTTTTCCGATGAGATGAATAGTAAAGGAAATTTGCATCAGTTCTCGTAGTTGTATTTGTGGCTTTAGACATTTTTTTAAGCAAACATACAAATATTTGGGTTTTTATTAAGAAATAATGAATTGAAGAACGAGGGAAGGAAATGTTTCCGTCAGTTTTAGGTGGTCAGTCATCCTATTTCCTTAAGGTATGGCAATATATGTACATCTCTTCGTAGGCTGAACACGAATCTTACTCATGAATTTAGCAAACGCTGAAGTTATAGACCAAGAATATCAGGGATATAATTATTATACGTAGGTGTTGATGATAGAAAAATGTAGGAGGTTGATAAATTTACCTAATTTCCCGTCTTATAAGTGCCATAAGTAGGCAATGTAATTACTTAAGCAGTACGCTAGAAGATAAGGGACATATTAGTAAAGATATACGTAAGAGGATAGCGCTAGATAAGGAGTCGTTTAGTAATAGAAGGGAGCTGATGACGGGGACATTGGGTAAGGATGTGAGGAAGAGGCAGGTGAAGAGCTTGATATGGAGCGTAGCGTTGTATGGGGCAGAAAAGTGGATATGTGGACCTAATTTAGCTTAGAACTTGTCATTTAAGATTTAACAATAACTTGCTGATTCCGAGGCCTAAAAAAGAATTATAGGTAATGTTACAACTATTTGGGACCAAAAATATTTTGTTCACTGCCACCACATTGCTCTAAAGCAGGAAGTGACTGGAAGTTTCGTTAAGGCATTAGAAATTGATTGCTGCAAAATGGGGAGGTTGAGTTTTTTCTCGCTCTTGGGAAATAAGATCTTGCCACCAACATATGAACGGTGATGTGTCTTTATGTGAAGTGTGGTACTTTTTCCATTTAGTACATTTTCCTATTTTGTACATTTTCACCCTTTGTATGTTCTAGTTATAAATGTGCACCAGCATTTAAGTGCTATCTTACTGAATGTAACACAGATCAGACCAGTTCCATTGAACAGTGAGCCAGAAATCCGAAAACGAGACTATATTCTCAACGGGTGCCTATATTCCTTATTTTCTATATAATTTCTTCTTTTTGTTAAATGATATTCGTTGTATCTTAATGAAGAATAATTATTTTTATAAAAATGTAAACCCCTCTAATATTAAGAGTATGGGTGAAGAAGGAAGAATAGAGGAGGAAGCATGGGCGTAGCCAGGATTTAGGCTAGAGGGGGCAGGACTCCCATTCGTAGCTGTAGATCTATGCCAGGAGGGGAAGAACATCATCCTGTCCGGCTTCGTATAGCAGATTTGGCATGAAATTTCTCGTCTAGGGGAGACGACAGCTACCCCCCCTGTCTCCCCAGGCTACGCCTATGTGAGGAAGGATGGATAAGGTGTGATAGACGAGTGAGGAAGAGCGAGCAAGTATGGTGGGCGAGAAAAGAAAACTCAAGAATGAAATCCGGGACGGGTACGATAGGTGGCAGGAGGGAGTAATGAGGGGCGATGGGTTGCTCGAGAGTCAGATAGAGGGAAGGGTGCTGGGCTAGCGGGGAGGAGGAAGAATGAGAATAGGTTTTATGGACCGGGTGAAGAAGGGTAGATCGTATGCTGAGGCAAACAAGGAAATACTAAGGGCAGTTGGGGCCCTGAAAGTGTAGCAAACCTGGAGGATATTCTCTAATTTTCAAAAAACATACCTTTTACTGGTAAAATACTTTAAGAAAAGATAAAGAGGGTCATTTGGTCGGAGGGAGGTAATTTTTGATATAGAGGAAGATTGCATGAATCTTGCGTTGGCATTGACCCAACTCTTGAAGGAAGACGCCAAATGATCACTACTAAACGAGTCACCCAACGGAGAGCGCTTTGCATTTGAAATAATCACCATATGACACCAAATTTTTAAGTTTCTCAATAGGTCTCGTGCAAAATAAGCCCCGAATTGACGTGGCATTAGATGGCGGTGACTGTCATGCTCTTCCGAGTATATTTAATTCATGAATATGCCGCGTATTTTTTTCTGCTGGGCCTGTTGTATTGTGCGCCTTCAGAGTGCAACTTTCTGTTGTTGGAGGCGCGCAGAAGAACTCCTCCAATATGTTTAACACTCGTCACATTTATTTTTCGAGCATGCCGGTGCATGAAGGCAGTCTTAGCCGCCGGTCGGTAACAAACCCGAAATCCGCAGGAAGGCCAAAGAACACTTCCTCCAATGCATCGTAAGAGAATACCTCGGGATCTTCAAAGCCTCATTTTTACATGTACCATGTTCAAATGTGCTGTGTACGTGTGAGCAATCCCACTCTTTGAATATATCTTTCCAAAAATATAAAACAAATGGTCTAGCTAAAAACGGCAAGAGCTGCTGGAATGTTATACATGGAAGCGCTCTCATATTTTCTTTTCTCTCATGATATTTTGTTAAATTTCAGTTTTTATTACTAAGCTATCATGTTTCTGAAAGAATATTTCCTTTTACTGTTTTCAACTTACCATCCATTGACATTCCCCAGCCAGCGACTGTTAAAGTGGAGTGACTTGTGATTTCTTCCTGTATCCTCACGTTGAAATCTCCCAGAGGCAGGCAAACGGGTGCAATTTGAGCTGCAGAAGTAAATTGATAACGTTCACTCGTTTGATTGCATACTTGTGTACACTTGAAAACTAATAAAGTATGAATGCTAAATAATTTTCCACAGCCTTTTGCAATGTTCATCTTACAATTTTAACTTCCAATTAGTCATATTTAGTTGAATGATGCCAAGGTATGTACCATTGGTTCTGTATAACGCCCTTACAAACATCCCAAAAGACGTTGAAATATTTATAATAGCCGATGCGCTCTGTTCTATCATAAAAATTTTTTTACACTTAAACTATGACCACTAAATGCATCTAAAATTCCTGTGGTGGAATAGGTTTGTGTCGGAAGTATAGTATGTCCATGATAAAGTGCAAATTATAAAATTCCGTTTTCTATGTATCCATTCATTTTTGTCGTAAAATCAAAATGTTAGGATTGCAGGAAACAAAAATATCAACAAAAAAGTCAGAAATATGTTTAGGCCTTTATTTATATAATACTTATATATTTATTAAAGTTAAATAACGAATCGAATGTGAGAATAAGGTAAATTTGTAATTATAAAAAATTGTAGTCAGTGCATAACCACCATCTCAATGTTACTGCGATGATGTTGAAATATATTACTAATTGCCTTGATATTTTCAAATCGCACTCCACTGTCACTACATCTTTCATGACTTGAACTGAAATAATAAATTTTTATTTACAATACCGATTGAGCAGCTCCACGGTGAACCTCCAAATTTATTTCAATTTCTGTTCATCAGTGAACATAGTATAAAGACTTTTATAGTAAACGACTGAAGTAAAAACGAAACAAATTATTCCCCCTGTATGGAGATAGTTAATACTACTATTTAGTATACAATCTGGCTTTACACGCACAGCATTGCATTATTTAACCTTTTCCAAACGGAACCTTACGTCAGCAGCTATTTTTTTTCATTGATAAAGCTAAAGAAAATATTGTTTTTTTTAAATATCCCACCGGTAAAGGTAGGTTTTGTTTAATGTCAGAGAATCTCCTCTCGGTTATCTGCAATTTCAGGGGCCTATCTCCCTCTATGATGTTCTTTTTTTGCCTCAGCATACGACCTACTCCTCTTCATTCTGTCCATGAAACCTATTCTCTTTCTTCCACTTCCCCGCTTGCCCAACATCTTTTCCTCCATCACACTCTTGAGCAACCCATCGCCCTTTATTATATCCTTCAGCCATCTACCCTGCCTATCCCGGATTTCATTCAGAAGTATCCTTTCCTCGTCCACCATCTCTAACACTTCCTCGTTAGTCTTTCTTTCCGTCCACCTAACCATCTCCATCCTTCTCCACCCTTCTCCAAACGTCTCGAACGCCTGCAACCTATTCTCGTCCCTCCTTTCTGAAGATCCACGTTTCTGCTCTATACAACGCTATGCTCCATATCGAGCTCTTCATCAGCGTCTTCTTAACATCCTTACCCAAGATCCCCGTCATCAGCTTCTTTCTATTACTAAACGCCTCCTTAGCTAGCGCTATTCTCTTCCATATATCTTTGCTACTCTGTCTGTTTTCTCTAGCGTGCTACCTGAGTAATTTAAATGCTCAAATCGCTCGAGTATGTGTCCTCCAACTTTAATCGCAAGCCTCGCATTTTTTGTCCTGGAGAATCACATTACGCTTGTTTTCTTAAGATTTGTCTTCATTCCAAATATCCCGCTCTGCATTTCTAAAGCATTTTCCAAAGCTTGCGGTTTATTCAAAGATCCACTAGCTGATGCCTGATCGTCCGTGATTCTAACCGACTTTATCATATGCCCTCCTACTTTGAGTCCAACCTCAAGTTCTTCCTGTACTTGTCTTACCATTACCTCAGCATACATATTGAAAAGCAATGGCGACAACGAGAGCCCCTGCTTTACCCCTCGACCTATAGTTGCCCGTCCCAATTCCCCATCAGCCACTCTCACCTACGCCCTTTTCCGTCATATACACATAAGTTTCGGCCTCCTATCTCGCCAATCTATTCCCATTTTCTCGAGTTTTTAGTTATTTCTCGTTAGTTTATTCCAATTTACCCAGTCAAAATCTTTTTCAAAATCAATAAATCATGTGAAAACGTCCTGATTATACTCTATGTTTCTCTCTCTAAGTGTTCACATCACCGCTATTGCAGCCTGAGTTGACCGTCCTTTCCAGAATTAAAACTGGTCATCGCCCAAGTAGTTTTTGGCCATACTCTCCAACCATCTATTTATTATTTGTAGTAAACCTTTGGCTACGTGTGAAATTAAACTGATTATTCTATAATCCTCGCATTCTGATGCATTCTTCTTTTTCGGGATAGAAATAAGTACTGTTTTCACCAAGTCCTCTGGCCATACTCCTTCCTCGTATAGGTCCTACGTATTAGTTCAAAAAAAGCTTGGTGACCCTTCATTCCTAAGCTCTTTAGCCGCTCCGAAGGCTTGTTATCTACTCCTACAGCTTTTCTTACCTTCATCTCTTTCAATGCTTTCTCTGTTTCACTGTCGAGAATTATTGGTCCGAGGTTATCTTCGTCTAGGGTTTCCTCATCCTACATATCTAAATAAGTGGGCCTACTATCGCTGTCGTATAGCTCCTCCACATATTCTCGCCATCTTTCTTGAATATCTTACTGCTTGTTCAATATTCTACCTCTTCTGTCCTTAACCTTTGTTACCGTTTTCCCTCTCTTACCTCCCGATAGCAATTTTACTCTCGCATATAGCGCACCCACTTCCCCTTCTTTTTAGTTTCTCCATTTCCTTTGATTGCCTTTTAAAGCAATTTTCCTTCTCCCGATTGGTCATTCGTCGTAGTTGGTTATTTAACTCCTTGTATTTCGCCTTACCTACGTCGGTGTTGACGTTTTTTTCAATGTGTGACAATTCCTTCTCTCCTTCATTTTTCTAATCATTTCTTCCGTAACTCACTGCTTCTCTAACCTCCTCATTTCCACTGCTCCGATTGTTTTCTCGGCTGCTCTTACAATGCATGTTTTTTCCCATTTTTTTTTCGACTGTTCCTATTTCCTTGGCTTCGCCTATGTACCTTTACAATATCAGTTTGTATTCTCTTCTTTTTTCCTCTTACAACGCTTCCAAGTTTCATCTCTTCATCCTCAAACTTTTATTTGGCTTTTTGAAAAAACGTCAACATTCATCATTGCTAAATTATGATCTGAGTCTGCATCAGCCCCCGAATAGCTCCGCGAGTTCTTCACACTGTTCCTGAATCTTTACCTAACCATGATAGCGTCAATTTGATATCTCTCAGTGTCTCCCGGAAGTTTCAATATGTACCTCCTCCTGCGATGGTGTTTAAACCAAGTATTTGTTTCTACTAATTTATTTCTCCTACAAATTTCAACTGCCCTCTCGCCGCAATCATTTCTCGTTCCTAATCCATGCCCTCCCACTTCATACCCATCTCTCCCTATCCCCACCACTGCGTTCCAGTCACCGATTACAATTAGATATTTCTTGCTCGGGACTTCTCTGATTATCTGCTCTAGCTGTTCATACACCCCATCCACCTCTTCCTCTCTATGATTACTTGTGGGCATATACACATGGGCTAATACGAAATTTGTAGGGCGTGCTTTTCTTTCTATCACTACTATCCTGTCACTCACCTGTTCAATATTTACTACCCTCGTCCCCAAATTTTCATTCAATATTAAAGCTACCCCTCCAGTAGTCCCCGCTATTCTTTGATCTCACCTCGCTTAGCCCCAAGGTATCACCGGGGGCCTTGCCTCCCGAGGTCGTCATCTCACGCCACCCAATGGGACGGGCCCGACACCGGGCGGCGTCCCGTAGTTGCCAGGATTCATTTCTCTTTGAGTGACATTCATTTTCCAGGGTAGTAAAATAGTTGGGAGGGAACTCCCACCCCCACTTCTCAACAGTGTTTCTGATGTGACACCATCACGGGACTACCTTTTGTCTGGCTCCTACCATTCGACCTATCTGGCATGAGCAATGTTAATTGTTCCCGCCAGTCCAGCACTTGGGGTCATTGGAACGCTTATTATTATTAGAGACGCTGACAACAGGGTATTTATGTGTATCGTTTACTACGTCAGTGTTCTCTCATATGCATGCAGTGGCTCTATGAGAGCTAATTTGAAAATAGATATTGAAGAGTATATTTGTTGTAAGTATACATTAAACTTATCGATTACCCCCGAAGTAATCTATCATGGGGCCGTTGGGATTCCTTGCCCATCTTATACAGAATTTATTTATATGCGCGATCATGGGCCTGCAAGTTAATTTTATATTTAAATACTAGAGGCGCAAATATCCTTTGAAAATCAAATCTTGTGTTGTCAAGGAAATATGCTATTTTTTATTTCAAAGAAAAGTGAGATTTTTAGCCAAAATATGATTTTCAGACAAATACGAAGGAAGAAAGAAAATCGATTGAAATAGTTAGAAACTTCCTTTATTTAGCCATACGATAAAGAAACCCCCTTTATATAGCCATACAATAAAGAAACCCCAGCCCTCTATCTTGAGTAAAAATACTACTATAAAGTAAAAAATGAAACTACTGTACCGAGCCCAATGCTTAGCATGGACCACCAGGACCCTACAGAGGGGTCCTTGAGGGTCCAAAAGGCTTTTTAAAATAGCCTATTTTATTACCAAACATATTTTCTATCTACATGCCAAATTTTATCTCAATCGGTCCAGCAGTTTTTGCGTGATGGAGCAACAGACAGACAGACAGACACCATTACATTTTTATCTATTATTAGTATTAGATTTTTACACATTAGGTCGATTTGGTTTAGTTCCTATAATTCACTCTCTCGTTGACTCCTCTTGCATTTTGGATCTGCAGATTCTCGTAGTGATGGCAGAGACACTTTCCTATTGCAGCAGCACATTCATGAAGGTTCATACAAAAATTTTCTAGCCTCACAGTTACGGCACATGGATTCCATTCTACCAATGATTATATTTGTATGTGAATGATAATCCACTTCAGGCTTGAAATTGAACGGTGCTTTCGGCGAATTGTCTTCCACTCTTCACCTTGAATTAAGAATAAATTTCCGTACGACTACGTCCCATTTGAGCCGTAGCCGTGCGGTTTTGCGATTCCTGAGCTCATCGTTCCTCTCTCGTTGTTGCCGTAGCCTATCGTCATTTTGCAAGTCTGTCTGATTTCTGTGCAAAGCTGCCACTCTGTCTTGCTGGTCAGGGAGTCTCTCCTCGTGTTGGTGGGTAGTTACGCTATTTCATTATGTACTCGATTTCTTGGCCTCAGAAGACCTTCTACCTATTGACACCTTTCTTTTTCGAGCCATGTTTGGATATCGTTGTACAAAGTAAAGCATGTTGGACCACGGCAACGGCTATTTTGAATAATCAATTCACGTGATCAAAACTATCGATAGCAATCAAAATATATCGCGTAAAATGTATTTATTATATATTATATGAGTTCTTCTATTCAATTGATACGTTCTGGGCCTATATTCACCATATATCCATATGAGGTTCTGCTACAACGATGCTATCGGTCGTCAAGGGGACAGCGTACCAAAAACGCTGAATTTCAGCCATTTTATGATTGTTTTATCAAAATTTAAAGTGAATCGGTTGAAAAACAAAAATCGATTACAGTAATGAGAAGGTTTATTTGTTTTCTTTTCCAATGGTTTTTGTTGCGACTTTGTATGCATATTATTACTAACTTAAATATGCAAAAGAAAAAAGGTCTGTATGCCAGAAAACGAACTTTACATGTTTTTCTTATGGAAACGCTTTTACTCGTCTGTAGTTGAACCGGAGACCAATAGGTAAACATAAAGTAGCCATAAACCTTCCAAGTGACATAAGGAATCAGGTTACAAAGTTTTAAGTCATTCCGTGCAGTGGTTTGGTAGTTACAAGTGACCGCAAATTCACACTTTCTTTTTCATACATAAGATATAGTGTAGACTTGATAATTACTGTAACGTAAAATTTGTGAAGGTTAAACGTTTATTGGAAGCACAAATACCCACCTGTGAACTCCACTGGTTTTTCCAGGCGAATCAAAGCAATATCGTGCGGCTTGTTTCCGATCCCCATATAGCCAGGATGTGCAATCACGCACTCAACGTTTATCCTAACTGTAGGATCGTTGCGGCAAACTCCACCGCCGATGATATTCACATATTCCTTCTCGATACTCAGGCATTCATCTTCTCTCATCTCAGTGTTGTACTCTCCTAAAATGACCGTTGTACTGGAAAATCATGAATTAAACTGGCATGAATAGAGTCGTAAGAAAAGTACGTCAGTGATAAATCTATGATTTTGGATTGGGTTTGAAATATTTGCAAAAAAAAGTGCCAGAAAATGACTAAACGAAAATATGGTAAATAGAGTGATGACGTCGTTGATACATAGTTAATATTATGCACTATTTGACGGAAAAAAATATGTGCTTCACAACTAGAAAAGAGAAAGCACAGGAATGTGATCGTCGATTTAAAAATCACAAATGAGCAGGATAAACAATTTTACTAAGTTTTGTATTTCAATAACGGAGTTGCGGAGTAAGCAATCACTGAGTTCCTCTCGAATGTTTTCTTCTTGACGAGCTGGATATCAGAATATACTTTGTTAGGTCAAGCATATTGTTTCAAAAATTAATACATTTATTATAAAATCTTAGAGTATAATTCGCCGTGTCGCCCTTTCCTGTTCATAGGATAAATCCCTCATATTATCACTTGATATAGGGTGACGGATTTTTTTTTCTATTTGAAAAATATTTTCTCACATTAAGTTCTGCGTACTTACATGTTGTATCTAAACTCTGTGTGGCAATGGGCAGCAGTCAGCACATATCTTTCATTGATCAGTGAACCTCCGCATATGGTTTCGAAACCAGGCTCGTACACGCCTGTAAAAATACGAGACATATACTAATAGATTTAAAATACTAGGTCAATTTCTCATGGTTATTCGGCAGCACTTGTATTCAATAGAGCAGCGATGGAATCAAATATCAAAATAAGGATTCGTAAAATAGTTTCTCGGATATAGGACTACTTCAAATAATTACATGTTGCCATACCTCGCAGTCATCTTTCAAATGGCTAATGCTACCAGATTCGAAACCGAGAAGGTTCTCGATTCTAGAAATGTTTTAATACCGTCATTTAGCCTCAAATTACGTCAGTTCTCCTATTTTTGATAGTTCACTCTGCTGTTTAGTTTAAAATCTGGCTTAACACGCATAGCATTGCATAATTTGACCTTTTTCGGATGGACCTTGCTTCCTTGCCTTAGCAGATAGTTTTTGATTGATTAGCAAGGGGTAATTTTTCAAGTAGCCAATTCACTTGTAACAGATGTCCTGTTTTAAGAGATTTTGAATCACATATTTAATAATGATCCCATTAGTACTTTAACAATAAGAGTAACGATTTTTGCATGAGGTAAAAGTTAATAAACATGAATTATTATTTACATGTCTTACTGGTTTTCCGACATAACTAAAGTTTGCTTCAATGGTGTCAAAAAACCATGTTTATTTTAATTCCAAGATATGGTCAAATATTGCGTTTTTTACTTTGATCAACAGTGACATAAACTGTAAGGCGTGTCCAATTATGAGACCTTGATACCAATGATGTTAATTGCTTGCAAATTAAACTTTTCATTGACTTATAAATGCTTTTTAGAAAAGATGTAACAGTTAAATTAAGAAAACAGATGTAGCAATTTGACGACATAAGTTCAGCTATAAGAGACGTAGAGTATTATATCAGAGTTATTGTGTCGAATTTTTTTTAAAATGTACTTTTGAACAAAGGTTGCGAAGTATTTTAAAAGTTTTAAAAAATGTCACTTTTTATTAATTTCTTAGCATTACTAAAGAAATTTTACAAGCACATTTTGCTTACAATCGCCATACAACTCTGTAGCATTGAGGAGGTTATTTATACTCTTTTTTTCGATGTCTATTCTTAAAATTAAATTTTTGCTATATTTGTCACGAAAAAATAATTTTTAACAATTAGTTTGTAAAAATACCACACTGGAGTACTTTAGGTGACATTAATGTTTGCAGATTGTTAAATCTAGAGGTACATAAATGGACATTTTTGAGTCTCCCTTGGTCCAGGGAGAAACCGAGAAAAGCTTGGACCTGGTAGGGTTAATATTTTATTGGCCTATAAATAACAATTATTTTCGAGGGGAGCCGCTGTTTTGCTCTATGATGAATGCCCTATGATTCGTATTTTAGAAGCTCGCGCGCCAACACTCATTTGTTGAAATGACTCGCGCTCAACCCATTGTAAAATGGGTTTAATAATTCAGAAACCTTTGTGAGCATGCCGAAAACAACTCACCAAAGTTTCATCGTAATCTGATGAATGGTATTGGAACGCATAGAAGACGAGCAAACAAACATTCATTTTTATATATTATATTTAAATGTATGCTCAATGGCCCACGATTAGCGCTCCCGCCAACCTTAAACCACCTCTAATCGAAGACCATGATTGACTCACGCTTGGCTTCGATGAGGACGAGCCACGGAAACTCTCCGGGCATGGCGTCCTCGCCGCCCAAGATACGTGGACCCAACCTCCCGCAGTCCTCCGTCGCCAGTCGATGTAAGTTCTTCTTCTCCAGAGACAGGTCGCTCCCGGAAGCCGCAGCGAGGCACGCATCTGCCTGCGGAGACTCTTCAGTGAAGGTGGTGGTTTCTGGTTGCACCGTTGGCGGAGCCGGTGCCGGCGTGACTATTTTGCCGGTGGCGGTGGTAATCTTCGTGCTTTGAGAGGCATAAATTTGGATTAAAAAATGCTTAAGATTTCTAATGGAGACAAAATTTCTGAGAAGATTACTTAAAGAGTAATGTAAGGCAACAAGGCTTATTTTGCAAATCTACCCCTCCTCAAATCAAATCTCCTACCCAGGAAAACTAAAGTGAAAATTGATAAGACCAGTAGTTACACGTGGAGCGAAGACATGGGTCCTATCCAAACAAGATGAAGAAACACTAAGAAGATTTGAAAGGGAAATAATGAGGAGAATCTTTGGCCCAGTTACAGAAGAAGAAACGTGGAGAATAAGAATGAGCTGTGAGATAAGTAAAACATTGGAAGAGATGGATATAGTTAGGTTCTCCAAGTCATTGCGACTGTCTTGGTTGGGCCATGTTGAAAGGATGGAAGTGTACAGAATGCCAAAATTGTCCATTAATAGCTATATGGAAGGGAGGAGAGAGGAGAGGAAAACCACGAAAAAGGTGTCTACAAGATGTTGAAGAGAACCTGAAGACAATGGGAATTGGAAGATGGAGAGAGAAAGCGAAAAGGATAGCCGAATGGAGGCATATAACTGAGGAAGCCAAGACTCACACCGGGCTGCAGAGCTATGGAAGAAGAAGAAATTCCTAACATGCTATTGTCTCCCACTTCCATTAGTTTATTGGTTATTGGAAATTGTGGCTTTCAAAAATGGTGTTCATAGTTCCCCCGAATTTAATTATACGATGGTACGGTCTAGTCAAGAAGACAACTATTATACAATATCTCCCAAATGTATTTTTTTAAGACTGTTCCGTCTTTTTGGATAACGCGCGTCCGGATTTTAAAATGCCGTGAAAATTTTTCCGGAACGAATATGGAGAGCTAAGGTTTTAATAGTCTCTCTAAACAATTATTTATCTGAGACCAATTTTTCGGTAAAAATGGGCCAGGGGATGTTACATTACTTCGTAACCGGAGGCGAATTAAGTGAATGAAAACAATTGTTTTCTCAGACCAGTTTATCCGCTTTTTGTTTTGAACCATAGTTACTGAGAACTGTTTCAGATCTCTTCAATCGGAACTTTTCATCGCAGCGTGATAATTTTAAAGGCCGTATCACACAAGGTACTTTATCGCACAATTTGATGCATGTTTGGATGTGCATTGAAGCTTGCGTCATGTGAAGCGGTGAATTGATAGAAAGCATGCGCAAATACATCAACAAGAGAGGGGAAAATAACCTTATTTCGAGCCCACATTCCCGCATTACGAAAACAGATACTTAATTAAATTGTAATTTAAAGTGTGTTGTGTAAAACGGCCAAAATACAAAGTGTGCTGTAACGTTGGCGTCGTGTAAGTCCACAAGGATTCAAAGATTATGCACAACGTTTCCTGACTTGGCGGAAGCGGACGGTGATGCTCGCGAAGCTTGGTGATTATGACGTAATGGGACTTATAACGATGGCCGGAAGTTGGCGGCGCCCTCAACGGACGATGAGCTAACCTTGTCAAATTCTAACTTTTCCGTCACATTACTTCATCGGCGACCACTCAAAGGAAAGCTATAATTTTCGACATTTACGAAATTACTTTACCTGACTGTCCATCTTACTTTTTACTTCACTACTAAACGCTGCTAACTACATCTTTTTTGTTCCATAGTTTGAGGCTCAACTGTGTGGAAGTCGAATGAGTTTCACAAATTAAATAGTAACTTTTCTTTCTTCCACTGATCTAAATACATGATTCGTACCTATTATATCATCAAAGTGCTCTCGATTTTTATTCTTCAATGCTTCAGTCAATTCCTCTGCATTTCACTTTCGAACCTTTCTGTCCCTTCCTATCCTTTTTAGTTATACACGGCTTTCACCGCTTATAAGTTGTGGCCTGAGTCTGTATCCTGTAGACCCTGGATACGAGTTTTTTATACGTAGCTAAGTCTATCCATAATGAAATTCTGTTTTTCTCAAATCTAGTAGTCACTCTCTGCTTCTTCTATTTTCACTTCGTTGAGAGTGAAACCTGAACTATGTATATGTGAATAATTGATAATTTCTTCGGCAGGAGTCCACAGCTTTCTCGATGCGGTCATTTCTCTTTCCTAAAACATCATGGCCCATCTCCTGCCCATCTTTTCCATCACCAACCAATCATGCGTTCCAGTCACCCATTAACACCTAGCACTCCTAGCTATGCTACCAATTATTTTCACCCGCTGATCTTATACGCCATCTACTTCTTCATCTCATTGATTAGAAGTACACATGTCAACCTGGATTATGACTAAATTCGTTGGTTCTGCCTTTAGCTCAACGACTTCTATCCTTTTATTTGCCGATATAACATGGACTGCTTTTCTACCAAGTTTCCTTTTCACTGTGAATGCAACTCCACGCTGGCTTTCGTCCCCTCTTCTACATATCACTCTATAGCAATCGCTCCAATAATTTCCAAAATTTTACTTCGCTCAAACCTATGATCTACGCCCACCTTCTCCAATTCTTGCTTTATATTCTCTAACCTTCTCTCCACCGTAATGATCTCAAACCAGATCGCAAGCACGCTGTTCTAGCACGAAATAGCTTACCATATCTCTAAAACTCTCCATATCTAGTCTGGTCGTTGTGTACCTACCATTTCTTTTCCTTCTCTTCTGCTTTTGCATTCTCTTTACTTCTGAGCAAGGATGCTCCTTCCGAGGCCTGGCATGACACCTACTCCATTGGTCCGAGTATCGTAGTTTCCATGATTTATATTCACCTAAGAGCTATCCACCATTTTATGGATATTTGAATTGAGATGTATTCTATGGCTTGCTTAAGAGTGTTTTGACGTGACTCCATCACTTGAGAGGCCACACCACTGGGGTCAGACGCCTTTAGCAACTGCCTATCCGCGACGTTGCGCGGACAATCATTCGTCTCTCTCTTATGCTTCAACATATCATGGGTTGCCCCCCGTTCAGCTCTAGGTGTTGTTGAAGCAGCATAGAAACCCAGCTCCAACTTCGACAAGACTGTTGTTTTTTGGAATAGTTGTCTTGTACTATAACCTGCGAAATTAGAAAATTGCACGTATTTTTTACCAAACCTCGTCATCATCATTGGTTTTTCAATCCTAAGATTGGTTGACTGCAGCCCTCCACCCTTCCCTATCTAATGCTACTTCCCCTACCTCCTGGCATCTCTCTCTATGCATTTTCCTCTTTTTTTGGTCCATGAACTTATTCCTTGGTCTTCCTCTGGGGATTTTCCCTCAATTTTACCTTCAATTATGTTCCTCACAAACCCACTGCGTCTCAAGGTGTGTCCAATCTATCTGGTTTTTCTTTTCTGTATGGTGTTCCAAATGATCCTTTCCTCTTCTCCTCTTCTGTAAACTTCATCATTTCTTCTTTCGTCTGTCCATTTGATCTTCAGCATCCTCCTCCAGTACCAGGTCTCAAAGGTTTCTAATTTTTTTCTGGTCAACTTTTTGAATGGTTCATACTTCCAATCCATTGAGTGCTACGCTCCACGCGGATTTTTTCACATGGTATTTCCTGGTTTGTAGTCCTATCTTCTTTGAGCACAGCGTATGTGAAGAGATTTCTTCGAGAGTTATTGAAATGTGATTTCTTCGTATTTTGGCTAAACGCTGAAAAGTCTGCTCTTCGTGATTATAAGCATCTGTAGAGGGAGAAAATTTGAAAGATGGAGTAACTGAAATAGTTTAAAATAAAAGAATAAATTGGATTTGGGGAAAGCAAGGAATGTCAAGCAAAGGCTTCCAGAATATTACTATGCCCCAAATTGAAACGTAAAACTAGGAATTGGTCTGAGCCTGCCTAAAATAGCCCTGATAATTCAAATATCCGCATAGATGCCACATTCATCGCGCCTTCCCCCCGAGCTCTCCACATCCTTCGTTTATCGCATATATATAGGGCGATTCGCAATTGGCGTCGGCGTGAGCCTTCACTCCATCTGCGAGTTCAGTACGCTGATGAGTAAGAAAGCGTTTACGATTCCGTCTTAGCTTCAACCTTCAACAGTCATAAACCAAAATTCACTCTCCATAATGCAATCAAATTGCATTAGAGTGCGTGTTTTTGTACCTTAAGTTAATTTTAAAATACCATTCCTCCCTCCATAGCAGATAATAATTTAGCTAAATACTTGTGGGATCTTTTACCTTGGAGTCTTTGGCGGAGATATACGGCTTCCCTTGTGTCCACTTCCCAATAATAGCGCGAACGCGCTATGCGCCGTCCGAAAAGGATCCCCAAATTTACCCCAAAGGTCACCGGAGAAGGGTTTTTTGGGTTTATAGATCATTTGATTCCTGGTGTGGCTGGAAATCCTGGCTAAAAGCGATAAATGAAAGAAACGCTGTTATAGGAGGAACATTACAAATTATCGGTTAAGTTAAATACGACTCACACATCTGGTGACTATTACGTAATTGCGCTCATTGGTAGCCAATTCGAATACAGGACGGCCTATGCCGCGACACTGGGGTATTATTTTTAATTTCCCTAAACACAGCAAAAATCGGGGTTATTCCTTGAATAGTTTTGGGACAATAAATTAAAATCTTTCGTGACTCCAGCGTAAACCGCGAACATTTACCGTTCTCAACTGAAATAGTTAAACAAGACAATTGGTTGCTCCCTAATTACGAATGAAGGCTATTTTTTAACCCTTCATTCATCTACGATCTGAGAGCCATCCCTGCTGCAATTCGAATCCGTATGAAGTATTTATTAAATCAAAGCAAATATATTGGTTGAATGTTTTGCTTAAATTCAAAATAAATTATAGTTCGGAAGACGTTTGGTATATTTACTGAAACAAATGTAGTTTGGTGGAGAGGATCACAAGTATATGATTTATGAAATAGATTTCAGAACGGATAGATCCAAAGTGTCATGTACCCGCGGGCAATAATATATCATATGGTTGCGATGAATCTTGTAAAACCACCAGTTCACTTGTCTAAACTGAAAAACTTTTATGTTCTTTATAACGTATTTGACGAGCAACTCATGCCGCATGTAATATCCATTAAGAGTCGGTTTTCTTCATCTGTATTACTCTAGCTAATTAGCATAAGATTCTTAACCCGCGTATTACACATGAGCATTGCCTTCAAGAAAGCACACCCCTAGTTCCTGATACAGCCGTACATTGATTGCTCTCCTGACTGCTTTTTGGTCTGAGTCCAGCGGTCAGGGAAGCGTGAAGGTTTCCTCCTTGAACTGCGACATATAATGCATGCCCGCTATGAAATCACCCCGAGCCACACCCCTGGAGATTTTTCCGATGGTACTGCCGATGGCGAGCAGACATTAGGACTATATCAGGAATGGTGCATTAAGGTAATCTTTTTGCTGAGATCGTTTGGTCTATGTGAGACCAAAACGATGGCTCCAATGTACCAGCCTTCAATAAAATTTAACGTATTAGGCCATACCTTTTGGAAATCAATTGAAGATATCATGATCCCCAAAAGACAAAACTTTGTTATATATCCTCGGAATTTTTATTACCACACGCTGACCCAGGTTTCAAAAATTCTGTGTCATTTTCAAGGATTTCCGTGATGGCTTCCGCGGAGTCTTTAAGATGAAGAGAATGGTTTTCCGGGTCTTCTTCCGAGGATCTCCGATAACGCAGCCGAAGAGAGCCCAAAATAAAAACCTAGAGCATACGCTAGCCTGCCTTGCGTCACCGGAACCACAGACGAAATCGCGAGGGCCCTCCGTAAACACAATGTCAATTCAAGTGTGTTACGAAAACAGCGGATCTCCTCCTCGTCTCCAACGACCGCCTCCCGTAAGACATATTTCGATGAATTTACCAAATTAAGTGCAGCCGCAGCCACTTCAGGATCGGCCAGACCTCAAGAGCACTGAAATGCTGGCTCCAAGCACAAAATAGGGCCGTGAAAAGTCGATAACTCCGCTAGTCGGCGGTCTCAAAAAATCAGTGGAGTGAGCCCACACACATCATTGACAATACCACATTACTGATGAAAGTTGGCCACTATTTCCCCAGAATCACATGGAAAGCAATAGAAATAGCGAAAATGCCAAAATATTGCAACCAAGAGGACCACTACACTCTCACTACCACGTGGAAACGGATTTTGAGTAGAATGGACCAATCAGGACACACCTCCATCCGAAGGCGCGAAATTGAAGTAACATAAATCAATGGACTGGACTCTGCATGGATAATTCAGCGGACCTGAAGAAGCAAGATGGAACTCTAGCGATATATTATCCGCAAAAATGGGGAGATACCGAAGAAGACCCAGAAAACAATTCTTTATATTGTTTTCAAGGTAATGAAACTATGGAAATAACACGGTATTGTCAAAACCTGGGTCAGTGTGTCATAAGAAAATTGAGTGGAAATATAACAAAGTTCTGTTTTTTGGCATCAACCAGTTTTCGGATTGAAAAACTACCAGTTATATTCCTTCCCTGGGAAATCTCAGGCTGGTTCAGAGTAAACGCAACTGTCCAAAAGACAATGTAAGCGACCATGGTGTTTGTTCAGATAGTTATGTATAAAAGAGCTTGAGTTTCCATATTACAACATATAAAACAAAAAAATTGGGTAAAAAAAACAAGCAAACTTAGTTGATACGTAAGAAGTAACAAGCTCTTCTATGAAGTAGAGCATACAACAATAATGTAAAATGTTTTAAAATGTCTAATATGCCAGGCTTGTTACTACCCATTTGTGTGAATAGGCAAGGGATCTTCCGTAATATCTTGGTTACAGAGTCTTTAGAAGTGCTACTCAATTGATTAAAAATTTCAAGTCGCCAATTCAACCGCTATACATCAGAAGCGTTTCAACTAACTATCTTCGTCCCTGCGGCGCTTTGCCCTCGACCTGTATCCTGCCCTCCCTGTATCGGCCCCATAATCAAAAATTGTTTTCGTTCTCGAGGACACTTACGGACGCAGAGTTTCTCTTCGAAATCACATTTTGAAAGACATGAAGAATATTATGTATCAAAACCTCGACGTTTATCGGTATATAACGACTATTTTACTGCTTTCACTCTAAAAATGGGCTAAAATAGTTTCCACCGTTTTCTTTATGTAGTAAGATCAATAATAATTCAAACGGCGTTTAATTCACATTTAATATAAGACGATGAGTTTTTTAGTCGAATGAAGAAGGTTTCTGTATGACGCGTTCATTAAAAATGGCTTTGTGAAACTTTGAAATCGAAAGTTTTCAGAGAATATCGAAGATCGGCTTTCTTCATGAAAGTCATTGAGATTCGAGCTGCTTCTACTTGTTAAAACGTGAAAACTATGGAAAAGGAAAGTTACGCCACATGCAACAATCCGTTGGGATTGACCATAAAAATTTCCATCCTTTGCGCTGTAAAAAAGGCACATTTTGAATCTTGGCCAGCTTTTTTTCGATTTCATCCCACTGTGCACCGGTGCCAATGGGAAACCAAGACTCCGGAGGTGTTCTAATCCGCGTGAAGGCATTATGGCAATATTCAATCTTCCTCAAATTCGCGAAGTGACGCCAACATTTCAGCCTTTGGACCAACTTCACGCTCGCGTCAGGGCTGGTATGGGTTAGGAAGAGAAAATATTTCATAGCCGGCCGTACCATTCCTACTCCCTCACTATGGTGTCCGCTACGGCAAGAGTCATGAACCTCGAGTGAAATTTCTTACGCATAGACTCGTCAATAATTCTGCCAGTATTTAGAATAGGAATTGCAACAACAACCCCAGTGACGTTATGAGCTTTCCTTTGGTTTTTAATTCTGTTCCTCTAGGAGACGGCTGTCGTCAATAAATACTTGTTTGACGAATTTTCCGACCACGCTCGACGTACGGGTGCCGATTTGATCAAGTCTTCTCGGGTTTCCAGCCGGGTCAGGAATGGCATTGCTGTCAACGCTGCCAACGATAGTGAATGAGTAGGAATGGAACAGCCGGCTATAATAATTAGCCTTGACGATGATGGCAGAGATAGCCATCGAAACGTTGACAACAACGGTCTTGCTGACTTGGCTGGAAACCCGAGAAGATTTCATCATCCACATTTGCCGGGGAAAAAAACAAATCCTTCGAGTGCTAACTTGTTGTCCCACTTCGAAAATAATTATCTGGGTCGTTTTGAATGTAGTAAATATTGGAAAATGGTCTCCGCACCTATCATTGCAAGCTAGAAATGTACTCACGTCTACAATCCACTTCTAAGATGGACGATATGAGAGTGAAGATTAGGAGAGGCAGAAGAATCCGTTTCAGTGATGCGGAAGCCATGTCGATCTCCGGAGTGATTTTTTGATGCAGTCCCCGGCGCGTAGAGACGGACATGTGCGTCAGACTAATTCGAAAACACGACTGCAACCATTAAAAAAAGTTTGCTTTGGGAGTGTCGGAAATACTTCCTTCTGGGTCCGGAGGAAATAAGCGATGCCACTCCACCTTTCCGGTGTGGCAGAACTCTTCCGCCTATCTGAAAACTTGGGGATTAACTCGCCCGTAAACACCCGGATGTGGCGACGTTATCTCTTGCTGAGAGTCATAAAGGTTCACTGTGATCGCACTTGTCTGATTAACCTAAAATTAAAGAGCTGGAATACCCTTCAATTCGCCCCGACGCTTCGTAATGTTTCTAATATAGGAGCCCAATGTCAACGTCCTGTAACTCTACACTCTTCCTCCGCTCCTTAAATTACCCTTCCTTAACCAACTTATCGAACATTGCTCATTTTCTGCAGTCACCTCAGTCGTTTGTCACACACCCATCTTAAGAGGCACTGGAGGTTTAAAGCGGCCACTGGAATCTTTTTACACTTATAAGTTTAATTCCTCTATTAAGAAACCATTATAGTGGACTTTACTTTCTTCGTATATTTTGAACTCTGCATTGAATAATATATTTCTTCTGCATCGTTTTTCCACTAAGTTTTCTTTCCGGATGGAGCGATCTTTTCTCTCTATTGTCCAATATCTTTGCAAATAATGTCAATTCCAACCGTTTCTTCATATGTCGGGCCGTATTAAATTATTGTGTATTTGTTATTATATCTGTGTAAATGTTTCTTTCTTTAGTTTTGTTATTTGCCTTTCATTAAATTAGCATCATTGATGTGTTCGGACCATTTTTCAAATTAATATTTCTGTTTGTGGCCTTGAGAACCCTGGTGTAAAACACGGAGACTACCTTACTCTTCAGCACGGAGGCAGCTCGTAGGTAATGGACTCTTTCACCGCAAAAGGGCATTCTGTTCAACTTCCATCATGTTTCTCTACTACTACAAAATAGATTATAAAAAGACCTATGACATGACCCATCACTTGAAACAAATAAACTTTCATAGGCATTAAACCGCTCTTTAGATGCTATTTTTCCCCATTTTCACCTGCAATCTTCCTACCTTCGTGCCACTGAGAATGGCTCTCCTTACTCCTTTTCCCGTCGTCATCTAAACATTCTCCATTTGATCACGGCCTTCAACATCCGAAGCCACTCCTTGACGGAAGCGCAACCTTTCTCCGGATGTAAACAAAATGGGGATGGACGACGAGAAAAAATACATAACCCCATGGCCTCGCATACACGTTACTCTCTCTGATGGACATGGGGAGAGCTCCTTCGCCCCGCTTCGCTGCTGGCAAGAGTGGACGGCAATCAACGCAATGTCCGCCGCCCCCTGAGCGCCCGTCGCCGCTTGCCTTTGAGGCTTGGAAGAGAAATGCTCGCACGCTGGGAAACCTGTCGCTCATATTACGTCGGCGCCTGCTGTAGTCCTTCGTCGCACGTCATACTTTCTCCAACACCAGTCTCCCTCCGCTTTCCTCCCCATCTCATGTCGGCTTACTACATGTCTAAGTCCACCAGCTACCCCGGAGGCCTTTTCAAGGGCGTGTGGCAGGCGGTAACTCCAAGCTAGGTGTGAATCAACCTTCTGAGACACTATTCCGGAATTCCACGTAGAAAAAAAAATATCTCTTCGACCAGGAATGGAATCGAGATCCCTCGGTGTCGAGAATTCATTGTGTTCTCCAATGTTTGCGGCAATCGCTATCGCTGACGATGTTCACGTAAGTTTCTTCTTTTCTCGACCATTTTGTTTAATGAGGATATTTTTAGGGTTGGATTAGATATTGGGGAGGCGACCGACAACTAAGGTTATTTGCGCCATAGGGGATAGGTAAGGAAGGAAGGGTGGATAGAAACCCGGCGTCGGCATTAGCCTGCTCTTAACGAAAGGTGCCAAGGGGACCATGGTTTAACGTCTCATCTGACAGACAGAATACTGTACTTGAAGTCCCCTCCACAAGACACTGAAGGAGGGATCAGGATTTCTCGGAAAAACATCCTCCTCTGCTGGGATTTGAACCCTGACCGCCTCTTTGGTCAGGCAGTACCCTAGCCACCATACCAACCCGATCCCTCATGATATTTTTATCTTAATTGAATCGATGTATTAGTTCTTTATCATTGCTGTTGCTGTAAGATCAGCAATGTTATATGACAAATGTAAATCAATTATGAATACTCAAAAATTCAATTTTTGATATCAGTGAATTAATTCAACCAATATAAATCAATAATATAAGTTCATTATCATTGTCATTGAATGATGATACTCAATTCTTAACCCTGGTTTTGTAATGTATGTAGCTCTAATGATGCCGATTATATTTTACGAAACGCGGGATTAGGGACTAATTGAATTCATTTTAAACCGAATGACCAAAACTTCAGAAAACAGGATATTCACACATTCTGTCTCGATACTCAAGCATTCATAATTGCTCGTCTCATTGCAGTATTCCTTAAAAACGACCAATGCTCTGAATTATCATAGAAACCAGAAAATTAGAGTTTTTCGAGAAGGTGGCAGTCGGGAGAATGCCGACAGAAGTGAAAGCTTAAATTAGTTATGTTAAATCATCGGTTTATATTGGGAAAATAAACTTCTGGATCTCAAAAATAGAAAAAATGAATATTCATCGTTAACTTATATTTTTCATATTATTCTCACTGACCTACAGCAAATGTGATGATGAACAACTGATATTTATAAATCCCTAAATTTCTGCCATAGTTTGCAGTAAATAGATTGGGCCATAGTTTCAGGTTTAAATATATTACAATTCCGTGTCGTATTTATTAACAAATTAGATGCTGTAGTCCAGCCTAATGCTGCTGCTCATTTGCCTGTATCATCTAACCACATTCCATGATCCTGTTTTTCTTGGGAGCGGCTAAAATTATTTTCCAATCATTCAGCTTGGGTTTTTCTTATGGCAAAAGCTGCTTATAATTTCCAATTGATTCGTCATAGGCTTATAAATTCCCAACATATTTTTATGGTTTTTTCGCTTCAGCAATATTGTTGGACGACAGAGGGGTGTTTCACAAAAAACGTGTGATTTCGAACAATTTTAGGATTTTTCTAACGTATCAGGAATCCGATAAAAACTAATTTCGGTTGAACTAATAAGAATTTTATTTCTGTTTGCATTGTCTCGACTTCGTACGACTAATTTTCATAGTTTAAATTCACGAGAGAAAAGATGATTTTAAGCGAACAAGCGTGACCCATTTCATTTCTGTCGCCAGTAGGCATATTCTTCTGCATACAAAAATTTTTGGTCAGGTTCCGATGAAGAAGTTACTTCTTCAATAACGTATGCTGATATGTATATGTCTTTGACTTTGCTTGATGCTTTTTAACTGCTTGTGGATACAATTTCTTGAAATATGAGTTATCAAAATTAATCTCAGCACGTTATTGGGCTTACGGGTTACGTATAACGTGGATACTCCACACCAGGCAGACATTACCCTTCTCACACACTATTACGGAATTTCACAGAGGAGAGAAATCATTCGCCTTGGCTGGAACTGTATATGTGATTCATTGATATCGAGCCAAATGCTTCAGAGGATTGGAAACTAAATCAAGATAATTTAAACATGCAAGGGCATATGTTCAATGGGCATTTCATCACCATTTTCCAAGTCGATGGTGAAGATATTTCGTGAAAAAATAGATTCAGCAGTAAAATGAATGTTATTTTGTATTATTTGGTGTAATCCTCTCATTTTCAAATAAAATAGTTAAATAACTTCTTAATATTTCAATGCAGTTTATTAACATTGTACAACTGGTTTCCCCCTGAAGGCATTATCAGGCACTAATAATTATTAATAGTACCCATAGTACCTGATAATGCAACCACAAGTGAAGCTGGTCGTACAGTGTTAAGACAACCTAGTTGAAATTAAAAAAGTTCTTTTCCTTACTTTCTTAGAAAAGGGCCTCAGTAGCAGGTTTCAAGATCTTCAAAACAACAAAAGTAGTCTAATTTTACATTTACTCTTTTTAGGAAAAGAATATTTTTAATGCCCACTGACACACCGAATGTGAACACCACGAAATAGTCCAACACTATTTGTTGGTGATTAGATAAGTACGCCGTGCTGCAGGAGGGAACATTTTGATGCGACGAGTCAAAATCCAGGCCTTTATTAGTAATTTTTTTAGTCCGCCCAGATAAGCCGACCATGAACTGGAAAGTGCATTCAGCTAATTGATAATGCAAACCTGCGGATTTAAACTTTCCAATCATTGCATAATGCTTATATTTATTATATTATGTTATTTTATGTTAAGTTACGTTATATTATGTTATATCATATCATATATCATATCATATCATATATCATATCATATCATATATCATATCATATCATATTATATCATATCATATCATACATCATATCATATACAAAATCATACAAAAGGAAATGGTTCCAGGCTTGACTTTGTGGAAGTGATTCATAGTAACTTAAATGAAACTTTGTATACTCCACTATAGATTTAATAACACGACCCGGATTTCGACACTTCCTGTCATCTTCAGGTGACACTTCAGGTGACCTGAAGATGACACGAGGTGTCGAAACCCGGGTCGTGTTATTATCTCTATAGTGGAGTATACAAAGTTTTATTTAAGTTACTATATCATATTATATTATAATTTACCAATTCTTCAGATTACTACTTGGCTTTCTGCCACTTGCGACTGATTTTCCGACGCACAACTTTCACTTGACATTCACTCTTGTCTACTTTCATGGGCGGATCCAGTCGCTCGCAATACCCAACAAACGATAAAAAACTATCTTTCTCTTCTTTTGCCCTGGGCGAATAATAGGCCAATTTCCCAACCCTCCTGCCTTATTTTTAAGGGCTTTGTTGAAAATAAAAAACCGCCAGGATTCACTTCGTCCCTGGGTCCGGTCCAATGGCCTGGGTGTTTGTTGCTCGGGGGATTATATCCTTCCGGGACTTAAGAGCCTAGTAAATAAAAAATTATAGGAGGCTCAGCGAAAGACGAGAGGAAATGGTCGGCAGGCGGCTTTATTGGTCCCGGCTTCTTAATCCCAACCCTGTCTGCTTCCATTCCAATCACTCATCACCCAATGAGCTCTCAGCCTTCAATCCCACTGCACCCTCTTCCGTTTCTGTCCGATTCCGTAATAAATATACCCTCATACTATGACCCCCAAGTTAAGTTGGAATATCCAAAGGAGCTGTGTCAATCAAAATAAATAATGTATTCCACCTTTTTATTTTTTATCTAATATATAAAATTAAATGCTTGTTTGTTCGCCTTCTATGCGTTCCGATACCAATCATTAGATTACAATGAAACCTAGGTGAGTTGTAGTGCGCGCACCCACGAAGGTTTCTGAATTATTAAATCTATTGTACAATAGATTTAGCGCGAGTCATTTCAGAAAATGAGTGTTGGCACGCGTGCTTCTCAAACAGGCGAGGAACGACAAGCAAGCAACGGAGCAGGTCGTTTACGAGATTCTCAATCGCGAGTATCAGAATAGCATCCGTGAGTCATAATATCGTGTGCACGAGAATCATATCAGTGAAACATAATTTGTGTTAAAAGGGACGTTATTTATTTGTCAGAATAAGATTAGGTGGATTGTTTGTTTTTTTAATTCTTTCATTCGATATTTGAATACGTTTCGTTTATTCCTAAAATTGGATTTTAAAGCTGGAAAAGTAGTAGAGGAATGCGGGTCCGGGCACAGCACATTTCTGCCTAACCTCAAGGGGCAGGGCATCCATCTTGAAAACTATCGATATATCGCAAAAGTCGCACTCTGATTGGTGCACGTGACCACAAAAGTGGCGCCGCGAAGTGGTAAAAAGGGTGAATTGAGGTAAGATTGGGTCATCCATGTTGAAAATATCGATATATACCTCCGGGGGTCGAGTCGTCCATCTTGAAAATATCGATATATCGCAATAATCGCACTCTGATTGGTGCACGTGACCACGAAAGTGTCGCCGCGTGGCGGTCAAAGAAAGAGGTGAAGCCGGGTCGACCGTCTCGCGAAAAAATATCGATATATATCGCGAGCGTCGCATTCCGGCGTGGGGGGAGGGGTCGGATCCGACCGGAATCACCAACGCGGCGCGTATTTTTAAATTAAGCGGTGAAAGTTTATTTAATATTTATTTCTCAACGAATCGCAGGAGATCTCCTCCACCCTCTGAAGGTATATAAGCGCATGATTGAACGCCATCCGCAGTGTTGAGATGTCTCTACTAGCAGTCAGAGCCGAAGTCGGCGGAGGGGTTCCTCTGGTCGTCCATCCCGTTCCAGTCTTCCAGACCAGTTATAACCGCTATGCAGTGCAGCTTCGCGAGTTCATGCTCAACGAAAAGAACGAGACGGATATAAAGGATGAGGGTGGATGCGTGGAGAGCTTGTGGGACCTCACCCTGCATCTGAACTTCGATAGGAAATGCTTCATCACGGTGACATATCAATATTCTAGTGTCCGCCTCGCTGGAGAGAAAATTGTATTCTCGGGATTTCAGCGGAAGTTCAATGAGACGGCAATTAGCCGTTGCTTTTTACCATCATTGAAGGAGTTCATGGGGCCGAACGTGGACCAACAAGGAAGAAAAATTTGGCCAGATGGATTTTTTTCCGATATCGAAATCAAAGTGTACGAAATAGGCGATGATGTGGTAAGCTCACCGCGCTTTCGAACAGGCCTCTGCTATGAATTGAAAAGCGATGGAGATGCACCATTGGGTGGTGTGGTGTATGAGTCGACTTCAGACGAAGAAGAAGAATGGCGAGGTTTTAACTCGAGATATAACTACAGGAATACGTCATGTGGGCCAGGTGAGCTAATTGCATTCTACGATTTTAAGCTCGTTCTCATTCCTCCCGACGATATTCATCATCGTGAATCTGCAGCGTGCGAGAGTAAGTTACTGCCGAATTGTGCAGCGAGTGGCCGCAAGACGTCCGCAAGGCGAATGTTAAAGTGAAGTGTGTGTGTAGGAAGTGCTCCTCTCCTCATCGGTATTGGACAATAGCGAAAAGAATTTGGCTGTTTTCGAATCACTTGATATTAAACTGTTTCCAATATTATGTTTTCAAATAAAAAAATGTGATGAATATACTCTGCATTACCATTCTTTCGCATGGTGGTTAAAAAAAACTTTCAACATTCTCAAAATATTCGATTTCCGACATCTGAGGAACAAGTCGTAACTTAATCACTACCTCGAGAGGTTAACTATCAGTTACAGTTCATGCGTTGAAGAGTGAACGAGTGCAAAAATGGGAGACGAGAAGAAGACTGTGAAAGATTAGGAAGAATTTTTGATAAATGGATCGAGAAAAAAAGAAGCCATCGTTCGCATGCCCAGACGTCGCCGTCTCAGGTTGGAGGGGAAGCATGATGGTGGGAGCCATTGGATTAAATTAGTCTAAAGAGGAGGAGTGAGATCGAGGTGAAGAAAAAGAGTCAAAAAATAGTAATTTTGAATGAAATATTTTATTAAAAATTAAAATAAAAGTTTGTAACCCTTCACAAGTTTTTTAAATATTAAAAATCACTTAAATTGCTGATGTAAGTGCTGTCTGAGTCCTCGTCCTCGTCCCAGCGGTCCACGGAGCCGTCCGAGAGGTCGTCTTCGTTTTCTTCTTCCTCTTCGGATGGTAATTCGGATGGTAACATTCCGCAATTAGGCAGCACCGTTACCACTGCATACTCTTCATTAAAGGGGAGCAACCTTGTACACCTCCTGCAAGCAGTGGCAGGCTTCGACTGTAAAGGTGGAAATTTCCGGCAGAGCTGGCAGGGAGAAATGTGCGGGTTATCTGCACCATTTCTCACCATCTCATGCCCCTGCATTACTGAAATGAAGGGCATGTTCAGATCTTCAAAACAATTAACGCAGACGGAGACGACTCTGGGGAAGAGCTGCCTGCACTTCTTCCTGAGAAACCTGCCATGCACACGGAACATGACGAATCTCACGCATGAGTACAACGGGCTACTTGAATTCATGGTATTGGTAGAATGAATCCCATAGCATTAGCGTTCCTTCTTATATGCACGTTTCTCATCCCCTCCACAGAAAAAAAGCGGAAAAGTGCTATCCCTGTGGAGGGGGATGGAAATTTATCATCGTGAGAACGAGTTGTGGAGACAACTAGTCAAACATATTTAGAGCGAGCGGTAGGAGTGAAGGAGGGGTGGGAATTTATCATCGTGAGAACGAAAGTTTTATCAGTTCTCAAGAAAGAAAAGACAGTGGAAGGCAAGTCAAACAACCAGGCAAATAAATAAATTAAATTGCTTCCATCTTAATCTGATCTGAGTGCTAGTTGAGGTGAGGATCAATTTAAATGAAATGCCAATTCATATTTGATTGTAATAATCTGATCTGAGTGCTAGTTGAGGTGAGGATCAATTTAAATGAAACGCCAATTCATATTTGAATGTAAAATTTTATCATAATTTTTATTAAAAGAAATCTTAAAAGACTGCTTCTATCTTAATCTGATCTGAGTGCTAGTTGAGGTGAGGATCAATTTAAATGAAACACCAATTCATATTTGATTGTAATAATCTGATCTGAGTGCTAGTTGAGGTGAGGATCAATTTAAATGAAACGCCAATTCATATTTGAATGTAAAATTTTATCATAATTTTTATTAAAAGAAATCTTAAAAGACTGCTTCTATCTTAATCTGATCTGAGTGCCAGTTGAGGTGAGGATAACTTTTAAATGATAAGCCAATTCATATTTTGAATGTAAAATTTTATTAATTAAAATTATACATATAAATTCACACACCACAGCCACCACACAAGAGTCACAAACAACACAGCTATTAACATATCCGCACCGCGCTCTAGAAATAGCTTAACCCTAACTCCTGCAGAGGTTTTCTAGAACGCGGTCGGGTCGGCCGTTTTCTTCGCGATGAATTCCCCCGTGGAGGTGATGGTGGTAAAAACTCGGGAGTTGTTAGGTCGTCCGAAGTCTCCCAGCGGCGCCTTTCGCCGACCGGTTCGGGAGACTGGGGGAGGACCACCCACTCAACCCTCCTCTCCCATCCATCCTCCACCGAAGGCCCAGGCAGGGGAGAGGGGATAATATATTCCTCATCGCCAGTCGGTGGCTGCGATGGGGGGTGGGGCTCTGCGGCGGCGGCCCGCCCGACCGGTTCGGGAGACGGGGTGGGAACCACCCACTCAACCCTCCGCTCCCACCTGTCTTCAATCGTGGGTGAAGGGACTAGCCACTCTGCCGATGGTTGCGACGTGGAAGGCTCGAGGACGTGCGGCGTGTGCCAATCTCGGGAGGGGGATGGGGAAGGGTTAGGCAGGTGAGCGGAGGCGGAGGAGGAAAGGTTCAATGGTTCACTTTGTGGCGGAGCATGTGCCGCGAAATTCAATGCGGCAAACCCGTCAGCAATATCTCGACCCTCCCCACAAACTAAACATTGGGAGGTTGGCCTCACCAAAGTCGTTATGCCCCCAGCACAAACAGAGCAGGTGCTCAGTAAAAGGGGGGCTATGGCGGAGATGTGACGCCACTCCTTAACTACGAAGGACTCCCGCGTCGCACACTCGAAACAGAGAAGCTTGTTCTCCCAAGTGTAGCACAGTTGAATGGTTGTACAAGTGGGCTCCATGATGTCCAATGTGAGCTCTTCCCCTGCATGCGAAGCTTTATAAGTCAGAACCATCACGTGACTTGAGCGTCATATCGTGGAGTGTGAGGTCGTTCTGCGGCTTTCTCGGGTCAGAAATAAGATGCTGGGAAAGCCTGTTTTAGTTTCTTCCCGAGCCTTGAAAGATACGAAATGCGTAAATGATACACAAGCCATCGTTGAGAAAGCTGGTCTTAGCGAGGTCCCTCAACGCAGCGTGGGATAGCCTTCAAAGATACGAAATGCGGTTAGTATGATGACGCAATACCCTCGCTGTGGGAAGTGAAATCTTTGAACGTGTTTCGACCACGCCTTGAGAGGGCCACTTTCAGAAACTTCCCATAGCCTTCAAAGATAAAAATGCGCAATTTCCTTACCACACGTGCGGTTAGTATGATGACTCAATACCCTCGCTGTGGGAAGTGAAATCTTTGAACGTGTTTCGACCACACCTTGAGAGCGCCACTTTCAGAAATTTCCCATAGCCTTCAAAGATAAAAATGCGCAATTTCCTTACCACACGTGCGGTTAGTATGATGACTCAATACCCTCGCTGTGGGAAGTGAAATCTTTGAACGTGTTTCGACCACACCTTGAGAGGGTCACTTTCAGAAATTTCCCATAGCCTTCAAAGATAAAAATGCGCAATTTCCTTACCACACGTGCGGTTAGTATGATGACTCAATACCCTCGCTGTGGGAAGTGAAATCTTTGAACGTGTTTCGACCACGCCTTGGGAACGTTAGTTTTAGAGTTTCCCATAGCCTTCAAAGATAAAAATATGCGCAATTTCCCTATCACACGTGCGGTTAGTATGGTGATGCAATACACTCGCTGTGGGAAGTGAAATCTTTGAACGTGTTTCGACCACGCCTTGGGAACGTCAGTTTTAGAGTTTCCCATAGCCTTCAAAGATAAAAATATGCGCAATTTCCCTATCACACGTGCGGTTAGTATGGTGATGCAATACACTCGCTGTGGGAAGTGAAATCTTTGAACGTGTTTCGACCACGCCTTGAGAGGGCCACTTTCAGAAATTTCCCATAGCCTTCAAAGATAAAAATGCGCAATTTCCCTATCACACGTGCGGTTAGTATGGTGATGCAATACACTCGCTGTGGGAAGTGAAATCTTTGAACGTGTTTCGACTACGCCTTGGGAACGCCAGTTTTAGAGTTTCCCATAGCCTTCAAAGATAAAAATGCGCAATTTCCCTACCACACGTGCGGTTAGTATGATGACGCAATACGCTCGCTGTGGGAAGGGATAGGCTTTGCACGTCTTCGGGAAGTTGGGGAAGGAGAAGAGAATATATATAGCCATGAGAGGGAAGAATCCATAGCACTTGCAGACTCTTGGTGGACAGAGAGTGACGGAGAGACAAACCAGAAGGACATCAAGAACAATCTCGAGAAGTGAGTATGATTCTTCGATATTTTTTAATAATTTCTATTTTTATGTTTAACAAAACATGTGTATCTGATGTTTGATATATTTTTTCCTTTCAGATGACCGCCATGAAAGGAAAATTAATGAATCAGCAGGAAGAAGTGACAGTAGTGCGCAAAGAAGATTTGGAGCAAGATTTAATGTACCCAATAGAGAAGCTGGAAAAAACTACTACCCGATACGGAGAGGTGCTGATAGGGTACATACATTTCAAAGGAAAATCGAGGAAAATATATTTACCTAAGTACTTAAAATTATCGGAAGATGAAATTGTAACATTTAACAAAGAGCCCTGGAAGCACGATGTAAATGTTATTAAAAATAACGATTATATAACTATAAAATAAATGCTTTATTCTGAAGGGTTTTTAATTTCTGTATCATCACTAAAATTGAACAAGGTGGTAAAATAAAGATGGTAAAAAGAATAAGAATACGTATAACACGGTGAAACAGGCTATAAAATGTTTGAAAAAAAGAATTGAGTTACCTCTTAGATGAGTAATGAAGAAAAAGAGTCAAATATGAACTGGAGGAAGAAAGAAAGATAAAAACTGAGCTGACGCTTTAGCCCTGCCCCTTTTGGAATAAATGCAGAATTTCAACCGAAAAATCTTCATTCCCGAACTCGAAAGCCATGGAGGAGTTGGTTCTTTGTCAAACGTGCTACGTATACTACCAGCCTAGATACTTGGCATCCCACGAGATGTCGGAGGTACATCACCGTCATGCTATTTGCGGGGTTCAGGCCGGTGGAGGAGGAGAGCCCACGATTCTAGAGTTGGAGTCTGCAGTACGCAACCGCCTAAAAACTTACTGGGTGAGTGGTGGAAGAGTGCATACGGACATGGTCAATTTTTTGGATGGAATCAAAAATCTCTTAATTGGGAAACTTCGCGATTGTTTGGAAAATACAGCTCTGAAAATTAACATCTTGGTGAAGGCTAAATTTCGAAAAGATGAAGAGGGACAGGATCGGTGTTTTAAAACAAAAAATGTTCGGGTTTTGCAAGCAGACAATGTAGGTGAAATTTTGGATAGGTTGTTTGCAAAAATATTAAAGGAAAAATCCGATAGCTCCGCTAAAGGCTCCGGATGGTCCCTTAGTGAAATTTTGGGATTAGAACTGAGGGTGAATCGTTACCAACCACTTAGAGGATCCTCCTTCATAGACCTACCGACTAGAATTTTACGAACATTCAGCGTTATAAATATTCAAAATAAGGATGATTTCTGTTTTAAATATGCAATTTGGGCTAAGAATGTCCACCGCAATGCTCATAGAGTTACAAATTACACAACGGATGAATTTCTCAGAGGGTACGATTGGAATTGCATCAGTTATCCTGTGGATATTTCCCAAATTGCAATATTTGAGCGAAGAAATAATATTTCCATCAATGTTTTCGGCTTAGATGAAAGGAATAACGTTTATCCCATCAAAATTGTGGATAAGGAGCTTGAGGACCACCGCGATCTTCTTTACCTAGTTGAGGGAAAGAATTCACACTTTTGTTATATAAAAGACTTTAATAAACTGATGGGGAGTCAGATGAGTAAACATAAATCGAAATTATATATTTGCAAACGCTGTTTAAAGCATTGCTTTTCAGCGGAATCCCTTGTTCAGCATAACGAGGACTGCGCGCGAAATTCACCTAGCAAAATTATTCTCCCCGAAGGTGATGATGCTTATTTAAAATTCAAAAACTTTTCTCACACAGCCTACCTTCCATACGTCGCATATGCAGACTTTGAGTGCATCCTATCTAATATCAAAGGTTGTTCTCCTCAGAGCGAGCATTCATATACTGAAGCGCGACAACGGCATGAGGTGATGTCTTTCTGTCTTCTTTTGGTTTCAAACACCGGTGAGGTTTTTGAGCCTGTTCTATACAGAGGTAGAAATGCAGTGCAAGTCTTTCTCGAAAAACTTAAGGAAATGTCACTTTTCGTGCGGAGGGTCTATAAGAACACTATTTCTATGCAGGCATTGAGTGAGGAGGAAATTCTCGCTTTTAATGAGGCTTCTCTTTGCCACATCTGCGGCTATGAGTTAGGTGAGGATCGTGTGAAGGATCATAATCATCTTTCAGGTAAATTCAGAGGTGCTGCTCACCCAGCTTGCAATGTTAATTACAAAGTCCCCAACTTCCTTCCAGTTTTCATCCATAATCTATCCAACTATGACGCACACCTCATTGTCCCTCACTTGGGATGTGATGATATGAAAATTACGTGCATCCCGAACAACGAGGAGAAATATATCTCCTTTTCTAAATATGTAGATTCCTACTTCTCCTACCGCTTCATCGACAGCTTTCGATTTCTCCCAACTTCTCTTTCAAAATTGGTCGACGCTCTCCCTAAGGACTCATTCAAACAAACAGCCCTCATCTTCAAGGATAAACTCGATCTAGTTAAGCGTAAGGGTGTTTTTCCCTATGAATATGTAGACGCGTGGGAAAAGTTGAATGATGCAAGCCTTCCTTCCATGGAACATTTCTTTAGCACTCTGACAGAGGATACCATTACGAGCGAAGATTACGAATTTGCTCAAAATGTGTGGACCAAATTCAATTGTAAAACTTTAGGTGAATATTCGGATCTTTATTTGAAAACGGACGTTCTTCTTTTAGCTGACGTTTTTGAAAATTTTAGAAATTTATGCATGGATACATATGGATTAGATCCCGCATGGTACTTCACCATACCAGGCCTTTCTTTCGACGCTATGCTAAAACATACAGGGATTACGCTCGAGCTCTTGACGGAGTATGACATGATCCTAATGTTTGAAAAGGGTATTCGTGGGGGAATCAGTCAGTGTATGAAGCGATATGCAGAGGCTAACAACAAGTATGTGGAAGGCTTCGACCCGGAACAGGAGTCTGCATATTTAGCGTATGTTGACGCGAATAACTTATATGCTTGTGCATTGTCCGCGTCCCTTCCAACGGGAGGTTTTAGATGGGTAGAAGACGTTGATGTGATGACAATTCCCGACGATTCTCCTAAAGGTTACGTGCTGGAAGTAGATCTAGAATATCCTACTGAACTACACAATTCGCACTCGGACTTACCTTTTTGCCCTGAGCAGAAGACACCACCAGGTGGAAAACATTCAAAATTATTGACTACCCTGGATGATAAGGAGTGTTACGTCATCCATTACAGTGCACTTAAACAGGCATTAGCAGCAGGCTTAAGATTGAAAAATATCCATAGAATAATCGAGTTTGATCAATCTCCATGGATGAAGTCCTACATTGACATCAATTCGAAAAAACGAAAATTAGCAAAGTCAGATCTTTCCCGGGAAATGTTTAAATTAATGAATAATGCCGTATTTGGCAAGACAATGGAGAACGTGCGAAATCGTTGCAATATAGAACTCATCAATAATGAAAAAAGATTGAATAAATTGATCAGCAGTTCTTTATTTATCGATCGGACGATTTTCGCAGAGAATCTCGTAGCCGTTCACAAAAGACAGAGTTTTATCAAAATGAGCAAGCCTTTATACATAGGTCAAGCTGTTTTGGACATTTCAAAAACGATAATGTATGATTTCTTCTATGGTCATCTGAAGAAGAAGGATGTGTCATTGCTGTACATGGACACAGACAGTTTCATCATCGAAATGCGAGAAGATTTCTATGAGGATGTAAAAAAGAACAGCTCTTTATATGATACATCTAACTATCCACCTAACCACCCTTGTTATTCCAAGACCAATGCCAAAGTGATAGGGAAGATGAAAGATGAATGTGGGGGGAAGATCATGACTCACTTCGTTGGATTGCGAAGCAAACTTTATTCCTACCGTGTGCAAGGCGAAGGTGAGGCTAAACGCGCTAAGGGTGTGAAAAAGGTCACGATTGATAAATCCATCTCATTCGATGACTACGTCACCTGTTTGCGTGAAAAAGCATCCGCCTTTAGGAGAATGTCTTTGATTCGATCGCAGAAACATCAGCTGTACACTGTGGAGATGAATAAAATTGCTTTGAGCTCCAACGATGACAAACGATACGTATGCGAAAACGGAATTAACACCTTAGCGTGGGGTCATTTTAAAATTTCTAAGAAAAGGACGTATGATGAAGCGTTTCCACCATGAGGAGGGATAAAGTACATGACATTTACAAATTTTGGACAGTTATCATCCACTCTTCGCGTGGTGAGCACAGGCGTGAATCATGTTGGCTATATTTTTTGCTGCAATATTAATTCTTCCGATCAGAGGCGAAGTAAACCAGTGTGTCGCTGATTATTTATGGCGATATGGATACCTCAATATAAATGAAAATGAAATCAGGAATATATCGGAAGATAGTTTTACGAAATCGCTCAAACTATTCCAGGAATATTATAATTTGAAAGCGGATGGGATTTTGAATGAGGAAACTTTAAATTTGACGAAAATTCCAAGATGCGGTGTGGAAGATGATATCACTTTCACCGTTTCAAATCGCAAGTGGGAAAAATATGAAATCACCTGGAATTACCCTATGGCTAGTGAAGCGCACGTAAAGTTGGCCGAAGCAGCCTTTACTGCCTGGAGTGAAATCGCTAATTTAGTATTCAAACAAGATTTCAATAAACCTGATATAACAATCGTTAATACTAGGTCAAAGCATAGATATTATGGTAAATCTGGCATATGTCCATCTCCTTTAGACGGACGGGGAAATGTCCTTGCACATGCCCAATCACCAACCTTCGAAAATTCTCCATTAGAGATACACATTGATCATGACGAAGATTGGTATTTGAAAAAAGATAATAATCACTCGAATGTATTGGCGAATTTATATAAGGTTCTTCTTCACGAGATCGGACATACTCTGGGCATCTCTCATTCCAGAGATCCTCGTGCTATCATGTTTTCGCTATACACGCACGATGGTCCATTAACGTTGCAAGAAGATGATGTACTCGCGATACAGAACTTGTATGGAAAACCTGAAAAACCTACGCGGGGTGAAAAAAGAGAGAGGAAAGCGGAGGGAGACTCCGAAGAAATCCTACCTGAAAAACCGCACATACTCTCCTTATGCGACGTTAAAGATTTTGATAACCTTCTCATCATTGATCATATAACATTTATATTCAGCGGTAGATTATTTTGGATGATGGATTTAAAGAAAAGTAATGAGACTTCGTTGAAGGCACAAGTTATCACTGACTGGCTCTCATTTCTCCCGTCAGACATGAAAAGAGTAGATGCCGTTTACCGCAGACCTTCAGGAGAAATCGTAATTTTCATAGATAATCGTATTTTCATGGTTGATTACCCGAGCTTGGCACCCCTTCCAGGATTCCCTAAGAGGCTCGAGGACGTGCGTCTTCCTCGTAATGCTAACATTCAGGCAGCAGTAAACACGTATTCTGGCAGAACTTTTATATTTTACAGCGATATTTTCGTAGTTGAGATGGATGAATGCAGGTTTGAACCTAAAGATCATAAATATTTGAGCACATATTTTCCCCCAATTCCCGGAAAAATTAATTCAGCTTTCAGGTATACAAATGGATTAATTTACTTTTTCAAAGGGGATAATTACTACGAATATAGCGAATTCAATAACACTTTATTAAGTGCCGGTCCGAGGAGTCTGTCACTCTTCGGTATTCAATGTTCGAATGTCTCTACTCTATCCAATGTAGTTGATGAATTGAAGAGTATAGTTTCTAGGCTAGAAGATATGTAACATATAAACTCTGGTGAACGTTACGTAAATAGTTAATGATGTCTGCAACATTGATGTGGAAACATCCATTTACCTGCATTTGCGCCGGACCATCCTGTTGTGGGAAAACAACTTTCGTAGTAAAATTCCTGGAGAACAGAAAAAAATTAGTTAATGGAAGAATCAGTAGAGTTATTTGGTGTTGCAATCCTAATAGTAGACCAAACAAAAAACTAAAAGGTGTTCAGTTTAAAAACAAGGTGCCGACTTTCGAAAATCCCCGCAACATACCTACCCTTTATGTCATAGACGATTTAATGCACGACTGCTATAACAAAGGCGTGAGCGAGCTCTTTACGCGAGGATCACATCATTCTAACATTTCAGTCATTCTCATCACACAAAACATTTTCTACCAGAGCCCTGAGTCTCGAAATATCTCTCTCAACACTAAATATATAACAGTTTTCAAAAATCCTCGAGATAGGTCGCAGTTTCGGTATCTTGCCTCACAGGTCTACGATGATTGTAGAGAGCTCGTGAGGGTTTATAAAGAGGTTACATCCAAAGCGTTCACTTATTTCCTCCTCGACCTATCGCAAGAGACGGACGATAGAGTAAGATTTCGGACTGATATATTTCCTGGGGAAATAACCTCAGTGTTTGCCCCATCGGATACTGAAAACTATGAAGAAATTGAAACGCAACAAGCATCTCATCGGGTTGTTAAAGACTGCCGATCCAAAGTTGCGAAAATCGATCATAGGATCCGTAAACGCCGACGGAATAAAAACCATTTGCGAATGCTGTCTAAATACGTTGAACGGGAACCATAAAATTAGCCCCTCCGTGAAGAAGAGGTTACACCGATACAAAAATACGCTTAGGAAGTTGAGTTGCCCCAAAGTATCAATAAATAAAAAACGTCAAATACTGAAGCAAAAGGGAGGTTTTCTACCAGTACTCTTGGGATCTCTTCTGAGCAGTTTGGTAGGTAACCTGATAGGATGAGTCTCAAACGGATGCTGCTCATCGATCCGGAGACGTTGAAGAGGGAACGATTGATGCGGGATGCTTCAAAATTAGATAAGCAAATGCAAAATGTGCTTAAAACTGAAATGGATGATTCTAAAAAATGGCATCTTTACCGTCAAGTTTTGGATTCGTATTTAGGAGCTGTTAACAGCATGAATGATCCCATTCCCGTATCTTTCGTGGACGAGAGTAGCAAAAATAATAAGAAGAAGAAGAATAATACAGAGGGTCGAAAGCTATTAAAGACAAGTCGTAAGATCGATAAGTCATGGACGAAAGCTCTAAAACGACGAGCGGGAAACATGGAGAAAGTTCTGGACGATTTCGCGGAAGAAATAAAGGCGAGCGAGCAGGAGGAGGAGGAGGAGGAAGAGCCAATAGGATACGACGCGCACACACCACCTCTCAAACAGCGCCTGCGAAAAGTAAAACCAACTCCATACATGCGTTGGAAGACGCTAAGCTGAATTCAGTGTATTATGATCCACTTAACCCCTACAGCTTTTCTACCATCGATAGACTTTGGGAAGGTGTCGGAAAGAAGGTTAGCAAGAAACGTGTGAGAGAATGGTTAGAAAATCAGAATACTTACACACTGCATAAGCCTACGCGGAAGAAGTTCCCCAGGAATAGATACACTCCTACGTATATAGATGACACATGGCAGTGTGACCTTAACGATATGCGAAAGTTGAAAACATACAATAATGGTTATGCTTATCTTCTCACTGTGATTGATGTGTTTTCCAAATATGCATGGGCTGTCCCTCTAAAAAGTAAGACTGCCGAGAGCGTGATCGATGCATTTCGCATAATATTAACCGATAGAAAACCTGTAAAAGTTCAGAGCGACAAGGGGACTGAATTCGCAAACGTAAAGTTTAAACGTTTCCTCACCAATCATGGGATAAACTTTTACACTACGAACAATCCCGATGTGAAGGCAGCCGTGGTGGAACGCTTTAATCGCACGCTCAAGGGACGTATGTATAAATATTTCACTAAATTCAACACCTTGAATTATGTAAGCGTGCTACCGAAACTAATAAAAGGATATAACGATCGCGTGCATTCTACCACGGGCGTGCCTCCGGCTGATGTTAGCGAAAAGAACGCGTTCCAGATTGCACGTCTTTTTACACCAAGTAAACGAAAAAGGCCAAAATACTCCATTGGTGATTTCGTTCGCATATCGAAGGAGAGACTACCATTCGCCAAGGGATACAAGCAAAATTTTTCCACTGAAATTTTTAAAGTTTGGAAAATTGATAGGACGTCAATTCCCACCTATCAACTAGAGGATCTAAATGGTGAACGTATACAGGGATCGTTTTACGGTGAGGAACTTTCTAAGACATCCGTTAGTAGAAATACAGAATTTCAAATTGAAAATATTTTAAGCCGTAGGGGAAAGGGCAAAAACCTGGAATATTTGGTTAAATGGAAGGGGTACGGTGATGATTTTAACACTTGGATCCGAGCCTCCACTGTGAAAAGATTGCAATGACTGAAGATTTATTCGTAACTCTTTTAAGTGATAGCTCGGGATTATATTTTCCCGGTAACACGATCGCACACTTTAGAGCGAAATTACCTCAGCGCATAACTGCAGGGGAATCATGGAGGGTAGGTCTCGCAGAAATTTATTTTCCTCAGCTTGATATTCCATTACCTCCCGCAGAGAGGTCTGCTCCAAAGGAGGAATGTCCCACCGTCGAAGTCGAGATTATACCAGATGTTACAATTAAGTTAGAAAGTAAAACGTATACTCTGCAAAGCTTATTATATGCATTACACAATACCCTACCGGTAGATAAGAAATGGGAATTCCACGGAATTTTGTTTGATTGGTATCAGCAGAAAATGTCCTTAGCTAGTACAGCTATAGCACCTGAGAAATATTCAATATCCGACGAGTGCTCTTATACGTACGTAGGCATAATAACAAATCGTTATCCTCCTGTCCGGTTAAATTTTATCAAGTATACCATGAGGAATCTATTAAGTTCGCTAAGAGAGAGTATGCCGGATAACGAAGCGAAGACTTGGTTTGATGGGGAATTCTTAAATGCATATGGGGGACTCACTGATATTCACAACCCGCTTGTATTAAGAAGAAAAAAAACAAAAATAACTGAATTGGAAATCTCAGAACCAGAACCTTTATCGAGTCAAGTGTTTGTTTACCTAGACGTTTTAGCACCTCAAATAATTGGTGATGTCATGTCAAAATGTTTGAGGGTGGTAATGGGTGATAGGGGTAATCATCAAATTTTTACCCAACCCTATTATATGCAACTCGATAAACACGAATTTGATATAGTAGAAATTAAATTGTTGAATAAGATGGGTGAGCTATATCCATTCCCTGATAGCATAAACCCATCGACTGTTGTTTTACATTTTGTTAAGCAATAAATACGCAGGTGGAGTACGTACATTTCATTCATCGACGGGATGTCGGAAGATGTAGATCGTTATCGTCGATACTTTTCACAGATCGGTGGAGATATCGGACCGGTGTACCGATCGAGTCATTATAGACAGCGTGGTAGAGGATTGGGTAATTTTTTCAGAGGACTTTGGAAATTCGTGAAACCTCTAGCTACAAAAGGAATAAAGACAGTAGGCAAAGAGGTGAGAGATTCTGGTATACGAGTCCTATCAGATATCGGTACCGGGAAACCAATCAAGGAAATTTTGAAAACACGCTCGCTGGAGGCCGTCGATAATTTAAAAAGAAAAGCTGAGGATAAGATGGCTAGGATGGCTGGAGCAGGTTTACGAGCTCCAAAGCGGGCTAGGGCAGGTCGTTACGTCAGGAAAAAAATAAAACGGAAGCAGATAGGAGGTAGACGAAAAAAACGAAAGCAGTCTCGAAAGAAGTCTCGAAAACGTCCTAAGGATGTATTTGCATAAATACCTCGTGAAAGGAAGCGTAAGATTTATTGAAAAGATTGTCACCGAAGTGATAACATCATCATGGAAGTCGTGGAGTACGTCCCAGAATGTTTAGATCTGTTTAAAGATCCAAGTATTCAATTGAGCGTGTACGGATGTAACATCGCGAACTATCAACCGATTGCATCCATCGATAACGCTACCGAATTACGATTCTCTATCAAAGATAGTGGTGATCGGTATAGAGATTTGAACGGAATAATTTTGAACATTAGAGTTAAGTTGTGCAAGAGCAATGGTGTGGATTACCAAGGATCAGATACGGAACAGCCTGGAGTAGTTAATAACTTGCTACACTCAATGTTCGAGCAGGTTCATGTATATTTCAATGGAAATCGGATGTGTTCCTCGGATAATTACCATTACCGATCCTATTTGGAAAAATTGCTTAATTACGGCTATGATGCTTCGCGCACACACCTTGTGTGTGATGGATGGAGCTTGGATACCGGTAACGATTTAGACAAACAGACGTCTGAAAACAAAGGATACGAGGAGAGGAAGAGATGGTTCGCGAATAGTAATGTTGTGGAATTGGAAGGGAAACTTCACGTTGATTTATTCCATCAATCACGCTATCTTTTAAATGGTGTTGACATAGATATCGTTCTGAAGTTGGCCAACCCAGCGTTTTACATCAAGGAAACGACGGCTGGTATGTCCATGCTAAAAATTATGCAAGCTACACTCTTTGTTCCACATTATGAAATCAATCCCTCAGCTTTGTTAGCTGTTGAACGAATGTTGAGAACGAAGGATGCCATATACCCGTATACGCGAGCCGAAGTTAAAACTTTTACCGTACCATCTAACGTCACTATGATCAACAATGAGAACTTAATAGTCGGTCCAATTCCTAAGACTTTATTAGTGGTTATGGTTGATGATGAAGCATTTCAGGGTAAACATAATAAAAATCCCTACAGTTTTAAGCATTACTCGATGCATCATTGCTGTATCTACGTGAACGGCTCCCCTAACCCTGTGGGAGGATTGGAAATGGATTTCAGTAGCGATAAAAATAGTTTTGCCACTCGCGTCTACCGTCAGCTTTTTTCTGCTTTGGGTGCTCACCATAGTGATTGGGGTAATCAAGTCTCATTGGATATGTTCAAGCATGGATACACTGTGTTAGCGTGGGATCTCACTCCAGATCGAACTGGTGAGGATACTCACGTGTCTAAACCGGTTTCAGGAAACGTGAGATTTGAAGCTAAATTTAAATCTCCTCTACAAAGTGCCGTGACCGTCATCACCTATGCCGAGTATAATTCAAAACTCACGATCGATTTTAATAGGATTGCAGTCGTGGATAAAGTTAAGTAGTCATTCAACATGCAAACGGATGATATCGATGACGTTTTATCACAGGATCCTCGCACTAAACACAAATTTAGAGGGGTATTCCCATCGGATCAACTTCCAAGTCGTCCTAAACGCGGAATTTATATAATTAACTTTGACCCTTCACACGAGTCAGGAACCCACTGGGTTGCAGTATGTATATTTAAAAAACGTGCAGAGTATTTCGACTCTTATGCTTTTCCTCCATCAGTCAAGGACATTATCACCTTTCTGAAACCCTTCACCGTAATTTCAAATTCAGTTCGACTGCAAAATTATAAATCAGATCTTTGTGGGGAATATTGTTGTCTGTATGCACTCTTCAAGTCCGTCACTCGCAAACCTATTTCAAAATTCCCATCCCTATTTCACCGACCTGTACTTAACGACTGCATCGCTGCAAAACTCTTCCAACGAGAGTTCAGACTTGGACGCAAGAGAAGATGTCATCCAGCATCGCAAAAGTGCTGTGCTCTAGTAGATCGTGCTCTAGTAAAACGTGGTACAATATAATCTATTCCCCCCTCCCTTTCACTGCCCACCACTATATAAGCACAGTGAAAGTCTCACGAACATCAGTAAGAATGCAGCAGTCTCAAGTGAAGAAGAGGAGACGATCTCCATCCTCCAGCCCGACAACATCTTCATCATCTATCATCCCTTTACTCCGGACATCCCTGGAGCTGAGTAAGACCAAGAGCGTGCACATCGGTTGGTTGACGGAGTCGGCTACCCCGTGCGTGGAGATTTCCTCTTCGAGCAAAACAGCGAGACTCAGCCCGGAACAGTGGACTAGCCTAGAAAACTTCACTTCCTCCGTTACTGCCTATTTTGAAACATCAGTGATTCCTTCGTACGTGGACTCATCCGTTCAATTTGTGAAATATTTTGGTAAACCTCACGTAAATTTGGGGAGTAAGAATACTCGCGTATCATTAAAAGCTAGCGATTGGAAGGCATTGGTAAACTCTTTCGATCAGATTGATTCGGCTCTTGATGCAGTCACCCAATCGGGTGATTTGGTAGTCGGTCATCTGAACAAGATTACTCAGGCGTTGAAAGATTCGGGCATCGAAAAGGTGTGCATCACTTTCGGTGACGAACAATTCAACGTCTTGAGAGTGAGATTCCCAGGATATAATGCACCGCCATCCTAGAGTTTACCCGCTGGGCCGCGTTAACGTCAACGCGTTAATATTAGACTTTCAAGCTCTAGTGAGGAAGAATAGCGGTGCGAATGAATTCATAGTCAGAGAACTGGCCATTGAGAGTCTCGGACATGACCTACGCAAGTCGTGGGTGTTCCAGCTACCTTCTGGCATGGTTGAGAACTATGGAAATACTTGGGTGCACTATGAAAATACTTGGGTGCAAGAACATCACCACGGAATACCCGCTGATGTGGGAGACACACCGTATAGAGAATTGCGTAATATCCTTAAAAAAGTAACCTGGACTTACGATTATCTATTTGCAAAGGGTATCGAAAAATGTAAATTCCTTTCGAAAGTTTTAAATCGCGATGTATTCGAAGTTGAAAAATTTTTAAATGTACCCTCTTTGAAGTGTCTTAAACCATTGGGGGGTAATTGCTCATTAGCATGTCACGAAACGGATAAGTTCGCGTGCGCTGTGAAAAACTGTTCTAGATTGAAAAAATGGATTTGCAGTAATGTTTCTCAGGACAAATTGATGCTAAAATTGAAAGCTGAAGAAAAGGAAGATTTTTAACTATTTAAAAATGTTTAATGAAATCTCAATATTGTCAAAAAGAAGAGTGTTTTTTTCTATTTCTGTATATCTCATATGTGAATAAATTAAAAATTTGTTATTTCATCCATGCCTTTCATTTAGTAACATTTTTAACCTTGAGAACAAGTCCCGACCTGTCACCAGATACTCTTGCCTCGCTTGAGTCTCAACCACACACATTTCCGGCCACCTGCGGTTAAGATACCAACATCTGGTCAAGATAAGATTCCCACGAGACGGTAACTGCGCAGCTGTTCTCACAGTGTTCCCTCCTTCCCCTTCCTCTGTCACCAGATACTCTTGCCTCGCTTGAGTCTCAACCACACCCATTTCCGGCCACCTGCGGTTAAGATAAGATTCCCACGAGACGGCAACTGCGCAGCTGTTCTCACAGTGTTCCCTCCTTCCCCTTCCTTACAGCCATCATTCCCTTCCCAACGATATATAAGAGCCTGCAGATGACTGCGTGCTCATTATACGTCCTAAGAGAGAAGTGAGCACGCAGCGAAATGAATTCTAAAGTCGCAGCATTACAGAAGATCCCCACAGCTCGCCTGGGAAATGAATACTTGCGGGTGGAGAGAAAGCCCAACGGGGACACCTATGACGTTTTTATCCCCAGAGATCTTTTGAAGATCTGCAACACCGATTTCTCATTGACTGTCAGCTTTAAAGCGTACTACTATTACTGCGTGTTTAGACATCAGCAACGAGAGTTTGATGTGGTTGGGCAGGAGGTAACATTCTCCGGCTTCCAAAATGGAAACGGGACGGTCGAGAGATTCAACATTACCCTCGCGTCTGATATCACCGATCCGGAGAAACAAAGCAAAGCCGAGGAGCAGCTTCCCATCATCTGGCTGGATGTACACGAGGCCTACAAGCCAGATCCACAACCCATCGGAGGACGTGTTCCAGAGAGAACCGAAGTCGATGGAAGGCGTGTTGTCAAAGGTGTATCTAAATGCTTAGGTGATTACGTAGTATCAAAAGGTGGAGGTGGTGAGATTGTGCAGGTTGATGGAGGAAAACCAGTGTGTTACACGGATCACAAAGAATCCCAAGTGAGATACGGTATTACGGACTGTATCAAGGGCACCCGTCTACGAGTGATAAAGTTTGTGCTTAAAATTGAAGATGAAATGTTAGTGTACTAAATTGCCTGTATACACTTGTTCGGAAATAAAAAAAGAGTATAAAAAAAAGTTCTTACCCTTGCTCTCATTTCTTATTACATTCCCAGGACAAGGTTTACTTTAATTTAAAAATACGCGCCGCGTTGGTGATTCCGGTCGGATCCGACCCCTCCCCCCACGCCGGAATGCGACGCTCGCGATATATATCGATATTTTTTCGCGAGACGGTCGACCCGGCTTCACCTCTTTCTTTGACCGCCACGCGGCGACACTTTCGTGGTCACGTGCACCAATCAGAGTGCGATTATTGCGATATATCGATATTTTCAAGATGGACGACTCGACCCCCGGAGGTATATATCGATATTTTCAACATGGATGACCCAATCTTACCTCAATTCACCCTTTTTACCACTTCGCGGCGCCACTTTTGTGGTCACGTGCACCAATCAGAGTGCGACTTTTGCGATATATCGATAGTTTTCAAGATGGATGCCCTGCCCCTTGAGGTTAGGCAGAAATGTGCTGTGCCCGGACCCGCATTCCTCTACTACTTGGAAAATATTCAATATTTGCACTACTTCAATGATAGAGTATTTTATTTTCTTGGAAATCGCAGTATAAGTGTGGAATAGGAACTAATGCTATCATTTGTGCGTTAGGAATTACAGGGTAGGAACGAGGAATTAATTGGACTACAAAAAATCACTGCCTTTCATTTCTTTTGTACATGTAAATATGTGCCTACTTTGAAAGAAAAAGTGGCATTGCAACGCATGCGGAGCAAGGGTAGTTCATAGTAAATACTGCTTCCATTGATCATATGCCATAAGTTTAAATGCACGAATAAATAAAAATGTAAGGTACAAAATGTGTATATGATACTGATTCCGGCGTAACTCGGTAGAAAACGGTAAGGCTCTTCATAATGTAGACCAAGTTACCTTTTCATTATGAAGAACATTACAAAATGTATATTTTATCAAACTATTATTTTTTTAACCCTCATACGGGTTCATGGCGCCACCGCGACGCTTTGAGTTTTTAGATTTGCTTAAAAAATTTAATTCTTTAGACGAGGTTTTGAAAACATTAGTAGTCTACTATATGGTAAGAGACTGTATACTGGTAAAATGAAAACCCCAGTTTTCCACATTTTTTATAACTAAGTATTTCTCGAAAACTTTAGGCAAACGCACCTGCGCCGCTGCGGGGCAGGAAATTCGAAATTTGCGTAGGATACGTTTGTGTATATTAAGCGTCCGAAATTTCACATTCAAATGATTTACTAAAATCGCTTTTTTAAGTATTATAACGAATAGGGTAGGTTTTGCTGAATATCAGAGAATCTCCTCTGGGTTTTCTACACTTTCCGGGGACTATCTACCTGTAGAATATCCTTCTTCGTCTCAGCATGCGATCTCCCCTTCTTCATCCTGTCTATGAAACATATTCTCTTTCTTCCTCTTCCCCGCCTGCCAAGCATCCCTCCCCTCAGTCACATTCTTGAGAATCTCCTCGCCCCTTATTACATCCTCCAGCCACCTACTCTGCCCATCTCGAGTTTCATTCAAACGTTTCCTTTCCTCGCCCACCATCTCAAACACTTCCTCGTTAGTCTTCCTCTCCGTCCACCTCACCTTTTACATCCTTCTCCACTTCCCGCATTTCAAATGCCCGCAGCCAATTCTCATCCTCACAAAATAATATTATATTTACATTTTACTGTAATTCATATTTAACGAATAGGTTTATATTGGTGCAAATTAAATACATTTGGGAAATTTTTGGAGGGAGGTACGATGTTATAAATGATATCAGTTATGAATATAGTCTGTGAACAAACAGTACCTATCACTATTACAATTTCGTGTACGTAAGAAGCATTTACATATTAAAATTAAATGATATGTTTTTAAATTTCTCTTCTCTGCTCGACAATGCTGTTGACTGGGAAGCATTCTCACATTTCGTAAGGAATTCCATAAATTTCGAAATTGTTTTGACAGTTTAATATTTCTTAGTAAAGGAAGGAGGAGGAGAGCAAGTGGAAAGGGATAGGGGTTAAAGGTGAATGGAGGTGCCTTGGAGACAGGGCGGATGAGGATGGTCTCGACCGATTTCCCCTTATTTAGAGGGCTAGAAAAACACATGTGTGAGGAGAGCCATTTTAGCTACGGGATTTTACCTTGCATTGAGAAGGGGAGAGAGGTGCAAATATGGGTAGAATTGCAGATTAGGATGATATACTCCTAGAAAACTATATCCTTCCTAATGGCACCTCCCAATTTCTTTATGAACATTTGGGAGTCTCATATAGACATTTCCAACATTTTAGCTATTAGATCAATTAGAATGGCCTTACTTGTGCCATGCGCTGGAGTTTTTCAACAAACTTTTCTGGAGTACTTCATCAAAAATACGCACCTATTGGATTATTCAAGCAAGTAGTAACTCATTATGGCTTCTGATATTCTTTGCTCTAAAGGAAGCTTTCCACACGTATTATTCTTTTTTTCTAGGTATTGCTTTTAATCATAACAATATCAAGACAGTTTTTAAGCTTCAACAACAAAGGTTTTGCTGCAGAATGCAGAAATAACGAATAGCTATATGGTTTACGAGTAGAGATGGAGAGTGATTTTTCTTTGGATGAAGAGGAAAATACCGTAAATGCCCGTTCGTTTCAGGAGTATATTATCAACTCAGAAGAATTTTGAGAAACAGAGCAGGTAAAACGCAGCTTAGAGATGCCGAGAAAATGACATCCAATATTTGAAGGTTAAAAAAATTCTGTTACTACTGTGAACCTCGATTATTCGGTGGAACGCACGCCCATAGTATTGTTATAGGTGCAGTGATAAAGGCGTCCTTACTCCAGGAATTAGGGCCAAGGAACCTATCAGTGCATTTAGCCTATAGATCAACAGAAAAATCTGACCAATAAAGTTACTCTGTTAAAAAATGAAGAAGCCATAAGGTTGCATCAGGAATTGTACATCTCGTGGGTACATATGGATACCGTCTTACTGGAAGCATTTTTTGGTTTCCTGATAGTTTCGTATACGGGAATCAAAATGAAAGACCATTTTAGATGCGTTGCATGCCAAGGCCAGGTGAGACTGCCCACTCGGACTCAGGCGAACAAGACTCATTCCTTGACTTAGACCCAGTGACGTCACGATCCGGACCTCTTTTATTAAACAACTGATACATGATATATCCTTCAATATCTCTCCCCTTACAAAAGCAAAAAAACAACCTTCCAAACATAAAACAAAACATTATCATTCAAAATATACATACATACATACATAATATCCATGATGATAATAATCCATGTCTTATAATAATAAATAACATACATAATAATAATCCATATCTCACAAATTTAATTTGGACACAGGTTTCCTCTCTCTAACAGGATACCTTCTTTTCCCCTCTTCCATATCTAATGTTGGCTGCCTGGATGTTTGAACCGGTGCTTTAGGGGATGAGCTACTATTAGAAGTGCGAGGACTATGAAGAGATGTCTCAACTGCTGAGGATGTTTGGTTTTTACAGTCTGTGGGTGCAGATTTTCCCTAGGAATTTCCATACTTGTGGTTGATCCTACAGGTGTTAAAAGTGTTTGGTCATATTCTGAATGTCCTACAATAGTACCTTCTTCTTGTGTGCTGAGAGTATCCAGAGCTATCAGCTGATCAAAATGTTTTTTCCGAATCACCCCAGAGTGTATCTTTACCAAGTAGGTTACCTCACTTTATTGTTTCAATACAATTCCTTCAATCCATTTGTTAGTTGTTCGATAGTCCCTAATTAACACTGGTTTCAAAGGCTGAGGCACTCGTAATTTACTCCCCTTAGCATTTAAAATGTGTATATTTTGTTTTTGTTCCACTACTTGTGACAAACTAGGTTTAAGGAGATCAAGTCTACATCATAAGGGTCTCTTGAACATTAATATAGCTGGGGTTTCCCCTGTTGTAGAGTGTACAGAGTTCCGATAGTTGAATAATAGTCTACTTAACGCCATGCTTATGTTTCTGTTTTCGTTAAGTGCTTGTTTGATTTTTGTTTTAACGAACTTAACCGAATTTTCTGCTTGTCCATTGGTTTGAGGATAGTAAGGTGGAGAAAATTAATGCTTTACACCATTAATTTTTAGAAAATGTTGAAAGTCATGTGATGTAAATGGTGGACCATTATCACTCACAATGTGTACAGGGATTCCAAATCTAGCAAACAATTCCCAGAGATGGTCAATACATTGGGTAGCTGAGGTAGATGATACATTAAAAACTTCCAGCCATTTACTATGAGCGTCTATTACAATCAAATATAGTTTACCATGCAATGGACCCATATAATCAATATGTAATCTTTCCCAAGGTTTATTTGGATAAGTCCATGTATGCAAAAAAGTTTTATTTGGATGATGTTGCTCCTGGAGACAAGAGGAGCAACTATTATCTAAGAGATTTTTCATATATTATTTTCAAGTACGGTGCTATTTCTGACGCTAATTCTTTATAAACTCGGGCGGAAATTTTATGGGAACCAGGGGATATCTTGGAGTTTATGGATTTCAGGTTACTTTCTATGCCGCGACAAGAAATGCATATGGACTGAATTGGCTTTTTATATCATCAAGGCAATATAGCGGTCTTATTCTGACGGCATGAAGTATAGACGCTGTGAAAGATGTTAAGGATTTTCACTTTTCCTAATCTATCGCTAGCTCTCTCTCCTTGACCGTTTTATAGTGACGTTACTTTACATTAGAAAAACCTCCCTCACGTAAGACCAAAACCCTTGAACCTCCCTCACGTAAGACCAAAATGCCGTAGGGTTATCTTCCAAGAATTCACCTAATATTTTACGCTTGAATTCCATTAGAGCTTTTCTTGAGACCGCTTTTGCTGTTATTTTAGCTTCTTATATTTATCATAAATTTTCATAAGTTCCATGTCTGGTAGATCCTGATGGGCGTTCTTCATTTTTGCAAGCAAGATTCGTTGTCGCTTGAGAGATTACCAGACGTCTGTATTATTCCACCTAGGTTCCGTATAGACTTTATTTAGTTTACTTGTTATTGCGTTATTTATGTCTAATCGCGTGATGCTACGAAAAGTATTCCATATGTCGTTTGTAGTATGCCTTTGGCTTTCAGTACTATACTTGTTATAAGAGGTCGACTGTTCCTGTTTTAAGCAATCGATATCCTCCTTGTGGTATAAATACACTTTTCTTTTTGTGGCTTCCCCTTTGTCGGTATTTATATGAAATTTAGCACTTAGTGCTTTGTGGTCACTAATTCTGTTCACTATTACAACATTAAGGACGATCTCAGGTATGATTGTCGCTAAAATATCGTGAACTTACTTTCCTCTCGTGGGTGTTTGTTACTAACTGATGCAAAGAGTTTGATGTAAAAGAGTAGAGAATAGTGTCGCACAAAGTAGGCATGAATGACGTAGATATGAATACTTTATGAAATTTAAATACCTCTATGAACAATTTTCTGAAACGCTATCGGCCGTCTATGTCTATTATCGGGTATATTCCTTATCAAGGGGTCATGTATAATTGAAATCCGCCACCAATCGACGAGGCGTCGTAAAGTAAAGCCTGCGTCGTTACTCAAGACATTTTTTTTCTGACAGCCACTCGTCGTTCCCAAGTATGTTGTTAACTAAGGCCGTCGTTAACCAAGGTACCACTGTACTTTCACTTACTTTCATGACAAGTTTTACATCTAAAATCCGAGTATTAGCTACAAGCTGTGTTGGACTAACTAAACAGACATCCAGTTCCGATGAAGGTAGGGAACTGGAATCTCCGCTTCTCACACGTGACCTTTTTCTAAGTTACCTTGGACTCCTGTTGGGTAAATCATTCCAAGCGTAACTAAGCCCGCGGAAACTCGATACCTAAGACGAAGCGAACTCAAAGCGGGTATTTGTTTCATTGATATCAAGTATCATAATTAAACACAGGACTCTTTTCCGCGGCTTGATATTCTAAACTCGATAAGACATATCTATTTCATGCTATCATTTGGAAGGCAAGGTGAGGGAGCTTGTGTAACTTACTCCTTTTGTGGATACGAGACATCAACTACGCAGATCCGGTTCAGTGGCAACTGGAACCAATTTAACTCCAGAAGTGATGAAATGTACTTACATATTTCATTCGAACGCCACCAAAGTGTATATCATTATTGTTATCAAAGCTGTTGTCTGCATTTCGCGCTCTGCTGTGGTAGGGACCATTAAAGTAATACGTAAGACGTTTTTGGGGATAGGAGGGGCGTTTGGGATAATCTTACTTTGTCTTATGAAGAGGGGGTCTGGGGGTCTGGAACCAAATTACGTAAGATTTTTTGTCCATCTTAAACCATTGTGTCGTTTACAGATATCCTGTTTTTTTTCAAATATCCAGTGATTGTTCCCAACTTCATCAGCTGTGGTACTGTTTCGCTCTTTATGTTAACGAATGTGGTACTCCAACACTGCATAATTATACGATATCCAGTGCCCAAAGCTGTGCAATGGCTTCTATGGATAGATTAAACAGCAGCTTTTTATGTGGCCTTCAATTTTGTTCTTCACAAACCCATTGTCTAAGGGTGTGTCCAATAATTTTTTATCTTTTCTGTGTGGTTTTTCAAATGATCCTTTCCTCTTTTGTAAACTTTATCATTTTAATTTGCCTGCCCATTTTATCTTTAGTATTCTCCTCCAGCACCAGGTTTTGATAGCTTATAGTCTGTTCCGGTCAGCTATTTCAATGGTCCATGCTTCCGATTCATTGAGTGCTAAGCTCTACACGAATGTTTTCACTTACTGTTTCCTGATTTGTAGTCCTAGGTTCTTTGAGCACAGCAGTTGTCAGTTTCCCATGAAAACCTTCATAAATTGGGCTATTCTCCTCTTTATGTCCGTTGTACTTCTTAATTCCCACGTGATGGTACTTCCGAGATAGGCGAAGAAACCCACTTGCCCTAACTTCTCTCCTCTCAAGGTGCCTTCTACATACAGTTTATCTCTTCCGAAAACGATAAGTAACACATAACCAATATTCATCAGGACTGAGAGAATTGTACTATGAAATTTTGAACCCCTAGCTCTGTCAGATGAATAGTTCATTCTCTGCCCTGTTGTCGTATTTTCAAACTTTACTCATTTTTAGTTCGCCTCCCCGAATTTCCCAAACAGCCAGCCGACCAACCACCTCCTATCTCCTTACTCTCCTCATACATTGACCCCCCCCCCCCCAACCCTTGCGTTAAGTCGCAGTTCCACGTCCCCTGTGTTTTAATTTTCCTTCCATAACACTCTCCCATTAAATTCCCTCACGAGCTGGTATCGCGTTTCCACCCACGGGCCCTGCCCTCCTTCCCCCCTCCCAGCTCCATCACCACCCCCACTCTTTTCACTCATCCGATCCCTGGTGCTGCTCTCTCCGAGAGCTAAGGTTACACTCCCTGTACCCTGAAAATGCCACAGGAGGGATATTTTTGAGCCTCATATCCACATTGACACAATACCCTGCGAACCACCTCAGAGGGTTTGTGTTTGGGTGAGCTTGAGTGAGTCTGCGAGTTGAGCTAGAGTGACTTCATTAAACAGCATAGCTGATGAAATGACACTTATGCATTTATAGAACCCACAAATACCTATCAGGATGTGGATTTTCACCAAAATGCAAAACGCTTTGCGTATACTATCAAATTAATGGAAACAAAATGTCACAGATTTCTACTTTGAATGATTCCAGACTTCCGTGCTGGACAAATACATAAATATTTTCACAATTGTTATGATACACTATAGTAAATCATCGAAGAATTTCGATAAATGTGTCATAATTTAAGATTTGTCAGCTACATCATAGTTTACTATAATGAAAATCGAGTCTTGCACCTGTAATTGGCAGCTAACTTCGTTCAGGGCAATGCGGGCGTCATATTGTCACCTGGTAGGAAATTAACGTCTCAACCTAAGAATTAACACTTTGAAATCTTCTACGCGCTTTTTTTTACTTAATTAACACCAGCGCAATAATCAAAGCTCGATAAACGCTGATTACAGAGCAAATGCGTCTATTGTTCACGCAATGAAAGGAGAAGTTGAGAGAAGGTAAATTAAAAAATGAAATAAATGAAGCAGAATGTCATGAAAAGAGTATGAAACAACTCTGCCAATGAGATCAACTAAGAGCCTATTTTGTTTTTAAGTCTTCTCTCTCTACGTAAAATCTAACATAACTCATTGTTAACTTGGTCAAAAATTATCAAAATATGTTATCCCGATTTATATATTTCTCTTTCTGTGCAAAAAGTTATCAGAGTTTTTGGCATCTATGAAAAATCTTTGAGATGCACGAGTTATCGAGGAAGCTTGCGATGCCTGCTATTAAAGCACCACGAATAAGATTAATAATTATGTACCAGAGAGGGACTCGATGAATAAGCTGCACTACCTATTTGCACGCCTAGTTGTTATGTCGCAGTGATAGTTGATATGGTCTATCTAGAAGTTTTATGACCTGTGTATGCTGAACCTTCACGTCCAGCAGTCTATTTCCCCGATATTAATTATACGTATTTGTTGAAACAAAATTGTTTAATATAGTTCCTGGTAACACACCAGAGTTCTAGTTAGCGATATCGTTTAAATGAAAATGACTCCTAGTCAATCTCATAGGTACTGTTGTCTTTATGCTTTTTTCATGACATTCTGCTTAATTTATGTCATTTTTTTTATTTCCATCTCTCTCAACTTTTCCTTTCAATGAGTGAATAATTGACATGTTTACTCTGTAATTGGCGCATCTTGAACTTTGATTATGACACTGGGGTCAATTAAGTAAAAAGCGCGGGTAGAAGATTCCAAAATGTTACATTCTTAAGTTGGGATGTGTATTTTATACCAGGAGACACAATGTCGCTCGCATTGCCTTGATAAAGTCTAACAAAGTTTGCTACCGATTTCAGATACAAAGCTTAACTTTTATCACAATCAGCTATGATATAACAGGCCAAAACTTAAATTACGTCAAGTTTATCGACAGTATTCGATGACTTACGACGAGGTATCGTAAAAATTCTGAAAATATGTGAGTAGACGTCCAGCGCGCAAGCCTATATTAATTCAAAATAACACTTCGTGGAATCGCTAAGCTTTCATAGTTCATTTCAGTAATAGAAATCATCTCATCGCACCTCATCGAAATATGTGGTAAATTTAGATTTTATTTAATTTGAAAATGAAATGTGAGGGACAAGTACTAGAAAATGATCTAGAGAGTCGTACTCTATAGAAATATACTCGTTAAATCAACCTCCATTCGTATTATGAGAAGCGCTGATAAAAGAGCGCAAAGATCTATTATTTAAAACATGAAGAAAGAAGTCCTGAGACGGGAAATTGAAAGATATAAATTGAGATTAATATCATGAAAGAGCTTAAAAACATCCCTGCCTATGAGACCGACTAAGAGCCAATTTTTTTAAATCTTCTCTTTCTATGTTAAGTATGCCTCGTCCCATAATTTACTAGGTGAACACATGACAAAATATACTAATGCAACGTGTTTATTTCGGCCTTGATGTGCAACGGAAGATAATATATTCGTGAGAGGGAGTAAATCTGGAAAAGCTCAATTAGCATCGTTAATTGTCATTGAATTATAAAGTAAGCCTGTTCTCGGTACATGGCTGCGATACTTTTTACTCATGGTGGGCGTGTAAAAAATTCCTGCATTGAATGAATTTAATGAATACCATCCGTAGTATTTAGCTGTTATGTAGATTTCAAGAGCGCAAAATGAGGTTTCCTAAGCGTCATTATTCTAATTTGGGATGAGAGTAACGGAGTATAGAACTTTATAATAGCAGAGGAGAATATTCAAAATGAATTTCCTCCGGAGTTGAAACTGCAATGAATTCCTCGTGAAATTAATGTGATATATGACTTGCTAATCGCAAAACTTAGTTACGTGAACCAAGTCATAAATGTAAGAACCTATTCTTCATAAATGCAAATGTCAGATAACCTCAATAATTCCCATTAAACGCCAGCTGTATCGTCAAGCCTCTGTAACATGTGATTTACTGTAAGTTAACTCAATGACCAAGAGACGAGTTTCAAACCTTGGCATGGAAGCTTGAGTAAAACGCAGGTATCTGATATATCAACATGAAGAGAGTCAATAGCCAAAATATTTATTTCTAATATATGTTTTTAACTCTCCCCGAAATCTAACGTATTTAAATACTGACAAACGGCCGTAGCTAGATAGAAAGGAGCATTAAGTAAAATACTGAACAAATGGAACTGAAACTTTGATGTATATAGTCGAGACACTCCGTTCGAATGTACACCAGGGATAAAGGTTGAAGGAAAAAAATATAACTGTTTTTTCTGTTGCTTAGCGATTTGTTTTCATCTTACGATTTGTTTTCATATCATTTGCGATCATACCAATTTGTTTTCATCTTACGAAATAAAATGTTTGATCTTGGTGCACCAGTAAAATTCTTTCTTTTCTATGCGCCTGTTATTGATATCGTTCCAACTAGTTTCCTGATATGCTATAGGTTTAAAGATTAACTGGAACTTATACAGAAAAAAAGGTAATCTGATGCTTTTTCATGGTGAGGAGAGTCTTTAAAGTAAGGTCTAACTTTCGGGACAGAAAATAGAAAAAGGTTCTTGTCTTTTCATTCACGACGTGAACTTCAAAATTATGTTGAATGGGTACATCTTCAACTTGTTGCCTTAGCGTTTTTCAATAGAAATCTAGCAACCGTTTCCCAAATTTTTTACATATTACATCTTAACAATACCACGGGAATATAAATATTTTACCTACGTCTATAACACCCAGACGCATATTATGCCGGACGTCATAGGAAAACTTTACGAGTGAAACTAACCATCAGACAGATAGTGAAAATAGAAGGGAGTGTGTTTATACTTCGCTTGAGCATCCACCGTACTGACAATGAGGCCACACGATCTACATACGTTGAGGATAACTCTTAGGGCCTCTTTACTCCGTACATTTTATTGCACAAACGAATGTACCATAGATTGTGCAAGAATTGGAGTTAACGCAGGTTCTATTTCCCATTCAGTCAATCATACAATTTGCCGCTTTACGCGGTAAAATCTTTCTCATAAAAGAGTTCATACATTCGTTTGTACAATAAAATGTACTATTTCAAGCGGCCTTTGAGTTCATGGATAATTGACATTGGTATGGCAGTTCCCAAAGTGAAAACAAGCTACATTTTTTGCAAAATTATGAGAAATTGGTATCCGCAAAAGATAATGGTGCGGAGGAGAAGGCGATTGAATTGAAGTGGTCGGAAAAGTAGTGAAAGAAGGACAACATTTTTAACATTACCCAGCACTGAAAATGGTCTTTTGCGCGGCTCAGTTTATTTATCGCAACCGCTGTTTGTCCTTGTCTCCAACACGAATATCGGTCCAATGATCGATTTTCCAATACCCGAGATCGAAGGACTCTTGCGATTAATTGGACTGGTGTAATCCCCGTGCACCGCGATCAACAAGGGCAGCCGCGAAAAAAAATTTGACCACGGAGCTTTCCGCGAAATATGAGGAAATAAGAGAAAAAAAATGTGCCATATAATTGGGTCCAAGGCGAGTTATTGCCTCCACCTCCACCTCCACCTCATCACCCTGTCACCACCTTTCGCCACTCTTTATTGGGTGAAACGAGCGAAACATCGCGTCGATGCGAGGGTCTAGCCAGACGAAAGTTCAACGCAATGGAAAATGAAGCGAAGGTGATTCGATGAGATTTCCAGCCAAATGAGGCAAAGTCCCACCGCTTGTGGTTTTCTGAACGACGGCGGAGCTTAGCTTTTATTCTTCATTGAGGTGGATAAGCAATTTTCAAGGATAATAATTAGCCCAAAGCTAAGATGTGAATTACCACTTTCGCAAATAAATGTAAAGCTGCATGTAGCAAATACTTATTCATTTACCGATGTGGTTTTCCTTTATCATCTGTTTATGAATCACCTGTTAAAATATAAAATCACACAATGCCAGTCCTAAAAAGAGTTTTGGACCAACACCGAAGGATGTATTCATTATGACATTAGGCGCATTGTATTTTTTGATGTCTTAAAGATAAATAAACGAATAATTGTGAGAATTTAAGGGGATATCTGCTCTAAGTCCAAAATTTAATATTCTTGCTTATAATTTTCTTATGATGGTCTATAAATATCGGCATTTTAGTTTCCAATGTAAGCAAGTAAGATAAGTTTTTTATCATCCTCTACGAGGTCATTGGAATTAAAGCGACTGTGGTAAAATATACCTACATATTTACAAAGATACCTTGAGGAATTGAATTGGATGTGGTGGTTATAGTGCTGATTTCTCATCAGTAGTGATCGTGTTCACGGCTGAGTCGGAGAGTTTTCATTAGAATTACCATACCCTCTTCGATGCGCTCTTAGTGAATAATTTTGTCCATCAGGTAACTGTGGACTTGTAGGCACCTTTCACTCTACGTGTAGGGTCGTAGCGACGACTAGTATTTCTCCACCGATCTCGCCGATCTTCCATTCTCCATACAATCTTCCCTTACCTATCCACTTACATACCTATACTTAATAATATAATTCAGGTGCTAGGTTTTCTCGACCCCTTGTTTCAATGCGTATTCATCTTTTTAGGAGTAATACTACATACTTTTCCTTATACTTGGCTGAACCATTCCGAATATAAGAGGAAGTATCTCCTGAAAAAGAACCTTTTCGGACATGCTCCTTGGTAAACGTAATTAGTATGCATTATTTTTACAATTAGTATGCATCTTTGTTCATTTCCTTACCTTTTTTGAAGTGTCCATTGCTGACTCCTTGTGAAGACAATATGTGGGTAAATTAAAGAGCTCAGAGGGTCAAAATAAATCTGCCGAATGGTGGTCCATTGAGTGAATAATACTCCATAAAATAATATTTGTCATGTAAAAATCATTTGACTCGACCGGAATTCGATCCCGCATCTCACAATTATTTCTAAGCCGGTAAAGTGTGTCAGCCAGTTACATCACAAAACTCTTCTCCTTCCAGGCGAACTTCGACGAGGGTAAATAAAAGGAGTGAATAATATCTACCATTAAAAAAATAAGACCTACCATCGCTTGAAAAGGTAAATATTTGTGGTAATATTATGATATTTGAGGGGTGTGATACTGCCCAAAATGGCGTAAAGTAACTCATTTGCCGGTTTTTTCCCAATTCTGTCAACCCATTCTTAGATAGACCTCGCCCAGCCCTTCCACAAATACTCCTGCCAACTCAGGAAAAAAAGCAATTACCGCCGGCTGGCTGTCTCTGGTATAAACTGTTATCACTTGTTTTCGTACATAAAAAATGTATTTACATGATTTATTTCATTTTAAATCACTCTAATAATTTATTTCTAAGACTTAAAAGTCAATTCTCATGGCAATTTCTTCAAAAAATTCACCCGCCATGTTTGAATTTGTTAATTCTAATGTTGATTCTTTTTGGATATCCATAAAATGATTCAAAACGGCTAACTTTACCGTAGAATTTTGCAACATCATAACCGCACGCGTCGTATTTCCAAAGCTCACGCTTCACGCTTCTTCCATGCGTTAATCCCTCTCCACTTCACACACCACCTCTCGGATTTCATTAAACCGCGACCTGTGGCCTCCATTTATATTACTCTGCTCCTCCCAACAATGGGAGACGTATCTTTGCGTCCTCCCTCATCGACCCCTCTCTTCCTTTTCCGAAATGTCACCCTCCACCTCTTCCTCCACAGTCGGCCACCAATGAAAAAGAACACTCCACTCAGCATATGCAGGAATAACTTTCCTTCTCGCCAATAATTCTTCAGGATATTCCCAAGGTGGAAAAGCGTTACAACATATATTAAAAGGTGAAGTTCATGAACTAGGGCAGGTGGGCCGTATTTCACGTCAGGAGGGTATTTGAGATGAAAATGATATTTAAAGCAGGAAATTATGAGCGAAGTGTTGAGGGCATACGAAGTTATTTTTTTCCATTCAGGTAAATCACTGATGTGGAACCTCGGCAAAAAGGCTAATAACATTTTTGTGAAAACTCTTTAACAGTCGTAGTATTTCATTTCTTAACTACCACGTATATTTGGAATGTAAATTAAAATTCAAATTCTATTTCAAAGTCTAGAGATCGTCCTTAATATAAAACCCTATGAAAGCAGGTTTTAACATTCTTAAAGGTAATACTTGGTGAGCATAAGCACGAAGGTTCTTTGAATGTGCCACCTTTGAAATAAAGTATAAACCAGTAAAGGAGGGAGAATTACGAATAAATGGGGATATTTTGGTATCATTAGAAATATGAGACATTTTTCTTTATGGCCAGACCTAGTTCTTGACTTATGAATTAACTATGGATCGGAAGCGTGAACTATTGGAAAAGCAAACGAGAACATACTAGAAGCCTTTGAAACATGGTCCTTTAGGAGGATGTTAAATATAAAATGGACGGAAAATGAATGAATTCAAATGAGAAATCATGCACTGTACAGAAGAGTAGAAAAATAAAGGACCATACGGAACACCATACAGAAAAGAAGTACCAGATGGATTGGACACATCCTGAGACACAATCGGTTTAAGAGAAACATAATTGAAGGTAAAATAGATGGAAAAGCTCCCAGAGGAAGACCCAGGAATTAGTTCATGGACCAAATAAAGAGGAAAGTACATAGGAAGAGATACCAGGAGGTAAAAGAACTAGCATTAGATAGTGATGGATGGAGGGCTGCAGTCAGTCAACCTTAGGATTGAACGACCAATGAATGAGTATCTTCTCGCGGAAATCATTTTAAACAGTTATCTGGAAATAGAAACGAGAATTGAGCCACAGGCAACCAATATTTTTTTATGACTTCCGATGATGCCTTATGATTGTGATGATATTTCTTCTGTTTGATGATTCTTCCCAAATCCCAAATGTTCAGTATGCTACCACGAATTCCTGTGCCTTTCCACCGGGCTCTGTGGGCTATCAGTTGGCTGAGATATTTCATTTCCCAAATATCCAACCAGAGCATTCACCTCTTCCACATTGTAATGAGTACGACGCTGCTGTATTCCCGCGGAATCACGCTCATGAAAAATATCGAGACCATGCATTCAAACTCCCTTTTTCTCGATTTTCTCCTTGATGTGTAAATTCGTTCTTCACTTAAGAGAAAAATTAAATCGTTGTATGTTTCCAATGATTTTTATTTATATTTGTTGCAATGCAGTACTAGTTCCGACTCGAGGCCACTGATGATGACTCCTCTCTCCCTGTGTTTCTTTCTCTTTAAATTCATCTTTTTCTTTATCTCGCTACCATTTTGTCAACCACCCGGCGGTGGCATGACCATAGAGTTGGTACGCCTGCTGTAAAAGCTCGCCCATTCAGTACGTGCCCCAGAAGTGGCACCTTTCCACGGGTCATTTTATGACCGCGTGCGCAGTGCGGAATTTAATATGAATTCTTTGGGCTTTCGCAATCTCCGTCGCCGCACATGGAAGGACTCGTCTGTCACGCTCACTTTGGAGCCTATTGGAATTTTGTTGCATTTAGTATTGCGGCGGAAACTCCACTGATGAAAAGAATTTGTGGGAAAAGTAACAAAAAAGGAGGAGGAGAAACTTTTTAAGAGTACTTTATTTTAAATTGCTTCCTTCCCAAACTTGTTGTTTCGAGCATAAGTTTTGTCAATACGAAGTTGTTTTTGGAACATGAGCTTTTGATGGGATGAAAGTGGAAAATTCCTTGAAGTAGAGAATTTAAACTTTCAAATTAATGTTCATCGATGAACATGTGCATTGTATTAGATATTTTGCGGGTGAGATATCAGTTGTTGGCAAAAATGGGAGGAGAAGGGTTCAATGCCAAAAATTAATGCCTTTTAGCCAAAACATCAGTGTTTCATTTGGATCCATGCAAACTACATTAAAAAATGCTAAAGGTTTTACGAGTTTTTTTGCCGTTTTCATTCTTGGTTGTGCAGTCCTAAGATTAGTTGACTGCTGCCCTCCACCCTTCCCTATCTAATACTAGTTTCCTTATCTCCTGGTATCTCTCCCTATGTAATTTCCTCTTTATTTGATTCATGAACTTATTCCTTGGTCTTCCTGTGGGGACTTCCCTCAATTATGTTCTTCACAAACCTATTGTGTCTCAGGGTGTCTAATTCATCTTGTTCTTCTTTTCTATATGGTTTTTCATACGGTCCTTTCCTCTTATACTGTTCTGTAAACTTTCCTCTTTTGTCTATCCGTTTGATTTATAGTATCCTCCTCCAGTGCCAGGTCTCGAAGGTTTCTATTATCTTTTAGTCAGCTTTTCCAATAGTCCATGCTTCCGATCCATGTTACATGCCAGTGTTACACACCACGCGAATGTTTTCGCATACTTACTGTTTCCTGGTTTGCAATTCTATTTTCTTTGAGCACAGCTGTTATCCTTTTCCCATGAACGCCATCTTAGCTTGGGCTATTCTCCGTTTGATGTTCGTTGTACTTCTTCCGACCCACGTGATGGTGCTTCCGAGATAGATGAAGGAATCCACTTGCTCTATTTTTTCACCTCTCCGGGTGACTTCTGCATTCAGCTTCTCTCTTCCTCATATTAGGATTTTATACTTCCATTTTGTGTTCATCTTCATCTCTCGAAAAAAGTTTCTCGTGGATTCCCGTAGGTTACTTCAGGTCTCGTCCTATCTGCATAAGCTAGCTTCAAGGCTGCGATACAGTCGTCGGGGGAGTTGGATCAACGTGGTAGGGAAACCAGAAAGCCTTGACCATCTGAACATTCTTTGTGAAAGCCTCACCTCTAAATGAAGGCTATTTTCCTGAGAGAAAGAATTGAGGGGAATTTATGGGGAAGTGGGACCTATATTCAGCAAAACGTTATGTTCTGTAGTTTATGTTAAATCTGTGCAATAGAAATTGTTACATTTTCTATTTTATGAAATCGCCCGGGATACCGCAATGTAAAGGCAACGCGGAAACCACCACATCAACCTCCCTGGAAGCTGCTGCCTAGATATGACACGATGGGATTCCTCCCGGTAAAATATTCTGGTGACAAAATAGTCCCCCAATCGGAGCTCCGCGTGGGGACTACTGGAAGTGGTACATCAGTTAGGAAAAATAATGATAAAATCTGTAGCAAAAGCTCGTCAAAATGAGCTCCAAAATCCACTTTTCTGCATATTTGGCATTGCAAATACGAGGGCAGTTTTCTTTTAACCTCCGATAGGCCATGCATAAAACCCAAGTTAATATTAAAAAATTATTTTATAACTAAAAGTTGTGTACACTCATGGTTACTTTTCGAAATAATCACCTTGACGATTGAGGCATTCGTCGTACCTGCGGACTAGCCTTATAATACCCTCTTCATAAAATGTAGCCATCCATGAATTTAAATGAGTCTATACGTTGTCGTGAAGCTCCTCGTTAGTTTGGAAGCGCTGCCCTCCCAGCCACTTCTTCAGTTCAGGGAAAAGATGGAAGTCACTTGGCGGTAGGTCGTGACTGTATGGTGAATTATCAAAAATATTCCATTGAAATTGCTCAAGGAGCCTTTGGGTTGCACCAGCACTGTGAGGACGGGCGTTGCCATGGATCAGGGCGTTGTCAGTCAACATTTTTGAGATCCAATTTAAGTAAGCCTAAATGTCCTGTAGCGATAGAGTACAGAGAAGATTTGAAACTTCCAAAAATTCCATAGACAAAGCACTTGTGGTGAATCTACGGTTTTCTCTAACTACTTCGTCATCTTGTTGAACAAGGCCGTCTGTAGCGACAGACTTTCATCCTTGACCCCCTTTCATCATGCATATCACTTCGGCCATTTTAATTTTCGACACCATTCACGCACAACACTATCACTCATAAAGTTTTCTCCGTACACTCGGCTCATTCTTCGATGAAATTCGGCTGCTCCGTTTCCCTCTGCTTGCAGGAAAGGATTAACGCTTCGCAATTCGTATTTGGTGGGAGAATCAATCGAGGCGGCCACATTTATGTGACTGCTGCTCAGTACATACTGACGGCTTGAACTCGGTAGTGACAGAGCGTGTAGGGAGAGGCGCAGTTACCCACTGCGCCCACCACCCGCCTGTCGCTTGTCTGGCGTTAATGCTGCGCAATCGGAGGTTGAATAAAAAACGCCCTCGTACGACGATTTTTCGACTCACGGAGTCATAATCAGATACTAGATCCTGGCGTCTCCTTCGGGCGTCTTTGGCGTCTCCAGTGTCTGGAACCTGGTGGTGACTCAGAGCGGGAAGGTGTTATACCTTTCTTGTGACCCCTATCCATCTCGTAAAGATCAAGTACCCAGCAAAATCATGCTGTTTGAAATATAGAAATGCTGAGAGACCTCGCCGCGATTTAGACCCGTGACCTCTTGTGGTCAAATTCTCTTTACAGTGGCCCTGTATAAACCGTTTGGACTACCACGACCATGCCGCGATTATTATCTATTTAACATGAATACGAACTTCAGAGCAATTCCGAATAATGTTTATTTAACGTTCATAATGTTTGCCTTTCCGCTGAGTGAGGCTTATTTGCACACCACGCTTACAAGTTATTCATTCCATATTTGAAATTAACGCAGGTTATAACAGTTCAGCGCTTGTTAGCGTATCAAACCAGCAATTAATTAGACAATTGCGCGGAAAAAACCGTAAATCTGACAGCCTGTTATAATTTTGATAGTTTTAAATGGATGATAATATACTACGTTGTTGAAGATTTCAAACTGATCAATAAATTGTGCTAGGAAAGGGTTAGGATAATTTCCCTGTCCTTCTAACGAAGTTGCATGTGGTGCAACGCCAGATTGAATCGATTTATGTCATAAAAATAGATAGCAAACTCTTGAAAAATGTTGGATGTCGAATAAAAACTTTTTTCTTTAAGAGCACTTTGGGACAACTCTCCCATCGGCCTCCTGTTCAGCAGTAGTGTGGTATCTCGCGCGCAGCATGCGAAACAAATGCAAACTTTGGTCATCATTGGGTCGTGAAGTTAAAAGTACGATGCAAGTCTCTCTTTTTGCTTTCACCTCGTTATGAGCAACATACTGCAATATACTTGAGATCATCGCTCGTTCGTAGATAACTTCTTACGCGAGAATGAACGTGAGCATAACACTTTTGGTTTTTTTTATAGCCTGAGAGACTGCATTTCCCTGTTTCAATACTTTAATTACGGCGAATCGAGTTCATTGTGGCCCACATACCGGGAAAGGTTTTGAGCTCAGGTGTTTTTATCGCCGCGGAAAAAACAAATGAAGTGTTTTTTACCCATCCGAATTTTTTTATCCCAAGTCTTGTGACCTTTTCATGTAAATGTCAATTCACGACGTCATTTCAGTCGCACCTACGGTTATTTTTTTTGTAAGTAATATCCGCTGCACATCATTTTAAGGTCACAACAACGAACCTTTAAGAGGTGATGTTTTGAATATCGGCTGTGGTAAGAAGTACCTACTATCATGATGAAAATTGACTTTAATGTGACTAGTAGTGAAGCAAGTTGCCAAAAAAATATGACTATTGAATAGATGATGATTACGGCAGATGTGACTCCTGGTAATGGCGTCAAGACGAATCGAAACACTTATATATTGTGAAAGATGGAGGAGCTTATGTTAGCACTGCTGCTCGCTTACTCTCATCGTGTCCAAGTTCCACAAATATAGGCCGTTATAATGGAGGACATTCAAGCTATTCCACTTGGATGAACCCCTACATGTGACTTTCGAAAATTTTTCAATAGAGAGTTTCACGTGGATTCACTTTTTCCGGACTCATGGCGGGGGGACTTCCTTAGAGCGAGTTGCTAATGCTAGCAAGTTCCCTTTCCACCTCAGTTTCTCGTTCCTTGCGGCCGAACAGCGTTGTCAGCTCCTAGAAATAAGTGCACGAAGTCACTCTAGGAAATTCTCACGCATTAAATTTGGCAACAAAGACGATCCGAAACAGCACGGGCCTAATGGGATACTCTGTTGCCAAGCTGACGCTCCTTTTGCTCTCTTCCATGAACGAAGGCAACGAAGTTACGAAGGCAACCATTCTCAACAGCGCGCATAATTTACGGAAATTATTTCAGGAAAAAAAATTTGCATATTAAAATACACCTAAATCTGTATTGAATATCCTACATGGTAGTAATATGCTGATATTTCTGGTGCTCTTGACAGCATTGCACCTCCTGCTTCTGGGAGAGTTACTCAGGGAGCCAATCTCCATGTCAGGCCGAATTGCCAATCTGATGCGGAGTATTTTATTTTTTATCTCTAGAGAAATCGTATCGCGTAGAAAAATTAAGACTCGGATCTATTCAAAGGGGCACCTCTATAGGCATAAGAGTATGCATTAACTGAACAGATTGTGCCAATTTCCCTCAGCCGGCGAAATAATTGAAACAACTCCAACTTGTTACTACATTGTTACTTTGAAAGAAACAAAACACATATTTACTCTCAATATTGCACATTTAACACCAATATGGTTCGGGTTCCCGAAGGTTTATTGACTCAAAATTGTGTATAGGTAACTCACGTTCGAGAAAATTGGCAAGAAATTCAACTCTTGAAACATTAAACTTTTTTGAAATTTTAGCCCATTTTAATGCTGGCTGTATCTGCTCAAAGCGGCAAACAGTCTCTCGTTTGTTGAAAACCTCAGCCTTGATATCATGTTTAGACCATTTAGATCTCACCGACTACGAAATTGTTATTTGTTTTGTTTTTGGAACTGTATTTATTAATGTAATCGTCCCATACCACGGGGCACAGACACCGTTCATCACTCTCCGTGATGTCTCACTTGGAAAATTTTCGCCGTCTGCGACTCCCGATTGGCTTCCGACGTGTGGGGAAATCCCACTGTATCGGCGCGCCACTTCTGGCGTGGTTTTCTAGGTGAACGAGAGGGAGCGGGATGTTCAGAAATGGAAGAAATTCAGACGGTGCGAGAGGGTCACTTCTTTTTATACATATATGTATTTCTCCTCTCCCTGCACGTCGACAACCACCGAGCCCTTAAGACTAAACCCCCTTCCTCAACTTCACCCTCTCCTACCGGATTTACCCGTTTCCAGGTTCGCCACGTTCGAGATTTCCCGAGGAAGGGTAAATTCAACGTCCCAACACACTTGATGCATTGCATCACCGATAGGGTGAGCGCTCGGCATTGAAGCGACGGTAAATCCCCAAAGAGCAGTAAAAAAATGATGGGAGGAACTGGCGCGTGTTTAAAAAAAACGAGTGGGTCCTATCTTCGTACAGAAGAGGGTAGGGCGAGAAAGCGACAATGGAACGCGAAATAAATAACGCTGTGAGGAATCGACACACAAGTACGTAAACCAAGGGAGGAAAAACAGGTACGTTCAGTTTCATGTATATATAAATGAGTACTTACTTATGCACGACTCTGTTAGTAGAAATATATTTACAAAAAATTGGTCGTCATTTGCGAGCGATTTAGGTAGTTTGCTCGTGATAGTTCCGTAATTATAATAGAGACCATATTCGAATCATAATTTTTGAAATATAATTCGAGTGTTAATTTCATCATCTGTGAGACGCACGAATTAAATATTGCATTTTTAATGTAGCGATAATATATCTTTATATTACAGAAATTAATTAATATTAATGGTGCAATTAAATAGTTTTACATAACAGAAATTGTAAGTAATCAAATGAAAATATCTAAATAAGTCTTTCACATGACTCGTTTTTTTCGCGCGGTACGTTTGAACATGTGACCCGGTGTGTCAGTACACCGCATATACCTCCTAGTGGTGGGTCGCGGGCAACAGTATGCTGGCTCTCAAGGTAGTCCTTTCAGAAGGGATCCTAGCTTGAGCAGAATAGGGAAAGCGGGCCTAGGGTATTACTATGCTTTGGTTTCTCTTGTGGCATACTGGGGAAAATGTGCCAAAGCTGACCGGTAGAGCGCCGTAACCGTTAGCAGGAAAAGCTGCACGTGGTGAGGGTACTGCAAAGGCTGGTAACCTTGCATGCTCTATTACCACTTACTGCTAAACGTCATAATGTTGACTCGGACAGCCGAAGCCACGATGGGCGGCGGAAGCTGAATAAGGTTGGCCCATCAAGATACGGACATAGCAATACGACCTGGACTATCGGTACTTGGAATGTGAGAGGAGTGTATGGAAAGGAGCATGAGTTGCTGAATGAAATGAAAGTGAGACGAATGGATGTTTTGTGTGTATGTGAAACTAAGCGTAAAGGATGGGATGCTGTTACATTAGATGGCGGTAGTCATGGCGGTGGCATTGTAGTCAGGAGTTGAAGATAATGTACACGGCAGTCAAGGTGTAGGACTCATTCTTAATGAGAGAGCTAAGTTGCTAATAAGGGAGTACGAGTTAGAAACCCCTTGATTGCTCTGGGTTCGCATGAAAGTAGGCATTAGGAGAGTTGTGATTGTGGCGTGCTATGCACCAGTGGATGGAGAGAGTGACAGTGTGAAAGATGAGTTTTGGCAAAACTGAGAGAGGTTTTGAATGAATGTGATCCTGGTGAGAGAATAATTTTACTAGGCGACATGAATGGGAGGGTCGGTGTGAGGCGGGATGCATCTGAGAGTGTGGTTGGGCCTTTTGGTGAGCCCAGAGTGAATGATAATGGTGAAAACTTGGTGAGAGTGTGCTTGGAAAAAGGATTGTTTGTGTCAAATACATGGTTTAAACATAAGAGAAAACATAGGTATACTTGGCAAAGGGGCGATTGTAAAAGCATGATTGATTTTATTGTGTATGATGAGAGATTGAGAGAGTTAGTGTGGGACACTCGAGCGATGAGGGGTGCTGAATGTAGAACAGACGACTATTTGGTACTCTCCAAAGTGAATCTGGGCAGAAAGTGGGTACCAAGGAAGAATGTTGCGCGTAAGCAGTTGAGATTAAAAGTGGAAAGGTTGCTAGACAGCGAGGTAAGAATGCGGTATGGTTGCATGCTTGAGGATACTCTATCGTTGAAGCAGAGAGAATGAGACGAGTATTTCAGAAACGAGAACGTAAATGATGCGTGGGAGTATTTAAAAGGAGTGATTGTGGAATGTGCTGAAAATGCATGAGAAAAAGGAGTAGTAGGAAGAACGAAAGGTGATGCTTGGTGGAATGAAGAAGTGAAAATCGCAGTCAGAGAAAAGAAAGAGGGGTACAAGGATAGGATTGCTGCCAAATCTGAGGAAGAGCGTACTAAGGCATGTGAGATTTACAGAAAGAAAAAGATTGAATGCAAAATTGTTGTGAAAGAGATCAAAGAAAGAATGCGTGCGAAGGAAGCTAACAAAATGCAGAGTGATTTTGAAGGTAATAAACAACTGTTTTGGAAGTGGGTAAAAAGGGCTAAGATTGTTGAAGGTAGGGGAATGAATGCGGTAAAAACAAAAGTGGAGAGATCATGTGGGACGAAAGCAATATCAGGGACTGTTGGAGGGAGTATTTTTAAGAATTGTACAATAATATTGCAGGCGTTGAGGATGATCCTTGTGAAGTGGTATGTGAGAATGTGAGGATGGAAAAGGATATCTGTGAGAAGGAGGTCACAATGGCTGTGAGAATATTGAAAAATGGGAAGACTGCAGACATAGATGGGATATCCAGTGAAATGTGGAAGTGTGGGTGTAAATTACTAAATTGTAGGCTGCGTGAACTATACAATTTATGCTTACAGGTTTCTGTTGTTCCAGTGGATTGGAAATATGCTATCATCATTCCATTGTACAAAGGGAAGGAAGGAAAGACCGAATGTAATAATTATTGGGCTGTTAGTTTATTGAGTATTCCGGGAAAAGTGTTCAGTAAAATATTAATCGAAAGAGTAAGGAATATTACTTCCGGAAGAATATGGGGTGTGCAGTGTGGGTTTATGCCTGGGAGAGGATGTTGTGACCAGCTGTTTGCACTTCAGCAGGTGATATAAAAATGTATGAGTGTCCGAAAGAAAGTGTACTGTTTGTTTGTCGATTTAGAGAAGGCATATGCCAGAGTAAATAGAAGTTGTGGAATATTTGGAGAGACTATGGAGTGAATGGGCAGTTATTGAATGTTATTATGGCGACGTATGACAATAGTAAGGCAAGTGTGAGAGTTAACGGGGTTCTGAGTGATTAGTTTGTAATAAATCGGGTTGTAAAGCGAGGATGCGTAATGTCTCCGAGGCTGTTTAATGTATTTATGGATAAATGTGTTAGAGACGCATGTAGTGAAAACGACGGTATTTTGATTGGAAATGTTAATGTGCGAGTTCTTCTCTTTGCATATGATGCAGTTTTAATCTCAGACAGTCAACAGGGATTACAGAAGCTCCTAGATAAGTTTTGTGAATCAACGGAGAGATTGGAATTTAGGGTAAATGCGTGCAAGATTAAGTCATAGTTTTTGATAAGGAGAATGGGGAGAACAACTGTATGATGAGGGCTAATGGTGAAGTAATTGAGCAGGTGGATGATTTTGTGTGCTTAGGTAAGATGTATGCGAAAGATGGAAGAATAGATGTGGAGATAAAGAGACGTGCGAATGCTGGAAGGAAAGTGATAGGTATTATGTGGAGCATGTCAAGGAATGAGTGCTTGTCTAAGGAAGCGAAAATTGCCATGTACAAAAGTGTACTTCTTCCCACTTTGCTATATGGTAGTGAAACATGGGTATGCCAGGATAGACATAAGAGTAGACTAAACGCCGTAGGTATGAGTTATATGAGGAGTATTTGCGGCAAAAGTAGAATGGATAGGGTCAGAAATGAGAATGGATGAGAGTCGAATGACGAAACAGATATATGAGAGTAGAGTGAATGGTGTGAGAAGTAGAGGTAGGCCGAGAAAGTTGTGGTTGAATGTGGCTGAGGAAATAATTAGGAGGAGGAATATTAGGAGTTTTAAAAACAGGAGGGCGTGTATGAAACAGTGTATGGGGGTAAATGAGGCAAAAGAGGTTTGCAAGGATAGGTCAGTATGGAGGAAATTATCGAACAGAGTTAGGTGTACAATTATGTATTAATGAGTGAAACATTTTGGTTGTGCCTACCCCGGAAGGGAACAGCGTGATGGGTATGTATGTATATACGTTTGAACCTAATTCAAAATGGAAGGTTTTTTGTGATCCCGATGATTTGACTGCGGAGACAATATGATTAATTTCAACAATTAGTTGAGAAAACATCCAAACCACGTTATGTTAATTTTTTGACGAGATTTAGGAGTTATAAATTCCTCATTTTTTAAATGAGCTCTCTAGCGTGTATATACGTATCATTTCCCATGTAAAAGGGCTGGTGTCATTTGGCAAACGTCTCGGAAAGTAATTAGGTGAGGGGTCAAATTTTTGGTGTTATTGGAATGATAAGATATTTTTCTTTAAAATAATGCCAAATCCATTGCTTTCTAGATGAAATAATATTTTGCTCAATCTACCTTAATCAACTTGCTCAAATGAGAATATTATGAATTTTATTTTTGAACAGAAGTACTTCAAATGGGTGGGGGATAATTTTGTAAAAGCCTAGCATCACAGGAAACTAGACGTTGCCCCATAAATACAACTGCTTCGAATCAAGTCTCTATACTATTACCCGAGGGATAAATGTGATCGTTTTCTGTATACCGTGTGATTTCGGCACAACTGCGCACATAGAAGGCGAGTGTATTCGAATGATGTGCGATAATGCACAAAACCGTTTCTCTCATGCATTACCACTGTTCTTTGAACTATACATATTGTCTCTCAGATACATGTATTTTTATAAAGACGAATTTCTATTTGAGAAGTGGTGACGAAGCGAAGTTGCTGCCCAGAACACAAGTCTTTAGCTTGCGTGAAAGAAATACTGTTTCTTTACCTAAGCCTAATCTAACATAATTCATAAGATGTTTTGTATATATATATATATATGACGAAAAATATTTAATGTCCTTCCGACATACATCAAGGAAGAAAAAAACATGAAAATTTCTTAAGGATATAAAAAATTTGTTATTACTTATAAAAAACATCGAGATTTTGTTCTGTAATTTGCATGTAATATTTATTGAATTAGCTGTAAAAAATGAAGCGTTGTCGTAATGCCATTGTTATAGTATGTATACCTGATCATGAATTTCTGCATCTCATTTTTTGTAACCACAGTATATCATTCTGTATATCTCCGAGTCATTTTTTGTACTAGTTTATAATTCTTCACTGTATTGTTAAACATTGGATTGAAAAAATGAAATAATTTTTGCCTGATGCTATTGCTTTGCATGGTTTATCTGTTGGTAGCTCCAATACTGGCTCATTCTTAGGGATTATCTATTGTATACTACTGGGTAATTTCTGAAATGAATGAATTAAAACTTTAATTTAATTTTATTTTATTTTATTGTTGCATCGTTAGTTTTCAATAAGGTTATACTAACGAGCACTTAAAAGAAATCGATAGGATAGCTGTATCATAAATATCTATTTTATTAATTATGTACATTTGTATATGCATTAATGTGTACTCCTCACTGCCAGTCATACACGTACTCTAGTGCTTCCCTTCTGCCAACTGTTCCACAACGAATGCCCATTTTTTTTATTAAAACTGATTACCTTTATGTTCACAGGTGAACTGTCGATAGCGTGAATTAAAGGGAAAGAGTAGATGGTGTATAGATACACCAAAATAAAACCTCTTTATTTTACGAAAAATGATCCAACTGGCATGTCAACCACGCGGAATTTCGTCAAATATATTATAAATAATGTTGAATTTCTGTGAAAATCATTTCCATATTGTAATAAATGAAATATATCCTCAATTAATAATTATTGAGTAGAGAAACTTCGAATATAATATTTTAATTTCATCTCGACGCAATACCTGAACCCATTATCCATCCAATGTGGAGAAATTGAACGTTTTTTATGGCTGCAAAATTCCCTGTCTTATCGCACCGCATAGTTTCATTGATTTCCTTCTTGAACGTCAATGCGTTCCACAGTGATTCGACGTGATCTCAATGAATTATTGTAGAGGTCATAAGAATCTTATAAATAGTGGCAGCCCTGAAACGCTCTTATCGTTATAAATATTTACTAAATTTATTTATTTTACTAAATGTACTTTTACATAAATTAAAATAATGTACATGAGAAGTACTTTACTTGCAAAATGTCTTGGATTGGATATTTGGAGAGGCGACCGACAGCTGCGGTCATTTGTGCCATAGGGGATAGGTAAGGGAGGAAGAGTGGATAGAAACACGGCGTCGGCATTAGCCTGCTGTTAGCGAAAGCCGCCAAGGGGACCTCGGTTTAACATCTCATCCGACGGACGGAGCACTGCATTTGAAGTGCCCTCCACAAGGCACTCAAGTAGGGACCGGGTTTCCTCTGAAAAACATCCTCCTCTGCAGGGGTATGAACCCTGGCCGCCCCTATGGTTAGCCAGTACTCTAACCACCACACCAACCCGATCCCCGCAAAATGTCTTTCACTGTCTTTCGACCCATGCAGTAGAGGCTTAGAATAGACTACTAGATATACATCATTGAGATCCTTTGTCTGAGTTTAGGCATGCTAAGATGCAAATAATAAAAAACTTCATCAATATACCAAAGTCCCGATCATCGGGACTTTGGTATATTGATCAAGTATTTCATTTGTTTAGGGTTCGTTCGAATGGAAGAGACTGGAGCTCTGCTAGGAATTCTCTGATGAAAGTCCTATTCTACTTAAACAATGTTTTTTCCCTTCCAGCATACCACCTTCCTCCATTCAACTCTTCTATAATGGCGATTCTTTGTCTTCCCCTCTCCCACCTACCTAACATCCTTCCCGTTATCAAGACCTTCAGCATTCATTTTTAATTACTAATCTAATGATCTAAATAATTAGTCAGATTTCCATTCAAGCAATCAAGGCAGGAAAATAAATTTAAAATATTAAAATTGCTAAAAAATAACTCTACTATGATTACCATAAACGTTTTTGGGTGCTTGATTCATAGCTATTTTGTTCCCAATTATGGTGTACGTATACTGTCACGAGCGTGTTAGAAGTCAGGATAAATTCTCGAAGCGTCGAGTACAATGAAGATGGAACACAGCTATTAATGGAAACTAGCATATTTAACAGAATATGACGAAAGTGCCTGATTACACGCTCCCCTTGTCAATGCGGGACAACGTCTGCTGTGGTGAGATCGCAAGTAGAAGTATATGCATATATGAACTGGCATCAAATTACCCTTCAAAATTAGACGTCAAAAGTGTCCAGTTAACGGTCGGATAGGTATCCTTCCGCATGTTATAACATATGGAACGCCATTTAACTCAAAGAGGTCCTTCCAACAAACGCGCTCGAATTTGATACACGAGGATATTTGAAATGGGTTATTATGATTTAAGGTGGGTTGAGCGATTATTCTAATTTTACAGATTTGCTTGAAGCTTTTATTGGGTGTCTTTGTTCGTAATATCTAAAGATAAACTTAAAATAATTGAATCATTCCCATTTTATTTTTTTCAATTCAATGCTTTTTCACCCGTAGCCATATCGTCCATGACGTATATTTCGATTTTATTCGATCGCATTCGTTAAGATTTTTTTCTAAAGGCGAAATAGTGAAAATCTTATGAAACAATTTTCGAAGAGTGTGTACTAATTCAATGTAATTTCTTGTAAATTTCTAATACTGCGCCGAAAGCTATAATCATTAAGAGCCTAATTAATTAAAAAATTAAAACGTAATTCGTATATAATTTCCATGACTGCCTCTGTCATCGCCTATTCTAGGCTGTGATACGGGTCGTAATGCTAGCAGAAGAGCATCTTTATTTAGACTTTTCTTTATGTAGAGTTTCAGCGAGAAAACATATTCAATTCATTGTGGCTCAAGAATAATTTATCGACTTGCTTGAAAAAACAATTAGAAATCAGCTCTTAATTACCCACTAATCCCGCCGCAGCCATCTTAAGAAATATCATACAAATCACTTTAACCATCTTTGCATACATTCTAAAATGTTCCGTTTCGCCTATCGACTGCTTTACAAGTTAAACAGAACGCCCAAAGATGCGGAGGGGCGTCGGATAGAGCAATACGCGGAACGTATCGCTCCCCTAAAATTCGCAAACAAGTTTTCTCTCTCAAGACCAGGTGCCGAATGTTCACCGCCTCTTTTTGAGCTTCAGTTTTTTCCAAATTGTGCGTCTCGTCGGTCGCATTGTCAACAGCGGACGAGAGGCGATCCCGTATAAGTTGTGCTGGAGCCGCTTCACATTTATTATGGCGCGCGAAATGCTCTTTCCTTGTTTTATATCTCATAGAACGTCTCGGCTTTGAACGGTAATAAATTTGCACTCGCAAGCTTCAGGATTCGGGAGGCCCGGGAACCACAATCCAATCGAATCACATCCTTCTCTTCCTAAGAGTCAGAAAAACGCCCATTTTTCATGGAGGGGTTGAAAGCGCGGCCTTTGACTCGAAAATCTGCCAAGGACGATGCGGAACTTAAGCTTTAAATGCAATAAAAACCGTCCATCAAATCTTCTAAGCCGAATAAATCCTATTTCAATGACGTTCTCTCCGTACGTATGGCTGATGCCCAGAAAAGCTGTTAAAGTAAAAAAAAGAAAATTAATGAATAGTGTGAAATAAAATTAAAATATTTGTTTTCTAACTGTTCATGTAAGATGATACAAAATATGAGTAGTCAGATGATTGCTACAATAATGATGAGTCATTTGATTATTTTAGTAATAACTGTAGTTCAAGATAAGGCAACCTATTCTGAGAAGAATAAGTTATAGTTTTTTTAGGCATATAAATTATCTTTGTCCTTTTGATAGCAATATTGAGCTAACGACACTGACTGCAGGCTTTTACCTCAGTGATGAAGTAAAAAAAACTGACTGCTTAATATTTAGGTACACAAGATTTCTTTTTTGTCTCGCACAACCCACAAAAAAACCGCTAAGTGAAAATTATGCAACTATAGAGTGATTCCATTCTTTTTATGTATCTATTTACTCTTCTGCCTAATTGTGGCAGACGTATTTCTTAACGCCGCTACAGTAGCCTGTTTCGTATTGTTGAGGCATTTTGATTAACTGCAGACTACATTTATCAAACAGCACCAATGCTCTCTAGCAGCATAACTCCTTCGCGCCTTACTACGCCAGCCGAAAGTTAGGCTACCCGACACCAAACTGGCTACCACTACCGGCGGAGTTGATGAAAGTCTTGGAATACCGGTGCTTGGAAACAAATCCATTAAGAAAACCAGACAAATTCAGTCTTGAAATTTACAGTCCAGTTTACAAATTTTAAGTGAATACTTTTTGTGGTATAAGAATAGAATTCTCCCGCGATCATACGTTAGTATGAATTCTGCATTCATTTCTAAGGTGGTAGCAGAACTGAGACTATAGGTTAGGCTACCCTATACCAAACCACCTACCACTACCGGCAGAGTTGATACTCTTGGAATACCCGTGTTGCATTCATGTTCTTTTTTCTGGGATAGAATTGTATTTTTTCTCAAAGGAAAAAATTCCGCTCCTTCGTCGATTGGATGGGACCCATGACGAGCAACCCCTCAAGGGCGAAAGAGGATCCGAGGCCGGTGATCCTTTCTCCTTCGGTTGGAGAGGAGCTCGTCATGAAAGGCCCGCGGCAATCAAATTGACGAGGCAGGTGTTCGTCTGGCGGAGAGAGAGAGAGAGAGAGGGTTGGCAGTTTCGGAGAGGCAGAGCGTATACCTCCCCATAATGTCCATGGCCAACCTTCCCGCCTTTTCCGGTGAGGAAGAAAAAGGAAAAAAAACCTCGTCAAATCGACCGGGAGATATACCCCCCTTTTCCCCTCAAAAGGGTGCCCTCCAGTCATATCTCTCTCTCTCTCTCTCTCCCTCTCTCTCTCCCTCCCCCTCCCTCTCTCTCTGAAGAGGGGGGTAAATGTACCTACGTACATTTATATATAGCGAGCGACTCCCCCTCTCTACTCGTAAATCCTTTCCAGTTCTCTCCGTCCCCATTTCGGAGCACAGATTCGCGAAGATCTCGGCACTTCACCCCGGGTTTTGGCACCGTAGAGTCGTCCTAAGTTTCAGATAATAGGTGGAGAACCAACCAACTACGGGACCTCGCTGCCGTTAAGATCTTTGCGAGGGACGTGATGATAAGGGAAAACTCCTTTTAACTCCCCTTGTAAACTATTGTTTTTAGAGACTTTTAAAGCCTGTGTGCGAGTTGCTATTGTTACATGTTGGGAATTTCCCGGTTCGATCGACCTTTTTTGTGTCTGTGATAAAAATACGTCACCTTCCCTTGGTCTTCCTAAAGCTGATGTTTCACGTTGAAATAATTTTACGATTAATTTGACAAAACTTGTTGGAGAACATAAGTCACTGTCTCTGTCATTACTTGGTGGAACTCCTTCGTGATGAATGAAAAACAAGTACTTGGTTATCATTCCATTCTTCTTTCTATCTTCATTTAAAGCAACACGACTTAGGTTTCGGCATCATGCCTTCATCAGGCATGTCATCATTCTGATGTTGACATAATATGCCGAAACCTAGATCGCGTAGCTTTAAATAATGTGTGGAATCATAACCGAGTTCTTGTTTTTCATTCATCGTGTTGGAGTATATTTATACGGTCGGCTCTGATGTGTGTGTCAGGCGATGACTAAACACCAGGCACGTACTCATTATCAAACACGACGTTGTTAAAATCAAGGATACTTGAGCTCTACGGCCTCGTTATGTAATAAGTTTATGAAAAATCTATATTCTATCTATAATGGCCATTGGAGATATTTTATAAACTTATTACGCCGTTGCTAACAATGCTATTAAGTGTATTATCATGTTAAATTTTGTGAGGGACTTCACATATGATGAGTTTTCTAGCCACCATTCTACTCTCGGAGAATATAAAATGCACTTGCACATCACGTGGACCGTTCGTCAGGATTCAGTCATGTGAAATGCAAAAATGTTGTAATGTTAGAGACACTTAATGCATTTTTGCATATCGTTCATAGATAGACAATTAAAAAAGCAATTAGGATCTGGAACTTTCCAGGCTGATGATGAATTTGAATTTTTCTCGGAATTTCCGCTTGATTAGATTCTTGGCAGCTACCGACGTTTCAATGGCTGACCCTGCTATCGCCCCTAGGTGATCGGAACCCGATGGATATCCCGAGAAAAATTTCTCAAAAAGTAAAAACGTGCCCGAAAAGATTTTTTGTGTGACTCTGAGAATTCGAGCAAGATGTGATACTTTAAATCTGAGTCGTAAGTCAATCATTCGAATCCTAGGAATGAAATTGTAGTTCCTACAAGACCTATCAATATCACGATGTTTGCACCCGTAGGTCCTATATTGACTTTAATCACACCTTCCGTTTGCTCGGACAAGTAAATAAGGTATAGTATATTTTCTACCTCGATCTTGTAAATATTAGTATGTATAATTCCTTTCATGTACGTAAAGCGGTCTAAGGTCATGTAACTTCCATTTGTACTAGGCAAATAGGAATAAAGATGCTGTGGTTTGAGGCGTTGCTAGGTAGTATTCAAAAATCAACATTCCTATACCGTCAGTAATAGAAATAAGAATGGGCTAGCTTAAGCCTTCACCCTTGGTGGCAGTTAAGCCCGCGTTTGTATTTTACTCACAAATTATTGTTTGCTTACATTACATCTTCGCTTTTTAGTATACTGATTGCAAGTTGCCTAATTGAAACAGTCGCCCAATTTACATCTTCCGTCTTCACAATTCAGCAAGGGTTTTTAAGCTTTACCACTAACATTCTTTTTCTAATAGCTTTTATGCCACATCTTCATTTCAACACCTCATTTTAACACTCCACTACCTACGTTCTGGCCATCTCACTCTTGCTCGACTTCTAATTCTCTATGCATAAATTAGGTGTTGCCAGATCTCGATCACCTGCAACTTTGCATGTGAAAATCCAAAAATCATCCACCCTACGGCTCAAAACTAACACATCTATCGAAAAATTACTATAAACATTGACTCATGAATTTTTCAAATAGAATGAATTTTTCTGGTTACTGAGTAATTTATATAACTTGGAATGTTAGAGACCCTTAAAGCATTTTAGCATCTCGATTGGATATAGAAAATTAAAAAAGAAATTTTCGATTTAAGGTAATAGGTTAATTTTGAATCAATTAATAATTTAAGATAATAAACAATTGACTTAATTTCGACAGGGTAATATTCAAATGGACAGAAGGTGATAAATTGTATATTGGTCGCAAATAACAATTATAAATGTGTAACAAGTAAGTTTATCCATATCTTGATTTTACCCGTAGAGTTTGGCTGAGTAACAGATGAGTGATTGGGCGCACTTTCACATTCTCCATCTAAGAAAGGAGTTAGACTCGATTTTCTTTTTTGCCGATTACAAGTTCCACGGGTTTTAGTTTGTTTCCGTCGTCTTATTCTTTACGTTGTTTTCCCATTGGATATCTACTTAAAGGATCACCATTTTTTATTTTGGTGGACGGGACAAAATGCGCCCGGAAATAAGCAACTATAACGGTCAGGGATTCGCATTATTTTCTGAATAGAACGGAATTTATTTCCACCGGAGCCATGGATTAATTTCCCTTTCATACGCTCTTGGTGTTTTCTTCTTTCACTTTCCACTGCCGGGTAGGATTTCTAAAGGTACTTAATCCAAAGAGGAAGGCTTTGTTAACTGGATTCCCGGTAAGGATTTATGCTGCGCTCTCCTCTCCGGCTTGGATTCACTTCGTCAAATAATGAATTAATTCACCTCTTCGTCGTTTGCCTCGCCCTGCTTGTCTTTCCCTTTAAAGGCTCTTCGCATCCCCGTATTTCTTTTCCATCCAATGTCATAAAGGCTCTGCAGGAATGAGATCTTTAAAGAAGACGTGGAATGACAGGGTTTTTCTTACACATCCAGTATTCCCGAAGTCTTTCTTTGAGCTATTTCTTCACTAGAATCATCTATTGTTAATTTATTAATGAATCTTGTAGAACTCGCAAATGTGACACGTGATTGTCAGCACTTGATGAAAGCACATAACACGCCCCCGTAAAAAGGCTCTTAAATGTCCATATTCACTGCAAAAAAAAACGAAAAAATATGAAATTATTCGCCAGAAAAAATAAAATGCACTCATCTACATTGGCCTTAAAGTTGAGTGTCACGGGCATTGAAATTTCGAGAAACTTCGAACTTGTTTGAACGCCAATGATATCATGCAAATTCATGGTTTCATTTAAGCTTCTCATGGAGATGTTGGCACTTGAGAAGGGATAATATTCCAACTTGTTTCAAACGACACCTTTAACCTCAAAAACGTCTCTGTCACTACTCTCGTGCTCAGAAAGAGTCGGAATTAATCATAATAAAAAGCAGAATATGTGAATGTCTCCTAAATGTGCTATTCAATTATGCGTTCCTCTTTTTAACTTTCACTGAATTTTAAAGTACTCTCTTGGGAGAGAGATAAGGTTGGATTGCTATAAAGAGCCCTTCCCACGAAAGACATTTACTTTAGAATTCTACTGAGAGATATTGAGAGCATTTTTCGACTCATATATAACACTAAAAATCCTAATATGATCCTTACAACAATAAGATCAAATAAAAACTTGAGTCCTATGAAATCTGTCTGTACAGCGTGGCGCATTGTCTTTTCATCTTCCTAATGGAGTTTTTCACTATTTCATTTGAAAGCAGAAGTTCCGCGGTGGAGAATTCATCTACCTTGCTCGGTAATCATACCAAGATACCTCAATATCGAGCTGATTTGATTTTTTTCTGTGATAACTTTTGCCCTTACGTGCTATTTCCAGTATCTCCATAAATGTGATCCTGTGATGGTGGTTCCTTTTGCAATATTACTACCAGTGGCATAGTATAGACAGCAATCAAGAATATTTTGCTCCTTCAAAGACCACACTATCGACAGGGGAGAAGGATACTTTGATAACTTCACTTGCTAAAGGACTCAGCGCAATGTCATGGGACCTAAGTTCGAATATCGATCATGTTGGATGATATTCCCCCCGCAGAATTTTCCTCTTTAAAAGGTAGACTGAATGGTGACGACGGAGTTCTTAAAGGCAGGATGCAGCAAAGACACAGATGACATAGGGGGCCTCGGCCAATTGCTTCTCCGCAACCCTTCGTCTATTAATCTACGTGATAGTCTGGACTTAATGCATGAGCTTAGTAACACATTATTACAAACACCTCGTCCCACTATAAATTTCCAATGTCAGAGAGTATCCCATAGTATCCTATTATATAGTATTTTTAATAAGAGTTGGAAATGGTATCTAAACTCATGTACAGCACACAAGCATTTTATCCACATAGCAATCTAATATTTCCTATTTTGGACGGGCTATGTTCTCCTATTTGTCTATGGGTCCACTTCTTCTAATCAGGTAATGATAATAATACGATAATAACATTTTTAATACTTCGGCCTAGTATATATCCTATGAAGAATCTAAAAATTAAAGTTCAACGAAATATCTATGCTAACTTCGGGTACCCAGTCAAGCTCTTGGCTTTGGAGGACATACTCATTTACATACGTTGCAAAAAATGATACATAATATTTTCTTTCCGCCTCATAACCTCGTACTTATAAGTAAAAAGGAATCACAGATTTTGTATGAAACATTTGATATCATTGTTGCCGAGTAAGGAGCACCATAAACAATCATCCTGCTCCTCACACCATAATGTACTTCACTGTAGTGCGCTTGCACTTTACTTGATAAATATATATAGATTTTGTCTCGATTCATCCTCTTCTTTTGCCTGTCATTATTACTTTACAAGCCATCATTATAACGTTAGTGATGGGTTGTATTCTGCTTGAGGACAATCGCTGATTTAACTTCTCCCGACTTCTTCTTGCACTCTCGCCCTTGAGCGTTCGTCCTTAAGTCCTGCCTCAAGATAGTTTAAGCAGGGTTGTTCCAAGGTCATGATAGGGATGATATTCAAATTTCATTGTTAACCGTTGCCTGCTGTGATAATAATAAAGCTTATATAATAATATAAATCACGAAAACACTTGACTGAGCCTCTAATTATTTAGCCAAATACATATGTTTGAGGCCTTAACGGATTGTTTTACGCTGTTTGCAAAGTAAGCCAAAGCAACCAAAGATTTTTTTGCAATTTTAGAACAAGTAACATGTAATGTGATCAATCAATTCTTTGAAATAATTAAGTGAATTTACGAACTACCAACCATCATATTTTCTTAGATTCGATCCATGTGAGAGAACTTTCTCATTGTTCATATAACGTGTCCCTGTAGCGCACTGCTCTACCATATCAGATGGAAAACTGCTATTATTTTTTTGCAAACATCATAAAAAGTAGTGCCTCGAGTAGCTGATACGTTTGTTTTGTTGGAAAGAGAAGGTTGTTCAATCCGACGATTGCTTGTCTGCAGCCCTTCATTATTTGCTTTTTATTGCTGGTTCCCATACTCCGTGGTAGTTTTTCTTATGTAGATATCTTTTACTCTATTTGGTATAAGTATTTATCCTTTGGCCTTCCTCTGGGACTTTTCTCTCTATATTTTCTTATATTATATTCCTCAAAAACCCATTCTGCCTCTGGGTGCTCCCGATTCATCTCGTTTTTCCTTTGTTTAAATTGCTCCATATGGACCATTCTTCATCTACTCCTCTGAATACTTCTTGATTTCTTATTTTATCCACCAATGTCATGTTTCCAACCCTTACACTGCCACGGTTTACATGAATGCTTTCACTCCACTCTCCCTTTCTCCTCACTCGTAGTCCAATCGGCCTTAACCTCAGCAGCTGCCTTTTCATCATGAATACTTTCTTAGCTTGGTCTTTCCTTCACGTTACGTCCGTTGTACTCCTTCCATCCCAAGTACTGCCGCGTTCGAGTTAGGTGAAGGAATCCACTTAGTATTATTATTTCTCCTCTTAGAACAAATTCTGCATTCGTCTTCTCTCCTCTGCAACCCGGGATTTTGGTCCACATCTCATTTATTTTCATGCTATATTCTAGAGAAATCTTGTTCTGCGATCTTAGAAAAACATCACGATTTCCTGCTATTACTGCTGTGGCTTCTGCGAAGCGGAGCATGTTCCAAACAATAAGACCAAATTCGTTAAATTATACTTTTGTGAAATGATATTTCGCCCTAACTACCCCCTCACCGTCTCGTCCGCTCAGAGTCACCCATTTATTTTTCTCTCCTCCCCTACACACGAACATCGCTTGCTCTCCGGTGAAGCGACCGCCTTTCTCGCCACACGCCCCTGTCCACACCCATCCTTCCGCGGCACCAATCTTCCGCCACCCCTTGACCTTCGCATCACCCCCCTCTTCCCTTATAACCCTTCCTTTCTAGCCACCCCTTTTGATGACTTTCTCTCCCGATGAAAGGGTGGGAATGCGGCGAGTGGCACACGCGTTCTTTCGTACAGCGTGGAAGAGAGAGAGAGAGAGGAGGGGGAGTACAAGAAAGAAGTGGCTGAAAAATATTTCAAGAATTCTTGCGCGTATATAAAAGTATATATATGCCTACCTTCGTTTTTCTTCCCCTCTCCCGTGCGAGCTGAGGGTTTATTCGGTGTTTTTATGTATTTTTTCCCTTGCGGCGCTTATTTATGTGCTCCCGAAAAACTCGCTTTCTTTCTCTCCCCAACTCATCCTCTCTGTATCTTTCACCTCTCCCCCACTCCTCGGTTTTTTTCCCTCCTCAATGAATCGCCGCTTTCGGAACCGATACCTTTTTATTCTCTCCTCTGAGGAGGATTCACCCTTTGTGTGCGCTGGTGGAGATTCACGTCATTTCTCTTCCACTCTTCATGTTTATTTCCCTTTCATTATCTCTATCGTATTCCCTAGAGTTAGAAAACCGTGGATAAACAATACCAAGTGTGCTCAAATCAGTAACTTCCATAATTAGGCATTTTGAAAGGAACTGGGTTTTATCGCTCGGACAACAAGAAAAAAATTATCTCTAGCCGAAAAACTGCTTACTGAGAAGATGAGTTTCATGAGAGGTAACCTTTAAGTAATAACTTAAATGAATGATTAATGTCGGCATTTGTAGGGTATTGTTACGTGGTTTCAAAATTTTGTTAGTGTATTTTGTGCATCGTATAGTTTTGTAATTTGTAACATGGCGGTAGTGAGGCTATCAATTTGGTAGTGCTGTTAAAGTGTTGAATATCTGGAATGGCTTCCGCACGGCCGCGGAAATTAAACATTCCGGAAACTGAGCTCAAATAGACCATTCTATGCAAGCCTCCATCAAGATTTACCAATTATCTCTGCTATATTGTTGCCCAGGAGTTTGCTTATAAATAAAACATAATATATAGGTCACTAATGAAGCAATAATGAATTACTTATCAATCGCATAACAAAAGAGGCTCGTACAAGTGATAACGTTCAAACGATATATTTTTATTGGGCGAAGTTGCACTATTTTTTCTTATTTTCAATTAAAGAACTCCAAAATTTTGCGTAATGTCCATCCCCGTATAAAATGGCCTCTACCTCATTTCACTCTTCGTCCGTGGTGCAGCCTCTTCCCTCTGTCTGTCTCTTTCTCTTGCTCGCAAACTCTCCAAATTTCCTTCCACCTCATGTTTCTGTTAGCTTTGAGAGGCACGCAATTTGCGGCGGGATATCTGACCACGATAAGTTCCAGCCGAAGCTCCCCACACGTTGAGAAGGAAATCAAATCAAATCAGCCGCCCTCTATGATTTCTAGGTATTCACTCCGTGTGTTTATCAAAAACAAATGTTTTCCGAGTAAACATCCCTTATTAAGTTACAAACATCTCGTCTGAGTGACTGCTTCAAGGTCAGTACAAAACTAAACACCTATCTCACCCATTTTCTATTAAAGCTTATGGGTATGTACATGTTTATTTATTATTCCTGTTACATCTATAGAGGATACTTTTTATGAGATAAATAGATTATGTTTTTGGAAAGAAAATTGTAATCAGGATGAAAGGGTTATAATGTGATAAATATTTTGAGACCCTCTTTCTCTGTTTTTGTTGCCCCTCACGAATATGTTTTCGCTGTCTGTGAAACGTTTTGCTATCTAAACCCTTTTCTCTCGACGTCATCTACTCACATTTTATGGTATTCACCCCCAAACTTTGCTTTCTTATGCTTTTATTCATTTATTACTGATCGGAGACGAGTTCAGTATTTTGACTCTGGTAACTTTATCGCATGATATTTTACTTGAGGAGTGCTAGGGGAAACTATTAATTTATTCTCACTTCTTATTAAGGTAGTATGATCATTTTACCTAGAAATCAATGAATTTAGTCTCATTTTAAAGAAAAAGATCTCACCCTTCTAGTGACACCAAAAATTTAACCCCTTACTACATTACTTTCAGAGACATTATCCAAAACATACCAGCTCTTTTACATGGGAAATGGTAGGTGTATGCACTCCAGAGAGATCTTACATTGATAAATGAGGCATTTCCTACACTTAGATCTCGTCAAAAAATCAACAGTGAGTATTTTGTGTGTTTTCTTAACTATTTTAAAAAAATAATCATATTGTCACTGCAGTAGGTTCTTAAGTATCCCAAAAACCTTCCGTTTTGAAGGAATTTCAAACGCACCGCGCGAAAAAAATGAGTCAAGTTAAAGACTTATTTAGATATTTTCACTTAATGACTTACCATTTCTGTCATATAAAACTATATTATTGCACCAATATTAATGCAATATTTTGATTCATGTGTCCTACAGCTGGTGAAATAAAAACGTATAATTCGATAATGGTCTCTATTATGACTAGGGAACTATCTCGCTCAGACTACCTTAAATGTAGAGCTGTCATTTGTTATGACTAGACTATCTAAAAATATAACCAGAATGGAAAAAGTCTAATTTATTGTCAAACTATTCGATTTGCCGTTTGGCAACGGAGGCGGCGGAATAAACTTATTAGACTGCTAGTCATGGGTTCATAAAGAATGAAAGTAATGGAAATTTCCACTTAGATTAATTTTAATCGACCTATGTTTCAATGTACTACATCATCATTAGACCTGATGATAATGTAGTACATCGAAACCTAGGTCGATTAAAATTTATCTAAGCGGAAATTTGCATTACTTACATCCTTTATGATGGAATCCTTCCACGACATCAAGCCTGAAACTTCTCTTTTCATGGGTTCACTTATTATGACCCCACCTGGATGTATATATGGATACATGTATACCTTGCAATTATTCAAATGTCAATGATTTGGATCACACGGGCCAACAGATTACCAAACTTGTACGGAAATGCAATAGAGAAACCTAATCAAGCGAAACAATACTTGGGTTAAATTGTTGGTGGCATTGTAACTAACTTATTCACAAGGGTTACATTATTGGATTATAGTTAGACAGTTCAGCCATTTGAGTATATTCTGCTCTCAAGTTGTAGTTGGTCGAGGAAAAGTTTGGGTTCTTGAAAATGGTCAAAAGTCAAGAAGGGGGAACGATTTCCTCTAAAAAATTACAGATAAAACCCCTTACCTCAGGGTACTTGTGCCGTAAAAACTTCTATGCGTGTCTCGATTTCAAATAACTATTTTTCCAAGGATGAAGTAAGACTTGTACATATTAAGTCTTTTTGAGTCATTTGCTTTCTTTGCCAAAATCATTCTTGAACGACTCCCTACTCATTTGTCGTTCAATCACCAGTGACCGATCTCCTTTTCAACTGTCGAATTCACCTCAGGGAAACAAACACAAACAAGTGGTTAAAATACTAGGGTATAAACAATTTGTTCATTCGTCGTTGTCATTAGTATTAATCACGCAGATTTTTTAACAATTTGCTATGAAGTAGTTGTCACAAATAAACAAGATATCTACAGTTCTGTTAATGGTAATAAACATAGATTTTTTAACATTTCTCTCACACTATTCTCCTTAGCCATCGAATGTGCAGTCATTTTACTTTGGAATGTAATAATCTTCTTGAACAAGATATCTTGGTGAAATGATAAGTTTTTAATTCTGTTAACCGGAAACGAATATCAGTTTAATTTTTTACGCATTTTCTTTGGAGAGAAAATAGGCATATTTTTCTTGCAAATAACAATGTTAGGTCACTACATTTTTTTAACTATATGCATATTAATCCGTATCATTTCTGTTCAAAGCGTGTATTTAAAATACATAAATGATGATAATATTTTACTCTCAGGCGCATGTAGCCAAGACTTACCAACTTAGATTTGTTGTTACGTATGCAGCAGATATTCTGAATAGGATTTTTTCAATGAAAATAAAAGTTGGCAGTGCATAGGTTTATTCTTGACCAGTAGTCAGCTAAGTGAATCTGTCCTCCGTAACTCTTAAATTAGATTAAAATTATTAAAATACTGAAATAAATACTATAAACTTATTATACTAATTATGAACGAAATTCAAAGAGTATGACTTTTTACTCTCTCTCGATTAACTCTCCTATCTGGGTACTTGAATTTAGTGTCTCAGTTGGCAATTTATTGAACATGCTGTGGATTAACCAAGTGAACCCATCGCGTCCATTCTTATAGTAGTATTGAGCAAATCATAATTTTTATTATATCAGTGCTGATCAAATTAATAAAAATATTTTTTAGATACATGTTACGTAAATATATTTCAATAGTAATATCTACTGTGGTAGGTCTTGCAACAGCTGTATTTAAAGCGAGAAGCACAATAAAACAAATACTTTCAGTGTTGTTTGGCTTACTTATTCCAGTGTCTGAAGGATTTATGAATTATCAGAATATTCATCGTAGCGAAAAAATGGAAAGAAAAATTTAACATGACACTCAGTGCCATAAATGATTCGAGGTAATTCTTTGCTCTGCCGGTTGCTGATCCATCATCACGCCCGTGGATCGCGCAGAAACTTTGAATGAATATTTCACCGGTCATTCGGGAGGAGCTCGCTTCCTAATCGGTCCTGACGGCGTCCAATGGAGATTATGATCGATGGCAATTTGGAGAGGAAGAGGCCTCAAGCCTGCATAGCATCGATTATTGAATAAGTACAGCGGCGAAAAACTCCGAGGAAGTTTATGCTTCCTATCGCCACTTGATGGCATCAATGTCCTCAAAACTAAGACGGTGAAAAATTAACAGCATGAGGACCCGACCTGTCACTCATAATTTTGCCTTGCTCTCAGCTAAAGGAATATTTTAAAGGCCTTGCTAGGAAAAAATACGAGAGTTTGAGTGAACAATGTATTCGTATTTTTTTATATTAGCCCATTGCTTGAAAATTGAAAATGATCCAGTTCGAACATTTTTAAAAAATCACATGTGATTTGTACAGTTGGTGCATGGAGCAAACAGTGATACATAGTTGCTTGGGTCTCAGTTCGTTGCTAGTTTTGCAATCCATTATCTTCCCTTTACTCGACTATTTTTGCAAAAATATTCATGATTTGATGGTGAATAATTCGCGTCATGAAATTTAAATTACAAAGTGCATCGCTCTATAAAACGTTCGTCAATTCATTGACAAAAATACACAATCTTTTGATGTGAAAACGGTACTTAGTGAGGAAAAATTTAATTCCATCGCGGCGATAAGAATGTTTTTCCGCGATCGATCAAGTTCAGCTCCATTAAATAGCGGAAAATGGCGAGGTCTACATTCCTTGGGAGAGAATTCGAGGAGAAAATAGCCTCTTCCTTGTAATCCAGTTGAAGAAATAATTGCAACAGACAAGAATGTGAACCCGATAAACGCACTCGAGCTCGTGGCAAAAAATTTTGCAGCAGGGATTTCTGTGAACGGAACTGGAAAGGAAAGAGAATCCGAGGATTCGGGGCAAGGCTTTGAGAGGAATTCCTCTTCATTCAACGCAATACTCTGTCCGTTGCGTGGCTCCGACGATCGCTCTTTTACGCACCGGGCGATGAGAGGGCCCGCTCTCGCGGCAGACAAGACCGTGTATAACGGGGAAAATGATCCATCAAAATGCATTCACTATTAGGATGGGTACCCGGGCTATTTTAAGGGGACGGTCTGGTAACGTCTGCCCCAAGCATTAAAAAAATCCCGCAAACCATCTATTTTTTTTCTTTTTCTCCTGCTCTACCCTTATGCACTAAAGGGTCCTCAGTTTCTCTTTTAATTTGGATCTGGGAAGGGAAAAGAACGACAGTAAAAGGGTGGTGGGAAGAAAGGAAGAAAAAATATTTAATTTTCGTGGGCCATTAACACAGCCACGGGAGAGTGGATTTTTTTTGGCGGATAATGAAACTCGGCGGTGCAAGGAAACGAAGGGAGACACACTGAGGGAATGGATTCTGTGGGTAATGGGTAAGAGACAAAACAATATCTCACGCATGTGTGTTCCACGTGGAAGAGTGCCTCACGGATTACAGTATACGGAGGAGGGGAGATAAATACAAGAGAATGGAGGGCTTGCTTGTCATTTACGGAGAAGAGGAAACGGCGAGTAACTAAATTATTAACACAGTTTATTGCTCTAATGTCTTAATAATTATCCACGTTTATAATGAATGACCAGAAAGCGTTTTGGCCAATTATTGCGATCATCAAATCTAAGAAAAATAGCAGTGATTTGTTAAAATCATGGTCTGTATCATGATAAAAGTGTGGATTAGGTATAAGCCATTAGGTTTTGCCAGCACAATCAACGTTGGACCTCTATCTTCTTGCTTTAAACTTGAATTCTTGTTTTGGAGTCTGGTATTCTTGATTAAGTCAGAATTTAAACTGATATTTTTAAGTATTCTACCGGTAAATGTAGGTTTTGTTGAATGTCAGAGAATTTCTTTGTCCTATAGAAACTCATTAATTTTGTTTTCTTATAATTTATCTTCATTTTGAACCCCTCGCTCTGCATTTCTAAAGCATCGGCTAAAGCTTGTAGTCCCTTCAAAGATTAGCTGACTAACGTCTTGTCGTCCACGAATATAACCGACTTTATCAGCTGGCTTTGAATCCCACCTCCAGCTTTTCCCATGCCTAACTTACTGTTTTCTCTGCATAAATGTAAAAGAATTCGTCAAAGGCCATCCCTGTATTACCCTGCGACCTACAGGTGCCCATCCTTATTCACCGTCAGCCACCCTCACCTGCGCCCTTTGCGTCAAATATAAGTTTCGGATTAGTCTCCTATCTCGCCAGTCTATTCCCATTTTCGCGAGTATCTCCGTTAGTTTTCCCAAATCACTCAGTGAGAAGCCTTTCTGAAATCCACAAAGCAAGCAAAAATATCCTGGTAATACTCGATGTATCTTTCTGTAAGTGTTCTCATCATCGCAATTGCATCTTGAGTTGACCTTTCTTTTCGAAACCTAAACCGGTCATCGCTCCAAGTAGTAATTAGCTCTACTGTCCATCATCTTATTGAATACTCTAAGTAAAAATACTTTTTTTACTCTAGCGAGCCCTCTACCAGCGCGAACAATCTCTAGCGTTACTAGGAGTCGCTGCTGCTCTCACTTAGGTCACCCAGATCCCTTGACCCATCTCTTCTCGCGAATAAGGAGAGTGAACACTACTCCCAAATACGCGTTTTCAAAGCGCTTGATCTTCCTTCATCACGGGCACATGTTTTTAGGAGAAATATTCTTTTCACTATCGAGTTCTTAAAAGATAAGAGTAATTGCGTTAGCAAATTTTAAGTAATGCGGGACTAGCCGTGGCATTACCTTCACGAAGGACGCTCCGGTGCTTGACAGGCTACGGCAGTTAAAGAGAAAATGCTACGAGGCTGGACTAAAATTTGTAGCGGTGAGTGAGATAAAAGTTGCTCGTCACGTTACTTCCAAGTCACGTTACTTACAAGTCTTCCTTCTACAAGAGCCAATCAGGGTACCTACCTGTAGGCGTAGTGTAGAGCTTAGAAGTTTCAGTCGCTCTCGGACCTACGTCGTGTGAGCTTCGCGATTCTGCTTGCTATGTTGCCAAACCTCATCACTGCAGGGTCTCTCTTATTGTGGGCCACCCGGTTTTCCCGGTTGAGGGATAATAATCGCGGCAACGTCGAGCTAGAACTCCTCCTTCTCGGTGGCGAGTTTCCCGCCTCCCGGCAGCGGAGGCCTTCGAACATTTGCGGACTCACACGAATGGCGCCCGCCCCCACAAATTATAGTCCAGCCTCCTAGCGCCCAAGACATTTGAAAAAGATAATATCAGCACGTATTCGGGAGCACGTTCTCAGCGTATGGTCAGATAATTCTCGTAGTATATGGTCGGCGGCATATTCCCAGCACAAACTTAGAATTTTTTCATGGCATTTACTCGGAAGGACATTCTCAGCACAACCTCAGAATATTCTCGTCGCACATAACCTCAGCAGTGATTTCCAGGCACATGTGCTAGCATACGTTGGCATGGAACGTGTGGGCGGAGATTTTCATTTCCTTGAACAGCTTTCTTTCCGCTCTTACAATACTCAGCGCGTCTCCCGATAGGTCTCTCCTGCTTTATCCATCCTCCTCAACACCCTCAATTCGATCGCCTTCATCGATTTTCGGCCCCCATCTTCAGGAACCGTGTTTATCTGCGCTTTATATTTGCTTTTTCGGTAGCCTCTCTTAACCTTATTCATCTCACGTCGTTTAGTCTCTCCTGCATCTAAACTTCACTCATGCAAACTCAATAGTCCTATAGGCTTAGCAGTACTTGACGGTATTCCCCAGCGAAGAGTTTGAGGTCATTTAGGGAAAAACTAAAATTGCCAGAAGGGTAGAGTAGAGAGAGCTACATCTGAAGGGACCCTCGGCCACTCTATCATATCTTTCTTGTGTGCTATCCTCTCCCTGAAGTAATTTGTTTTACAAGCAAGTACTGCTAAGTTTAAACATTTCAATCATATCCCTCGTACTATGCCCATTTTTATCTAGTTTTCATCGTAACAAACAAATATTTTGCTCCTGTTTTAAAATAAATCTGTCTTCAGTTATGTTTTGCTTCATCCATTGGTATAACCCCATAAAATTGTCCTCGCACCGGTTCTGAAATGCGTCATCTAAGAGCTACTGGCTGACTGGCTTTGCTGGTTATCAGAAAATTTAAGCTTGTCCATAATACTTAAGCCTTGGAGCTTCACAGTAAAATAAAATATTTCCCTTACCCGGAATTACAACTGGAAAACCCCACATTACAGTCAGGAATGTTAATTTCCAACACTGAGCTATCTTTATTCATTACAAATTTTCGTATGGGTCCATGCAAACTACTTGTTCAAATAATTTTCTCCTCGAATGCCGCCTATGACACCTAATATTAAGAAATAAGAAGAAGAGATGGAAACTAATCATATATCGTGAGGGCTATTGGAGTACAGTCCTGGTAACATGCGTAATTATTGCGAATATTCATTCGTGTTAATAAGCCCTGAAATTATACTTACGTTAAAATAGAATGTAATGGAATAATGTAGAAAGGAAATGGTAAAAAAGGCATGGGAAAAATTCGATGTGGGAATCAAAGTAGAAGGGATGCTGATAGAGTCGGCTAGAATCATAGACGAATTGGCGTTAGTTAGCCGATCTTTGAAGGAACTACAAGCTTAAGTGGATGCTATAGAAGTTGAGAGTGAGGAATTTGGAATTAATATTAACATAAGAAAACAAAAGTAATGAGATTCTCTAGGAAAAGAAAGCAAGGCTAGTTATAAAAGTTTTAGGGAACACACTTGAGCATATACAGTATTTTTATTGCTAAAGAAGTACGCTGTAAGAAAATGGGCATACAAAGACGTATAAAGTATAGCGCTACCTACATAGGCGTTTAGTAATAGAAGGGAGCTGATTATGGGGACATTGGGTAAGGATGTGAAGGAGAGGCTGGTGAAGAGCGTGATATGGAGCGTAGCGTAGTATGGGGCAGAAACGTGGACCCTCAGAAATGAGGATGAGAATAGGCTGCAGTCATTTGAGATGTGGGTGTAGTGAAGGATGGAGAAATAAGTAATCGTCTCCGGCTTAACTTTGTGGAAGTGCGTTACATCCATCATAAAAACAACTTAGTTTCAATCCAAACAATTTTATTATACATAAGACCTGGATTTCAGCAACTTAGTGCCATCATCAGGTCCTATTATGGCACCTGATGAAGAAGAAGATGAAAATGACATTGTAAACCCGGGTCGTATGTATAATAAAATTGTGTGGATTGAAACTAAGTTGTTTTTATCATGGATTTATCATGAAGGATGGAGAAGGTGAAGTGGACGGAGAGGAAGACGGACAAGGAAGAAGGAAGAGGAGAGGAAGACAAACAACTACCTAATTCACCCTCCCTCTTATCTCCCCCTGACAGTCCTCAGCTCATTACGGAAAAACAGCTCTCGTCAAATAAAAGTCATTCACATGTAACGCAGAAATTATGAGCTGAACAATAAAATGATGTCAAGAAACATTAGTTTAGAGCTACCGATAGCAATCAGTAACATTATTGGTAGAGTCAATTAGTCTCGATTATGGAGTCCCAAGTAGTATGAGGAAAAAAATGACATCGTAAACCATCGTCCATCTTGCAATCTCTATAGTTTTATGTACTAGGTGGTACCTTGTATGTTTGGGTGACGTGATACGTGTGTCTGGTTTTAGTACGCGATATGGTGAAAGGAAAATGCAACCATAGATGGATAGTACATTTTCAGAACGGAAGAAAATGATCAGGAAGGGGAAGAGTTTCATAACGTGATCGTACCACATACACTTACTCTTTTTCACGTATGAAGTGAGGAGAGAGGAAAGAGGTGCATATATGTTCATTTTTTCTCTCCTGACTGTAATCGGAGAAAGCGAGTGCTTGGAGAATGGAAAAAATACATTTTTTCGTAAAATGTGCCAAAGGATGAGGCGAGAGAGAGAGAGAGAGATTTGGGATTCGCGGGGGCGTTAAAAGCGCTTGAAATCCGCGCACACGGTCGAAATTCTCCGAGCAGGGAAGAGTAGCAGTGTTAGCGAAAGGGCTTTTTCCCTCCGAAGTCGAGGCGTTTGGGAAACAGGGCACGGGGAAGTGGAATAGGTCGTAGATAGGGTGGAAAGGGAAAAGAAAGAAAGAAAAGACACACGTTGTCGGGGTTACGATGGGGAAAGAGAGAGTGACAACAAAAGAAGAGCGGAATCTGCGTGAAGCGAAATAAAACGTAAGGGCTGGAAAGAAGGAGTGTTGTGGAATTGATGACGCGATGGGGGAGTTGAGGGGGGGAAGGGGGGGGCAAGGGTTTGGAGTGGCTTAGTGTGAAACGGATGAATGCACCCGTGAGACTAGGCGTAGAGATTGGGTGGGCCGTGAAAAACGACGAGATATGCAGGTTTCCCGTGTTAGCTTTGTCGACAGAGTGTGAAGTGAAATCGAATGGGACGCTGAGAGGGGTGTGTTATGCACTGTCTCGATCTATTTTCCCACGCCGGCAACGGTTACCTAGGAGTTACCGCCGCCTTCTGAGACCGCTATGGCTGGCACTGCTACAACCCTCAACCGTTGTCCTTGGTCCCAGCTTCTTCCGCAATAATACCTTGTCTATTCTAATGATGTGGGCAACCGTGTTCGGTTTCGAAAGCATTTTGCTCTTCTCTGTATATAAAAGAGTTTAACATTATTTCTTCCTCAATTGTAAGTCCTTTTCTCATTCCGGTTTATATTTCCGGTTCATTCTTATAGTTAAGTGTCAGTGCCAAAGTTAGAGCCTAGCATTCATTCTTGCCACTTAAGCGTTATGTCTCTTTCACACACAAACCCCCTTCACGATGGTCCGTGTGATGGTAAGCTGAATTCGCAGTGTAAATGGCACATTCGCATCATGGTAATCCACTGTTCCTAAAACTGTCACTTTAAAGTGGTAGCGCTGGTATCGCAAGCGGAAGCCGGAAATATTTATGACGATAATGAAAAAGGACAACCATTATAGGGTGAAGTGGTTGACGTTAATGAAATGAACAAGCATAGAAATGTAGTATTTTCTTGAAAAAACCTTTCGAAAGTCTCAAGACGCCACAGGACTACAATATTCTTTATTATGTTCGCTTGCTCTACACTTGCTCGTCGCGATGCCTTGGTGAGCGGGGTCAGGGTAACTCTCAGTTTACGATAGTAATGCCAAAACGTGCTGGGTTGCTACGTTGGTCCGTGCGATAGTAGTCTGAACGAGGCATTATAACTATTATTAGCTCTGAGCTTTCCCCCTTTCAATATTACAACTAACCTAAGACAATCTAACTGCTAAATTCAAACCGAGAGATAACTGCCCTACTCACGATACGTTTTGCAATATTCGGAATATTTCGAAAGCTAATTGCGCTCTTCTCTTAATATTAAAGAGTGTAACATTATTTCCTCCACAATTTTATGTCCTTTTCTCATTCCGCTCTATATTCCCGGTTCATCCTCTTAAGTGTCAGCGCCAAGTAATGTAGGGTTTGCAGCGATATGATCTATGTGTTGCTGAAGTACGGACTTGCATTCCAACGTTGATTTGGACCTACAGGCGTAACTCCCTCGGTCGATAAGGCATTTGTGGAAAAGAGGCATTACCTTTCCTTGGCTTTGGTCAATTATGCAGCTTCTCGCAGTCGTCGCGTTGGTGGAAAGAGTTAGTACTGCAAAGCCTCAATGTAAAAATATACGCAAGATGAGCAGATGTTTCTAACTGTGTCCTATTATAAATTAGCTAAAATGCGATACAACTTTCCTTCCTTTTATCCGATTAGAGATATTTTCATGCAATATTTCTCCTACCTAGTGGATCCAAAAATTATGGGACGTTCCAAAAGAGATACGATTCTTGAATAATAAGGACCACTCCATTGCTCGTTTACCACCACTGGTTATTGTTCCAACAAAAGCATTCTACAATGTGCCACCTCAAGGCGTAAAATTAATCTTCCTTTCTTATTTGCCATCTCTTAACTGACTATTGGAGGTCAATAACTTCTTTACGATGGTAACCTGGTACTCATGTGAACGGAAATCAGTTGAAGCCCCAGAATTGTAAATTTTTTGTCCATCGCACTGTGATCGAGACAACGGAAAATTGAGGTCGTCGCAATAACAGAGAGTCTTGAAGGAAAGGGCTGAATATACACCAATGTGTACTTTCTCCAAGCCAAATTTGACTCTGCATCAGCGATCATTTTTTATGTTGGGGCAAATTAATTTCTTGCTTTACTTGAAAACTTAGGAGAAAAAATACGAGTACAAAAGCTTTTGCAAAGTAAAACAATGGTTATTTTGATTTGTTAATTCAGATGTGTTCTTTTGTTAATGTAGGGGCAATGCCTCTCTATAAGAGGCCGCAGTGCCTCTCTATAAGATAACATGCACCTGAAGGTTGGTTCAATCGAAAGAAAATATTGTCATCTTTATCAAATATGTGCTATCTCTGTGCGTGAATAGTCTCTGGTCTTTCATTACAATCATTCAACTCAACGTGTATTAGCAATTTTTGATGTATCCAATGTAGAGAAAATGACTGCAGTGAATACCTAAGTCATCCACATTTTGGTGTAATGTAAAGATTAGGTACTTTGTGTAATTTCATAAGGTAAATTAAAAATACTTTTAAAAACACTTGAATGGATGTCCAGATCTATCGGATGTATTGAAGGGTGTGCAGGAAAATCACTGGAAATCATTCTGATCTGTATGTTAGGATTCTCCTGGTTCGAACCCGAATGGAAAACAAGCTTGGTCAGCCATCACCAATCGAGCGACTCCAATTCGAATTCGGTGACCTGGATCAGCATAGTGTCCTCTCGTTTTGAAGTGAATAAAAAAATTAAAAACGACTCAGTTTACTCGATGTATAGCTCACTTGAAGAATAAAATACATAAAAATATTTTTTTCTAATTAGTATGAACAGCGCCCGTATCGTTGGTAATTTATTGCAACTGTGTTTAACATTTAGGTTGTTGGAGTGTGAATCGTGATTCGCTGGGTGCAAATTCAAATTTTAATAACTTTTCATGTAAGTCGAAGGAAAATTCTTGGAACGCCCTTCACGTAAGTTCATCCATTTCCACGACGGAAATAACAATGTATGTTGTAATATAAATGAATTTTATTTTATTTCCATTTTCATTTAATTTTTATTTAAAAATGTTCGTCTCAATAAAAATGTTGTTATGACTAAGGTTCACGGCCAATAGTTCAAATTTTAAGCCAAAACTATGCATTAATCCATGTTTTCTATTCAGCATGGTAGATTGATATTTAAAAGGAGCCATTGTAATAATATGAAAGGTATTTTTTTGCGTTTGTGAGAAAATCTGTTCATATATTATCGAATAATTTAGTAATAAATGTCAAGTGCCAGAAGACTTCGAAATAAATAGAATTAAATTGTCAAGAAACAATATCGGAAACATGCGATGTTTTATCGATATTATCTATATGTACTAGTATTGAGTGCGCGAATGAAGTTTCACGCGAATCTGTACATAAATGAAAAGCGCTCCAATCACCTTAAGCGGACATTATCTCATGATGGCGGTGATGAAAATTAAATGAAGGGAAGATTTACATTGCATATTGAGGAACCTCATTCCGTTCCGGAATTTATCGGCCGCTTGTTGGGTGACCGTTTAGGGACGTGCCCGCGGAGGTAGATTTCACCGTATTTGCGAAAGAAGTACTTCATGGGACTGCCTTCTTCTTGTCAAAAGAGTTAATTTTATAATTGACTATTTACTATGGTGGAGCTTGTGCATTATTATCATTTTCGTCGAGTATAATAGTGGTGTATTTATTATAAAGAAGCGGGCTCTTACGGCTTTATACGATAATAAGCTCAAATTTCCAATAGCCATACAGAACTAAAAAACACCAGCTTTATTCCAAAAAAGCATTTTTGTTTACGGTTATCGAAATTTCACACATATTATTGTTGTTTATTTATTTTCAACTAATTTTATCGTCAAAAATCTCATTTTATTCTTCAAACGATTACGTTTTATTGTCAAAATGAGTTACTTAAGTCAGCATAAGGCAATTGCAATGATAACTTGTAACTTATTTTTTTTTAATCAGCAACAGCTATTGTCTTAGCCATCACTTAGCCTTTTTATCACGAGCGAGGCACCAGACAAATTGTTTCTGCGGCGGTTACGAAGATAGGTGAGGCAGGTGAAGGAAGGGACAGAATACAGAGGACATGTGGGCGTCATGGGCCGGAGGTTGACCTGGGCTCGCCGGGTGAGCGGGGGAAGAGTGGCGGATTCCCCTCGCTCGATGGCCGGGATTTCTCCGTGGATGAGCGGGAGCCACCTCGGGAGCGCCTCGCAAAACCCCAGACTATATTTGTCGAGAATCTCCCGCAACAGCCCTCACCTCGCTCTGTTTGCAGCGACGTGACAAAAAATGTACCCCCCTTCCCCATGATCTTCGAGCAAAATTCCGACACAGATTCGCCGGGTTTATTCATCCAAGTCCACGCGTCGCAGTGCCTCGGCGCAATCCGCAATTTGTGCGCGAATAGGTACTCGGTCGCGCGGTTCTAAAAGACAAGATGTGAAAGGTGCGGAAGAAATAAAAACGCAACTTTTCGTTTGGAATGTTTTAAATACTCAAGGATAATGATTTGCACTCACGCTGTAAAAATTTCATAGATAAATATGGTGAGGGTAGGAAGAGTGCAAGGAAGCAAGCACTGCACCTCTATCAGAAAGAAAAATGCTATACCCGTCGAAATTCTCTCAAATTTTTAATGAAATTTGCACTGTCAAATGTTTAAATTTTTTTATCAAGCGTTTCGGGATTTGACCCTAAAGTTTGAATTCAAGATGCGTATTTAAGTGTGAATTGAAGTAAAGAAAATTTTGGTGAATTTCAGTAAAAACGAAGGCCAAGTAAAGAGAGAAATACATGCGCAAACCTATCTCGTTATTTCCATTTTGTTTTTCGATTTTAAGAGAATTCAATATTTATACATTTCTGATATCATATCACCATCGACCAATACAGTCGCGGAAGATGTTGAGTTCAATCTCTATTGTTCTCTAACATTATCTCAAGGAAATATTTTGAATTGTCATCATCAGTATTGAGTAAAGCTTCACATTTTCTCTGTTTACTAGGAAATTATAAATTTTGCATTGCAATAAATGAGAGTTTTCACTTTCGCTACACCAATTTATTTACGAATTTCTGACGTATGATGTTGAGCTGATCTCCATTATACTTTAATTTTATAATAAGAGACTATAATATTAATATCTTCCGTCTGCCATCATACACGTATCTTTTTTTATTCACTAGGAAATAGAAGGTTAATGAATCTCAATTCATGAGAGTTTTTATTTTTTGTAGCCACGAGATAGTCAAGGCGGCTAATATTAGTATATGAGGAATGTTTAATTTTTCTTTTGCATCATCGATGCATCTCTGTCATAAGTCACTTAACCATTTGTATTTTCTTATTCTTTCATCGTATATTTTTCAGTTAGAGAATAATCGTGGTTATCGCTTTCATTTTTAAGATTTATTTGTCTAATAATTTTTGTAAATCTCAAGTTGAAAATAAATTTTCGAAGGTGAAAGTAGTACTCGAATGAAGAAACATTCACGAGGAGTCGAGGCGAATATCCTCAGTGCATGGCACAAACTTTGTTCTCTCTCAGTAGAGAGAGTTGAGGTGCAGCTGTTGGTGGAGTGAAGGTTGTTGATCGTTTGATGTAGCATGCTAATCAAACTCCGTCGAGCAAATCTAATCTCCATATCACACAGGAAACAGAGAAACGTTAATTCGGGCCGAGAGCAGAGTGAATGTGGAAGCATTTAACCTTTTGGCCTGACGACGCTGACTGGCATGTGCCACGCGTCGGTTCACGGTTCCTTCTTTCATTGTCTCGTTATTCAAAACACAAAGCGCTCCAGAAGGAAGACTCTCTCAGTTTCTGCCCTAAGAATGCTCCTAAACAAAGTGGTGTTTGCTTTTAAACAATTTCACAAAAAAAACATTGCAATCGGTTAGACATTTACAATAGGATAATGAAAAATTCACGTTTAAGTGTTGAAAAAATCTAGTAATGTCTTTATATTTCACATAAATTACTGAAAGACACGATACTATGGGAGCGAGATATGCCATCTGACGTCATTAATGTGTAAGAAAGGTGGTAGGCGATGTGGTCATGACCGTAAACAAGTGTACAGTGGTATTGGAGATGGTAAAGACCACAGCCGTATCTCCCAAATGTGCCAATATCTCCACTTTCGCATAAATATTATGATTGATTGATAATTAGAGACTCAAGCTCAAAATTTTTTCCTGTAGTAGCGTCTCTAGGCTTTGAAAACTGCCTGAAAATTCATGTTGCATGAATGAATATAGCTTACTTGTTTAACGACATAAAAGAGTAATTTATACTTTAATGTTATCAAATCATTGAAGAATCCATCGCATTAAGACCACTAATTCAGCTTTTACGGCGAGAAAAAGGCTGCCCGATCTGTTATTGGTGGCCGTAATGAAAGCTATCTTTATGCTGCGATAAATAACTCAAATGACGTCCGGATGACATTATAGTACATATTTTCTAGCCCTATTCATTTTATATTAGCTTACGATCTCCGGAAAAATCTCGCAAACAACCCATTATTTGAAAGCAAGTGATTTCAACTACTAGACCATATTTTAAAGAATGAGGATAACGTTTTCCCTGTCATTTGCTAACTTGAAAAATAGCGATCAAGCGAGTGTACACGTCATGGATAACTTTGACTAAGTCTGATATAGGTGTACTCTACTATTACTGATGAATGATTTCTTAAAGATTTATCATATTTTGTCCAACGACTCAGTGAGCTCGTTGTTTACTGTATTAATATGCTATTTTGATGTTTTCATTTGAAGATTTTTTTCCGTAATCTTTTATTTTAACCTTTACCGTGTAGCCAAATATCCATATGGATATAGGGTGACTATGTTTTTAAAAAACATTTAATGCTGGCTTCTTAGAGTCATAGTTTTGCAGTGTCGCGGGTTTGATTTCTTCTTTCCAAACGTTTACTTTTAAAGCTGTTTTTTCTCTAAGACTAAATGCCGCAAAGTAGATACCTTGATGTTTTGGAAATAATAAATATGCCAAAAACCTAATCTAATAAAACCTAATCCTGCGGAAGATGTTTGATATTTGCAGATGTAGAGGATGAGATAGCGAGAGTAAGAAGCCTATTCATGGAAGAGAACAGGTCAGGGAATGAAACAAACCCGGAGGAAATAAAAAGAACTTTATAAAAGGAGGAGAAAGCGTAAATTCTGGCCATAGATAATCGCAGAAACATTATAAAAACGAATTTTTCGAGGATGTTTTTTCTTAAATTTTTTTGAGCATTTTCATGATGGAATGCCGCAGAGATATGAATACCACTTTACTTCTATCTACATACTATCCTGCGAGCCACCGCATGATTGTATGGTCCGGGGGTGTTAGGACACCAGCCGTGTATAGATATAAGGGACATGGTTTTGGGAGGTAAAATGGTGACATGTATTACGGGAGTGTATTTAGACGAGCTCAGTTTTCATGGTGGTCGCTTACTGTACACGGAAAGAGCGATTTTTCGTACCCTATTTGTAGGGCTGTACATGTATCTCTCCTATTTTATTGCTTCTGTCAGACCTAGAGATGTAGTGAGGCTTCGTGGCAATAACCTCTATATCGCTCTGAAACACTCGAGTTTTCAACAATGAATTTTTCAAGCAAGTTAAGCCTAGCGTGTAGCCTCCGAGTCTCTTTGGGTCCCGCCTTAATCCCTCTAAAAGTTGTGAAACACTATATGCTCGCTCGTAGCAGCTTTTTAATGAAGCGAGCAGCTTCTCTTTGTTATTAATTAATCTTTTTGGTTAAACCTTTATGACAAGGGTTCCAAATGCTCGCGGACATTTGAGGTGTGGCCTAACCAGAGTGAAGTACCATTCATTCTTCTGCTGACTCTTGGAGCGAGCGGACGTGCCTGCCTGACCTCGCTCTGGAACCGGTTAATCCTCTCAGCGAGGCAGACCCCTATCTGCGCTGTGCACCTGCTTTCCCGCTGCTGTAGTTCGTTGTACTGTGTAGTGATAAGTAGACATTTGTTTTGGTTTTATTTTTATTTTTTTCGTTGTGCTGGAGAGTTTGTGTTCTTATTTATCTCGTAGTTTAGTTAGCTCTTTGCCAGGTGTGAGGTCTGTGTTAAAGTTATTTCGTAGAAGTATTATTGTTACTTTGTTCATTGTTACCGAGTTTAGGATCACTCAGTTCTTTTGAGTATAGCCATATTTTTGTAGTTAAGCTTTCTTCCTTGGGAGTTCATTGCGAGTAGTACTAGGATGTCTTCGAATAGGTCACCTGTTGGGATGATCAAAAACACCGGCGAGTGTGCGGCTCTGCGAGCCCGCATCGCCGAGTTGGAGGGAATCCTGCGGGAACTCCAGTCTAAGGTCGAAAGAGTAGTATGCGTCCCTAAGGTGGATAGAAATTTGGGTCGCTCCTCGAAAGTTTGCCGTGCCCTACGGGCTGCACGAGTTCGCTCGATTGCTAACAGCAGCTGGACGATCGAGAGTTTGCCTGAAGGTCCTTCTTCCGATGAAGGGGCAGTACAACTCCGTAGACCGGAGGTCTGGAAGGCCGTGTCTCGGAGGAGTGGAGGTAAGGTCACTCTGAAGCGTGGTTCAGGAGATGCTTTGGCACCTCCCATTCCCGTTTCGAACAGGTACCAGTTGCTTTCGGATGGAAATTCCGAGGTGCCTGACGTGCCTACTCCCCCTCCGAGACCGGCACCTAGGAAGAGTCGTCAGAGTGGGAAGGGGGGAATTGTAGTGATAGGTAGTAGTAACGTCCGCCGTGTGATGGTCCCTTTGCGGGAAAGGGCAGGCCGTGAGGGTATAAGCCACCGTGTAACGTCACGGTGCATTCCAAGTGTTGGTGCGGCTGTCCGGGGCACGAAGTGCTCAAGTCTGCAGATTGTGGCCCATGTCGGCGTCAACGACGCCATGGACCGTGGATCCGAGGAGATTCTGCGTTCCTTCAGGGAACTGGACTCCGAAGTGAAGGGGGAAAGTCGCGACGAGGGGGTTGACATGACGCTTGCAATTTGTACTCTTGTCCCGAGGATCGATCGTGGACCCCTGGTTTGGAGCCGAGTGAAAGGCATAAACCAGAGGCTGCGTTGCTTCTGCACGGACATTGGAGCCTCCTTCGTCGACCTTCGGCCGGCAATACGATCATGTCGGAACCCTATAAACCGTTCTGGTGTCCATTACACGGCCCAGGCAGCTAGCTGTGTAGCGATTAGCATACTCGATCACTGTAGACCTTTTTTAGGATAGAGGGTAGGGCAGAGAGTAGGTCATCTAGTGGGTCGATTCGGGTACTATCGCGAAATAAATTTAATAGAAATAATTTCCAAGAAAGTGTTAAGTCTAACGAGAACAGTAAGAGGCCAGTTTCAAAAAATAGCAGTAATTTAACTTGGAATTATACCTAAGAGAGCTAGTTGTTATAAGAATACACTTTCCGGGAATACGCTCATTGATAAATCCTTTTCTGTCGTGGTAGTAAACTGCCGTAGCTTAAGAAATAAAGTAGCTGACTTCTACCGTCTAATTGAAACTACTGACGCAGACTTAATTATAGGGACGGAAAGTTGGTTGTGTAACGAAATCGCAGATAATGAAGTATTCCCGAAAAATTTCACAGTTTATAGAAAAGATAGATTCGAAAGAACCGGGGGAGGAGTTTTTATTGCAGTGAAGTATTGTTATATTAGTAGGAGGGAGTCATTTTCCGACGACCAGGTAGAAAGCGTATCGTGCTCCATTCAAAATCCTATAGCAAAAACAATCTGTGTGTGCGCATATTATAGACCACCAGATACCCATGTAAGCTCAATATTAGGACTAGAAAGTCAACTCAGTAAGTTAACCACTCAAAAAAACGATTGTCATATCATAATCGGTCGGGATTTCAATCTTCCGTCCATAGACTGGGACACGTACAGTTTTAGCACTGGGGGGAAAGACAAAGACCTTTGTGAGTAACTTCTGTATACATTCACATCTCACTCACTGTATCAATTAGTCACTGCTCCAACTAGAGGGAAAAATACCTTTGATCTTTTAGCGACAAATATTCCACACATGGTTGTAAACATAGTTACTGATAAGGGAATAATAAAGGGAATGTATTGAGAAACCTGCCTCCGCGGCTATCTCCTTCAAATGGCCACCTCTTTAAGTGGCCGATATTTTCTGGAACGCAATGAATTTTCCTCTCATATTAGCAATGTAAGTTTTCTCTCTCTTCAGTAATCACTATTTTTACTGGCAATAGGTCGGCGGTGGCGCGCAGGTGACAGCTTAATACAAATTTCACCGAATTTCGAAATCGCTATTAGGCATAAAGTTCTTTTTGTTCCCATATATTCTGCGCTTGATCGAGTCGTCTGCTCGCATACCTCTCGGATAGTTTATGTCAACTGTCGTTAAATTTTTCGAAAATTTATTCTTTAATGTTATATCCATCTTTGAATAATGGACCTTGTTATGTTCTGATATGAGAGGTAGTAGCTTTAAAGATCAGACTTTTGAAATAACTTTTTAGCTCAATCAAAACGATGAAGGAGAGTTTTCCCAGTAGATTAGTTCTACTTGGAGATAATTCAATAAACTGTAGAGCTGAGAACCCTGCAAAACTCCTGAGGCATTTCTCTTTGAAGTAAGTCACGTCCAAAGTTTAAAACACGCTGAGTTTTAACTATACTTTTAAGAGCCCTTCCCAGAGCCCATGCTTAAGGCGACCGTCGTGCTCGACTTCCCTGTTAGTTTTGGGAAAAATAATTCTCCGTACTGTATATCCTCAAGGTAAACACTCAGCACATTATCAATTATCAAGGAGATAAAAGTTCCACTTTTGCATCTGTCAGATTAGGCAAACACTTTTATTATAACACTAGTCATGTACCACAAAAAAGGTCATGTACAGAGATTCCATGGTGAAAAAACAAGTAATTAATGTATCAGAAATATGGTCTGCGTATAAAAACTGTGGGAAAGTAGTAAAAGAGAGAACTTGGTTTGCTTAAATTACGAACTATTTGCTAGGAGTGTAAAAATGCCTATCAAGGACACACCCATGAGGGCTGACGAGTGAAACTCCATTAATAAGGAAAGCGGTAGGGTAAATACGTGGTGGGAGCCATATTAATGAGTTAAGTGAGGGTAAATTGGGGACGTAAATGGGCGTAGAAACGTAGCAATGTGTAGCATTTCGTATCAAATGCGCAATATTTCTGTGGATTCAGCTTGCTACACTGCGTCTTGAAGGGCCCGGCCAGTGAGCCAATAGGAACATTTTGAGACAGACTGTATGCGTAACACTATCTTTTGTCCATTTGCAAAATCCTACTCACATAACTTTTAATTGGTTGGGACTAAAAAAATAATATCATTTGTATTTTTTTACAACCCGTGGCTGAATGGCCAGATAATTTGAACAATAGAAGAAGAGAATCACATCTTTGCATCTAAAAAGAAGGAGCCAAGGCTTCACAGAATAACGCCGCAAGAAATGTTTAGAATTATATGCATTCAAAGGCAATCAGCCGGTTAATTTAGTCTCATATGCAAGAGAGTAAAAATTCTATGAATTGTTACCGGCTCAGGCCCCTATCTCCTTCCGCAAATTCTTTCTTCGTCTCAGCATACATAATACGCGTAAGCAGCTTACGCTTTCTCAATGGTCGCACTTCTCTTTATCCAGTGCATAAACTCTATTATTTTTCTTCCCCTCCACGCTTACTCAGCATCTTCCCATCTACCACGGCGTACAGTGTCCCTTTGCCTCTCGTGAACTATTCCAGCCACCTTTTTTCTGTCTCCTCCTTGAAGATTTACCTCTCTCACCCGCTATGCTAAGCACTTCTTTGTAAGTTTTCATTACGGATACAATTCTTGACCTAATTTTCTAGAAGGGGTTACTCATAACATGATAAAAATTCACCACGGCCTGGATTAGAATCCTAAACCCTTGTTATTGAAAGTAAATGCTCTAATTACAATATCAAACGCTTTCCTTCCTTTCTATTCTACTATCTACCCTTTTCCAGTCCTCTCTTTGTCACTCTGCCTTCCGTACTAGTAACGTGTCCTTCTCCATCATTTTCTTAGTCTTCCTACACTTCTCTTACGTCTCGGTAACTTACCTCGCGCTACTTTCACTATCATATGTTCACCTCTGCAATATATTTGATAACTGTACTCTCGAGCGTACTAATTTAGGGCCTGGTTTCATTGTGCTAGGGGTAAATTTGCCCTCTGAACAATGTAGTAATTGCGCTTAATTGATTTCACTTGATTGATTGGAAATTGTATGCTAAATCAGACAGTCAGATGACATGAGGTTTAATAATGGGAGAACGTTTTAGCTTCGGCTTTTATACTGGGAAATTACTGAACCAAATATTATAATACCGGACCGATGTAAGACATGTATAAATAGGACAAATGAAATTTCTGTTGAAAAGGCAGTGCAAGAAAATGAGAATACCAAAGGGTAAGCTAAACTAGTATACAGAATTTAAGAGGATAAAATGTACAGGTTAGTTAGTAACAAAATTGGTTCCAATTATCAAAGTATGTATCCAACCCTACTAAACTTGTTCATTTCTGCTTTTTAAAAAAGACGCACCAGGAAAAAAATTAGTCCCAGGGGAGGATGCGATCAAAACAACAACCCTCCCGCAACCGCGAGATCAATGCGTCCTGGGCTGTAAATCCCTTCGATATCACCCCTGCCTGCTGCTTCGGGGGTGCATTCTCTTCTTCCCCAGCGGGCAATATCGCTCAATCTCCCCGAATATCTCTCGCCAATAACGGCGATCCGCAGTCGACGTCACGGAAGCGGTTCTGCGCGCTCGTGTTTGCAAAATGGAGGCGAGAGACACCGTGGTCCATGCACAGACATCCCCCCTTCAGAGCGTATGAAGTCCGGGGAGGGCGAAATAGCGCTCACGCGATGGGTATTTACCGGGAGGGAGGTGTGGAGGAGGGTCTGTGCGGGAAATTCTGTGGGATTTGGGTCGTCCATTGGTGTTGGAAGTGATCGGTAGATTGGTCACGGGATAAGTATAAAAAAATTGCTTCTGGGGTGGAAAAAGTGGGACGAACAAAATAGGCGAGATTGATGTAAACACAGTTTCGGGCATGATGCGGCGGAATCGTTCCGTAAAGTCAGATACAAAACATTTGCAATTTTCCACAAGTAAAAGATTTAATTTAGGCTAGTTTCGATGTTCACACATCACCTACAATACTGAGTAGCCACTTGAAAATGGAGTAGTAACACCGAAATTAGTTTGAATTATACCTTTCATTACCTGAAATCAGCGTTTTTTTCCTGTCAAGTTGGGATAAAATTCAAAGCATTGTTAATCAAATTTGCTTGCGAGTATTACTGTTCGAATTTACTTGGCGAGGTATATCACGTGTATAAAATGGTACAGAGATCATTTTAAATTAGTTTTTATTTCAATGCTTGTCTATAACACATGGTAAAGGGAGTCGAAATCCTACTTCATGACGTGCTAAAAAGAATTGGAGGTAGCTTTCTTTGTTATTTATTATTAGGAACGATTTGCATTTTGTTCTCGGGGCTTCAAGAAGTAGTCATTATTGTAATAATCCTAGTAGTTTTACCATATAAATATATTATTTCCATCCAAAATATCGCCAAATGAAGCTAGATTTAATTTGAGATCCTTTCCAATTGCTAAAACAGAAGCAGTTTTAAAGAGATATACTCTCAAACGTGGATGACACACTTTGGAAACGGACGTTATGGGAAATCGCCTAATGAGATTGTTACATACGTTTGTTTGAAAGTTAGAATTAATGAATTATATTATCCTACTAGACTCTTATGTGAAGCCAGAAGTCTTTTTCAGGAAAAACTCCATCTCGACAATAACACGGGAGTCGCGTCTCAGTCTCCAAACCAATCTAGTAACTTTAACGGAATTATTTGAAAATTTCAAGCATGCGACGCTTTATGGAAGGCAAGAAGCTGGGAAGGACGTACGCCGGGATGAAAAATAAATCCTAAAGGTAGATAGAGCCAATTACGTGTAAAATTCTTAAGAATTTTTTTCTCTGACTTTCATTTAAACCTCTTTAAGTCTTTAACCCTTAAGTGTCGGATTCAATTTACCAAAAGTCGACCTTCACTGTCTGATTTATATCTGGCTCTTTAGAATACTCCTACTCCTATTGCAATGAATTTCAATATCTCAATAACTACGAAAGATAAATTGTTCAACAAAAAGAAATATTTGAATATATCTTTGATACACCTATATGTTTAATTGTGTTGACAAGGTCATAGTAAATGACCTTAGAAACAGCTACCTTTATTGAACTATTTTAGAGTAAATCAGTATTTTTATTACGGGAGGCGAAGATTTATAATGGAAGTGATATATAAATTAAAATGATTACATATATTTGTATCTCAATTTTATTTTAAATTAATTATTAATGCAAAAATATACTTATGATGAACTTTACGTAACTAAACATTTTGTAGTATTTCTCTAAACAATTCAAGGCGAACAATTAGATTACTTTAATGATGAAATATACGTGATGTCAAAATTGCGTCATTGTAAAGGCTGGAAAAATCTTTCGAAGTCAACCCGAATGGGACAACCATCTCGGTATAGCCCCAAAATACGAGAGCCTCGACTCCGACAAAATTTTGATGGAACAGCCCCGAAAAGTCCAAGTAATGGCACTCAAAATTTAAGATATGTCGTGAGCTGTGACGTCAAAATCACGGATTCTTCGCGTTACGACCGCGTCGCGGTCTTCCAAAATAAAGCCTAAGGAACCGAATGTATGAAATACTTCACCTCGACAATACAGACAGCGTTACTCCCCGATGTTCTCAGCTATTTCCTAGATAAAATATTTTACTATAATAATAAAAATAATTATAATTTTTATTGGACGTTAAACAAATGCAATTTGCAATGGTCCTCGTCAGGGTTACAAATCTTCAAAATAAATTAATAACATGATATACAAGTAAAAAACACAAGGATTGCACCCAAACTCAAAAAGGCAAAACAATTTAGTCACACTCAAAATATTCATTTAAAGAATAGAAGGCTTTTTGCAGAAGCCATGTATGAATAACATTTTTTTAATTTTGGCACACTCACAAGCCTAGCCTCTGGGGGCAACCTGTGAAAAAGACGCAATTTTAGAATGTTAGAGGTGTTGCTATTTATGGACAGGCGACAATACGAGACATCAAGGTTGTCCCTGTTTCTGGTGAAATAAGAATGTTTATTTGCTCTTGTCTCAAGGGAGGTTAGATTTTCCTTAATATTGCATAAGCATTTGTAGATATAAAGGCCGTGCAGAGTCAAAATACCCAACTCAGTGAACAAAGGCTTACAGCGGTCCCTCGGGTAAGATGGTGATATCACTCTGACAGCCTTTTTTGCATCCTAAATAAACTTTTGGTGGAAGCAGAATGGCCCCATAGTTCAATACCGTAATTGATATGGCAGTGAAATAAGGCAAAGTATGTACGAGTAAGGTACTCTTTAGGAATCAAAAATTTAAGTTTATGTAACATGTACACTGCCTTAGATAGTTCTCCTAGCGTGCCTAATGCATGTTGCTTCCAAGTCAATTTTTGATCAAGATCAAAGCCAAGTAACTTAATGGTGGTAGGTGGACTTGTTGAGGTGCTTAAAGAGAAGGCTTATCATTATTTAAAACCAGTCCATTGGCAGAAAACCAGTTAGATGCTTCAGACAATTACAAGTTTGAAGTAGTGCTGTTGTTGTCCAGGTAATCAATTTTGTGAATGAGAGTGGTATCATCAGGGTAGAGTAAGGATTTACAGGAGACATTAGAAGGTAAGTCATTGATAACAATAAGAAATAAAAGAGGCCCCAGAACTGAGCCTTGAGGAACTCCATAATTTATTCTAAGGGGCGAAGAAAGATTATTATTAATGAATACACACTGGAATCGATCTGTAAGATATGAGTCAAAGAGTTGTAGTTCAAGGTTATTGACGCCATAATACTTAAGTTTTTGTAGAAGAATTGGATGAGCAACACAATCGAATGCTTTTGATTGATCACATGCCGTTATGGCAATGGAGGATTTATCTTGAAAAGCAATTATAATTTGATCCACGACAGACTTCACAGCTGAAATTGTGGAATGGCCTTTGCGAAATCCGAATTGTAAAGGACAGAAAAAGTTATGAATTTGAAAGTGCTCATATACTTGTGCCTTAATTGCCTTTTCAAAAATGTTATCAAATACTGGAATTATAGAAATTGGCCTGTAGTTAGAAGGTGAGGTTTTATCTCCTTTTTTGTGAATAGGTATGGTTTTCGATATTTTTAATGTATCAGGGAAGACACCTGATTGGAAGCTTGAGTTTAGAATTAACGTAAGAGGTTCATCTATAGTGTTTACGAGATCTTTCATTAAGTTGACTGATAACCCGTAAACATCAATGCACTTGGAATATTTCAAGTTTCTGATAATGTGTCTAATTTCATATGGTGTAATCCACTTCCATTTGAAGGGATGGGTGGTAACTGGAAATTTTTGCAGAAGAGGCACGGCAGTGCTGTAAGTTTGATCAACCTTCGACACAAGGTCAACAATTGAGTCAATGAAGAACTTATCCAGATTATCTGACGTAAAAGGCAGGTAGGAATCACCTCCTGAATGACCAAGTTCCTTATTAATGACCTGCCAAGCTGCCTTATTTTGGTTAGAGGTATTGCTTATGAAATTGGAATTAATACTGCGTTTTGACTCAATTATAAGACTGTTGTACAACGATTTAAGCTGTCGACATGAATTTTTATCTTCCGCATTCCTGGTATTAGTGTACCTTAGGCGTAGTTGAATTACCTGTGATCTCAATTGAGAAAGCTCAGGTGTGAACCATTTAGGTAACTGTTTACTATTAAGTGATTGCCCAACAAATTTCTTTGAGAAACAATGTTAGAAAAATAATCAAAAAGTTTCAAAAAAGTTGCAAAATTGCCATTACCATCCGTAAAGGTAAGAATCGAATGCCAAGAAATATTTGATAGGAGTGACTGTAATTCACAAGTCCCCTCAGGGGTAATAGGGCGGCTCCAAGTGTGGGTATTCTTACTCATTGTCTTATTATTAAACGTTTTACTAGTGAACTGGAATTCGAGTGCAAGATGATCTGATAGATCAATATCAATGACACTGAGAGTGTACTGTCCAGACAGGAGTCAAGTCTGGTTGTTTCCATATTAGCACAGTATAAGTTAAATGACTGTGATAGAGATGTGAAAGCAATGGAATCACTAGAAGAATTGCGTACATCAACATTAAAATCACCACACAAAATAATTTCAAAACCTAAACTAGAGAACATAATAAGACTGCTCCAAAGAAAATTTTAAAGTCACCCGACGGATATAATACTGATGAGGGAGTTTAGGCCTTCCGTACGTGCTACATGTGAGTACTGCGTCTGGTGTATAAGATGGCCTCTTTCAGCCTTTTTTGAAAGTTTTCAGGTCTTTTCTGTATGATACGCGAGGTTGCGAAGATTTCGCTATTATACCGTGAGAAGAGCTGATTGAGCTGAAGAGAAGAGCCTCTCATCTGGGTCATCCTGGGTCATTTGGGGCATGTTTCGGAGATTATATATTCATAAACATGGCGTCGGCAGGCATCATGACGTCTTGTATTCGTATCAAGCATCACTCTATTCAATTACATTGCGTAAAAATATTTGTTTCCTCGGCCGGGTGATCGCCGCTCAAAGTTCTCGTTAATGCGCCGGGGGTGGCGGTAGCTGAGACTAGCGGACGACGTCGAGCCTTGCTCTCATATTTCAAATCTGACCAACTAAAGACTTGATGGAGGGCTTCGGTTTTAGCTTTCGGTCGCGATCCAGTCACGGGCTTTGTGGGTGCCAATGGAGGGACGCTCCGGCGAATGCGGAGAGCGCGCGTTGGCTACTTAGGTTGATTGGTTCATCTGCGTTTTTATCAATCCAGTTTTGTATTGCCGAAGATGGCGCAGCCAATTAGAGCCTAGATTGCTACTCTGAACCACCGTCTTACCTCAGAGGTGATCTTAAAACTTTCACTGCAGGCAGCGTTGCACATCGAGGTTTAAATCCAACGTTTTTCTATGGCGTCTTACGTGGACTTGTGTGAACTTAAGTCAGTTTAAGTAGACAAATAATCGATTTTCTCCACCCACAAATGAGAGTGGGAGACATGTCATCCAGCCTCGTTCATGCGTCGGCAGGGGAAATCAATACGTATTAAACCATAGCCTACGGTTAAATGTGGGTATCGTCAAGCAGAGGAACTATTATTTTTTGCAATGTCAACTTCAGTGTAACAGCAACTGACCACGCATGCCTATCGAATATCTTATTATGCTATATAGTTTAGTTTTCTAAGTGTTGACTTTCGGCATGATGACATGATCGACGACCTCAAGGACGCGGAAGTGTCCATACGTGTTCAAATTGTGTCCCTTTATCATTTTTTGTTATACCATAGTATAGTGTCAGTCAATAGTTCGGCAATTCTGACCTCGGGGTCGTAATCATTGCCTGTAAAAACCTTGATACGCTACTTTTCTCATTGTAAAAAAAACGACGGAAAATGAACAAAATTTTCAAATTTCACTAGTAAGTTTTATTCACGACCCGGGTTTCGACAGTTTATGTCATCTTCAGGTCTATGTCATGAACTGTCGAAACCCGGGTCGTGAATGAAACTTACTAGTGAAATTTTTCAAAGTTTGAATCTTTTCCATCATGGAGAAATTTCACAAAGTTACCCCTGACGTTGTTCGTTTTGTCAAAAAGACGTTTCGACATTTTCTTTCCATTTTCTCGAAATCCTGCACCACTAAGCGCCGCCACAGATCTCTTAACTGGCGAGAAATAGACCCGTATATTTTCAATATTTTTACTTATAAATCGGCACAAATGGTAAAGCACCTATTCTTTGGTATACGAATGGTAGCAATGATGAGAATTACTGTATACCTCGGAAAAAAAGTAGAAATAGCTACACGGGCCATATGTCATTTGAAAGAGGATGGTTGAAAGAACAATGTAAACGTCCATTTTGTAATTTTTAATGATGCCAAAATTAAATGGGTAATGGGGCCTTAATATGAATAAATTGCGAATTTTTCCGCCGGCGTATATTAAAGTAGCGCATTATAATATCAATGGTAGAAATTCGCTAATAGTGTCGTTTTTGAAAGTGTTTTCACCGTTCTATGGGAGGCACAACCGTTAAAAATCAAATAAATTCATACAGTCCTTGTTTTAAGACTTTTGCTGCAATGTGTATGATCTCTATCAACCATTTCCGAGTTTTCTACAAAGTAGAATAATTTTATGTGCATTCCAATGCTTTTTTCTTTCTTCTGAGTCTCCGGACGATCTCTTAAGTGGGGACAACGAAACTTTTGAGTGAATATCAAAAATTACTAGACGGAGCAGAGAACCCGGAAATGGTTGAAAGCGAATTCATATAGGTAAAAAAAAGTATAAAGTGAAATGTTGATAAATGCGGGAAATAGGTAGGTCTCGCAATAAAATGAAATTTTTACATTTAGAGAGAAGTTTCCTTGGGTGAAATAGCATGGAAAGACTGACTCTTTGAGAAGCCCGGAGGACCGCCCACGGAACGTTACAGAAATTTCCGGGCCGGACAGAAACTCCAGGCGACACCTGAGACACCACCGACTTGTACATGTCATTCACCCCCCTGAATCGCTAGAAGACACTTCATGTAACTTCTTGTAACTTCTTGTAACATGTAACATGTTAGTATTTTATCAATCACACAATCTGGAGCAAAAAATTATATCTATTCAAATTATGAAGCCCGGCACATGCATGGGGAACCGATTGATTAAATAAAAGGTTATGTTGTTATTGAAGTTTTTAAGTGTGTGACCTTATTTTCACGATAAGTTTGGAGCCATCGAACCATGGCTACCGCGGGTGTGGTGCCAGAAACCTTGCAAATCCTTAAGTATATTCTTCTCGGGTTTCTGCCTGGGTAAGGTGCTCCATCTTCTTCCCCTCTGACACAGAAGGAGATGGAGCATGTTACTCGGATGGAAGCCCGAGAAGAATTTACTTCAATCATTTGCCAGTAGAAAATTACATCCTACAGACAAATCCTTAGTTTTTTTAAATCATAAAACCCATATTTTTCGCATTTGTGTCGTGAATATTCCGTCACTGTCGTAGGTCGTTAACATATAGATTCCATCCTAAATAAGGAACTTCAGTAGGAATAATCAGTACGGACTTATCAATGCCTCAAAGTTTGCCCCGCCGTGCCCTCCACCGTGGCGGGATTCTGGAAGGCTTTGCCACCCGCGACGAAAATGTCTCTGGCGCCCATCGCTACTCAGGGTACTGTTTACAGCGCGGATGAGCACGACACCCCGCCTGAGAGAAGGGCCGCCATCACGCACATTGGGCGGAAGCGGAAGTGGGACACGGGAGAGAGGCACGGGAACAGTATTAAAAAAGCAATTTGCTCCTGGGGGTGATCCCATGCGCGGTGTTTGGACGTCGTCGCGTTATCATCGCGATCCCTCTGCCACCTTCCACCCTGTCTGCCGGGTGGGGACACGGTGTTCAAGCCAAACTCCCGCGGGCGAATCATGACGATGCGTTCGGCTGAGTTTAATTAATCGCCCGAGACACTCTTTACCCCTCCGCTTCCGATCCCTCCCTTAGTTTCACCAACTCGCATCGGCTGTTTATACGTGTTCCGGCGCAACTCCGTGTTAATCAGCGCACCCTCCTCCCCTTTCGCTCCTTCCCTGCCCGTGTCTCTCGTCGCCCCATTACGCGGAGTTTACAGAGCGAGAAGGTGGGAGAGGGATGGGCATATCATGTTCCTTCTCCCTCTTCCCCCTCCGTCTTCACATCCTCTTGCTGGCTATACACACGTGGCTGATTGGGATGGCGCGGAGGGAAGAGTATTGAGTGGTGAGAGGGCCAGGAGCATACATACACACGTGTAATCTCTCGAGAAAAACGTTCTCAGCGGCGATGCACGTGCATAAGATAAAACTGAAACACTTACATCAGAGAGGAACACGTGAAAAAGACACAAAAATATTTGGGGCGTTTCGACGATCAGATCGTCGTCATAAGCTGAAGAGAAATGCGAGCTCGATTCCCATGAGGGGGAAATGAGCAGAGGGGACGGGGGAGGGAGGGTATAGGTGGATGGGAGGTGGTGAGGGGAGAGAGATGGCAGGGCTAATTTTTTGTCGCTTGTGGGCTAGGTTCAGCCTGGTCTTTTCACATGCCCTCGTCACCCAAGTATGGGTCATCTCACGGGTCTTTACTTCAATATTAGTGGTGAATTCTGGGAGGGATTCTTTGATGGTAAGCATAAAGGAGTCGTCAAAGGTCTGGCTGTGGTAGGCGGTGTGTAGGGGGATGGATTCAATGTAAGGTGGAGATTTGGTGGCATGGCGGTGGTTATTTGCACCCGAATATTTAAAGAGGATGCATTTGCCCATGTAACAGTTGAGAAAAATGGTGGATTGTAGGAAGGAAGAAACTGGTGGGTTAAAGGAAGTGTCAAATAGATTTCAGAATGTTTCGGAGGCTTTAAGGACACATACGAAACTTTAAGACGTAAGAATAAAAAGAGAGAAGAAGAATGATTTTTTATGATGTTATATATGCGTCTTTCAGTGCGATTCAATCCAGTGCTATCCTGTTACTCATCCAGAAATTCACCCGCCCTGAATCTCTTGCCCTGAAAAACTTAGTAACCATGTTAATATCATATTGTATGGGTCATTCAACCTCAATTCAACAAACGATTGTCCCTTAGGGCCTCATATTTTGCTCAAACTTGGTGTATGGGTAGCATGTGACCTAAAACGAAGCAATTTGAAACCGTTTTGAGAAAAAATGTTTTTGTATGATTTATTCGTATTTCAATATTTTCACATTTTTGCAAAATTTGTGTGCTCTGAATCATGTTTTTAATTATATCTCGTCCACTATTTATTGTAGAAGATCAGTCTCGTCCCTCTCTCGTCATTTGCACAGGCCAAATGCACGATGTTTGGCCTTGACAATGATCCTCCTATCCTAATTGCCGTCGATTGTCTCGCAGTAAATCTGGACACACAAAAGGTAAACGTTATCCACCGCGTTGAAACTGGTTATCGGCGGCTCTCGTCCACATTCGCGCAAATGTTTACGTTTGCTCTCTCAATACGAGTCGTTGGAGCTGCCCTACTACTGTGAAGGAGGATGATTTGAACAGTAGAGAGAGGAAAATGGGGGAAACGGAAACTTTTCGACCACATCCACTTCTTGATATCGCCGTCTATAAGGTGGATTTCCAACGAGGAAAGTGTGATTTCCATGCGAGCTTTCCTTGGATCCACCATTTCACCTCTTTAAGATGTTATTCACCTCAGATGCTGGTTTGATCGAGAATGAGTGTAACCCGTTTATGTCAAACATACAACCCATTCTCAGAATAAATACAGCTGGGAAAGCCATCTTAGATTTACTCTTTCATCATTGAAAAATCTTTTTCAGGCATTAAACGTGTATCCATGAACTGTTTAGCGGTGCTCGTACTGCTTTTTTTAAAGGTTTTATATAAATACTTTGCTTGGGTGAAGGCAAGTCACTCTTTGAATTACCGATTGTTGTATGCTGTTATTTGTGAAAATTTTCATGATTCTAACTATTTAGGAGAACTTCCATCTGATGGAATAATAGTTAATTTGTCACGCAACTTTTATAGGACCTAAAATATATGCTTTTAAATTTTCATTATTGATTCGGTGATGAGTAAATGTTTATCAGTTGTATTCTGGTAAGGTCTTCTTTCGCCAAATTGCCACTTTGTAGTCACCTCAGATGTCTTAAATTTATATTGTCTTAATCCTGTCTAAATTTCAAATAATATATTTTAAGTATTCCCTCTGATTTATTCTGTTGTTTCTTTTCCCAGATTAATCAAAACCGGACAATCGTCTCCAAAGAAGAGGGTCTTCGCTTTCTGGGAAAAACAGCAGGTATTTAACCTAAAATTATTAGTCCTGAAAATTTATCAATTCTTTTTTAACATAATTGCTTTTTAAAGCTCCTGAAGTTACAATTCATCATTGTCGCCATTTTCTCAGTTTCTCATCCTTTTGTAAAAGAAGAATGTTTTCGTATGTCATGTCACAACAATTAGTCTCTAACCATCTGATAATTCCTCTGCTTCTACCTAATGAGAGTAAAACATGAAGCTATTTGCTGCAAAAATAATGGTTTAGCCAAAAGTAATAACCTCTAAAAATATTAAAAATTCAGAATAGCTAATAAAATAAGGAACTTTTGACAGCTTTCAGCTGCTATTGATCCACAAACTTCATTTAATTCTCCGAATAGAAAAAAATCCACTCCTAATGTTAATTTATTTTCTTATCACAATAAGCGTCGTTACTAACAAATTTGCAATGCATATAAATGAGCTCTTTGTTAAATAAATATATTTTTTACCCATCGACTGTCTACACTTTTTGTGTGATAAGGAAGAGTTCGAGCTACAAATGGAACTGGCCCCAATTATCTGCTCTCCCGGCAAATAAATCCAGCCATCTTCTTTCCCATCGGCTTCCGATTTCGCGCTGAGAAATCTCCTCCTCGTTTTATATTTTAATCCTTCAAGGGAAGGCGCCCTAATACATCCATTCTTTTTTTTTAGTTTCTACGGAGAGAGGACGCGAATATCCCATCGCTGATTCTCTGTTCAGTGTTCTTGATAAAATACAGACGATCAAAGGGAGTTCGAAGCGTTCTCGTAAAAGCGAAAATTCTTTCCGCAGTTGTAGAGCTTACCGGTTGGCTTTAGGAAGTTTAAGACGGGAAACTTCATCGATTTTGTCAATACGTTTCCTCTTCCATTGCTCGATGACCTATCTATATTTTTTAATCCATCGTAGCGCAGGCGATTTATATGAAAATCACTCGTTGAGAAAGTTTGCTCGAAATGAAAGGCTAGTAAACTTATACCCCCATTACCGGTTACATACAGGGTGTCCCATAAATGTCACGCCACAGTGACACTGGAGCTAGCGCAGCCTAAGAGGAACCGAACCAGCCTAATATGACCTCAGTAAAAGTTGCACGATTTTCGAGATATTGCCAAATTAAAGCTTTTTCAAAAATTTCACTTTTTTTACATTTCTAGTCCCAGAATTCAATCGGATAATTTAACATTCTCATTAGAGCTACTCTTTTAATCTTCCAACTGTGACTCATGTGCCGACTTCTACCTGGAACAGAGGCCCGAGAGGGAGTGGGGTCATGGGGTCCAAACAAACAAAATAAACGCGAAATCCGCTATACCTGTCTAACTTTATCGACTTTCAAAAAATGGGATGGATAGAGTAGTTTGTTTGTTAATTTGTGGCAGTAGCACCATCAGAGAGCCAAATTGAGAGCTATTCAAGTGAATTCTGGGACTATAAATGTAAAAAAAGTGAAATTTTTGAAAAAGCTTTAATTTGGCAATATCTCGAAAACCGTGCAACTTTTACTGAGGTCATATTAGGCTGGTTCGGTTCCTCTTAGGCTGCCCTAGCTCCAGTGTCACTGTGACGTGACATTTATGGGACACCCTGTATAAATATAGGCTTTTCAACCTCTGCTGTAGCTCTTAAGCTTTGAAGGCAAAAAAGTGAGACAAACTGTTAACTTTATAGGCTATCTAATGTGAGGTGAAGCTTAGATGAAGAGCACTTTCGGGGAGTCACAATTTCGAAATTTTATTCCGGTTTCAATCATTGCTTAAGGTTGACACTCGAATGAATGAAGCTAGCCCCACACCGTGAAGTTCCCCTTTTATTCGTGGGCGCAAAATAAGCTAGTGCCCCGGTTTTTCAGAATTTATGCTTCATTAGCAAAGCAATTAATTTCACGTAATGAGGAGTTTTCACGCTCTCTCTACCGTCCTTAAGCCGTGATACTACTCTGCATCATTTCAACCCTCTCAGTCTTTTCAAGCTGCCCGTGGCAGAGACACTTAACAGTCTCGCTGAAAGGAGCTGGTTGAGTAGAAGGTAGCTTAATGGGAGTTGGAAATACCCCCACGGTTAAATAAACCCCTCGTAAAAACCCAGCGGTTGGAAAAAACGTCCGGGATAATCTGAGTGCTATCTAACGCAGCAATATCATTCCACAGGGTTTGGTGTTATCATTTAATAATCATCCATCTATTACGTGGTCTTGTCGTAATTTTTGCCGCTTCAGAGAAACGTTACGGTGGACACGTGAAGCGAAAAAAATACGAGCCCAGAACGTGAAGGGCTTCGATTGCCTTCGCTGATATTACATGGAAGTTATTTTAGCTGCAATTGTAGGAGAAAGTTCCCGCTTATTCCGCCGTCAAACATCCGTTACTTAATATTTTTCTCTCTCTCTCATATTTCTGCACCAAAATGAAAATATTCCGCTTGCATTTTTTTTTCCGTTGTGGTCGGAAGTTCAAAGGTAAGAGAGGAGTATTCTTTGGAAACCTGGCCTGGCCCTGGCCGTTTTAATGAGCTCTGTTTCGGCGAATAGTAAATGGCATATTTAAAAAGTGCTAAAATAGAAATATTTCCGACGCCAAAGACTTTGGGATGAAAAAATAAAGATACTATTTTATATGGGTTTGTGATCGCCCTTTTTTTAAACGCGAAACGAAAAGAAAGAAGCTTTTGGAAATAAATCTCGAGCCTAAACCTCTGAATTTAAATTATCCATTTTATTCGTTTGACGTTGGGAATTTTTGAAGGAATAGTCTTAGGCCGTTAATTCCATGAAGGATTATTGGGTAACCTGTTGAGAAAGGGATGTCTTGGATAATTTGCTGTATGACAGTGCGCGATACTGCCGCTATATCAAGCAAATAAATATGTGCTACTTAAGCTGAGCGCTCAGGTACAGCTGAATTCTACTTGTATACATCATCCTTAAGGATTTTCCTTTGTTTCTTTTAATTTTTATACAAATTTTTCCTTTTTTAATATTAAGCATTATGCTAGCCATGTTCGTTTTTCTCCTGGTACAAGTAAGATTTAAGCAGAATACCTTGTAATTACCTTAACTTCAGACATATTACGGGGAACACACACAAAAAAACATGTGCGGCGCAGCGTTAAAGGAACAAGGATTTATCTAGCGTACAATAAGAAGGCCCTCGGATGAAAACGTAAAAGAGAGGTGCTACTTCACTCAGGTAAGGCCACTCCACGAATATACCGCGATCATTTGATACCCTGATCAGAATGATTTAACCAAGAGAAGAAATTAAATGCAAAAGAAAGCTGCACACTTTGTTAAAAACTTTTAAGAGCGAATGTGTAGTGATTATATACATTGAGAGGGATTAGGTTGGGAGCCATTAGAGACGCGGAGGCGACACACTAGGCTTAGGTTGCTTGTCAAAGTCAGAACAGGTGTACCTCAGACCAACGGAGAGAATATCATTATGACGCCACACTATATTTCTAGGTACGGCAGAAGCGATAAAATAAGAGAGATACATTGCCGAACAGATTGGTTCCAAAATTCGTTCTTTCCTTACTCAAAAAGTGACTAAAATAAATTTTAGGCTCCTCTTAATACACTCCCATAATACACTTAACCATTTCACCTTCCAACACCTTATCCCTTACGTTTTCACAAGACTTATGTCCTGACACTCCCTGCCACACTCCCATACGGTAGCTCGCAGGATATTATGTAGATGCGGATTTAGAAGTTGGTACTAATACCCTAGGTTACTTTATTCGGGAAATGGTGGAAGGATGGGAAGAAATTTGACGACAGAATTAGGCTATTGTAGTCGTTGAGCTTCCAAGTGATCCACGGGGTAACAACTCATACGAAGGGATGAGTACCATAAAAAAATTAATACGCTCTAATAGGTACTCAAGTACAATAAACGCTAGAGGGAATAGATATTTTTAGAAAACTAATTATTTTTCGCCGCCGAAATTCAAGCACAGGCCTTTGGAATGGGAAGCCATTGGTACGACAGCCGACGCACGAACACGTATCGCCATATTTTGGTCGCAATCGCGGAAAAATTTTGGCAAATGGTTATGAATTGGGATTTGATTTTCGAAGCGTTCCCGACGCATTTCACCAAAATTTACGGTTGAAGCAGTATTATTGCGTTTGTGAAATGAGCATTCAATATGGTGCCGCCTTTTTAGTCTTGGTTTAATGCGTCAGGCATTTCAATTGGATTCCGTAGTTTCAATATCATCCTCATTCAGCAGTTTCGAGTGAAAATTTTACGACTGAGCCCACTGAAGAGCAGAACTCGTCGGAACGCCACGAAGAAGAGAAATTCTGCTCAGAGACAGCTTAGCTATAAAAGAGCCCATCTTCTTTAACGCGGCTGTCTCACGGTGCTCATACCTTAATTCTTTAATGGCTTAGAGTGTGCCTTGACGTGGGCGAAATTGAAAATTGAAATACGGGAATTCAATTAGACCTAAGGCGTGAACTCGGGAGCGAATGAGAGAAAGTGAAGGCTTAATTAGTACATCGAATAGGCAACGAAAAAGTGAACTTACTCGGTTGAAGGCTATTTACCCTCACGTGTCACCGTGGTAAAGGTGTTTTTGTCGCGGTAAATTGGCATATGCTCATTTTTTACGTCACTGACGTCACTTAATTAAGTTAGCTTAAGCAGTTATCTTCCAATTCACAGTGAATATTATCTGTAATTTTTCCATTATATTTCACTGATAAAAAAATAGTTGACGATTAATTGAAATGGAATATAAGTCCCTTTCATTGTATCATAATTCATCTCGGCATTGAGTGTAGACTTTGTTTGCAATGCATTAGCGTTTTTGTTGATGTTTATACTCTCAGTAATTGTACACTGTAATGCTGGTGTATTTAGTTTTTTCATGAAATACCCAATCTAGCATTTATCGGTGCAATTTGGCCATCTCTGCCGTAATAAGCTTACTCTTGCAATTTGCTTTAAAATTACGTGAATAGATGCCAAAATCTGAAACTGTAGTAAAAAGGAGTCTCATTCAATTAAATTGAACCGGTATACCTTTCGGAAAACAATAACAGCAGTAACTATTTAGTTTTATTAATGAGGTACCAGCCCAACCGTTACGAAGGTGCTACTTTGCTCTCGTTAGGTCACACCTCAAATACGCCGCGAGCATTGAGACCCTGGTCATAAATTCAACCAAAAAAATAAATAAAATTCAAAGAAAAGATGCACCCTTCGTTAAAAACTGCTAAGAGCGAACATATAGTGTTTCACAATTTTTATAGGGATTAAGGTGGGAGCCCCTAGAGACTCGGAGGATACTCGCTAGGCTTAGGTTGCTTGAGAAATTTATAACTGATGTGCTCCAGAGCGATACAGAGAATATTATCATGACGCCACACTATATCTCTAGGTCTGATAGCAGCGATAGATTAAGAGAGATTCATTGCTGAAGAGATAAGTACAAAAACTCGTTCTTTCCGCGCACAATAAGCAACCACAATAAAAACTGAGCTCCAATAAACACACTCCCATGTTACAAGTCACTATTTCACCTCCCAAAACCTTATCCCTTTATCTTCTCACAACTAGTGTTATAACTCCCTCAGTCACACGTCTTTGCGTCGGCTCGTAGAGTAGTATGTAGATGATTTTGTCTAAGCTATTTTTTGGAGTAGATATTTCATCAAGTGTTTCCTGGAGGAGGGTATGGTAAAATTCTTGAATAGAGAACTTCCTCCGCACCTTACAGAAGTCTCTCTACTGGATCGCAAAATAAATAATGATTGATTGGCGTAACTGTTATCTGAATGATATGATATGTTATGATAAGTCATGACATAATATTAGCTATACTCACCAGAAACAGTCAAATCAATATTCGATTTCCTCTTATCAACATATTTCTCCGCGTTTCGGTGAAGTCAAACTGTGTTCAGTAAGTCCTCGATATGAGTCGTTTCATTTTACGTCTGATTCAATGTGACGTCCATGCTGACAAGGTTCGTCGGGAAATTTTTCCCGGTTTAATGCTAATAAAACAGACCGTATGTGAATATGATTGCGTTTTTTGATAACTGAGACACAATTATCCTATAAGAAATAGCTATTTTTTCCTGGATAAAAGCAAAAAGCGAATTTTGAAATTAACGCCTTGATTTATTGCGGGATGAAAGAGGTCACGAATGTCTGGATCCGTTTTACGTCGTTTCGACTTACGTCGCTCTTTATCAACAAGCATCTCCGATGAAAATCGAGGACTTACTTTATCTAAATAAAATATATACATCTTTAAAGTACATTTATTGAAATTATTCGCTTATATCATTCCACTAAAGGTCTTCTTAGTAACTTTTGGTGTACCAAAGTGTTTTTACTGCAATAGTTAGAATGGCGCCTAAATCTCACATCAGTCGAACCCCTGCAAACAGCTGCCGTGAGAAGGTAGAGAGGAAGTTTCACACCAAACTAGGAAAAGAATTAATTCTTGGTTTTTATTTTATAAAATTATTTTGCGTTATTTATGAGACCGTCACCAAATTTGGAATTAAATTTTGGAGACAAACTTTGAGAATATTTGCCCGTTAATTTTCATTTTAGAGGGTAAAGCAGTGAAGAGAAAGTTAATGACCAGAGCGGCTGTGGTCGGAGAACACCAAAATGAGCGGCATCTCCTAACTGAAAGAAGCTTTTTTATTTTTAAAAATAGCCACCGTAATTCTTTGAACTATGCACTGTTTCTCTTTATATACTTTTCATTCATTTTCTCCGGAGTAAGCAATCTGAACATGAGCAAGGATGATAGCCTACCAACTAATAAACAACAAATTACAGTATCCTACATAATGGTGAAAAATCAGCTTAAAAAATTTACAATTTTCTTATTTACTTAAGTTTGCACAAAATTTGATCACACATATTCGTGAATATCCGTGCAGAAAATTTGTATTAAGTATACATGAGTGTCGAGTGTCACAAGTTTCAATCTCGCCAGGCCAGATTTCTCTCCACCAAAGGCTTTTGAGGTTTTTGAGCCTATGGTCTCTTACGTTACGCCATTACAAACGTCTGAGAAAATATTTTTTTTCGCTTCAGTCCTGTGTATAGGCATGCTACAAATATATTTTTTAATAAAGTGCTCCTTTTAATTCTAGTGTTACTAGCTACCAGGAGGCTCATTGTCAAGTAAAGTGCCTTCTTTACATTGGATGTTCTGCTCACAATTCTTCAACACACAACGTTCTTGCATCTTCCATAAAACGTGATTCTGCTTCGCAGAGAGCATAGACTTCCATAAGCGCATTTTGTGGGCTAACTTTTACCGTGAAACTGTGATTTTAATTTCTTCCAACGATCATAATCTTGGTTTTTGCCACATTCGTCTTTAAATAGTAAGTCTTTCTAAGTTTTTAGCCACGGAGGGTAGTATTCTTGTCCTCCCTCCTTTCCTTACAGCCAGTAGTATTTGAGTAGCATGCCGATTTTTTGCCCTGCATTTGTATACCTATTTTAGTTCTTTCTTTGCTTCATATCGCCACATATGACAATTATGTACCGGCGTGTGTGTGTATATATATATATATATATATATATATATATATATATATATATATATATATATATATATATATATATATATATATATATATATATATATATCTTCGTTACAGGGTGACACTAAACATAAAACATAAAAAAGCAAACTCACGAGTTTAAAATTTTCGGTGGGTCGCCCGCACCTTCGTCAGTGATAGAATTCATCATTCTATCACTGACGAAGGTGCGGGCGACCCACCGAAAATTTTAAACTCGTGAGTTTGCTTTTTTATGTTTTATGTTTAGTGTCACCCTGTGACGAAGATTTATATTGTTTGCCACGTTCGTGGAATCTTCGCAAGAACTTTATATATATATATATATATATATATATATATATATATATATATATATATATATATATATATATATATATATATATATATATATATATATATATATATATATATATATATATATATATATATATATATATATATATGCTAATTCATTAAAGTCAATCTTTAATTATAATTCAGTTATAATAAGGGATATTCTTTACTTGCTTCTTGAAAAATCTCATGTGAGAGGCTAAGAAAAATTTTCAAAAGGAAACTAAATGGAATCAAAAATGCTAAGTTCCAAATATGTACCATTTGAGTCGCCAAAATGTGGTTTTCAGCAGCATATAGACTATGTTCAGGATATTTTAGCTAGAATGCGTTTATATTTATGAAACTGCTCATATAGCATTCGATATGTCTCATAAGGAAACCGAAAATGTTACCAATAGAAACAAAAATTTCAGCAATTAAAGGATACTAAAATAGTTTCTTATATCAAGGTATGAAAACAACGTATCAATAAAAATTTGCACACGGAAATTATAATATTTGCTATAAATTTCTTTTACTCTTACTTATAAGTCATAACACTCTTTGTTCTATTTTATGTTTAAAATGTGAAAGTTTTTGCAATTAAGTTAATTCGGTCATTAAATTGTTGATGTGTATTGGTGATAAAATGATACAATTGCATAGTACTAATGATAGACATGCATACGCTCGAGCAATACCGTCAACGGATGAGCTTTCTCGTAGGTTTCACATAGTGTTTGTCGGTGTCAGTGTGAGGAAATTGCTTCTAACCTCCGTGTGGACGTGAGCTTTAGCTTTGTGTGATATTCGCTCTCTGGCGTTCAAGAGGACGTACAGAGCAATCCGACAGAATGACACAGCTCCCAGATGCGGAGTTAGCGGACGAACGCGGAGGAAATGATCCATCTCATTCGCTCTCTTACTTTATTCTGGAAAATTCCTTCCTTCGTTATCAACCGGTACATATTTTTAGACCCTTTCTACGCTAGATTATTCAGAATTCTCTGTAAAATATTAAAATGAAGTAAAATGAAATGATCATGCCACTCACAAATATGTAAACTGTAGACTATAGCAGTGGTTTTCTATCTCCTTTGTCTCCCGTACGCTGTAAAATTTACCTGAAGATGCAAAAAGCTGGAGAACTTGTTGTACATTTGCAATAAATAACTGTAGAAAGGTACAATACTCATTTTAAATATGGATTCTAAGATGATGGAGAACTTGCATGCAATTCATTTCTCATTTGTAAGCAGTGAACGGGAAAAATAGTTTCATCAAAAGGATATTATTATGTAAATAATTTATTTGCGTTTTCATAAACCTCAGACATTAATATTTGCCTATTATAAGAGTAAGATAGTTGAAAAAGTTATGTGTTGTCCAAAACGGCATTTTGGCAGCTTGATGTTGCCGTATGTTATCGTATTTTGTTCAATATATATTTAAATGTGGAGGATCAAATTATACTAGCTCATTACCTTCTTCAAACGCAATCTAAGTAATTATTTTGTCTAATCACAAAATCAAGCCGGACTTAGCGAGAAAATTATCCTATTTTCCGGAAACAGCACCATTCCCATATCCCGGGTTCTCGGGGACGTACTGTCTCCACGTCGCCTAGCGCGCGTAATCTATTAGAAGTAGTATTTCAATGATAAAATTCGGTATTCCTATAAAATGTATGTTCTATATATTGAATAGTGTATGCTATTTAAAAATAGCTATTAAATACTAAATATAATCTCTATTTATAATCAGACGTGAGTGAGCTTGTTTACGCTATGCTTTGTGATACCCACAATAAAAATCTCTCAGTCAGTCATATTATCATTCTCAGAGGAAAACAGGAGAAATCGAGTGCTCATTAAAAAAGGATTGCAGATTAAATATTTAACTTTCCTGGGAGACCTCAAAGATAAATTATGAGAGATTCGCTGCCGAATATTCCGGCGTCAGGTTTATCTCATTTATTTATTTCACTCAGAGTGCAAGGTAATGACAGAAATTAAGAATTTAATGACACCTATCTAACTACTCCACCAAACACTACTGCTTGATAATTATGCGAATACATATTAATGCCGGATAGCGTACCAAATTTGGTTCTTCAGAAGGATACTTTCCGAATTGTATGGATACGTTAACCGCGGACGTATACTCCTCATTTCTGTCATTGTTTAATATGCAGATTGATTGTTCTGTATCGTAAACAACATTCATCAAGTGATATTGAAGTGTTCCCTTTATTTTAATCATAGATGGATTGGAAAAAATCTTCGTTGATTTAACGTAAACTGTTTGGATTGAACAGCACCCCTTACTAAATACGCTACTGCTAAATAATCACTCCTTTATACTATAAAAACAATGTTAAAACTTAGTCCATTTATTTGTATTACGAATGTGAAGTTGAAACTAAGTTAAGACCTGTCTATAAACCTCCAGATCCCACATAGGCTATTCTGTAACTATATTTCGCCCGTTGACTAACATTAATGGTCTTCCTAGTAGCTTAGATTGGCTCAGATGGTATAATCCTTATTCTTCTCCACGGTTCACAGTTTTAGGTGGCGAAGACTTTGCCCTCAAATTAGGTGTAAATATTTTCATCCAGAGACATCAATAACATTATGTTTATCCGCTTCATGGGAAAGTAGTTCAATTATCTTCTGTAAACATGAAGTATCAATAATCGGAAGAAAACGAAATAATCGCTCTTTTCCTAAATGCGCCCTTTCATGTAACTGCCAGAAAAATTCATATAAATTCAGAACACTTCAAGAGCAAGGAAACTCAACCTTTTTTGAAAAAATAATGATGCTGAATTTTTTGACCATATTGTCTTAAATTAAAACAAATGCCTGCTGGTATGAAAAAAGCATTTGAGCTGAAACGATTTCGGTTTATTTTGTATTTTACAGTCATTAAATGTCATTGTCTATTCAAAATAACAAATAAAACATTTTTGACAGCTTTTATTCAATTTCGCTCACTGTGCAATTCCGCACATTTAATTGGCAATAATACTGAAACTGTCAACTATCAAGGAAAAGGAGGCCTGCAGATTCGCCGTTTTTTATAAATTCCGCAGCGTAGATAATTAAAGATTGCGGAATGGAAATGGAATTTAAATAGTAGACCCATTAGAGATAGCCTTAGGCTCTAAAGTAGAAAAAAATCTTTTTTTATATCCATAACCTTTTTAACCTCTTCGTATCTTTTTGCGTTTCTTCTTGCCGTCCAAAATTCCTATTCATCTTCCCCTTCTGCGCTTTCCCTACATTCTCTCCATCCTCGAATTCTTACGCTTGATGGATAGCTTCAAATAGGAGATAACTAATGGTGGGAGTCTTGTGTAAGAATGTTAATAAAAACTTGCTTAAAGTCTAGCTGGGAGGGTAGCGTCGTACGGTGTATAAATGTGGTGACTAGAGGGAAAAGGAATGAGAAAAGGCTGCAGAAGTTTAACCTTCAAGCGGAAAGGAGACAAGAAATGAAGCGATGGGCGGAAAGTAAGGCGATTGAGGAAGTGCTCGCCATCGTGAGTGAAGAATGGAATCTTCTTGAGGATATAGTAAGTAGCCAAAGTGGTTATTGGGAGCGAAGGGATGCTGAGAACCATGAGAGAGAAGAGAATGTTGGGTTGGAAGGGAATGCGGAACAGGGAAGGAGAAGGAAGATAATGGATGTAATGGGAAGGAGATGTTGAACGTATGCGGAGTTGAAGAATGAAAGTGTATGCGGGAAGAATCTTCATTAGTAAAAGACTAGTCGGTATATGTAATCCCGCTTTCATGTAAACCTACATTTACAGGAAGAACACAAATGTTAAGGATTGGAAGGTTATCTCTCGTCCTTCAGTGATACGTGTATTATGATGTGAAGGACCTTAATTGCGAAGAGAATGACGAGAATCTGCTGGTAAATGTAGACTTAAATGAACGAAAGTGAATACCCCTTGGATTTTTACTGGCGCAGATCTCAATTTACCTGCACAAGTTCTACCTTCATTTCAGCGCCTTGATTCCACTTCTTATCCCGTCCATAGAACCTAATGTCATCCTTTACCTTCCCAGATCTCCTCTATCACGTCATTCACCAATCCTTCTCCCCTCATATCTCTTCCAAACACCTAATTTACTTCCTCCTAATCTCCCTCAGAAGTTTCATCTCCTCGTTCACCTTACCATCATTTCCTTAATTTCTGCATTTTTTCAGATTCCTACCACGCTCGTAGCGTACCCATGGCGATAGTATCTCCAGCGTTCCAGCTGTCGTCTCCAGGTCGAAGATGAAAGTCCTGCGGCCTGAAGACACCAGCTGGAACGCTGAAGAAACTGCCGTCATGAATACACTACGAACGTGGTTGGAACTCGAACTTATGCAGGGAATAACTATTCAATGCCGCGGAAACCTACGACTGATCAGGCATTTCTGCGTTTGCCTTCCTTTCCGTCCACCGGACTTATTTTGTTCTCCTCCTCAACCGAGTCTCAAAAGCCTGCAGCTTACTCTCGTCCTCCTTTCTCAAGATTCCAAATTTCTGCCTCACTCAACACGGCCTCCATACAACTCTTGACTCTTCACTAGCCTCTCCTGTACATCCTAACCCCTGATTCTCTGATTTTGGCTCCCTTCATTTCTCCTGTTGCTGAACTCTTCTTTAGTCATCACTATTTTCCCGCTCGTCTTTGCTCCTGTACTAATAATTTTTGCATTCTCGATTTTACTAACTGCCTGGATTTCTTTGTTCCAGATAATTGTCTGATTATAGATTTCACATAATAAATTACACTACATAAATAAGTAAGACCCGATCAAATCTATGTTGCAAATATTTTGGAATTATCTAGTACCCTTGCCTAAACACTCTGTTAGAAAGTACTCCATAACGCAGTGAAACTTTGCAATTGGTCATTAGAGTGATTGACCGTGGTTTTACTCTAGTCATTGGCGTTGAGAACAAGAGGAGAGCGACCACTCTCCAGCTCCGCCAGTAACGATGACTAATAGTGAAAGGGAATGAGCGATGATGCACTATAGTGAAGAGGGCAGTGGGGACGGTAAGGGAAGACGCATTAATAGCTTTCCGGTTGTGGGGCGCAAGATGGTCGGCATAGTTTAATTTTATTATGGAATTCAAGGTTGTTTGAGTGAAATACCATTTCACCTAGAAATCAATTAATTTTGTCTCAATTTAAAGAAAAACATTTCACCCTTCCAAAAATACCAAAATACCACCCCCTTACCTAAGTACTTTCCGAGATTTTTGACAAATAATACCAGCCCTTTTATATGTGAAATGGTTGATGTATGCACTCCATAAAGATATTATTTAAAAAACGAGAAATTTATAACTCCTAGATTTCGTCAAAAAATTAACAAGGCTTAGTTTGTATGTTTTCCCAATTATTTTTGAAAATTAATCATATGGTCACCACAGTAATTTTTCGGAATCAATAAAAACCTTCCATTTTGAAGGAGTTTTAAACGTACTGCGCGAGAAAAATTAGTCAAATTAAATACTAAAGTCGATGTTTTTATTTTATTATATAGAATTCCACTCATGTAAAAGTACTTCATTCCCGGATTAACTATGCTGTATTTAATTCATGCTTTCTACAGCTGGTGAAATAAAAACGTAATATTCGAATATGATCTCTAATCTGATTAGAGAGCTATCTCGCTCAAACTTTCCTTACAAACAAACCTTAAGCAGCTCTGAGAACTACTAAGTGAATATATACCAAATCAAATGTCGCATAAACTGTGTTTAAATGAATAAATATTTCATTAACTTATTAAATTCACAGAATTCAGACTTTTATTTCACCAGTTTGTTTCACGCTGTGCGATATAAATGTCTTCAAAACCATAGATTATTTTGCAATTTTAAAGAAAAGACAACGGTGAGTAATAAGTTTATTTTTTTTTAATGTTGGTGACCCACAAACTGCCTACCATTACATGCCTGAAGGATTAGTTGTTTCAGAACTTACTTTCTTTGTAACTCTGTGGAAAGGACGGTCATGCCATATCTCCTAAAAAAGATACAATGTTTGTCAAATGTATCTTAAACCTTGCAATAAGTACCATGTTGTTAATCTTAGAGAAATTAGATGGTCCTCATTGAAATTAAGGGAATTTAATCGAAGTATAGTGGTAAAGCTGTGTATCGACGAAGCAGACGCTATATTAAAAACCGTCAAAGAAACATGGCAGCCAAAAACTGTTTGCGAGAGGTATGCATGTTTTCTATGGATGTTATAATCTTTGTTTTAGTAAAAATTAATTTTAAAGTTTAAATTACCTGGGATTGTAACAATAAAGAAGTACCTCTGTTTCATGCACGCATCATGATTAAGTCGCAGTCGAAGAATTGTGAAAGAACAGTTTTTTCAACTATTTCATAAATAGCATTATTTCTGAAATTATTATGCCTCGTAGAAATGAAGACAGTTTTATGTAAATGTACTGAATTTCCAAAACATGGAAGTATACAGGCACAAGCATGAGACACGGATGTTAATTTTACAGTGCAGAAGCATTGTGTCGTTGCTATATTGTTCATGATCCATTCGACCATGAACACGTTCGAATTCTGCGTTTTGATGATCCCCACAATATTCTTCATTGGTCACGTTTTGTTCGCGCTTCCATATCACGACACTACCGATTTCCCGTCAATCCTGGATCCTTGAGGTAGAATTTTATTGGTCGCTAATGCCACAGAGTATATGGAAATCGTATACACATTTACAGATATATTAAAAGTATAAATGCATTTATTTTAGAATTGAATTTTATTGGGCGTGGTTCAAAGAAAAATTTTGTAAATCTCTGGCTCAGACCACAAATAATTCAGTGATTGATGAACATAAAGAGGAAGTAATGCTGATTTAAAAAGAACCCGACAGAACCAGATCCAGATAGTCTTTTAAAACCTGAAAGTCTGATAGTTCTGACTTGATGACGCCTAATTTTCTCGTGTATGCCTTGTTCGCGAGAAGAAAATATTTTGTAATTATTTATAATTATATCTATCTATATTTATAACTATATACAAGGCACTTTCAAAACCATTAAGTGAATCCTTTTCCTTTTTTCTGTCGGTTGGAGTGCATACATTTTTGGATCGAACTCAAAAATATCATGATTGAGCGCGTGGCTCACGTTGGACTTTACTTCCTAGTTTATTTTTTTCTTTATAAAATGAAAATGGCTCGCTGTTCTTATTGTTCAACCTAATTAGAGACTGGGCGGAGAGGATCTGGCAAAGTACATGACGAATTGAGCAAAAAACTGCGATATATATTGTCACTTCTGGCGCCTCCACACGTACTCTGTTCTATGAGCTGCAACCGTTGGGCCGTCGTCAATTATACTGCCCCATGATGATGGTCTAAAATGGAGAGATGGTCTTTGTGGTGAGAAGGAAAGGCAAAAGTTGTACAGTTTGTCTGTTTTTTCCATGGCAAACAACCACATGGCTAGCTCTGACTCGTTAAGCTAGCCCTAACAGGGGAATATTTTATCCTTCCCCCGCCCCTCCTATCATGGTATCGTTGATGTTTAAGGGGGAATGAACGAGAGTACTTATCCGTGTAGCGTCAACGCGTAGTTGACGCACGGGAGCCATTCTCGGTGCACCGAGCTGTCGCTGTCACTCCAAGAGCTCTTCCTCTCGCTTGCGCGTCATTAATAATCGTCGACGGACGGTCTCGAGGTCGAGGGGTCACTCAGCGGCGACCGCTTCGACAAACGCGCCCGCGTTCGCCGCCCAAGTGGCCCTCTGATCGTCTGCTTCGCTCTGATATCTCGAGAGACCATTCATAGCTCACCACCTTGGCATTTTCATTGAGGTGATTTCTTCGTGAAACAGTTAAAAATATAATTTATTTCGTACTCCAGCCACTTCTTGAAAATCGCGTTCTTCGTTCTATGAAAAGAACTAAATTTTACGTTATCATGCTGTTTTGTTCGCAATCCCGAGGAGAAAGACGCGAAAATGGTTGAAACATGGAGGAAAATTTAATTTTCCTTACTTAATACAAAATACCATTCTCATGAAATACTATTTATAAAAAGAGAATTCTTCCAATAAATTCAAGGGTATTTACATTTAAGAATCTACATATTGTCATTATTTAAGTTATTAAGAAACTACTGCGGTGGCGACAACTGTAGTGAAAAGTAATCAAATGCACGTAAATGGCGCTGCAGTTGGCTCTCAAGGCTGGAAAAGGTAATCTTTGAAAACACAATAAAATCCACGAGGTGTGGAGGTAATATACAGAACACATAACAGAAAGACTTCAACGACACGTTTTTAAAATTTCGACCACATCTCTTCTTCAGCGATAGAAGTGTTCAGTCGGGAATACTTCTACCACTGAAGAAGACAACGGATGTGGACGAAAATTTAAAATTTGCGGTGTGAGTTTTTCTTTTTCTATGAGTTCTATACACATATTTATGATTATAAGTCGGAGATTTGATGTTTGCAAAGGGAGGATGTTCGAAGATTTGAGGCGTTTGAGATGTGGGTGTGAAGAAGGTGGCGATGAGGACGAACGAGGCGATAATGGGTATTGTGTGAGATATGAGGAAGCTAGAGGTCGAGGTTCGGATGAGACCGAATAGATGGATGGAGGACGTTTTGGAAAAAGAGTGAATGCTGAAGAGGGTAGTGGGGGGTAGAATACGGGGTAAGTGTGGAAGTGTTTCATTGCAGAAATGAAGAGGATGGGAATTCTGGACAAAAGGAGAAGAAGAAGACGATATCACGTATGGAAAGAAAAACGGAACGATATGCCAAAAATTAGGGCGTTAGAAAAAGTATTGTCCAAAAACCTACAAAACAGCTGGAAGAATACTCAAATTAATTATATGAATGAAAATCAAAGTAAAAGAAATATTTTTGAGCAAGGCAAATGAGATGCTGGAATGTGATAGAAGTAGAAGTTAGGCACACTTTTCGTCTCAGTCGCAGTGAAACCGCTTTCAAGTCTCAAAGTCCATGCAGAGTTGAAGTCAGTGTTTCACTTTTCCTCTTTGCTTTATCGCTGCGTGCTTATTTCATATGATGTTGACTTATGTTGGTCCTATGGTCAAATAATGGTGCAAAATCTTGTAACCCTCTCACCACAATCGGGTAATCTGTGTCGAAATAATTAGCACATTCATTTCAGTACTCTGCATCGAATTCTGCTTTTTCGCTAACCCTTCAGTACATGGCTAAATTATATATGACTTTTGCTTTTACCTTGGAATAACCATAAAATATCATGGTAATGTCAATGTATGATATACCACGGCCATCGTAACCGCCATACATCATTACAACAATAGTTTTCTAAATCAACATCATAATTTTTGGAGGGGCGCAAGCCAATCCTGGCAATTGGAATTTTTTAAATCGTAAAAACTGGTGCAGGTTTTATTTCTATTAAAAATGAGTACAATATGGAGAATTCTCTGACTAAGAGAGTTATGAACTTAAAGTTAGGTTTAGATAAATATAATCACCAACATATAAATCGCACACTCATCGATCATTGTGTGTTGAATCATTAAGCTCTAAATTCCTTTTGATCCGCTCACATATTGCCACCGTTTGTTCCATGTTGGCTCTCATCTCTGGTAACTTTCAGGATAAACTGAATGATACTGACTTCGAATAATTCATCTGCACCTGTTGTTTACCCCGTGTTCCTAGACTTCATCTGCTTTCCCTTCGAAGGGAAATTCCCTTGGAAATCGTTTCAAAAATGCGTCACTCATTAGCTGAAAGCCTTTGTGTTAGAATGCTCGCATAGAGAGAATTTCTCTATGGTTAATTGCGTATCGTCTCCATCACATCATCCCTCTCCGAAGAGGAATCATTGATGCCTTTGGAAGGATGGCTCAGATGATTTTGGTTTTAATGGGCGCCCTAAGGAATCGAAATTCGTGGGGTTCATGAATGACTGAATAGCAGTCAGTAACTAATTGGACCACGGCGAGGGAAAAATAAAAGCATGGCGGATATATAATTCATACCCCGAAAAGCTTCAAGGAGTCATAGGACGGCCTCGGGTGTTTGGTGATAAAAGAACAAACAATACGTCTCGATCGCGCATGGGTGAGCTGAGGGCAATGTCAAAAAGCGGAAATTTTGGACTGAAATGAAAATTTGTTCACATTTTAATCAGGGAGAGGTGCTGTGGAAACATCCATCGAGATAGAATGACTGCCGAAAGAAATGAGAGCTCAGTTCGCGATACTGTATAACCCAAGTAGTTGGCATTAATTAACTATGACTTCTTCTTACTCATCCATGGCAAAAGTAAAGGAAACACTAGAGTATCTCTTTAAAATTCATACAAGACGATTTTTTTGACGCTTTGCATCATCATCAAGGGATGTCACATCGTATCAGATTATCATGTCAACATTAATTTTTGATTATGTTCACCGTCGAAACCATGATCACGCGTGAACAAATATTCTCGTGGTAATGCAGTGTTTCATATACCCCTACCATGACGGAATTCCACCAAGTTAAGCCAGAGGTTATCAGCTCCAACTCCTATATCTGAGAAGAATTTTGAACTCATAGGCTGCCTCCTCATAAAGTTACAAAATCCATTGGCATACGTACAAATTAAATAAAATATTATCACCATGGTAAAATGTTATCTGTAAGCATCAAAAAAGCCCAACAATCACGATATAATTTTATGGAGGCCTTCAAAATCAATAAAGGTGGATCAAATATATCCCCAAATTTTCTGTCCGAATGTGTAGCCAACAATTAATATCCAATCTTGCAAATGTAATCTTGTTGGCTGATTGAGACCCACTGCCGTTCGTAACCCTCGGGAGTGAATGTCTGGAAGAGTTGTGCCGAAGGAGGGCCGAATACTATTCATGAAAATCGTGATGACCCGCATTAAGTTTGCTGTGACTTGACTATGTGAGTCAAGACAAATACTAAGATACACATTTTCATTAATTTGATACCCTCCCTTAGCCCTTCCGTGGATGGTGAACAATCGCCCTCGTAGGCGTGGCTAATTTTCCAAGATGACCTCCGCGTCGATTCATCTTAGTACGACAGTTTCGCCGGCGTTGCAGCAGGCGTCTTCAGGTTTGAAGTGTTGATGAAAGTTTCTGCCCGGCTTTCATAGGCCTTGGTTTTTCTCGCGCTGCGTTCTGATTGGTCGGTCGGTGAAAGTCTCCTTCAGACGTTAGAGAGCAAATAGCTGTCTTCCCTGCTGATTGTTGGTGTTTTTGCTATCCCAATGGCCTCTAGAATGAGTCTTGGATGGTACTTCTTATCTTTGGTGATCAGTCTAGCATTCTCAAAGTCAAAGTGGTGCGTAGGCCCTTCCCAAACGTGTTCAACGATAGCAGATAAGCAAAGCTGCCTGTTCTTGGTGGCCCTCTAAATTGATACAGTTGATTTCATCGACCAGCCAATCAGAGTGCAGCCCAGGAAAACCAAGGCCTATGAAAGACTGGCAGAAACCTGGATCCACGCTTCAAACCTGAAGACGCCTGCTGAAACGCCGGCGAAACTGTCTTTCGAAGATGAATCGACGCGGGGGGCATTCCGGAGAAATAGCCACGCCTACTCCACCACTCCGCGGAAGCCTTTATCAATATTTAATTACCTTCTAAGTCTTCGAACCCGCGACCTCCGGGTTGGCGGGAAGGGAACGTTCATCCTCCGCCACCGCGGTGAGAATTGAACTGTCGAATCCTGGGTCCTAAATTATTAACTAAGGGTAGAATTTTACAATGTGTATCTTTTTAAATAATCACCCCTACGGGGACTAAAGGTAGTTATTAACCTAAAATGCCTATCATAATTGACTGCAAATATCAGAAGCCAACAAAACCAATCTAATTTATCAATTATGAATAAATATCTTAATTTTGAGGGTGGAAAACATTTTGAAAATTAATTAAATTCATCCATTTCTGGAAACAGAAAAATAATATTTCGACTGATTAATTTTAAATACGCGTAAAATCAACATATCCTTAGCTTTCAATTTTAACGCTAACACTTAATTTTATATTCAGTCCATCAAAATAAATATGCAATCATGCGATAAATTGCGATATTCGCTATAAATATTTCATCTTTTTTATGTAGATTCATGGAGGTACATTGAATATAGGGAAATACCATCACGTGGGACGGAAGAAATATAACGGAAATCTGGCAGAGAATATCCCAAGCTAAGATGGCTATCTCGGGAAAAAGACAACTGCTGTGTTTAGAGAAAATAGAACTGCAAACCATGAAACAGTATGTGAAAACATTCGTGTGGGGCACGGCACTTTATGAATCGGGAGCAAGGACCATTGGAAAATCTGACCAGAAAAGAAAAGATGCCTTCGAAATCTGGTACTGGAGGAGGATGCTGAAGATGAAATGGAAGGACAAAAAAAGGAATGATGAAGTGTACAGAAGAGTAGAAAAGGAAAGGACCATATGGAACACCATAGAGAAAAGAAGAACAAGATGGATTGGACGCACCCTTAGACACAATGGGTTTGCGAAGAGCATAATTGAAGGCAAAATAAAGGGAACAGCTCCTAGAGGAATACCCAGGAATAAGTTCATGGACCAAATAAAGAGGAAAGTACATAGGAAGAGATACCAGGAGGTAAGGGAACAAGCATTAGATGGGGCAGGGTGGAAGGCTGCAGTCTATCAACCTTAGGATTGAACGTCCAAACAATGAATTGAATATAGTTTTTTAGTTATGAGAACTTTTTCCTTTAAGTGCATGTATTTTTTTGTTTGCCATATAACGCAGTGTAAAAATCGATTTTTATGAGTGATTCCTTGCTAACCATGCTGTTAATCGATTCTGAAATTATCTCGCAGACTACTCAGACAGACCACAAGATATCGCCTGCTACGCAAAACTTTATTATATGACAGTTTTACCCTGAGTTTCATTAATAGGAATAATGAAAAAGAAAATATTGGTTGATTCCACCTATTTATTATAACAGTGCGACTAGTTTCGACGCAGCGGCGTAATTTCAGGTACCTGAACCTGTAGTGCCTAAACCTACACCCATCTTCAGCTACCTGAAGATGACGATGCTACGTCGAAACTAGTCCAAACGTATAAATAAATTGGTGGAATCAAACAAAGTTTTCTTTTTCATTAGACATAATGAATTTCCATAAAGTTGAGCCTGAAACCGTTGAGATCATTTCATTAATTTCTTGAATAATTTTATATGGCTAAGAAGTACCTTGACGACGACCGTGAAAATTTGAGGAACCGCAGTTTACTCTCACTTCCAAACGTATCACTCAGTTCCATCTCCGCTTCCTCACGTTGTCGCGTCGATCTCCACACCGCCCATCTCCAATCCCCCGCCATCATCACCGTCATCGTCCCCTCTCACCGGAATCCCTCCTCACCCTCTTCCTCACACACCCACTGTTCTCATTCCGAACTTTCCCTTCCGCCGCCGCGCCATTCACTGCCGCACCCGCTCACGAGGGCGTGGCGGCGGTCTCATTTCCTCTTTCCCTCCTCTCCCACATCCATGATGCACGCGCGAAATCCCCGGGGGAATCCCCATCACCATTCATCTCCGCATCTCCCCCGCGTCGCCGCATCTCATTCCGCCGGAGAAGTGATGCGCGCGGGGTTCATATATATACATATATATTATATATTTATATATATGTACCCCTCCTTTCCTCAAAGTCCGCGCGCGTCCCCCCTCGTGGGAGAAGCCGGGGCAAAGTTGACGCTTCTTCTACGCGCCAAGGAGAAAGGGAGAACGTATTTGCTCGAATATGAGCCGATTCTGACTTTAAATCGAACCACCCTCACCCCTGGACCGAAAATTTGCATGTTTTTGTCATTTTTTAGGAATTTTTATACAAACTCTTGCAATGTTCAATTCGGAGGTGAAACTTAGCGAGTGAACGTTTGGGGTCTTTTTTGGTGGAATTGAATGACACCATTTTTTTATTACTCTATTCATTCCTCATGTTTTTATTCTCACCAACCATAGTCGCGTCAAACAATATCACCATCAAGCTGTGTGATTTAAATAATTTATTTGTAGCTTATCTATCTATTTCAGTGGATCAAATCGTCCATTAAGACCCACGACACGTATTAAAGAAAGGGTTTCGATAATGATTCTCACCCGGTCAAGAGAATGGTTACCAGTGTTAAATCTTTGTTTAAGTGCTAGACTATTTTACTTCATCTTCTAAATCCAAATGTACAATATATCATTCAAGCCGCTGCTGGAGTGTTATGAATGGGATGATTCTACCCCAAGCATGTGAGCCCATTTTGAGGTCAAACCCCTCTCGGTCTTTGTATGAGACCTTATGTATGAGAGGCGGCTGATAAATACTCGGCCTCAACATGATGACTCTACTTTTTTCCCCAAAAAGGAATTTTATTTTGCAACACTATTTCCTTTGAGTTTTATATATTTCGTCCAACCATTCTCCAATTTTTTATTAAATTAGGCATCTGTTTCAGCGATGACATCCTCATTCGACACAAATCTCTTACCATCAGGCAATTTTTTGAAGTTTGGGAATATATAATAGTCGGATGGGGCCAAATTAGGAGAATATGGCGGATGAGAAAGCAAGTTTATCATTGATACGGTCTTTATTTGTACCGGTACTTTGTTCTGGTAGAAGAACATTTTTTCTTTGCCAAATGTGCGTCGAATCGGTCTAACCGCTCTGCGTGATATACTCCCGTGATCGTTTTACCCTTTTCAAGGAAATCGATGTGAATAAGACCGTTCGCGTTCGAAAAAACTGTGGTCATGATCTTGTTGGCGGACAGACACAGGTTTCTTCGGCTCATATTCACCATGAGCAGCCCACTGTTTCGACAGTTTCGTCCACAGCTGCGAAACGTCGTAAAACGTCCTTATTATTTGCGGAAAGCTTCCACATTTCCAAGTATTCATGTACAATTTTGTGTACCCGTTTGGTCAAAATTCCTGCAGCCTCGGTTATCTTGAGCTTAGTTCGTCAATCATCGTGTATCATTTAATGGATTTTATCGATAATTTATTGCGTAGTGACCGCATTTGAACGACCCGTATGCTCATCATCATCAAAAATGCTAGTACGTCTGTGTTTAAATTCAGCTGCCCAATATTTTATTATTGATATCGAAGGCGCATAGTCCCCATAGTCATCGCTCAACTCGGTGATAATCGCATCGTTCTTATTCTTTATCAAAAACAGTTATCTTATCACTGCGCAGTATACGTAAGTGTTCATTCATGTAATAATACACAATCTATTCGAATTCAATGTTTTTCAAACTCAAACTAAATAACTTAGCCTCCTTAGAAAATGAGAAAGCAGTCACTTAAAGGTTATTATTTATGAATGATAATATTGTTGTGGTAATGGTGACGTCACTTCTTTCCTAGGTCGACCAATGCAGAAATGGTCAGTTGACCGCCGACCAGCCATCATCAGATCAGATGGCGGATGAGAAATAAATATGATGTGAAAACATAGAAACCTAGGTCGTAGAAAAAGTTATTTCTGTGGATAATTACAATTTTTCCTTTTTGCATCATGCATGAATTCCAATCAAAACCTAAGTCGTCTAATTATCAACCGCCCCTCGTAATATAGAAGAGGCTAGAAATTTATTATAAGGGAATGTAACTGTTATTATATTTATGCATTGAATTTGTCCGCGTAATTACGAGTGTCTAGAGTGGACAAGTGGTGCGGCAGTTATTCCAGTGGGAATGAGGGAAAGTGCGGTGATTGTCCGGGTGTTGTGTGGAGATGGAGCCGGCGTTAAGAGAGGGAGTTGTCGCTCAGCTAGCGTCTCCAGTGATTTATCACCAGACTCCTGAATTGCATGCCGTCGCGGGTAATCCGTCAGCGCTGACTCGATGCGCGAAGACAGACATGAGGGTAATATCGCCGCTTCTCCGAAAGACCCATCCCCGTGCGTTTGCAATCACGCCGAATCAAACGGGCGGTTTGGATTGGAAAGGTGTGGGATCCTGATTCGTGACTACCGTGACAATGCAGCGAATGGGAAACCACTCTCATGTGTCGCGACACGATTGATAACTTTCCTTACCTCGCCGTCGGGCGATCAACCGCAAAAACTACTCGCCCTTTGCAGCAGTGAACCACTGAATATTTATTTTTGGATTTGTGGGAAGGTTCAGATCCCATCGTCTCAACTTTATCGAAGTCCCGGGGCGATTGAGTGCGTGGGCAAATACGGTTCCTGGGGTCACTTGCTGGCTTTGTTGCGCTTTTCCTTATTTATTCTCACCATTTTCAGGTTTGTTAAGGGTGCTGCATAACACGGCAGAATACGCGTCTGCAGACGTTCACGCGCTTATACGACTCTTTTTGCCTTTTTTTGCCACTAAGATAAAATTCGTTTGCATAGACCTCTTTAAAAAGGATTTGTGCTCACAATTAGAGTCATAACTTCTCCCTTTTTGCTTTCTTCTTATCACCTTGGACTGAGTAAGCGTAAATTTGCCGAAAATGGACATGAGGCGACACAACTAATAGATTTTCAAAGTATTGGTTCAATATTTTGTCTTCATTCTAGTTACTTCGGTATATTGAGCAATTACGCTTTGTCTTGTTGTTAAATCTTCAGTGTTGGTGAGAGGTAAATATAATATTTTGAGGAACTGGAATAGTTTTTGAAATACATGAACACACTATCTGAGTAGCTCACTGGTAATGATCTAAGTGTAACTGAGCGTTGGCATGAGGGACTTAAATAATTTCTTCATTAAAACTGAAGCACATTCACCCTGATTTGTCATGAGATGCGCTTCAAAAGTGAAATTTTTCATTGAATCGTGAATTACATCATACAATTTTTTAAGTAATCACAGAAAAAATATTTAAAGATTACGTTTATATTGCCAAAGCCTGGTTGGTGCAGCAATATTTTTTTGTTGTAAAAATTTCTTTCAAAAGAAATCCCTCCAACCTATGACTCTCAGGAGACCACAGCCTTTTGGTGGAATATGGCAATATTTGCGATTCCTAGAGACGGGAAACTATTTTATTGATTGCGGTTGCGTGCCAATCTGATTGAGAGAGGCGACGGCGATTCCGGGCGGAGCCTATTGTGCTGAGGGAATTCCGGAACCCCTTTCCGGGAAAGGGTTTCCAGGCTTCTGCGACGGGGCTAGTGCTACGTGAGAAAGCGGCAAGGCGCGCCCGGTGAAGTTGCTATCACCGCCCACGCAACGAGGGGTTGCTTGGACTTCAACCTCCCACAGGTTCTTCCCCTTATCCCTCGTGTGTGAGAAAGCCAACTGTCAAGCTGTACATGAACTATAACCTGCTATTTCATCACATTTACGGTCTGCTTTCAATGTCTGACTACAAGCTTTAAATGAGGTAGCGCGTATCATACACATTTTAAGTTGTTCAAACTGGTGATGCTATACCACACCGATTGGTATGGACATGGAGTCGAGTGGTTATTTTTCTGGAATACAAACAAAAAAACGCCAAAATGAAAATGGATCTCGCAAAGAAAGCATGGAAATAGTGGATTTGAAGTCATTCTTGTGGACTTATTAGTAGGTGCCCTGGCAGGAAATTGGCACCGCCTACTTGACAGCCCATCCAGGAATAGGTACGGAATTCTCTTCATTCATCACAATGAATACATTTTAGTAAACGGACATTCTCGAGATATTCATTCATTCACTCATGGCTAAATTCCAAAGTTAAGGGTTATTTCATGACTCACACGTAAATTGACCTTCGTATCACTCCCTATTAACGATAACTGCTCTTATGGAATCTATATTTTCTTCGTAAAGTTTGCCATTTCTTCTTTCCGATGTAAGAGGTTCAAAGAAATCGTTCATGGCAAAAAGATAACTCCTGTATTCAAAGAAGATAAGGCTACAAACGACGATACAGTATGTGAAAACATACGTGTGGAGCGAGGCACTATGAATCAGAAGCATGGACCATTGGAAAAGTAGACCAGAAGAGACAAGATGCCTTCGAAACCTGTTGCTGGAGGAGGATACTGAACAAAAAAATGAGAAATGATGAAGTTAACAGGAGAGAAGGGGAGAAAATAAGCATGCAGAAAAACGATACAGAAAAGAACCAGATGGATTGAATACACCCTATTCTCTGAATGGCTAGTGAAGAACATACTTGAAAGAAAAATAGAGGGAAAAGTCAAAAGCGGGAGGCCAATGGATTAATGCGTAGGACAAATAAAGACGAGACTACATTAGAATAGTTACCAGGATGTAAGCTAACTATCATGAATAAGGTAAAGGGCTGCAGTCAACCAAGTTTAGGACTGACGATGATGATGTAAGTTTATGAGGAAACGTTTACCCAGTCGCTCGGTCCTTGCGTGGCCGCTCGAGGGCGCACCCCGCAACTTAGGAAGTACGCGATATCGGTGCTCTATCTTGGGGACTAAGGAGCATAAATAGAAAATATTATACACGAAATATTTCAAAGGTATAATGAATTGTTGTTGAAAACATAATAGCAATAAGAAGAGCCTAGGGCTCCCTGAACACTAGGAAGTTTGGTAAATCATTCTAAAGGACCAAAATTTGGAGAGTTATAGTGCGATACAAAACATCGTCACTTTAAATGATACAGGGTTTTTTCGTATGATTTTGAGGATGTTTTTTTGACTCGCTGAAACTACTTCGAGTTTACTCTAAGGAAGAATTTTTTTAAACGTATTCTACCCGTAAAATGTAGGTTTTGCTGAAAGTCATAGAAACCGAGTTTTTTTCCGCCCAGTTTTTTTTACACTTTCAAGGTCCTACCGATCACTGGTATTTCTATTTTTAGTCTCTGCATACGATCTATCCTTCTTCATCCCGTCCCTAAAACCTACACTCTTTCTTCCACCTCCCCGCTTGCCCTACATCCTTCACTTTACCACACTCTTGAGCAACCCAATTCCCCTTATTACTTCCTCCAGCCCGCCCTGCCTCTCCCGCATTTCGCTCAGAAGTTTGCTTTCCTCGCCCGCCACTCTACGCACTCCCTCATTCGTCTTCCTTTCCGTCTTGCGCACTTTCTTCAGCCCTCTCCACACACACATCTGAATCGCTAGCTGCCTATTTATATTTATATTTATATATATGGGTAGACGAGGGCTACTGAGAGCAGGGATGCACCCACGCTTTGACCAGAATTGGTCCGAATTGACCCTCCTCGAGGGGTGGTCCCCGACTCGAGGACGTACTCCGGCAGACCGCACGGCGTCTACTCAGAAAGGGAGCCAGGGAGACACCTAATCCCAAATCTTTGGGCAACGGGCTCTTCCAGTTCTCAACGATGTGCGGTAGGTTTTCCGCGAAAGCGAGACCGACGGCTACTCGTCTCAGTTGTTTGGGTAACCAAACTAATACGAGCACTTCGGGAAGGCGGGGGCCCAATTGAGGTCCTTTTGACCTCAATCCACCTCATTGGTGTCGGCCTCAAAGGGGTTGTGGCTCGCTAACTTTTCCTTCCCTTCCCTTTCCCTTTTTTCCCACTTCCACCCACGCTCGAATATAAGCGAAAGCTTCCTGCCGAGCCGGAGGTAGTTACCCCGCGGGAGTAGATGCCCGAATCCGCTGCCTATTTATATCCTCCTTTCTTTGGGTCCGAGAGCGGAGATAATAGGCTCATGACATCTTACAAATCATTCACTACTATGACGAAAACAGTGTGACTCTAGTATTTAAGTGAAATTATTAATATAATATTTACCTCTGTTCTCCCCCCACTCTAATTCCCCATTTCCTCCCCTTTCACTGCTTGTGTCCTAAAGTCCCCTGCCTCACGGAATCCCAAGCGAGTATAAAGATATACTTAAGCCCTCGTTTAACAAATCTGCCAACCCCCAATTCAAATACTCCTGCATCACCCCTTCCATTTTGATCTCTTTTGGTTCCCCACATCCAACCCTTCATCGCTTACATTCTTTCCCGTCCCTTTCCCTAGCATCTGCACCAACCCTTTTATCGTCCCATTCCACACCGTTAGCTCCAGTTTCAAATTTTTGATAATTCCATGCTCCGTCGGATTGAATTATTAAGGTTTCTTTTCATTTTCCGAACATCGCGTTCGCCAACGAGGAAAAATAAAGAAAAAGGGATTTGTTTTATTTTATTTTCCCGAACAAGCGTGCTCTTTCCATGTGATTGAATTTTTCCCTCTCGTCTCAATACAGCTCAGCCAGCATCTCTCATTCTAAATATGTTTCCATTCTGCGCCTTCATGGTTCTGCAAACGTACCCCGGAAACTCTGTGAAAATGTTCAACTCACTCCCGACGATAATTGTTCCTCTCACTTTTTTTCATTCCTCCATTTCCTGTTTAGTATTTTCTAACTTCCCAGACTTCATCATTTCCCTAACAGTCCAAGTCCCTAGTTTTATTGCTGCTTTCCTCCTCCCACCCTCTCTTTTACTATTAGCCCCTGATAATGTTTATAACCAGGATTTCGTGTGTTGCCGCTGAGGGTTATCCTGCCCCGCTGCCGCTGACAACACCCATCCTAGTGCGTAGCGTAGCTTCCCATCCTTCATCATTGTCTTAACGTTCCAAATCCCTGATTTTACTATTTCTCTCATTTCTCCCTCTCTTAGTCCTTCTTTCCTCTAATGATATATTTCAGCAAGGATTTCGTGTGTCACCACAAAGGCTTTGCCTGCCTTCCACCAGCCACGACACCCGCCCTAGGGGATGGCGTTCCAACATTGCCGGGATTCGATTATCAGCATTTTACATTCATGTTCAGGGAAATGTATATTAGGGTGGGCTTCGCTATCCATATCCGACAGTATCTTTAACATGACACCATCACGTGGACTATCTCTCCGACTCCTACCCTTCGACTTATCTAGCACGTTTTCTATTTTTTTATTTTATCTTCACTTCCCCGAATACAGTGCATTTGGCCAATTCGGGTAAATAACAAAAGCAACGTACGAATAGAAGCACCCATGCCCTGAGAGATTCCACCCAGGGCATATTTTTGCCCTAAAAGGCAATATTAATTGCTTCTGACAGTGTATCTCTAAGGATTGTTGGAACGCTTCAAGGTTTTTTCTCAAGGTAAGGAACCTTATGATTAATACTGCTAATTTTTTTGCTTAATGGACGATATTTCTCCTTGGAGTCCCACTTTCATTAGAATTTAAATGCCCCGGTACGCATCCGGCTTGGCGTGATTGTGAGGGAGAGATATTTATATGCGAATGATTTTTTTCTGGAACAGATATGCATTCTATTCAACTGTGAGCCTCAAACTTCGAGGAATTTTTCTACTCTGAAAATGTCTATACACGTGACATTAAATGTTTATAAATCCAATGGCAGCGTCTACCGTGTTTATGAGTCAAAAAAGCCATTAAAAAGTACTTAAAACAATCGGGTGGCGCTCTGCATTACATTTAAATCTCAGAAAATTTGTCTCTAAGCTGTCTTTAACAGGAAACTTCACTACACATTATATGTAACCTTTAAAGTCCCATATTTGGTTGAGACGCCATAGATTTAATAAATAGGTTATGCCGTACGGTATGTAATGTAATATAGGAATCCCGGCATGGATTTCCTCTGTTAACTAATTTTCGTCGAACACGTCGGCCGATTGCTTTCTCCTCGTGTGACTGCACTGATCACATCACAGGTGACGTGCGTCGGACGGTTTCCTTGACAACCGTCGCGGTGCACAGTGACGGTGCCTCATCTCCATACAACGCTCCCGGAAGCCTCTCCTGATGCTATTAATGCGCCTATCAAAGTTCATTGATCTATTTAGGCATCATATAGTACCGGTCGAAAGGGTACCGTTTGCATCGGGAAGCTCCGATCAAGTTTGCGCCGGAGTGTTAAGAGTCCATAATTAGTGGTGCGTGCGTAGCCTTAAATAACCCGTTTACAATCACGCTCTAAATGTAACCATTCAGTGTCGCAATAATTACTCTTAAATTTGCCCGTTTTGTATATCGTAATTCAAATCTGTGTATTCTGTACTCTTCTTCTACTCCTCTGGTGCATATTTAACTTTCATCTCTCTTTGAATAATGGCTTTGAATCGCTGGCAAATCCACAATTTAAGGACTGCGTACGATTTACACTGTTGTAAGTGATTTAATTATATAAGCCTGAAAACGAAACAATATGCCTGTTATCCAAATATTGACGAACTAAATGGATGATGTTAAATGGTCAATAAAGCTCAATTATAAAATCATACATCCAACGCGATACAGTGGTGCCACATCGAGGATCTATTGACACTCGATGACGTAAATCATTTAAACGCGTTAGTTGAGCCTTTGGAGTCCAAACAAAGGATGGGCTGTACTTAAGCATTCTCATTCATTCCCGAACTCTCAAAACTTCCACGAAATATCGTCGGAATCCGTAAATCAAAAAGCATCATCACTCAAAATTTCTCGTGAGGCCCTGATGTGTGTTTACCTTCTCTCTCTTTCTTTCTCTCTCTCTCTCTTTGACAAACCACGTGAAAGGCGCGATTTCATATTTTTTGTACCCTTGCAAGGTTGAAGAAATAATTTCAAAATTTCAGTGTTTGCAATTACAGTGAAACCTGTGTTAAACAGCAACCTCGACCAAGGGAATAATAGCCGCTTGAAGAGGTGACCGATGAAATGAAGGAAAATTTACATTTTTCTATGGAAAATTCCCATTGGAAAAGCGGGCTAAAAAAATAGAAGCCTTCGAAACCAGGTGCTGATGGAGGATGCTGAAATTAAATGGACGGACAAATTAAGAAATTATGAAGTGTACAGATGAGTAGAAAAGGAGAGGACCATATGGAACACCATACAGAAAAGAATAACGAGATGTATTGGACACACCCTTAATCACAATGGGTTTTTTAAGAACCGAATTGAAGGAAAAATAGAGGGAAAAGTCCCCAGAGGAAGACCCAGGAATATGTTGATGGAGGAAATAAAGAGGAAAGTTCATAGGAAGAGATACCAGGAGGTAAGGGAACTAGCCTTAGATAGGGAAGGGTGGAGAGCTGCAGTCAGCCAATCATAGGATCGAATAACAAATGAATGAATGGAAAATTCATTTTATCCGTTCCCAAAAATATCGGCAGCTTGGAGAGGTGACCGCTTACGGAAGGTGGCCCCGGAAGCAGGTTTGACTGTACCATTTCCGCATAATAGCATATTTCTAATGGTTTTTCGGTAAATTTCTTAATCTGATACGAATAAATCTGTGCAATGTCTTGTTAAAAATTCAGGATTTTTTTTATTTGACCCAAATTATCTCAATGCCTCGAAAATAAAATTCCAAGAAAGGCTAGAGGATCTTTCGTATTCCAGAGACGGTCGCCTAGTCCCTCATTACGAAACAACTAGACATCATCCATCGGTAGACGACGACATTCCTGGTAGGGTTTTTTGCTCTGAAGTTTACTGTCTAGAGTAAAGTGTGATTGTAAAAAAATTACGACGTGAATAGAGGGTTGGTATAAGGTTTTAAAATAATTGCCGTCACTTTTAAACCCCCTACGGGAACTACGCTGTATTGAGTTTATCGCATGGCTGTATACTAATAGTTTAAAGGTAAGTTATTTCTCCAGAAATGAAATACAGTTTGAGGGACTATTTGTTGTAATAACTCACTTATATACCCGCAAGCCATTGGTAGTTATACCTATAATGTCTGAAGTAAATGTGATGGTTCCATAAATACTCCAACCAAATAAGTCAGTAGTGATGATACCTTTCAATGAACTTTCAATATTATATTTTATTACATTTCACTATAGATACTTCGATATGCTTTAGAGGGCAGATGGAGCTCATAATTAGTGTTGTTTTCCAACTTATATTGCCCAGAACAAATACAAGGCAAAGAGTAATTTTAGCCTCGGATTGAAATTTCTTCCTAGTCAAAGGAAATAACTGAGCGAGGAATTTATATGAAATAATGAAATTCTTCCCAAACAAAGCATGCATTTGTAAAAATTTCCCATGTTATCAAGAAAGGTGGTCGTCAATATTTCGTATATTGCGCAAGCCAATCGATTTTAATGACCTATTCAAGAAAACGGCCATGTTACCGGAAAAATTAAATCTTTGTGAGGGATATTCATTTGAAACGTTCCGTTTTCACCGTATCCTCATAACCCGTGACCTTCGTGAGAAAGAGCACATAGGATCATTCATCATAGTATGAACGCACAAAAAAGTAATGAACTTTTTGTGCGTAGTTTTCTCATTTCAGTAATCGGCCGTTCATAGAGTCCCCTTCAATTTGGAGTGGTTGATTAAAAAATTGTTATTTGGCCCCGGCCGTTGATTTTGGCACCCAAAACCACCTCTTGAGCACGTGAATAACTAAAACAAAATGTTTTAGAAACACCATTTCATTCCCCGTCTTTATATCTATTTGGTTTTCAACTATTCCGCCCAGCAAAATGGTACCATAAAGTTGGTCCCATACATTCCGGTAAAGTAATTTCATCACCATCATCAACTGGTATTCTGCCTACTGGCAGGTCCAAATACCGAAGCTGTCTCCAATTCGTCCCATCCCGGACCTCTTTGTTGGTTTTGTTGTAACTTCTTGTTATCTTTACTTCGTCTATCATTCAGCTTTCTTCTTCCTCCTCTTTTCTCCCTCCACTTTTCCCTCGACTTCTGTATTTAAAATCCCCTTCCCTCTTAAAATATGTTCGATTCAGTTTCCCATTCTCTTTTGTATCGTTTTCAGTAGTGTTCTTCCCTCCCTAACTCTTCCCAGAATCTACTCATTTCTTACTCTATCCACCCATTTCACACAGCCCAGCCATGTTCACAACTACATCTTAAATTCATTGATCCTATCCTCTCCCCTTCCCAAGGTCTATGTTTCGCATCTATCCAACATAACACTCCACACATAACATTTCACTAGTCTTCTCCTCAGTTCTAGGTCCATCCCTGCCGCTGTATATCACATTTCTCTTCTTATTAAAGTAATTTATAATAGAAAATATATATGTTCATATTCTCTGCAATTTCATCATTAAATCCGCCATCATTCTAGTTTTATACTCGCTCATAATCCACTCTTGACCGATACTCTAGAAACATTCCACCCTGACCCAAGCGTCGAATATTCAATCATATCCTCTTGAATTCCTAAATCCTTTATGAATTTACTTACATCGTGGTTGCTGGAGAGAGCGAGCTATTTAAAATATGCATGGTTCTCCCTGTAGATGTTCGCCTCCCTCCACGCCAATCGAGGGAATCAATTTTCTTGTCACTTGCTCTTTCAATTTATACGCCACCGCCCCTCTCTCGCCTACCACACCGCGCTCTCATTCGCAGCTTCCTCCACCTCCCCTCTCCACCCCTTTCCTCCTTCATTCTTCCTCGTATTATTTCCTTCCGCTGTCCGCTCCCCCTTTCTCCGTGCATTCCTCCACTCTTCCCTCCTCCTAACGAACGCCTTCCTCCTAAATCTCCATTAAGCCCAATTTCTGCCGCGCCAAAGTATGCCTCTTCTCCTACATTGCTCCTTCCCCTCCTTTTTGTTTGCTCTTTATAAGCGTTCCCCCTCCCCATTTCCTTCACTCCCGCGCACCCAAGTCTGATCACCAGTGGGACCAATTTCGCGAAACTTGGCGCACAATTGCTTTATTTAGGGAGGTATTCCATCCTATATAACGCGTCTCGCCAGCTTTTTTTCAACGAGATTTCCTCTGGGGAGGGCGACCCAGGGCTGGGGTCATTTGCGCCGGTTAGGATAGGTGGTTGGGTTTGTAAGGGAAGGTCTATTTAGTAAATTGGTAGGAAAGGCGGGCAGGAACCCGGTTCATGCCTTAATCAAATTAGCCTTCTCTCAACGTATGGTGGCAAGGGGTTCACTGCTTAACATGTAGAGCCCTGAATCTCGAAGCTATCTATATAGCCGTAGATGCAACATCTATAGTTCCCCTAGCAATTGTATTAGGGTCATTACTCCACTAAGAGTTTATAAATGACCTCTAAGAAGGCATTCACTTAAATATAAAACTATTTTCGGATGATTGTGTAAATGTTCGGAGTTTATATTGAGGATGATAGAAACAGTTCAGAATATATTGAATAAAGTTGTGGAGTCGGTGTGTAAAAAATAATTCTAGGGTAAATGTTGAGAAATGTTATTTTATATCCTTGATGAGGCACTGACAAAATTTATAGTATGCTGTGTTCAGATGAAAAGTATGGGGCAAGACGTACCAATAATAGGTAAAATCATGTCCTTAAGAGTTATACCAAGTAAAGGGCTCAGTTGGTTGCAATACATTGTGAAAAACCACATCCAAGGCATGGAAAGCCATCACAAAGATGGGGTGAGCTTCTTACGGCTAGACAATGAAATAAAAGAGAGAAAATATCCAAAATCCGTAAACAGTTGGCACCCTTCGTCAATACGCGTATTCGACCCCCACCCTCGTCCTGTTGTGTCGATTTGACCACGCTCTTTTTGAGCTGATTCTCCCAGAAGTTGAGCCCATTTGTGAGTGAGTGATTTTGTGTGCTTGTGAGTGTGCTTGCGTAAATAACCGGGCATCCTTAGTGGGGTCTCATTAGCCCTGTGAAGGATCCCAGGTTATAACTCAAACATCCTTAGCGGGGTCCCATTAGCCCTTGCAAAGGATCGTATTTGGGTTGTGTGTATGCGTCCGTGTTTGGTCCCTGGCGAGTAAGTAACATTCCCGTAAACCAACACAGGGGGGTATTCTTGGTTGAGAGGCTGTGGTTGGTCTCTGCTGTGGTTTTCCCAACATACCAAGGCAGCAAATTTGGTGTTTGTTGACGAAGGGTGCCAATTGTTTACGGCTTTTGGAGATTTTCTCTCTTTTATTCCACATCCAAGGCATTCCAAATTTTCATTTTAGTTAAGGTATACAAGAAAAACACCTAAAGATGTGAATGAACGGGGATACTAAACAAAACTGAGCCGAAAACAAGAATATTTATTACGACAGGCTTAAGTTCATATGGGGAGTGCCATTTTGAAGGCAATTTTTTCGGCCGCGGCTCTTTTTCATGGAAGTTTTCTACCAGCTATATTTTCAAAATAAATAACGTACCTTCAATTGTATCTGTAGTAGGTATATATTTTGACTCTCCAAATGAATGAAAATAGAGGGAATACAAAGCCTGAAGCTGAAACCATTGTTAAAGAAAAATTGGTAAATACTTTTGTGTAGGGCTAGATATTTAATTTTTTATTTAATTTAAAGATTTAAATATTTATTCATTTTATAAAACATTGGTCTCAGTGAGTAAAACTGGATGAATGTATTTTCTGCTGCAAAGTTGGGTTGGCTTCAACCTCTTGGAATTTGGTGTAGTGCGCATGGCTGTACAGTCTCCTGTTATTGGTAATTCCAGAAATCGAGAAATATCTAGCTGAATTTCAGCTTACAAAAATATCGTTTTATTAGAGTGACACCACATTCGCTTTTCGGGCTAAAGTAATTGGTAAGATATCGTGGTTTCCGGGATCAAGTCTCCATTCCAGGATATTTACTCATAAGTTGAGCTTAAGGGCCGAATCCAGAAACTCCGCTGTTCATGCAGCGGAGGCTCCGCTACTCCAATAATTCGCATTGTAGGGGACGTGTTGCCTCATGTATTTTGGGTTAGATGACGAATCTTATGACATTGACGGATAAAGTGACGTTATGGGCCGAGTCCTGAGACCTCGCTATAGCAGAATCTCCGCTCGATAAATCACCAGCTGACGATAGCGGCACAGCTCTGCTACAAATGCCCGCTCCAAACTGTAGCGAACCCCAGATCATGCTATTTGTTACATCAAACATGGCCGCCGGATTTCGTCTGCTGGACGTATCTAATTTATAATCGATAAATATAAATGTAAAGTGAGCTATATTCTCATGATAACCATTTAAAATTAAATAAAAATATGTTATGCAAGAATGTGTTAATTACCCGCTTAGATGCTGAAGGCAGTATCGAACGTAAAATAACTAATGTCATCAAAACCGTATTGAAGCCTCCTCGGCTTCCAAATTTTTTATTGCTATTAACTCAAATATTGGCTTTTTCATCCCTTAAAAAACAATATATTTTTGTACAAGCTTAACAATAATGCAGTAATCACCCACCTTGTGCCTAACAAATCCACATTTTGCGTAAAATACTTATGTCAACAAATCCGTTTTCGAGCCACCTCTGCCAACACTCTACTAATGTTAGTTTACGTGTATAGATCACCACGCCACTGGAAAACCATTTTACTTTATGTGAAATCGTACCTTAAACTTATATTATTGTGGTATACATGATGAGTAAAAGTTTAACGAAGTGTTACTAATATCGATGGAATTGTACAGTGCTTCTCCCTCTGTTTACCTTACGTCGTTATATTCGTCTCATGATGAATGACACGTACCTCTCTGGACTTAAAAATACAATTCATATTTGAAGGATAGTGCTAGTGTCTAACATATCCTGCAAAACTTATTAGATCTATGATTTTACCTCTAAATTTGCCGTCAACAGTCACGACGTTGTCTGCAATGCGAACGATATAAATGCGCAAAACTCTCATTGTCTGCGTCTTTTATTATTTCATTTGATTTTATTTCATTTCGTTGCAGTCCCATTTTGAATGTAGAGGTTAGTCTACAGCCGTCAGCATAGTGTCGAGTGTTCTTTGAGTATAGAAGTTCATACAGATTCGAGAATATTACTTGAGCACAGTGAACTGATTGTGAAGATGTATCAACAGGTGCTAAACGACAATTTTTCGGATTTTTTGCGATACTTACTTAATATTGAACACATATCTACCAGAGAAGGAACATCAGGGACAGAAAAAATCCCATGGACATATTAATTGGGAGCGAATTCTGAGCAAGAGATCGTTTCTCCAAAAAAACCATGAGGGATGTGATTCTGCCAATGATTTCTCCCCATAATGCGGACTTACGAGGTTTACTCTTCCATCCATTTTTAAAATTAATGTCATGCTTGAAGTTTTACACCATGAGAAGATTTCAGGTAGGAGATTTTTGTTTCTGTTATGGCATTGTTATGGACAGTACTGTTATAAGCCCCTTACTTTACTCTGGTAATATTTATGAACGGAGGACGCTCGCCCAGTGCTCCCTCCACTAAATCCACCTCTGCATTCAAACGAGATTTTTTATGGAATTAATCCCATTTTCTGTCGACTCTTCGGTAAATCCCATGAAATGGAGAGCTAGAATAGCGTGCAATGAGCACTCCTTGGGAAAATAAGAGTAAAGTTAACGATTGTAGACCTATTTGGAATATTCACCCAATATGGGCGCTTTTTGCGCAGCGAGAAATATAATGACATGAAAATGACGTGATCCAACTTGATCGGTTGCTTTCAGCCCTCTTCCTTGGATAACTTTTAGGGCACAAAGTGAAGAAGGAGAAGTTGTGAGCATCTGACATACGGTGTATAAACGCGACACATAATATAACCTGGAATATATGTCGTGAACATTGATAAAACAGCAGAGAATTATATTTAGAACTTTCTTTTCAGTTTACAGCATGTAAAGAAATGAACCATATGTTATATTTAGAGCTGCTTATTCATGGAATGTGTGTATCCTATCTCGTCTTTTTACGGCTGATGTTTATTCATGAGCTGGTTTTTGTTTCTTGGTTGCAAGTTTTTTGGAACAGTAGATGTCTTGGCTATTAGCTATATGTTGTCTTTCCATTTCCTGACGAAATTAACATAAATAGTAAAATAAATAATTAACGACTGCCGATACAGAGACTTGAGTCTCTTATTACACGCTATGCCCGTTGGAAATTACCATGAATCATGACTAAAATGATTGGTGAGCTGACAGCTCGCCAATATATGTTGATTATTTTGCTAACATCCATGGTTTCTTGTGCGGTAACATTGTACGCAAGAAAACAATGGTCGTGAGCTGTAAAATAATCAGTGAAATTTCCTGAGTTTAGAGTATCCTGTCATTCCAAAGCTGTCTGACTTCGAGATAGTCACACTGTTAATTAACGAAATTAAGAACACATCGGTTAAGGCCTGTTTTAATTATTGGTTATATTTCCGACGTTCGTCGCCTTATTTGGCAGTTTGAGAAATTTAAAACTCACATTAATCACTAAATGACTCCCTGATATGAATGTCTATAAATCATATCCTCTCATTGGTAAATATGTGTATGCATGAAACATAAGTTAATCATTTCCTTTAAAACTATGCATATATTTTTCAAGGAGAAGCATCATAATATCAAAAGACTTATTAGCTCTTTACAACAAACTGCCCTTTTTCGTAACTATGGAAGATTAATTTTGCGTCCGTCCCAGTAATGCCATCCACAATTTTTCTATTTAACATGATGAGTGGAAAATTCTCTCTGCAAATTTTTCTTCGTTTGACTTTAACCGTTGATTGGATCCTTTGGAGTAATTTCAACCTGTTTCATTAGACTTCCATATACCCATCAAACTATTTTCACCGGTTTTTCTGGGAGCGAACGATAAAAATAACTTTAATGAGCCGTTATTGGTAAAGTTTTATCTGCCTAAGAAGCAGAAAAGAGACCCAGTAACGAGTTCAACTCAAGTTTCCGTACTAGAGTTATCAAGAAGTGATGAAGCAGCCATGCATGCATGTTCCGGATGAAAGGGCGTTTGAACGCTTCAGGCAACTAATAATCTCCACATGGTCGACTCTCCAGATATTTTGAGCCACACGTCCTAAAACATATTTTAAAATAGTGAAACGTAACTAGAAAATTTCCAATACATCAAAGTTTTTATGCACCCCTTAATTACGACAAGTTTCCTGATCCCTATGGGGTTGTTTTTTTACGACATGATTAATACCTAAATTCAAAACGCTTAAAATAACGTATCTTAATTTCTTTTTGTGCCTCACGGAGAATTTGAATTTTTAATCTTTCTACTTAGAAATGAACTCTAAACTTCCAACAGTTACTCTTTAGCGCGCGGTTTTACAAATGAATGCTCGGCCTAAGGGAAGAAGGAGCTTCGCTGAAAATATTTTCCCGATAAAATGCCTCATTTAATGATATTTGTATAAAAATTGAGATTTATAGCGTACAAGTGCTCATAAAAAAATCCATGTTAGATGGAGTGGGGAATTTAAATGACGAAATATTATGGCTGGCTACCTATTAAAATTGTGAGAGTAGGAAAACTTATATCCACGGAATTTATGTTTTTCGTTTCACTATCATCTTTTTAAAGATAATATTAATATACGGAGGTAATAATCGTTAAATGTCGACAGAAATTGGGGCACGGGAAATTATTACGCGGTAAAAATGGCGTACATAATTTTTTAGGCCGATTGACACGGTACAATTAATTATACAAACGAATGTATGAACTCTTCCATGAGTAAAATTTTACCGTGCAAAGCGGCAAATTGTATGATTGTCTGAGTGACTGGGAAATACAATCTGCTCTAATTACATTCATTTTCTTGTATATCCTATAATATATTCGTTTGTACGATAAAAAGCGTTATTAAGGCGTCATGTTTGAAGGAATTCGGTGACTAATTTCCGGGTATGTTTACAAAATATATGCCATTTTTTACATCTAGTTCTTAGAAAAAATGTGTGTTATTGCGCTAGAAAACCCTTTAATTAGTCTTCGATGTGGATACTATGGTAACTCTTTTTCGAAATATATTGTCTGTTTTAAATGTTTTACATGACGTAAGAACATGCAAAGCCTGGAGATTAATTAACTTCGTGGATATGAGCGGATTGCGTTTCGAAACTTTCAAAATGACAACACGTTCCTATGGCAAATATCCAGAGTCATACCGACTGATAAATTTATTTCATTAAAATTTTATCGCATGAGAAACTTTTTTTAAAGGCCATTCCGCGGATTTAAAAGCAATTTTACCAAGGTTGACCGCATCAAAAATAATGCCAAGGGATATTTTGTAGTTTTCCGTGCACAAAAGGTTGGGTACTGTCCGTGCAACATGGTAAATTATGTAGTATTCATGTCAGTTAGAATATGTCTCACGTTATCAATTTCATACCACTTTTGGTTGTTCTGGATACTGATACCATCTTGTTGGATGATGCCAACTATGAAAAATAAATGAATAAAGAGTTAAAAAGTTTGGTGGTTTAATTCTGTAATTTTTGGAACTCAAGTTTGGAGTGGCACAGTATTATTTAAAGCGGCAGCTAATTGTGATTCTGGTTGCACCACATGATTTATTCCGACTCATCTATAAAAGGTCTTTCTGGTTTTTCGTCGTAAACTTATCCTCCATTATAACTTTGTATTCATGCGAAACACTCTACCTCATTCCACCTACTCTTTTTTAATACAATAGCTGGTCTTCACAAGGGTAAGAGCACAATGTATCTTTATTTCTGTCCAAATGCCTTCTATATTTCACTCTTGTCTTGTCAAGCCATGTACCATTTTTCCCTTTTCCATACTCCTTTTTGTTTCCATATTTTCGGAAGAGGAAGTTTTTTTTTAACCTTTGTAAGTATCTTCACGAATGTTAGTCTTCGCGTTTTGTATTTGTATGTTTACTGTACTTAAACGACCCACTCAATTGAACCACTTAATTTGTTATTGTGTGTTTTATGGTACATGCATTATGAGAGTAAAATTTTTATACTCTGGAGTTCCATATTAGCAGTATACGAGTGAAGTTTTAAACTGTGACATTCCAGCTCTAGACTTAAAGTTACAACTCAATGAGTGCATTTTTAGAAGAGAATATGTCAGTTTAAAAAGTAGCTTCCAAATTATTTTTTTGTCTACACTAAACCAATTTTGGTATAAAACCAGATAAAGCCTCGGATTTAAATAACAGTATTTTATAACTAGTTAGAAAATCATCTTTATGTCTTCTATAACTTGGTAAATGAGTGAACGTGTTTCCATTTTGTTTTCATAATGAAGGCATAACGGTTCATCAAAACGTATACAAAAAGTATCTCTCGGTAAAAAATTGCTGGTTTAATGTCATTTTGCATTGTCTTAATATTTTTTTACACATTTGATTGAGATTGTGGAAGCCGATAAATCTCAGATAGCTTGCGCACTGCGCGGGTTATCTAAATAATGTTGCTTGAAAAAACAAATTCTCGAGTGTGTACTTTTAAGAGAACTTCAAAGCTGCCTTCGCCTCGTATGTGAACTCGTGTTACCTCGCCATGATTCTCTGTGTACCTCTATTAGAGGCTCGAGAAATCAAAATATGGGTGGGAAAATAGCCATAAAATTTACCAAAAATAAAATCTTGATACGTTCCTCTGAGAGACAGAGAAATCAGCACGAGGAAATAAAGCTCAAATACAAGCAAATTCATATTCCTTTGGTTCATTCCATCTATATTCTCTCTGAATCCGCCAACCCATCACTTCTCCTCCCCTTGAGCATCCGCTGGAAATGGAACTTTTCTCATATGTATATTCTCCCTGGAAGTTATCTGGCGAAGCACACAAATTTATCATTCCATTCAAGGTAATCATATTGCATGGCTCTCTCGAGGCTCAACTGAGGCTTCTCACGTCAAAAAGGTTTGCTCATTCTTGGAGATTTTTTTCTTTTTACATTCGTGTCAAAAAAATTCCTCTCTTGTTTCATCTTTTGAAGCAATAATGAGGTTATGATATATCTTTGCGTCAGAAAATTCCGCTGCAAGAATTGCAAAAGACTTGTATCTATTTTACACCCTCTTTTATTTGTCTGCACTATATTCTCTTCCCCATCGATTTTCTTCTTTAAAACTTTTTTACGGGACATATAATAATATTCTTTTACTGAAGAACCGAAGTGTCTCGACTATATTGTAATCCGAGATGAAAATACTCAGAGGAAAGGCAAGCTTACTGTGATATGTACTGTTTTATGATAGCGTTGATGCGATGATTACAGTCACATTGAATTGCAGCGGTCATGAAGCATTTTTATAGCGGGGTTTTTATGACATTGTTTTTCGCTTCCCCGATTATTCCTTTTTGGAGACTGCCGTATATACGTTTATGATGGATCAGTACTGCTCTTTTATTACCACTGCTAACTATTCACAGCTTCCTCTTTCGATCTCTCTCTCTCTCTTCCGTTCATCTAACTTGAAAAACTTTCATTACATCAAAAAATATAAGCCGCCTTCTTTTTTTCATCCCTAACATTCTCCTATCCAAAGCGGTCACCGGAATTCTGTTCTCTGTTCATTAATTTCTGCATCCAATTTTGCAAGTAAAATGATCATTAGCACGTATCTAGGTAGTAGTACAGCTTATACACTTAAATTACATTGCTTTTAAATTAACATAATTAAATTTCTTCGAAACTTAGCTTAAATATTCTAGTATATTGCTGGAAATTTGAACTAACCTTCACTCACAATTCATTTTTGCGGATAATTGTCACGAAAAAGATTTTCATTAATTGATTTAGTAATATAAAACAATATTAATAGTGGTACTATTGTTCCGTAAGAAATTTAAAATATTCCAATTTTTATTTATGTATGTAGAAAATTGAATTGTATACTTACAAGGATGAAATATGTATAATGAACTATAAATTAATTTTGGAACACTCGCGAGGATATCATATTCAAAAAATCTATGTGACTTTCAATGACCCCTTATTCAAGTTATAGTGGTTGTAGTGTCCGAACTAGTCACAGATTGACCAATTCTATTAGGAATATTTAATAAAAAGAAAAAAGACTACACCACTCTTTAGCACAGAAAATATTCGTGTGAGTTCTTTCGCTCCGCACAGCGTAAAACTGTTTTGAAATTGATTGATCGTTTGATTCTTTTTTCAACCAAGGAGTGTTTCCTTGCAAAGTAATCAACGCTTATCATTTCAAATTGAAACGTTCCTTAATGGTTTGCTCTCATGTAAATGTAAGTTTGATAAAGCGGGTGACTTTGCTCCTAATTGTTTTTGGCATCAAGGCGAATTTATTCGACTCCATTCCCTTCATCGCCTTCCTCATCACTCGTCCACCCTCTCCTTCATCCCCAATCTTTCCGCAAACTTTCTCAATCTCGCCAATCTCCTTGCTTCTCCCTGGCTTCCTCCACATCATTCAATTCTTCCACGCGCCCACATCCGCCCACCGCCTCAATCATTCTCCCTTTGCCCTCTTTGTACACTTTCTCAATAACTCTCAACTCCCACCCTTCCGTCCCTCCCTAGCGCCCATCAAAATATTCTCCTCTCCTTCCTCCTCTTCGTCCTCGGGTTCTCTCCTCCTTTATCTTTCATCTGCTCCTTCTTTCGGTCTTTTTCTTCCTGTTCTCGCTGGAATCCACTTGCCGCCGGCGCGCGTTCCGTCCGCGGGGATCCACGTGGGGAGCTCCCCGAGGGGTTGAGGGGTCGCTCGTGTGACCCAGCCACCGCGACGCTGAAAGACCCACTCCGACTCCAGTTTCCCTCTCTGCATACTCCTTCTACAACATAGGCTCATGAAATATGAATAGGCCGATATTAGTAGCACTATTATGTTTTGTCGATCAATGGCCGCGTTGGCTGGGTCATAATATAGAAATGGGTTATAGAAATGTAGCTGGGAAATAGATTGTAGAACGGAAAGGTTTTAAAATATCGTTTTTGCACGCGATCGATAAGAGACCATAAAGGCTACGTAAATACTTGGCATTATCAGAACTGTGTAGGGAAACCATCCACCTTTTCCACCTCCATTTCTGTTGTCAATATTTTCATTTAATATCCCTTTCCAGGACCAATATAATACTCAAACACATATGGGAAACTTTCCAAAACGTGACAAGAAAGATACAACCTGATGTAAAACGTTCGATGTCTCTTTTGCATACCAATCCATTCAAGTAAGAATATACGTACAATTAGAAGGAGTTATTCCTCTAGCCTGATGACGATGCATGGGTCTTGATTATGAGACCTATGACTCCAGAGTTTACCCAGAGAATGTGTATTTAACGAAGTGGCACTCATAACCAGCTTAACTCAAACTCAGATAATTTAATGTCCAAGGCCAAGGCCAATCGTTGAATTTTGATATTTAGCTTTAAGGATTCAGTTATCTTGCAGTTGTGTAGATGTGTAGCGTATATTCAGAACGTTATATAATAATATCCCTGGCTCGGTAGTATTTCATTTTACACAGTTATCCAAATAATAGAAATGTAGTCGGTTTCTTTTAACATATTACAGTACGATCTCAGTAATCCGGCTTTGCGGTACTCCGAAACGTCCAGTAATCCGGCGTCCAGTAATCCATTAATCCGGCTGGCGACTTCCCTTCGGCTGTCATAATTTCGTCAGTTTTAAATGAAAGATTTTTCAATACATAATACGCATTTGTTTCGTTAATTTGTTCGTAGGTGTACGTCTGTTCTATTTGCACGTAATTTGCATGAAGTTTTGATTTCGTGACCCACTGTATCGGGAAAATTAAACAAGTTATCTTAGAAAATAAGATCGGGCAGGCGCGCGGCGAACGTAATTTTGCAGTAAAAGTTTGCTACAACGTCGACATTTGCGCATACAGCTCGCTGTTCGGCTCACTAAAATTTGCTAGCTTGGACCCACCTTAATGTCTCGGATGTGTCATGTCCACAGGTCATGTGACCTCTGTATGGCTCAACCTGTCGTTAACTGGTATTAATCCAAGTTACACGATTCTATGAGGTTAGTGTAGCATGAACCACTCTGCCATGTATACGAGTCTTGTGCCATTTTACATTTCACTGTGAGAGAAAACCAAACTGGCAGTGTTTTATTTTCTGTAACTTCTTAATTACTATATTTAGTGTTTTCATATAAGAACGTTCAGTTCCTTTTTAATATGTCAGGCCTTGAAAAACGTAAGTATTAAACGTTAACCTTGAGTGCTAAAATGGAAATTATCAAGAAACTCGATAAAGGTAAGAAACTAAATGATTTAGCAAAATACTCTGATGTTGGAAGAGCTACGATATATGATATCAGGAAAAATAGAGACAAGAGTGTTGTTTGAGAAGTACTGACAGTGCTCCCAGTTACAGGCAGACTCTAAAATCTGGTGAGTACTTCAAAGTTGAAGATGCTCTTTAAACTAGGATGTTGCAAGAACTCAACAGACACACTCCCATTCCCGGCGAAATTATTGAAGAATAGGCGTGATATTTTTACAACCAAATTATGAAAAAAGATGCTTTCAGAGCAAGTGATAGATGGTAGAATAAATTCAAGCGTTTTGAAATCCGTTTTCTGACCATAGCAGGTGAGAAACTAGCTGGCGAAGTCTCAGCTATTGATCCTTTCTTAAAACAATTTCAATAAAAAATTTAAGAACTACGCTTTGGGCTAGATCAAGTTTATAACGAGGATGAGAGCGGTTCATTTTGGAGGCCCCTGCCTCATACAACATTTGTTTATCTAGACGCGCCCGGCCGCAAAATTTTAAAAGATAGAATTTCGTCTAAGCCATGTGCGAACTCTAGTGTTACCCACAAACATGACTTCTTGGTAACCGTTAAAGCTAAGCACCCAAGAACATTTAATAATGTAAACCATCCGGTCATACACAAAAATCAAAGCCGAGGATTGGTTACACGGGAAGTGATTACTTAATGGTCTCACGAGCCCTTCGAACCAGGGGTAATAATATTTCTTAGGAAGTAATATTTACCAGCAAAGGCTTTGCTTGTTTTATATAACGCTCCTGACCAATCGAATGAGAAAATATATAAATCAAGTGATGGGTTTGTACAGGTTATGTTCCTGCCACCTAACTGCTTCCTACTTCTACAGCCAATGGACCAAAATGTGACACAATACATAAAATCACACAATAAAAATAATAATCTCTGATGTAGTGTGATAGTAAATACTGATGATATTGAGAAATGCCTTAAAGAAATGAACCAGAAAGACGTGGTTTTTTAGTCTTGCGTTTGCATGGCAAAATGTGACTTCAGAAATGTTAATTTCATCTTGGAAGAAACTGTGGCCACTGCACCCATTGGCTTCCAGCAGCAATGAAAACAAGGCAACTGAAGAATCTAAAAATATTGTTGGTGATGCAGTCTTGAATTTTGATCTTCAAATAGCCGTAGTAGAACTCTACGGAAGGGAATCGCCTGGTCTAACAGCTGATGACATAAATAATTGGTAACCGGAAGTGAGGAGGAAAACTTTACATTCATGACAGATAGTGAGATAGTCAGCAATACGCAAGAAGAAGATAATGTCCAGGATGAGCTGGAGTCAAATACACTGCCGATATTACGCACAGTACAACACGATAACGCCATTAATGCCTTCAATACGTGTCTTAAGTGGGCGGAAGAAAACTGTAAAATGAAAAGTGTAAAATCTGAGAATATTTTTACTATTTAAAAGACTGCAAAAAAAGTTTTAACCGAGTAATTCGTGTCAAAATAGCAAAAAAACAATTAAAAGTTTTCTTGTAAAACGTTGATCAAATTAAAATGTATGCTTTCCTTTTATTTTTTATTTCTTGTACCATGTTCCATACTCTCCCATTCCAACTCCCTTCCTACCTTGGTTCTCGATGATGATTCAATGGTATATGTTGTCCGATAATTTCCGAAAGAATCAAAATTTGTATGCATATAATTATTCACCCATTTCCCTTAATCATTCCTTCCCTGTGCTGAGAGCGAGTTAACCGTAACCGTTCTTTGTAGATTCGTGATGGTGTCTAGGGTTTATTCTTCTATCTCTATCGACTCAAATCCGAGGCAGTTAGAAGGAAAGAGTTAATGCCACAAAATATAATTGCTAAATTAATATTTTTAAAAGTTTTTGTGGTGCATTGTATTTGTTTCATGTACATTTCCAATAATGCGGCGTTTTCGATTATCCGGTGATATCACGGTTGCATATGTGTCGGATTAACGAGATCGCACTGCATATGAAAAATGTGGTTGGCTAGATAATGGCCGTGGAAATGGAAAAGTCAAGGAAAGGAATACCCGAAGACTTAACAATCAGTTCGTAGAATACTACGTGATGCTGGTGATTGTAAGTACAATAACCTGTCACGAAGGAAACACCAGCTCCGGTTCCATCGCCGAATCTAAGCATCGTTGGTCTCGGCTCAAATTCGGTTGGTAGCTTCTCCTATTTTGCCAAATTGCTGTTGTTTCCGTATGTGAGTTGTAGACAGCAATTTTGATATGACTTTTCATTATGTAACTTTCCCACAATTTGCGAAGAAGCATGTTAAAGTAGGAATCGTAGAAGGTCTTTCATGAGGAGAAATTGATTTTTTTCCCGGATTAACTTAATGGAGCTGTTTGACGTTAACTATAAAGATTTACTAAGAAGTATATATCCACATATTATGTTTTATCGTACTCTATGGTATTATTAACGGCCCAGGTTTCGTTGTAGCACAGCATCTGTCATATCTTCAATGTTATACCTTTATATTACGGCGTCACGATGGTGATATTGTGCTACTAGGAAACCTGGCTTGTGAATAAAACATTTTATGCGGCTATTCTGAGCCATTCAATGTGATTACTATGAGGATATTATTATGACTCCTTACCACTATCTTACTTAAACAGCTACTTTACCTCCGTCCTTAGCTCCCAACTTTCGAAATTGGCCCATTTCGCATGCGAAATATGTCTTCTCTTCTCTGCTTTCACGGGTGTCATCGTGCTCGGTGGACTGTGTGTTTATTCCAAGTTATTCCGTATTCCACATCCTTGCGTATTCCATGCCGTACGACTTTCTCCTCGCCTTCTCGCTTTAACCCACTGCGGTTCTCCCGTTTGCGACTTCTCGTTCGCCAGCCTCCCACGCGGGGTACACGCCCATATCTGCTGCGAGTGAAGAAAACCAACTTCCCCTGCATGCAACCCCCTCCAATCACCCAATCCAGAAACTTCCATCTTCGGGGGTTATGAATCTTCTCTTCCCTTCGCTCAATTCCCGAAGTTCGCTCAAGTGTACATCACTTCCGCCTCGGGCCTATCCTTCTCTCTCTCTCTCCCTCCTCCACGTCCTTGATTGCTTCTCTTCCATTTCCAGCTACAGTGTAAGACGTATCTGGTCATTACGCATTCTCTCGAAGAGCGAATGGGCGGCAGCCGAGTAGGAGAGGAAGAGGAAGAGAGAGAGAGAAAATATGGGCGAGTATGTCGGAAGGTAGCGTCCATCCCTCTCTGCAAAGCTAGTATTTTCATTTTACTATCATAAGGGGCCCATGTGTGGCAGAATCGAAGAGATCTCTCATAAATAAGCGCCAAGTGATGAAGCGAGTTTTGGCAGCGTTTTAAGCTGAAAGCTCTGAGCCCGGAAGTTGTAATAGTCTCTCGAATAATGCAAAATCGACCGGCGCTACTGAATGGCGAGTCAACCCCCTCCTGTGCTAGCATGAGTTATCATTGTTACAAATCCGAAGAGTAGAAGTAATCGGAGAAGGCTATTAACTTCTGGGGTGATTATTCCTTTGCTTTATTGTAATTGGCCGTTCAATCCTATGATTGTTTGATTGCAGCCCTCCACCCTTCCCCATCAAATGCTAGTTCCCATTCTACTTCTAGGTAGGTCTTCCTATGTCATTTCTTCTTTATTTAGTCAGTGAACTTATTCCTGGGTTTAATTCAAGGGAATTTTCCCTCTATTTTACCTTTAATTACGTTCTTAATAAATCAATTGTGCCTCAGGGTGTCTCATATGCATCTGGTTTGAATCCAACCACTTATATTCGAATCACCAAAAAACTGATCGGAGGCCTTTAGCATTGGTGTTAAAAACAGATGAATTAACGAAATACAGAAAGAAAAAAATAAAAAATAAACGAAAAAAGTTAGTCGCAATTTACCAACAAAAAAATTTGTTTATTTTACTCTAAATTTATCTACCAGTTAAGTGAAGATTTTACTGAAAGTCTGATAAAATGCTCCTGATCTTTTGTGTGTGAGAGGCCATATCTACCACTAGCATTTCATTTTTCATCTCTGGCTCTAAGCACAAACCTATTCGTTCCATCCAACGGATGCATACTATTAAAACCTTTCGCTGCGTAAATTGATTTCGGCTTGCATTCTTATTGTTTCAAATAATACCTACAAAGGTATGGTCTATATGTTATGTAATAGAATAAATTAAGATTATGTTCAATATGGTAACGACAATATTAATATAAAACGTTATTAAAAATCTGATAAATTTACCACTTTAGATTTTTTTAATTCTATTCGTCTATGATATAATCTTTATATGCTGTAGGTAAAAAAAATGTTTTTTTATCTGTTGGGTAAAGTCAAACACCGCAATTCCGATGTAAAAATATTCACTTGGATCCACTCAATCGTCTCGGAAAAACAGGTAAGTGCCATCCGAAACGAGGGTGAATACGAATCGGAATGCCACTGTGAACTCACCGCCGTGTGAAGATTCAAAACCACGCTCGAGCGGTGGGAATCCACTGACATAGTCTCATCTCAATTTATAAAATTCATCAAAAGACTTTTTCATGCCTTCTGCCAAAAGATTTTAAGATCTTGGTTACAATAGTCAGTCTGGCGACGAAGAGTTTATCCAGGTCCTTTCTTGAACTCGTAGTTAGGTATCATTTAATGAGTTTGGAGCTCAACAAGTTTGCATGTGTAATGCCTTTCGGATAACAAAATAATTATACCAGAATAGAGATAACAGAAACTCGATACTTATTGCGTCCGGAAAATTGGCTAACTTCGCATTTAATTTATCGTATCGGAAGAATCTTAACTTGTTTTTGAGCTTGGTATGTGATTGCCGGAAGTCAGCTTATTTTCTACTGAACTTCCTTGTCGAAGAATGCTTACTTAATCATTGTATTCTGTATGTATTTTAGGTAATCAAATAATTATCTCGGGAAAAATAATTAGCTCTTTTCACATCGTTCAGATTTAGGATGACAAGATATGACGTAAATATATTTGACCTGACAGAATTGTGTTTCAGGATATCCCAGATTTTAATAATCCGGGAAATCCTTTATGAGGCAGAATTCCACTCGAGGGAACATTGCTTAAGACGTGCCAGTAACTGCAAATATACTCATTATTTGCCAGAGTTTCCACTTATACGAAATGTCGTACTGTAATGAGAAATTACATTGAAACTCGTGTTAATACAACTATTTATGTACTTTTGTTGTTGGAAGAGTGTCTCCTCGCACGGTATTTGAGATGTAATGCAAGAGTTATTACTTCGTCTAATATCAAATACTTGTTCTTAATGGATTAATGCGAAACTTTGTTGAAGCTCATTATTAAAAATTTAAAAAAAGCTTTGTCTGATCCACCAATCTATTTTGATTGGTGGAATAAAACAAAGTTTTCTTTTTCATTATTCATATATTTATTCTTGTTTCTTAACGCTGCGCATGAAATTACCAATCCCTGCTACTCAATCAGAGTTTCTTGTGAATATTTTGAGTTGAACAGAAAAGGTAACAAATGAGAACTCAACGGAGTAGTAGAGACAAGTACAACTTCTGAGGTGTTTTGCTTGAACTACTTTTTAGTTATTCATGGTACTTGCATTAGGATTAAATAAAGTGTTCCTTATAATGAAATAAATGAGTAAATTAAAAAATAACTACTTGAACATATAAGTTGGATGGAGCTAAGACTTTTACATTTACGAGTTGTATGGCTAAATGTAGATATACCATTATTTTAACTGTGGCCTTAAAGATAATTGTAACTCAGTGAGAAAAATAAAATTGAAGCAAACTTAAAATTTGATGAAAACCAAAATAGAGGGAACATGAATGGAAATAATGAATTCGAATATTGCTGGAGAACTACCACGGTCAAAGTAAATCTCGGAAATAACCAGGGATGCAAAACAAAAGGCTCGGAAAATGATTATGGTGGACAATGGAGAGAGGGAAAACTTCAGAAAAACCATCCCAGGTTTTATAATGCCTGATAATTATGCGGTGCATTAACATGTCTTTCAACAAAATTCAGAATATTTTACTTCTGTTTTCAGAAAATATGTTTTTTTTCTAGTATTCTAAAAGCGCTAGCGCACCGTTTATTCTCCTCAATTCTCGACCTAATTCTAAAGAGTCTGTGCTGCTTTACCCTTATGCTCCTGTTCACCAATCTACTCATATTTCGCACTCCAGGATATAAAGTTCTTAGCGCATACGTAGAAGAAGTTGAACGCACGTAATGACCAAAGAGACTGTCACTATCCCGGATGTCCATATGCTGTGCTTTCATCCGCCCCATCCTCCAACGTCATAGTCGTCTTCTCTAAGAGGGAAAGGGAAGAATGCCGACGCCGAAAACCTTGCTGAAAGGAATTTTGGTCTTAATCTCCATAAGCTTAAAGAGACTACTTTGAATTCAATAATTAAAAACAAATATGATTTTATATAACTTAATTAGAGTTGTTAGACACTAAAAGAATTACCTACAACACGTAATGTTCCACAATCGAATCAAAAAACTTGGAAACGACTTTTACGGCCGGCGCAGAGATTGGCGAAGTAGCCAGGCTATTAGAAGGGGAATTTTGCTCTGCACGGATGCGTTCAGAAATTGGAAGGATCTTGATTAAGGCTGTCGAGAAGAGGCTGGATAAGAGTTTAATATGGAGTACAGTGCTTCGTAGAACTGAAACGTGGAATCTGAAATAAAAAATCGAGATAAGAGTGCGGACGTTCGAGATGTGAGCATGGATTAGTACGGTAAAAGTGGGATGGACGAAGAGGAAGAAAATCGTGGAAGTGCTCGATAGGGTGGGAGAGAAGATTGAACTTCTGAAGGAGAACGGGAGAAGGCAGAATAGACGGTGGGAGCAAAGGAATACTGTAGGTGATAATGGAGGGTATGCAGCGAAAAGGAGGGGAAAATAGGCTTGATGGATGGGATGATGAGATGTAGGGCTTATACTGAGATAAGAAAGTAATTACGTTATGAGATAGCAACCAGCGATACAAAGGAGTTTTACTATTTCATTTGGATATACCTTAACCGGTAGATTACCGAGATCAATCATCATGGTTGGTCAAAATAAACCAGAAAAACTAATGATCTTGAATAATACACCTCGGAGAAACTAGAGATGAACACTAATCTCTATCAATAAGATCGTTCTTTTTCGAATATCCGGGGAGGCGATCCACAGCTGAGATCATATGTAGCATGGAGAATAGATGGTTGGGCTTCTAATGGAATGACTATCTTTGAAATTGAAGAAAACATTTTGTGTTAGTAATAGCCTACTCTTAATGGAAGGCGCCTAGTAGTTCAAAGCTTAAAACCGTTCCCGACGAAAGGAGTAATGCACTTCATAAGCGCTACGTACTACTCTAAGGTTTGGATCGGGATACCATTGAAAAATACTTACCACAGCTGGAATTTCATCCCGAAAGGATGGCAGTAAGTATTTCATTCACCACACCAAGTTGCGCCAGTAATTATATTTAGACTCTGAACGAAAAGTATTTGAAACTGAATGAATATCCGGTAGCATTTCATCATCATAATATTAATCGATTACGTGACTATCCCATGGCCTAAATCGAAAATGTTGTTCTCTTGGCAACTGTGAGAGAGGCATCAATAAGGCATTTAGTCACCGAGAGCGGAAAATTAGGGCATACGTAATTTGTGAGCGCACTCCTCCGGATTATTTTTATTGAAAATCAAAATATTCTAGTAATGGTCCACTAAATAGATTTATTATTTATGAGCCGGGTTTCGTCACATAATGACATCTTCATCTTTAGTGGACCATTACTAGAATATTTTGATTTCCGCTATGGAGAGGTTCCACAAAGTCAAGCCTGAATGTCTTAGTTATATTTTTATTGAGTTGACTGCACGGTAGGTTGGAGCCAAAAGAAGAGGGAGAATTGCATTGTTGGCCTTCTCTTAAGGAGAATACTTTATTTCAGGTATACCCAACAACCTACCGTGATTTTAATGAACATTATTAAGTAAGATTCTTACTGTCAAATGGTGTAAAGATATAATTTGGTCATTGATCATTCAACGAAGACATATTGATTTTAAAATTATGAATTTTTACGCTGAAATGCAATACCTTAATATCAGGGCTACGGCTACGGCTGTACTCGGCGAAAGTTGTCTATATTTATGCTGAATAAAAAACACTTGCTAGACTTAAAGACTGATTTCCGGAATTCGCTGTATCGCATAGCCGATATTCTGTGATGACCACTCTAATTTTTCATAGGAAATTTCTGCAGTTTAACTTGTTAACCTAATTATTTTTCAATATTTTTCATAGTTAGTCTTATATAAACCAGGGAAAAAAGTTATATGCCTGAAGATAACTATATCCTTCCCTTTGTTGTTGAAAACCATGATATCAAATTCTGCCACGATAGGAATGGATGCTTGATTGAATATAATTCCTGGCATTTGTGACGTAGTTAAGCTTCGGTTTAACGCTTTATCCAATAATATTTTGCCCGAAGGAGTATGTGCAGCAAATTTTGTACCTCTTAAGATAACAGCACTCCAAAGCGCAAGTTCCCTCTTAAAATTATCAGGGCGGATTGTGGATTAACGTTTTCTGGAAATATCCGTTATCGAGAATCCGTATCACCCGTGCCACCATAATTATTATTAAAGTGAAATAATTTACCGATTGAGGTTGGTATAAATCGAAATAGGTAAAAACCTTCAGGATTTAGGGGCCTATCTAACAATAACATTTCTTGATTCATGCTAGCTGACGCACGACCTCCTTCATCTTGGGCATAATACATACTATCTTTCTTCCGCCTTGAGGCTTACTCAACACTCTCCTCTCTACTAGTCTGGGCCCTCAGCAGTTCTTTAGCTCTCATTACGCCCTCCATATACCTACCTTGCCTCTTTCTGTTCTCTTCCAGATGTTTCCTCTTCTCACTCACTCTACCGAGCACTTCCACGTTTTTTTTTCATTTCTGTGCATCACACCTTCTCCATCTTCCCCCTCACTCATATCTCATTCAACTACAGCCTATTCTCGTCCTTTCTCAGCGTCCACGTTTCGGCCTCATGCAACACTGCACCCCACATCAACCTCTTCACCTTTCTCTTCATTAAAGCCTTTCCCCAGGTCCCCGTCATCAACTTTTTCTGACGTATATACTGATTTTTCCGTTAAAGCTGTCGATATCGACATAGATCTGAGCACATCAGCGCCCTTGATAGACGAGAACCGAAAGATATGATGCTAGATCTACGGGTATATAACATTTTGTGACTCCAAATTAGTCTCGGCGGAATTCATTTGAAGTATTTTACGAATTCAATTCTGAAAAAGGCTTCCGCGGTGTTTCCTGATGATATTTGGGAAGGCTTCCAGTAACCTACCTCGTTGAGTGGGTTTAATTGAAAACAGTTTCATCCTCGTTTCAGAGGACATCTTCAGATCAAGGTGGTCGAAGGTCCACTACAACCTAAAGAGATCCTTTGAAACAATATCGAAACCGTGATCAATTTAACACACTCAACGTGGTAAATCACTGGAAGCCTTTTCAATTTTCATTTTACGACTGTTTTCAAACTACTGCCGAAAAAGAGGGTTTTTTTCCAAGTAGCAGCTAAAAATTTTGACTTTCCCATTTGACAGCCCATCTTTGACACATTTTCCGAATGTGTGCGCACAAACGATAGTCGTAGATGCATTAACCAAAGTTATCCATTTTTTCTCATGCGTAATCAAGCGCTGTGAATGAAGTAACTTTATCATAACACATAAATTTTATTTAAGACAACTCGGGTTTCAACGTGGCACGTCATCATCTGGTTGTTTACTGCGTTGAGCTTGTTTAATTAACAACAGTTTCGATCTCGTTTAAATGAAATCTTCAGGATGAAGTACACCTACGACCACTTTTATCAGAAGATGTCTTCTGGAACGGGGACGAAACTGTTTTCAGTTAAATACACTCCTTTTGATGGATTTCCTGATGACGTGCCACGTGGAAACAAGGGTCATCTAAAATGAAATTTATATGGAATGACAAAGTTACTTCATTTACAATGTATGGTAAATTCCATGAAGTCACGCCTGTGACAACCGAGTAATCCGGCGCACTTTAGCTTTGATGCCTATCTGTTTTGAAGTGCTTAAGCCAAGTGCACAGCGTCTAAAACGAGTGGAGGGCAAGTGCATTGCTGTGTTGCGAAGTGATTAGTGCTCTGGAGCAAATGGAGAGTCAATATATCGCTTTCGTTCCCAGAGTTTCTGTAGTACTTCGCCTCGTTCCTCTCAGAATTCCGGTCCCGCGGCCTCTTCGTTCGTTCCCGCGAAGTGGACGAGCGCGTGTAATATACGCCCCTTTACGAACCGCTGACCCTCGGCTGTTTGCGAGGCAGGTTCCGGTCAAGGGGGTATGAAGAGAGGGAGGGTATTAGAGGGAAGAAGGAGGTGGCCAGCCGGCCGGCGGGGCACGCGGTGGAACTGGAAAGTCATTCAATTAGACCGAGTAAGAGAGTGAGTCGCCCCAAAGTGGTGCGTGACCCGAGGGGACCACAAGGGCGAGCTGCTCACTCGGCGGTTTTCAGAGAATGAGGTCGAGGGAAGACAGAGTTCGGAATTTTGAATGGAAAGAATAGGAAAGGGTAAAGTAGGTTGTAATATAATGGGTATACTCTATATATTTTATATACGTATTACTCCCTTAACCCTATCTATCACTCTAACTGACCTAGAGGTTCATATAAAAAAGTCTTTTTACTCAGATTAGGTTTCTTTACGTCTATATGCCTTTGTGACATCAATATTATCAATAATATTACATTAACAGCTTGGAAACGAAAATCTCTCTCGTTCGTAACTTTTAGTTCCTGATTCTCCCACGAGTGGAGTAACATGTGAAATGACTACACGTGTTGGACGAAAAAATCGGTGAATAGGGGATAGTTAAGGGTTAGGGAATAGGTTAATAGTAGATGAGGAAAGGACCAAATGGAACCATGTACAGAAAAGAATAACAAGATGGATTGGACACACCCTGAGATACAATGGGTTTGTGAAGAACATAAATGGATGTAAAATAGAGGGGAAAATCGCCAGAGGAAGACCAAGGTATAAGTTTATGGACCAAATAAAGAAACAAATAAATAGGAAGGGCTACCAGAATATAGGGGACTTAGCATTAAATTGGGAATGATGAAGGCCTGTAGCGAACCAATTTTTTAATTGAACTACCAATGATGTGTGATTATCCTGCTAACTGCCTCCAGTGAGCGTAGTAGCGGACGAAAAAGGCACCATGAGTTAAGGTTTTCATTTGAACCGACACTCTGTTTCGACCAGAGACTTAACCGTCGTCATCTGCAGAAACTGGTTGGATTTTCATATAACAATTTTGTTTAGTATATTTCTTTTACAACGCCCTGAAAATTCCTCAGGAGAATATCAAGCCATTCAAGTGGCTTCGCGGTGCGTCATGCAACTCAAATTAACATCATACTGAGTGAGAGAAATAATTGATGAAATGGATGATATGATTCCCCGTCGGATTATTGCGGTGAGCTCTTTTCGGGCTTACCAACGGGCCAAGTCCATTTTTCTAGCCGACGCTTCGACAGGAGACTCGGGTGAAACTCGTCATTTTTCGGGTATTCTCCAGCGTCTGGTAATTGGATGACGGGGACAGTTTTTCTGACACTCGTGAAGACGCCCTAGGTCGAAATATGAGAGCATTGTTTTATAGTGGCCTCTTTTGTTGATTCTTATGTCCAATTGCTTGGTTTTAGGCTCTCTTCTTATCCTTCTGTTTGAAACTTAATCCGCCTTTGTCCGTCACCTACGCTGCTATTTCTCCGATCTTCTCCTCATTTTTTGCTTGAAACTAGTGTCAATAGATTAGGGCTCACCACGAGTCCTATTGAAATATTCCTTGAGAATAGCGCGCGTGCTTTAAAACTGTCGGTTGTAAATTAAAGAATTTGCAAAGCACTGGTATGGAGATTTCACTTGTAACACGGCTTGTGATCGTCATTCTACACATCTGGGATGGACAGTGCTGTCGTACATTACGGGAAGAATTTGTTTTATTTTGTTCATATCAGCATTTGAAACGTTTAACAGTAAATGTAAAATTAGCATTCGTAATCAAATCAACATCCCGTGCCGCATAGATACAATAATATTTAATAAAATTTAAAAACCATATCACCATCAAAGTTATAGAAATTATCGGGTTCTTCAATCACGGAAATTGTGTGTGTAAAAAATTGGCATTTATTACCCAATGATCCTATCATCTTTCTAATTTGATGCATATTATCCGAATTACTAAAGTACATACCATACTTTTTTTAATATGCTCTTTATCTCGAATGAAGTCATTCGACTCAAGTATACTCTGGAGATCAAGGCTGCTCTTTAACGTACGCTCTGATAGCAGTTCCCATACAAATTCTTCCAATGACTTCGAAACTCTACAAAAAATTGAGTGTTAAAAATGTAAAGTGTCAACATATAGAGTGCTGAATATAACTTCAAAACCCTTTCTATAGAGGCTTGAAGTCATATTACGCTTGTCTTAACCTCTCTTTAAAAACCTAGTTACTCGCTAGTCTACAAAATGTTCAATTGAACGTGAAAATGCTAGGGACAAGGGGAGCTGTACACTCCAGTATATTTCATCCTGTTTGGAATGGATTGAATATGATGCTCGGGTAAGGGTTTTCCAATTCAGAAATACAAAAATACGAAGGCGCTTCTTTATTTTGAGACAGGAACAAAATATTCCTTTTTAATAATGAGATACAGGTACAATGGGGAAATCGCGCATAATTTATTCCTCATAATTGAGGACGGTACATGCCAGAAAATATGTAATGAACTTATGTACTTTAATAATGAATACCCTCATATTTTATTTATGTTTTTAATAGCATTTGTAGTACTTTTTAACTCACGCGATCGAAAACCGTATCAAAGTGGAATAACGAATCCACACGGTATTGCTTCACCGCACCGTGTACATTTCAACATGGAATGTCAATGCGTGCTCACAGTCATCCAGAAAGAAAATAAAAACAATTTTTCTCCATCCAATTAGGGTAAGCCTGCTGAACTTAACAGGTAAATGTGAGGTGTAACGGACAGCCGTACCGTTCCGTGACCGTCATCCTTATTCTTCATGATTTAGGGTTTTGGCAGAGTCAAGCATGCTTATATTTAGCAGGGAATATTTTATTTCAACAACAACCGTTGTTGCCAAAATATTTGTCCACGATACACGTCCATAACTAAGGCTTGATATAATTTTAGCTGAATATCACAAATTGAATGTCGTTCTGATATTTGCAAATAATAACCTCTATCTCTGACTACTAAAACAGAAAATTCCATGCCTTATTAAAACATGAAAGGATAGTGATGTTTGTGTGCCAAATTTAAGAGAAACTACCCCGGAGACAGCATTGGAAGTGGGAGGAAATGCCTGAGTGATAATATAGGAGCTTTATAAGGCAAATCATAATGAGCTTTCCTTCAAATACGTTTTTTATCTGAGACATGCGTTGACAGTAGTTTGTAATTAACAATAACAATGTGACTCACATTTTCATCTAAATTGGAGATAGTAAATTTATGTACAGAAAACTACAACGAATATAATAACTTATAACTGATTCAGCAAAACCATATTTGACGTTATTAATAATTACTATGATCTCCACGACTAGTACATTTTTTATTTTCAAAAGTGCCTGTTTCATGTTTAGAATGCGCAAAATTTGTTCGTCTACAAAGAAGAAACTTGACACCGTGATGCTTAATTGAGCATGGTTATTGTTAAGCTTCCTCCAGCCCCGGAGAAGAGTCCAAAAGTACTCGGATGAGCAAACTTTTGAGAAATTGATTGTGCTCGGTGGGGATGGAGTAGGTTCAGGAGTAAAGAGAAGGAGAGAGTGGAAAGAAAGAGAGTAGAAGTGAGGATTATGGGAATGGAAAGAAGGTAGAGGGGAACACGATGTAAACGCGTGAAGGACGACGCTAAAATCGAATTAAAGGGGAATATTGCGAGCTGGTGGATCAAAAGGATGACGTTGTATGACTTCCCACCTTTCTCCCACGGCATGAATGCGTACTGGACGCGCGAAAGTTACAAAGAGTCAATTTATTTTTTGGGACAAATTTTTTTTCGTTCCTGTTTTTTCTTCAGTGTCTCAGGACTTGAAAAAGGAAGGCGAATGCTGTATTTTTGCGAGAGGAAATAAGTTGCCTATGCATATTATCTCCAGTTATTATTTTTTGTAAAAATTTCAGTATAGCCTTGGAAGTAACTTCGTGACTTAATGGCTGTAACTGCCGTAAGTTACAAACTGCCAGGATCCTACTCCCTCATCGCTTGGCCACGGTTGTTCCAGTGGATCATTCTTATACCATGAATGCTAGTAAGGCCCCATATAACTTCGGTGTGAATCGTCAACTAACAACACTTGGATATCTTAGCCACTTGCCACGGGCTAAAGTACTTCCCCATACTCTTCCCCATCCTCCTCTCTACGAGGCTTCCCCTGCTTTCTTGCTCAGACCTACTTGGGGAGAAGGGAGCTCTCTCGCTTGGTGACCCGCGTCGACCATATTACAAGGCCCCTAATTTCCCTGGCCACCAAAAGGGACCTCATTGCTGCTCTCATCAAATGGACTTTATTCAAGAGCGCTCCATACTTGTATCACGGTATTTCACCCAAGGGCATGTTGTAGTTTCTCATTTAATGCAATATATGCTCCATTGTGTGAGAATTTATCAATCATAGGCTGTATTTGCCTTTATTTAATTATTGTCGACCCTGTCTCGCCTCAGTCAAGTCAGCTCAATTTTACGACTACGAATTCAGTATCGTGCGTCGCAATTCAAGTAACTACAGGTTTTCCAAATATTTTTTCTGTGATTCATTGAGAGAGCAACAGTAAAGGATACGGGCGCTGAAATGTTTGAATGGAGCGCGAGAAAATAGTCCCATCCTAAAATATGATTACCATATTCATTTGGAAACCTGTTCAACTCTGTTGTAGACAACAATTGAAGTTAAGAAAACCAAGTCCTTAGATAGTGTCATTTGAGATGTTCTAAGATGGTCAAAATAAAAAGTAATTCTGCCGCGTTAACCTAAAATTTCCCATGATAAAATATAACACAACAATAGTAATATCCACACTTTAATATATTACTTCAACACTTTTTTTTTATCATTTTTATTTTTTATCATGGATATATCGCATTTCCACCATGTTAAGCCTGAAACGATTTCATACGTAAAATTTCCCAAACTATCCCCAGCTCTTGTGAAAGGATTGGATCAAGAAAACTCTCTTTCTCATTGTTTGTCCCACCGAACTAATCTATGACGAAGTAATCATCATTGGACATGACTGCTTTAGGCGTAAAGTAGTGAAGTTTTGTAACAGTAACCATAGTGACGAATTTTAAACGTTGTATTTTTGCACGCACATGTTCATTACATCAGTCGATTGCAACTGCTAGATGGTTTAAGGTTAAAAAGGCGTGGAAATATGAATAATGAGTAGATAAGTACAAGGATTATTATTTGCCAGTATGGTTTCTCGTCATTACACCACATGTAAATGAGAACCTGCCCTGAGCTTCAGTGTTCAGTTCAGTTCAATCGCCTGTTCTACGACTCGTTGATTGGTCGATTTTTTCTTGTAAACAGCTGACGCTCAGTTATATGTTTCTTTACAATTAAAACTAGTGTAAAAGTCATTAGAACGCATTTTAGCATTGAGTATTAGGGTTTTATTAGAGTATCCTTGAGGCAAATACGGCAGAATTTCACAAAATAGAAGCTGACTGGTTGTGTTTAATTTCTCTTTTAATTTTATTCCCGATTAGTTATTCCATCAAATAGTCGATCATATGGCCGACTTCATTGCTTATTTATGGCAATCACGGGCACAAGTACGATTTTCTAAGGCACATCTGTACCCCAGAGATTTATTGATGTACTCTAAATTACTCTAAAAAACTCTCAACCTTTTTTTGGTAGTAATTTATGGCTTTCGCAGCCAAATATAGTCTAGGCTAGGATGACTGTTCAAATAAATTGCTCCGCAGATGACTTTTGTCATATACGACTATTTCATGAATGACATGTTGGTAGGGTAGAATTTAATAGGTGTGTTAATAAAATAACTAATTAAGTGTGATAATATTATGATTCATATAGGATATTGACTTATGACTCTAGATTACGAGGAGAAATGAGCCGAGCTGAAGTAAGACAAGTGGTAGGCCATCACCCTCACAGGTTATCTGCAGGAGCAGGCGGAAATTTCATATTTTTTATGTGGAAATTATATATTTATCGTGCAAAGGTCATTAATGTATGCCAATTTCAATTCATTGAGGCTATGAAGGATCTCAGATTTTCCCGGCGTATCTGATGGATAAAGTTTTCTCGGGTCTTCCACCGGGTGAGCAGGTTCAGCGGAGGCTCACCGAGGTTCACCGGGTGAGCAGGTTCGTTCTCCGAAGCGTTGGGCCCCATGGACCTGCTAACCCGGTGGAAGACCCGACAAACCTTTATTCATTGAGCTCAATCGTCGTAGGCTATGGACGAATAGGTGGCAATGTGAAGCATAAGTTTTTAAGGCGTAGCTTTGCTTGTAATTACCCTTTTCAACAGATCAAAACCATTTCCCTCTAATAAAGGCATGGACATTATATTAGAAGAACATGCAAGTTTCTCTTGTAAACTACCACATGCGTGGTTGTTGAATAATTTTTAAATTCAATATGAATTTTATCCTCCTGTTGGACCTCTTGAAACGGTGTAACAAGTTGTAAGCTATTCCATTCTTTGTAGTTTTCCTGGAAAGGTTATTCTTATCTATTGATTTAGATATCAGATTGAAAATTTACTGGGTAATTGATATTATCTACTCATGGTTGAGATAAAAATGATTTGAAGCCAGATTCATTATAATTTACCACTTTATAAGTACCTTTGTTCTCATGCAAGCATTCATTTTATCCATTAATTCTTGCTCTTTTCTACGTTTTCTCCTGTGTGGTTATCATATAATTCATTTTACATTCAATTTTATCATATACTTCTTTATGTCAATATAATACCATGAAATTTTTATTTTTTCGCGATAACTCTTGTTCTTGGGTGGGGAGCATTTGAAAAACCTGTAAAGGATGGTAATTTTCAGTAGTTTGTCTTATTTTATATGATAACGCAGTTTAAGACGGGCTTCGTTAAAGTTTTTGGATGCTTTGAAGACACTGATCGTGGCCATTTTCTTCGAGTTTATTCGCCACAATGGAGCAAGGATTCATTTTATAGATGTAAATTGCAGAATCGTAAACTCCGAGACAAGAGGACGAGAATAAGCGTCAGGCGTTCTAGATTTGGGTGTGGAGGAGAACGAATAAAGTCTGTAGGTGATGAGGAAGGTAAACGAAGATGTGCCAGGCATGGAGTGTAAAGAGATGAAACATCTGAGCGAGATTGTCGAAAATCATTGCAGGTTATTGGAATAGGTAACGAGGGGTTGAAGGATGCTGAAGTCTGTGATAAAGGAAAGGATTTTGGGTAAGCGGGGAAGGGAGAAAGGGAATCGGTTATATGGGCAGGTTGAAGAGAGGTAGGGCATATGCCGACATGAAATCTTCCTGCCACGCACCCTTGAGGTGGCGTGAAAGGTAATATTAAGATTTAGATGAATATTTATGTTTCGTAAGTAAATATAGCCCTCACATGTAAAAACCTGGATGAGTTTTACTCTCCATTTCTCTTATTTAAACCTAACTGAACCGGTCGATTAACTCCAATAAATTAACAGCAGGATGTTTAACCGTCTTCTATTATTCATTTTTCATATGTGATTCTTACATTTTTCCTCCATTTGATCCTTATCATCTCCTCCAACGCCAAGTTTCTTAAGTTTCTATCATCTCCTAATTAACAGTTTGCTGGTTCGTGCCTCTGTCCCGTAGGCGCAGTACTCCAACCAAATATTTTTGAATTGTTTTCTCCTTGCACGGTGGCTGTATTTGTTCTCATGAATTTTACGTTACCTCTCTTCATCTGTTTCAAAAGGGTCGTATCCTTTCTCTTCTTACCTCACTTACCCAACATTCTCTCCTCTATCACCACCTACCACATCCCATCGCCTCTTATTGTCAGTTAGATTCATTGTGCCTTCCCCTTAACTTTCTCCAATACCTTTCTGTCCGCACCCTCCGCCTCTTGCGTCTAAGCCTTTATGTTAATCGCATCTCACACGATACTTAGATCGGCTCAAGTACGAGTATGTGTGCCATTGTAATAGTTTTACAGTATATCGCTCTACTGAACCGATATGCTTGGTGCCAAGCACGATCACTATCATACTCTCAGAGCTGCTTTATTTCATAGTTGATGCGGTTCTACTTTGCAACTCGCTGCCTGCGGATCTGTTAGCTGTCCGCCAATTATTTTGTCTTTAGCAATAGCAGTGAGAGCTTCACTTTTTCACATCATCGTAACCTTTTTATCATTTTGGCTATTAGTAATTTTCTGGCGGTGGAATCAACCATGGATTTAAATGTCCTGAATAATATTTTGATCATCTCCTGAAGTTGATTGGAATTTTTTTAAATAATAGTAGACATAAGCTAAGGTATACATGAAAATAAGGCCTCCCTACTATTTTAATGTTATGTGAAGCCTTATGGAACGGTTAAAATCATTCCTGAGACGGCTGAGTTCCATTCTTGAGACCAAGTACCGGCTAGCGTGCTAGGTTTGGTACTGGATCAAGTATCGCGTAAAACGGGTGATACATTCTGCCCTTCATACTATTTCCATTCTTCTCTGTCTCAATTTATCTCAACCAACCAAAATATTTCTATCTAGAACCTTCGATCCCCTGGTGTTTGTAAACCTGTGAGAAATTACTTTGATGAAAGTGTGTAATGTGCAGTTTACTGTCCGCACTTTTAATTTTTAAGGGAGTATCTTTTTCTTTTAGGTAGCAACCATTTTCGCTCTACGACCTCATATGATTCATGTTAAATTAGCGAGGATGGATAAATGAGGGCGAGTGCGGAACTATCAACTGAGCAGCCTCTGAATATTATTCCGAGTAAACGCTCCCCCACACCCTCTTCGAGTCTGAAAATTCTGAGAACTCCCGTCGCTGTTTAATGTTTCATGGATCCGTCTCGCTCTGAGGAGGCGGGGAATGCGTTTTTGTGAAAAGTTGATGTAGTTTTGAAGCTTAAGTTTGCACGCCATTTACATTGGAAATTATGGGAGAATTCTGAACTTCCTAGTTTCAACATTTTTTTACTTAATTACCGAATTCCATCTTTTGCCTTTTTCAAAAACCTGTTTCCCGAGTTTATTTTTTTAATGTGTGAGGAGAATTATTGTTAGCCAATGCCAAACAGAATTTCTGAATGGTTTGGTATTGGCTTTTCTTTATTCAGAGAGAAAAGAGAGCAAATGAGAGTGTCAGATCGCAAAGCATTGTGCTTTTGAAGCTCTTTGAGGTAGTTTTGCAAATAAAGCTTCTAAATGCTATTAGCCCCGGCGAGATAAAAATTCTTCATCATAATTTTATTATCTTTAGAGACATGAAGTGGGGATCAAAGGAGAGTCGGGTCTTTGAAAGAATTGAATAAGCAGAAATGACTCTTATGCGGTGAGCTTTTGGGATAGTCAAAACTTTTAGGCCATATAGAATGCGCTGCTTTGCATATAATTATTACTCTTTGAGCCTCTTCCGTGACCGTTGGAAAACGCTGTTTGAATACCAGCCTCGAATGGAGTAAAGTTCCCTCAACATTCTTCAATATCTCTCTCTCCCTCTCTCTGTGATGTTATTCTTAATTCATTTTGGTTTACTCATCTTTCATTTTCATACGAGAGGTGCATAAAAATACTTTTTTTTGTAGTTAGAATTTTTTTTATTGTGCTTTCTAATCTACTTACCGTACCTAGTTTATGGAGAATACCTGCATATTTTCGAATCATAAATAATGCAACTCCAAATAGGTTTTTTTCTCGAGGTAAAAATTTCCTCAAAATAGGTTTTTCCTATGTTTCTATACCTAAGTGGAATTTTTGTGTAAAAGTTATTGTATTACATTTGATGGTGGAATAAATTAATATAAATTTCCTTAAACTGCTTATAAAAATGTACATTATGACTATACTACGGCTAAGATTAAACTTTTTTGACAAAGTATAATTTTTACGCAAATATTCTGTCTATTCACATTGTTCTCGTGGTTTTACAATATTTATCCTTAAAATAAAAAAATGACCGATTATAATTATTATATTTTTCTCTTTAGAAGTTATCGATCAGCCGCATTTAATATTTTATAATTATTGTTTAAATCCAAGATTATCAGTTGTAAATGCATCCTTGTATCATGCCTGCACTACGGCTCAGATTAAATTTTGTATTAACATAACATTATTTTAACGTAAATTATAATTTTATACGAAATATATTAGGGAATGTACAAAAACGTTTCCTTACCTCCATAATCGATCGGTTGAAGTTTTAATTATTATCTCTTTGGAATGAAAAGACCAATCGCTTTAGGAGATGCTTAAGTAATTTTTAACTTTACACGATTATTTTATGACTCTTTCCTTGTGAATGTCGATTGTAATAATTCAAGCTGGAGACAGAGAAATTTGTAAGCCAAACATGATAGCCCTCTAGTCGTAACTTTTTGCTGAGGACTCGACTTCCAATGCGGTGTGGGATTTGAATAATCATCTCGTCAAGGAAAATATTTTTATTTCCAATGTTGTGGTAGCTTTGTTTGCAAGCTTTGAGCTTCATGTGGTTCTTTGCAAGTTTTTACGACTTTCATGTTACCCTTGCCCTTCGCTTAGGGTACCTACTCCGAGAAGGAATGTCATAACATTTTTATATATGAACCTCATTTGAAACCGAAATATTTCTTTATCGAAACAAATCCTGACCGATGAAGTGAAAATATAAGGTGGATATTTTTTTCTTTGATATGGAAATAACGGTGTAGTTAAAACTATAATCCAACTGATAGCAAAAATAAATAAAATTGATTTTTTTGTAATTTAGATGAATCTCCCTGATTGTCAGTCTCATGCGTGAAAAAACACGCTCATTGATTCCGTAAAAATTACGGATTTCTCCAAAATATTTCATGTTTCTTGTCGAAAAATCTCCAAATTGGACCGAAAGTTAGAGTATCATGGTGAAGCTTTTATCGCCTAATATATATAGAGGGGTGAGTCCTAATTTACCATAAAGGATAATGTTACAGATTGCTTTAAAGGAACGTGGAAAATACACGGAGATGGTTGTACAAAATCGCATAATGTTTAAATAAATTGAGTGCGAAATTTTGACAGAAGCTTTAATTATGTACTATAGATTTTTGCATCACCTCGTGGGACAACATCAACATCATTCTCTTCATATCCTTTTGAAGCTTTCCAAAATAGTTGCAACGTAATTTGGTGCAAAAAAAATGCATTCGGATGTCACTTGGCTTTTACTTGCGGATCTGAAACACGACTGATCAACTGAGGTGTTATTGTTGTTCACCTCCTTTGCTTAATCATTCAGACTTTTTTCAACCGGGATGCTGGTTACACGATCAGCAGCTCTTGGAATAGAATTTTGAGAAGAATTCAGAACGCCAGAGCTAAATCCCCGCTGGTCAACGGTCCTCCACCACAACAATCGGGGCTCGACAAATCCCGCCCCGCCTAGCGCCAAATTAAACAGTCTTCTCAAGCTCGCATCAGTAGCCTTGAGAATGGGTAACGAGTCGGAACCCGAAACGTCGGCTGCCTATGACTATCTTACCGAGAAATGTACACAAATTTTTTCAGTACGTTACTCGGTCGAGCGGTTTTAGTCGCAAAAAAATAGCGCTGCACATTTGCACGTAATAATTTGATATCATTTGCAAAACTCTACTAAAAATTCAATACATTTTTCGTTTTCCCACCAGTTTCACCGTTATATTCCCTGCCGTTCGATAATTTGATGGATCTCCCTGATTGTCAGTCTCATGTGTAAAGAAACAGTCATTGCTACCTTATTAATTACGGTACGAGCAAACATATAGTGTTTCAAAACTTTTCGAGGTATTAAGATGGGAGCCACTAGAGACTCGGAGGCTTCACGCTAGGCATAGCTTGCTTGAGAATTTCAAAACTGGAATGTTTCAGAGCGACACCGAGAATAATATCATGACGCCTCACTACATGTATAGGTCTGACAAAAGCGATAAAATAAGAGAGATACATTACCCAACATATAGGTACAAAAAGATCGTTCTTTACCCGCATAATAAGCAACAACAATAAAAACTGAGCTCCTCTAAATACACTCCCATAATACACGTCACCATTTCACCTCCCAAAACATTATCCCTTACATCTTTACACGGCTGGTGTCCTTACACCCCCTGCCATATGCCTATGCGGCGGCTCTCAGGGCAGTAAGAAGATGTAGATAGTTGACTAAAGGAATAGTGAGCGTCAAAACCATCCTTAAGAGTGTCATTATGAAGATATGAAACTTTCTTTGCGTCGTTATTCACCATTTGCGGCGCTACGGGATGCCTACTATAATTTCTGACGCGGTTCTCCCACAGATGTCGACGGCATGCCGAAATTCATCGAGAAAATCATTACTGCCTGTATAACTCTCTCCTACAGTCACCAATGTGACAAAAATAATCCCTGAGCAGAGGTAATCCGCTTCTTACGTGCGCTTGCAAAAAAATGACACCGTGAAAAACATAGTTACTCCCCTTTCTTAATTACTCGTACTCTTTTCACATCCATTTCATGATCAAGCGATTCACTTCCGAAAATTTGTGCCGCTTCATTGTACCTGTAACTTCGAGGCACATTTTCAATATTCACCCAATCATTCTTAATTTCATCTTTTCTTCGGAAGCCCCCAAAATATTCCTCTGGCCTTATGATTGTCTATTGACGACATTGCCAGCCTCAGTGGTAGTGGAGTAAAGTCCTCATTTGCCAACCCAATGGTCGCGGGTACGACTTCCGTCTTGATGGTCCTCGAAATCGGTATCCCAGATTTTTCCCCGCCTAGGGCATATTTTTATGTGACCGTACGTTATTTTTTGGTAATGATATCCAAATGAAAGGCCCTGCTTTCTATTTTCGTTTTTTTGTGGAAAAAAAAAGTCAAAAAATAAAGGCATCATGCGAAAAACCACGACACGGAGTGGCCTAAAATATTCTTTTCAACCGAGTGAGCTTTAATGCGAAAGGGATGGAGAGATAGACATGTATCGAAGCGTAACTGGAAGGTAAATATGAATTTTTAATGATTTTCAGAAAATTCTCTACTTTTTAATCCCCCAAATGATTCTGCCATTATTTTCCTTCCCGTATACCAGTTTATTTACGAAAAAATGAGCGTAATGCTCGAGTGTAGTCGCCTCGAATGCTCTTTTCAATTGAGCGTGGTTGGCGAGACAGACAGACATGCGCACTCACACGAGAGTTTTCGTTCCTCTTCAATCGCTGCTCGCTTCACTCTCTCAGAGAACTGCTCCGCTCGGCTCGCCTTCCGCCCGCCTAAGCAGCGAAAAGCGAGCGAGGCGACGTTTCCACGATCGATCTGTCAGTAAACATCCGCCCCGAGCAATCAATTTAGAGCTTCGATGGTCCAAGAGAGATGTGTGTGTGTCTCTCTCCCCCTCCCTCTCATTCCCATTTTCCTCCCTCCTCCCCATCAAAGTCTCCTCAATCCTCCTTTTTCATTACGTGATCCCTTGACTCGACTGTTTCGAACTCTTTCCGAGAGGATTGTCATCTGCGCCTGAGTCCTGTCAATCTCGAGCGGATCCAGGTGATGATTGTCGTGGTACAATGGGGCACGGTGGCGCGTAGATGGGCCAGTCGTGACCGAGGTGGGAACAGGAGACATTCCAATCAGCTAGAATTGAGCGGTAGTCTTTAGGAACAAGACACAAAAATCTCATAATTGTTATTTTTTGGGGGTTTATCAACAGGTAAAGGTAGGTCTAAATAGAGGAGGAAAAATATCCAATATCTTTCGTAGCCACAGAGTCTTAAGCCATTTTTACACGGGGCCAGTTTTTTGCAAAAATAAACTGAATTTTTTTCTCAATCTGGCGTAGAATAACAATTAAAGATAGAGCAGGGGTTATTTTGCCAACTCACTTTCGTGCATTCGCGCATGTATTCTGTCAGTTAACTGCTTTACAAAATGCAATTTAAGAATGCACGTTCGTACGTATATCAACTTGTGCAATTACGTGCGCCGTGTAAAAGGAGCTTTACACGATTTCACACATCAGCTTGGCATACATCCTACCTCTATTCGACCCATATATAAAACATTTTGTCTTACTTCCTTTTCCCAGCTTACACAGCATCCTCCACTTTATCATGGCCATGAGTCGATCGCCTGACGGTACCTGTTATATGGCGAACGTGGGAATATGCTAACTATCATATGACTAACTACCTATATGCATGCTTGATCGCATCTTTGCTATGTAGAAAACATGCGATCAAGCATGTAGGAAATGAGAAGAACCATCAGGATGAGGATCAAGGTGCATAATACCACAGTTCGACTGGATAGGGATCTTTGGAAAACAAAAAATAGGAACAGCGACTTCAGCTGAGACGAAGGACAAAATATTAGTGAGTTTTTGCTACATGTGCTTTCTAAAACATTATAACATGCAGAAGGCTCTACACCAATTTCCCCTCCCTCCTATCTTGGTAATGTATATTTTTATGCGCAAAAAAGGCATCACTCAAATGCCCTGAGGAAATCTTCGGCGAAGGAAATGAAACGTTGTTGGTTTTTTTAAATCATGATATGGGCAATCCCAAAAGAACAGTTCTTTACTAGCACTAAAGCGTCAACGGGAGAGGGGTACAGGTCTCTCTCAAAAACTGCCCTTAAAACAAGTTCTCTCCAAAAGTACGAGTGAGAAACAGGAGGTACTCGGTAACAAACGAGTATATTGAATAAACCGCAAATGAAATACTTATTTTTCACCGGCTTAAGAATTACAAACAGAATATTGCAAGGGTCAACCTGTCTTCTGACTTCAAAACTCAGCAATATATCACCAATTTTAAGATAGTGCCGGACAAACAGCTCGGCATGTGCACACCACGACGATCCCCAACGAAAGAGAGCGAGGAGTCAGGTGCGCCGTAGGGGGGGAGGTTATTCGGCAAGTTTGAAGGTGGAATGAGTGAGCTAGGGAGTAGAGGCGAGTCATACCCTCGGAGGGGAGGTTTCGGTAAGGTTAAAGAGTGGAATTTTGTGAGGGGGTTAATGGAATATAGGCGATCGGTAGCCTTGGAGGGGGGGAAGGTAGTGGAATGAGTACACACATGCTGTGTAGGATTTCATTTAGAGCTTAGGGAACTGTTTTTCGCCTCCAATAGCGGAATGCAAGATTTTGCCTTTGTGCCATGATTTTCTGCCTTATCGTCCTCGTAGTCTTCTGGCGCTAACTGCTATTTAAATGAGAGAGGACCTGGCGAGGGAACGGTGCGGCAGGAATTTGGCGGCAGGAATTGCTGGCAGGAGACACTGAGTCATGGATATCGATGGATGTCTCGATATCCATCCATGTTTTGGGGTAAAATGTAGATGTAGATGTAGTGGGCGAGGAAAGATAATCTCTGAACGAAATCCGGGATAGGCTGGATAAGTGGCTGGAGGAAGGGATTAGGAGCGATTGGTTGCTCTAAAGTGGAGGAAAGAATGTTGGGAAAACGGAGAAGGGGAAGAGGGAGAATAGGTTTCATGGACGAGATGAGGAAAGGATCGTATACTGAGACAAAAAAGGAAATACTAGGGGTTGATAAGTGAGAAAAACCGGGAGATTCTTTGACTCTGAACAAAACCTATCTTTTACTGTTAGAATATTATTTAAAAAACCTTTGTTCTACTTCTCACGAAGGGAAGCATTGAATAATTCGCCGTGTATCTCCGGGTCGACGAATACCGTCATTTTGTCTGACTGAACAGTCGTTTGATGGTTTTTTTTACTGCACTCACTCTTGTGGAAATCATCGCAAAGGGTCGTTCTGGATAGGAGCGGGTCAAGGCCAACTTATACCAATTGTTGTGGGTAGTCGTCCACAATTTCAGGTAAGTGGCGCCATTTCCTTTCCCTGAGGCAGTTTCACTGCTCAGAAAATGGCACCGCATGGATTTAAATTGTAGAGAGGCATCGTTCCTGGAGGAAATCAGTCAGATACCCTCTTAGGTTACGACGCCACCTTTATGTAATCCCCATATAGTAATACATAGGAAGTCGGGCTATTGGGTTGTATTTCGCTGCTAGAAACGACCACCCGAAAATAACTTGACCTACCGCCGGTTTATTTCTACACCCTCGTAAAATATTCAGTCAACTAATTGGGAAACGCAGTTGTTCACATAAATGCTGATTTAAATCTCGTCTCAGACAAACATATACATCTACATACTACCCTACGAGCCGCCGCATGGGCATGTGGAAGGGGGTGTTAGGTCACCAATCGTGTAAATATGTAAGGGATAAGATTTTGGGAGGTGAAATGGTGACGTGTATTATAGGAGTGTATTTCATGGAGCTCAGTTTTTATTGTGGTTGCTAATTTTGCGCGGAAAGAACGAGTTTTGTACCTATATGTTGGGTAATGTATCTCTCTTATTTTATCGCTTTTGTCAGGCCAAGAAATGTAGTGAGGCGTCCTGATAATATTCTATGTATCGCTCTGAAGCACATCAGCTTTAAATTTCACAAGCAACCTAAGCCTACCGTGTAGCCTCCGAGTCTCTAGGGTCTCCCACCTTAATCTCTCTAAAAGTTGTGAGACGCTATATGTACGCTCGTAGCAGTTTTTATCGAAGCGCGCTGATTTCCTTTGTATTTTATTAATTTTTTTAGTCAAATCTATTTGACCAAGGTCCCAAATGCTCGCAGCGTATTCAAGGTGTGGCCTAATCAGAGCGAAATAACATCTCTCCTTGACTCTTTCATCTGAGGACCTTCCTATTATACTATACGCTTAAAGGCCTCTTTACGCGGTACATTTTATCGTGCAAACGAATGTATCATAGAATGTACAAGAAACTGAATGGAATTAGAGCCGGTTCTATTTTCTTTAAGTAATTCAGACAATCATACAATTTGCCGCTTTACACGGTACAATTTCCTTCATGAAGGAATTCGTTCATTCGTTTGTACAATAAAATGTACCGTATAAAGCGGCCTTAACCAAACCTAGTATCTTTAATAATGTGCCTCATATATTTTGTATGTGTGTTCACCACGATATATCAGAAGTTAAGGTAATTTCAAGATATGTTACTTTATCTGAATATTTTATGTTTAAATGGTTCCCACATGATTCCCTTGTCTCGTGTTTATCAATATCGATTTCAAGATGCAAAACGAGTCCTAATATTAGATAGAAGCTCTACTGCGTTACAGTATTCACACATTAATTATCACAATAATAAATAAATACTTTGTAATGCTCCCTCCTCTTTCTCTCCTGATCGGTTTCTAAGCTTTTCACACCTTTATCAAAGGTAGGTCACAGTTAGTTCCAAATTTCTGCTCTCAAGAATCAGCCAAGGAAATAACGCCTATTGCCATCCTAGGTAATCTGCTGGGGGCAACGAAAGTCATACGAAAACATCGTTAACTAATTCCAGTGAGTTTTCTCAGAATTCGTGTAGTGGACGACTCTAATCTATTGGTGATAGATGGGTAGATATTATTGGAAAAATGTACTTCGCGGAATGACAGAAGAGTTGAGAATCAATAAAAGATACTAGCATTGATTTAAGCATTGGAGTTAGCATCTTGCCCTGGCGAGAAATTGGCGAAAAGTACACAGCTATATGTCCCATTTTTTGCCCTGAGTTTTACACCTCAAGTAATCCCCTAATGGAATCAATGCATCAGTTCCATTAGGGGATGAGGGTTTCGCTCTGTAGGGAATGGGATGCCGCTGAAAAATCTCGTTGTCATTTCAACCAGGACTCACAGGATATGGATTCAGTTCTTCCAGACCTTCTCAGTCCCATATTATGTATGTCTTTAACAAAGCTGTTAGTCTCGAGTATTCCCAGCTGGTTTATTCTTATGGAAAGCATACGATTCAGTACGTGAAGTAAACGGAAGCGCCAGAGGCGTTCAATTAAGACACGAGCTAAGGCTCGAGGGATACCTGATTTTCCGAACCAGTCCGCGACTGATACTGTCCGAATTGAAATGGTACAGATGTTGCTTGTAATGATGATGAGAGTACGCGCATACTTTTAGTTTTTCAATGAAGTCATAATAAACATATGGTTCCGGTATCGAGCCTCTTTTGAATTTTCAGTTATATCGATTATTCATGCACCAAATTAATTGACGTACATGTTTGTAATAAATTCATCCTTATCATTCTCTGATCATCAATTCTATGAATCACTAATTTGAATAGTAATCTATTCGCCAATGGGCCAATGTGCCTTAACTAACGTACGCATGAAGTATTTATCTATCATGAACATTCGAAACACGGGTATATCGATCGATATTACGAACATGTTGTATCGCGATATCATTAGCCGTCGGACGCATCACCATCGGACGATACGTATAGTGCCAGCACTAGAAGATATGCTAAGTCCATCGGTCTTCCTCGGTCGTAATCAGGCTATTTTTGACTCCGCACCACCCCGTTAGGGAACGGCGTGAACGTATTTGGGTTATATTTAGAGCCACATCTGTTACCGCGATCAGAGAATCCACACCCCACGAATATTGATACGCATACAACGCAGCCCCTCAATTTTTGCTGAGCCCTGCTTCCTCCTCTCATGGCCATTTCACCTTTTCGCACCATTTTCAAGTTCTCTGAGCCTTCCGCCCTTCGTACGGCTTAAGCTCTCCGAGCACGCTATATATATGCGCAAACAGCCCATCCCCCCCATCTGGGATAACATAAAAAAATGGGTCTCCCTCCTGTACCGTTAGCCTTTATTGCTCTTTTCCCCCAAATATCACGCATCCCGCCGGCTTCCTATATATATTTATTTTCCCTCCATCTGCTTTCCGCTCGCTCATCCCACATTTTTGCTGCTACCGCTCCTCTCTCCTTGGAATCTTATATCCCGTCCTCTGCTACTTCTCGTTATCTCTTTACTCTTTGCCCCATGGCTCAAAATTTACCGTAGAAAGCCTCCTTTTATGGGCAATCTTCGGCTTCCTCGACGACGAGTTGACGTGATTTCAGTCCTTCGCTGATTATGCGGAGGTCGCGAGTTCGTCTCTTTCTTGTGTGGGTTTTTCAGTATCCATGGGGGTGTGCGCTCGGTCGTCTGTTGTTCATAAAAAGCTTCCGATTTACATTCCCGTGTACAGAGACTGCTTTGGGGATTGATAAAATTCAACAAATAAGTTCCTTTTTGCGGTTTTCTCCCATTCATTTGCTTCTTATTATTCTGCGATCCGATGAATTTTTAGTGACCCGGTTTCTATAAAATAACTATGCTAGCGTGTGAAAATACTGTTCACCTTCAATTACTAGCAACGTTTGGTTGAAAATCGTAATTAATAAAGTCTTTCCTTTGTATTTTATTAATTTTTAAAATAACATTCACCATGGTATAAAGTCGCTTATTGTCCTATCATGCTTTGAGAGCACTAAAAAAATCATCGCCATCCCCGCCATCGCAGTTACTGCCGGGTCAACGAAAGAACATATCGTTTTCTTAAATGCAGCGTATATAAACCCTTTTTTATGCATCAATGCATTTAATCCAATTTATTCTTGGTTGTGAACTCGTTAACACCGTTTGTTTTAATACCAGATATCTGGGTATCTTAAAGTGGTAGTACAATGTACAACCACTTTAAGATAGAATGTACATGGTCCTTAAACCGTTAAAAAAATTTTATATTTCCTCACCATTGCTTGTTCTGAAAGAGGAATTAAGGGCCCTGCATGAAGTTATATGAACGGGCTTATATTTTATGAATTAAAAAAATCTTTCCTAAGCTTCGTTGAATGCTAAATTGTTAATGTGAGAATAAATAGGATGAAGATCATAGTGTATAGCTACGAAGGGGCTAGCACGCACTAGCCCCCTCACCACATTTTTCATCTGAACTAACCAACAGTTGTCCATTTTAACTTCACAATAAACTTGAATACTTAAAATTGTAGCCTCAAGATTGTTCTTCAAAACGGTACTAAATTGAATAACTAAATAAAGTTGGTGAACTATCGGTAAACAAGGATATAAGCTAGAATAAATGTTACAAACCGGTTCAAAAAATACACGGTGCAAGTTTTTTTTCCCAAATGCAGGCAAGTAGCCAAGTGGCGGTGTGTTTGAGCGAAGGGAACTGGTGGATGCCAGACAGTTTCAATGCGCTCGCTTACTTAGTTGCCAAACTATCCTCAATGTACGGACGTACTCCTGTACCAAAATAGCCCCCGTCTCTTCTACCTGGGGAGAATCACAATATATCAAGGCTGGTAATGCAGATTCACCAGAAAAACACAGTATCTTTAGTGAACTCATTCAAACTCGTCCAGTAAAAGTCATTGCAATGGGCCAACACTTCTAAGTGCACAAATTGCTCAAAAACCATGAAAATAATAGGATATTTTTCCAATGAAAAAGTTCAATAAATTACTGCTTTTCTCTGATTAAGGCCACATCTTGCAGATTCCACGATTCCAAGATTTAATGACCGAAATAAATAAAATACCTAAGTAAGCCTCAAGCTTTCTAAAAAAAACTGCTACGAGCGAACAGAAAAAGCAATGCATATGATTGAAGGATTAGGCTGGGAGCCATTATAAACTCGGAGGTAACAGGCTAGGCTCAGGTTACTATAAAAATTTAGACTTAGTGAGTTTAATGATGACGCAGATAGTATTATTTTGACCAACGTTACATCTTGAGAACTGATAGAGGTGACAAAACAATAGAGACACTATTCTCATCTAATAGGCACAAAAAATTTCTCTTCTCATGTCCCATTAGTGGTTATAACAGTAAATAACAGAGTTGGACACCGTGACATTCAGTTAACATTTACTTTATTTTTGTATTTTCCCCTTCCGATTTCCCTTTTCCTATTCCTTTCCCCTTTCGTGACTCGTGTCTCTATGCCACCTGTCCGGCCCCATCAGCGGCTTGTAGGATTATATGTGGATGCAATTACAATATTCAATCATGAACCCCCGTAAGAATTCCGGCACTGGTAGAGATAGTTCTGTTTTTTTTTATTCCGTATCCCAGCTTGTGTGCCAATAGATAAGTGCTTATAGTAAAGTAAGTAGGTGCTTGGCCCGTAAGATGGGACGTGAAAGAGTATGGACTTCTCATCGCCTTCCGTTAAGAGTCAGTAAATGCAAACACTAGGTTTTTCTTTCCCTTTCTATTGTTACCATTGCCACCTCCGTCATTATTAAATGCATAGTACCATAACATTCCATCATGATATGAAGTATCAGCGATTGAAATCCATCTGATGAATTGAAGCACGCTCATGTTATATTTTGATTATCGTCTTTCTAAGGGTAATGGCTGAATTATATCAAATATTTTAAAATGAACGGTTGGCCTCCTTTGCCCTACTGGCGTATGCCAGCATGTATACACTACTCGCGTGGCTTTAGCCGAGAGAATATCTTGCGGCTCCAAATACCGAGAGAATATAAATTTTGACCCCATTACGAGGTCGAAAAATTCCTTCCCTCAGCCTTTTTTATTTTTTTCTCGGGAACTTAATGTTTTCTCTGATGCCTTCCGTAAAAAGCACGAGCGAAGACTCTCTCAATTTGTGAGATTCTTTGCATTCTTTCCGTGGGCTGTCTTCCTCATTTTACGAAATAAGTTCCGGACCCTCTAGGGCGTACCGTGCATTAGAAGTGGCAGCTCTGGGTTTTAAAGGTACATTTTGGGAGTATGTATGAGCGGAAGGACCTCTTGAATCTACGATTTTTTGGGGAACTGAAGGAGAACATGTCTCGGGGTTATTTGTGTAGAAACAAAATGATACTCCCTCTTTCCCTCTTTCTCACTTTCTCTAAATTTTATTTTAAGAGTGTTTACCCAATATTTCTTTAGTATTCCAAGGAAAACAATGCTCTTTTCAGGTGGTAAAAAAATGTGAGCCCATCTCCTTTGAGAGACAAATATCTTTTCCTCGAAAAATTTTCCTACCCTTTCTCAGGCCCAACAACCAAAAATAAAATAATATTGGGACGCCATATTTTTTCGATTCTGTTGCACGAACAATTTTCTAGTGAATTAGGAAGAGCTCGGATAGTCGTAAAATCTTGAAATCTCCAGAGATTCCCCGGCCCCTAAATTCTCCCGAGGTGTTATTTCGACAAAAAAAATTGCGAACCATTAAAGATATTGCGCCTGAGTGTGCTACTTCCATCGTTTTCCTACTGTAAAAAGTCTCTTTGTGAGTCTCATTTCTGCAGTTAGTTGTCTACTATATCAGGTTCCCACTTTTACAGAGCCTAGAATTTTATGGCGCTGAGCTCTGTGAGGAAACATCACCGTCGTCACCTCATCCTGTCACCTTATTTCTCCTTAGAATACTCGACGTTGGCGCTCTCTCGCGGCGCCGTTCAGTGATAATCGTAAAAAAACCTTTTACCGTCATCCATTGCCAAGTATGGCTCCCATTTTAGCGTCCGATCTCGGTTTATGGCATTGAAATCATTTTCCCCATCACTGACTGGCGTGTTAGAGGCACTCAGCTTGTGTTAGTATTTCACTCTTAAAGGGTTGCCGAGTTATCGCATAAATGGGGTACTTTTTCACGCCGTACATCGCATGGTAGGTCGCGAGAAATGTAGTCGAAGGACAAACAGAGAGAAGGTGACGTCGACACGACCCTACTCTCTCCCATAAGAAGGGCTTTAAAGGGTGCAAACTTCGTGGGATCATCTCTCACTAGAGCGGTGAATCACAGTGAAGGGTCCTTTTCGAGTAGTTCGAAGCGGGTGAAGTGTGGCCATCTCTGACTCTAAGCTCCCCCTCCCTACGTCATGGAATAATGAGACGAGGGTCCTCGGAGCAATGGACTCCACGCTGCCCGTCACTCACTGACAAGTTAGCCTTGGATTATCCTCCGATGCAACTTGTCACCATTTCCTCCGCCATACTCAAAGAGGCTCTACGGCGTTATCCGAGGAGAAACCTGTAGCTTTCGATGTGTCCCTCAATCCCATGAGGACCTTCTCGAGTTGAATCGAAGAGGGACTCTATCGTTTCATGAATGTGGGAACATATTAGCTCATCTTGCTTTCCATTTGCTCATAGTATTGGTTCAGGTTTTCGCGGTTCAATATCATGGGAAAAACTATTTGCCTCCCTGTAAATTACAATTTAAATGTCTTAGTGTTGACTCCTGCCAATGGCACTAGCGAGAAATGTGGAGGGTAATTTAATGAAATGTATCATTTTAGGAAAATATATTATGAAGTTATTGTTTAAAATATATATGCGGTTTTTTTTATTCTTTATGAGATTAATCAGGTAATTATAATATAAGAATTTTAAACGTCTAAAAAAATTGTTACTATATTTGTGCACTAAAGTTGAACAATTTTTGCGCATGAGCCGATGTATCTGCCCGCCTCACTTTTCACCCGAGATGCAAAATCCCATATATCGGCCCGCCGCACAAAGAGGGTTAATCTGCATTCCGTTTGGTACGTTACCTTTTTCAGTTACCTTTTAATATAGCATATTCATCTGCCGTAATCCACACAGACGAATCACATCAACGTGGCTGTCGAGAATCCAATCATATTAGTAAATCAACGCTCTGATTTCATGCCAGGATAGGTTGGCAGAGTTATAACCAAATCTTCGACAGCTACAATGAAGTAACCACCATTTAATTGATAACTCCTAAACTTCGCAGGCTTCAAAATGGATTCTATATTCATGATTCCTAGTTATCTATTAATTACCATAAATAAACCCAGTCAGTGATCTCTATCAGGATGAATTTCATTGCTGTATGTAATTATATCACATAAAGTCGAACCGGATGAATCACGATGGAAATATAGCTTGGGATGGGAGATTAGTTGAACATGCTGGAGACACTTTGAGCTGAAGTATGAATAACTTAAAGGTTTATTCATGCGTATTAGGTTTTTCCATTTGCAAAAAAATAATGTGGCGTCTGCCATGCACCGTCAGCGGGGGAACACTTGAGTTTTTACCTTGAGTTCGTGCAATCTGGTGGGACAGACCCAATAAGCACATTCACTTTGCCCTTGAAAATGTAGCTTGAACCAGTATATCCCAGCATTGTTCTTTCCATTCGTTCATTCAGATATGTTCTCGATTAAAAAGAAAGAGAGAAGTTTCAATGCATATTTTATTCTCTATTTCCTATCGAAAATTTCTTGAAATTTTGTTCCTTTATAGTGAAGAGAATACTTTTATGTTACGCTCCCGATAATAATCATGCAGCAAAATGGTTCTACCGCACTGCTGAGAGCAGTAACACAAAGAATTGTACGCACACACAGCGTTGGAAATACAGCAAAAAATGTTAAGTCATACGCAAGTAAATCAGGTCAAAGAAATGCGTGCAGATTGGAAAATGACACCGTAGATGTAGCCCAGACTGTGAACTAGAAGTTAGAGTATTATTTTTACAGTGCTTACGCTGAAAGTAATTACTCTTTTTTGTAAAGCCCTCTATTTTACTAAAATATCCAAAAACATACTGCGATTAAACTGCATCGTTTAAACGGAATAATCTCAGAGTACCTACACCCAGAGTAGCCAAAAACGACAATGACTGTCATAAATTTTTGTCCAACACGTCATTGTTATTGCATTCCTGCCATTGGCAATCGAGCAGTGGTTAATGATAGTAGAGGTAACTATTATTTTTCTTTTATTTTCAAGAATCTTGGAAATATGTAAATTGCCAGTAGTTCTTAAAAAGTGAAGGATTACCAAATTTACCGATGAGCTCGATTTAAACCGGAGTTACCGCCCCCTCTAATCTTTAAACTAATACCGGAAAAGAAAAACTATGCAAATTTCACTTAGAAAAAATTTAATGCACGACCCGGTTTTCAACACATTATGTCATCTCAGATGAGATGTTTTCTCTAAGTGAAATTTGCATACTTTTTCTTTTCCAACATGGAAAAATTGCACATCATTCACCCTGAAACTGTACGGTTTGTTTAAACTTCTACTTTATGCTAGGCTCTACTGGAAAAGTTTCCTCAGTTTTCCCTTTTGTACCATTTTGCAGCATATATATAGAGTTCCACACGAACAAACGTTTGTGAGGAGTTCAAACTTCACGAAAAAAAAATGAGTTCCGTAATTGCGCGCATCATAATCATGGCCTAAAATAGTATACAAAGCAACCTGAGCAACCTATTTGGGATCTAGGTAGGTCTAATATGTTCTGTAATGGGTGTTATGGCGCTTCGTTTAACGCAATCAAACCTATTTGGCACTTTCTCCTGTTGGACTGTCTCGTAAAACATAACGCTCCCCCAAATGATTCGAAAGCGATTTGATGCCACCAGTCGTAAAACGTGCGAAAACCGGAAACCACGGAAGCTTTGCCACGCTGCAGGGATTCGTCTCTCGGCGAGGAGATAGCGCGCACATTACATTAAGATGGCTGTGATTGAGCAAGGTGATGACGCTTGGCAATAAATCGTACGGAAGCCAACTTCGTCATTCCTCCTATCTCAGTTAGTGTCTCGTATTCCAAGCCTCATCCATCTCTACCCATGTCATTCGCCACGTCTACATCATTTTGAACGAGTAAGAGTTGCCGGTGGAATCCAGGGATCTGAACGGAGCGAGTTTTATTATGAATTCTTTCGAGAGGAACATTCCTCCCATTTTTTTCGAGATAAAAAATATCGAGTTCTGATTTCTAAGAGCTGCAGCTCCTCATATTTCTTCCGATAAAACAGAAAGGAAAGGATAGCCTCTCTAAACCGGCCATGTGAATAAATATATAAGCAATCCTTTTTTATTATTGCGTGTTTCATTTTCCTTACGAAATTTTCCTCACAAATTTGGAGTTTAACTAAATCTTCGAGTACAATTACAACATAACAGCCGAAAACAGTAGACTTTGGAAAATGAAATTGTGAAAAAACACAATTCTTTGTTCCCTTAATAACGGAAATACCAAATAATTTGACGGTCATATGAATATTTATTATTACAAGAATATATATTTGATAGCTGATAATAATTACTGATATGCTTGGGTACTAAATCATAAAATTTTTCCTTTAACTGGCATCGTTATCAATCTGCTCTCAACGTAAGGCGTCCAATGGATTGTAGTTTAACGTTCAATGATATTACTGACGGAGTCGCACTTTCATTGCTAATAATGCGCGTGAGTTATTAGTTCAATAAAGCTATTCTCTAACATTTTTAGAACTTGTAAAGAAAACATTGGTATAAAAAACATATGTCCCATCCGAGAAATTCAATCACATCGCCTCCAAGGCACAGTAACGGTAGATTTCTCTCTTTAGCGACGTTTTACTGATGAAAGACGTCGAATACAACATGTAGGCCTACATGTCTTTTCTTTCACTATTATTATCGACAAATGTTGAATAGCTTGTCTTAAAAAGTTACAGAATAGCATTGCAGGTCTCCATTTAAAATTCGTCTCAGCTTCCGCTCTTTTAATGCAGTATGTACTCTTAATTATTTCTGAGTCGACCGGAGAGTCGGATATGGTTCTTAACTTTAATTCCTGGGATGGGGGAAATTTTTAATGATTCCAAATTGAACGCAGAATCCTCCATCTACCTTTTTGAATCTCGGTTTTGAGTCTACCAATGCTTTCAAACAAAAAAAATAGTTTTACTAAAGTGATTTAAATAGTGATGATTTTTCCTTCAATTTCTAATGGCATTGTAAAAACTCTTTCGGAAGTGGAACATAAAATCGTCCGATACGGATATGATTGGAGAGTGTGATATGTTAGTTCCAAATGCTAATATTATCCCTCGAAGGTATATATTTTTTTGTAATTGAAGTAAAACCCTGTTGAAATTCTCCATGCTGCGATGGACTAGAATTTTTACCTGACGGAAAGCATCAAAATTGTGCAAGTTGGAGTAATATGCAGCATGTCAATGAGGTGAAAATCTTATCATCTGTACTCTGGGCTGGTGAAGAGCATGGATTTAGCGTAATCCGTTCTGATTTTTTAGCATGAAAACGTGCACACACTCTCTTACTCTAGGTAGTGAAAAAACCTATCCAGGTGAATTTCAAGCTCGTCACTCGCCAATCAGCCAGGATTAGCTGAAGAGATCTCCGTCGCCAGTGAGACTGGTATTATATCAAAGCCAGCATAACCTATGCAACGGAGGCTAGTTTTTATTCAACTTTTATCCCATCATCGAGTCTGTGCTCTCATACTCCATTGAATATCTGCTTAAGTCACATGCCATGTTCACCCCTACACCTTTCACCGAATAGTGGCTTTCCATGGCAGTTAGCATGAATTCTGAACACAACTGAAGCATTTAATTCCTGGAAAAAGAATAATTCTCCTCATTTTACTAACCCAACTCAGGTCAGCGAATTAAAGAGCAAAGTAAAAGTGAAATACATCGTAATCTCTCCCTTTAGGTAATTATGTTCGGGAAATAACTTATGAAGGTATATTTAAATTGAGATATGCTAAAATTTTTCCGGGCAATTATGAGGATTAAGTTGGAACTTTATGATATTCGTGGAATTACATATGTCCAACTTCTCTTGGGGAACTTTGTCATTTCTCTCATGCTAGACCTAATTTAAAAAAAAAGGTTCCAGTATGTGGGTTCCTTACTCGCGTGTGCAATTTTGTTTTATATTTTGTATGTCTGAAATTTTGGGCTAATGTTTGCATGTTAGTTTAATCGTAATGGTTTGTTAACGTAGCACTATATTTAGTCAAATTTATATTGATGCTATGACAGTTTCTTTGGTGGGTGGTCTACACCTGGTGTTGTGTAACCTCTGCCGACACGGTGGCTTGCAGGTTATGGAGTAACTGTAGCCGTAACAGTTTCCTGTTATTATTCTGGTCCTCCTATCGTAAAGTGGGTATCATATTGGTTCAGAGAATTTTGATGAAAAAGAAGGTACCTTTTTCAAAATAAATTAGATATTCTGATCTCGAGTCTAATCGTATTCCATGTACAAATTGCGATATTTCTGGGATAAAAGAAGTTTGAGTTAATGACACTCAGTCTTTCTTTTACTCATACACCCTAGTAATAAATTCTTCAATAATAGTAAACGCATCTTGCAATAAATAAATACAGCAATCTAGGATACCACTAAAAAATAAGAATTTTGATATGAGTAAGTATAAGTAAATAATAATAAGTAAGCTTTGCTCGGTACACTGAATGAAATAGTTATTATAAAATTCGAAATTGGAAGTTTTTCTTATTTGATTCAATATTTTAACCATTTTTATATTTTATCATATACTGCCGGAAGGTATCCGTTGAAATTCAACGGGTGTGAAAAACGTTCAACTTATTTTATTAGAAAATCACAAAGCCTGAATAATACTGTCAGCGTGGCCATTTGAGGAGTTCGTAACCTATCTTGCACGCTGTGTTCATTATAGTAGGCATGCTAACTGTTTTCCAGGTGCTCGTAGAGATGAGTGACTTTTGATCCCCTTTCATGCGCAGGAAAGCAAAAAATAGACCATGCAGACTCATTACTCTCATACTTAAATAGTACCCAGGGTCATAGATGGTCACCTCGTCCCTCCGGCTCTCTTGAGCCGTCTACTGAGTGAATCAACACCTTGATCGCTTCCTTGTGTTCATACATATATTTGCATTCAATGACGTATTTGAGTTGCGCTATTCAACTTTGAGATGTGAGTTGAGTACCTTAATCAGGTCGGAGAGTATGGTACAATCCAGTGGTTGACAACTTCAAAAGAAGCTTTTGCAGCGGCGGCCTTGTTTATTTGACCTGTGAATGCTCCGTCACCCGGAGCGCCTTCGGCGTAAAGGGTAGCCATAATCATGGGTTTCAGTTACTAAATGAAAAATCTATGGTGATTCTTATTGCACTTCCCAATTTTTATGCACGAGGTGACCATCTATGACCATCTTCAGGAGATTCATTAGATCGCTGGTGGTCATGTCCTTGTTCTAATAGCATTCAAGTCTAATCTTTGTCGTTTTTCTTGCGAGGGCTCATTTTCTCACAAAGAAGACATTCTTCTTGCTTTAGAAGATTTTTTTCGTAAGATGTCGTTCATTGAGCAGAATTTCCAATTCTTATTTCGGGTATGAAGCATGAAATGACTCATAATTTCCCCCATCTTAAGACATTGAAGTTTCGAAATGGTTTTTTTTTTCACCTCCATGGAAATATAAATCCCTGCAGAGAAGAATGTTTTTCAGAGGAAATCCGATCCCTACTTGAGTGTCTTGTGGAGGGCACATCAAGTACAGTACTCCGTCTGTTGGATGAGACGTTAAACCGTGGTCCCCTTGGCGCCTTTTGTTAAGAGCAGGCTAATGCCGACGCCGGGTTTGTATCCACCCTTCCTCCCTTGCCTATCCCCTATGGCGCAAATGACCTTACCTGACGGTCGCCTCCCAAAAATCCAATCCAATCCTTTTTTCTGAGTAAGACCCGTTTGTCTCGGTCAAATCATGTAACCAAAATTTAACTAGCTTCTCAATAACATAATATCTGAAATTTTTTCCATGCATCATTTTCTGGTGGCGATATAGTAATCCATTAATATCGACACAAATTTATCAGCGAATTGTTTATATTCAAGAGATGAGCCGTCAATAACGGCATTCCTCTTCTCCGCGAAGGAGTCGTTCTCTTCGATTGTCACTCCTCTTCACAACCTGATCCGTTCCAAGAACAGCTCATCCCTATCTTGCGCCCAAAAACAAGCATAGCTTTACTAATACTCCCGCAAATAAATAAATAATTTAGAAGCAATATGGTTGGATCTTTGAGATGGATGGAGAGAGCGTTTTCTATGGTTGTCAATACTAAAAGCTGTGGCGTGGGCGTGGCCTATCTGCCATCTTTGTTCACCTTGACTGTCCTTCAGGGCTTATGGGCTGACGCACTAATTTTGCAATTTTACGATGTATTCCATCGATAACTTACTAGAAATCAACGTGCACTAACGTACCTCTTCAATGCGCATTTGCCTTAAATATTCTTATTTGTTTTATTATATACATTATATATAATATTTGATATATTATTATATCAAATTCGTCGTCGTCTCTCAAAAGGCCAGGTCTCGTCGCTGTTTTTTGAGCCAATTGTCTCTAATCCATGGCTACAAGACTAATTGGGATATCATAAGCGATCTTTAATACAGTGGTATCCCTTGCCTTCTGTATTCCAATGCCGTTGACCATCTAGTAGTAGTGGTTCCTCTGCCTTTGGGGGTGATTTCTCACCCCAAGGATAATAGAGTACCCTATCCTTCTCCCCAACCGGGGAAAAGGTGTATCATTTATCCCGATGATCTTTCGATCCCCGCTTAACTTGGCCGCGTAAAGCGTTCACACCCTCACCACGTTGAGGAGTCGTGATTGTCCCGTCATTGGACGAAAGACCTTAAGGCATTTCTCAAGTCCTCTGTTCATTTAAGGAGGTGTATCCAATTATATTTTATAAATATATATACATATTATATAAAATTTGTTGAACTATAATTATATATATTATATTATGTATCATTATACAAATAATTATATTATAAAATATTGTTTATTTATTCAAATCATTGACAATCCTCGTTTTCGGTGAAAACTTTGGTAAAATCGAGTAGAATCCATGGTAACAATTAATAGTGTATGTTTCACAAGTTACTTGCCTTAAATTTCAACTAGATTGTGGATATTGTTGCTATGCATCTGCTCATTCGTCCAACCAGACGTGCTCCAACATCCAAAGGAAATTTGGTTGTCAGGCTACAGTCTGATGACATAATGCCTTCTCCTACCACATTAATAGGCTAAATGCATTGCAAAAACCGCAGATAAAATTTTCTAAGTTAGGATGGCATTATTGGTAATTGAAATATAAAAAGTTTAAGAGGGGATTTATTTTTTAATAAAATCCTCTTAATTGAATGGTGTTTTTTTAGCAAACCCAGGTTCTGAGTGTAAAGGGAAATGTAACATTTGGAAGATAAATAAAAGTCCATTTGTCATTAGAAGTCTTATGTTGCATTACGTGTAATAAATAAATAAATAAATTGTAAATGGTAGTAAAGTACAGGAAGTTAAATATTATAATTAAATTTATAACTAATTTTCAATAAGCTGTCACAACAAAAGTTATTATTAGTCAGTGGTTATCCTTTATAGTGTCCTTGTAGTTTGCGGCGATTGAAGTAGTCTCCGCCAGACGGGTGTGCGTGAGTGCAAGCGCAAGAGTAGCAAAATACCATGAGATTCATTTCCCATTGTCTCAGAAAGAACACATTTTGCAGATGAACGGGAGTTCAATTCACTATCAACAAATCAAATTAGACAAGATAAGGTGACTCATCCGTCAGTTGATTCATCGAAACCAAATAAAGTCATTTGTTAGATGCCTGACGCTGTCTTTGTTCCTCTTATACACATGGCTGACTCATTTTCTCTCTTCACTTCATCTCTCTATTCCACCTCAGCCGCGTGTGCTCTACGGCTTCATCTCCGTTCCTCCCTTTCCCTCTACATATCTCATTTCTTTTTCAACTCTCGCAAAATTCAATTTCCATTACTCCCGTCTGCGCCAGTGAGATTCGCAATTTTTATACCACTAAGTAATTTCCTCCTCTCAAAAACAGTAAAAAGATCGTTTTTCTCTCTCTCTCCCTCTCTAACCTAGATGCTAGTACGATAAATTTGTTTTAATATAATTTTAATGTTTTTGGCCCCAGTTGAAGAATGTGGAGGCAATCCATTCGTCCTATTTCATTTACATCTCAGGAAAGGGATTTGTTTTCGATCGTGGTGCCCGTATGTCCATCCACGCGTGCGAACAAACCCCTCTTCTGTTATTTCTGGTCAGCTATTTCTTTCTTCCCTCGACCGCGGTAATTCACTCCCTTCGCTTGAAGCTCCGACGCCCCATCTCCGGGGAGTCTCCGGTCATCACAGCAGATTGAGCGAGAGAGCGCACCACAGAGACTTTGCCTCAGACAGCGACACACATTTTTTTGTGAGATCACTGTTGTACGGTTATAAATTCTGAGCGCGTGCGGCGTGCAATACTGCGTTGTTTTTTTGAGTTATCGAGTAGTTCCTTGTTAAAGAGATATTTTCTCAGAACGGCTCTTGTTTACGCAATCCGAGGAAGTAATTTCAACTGTATTGTGTGCTTTGAGAGGGAAGCAGCTTCGTTTTTGTAGCGATCAGCTGACCGCCGCGGGATGTCTAATTCAAAATCATCGTATTCGAATTAGTATCTCTTGTGCGCCTCCTGGATACCCTCGGTCAATTTTAGGGACTGACTGGGAGAGGGGGGATTCAGGGGGGAAGAATATGGTATAATAAAACTGACATCCCTAAAATGTAGGGTTTTCAGTATTGGGGCGAAATGATCTCTACCACAGATTATAGAAGGGAGCAGATGGATCCATACACAACGAAAGCAAAGGGGGATATTAGGGCAGTTAAAAATGCGCATTTGAAAGGCTCAGTGGCGTGGTTAAGACGCTAAACACATAAGTACCAGTCGCGTTACCGCAATAATTTATCAATAAATATGCAAAATGGAATTAATTTATTAAGAAGATCCACATCATTCATAAAATTAACGGACCAATTACTTGCGTTTATCATGTTAAGTGAATGAATCACCATCACTTCAAATCAATCCGAAGATCGAGTTTAACAGCTTTCCACTACACTCCCCCCTGTGAATAGCTTCATGCCTACATAATTATTTACTTTGACGTCCGTCGTGATTTACTTAGTGTATTCCGTTCTTGGTTTTTCTCCATTGCTTTATTATTATTACATTACATATATTTCTCCGTCCAATATCATTTCCATTTGGCCGTCGTGTCTCCAAGTGTGCCCATTTAATTTATCTCTCCTTTTATGCAGAGGTCCTCGGTGCTTGTTTTCTCTTCAGTTCTTCGTGCAACTTCTTCGTTTGTAATCTTCTCCGTCCATTTTATCTTTATCTCTTCGAAAAACCACATATTGATTGCTCCCATTTTTTTCTCTGCTGTTGGTATTTTCCAGGTTCCATTGCCATATGAGGTAACTCTCTAAGTATATGTATGTATTAATAAAGTCCTTCCTTGGATCATTTTTCGTAAAAATTGGCCTCGCTTTTGTGCAACAAGAAGCCATCTATCCGCAGGTTTAATGTACGATCTATACCTTGCAGGATGGTGCGGTACGCGTATTGTTGTGTGGGGGTATACAAAATTTAACGACACGATGGCAGGAATGCACGAGATACTTTGGGAAAGGGGAACGTGGTAGAAGGTGCTGCGTCACGAATAATCTAGATTGTACGAGCAGGTTTTGATGTATTGTTCGGGTAGGGTTTTCTTAGGTGTTTGTTTGTGTATAGGTGAGACAACTAACGTGGGGCGAATGGGCGTACCAAAAGGACAATTGCCGTCAAAGGCTGAAGTATAATTATTCAAGACCGCTAATACAAACACTTCGGGGATACCCTTGTTCGTGAGAAACAGAACAATCGTTCGAGGCCAAAATTATCACCTCTCCCAACTACGTTCGAAACCAAAGGGAAATATTTCCGCAAATCCTTACGCAGAACCGATAATTTTCTTTTCACCCCCCTTTGGGTCAATGATTCGAACCCTGCAGGTAAATTTCCCAACCAAAATACAAATCTCCTTTATATTTCGAATCACCCGAGTCCCTTTCCCTCCTCTTTCAATGACCTCTGCAGAAAATGAATCCCCTTCATTGTTACCCGGTATCGCAGCAGCGAAACTTAGTGGCAGTCGCCTGCTTGACGTTAAGGAGTGTAAGGCTCGCGTGGAAAGGATTGGCAGAGGAACGGAGGAGAGAGGTCAGCATAATGAAAGGCAAAGATACCGATTCAATTGCATTATATTGGAAAGTGTCAGAAATATGAGGCATGCGTTTAACTAAAATGATCCTGATTAAAAAGCGGTGCTGCATCTAATTACGCTTACAAGAGCTCGTATCGCATCTGAGAATCTCATCAAAATTGTTTGATCGGTAGACCTCGAGAGATTTGAGTGTAAAATGAATTAAAGATTGTGCATTTTGAAGATGACAGCAAAAAAGACCATATTTGTGACCAAGGGAACCCTGATGTTCAAACTCAGTAATTACCCCACTCCCCCGAGTGATTCCAGTTCGTTAGGAATGGGATCTTATGGCTATTATTCACTAGTCACTTAAGGTAGTTGAGTGAAATATCATTTCACCGAGAAATCACTGAACTTGGAAACATTATAAAGAAAAATATCTTACCCCCCACTCAAATACCAACTTATCAGACCATTATGACACCCCTTCTCGAGATATTAGCCAGAAAATACCAGACATTTGTCTTGGGAAATTGTACATTTTTGTACTCAGTAGCGCCAGTATTAAAAAAAATTGAGGACTTTCTAACACCTAGATCTCTTCAAAAAGTTTGCAGTGTGTTGTCAGTTCAATTTTTCAACAAGTACTTAAAATAAATAGTATAGTCAACGTATAATCTTTTAAGCCTCTAAAAAATCTTCCGATGTGAAGTAATTTTAAGGCAGTTTGAGCGAAATGTCATTTTAACTAGAAATCAATGAATTGGGTCTCATTTTGAAGAAAAATGTACCACCTTTCCATTGACATAAAAAATTAACCCCTTAGCGCACTACTTCCCGACATATTTGCCAAAATTGCCAGCCATTTTACATGGGAAATGGTACGTGTACACTCCAGAGAGATCTTATTTGACAAATGAGTAATTTCTAACACCTAGATCTCGTCAAAATAGAAACGGTACATAGTTTGTAAGTTTTCTCTACTATTTTTTAATATTAATCATATTGTCATTGCAGTAAATTCTTCGGGATCACAATAAACCTTCCGTTTTGATGGAGTTTCAAACGTACCGCATAAAAAATGAGTCAAGTTGCGGACTTATACTCATAGATATTTTTATTTGATTACTGAGGATTCAAGTCATACAAAAGTATAATTCACCATATATATTGAATATTTAATTCATGCTTCCTACAGCTGCTGATATTGAAACGTAAAATTTGAATATGGTGTCTATTATGACTAGGGAGGTATCTCGCTCAAACTACCTTAATTTGGCAGTTGAACGCGGAGAAACTGCGAGAATGCGAGTACGAAAGCAGTTGCAATTTACGTGTCTTATGTTCAAGCATTCACGAGGGTATTCTAACAAGCCACCACTTTACATGATATAGTTTTCACTGCACATTATCCATGCATCAGACTGTCCAGTTAAATACATCGTGTAAAACGTCCATTCCACTGAAAAGGGTGTCCTACCCGGCAGCTGCGATGTTCCGTTTACACTATACTGCGACTTTATGGACCGCCTTTTGCTGAGATCCACTTTGGGTTTGAGGTCCTATTGTAATTCGTTGGGATAGTATGCGAGTGTGGCAGTGGTCAGCATCGTAGAATTAAGAGTCCTAATTAAAGTTCGTGGGAGAGAAGAAGCGGGGGCCCTGCTGTGGACAGGCGTTTGATGAGAGGGCAAGGAGAAGTACGGAGCTGTCCAGTAGGTGAAGTGAGAAGGGGGCCCTGACAGAGGGAAAAGAGTGACGAAGAGTCACTGCAGCAGTGATTGAAATAAAGGAATAAAGGGCGGTGTCATATTTTAGGAAAAATTGTCTCCTTAAAGAAAGCTCTGTTCATTTCCCAGCGTGTGCTGTTTAAAAAGTCTGAGCTGAAATCCTCTGGGTCAAACTTTGCATTTCTGCCAACATGTCGACGACCGTCTCGTGTGCATGAAAACTCTGGCAATAATGCAAGAGTTTGGCCCAGCGAGGAACCTGGGCAGAATTCAGTAATTGTCTCATTGTTTCTGTTCACGGACCCAGATTGTATTTTCCATGGACCCAGAATTAATTAGCAGCACAGAGTATCAATTACAGTTTGTAGATTATTTTGGAATGTTTTTGCCACTTCTGTACGTAGCAGTGCCTTTCAACTGTATCGGTCCTTAATACCCATTTTTTCCTCTTCAAACTCACTATAAGTGCTTCTGTTTTCATTCTATTGTCTACTACCTATCCCTTTTGGGGATAGCATCAAACGTACTAATTGGATGAACGTTTTCATTAAGGTACCATTTAACAGAAAACGCTATCTTCGACCGTATCTCTCAGTGTTTTGTTTCCATTTCAATTCACCAGCCTGATGAACACACAAAAATTCTCTTTTTCTTCAAACTTAAACTTTTCTTCCCTCATTTAAATAAAATTCTCTTCTTCGTTACTCTTGAGAGAAATGAAATTCAACGCACCTCCCCATGCTCCAAAATTGATTTAGTTTTCTGATAGCCTCTCACTACAAAAGTTAGATTTGAGATCAGCATTGGGTGGAAGTTTCTCTTTAAAAAATTGGACATAGAAACCCTTGCATCAGATCTTGGAAATCAAAATCTACGATCCAGTGGAGCATTATCTCATTCTTTGGTATAATAAAAATGACTTATTAACTTTTCCACATAACCGGTATTGCCTCTTAGGCTTTAATCATGCTCCTGATGCCACTCATGTGACGACACCAATTTTGCAGTACACAATTCTGTGAAAATATACAATACTTATTTTTCGTAAGAGAACTTTTGAGGTTAAATATGCGTTGGCATTGACCTTCAATTTCTCAATTCTCTACGTGAACAGATGTAAATGTTTCAAGAAAAGGCGCGTTTAGGGAATAGTTCTGAAAAGGGCATATTTGGGGATAGTAATTATCTAGGAGGTAATGAATAGGTTAAGTTTTTAATTGCATTTGGCTTCACTATGTGAAAATCCATTGCGATTATATCTAAATGACTTAGTAAATTTTCACTAAGTTTTATTTTCAGACTACCGATTTCACCGCATAGGCGACATTTTAACGTGCATATTTTCAGTCTGGCACAAAATATATGCAACTTGGAAGGGGAGAGGTAGGAAAAAAATGGAGGGGCAGGAGGGAAATCGGAAGGGAGGGATAGGCAAAAAGGTCTGGGGGTGGTGTTAGTAGAGGGAAGTAGAACACCACACCCCAGACCATTTCGTCCATCTCTAACTTCCGCTTTCCCTCCTGCTTCCCCTTTTTGTCTTCCTACCCCCTTTCCCAGCTTGAATATTTTTGTACCAGACTGATTATATGCATACAAAAATGTCGCCCACGCGATGATACCGGTAGTCTGGAAATAAAATTGCGTGGAAAAGTTAAAAATCATTTAGTTATTATTGTAATGGATTTTCACAAAGTAAAGCCCTATACCATCGAAATTTAACCAATTTTTACCTCCTAATAATTACTATCCCCAATTTTTCCTTTTTCAGGACTATTCCCTAAAAGCAACTTTTTATAAAATAATTTCCAAAACATTTCCATCTGTTCACACAAAGAACTGAGATATTGAAGGTCAATGCCAACGCATATTTATCCTCAAAAGTTCTCACACGAGAAATTACTGTTGTATGTTTCCACAGATAAATTTAATGTAATATAGGTTCCGTCACCTAAGCGGCATCATGAGCCTGATGAAAGCCTAAAAGACAATATCGGTTGTTCGTAAAAAAATCTGTGAAAACATTCATTGTTAATGTCTGCAGAAGCCATAAATTTTCACTCCCTTACACTAGTAACAATGCTTTTATTAGTATTCTTGAATACTTCGTTGATAGTCATCATGACAATGATCTCAGTGATGAATGCATTCAATACACAAGTGTAGGCACTGTATTCAATGAGAAGTTAATTATAGTGGTGGCAGCCTGAAGATAATTCCTGGAAACAATAATAACTCCTTCGGAAACGCAAAATAGACTATTTTATCGATAATCCATCGCAACAGCAAAATATTTTTCTATTAAAACGATACCTCTACACCTGAGCCTTATCTGTTAGCTTTCGTTAGTGATACATGAATGTCGTATTCGCCGAACAATGAAAAGAGTAAATTGGGAACGTTTTAAATTCGTCATATTCACCGCACTTAGCGAATAGGAAAAAAACATGGACAATGGATCTTTTGAAAATTGCAAGGATTTATATTTTTGTGATATATATTTTCCCCAGTTTTGAGTAGTCGGCAGATATAAAGAAAATTTGTCGGAGACGCTGTCAGTATATTAATGAACTGATTTTTTAAGGCAAAATGATAGTCATAATTTCATTTTGCTTCTGCTGGCAATTTAAATTAGCAGTCTTATTTTTTGAAGGGATAAAGTCAATAAATTTTTGGCTATTGTTGGAATAATGCCAATAAAGACGCACTCTGCTATTTTGAACGTTTTTTTTGTTCTGCCTCTATCTCATTTCCGCCGTTTGATTTTTGGTTGTCGTTCGTGGTTGTTATGGCTCTTTGTGTACACTATGTTCATCGACAATACCGATAGCTATGAGTGGGGACTAGTTTTTGGTGATGTAACATATAAAAAAGTCACCGGCGTCATTGCCGTGCATGGACTCTCCTCGGCCTCGGATTTATTTCTCAGTCAGCTCTCCCAATTCCAAACTACTGCATCACCCGCCCCCTTACTTTTTCCCTCCTCCTGCCCTCAGTCGAACCCTTATTTTGTTTCCTGGTCACAAGACTCTGACCCAATATTCTTTATCCCCCTCACGTTTTCCCTTTCCTTTTCAACCCCCTCCGCCCTCCCTCCCCCAACCCATACTCCCCTTCCGCTACACTGGTATTTGCTTCGTCCGCTTCGGAGAGTCCCTCCTCGAAAGGTAGATAAACCACTCCGACGCATTCGCCAAACACTCGCCTTTAAAATTTTCCCTGTCCAAAGAGAGCCACGAGAGGGTTTTCGTTAGTAAAATAAAGAAACCGTGATTGGGAGTGACCGTGAGACACCCACAAAATCCTTTACCTTTCTCCTCCCAACCTTCCCAACCCTCCCATCCCTCAAACCCCTGCTCCCCAAAGCAACCACCAACCTTCTTGAGGTAACATTTTTCTTTTTCAAAAGGAGAAGATAAGATGGAGACGGTGACCGTCCTGCGTGGCTCCCTACGCTTCATCGGATTCACAAAATCTCGGGGAACGGTTTCCCCTTTAGGTTTACTCCTAAGACTCGAGTGAGGAGGTGTACTTGTCATCGGCTAACGAGACCTGACCTAACGGTCTGAGGTATTTTGTAGAGTTGAGGTATTGTTTGATGGAGGCGGAGGAGAGACCTACAATAGCTGTTCTCTCTTCTCTAAAGGCCCGAGCATATTATATAAAAATAGACCCGATTTATCCTTTGATCTCGATAGTTTTCCAATTGTAATATCTCGTTCACAGGCGTCTCAAAGCAATTTAAATTGGCTTCAAATCAAAGAAATACAGAAAATAATTTTTTAATCGTCTTGAATCTCCAAATTTCAATCACCAAATGTAAACAATAGGTTTCAAGTGCTCGCTATTTCCCCTAAATTACATCGGAAACCGGTTCAAAATCTATTTTTTGCTCAATACCGAGTAATGAGTTGAGAGTAAAGACTCGAGGGAGTACTTTTGGGAGCTTGAAGAAACGCTGAAATGAATTTATTTCCATGACAGCAAAACTATTCGTCGTACTGCCTTTTCATATGTTCTTATTTTGAAATAGATTATTAATGTAGATAAATCAATATGGTATTAACATGAACATTAGGGTAAACATGTAAATGAATTAACTCCCAGGTACCGTAGTGCGATACGACGTTGTTATCAATACTAAAACTTTCGAATTCTATGCTATCTATCGTTCAATTCTGAGTTAAACAGCTGTGCAGTATTTAGTTCCCACCCTTGCGGTCAACTTTTCCCAAAAAAGGAAACCAAAATCATACTGCGCTAAAAAATACCTTTCTTAGTTATTTTTGCCTATTTCATTTCCTATGTTGGAAGTATCAGAAAATTGTAGATTGTTTTATAATATAATTCACTATTCACGTACAAATCCAGCCTATGTGTGTGTGTCTAGTGTCCTATCCTATGTGTCAAGTGCCTGCTAGTTTGCAAGTCCCTGTGAAAAATAGTTATGCCCTTAAATCTATATGCAGAATGCTGATAAAAATAATATTTTATGCATCTGTAGCGTGCAGGAAATTTCTGGTTAAAAAAAGTGAGTTACTATAAGACAATTTTAGGGTATTCATGAAATAATAAGTGAACACGGCAGTCATCAGGTGAAATGGCATTTTTGCATCCTAGAAAATAACTTTGCTTAGAATCCTTAGTTACTTTCAGGTTAAGGAATCACGAGACGTGGTCCTGATTACTTCATTAATCCCTTCATCCAACATTCATGAATGTTTCCCCAGTTCAAGAGAAGTGAGATCGTTGGAACACAGGTGCTTCTCAAGGGGAACCTAATTAAACAACTATCCGAATAAATTAAGAACTTAAACCCAAATGCATAATATATTACTCAGGCTTAAGGGCCGAATGGCAAACAGATCAATGGTTTCCTTTGTGGATTCAAACTATATCCGTGAATAATGTTCAATGCTATTAGCTTCCATTTGGCTAAGTAGTACCCTGCAACCTTAAAATCTGTTAAGTATTCTCTCCTCCAGGCTCTGTAACGTGATGTTGACATGGAGCTAATTTGATAGAAAAGCGTGTTAGAAATTTTGGCATAATATTTTTTTATCAGGAAAATTTACTTATAGAGTAGGTACGTGTACAGAGAATCATTTCCGTATGTTTCATGAAATCCATTTTAATGAAAAAACGCCAGAGATAATTTTATGATAGCTTCAAAGTATTATAAATATGTATTGCTAGAGCTACGGCATACGGTCAAATCTGTATGGAAGCGGAACGTGGTGGCAGTTAAGCAGAATTCACTTTTCACCGAACGAAGGAGCGTGCTAACTACCAAGTAAGATAATTTTTGTGTTTGACAACCAGACTTTCGAAAATCTTCGACTCTGATATCAAAATGCTTTTTCTTTTTACGATCTCAATATTTTAGATTCCATGGGCTCTTAGTCCAACTTTTGTTGATCTCATTCGTTGGGTTGCGAGTAATATCAGTGGTTTATCATACAGCTTCGTTTTCAATCGCACAGTCGTGGAATGTGCTCTTGACTCTTTCCATCCCGTTTAAATGAAATGCATTTACATGTTGGCAGCGATCCCTGCGATTTGCTGTCCTCTTCCCTTCTCTCCTTCACCATCTCATTCCTCCTGAGCCCTCCCCTCCTAAATGATACAATCCTCACCTATGACTGCCATCAAGTTTCGCCAACATTTCGTTGCGCCTGACGTTAATGTCAATGTTATTCTTTCAATGGATCTGTAACTCATCCGAGAGTGAAAATGCTTCTTTTTCCATTAAGATGATTAGACTTCGCTTCGATCGAATTTTTTTTTTATTTATTTTGTTATCAGTAAAGATATTTATACGACAATGGCTCCGTTGCTTTTCCCTGGATCTTTGATATTGGCGAACGGAAAAGAGATTGGTGTTGTGAGTTTATACGACCCTCCAATGGGACGAGAGAAGAAGAGAGAGTTTTGCAAATACCATTTTATACAATCGCATAAACAAAAATGCCCCCATATTCAAGAGAAAACGCCAGATGGATGGTGAAAGTAGTTTGACCGGGGATATCATAGAATAGGGACCGTCACAAATGGGAGATACGAGGACAAAGATCTATGGTTGAAACAAAGGAAATGGTCTACCCTGAATTGAGGTATAGGCCAGGGACCACAGAATTTTGTTTGTCGTAAAAGCCTGGGTAAACATTTGGGGTCATGTGGGAAGAGAGAATGGGAAGGTTCATCTTCAAGCCGAAGGAGAAAAACACAGAACCACTCACGCTGCAGAGGGACATAGGTACGGGGGGGAATAATCCCCGCATTTTTGGCCAGAGTATTTTTTTGCCATGTGAAACGGAGAGTAATTCTTTCCCAGCAACATTTTTTAGAAGTTAAACTAATTGATACTACAAATATAGACAACTGAAGTACTCCAAGCACCCAATAGCATGAATTTCTTTCGTCGTCTTTTTTCGGATGAACGTGGCTACACTCATGTCTCACCACAGTTTGATTTAAAAAATTAACTTCTCTCTGTAATAGGCCGCGTCGATTCATAAAATACTCAACAATCCCACAGTGCATGATAAATTCGTATCTAAGCCACTCATGGCCATTTGGAGGTATGACACATATGTATTCCATAGGCATGAATATATATTATGGGTTGAGATCTCGTTGCCAAAAAGCGTTGTCTAGAATTCCAGTAAACAAACAACTTTTTGGAAAGTGATTCCGCCTAGTGATGAAAGACGGAAGTTTAAATGTAAATACAGTCAACAGATTGTAAATAAACACGTTTTACCGGTTTTACCATGAATATACATAGGTTTTACTTACAATTAATCATAATGAAGTGAGCAGTGGATAATAAATGTAGTAAGGACTACACGCGGGATGTAATTATACACTTTTTAATATCGTCCGGTCTACAGTAATATTTTATTCCTCTCCAAATTCAATTACACAAATGCACAATTAACTTCTTAGCACTTCGCGAATATCGCTATACGGAAATTAAATAATAGTAATGCGAGGTGACTTCATGAGTATTCCCAATGGCCATCATTGCAGTGTTGGTAAAAAGGAATACACTTACCGCCGCCTTGAACAGATTCTTATTTTTCAATCCACGTCTCCTATTTGGGTCCTCGTAGACTCATACCCTGTTCTGCAGCCAGGTACGATGCAAGTTCTGTTCAAACAAGGCATTCTGAATTCTTTGTTTAGGCAAAACAGGCTTAATGCATTCCAATTATAATCGGATTACGGAAAACATCGTAATCAGCACACGAGGAACGTTTTATAAATCTTTTACACATTTCCTATAATAGATATTTCCTCTCTAGCATTTAAAAAGTAAATTTTAGAAAACAAAAAAATAGCAAGATATTATTCAAAGCATCAGGTAATTCATATCTCCTCGATCGTTATTGAATATTTACCAAAGTTCGCGTTAGCAACAATCAACGACGTCTATTTACAATAACAACAGAAAAGACTCTAAACGTTGAAGCGCCAAGGACTGGGTGAACTAAAAGTGGAAATTTAAGGCAACACGTAGCCTAGGCAACAATGCCGAACATCCGAATCCATAATATATATTCATGTCCATAGGGTATTGGGACCCATAAGCCATGGCAACCATTCAAGTGTTGCAGAAAAAATCGGTAAATATATTGGTTTCATAAATGGCTTCATAACTTATGGAATGGATTTATGAACTTCATAAGTAGCCAATATGGTGGAAACCTGATGAACCTCTTGGAGACTTACTAAATTGATGAAAGAGTAGTTTTGTGACGAATTACCAGTTTTTTTACTAAGTAAATATTGCCAATATTACATATGATAAACTTTCATAAATTTTATCCGGCGGTAGAAGATTCGATCCAACATCCGAAGCAATCAACTATTCGTAGATAAGTTATGGAACTGGTGGATGTGTTCCTGCAACCCGCACAGTTTTATGAGGCACATAGCTTCATGGATCTCATAACTATTGATTCCATAACTGCAGCCAGCCGCTAGTCGGTGCGCAATTCCTTTTCTCGGCGCAGTTTTGATGATGCAAAGGAATGGCTAAGATGATTAAGAAAACATCAAAAAAGAGTAAAAATATGTGATAATAGTTTGAACTCTAAAATGCTTCGTTATAAAAATAGGAAACACCGGCTTACAGTTTTTCGGAACGTTCATTTCATACATTTTATAACAGATGAAATTTTGGTGATACTTCCTCCTCTACAGTATCCACATTGGTAACGTGCAGGCCAGGAGAACCAATAATGTTTTCGGCTTCGTATCCCAACCCTATGTATGAACACTGAGTTTTTATAAGGAGACTTCACATTAAGACATTGCGACATAACCAAAGGAGTTGTAGAGTAAAATCCTAACTTTTCCTCTTCTGCTGCATTTGCTCGAGTATGGATCATGCTACCATATTTTGGTATGTAAGACACAAAATAATTACATTGATTCATTGAAAAGGAAGGCTAAAAAGTGATCAACGTGTACTCAAGAAATTTTGGAGAATACGCGTTCCAGGAGAAGAAAAAAAATAGCGCGAAGTTTGGGCGCTTGATGAATGGGTTAAAATGGCATTTTTTTTCTTGCACTAGGATGGTAAGCTGCGAACTTGATGATGCTAATTATGCAAATGAAGAGAGAAGTAGCTGAGCCAAGGCATAAAGTTAAAATGTTAAGAGAACCGTAGAATTACCAAAAGAGCGCTTAACAGTTGTGACACCGAATTAGGTAAATTTGACTTTCACGATTAGGAATGGACGGGAAATAGTGGAAATACTTGTCGCCCCACGAGCTTCTTTGCTCCTCTCCGTTTGAATTGTCGACTCCAGAATATTCTTCTCGTTTTCTCCTTGACTGTAGGCCTGCTAGGTAGGTAGGCTGTGAAACAGGAATACGTAATCTGCTTAATTTTAACTGAAGCGGCCAAAATCCTTAATAGCGAGCACTCGTACAACTTGAAAGAGCTATCCCGACCAAAAAATTTTCACCGGTGCTTTTGCCTATTTTTTTCGTTGATTAAATTTTCGAGGAACACTTATCCGCCCCGTATACGGCTTCTTAAGAAAATTAATTTTTCATACTCCGTTATTATATTTTATTTAAGTAGTTGCAGCTTAGAGATATATTTCGTAACATTTTCCTATACATACTCAATTACAAAGACTAATGAACCAATGTTTAAAAATATAAAAATTAAACTTGGTTTAAATAGAATGAATTTTCATAGTTTTTGCAGACGCAGAGGTACATTTTCCGGAGATTAATTAACCGGCAGGCGGCAGAGTCAAAAGATAAGTTTGTTCTATCACTATGCTTGGATTAGAAGGTGTAGTTGAAGCATTGTCATAGAGTGAATAGGGCAAGAATGACTTTGCAAGCAAAATTTCCGCTTCTGACAGCTTCGATGGTAGTTAAGTTAAACTGCTGAAAATACACGATAGCAACAAATTTTATGGAAATGAAGATTTCTTGGTAATGGTGCCAGTATAGGATTTCCATGGCCGACGTTTCGACCAGCCACGCGCTCACTGCCTATTCAGTACGGATTATAAAAATTATAATAATGTTTATTATCGTAGGCTTATAGCCCTTAGGGTAATTATTTTTTACAGATATTAGAAAACTTAAATAACAATTCAATAATGGAATAAGAAAAAGAGAAAACGTTCCAAGCAAAGAAATATGTTTACATAGATGTGATTCTATTCTGCAGGTAGCAGAGTTGCAGAAAATATGAGCAATGACAATTACAGATATTTGCGTACAGTGATCAATATTTCAATTTTTATTTCAACTGTAAATGTATGTATTGAACATTGGCATATTGAATACATTTTATAATCCGTAAACATTCCATTTATTCCATTTTGCTCCGTAATTTACACGTACAATTTTCAGGTGTTCAATACAGAAGTTAGACTACATAAAAATCATTCCACCGAGGCATAAGAAGAAATACAAGTTAGATTGCATTACTTTGTACTTACAATTTCATTACATTCAATTACATGGGATACAGACCAGCATTCTTAAGGAGTAGCTCATATACTTAGGATTAAAACGCTCGAGATGACCTAACATTTCTGATCTCAGGTGGCAGTGAGTTCCACAATCTGGCAAAAGTCACCGTGAATGATTAATTGAAGTCAGTTGTACAATGTTGGGGAATATGGGTATCAATGGAGTGGTTTGTTGTGGATATTATGTGAATATTTTTTCCCAGGTGATTCTATCGGCTAAATAAGGTGGAATACCAGATGAAAAAATTTTATATGAAAGGGTAATGATATTATATAAACGGATTTGCTTGTATTTGAACCGGTTTGATTGGACATGAAAACTTTTAAATCGATTCCATTTTTTTATGTCAAAAATGGAGAATATATACCCGGTGAATTTCAACACTTGGCACTTAGTTCTTTGTTCTTACGGTGATTTTCGAGTGAATTGTCGAAACATCGGGCATGGAAAGCCTAATCTGGTGCCATTCCCGATAAATCTTTATTAATATCATCCGCCGGGAAAGCCTACGGACGATCCTTTAACAAATTTGAGGATTTGCATGGATTGTCACACTGAAAAGTCAGAAACAAAAATAAGTTTATGCGATCAAAGTTAGAATTATGCGTGTTACAGTAGTCCTTTCCCGGAGATATTTCCTGTTAATTTTATTTCAAAGGTAATGATTTCATTAAAATTATCAAATTTATGAGTAATTGTTGAGTTGACAATAGCAATAAGTTATTTTTCTGGACTTTAATTAGTGTGGTAGTCTAGATTAAGGCGTTAAAGTAGTCCATATCTAAGGTTAGTATGATTTCTAAGGTTAGTATGATTTCGTAGTTGATTTAGTCATAACCTTCTCCCAAAATGAACTCTGACGCCAACCGAACTAACTACACGTTCAATCTAAGCACACATAGAATGGATTTTCTCGTGGAAATCCAACTTCTGTGAGTTCAAGAAAAAGTGACTCGGTCCCTCGTATTTTATGGATTTAAAACTCTTCAACTTTTTCCATTTTGTAAGATATGGAATATTGTGAAATATTTTGGAAAAAAATAACAGGGAAAAATATTTCGGGCCCATGTGTGGGTAACGTTAAAGTTACTCCAAGGCTGAATTTACGTGAATCGGAAAAATGTCATCTCAAAGTCGTCATCTCTTGACTAGCGTCAACCTTGAAGCTTGCGGATGCGATGGGATCCAAGAATGAGTTCTAGAACGTCGTGAGCAGAGACGAAGAGTCTGGGTAAATCCGCGCATCATCATTCCATCTCTCTCTCTCCGGCGTTAATATTTACGCGAAATAGGCGGATGAATTCCATCGGTTTTTGAAAACTTTTATTTTTTGGGGCGATTCCGCAAAGACGAGGAACAAAAATATTTGGGTACCTGAAAAATTCGTATGTTGACTGAAGAAAAGATTATGGTGGTTTTTTTATATCACTGTATGACATTGGAAAAATTACCTTGTGACGGAAGCCACGTGCAAAATTATGAAACATGCCCACGCTAATAAAATATCGTACACATATCTCTCGTGGATTCCAGGGGACATTTATTTTTTTGTAATTTTATTCCCGCAACGTGTTGATTTAAACCACAAAATCCAGGTAATATGACACTTTTATGTAGTAATCACATCCAGCATTGCAGAGAATTATTGGAACAAACTCCTCGGCAATGATCAACAGGCTCGGCAGTGGTCAACAAAAAGGGTGATTGATTACACACCCGCTATGGCATTCAACCGATTTATTTGCAAGAATAAAGCACAAATGAACATATTAGCACTCTCAGATTTCCCTGTGTTCTCGAATCATTATTTCGCCCGTTACTGGCAGTTTGGATATTTCATTTGCGCGGATTTTCACTTCGTCTGAATTCATGCTTTCTAAACGATATTCATTACGACCGAGCCTTTTCATGGAAAAACACAATGCTAATGTGTGTGAATGTAACTTCTGTTAATAAAAATGGAATTGTAAATGGTTCAGCGTAAGTACAAAACAGTGGGAGGCTAAAAGAGCGAATTGCTAGCTTCCGAGGCTATTTCAAACGATCTTAAGGCCACACAAATGGCATTAATTGGTCAGTTCGAATTCTTTTCCTTTGTGAAACAGCTGATTCAAATTTAACCGGCCAATAGGTTACAAGCTATGCTTACCGAATATACAGGAAGTACATTTCGTGCAGAGTATATGTTCACCAAACGGCCCTACGAACTATTTTCAGTCAAAATGGAGATGTATCTTTCGACTATACAGGAATAATCACCTCAAATCAAGGGATTGAGACTGTTTCCCAGGGTTTAAAAATGTGATTGAGATATTGTTTCGGCAATAGACAAAAATAAGTATGAAACATAACTTTTTCCTCTCTGTCTAATTCATTATTTCTAATCAGCTGGTTGGTAATTCAGCGTATTGGTAATCATCAAAAGCTGTCAAACCTTTTGCATACTATATAGGTCAGTTCCGATGGCTAATTAATTTGCTGAGCTTTGTTGACACAAAAAGGTTGTTTTTTACAATAATTCTTATGTCCGTTGAAATCGATTTGACGGTTTTGTTTACCATGGACGTATATGCATGTTATACCCATGATTGGCTGATCCAAATTATGGGATTTCACATATGCATCTTTTTGCTTATTAGGCCTTTAACGCCTCTATTTATTCCCCCAATAAATATCCCAGTTCAGGGCTAACTTAATTCGCAAACAACATGTCGCGCTCTACTTAGAGAGTAACCCGCATGTTCCAGGAGAACCCCAAAATACCCTTCCCATATTTTGAAACGCACAGATATGGATATTTTAGGATTTTACTGTGAAATCACTTTAGATATTATTATATCTATGCGTGACAGTAGTTTATTTATGAAACGTGTCAATTTTTATTGCATTTATATTATGGATTCAGAGTCTCTTGTTTTATCTAAATTCATGAGATTTTTTAGAAGAATGGTCATTGCGAATGGTTTCTTGAAATTTTCCTCCGCAGGTGAAATGCATAAAATTTTATTTTCAATTTCATATCTTCAGATATTACGTTGCCATTTGCCTCATCTTCAAACCCTTCCGTATCTTATGAAGGATTGAAAGGACAGGCTGGTTTGACTGGAATGGTAACGGATGTTGCACGGTTTTGGGAATTAAAGACGTGGTGATTTAATGATCTTTGGAAATCTTCAAGTCGTAACATTACCTACCGCTGAATTGGTAGATACATAGCCATGGAATCAAATCGACTTCGGCTAAAGTCGAAAATCGATGCGTAAGACGCCTATTGGGTTCCTTGATGACTTCGGTTCTCCAGAAAACGAAAATTAAAGTTGAATTGCTTAAGTTCCCACTGCATCTATCATCCCTAATAGCACCAAAGGCGCGATTGACATTTTATCAAATATCTTATATCATCTTATATAATCTCTTTTTTGATTAGCTACTCTGATTTAGATGTTTCCATTGTATGCAATAGAATTCAGAGATGAATTATTCTTTGAAATGGAATAAAGTTAATTTCCCCGAAGTGTAGTGTCGCTGCTACCAACCCTTTTTTAAAGGAATATTCGTGGAATCCTTATATTGGTTGGGTTATACAGTTCCTTTCAGCACGTAGTCCCTTAAGAGGACGCATCATACCCTTCGGTAAGGAAAAGTTCTGTCGAAAATCCACAAGATGGCGTCACTCGCACCCGATCGAGGCGTTTTGGTGTCGGGAGTCTCTTACTCCAGGATAACTCTCGCACAAGGCAACAGTCGTCGGTAAGTTGTAGCCAAGTCTCCGGCGCGTAAGTACAGGCAGCGCTTATATAAGATCTGTGAAAGAAGACTGAACTAATTGCATCACCGTCCGAGCACATCATGGCCGAAAACCATTCAGGTAGCTTGTCGAAATATACCAATTACGGATACTATCTTACATCCGTGACGGCTGCTACTTAGCATTCCGATAGAAGAGGGATTGATACATCTCCATTAGTTTTAGATATGTCAAAAATAATAATAATTTTAATAAAAATATACCCTACAACTTGCCGTTTTCCCGATGGTTTCATCATGCTCCGGGATAAAGTTATCATATTTCAGATACAAGCCTCCCTTGGCAAAGGTCTATTCTTCATACTATAAAAATATCAAGTTGATGACGTAAGACTTTTACAAAAAATCTGGGGTCGGAAATCATCACAAATCCGACCTGTCGTGCGAGTGTGATGCGTCGCCTTAATTGATATCAATTCGTGTGTTATGCACGGATCCTATTTCTCCTCATATGTTTGTAGGTTAAGGTATTGTGATTGTAAACTGACTGAGATTGTGGTTAAAATGGAAACCGAAGTTATCCTATTTTTTGTATTTTGACGGTAATACTAATTTTTATGCTTATTTTTACTTCACATACATTTTTACATTGTGCTCATGGCAATGGAGATCATGCTGGTGAAATTTTTCTCATCAAAGTCTCGGAGTATCGAACTTTTGAATCCGAGCTTAAATTATTATGATGTTTACATGTATTACAAAATGAAAACCAGAGTAGACCTCTTGATTATGTTATCTCAATTTCCAGGTGAAATAATGTATATTTCGAACATAATGTTTATCAAATACCCCAAGAAAAAATGGTTTCCAGCTACACAGATATTTATTTTGAGAATTGAATGCAAAACGATATGCAAGTCGTGCGACTTTGTATCTCATGTACCCTTCCCTTTTAATTGAATTTCTTACGACAGAGAGTTATTTTAACTCAATTCAAGCGTTGTTTATTCAAATATTATTATAGCAAATAAAATCTCCATGAATATCTGATCAGGACATTTATTATTAAAACCTTGATTTTACGGCACCTAAGGATAATTGATTTGGAAGAATTCCATGAAAAAACCTTGTGTTTTTGAATTCAAGAAAATTTTCCCACCACTTAGCGCTTGGAAAATAATCGTAACTTAATATATAAGGCTCTATACGAGAGAATTATCACATATTGGAAGCGATTTAAACCCTCCTTTCTCGTAAATAATATTTCGTGGTAAATGAAACTTTCAAAACTTACAGAAGTGGACTGTCTTTAAAATATAGAGAAGATTTTGTGATATCTGGATGAATGGAAGAATTATAGATAAAGTACAAACCACCTTAAGTCAAGCTAATGTGCAAACATGAATTATTGCATTTTTGTGAATACCTACTTTTCTTATGAAAATTATCAATGCGATTAGATGGTCTTGACTCAAAAAAGGCAAAATATGACCGATTATTAAATTCAATTATAGGGTAAAACCTTATCATAGGGACGAGACATAGTGTGATAGAGGGAATCTGTATAAAAGAAGGGAGTGCCGTGAAGCCTGCCTCCGCGGTCATCTCCCTTCAGCGGTCAAGCTATCATCTGATAGGTCCGGTCGTGGCCGCTCATCACAGGTTTCCCTGAACAAATTTTGACGACATAAGGAGTGGCTGATGGGAGCTTAAGAGAAACTTAATTCAAGAAATACTGATAGCTTTGTCAGGATAGATTCAGCAGAGGGTCCAGTTTAGGACATTCGATCCCCCAGGTAGCAAGATGATTAGTTAATAAATGTTAACTCAACAGTGAAACGTGTTTTTACTGTATGAAATAGTGTAATAATATAAGAGTGAAATAGTGTATGAAATATGTCTCATATCAATAGAATGTGAACGTTTTTTCGACGAGGTGTATAAATTTGTTCCATCACGTTTTTATTCCTTTTTAACAATTTTAAGTTACATCTCCGTGCTTCAATAACAACTATGTTCATCTAAATTCAAGGGTCTAACTTTTTCTCTCCGTCCATTGAATTAAGATGCCATTCCAATTGACCTACAGTCAAACCCAATTTTGATTAGGTACCTTATTAAAGTTCATCTGAGCCAACCGGAAGTATGTAATCTGCAATGTCATGAAGGAACTTCAAGCCGCATATCTAAGTTATTTAACCAGACTAAACTTAGCTGAGATTATTTTCTCCAAAAATTCCGACAACAAATGAGTATCTCTCATTACTCAAGTACCTGTCAAAGATATCATTCCTCGCCCGACAATTATTGTCGCCCAACACTACTCTCAGCTGCTATCCATGAATAATTTCTCTCATGTCCCAATGAAGAGAGAATTAAGGTATAATTAACGAATTCTGAGAGGCCAAAACTTTAAGTCTTGAATTATTGGCTCAATTTCTTCAGCATATGACCTTAAACCCTTAAATTGCATGATATCCCTGTTAGTCCCTTACCTCTAATGAAATCATAGCTTCTCTCTGCAGCTTTCCCACAATGCCCCTCGACTCCTAATTACTTCCGCCAACCTCGCTCCTTGATGTTCCTCCTCTACTCACAATCTCTCTCTCTCTTCATTTGGGCTTCAATATTGTTTTGCGAAGCTTTTGGCTGTCCTTTTGTCCAATGGAGACGGAAGTTCCACCGTGAAGACTCGTTATTGCTCTTGGTTCTCTAACCCACCCTACCTCACTCTTATACAACTCCACACATTACTTGTTGACGGCCTCCGGTGACCAGTTCCACTTTTCACTCCGAAAAAAGTTTCCAAACTTGAGCCGGTCTACACAGTTTACTGCCATGCTATCCCGATGGAAACAATTTACCACCACTGATGCACAAACATTGGTCTAAATTACTCTGTCACAGTGCGGCGGGTACAATAGATAGACTTAGTGTTTCATTATAAAGAGCGTTCGAATGAGCTTTTAAGGGTCCTGGGCTCAAATCCAGGTCAAGTCAATTTGAACAGCGCTGTCTACAATCCCTTATCGCTTGACTACCGGTCAGATTGGTGAGGTTTGCGTTATTACCTGTTTCCCATCCCCAGAGCTCGGTTTCGAATCTTGGCGGAGGAGAGTATTTGAGTATTTAGGATATTAAAGCCCATTGAATATTAAGTTTTTAGATGCTTCCTTTTCTCTATGCCATTTAATGGCCAATGTCACTGTGGTAGTACTTGCTTGTTCTATGCAGCTGAAGCCCGTCATATAAGGGAAAACGGTGGGTTGGCTGGATGGACGGAGAAATTTAACATCATTGATGCCAAGATAGTGTATGAAAATACGAAGAGCTGTACGGGGTTATATAGTAGGGGAAGATGGATTTATCTTGGGGGTTATTATATGCATAACCAACAGTATTGAAATATTTTAGGCGATGACTTTTCATAAATCCTAGTAAAATACCCTGAAACTCTTACTTGTTTGAAATTAAGGCACAGGAGAGCTAATATTTCAAAACAAAGTTATAATGAGACCATCAGGAAACTCGTCTTTCAGTTCTGAAAGGATTAATAGTGCGGAGTATCACAAAGTCTTTCCAGATCTACTTTTCACTAATTGCACAGACTATTCATCTCTATTACCCTCAATTTCCTCTGAAGCAAAGGCCTATTTTGCTCTTTTCTTCACCTAAGACCCTAAATCAGGTCGGTTTTACCTTATTAAAAACCATAACCTGTCATTAATTTTTTGCCTGTATTGAGGCAAAATTTTGAGTTAAAAGGTGTTTATACTGGATCAAAAAATAAGAGAAATGTTTGTTTGGAGCATGTATTTAATCTGAAAGGCGTCAACAACGTAGAGAAGCAAGCGTAAAGGGATAAAGAGCCCTTTGAAAAGGGATATGACAGAGGACTCGGCCGCAGGCCGAGCTAATGCAGCAAGTGAGGATAGAAGGGAGGACTCATGTCGTTTGGAAAACAAGGAATCACACCCGACTTTTCAATAGATTTACAAGAGCGTTGCGTTGAGTACATCTGGTATGGTCAGCTCAACGACCCTTTGAATAAGGCGGCGGTAAAACCTCACGAAAGCCTTGTGGCAAATCGTAAAAGGTGCTGTGGTCCAACTGTGATGCAAGCCTGGGCTTTTCTTATTTTCAGTTTGAAATAATATAAGGGCGTGCGAGACAAGTGTATTTTTAGGGGAGAGAAAATAGCCGGAGGGTTTAAAGTGTTCATTTTGAATGAAGCGCCATTGGAAGAGGCAAAACCCGAGAGCAAGTCAAAGTGCAAAGGTAGTGATTAAAAATTTGAGAGTAAAACATAGAAAATTATGAAGAAATAGGAATATGGAAGCAATATTGCGTGTATTCCAACGAGGGTCCATTTTTTTACTTTCTATACGTTTGGTAGACGCACCAAATCATTTTCAAACATTTTCCTATTTCTTTAACTCAAGGGATGTGCAAAAATATCACCTCCAATTTATTTTTAAGACGCCGTCTAATGCTTAGAAACGCAGCTCACATTAGCAAAAGGATCACCAATCAAAGGGTTCCACGGGTTCAAAAACCACCCTCCTACGTTCTAAAACTGAGTAATTTGAAGAAATTTACTTAGTGGTGAAAAAATTAACCTAGGTAGTTGGAGAATCAATTGTTTTGGACGAAATTAATCATTCACTTGATTGACATGAGTTGGATGAATAACGTAATATTTTCTTGATTTTCCACCATAATGACTACCACCATGGAGCTGTAGATTTTTTTAAACACACAAAATTTCAAGATAAAGTTTGTAGAAGATTTCTTTGTAGAGAATGATAAATTAATTTATTCATTGGTCGTATCATTCACCCATTTAGTTATTCATTTTCTTTCCATTAGTTCAATCCTAAAATTGGTTGACTGCAGCCCCTATGTTCTTTTCCATCTACTTTCGGGTCCCTTTTTCCTGGGAAGCTCTTCTTTTTATAGATCTTCCTCGTGGGCTTATTAATGTTATTACTCCAATCACAATCCCTCACGAACCCATAGTTCCTCAGTGTGTACCTTCTCCATTTGGCTCTTTTCTGTTGTTATATTGTTCTTTATGGTCCTTGTCTCTCCTACGTTTCTGTACAGATACTTGTTCACTGGCTATTTTAACTGCCCATTTTATCTTTATACAAACTTCATTTTTATCTAAATCAGAATGTTAAATTTAATGAATAAGTTGAGTAAAATTTCACTCGGGATCCAAGTTGCTTTAAAGATGATTCCGGCAAGTATCACTAGATGAACAAGGCATTCACAAACACTCAGCGTTGTCATTGTGTTTTTCATCCTACAATTTCCATAAATTCAAGCGCGCTCGCAGGTCAAACCAGCTCAGATAGTGTCATGGGAAAGTGATACCCGCTTATTAATTCTATGAAATATAGCGTCATCAAATGACCATCCTGCATCAAAAACTACTCCTTCCTCCTCACCACCGGATTTCCCATGTGCCATTACAATTTGCTTGAGAGAGGTTTTTAAAGATTGATGAGTTACATTGTGGCAATAGGTATTTCCCTCTGTTGAATATCAAACATGTCACGGCTTCTTTTGTTATACTAAGGGAAATTTGTAATTCGCATTTAATGGTAGGAATGAAATGCTAACATGTGTGATTTTTACTCCAAAATGCCGAATGTTATTAACATGAATGACAATATGTAGATACGCAGACATGAATAATACGTGAATGTTATTTAACGTAGCGCAAGGTATCCTGTAAGGCAATAGCAGCAACGGTAAATGCTATTAATGGACTTATTTTACGGTCGGGATGAGGGAAATGCTATTTATCTGAAGCTATTTCATAATAGAGGTGGCATAGAAAAATGAGAAATTATTTTAAGATTTCTTACATTACTACATCGTATTTGTAATAGATACTCTACAATATTGTATTTTTGCATCACTTGCAATACTACAGCCTTGTCCTCGAAATAATTTTTGGAGATGAATTTGGTTTTTCTTCACTCTCATGCGGGATGCGAGTCTTACACACGAGGTAGAATTGTGCTAACATTGTTAATCTTTACTCGGGAAACAGCTCAAATTCGCCTTTACAATGAAATATGTCGGGGATGCTCGTTTCCTAATGCCCTCATGCCGGATAACCTGAAAGTGGAGAACTGTATCAACAGCTCTCAGGAGGGAGCGCAAAGCGTAATCTCATCGGGGAAGGAGTGTTCCGCGACAGAATTTCGGACGCTCAAAACAAAAGACTAGTAAAGCGAGTGACCTTACGTTAGTAGTCCTCCATAAATTACATTTAGCCAATCTTGGTTCGTCGTTAGCTTTTATCAGGGGCCGAGTCACTCAGGTGGAACTCCCGAATCCACGACCTTTGGTCAACGTCACATATCGGCTGCACTGAGCGCATTGATAACCGTGAGGAGGGATTTTTCAAATGATGCAGGCGCATGAACGCCCAATTCCTGACACGTGACTAAGTTTACCCATCTTGTAGTAATATGGAATGTGTAACAATTAAGATTTGGAAAATTGAGTTCAGGGGTGAGGATCGCAGTAGTTTTAAACTCTCCAATATACTTGAGTGATAAGGATATTCTTCATCAAAACCAAAATGGAGTTAAAATAATATGACCCGGCAGTATATTTTTCAAAACTTTTATATAGGAAGTTATGGAAAATTGTGCTCAGTTAATATTGACGTGATCGTCATCATCCTCATCTTGAGTCGTGATTTTCTAATAATTACTATAGTAATTTCAAGATTTATTTAATACAATGCTTTTTGGTTAACGCAGGTTTTGCTTTATTGCCTTTAAACTGTCATCGTAATGTTTCGAAATAAAACAATATAATAATTCTTCAAATTTATTAAGCAAATATTTTTGTACAAGCTATAGATATAATTTTGAAGTTAAAAACTTATTTAGTATGGATTGAGAGTAATGGTAGTGGCTGGAAAAAAATTTCGGTTTGCTTCACACTTTTTTTGTATCTACATGGAATGAATATTTCGTTTAACTATGAACTCTACAAACTATTGAATTCCATACTGACTAATATTGACCTATTCTATCTATAATGTCGCGCTTCTTCCACCATAACATTTTCATATCCTACCGAAAAGTAACTTAGATTTCCCTCTCTGCTTACTCTGTGGATTTCACATGATTTTTAGTTTTTGCCAAAAATGGCAGAAAGAAAAGAAGGGCATTTGGCGCCACCGCAAGCCCTCTGATCAACTCCTCACTCGCATCCCATTGGCAAAGCTGCGGTGCATTCTTATGCGCCTCTCCTAACAGACATCCTCTATTCTCTCCACATCCACCGCCACCCTCGTTTCGCCGTGCCCATCGACCGAATGCGTGATCCGGGTGCGGTAAGAGTAGGTAGAACTCCCCGCCGCCGCCGCACCCGTCCGCACGCGGCGCTCGACTTACTCAATTCCCGAGAACGCGGTCGGCGAACGAGTCACGTGCTTCACACGCGGGGGTTTGTTATAATACAGGACCGCCACCCGACCCTCATCCTCTCCTCTCGCGCACTCTGCATGAGAACGCGGTGAAGAGAATCCTTTCTCAAAGCAACACCCGCGTAATAAAAAAGAGCGAACGGAAGGGTTGAACGAGTAAACAACGAGGAGAAACGTAGTAGACTATCCAAAGAATTGAAGAACGTCATACCCTGGCTCTCGAGCCTTACTCGAAGCGGGAATTTTTTCTCGCGTCGCTGTTATTTTTACGGTCCTCCATCATCCCGCGGTCGAATGATGTGACAAGTAGGTCGGCACGATTGATGCAGTGGGTCACAGTGACGAACCACATAAGTGAGTCTGCCGCCCGCGGAATACCCTGAAGTCTTCGGGGAAAATTTGATTCCGCAGATTTGTTTGTCCATTTTTTTTCTCGGAGATTCCCGAGTCTATCGAGAGGAATATTTTGCATACTCTCATTGTGTTTTTTCAAATGACGAAGGCGATTTGAAAAATCGCTTAATATCCGGATGCGAAAAGTTGACGACAGGTGTATGGTGAAAATATTTCAATTTATAGGAATAAGATGATTCATGTGGATATAAAATGATATTCCTGCGGATAAGGGAGCTCATGAAGTTCTGTCAATCTTTCGAGTCGTGAATTTTTCTGAGGATTGTGGGGCAGCAGATATGAATGCAGCGCTGTGATTTTCAAGGAGGACTTGGGCGTTTATATTTTCTCGCAGTTGGCCTATAACCGAGACTGCAAATCCTCGACTACTTGAGTTCATGAGGCGAAGATAAACTTCGTGCAGCTGAATTATTTAGAAAGTTTTTCTCGAGAGCATAATATATCTATGAAGATTTTCGATCCTAGAAACTTCAGTATATTTAGGCTAGTCCCACATGTCACCAACTGGAGCAGAATTTTTCCAAGAATAGCGCTTTGAAGGGGGATTTATTTTTTCTATCATAAAACTATATTAAATTTTATAATAAAGGAAAATAGGGACTAAAATATTATCCACAGTTTTGATTAAATCTTTCTTTGTCATGCCTCCGTGACGACAAAAATTTGATCATGGTAGAGGAAGAGGAAATTGTGTGGAGGTAAAGTTGATGGTAAAGGTGAGGCAAAGGAACATTGAAAGCCAAGTCCGCAGGTTCAAATCTCGTAACCCCATTGGTATCGTATTCGTCAACTGACCGACTCTCTGGTATAATTTACAAAATCAGAGCTCTCAGTTAACTTACAGTCAACGTTACGTACACCCTCTTGCAGTAAATGTCAGATAAAAATCATAAAACCGAGCCTGAGAGAGTACGCAGATTTAGGGGTAAATATCCGAGCAATAAAGCACAAAACCGTGGCTTAGTTGCTGTTTGCGAGAAAAATGTATCATTTCAAATTTCTTTATTTTATTCCCCCACCCCTTTTGCTTCGGCGTGAAGAAATATCCGGATGAATATTTTTTTCTACAACTCCGGAGTTTGACTTCACTCCAAAAGTTCAAAAAATATTTTCCCTCTTTTGCGGAGATCGAAGACATTTCCATGTGATTAAATTTACTGCCATTCACCCACGGTTAAAGAAACTATGTAATATCTGCTGGCAAAATTGACGATTGTTGTTCTTCAATGCAAAAAACAGCTAAGCCCTAGAGATTTGACGCACATTAGAATTGAAACCCGTAATTAATTTACACAGTGAAAGGGTCGATTCCCATCCCGTCCCATCTTTCATCCTGAGAGTAGCAATAGCAATAATTTAGGCGATACCAATTTTCCCCGCCTTGGCTTGGCATACCCCCTCAATTAAAACACGCCACGCTCAATGTATCGCCATATAATATTTGTTTCTTGCTCCCGTGACCGGTCAGTCGCGTCAGTCAGTGTGATACACGGCAAACCGTGAGAGAGATAAGAGATTGGGGCGAAAGAGGACGGAGAGAGAACATGCTAGGGCGAGCGTGGTTTGAGGACGAAGTCCCTGTGTTCGGAATTCGACTCGTTAATCAACTTCCGTCCCTGTTCGCTCCCCCCGACGGACTCCCCAGGATTAATTTGGCCCCTGCCGCACTACTATTTCCACCGCACAGTCACTCTCTCCTACCCACCCGTCCTCCCTCCACCCCCACCCTGTCTCCTTCCACCCCTTTGTCTCCTCCAGCCTCACCCCCTCAGTTCATTTCTATCGTCGGTTCCTTTCCTCTGGATCCAACTTCTGCTTCCCTCTTGCGACTTGTTCAGTTGTTCTCTTCCTCCCTCGTTGAGAACGTCACCTCTCTGTCATAATAAGATGTGGGTTCGATTCCACGCCATCCTGCGGTAAAAATGATCACAAATTTTTAAGAATGAACGACAAAAAGTGTCCTTCCCTCACTGACTGATCAAAATACATCACTGGCCTTTTTATAGTGAAAGTAGCGAAATAACTCTGTTTTAGGATCAACGAGCTCCATATAAATTCTTTTCAAAAGTAATGGTTAATGGGACATTTTGTTTGATTGGACAAGTATTTCCGAAAATAACCAGGAAAATGTACGGGAGTGAACCATTCAAACTAAGCTAACAAGCTCGAATTTCGTATTTTTGTATGTTTTTTAGGGGTTTTATGCGTGTCTTTACTCAATAAATGTTTTTAGTGGAGGAAAATACGTATCACAAATGTTTATTCACATAAAATATTAAATTAGAATTTCATTCACTTTCAGTGCTACAGTGACCGGATTGGCTGAGTTGATTACACTTTTGGTCAAATATTTGTGGGTGATTATTCATCCCGTATTATAAGAACCACCGAGCAAAAATGACCAGAGGACCTGCAGGGACTAATAAAACTCTTCATTATAAACTGTACACGGTAACTACCGCGAAAATATTTAGGCCATATTATTCAAATATGTAGGGTGATGTGTACGCTACCTACCTGACCAACCCGGCCACATTTCGCACTCATTTCATCTCAAAGACCTCGTTACGATTACGTTGAGCAATTTAAAATGACGTTATACTTTAGATATTTTAAAGCAAATTTACAAACTTCCTTATGTTTATGTTTCATATTTTTTTTTAATTAATTAAGGACTCCCAGGTTTTCATCCCCTGAGTGCTTATAGTATTTTTGACCTCATACAAAATATTACTCTTGAGAGCCTAAAATTATTTTCGCCATTTTAGCTTTCGGTAGTGTAGCAATACTTCCAACCACTCTGTTAGTAACGCTCAAATTTGCCGAAATCATAGGCCGTGTCACAGAATTTTCCCGTCTGCACTTAGCTTGGTCACTCTAACTTTCCGTAAATTCGGTTGATACTGCGGCTTGAATACTAATTCTCAAGAACGGTGAGTATAGGTTTTTCAATGGATTACCAATCTTTTTCTGAGAACCACTTGCACAGAAATACAAGTGCGGTGGTGCGTGCTTCGAATGGGAAGCGAAAAAATTGTTTATTAGAAGTGAGAAAGTTCTTAACTTTGCCTTCCCTTTCCGTTCACCCTACATCGTCTTCCTCAAAATACTCGATTATAAAACCGCCCACCGTAATGTTGGAAACGACTGTAGCTGTGTTAATCTCCAAACTGCTACCGCTCGTCTAACTTCACGAAGATAATTTAATTGCTTCTTTATCATATAACTGTAACATGTAACTATGTAGGATGAGGTAGTAATGTTGATTAGCTTCGCCATGGTTGAAAATATGGTGCTTTTTAATCCTGCACTAAGCATAAATACTGAGCCTGTCCTACCTCATATTTAAGTCTTTGGTTTGATAGTGTGACCTGACTTTGGTGGCTGATGAATTTGTAATAAACTCTAATTCTATTAAATTAATCGCTCTTTTTTACCTCTGCTTTAAATCAAATTAATTGATTGTGGCGTTAAGTTGTGGAAAGACGAGAAGGAATAATTAAAACGATGTACAGTTACACTATGTTTTTAATGCTGTTTACCAGTGAAACAGTCCAGAGAAATTGTTTGGCATCAAAAATCAGCGCGCTATCGCATCGGAGTCGTGGGATTCATTGCACGGATATTGTCCAAAAACGGCTGCCAATACTTCGGCCCCACATGCGCAGCTACGCGTTGTCATTGCATATCCAGTCCAACGACACCTTGTTTGTCTCAGCTGCGTGATTGGTTACAAAATTATTTCGCCATATTGAATCACCCTGCAGACGTTGCATCGCTGGTTACATACCGATTTGATGGACGTGTTAAACTTGTAAAATATTGCACCCTCGGTCGTCGTGAGGTCGGTGCTCCAATTCAGCCGGGTGAGGAATATCTTTCTTTCATCATCCCTCGTTGCGTGTGGTACTCCGTACGTGCCCTATTACTAGCCTTGTTCGAATTTCCTCGTGAGAAAGGACAGAATTTATCCACCCGAGCAATTGCTCCCTCAGTCATTGCACAGGCAGTGTATTATACTACGCCCCAGACCATCGTTCCTTCTCACGTCTCCCTTTAAACCCATCCTGGAGGGTTATCGGAAACCTTCGCCCCGCTCGGCTCCTCCACATCTGTCTTTCGCGCTTCATCGCCCTCGATCAAAGCAACGCTTGCTCTCCCTTCCTCCCCTCCCCCTCCCTACCCTCTCGTTCAACCCTTCGCCCTGAGCCCTCGCCCGAATACCCTTCGTCGTCGAACTCGTCCTCTCCCACAAACCGCGACCGCAAGAACTCATCCTTTATCCAATCCGTCGAATCCAAGGATTTTTTCCGTGGGTTGGGGGTGAGGGGCTTTACCCCGGTCCCAAACTTTCGACCGACCACCGCGTGGAGAGACGGGAGCGTGTAGTCGTGAGGAAACATTTAGACCCGAAAACTAGCCAGTATGGAAAATTGTATCGCGTCAGCAGTATAGACTAGGTGGAGAGTCGATGCTGATCATTACCCTGAGAACCCAGTGACACAGGCGATAGGCTGTGATCTATGTGAGACAAAACTAATACCATATTACGCTTTTGGATTTTATTGGTTTAAAAACCCTGCTTTCGCTGATGAAATAGGTTAAAACCTGCAAAACCAAAATTTAAAGACAAAATATACATATTACTTCACAATCATATTTTTAATGAATATATTTCTCCCGCTTTAGGAACCGACTGCAGCGCTACTTGTCAGGAAATATCTCGTTTAGACTTCAATTACGTAAGTAATTCGTGTATAACTTTTCGAAATAAGTTCCAATGTAAAAAACGGTATTTTATTTGTCATTTTCCTTCAGTAATTGGTTAGTTACAAGAGGAAGCAACCTAGGATGAAGTTCATTTACGCTTTTGATTACTCATTGGTGGCTCGATATAGACGGAGTCATGGTTAGATAGGAGGTGATTTTAGGTAAAACAGTCGGGGTTGGCATTCGCTGGCACTTAGCGAATGACACCTACTGATCTAAAGTTTAACGCTCCATCCTATGGTTCGAGTAGCACTTTTAAAGTGCTCTCTCTATCCTGATGGAGAAAATATGGAAAAAACCTGTCGTGGGAATCAATTCCTGCCTCACGAACTTTACAAAATAAGTTTCAAGTTAAAAAATAGTCCTTTATCAGTCATTTTCCTTCAGTGGTTGTTTAGTTACAAGAGAAGGCAGCCTAGGACGAAGCTCATCAGCGCCTTAAATTGATGATTGGTGGCTCGATATAGACGGAATCATGGTTGGATTGGAGGTGATGTTAGGTAATACCATCGGCGTCCGCTTGCTCTTAACTACGGACGCCTACTAATCTAAAGTTTGACGCTCCGTCCTTTGGTTCAAGTAGCACTCTTAAAGTTCTCTCTTGATCTTAATGGAGAAAATAAGGAAAGAAACCTGGCGTGGGCATCAGCTTCTGCCTAATAAAGGGCACCTAGAGATAAATAGCTTAATGTCCCACCTGTCCGTCCCTTAAAGTGCTCTCCTGCTCCTACCAACCCGTAACGCAATGCTCCACTTCAACAGCGAAGTGTTGTTTGGAAGTTGAAAGGATCTTGGAGAGGAATCCGACACCGTACGTCAGGCGAAAGTTTCCTTGGTATTCAAAGTTTTACATCCCATCCGATAAATTGAATATATCTTTTGGAGTGCTCTACTCGCGGCAATCATCTACTATATGGGGCTCTCTCAAAAAATCTCTTTAACCAACGGGAATCTCACCCGAGTCCTCTGCAAGAAATCACGACAATCCGATGCCATCTTCTCTGTTCCTAACCACTTTTTACAGTAGAATTATGAACAATATTTAACTAATCAGGAGATAATAGATCTTGATTTTTAAATTTGAAAATTGATGTAATTCACTACTTAGCCTACACAACTTAAATTCATCTTGCTTCATAATTACAACCAAACGTATTTGAAACCAAATTGGCATTAAAACGCATATAAGAAGAAGCACATACACACCGACGATGTCTCAGAACTTTTTCTCCAAAGCAGAAAATTAACGCCATGCAGAGATTCAACGCCTTTCCAATAGAGAGATAGCACCGTAGGAAAGATTTTCACTCCCTCAGATATCGACGGGGAGAGAAGAAGACCTCCCAAAGAACCAGGCAATGAAAACGCAAAAAGAAGGAAGCGATGCCAGATTACCACATTCACTGAAACGACGCATCCGTGGTCAATCAGAGAAAAGGGTGGCAAAAGCCTAACGAAAAATGAATACACCCCAAAAATTCAGGCAAATAGACAAACCGCTCAATTTACTCCATCATGACATGATGAGAACCCATATCCGCAGTTGGAAAAGAGGCAAGGGCTTTGGAAAAGGGGAACACCACGGTGAAGCGCCATATGGCGTGCCACCGTTTGCCGGCCTGGAAAACGGGGAAGGTGATACTCACTGAGCTGCATGTAAAATATTCTTCAAATAATATAAATTAAACAATTTGTTTTTAGAACTGTGTCATTTATCTATGAGTAGACGAGGACTACTGAGAGAAGGGATGTACCCACGCTTTGAACAGAATTGGTCCGAATTGACCCTCCATGGCTCCGCTGGTCTCCGACTCGAGGACGTACTCCGGCAGACCGCACGGCGTCTACCCAGAAAGGGAGTCATAGAGACACCTAATCCCAAAACTTTGGGCAACGGGCTCTTCCGGTTCTCATAGATGTGCGGTAGGTTTTTCGCGAAAGCGTGACCGACGGCTACTCGTCTCAGTTGTTTGGGTAACCAAACTAATACGAGCACTTCGGGGAGGCGGGGACCCAATGGAAGGCCTTTTTACCTCAATCCGCCTCATGGTGTCGGCCTTGAAGGGGTTGTGGCTCGCTTACTTTCCCTTCCCATCCCTTTCCCGTTTTCCCACAACCATCCACGCTCGAATATAAGCGAGAGATTCCTGCCGAGCTGGAGGTAGTTACCCCGCGGGTGTAGATACCCGAATGCGCTGTGTCATTTATCTCTTTTTACCTTTGTATGTTGAGTATTGTTAATTGCGCACTCGTTTCAAAAAAGTATGTAAAATATATCATAAAGCCCTGAGGAAAAAAAATTCTCCGAAAAGTCTGTCGTAAAGTGAAGCGTAATCATCATATGACAAAAAACTATCATCTATTGACAGGATGACCTGATTTATAATATTTATTAAAAATTTGAGAATAGTTTAACAGCTAAATAAAGTTGTGATTTGGCCGTGGCAACGGTATTTTTTATATTTTTTATTTTCAATCATTGAACATTTTCCGCCCCTGAATCCCCCCTCCTCTTGGCTGGAAGGCCTCTCCGTTTGCGCAGGGAGGGAGCCTCCCTTGTGAAGTACACGACAGGTGTTTAAATTAGAAACCAGCAAACACCATCCTAAAACGCTAATATGTGAGTGAAAATATCCAGGTACGGATTTTTTTTGTTTTTGTGCCTAAATATAGGGTACATCAGCGAGGAATGTCCATCAAAATTAATATATTTCGATTGTGCGTCTTTGCTGCAATATATTCACTTCCTCGTTCACATCTAAATTAAATCTCTCCGCGGGGGGGGGGAGGACGGCATTATTCACGTGGTGCTGCTAATATTGGAAGAATGCGTTTGGTTTTCGGACGTTCCAGGAGTGTATATATCAGAAAAATATTTTATGATGGTAGCCTAAAATCTCTTATTAAACTCAGCGGGAGATTGATTGGGGTGACATATTTTCATGGGAAATGGGATTTATCTGGCGCTTCTTGCGCGAAACATGATTTTCCTCTCCGAAACTCATAATGCGGGACGCTGCTTGCCCTCAACCGAATAACTGCAATGGGGTTGATCGATGGATGCGGTACTATCACATGGATCTCGTTTATTTTTTCTATCCGGTGGCAAGTAATAGTTCTCCTCAATGGATCACCTTTAATATTATTTTAAGTATTCCGAGAAGGCTTCTCTGAACTCAGAATGCATTCATAAGAGTATTATATAGAGCTACAGAAAAATTTGGATCAACCATTGAGCACGCACAGTTTTCATCGATATCGTATGTATTACGCAATGAATTTTCATCAAACGCGCAGGGACAATGCCATATAGTGTCATGGATTTCCGTATGCTAAATTTCCAATTATGCACTGCGTGCGATTTTTTATTACCGCACGCTATACCGCTCATGAAAAAATCGCGCGCTCAATTTTTTCTCTCTTACCTCTCTATATTGGTATTTCCTTGGAAACCACCGAACCTTTTCCTCTGAGATTCGGTTTTACATATGTTGAGCACGAGGAATCCATTGGAGAAAACGCCTCAGGGCCGCAAGAGCCTCATGGTCCCTAAAATGGACCCTTAATTTACATGCATTGTAAAAACATTGGAATCAGTACAGAGGTGTGTCTATTTTTTCCTTTATTTAAATTTATTGCAATCATGATATAAGGATAAAATTTTTACTGACGAATGGCAGAAAGAATTAAGTATTGATTTCTTACAGTTAACATTGTGATACGCTTGGGTTTTGTTTAAAATAAGGTTTAAATGACAAATTTGTCAATTTTCTCAGATTTCAATAGTAGAATTTTACCTTGGCGCTTGAGCTATGGCTATGAACAGGAAATTTCCCTCTGGCGTTTAACGGGTTACATTATTACATTATCAATATTTTTAGAGCCCTGCATGACTTAAATTCTCACTTGCGTGGCATAATTACACTGTGCTGACGACAATATCATTTTTGCACCAGACTTCACTTAAGTCACGCTGGAGTAATTGATACTATTGTTTAACAGAAGCATTATTTACAAAAATCACAGTAAAGTTTTACTTGTTATACTTTGTATATCTGAATTGAATCCTAATGAACTTGAATATAACCTAGTTACTAAAACTGAATTTGTTTACGTCTAATCCTTAGCCTCATACCTTATATTTAGTATACACAGCTCTATTAGTAATATTAGTATAATTAAATATTAACTTATGTGAACCATCATCCATTGTAGCAGTGTATTTATAGAAGGTATTTGTATATAGACTTATTTGAATTTACATCTATTGTATCTTGACCATTTTGTCCAGGAGACTTATTACTTTTAATCGAACGCAGTTAATTAAGTATTCCATCACGTTGAATTGTTATGCCAGCCATCGTCTCGTTAAAGTCAGGGATGTCTAAATTGTGTCATCCTCAGTGAATACACTTTTGACGTAGTGGATTGATTGGCTTTTTTGATGCTGTTGGTGACCACTTTACCGTTTGTGTCCAGTAAGGACTCTACTGTCAAAGATTCGCCCAGGAGCTCTCTCGCGTAAGACCAAAATGACTTGGGGTTTTTATCTAGTAATTCACCAAGGAATTTCATCTGGAAGTTATGAAGTTTTTCAAATGAAATGTAATGATGTCTTGAAATCTACACACTCATATGAATAAAAAAGGGTGTGCAACTCACTCTGTAAAGTTGCGAATGGCTTTACTTGGGCGGCTGGTTTCACTATCTCCTCTTGAGTGGCCAATGCCGCCTGCGTGGGCATTTGCAACTACACCGCGCTCGTTACACAATGAATACTATTGTGCACGGAAAGATGCGGCTGTAGGGTGAAAATTCACCAATTTTACCTGTTAGGAAGTGTATGGTTCATTTACACTCTCTTGATTCTTCTTGTTCACTAGAGATACCGGCAAGAAACGGAAATAAGAGTAAAAACACCATGACAGAGCAATTACTTATCACAAGGCTCTTAGAAATTTATTAAAAGTTTTGCGTTCTGTGGTCAAAAAGGAGATTTTTAGAAGGGATATACCCTTACGAAATTCCACGCGTCCGTCTTCTAGCTAGATTTAAAATGTCGATGTTATTATTTCTTGTATTAATTTATTTCCTTTCTTTATTCTCTGAGACCTTCTAAGGGCTGATAAGACTTAATTCTGTCCCCGATCATATTGAAATTTTTATTTATATCCTGAATTGAATTGGATATAATTCTTCTTATAATGTGTAATATTAATTTTTGAAGGAAGTTATTGCAAGGAAGACGAAGAATTGTGAGTATACCTTCAATAAGACCTAGGACAATAGATCAGTGATTCGTGGCTGCAGACTTTCTACGAATATTGGACGACATAGTACAGCGCTCTCCCTCACTCACCTATCTGAGAATAAAATAATATCCGATTCGCAAAAAGGGCATTCATTTATCAACCCTGAGGTCTCCGGCGAAGGAGAAGATTCTTTGGTATATTTTTTTAATCGATACACGAGTGGTTTGGAGAAAAGAGACCCTCTTCTTTCACTTAGCAGTGATTTATGAAAGAACACCCAGAAACTTCACCAAAAATTCAGATCAGTCGAAGCCTTTAATGATATTAGTTATGAAACTAGGTAGGTTCATTTACTTATTATATATATATATATATATATATATATATATATATATATATATTAGTTTGTTATTTATTTTATCTGGTGTTAACGACTGAACTTCGTATAAGTCTTATTTTTTCTGAAATTTCATGATAATTTTTTCGTGCCACCATGAATGTTGAGGTGTGAAGGCGAGACTAAACATTTATTTTTGGATTAGATTTTATATAAATAAAGCAAATATTTATGTGGAATCTACCAGGTAAAATAAAAGAGGAAGGCCTAGAATTAGCTGGAGAGAAGGCATAGATAAGGCAATAAGAGAAAAGCAGTTACCAAAAGGCCTGTGGATGAATAGATAGCAATGGCGGTTGGTCATCAGATAGCGTCGTAGAACGCTACAAAACCGAATACTACGATTCATTAGTCCATCACTATTACCATCACCTCATCATCTTTTTAATTCCCTGCATGATTTTACACTTTGGTGCATTGATGTAATATCCATGAATTAAACGTATTAGTTATACAAATCAGTATTGGTATGTTAACCCGTGTATAGCTTTTTCTCAGTGCATCACTGCTTTTGTTTCTGGTTTGGCCTACCATTCCTCTCCTGGCAGACTTCTGATCCTCGCCCATGATAGTCGAACTCTACCTATCTCAGATTACATATCTTTTGCGTTGTGTTGATATTCACCCGATCCCAAATTTATATGAGTGCTCCTTGCTATTTCTCCAAATTTTTTGTTCCGCTTTTCACTCTCAATTCATGTCCAGTAGCCATGAAAGGATAACTGCCTCGATTATCTTTGGAATAACAAGAGGCTATTCCATCTAACCGTTTGACCCGGCGAACCCTTTCCGATGCAGAGAGGCGGATCCGTTCGGGTCGCTCGCGACCAAGTCCGGCGGAAAATCAGTTCGGACACCAGTGATTAATGGTCCAAGGGTGGACTGGGGTGGGCGTCCCCGATGCTAAAAATAACTCTGCCCGACCAAACCCCTTGCCGATATAAGTGGCTTCGAGCGGAGGGTGGGAGTTTTTGATGGTGACAAGCAACCCGGGGAGTCCTGTTCCCCCGCCTCCTGCTCGCAATCGGTTGAGTCCACTGACGCTTCTCCAGGTAACCCCTGCCGACAATATCTTAACCTCAATTATTGGTTGTCTGTATGGTTATTAGAGGAGGCAAAGATACGTGATCTGCGATGTTACGGAGCATCCACTACGATTGTGTGGGACGAAGAAATCCTTAAATCCGTCTTTAAGTTTGTAGTGTTTAAAAAAGTATCGCTTTCTCTGATTGCAAGACTAAACTATTGCAAAAATGAATTAAGGTGAATAATGCGGAGTAGACTACGAACTTTATATGTTTTGAACACTTTCTTCGGCCATAGGAGCCAATTGCAGAGTAGTTTCCACTGTATTTACGTAACTGGACATAAATTATTTTAATTGTTTTCAAATTACTCAAAAGTGTAAAGAGTGGGCGCTTAGATATAATTACCATGCATTTTCCTGGTAGAATCCGCTGTTGCTAACAGCTATTTTTAGATGATAGCATGGATACATTCGGCAAAGAAACGCTATTTTCCTCCATGCTTGCTTTCAACAACAAGTAACTTCAAGTAAAATTGAGAATTAAACATCGAGGGAAGGTATGATATTTTTGTCCACACCAAAGAGAGGACATATGTTTCCCAAAGTATTCAGGATAGTAATCAAATCAAATTTAGACCATTTTGTGGAAAACTCCTTATGGATGCCCGTGGAACGGAAATAGTAGGCTTATGCGGGAAAAATGTTAGGGTTACCTTAAAATATGTACGATCGTTCCTTACCTAAAATCAACATTGAGTCCAACGGTTATCTTCAATTCTGACGGACGGCCATTCAAACTTGGGCCCTCGGAATGTGAAATCATTACAGAAGCCAGCCTCAATACTTTTCTGACTCCAGCTATCCTATTTATGCGCTCATAAATTTTTTCTTGTGTATTTCTCTCCTGACGCTTAGCACACTCGACGACGTCAATGTATGCTAGCCAGGAATTTCCTCGCTACAATTCAACCTCGAGTGCGATAAAGTCTTTTCCCACGCCTTATCGCTTATATTGCTTGTAATATTATTGACTCTTCATATCTCCTTTCACTATGAACAGGTAAATAATGACCAAGGTCATTACAAGTCGGCTCAAATTTGATGCTTCATCATTTCATATTTATTTCCCTGTGTATTATTTGATCAAATAGTAGGGTTCGTTCTACGCAGCTTTTATGTTATACCATCATGTATTTATCAATCACAAAAATATCTACACACCTAAGTGATAAATTGGAAAACGACCCTGGGTTTTAATGAATTGCTAACATTATCGAGTATGCCAACATATCTAAAAACTTCATCGAGTACTACTTAGCTAGAGGAAGAGAGAAATCTTGGAAGAAGTGAATTAGCAGGGACGAAAAAAGGCTGTGAAAGAAGTAGGTACTTTTAATGTAATTCAAAAAGGATGAGTGGATTTACAGGAAATAAACATTTGATGATGAAGTAACTCCAGGTTTGGGAGTGTGTTCTTTAAAATTCCATTCAAACTCGGGCCCTCGGAATGTGAAGTCATTAAAAAAGCCAGCCTCTGTACTTATCTGACTCCAGCTATCCTATTTATGCGCTCTTAAATGTTCTCTTGTATATTTCTCTCCTGCTCCCTTAAAAAGAAAAGTTCCCTTGAAAAAGTCTCAAACATGAACGTACGTCCTTAAAAGACGCATATACTCACATCGCTTCGGTCATGTACTGCAACGTTTTTATGCGAATTTCATTTCGTGGTGAAAGTTTTCTATGCCTGTATTTATGAAAGTGATCTATTTTTGGACTTCAGCTGCCCATGAAGCATTTTAAACGGAACGTTTCACCCGCGCTGCAGCGAGCGTTTCCGGGAGCAAAGATTTATGCTGTGAATGAGAGCAAATTCGCAGCAGAAAACACTACGCTTCTGAAGACGCGCGCAGCAACGTGGGTGAAACGTTTGGGCCATAATGCTTCATATGAGGCTAAGGTCGAAAATTTCATGATCTTCAACCAACAGCTGCGAAAGCCTATACTCCAGAATATGTGTTCCATGCTTTCAGGCTCAACTATGTGGAAGTTGATTTCACCACTGAAAAAATAACTTGGTTTCCTTTCACTGATTTATTTTCTTGGTACAACATGTTTCGACACAACGGTGACATCATCAGTTGTTTGATGATCAGTTGCTTGATCGTGACACCGTTTTGTCGAAACATGTTGTACCAAGGAAATAATTGTTGAAATTGATTAATGGAAAAATTATTGGAAGAAAACCAAGTTATTTATTCATTTTCCCAGAATATGTTTCTATGAAATCGTTTTTTTTTTCGAACTTAATGAAAATGAGGCCTAAATCCCTTGGGGTTGGTTTCCACAGAAATGTGCTAAAGGCAAAAGGTCCTATTAATTGTCTTAGACCTCAAAATGTTAATGATAACTCTTGTACAGACCTAGTTGAACCGAATTTTTTCACACATATCAGTACATTTTTACCACCTCTTTTAATATGTAAAAACTTTGTTTCAAACTTCAATTGAAATATGTAAACTTGAGGGAAATTGCTTTAATTCTCTCCACTTGCAAAGTGGCCTCAAGTAATTCATACGCGAGGTTCAAAAACAAAACCCAAATGGCGGCTCAGGTTCTAATTCAAAATATATACTCCAATTTATCAACCTAATCATATCAATAAATCATTAATCAAACATTCTGCGACTGAGCTCACAATTTTTTCCAAACATTTTTATGGGCCTAAGATGAAGCACGATAAATGTCTTTTTCTTCGTTTCTCAAAAGATGAATTGTCTCTTGCCGCATAAATTTTCGTTCAAATCGAGAAAAAAGTTATTTTTGCGGCCAATTTTTGGATCCAGCAAACATCTGGCTCTTTCGTCTTTAGTTTCCGAGTTCCGCACGTGTTGTTTGGCAACAGCATTGAACTCCATCTTCAAATTGAGATCAATCCATCGGAAAGATATGGAATTGAACCCGAGGACTGAATGAGTTAACCTCCCTCCCCCTTGTCGATCGATTCATTTCCTCCCCCACGTCATGGCTTCCTCCCCCTAGTCCTCTCCGAGTATCGGCAGCGCAGAGGTTTCTACTCCCCACCCCCAATCACTCCCTCCCTCTCCGATGCCACGACGTCTATATATATATCTCTCTCTGTCTCAAACACACTAGTGCCGGTAATCCATCACAGGCCTCGGCTCGGTTCCTTGAGACCGCGGGGCCACCGGGTCAGGGCGAAGGACCCGCTGGTCTAGCACAGAATGGATTATAGACGATGACTTCTGTTGCCCCACTCCTCGTCTCCTTCTGAAACACAGGTGAGGATGAAGGGATTAATCACTTCACCTACTTTTTTACGAGAACTTAGAAATCTTCCGCAATCTTGGCGAGTTTAGTGAATGCGTATTTTTATTTTTAAAATGATTATTTTATATTTATAACTATATTCACTTAGAAGTTAAAAGATAGGCTTAATTTTGCATAATAGAAAATGCAACTTTCTCTGCACGCAACAATATGCCCGCAATGGCAATGGAAAATTTGAATTATAGCACTCTCATGTGGATCCTTTTTTTACAAACCACACTCCTCTTAAATATTTCCCCACCCGAATCTACCACCTCTCTAATCCTTCCGTGTTCGAGACTTTTTTTAAACTCAGATTCTATTGACCTAGATGAGCACACTTACTCATCCCTAAAAGTGAGTTATAGTCCCATCTCTTTTCCATAAAAAATCTCCAGATATTTTCCCCAGTCCTCTTGATAGTCACACGAGCTCAGCGTAAAGACATGTTGAGGTTCCTCAAATAACGCATGGAATGGGCACGCATGGTCCTTTCGCTTCCCTTCTAGCCGAAAAACGAGAACGTGATGCTGGTTCGAAATTTTATGGACTGAATTTGAGGCAAAATTAATTATGGCCAGTAGAAAAATGAATGACATACCGCTAGCGTTCTTAAATTTATAATGAACAACAAGTATAATTCATTCCTAATATTACAGCGCCATGTTTTGGGAATTCTTTTTCGAATGCTCACCGACATAAGGGTAAATGGCTGCCATAGTGCTTGTATGTATACATACCACGTTATTCTCTCTCGGCTTAGGTAAGATTAAGAAATTAAGTTTATGCTTTTAAGCCAAAGCAGCTGGCATATTTTTTTTATAATTTCCTTCGCAAAACCTATTCTTGCCTACATATTTTAACTCTCATCACATTAATGCATAATTTATTTATAGTGGATATTTAATTTAGGGCAAATGAGTATTTCAGAAGACGGAAATTTCCATTCCTTGAGATTAAGTGCACTTCAATGGGATGAAAGTAGATTAAGCTCAGACAGAGGACCTCTGGAAGATCTCCAAAACAGTATTTACAGCGTATGTAATCTCCTTGCGTGGGAAGTACGTAGAAGAGCTAAGGAGTGAAAGGTTGAAAATGACACCTTTGAAGACGATTCGACCAACTGGCTGACACTCTCCTTATACTTCCACTCTTTCCATCCCTTCTCTCGCCCTCTGAGCGATTGCCCAAGACTGCCTTTCTTTTCACCACTCTTGAAACGAGTGCTCCTCGAGTCCGCAGAAGTGAGCAGGGCTGGAAAGTACAAGGTCGCTCACTTGGAATCTCTCGGGGTTAGGAAAATAAGTCGAGTACGAATACGTCAGTAGACACTATCGGGAGTCCTTTCGTAAATACATCAGTGTGAGTGGGTAATGTTAAGCTGGCGTTTAAATCTATTCGATATCCGATTAGATTCCAACCGAGCCATACGTCGTTACTGCACACTTTCCGTTGTCCATATCTTCCATCATCTTAAGGGCTTAAAGTCAAACCCACCTTGAAGATAGTAGTAGGAAGGAATTCATGGAAGTTAAAAGCATTGACGTGTATGGAGAGAGCACTTACTATGCTGGCCAATGCTAGAGGCTGAAGCCAGTCTGCCATCTTCGTCCACCCTCATTTTTCTAGAGTGTTTTTGGGCTAACGCAATTATTTTTAAATTTTTTCGATGTTTTCCATCAATCACTTACTAGAAATCAGCATGCATTACTTCTTCCATATGCCTTATACGTAAATAAATTTTTTATTTATTAACATTAATAATTATCCGCATTACCTGTGAAAACTATGGTAAAATTGATTATAATTAATTGCACCAAGTAACCAATGTATATTTCAGGAGTTACTTGCCTTAAATTTTGAAAAGATGTTTGAAATTCATGCTTTACACCCGCTAACTCATTCATACCGTCGTGCTATCCATAGAAAAGTAAGGAAAGAGCAGGGTTAAACAATACGGTGTTATTTCGGTTTTCAGGCTTAAGTTTGATGACGTATAGCTCTCTCCATATACCTCAATGATTAAAAGTGAATGGAGTCAATAGAGGTTTCCGTCTCCCGTGGCAATAACCTGCCATCTTTGTACCCTTAAAGAGTTTCCTCGGAACTCAAAGCAAGTTCTAAATGCCAATTTATATTTCGATTTTTTTTATATCTTGCTTTTGCTGACGGAATGCCTTAGCGATTGAAAACCAAAATTAAGGCAGATACAATTGAAATCATTCGATAATTATACTTTTTATTAACCTGTTTATCTAGCCATATATGCCGACTGCAGCGCCATTTCCATGGAATCACGACATTTTGACTTCAATTATCGCACTAACTGGATAATATCTCAAATAATTAGGAGGTAAGATGCATCTTTTTATTTTTTATCAGTATCCGGGAGTTTTTACTCATCAAAACAGGATTCCATGAAAATGTCAAGCAAATTAATGTGAAAAAATCTAATTTTCCTCCGGTTTCTCGCGTTATACCGTTGAACACCATGTAGTTTCAAGTTCGATTTGTGTGAAAAATAGCACAGAGAGGAAACATTTTTTGTTATTATCATATAGTGGAAATATATATATATATCAATAAGTATCTGGAAAATAATTAATATAAAAATTGCATCCGTTCTTGGTGGAACCATTTAAACATGAATTCCAAATAGACCTTTTGAAGCAAATGCATTCCGGATTCTGTCGTTCGAAAGAATGACGTTACATCTGCTCCTCGCCGGTTTTAGCCCCAGTTTCCTCAAATTTGGTACCATCCTCCTACAATTGGACTGACTACGCTCGCTTCTCTTAAATCCTTCCCACCCATCCCCGATTCTTCCACCCGTTTACCAAGAGTTCTCGGGCGCTTCTGGTACCTCCATTTCTAACTCTCTAAATTCAACCCTGAAGATTATGGACGACACTGCCATCGAAAAGCTGGCAGTGGCGGGCTCTTTGACCCGGTGGCAATATTCAGTAGACTCCGCTTACGTTAGAGAAATCCGTTGAGCCGTTTAGGTTTCCACACCGTAGTTTTCAGCGAGTTGGGCATCGGATTTTTTCCGACGCTCCCTATGCCATCTCTATTCTTCTGCAACGAACAAAGCTGTACTTACCGATGCTTTATCATACACTCTTTCTTAAAATGTGTTATTTTGTAATTTATGTGGGAACTAATGGGGTAAAGTCTTAAATATAACTCGAATTTTAGTACTATTTTTTTATTTTAGCCACGCATGGTACAGGACATGATAAACATGGACTTTGAGGATAGCGGATGAGAATAAGTTGCAGACGTTTGAGATTTGGTTTTGCAGGAAAACGGAGGTGGTGTCATGGCCCGAATGGAAGACTAACGCGGAAGAGCTTGATATTGTAGTTGAGGAGAGAAAGATTCAGATGGATATTTGGAGGAGAAAGAGTAGGTGTTAATAACAATTAATGAGAGGTATAGGGATGCTGTAGGCTGTGGTAGAGGGGAGAACTTTGGGTAAGCGGATGAGCAGAATAATGAATCGGCTGAATATGGGATAAGGAGCGGTAGGACGGGATGATGAATAATTTAACATATGGAGATTTTCAGTTGAAAGAGATTAGGTTAGCTATGTCTACTTCCGTCTAACCTGATCTCAACAGGTAGATCACACATATCAAAGGTTATATAGCTATCGCAGCCATATATAAATGTTATACCTTTTTTAATAGGAATTTCTTTGTCGGCTTGAATCACCCGTCGCAAAAATATAAAAAAGCGTAAATCTCTTGTGGCAGCAATTTTCCAATGCGCTGTCATTGGCTCGTGTAGCTCCCCCCTCTTCATTCCCGTCCACCGTTTCCGAGTGAACGAGGCTGTGTCGTGATCATAAATAACCTTATCTTATCGTAAACAGTAGTCGATACCAGGTACATGCGGATAAAAAAGGTACTATATTGTACGGTGCTAATATTTCATCTCCGTTGAAAGAATATGACAAAGCACTTTGACCCCCGCACATACTTTCATGAGCTTATAGTTTCCCCCACTGCGGACATTTTTTTTCTTGTTTGTACACCGGAATCTCCTGCAGAGAGAGAATTCTCTTCTCCTTGCTACTTAGATTTATGATTCCCTTTTTTTTCAATTTCACTTCGATAATTCCCTCATTGTATTCTCTCCCTCTCTCTATCTCTCTCTGAGCAGTAAAAGCCCGTCAGTGTAAATCTTTCCGCGAAACAAATTCATTTCTCGAAGTGTCTCTTCTTGAAGGCCCTAAAAGATTTCTTTTGTGAAACTACAGATGCAGTAATGCTGGAATAAGTATCCTCAATGCTATCTTTTTTAATTCCCTGGGAATTTTCTCCTCATTTAAGGCTAAAATTCTTCTAACAATCACGCTTGTTTCAGAACAAGTTATACCTTTCTCAGAGAAAAATGTAGCAGTAGTTTAAAGATCAAGGTGAAAAATTTACGATTGCAGTAAAGGAAAAAATCCCTAAAAAGCAAAGCTTTCTTTAAAAATGGGGTGGATAGTTTTCAAAGCCCGCATGGCGAGTTGTCTTTATTTATGCGGATTTCTTTTCCTTTGCTCCATCAGCACACTGGAAGCTGCACGTGCTCAAAATTGGAGCATGCACCTCGAATCTTTGCTAGCATCCAAAACGCGAGCAGTTCTAGGGACGCGTGGTATGGGGTATTAGGACACCCATTGGCTGGGAGAAAAGAAGGGAAAAATAATGGAAACTTATAAAGGAAGTAAGATTACTGTATCTTAATGAGGTGTTTCAATTCCTTGTTTATTTTTGTTTTGTCATCATTGGCATTGGTGTATAGGTTTGGTTATTTGGGTGGCCGAAAACTGTGGTCATATGCGCCATTAAAGACAGGTGAGGTGAGGGAAGGACTATTGAGGTTGAGAGTAAGTGTGGACAAATAGGTATAAGTGAGGTACATAATTTTGGAAATGGAATACTGGTGGAGGACGGCTTGACAAAAAAGTGACGCCTTGTGGACCACGGCGAACAGTCCCATCTGACGGACCGAGAACAGTACATGAAGTACTCTCCATATAGCACCCATGCAGGCATAGGGATTACACTGAAAAATGTCCACCACCTCCAAAATGTGGAGCGAATCCATCGGGATGGGAAGCTCTAGTTGGATATAGCTCGAGGGAGCTCTAGTTACCACATTAACCCGATCCTCTAGTGAATAGGTCGAAGTAATTTCCAGCCTCACCTTTCGGGGACCACTAGAGACTCAGAGACTGCACGCTAGACCTAGTTTGCTTGAGAAATTCAGAAAAGGTGTGTTTCAGACTGACACAAAGAATGTCAATTTGACGCCACACTACATTTCTAGGTCCGAGAGAAACGATAATAGAATAGAGATACTTTGGCGAATAGGTAGGTACAAAAATTTCTTCTCCCCACGCGCAATATATGACCAAAATAAAAACTGAGCTCGATTTAAAACATACTCATAATACACCTCCCTATTACACCTCCCAAAACTTCATCCTTTACACCTTTACAAGGCTGGTGTTCTAACACCCCCGGCTACACGCTTATGGGGTGGCTCGTAGGATAGTACATATATAGATGCAGATTTCGGCAATATACTTCTCTTCTCTCAGTTCTTGAGATATGTTGCGGATTTAAAACAATATTCTCCGAGTTATCTTGAAGCGTGCGCAATCTAAACTTTTCAAGTAATCTAAGCGTAGCGTGTATAGACTCCCTATTCTCTAACGGATCCCAACTTTTTCCCTCCTTCAGCTGCGTAGTACTTTTTGTTCGCTCGAAGCAATTACTGACAAAGCGTGCTTCTATTCTTCATGTTTCGTTTATATCGCACTTTAAATCTTCCCATGCAGCGCATATAGTGCCCGTAGCTCACTGTGTAGTCTAACTCAAGAAGTTTGCCTCACGAAGAATTTCGAGATGAAATAATTTACTTATCCATGATGCCATTTTTTCATGGAAACAAAGGAGTGAATATTCTTTTGCATGTAGTTTAAGGAAACTTCCTGATAAACAATTTTATAAACTTATGTGAGTGTAAAAACAAATCATGTATTTCAAGACTGTAGCAATTACCTTCAGGCGCTAATTCAAAAATGCCCTGATTTCTCATATCAACTTCATCGTATGAAAATTATTGCATCAGAGATGCAATCTATATTTAGGCTCATTAAGGTTAGTTGTAGAAGTAGACAAATTTGCTAAACTCAAGTTATTAACTATCTCTTGAAGGAAACTTTGAAAGACCTTTATTGTAAATTTTAGAAATGGCATTTTTCGCCAATGAATTCACATTCTTATTTGCTACTGGCTTTAGTTTTCTATCATTATTTTCCTAAAAATATATTTTTACCCTGGGAGGACTACATTGAAAGTATCTTACACTGTATCTTAAACTCAATTGACACATTAAACCGCCAAAAGATTCCCACATCTTAACGTACCTTTAGTTCTTTGAAGTTTCTTTTCTCCTTTAAACCTTAGTGCCAGAGGAAAGCTCGGTATATCCCAGTTAGAGAACACAATGTGGGTCGTAAGGTTGACTAAAATGGCCGACAGAAAGAAAATTACAAGGGCTAAGTTTTAAAGGAGAACCTCAAAGGTCTATGTGCTTGCGAGCGAAGTAATATATTTGCTTACGGACCTGAAAAAAAAACAAAAGAAAGAAGCCGCAGTGCAAAGAGAGTAATAGGCCAAAAGGGTCCCCTTGGGTGGCCTACATTTCCCAAATGGAACCCACTCAGTGCATGTGGAGAAAAAATATATCACGCCAAGAATGATCCGGCACAAAGTTGTGGGATGGATCAGGTAATGTGATTTGACGCCGCGTATTCGGAATGGACCTCTTTTGTGGAGGCAGCCACGTCTTTGGATGGTTATCGTCAAGATCTCTGCCTGAGGGGAATCGTCACAAATGTGGAATGCATTTTTTTTTCTCACTGGACAACCCTTCTCCACCGAACCATGTCGCGTTTAAAGTTGGGATTTGATGTGGGTCTGTTTTTATTTTTTTGCTGCTTGTCCATGTCGAGGAATGGCAAAAAAAGGTGGTACGGAGCAGAAATATTCCATTTGCGGTAAACAGCGCTCCCTGCTTTAACTTAATCCCGGACGGATAATGGATGGAGGGCGCTCAACGTAGCTCCGAGCAGTCATGACATGCCACTGCCTCCTACCCTGTGTCCACGTTGTAATCTAGTTTTTAAAATCATTTTCGAAAAAGTTTAACTAATAAGCTCTCGGTTATGAATTACATGTAGAAGGGCTTAAGTGACCTCAGTTCAGACTAATACCTAATGGATTGCTATTGGATATTTTTAATTAATTCCATGATTCCAGGGTAATCCTCAAAATGTGACTTGCTAAAATCAATAAACGTTGACCAAAATCCTGACTCATAAAGCCGAAAGAATAATGTACAAACAAAATGCGAGATGATATGTGGATTAAAACTCAGCTCATGAAAAACATCTACCCGTTTATTCCAATTTTTGTGTTTTTTTTTTCAGTTTGAGGTTATTACTTTCATTATTAGGCTAATTAACTGAGTGGTACGTTTGGTATAATTGGCACATTAGCTAATAAATAAGGAGGAGGACTTCGGTAACGAAACTATTGTTTAGGTATAAGAGGGAACTGATGAGAGGAACTATGCATCGAGATATACGAATTTGGCTAGTTAAGTGTTTGATTTTGAGTTTTTCGTAGTACGGGGCAGAAAAATTGACTATAAGAATCTGACTTCCATATTATGAGAAGAAAATTAGGGAAACAGACCGCAGAACAGAGAGGTTTAAAATGACATTTTTCCCGTGGCCAATAAGAGACCATAATGGCTAATAAGAGACCATAATGGCTAATAAGAGACCATAATGGCCTACGCCTGTATTAAAACCTAGAGGATTTTTGAACACAGCCTTTTAAGGCCACTTTAAACAGTACAATTTATTGTATAAACGAATGTACAAATTCCATCATGAAGGAAATTATACCGTGTAAAGCGGAAAATTGTATAATTGTCTGAATGACTTAACGGGAAGTAGAACCTGCTCTAATTTCCTTCAGTTTCTTGTACATTCTATGATACATTCATTTGTACAATAAAATGTACTGTGTAAAGCGGCCGTTAGACCTATTCCCACCAGTAGCATAGGTATCCGAAAAATTATATGTAATATGGTAGGTAAAAAAGAGAAGTATCGGGCTTGATGTTGTGGAAATAATTCATTATAATAATAGAAATGGCCATTTTCCACCCAGATAAATATTAATTCTACCTAGGTTTCGATGTACTACATCATCATCAGGCACAAATAACAAAACCTTCGTTTATATTTGTGCCTGATGATTATGTGATACATCGAAACCTAGGTCAAATAGGATTGTATCTAAGTGGAAAATTGCCTTTATACTTATTTATTATGATTGTCAGTAAACCTTTATAGCAAAGTTATGTCCAACAAGGAAATTTCTTCAGTTATGATGGCGGAGAAGAAAGCTCCAGTGAAAATAGTGAGGATACGAATTTTAGCGAAGCAATATAAATTCTTTCTGTAATGTTTTCACAAGGTTTTCAGCGTTACAGCAAAAGGTTTCATATCTTGAGGCACTTCCTCTCCAGAAGATCGGTTACGTAATTGCAAAATTAGGCTCTCGGGAAATCTTGGCCTCATTCACATAATCCTCCCCCTGTGGCATGACTTACCCACTGAACTTCACGTAAATGAAGTGTCATCAAAAAGATTAAATTTAAGATATAAATGAGGCCGAAATTTAAAATAATATTTTTTATTACCTTATAAGCTGTTTTTCGATTAGTTATTCAAGTTTTTCATGAACTTTCTCTGTAATTAAACTACAGAGAGGGTAATCAAGCCACAGTATATTCAAAAATTTCACTCAATACTAATCTAAGGCTAAAATAGGTGAAGTTTTGTGATAACTTAAATATTGTTCTTGCAACAAATCAACATCAGAATAACTTTCATCAAGTACAAATGTAATTGTTATATTTATTTTAACACATTAACATATTCTTAGTACAAACCTAATCATGACCCTAGAGGAAGTGTAGGGAGGTTAACTCTTTAATATTTCATATCTCTATCCGACTCTTTTGCCTCAACTACTTTGAAATAGTTATTAGTTCGAAGGGCGACTCTGAAATAATTCATTAAATGTTTTCATCGACACTTTTTTTACCTCATAGAGGTCAATTTTAGTGAAGAAACAAGCGTTTCCTACGCAAATTCCCCGGTTTTTATCATAATCATGCGAGTTGTCTCTCATTATGCGTAAATTTCTGGGTCTGCATATGATATTCTGAATGGACATTTTTTTATTAATTTATCAATTTAAATTTTCTTGTTCTAAGTATTCATTTACAAACACTACGACCGTTAGGTAAAAAAATCATCGCTAGGAAATGCAATAGCAGCACACGAATGCGCATAAAAATTGAACCGAGGGAAAAAATTAATGCAAAAGTGCCAAAAGGACTCTTCGAACGAAAAAAACTAACATTTAACTTGGCGGCTTAGGTTTTTTAGTAGATTGTTTTTACATAGTATTCACTTTCTCTTCGTTAGCATAAGAGTAACCGTTGGTGGCCCAACTGTTTCCATTTGCATATAAAAGTATCGAAGACAACTGGAAACTAATTTTAAATATTCTCTCTGCATCCCAACTTGTTGCATTTCGAAATTGCTCTTCCAAAAAATAAGAAAAAACTGCTCGCATTATTGGGACACAAATAAGCCTGGACCACTTAAAGTATTCTTTTAATGCTTAAGCTTTAAAGCTTTAAAGCTTTAGCCACCGTTACTATAATTTTTTAAATGAATGCGCTTCGATTAAGATTCTCTCAGGTTATTTTAAGTTACCTGCCCGTTACCCGTGGCTGTATTCACTTTATTATTCTTGCTATTAATAATGTCATTTTCTTTGGCCCCTTTTTTCATTCACTACTTGCCCTTATTACTCTGTGAACGAAGTTTATAATATTTTTTTGCAAATAGATAAAATAAGTTTAGCAAACCATGCGTCATTTGGTGAATTTTTTAGACGTTATTTATTATTATCAGCAGCATAGGCTATTTAATTTTTCATTCTCGGGCATAGCTTCATTGAATCTATTAATATTGCAAAAAAATCAACTTTGTGGTTCCACTGAATGCATTCGTAATGGAATCAAGAAAAAATAGGTAATTATTCAAATTATAAATGAATAATAAATAAATAAATGTTTTTTTACTACTCCGATAACGAATGCATACAACATAATACATTTAAGAAAATAGGGAGTAACTTAAGGTAGCCGTGACGGTAAACCTGAATTATGGGTACCAACGTTTACAAATCAGGTTATACATATATATACATATTCACATATGCATTCTATCACTGATGTAGGTGCGGGTGACGCACCGAAATATTTAAAATCGTTTGTTTTTTATGTGTTGTATATTTAGTGTCACCCTGTGACGAAGTTTTATATTACATATATATGAAGGATTGTACAATAGTAAACCAGTATTACCACTTCTTAGGTAAAAACGACGCAAAACTTTATAAACAAATAAATTTCTTATGGGGAGCAACCCAAGACGACAAAATAGAGGAAAGGAATGGTCATAGCGAGTATTTTTCAAGATCACTCTAACTACTCTTTTTTGTAGAAAAGCGATGGATCCTATAGAATTTTGGTAAGCTCCACCCCAACAGAATATACCGTTGCTTAGTTTAGAGTTAACAAGGGCGTTATATATTAATTTCAGAAAATATATTGGACATTTGTTCCGAATGAAATAAAAATTGGCTATGGTTCGCCGCATACTGTTAGCAATATTTCCAATATGTGGCTGCCACTTTATGCACTCATCCAGGGTTACTCCCAGATACTTAAAACTTGACACCTTTTCTAAGGGAAAACAATTGAAACATTCGCTTATCAGACAATCTTTTGAATGATAATACAAATCCCAATCAATTTGATACCTGATACAGACGTTGTAGCACATATATTTAGTTTTGCTTACACTCATTTCCAATTTATTTGCTTCAAACCAGTTCCGTTGGTTTATTAAATCAGATTGCATATTGATTTTTATAATGTCCCACTTTTTAATCGGCAACATGGCTTTAATTAACCGCAGAAAAATGAGGGGAAAAATTAGTTATATCGATTCTAGTCAATTTACTCTCTTCGGTATGCGTACAATCAAAAGAGGTAAATGCTGAAGACCAACTGTTACTTTCAAAAAAATAGTTTGATGCAGCACATCACTTAGGCCTGAAAAACTCTACCCTATGAACCGATTGAAAATTGTAAAAAGCCATCCACAGCTGTTCCTGTTACGCCATGTGTGGGTCTTTATATTGACTAAGGTTGTCCTCCTTTTTCTGTCATTCCATTTATTTACATACTAACTCCCATTAGGTCTCTCTCTTCGTTGGATCATTTTTCACTCCACCTTTTCATCGTTTGCATGGTCTTCTTCTAGATCGGTTTCCCACTTCCTCTCCCCCCTTCCCTTATCCTGGAAAGTCTTCTGTTTTTCATCCTTTTTAAGTGCCCCAGTCATCTTTATCTATTTTCTCACGCCTTTTTTTCTCCAGCTATTAAATTTAATTGTATTTCTGATGTCTGTATTTCTCTCTCTCCATTCTCCCCTTGCACATTCGTGTTCTCACTTTAGGAGATGAAGTTCTTCAGCAGATATCTAGAGAACTTCATCTAGTTAAGTGGGCACATGGCTTTAAATAAACAGTAGATAAATCAAGGTAAAAATATTTTGTAACACTAATCCAAGTTAATGAACTCTCTTCGGTGCTTCGGTAATCTGAAGGAGTAAATTTGGATGCCAAATATTTACATTCAATGTTTTCTATTAAAAGTAACGTTTATCCATAAAAATTTTATATCCTAAGCAAGAGTCTGCTCCATTGTCTCTCATTCAACACCTATGTCTCCGAGTAGTACGTAAATATTGTGGCATATACGCTATCATTTTTACCTTTCTTGGTTATTTTTATCATGAAATAAATGTGTCTCTCTCTGAAACAGTCTTCTTGCTTTCTCAAATCCTTCCGTCAACATTTACTTCCGCTCAAAAATAGATGAAATTATCCATCAATTTTTTTGCAGCTCATGTTTCATCCTATGATCATAACTTCACTTTTCTTTTCACTGATTTTCAATCCTTCAAATTCTATTTGTTGTTCCCACTCATCAGGCGCCATCTGAGTATCAGCAATTTCTTCTCCCCAGATTACCATTCATAAATGCAAAGTGCAATTAAGTATGCCACCAATAAGATCGTCGCAGAGCGAGAGGGGAAACGAGATACGTTTTCTTCCGTCAGGAATACTCGCAGGGAAGAAGTCGCAGTCACACGCCTGAGGATAGGGCACACTGCCCTGACCCACTCCTACCTCTTCACAGAAGAGAAGAGACAACCTTGGTGTGATGAGTGCGACTCCCCTCTGAGTGTGCGACACATCCTGACGGAGTGTGATAAATACCGGTCTTCTCGAGAAAAACACAAGGTCAACGGTACCTTAGGGCACATCCTAGGTGACTCTCCCGATTGCCTCACCCGAGTAATTGCATTTTTAAAAGAAGTCAACGTTTTTAATAAATTATAAATATTTTATATGTATATGCGTATTATACAAAGTTATGTAAATTTTATCTCACAACAGTACTAAAGCGATTTCGCTTCAATTACACAAACCTGGTGTTACCAATGGACGAGAGTGGTGCGAAATGACCGCAGTAGTCGACGCACCCTTAAATAATAATTCTACTACTACTACTACGAGATACGTTTACTGTGAAGGTATATCATTTTAATACAATTTTCTGAATCTTTTCCTTATGTTAGCTGATACTTTTAAAGCAAATGAATTCCTAAAGCTCTGTAAGTAAAATAGTCAACTCAGTTTATCGTATTTGGGCCACTAGTTTTCCCATCCATGAGGTAATACCCACCAAATATCGTCCCTTGAAAAAGGTATGTGGGATTTCGGTGAAAAATATATCAAATGGTTCCAGAGATATCGTAATCAGTAAGTGAATGAGTGGTTCCCACGTTTTCACATAGATTTTGGATATCAATTTGGCTGATCCGTGTAGAAAAAATTGTGGGAATATTATTCCTGAGTAGGCTTTCATTTGGGTGAAATCTCCATGTAACCTTTAAATTCATTCATGAGACGGAGTTCAAAGCCTCGGCCAACAGGTTAGCATATTTATTACTTTGTTCTATTTTAAAAGTTAAATCCTTTTTCAAAAGTAAGTATTATATAATAAATTGTCGCACATTTGCTGAAACCCACTATTAATATGAGAGATTAAAACCGCTAGATCACGAAGTTATCAAAACCTTAGAACTGGGATAACGAATCACTCGAAATAATATTCGCATGCTAAATTTTCACAATTTTTCTTTGTAATGCCTTTCCTCTTTTAAAGGAGAATCGTTTTCTTTAAGGAATTTTTTAATCTTTTATTGAGGGTTTTTACTTTTTAAGTTTCTGAAAAATGGAGCATCGGACACGCTTGCCGAAATAACTTAGTTCTGCGAGGAAAATTTATCATAAGTTTCAAGGTTACCTGATTAATTGAGGTAAGTAAATATAAAACAATTCGTGAAACTTCTTTGAAAATATTGCAATGTTATAGAGCAGTGCAAAGTTAAAGAAATTTCCTGAAATTAGGTCAATACCCCACCTTTCCCATCGGGTTCAAGTTTTGATACCATCTACCATGGTCGCACATGTCTGCACAATAGCAGTTTCTTTTTTCATATTTTTCATATTTATTATCTTCTACATTCACAGGTCCCGTGATATCAGCCGTAGTCCTCCCCACGGGACTCAACCGCCAAGGCTTAAGCCTGGGACATCGCTGGGCGTCCTCCCGACGATCAAGACGAGTGCGCGGGCCGTACGACTCACTCTCATCTCGGTGCTCTCCAACCTGCCAAACCCCTAGGGAGCTGAGCTCCATGGTTTTTTTCCATCCCCCTTTAATCTTATAACCTCAGAGAGGAAGATCTCAGTGAAGCGAACGTCGGCGCGGAGAAACCAGAAGGACGGCGTATGAAATCAACCCGGCCAATTTTTCCAACCCAGTTTTTCCTCCTCTCACACGGATCGGTCCACGGTGACACCTTTTGATTCATCGGCCCGACCTTTCCCCACCCGGCACTCCTTATCTGAAAGATTTTCGCCCAGGAACACCTTTAGGAGATCCACCTCCACGGGAGGAAGGATTTTAAAGACGATATTCGCGGGCGGAAAGTCCGTCGAGACGAGCACTTCAGTGAACTAATGATGCTGGTGTGAGAAAGTGTGTCATCATAAATCAACTGGGAGAGAAGAGTTTACCCTAGGATTGCGATTTAATTTTTTTTAACTACTCATAAGTCGCGGAATGACTTGGAATTTTCACAGGTTTTTTCATATCGACTCGTTAGTGTTTTCTCTTGGCGGTTCCTTTTTAATGGAGTCACTTAACTTCCACTGTGTCGTAATCATACCAGCACTAATTTAAGTAACTCCCCAAGAGATTTGAGTGTTGCTTCACGCTATAACGTCATTTTTGCTGAAATTCTAATAAGAGACTTCAAATTTGAATCTGACATTGTGTATTAGATCACACAATTTTTGCAAAATTGTTTAAAACTATCGAGTCATTTTTTGACCTCGCTCTCCAATTACGTGTAAAAATAACAGGGTAGTTTCACCCACGAATGATAGCTTTTTTTAGATTTTATTGAGACTTAAGCCTGAGTGAATGATGGCCCTAAATAAAACAACGCCACTTGAACCTTTCCATTCCGGAGAGTTAAAATGAGCTAACGAAGCTATGGAAATGACAAAACTTTTCATTCCAATCAACCCCGTCAAGGTTGGCCGCGGAATGAGTCGGCTTGTTTGAAAAATAGGGTTGAACGCACAAAAGGCTATCCGGAAACGATAAATACCTCACACTCCCTCGATTCTCATTTATTTTGATCCAATTCCCCCTTCAAAAATTGGTTCTTGCCCGAAACTTCGGGGACACGCCCCCCAAGGCTTCCTTCCCTCATCTCGGCATCTTTTGAGCGGTCCGGAAAAAATCTTTACTCAATTTTCGCCCGTGAACTGAATCCCACAAAAAAATTGCCCCTTGGGGCATAGAAGCCATCCCACCGTTCCCTCCCCTAACCTCTCCCTATACCTGTTTACCTTACTCCTTCCCATGAGCTCCCACCAATCCCAGTCACTCTTTCACGCCATCTCACCCCCTACTTCGCGGGGTGGGAAAAAGTAAACTCCCTCTCGTCTTGATTGACTCCAAAAAAGTTGACTTGTCCCACCAACACTCTCTCCTGATCCGGAAAAGAAACACAAAACTACCTCTTGGAGCCATTATAGCTTATCCGCATCCCTTTCCCCAATCACCACCCTCCCTTTACTAATCCTTCCACAACCTCTCTCAACCTTTTTTATCTATCCTCTTTCCTCTCACACCCTCTTCCACATCCTCACAACCCTCTTAAGCGATTCATTTATTCGCGGAAGAAAAAAATTTCCTTGCGACTTTCCCCACTAAGCCGCCGAGCTAATCATGTCCCCATCCTTTCCTTTCCTTCTCCAGCAGTGATTGTAGATAGGGTTTCTGAGGGCAAAAGTGCCGAGTCGAAGGTCGTCTGGAGGGTGGAACGCTGAAGAGAGGGCGAGGGGAGCCCGAATGTCATTTCCCTGCGCAGCCACCGCCATCACCCATCCTCACCCACTTCCCATCGTGGAGATCATCTCGGAGCGGAAAACTTTCCATTCGTGGCACTCTTGCCCCAGACATCATTCGGTCGTCGGACTAAACCACTTGAGGAGCGGTGAAGTGCGGAAAGTTTCCTTATCCAAGCCTTTGACATCTCCTTAAATAGTACTCTCAATGGCCTTTAATCTACTCCTTTCTCCTCTTCATCTACCATTTGGGGAACTAATGTAGATAGTGTGAGTTGGCTTACCATGAGAGCGTTTCCTTCCTACTAAGGTGGTGAAAATGTACCAGCTCCAATTTGTTAAGCTCTTACTCCAAGAGGGGATTGAGTGTTGCTTTACATTTTAAATGTTAAATCATAGAGGTAGAAGAAAGAAAAATCCATTTAAAAGTAACTTAAAGTGTAAAGTAACATAATTTTATGATAATGATATAGGATAACTCTTTAAATAAGGCGAGGCAATTACGGAGTGATCTTGAATGTGCATAACGTATTTCCACGCTAATATTGCCAACCTATTCTCCCACACGAGTTTATCCCAGTATTGATACAAAAGACCTTCTTTTAAAGGACGGTGCATTCTCGCTCCTTGTCTCCGTTGACCGCATTTCTGGGCACCGAGACGTTTGTAAACCAAGAATTCAGAGCACGACGCCGCAGCAAAACCGAGCCCTGGGCATCATTCTAGGATTTTATAAAGGGGGGTCTGGTGGGTGAACCCGTTTTCCGGGGGGAAGGGTTGCAGCTTGGGGGGCAAATCCTCCCCTACTGCATTCCCTCCGTCCTCTTTATCAACTCTCGGGCGAGTAAACCATCCTAGGCCTAACGAGATCACGCAGGGGAAAACTACTCACCAGCGTGACGCGGAGGTCCTCGTCGCAGGTTAAAAACAATAAAAAATAAATCCCTCACAAACACACGCACACAACAAACACGCTTCCCTTGGAAGCATTTGTCTCCAACACTGAAGGTTTAAAAAAAAGAATAAAGCGAGTGAGTTAGGCAGGTGTCAGAAGCTTCGGCCCTTGGGGGCATAACGGAAGCTCTCCGACGCTTCAAAACGGAGGACACCTCTTTCATCCCTCCCCCGTGCCTTCTTCGACCTCCTTCGGATTTCGAGACCGACATGCACTCGCGCCCTCCGGCGTCGCACAACGCTCAGCTCCTCCATTCGATTTAATCTCGAAGGAGTTCGAGGGGATTGACGGGGGGAGTTTCTTGGGGAAGGTTCCCGGAATAGATCCTTTCGTCTAAAGGTTCCACGGCCTCACTCATCATCTGATCTGTGTGTATCCCTCACATCCGCGAAAGGTCCCCACCCCCCACCCACCCCCCCCCCCTCCCCCCCGGGGTCCATCTCTCTTAACCTTCCCTCATCCCCAACATCCCCCATTCACTCCACCACAACCTCATCAATACGTGTACACTTTCCCTCACAATCTATGGGCCAACATCCCATTCTCTCAAAACCCTACCGTTTCCCATCATACTCCCGCAAATAAGAGAGGAGGCGGCTCCTTGGTTTCGGATTGCTCCTTTTCTGACGTGCGCGGAGAACTGCCCATCCCACCACAACGCAGCTGCTGCCGCCCATTTCCGTGTAACTCGATTAATCATCGGGAGAATATTCTCGACAGCTCCCTCTCTCCGTCCATAATCTCCTTCCCTAACTTCCCCTCGCACCCTTAATCCTTCCAGGTCTTGGTTTTCCACAGTTCTCTAATTATTTCCTCCCCATTTTCCTCAAGAGGACCAACAAGCGGTGCCACACTGCCCCAATTGGTAGTCCAAAATACCCTTTCTTGTCTCACCCGCCACCTCCTATCCTTGGCTCTGCCCATTGTGAGTGGTAATTGGAACATTCACTGTCTCCTCCTCCTCAGGAGTCCCGCGGCCTAAATCCCAAAGCCGCGCCCAGTTTTACTTCCCCCAATGCTCCTCCCCTTATAACCCACTTTTCAACCTCCATGAGATCCACCCCGTAAAATCCTTTCCTCCGCGTACTTACACATCTCTCCCCTCCACCCGTCTTTTCCTCACGAGTTATCACCGGGTGCGAGGCAACCTCTGCCGCTTTTCCGAGTGAAGGAAATCTCTTCGGCGCAATCCCCCCAGCTCCCTGGACCGATCCACTTAATACCTCTTCTTCTCCTCAACCTACCTCACTCGCACCGCACATCCTCCCTCTTTCCTAGAATCTCCCAAACCCTTAACCCTTTCAAACGGCCAACCGAGCCGCTGAGTCACTTAAAAAAAAGAAAACTTGCGTCAACCGCCCTTCTTCCAACAGTGGGATACTGTTGGGCAGCACAGCACAACGGAGAGGAAAGGGAAGAGTCCAAGAGGAGCTTCATAGAGGGGATCAGAGCGGAAGAAAGTGAAGACTCCATGGAGCGTAGACGCAGATGAGGGAGTCTTCCAGGCTGTGGATTTCGAGGTTCCCCGAGTGGGAGGACGCTTTCCTCGGCGTCGAGTAGGGTGAGTTTTCTGAGGACGAAGGTTTACAGGGAGCGAGTCTTTCAACCAGCCCAAGTGCCCATCCCTAGGAGCCCGTTGGAGGACCCTAGTAGCCTTACGTCAATAACTATGTGACGACCCTCTTTTTGGGCATGAAATACGTCGAGGTTATGACGATTTTTACATTTTCGTTCTCATTTTACCTCAAGCAATACACTTAAATGTATATGTATGCTGTTCGGCACTCGGCCGGGTTCAGCGGGTTCATATTGCAGGGCTTAATAAAATAAACTTTTGTTTAAAAAAAATAAATAATGGTTGGAAAAATCCTTTCAAATCGTCAGTGTTTTCTCTTGGTAGTTCTTTTTTAAACGGAGTGCCTGGCTTTATACTGCAAGGGTTAATATGGTCGCATTAATTAAAAAGTTTGCATCAAAAGTTTCCTCTTACCATCGTAAAGAAGCTGGTGTCCTCCGATGGTAAAAAATGGAAAAGTTATAACTGTGTTGGGCTATATCTTCGTTTTTCAGGAGTGTTATTCCAAGTAAAATATGACACCAATTCTTCGCCGACACTTTGCTTTATCTAATGTTCATCTATTTTTGGAACTAGGAGTTTGAAACAACTGTTATTTATTACGTAATTAAATGTATTCATCACTAGCAGAATCGGTCATTGATTCTCAACGGGAGGGATAAAATTAAGGTAATGAATAGTATTTATATGTTTACAAATGAGAATGATACTTCACATTTATAATAATTTTTTTAAACAAGTGGAAACTGACCGTTTTTTTTACTTGGAGCTCTCTCACTGGAATTCTTTAATTTTTAAACATAAAAATTGTTTATTAATAGAGCGAATTTTTGCTAGGATTATTTTTAAATTAAATTTTGAAAACAAAATAAAGCTTGCGGGTGGTAAAAATAAACATTACATGTATATGTTCATAGAATCAACTACACCCTATTGTGGTCGAATCAGTGAAAAAATTTGAAAGACCAAATGTTCTATGTAGCAAACTTTTAGGTCAATCGGTCGTCAAACTAACTTTTGACGGGATGGGTGACGAACATACTCATAGACAACCCGTCTAGACATCACCACATTTTTAAATATTGCTACAGATGAATATCATGTACCCATACTCTAAATTTAAAAAGGATCATTACTTCATTAACTCCGAGGTCTAATTGAAAGCATCGATTCGGAGGCTTAGAGTATCTGGGATGGTAACCATCGCGAAAGTAAAGGATCTTGTCTATTACACTTTGTTTCTTGTATTGGTCCGTTTCTATTGAGCATCAAGCTTTATTTCAACTAAATATCTTTCGAAAACATCGCCCAAGCCAGTAACCAGCTCTAACGATGATAAATTATTTAGATAAATCGGGTCATCACGCTTAATACCGGCCTAAATTTACACAGTACCGACTGATTTACCAATAAAAAAGCTAGTAGTTGGAATGAGGCATCACATGGTCCAGGAAAATTCATGCTAAATCGTCTTTTAGTGGAAAGAGTCAAGTGAAGGACAAGTTTCTGTTATTATGGTGCCCTTCTCCCATAATCATACCCCACCTCACCGTAATCTAAGCCTGTATCCATGCCCCCCATTAAAACTAATCTTCTCCGAATCTAATCCCTCCGAAATGCACCACTCTTGAAACATAACCCTCTCCAAACATAACCCCAAGGAACCCGAGTACCCCTCACAGCACCCCCTCCCCTCCCATTCTGAGGGTCGTCCTTCGCCCAAAACCCAATCTCACCCTTCTGGGTCATGTACACCAGCCCTCAATCCCCTGTAAATGCGAACAGACGAACGCATCCCTCGACCGACCGAAGACTGAAGCAGGTTGGCTCTTCGAGCGGAAAGGCAGTAAAAGGATAACTGTCACTGGTCCAGTCAGCACTTTCACTGCCGCCTGCCTGTTTGCGTATTGATACTTACTCGTATTTTTTCTACATAAAGTAATTTTCCACGTATAATTTTTCACGGCATAAACATTTGCCTACGAATTCTTAATGAAAACCCTAATTATCAAAGAAAATTGTTACCTGACTGAAGAAAACTTGTGATAGTTCAATGCAATAGTGGGACTCATTCGCGTTGGAAATACTTCTGTTCGGGTGGTAATGGAAAAGAGAGTTTTTTTCGAGAAAATCATGAAAATAGTCGTCCTAATAATTCATATAGTTTATAAGTATAGGTTAGTAATTTAAACTTGATGTTGCACTGAAAAGATTTGTCTTTGAAGTAAAAAATGACTCTGTAACTAACCAATATCTTGAATATTGAAAATTCAAGGTTAAACATTCGGTAGAAAGTTGAACTTCAAAAGAAACGTCCTTTCAAACGGACTAATTTGTCCACTCTTAATATCCTTCTCTTTTTATTGCTTTTGCAATACCTGCCCGATAGTGTTTATCATTTCAATCTTATTACTATCTTTGGCCAATTTCTTTGGACAACGTGACCTTAGTCATTCTGACAGTTATGTTTGCTATTGTATAATCGCTCCGCTTCAAACTGCTGAATTTTTTTCATATTTATAATTGTCAATCAACTACGTCAAGTGACCTTTACGTTGGTTCATGGATTTGTTGAGGAAATTGGAACTTGGTCAATTAAATATGTTGCACCCAAATATATTTTTTTACAAGGAAGTAATTACACTCTCTCCTCCGGCACATGCATTTCAGTGCAAAGTTTATGGCTTCATTTGTTCTGTTTTCATTATTAACTGAGAGAGTCTTTGCTATCTATGCATCGGTGAGTAGCGTTCTGCTTTTGTTTCCCCCATTATTATACAGTTCGTAACATTACTACACGTTTGTTTTAAATGGCTTGGGCTCATAACTTGAACCAAATTTGTGCGCCCAAATTACTAGTTTAATATGTTTCGTCTTTGGCGTTGAAGGGTTTATATTTACCGCGTATCATTTTATTCATTTGTACTCTGAATAAGTGGGAATGTTGATTATGGATGCGCACAAAAAGATTTTAACCATAGTTTTAGTTCATGAGAGGTCTGAATTGCTGTTGAGTTCTGCACCCATAAATAAAGCAGTAGTTTGGTTATGCCCAGTGGTTTGAATTCAACCGAGAAAGGAAACTGGTTTACCGTGTAAAAAACAATCAAAAGATTTTTAAACCCGAATTGATTTTAGTATTATGCAAGAGTTATGAAACTATTGGTAATTACCTATAGTGGTTATTATGGGTTTTCAAATAATTATCATAAATAAAAATACGGATAGATTTCTCTAAAACTCTTGAAAATGATATTGATTTTTACCAACCGAAACGACAGAATATAGAAGTCTTTATTGAAAACATTTTTACCAGCTAAATTTTAGCTGATGAAATGTGACACTTCTAAGCCTACCTCTTAATATCTTCACAGTATCACATAATAATGAAAAAATATCCTGAATGAATTTTGCTCGACATTTAATAAAGTGATATTTGCTTGGATTCGTTATTGGAACCTTCATCAGTGGAAACGATGAAGGAACAATAGCAGTATGAAAGTGAAAATAGTAAACACTGCGCCTTAAGATGCCGTTTAAAAAACAGAGTCATGGGAAAGACGACTGCTGGGAAAATGGGAAAAGGCCTCTTTCGGGTTAATTGACGTAGATGATCATGAAAGCAAGTCATATTTCTCGCTGTGTCAAGAAAAGAAGGAGATATTCAATAATTGGTAGCCTAATAAAATTGCATGAGTATATAGCAAAATCCTATATGAATATGTAACACAATTATAAGAAGCTTTATCTTACATGGGAGTGAAATGTGGCAGACTGAGAAGAAAACAATACAATTCTTACCGTTACAGAGATGGAGACAGATGATTTGCAGGGATATCAAGACAGTAAAGACTTACAAATTACAGGATAAGAAATTGATTGGGAGTGACCCATAAAACAGTCGATGACATTTATACCAAACAGCAAATATAGTATGGTCACATACAGTGTATTACGAAAGAGATTGCTAATACCAATTTTAACACGCAAACCGCGGGGAAGGAAAACGAGAGGAATGCCCAGAATTAGTGAGAGAGAATGAATAGAATACGTGGTCAGAGAAAAGCAATTACCTAAAGGCCTGTGGATGAACCGAGAGTAATGGTGATTAGGCATCGAATAACGTTTTAGAACATTCAAAAAAATAAATATTAATAAATTATCATGTCACGCAAAACACTGCTTCAACTCATATGCCATCGTATTATAAATGCTTTACATTTTTCATTCTTAGGTTTATTAATATTGGCGTTCTGCTGTTAATGACTACATTGAAATGGAAATCTAATACTGCTTCAAATTGTCTTGTGTTGTAAAAGCCTCGGATAACGATGGACGTAGGCGCGGAAAATTTGCTTAGACGTTTATCATTATGAAATATGCTTTTATGAAATCTATCCGTGTACAGTAGACCGATAAATTGCATTGCCTGCTTCATCATTATTATAATACCTTGTATATACCGTGATGGGCGTTGTACCTTATTATTGACACTATAGTTGTTGAAATTGATCGGGAAACAAGTTTGGCATTGTGAAATATATTTAGTTTCATTATGAGTATATTTATCTAACATGTTATATTGTATTCTGAAAGTATCTTTGAATTCCTTATATTAAACCTAGTTGACTAACCACTTTCTCTCTCCTAAATCAGTTGCTCAATATTCCAGTTTAATCAAGGCGTTCAAAATATTATTTTCTATTACTGTACCTTCCATCAATATGTTTTTCTCCCGTCGAATTTATTTTCTACCATCTAATCCCGAATGGCTTAATGATGCGATATTTGTTTTTGTGGCCTAAATCTATTTTTAGTTATAGTCAGGTGAATTATAAATCGTCAATATGACACAGAATCAGAGTAAACAACTCATATTTTATTATTGTTAAAGGAATCCACTCAGTATTTTCAAATTAAATAAATACCACTTTGTTTTTACAATTACGTACTTAGTAATTCAATAGATATATTTATTAAAATATGTGCATTTCTTTCACCATTTACCTCAGGTAGCCTTTTCTCCTTTTTGCTCCGCAAAAGCGTGAGACCAAGAGAGATTTCCAGCCTGATATTCTCTGTTCGCTCCATTTTTAAGTCACGTAATATAAGCTTCCTAAGGAAAAACGTGACTACGTATCTTCCTTGGAAGCACATTCTGTCAGTTAATTTGGGTTTGATGCTTGGAAAGGAGGCCCCTTAGCACGAGGGAGATATTGTCACCCGTAGGGGAAGAAGTGTCACGCTGAGTAAAACCCCCTCACGAATCCTGATTATCCAGAGTCGTGTCACAACAAAGAGTTCCACTCTGATGATTGGCTGTCAACGTGAACGCAGTTATTCGCAATTTTTAATAAATTTGCCAGAAAATAGGTCAACGGAAAATGTCTACGAAAAAGTCAAGCATGATGAAAAAATCAGGAGCTCATATTGGCTGGTGCTTATCGGTCTTGATAACGAAGCTGTGAGTACTCCAATTACATTTTTGAGGTCTAATTCAATTTGAAGGTACTTTTCCAATTCACTAGTACTTAGATGAATTTCCGTGGGCAGTCCAATTGCATTTGTAAAGTCCAAAAATTATCAAAGGTAATATTCCAATTCACTAATGCCCTAACTTAGGTTAATTACAGTCTACTATTCATGTTGTTCTTGCAAGTTGTTTTCAAATATCGCACGTGGCAGTGAACCACCAATATTGGGTTCAATTTTCTGTTATCGGAAAATTACGACGAGTTTACTCTCACGAGGAAAATTTACCCTCGCTTATTAATTTTCGCCCAGCTTCCGTGTGTTCGCTTCCCAAAAGAGCATCATCAAGCAAGTCTGAGGCATCAGATGGGAAAATAAAGTCCAACCAAAGGGCGTATTCCACCTGAATTCATTAAACAGCCGCAGAAACCTTCGCGGTAACTGTGCCTTGGTGTTTAGTGCGCTCGCCCGTGCACATATCGTGACTTCTGTCCTAATTTCCGCGGCCACACAGTTGTGTGGCTGAGCTGATAGCACACCGGGAATGTGACAAGACCGGTCATCGCAGTGATGTGGCGGTTTGCAGTTTCTCGGCTCAAAGTGTTACCTCACACTGGTCCTTTGCCGGTTTATCCTCAACGTTAAGGACACTAACAGTGACGCAGACTCCTGAGGGTTGAACTTAATTGTTAACGTTTTCTCTCCTTCCCTCAGCCATTAGACAGGTGATTGGTTCAGTTATCCATGTCTCGTCGATTGCTTTGAAGCAAATAGAGTTTAACTCCAGGAGATGCGAGGAAATGACTAATATTAATAATAAAAATACACTTATCCCACTCCAGCAACTATACAGAGAATAACAATGCTATGCGAGAACAATTAGGCACCCCAGAAATAAGTTCTTATGTCGGGGTTGCCATTCCTGGGATATGGAAGTGATCTGCAGTTGCAATAAAATACGAACAAATTTGCGAAAGGCTAATCAACTTGATATATCAAGCGCGGCCTTACATGGTATAGCTACATAATCTAAATATACAGAATGGATACAATATTACAATTAAATAAAATTAGATTTAAAAAAATCATGAACATGGTCATTGGAAACCTTATTGATGAGGGTTAAGCAATAGTTTTGAAATCTTTTTCCACATTTTTTGTTAAAACTACCAATCTCTCCACTTCCATTTTAACAATATTTGGTATTTACACATGTATAGTTCTTGTGGTATATACGGTATTTACGGTACTGAAAAACTATATAAATGTTTGTTTGAATGAACTATGCGTAATTCTGCCTTTTGGTCTTTGTTGTTTAAAAAGGACGTCGTTGCCGATGACGTTTTGGCCGGGGACGTTTCGGCTCGAGACCAGTTGAATATTTGGGACAACGCTGCGACGCTATACTTTCGCGCGAAATTGCACGCTCGGATTATGCTTTTATGATATGATTATGCTTTATTTTCGAATTAGATTAACTAACTTAACTAGTAGAAATTAGCCGAGCTCTACTCCCTCTCACCTGCAATGCCCAGATTTAAAAAAATTCCAAATTTTAAGTCATACTTATTTTGTAACACATAAAATTATATTTATTTAGCGTCGTTAAAAATTATTTTGCAATAATTATTTAGATAATAATTATTTTGCATTGCATTGAGTCATAATTATTTAATGCCATATTTATATAAAGTCATTTTTATAAATTCCAACTCGCGTCTATCCTTTGCTGATGATTCCATGCTTTATTGGATGAACATTTCTAAGCATATTTCAGAAAATTTCTCATGTCATCACCATGAATTGTAAGTGTAAAATTAATCTTGGCGCTAATCCTACTGATTTGCAAGATAAACCAAGGAAACAACGACACCACCTTGAAGTATTCGCAGCATGATTTTCTAACGAGTACATATAGTACAACCATTTGTTCAAGGCCGTTAAGATTTCTGTGGCTAAACATCCAATTCAACATCAAATAAAAACTAATATTTTGTCCACTTAATTGTGTTTTAACAATATCTTCCTTAATTCTCAGGTGGTCTCGCACCGAAAAGTCCTGGCGACGAACGTTCTTGTGCCAAAGTGGCTGTACCGAAGTCCCTGCGCCGGAATGTCCCACTCCCAGTATTAATTCCCTCCATCCCTCTTAAATTATACCTTATTTCATCACATGGTAATGCTTTTGTTTATTAACGTCATTTAAAATCAGTAAAAGATCTGAAATTATATCGGACAAAAAAGGAACAGTTAAAAATAACCAACAGACATAACACAATTGGCCCAAATTTGTCGCATTATTGAAGGACGAGAGAAGTAAAACTCGAGGAAAAAGCATGGAGAGCATTAAGATCAGTTTTTAAATTTTCTAACGTCCTTAACTGTCAATATTCCCTCCTTCAGAAATACATTTTTCTTTTTAGCGTCCATATTGGTTTGGGCTATTTTTTTCCTTCGGTCTTCCTCTCAAATTCTTACGTCCATCTCTCTTACTATCATATTTTAACGAAGTTCTGACGACTTTATTAGTCCATCTGGTTCTTCTTTGCCATTCATCTTTCAGTTGACCTTTTCTTATCTGCTCTTCTGCACACCTACTATTTAATTTCAGCAAAGAAGTGGAAAGTAAAAAAAACTCGGCGTAGATTAGGTGCATGCATCGAAGAGGAAAGTTAGAAACGTACACTGCAGCTGTTCCGCTTTATAGATCCTTTGATTTCCGCCTAATCGTCTAGGCTCTGGATCGATCAGCTCAAAAGCCTTTTGAGGACAGCCATTGTGGTTAATTTTAGTTGCTGCCTTTAGGTCAAAAGAGTGGTTTGAGTCGCCAGCTGATGCAGCAGTTTTAAGGTTACGTTGCAAAACTTATACATGTACGTCACATATTGTAATATTCTTCTATGAGGCTGCATTTTTCCCTGTCACAAAATGACCATATTTCATCTTCCCTTTCCTTTATCACTACTTATATTCTCCATTTGATGTTTTTACTTGGAAGCAGTTCAGGAGAAAATTCAGCATCAAGAAGCGTTAAATAAATGCTAAACGGATGAAGGTAATGATTTTTCATTCCATACTAATAGCAGAAAATACCTAAGTCAAAAAAATGTAGTCAGGAAATAATGAAAACTTCCTCATTTCATTGTAAAGAAGCACCAGATGTATGTGGAGATGCCAGACGGTGTAGCTGTTCAGGTTATCTTGAACTGGGCAATTTTTTCCTTGATAATTAAAAACATTATTTAAAAAGTTTCTTGGAAATCAATGAAGAAGATGACAAGATTTACACTCATGTGCGAGAGACTGGAGACTACAAGTCGGTTTCCATGATATTAATGTTTCCATAATATTGATAATATTGATATTCCATGATCTCGAGACCACTTGCAAAATTATTTGGGCCCAAATCTGCGTCAACTCTTGCCCAAACAGTGACCATTTTACTAAACTTTTTATTGGCTGTTTCTTCCGCCCACCTAACTGTGATTTATCGTCTCTGCAGGCCTGTTTCGATTCTGTTCTCCGTGCACGTGCTCATGGTGAAGTTTTACTTTTTGGTGATTTGAATTTGACGTCGATCATCGACATCGATTGAACGCCTTCTGTATCTGGATCTCCTACAAACCATTGTGACGATTTTTTCCTTGACCACTTTGTGAACGGTCTCGGCCTCCATCAGTGTAATTCATTCCCCACGAGAGATACGGCAACACTGGATTTCATAGTTTCCTCCAAACAAGTGCATTCCTTAGCAGCAGGCAGAAACATTTTCTCAACTGACCACGAATCCCTTGAGTGTTCTCCATTCCCCTTCCCTCGACAACGCCAAAATTCCGTGCCTCTTAGCCCCCCCCTCCAGATCCCTCCGTTGTTGGAACAAAGCGGTCTGGCCTGCCATTAATCGGACCCTCTCGTTACTTCCCTGGGACCTCCTGGAGCTTGGGTCACCCGAAGACGCACTCCAACTCTTTTACGACCTTCTCCACGCTGCCATCGCAGACCTCGTCCCTTCTTGTCGCTTGTCGAAGAGTAAGCCCCTGTGGCTCACATCAGAGGCATCTTGGGCCTTGAAAAACAAGCTTGCTGCCTGGAAACTTTGTAAATCCCACCCCAACCATCGCACCCGCGAGTCCTTTGTTGTTCTTTGCCGCCACGCGCGACACCTTCTTCGTCGTGACTACACGGACTTTGTGAAAAGAATTACTGGGGACATTAAGGTGAATTCGAAGAGATTCTGGTCGCTGATCAATTCCAAGCGAAAACGCCTCGTATCCCACTCACTTTGTCCGCCGGTGGGGTGTCATATGAAGGAGACGCCAGGGCCTAGGCCTTCAATAACTATTTCTCGTCCAATTTCCCCCTCCTAATATCGACATCCCCCCTGTTCACCCGGTTTTCACGCATTCTCTTGCATCTATCTCCACCTCCCCTCAGGAAATTCTCAACTATTTGCCCCATCTACCCACTAGCAAAGCTACCGGTTCTGATGATATTTCCTCAATGTTCCTTTGTCTAACGTCTGATGCACTTTATATATCCATCTCCATCTTATTCAACAGATTTTTCCAATCTGGAACATTTCCGTTGCACTGGAAAAACTCCAATGTAAACCCTATTTTGAAATCTGGACCAAAAGGTCTTATTAAAACTACGCCCTATCTCCATCTTACCGGTTTTGTCAATTATTTTTTAGCGTATTCTCCATGATCGCATTCTTCACTTTACCCTTCGTTACATCTAACCTCTTCAGCATGGTTTCCTTCCTGGCGGCTCCTGTCTTAAAAATCTATCTACTCTGCACCATCATATCATTTCTGCCTTCGAAAATGGGTCGCAACTCGACGTTTGTTATATTGAAATTTCTAAGGCTTTTGACTCCGTCAACCACACCCTCCTTCTGCACAAACTTCAATTTCGATATAATATTCATTGTACCGTCTTCTCAGTTATTTCACATTTTTTACGTGACCGTCACCAGCATGTAATAATCAATGGTCACTCCTCTGCATTCATCCCTGTCTCTTCCGGTGTCCCCCAGGGCCGCGTTCTCGGCCCTCTTCTCTTTGCACTCTACGTGGATGATCCTGTCGATGAAATTTTACCCTTGGGCTGTAACATTCTCTTATACGCTGATGACTGCAAAGTGTTTAAAAATGTGGACAGTAAGGCTGACTCACTTCAGTTACAGTCCGCTCTTAATGCAATTAATAGCTGGTGCGCAAAATGGTTACTACGTGTTAATCCAGATAAGTCCGCTATTGTGTCCTTCACATTAAAACGCAAAACTATCTCCTCTACTTACCAACTTTTCAAACACCCTGTATCTTCCGTCACTTCCTTCAATGATTTAGGGGTCACCTTTGACCAAAATCTCCTTTTTAGTGAGCATATTTCTTCAATTTCTAAAAAAGCTATGTCCATAGTGGGGATTCTATACAGACTTAATGAAATTACCAACCCTTTGTCCTTAAATCTGTGTTTCTTGGTTGTGTACTGCCCATCCTTGAGTACTTTTCTCCCATCTGGTTAACTGCGTCCCCCATACACTTAAAATACTCAACCATACTTAATTTCTTTTTAGCCATAGTCTGGCATCGCGTGCCCTCCCTTAGACACAGCTCTCTAGTTGAAATTCTTTTGCCTCTAGGTCTCTCACGTCTCCCACATCGCCGGCTTATTTCCGACCTAAAATTCCTTCACTCTATCATGAAAGGGTCCCTCCGTTCTGATCATATTCTCTCCTGTTTTTCACTCTGCATCCCTGCCCGCACCACTCGCGATGTAAGTCTGTTTCACACCCAAATTCCGTCTCTCCACCTCTCAAAGTTCCATTTTCTACTGCCTAACTTCATTTTTTAATACCCTTACCAACAATCACCCTACCCTTCACCTTTTCTCCTCACGCAACATCTTCTCTACCCAACTTCTTAAACGCATTGTGTCCTCCTCTTCTTCCCTGCCACAAAATTGATTTTTTTTTTCTTTTTCTTTCTGTTTATTATTGTTCTTATTGTTTTTACTGTATATTTTTGTTTTATTTCTTAACTTATTTTTTGTTTATTTAAACCCATTGTAAAGGCCCTAGTTGCTGTTTTTGGCGTTTTAATAAATAAATAAAATAAGTAAGTAACCATAGGATAAAAAAGGAATAAGCATGTAACGCCTATAGGGAATCCATTTCTTTACATTTGTTTTCTTTTTTCTTAACCAGCAACCTTATATCGAATAAATGCTTCATATTTTGTGTTCCGGCTTCACTTGTACGTTTTATAAGCAATTAAGTCTCTCACGCTTTACTTCGGAATGCCAGATTATAGAATCATTTTAGAGTTCCTCAGTGAACTTCAAACTCGTAAATAATACCTCTTAACCTTAATAATATAAAGGAAACCCATACTCTTCGGAAAAATCTGCCGCAGACAAATGAGAGTGCAATTTAATTTATGAAATGGTTCGGTTTGTAAGCCCTGGAAGCACGGCAGTCTATGATCCTTTAATTGAGAAATTCACATCACCTGAGTTAAAATATGATTGCGAATATGTTATTTTGACCTCACCTTGGATATGTCAGCTAATAGAAGTGTTAAAAATAATATAGGTATAAGTTATAGTACAAGTAGTTCACCAATTGAAGGACTTAGATTCTCCGTTAAAAGATATCTCACCTTTCACCCTTTCATTCTTCTAATTTATTTCCACTTCTTTCTTCTTAGCTGATTTTCCGACATCATTGGCCTCACGCTTCTGTGGCGTCTGCCAGATTAACGTGTTGGTGTAGAATAGGAAGGATGAATGAGTAGAAACATGAAAAGGAGGGTGGCAGGAGATGGGAAGTCCGAACAGATACGAATGCCCGTCAACACCGGATTAATTCGCCAAGTCCTGCGGGCCTAATGCGGACACGAGACTATCGCCACGAACAAAATAGCTGCTAGCACCCCACTATCTCCACTTTTAATACCGAAACCTGAAGTCTTTTAATCTTTTGATGAAGCACGTGTTACATTCCTGATATGTGACAAGTTCCTAGCATTTTCTCGAAATTTTAAATTTTTAAGCTCAAATCCCGACACTTCTGTTCATCAGCTATGAAATTCCTCATCTCTGGATTTCCACATTCATTTTATCTGCACTTTACTTCGTGACTCAAGCAAACTATTTTGTGTTTCTTGCAAATTCGATTTTTATGGACTTAAATAATAGCCTTAAATAATAAACTTAAATAAAATGATTCAATTTTATCAATCCTCAGAATTTTAATTTTGAAGCAATTAAGTGATTTTTGCGTAGCAAGTTGTGCCTCGAGCATCATTTTTCTTCCACAAACTATTTATTTCATAATAAATTCACATACTTAAATTCTTTCTCCCATTAGGCAGGTTGGCTGTTAGGAACATTTTAGTTCTTCTTTTTAAATCTCTCTTGTTTTTAATTGAAAAAAATTACTTACTGAAAAAGAAAAATATTAGGTATGATGTCGGGGAATTCAAATATAATGGAGGTAAACGTTGAAGTTTTCCACTGGCCTAGGTTTTAATACATACTCAACGTCATATGGAAACCTCGGTAAGATCAAGAAGTCTATTAAACCATAAGAAAACTGCTCTATTTGTCTTCATTACACGCTCACTTTTAGTTTAATATATATAAGGTTCAAATCCATTTCAAGACAATAGGTGAATAAGGTATTCACTGAAAGTATATTGTCATGTGATGGCTTATTAACCAAATAATTTACTAACTATTAGGGTATTTTTCTTTAAAATCATGGTTAAATGAAAACATTTCTAATGGAAAACTTTTGCCACCTTTCATTTTAAAATCATCATCGTACGTATAAATTCACAAAAATTTAACCGAGTACTAACTTCTATCTATAAGAAAATCGTCTGCTAAATGTCGGGAAAAGTTAACCCTGTAAGTGAGGAATGTTTATCTTATTAGAAAATTAATATTGTGATTGACGCAACTGGAAAAATACCACTGAAGTGTGTACGCAAACCTAGCTTATTTATGCCGCACACTGTAAAAACATACCGTGAAAAAGCAGTATTGAAAGCTTAAAGTACACTCATGTTAAAATACAATCACGTGAAATATACTTACAGGGAAAAAATTTAGCATTTTTCCCTGCAGCTGCAAATGGATAACGTGAAAAATCTAAGCAAAATATAAGTGGCTTTGTTATGTTTGTTTAAATTATTCTTTTCTGTAATTTAATGTATACACACATTTGCATTGCTGAGTTAAAAGTTAATGTGCCTACGCATACATAAAGGAGGCATAATTATGACTAATATCCGTCCAAAAGGGACATTCACTCTTTTTTGTGCCGGTTCCATTGTGAGGCGAGGGACTCTCACTGTATTCCGGTCCGTGTAATTGCATGCGGGAGACCGTAAAAAAAATGACACTGTCATCCTTCGGATTCCTGGAAATCCGGCGCTTCTCCACAATTTACAGTTTACACCCACGCTCCGACCTCCTCTCGATCTCATCTCTCCTCCCACACCTTCCCCCCCTTCCTCCAACCCTTCACCATCCGGGCTCATTTGAAGATCCATTCAGAGAGGACCCAAATGGGCGTTCCCGTCCGCTACGCGCTCGACGTTCTTGCCTCAAAGAGACCCTTCTAGCTCCTCAATCATCTTGCCAATCGGGTTAGGTTGAAAAAAATAAAAGTAAAGAAGAAACGGCCTTTCTCGAAGAGTTTCCCATCCCAGTCGATTGATTTATTTTCGATTCCTTTCTGGGCCGCGGTATCTAGGTTGGTATTATTTGATATGAGTAGTATCTAATCGTAATGCGTTGCACCTAACCAGATATAAATGCGAATTTATACTACGCAATGCAACACCAAGACTATGTATTTGAGATTCAGTTCACGGACATATCGCCTTTATTTTCCTATCCTGGGTATAACCTAACAAAGGTAGGTAAGAATTTTTCTCCAATATCCCTAATTATTGGCAGCACTCGTCAAAAGACAGAAAATATTTTCTAAATATATATTAATATTAATTTATAAAATACATAATTCTTTTGACGAGTGCTGCTACTAATTGCAGCCATTGGGGAAAAAGTCTTACCTAATTTGTAATTTTACGAGGCCGTAAAGCTCAAATTTCCATGATTTAATCTGGGTATTACCTGTAACGTTTACCAAGGAGGGAAAAACGGTGATGTATATGTAGCCGTTGGTAACCTAAGGAGGTGCTTATATTCTACTCTGCAACGGCTGATCTTTGTTACAGGTGTTCCCCGTCAGAAACGGAGAGGCAAACATGTCCGCCGCCGCCGTTGAATATTTCCCGGCCCTCTTCCCCACCGCCCCCGCAAACGCCACGGCCACTCTGCCACCCGACGCATGGGGCAGGGTCGGGTGGGTCCCTCCCGAGGAACCGCCGCCGCCGCCGGCAATCGCCACTTCGACAGACGCCGCCTCCTCCTGGGAAGGCAGGCGACGCAGCCGGAGGAGGAGGAGGCGGCGGGAGTCACCAAGGGCCTCCGGGGGTGTTGATAGGAAGCCTTGGCCCTTTCGGCCCTGGGACGGGGTCCTGAACGCTTCGGGGTCAATCAACGCGTCCATCCGGAACGACCCCATTCTCTCGTCGCTCAACCTCACCGCCGAAGACGTGGACTACATGTGGAACATCTCCAACAGGAAGCCATGGGTCACTGCCGACGGAGGTGAGTGGGAAACGCGCCTTTGAATGCCATGCATTGGCTTGGATCGAAATTTCATTCATCTTGATTAAATATGAAGCCTGCTTCCTAGCAGTCGCGTCATTATTTCCTGGACTCTACAGTGGTCTTCATAATCCTTTTTCTGCATCAAAATATATTAATAGGTTCCATAAATTTGCCTGTAATCCATTAAAACATGAAATCAGTCATTTTTAAAGAAATGTTTCATTTGACTCTCTTTTAAACCCTTTTAATAACGCCTGGGTTCAAATCTCGGTGTCGTTGGAGGTTTTTCGACGAAATCTCAATCCATACTTGGATTTCCTGTGGAGAACACTTCAAGTGTGGCATTCCCTCCATTGGATAAGACGTTGAATCCTGTGCTTTGTGGTGCCTTTCATTCATAACTGGCTAATTCCGACGCCGGGAAATCGTCCACCTTCCTCCTATTCCCCAATCTAGTTTCCTTTCCTCTGAACCAACCCATCTGTCCTCATTGGCGCAAACGACCTCAGTTGTTGGCCACCTTCCTAAATAACCAACCTACAAGCGACACCAAAGAATATAATCGTTGACGTTCAGTCATTTTTAACAGCATTTTTGCAATAGTTGAATGCGATCAACCGAATGGAGTAGTCAACTAGTCGAACAACTTTGAAATGTCACCGCGCGTCACACTCATTGGCCATAATTTTTTACTCGTATCCCCTCATGTTGCAGCTAAAAATTGCGCGAGCAGTATTGGGGATATCTCATAGATAGTGGAAATGACGCTATATGAAACTAATGACACCAAATAGGAGTACTGAGGAATTTGATGACATAGAGATGTTAAGTGCAGCGGTTGACTGCCAGTGAGATTCAAAGTAGGCGACTACGTATGGGGCCCGGTAGGGGCCATCGAGTAGGGACCTCGACGAGTCAGGTTCATATCCTGGTGCATGTTGGACGTATTTTAATAGTATTCGTTTATATATGGCTGCATTAAAGCGGTGAATATAGCCTGATCCATTTCAACCCGATAACAACTTCATATCTAAGCTTCTCGTGTTTTCCCAACGTTTGCTTCTATGTATCCACGACAATTTTACAACTAATTAGAATATTTTCATCAGTGTCTCCACCAGTTCCAAGCGCTGCATCCCTATGCTAGTGGATCATTACCAACTGCTTATATGTCCAAACATTTCCTCTCAGTTGTTCTAATTTAAGTATTTTTTTTTTCCTGTATCGAGACTAACTCCCGTTCAGGAGATTTTTTTCCTAGAAAAGCTCGTTCATCTCCGCTGGAAAAGTTATATGCGTTCCGATTCAATAGCATCTTTTCTCACGGCTGTTTTATGATTGGAAAGAGTTTCATCCTCAACTTTCATGGGTATTTAGAAGAAAAAGGTTTAGAAGAAAAAGGTAAAGAAGGTACCAGGAATTAGCGAAGAATGAGGTTGAAGACAAACGATACGTGCAGGTACTGTTAAAAAGTTAAAAGCAACAGCTGTTAAAGTGAGCGCTTTTAAAAGGGATAGGTTATCATTTGATGTTCTAAGAACAGAGGAAATTACATGTAAATGGTTTCAGGACCATTAAAATTCATCCCAACCATTGAGACACGAAAAAATGTGCCTACAAATCATAATTAAAACATTACATTTCGTAAAAATTCCTACCAAAATAATGGTCTCGTCTAAAATTACCAATAAGTATTAATGTCCTCATAAATTTTGTTTCTTGTTGATGCAACTTATTTGATCAGTCTCTTTATTCAACATTTTATGGTACAAATATTTTTGGAGAATAATGATCATGTATGTACATGGAGAGAATCCCAAATGGTTCTCAAAATGTATTAAAATCTAAAGAAGAGTTGGAGAAAAAATATGCCAAACGGACACTATGAAAAGAGTAATATATAAAGTCATATGGCAGGTATTTTAAAGTTACAGCATATTGAATACAAATGGTCAAAGTTGGAATGAATGGGCAGAGTTACCGACGTAGACCGACAATGAAATATGCCAGTCAAGTTTTGAGGAACTTTTTAATCATTATTTAAAAGAACACCTGGACTACAAGGGAGAGTGTTGTGGAGATAAAACTAGTATTTAGATTGATTTTCTGCTAAATAAGCTAACAAACCTCCAGGCATCGTCAATGTATTTTCTATCACCGACGTGTGGTGGGCGGTGAGATATACAATTAAGTGTTTAAAAGAAAATCGGGTTTTATAAACCTTAAAGAATTCCGTAGTCGGATTGAAAAATGATATGCTTACAAAACATCCTCGTTTCATGCCACTTTGCTACAGTCTCCATCCAAGTCTAGCGGTCAGTTTGCTTTAGAAGAATAGTTACTTGTCCGAAATTCTCTTTAATCTCGAGCCCTGCGTAAGTAGTGGACATTTTGCTGACAAGATGTCCATCGTGCTGAAAAATAACATTAAAATAATACATACTAATGGAAAATTTCAAACCGCATTTAATTTCATGTGACTCGTTAATCGAATTAATTTGTTACACACAGTTATTTTTGGTCCCTCCGATTTGGTAAATTTTAGAAAACAAAACTTTTTGACGTATTTTTTTTATTATTTGATCCTATTAGAGCATAATATGTTGATGTCGTCATTTATTTCCTATTTTTTATCGATCATTTCATAATGTTTTCCATTTTTTACTCTTTACTTCACCTTCCATTGAGACCTGGTGGCCATCGATGTATTCCTGAGTGAAAGATAACGTTTTAAAACTGCGGTTTCGGTACATTGGCCGACGCTTGTGAGTTGGACATCATCTTAAGTTGTCACGATTATGTTTCTTGTGCGCTCGATAGGTCAAGCCGGATTGCTCGCGGGAGTCCAACCAAAGACTTCGGGGTGTTGTGTTTTCATTCAATCGATCAAGTTGGTGGAACGATATCATATCAGCGTTAAAGAACGTTGTGCAAACACAGTAATCTGCGCTGAGGTGGGCTTTGATATCCCAGGATGGATTCCACTTCGTAATAATCCGTAGAGTGAGTAAAAAACTATTCTCGACCATGGGTGCCAATTTATTTCCCAGAACCACCTGTTGTTTCACACACAGTTTTGATATCCAAAAAAAAGCAATAGTTCAATTTTCACATATTCATGCGCAATATTTGTAAATTAACCCCGAATAATTCAATGGGTAAGATTCTGTATAATTACCGTTGGACTGGGTGCAAAAACTATATTCTGGTTAGAATGTGAGTTAAACATTAATAAAGCACTGCGCACCAAAGATTTTAATATGCTAACGATTCTATCTATTGTATGGTATTGTTCCAATTTATTAATCACGGATTTATGCCACCAAATTCGTCGAAAAAGTGCTCTTTATGAGTACTGTCACCTGTATCCCAGTGTTTTATTTACTTATCATTTTATTGTGTTGCATGCATTTATCTTGAAAGTTATCAAAATAGTATAGCAAATTGGTTTGCATTTAAAGATAAGTTTTTCTATATTTTGAAGAACCTTATTTCATTAATTGCTATAAAATCAAAAATGTAGTCATATTATAATATGCTACATTAATACCACTAGAAATTGTATTTTTCTGATGTACAGGCATTTGTATGCGTCTGTGGGCAAGCTCGGTGGCGCCATTTGTGGCTATGTGGAGAACTAATTATTTATTTTGGCACTACCTGGATGTTAAGCGACGTGGGTAGGTTCCATATATTGGGTAGAGTTTATAGAATCGAGAAAAATGCAGGAATATCCGAGTGCCGGGGTTGAATGGAGGTAACTTGTCGCCCCAATCGAAGGGTCTATGAAAGAAACGCTCAAGGACAGGTTTGCGTTTCCTTGCTCATGCTGCCGATATTTTCCTTCCATCCGAAATCCACAGTAATGTTTCGCTGCTTAAATGACTCGTGTGAATAACGCGCATTACTCCTACTCGTTCTCCCCCGTGTTTCTGTGAAGAGTGTCAGTTATGGAAGAATTTAGCTTTAATACGTTTTCACTAAATCTTCAACCCGCAAACTTCAAGTGGCTTTACTTTCATTTGTTATCAGTGCAAAGTATAACCATTCTCGTCGATGAAAGCTAATTATATAGCAATAAATATTACAAAAATAATAAGCAAATGGCCCGAATATTCCCTCTAATTTCTTAACTGCATATTTCGTCTTCTTTAAAATACTTGACGTCCTATATTTAATTTATTTATTAACTCTACACAGTTACGAAAGTTTCTTTGGAAGAAAGAAATCCATCACTTATAAATCCTGAATATTTTCAACCATACTGAGGACATTTGGACGAAATTATTTTGTTTGTATCAATCTCAAATCCCGGCAAAGTTTTTGTATCTTTAGATCCATAAACATAAGATATCTTTGGCGACATTGGGATAAAATTCACCAAAGATATGATTACTTCAATAACATGACTTTCTGTGTTATTCAAGCTCAGAATATTGATCGCATCCCAACTGCAGACATTAATGAGATATGAAAGTTGAATTACAGAGCAATTCCGTGATTCTTATAACATTGAGTGTGAGGGACGAGATATTTTCAAAAAATTAATGACAAAGTATATACTTTAGTTTTTCGAAACCCATAGATGTGAAATACATCAAGCAAAATGCAATAAGAAACAATCAGAATATTTATCACCCATTATGACATTTATCTTGTTCTCCAAATTTATATACTGCATGAGAAATGAAGTTCATAAGTCACAGTATGCACACCTAATTTTTCTTCTCTGAATCAAAACTTTTTTTGATTGACATCACTCAATGATTTGGTTAACATTTGCTATGAGCTAAACCACCCAATATTTGAAGCTGCTCAGAGAGTATTCTTTGTAAAGATAGTGAACACATGAGAGGAGGTTACATACTTTGTTAACATTCTTATTATTTAATTGTTTCACGTATTTGACAACTTTCACGGCTTCATTCAGTGTATCCTTATAATACCTAGATATAGTACTCCTTGCCTGGTACCACTAGCAGCAATCAACTGAGAAACTCATCAAAGCTCTCTTATAGGTTATTGTATAACAATGGTTCTGCTTAATGCTAGTAGCAATATTATCCAAAGTAAGAGCGAATTCTATGGGCTTAAAATTAATGCAGACCAAAACCTTCTAAGAAAGTTCATCATTATATTCTGATATTTGAGTTTGAACCACTACACATGCTATTCATGTTAATAAGCATTTTATGGGTATAAGGTATTTCTTCTAGCACAGGAACAGATAATGTTAAGACTATGGATGTTACTGCTGAAACCGCCTCTGACACAATTAATACCTACCAACTCATATGTAACGGCTTAAGTATTTTATGAGAGCGAGTATAGCATTGAGGCATACAAAATTATTATTAATAACAATAGTACATTTTATTAAACAAGTCATAATTTCAAAGGTGGGCTACTATATCGTTTATAAGGTATTTTCTTATACTTCACAAGGCTCAACACTTTTTATTTACTTTCACTGACATGAGTACTTGAGTGAATCAACAAATAAAGGGCATGGTAGATCGTAAAAACTCCAGTGACTGCAATCGATGGAGGCAAACTAAGAATGTGGTCAGTTACACAGTAAACGTTATTTATTAGGTCAAACTCATTCAATTGGCTGAAAAAACTTCATAGATTTAAACCGATTTCCAAAATATTGTGCATGAAATTTCCTGCGCAGTCCTCTTTGGCTCATTAAATGCTTCATGAGAAGAAAACAACAACAGAAGTAAACTGACGCAACTTCACACAAAAATTAATAGCATGGGGATCAATTTTTATCAAAACATCATTAAAAAGATGAGAAATGAACACCATCAAATGTAAACGTTATGTCTTGGCCTCCCGTATTTCCACTAAACTCGCGAGTTAAGCTTCCCCATTCCGAAGTAAGCAATAAACAATTACTGTTTACCTTCTAACAAATTGAGGATGGGGGAATCAATTATTAATTTCGTACACAGTTAAATCCTTTAACGATCCTCATTGGGTTATAAGCACTATAACTTATGGGAAATACACGATGTAAACAAACTTTTTCCCGAGCTAAACAATCGCTTTTTTCATCCATTGCGCTTAAATAACGCTTCACAAACACAGTACACAAGCAAACTGCAGCAAAATAGGTTATATCAGAAGCACTGTAACTTTAAGGAAATTATGACATAAAAAAACTAATGAACACGAAAGTTCCTTTATTCTCGGAAACTCAATAAAAAACAAAAGCTCAGAACAAAACATTCTTCAAGACGTGTTTCTTACAACACAATATTGTCCACAGGCATGTTATATCTAACTTAAACTGAACTTCTCACAAATAACGGATTTCCATGCCCTGAGTAAACATTTGTAAAACTCATGAGTAAATTTTCTTCTCAGTAATCACATGAAGGAAAAGAACTATCCATGAATTAAATCCGGGGAACATAAACACACTTCAGTCACGCAAAATTTCACTATTATCTCCCGCAATAAACTTCGGATTCTCTCCACTTTTGGTACAGACATCGTGCCATTATTGCGCATTCTGTATCACTTCTTATATGCCTCCTCACCACTTTTTCTTCATTAAATGAACTTGTTAAAACTTAAAACTGGTCATCACCTCACATGTAAACATCAACAAAAAACACAGTAACCAACCTCTCTCACGGCTCTTTGGCCGGGGACACAGCCCGTGAGACGTAACCAAAGTTGTAACCGACGTCACGGAGAAACAGCACACGCAATTGCTCCCTATTTGGTAGAGCCTAACCCAGGTCGGGACTCAACTCCCCGTTTCGTCGCATGAGACAAATAGAATACAGTCCGGGATAAACAGGCGAGTTTGATCGGGTCTTAGTAACGAGAAATAAACACCCAGGTGCACCAACATAAATTTTGATTCCTTTGTACGGCCACGAATGGCGCGACCGAGCTTGCCCACAGACATATACAAATGCCTGTAGACACTTAAATAATGATTCGCACTCCTTAGTTTAATGTAAGGCGAAATCTAGGAGCCTATTCGTGAATGCCTTAAAAGTTTTCAGCCTCGACGATGTCCAAATTTTGTCGTCAAAAAATCGACAAATCCAAATGATGCCATTTCAAATTTGAGGAGGTGACGTTGGCGGTCGCTGTACCTCTGCAATCGATATAAACCACCTTTGAATTTCCATCACGATTCCTATGGGCTAAGCTAGGAGAACTTAATAGACACCTCCACGCCTTGAGAAGTGACCAACCCAGGCGGGATTTGCTAGTTAACCTCTTTGAGAACGTTAGAAGACCGCTATTTCTCCGCACGATGTAGCACCAGAATGAGCAACAAGCGGCAGAACCACTGCCCGCGCCTCGGAATAAAAGTGCCAATAGCTTAATAAAAGGTACTTAAAAGCTTATAACTCTTGTTTCTTTCTCTAGACAAAGGCTTTCACTAGCCCTAGTTATTGTCTCATTACAGTATAATGCAAGATTTTTTAAATGCCTAATTGATGTCGGTACAGTGGGTGGCGTAGCACCATATACGAATATTTTGCCGTTATCACTAAAAAACGACAGAAAAAAAAATGATTTGTCAAATGAAATATGTTGTATAGGTTTTGAAATGAGTGAATCATATAGTTAATTTGTGGAAAAATACCTACGTCGAGTTATATTTGACTTCCTTTTCGAGCGCGAGAAAGTGATTTTTACGTGGTGGCGTTGATCCTCCAGATGTCCATCTGTGCTAGTCGGACGTGGTTCATCATAGGATGAAATTTCATTTGGTTTATAATGAATTGATCATTTCGCTAGATGGAAAATGATTATTTCTATTAGTATAGAAATATTTACGATATAATTCAAAATGTTGAAAAAAATCGATTTCTGACCGCTGAGGTGGGTTCTTAGACCACTGTGCGCCGTCGCCAGGGCCAAGAAAACGAAAAAGCGGTGAGATAACCACCATCGTAGCATCATAATGGGGTGTCAAAACTTTTTTTTAACAAATGTTTTCATCCAACTTTTTGCCTTTCTCGTCGATATCTCGGACGACGTATCGTAAATCTAGTTAACAGACAAACTTATGATTCAACAGCACAAAGCGTAATACGCTACACCACTCCTATAGATAGGACATTGAAATTTATGTTCTGAACATTTTGTGTATCTTGTTGAGAGGCCATATACCCGTACCTTTCTTTTTGTTACCTCCTTTCCATATTCATTTACCTTTCTTAAAATGTGTTTTAGAGATCTACACATCTCTTGTTTAGTGACGACGAGAATTGTATTTGGAGGAACACTCAAGGGAGTGTCGCAAGTGGTGACTATAATTGGGATTCTACTACTTCCAACTTTCTTCCTAGGCTGTCATCTGTTTTTTCAGTACATTCCCCGGTTATTTCATATCTACGATCAGTAGCCCAGTTTTTCTTAGTATGTTCACACCATATCTTGTTCCTGGAAGCTTATGTCTGCCAATCTTCACTATTCTTCCGTCTTCGATACTCTTTACATGGCCATTCTATCCAATCCTCCACCTGATTACACATTCCTTGATATTTCCAATTTCAACCAACATTTCAAGCCTTTCTGATGTTCTCTCCTCAAATTTCATCTCCTTAGGTTTTGCCTGAGGCTTGTCGTAGGATTTTGTTTCCGTGGTTAGTAGTGCTCTTTTCGTTTTTTCTCCTGTCTTGTCTTCACCATACAGGTCAGTATTGGTCGCGATCTTACTTTTAAAATTTATAACTATTGAAATGCTCTAATTTCTCAAATTACTTGAACTTAATTTCAACTGAGTTTGGTAAAATACATTGCTTCAACTAGACATGTATTGAATTTTGGAAAATGAATTGAAAGAATAACTTTGTTTACCATTTTTTTACGAACTCTTTGGAGGATACATTCACCTTTCCGAATAGCATTAGACTTGATTTTAACATTTAATTTGGCTTATGAAAATCTCCCGCAGTAAATTCTATAAATGGCCGACATTACCACAAGCGTGATGCATTTTGTTGCGGGTCTTCATCGCCTGCGAGATCGTATAATGATCGACAGAATAGGAATGCAAAGAGATTTATTCCCTGATTCTGCGCAACTAAATAATTAAGCCTAATATACTTCAACCATGACGTGGAAGGGGTCCGCCTTCCGCTTCAGTGGACGAGGGAGAGAGAGGGACTTAAGTTGAGCGAACCTTGTCGTCCTCCGCTTGCTGCTGACAATCGACAGCGTCGACGGCAAAACCACCCTCTAAATTCACAGCCTCCTTGGCGCGAATACAAACAAACCAAACACATTTTTCCTTGATTGCAAAATTAATTGTATTCTAATACAATTAATTTTGGACACGCATTCTAATATATTCAAAATAATACTCAATAATAATAACAAAAAAATATAATATTAATAATAAAATGAATGTTAGATAAATCATCACGGTTGATATAAAATCAATCTAATACCTTCATGAACTCAACGCGTACGCAAGTGACTTGGCACTACACTAATCTATTCCTTATCGGGTATGCATTCATGTAACAATTTGGTAAATGTTTTACGCGACCGCTTATGTGATTTTGCCTTGCCACCCTATACTTGTCTAATAGTTCTGTTTGCTTTGCCAAATAACATGATTTTCCCGGAACAGCTCCAGGATTTTATCTAAAAATAAGCACGAACGAATTCCAGGCAGGAGATTGTTGGTTTAGAGGACACCTGTGTAGGTGTAGCAACATGTAAAAAACTTGCTGCTTCCCCGAGAGATAACGGCCTCAGGCATTAAATTTACTATCAATTTTCACGTATTTGCCTAAATTCTACTCCCAATCACTTGCTATTCCAATATATATACTCTCATAGAATCATGAATTTTTAAATAATTAGTGGTTGGCTAGAGTATCAAATTCGAAAGTTCTTTGTCTTTTCAGGGATAAATAAGGAGTGAATTTGTATATGTAAATACAACAACTATTCTTTTTTGCTCCCAAGGCATGTTTTATTCCTATACAAGCAAGTTTCGTGACACAACACAAATCTATTTCTTCTTAGGTTTGCGTTAACCTATCAATTTTGTGAACGTGTTCGACCGTGCGTTTTTTTTTCAGAACAAGCACAATATACATTCCCGAGGCATGAATGGAGTCCTTGACCTTCGGGTGTTGTCTGGCACGTTACCAACCTCACTAACGTAATCTACTTTTATTTATTGATGATGGTCACTCTGCGAAGCAGTTAAAAATACTAGCTGAAACAAAAAAACTTCCTTATAACCTAAAATTTGTTCCTCAGGAAGCTCGTCCATGTAATCCGGAATTTTAAGGTGACCAGACCTTCCCACCACTTATTAAAATACAATGTCATTTTGATACATTTTATACATCTACCTGAGATCTCACCGAGAAATACTATCCGATTAACGCAATATTAATAGATTTTCCTGTAACTGTTTACTTACAGATTCGCACACTATACAAATAAATGGGAAACTTGGGGAATAGGTTTGAAAGCACCTTTGTTCGGATGTAATAAAACTTAGTTCGGCTGCAGAAGACGCATTCACATCACACCTTATACCGGGCCTGATGAAATACGTGCAAAGCATGCGACGCGAATCCCTCCGCTGCATAATTCAGCGCGAATGCAAAGCCACGACGCCATTTTTAACGTTGTTTCACAGAAGACTCCTCCGGAGTCATTGCACTCAAAGGCTTATTCATTGACGGGCAAACCAAGCTCTTTCCTTCATTTCGCATGGGTCTCCTCGAGGGGGTAGTGAATGCTCGAGGAATTCACGGATGTAGATTTTGAGGAAATTTTGTGCGCTCCCGGAATAAAATCCGTATTAGGGGCATTGCTTTAATAGAAATAGAGGAGAAAAGAGAGAAGGGAAGAGGGAGAGAGAGAGAGAGAGAGCGCGAGAGAGAGAGTTGGAGCGCATTGGTGAGAAGTAACTTCAATTATACTCGTATAAAAGAGTATATTTCATTGGGAAGCTCCTGGGTATTGAGCCTTTCTTATTGCGTTGAAAGAGAAGAAAAATTTCATTACGTTCCACTGGCGCCGAAGAATATGACAATCACACCTTCCAGATGGAATGTTTCCGCATCGTCTACGTACATGTAAAACGCACAAATGGACCTAATTCCTCGCATTTAATCATGTTCAAAGTACCGGGATGGGGAAAAGATTGAGGTTCCTAAGAAACGTGTGCGGTCTCTATGGTGGCAAAATGTGCCCTAATTTCTATTTCCCAGTCATTCTGGGGGTTGGAATGCCATGGAAAAACTAATGAATTATTTTTTTCTTCGCATCCTCCTCAATGAGGGCCAAAATATAATGATTATGTACCAAAACGTTTTGATAATTTTCTAATATAAACGGTAGTTTATTAAGTAGTATAAAATGTATCAACATGTTCATCCGATTAGAAAGAAAAACAGTTCTCACCTAAAAAATTGAAATTTTGGCATTATTATGGCATGAGTGGCCAAGGAATGATTGACCTCATACCCGATTAATAATTAGAAGGGCATTTCGTAACCAATAGCAAGTGAGTGGATATCAATCCTCTGATTTGTAGACCGTAGCCAGTTTCTCTGTCTTTTTCCTTATGGCTGTTATATTTCATGTTCCGTTTCATCAAGCTATCATTTTTATCCTACGGTGTTCCTTTGATGTATCTTCCTTCTATTTTTCTTTCCGTCATGCTCCTTACTAGATCATTGCACTTCCCCATCTAGACAACCCATATGGATCTTCACTTATTAAATGTCCTCAAGAGAAGTTTCCTCCCTTCTATTTTAATACATTCGTTGTTAGTAATTTTGTCCGTTTCACTTACTCAGATGTTTTTCTACAAAACTTTTTTCGTGCATGGATGCATTTTTTGAAATATTTGCGAGTACTGTAATCTCATTTTTAATACTTAACTATGTTTACTATAATTTAATTACGATAGTAACTAATATATTAGATAGCGGGTTGCATATTACTTATTTATTTAAAAGATTTTTACGGACGTGCGTCCATTTTATCAGTATTACAATAAGTTATATCCCCGAAACGCCTAATGCAAAACCAACTGCCTGAGTTCCCTCGCTTTGCTCGCTCCGCCATGCCACATTTCCTTCCCCACTTGCTAATGGAAAGAATGCTTTGATAATGCCAAATACTACTTGGTTTAAATAACATCTTTCCGGTTAACATTTTTTAAATAATTTATCAGTATTATCAGAATGTTGTATTTTTATCCAGTTTATATACAACATACCTACACATTGAATGGTCCATAAATAAACAAATTTCTACCGATATAAATAACTATAAACATTAAAAGAGCGGGTAAGAAATTTGAACGCTCCCTTTTTGGCATTTACCCCATGCTTTCCACAACATTTTTCTCACTATGACGCTTTAAAAAAATTCTTTGAGTTTTTTTTAATATTAGCTGTTTTAGTAAACGCTTTTGCATTTCTAATCTATCACACCAGTTAACGATAAAATAATAGAGTTCATGAAATTCCATTTTTTATGACACCGTTCCATTCTTAATGCATCCATTTTTAAAAATCTTAATTACAACATGAATAAAACCTGCAAGAAAATAAAGGCAGCTTACATAAATGAATTTGATTATTACTTTATCGATAATGACTCAATAGTTCAGCTACATGTTATAACTTTTATCGTATTTCCTATGGTTTTTTAAGATATGCTCACCTTTGGGGCCATATCTCGAAAAATATTTAATAGAAATTCAATATATTCGAGATTGAGCATGTCCAATGTAAGATGAGTATTTAGTAACAGCAGAAAAGCAATTAAAAACGCCGAGAGCTGCGTAATCGTCAGTAACGGCCGGAAAACTGGAAAAATTGTCGAAACTTCAGAACTTTAGGTGCAATACGACGGTCCTTCACTTCTACAGTTGCAATTATATTTTCCACAATTTATTTTTTAACATAATTGCAAAAATTTAGGGGGTGTTCCCAAAGAAATTCAAATTATCAAAAGTTAGGACCGCTCTAATTGTATATTGCATATACTAGCGTGTATTTGGTAGTTAAATCCCTTGGTGGTAGGCATAAATTCGGGTGAGTGACATCGTGAAAAGGTTGACCGAAAAAGAATAAAGCCGTCAAATCAATATTTTGGAAGAGCGTTTTATTCCATGGTTTGAGAGGCTATGTCTCATATATTTATGATCTCATATTTTCATTTTGTTCTTTTTTCCCATCTCTGTCTATTGCTATGGTGACACATTCATGTGAGGTTACAAAGGAATGGCCTGACCTTCCCTCAAGCTCAGGAATTTGTGATTAAATCTCAGACCTCCACCACCCATACGGTCCCGAATATGAAAGGCCTCCACGCCCAAACTCTGACGTAACAATTGTTCCTTCAGTATCGGTCCATCGACGGATCCCGATTTTAGACAATGGAACTCAGGGGTCGTTCCGCTATTAAAAATTCAATTTTACTCTTTATATTCCTTTTTTTTAGAGGTTCAAAATTTTTTGCGCCAATCCTTTGCTAGTGATTTCATATTGATGGTATTCAGGAGAGTTGTAATGACGTATCGATATATTCTCTCCACTCTTTAACTTCACTTCTTTTCTGCCTGTTTATATTTTTAGGTCGAGTACAAATTTCGATTATAATTGGCATGTGATTAACTTGAGTGTCGAGATTGTGTTATGAACAGTCTAGTTAGTGAGTTAGTGGAGGATTATGATAGACAGAGGAGCAAATGAGGAGAAACGGAGATGGTTGAATTTTGTCGACTCCTTTTTTTCCTTTTATATTCTTTTACTAGGAGCGTTCAGCTATCAGGCTCATTTCTTTTATTGCAGCTTTGCCCGTCGCGAGGAAACAAAATTTAGTTGTCAATTTGTTCCCGAAGATCTTGATATCAAGGGGTACATACTACTTGAATGACGTTTATGTCACTAAAATTGCATAAAATCACGGCGCCAGCCTCACAGAAATGTCATCTATTCGCTGCGGGGAGTTTTTATTTCCAATTTTACATATTATAATTGGGAATAAATCATCCGTCCGGGAACGAAAAGAAATATTCAGTGTAGGTCTTGAAATTACTTGTAAGAAAGACGTGTAGGGTTGAAATAGGAATTAGTGAAGGTGCATTGCTTCCTAATTAATTCAGCTAGCCATAAACAATTTTATGGATTGTTGAAATATCACGCCATTTTTTTTAAGTCAAGAGGGAATTTCTACGGAGAATTTTAGTGGAGTGAAGCGAATAATATAAACTCATTCTTTTTAAATTGAATTTTTTAAATCTTATGCATGAAAACATTCTACTTACTATTTTGAGACCGAATCAATGAATTGAAGATTTAGCTTTCAGAATGGAGGCGGAAAAATGATAAATATACAGCAATGAGTTTAGATGAGTTTAATCATTAAAGATCTAAAAACAACAAAAAAGTTTCTATGGGTTCTTATCATGGCAGTTAATTTCTTCATGAGTGGTATTATCTTCATTTTAACTTTTCCAGAAATTTACCTTCATATTTGGTGGATCATACATCATAATGGATCATTTTCCTCCAAAGCATTGAAATGAAACATTAAAGGAGAAAAAAGTCTCCTGATATTGATTATCCAAGCTATAATACAAGTTCATTTGGATGACGTTTCTTTCTGGCAAATGGCTTTCTGGAGTATGAGGCAATAAATGTATGACTCCATTGAGCGAATTTGTGTTGGTAATGAATCCACATAAGGGTGCGTATTAAATTTTCAAAAATTATCAGAACTCACTATTTTACCTTTTAAGTATATTTCTAACAAAAATAAATCAATAGCAGCAGAATTGAATGCCTATATTGCTAAATTTCATAAAAATGGAAACCTAGGACGTGATTCATGTTGATTTATTCATTAAAAACTGTCTGATTTTTCCATTCATCACGATTAAATTTCATATCATTTTTTTCAGGATTTTCTGAATAGTTTTCAGTAACTTTTAAAACATCTGTTAAATGTACTTTTTACTCTCATGATGATTCTGAATAAATATTTATTGTTATTTAATATACTTAATTTTAAGGTACGAATTTTAATTGTTTTAGTTCTTGAAGCAACTGGTGCCTAGAACAAATTGCTTTATTTTTGTTAAAGTCTACCATTTGATACGCAATGTGATCTCTATATTTTTCTCCAAATACTTTTAGTGCTAACTATTTTGGCATTATATTCTCATCAGGTCAATTTTAATTCCAAAAGGCCAAAGCATTGAGCATCTATCCAGATTAATTATTTACGAGCCGATGTTAACACCATCCAACAAAGTTGTGTGTCCGGAAAACTTCCTCTGAAAAATCACCCCTCTCTCATTTAAATTATTAAAAATAGTTAACATAACTTTTAACCCAGTTTCATCCTGTATAGTATCTGGAAATCAAATGTTTAAGTAATTAAAGCCAAAAGAGGAAAGAGCTTTTCAAATAAATTAATCGTTAGAGGACTTTGTGCTCTTGAATATGACGCCAGCAAAGTTTGGATACCCATTCAGTGACTTAAATGTATGAAAGAGATCAATCGTAATTCTTTTTATATAATTTGCTTTATACAATGTAAATCACCAATGGCACGGGAAATAATACATATTATTTAGGTATCCTTGGAAATAAACCCCTTCATTTCAAATACTGATTTTGAAAATTTTCCAAACAATGTTATTTAGAAAATATATATTTGTTTTAGTTTTTTTTCCAAGCGCAACGAAAGGACATAAATCTTCGTACACGCTGCAACTCAAAGCGATTTAAAAATATATTTAAATTTCTTTTCTCTAAACATAGTTAAAATTCCACCACAATGGTCGTAAATCTGAGTGATAAATATTTCCGTCTTTCTATATTTGTCCTTGGTGTCGTCGATTATTTTGGCTGTGGAACTGCACCGAGAAAAAATAAAACGTTTTTATCTGAAGAAAGGTTGGATCCTAAGGGAACTCTCAAACATCGGAAAACGATAAATTTCTGCTTGGACAGAAAGTAAAAAGGATACCTCCAGTTACATAAAAAAGCGTGACTTATGGGTCGACTCAGACGCTCTCCACGGACAAACTTGGGTCGATCCAACTGAGACAGGGGAGATAACAGTTGGTTCATTTACCACTTGATACCGATTGAGATAGTATTCGAGCCAGTGCTTACGTTAAATAATGGGCCACTGATGTCATCAATTGCCCGATAAAAACTGGAAACTGAACCAATCGATAAGGCGTTGTACTTTGACAAGTTATTTGCTTGTCCTCTCTTCCCGCAGCATGGCAAAAATTCTATCAACACAATAACAAAAAATTAATATATTTAATATCCGATAAAAAATTTTCAACAAGACACATTTCAATAATTATTTTATGTCAAAGTTAAACTTTGATGCCATGAGGTACAAATTATTATGTCAATGTCTAATTTGAACACGCACCAATACTTAAGAATCAAATTTCCTTAAAGTATGTACCAAGATTTGTCCGTAAAGAGCATATTTATCACATGGTATCGTTAGATTTATATTTTTATTTCATTAACTTCAACTAAAAACCTTAATGAGCATATACACTGATTATAAATCGTCCATAAAATAAAGTAAAATCAAGGCAAACTCATCCAGATTTCACACCAAAAAATTTTAATGCATTTGATGCACACTTATTCATTCAGCATTTTGGGAACCTCACATGTTTGGTAAATATGCCAAAGAAAGATGTGATTGGATAATTAATTTATCTAAAATTGATCTTTCTCTTGTAGTCGGTGCAAAGGGTTACCCAATTCATCTTGGGCACCGCAGAAACGGTAGTGCCCTCCAACCACGCCATAAAGTAAAAGGAGACGACCAAAACACAGAGTGAGTAAATCTCTTCAATTTAATTATTAGTATAGCTTAGATTACTAGTATGTTTTTCAAAACTGCGAAATAAGAATTTATGATAATGTACTTTTCACTCTATATTCCTCTTACTTTCATATATTTCTATACTCAGTTTTATTATGTTAACTTATTTTGTAGATCATTTTTAGAATAATTTATAAGTCTTACTGAAATGTAGTGCCAGACTTAATTTTAAATCATATTATCTCTTGAACTTAAATAAAAATTTGATGCTAAAGAATATTTTAAAATATTAGAGAAAACATTTTTACCTACAAAATGATTCCTGGTAATGACGGAATTGATTATTATCAGATGAGTAAAAGGACTTTAAAAATACATGAAGATGCGTGCGTATGCGTGCGAGGATAAATATTTCTTTGAATTCGTGATTTACATCGTCCTCTTTATTCCCGTCCCACAACCTTTGCCCCGATTGCAGTTACTGTTACTGCGAGCGTTCCGAGTCGTTCCTCTTTCGGATGGTCAACGGGTACCGCTCCCTGCACCCACTGGCTGCGCTCACCGTCTGCATCCTCGGCACGCTCGCCAACGCTCTCAACGTGGCCGTTCTCACGAGGCCACACCTTGCGCCCGCACCCGTCAACCGCATCCTCACGGCCATCGCGGCCGCAGACGCTGCGCTCATGGCCGAGTATGCGGCCTACGTCCTCTTTGTTCGACTGCCCCAAACCAAGAGTGGTGAGTACACTTCGTCTTTCCTTGGCGAGCTGTCGATATAATTTTGGTAACTGCTCGAAGTGCCTAGAAAGAAAAAGCTTGCATGTGTCTTAACTAGCCACAAAAGAACTCGCCCGATATTTTCATTGCGTAGCTCAGTTTTTCTTAGCGCAATTTTTCGAAGGAGCCACGAAGAACATATTTGATGCTCTGGCTCCTTCACCTTTAATCTCTTAGATTTTATGAGGGTTTTCTAATGGGTTGTCGAATTGACCTAGTCCAGACCAAGTTCTTAAGGTGATAATTACCTAAACAAAGAGTTTTTGAATTATTCGGAGCATGAAGCCTATCACCAACGCATGATTGGTGATACGTTTCATGAAATTGTGACACAAAGAAGGAAAACAGTAAACTTTATTGTCACTCAAGAAGAAAGAATAAACTTTGTGGTATTTGGATACTGTATTTTTTTCCTTTTATCACAGTTGTAGGGAATTGCAGGCAATTGTTCTCACTCACTTTTATGTGAGAAAAAATTTAAAGTAGAATTTGTAATGAATATTTTTTGTGTCACAATGGAAAAATTTCATTAAGGAGGGCATGACAAGACGTCTGTTTCCTGCAGTTGTTCATCATATTTATTCTATAAACTCAAGATTTTTAATGATTAAATTGCAATATAACTCTGAAACGTTAATGTATGAAATGTAATTGCATATTTCTTGTGGCAACACGCATAATGAACTATTTTGTCCTGTAAATTCTATCCACAGCAGAAGTAAACACTGGTGCACCATTATTTTCTACTCGAAATTTCAAATTTTTTGAATTATAAATTCCTTTAAAAGGTGCAACTTCTCCACATAAAAAGGTAGAAAACAAAGGAAAGGACCGGGATCGCTGTTGGATAGTACCAAGACGAGTATGAGCGTTGGAAAGGTCTCTTTATAAACAAATGATTTCATGCTCCTCTAGTTGAAGTATACTGGTTAATTCTTCTCGGGCTTCCCACCAGGTGGGGTTCTCCTTTGGGCCGACGTTTTGCCTGACTTTCCCATCGACATCAAGGCTGCCCTGATGTATTGAGAGCAAATCTTCTGTAGTCCTAATCATGATGATGTCTCCTATTAGAAATAGCAGTCTGTATAAGCTTAGAATACCACCCAATGGAGGCCAGAGAAGAGTTTTCTCTTATTTCGACTGCCCTGTCGCGGTAAAAAGTACGTGGATAATAGTGACTGCATTTTGGTGGAGGAAGATGGGAATTGGAGCCGATCTTGCCAGGGAATGTAAAAATCTGTGGAGGAATTAAGAGTGACAAGAGAAAGCAAAGGCTTTGAAGTGAGATCGGTGAGGAAAAAGAGTCCAAAGGGTTGGAAGGTGAAGTATTTGACGTCGAAGGACTGACTCAGTGATGAGAATGGGAAAGCAGGAAGGGACCGGAAGTGGAGAGCGTGAGGTGTCAAGTCAGCTCAGGACATTGGTCGAACACGTGAGGGTCGGAGAAAAGAAGTCGACCTGCACGCTTCTTATTCCTTCAACCGGCAGCAGACTGATCTCCCAGTCTTTCTTGTTGAAGGGAAAGAACTGAATGGTCTTTCGGCGTGCATTTAAATGATCTTTGACGGTAAGGGGGAATGGGGGGGGGGACTTTAAAATGGCATGTTCTGATATTTGCGCTAAAATAATGGGGATGAATGAAGCATCCGGTCTGGTTCCGTTTAAAATGTTCTGTTAAATATAATATCTTTAAATGGGTACAATTTATCCGACACAATGGTCAAATAAACCGCTTCCCTTGATAATATTCACGGATTTTTTTCCTTAAATGTAGAAATTTTCAAATGGGTTCTAACGGGCGTTTCCAGGTTTGCAGTAAGAAAACGCTCTTTTGAATAGGATTTGGAAGTAACGTAAATTAAAGTTTCCCTTGATTCTTCGCAATATTTATGCAAAATTATCTACGTAAACTGAGGATGCTTTTTTTAGTAATCCTGACTAAGTATTTAAAACGTTTCAATTCCTTCATTACCCAAGCAAAATTTCGTCGCATGCTACATATTCTTGATAACCTTGCGCAATCTGTTGCTTTGTAACTGACCTAATGATTATGAAATATAGATTGGTTAAAATTAAGATGTAGAAAATGATCTAACATTCTTTTATACTGAAGCTCTATTTAGATTGTTACTATTCTTAAGTGCACTTCTGGTTTCTCATGAAAATGGGGAAAATTCGCCCAACCAATACAAAATAACGAATTAGTTAAACCTTTGCATATCTCTGGACAACAAGTATTATTAAATCTGTCACTAATACCTATCAATGCTGAAAACATTCTCGAGTCGTTTCACCAAATGCAAATAATTTCTCTCCTGGTAAGTGAAAGGGAAGCCATAAAGAATAATTACAGGGTAAAGAAAGATGATAGGTGGTCCACGGAAATACTTTCGTCTCTTTCGAGAATTTTTGTTCGGGACCACAGCGTTGAGCGGACGAGTGATAGAGCTCGAGGAATCCATATATTATCAGCAATTATGAAGTAGCTTATGCCATAAAATTATTGGTTGAGAAGGATAATCCACTAGGGCTTACTTATTCGTGGTTAAGAAAAGGATGAGAGTAGCGGAAATCCTTATGCATAGGCATTGGTAATCATCAGGCAAATATGCATTGATCGTATCTCAACTAATTTCATCACATTTATTTGTTATCGCTGCATCATGAATTAATGGGACATGTTATATGGAAGATGATTTGACGATGCCACACATATCATTACGTAATATCTGGAAAATCTGTTTTAAAATTGGTAATGTATTAAATAGGAAAATAAAAGGGGTTTTCTTTTTTCTAAATTTTTCTTCAAAATTCTTGGGGTTACTCAATAGTGAGGGTTATAATATATTCGGGTACCTATGTCTTGTTCATATGGCTTTGAAATAATACTATATTCACTTGATCAAAAAACTTTCTCCAGTTCTTTCTAGGACGAGGAAAAGTATTTTTTCGTCTTGCTGTCTTCCTCTAGAGTTTCTACAGATATATAGGAAACATTAGAGTATTTTATGACAATTGTCATCAAGTGGCTCATTTTGACTCCTCAAAGCTCGGACTTCATGTATGTGCGCTGAATAGGGTGGTATGCTACGGAATATAACGTCTCGGCATGAAGTCCGAGTAAAGCCTCGTTGGTCATTCCACCTACATTCCTCGCGATGTACTTTTTGGGGCGTCTAAACGTATCCTACTTAGCCTGCCAAAATTGGATTGGTATATGGGGAATTATAAACTCGTTGATTGCATTAACATTATTATTAATCGACAAGTGAGTGCGATTCATATCGGAAACTTTCTCATTTTCTCTATCATTGCAATCAATGTTCCTGTGGTTAGCATTTTAATGGGAGCAGATAGGTAAGATGTACTGGAAGCAATCGCAAGAACTATACGTTTCGCAAGAGAGGATTGCAAAATCGTTTCGTAGACATTAGCGTTAGGAAAAATTGGAAATATATTATGAGTTTAGGCGTAATGAATGAACATAAATCAGTGTTTTTAGCAGTGAATGAATGTTCGTTTTATAGTGCTTGCTACGTGATCAATGCGTTCTTTACTGAGCAAATAAAAACTATTTAAAATTTCAGTATAAGGGCGGAAATATTTATTGCTTTTTCATTCAATGATAGCACCTGAGGAAGTGATTCATTCGTGATAAAATGCCTTGTTTTTTGGAAAATAAGTCTGGAGAAATTGTATTTCAAGCTTTAATAACCGATAGAACTCTTGAAGCTATAAAATATTTTAAAGCGACAAACTGCTTTAACATCTAGTTCGTATGAACTTTCTCAAAAGCTCGCCTCTGGCCAACTATCTCACTTTTTCGTTATTTTTTAAGACATATTGATTTTTTCACGTACATCTATAACCATGCTACCGTCATGACATGAGAAAACGCAAGAGAGGGACGAGCGGCTTAACGAGTGGCGAGAAAAACACTTAAGAGAGAGAGAGAGAGAAAGGAGCGAGGCGAAGCTGGACCAGTACTTCTCTCGGGACATACATACGGACACAAGTACAAATAGGAAGGAGTGAAATCGACTATTAAAGGTTACGCGTATCTATGTACCATTCAATTATTAGGAGTAGTGATTCAGATATGCCCCAATAGATGGCAAGCGTGCTCCCGTTTACGTTCTCCACTACCTGATGCATGGCGCGGACGTATGCATTCTTCAAAATACAAGCATCACAACGGAAAGTCCTTGGTGACAGCTCCATCAAAAAATTTCAAACAGAACCTTTAGATATCGTTTGCAAATAGCTACATATTTTTTTCAATAAAAATAAAAGACATACGTTAATTACATGAAAACATTTGATTTTTCCCTTACTTTTTGGCCATCTCACCAATATTTTTGCATGTATCTGCAGACTTTTCCAATATAAATAAGATTCATAATAAAAATGGTGTTATCCGAGAGTCCCAGAGATGGAGGGATGAAGGAGAAGAGAGAGATAAAGAAAGAGAGAGGAAGAGGAGTGAACGAGAGGGAGTAGGAGGCGCACGAATATAGAGAGAGAGATATGAAGAGTGAGTGAGAGAGAGTGAAGGTGGCTCGAGATAAGAAGGGTGGTGGGCGTGGAGGCGGAAAAATGTGTCCGCGGGCGAGGCGAAAGAAGAGAGGGAGGGAGGTACCAGGGCCTCTCGTATGTCAGGGCCGGCAGTTCGGAGATGACTGGCGTCGGCGTGGCGGGAGAGAGGGGAGGGTTGGTTGGTTGTCAAGGCATCGGAGAGAATCTGGGGAAAGGAGCGAAGAGGTGGTAGTAGCGAGGGGATGTTGGTAGGCATTCGAGGCAGGCATAAGAAGAGGATTAGAGGGAGGGAGGAGTGACTACGCACTCCTCCAGAGTGAGGGGCTCTCTTCTGAGGGCCGGGATGAAGAAGAAAAACTCGGCCCTGAAAGGAAAAAAGAGAGGGAAAGAGAAGATGCAGAGAATAATACGAAGGGTTGCGAGGAAATTGAAAGAAGAGAGGGGAAGGAAGGAAAATGGAGCTCAGGGAATCATTTCTTCGTGCTCACACAGATTTTCCTTCTCGTATCTCTTACCTTTTATGAGGTTCCTCCTGCTCTCTCTCTCTCTCTCGTATTTTTTCCTCTTTCCATCGGAATCTTAACGACGCTTCCCACTCAATCCCATTGACCTCCCACCATCCCTCTCTCTCGCTCTCTATCTTGCCCCACAGATCTTCCATCATTTTCTGCTCGCCTTCCTCCTATGGTTACCAGTTGCTTTTCACCACGGCGTAAGGCAGGTACGCGGTTCAAAATACGAGGCTTTAAAATGTGAGTAGAATGTGGGGGATGTGAAGAGGTGCCATATTTTGAAGGCCAAAATTGACGTAGATGGTCTGCAATTTAATTCATTGAGAAATACCAACAACTCAACTCGAATAAATAATCATTTTAACGATGAATATACTACCAGAAATGATTAATAACAACTGACACACTTTGTGACTTTCACAGACTTTTTATTGACAGATGACTGGTTTCGGCTGTTAAGATATCTTCAGGTACAAATAATCTCTATACAGCCAGTATATATAGTCCAGACTTTTTAGGGGAGAGGGTTAAGTGGGGGGTAGTGTGATACGTAATAGGGGGTTGGGTTGGAGAAGGCGATGTCATTGAGAAGCCATTTAGATTCACTTGCAAGGACAATTGACTGCTGTTCGTACGCGTCCATCTTCCATTCCTTTTCCACACAATACAATATTTAAGGTTTAAAGTCACTTTGGTGCCCCAACTCCTGCGTGTGTCGGGCGAAGGCCGATGAGTCGTCTTTTTTGTTTTTAAAACACGCCTGATGTTCCTTGGCTCTTAACTGGAAACTTCTCTCCCTTTGACCAGTATAAATTCTAATTCTTCTTTCGATTTGACTACCAGAAATGGTTAGGTTTTTGGAGTATTTTTTGGCAAAACGTGTGTTAAATGTGACGCTTTTCGGCTTCAGTGATTCTTTAATGTGCACGTCCTCTTCGGCATGTGTTTGACTTTTTAAAGCATATATCTACACAGTACTTATATGTCAGAACGTCCAGACTGTTTTAATTTTGGAGTTAGTAGTACATTGGATTACAAAGGTTGTCATGAAAGGCTATTAGTATTCCGTTTATAAAAGAATAAATCCAACCAAGTCTCGAAAACGAACGAAAGAGTGGCGCTCATGTTCAAGTTCTCTTTGTGGAATTTGGTTGGCCTCACTCACGCGGTAAATTTTATAATTGTTTTACGTTCACATCTATATTGCCAGGGCCATTTATCGCACAAATTTAGCAGAAAATACCCATCTACCTCGAGGGAAACAATAAAACTAGTTATAACCGCAATATGAGTGCTGCGAACTAACTGTGGTGTTACTTTATCACCGAGTATAGTCAATCCACCAAAGGATTAAGGGATTAACTAACGCAGTATAGCATTAAACTCACGACTCTTATTATTAATTTCATTTTGCTGACTTGCATATGATATATGTGGTTTCTGAATCTGCCAGCAATGGTATTCAACCTACCACTTTACTCCGATAGCGAAATCCATCGGATTAAATGAGGAACGAGTCAAAATATTATGCATTATATTTTAACTAAAATTGCACCCATAAAAGCAACAATATGAAGGTACTTCTAGTTTGGATCATTCCGCTACTGGAAATTTTTTTTCTCCTCATCTGCATGCTCGTATCTGTGAAAAATTGCGGTAAAATTATGTTTGATCACACTTACCCTGAATATGAGATACTGCAGCTACCCTTGACAACCAAATAGCTACCCTTACCCTGAATATGAGATACTGCAGCTGCATGAATGCGTTAAAGATTTCATCAAAGAAACTTAAAAGCACAAAACAACTTTTAGCGACCATTAGTACGAATGGACTGTGGTTAGCAGTAAACTTTATTCGCTCGCTGCCACAAGTCTGCACTGTTCGCCGAGCTGAAAGTTTGTTGTAATCTTGTCGTGACTGCATAATATTAGACTGCTGTACAAGTGGGGGAAACTTCTTTTCGTGAAATTTAGTGTGCTTCCCAGTGCTAATACGGTGATTAAGTATAATTAGAATGAGGTGCACAAGGTAAAAATCGCCGTGAGTGAATAATCTTTGTAACAACAAAAAGATGAATTGTGCAAGTTCTAAAAATGGAGGGTATATTTAAGTGTTAAGGAAAAAACTTGGCGATCTTGGAGAGCAGAGTGATGTTTCTGCGCAAAATGTCTAGTCATGAGTTAACACCTTTAGCTTGGTAACTATTTAAGTTCGTTCCTACAGTCTGCGGTGGTTTTCTCATTGTCTCCCTATTCCCTTTTCTCTCTTCCTCCTTCTCCTATTGTTTCTTTGCCTTCAAGTCCATCTTTCTCCGTTCCCTCTCCCTCTACCCCGGTGCTCATTAGCCAACTTACCGCACTCTTTTTATCTCTCTTTTCCACTTCCATCGCAGATTCCCTGAAAGGAATCGGGTCCTTCCATTCCAAATTGACCAAAATTTACATTTTTAACCACGCTATATCCAATTTCCATCACAATTTGGCTCATAGAAAGAATCTATAATGAGACAAACGCAGGCATTTTTGTATTTTTTCTTTCATACATTATTGAGCTATGAGTCATTAATTTACTGCTGAATTTCGCAAATTTCAATAACTAAAAACTTTATTAATGTTTGTATAATGAAATCTTTGACAAATATGCTGATGATCAAGAGGCCTTCTCTAAGGTCTTGGATTAATCATTGATTTCACATTCAGCAATAAATGATTTCGACCTGCGAATTTGTGAAACACGCAATCTGTTTAGATAAAGTGACCTTCTTTTGATTTCTTCTTTAAAAAATATGTAATGCATCTCTCCTTAGGAAGCTCTTTTTAAAATTATATAATGGGATCACTATGAGGTCATTATATAAAATGTTTCTCGCGAGATTATACCTCCAAAATTTACGCTGTTGTTTCGCACCCGCCATCCACTTGGCTAATAGCTGCATATTGTATAATTCTACCATTGATCAATCACAAGGAATATAAATTAAATGGACTGCCACTTAGATAGGTAGGATAAATTATTCACTTTTAATGCTTGATTGATGACATGTGTTTATGGCAAATTTATTGGATTTCCAATCAGTATTGAGAAACTTCATGGACATGCATTAAAATCAGTAATGATATAACACATTATTCTCTTTGCAGGTGACGTGAAACATTAGAACTAAGATGAACTGGCACAACAAAAGATATTGTTTTTTTTTAATTTACTATCGGTAATTGGATCATTGCGGATTTTTAGTAGTTAAGGGATTATTTTGGGACCGGAGGAGGGATGGAGAGAAACATTGTCGTTATTAACACGAAATATTTAGAGGAGGCATTTTTTGATCATTTGCGACCCTATACAAAAAGATTTAATTCGCTTTGGAAATAAAATACAAGGGAAAGCCGCATGTTTCATGGAAACTGCTATGATTAAGTACACAGAGTTACACGATTGATTAGACTAAATTTGTAGCAGTAAGAGAATCGGAGAATACAAGCTGGACTTGCATTAATTGAAAGTACACATCAGGTGAGTTTAATTAAGACTCGGAGGAAATATTGCTTTAATACCGCGCAACATTTCCTGAGCCGAAGGATATTGCTGAACTGATATCAACGAAAAGTCCGTCTTTCCTAAACTGTTACTGATTATAAAAAAGGGTGGCACTGACATAAGGCACTTTAAGAGCAATCCACTCATATCCTACACCCCTTCTTTTTTATATTATCTCCTCTTTCGTGGTTGGTATCATAGCACCCTCTGCAACGACTAGGAGGGTAGTACGTAGATGAAGTAGGGATTGGATATGTCTGAAAAATCTTCACTGCCACCGGGATTTGAATCCGAGCCCTCGGAAAGGATACTGGGACGCCAATACTCCTCTCTCCCCATCCCCCTCATCCACCTTTCTCTTGTCCCATGATTCAAATTCCAAGAATTTCACGCATTCCTGCTGTCTCTCTCGTTTTTTTCTCTGTCATTCATTCCACAATACCCTTCCAGCTCTTCGTCGATTCTCCTCCCTCCCCACCCTCCAAACTCTCTGGTATCTCCCTGTCTTCCCTCCCCAGGCAACGGAAACAGAGCCTCCAAATTATTAGCGATCCAATCATAATTGCAGGAGGATCAAGAAGATCAGGACGACGTTGTATTTCCTTGTCCCCTCTCTCTCCTCCCCCTTTCTCTCTCTCTCGCTAATTTGAAATACGTTTCTCCCTCGAATCCCTTTTCTCTGCCATCTCGACCGCATCGTTCTCTCCCTCTGCCCATTCTTTTGTCCTCGCGAAGTCATAATCGTCCCTTGGTCTCCGGAATGGCCTATCCTTCCCCACTCCCACCACTCAACTCGCTCAACTGTGCGGAACCGAGGGAGGAAGAAGGACCTCTTCGGCAAATATATGAAGCTAACGAGGATTGAATGTCTCCGACGCGCGTAAGAGTGCATGTACTTCTTAATGGTGGAGTGGGGGACAAAGGATTGGTAGGATTCTCCAGTTGGAATACTTTCACTTCCCTTCCCCCCCCCCCCCCATTTCCTCCCCTTTCACCACTTTACCCACCCACCCCCTACGATCAAAAACACCCCGTCTGCCTCTTACTCCTGCCCCACCCTTCCCTTCCTGCCCCCAACCTCGTTAAACTTTCCGGCAAACACAAGTGGAAAACATTTATTGGTTAATTTAATGACGACTTATCCAGGGGTTGTTCAGAATTTTTCTCGTTTCCTTTCTTTCCTTCCCCGTTATTATTAATATTACTCCTCCAATTTGAGCCGCTTTCTCAACATAGCATTCATACTGCCTGTTCTGTATTTATCTTCATTCGGGCACCTATTGCATAAAAAATCCAAGATACATTGTGTTAAATTCTACTGAGTGTCCATTAGACTATAGTTTTACTAGCTGGCAAATTCTCTCTTTCCTTCCTTTTGAAATGTTTCCAAAAAATATTTTCCAATTCACATGACCATAGAAGCACCATGTTAGTCGTTTATTTGTTGAAGGAAGATATAATTTCATTTTTAAATTAACCATGAAATCAGCAGATAAATATCAATGACCGTACGGGGCCAAAATCCGCCCAGGTGGTAGACCAACCCCGTGATTCAAGAATTTAAGATCCTTTTATAAGGTTATTACTTCAGTATTGAAAACTGAACTGAAATTATTATGCTTAAAACCGTGCCGTTTAAAGGACGTTATGTTATCTGATGAAAGAATCAAATTACATTATCAGTACTAAAAATTTAAGTACGTACATTACTTATTTTCTATCCGATTCTTGAATCCAACGAACAGTCACCGGCAAGCAGGCAAGTGAAGTATTCCGTGAGGATACAGGTGGTGGAGCTGGAATCTATTAATTTATAACTATAGGCTCCTCAGTACTATAGCAAATACGGATATTTCTAAGAAATGATGAACTTTTCAGAAGAGTTGGAGAGGAAAGAACCATATGAAATATATTACAGAAAAGGAGAAAGGTGGATTGTACACACCCTGAGGCACAATGGGTTGGTAATGAACATTATTGAAGGATAAATAGAGGGATTAGTCCCCAGAGAGAGACTCCGGAATGAGTTTATGGACCAAATAAAGAGGAAAGTACGTAGAATGAGCCACCAGGAAGTAAGAGAACGAGCATTAGATAGGAAAGAGTGGTGGGCTGCAGTCAACCAATCTTAGAAGTGAACGACCAAAGGATAGTTGAATAAAGGCTTTTTCAAATTTTTAGTTTATTCGTACTTTTTAGAACGTTTTGCAAAATATTTAGTAGCTAAATTTGCCATAACAATATGGCGCATCTTATTGAGGTGTTCTAATGCAGCAAATGCCCGGACAGCGCCATGAATTTATTTCGATTTATAATCCAATAAGTTTTCAAGTTTCCGGCTATGATTTCAGCACTTACTTTTTCTAGGGCTGACCAAAGTGACATGTAACGCAACCGTTACGGACAAGAACTTGTCACCTACACCAAAGAGAGCACATCACGCTTCAACTCCCCGAGCAACGCTCGCTCAAAGACCCTCCTACACCTTCTCCTCTCTCATTTGACCCTCGCCGCACATTACTCACGGCCGTTCCTCCCACCTACCCCAATACTCCATCTTGTCACTCCTCTCTCTCCTTCCTCCAAGCCTCCTCGCGGAAGTCCGAAAGAATCATTTTTTAACTCGCCCACTAAAAGGTGCTTTGTCCTTTTCATTCTCTGCCCTGTCACCTATCTCTCTCGCTATCCCTCTCTCATTTTTAGGAGTCTTAGCCGTAACTCGTCGCCTCACCGCAAGTCCTCTCCATCTGATGTCAACATTACGAGGTTCTCACTCATCTATATCTCTTAAGATGTCCTTTCCTTCTCTCCCCGGCCGCCGCGAATGTCTATAACGTTCGCGCACGCTTCAGATCGAGGGTAAAGTCGTTGATTTTTTATTAAGGCATCATGATATCCGTCCAATGAAAGCGAAAGGGCTCTGTCCGAGAACTTGATCGTCAAATTTTCTCGGGATTACGGACATAGAGAGTATTCGAGGAGGGAAAATAAAAGGGGGATACCTAGAAAATTGGACTCCTCGAGGAGATAAACCTAGGACGGAGGCACACTCATCTCATGGCGAATAAACTGTGTCACGGGTTTTCCTAGGCTTTCACCACCATAAAGCCACTTTTCTCCTCCGCGTCTGTTGTTCATTTAAACGATTCTTTCGGCGCTTTTTCGGGTAAACTGAGAAGTCCCATTTCATCATGAGCAAATGATATTTTTTCTTCGTTACTTCAATGACTCAATTCGTATAACTGCTAAAGTTCCCATTTCACATTCTAACTCTTAGGAGATCAGACTGGTTATGTCAGGCAAAAAACTTTATGGAACTTGCTTATCATTGTGAAATGAAAGCTGTAACTTTGTAATTCCACATAAACTTTATTTACGACCGGCTTCGACTTATGAAGCCATCACCTAATGATGACTTCATAAGTCGAAACCTAAGTCGTTAATTTAGTTTATGTGGAATTAGAAAGTTACAGCTTTCATTTCACAACATTAGGAGATCGTTGGTAAGTGATGAGTACAGTTACTACAACCATGTTGTCACCATAAATTACGATGATGATGACTAATCGAATTTACTTCAATGAAAGATTATCAGACATGCAGTTTAATGGTGGTAATTTTTATGCTTCAAATGAGCTAAATGGGATTACAGATGACTCGGTATTGTACATTTTAGACTTAAAATTATTAATGACTCAAATCAAATAAATCGTAATTCGTGTTAACAGATTTCCGACACGCGTACGAGTCATGGGAAATTCTATTTGCAGGAATGTGTCCAAAAAGGAGATTTGAAACGGTTTCGAAAAGTATAGGTTTCGAAACGGTTTCTACTCATTGGAATTTTATATTTCAATTCTAAACAACTATTGTCCAAGAATCATTAATCACGAGTCTTACAAATTTTTCGCATTATGAAATACGTCTTAAAAGATATAATAGGTGGATTTCTATTCATGAAATCAAAGTCTGTCATACTTGACGGGTGAGGGGGTTGTTTTATTGTACTTAAATCGTTTCAATAACCATCGTGTTGAATATCTTTTTCAAATCTTCCAATCTCACGGTCTCACTAGATTCGTCGGCGAGTCATCATATCGGCTCGGACAGGACGGATACCTCTCAGATAATTGCTCGATTGCTAATCTCAGTTAACATAGTTATGTGCAGAGACAATGCTGTCAGCACCTTTGAATATGCTGAGAATATATGAGGACACCATGAGATCATAAAATATGGCCTTGAAGATAATTTCTATCCAAAGTGGGTGAGCTGGAGCTCGCCATTCCATTTTTAAAGTATTTTTTTAATGCCTTCAAAAGACTTCATTTAAAAGTCCCGAGTAATTTTCAGAGCATATTCAATCCATGAGTATTCCTCCGTGATTCTCCTAATTTGCTTTACCGTCTATCATAGTTTTTAGGGGACTGTTTTAACGAAAAATGTGCAAGAAAATTTACATTTCATGCTTCATGTTGGAAAAAATGACAAATCCCTCTCATTAAAATCATAATAGCAATGGCATGGAAACGAAACCATGCTTAATTAGCCACCCTGAAAGCTGCAATTTGAAAGGGAATCCCGAGGAATATTAATTGGAAAAATATGCCCATGATTGTTAGCAACCTAATTGCTAGATATCTTTTTTTATTTGTCCTTTGAGTTTACAAAAGCGGAGGGAGGTGTATTAGACTGCTAGAGAACACGGAAAAGTGCATAGAAGGTTATGCACGTGCACCCTACATTGTTGAAGCCACGATCTTAGCGTAAACCTCATAGAAAAGACCTTTGAGAATAGCGAAACTTCAAAAGAGCGTTTAAAGAGTTTAGTTTTCATGTTAACTCGCTCCGTTGTTCCATTTTTCGGTGAGAGTTCCACGCTGTTGTCATTCGCAGGTATCTTTTTCATCGGGAACGTGTTTGGAAAAAGCGGTGTTGCATAAGATACGGCTTTCATGTATCAAAATCATTCATCGGGGTCTTCCCCCTCGGGTAAATGTTAGATTTATAAAAAAATGGACAAAACATTTAGAGAGACAATCTTCTCCAGCCTCCCATTTCGATTTCGCTCTCAAAAATCGTTTGCCGTCGTACAATCCCCCATCCTCTCCCACCCCACGACTCTTAACGCCCTCCCCCCCCCCTGCCACTCCCAACTTCCCAGCACTCTGGTCTCTTCCTCCCTCCCCCCACCTGCCAATATGTGACGTGAGTGGGTGAGAGAGTAGAGGGGACGCCCATCACAAAGCCCATTCCCTTCCTTCCTTCGCCCATTTTTCACTTGCCTTTCCGGAATTTCCCTCCGCCTCCCCCCGTTCCACCCGACTACTCGCCGTGGGTGTGAGCTTTTTCCTGCCGTGCCACTCGGACGTTTCCGCTGGGGCTCGGGGAGAGATGGAGTTCGCGTAGGGAGAAAGAGAATAAGACCTCCCCACTCGAGTCGCCCGCCTTCCCGTCGCCTCCCCGTCGCCTCCCCGCAGTCATTCTCCTGCAAAATGAAATCTCTTCGGCGCTACTTTCTTTTGTCGTTTTTGTTTTGTTCCGCTGATATCCCCGCCTCTGGATATTTCGATTTTTTCCTCCCCTCCAACCACCTCTTCCCAACGTCACAATATCAGGCATGTGATGTGTGTGCCTGCGTCTATACGCACGTCACTCTCTCTTTCTATCCCTCTTTCTTTCTTTTCCTCTTTATTTCTACCCTTCTTCCGCTACCGTTTCCTAATCTCTTTCCCCTCCCCAGTATATGTTTTATTTTGTTTTTCTTATCCACTTTGAATGTGTTATTCCGGCGTGATTTTTTTCTACCAGCCGAAGATGCTGGGATTCGTCGGCGCGGATCGGTGAAGCGTGCCGCGCCCATCGTAGGTTTTTGGAGATGGGGAATTTGTAACATCGCAGCGAGGTATTTTGCGATTAAATGGGAAAGTAAAACTGTAGCATCCTATTTGGTCGCTCTCCTGTTTCTCACTCATCATCTCACTCGTTCTTGAAATTTCTATCTCTTTTTTTCACTGATGAGGTATATCTCCTCAGAAAATTCAAATTTGTTGAATGCTATTATTTGTAATCCTCAGTGCACAAAGTCCCATAGATCAAAAATTGTTCACTATGATCCAATATCTTGGAATTTTGTTGTACACGATGTATTTCCCCTGCTAGTCAAGGCATGTTTCGTGGCTTAGTCTATAATAAAAAAAACTATTTCCCTTGGTGATTTCTTTTTCCTCTGGTGATTTGATCTCAAATGACTGCCGTTTCCATCTTGGATAATATATATCTAGTAATGAAATGTTTATCACGCAATGTGATAAGTTATAGAATATACCCTAGTCAATATTATCTTTTTAAGGAATATGCCAAGGAAACCATTCTAGATGGACCATCATGGCGTACGAAAAATGCTAAATTTATTACATTTTATTTAGAGATTTATGTTTAAAAAAACCTTTGGCATAAGTTATCCGGGATAGCGCTGTGGATTTCTTATGTGTCTAGCAAGTCAAAGGTTATATTGGCGATGGAGTAATTAACTTTTAACATCAGCATTATCCAACGTATCTCAATTTAAAATGATATTTTACAGATGATGCGGTCATTTCCCACGTAGTTGGTGAATAATGTAGACATAGATATTATATCAAATAATCTAAACAACATGTACTTGTGTATCCGGAGGAGGGGGCAAGAACTATATCTTAGTAAATCTATCAGAATAGACTTCTGGCGGAAGTCATCCAAAGACCACACCCTGTTGGTGGAGACGATACGCTGTGGGTGGAGAAAACATGAAGTCGACAGATGAAGTCAAATACCCGGGAATTACCATAACGTCTGACCTATCGTGGACAACACATATAATATGTATGCGGCTTACTCTTAAAGAAACTAGTATTTATCAAGCATATAGTGGGAAAGGCCTCGGATAAAAAAGTGAAGGTGAGGTGCCCGCTACTTCGCTCTGGTTAGGCTTCACCTCGAATACGCCGCGAGCATTTGGGACCTTGGACAGAGAAATCCAGCCAAAAAAATAAATTAAATATAAAGGTAAGCCGCGCAAATCGTTGAAAACTGCTTCGAGTGAGCATATAGAGTTTCACAGCCTATTGAGGGTGGGGAGCCACTAGAGACTAGGAGGCTACACGCTCGGCTAAGAAACTCAGAACAGGTGTGTTTCAGTGTGATACAGATAATATCATTTCGACGCCGCACTACAGGTTGTTTATATGCTGGTGGCCTGCACGCAGAAATCCTTTTCTGATCTGGACTAGTCTGTTTCGCGAGCAGCTCCTTCATAGGGGATTTGGGTGAAAGTGACCATTCTCCCTCGGGACTTCCATCAGGTCGCCTGCGTTCGCTGCCAACCTCATTGCTATTGCTGTTTCCTTATGCTCGTAAAATTACTTTTACATCCGCATCTCACCCTGGTTGGACACCTCCTAATCCGTTTGCCACCCTGCCGACCTTCTTTCCTGGTTCCCCGCTCCCCAGGGAACAAACCTATGGGGAAGGTTTGCTAACCCCTCCAAGTTTCCTCCCCCAAGCGCACCCTCTCCTCCTCTCCCCTCCTTCCTGCAAATTCGGGAGCCAGGACCTTATAAACAAGCTGGGTAAACAATATAACTATATTTTTCCAGGAAGTATCGCTAGGTAGGTAAAAAAATCGTTCTTCCTACACACAGTAAGAGACAATAAAAACAGCTCAACTCTAAACACTCCCATATTACCCTTCACGATTTCAACCTTATAATCATCATTACACGACTGGTGTCCTGACTTAACCTTTCACACGCCAAAGCGGCAGCTCGCAGAGTAATATGTAGATGTAGATATTTTTGAGAATATCCATTGTTTATCCCAGTCAGCTCTTCGTGTTGATTAGACTAACCTTTTTTAAATCAAATTCTGGCCATTGGTAGATTCTGATGGCATTTTTTTAAAGCGCGAGCTTTTTCCGACTCCTCCGCCGGCTTCATCAGCCAAAACACCGGTTTACTTCGTAATTATCTAACACAAGGCAAAGTAAAATTAACGAGGATCTAGTTTTTTCAGCGTAGCCATTCGTTTCGCTAACTTCCTCCTTTTTGACTGGTTCCTCCTTTATGAAGTACTTGACCTTTGACCTTTATAAATACATTCATTATTCACGATAAGTCGTCAACAACATTCTCCCGTTTCCATTTTAAACTCCTTTCCTCTTCCCCCAAACACTCCCTCCTACTCACATAATTTTCGATAGGGATTTAGATTCACAATAGTGTATTTGTTTGCCTTGATGACAGCGGCTTCATCAGCCAATCGATCCATTTACATTGTAATTATCTAACGCACCGCAGAGTTATTTGTTAAAGTTAACTAGGATCTTGTTTTTTCCGTACAATCTTTTGTTTCCCTAACTTCCTGTTTTGCGACCGACGTTATCAAGTACGCGACCTTTCACCCGTTTGAATACATCCATTTTTTACAATGAATCATCAACAACATTCTCCAATTTCCATTTTCTACCTCATTTCCCCTTACCACAAATACCCCTTCCCACTTATATTATTTTCGATTGAGATATGCATTTGCAATAGTGTCTTTGTATAGCTTGACGGATGCAATTATGACCCACTGAAGATCACAAATAAAAATCCTTTATTGAAGTTCATTTGTGTTTTAATTCGAAGAAAACGTTTAAACTGAAACAATTTGGTATAGAATGAATAATGGAGGCATGTTCTCGATAAACAATGGGTTTTATGGTGGGCTGCATGACCCTGCGCTCTAAATGTATCCCATGAATCACAATTCCATGAATCACAATCACATGAATCTATGCTTCTGTTTGTCTGTGAATTCACGAGCCATTACGTCCTTGATTTGAATTCCACATGCTTACACGCTCTTATGAGTATGAATACGTTATAACAAACAAAATAGGATTTTTCGGTGGTAAATAACAAAAAATTTAAATAAATTGATCATCAGAATATATACAAATTGACCTTACATTATAATATTTTGACCCCGCCCCGTTTCATTCATGAAGTAATTCATTTCTGTAGTTCGAATAGTGAAAATTTCTGAACTCGCATATTATGCAAAATTTTAAAATAAAAAAAATCGTGTGGATAAGCTCATGATTATAAACATGGCCCAATACAACTAGATTTTTCCAGCATGAATACTGAAAGAGAGCGAGTAATCGAGATAAATAAGTGAGAGTGAAAAATGGCAAAAGTATATTTTAAAACTCTCTAACAAAGATAAAATTAATAATAATGCTAATAAAAAGTTTAAATTAGGTATCTCAAAAGGACAATTGTTTTGGTGTTCCCTTTAGATGTAAGTTAATAGACGTAAAGGCTGATGCAAACACGTTCCTAAAGAATGTTATTATTAAATTATTATGTACGTAAAATTAAATACAATATTACAAAATGGTACATACATAAATATTATTTATTTTTGTTATTATTAATTTCCGTTAGCAATGAGTTAAGGCCAAGCCTAATAATCTGAGAGCCGCGGGTTCAAATACTGCATGTTAAGGTTTTTCACCACTCTGAACACGGATGTTTGCATTCGTCTGTTGTTTTTTGTTGAGATATCAGCTATAAAAGTCGATAAAGCTCTTTTCAGATGGTCGAAATAAATTATCGAATGTGTTTTGTTGATAAAAATTTTTAATTTCTAGGTGTTAGTACCCCTGGTAGATAAAATTATTAAATATTTTTCGGGGGTCATCGGTTTTTTCTGTGTAAAAGAGCCGTTGTTTTTTCAGGAATTATCATAATAAATCCATCAGTCCAAATACAGGATGACTGCATCCCTCCTCTCTTACCGGTCCAATGTTACTTGTTAATGGCCGTTAAGCTCGTATATTCCATTTCCATTTAATATCGCCGGGCTATTTATCCCTTGGACATTCCAGCGTGACTTTCCCTTTGATCTCATCTTCACTCGCGTTTATATAAATCTCTCCCTATGAACATTCTTTCTTATTTTTTCTCCCTGTATTTTTTCCTTTTTCATCTGGAAAAAAGTTAAAGACAAGAAATGTAAATTGGGAGAATTTCCGAGGAAAACCAAGCGTGAAGTACCTTAGGCTGGTAGACATAACTATCCCTGATGTGATGTGGTGGAAAACTATTTGGAAAATAAATTAAAATATAATATGTTTCAGTTAACTGGAAATTTCTATTGCGATGAGTTTCAGCCTCTGAGCATCATTACCATGCATCGTACTTCATGATGATGCTTAGACGCTGAAATACGTCACACAATAAAATTTCCAGTTTTCAGAACTAAGTTTTCGACATTAGATGAGTAATAATTTAATATTCTTCGACAGCTGTGATCCTCTTGCACTTACTGTCTCGCAATTACTGACAAAAGCAGCAACACTCGGATGAATGGAAGGATTACCACTTCATATTCGAGCGGCGCCGAATCAACTTCGGTAATGGACTCAGTTTATCTATCATAGTTGGCCATTGCTCCCTTAGTTTTCATTTTATTTAATTTACATTTGGTAGATCATAACATTTGTAAAACTGGAGAAGAAAAAATGGAAAAATAAAGGCTAAAAAGAGAATGGTTTCGTGAGCTGCAGCTGATCGATCTTTTAAAATGATGATCGCTGAAGGTGATAATGTTTACGTATATTTCACATAAGGCATTTTAAATTTCCAGACGTTGAAATAACGTATATAGGAATGTTTAACCATCGGAAAAGCGCCCGGACTCATAGAATTTGATATCTGGACGTTGGATCTGCTTGATATTAATTTTCAATACTTAAAACTGTTACTTGTCTCAGTCAATAACCTTTGAAAATTACGTTGGTGAAATAGTATAACTTTAGATGTGCAACATCGTGGTTTGGTTTGTTTTGTAACGAAGTAGAAAGGAAATACTGGGGAAAATACAAATCTGCTACCTTTACAGCGGAACAAAACAAGGTACAACTTTGCAGCTATCCTAACAAATGTGAACTATCAGGAGACTAGTCAGTACACTTTTTCCACATCTAAACCCATTTCTTGCACTAATTTCACAAGTCATCCTTCTGTTATTTCACCTTTCCTGCTCGCTTTAACCTTTTAGAACTCTGAATAACACCCTTCATTGCTGTTATAACTTCCAATGCTTCTCAGAAACCCCAGTCGAGCACATCTCAGGCAATTTTGTTTTTCTTCCTGTATTTTTCCGCCCGATTACATCACCATATATACCGTTTCATTCACATCGTATAGTTTGGTTTTGATCCCGCCTTTATTTTTCCAACATCTCCCGGTTTGCCGAGGGATTTTTCATTTCTTCTGTTCGCATTTTCCCATTTCGCCATGGTCATTCCGCCATTCAGTTTTCCCACCTTTGTTTTTCTCATAACATGAGGATGGCCTCCACGCAGAGAAAGGCATGTCTTCCTCTCAGAAGCGAAAGGAGTTCCCTCGACCCCAGCAACTCTCATCTCTCGCATACCCCAAATGCCAAAAGCAGACATTCTGTTCTGCATTACATTTTCCCTTGTGTTTTTGACGTAGAAGAAGATATTCCTGATGCAGAAAGTATGTAGGCGGCAGAAAAGATGTTCATGGGGCAACATACATGTAAATTTTGATCGTTAAATCCACGCAGTCGCACTTCCAGTCTACAAATGCTTATTGTTTTGGAGTTCATAAAAGATCCGCGATTTACCTAGAAAAAATGGTTTAAAGGATATGATAAAAACTATGGAGATTCATTCCGATTCCGGTGAAGTAGACACTTTAAAGACGCTACAATCACTAAAATTTCATTCATTTATCGAAGATTGAGATCAACCTCTTACTCAGCATTTGTACATTGAATCTTTTTTTGGGATATGGAACACCATACGGAAAGAAGAACCAGATGGATTGGACACACACTGATGCACGATGGGTTTGTAAAGAACATGATTGAAGATAAAATAGAGGGATGAGTCCCCAGAGTAAGACCGAGGAATAAGTTCTTAGACCTATTAAAGAGGAAAGTATATATGAAGAGATACCAGGAGGCAATGGAACTAGCATTAGATAGCAAAGGGTGGAGGGCTGCAGTCGACCAATGATGATGACATTGGATCACAGGAGTTAGGTATTGAGAAATAAATAAATCGACTCCGATAATAAACTGACGTCGATACCAATTAATCGAGGAATAATATAATTGAGTGCCCAGCACTCCATCAGTTTGATTACCTTAAAACCAAAATTGCATAAAATAATATTAGCCGTCAGACTTTAAAAACCATATGTCAGTGGTGTGGCAATATTTCAGATTTAGAGGGAAGAGGGTCAGTGCTTTAGCATCCCTACAGTTGCCATATTTTCATTCCAAAATCTTTATCATTTTCAAACTCGGAATCAAGTAAACTGTGCACCTTCAGGTGTCACTTGGTGGAAGTATTTTATATTAGAATCCGTATTGACATTCATTTTAGCACTTTTCTACAATTATTTCATTGTAATATTACAACACTTTTCGCGGCTTGCTGCATCTTCACGTACAATTCTGGTACTATTACAATAAAATAATTGTAGAAAAGAACGAAGTATATTTTCAATTCTCGGAGTAGAATTTTACCGATTCAAAATTTGTCCTTCAACAGAACCGAAATCCTTTCTCTTTTGGGTGACCTTTTAAGTGTGTGCACCTTTTGAATCCTCTTCTTGATGCATTTTGGTACCCTTCGTAACATTTTATTTGAGTAACAAGAGGGCCCTAAGTAAGAAGTAACCCTCCCACCCGATGTTACGGAGGTGCCTGTTGATTGTAACGTTATCACTCCCAGTAGTGTTGTCATGAAATGTAAACTTCTGTGGATCTATAATGCAATCAATATATTTGTAGGTAAATAAATTGGTCAAGAAGACTTTAATGGGTACGGAACATAGAGTTACTTCAAAATTGTGAATTTAAATTTCTAAGCCCGGAATTTAGTTATATACCTTCTCAATGTTTGTGAAATTATTTTTCAACGTTGAGTGGAAATTTTTATTCCAAATAAAATTTCGACGCCGTGCATGTAAATTCATTTTTCCCGAAATACTTTTCAAAATTATTTCTGAAGAGGGATTAAGTTTTGTCTTTGATATGTCCAGGTTAAACTCATTGAGAGGGAATTTTATGCAATATTAAAATGAATTTTGGTACGTTTTACGAAGTAAATTTCTAATTCCTATAGTTATTTAAACATGGGATTCACTCAGTGGTGCAAAACTGAAGAAATAAGAATAAAATTATCTATCGCCACAGGCCCCAATGGCAGCTCATGGGGCAAAGCGTTGATCAACAACCCTCATTCCATTTTCATAAGCTCAAATTAGACAGTTCCCCGACTATTCTATCCCTACCTATTACTCCTCCACCGTCTCCCTACGACTCTCGAGGGACGCATCAGTGGAAACGTTCATGTCTTTCTGTTCTCGTATACGTTTTTTTTGCTCCTCGTATCACACCCGAGCAATTGCTCTTTCCCCCCAAAAGATCATCATTCAAATAACCTTCTCACCTCACCGTTTTCTATTCCTTATTTTGTCTTCCCATGGGATCCGAGTAGTAACCCACTACCGATCCTCGATGTGAGGTCTCATTTCTTCCCTGCATCTTCATACGATGCAGAATGTTAGTCACAGTAACTGATTTTATTTTGGTGGAATGTTTTGGAGGAGCAAGATTAAATTTCGTAAAACGATGGGGTGGAGTTTTTTCTTATGAATATCCTTAGAAATTCCCTTTAACTGACAACAGTAAAGAACTGAACTATATAGAGATGCCTTCGAAATATAAAAGCTTTTGAAGAATGATGCATTCATACAAAAGTTGTGAGATTTGTTAAGCTAAAATTTGCCAACGTAAAAATAGTTGCTCTATGCGTCCCGGCATTATATCTATGTCATTCTTTTTCTGTACTCTCATCATGTTTGTCAAGGCTTTATGTTGTTCGTCCTTAATGTCCAAATTTTCTTTCTCAATGAATATCTAGTGTTTTCATTTCTTTTCATTTCTGTACGAGCAAGGCATCCGAACAGATAATTCTCTGTTCTATTCCGAGTTATTTCATATCCGTGACCTGAAAACAATTTTCCGCATGCCTCTTTATGCTCTTTTTCCCAAAGGCTAGGAACGGTGTCCTTATATAGTTGCTTTAGACAAAAAAAACTTAACCAAAACCAATACATCCATGTTAATACTTTATACTCAAAGACTTATTAGGCCTTACCATTCTTCCGTTTTCATTTTTCCGCCACTTTGTCTCTTTCTCATCTCTTTTGAGCATCACCCATCTAATCATTCCTTACCTACCAGTGATATTTTGGTCCTTGAATACATTGTTCCTCCTCAATAGCATGTTGTTAGCATGAACATTAGGTAGTTTTCGCTCTTTTCATAACAATGGTTATTGACTTATATTTATTTCTTATTTTACATGTCTTAGAAGATTTTCATAGACTTAAAACTCAAAACTTTATTACTACCGGTGCTTTACGAAGTAGTACTCATTAAATCCTATACTATTGATCATTCCCTTATATTCCAAGTTTCGTTTGCCAACCGTCCTTCGTGTATTATTTTACTATGTATTTATATAACAGAGTCTCACTCTCATTATTCGCATTACCTATGGTAAATTTCTTGTAAAATAAACCCTTTCATTATCTCTGTACGGTATCGTCATCTATGCACTTCATTTCTTTTCATGCCATTTCATCTCTGCTTTTGTATCCGATTAATGGATTATACTTTATTCTGTACTGGTAGGCTAATGTTAGTCTATTACATAATCTACTATTGTAACATAAATTACTGATAAACCCTGTACTTCACGTGGATTTTTCATTTATTAGTGAATCATCTGTTCCTTCATTTGACACACTCCGTAGTATTTTCTAATACACTGCCTTGCAGCGTTATCTCTGAATCCCTTCTACGTAAGCCTTGGATGACGTAAGCTGACATACGATGTATACGATCAGTCTTTAACAAAGTATGAGCAAATGAAGCAATAAGAAATGCATAAAACCCTTTTCCCCGGTCTTTCACGAACATAACTCTTCCTGTTATCAACCGCTACTCACATCCGATCAATCAGCGCTAAACCATTCATAGTACTTATTCTTTGCCCTGCCTTTCCCTTTATAAATTTTAGGGACTACCAAAGGTTTGGGTTCATTCTCTACCGCCACTCCTCCGCTCCCTCACTCCTGAGCATACTGCTCTCATCCCATCCAGTTACCAGATAGAATTGCTGCTGGAGATCATTTTCTAAATATCTCTACTATGTCAAATATTCCTGTACCTCATTATGGCCTTATCAACGGCCATATTGGCATGTCTAATAACGCCTGTCGATTACTTTCTTTGGTGTGAATATGAAAAAAATCTTGTAAAGCAAATACACATGCAATCGAGTGAATAAATTACCGATGTAGAAATATGAAGGCAAAGAAAAATAGGTTGTTTTAAAAACTGCGCGTACAGATAAACTTGCAGGTCAAATTCCGCGACATGCCAGACTTGAAAACTGTAAGAAAAGAGAAATCAATGGAAAATAATTGAAAAAGACTAAAGGCTGTTTCACACATTGCTGCAGTTAGCACTGGTCGGAATTGGAATCAGCTGCGAAAACTTGAAACCTGATTCGGAACTTATATGGAGTTCGATGCCCTGGAGCATGTGTTTTACACAATTCTAATTGCAGTGCGCCATGCCAATGCCTTGGACTTAGCTAAACTACGTGGGTCAAGTAAAATGTACAATATTGGTGTTTGATTACCGGTCCGTGACCACCGTCTGTCCCAGTATGACTTCCGAATCACTTTTTCTCCCGTCATGGGCCAGGGTTCGGTTCTGCTGGCGTAGATGGCCTCGAAATATACGTCTCTCTTCCCAAGTGGTAGTCTTCTGTCCAGCCCCGTGATTTTACTTTTCATACAGTACGTCCTCCTCGCGGCCGGTGGAGGTGGAATGGCAGGGGGTGTTGGGAAACCACCCGAGGAAAGGGGAAGGCTGTAGGGAGTTGAAAGTGTATTTTGAGAGAGTTGTGAGTTTGAAATGGCGCAATGTTTTCATTGTGATCACTCTATTGCGAGGAAAGAAAGAATTTTTGGCAATGCATCTCTCTTATTTTATCACTTCTATCATATATCTACATATACATACTATCCGGCGAGAAGCCGTATGAGCGTTTGGCAGGGGGTGTTAGGACACCAGCAGAGTAAGATTTTGGGAGGTGAAACGGTAACGTGAATTATGAGAGTGTATTTGGTGGAGCTCAGTTTGTAAATTGGTCGCTTGTTGTGCGCGGGAAGAACGAGTTTTTCTACCTATATGTCTCTCTCTCTCTTATTTTATCGCCTCTGTCAGACCTATAGTAATAGTGAGGCGTCATGATATTATTCTCTGTGTCGCTCTGAAACATACCATTTCTGAATTTCTCAAGCGAGCTAAGCCTAGCCTGTACCCTCTGAGTCTGTAGGGGCTCCCACCTTGGTCTCTCCAAAAGTTGTGAGACTACATATTCACTCGTAGCAGTTTTTAACGAAGCCTGCAGCTTTTCTTTGTATTTTATTAATTTCTTTGATTAAATCTTAATTACCTTTACCTAGATATGTAGTGCGGTGGAAAAATGATATCCTCTCTGTCACACTGGAACGATAGTATTCTCTGTGTCACTCTGAAACACACCCGTTCTGCATTTCTCAAGCAACCTAAGCCTAGCGTGTAGCCTTCTAGTCTCTAGCAGCTCACAATCTAATCCCTCTAAAAGCTGTGAAACACTATTTGATTGCTCGTAGCTATTTTTAACGAAGCGCGTAGCTCTTATTTGTATAATGTTTATTTTTCAGAGTAAACTTTTCTGTGCAGTGTCTCATATGCTTGCAGAGTATCCGAGGTGTGGCCTAACTGAAGCGAAGTAGCAGGCATATTACTTTCACTTGTTCATCTTAGGACCTTCCAACTATACACTTGATAAATCCTAGTTTCTTCAAATGTTTTCAAATAACTTATTTACTTGCGTAAACTTTTCATCCCCTGGGTAATTAAAAACTTGTTTTATCCCCAAGGGTTGAAATACGCCATGAAAAAATCATTTGACTTGACCGACATTCGAACCCGGATCTCCCAATTGCCGAACAGGTGTGTTAGCCAGTTACACCACCATCTTTCATCGTCGTCGCCTTGAAGGAAGTTGGTCTGGCGATGTAACTGTCTAACGCACCTGACCGGAAATTGAGAGATCCGGGTTCTAATCCCGGTTTTCATGGCGAATTTCAACCGTTGGTGTATATGCACCCCTACGACTGATTCTTATCACATCAATTGTCGATGCAATGATTGTAAATTTGTACTATCCCATTGTCTTTGACACCTTCGCCGAAAATCAAAGCAAAAACAACAACCATGGATGCGATGATCGAAATTCTTTTGTTAAGCGTACATCAGCTGTGCTACCTGTCTGATTTGAGGTGGGCTGCCTAGAGCGCATGGTCTGAGACGATTGGATAGTAAGTGGGCAATTTTGTTGCGTAGTAAGTAGCGTACTATATCGTATTGAAAGTGCGCAAAGCCTTATGCTCTATTTTCTAATCCTTTTGCTTGATTTTTTAATCAAACTGAGTTGGAATCATGCGTCGTGGCGTGCCCCCAAGTCTATTTTTTTGCTTACATTGGATAAAAATAAATCGACCCCCACATGCATCCCTTTTGCTTGATTCCTCTTAAGTTTTTACCCGCGCCTTACGCAAATACAAGCACTCCCGACATTCATCCGTCTTTCTCTCGTTCTATCTGCTTACTTACGACCTTTCATGATGCTTCTCTCTTCCCTCCTTCTTCTCTCTTTCTCTGCCTTTTCTCAGACTGCCGTCTCTCACCAGTCTCGGTCCATTCTCTGAGTCTTCCCAAGCCGTCCCAAACCCATAAATTCTCCTGAAAGCTAACAATCGGATTCCGCAAACGTACTGTGAGAGGATTTGCTTTGTCTCCTGTCTCCTCCTCGATTTCCTATCAAACTCTCCCCTCACCTTTGTTCGAGAGCGATTCCAAAATTTCCGGCGTAAGTTCCGGTCCACATATTTTGAGGCAGGTTTGGAATGCAAAGTATTAAAGGATTGATTAAGTCAGTGCTTTTCTTTACCTCGAATGCCTTTATTTACATACACACACAAAGTTCTTCTAAGCCAATTGGCCTAACAGCAGATCCAGTTGCAATTTTTAAGCGCTAAGTTACAACGCAACGCAAACGACAAGTTGATAATTTACGGCAATCAAAATTATTACCCATAAATATACCTTTAAAATATTCCATGACAGTTTTTCATTGCCATTTAACATAAGAAGATTGATAATTATATTAAGTCGGCTTAACAGGGACAAGTTGAAGCTATAAGGTCCCCGCTACCACATGATCACACGAGAATGTGCATACGTATGAAATTTAATAAAATAAATCAATTCTTAGGCGTAGAAAAAAGTTTTAGATGCAGCGAAATAGTTTGGAATTCATAATACTACACCAAATTTTATACGTAACACATTTTTGTTTTGCTGTTATTTACGGTATCAACAATGAGGGTTAAGATGATGTACGATTACATAAGACATAATGGGAAAATCTCCAGGATAATTTGGCTTGCATCCTAGTCGAAAATACCACTTCAGAAGAAATTTTCCCTGGAATGAGAGCATGAATAACCTCCGAAAACACTAATATGAATGCCTTTTTGACACTGTAAGCATAAAATGTAGTTATGATAACGAAAATTAAAGTTTAAATATATATCAGGTGTACAACACTATAAAATGGCAGTCGAAGTCGCAGAAAAACATGAATAAAAAGGGGTGAGGAAGTGTGCGTTGTGTATTGTGCTGTATATGACCTCCGGTATTTTTTGAGCATTAAATCGTTAAAAGATTATGATTCGTTCTGGCTGAGGAGAGAATTCCACTGCCTATTTCATTTCCCCGTCTCCTTCGGGAACGAACGCGAGGGTCTCTGCCGTGCGATGGCCCGCGCTCGATGCGCCTGGCTTTGAGTCGGCAACCTGTGTGATTCAGTCCTCGAATTTCTTCCCCATCCAGCGTCCGACCTTAAGTGTCTTTAATTGGCGTCGTCACATGGCTCCACGCGCGTCCTCCTCCGTGACTCAGAAAAGAAGTAATAAGCTGGAAAGTTTCAAAGCTTTTAAGCCGACGCCCTCCGAACTAATGGCGCCCTCAAGTTTGTCGCTCTTACTTTTCTACAAAAAAAGATATTTATGTGGTGGCAAGAAAAGGTGGTGACGTTCGCTCGCGTGAAGCGTAACGGCAAGAAGGGGAAGATTAATAAGGAAGGGGTCGACTTAGGAGCAAAAGGAAGATGGCAGTTCATGAAAGGGAACGTTTCCAACATTATGGTAGCGATGTCCCCTATGGCGACGGTGTAAAGTTCTCGTCTTCTTATCTGAGGGCCGCGGTTTTGAGTCCCACCTAGATGTTTGTACATATTTCTTAATTATTGTTCTTCATACCACTGATATAAAGAACTAATAGTTTTGCTTTCATTTTAGTGGAAATAAATGATGAATAAATTATTTATTCATATTTTTATTGCATTATCTACATTAAGTTTAGGCTTACGGGAGCCTACCCATGCTCATGGTAGTGTACGCTACACGTTTCAAGTTAATGTTTACAATCCTAAGAAAGCTAAATCAAAATATGCTGTTAATGCTCGCAAGACACCAAAGACATGTTCTATATGACTGTATTAAATTTTGTGGAGAGCTTTAGCAGATGCGTATGAGAGATAAGGCGTTGTGACAGCGAAGGTTTGTGACCTTGGAAAACCTGGTAGTCAAACGTGGAGACTACTTTACTGCCCCTTGCTGAGCCAGCCGCTATGGAATTGAATCTTCCACTGAATAGGGCCTTCTCGCAACCTCCACTTTGTTTCGCTACCACTACATAGCTGACAGTCGACCGAGAACATTTTTCATCGTTATTTTCAACTTTAAAGGCGAAACGAAAATAAATGTGGATGAGTACATCTTCCGTCTCTTATTGAGACTTCCTTCCATCCCCCTGATAGTACCAGAATTTCAGAAATCAGTTACCTTTATCAAACAGATCGTCACCGACAATGGTTCCCTCATAAGCAAATCAATAGACCGGAAAATGATAAATCAAACCATTTCTTCCGTCTCTAGCCTCTTACCGACCCCCATTCCCAGAAGAGGCGGAGAAAGATACATTTAATTTAGGTCCCAACTTATAAATGGGCTCGCAATCTCAATCGGGAATGTTTTAATGTGTGTTTTATACTAAAAAGACCTAATGCAAGGTATTGTTAATTCTAAAAATAAATTGAATGCTTAGAAAAGAGTGTTATCTATTTTCCTCGTTGTAGCACCCCTGAATGCAATTGCAATGTGTGGATTAAACTCTAAGAAAAGTGAAGACAAGAGCCAAAGAATATTTTAATTCGTATTTTAACTGTGACTGTAAATCTTTGTTGCCTTATTATCTGTGAGATTGTCGCGTGAGGCAGATTTTGAGCCCAACAATTTACTTATGTGACAAGGGCCGTAACTAGATTTCATAGAAAATTTCGAAAGTCTCATTCAAAGTCATCCGGTCAAAAACTGTTAAATGAGATAGTACCCCCCCACTTGACACCCCTTCTCAATGTTAATCTTTCCCCTGTCCTTTCCCTTCCTCAATTTAGACTTACTTGGATAATTATCTTGACCTTACTCTTTCATCCACTTACCCTGATCCTATCTTCCCCTTTTTCCTCCATATTCCTCCGGTCGCTGATTCCTCATGAACTGTATTGCCCGGCCCAACTTTTATCAGATATCCGTACTACAAGAAAATAATGTGAGCCTACATCAAAACCGATTATAGTTTATAAAAACAGTATGTCAAGTAGAAAGTTTATTTTAAATAAGTAATTTATATGGTTGCTTAGCAATATATTTCAGGAAATAGGGACAATACAGAGGCGGCTTAGTGTTAAGGATATATTATCATGGTACCAAATGCTATAAAACCCACTTTAGTCATTTTTTCAGGAATTTTAAAACCTCTGAATTAATAATATTAAAGCGACCGCAAATAGAGAAATGTATACCTCAAATAGAAGTTCTTTCCTGGTAAACCACTAGAGAGATTATCCCCACGTTGAAAAATTTGTATGAAATATTCGTTGCTTTTTATTTGATCCAAATTATTTAGTCTTTAGCTTTAAATTGGCTTAATAAAAAGGAATTGAAAGAATTTAAGAAGGAAAGAGGGTGACGTGTAAAAATTCACTCGGTAATAATGCAATGTTTAAAGGACTTAAGAAGTTCTCGATCAAATGGTAACTATTCGAAAGTGTTAATGTAATAATATCCCTTTTTTATTTTCCTGCTCTAGTTCTGAGGAAGATAGAAAGTAAGAATCGGAGTCGTTTTCCTCTCCCGTACGGAAAACTTCCACCTCATTGAGTGCGAGTTAGCATGCAATGGTTCTCAGAGGAGGTTGGAAGATGAGCGAGAATGTTACGATGGGCAATTCTACGAACAACGGAGCGCCAAAAGCACTTAACGGGCTGAAAGCAGATACGGGCTCTGCGAAGAAGAACGCTCACGTCGGTATCATTCTCTTTGGACTGAATGTGGCCCAGTTAATCGAGGCACTCGATGGAAATACAAATATCATCCTCATTATCCAGAATGTAAAGAACTCTAATAAGTATTTACAACTAACAACCGTGAAATATCGATTTACCGCTAACTTAGATTCTTTTTGTACGCCAGTGTAACTCAAAATGCTGCAAGCACCATAAAGAAGCGCTGAAACAATACTGAGTCTATGACATGGTACACTGATTTATAAAGGGGAAAGACTGCTTGAGGAAGAGCGAAAGTTTATCTGCCCCTGTGATATATATACATTAAAGGTGGTTGTAAAGTTTAATTACTTGAATTCCATTAAATTCAGGTTCTCTCCACTCCTGAAAAACCATGTCCTCTGTTTGTAATGACTACAAATTCTTGCCTTTCCAATTATATTTTTTCAAATTCAACATGAAATTTTATAGTTTTGAATTATAGAATAGGTGAAACTTGGAAAATTTGTTATTTTTCATCCAAAAGAGATGCTTGTATTTGAAAGCAGCTGTTGATGAAAAGAGTGTTACCCGGGAGAAAAAATTGTGATTATTTGAGTACAACAATGCATTTTATTTTTAGAGTTATTTGCCAATAACTGCTAAGGCTGAAGTAAAGTTGTGTTATTTTTAATTTGAATTGGACTGAAATAGCCTTCTACGGATAGAAAAAGAGTCCCTTAAAATTTCGTCTAATTAAGCATATCCATTAAATTTATTCGTCAAATTATTTAAAAAATTATTCTTCACATTAAGGTAAATCATATTCGTCAAACAATGCATATTTTTTCATCAAAGTAATCAACTTTTTAAAGATAGGTTAGATCCTACCGTTCATCATCCCGTCCATTAAACCTACTCTCCTTCTTTCCCTTTCTGCTTAACCAGCATCCTTCCCTGCATCATGGTCTTGAGCATCCCATTGCCCTCCATTGCCTCTTCCGACTATCTACCCTGCCATCCCATAATCTCATTTAGAAGTTGCCTTCCCTCTCCAGCCGAGTAAAGCTCTTTCTGGTTTCATATTATTTCCGCCCAACGCATGTTTTCCATCGTCCTTTGTGCCCACATATTATTTCATAATGCTGTTTTGTAATATGTAAGGCTTTTCGTCAGTATAAGCAGCATTTATTAAATAGAACAAACAAAATTTTGGAGTCCACCTGTCCACCTCTGGTTTTACCTCATACAGTCGCGGTAAAATTTCCAGGACACCCCTAAAGTAATCACGATTCGCAATGTTCCATGGTTGATAGCATCATTTAATGGTATCGATTAAAAATTCATCATCATCATCTTGAGTGTTCTGAGATAGAATGTATCTGGTCTTTCTTTCTTCCTTAAACATGAACGATTCTTCTTTCACGATCTAAATTCTCCTTCTCTTACATCGCGCTTCATTTCCTCTGGTTTGGGACTTTTGAACTTACTCTTGATGATTTTCTCTCTCAAGACTTTGTGTCATGTATGCCCTTTTTATTGTTTGCTCTGGGAATAAAAATGAAACGTTGATGATGGAAAAATGAACCCATTCCAGGTCTCCTATTTCCGGTGTTTTTTGAGTCGTGCTATGCCTATCTTTCGCCTCCTCAGTCTTATTAATTCACAACGGATAACTTCGAATTTCTCTGGATCTCATCTTACTAAAAACGATGTATCTCAAAGTATTTCATTTCTGGTTAACAGGCACCGTGGGTCTTATTTTGGATGGACTTTCAGTTGCCGATCGTTGTCAATAGCAAAATTTTGGGTCACAACAGTGAGTATCTTATTTTTTCACTCTACCGTAGGGTTCATTCGAGGTTTATGCGTCACAACCTTTACATTTCTACCCCTGATAGTACCGCAATATTATTTATTGACGCTGATTGCCACATCCCAAATTTAAGTCCCAAAGAAAGACATTTTTGGGTTCCTATAGTCTTTCATAATTCATCATGTACTAATATTGAAAAAAAATGCGGATTTCTACGCGTAAACAGAATACCGAAGGTATGTCATTCATTCTTTTAAGGTTTAAATTAAAGGATTATTCACGGTGTGGAAAATATTACCAAATTTAAACATGCTATGGCATATCTAGTATATTACTGTGTAAAAATGTGCGCCTCTTTCAGAGCTAAACCCAGGAAAATATCGGGCAGCCATTTCCAATATCCAATAAATTACGACCTAGGTTATGACGGTTTTTGATCTTACAACCATTTTTGAACCTTTCATCCATTTTTTCCATTACTCTCAGGTTATTAACACTTGCTGGGTATAAATTGAGGTTGGAAAAGGGAACGTAAAGAAAGGTAGAAACTGATACTGTTGAGATTAAAAGGGTGGAAAGTGAAAATAAAGAGGAAAAGATGTCCGTCTTCATCGGTGTTAAATCGTTTGAAGCACTTTCTCAAAGCCATAGATTAAAGAAGAGATTCGATAGAACTATACTAGGTTAGATAGCAAAGGAGAATATTGGCGTAATTATGATCGCAATATGGTATATGAAAATATCATATAATGCGCCAAATAAGTACACAGTAGTAGCGGTATTTTCACGGTATCTTAATAATTCTTCTGTAAAAATATTTTTTTTTATAATTATTCTTTTTCGTCTATCAGGGCTCCATTAACTCTGTAAATCTCTGTCTTCAATCTATGGACAAAACTTTAAAATGAATGTAATGCCATCCAACGGCAAAATAGTTTAGCAGATGCAACTAAACCAGGATTGAGAGAAACTGAAACAAAACAATTGCAAATTGGACGAGAAAAGAGAAAATGAGGGAGAAAAACTGAAGAAAAAAGATTAAATATTCCAGCGCAAGATTCCGGAGCGTTCCCTGTCCGGCAATTGACCGAATTTGGTTCTCGCCCCTCGAAATGACTGCTGCACTCTCATTCGCCCATTCAGTGAGCGGGTCACGATTCCCTCACCCATTAACTTCCTCTATTATTCGCGCTTCGTCCCCCGCTGTGATGTCGGGGTTAGCGTCGCCCTTTCTTGAGTGCATGAATTCATTCTTTTCCTTTTTTGTCGTCGCCGCGACTAGGATTCGGGGGTGGACGGAACACGTCCGAGTCTCCGCCGTTGACTCCGGCCGAGGAAGCGGCGAGGGTGGAGCGGAAGTTCCCGTTCGCCAAGGCAGCCTTCGTTCTCTTCCACGTGCACTTCTCGCAGGTGAGTCCACTGGGAAATGCCCCTCCCCTACCATCACACACACACACACACATTCCCTTTCCCGTTCGAGTCCACCTTGTAAGCCCGTATCACACTAGACACGTCACCGGCTGCGGTAACGGTTGACCGCTGCGGTTGGTGCCAACCATCCCAATCTCACAAATGATTGACGGCGCCAAATCGGCATTTAACATAGGCATTTTTTCAATGGCAACAACTCTTTAATAAATGCAAAAATGTTTTTTAATAACACTTACCCCAATTATAATACTACATCCTCTTGTTTGTTATGATTACAAATTCTTGCCTTTCCAATAATATTTTTATCAAATTCAACTGTGAATTTTATACTTTTGAATTTTAAAGCAGGTAAAACATGGAAAATACATTATTTTTCATCCTAGTGAGATGCATCTTTTGCTTGCAGCTGCTGATGAAAAGAGTGTTCTCCGGGAGTTTGAATGGAAATTAATTGAGTACAGCAATGCATTTTAGTTTTCGAGTTATTTGCAAATAACCACTACGGCTGAAGTAAATTTGTGTTATTTCGATAGAAATTGGACGGAATCAGTCTCCTGAGGCTAATTTTTCAACCAAGTGAGATACCTCCTTTGCCCACTTTCATCCAAGTGAGATCCTTGGTGGACTTCACCGTAAAAACAAAATGTATGTATGCAAGTAAAATGTGACCCTTAGAATATTTTTCGTATATTTTTCCTGAAAATTCATTAAAATGTGCTCTCAAAGTCTCACCTTAAGGTAGCTTGAGCAAGATATAAAAATAAGTCCATCATTTATTTATATGTATTTATAATATAAATTGTAATTCATTTTGTAATAATTTTATTTCATATATATATAAATGGTGTATACATATACGTATGTATATTTACAAAATCTTTAAACAGAAAGGTAGAAAGAAAGTGGATAGGAACACAAAATCAACAAACACAATGATGTTGTATATAAATAATATATATATATATATATATATATATATATATATATATATATATATATATAATCGTTCACTCATTCACTCAGACCGCACAGCGGCAAATACTCACATAAATATTTATACAGAAAGGTTGATGGTTTCCGGCGTAACTTTGTGGAATTTACTAGACATATTGAAAAAATTTACTAGAACTTTGTATTTCCACAGAATATTTTATTCGAACACCGTTCGGTGTTCGAATAAAATATTCTGTGGAAATACAAAGTTCTAGTAAATTTTTTCAATATACAGAAAGGTGGAAAGAAAGTGGATAGGAACACACAAAATTTACAAAGACATATATATATATTTATATATATATATATATATATATATATATATATATATATATATATATATATATATATATATATATATATATATATATATATATATATATATATGGTAATTATAGGAGAGTTACGCCGACGAACTAAGGTAAGAAAGGTCCTAGAATAGATGATTCAGTTCATCAAAAACTAATGATTGCGCGTTTTTAAGAGATTTCAGTCCAAAGTAAACTGAACTCATCTTCGCTAGATGTTCTTGAGACTGAACTGAGTTGGGTGATACAGAAATGTCACTACCGACAAAAATCTCCAAATCACGCTAATAAAAAGCTGACGGCTCCCTCTCACCTGGTGATTTTTTGATATAGATGGAAGAAAACTCGTGAATTTAAGGCATAACAAATCCCGTTGGTAGGAATTTCCTATTATTGTACGCTCATTCATATTTACATCCCTCAGGGAACTGTAGGAATTACGTGTAGCATGTAATTTGGGTAGTAAACATTATTTTATTTGTTCGGATTGAACTCAAATTATCTTACATCTCAAAAATCATAATCCCGTGTTTTAAGTAATACCATCTTCAGAAAAAAGTCTCACATTTATACCAGGCTCCCTTCTTAGTGATGTGGAACTGTGTTGATTCGTCCAATTTTAAACCCTCCGAATATCCCTGAATTCTTAAGCCCTAAAACTATCCTCTCATAACGGGACAAAATTTCTGAGCCTTGTATAAATGATAAATGCGCAAAGTTTGGATCCTGAAAACTCGAGGTTTGCTCGATACATTCGTAAAAATTTGTTCATGGATCTTCTTCTCTATACAAGTTGACTTTAAAAAGTGTGCACAAAAGCTTCTTTCATGCTCCATTCGGCTCAATGAAGCCGTAAATTGGCATAAAAAATTTTGGCCTCATTTTATGGATCAGATGCTTCCAATACTATACTGTTAGGTGCTCCAGTTCCTTAAGCATAGCCACTAAAATTCTACTTGAAATTAGCTCATCCCGAATAAAAATATCAGTTTTCTCCTGACACTTTCGGATGCAAGTATGTCTCTGCCAGAGCTTTCCTATATGAAACTACTTGATATCATTGTATATGGAGAGGGCACTTTGTCATCAAACTAAGCCTTACAACCGAAATAACAACCATGTTGCTTAACCCTTCTCTCTCCTCACTTTCCGGTGGATGGCGCGACGGAATGGACGAGTTAGCGAATGTTAAGTAAGAATATCAACCATCTGTTTGAAATTTAAGGCAAGTTACTCTTGAAATATATTTTGTCTACTCTAGCGCTATGGATTTCACTCTATTTTACCCTATTTTTTACATAGAATGCGGATTATTATTATTGTTAATAAGTAAACAGTTCATTTACGGAGAATGCATATCAACGATGCAAATGCATTCCAATTTCTACTAAGTTATCGATAGAAAATATAGTAAAATTGCGAAATTAGTGCGTTCACCCGCGAGTGCAATAAAATAATGAGGGTTAACAAAGATGGTGGACTGACTTCTGCTTTTAGCATTGGCCAGCATAGCAAGTTCACTCTTCAATTACCTCAATGCTCGAAACATCATACGCATCCTATTACTTACATTAAGGACGTTCCCCCGCTACTGTTTAAGTCAAAACAAATACTAAACTTCAATTTTTTTCGAATGGATTTAAAAAACCTAAATCCTACTACAGCTGACGCAATGTGTTAGGTATTGTAAATTAAAAGTAAGGAACAACCTATGCAAATTTTTCCACGAATTAATCATTGATGAACACATTTTTCAGCTCTAGGTGCAAGGTATATCGATATATATCGATAATACTCTTCCTTCGATACAGGTCTTCGCAACGTAAACAAGTCCGCCATTATTGTGCTTATTTTGTTGTATTCTCCGGAAGCATAGCACAGGCTTTTTAAAGGTTTCTGTTGACTCGACGGTGAATTTGTATTCGAAATGACGACTTGTGTCCAATATTCACAGATTTCCATATGTTTGCAGTGGCATAAAATGCTCAGTGAGCACATTTTTGGCGGACGTGTGGTGGAAATAGTTGCAAAGACCCATGTCGATGGAGCTACAGATATATCTAATCGAACTACCCTGCATAAATTGAGATAAAAAGTTATCTGACCAGCGCAGTCCCATTAAGGCAGTATTTTTAAGCGTTAAAAGTCATCATTTTCAAACCAATACATTATATATAAAAAAACCAAACCAAACCAAGTAAGTTGGCGAACTCCATGGGGATGGGGAATACGTACCAGCCGGATTAAATATCAGCGAATACGCTGTTACTCTAAAGTAGGTATATTGAACTAATGCAGGCACAATGATACAAAAAAAAACGTTCCGCCTGGTCGCCCGGCTGTTGCGAATGGCCGGTCAAAAGCATATCCCCCTCGAGCAGCCTTTTATATACTTCGACCGTCGAATTTCGGGTGGCAGATGTTTTATCTTTTTAATTTCACCCCTCAAGTGGTAGTACAACTCTTACCGGCACAATATTTTTTGTTAAATAACCGGTAACCTTACCATATTTTTACAACATTAGAGTGTAAAAGTCTTACTTAAATGTTGGAATCAAGGTATGTTATCGGGCATGTCTAAAATGAAGGTTACTCCTTAATGAAATTGTGATATCGCACCAAATAGGCAAAACATCGGATCCCTGGGATAAGGACTCCACAAATGGGCGTAATGAGGGGGCAACGCTTCCCTGTACGAGGCGGGCTGCTCTCATTGCCAGTCTCATGCCGGATGATGTCAGCCTGGTTGCAAACTTTAAGCCTGGGTTTAATGGGAGAACAAAAGGGATGTCTTCAATCTTCAAAAGGGAGTTTCGGGCAGAAACGGACCACAACCTGAATTATTCAAGTCAAACTTAAAACCACCGGAACACATGTTTGCAGGCATACACGCTTGCGCTGGATCGTCTTTGCGCTGAATCGTCGTTATCTCGCTTCGTTAATTTTAATCAAACATTTAACTCGACGCTAATTACCATGGAGATGTGGATGTGTGGCATCTTTAAAGAGATGTTCAGGCAGAGATGTATACACCACACTCTGAGATACTGACGTTAATACTCAGTGAAGTCGGACCACAGTTTGTAAGCACGTTTGCTTGAACTGAACCGTCAGTTGTGCGTCATTATCGCGCGCGTCATGTATTTTGATCATTCGTTTTAGTCGACGCTGATTGTGGCTGATTTAACAAGGGTTTTGGGCAGAGATGTACCACTCTCAGAAAATTTGGCATCAAGCTTGCTAATACCGAACCACTGTGTGTAGTAACTTCCTTGAGCTGGCTCCTCACCTATGTGCCAATATCTCATGCAGTAGTCAAATTTAATCATATGTTGCATTCCACGCTAATTGTCACGGAGACGCAGGTTTTTTGCTTATAGTGTAATTCCGTTATAGGTTGGCATGAGCTTTTCTGAAACTGAAACTGAAAAATAAACCAAATAATATAATTTTAGAATATTTTAGCAGCTTTAAAAATACATAATATTTATACTTTATATTCGAAAAATCTGAAATAGCTATTAATCATATCTAGGATACGCGGTAACGTATACTCTGGGAAAAGAGGACGAGAATACGTAGTAGGGATTTAACATGTGAGCGTGGTGGAGATTGGAGAATGTGTGGTGGAGATTAACGAGGAAGTGCTTCATATTCATGAATAAATTTCAAAATTACTCAGTACTTTTACTAGTGCTTGATATGGTGGGTGAGGAAAGAAAACTTATGAATGCAATGAGAATAAAAGTAGAGTGGGTGGTTGGGATGAGTAATTTGATTTAATTTAATTGGTTAACGTTAATTACTATGCTCTAAGAAGGAATAGATAAGGGACAATTTATAATATTTCAATTTTACAATTGTTTGCTGATGCGTATTTTTACCTACTATTCTTTATGATCAAGACAGAGCTTTGCACTAATTATTGGCGTCATAAAAAGTCAAAAAGCTCTTCATTTCATTAATTTTAGCGTATCAGGCGATGTTTGGTGGTGGGACCTTGAAAATGACATAGCTTACGTCGAAACCTTGGTCGGTCAAATAAAATTCTGTGGAAAGTGAACAAAAAACTTTTATTGTGAGATCTTGGCATCTCTTCCTTTCTATGGACCTTAATATTAAAACCTTTATTCCAACATAATATACATAAAATATAATAGAAAATGAAGTATTTTCTATAAGTCGTGTTAATAATCAAGATAGTTAAAGCATCGAAGATATGATTTAAATATTTTATAATTATTTTGTGCCGGCTAGGGAGCAGTTCATACCTTCCATTTTTTTTTCTTACATCTTAAACTGATTACAGGATTTCTTGATGTTCCGACGAACTACGGTGCATGTTGTGTTAATTCAAACTTAGACACTATTAACATATATAGCAGGTACTTTTATTTCCATTCCTTGGATTCATATCTTCTTCCGATCCCTGTGTAACCAGTGTGGACATCCCGATTGCCGTCACCATCCGTCAGGAAGCATCTCACGCTCTCACAGTCAAAATGGCGTCACAATCATCACAGTTGGGATTGTCTTCTCCTAAGTAGAGAGATATTAGGTGGCTACATGGTTAAGGGATTTTTAGGAGTCCAGTATGGGTGGAGAGGAACCCGATGTAAGTGTTGGCCATCCTCACCGAAAAGCTACGAATTGTCAAACTGTTACATCCTCTGCGTCGGACTGAGGACTGCTTTCAGCCTGTTCTCCGCGCGGAACTCAGGTGGCAATGACTTCGCAGAAATATCATCGTCACCTCGAAACAGGAAGGTAGTAATTAAGTCAGTTCACAAGTCTGATTCCTTTGTGCCTCTTGCGTAGAGCAAGCTGTAATGACGGCTGGTTTTTTTTCTCATTCTAATCTTACCTAACGTAATCCAAGTAAGGTTTGAGTATGGTGGACCTCGATTAACTGTCATGACAGGTGTTCCTATTTGTGGTGCTATTATAAAATAGTGTCTTCTTCGTACCTTTATCTTTCCCCGAATTGGACATGTATACTCCGTTGTCTCAGATGTAACTTGGTCGAATTTATTTAACATTGTAAATAAAAAGATAACTTAGATATTCCACACAAATTTATTTCAATACGACCCGGATTTTGACATGGCACGTCATCATCAGGATTGAACACGTCGTTAGTAAAAGCAGTGTCCTTTATCAAGCATTTTTTATAAGGTGGTATTTCTTCTTTTCTTCTGAAACTCCCTATCCAGCCATTTTCATAAGTACCTAAGCATTAGGATGCTTCACTCAAATGAATTATTTTGTAGAAGTGACCCGTAGAAGGGCCGTGTCCTCATTAATCTCATCCACTCTTCTCTATCCCAAGCCATTCAGAGTTAATTCCATTTTGTTCCCTTTGCATCCCTACTCCCGCATACCCTTCTTGCTCTACCCTTCCTTTGTTCCCTTTGTGATCAATAGAGTCCCACTGATCATTAATTCCTCCGTGGAATCAATAGGTAGCGGAATTCCTTTATGTCATTTGAGTATCATCAATGAAAATAGACTTGTTACATTCCACAATTCGTTGCCGATAGATTGGAGCCCGTTCAGTCGTTCAAAAGAGGTTTCAAATTTGCTTCGGTGAAAGGAAGTTATGAGTGCGTGGGTGTGCACACAATATTATTAGTATATGACGAGGTGAAGAGAAAGGCAGAAATGGAGGAAGCGGGGGAATCTGCGGATAGAAGTTTGTTACTTGTAGCTAGTCGAGCTGCTGAATTCTTCTAGGCCCCCGAAAAATGATTCCTTCGGGTCACCCTAGAACAGTTGAAAAATACAATTCGGCTTGATCACTAGGTTCCTTCTAAAAAGTAATTATGACTCAATAGTAAGTGCAGAGAGGGGGTGTAGAGGAGTGGTTAGCACGAGTAAGAAATTTTAAATACCGAGGCTCTTACATATTAGAGGATGGCGGACTTGACAGGAGACTAGATCACAGGATCCAAGTGGGGTGGAGAAACTCAAAAATGGGTCGGGGTGTTGTGTGAACAGAGGATTGAGTATGAAACCAAGGGCAAAGTATATAAGGCAGTAGTGAGGCCAGCGCGGACCTATGGAAGTGAGACTTGGCCAGTCAAGAACCCCACGAAAAGAAGATGAATGTGGCGGAGGTGAGGATACTAAGGTTGATGCTTGGAAAGACAAGAGAGGACAGGATTAAGAATGAGAGATTAAGAGAGATGACTGCAGTGGTCAGGGGCGCAACAACGGGTGGGGAGGGGTCAGGGGGGCATTGTCCCCCCAAATCACGACTGTGGGGGGGCTATCCCCCCCCGAAATCAGTGGATGTGGCTCACTTTTTAAGGGACAATTCCCGATTTGCAAAATTATTTCCGCCTTCATCCCTTAGTGGGTTGAAATTTGCAGACTCTCAGGCCCATTTGGGTGAAAATTTATTTGCAGACTCTCTTCCGCCCCCTCCTCCCCCGCTTAGCTAGCTTATACAGATTTTTCAAGGAATTTGCTCCCCCTCCCCACGATTTGGGGTGTTGTTGCGCCCCTAGCAGTGGTGGAGCTTTCGAAGAAGTAGAGGGAAGAAATAAGCTTCAGTCGTACGGGTATGTGACGAGACGAGAGGAGTACGTTGGTAAGCGAATGGCTGCAGGTGAATGGGAGGAGACCGATCAGAAGACCAAAAAGGAGATGGAAGAACTGTGTGGCCGAGGAGTAGGGGGTGAAGGGGCTGTTAGAGGAAATGGCAATAGCAGAACAGGATGGAAGAAGAAAACCAGGAACAGCGACCCCGAATAACCCTAAGATTTATTCTATTTGACTGCCCCTTTATCCCTTATTCAATTCCTTATCTTTCTTTCTCTCTCTCTCTCTCACTCTATCTCTCTCTCTCTCTCACACACACACACACACTATCTCTCATCCCTCTCACCCTCTCTTTCTCTCTCTCTCCCCTCTCTGCGACAGGTCATGCACACGGTGTCCATCTGCCTGACTCTGACGCTGGCCGTGTGGCGGTACCTCGCCCTTCGCATGCCGCCTGAGCGGGCACGCATCCTCTGCTCTCGACGCCGCTGCTCCGTTGCGCTCGCCGTCTCCCTGCTCCTGCCTCCGCTCCTCTGCACCCCATCGTACATCCTCTTCGGCATCGACACCCGAGAGGTCATCATCGGACCCAAGCACCATCACCACCACGTGGCGGCCGCACAGGAAGCACCCTCCCCCCCACCGGACGACTACACGTGCGTATTACTCGCCCTCAATGAAATTCCCAATGGCCTTCACCTATATGTACACCCTCACTTTTTGCCCCAATCAACAGTCCATGGAGAAGACAACGGTGTAATTTTTCGGCCCTTCAGTCACGGAGCGTCCACCCGTCACCGAGCCCACCATTAAGGCGTGTTTACGCGATGCTTGTACCCGCGCGAGGAGATGCATGAACTTATTCATCATTAAAAATGCATCGTGAAAACACGCAAAATTGTGCAAATGTATGAGTGCATGGCCATACAATTGCCCGTGCTCTAATTTGGAGCATTTGTTCACGAATCTGTCCAGCTATCATGGACCAACTCACCCGGAACGAAACCCGAGAGGACTTAGAGAAGCTTACACGCCGGGAAAGTACCAGATCCTACAATTCAGGGGTGCATACAAGGGTGTGATTTCTTTACTTGCACGGGTTCATGTTTCATGTAAACCCCTGTCCAAAACCCTTGAGCTGGCTTGCAGGGTGGTATGTAAATGTACCCACATGCAAACCAACTCAGGTGTATCTCAAAGTTCTCTCGAGTTTCCGTCCGGGGGAGATGGTCCATGATGGCCGACTTTTGGACACTCGACTCGAGTATTGTCCCAAGGTGCTCTGCCCGTAGGACATAGGCCATCATGGACCCACTCACCCGGAACGAAACCTGAGAGGACTTAGAGAAGCTTATACGCCGGGTAAGTACCAGATCCCACAGCTCAGGGGTGTGTACAAGGGTTGGATTTATTCCAAACATGCGCGGCTTTACTTTTAAGGTATAAAAATTTTTTATCTCTCTTTTTTGTGTGTTGATGGTTTAACCTCCTACATGTATGTATATCAATATATATGATTTCAAAAAATAAGTTGCACATGTGAGACTTGGCATTAGTAGTGGAGTAAATATAAAAAAATAGCGATTCCGTATATTACGCGACTAGCTTATCAACCAATCCAATCGGGAAAATTGTCTTTACGATTTGTAATTGTTCGCAAAAAGACAGGCATTTCAAATCTCTTTGGCAAACTTATTTTATCCCTAAATTTTATGTTTTTGGCCAAACTTTATCCATGCCATTCTAAACCTCCATGGATTTTGAGTAGGAACGATTAATCTCCGTTAAGCTCGCTTTAGAGTCATGAACTTCTTCCCATACCAATCCTAATCTAATCCAGTCCAGATTCCAATCCAAAGTCTTTTTCCTATCCCGATGTATGTACCCATCCCTTAGGTTCCAACTTTTCTCATGTCCACCTAATAGTTACCTTCCCTAAAGATTCCAATTTAATGCTACTGCAGTGGTATTAACAGTTCGGCCCTTTTTACAGGGGGCAAGTACTTTTGCAAACTGATGTGTATACGATGGTACAATTTCAAATTTCGTCGCGTTAAGCGGTGAATTACAAGAACGCATGCGCGAATGCATGGAAACGAGATGGCTAAATAGCCCCTGCTCATTTTCAATAGTTACTGCACGCCTGGGGGGTTGTGTTCGAATCGCTCGAGATGATCCCGATTACGTAACTAAGGAGTCACGTGGTACAACAACGAATGGCTGGATTTTTTGATGAATTTTACGTACTCGAATGGCTATATTTCGTGTCTAATAAGTCGTTTATAGTGGCTAAAATCGGGGAATAAAAATCCAATTACAATATTACCGCGGGAAAACTCGATCGGGAAGGTTAATTGAGATTTTTACGAGTGTTTTGAATACACCATAATCTCGAGACCATCGTGATTGTACCACGTGACTCCTTAGTTGCGTGGTCGAGATTAACTCGAGCGGTTCAAACACAACCCCCCTGGTTGAGAAAAACCAGCAGCTGTTAATTGTGCAATTTTGTGCCTTGTGTAAAACGATCTTTCTAAACAATTTTTATTTGTAGGGGTATGTATAATGCCTTTGAAGTCGTAGGAAAAGAAATTGGCTTCCAACACCTGAGATTTATAATAATATAATTTGTAGTCTAATGGGAATTTCCGTAGGTGCTCTTATGTTGCCAATGCCCTCTAGAATTACCCCACTGACATTTTCTTAACCTTTCCTGTCTTGGCTGAACATGTTCTAATTGAGCCAATCTCATACTATTATTTTAGCTTTCCTCATAAGGATTCGATAGGTAATATTAAGATGGAAGTTGCGAAGTTCCCTCGCCTTACCATCGCACTAGGCCTTCCCGCAGGAGGAAAAAGATAGCGTCAAGTTTAAGGGAATATTACATAATACAGCATGTCAAGCAGTATATGTTGGTATTCCTATCTTTGGCGTAACTTCGTCCACACCATTTGCTGAGATGGACCAGTTCTGCCCACGCTGCAGTCAGAGACGATCGCGGAAAGATTTCGACAGATATACTGATCTCATAAGGACTTCGGTATAGACCGGTCGTATACATGAAGAGTAGAAAACAATGCATTTTTCGCTCTATATATCGCCATGATTTAGATTTACCTCATTTTCTCAATACTACTCAAGGCCTCGTCTCAAAAATAATACCTCTTAAAGTGCTCATTGTTTAAAACAATAACATTCCATTTCCCAAGTAATTGTTCCATTTAATCCTTTCCTATCTTCACTAAACAATATCCCCTTTCTTTCATTTTCCTACAAATAAGTTCATATTTTCGCATAACCCCTTATTACATTTTGTACTCGTCTTCATTAAAGTGAGCTAGCTAAAAATGTCATTCCTGTTTTGGTTTTGCACTGCTATTTTCATTTTTGTTTGAGCCTGAATTATGTAAAAATAGTTGATTACTCTAGTTTTCTCGAGGTTTATCACCACTCAGTACATCTCACACCCTCTTTTAAAGCAAAAAAATCACTTAAATGATATGACTGCCTAGATGACTGGCGCCATGTCTCATGTTATAGGTACGCGTATTCTTTAGGGACATACGTAAACTTGAATCGCCGTCGCAGCTCCCCTGTTTGCTACTTCCATTTCCACATCATTCACCTCCCATGCCTTTTTCAGCCAATTCGCCGGCGTACATTTTTTATGAGCCCTTGCCGATAACGGACGACCATTACTCGCCGTCTAAATGACTGCCCTCCCAAATCCTCCGCTCGCTATCCCTGCTTGCAAAGTCCAGGCCATGCTAAGGTTTCCAAATCTTAATGGTCTCTGTTAAGCCTACCGTGCTTGATCTCATTGCCATTCAGTGGCGCTCGGCCGTGTTTGCCGATTGGAGAGTCTTTTGTTCTTTCCTTTTGCGTTCTCTAAGGAAGCAGTCGTGTCTGAAACATCTCACGAATTTAACCTCACCCTTTTACTTTCATCGGTTAACGTGCCAAATTACCATTTTAAATCAACTGACTTCAGAAAAGGGTGATGAATCATCTCAAATGTTGCTCATTCTCTTTCCTATGTTCATTATTTTGCTAAATGTAGAAATATTGAATGAAATATTCCTTCAACCTTTGATCTATTGCTTCAATATTTAAAGTTTTATTTGCCACGATTCCATAGGCATTATAATTCAAGTAGCGAATATTTTTATAGAATATGGAAGGGATTATCAAGTCTCACCTAATAGCGAAGATTTAAAATCATCCTCTCAGAGAATTCTTATGTGCGTGATTCTCACTCGCAGTTTTTCTATGATTATCGTCGGTGAAAGGAAAATTTAACACCCAATAACCACCTCGACAAATCACACATTTTTCACATCTTTCTTTATTTTCACAAATCCCGACAAATCACATTTTTCTCTGGTAATCATGTGAACCAATGCCCCTGGAATCTGCATTATTACTGTTACTCTATTGCTCGGTGTATGTATCACGGTGTAACATCATCATCATCCAATAGTATTCTGCTTACAGGCAGGTCCCATACACGAAAGCTGTCTCAAATTCGTCCTATCTCGGATAATTTCCTTTGAATCCTCGTAACTTCATTTTATCTTTTCTTCGTCTGAGATTTTCAGCCTTCTTCTTCCTCTTCTCTTTCCTCCCTCCACTGTTCCATCGACTGCTGTATTTAAAATCCCCTTCCCTCTAAAAATATGTCCGATCCAGATTCCCTTTCTCTTCTGTATTGTTTTCAATAGTGTTCTTTCCTCCCTAACTCTTCCCAAAATCTAGTCATTTCTTACTCTATCCACCCATTTCACTATCTCTAGCCTCCTTCACAACCATATCTCAAAATCAATCATTGATCCTATCCTTCTCTCTTCTTCCCAAGGTCCACATAAGGTGAAACATAGGCAGAGGTAAAAGTTTTTTTCACGAATAGGTGGAAGAATAAAATAAAAAACCACTCACCCGTCAAACCCCTTTAGGCTAAGCTAAAATAAAGCTTGAAAGCCATCTTGTCTAGGTTAACAGAACGGTTTCACCTTGTAAGCCCATAAATGTCAAACTATTCTCCTTTCTGGGGAAAACATGGTTAAAAATTGATCGTTCTAATTCTCCGTCCAAACACTATGGGGCAACATTCTTCGTAAATTTTATTTTCCTCTGAAATTATCTATCTAATAGGCTGAGTGACATTTTGAAAGGTATGTCAATTACGCTTCTTGAATCTTTAATGCGAACTTCAGCTGCATTTCGTGGAGAGGTTTTGAATTTTTCCTTGTATATTTTAACCCGCGCTCGCCTTCACTCGGCTGCGATCACTCTCAAAGCCAAGCGGCAGAGACGTTACCTTTCTTTAGAGGTTCACCAAAATAAATGAGGTGATGGGCTTTGACGCTCCTCAAGTCCCCAATTCAAGCTTATCTAAATCACTGCAAAAATGTACGGGTTCGAAGAACTGGAAAGAGATTCAAATATGAAAAATTCCGATAAAATACGGACAAATGAAACTTGCTCTGTTGTAACTTTGTGGTATTACATAATAAAAAATTATATATTCCAACTTTTACCCAAAACCACCGAAATATTACACTCTAACGACATAGATTACAATGAATCATCATCTTGAGGATCATCTGAAAATGATGATCATTCTTCTAATACGATAAATCTGTATTTCTGTGTAAATGTTTGAATAAATACTTTGTTATCAAATAGGTTCATTCCCAAAATCTTACGAGGTGGTATTATTCTTGCTTATTATTGGTAAATATATGAACCATGTTGGTATATGGAGAGGGTACTTGCCATGCTGACCAATGCTGGAAGCTGAAGCCAGTCCGCCATATTCGTTGACCCTCATTTTTCTACAGCGCTTCCAGGCTAACACGCTAAATTTGCAATTTTACTCTGTTTTCCATCATTAACTCACTAGAAACCTGTATTCATTACCTTCTTTATATGCGTTCTTCATAAATACATATTTTACTTATTAAAACATAATAATCCGCATTACTGGTAAAAATTGAGGTAAAATAGAGTAAATTCCATAGGATATAAGTAGCCAATATATATTTCAAGCGTTACTTGCCTTAAATTTCAAACAGATGGCTCATATTTTCGCTTTTTATCCGATAATTTGTCCATTCTGTCGTGCTATCCATAGGAAAGTACGCAGAGATCAGGGTTAAACAATATGATTGTTATTTCGGTTGTAAGGCTTCAGTTTGATGACGAAGTGCCCTCTCTGTATACCTGAATGGCCATAACCGACCCGATGGCCACTGGTTGCCCATGCTTAGTATACTCTATAAACTATAGCATATGCTGAGTGGTCCCCACCTATCATCTTTTTTCCTCTTCTATTCTTACATATCTTCCTTTCGAGGGTCTCAAAAATCACGAAATTTCCCAATTCGTTCCACTTCTGGAGCTATTTTTCCCTCCTCCCATAGAGTTTTGATCTAGTGTGAGAATAAGAGAGTCGATTGCGTAACATTAGCTGTTTTCGTCCTGTAATTGAGACGACCATGGGAAACAATGGTGCACATATTACATGCGCCATATTTCCACTCTCCACGCTTTTGTTTTGGCGGAGAGACTTCGAACGAAAGGATTGGTCCGAGTAAATTTTCATCCCGGTGTTTTTAAAAATGAGAATCTGCCGAATTGCTTTCACATTCGCGGAGCTCGTTACAAAAGTTGGGTCAGCTTCAAGAATCGTCATTAATGTGCTCTAGACTGATAAGCCTAATTGGAAAACGAGGTAGACAAACGTTTTCAAACTCACATTCCTGCTTTAATTCAAAATTCACGCATAGGATTGAACTTTTCCAGGGCCATTTGTGCGCAGATATTAATCCCAACAACACTGTTTTCTCTAGAGGATAGAAGGCCTGAAGCTATGGGGATTTATGACATCAAACCCTGCTTATTTAAAATAAATTTGAGTTAAAAAATTGTACTTATTCTTATACAAGGAGGCTTGAAGGGATTAAAAACAAGATAAATGAGAAATCGGGGCAGCGCATTGTTGGCGTAAACAATCACCAATGCGATCCATTATATGAAACCTAATAAAAACAAACCAATACGCGGAATAATACCAATTCCTTGTGAAGAATGACCAACCTTAGTCGGAACGGTAGGAATTTCGGCTTTATTTATCCCGCTTGTACTGTACTCCAGGAAACAACAAAAATGGAAACTGTTATTTGAGTTGAAAATGAAACTAGAGAAAAGGAACCAATTAAGAATAAATTATATATGCGTGATACTGAGTCTTATCGCCGTTCACCAGCAAATGTGTAACATTCATTATTTATAAAAAAACTATTTGTATCTGAAATACGCATTTTAAAATATTCAGGACATAAACTTTATCGGAATACCTCATAGTTTTATTAAATATTTTATTTTATAAAATTACGCGCACTTGACGGTGTGGATAAACTACTATATCAGTACCAGGGGGTGCTCCACGGAGTGCTATTGCTGACAGCAAAACAACGTGTTTTCTTAAAATTTAATCTTTGTTTTATTTAATTTGACGAAATGATGATTTTTATTTCCCATGTAAAATAAGTTCAACTAATATGAATAGATCCTGATCGTTGATATATGATTACGTATATACATTAAGACAATCAAACTGTGTGGTGGCGCCAAGATACCTAGAATCCGTTTCAGATCACTTGACTCATTCAAAGTTATATGTAATTTTCTGAGGCAATTAATTAAGTGTGCAGTCAACGAATACGCATACGGATAATATATTTGACTCATTGAGGGATATTTTTCTCCGCTGACGCGACTTACATGTGCTGACCAGAAAAGAATTGAAGCCTTCAAAACCTGGTGCTGGAGGAGAATGCTGAAGATAAAATGGACTAACAAAATCAGAGATAATGAAGTGTACAGAAGAGTAAAAGAGGTGAGGACCATATAGATCTTTATACAGAAAAGAAGAACCAGACGGATTGGACACACTCTGAGACACGATGGGTTTGTGGAAAACATTTATGAAGGTAAAATAGAGGAAAAAGACCCAGTAAGAAGTTCGTGAACCAAATAATGAGTAAAGTACTTAGGAAGCGATACCAGGATGTAAGGGAACTAGCATGATATATGGAAGGGTGGAGGGCTGCAGTCAACCGATCTTAGGTTTTAATGACCAAAGAATGAATACAATTAATGAAAGTAATTGATTCAACGAGGCATAAAAACCTGACGATGTCACCCACGTAACGACATTGGTTGTGCATGAAATTTATCGATGAAAATATACATGGTTTATTTAGGGGTAATAACCTTTGAACACCTCTTCTCCTTAGTTGAGAATACGATGCGAAATGATGTCAGTATTAACATAGAAAAATAATTTCGCGATTAAGACAGGAGTTCACTTCAAAATTGTGGTTTTCGAGCACGTTTGTCAAGCAGCGAATGCAATGGCATTATCGCCTGGTAAAAATGTATCAAAGCACGAAGTTACGGAGATGCAAGTTTCATTCAGAGTGAAAAGACATCTGAACGGATTAATGCGAATCGAGGCGATGCGCAGGAGCAAGGAAACTAGAAAACTTCGGGAGGCATTAATAAAACATGAAAAATGATAAAAATAAAGTTATTTGATATAAATAAAACATGAGGGGCATGGGGTGACAAATAAAGGGGAGCAATACATAATTCATGGTGAAATGGCGACGAAGTGCTAAAATATGGATAACGTCACGTCTTGTCGCTTGACTATGTGGCTTGCAATGCATACCATCTTATGGGTTTTGTGTAAACCACTCAGCCAAGGTTCCAATGAAAATTTGAGCTTCATCTTTAAATAACTTTTTTAGAAATAAATATAGGGTTGAAGAGCTTAGATAAGATTTGTGTTCACCGTGTAAACCTCCCCGAGAATGTCTTTAGGCATGTGACATTTATGGATCTAACATGGAAAAAATAAGCTTCCCATTGAATGAATGTCCAATGAATTCAAATATGCGGGGCCCTAATTGTTCTGATCCAATCACACCATTCCGTTGACCTACAGATGGATGTAATCTCATAGGTCAATTGTACAACGATTAACTCTCCAACTTTCTTTATGATTTATTTCCTTAGCGTTTAATCCTGTATCCTACATTTTAATATATTGCTCATATTTCTTGAGATTCCCTCAAATATCTTATAGATTTGAGTCGATAGATTTTTACTAATGGGTAATGGTGAAAAAAAAGTTGTCAACATTTAGTGTAGCAGTAGTTCAAACGTTAACTTATTGTGTAATCAGAGACAGGAGATGACAAATAACTTCCCCGTTGCTCATAGATCTACGAAGGACACCAATTAGTTCTTTGATTAAAAATGTGAGACTTTTTTATTTCGCGTCCTCAAATTAGGTTACATAAAATAATTTGGGGGTTTAACGGTTAAACTTAATTCTTTCCGGTTCGATAAGCATCATGATGTTCAGATTCGCTAGGTTAATAATCTTGACCGCGGGATACAACATGGTTCATATCATTGAGGTATATGGATAGGGCGGTACATCATCAAACTAACTCCTGACAGTGGTAATAACAGTCATATTGTGTAACCCTGTTCTTTCCTTACTTTCCTATGCGTAGCACGACGAAATAGATAAATTAGCGGATGAAAAGCGAGAATTTCAACCATCTTTTTGAAATTTAAGGCATGTAACGCTTTAAATATATATATTAACTACTTAGCACTGTGGGTTCTTCTCTATTTTACCCTAGTTTTCACTGGTTATGTGGATTATTAACAATTTGAATAAGTAAATAATGTATTAATGGAAAATACATATGAAAGAAGTAAATACATGCAGGTTACTAGTAAGTTAATTACAGAAAACAGAATAAAATTGCACATTTATTGCGTTAGCCCCCAAGCGCTACAGGAAAATGAGGGTTACCGGATATGGCGGACTGGATTCAGCTCCTAGCAATGGCCATAGCATGTGCTCTCTCCATATTTCTCAATGGTGATGGTGCACTTTACATTGCCTACACATAAACTTTTGTGAACGATAAAAAATTAAAATTAGAAACGTAGTGACGAATAAAAATATAAAAACATAAATGAAAGTACCTACTCACTGCAGTATATTTAAAATATTGCGTTGCTCACACCATCTCCCCCGAAGGAGACAAGTTCTATCTATGAAAAATCTGTGTCAGCTGCCAAAATTAATCGTGATATTTCAATACTCTCTTACTATGTTTTTATATTATTATCCGGTGGAAGTGGGTGCATTTCATCTTATCGCGTGATTCTTTGCCGACATTAATATGCTAAGTTACTTGACAAAATTAATATGCTAAGTTAGTTGAAAAATCTTTTAGGTCGTGTTGGGTGGATATTTTCAGCAAACGAACAGGCTTCGTGCGCCGGGTCGCCATTTCCTCCCTCTTTTAACGAATGGTGTGTACCAAGGGTGTGTGCCAGTTGGAGAGAACCGCTGCTCAAGGCCATGGCAACGGAGGTTGCGTGTGTCGGATTTCACGACTCATCTTGCCTGTTCGAGGGACGGGTTGGAGAGTAGAGATAGCCTTTCATCCAGGCTTGAACGTGTTCTGCTGGCCTAGTTCATGGGGGGGAGGTAGAGAAGGGAGCTTGTAAAAACATATTTTTCCAAAGCGACGACGAGTGCAAAGCGTAGAGAGCCATCGTAACTTTGGACCGGTCCACGCAGAGAGAACCTAGTCCTATCTTTCCCTCGCGTTGCTCAACCACTTCTGCTACCGTCTTCGTCTGATTGTTTTCATTGGGAGAAGAAGTCATATCTCCCGCTGGGAACGGTTTTTTAGACGTCAGAGCGAAATGCATTTTCGGCACGTTTGTACGACGAAACCCGTGCGCATGAGATAAGATCCGCTGGTGGGAGGCCAACAGTGAGATACTAGTGCCTGTGCGTGCCCAACTCCGGAGATAAGAATTCACTTGTTGGAAAGTCAAGTCGCCTGGTTCGACTTCCCCACCATCTTTTCGCCGTTCTATCACCCCGTGTGGACAGAATGGTTAATATTCGGCTTCCTTGTGCGAGAAAAAACGCTTCAAAAAATATCAATATTTGTGAACAAGACGTATTTAAGCAGCAGCAGCAGGAGGTTATTACCTTGACAGTGACTCAAGCTCATGGAGAGCCATATTTTTTCCGTCATTTCATTGATACGAAATACATAGAAACTCCCAATATAGGTGTTTTTAATTTAATGCCTGGTACTCTATTTTTTCAATATTTTGGCATTATTATTACAATAATTCTACCTGTAAATTTAGGTTTTGTTGAAAGTCAGAGAATCTCCTTACGGTTTTTTGAATGGTGTACACTGGGATTAAAATTTAAATAATTAACGTGAACAGTTTTCATATAGCTGTGTTACAGCATACGAGAATATAAATTTTCTTCTACTATTAATGTTGCTTTGGTTGCAGTATTAGTAGAGAATTGTAAGACTTCTATAAACTTGATAAACGAGTACTAGTCTGCAACCAAGTAGCTTAGATGATGTCTCATTGCAGCGTTTCTCACCCTGTGACATGAACTTCATAGCTAATTTGTAGCTTTTCTAATATCTGTGCACAAATAAATGCCCGTCTTTCAGGGATAACTATAGAAAAAATTTTTTGCGACCTTTAATTGGCGTCATTTAATTTTTGATGAAACAACCTAAACACCAACGTATCCTGCGAGTGATTAGCGGCAGTAACATTCCTTCGCTCGTCCTCAAATACATTTTTTATCGGAGAGAAGTTTACAAACTAGCCTTAAGGTTTTATGATGTACATTCCGCACTCCTGTAAAACCCTAACAAAAGAGTGACGAATGGTTTTTCCATGTGTGAAAAAGACTGCTTCTTGGGATGGAGACAGGAAAAATAACAGTATTATATGCTATGATTTTAATCCAATTTTTATTGCAAGATGAGAAATTTTCATTTCAAAAGACCAAAACTTACAGATTTTCTTCATTTCCTGTCCATTCCGTCACCGGTTTTCGTCCCTCCCTACTGGCCCTGGGCATGTAATTCGGAGAGTTTGGAATACCTTTGGGTTGAACTTCGTCGGCAACAGAAGTTCGGGACATCGAAACGGGAGCAGCGCCGAGACCAATGTCAAAATTGACTAATTAGTTGAACCAGGGTTGAACAAGATCACCCCTGATTTGGAAAGCCTTACTTCATTTCATCTCCCGGCAAGTCAATTATTTCCTTAATTAATGGCCTCGCTGGGTGATTACGTGAGTCAAAATGTTTGGTTTTTGGTCGAAAATCTTGGTAAAAGGTTCAAATTTACCAGAGATTCGACCGGTATTTTCTCGTAGAATGAATGAGTACTCAAAGAGTCAGCTAAGCCCTAGTCTCCCATGGGCGAGGGAAATTGAAATACAAAAGCGATTTCATAAAGTCGGTAAAGATTTTAACCATTCTTTTGCATACGTAACTTGTAGGAGTTGGTTTCTTGGTAAATTTAAATCATACAGGGGTTGAACTTAGTGGAAGCTGTCCGTTCTGGCATAATGAAAGAACAAAACAATGCAATAAGTTGCAGGTCATCACGGCCAGGCACGGTTAGAAGGCAATGCATCTGTGTGAAAATCCAAATGTTACTTAAAGCAGGAAGTTACCGCTATTTTTTGGCGAAAAAAGAGCCATGATGGTCACGTTTGTAGATTATTTTTAATTTCATTATTTAATGCAAGATAATTCAATGTCTTCATCCGAGAATTCATTTTGGAGCTAAGTCAGGAAGAGTTGCATTTCAAACGTTCTTTTCTCTATTTTTTTCTTTCTCAACTGTTCCCTGTGCGTAAAGTTATATTTATTATGTATCAAGTGGATTTTGCTTCTATTTCCATCATTAATTCTTTTGGAAACTTGTATATGCTTGCGTTTTATTTCTATTTCACGTATGTAAAACAATTATCTAAAAATTTACTGAACAGTGTGAAATTTAAACTTTTTCCCATATAGTGTAAGCAGATCTGTTAATTACATACTCGGCGACCGCTTTCTTTGAAACTTTATCAAAAATCTCACAGCATAGATCACTTTTTCGGCTTGAATGACACAAATATTGATTCTTAACTGCAATATATCTGTTGGTTGAAGAACGCATCATTTCACTACACATACATTTCGCCGTTTTTACTGCTTATGCCACCTCCTCCTATATTTATGTGAGGATCAAAAATTACGTTAATAAATGAGAAAAAAGGTTTTAATGAATTTTCCCCTCTTCAGCCAAAGTTGATGATACAGTGACAAAATTATTAGCATCAAAGGGCCAGGAGAACAGATGGTCCTTAAACAAAGCAATCATTCAAAATTAAAGGTAATTTTACAATTTTCAAAGAGAGACTTTGGTTGATATAAATGGAATTACATCTCTAGTCGCTCTTGAGTTAAAAATAATAATATATCTCTGCTGAGTCATTGAAGAGAATATAACTAAAATAAACTTTTGACTAAGAAAAACTTGTTCATTTAAGTGTTTTTAAAAAGTTAACTCACAAAAATATGTTTGCCGTGGCTTTACTGGGAAAAATTCCCTGAGAATATCACTCAATAGCTCCACGATGTAGCATTAAATAAGCTCTTTTCTGTCATACCATTAAGGAAAATGGCAATTTATTCCGTTGTATTCTGTTTTATAAATCATATGGCCCCATCTTTGCAATAATTCACATCATTACACAATTCCGTTGCTCCAAATGTTCTCCAGAGCCTATTTCACGAAACGTATTTTTTTCTATCTTTAACTGCGCATATGCTCAAAATTACTGCATACATAATTGTTTTTCTTTAAATTTCCTTGTTAAGTTTCCCATTTTATTACTTACCAAGCTACTCATGGGCTGTGATTAGCGTTAGATTCTGCAATTTGCTTCCCAGTCACTGAAAACTCGTTCGTCGTTGAACAAATATTCATATAGGTCTTATCATTGTCTCATGCATCAGACAAATTGATCTTTGATAGCTTTATTTATCCTATATTGTCTTTTACTGTAGATATTCATTTGCATTTGATCTCCGTTTATGATGTTCCAGGAATCCTGAATGTGTTATTGGAAAACTTTTAGATCAGTTCACTTTTTTTCAAATGATGCTTTCTAATTGGGGTGTAAAGCATGCATTTCATTTAACAAATGCATTTTAAAACAGGGGGTAAAAGTATAAAGAAGAGGCTGCTGATGAGCTTGATATGGGTTGTAGCGTTGTATGGGTCGGAAATGTGGAGCTGAGGAAGGAGAGCGTGAATGGGCTACAAACGTTTGAGATTTGGATGTGGATAAGGATGGAGAAGGTGCGGTAAATGGAAAGGGAGACAAAATAGGAAGTGTTTGGTGTGGTGAGCGATGAAATGAAACTTTTGAATGAAATCTGGGACAGACGGGATAGGTGACTGGAAGGAGTGATTAGAGACTACGGGTTGCTATGCAACGGATAAGCCCGTGATGGAAATAAGGATGTTGGGCTAGTTGGGAAGTGAAAAAAGAGAATAGGTTGTATGAATAAAGGATAGGATGTACGTAGAGATGAACAAAATTGGAATAATAGGGCCTTCAGACGTAACAATCTGTAGGATATTTACCTATTTGCTTCTATTTCATGCCTACATTAACCAGTAGATCACCTGATTATAATATTTTTTAACGAGTCTTTACTTGCCTTGGGAGTCGACTGTAGCGCCATTTCAATTATTGAACTGCTTTTTACTTCAACAAGAAAAACTTAGTAATACAGAATTATAAACAAAATATTCTACCAGTTAATATAGGTTTAATACCTCTACATTTTTACATACGCAGGGCATCTAGCTACATATTTTCTTTTCTCATCTCAGCCTATGAGATACCACTGACAAAAGATATATTAGTTCGTAATTAATGGTCTGACCTCAAAAAGGAATGGTAAGAGAGTCATACATGCGCGCAAAATCGTACGGAAAGTCATCAAGTGAATACAAAATTTCCTTCTTCGACGCAGGGAATCTTTAATGTTTCCGCAATTCGGTAAATAACTGCTTGGCCATCTTCTTTTGACACTTCAGAACGACTGTGATGAGAGCAGTAAAAGCATTCATTTACGTCGCATTCTAATCATATGTAGTGTAAATTTAGATCAGAGAGTGGCGTAAAAAAAATAAAAGCCTTACTTCGGAAATGTGAAGGGTATTAGATTAAAGTAAGTCGTATTGAATCGGATAGAGGTCTCTCAAACGATCATAACATTTTTAAGCACAATTATTTTCCATGAACTGAAGTTTTTATTAGTAATGCTGGCGACACATGACATAATTGTTCATTGTCCTTCCACCAACAAAATTCTTAGGAGGCTTATGGACTCATTCAAGTTCGTAACACTTGGAATAATTTCTGCTTAATTGCCCGCTAAGCCTTCAACACAGACCTCCTCCATTTTAAAAGAAAATTTGGACTCCAAATAAGCAAACTCAGAGAAATTCTTTAAATTGGGTCAAACATTATTTTCCACTGGTTCCTTTTTTGTCAAAAATTGAGAATGTTTTAGATCCTAATTTTTTTGCGAACATGTACACAGAGTAAAAAGATACGTGAAGGTGGGCACTGTCCTGGAGCAGTCATAGTTTCAACAGAAAGTACCCAGCATTGATGGAGGTAATGATGTCATTTGAACTCTGCCACTGCTCGAGACACCGTCGGAGTCTCAAATGCTAAGGAAGGGAAATAGTATGCTCATCACGTATTCCCCGCGCAAAGTGGCCTGTGAAAGATAAATTTACATTCATTTTTATTCTCGAAGCGTACAAGGTTTCTCTCACGATTCCAATTAAAAATGCAATGTTGTATCATTTATAAATAAATAATTTGAACATACCGATAAATTGTCTTCTTTATTTATGACTTCGGCGAAATAGTGTGAATACGAATATTAAAATATGGCGTGGAACTAGACGATGCGCGAACTGAAAACTAAAAGTGAAGGCGTATTTTTTATTCATGTGTTGATAAGGAGAACCATTCGTATTTGAATGAAGGATTATGAAGGAACAGCTCGAGTGTAGGGAAGAATTTTTACGAATTATTGAAATCTAGATCTCTTTTTAAACTCTAGTAAAAAAAGTAACTCCATCGTGAACTTGCACGGCGCAACTAGCATTTTTAATATTCGTAGAAGATTGACTATGAATATATCTGCAAACAAATTACAATTTTGGTGCGAATTTTAGAACTGCATTTCAGACATTATTAATATTTAAAAATATTCAAACATAGCAGGTGAAATTTGATGAAATTACTATGAGAAAAATTTGGCCTGGACCTAAGATCTAGTTCCATTGTGTCCATCAAAATTGTCATGGAATTAGGAAGTCTGGATAGAGTAGTGGTCTGCGCATTGGTCAGGGAAACCATAGTCCGTGGTTCGATTCCTGGTCTAGGCCGATTTTTACTCATGGCAGTTTGATCAAATAAATATTTAAATAGATGTGATGCTTTAAAAAAATGTAAGCTAATATTTGCGGAAGTGATGGCGCAAAAATACGATACTCTCACATTTACGCTAACTATTAGAATGCTCCTGTATTTTTCCTCTAAATCTGTCATAGCGGGCGTTAACCTTGAGCTGGTAAGTCCAAAAACAAAATAATCAAAAGTCAGCTCTCTAAAAGTGGTCCGCATTATTAACATTCATGTTTATCCACTCTTTGAATGTATTTTTAAATGTTTCTGTATTTACTTCCGGTCTCAGGATGCACAAAAATTCAGAAATGACTTCAACGTGGATTATTAAAATTCCAACAGGACTTCCTCCCTTGTGAAATGAAATAAAAATTTTTTTAAACACAGAAAATATTGACGAGGACTCCTTTTTTGCGCGTTTTTCTTCACCTCAACACAGAAGATCGACATTTTTTGTTTAATCTGATCAAAACGTGAAAATTATTTTTTTCCAATTAGAAAGTGCGCTTTCGAAAGTCACATAAGGTTCTTTTTTTAAGAATTGCAGAAAATATTGATTCTACGGTCATTTCTGATGCCATTTCTATCCATACAACAAAGAACTTTTGATCGCCTTTGTAGAATTTGTTTATAACCTTACCAAATACGATTCTTCAGTATTTTATTATAATGCCTCAGGTACTCATAATAATGGCTCTAGTCATTTTCCTTTTGAATAAATACGGATACAATTTTTGAGCAAGCATGAGAAATTAAAATTATATTTAAAAGATAGTACATTATGCCTTTGAGAGAGGTGTATAAAAAATCTGTCTGCGAGATACATCCTTTAGCGAAACAATTAAATAAGGGTACCTTTTATACCTTTTTCTGAGGTTCTACATTATTCTTAATTTGTGCACTATAGATGATATATTTGTTTTCTGAATCTCACAAACTAACATGCTAGCCTGTGATTACTTAAGCTAGGGAGTGTAATTAAATATGTTTCGTTGATTCTCTCTCTTTTCATTGCGATGTGTTGTCATCCAATGTGAATCACCATAAAGTAAACTATATGCCACGTCTCTTCATTGTTATTAATGCCTCGAGTCACTAGTATTACTTAAACTCACATGTAATAAATTTATTCAAAATTATTTGAAATAGAAACATCATCGTTCCGTACAAACTTGAATTAATTAATCTATTGTCATATAGCAAACTAATTATATTTTTTATCCAGACAGTCATCGGTAAAACGCCTACGACATCCTTTTGGCTAGACAACTCATTGAAGCTAGACATGAACTGAAGGACTGAATTCCTTTACACTCTTAACAACAATAAAATGTTCTCCTCAAAAGTTATGTGGCTTTTTGTCTGTCCTTTTGTATATTGAAGAGTTCATCAAAGAGTCTTGCAAAGTATCCTTCGCGACCTTTTTATAGATTTTTGGTTACCTAGTAGTAAAAAATGGAGTAATCCAGTACCTGATATTAGAATATCTCCTTTAAAAAATTGCTTTCACGAAGCACTGGAAAGTAAATTACGCCCATTTGCGAAAGGAGGTCGATTTGCATAAAGCGTTCAGTTTTTTGTGACTGTAGTGAATGAATGTTTTCTGGGTTATTTTAAAGATAATTTTGGATGTGTTGTTTTTCAAAAGTTGCGCGAACTTTTCCATCTAAGTTTCCGCTTTTACGAGACTTTAGATACTGGCATTGGCAAAATGTCTCTCACTGCGCATGCCTGTTCAAGATTCATTCATTCAAGATTCCCAAGGAGAATCCAATTTTGCCGGATATTTTACGATCTACTTTATAGCTCATTGCTATTTTAAGGTTTGTCCGCTATTCTATGGCGGCAATAAATTTTCCATTTGCGATGTTTCAAAGTTGAAACGATGACTGAGCCTTTTTTTTCCCTGCAACTGAAGAAAAATATTTTTTAATAGAAATAGTTTTTAATACAGAATAGGGTAACATGATAAAGTACTTTAAAAATCCGTGAAGTCAAGCACAACCATTCCATTTATTGCCATAATCGTGGATATCACAGCATGTTACATAAAAGTTTGAGGATACCGAGCTTGGCCCCGGTATTATCTTTACGAAATCTCCCACGAGTGTGCACAAGTGCGAAAATTCCACAGGGGAAAAATCATTCAACTTGACCGAGACTTGGTCAACGAAAATCCACATAAGGAGGCTTTAAGCTCAAATGTGTAACTAGCTCAAGCACTTGGCGAGATATCGATGGATCTGGGATCGAGTCGAGTCAGATGATTTTTCCTCTAAGGAATGTTTTCACCTGTGTGCTCTTTCGGGTGAGACTCTACCTAGAAGTAATGCCACGGTTTCTTCGCGGTCTGAAAATCTGACACACTTCTCTCGTAATGCACGCAAGGTGGGTCGGTGCATTTATATGATAAGGGTGTGTCGATGGGCAATAGCCATTCAGAAGTGAGCGCAAAACAATAATAATTTTTAATAAGTGAGTGCAGTATGGCCACACAATATATTTCTATGGAGCAAACCTAATCGTTAGTGCCGATCCTATCTTCCTTTACTAAACTTGTGTATTATTATTCCAATTTTAACGATTTCTCCGTAGACTGCTATGAAAATTTCTACAACCCAATATATTACTCGCATTAAACACTCAACAATCATGAAGCGTTGCACTAATTCCAGTTTTTCTCACATCACCTGTCACATAAAAAAATCGCATCTATGCCGCTGCCCGTTCACAGCGCCAAAAACCTGTGATATTGTCACGGGTGCGGTATTTACAGAGTGGAAATTTAAGATAAAACCATACACTATCCATTCTTCATAAAGATATGACATTGATGCAAAAGTATAGCACGTGGAAAATCTCGAGTGCTGCTAGTGCTTTAAGAACGAGAAATTTCCACGGGCATGGAGCAGAGGAGAGCGAGATGATTTTTTTTCCGGAGCTCTGATCTTGCGGATTATGTAGCAGCACAGAGTCGCACCCATTGATCACCGTGACCAAATCACGGTTCGTGAAATCACACTCCCACTCTCTTAACTCTTACATCTGTCGGCATTTTTGAGTCTCATATACTCATAGTTTCTATGGCTTGGTATCTTGCAAATAGTATGCTGCCTGTTGGTGAAATTACGCATACTTACTGGGTATAGTGTATGTGTATACGTTTCGTCAGTCTTACGAGTACTGCAGGTTGATAAAAGCAAGCACGGAAGGCAGCACGAGAAAGGCAAAGGCTGGATTGGATAGGAATTGTTCATTTCCCTCCGTTAAAATGAATGCTCCCTCACCATTGGTCCAATATCACATTCTTTTTCGGTCACTTGATAGGATACGGGGTGATTTTGGATCTCTGAGAGGCGGAAGGGGGTCATTCCTAAGGTGATCTTCCCTCATCCATTGTCAAAATTTCATCTCAGCGACAATTGGTTCGGCCACAGGACGCACCTGCAATCCTATCTGGGGTCATCTCGAGGAAACGACACCTTGCTCTGGGCAACGACGCCTCAACCAATTCAACCAACGATGGCCAAAACCCAGTACTTCGTGGAAATTGCCTCGCCGGCAATAAGTTGTTAAATATTCTAATTTAACCTCTGACCTCTTAAATTTCCCGTCGAAGTTCCACGTAATGCTTAGATATTTATTCGACACCGTCGGAGAGTGTCGATGTCAACGAGTTCATCAAGGTAGGGACGATTTTTGAACATGACGACGTGTTGGAGCATAGGTTGCGTGCACTAAAACATGAGTATTTTCGTGAATATCTACTGATTTCTTCCGTATCGCCACCTCATAATGCGTGAATTGTCCCGTTTTAACCACTTACCTCTTATATCTCACTATATCACCGTAAGACTTCTATTTGCCATCGAATCTCGCAGTTCAGAAACATCGGTAGGGTGTTAAAATATCGGCGTAGCAGTCATTCATTGGTTATTTTGTACAATAGAGGTATAATTATGTACATCGAGTAATTTTGTCCGTGATCGAAGGATTTTCTGCAGTTATCGTGTCAGTTCTCTTATCGCGTAAATGTTAATTTTGTCCAACTGATGACATAATCTCTAATGTTTCCAATAGCATCATATCGTCTAAATTGTTTAGATGTATGTAACTTTTATCCGCATTATTGTCCATGCCGTCATAGTTATGGCACGTTTCTAAATTGCCATCTCATGGACTAAAAATACTTATAAACTCTTAATATGTTCGTTACTTCGCGATCACATAGGCATCAAACAATTTTCCATTTACAAGACAAGAAAAACAGCCCGTGTACCAACAACCCCTGCCACACGTCCTGGCTGGAGCACACTAGAATAATGGAGATATAGAGCCTTCAATAAACCAAACCATTCATACAGCACACATAAATTCAGAAATGTAATATAAAAACGCTACAAGGAATTAAAAATATAAAATGCCTCCCTTTGTAATGAATGAACGCCATTTAAAATTAAAATTCACGTCAAGTTTTAACTTTTTTGGGCTCTAAGTATTAGCTTATTTTACAATATCTCATCGTAAAAATATTTTCTAATATTTGAGACTGATCGCTAAAACTTTGCCAACCATTCAAGTGAAAATTAAACCACGAGAGAAAAAAGTGGGGACCTAAGATGTGCTCTTTTACCGTGTTTTTATCTTTAACTTTTAAAGACTATCCTCTCAGTTCCCCGTCTCACCGTCCAAGCCGCGACGCATCGAATCTTTTGCCCCATTCTCATCTCCTTGGAACGAGAGTCGTATGAGAAAAAAAATACGGCTCGCCTCGTCTTTATCCGACCTCACACACAAAGAGGCTCACTGACGAGATGTCGCGTTGCATCGCTCGGCCAAGGCGGTGACGCGGATGAAATGAAATCGTTCGCGCGTGATCTTCAATCCCGCGCTGCCATTTTTCGGGATGGCCTCTTCTCTCCTTCTCTCACCGTAGGCAGGACCCTCTTCAGCTCCGAGAGTTGAACTTTACGTGATTTTCAATCATTATTGGTTGTTAAATCCGAAGATTGGTTGACTGCAGCCCTCCACCCTTCCTTATTTAATGCTAGTCCCCTTACCTCCTGGTATCTCTTCCTGTGTACTTTTCTCTTTATTTGGTCCATGAAATATTTCCTGGGTCTTCCTCTGGGGACTACTTCTTCTATTTTGCCTTCAATTTTGTTTTTCACATACCCATAGCATACCCATTCATTTGTCTCCTTTAACTCCCATGAGAAAAGCTTTGGGTTCGGTAAGTTTAAGTGTTGTTTTTATTTTTTTATTGCCTACACTCATGATAGAGGCTGGAAATTTTTAGAATTACATGGGTTTAGTTTGATTTTTGTTTTTAGGATTCCAACATTGGGTTTGCTTTGTTTGTGCCCATAATTAGAGTTTTTGGCCCAAAAATAGTTAATTTTTTCACTACTATGACAATTGAAAATTTTATCTTCGTCGCAACAGCAGCATAGACAATTTAATTGGGATCTTAGGGTGATTCCATCGCTAAGTGATTTAAATACCATTTCATTCGTATTCTGGCTTTCTACAGAAAAACTTACCCTCTAATTGTAACGACCTTCGCACTTCTTCTCCCTTCATCCCATCACACTTCTTCGACCTTCTCCTCGCTATTTTTATCCCGAATCAACCTTAAAACCTCCGCTTTTACGCTTTTATGCTTTAAAAAGCTTTTATGTGTGAGAATGAGCTAAACATGGAGAATAATATCATTTTTCCACGTGCAATTAGTGCCAGTTTCGAGAAATACTTTATATTTAGCAACGAACCTTAAAAAATTGAATGAAAATACAAACTGATACTTTAACAATTTTGTTTTTAAATAATGGAAAATAACTTGTCCTATTGAAGTCACAATTTGTTAGTTAAATAGAAATGTCGCTAAAAATTTGCTTACATCGCTGAAAAAGGTGTCTATTGAAAATATATTCGTCGAACAATGCCCATATTTTGTAGCATAGCTTTGTATTTTAATAGCAAAGGCATATCATTGGTGAAATCAAATAAGAAAAGCAATCAAAAGGATTGAATTGAATAATTCTTACGACCCACAACGTCATGATGGACCCCCTATGCATCGTAGAGAGATAACTCTGCCTGGGGCAGTGAAGGCTTTGGAGAAAATCACCAGAATTTATCAGAATAACAGGCAGGTTATAATTGGTCATAATTATCATTACTCCTCCACGATTGATTAATGAATATTACATTGGGGAAAATTCATTTATCCCATGCAACAATTGTCTTTCATCCAATCAAAATTGAACGAGCATCATTTTCTTGCAAATTAAAAATGCCTTTTTCGTGAAAAAATGTTCGTAAGAAACAACTTTTCCCAGTAAATTGGATGGTGATAAACTTAAGGCAGCAAACCATTATAGTTTTTGAGTTATTACTAAATAATTACCGAAGCTAAAGTCACAGTTCGTTAGTTTATTTGGAAACGGCGCAGCTTTTGGATCATATGGCTCGAAAAAGTGCTCGTCAAAAATGCAATCGTCGAAAAAACTGCATATTTTGTACCGCAATGTGAGTTTTTAATAGTAAAGGCTTTTTGTAACTGGAATCAACGTCTTTTTTAAAGCGCATTCAAAAAGAGTTCAATTTCGGTGTTTCTTGTAACTCAGACAGTCACGGCTAATCCTCCTCAAGAGCCATTCGACTTGGACGATTCTGAATTTCTGTTGGTTTGACACTATTATGTAATTACATTGTGCATAATAGCAGTATCTTTTTTCTCCTTTAACTTTTGCTTCCATTTAGTTTAATTACCATGTAAGATAACTCATCGTGATCCTGGGGTGTCAGTATCTGATCATCTGCAAATTGCAAGGAATATAAGGTGCTAGTTCTATTCAAAGGGATTCCCATTCCTTTACATTTCATTTTCCATTTTTTAAGTGTTTTTTCCCAGTATATCTTGAAAAATGCTGGGGAGATGCAGCAACTCTGTTTTAAGCCCATTTATAATGGAAAATTCCTCTGATGCTCTTTTGCCTAGTTCTAATTTTTCAGTGATATTTTTGTGCAACATTTTCAAAGCTTCGATTAGATTCATGTTGACGTTTACATTATCTAAGCTTTTCCATAGTCGACTTAGAGGAACACTTTCGTAATCTTTCTACAAATTGACGTATAGTAGGAGGGTTCCCTGGCTGACTGCTCTCCTTTTCTCAATTGTCAGAGTGACGCAAAATAGATGATCAATGGTGGATCTACCAGCTCTAAAACCTGCATGTTTTTCTACCTCGAGATCTTTATAATTGTCTTCAATTTTGTTTTTTCAAAATCTTTCCATATATACTGAGAATATGAAATATAATGAGAGCCACCCACACAATAGTCAATGAGATTTTTTAAAAAATCTTTTGTGGTATGGTCATATACAACTTATGACGAACAAGAGATTACCTAAGTACATTTTAATGTGGATTCCACAAGGTGGAAGAAAAGAGAAAAGCCCAGAATTAGCTGGAGAGAAGGCATATGAAGGCTAGAAGAGAAAAGCAGTTGCCAGAATGGCTGTGGATGAATAGAGAGCAATGGCATCGGATAGCGTCGTAAAAAGTTAAAAAACCAAATATGTGTATACTTTTGCTTCCATACAACAGTCCATTTCTATCATGTCTATGAACAAAGTATCGAACGATCGAACTAGATTCATCGTAAACATCGTGATGGCCCCCTTCCTTTCCATCAGCACACATCAGTTGAAGGCACTGCCCCAGGTCGATGCCCATAAAAATGCGTCGTCCATTGTCCGAAACACGCACATTGCACTCTTTGTACAGTGCAGACCGCAGAAGGCCTCGGACAAAGTCGTGTAAAGCGGCGTCGTCCGGGTTTTCTATCTTCGCTTCGCCCATGTTTTCTCTTCTCCCTTCATGTGTTTCTCTTCGCGTCACCCCTACGTCCCTTATCTCTGATATTGTCTTTCCGTCTCACCTCCGTCACTCTCCCTTTTCCTCCTCCCCCATGTGTTCCCTTTTTGCTCCCTCGGCCGGCTACATCAATTCCGTGTGCCTCCGACCGTGCCTCCGCTGTGTGACCGCCTCGAGGCAACTCACTAACGCCATCCTTCTCTCGGTCGGCCCCTCCTCCTTCGTGTTTATCTTCTCCCCTTCGCTGTTTCCTCTTCTCATCCTTTCCTTTCCCTCCGTCCTCCTTGGTTCTCGCTTATATCTCTACACCAAGTGTTGCCAACACTCCCGATATCCCCCAGGACTCGCAAAATTGGAGAAAAATATTTTTTTTCACATCTCCCGCCTCGATGAGTGATGGGTTATTCTTTCGTCCCTTAAAATTAATCTAGTCCAAATATAAACGCATCAAATATTCTCCTCACTTTTTTAGACTTCCTTCGTTGTTTTTTTATTTTTAGGCTCCCATGGTGATTATTCCTGAAATCACAGAATATGCGCAGTACTCATGTCGTACTAAGTAACTCTGCGTTATTTAGTGTGTTTGAACGTCAAAATAGTATACAAAATTTGATGATAGAAAATTACTAACTGAACTGAGTAAATACCTTTTAATATACCTACGTTTTATGAAACAGGGATAAAAAGTAACCTAAAGGAAACACGTTTTCTTCGATATTTCATAAAATAATTTAATCAGAAAAAATTTTGAGGGGAAGTAAAACTACGCTCATTTTAAGTCTTGCTAGTGGATTTTTCTCAGGACGTTGGTTTGAAAATTAACATAAATGGGATCTCTCAATTAACGTATTCATCGCACCAAAAATGATCTCAGATCCACAAATCTCAATACAGAGCACAATTTAGACTCAAGAAAGAAGAACCCTACATTCTACCATTCCCTCTAAACGTTTTACGTAATGTGTCCTGAGTTGGCCCTTTTGAATTGGTATAAGATAGTAAATGATACGATATTAACAGCACTCTAGTAGAGCTGGCTCGGCTGCGGTCATATTCTGGAACTAATGCCGCCCTGATTGACGGTAAAGAAGGTGAAATTCAGCATAAAAAATCATTTGACTTCACCAGAATTCGAGCCCTGATCACTTTATTGCCGTTAATGTATGCTATTTGGATACAAAACCTAACCATCTTGCTCCAAGGCGACTCGCTGAAGGTAGCTTTGCCCCAGGGTCACTTCTTCCAGAAATCCTGAAAACTTCAATATAGCATCTTTGATGTACGTTTTATAAACTAAAAAGATCAAAAATAGGGTATCCAGTCTAGTTTTCCTTTTACTCAACCTTGAAAGAGGAGATTTTAATACGGGCACTTATAGGTGGCTATTGCTCCGATTATAGCGGGAAAAAACCGATGAACGAGAAAGAATGATCAAACTTTTAATTAAAACTGTTCATAAGAATCCAAAAGTCTTGAGAAATTGAGTAAAAATAACATACAGGTATGTAACCAAATAGTTACGAAGGACTCCGCTGTTTTCGTGTTCATTGGTATTTTTCGGGTTCTCCCCACCTTGTACCCTTTTTGTGGACGACCGTTTCGCAGACATTCCAGTCGGCTTCATCAGGTCCTAATGAACAGGAGAATTGTCTGCCGTTATATGTAGGGCTCTGGTCCATTAAATGTCCATTGGCCTCTAGTTGAGACATTTAACGGACCAGAGCCCTTTGTATAGCTGCAGACAATTTTCCAGTTCATTATGACCTGATGAAGCCGACTGGAATGTCGGCGAAACGGTCGTCCACAAAAATGTTGCAACGCGGGGAAAACCCGAAAAATACCAATAAATATGTAACCAAATATTTTTTTAAGTTATTAGCGAATTACTGACGTCATTGAAATCAAACTGCGTAATTTCAATGCCAATGGCGCTGAAGTCAGTTCCCATGTCCGGACAGATGTGGTATTTAAAAATGTATTCGTGGGATTATCTGCATATATTTTGCCACAATATTTTTTCTAAGCCACAATATATCTACCTTTGCCACAATATATCTACATAAGCCTATAGTTTGACTCATTTTTTGCGTGTTGTACGTTTAAAACTCCTTCACAAAGTGCAATTCGAACGAAATACTGCGACGACAATATAATTGATTTGCAAAAATAGGCGAAAAAATACAAAATACACACTTTTTACTTTTTGGCGTAATTTAGGTGTTATAAATTCCTCATTTTTTAAATATGGTCTCTCTGGAGTGCATACACCTACCATTTCACATGTAAAATCACCGGTATCTTTAAAAAAATATATCGGAAAGTAGTTTGGTAAGGGGTTGATATTTTGGTATCTTTGGGAGGGTAAGATATTTTTTTTGAAAATGAGACTAAATTCATTGATTTTTAGGTGAAATGATATTTTGCTAAACTACCTTAAGTAGTATGCAAACTTGAAAGTAAGTATGGGATCAAATAGTGTACTTTTCAATTCCTCTCCTGTCATCTCACAGATTTTCTATCTCTTGAAACGAACTTCTCCTTGAATCACCCCTTCCACAGTTGGCGACCCTGCCTTCACTCTCCGTTCCCTCTGTTATCCCTTCCACGGGCGTCCCTTGTCCGCTGTCACTTCCGCCCATATATATCCCCATCCTGTTCCCTTCGGCGTGTTGGCAGGAATCCATCGTGCGAGTCGCAGGGGAGAGAAAGACCCCTCGACCTCCGAGTCGTAAAGTTAGCCAGAGTATTGAATTCAGTGCTCGAACCAAAACACGTGTATACCCGACTCCATTGAGCGCGGGCTGAAATGGAAACCAGAAACGTGCCTAGTCTCGTTAGATCTGGTACTTTCGCTCGGCGTTTTTGATGTAGGGATTCCTCTCGGGTTCTCCACGGGTCGGGCTTTTCTTGCTGGCCGTCTCATGATTCGTCAACGGCCCTGATCGAAACATTGGTCAGCATGGAGAGGCTGACCCGGTGGAGAACCCGAAAGGAATTCCTACATGCTTTATCTCCAAGCATTGTTAAGAAGTGAAATACTTAGTTAATTCCACTCATTTATTAACAAAAACCCGACCATGATTTTGGTGCATATGCACCATTTTCCAGGTGACCCTAGTAGATAGTGACACCTTGAAAATGATGCGTATGCACCGAAACCATGGTCGTTTTTTTTGTCCATAAATGAGTGGAATTAACTAAGTATTTCACTTCTTAACCATTTATGAAGCAAGTAATTTCCACCAAGTTACGCCTGTGACCTTCTAAAATGCCTTATCTCCTTTGTAACTTCTGAAAAAGGATAGGATCTACATATTACCCCGCAAGCCGCCTCATGTGTATGTGGCAAGGGGTGAATTATCACCAAAATGCACTGTAAGGTATAACTTTCACCAACATGCATTGTACTACAGGTGTGCCATCATTGCTGCAGAAACTATTTTCGTTTATGTATATTCCAACTACGCGAACGAGATGTAAGAATTCATGTAGGGGTCATGCGAACCAAATGTTAATAATGCGTAGTACATTAAGGAAAAGGCATATGGGAACAAATCAACTAATCAGCTATACTACCTGTCCACAAATCTACTTCACAATATTATTAATAGCCATTATGATCTCTAATTGATCGCGAAAAAAAGACATTTGAACCTGTCTGTTTTGCAGTCTATTTCTCTAGTTTTAGTCTCATGATCTGATCTACCGTAGTATGTCAGAGACCGTAAGGTATTAATAGCGTCGTCAGAAAATATATTGGTTTTGAATAAAAATAAAAAATTGAGTCTAATTTTCAATCGACAGTCTGAAAGCGATTCCCATCTCAGTTGTTGGAAAAAGGTCAGTAACACATATGCTATTATCACAACGGCCTTTAAATTATCTTGCCGATCTTCTCTGCTCGCGTTCTAACACTTATTTAATTCTACCTCAAGAGGATCCCAAATACTGGCAGCGTATTCTAAGTGGGGTCTAAAAACTGAGAAGTCGTCGCTCTGGCGAAAAATTCTTTTGCGGTTTGACAAGAGCGATAAATATGCAGCAGGATCAATACCATCCATAGCGTATATTAACCATGGGCATAGTTTTTATCATGTAGCTAACATATCCGTAACGCAACCAGGAAATGTTACATTAGTGATATTTCACGATGCAAGCATGTGGTGCGCTCTCGACTTTTAGGGATTTAAACTACGATGGACATGCCACTCGTTTCTACATTGATCCTTCCGCCATTAAGGTTGTTTGAACAAGAATTCCCTGCATGTAAAATTCAGCCTTAAATTTCAAATTCTATTTCAGTTCAATTTTTGGTTCAAATTCAATTCTATTCATATTCGATTTTCAAAATTCATATTCAATTTTAAATTCAAATTTAAATTTTGCCTCGTTAAAAATAAAAATATCTTATATTTTCAATGTTACCAAGGCATCAGACCCTTGCCAAAAATAATTGAAACCATTGACCGTCGGAAATGGTGACGCTGAGCGCTCCCGGCCGACATTTTTAAATATATGAAAAAGTTCTGATGTTGAGATCGCGTCATGCCTCGGTTTTTAAGTCGTATGTTTTCTTGATTACGTCATTAAGATAAATCTATTCATGTCATATATTTCGTGAAATCGAGGAAAAAAACCTGTCGTATCTTGCATGTGACGTGAAACAAACTGGTATGACCTAAAGCCTATAAATACTGTCCCGTTAACATTACCAAGGCTGAGTAATGGCTAAAACTGTGGCTATAACAAATTTGCGTTCACGGAGTTCCCCAATTCTGCAAAGTGAAAATGATGGTGGCCTCTGATGAAGGTTTGGGAATCGACAGAAATGAACAATGGAAGCAATCTACGTACCTGGAGCAGTACCATTGACTGGTGGGAGGAAATGGAAGAAACTTTTTCTGGATGTTATCTTCCCTTTAAACCTTGCGACTACCATAAAAAAATTATTCCGGGGAACGGATTCGCGGCCATGTGCTACCTTAATTGTGACATACTTTCGTATTAGGACCAGGGTATTGACGTTTCATAAGTGTCGACTATATTTATTTCATCAGCTCTCAATGAACTCGCTGGCGTAATAGTCCGAGAGAACCTAAATTTACACTTCAGTGTATATCTGCCGTCTATTTACTTGACCACTCATTTTTCAACGACCATTCATTCCATATTTCAACTGACTTCAAATACCAGTACCAAGAGCAACTCAGGCCTGCTAAAAAAGTTTACTAATATTGGCGCCAACTTACGAATTTTTTACGAACTGGCGAACTTTTTACGGCGAGCATGCGAAACCGGTGTAATTTGTGGTTTATAATGGGCAAGACAACAGCCACTTACTTTCGGTAAAGAACCCCTAGTTTAGGGTGTCAAGGTCGACGCATCACTAACCTCACTTACGAGGCCACCACTATGTCACCGTGTATTGCATCATTTGCATGTTAGAATCGAGTGCCTTTCTCAGCAATACGAGTGGTAACAAAGCGTTGATTTTAATGATTTGAGAAGTTTATTATGGAAATCAAAAGAATTCACTGACGTACAATCACCTGTCTAACTTTTTCCCTTATTTCGTTTTCCACATAAATCGTTTCATTTATAAACTCAACATTGGTTTCACACGAGTCCTTAACGTGAACTGTCAAAAATAAACGGTAGTGACTCCTGCGATTCGGAGGAACAATGACATGGAGTATGCTGCGTGCCGCCGGAAAATTAAGAAGTTCAACAGGCGTCAAGCGGGCAGCATTTTTCATTTGTTTTTTCGAATTATGTTTTAAATAAGTTTTCATTCCTTTGTGTGCACACAAGGGGTCATTTTCAGAGGTTTCTAGTGACTTGCTGGAAGAAATTGCATTCAGTTCTTTATCCAGTCAATTCATAATGGTTCGTGTCTCTCATATTTTCAGTACACTCCATCTATAACATTCTGTCTTCCTATCGGTAAAATAGAGTGAGGCAGTAAGAATATGATTCCTTAATATAGAATTCAATTTTGCCTTTTCTCTCTTTCGGATCCTTTTTCCTATTCCCTACCCTCTTCATGATTGCATCCCAAGCCACCCCTGATACACGCCCAAGCGACAGCTTGCAGTGTAATATGTGAATCTAGATGTGCTTCTCGTTTGATCCTACGGGTTAAATTCGTTATTCATCAAATGAATAAGAAGTCGCACTAAAGTGAACTTAGACAAAATCTTATTCACATTCACACATTGTGCTCAAAGAATATTCGTCACTCAAAATTTCGCGGGCCATTTTCCGAATTGCAATGGGCAAGTGAGATGACTCAATTATCTTCCCGTCTCTAGGTTAAAGCTCAGTTTCTCGTCAGCGCCCGGCACGTACACATCGCTCTGAAAGCCGAAAGTTCCGCTGGAAAGTTTGTGAGGTAACTGCTCGTCGTGACGAGGCGACGTTGCAGTTGATCCGCTAAGTGAAGTGGTCCGCCAAGTACTGTTGTTCTCTAATCATTCTGGAGTTGATAAACACGGCCATTTTCCAGTAGCACGATAAACTACGCAACAGAAGTAAAATTGAAACCGGGAGGACTCTCAAGACCCACGAGGGACTATCTATTCAGCGTCTGGGTACTATGGAACAAGTGGAGGATTACTTCAACTGGCAAGGTATGCGCAAAAATCTGGCAAAAGGGGCGGAAATGGGAGCAGAATAAATAGGTAGTTGTATCATAGGTTCCCGGAGATTTTGTTACTGGGGCACTGGGCCTAACAATAAGACAAAAAATGGGGTCAAGCGCAAATGTTTCTCGTTCACTACTCCCAAGGCATTCCACTCATAACTGCAGAGCACTCTGCGAAGGAACTGAAAGGCAAGTGAGAGGATCTATAATTAATTAATGTAGGTGGTGAAGGTTTTCGTTGACATTAGCTCTAACTTGTGTGGAACTAAGACTGATCGAAAATGTGGAACTAAGACTGATCGAAAATGTGGAGGGGTTTCTGTCGAATCGGGGCAGCTTACAATGTCCCATTCAATTAACAGGACAAAGTGCTGCTTTTTTCAACCTCAAGCCATTCTATCGGTCATCTAGGCACATTCAATGAGGGAAGGGAAGAGGAGATCGCATGGTAGTCAGTGTTGCTGACATATAACTGCATTTAACTCATTACGGACTGAATTAATTTAATTATAAATCCTCGAAATTCTATAGAGGAACTGCAGTACATGCAGTGTATTGGCGTGAAAGACATTTAAATGTAACTAATTTTTGCATGAGGTTACTGTAAGGTTAACGTAAAAATTAGCTGTGTAAATTCCCGTTCTTTATTAGTTCATGCGTTCTTTTGGTGCATTTTCTCTTTCTGAGTAATATTCTTAAATAAAGCTACAGTTTAGTAAAAATTCACAAATACGCAATTTAAAAAAGGTGTAAAATATAATATGGTTCTTCTTGGAACTGAGTTTTTGGGACACATATATTAGGGTCATCCAGAAAGTAAGGTAACAAAATTTATGTCGGATCAAAAATGCTTGTATTTAATTGAAATCACAGGGTACTTTACGAATATTTTACCTATAATTCAACGTAATCACTGTCGAGATCAAGACCTTTCTGCAGTCGGGGCACCAGTTTTTGTATGCCAGTGTCATAGGCCTCCGCCGCCAGCTCTTTCAGCCACTTCTTCACAGCTTCCTCGACCTCCTGATCGTTGGAAAAACATTTCCCACCCAAAAACTCCTTTATTTTAGGGAACAGGTGATAGTCCAAAGGCGCCAAGTGGGGTGAATAGGGGGGGAGTGGGTGACAAATCCCATCAAAACGATGTCAGCAGTTCCTGTGAAACGCGCGGTGTGGGGCCTGGTGTTGTCATGTAGGAGGCTTACTCCCCGGGTCAGCATTCCCCTTATGCGGTTCTGAATGGCTCTTCTGAGTTTTTTTAGGGTTTTGCAGTAAGCCTCGAATTAATGGTAGTCCCTTTAGGGCCGGTTTATCCATCTCCGGGTAAACTTCCCGGTAACTATCCGTCGGATATTGCTACCCGCCGGATAAATCTTATGTACCGTTTATCAATCATATTTTATCCGCCGGATAGTTACCCGATAGAAAGATGTGGCAACTTTGGTATTGTCAACTCAGAGTAAACGTGAACTTTGAAGCGACCGTTGTGATTGGCCACTGAATGCTCTGAACAAAAGAATTCTGATATTCGCAAGGCTCGGCACGAGCTCGTTATGGATATGACTGCATATTTCAATGTGGTGTATTTTGTTGCCGTTTAACAAAGAACTATTTCACGGTCGTATCTTAAGTATTTTTTTGGCGAAGATTGTCTCAACCGCGAGGTTAATCCTAGATTCTTGTTTCAAAGTCGTTAAACGTATGACAGTGCATGGTGACTTTATTAAGGGTCGTTCAACGTTTGTGTAAGAAGGATACGATATCATTTCATGCCGAAGACTCAGTGGCTTATGTGTCAGTTTCTCTCTGCTAAAAGTTGATGTCTACTCATTCACTCGTTTTGAATGCCGTTTTCAGCGTTTAAATATTTCGTGAGAATAATTAACGTGAAACGATATAGATATATGAAAATCTGTGAAACCAAAAAGAATTTAAGTCCTTGAATTTACCTCTCTACGGAGCTTCTGAGTATGTTGAAATAACGGGTACCACTGGGATGTAAATAAAAATGGTAGAAACGAGCCTTCTGAGGCTATCGTTAAACTGTTATTACTCTTTTGCTTTACTTACTGCGTGGATATTTTTACGATGACCACTAGTTGAATAGCATGCTTACTGGAAATAAAACTACTTAAAAATATTATTTAGCAAGGCCAAGGCACGACGAAAGGATTAAGGATAGGGCACCATGAAGGAAATTAATCATAGGGACCTGGTTTGATAGGGAAAACGACAAGAAATAAGTTCCCCTTTTTGCCCACTTCAAGCGGGAATGGCGTGATGGATATTTAAATATGCATTATAATAACAAAATGTTGATACGAAATAGGAATTACATTGAGGTGTAGTGAATAATGACCAGTTCGTGTAATATCTAGCAGTAGCAATGCAGTGACGAAGAGAGAACCCATATTTTAAACCTTACGGTCTCACAAAACAGATGCCATGACTTTTCCGGCTGAATAGGTCGTCATGAACTTTTTGGTGGCTGTAGAAGATGAATGACGCCCCTGAAGCGATTGTCTTTTGGATTCTGGGGAGTTTTGACACACCTACGTTTCATCCTCCGTCACGATAGAGTCCAGAATAGTTTATCCCTCCTGTGCAAAACGATCCAAAAATTCACGCGATTTTGATGGTGCTCCTGTGTGAGCATTCCGGGCACCTATCTCGCACATAAATTCTTGTAACTAAGTTTTTCCGACACAATATCACCAAGGAGACTTCAATAAATGTCTGCAAATTCTTTGTGAAGGTTGTCAAGCGTCATACGGCGACCATTTTTCTCTTGTTCTTCAATTTTTTGCACAAGTTCGTCAGAAATCACTGATGGTCTCCCACTCCTTGCCTCGTCGTGAGTATAAGTACAGTCTTCTCTGAACAACCTAAACTACTTCGTGACATGTTTTTGACTCATCACATCACTATTATAAACTTCACGAGCTTCTGTTGGACATTCTCTGCGGTATTGTTCTGTAAAGTCAAAAAACGGATGACAGAGCGGATCTCGCACGGACGGGAGGTGGCGGGAGAGGGCGACGACCTCTCCATCGGAAGAATTTACTGTGACTGAACAAAAAGACCGACAAACACGCAGGACCAAACAAATTAATCATTAGCATCCCTCCCACATGCCAGGTGCGCCAACTTTGAAACAAAAAAGCCCCCCTCAGGAGCCCTTGTAACATTACTTACTGGATGTCCCTCGTATACTACGTATGATTGGAGCTAATATTGGAAACTAGTAGAATTTATTTCCTTATGAACTTCTTGCATTTAGTGCCCTTTGTTGAAACAAAACTTGAGCATTTTTGGAAAAATATCGACTAATGTTATATAGGAAAATTTTTAAATTATGACTTCAACCGTTACTACACTAGTCCATCGTGGCTTCACTTGAGAGGGCGGGCAAAAGTCAGCAGCGCGTTTCACGACAGTCTTTACGATCCTAACAAAGCTGGATCAAAATACACTAAAGTTGCTCGCTATCCATCTTTAAACAATCGGAATTGTAGCCAGAGGAAGCAAAAAAGTTGATGATTATAACAGAATAGAGTTTAGAGATTAGCAATGAAGGTTTGCAGCCTTGAGAACCATAGGAGTCAAACACAGAAGCTACTCCAGTCCCCCGTACGGAACTTGTTTGTAGGTAATGGACTCACCCACTTAAAACTACCTTTTGCGTAAATGGCACCGTATTTTGATACCACTAAATTGGATATTTGACACACCAGAGGGTTTCACACACAGACACAGACAGAGGGTTTCACAAACGTGTCTGAGTCGCCGCCACTTGTTTCCACAAACCTATACCCAATGCCTCCCTACCGTTAGTAGCAAATTCGTAGACTACGTGACCATGATCATATCAATAAAAGTCCAAAAATCAAATTATAATAATTACGATAATTCTAATGTTTATATCAATTTTAACCGATGGATACAGCAATTATCTCAAAACATGGGAGACTAACTAATCTATAATAGGGAACTCACGTGCGATTGTAAAAATTACATAAAAAAAAGGTTGTCGAAGACCTTCATTGCGTATGGCTTCCGTTCCGTTGAGACCCTGCATCCAGCGCCCTCCACCAAATTTTCTTCCCGCCCCCCGAGTTTCCTTTCGTACTCACCCTCCGAATCCCCGGGGTGGCAGCTCCCACTTTGAGAACCTCTGTCCTAGCAAATTGTCTCCTTCCAAACCGCCTCGTCGAATGTCTTATCGTAACATGCATCGGTTGGACTGGAAAACGTTTGGGGCGCCTAGAGCGGCCATTTGGAGTCTGAGAGCCTATTTTAATAATTTTTCAACTGGGTCAATTAAAATTCACATAACCACACTTGGAACTCGCATGTACTTCCAATTCACGCACATGAAGCTCACCATTCATGCAGTAAAAGAAATTATCATAGAATTATGAATATATTTTAATTTTTTGCCTTCGAGAGCTGGGGTAAAAGTGAAAGCTTAAGTGAAAATTATATTCGAATACTGTTTATTTTTTTATTTTATTTTCGTTCAGAAGGATGTCCGATGAGCCCTTGGCTCTAATAGGACTGTACAATTAGTTATATAGGTTATATAAAATGTCTTTGTCACAGTCATATTTGTAACAATAAAATAGGTATAAAGATTAAAACAAGAATGGTTACAAATTAATACAAAGGAAGTACAAATTAATACATTACATAAATGCACTCAGAAATATAATATCAACATACAGTAGGAATGGACATCATTACATTTAATCAAAAATATGTTCACTGCAGAAATAGACCATTATATTCGATCAACATTAGGATCTTAAAAAAGATAAGTAAATGAGTAGATCAAAATTAAAACTGTAAATCATCGAAATTATAACTGCTAAAACCAATTTTCAAATTAACAATACAAAAATAGATATACGTACAAAAAATAGATAAAGTCTGTACGTGATGCTTTTAACAATTTGTTAGCAAACTTATGGTAAAATGAAACGTCTTATTTCTCGCCAATAAGGAAACCAAATCGTATGTGATCGAATTACCACAAAATATATGTGATGAGCCATAAGACTGCGTTTTGAATAGCAAAGAAAACAATTCGGTAAAATCGGTTATTTTTCACTTTTGCCTAAAAGAACATGAGTGCAAAGTTTCGTGCAAATCTGAACCCAGGGAAAAAATCGCCTCCACTTCAAGATCCCACCTTGAAGTAGAACCACACACCTATTTAAGGGAGCTTAGAGAGTTAGTTCCCTAGTCATAATAGGGGTCATATTTTAATTATACGTTTTCATTTCACCAGCTGTAGGACACATAAATTAATTGTTGCAACATTAATCGTCCAAATATATTAGTTGATATGACAGAAATCCCAAGAAATTGAATGAAAATAGCTACATAGGTCTTTAACTTGACTCATTTTTTTCGTACGGTACGTTTAAAACTCCTTCACAACGGAGGGTTTCTTGTGATCCTGAAGAAACTATTGTGGTGGCAAGATGATAAATTTTCAAAAATAATTGAGATGACATACCAACAGCACATTGTTAATTTTCTGACCAGGTCTACGCTATTTATTCCTCATTCTTTTTTAAAAAAAAGGTGAGTACATACACGTACCATTTCCCATGAGAAAGGGCTGGTACCGCCAAAAATCTCGGGAAGTAGTTCGGTAAGAGACTGATAATCTTCATATCTTTGGAATGGCGAGATATTTTTCTTTAAATTGAGACCAAATTCATTGATTTCTAGGTGAAATGATATTTCGCTCAAACTTATGCCTTATAGAGTTCTAGTGAGTTTCGAGAGGAGCGAAGTCAAATTATATTGTGACGTAAAATACCTTTAATACTGATCGATCACAAGTCCACCGTGCTAACAGAAAAAATTATTATTTGCGTGGATATTGTCTATTTTTGCATTTTTTCCAACTCAGTCACTTTTTATTGTTTCTCGCCTTGAGTGTTATAGCGTGACGTTATAAGGTGATAATAAACATAATTCACACTAAAGGTGATTTTTCTGATTTCGCACGTACGTTCATTCCTCATAAGGTGTATTGAATGCCCTACAGCAATCATAATAATCAATCAAACCTTCGGTAAATACACATGGGTCTCAGAAAAAACTTCAACAGCGCGGTCGAAAATTTGGGCTAGATTTTTAGCTGAAATTATAAAGCCACATATTATTAGGTTCTATACGGCTGCATTAGAATGACAGAGTTAATCAAGTATGATCTCATTGAGAAAATATGAGGACGAAATTTTTTGCGTTTCGCGTGCGACAGTATGGTCTTATTTATGAGTGCTTCAACGGATTTGTCTTCATGGTATTTAATCCGTTTGTCAGATAACATTAGGTTTTCCTTGGAAGAGGGGAGTGTAATTGGCTTTCAAAGAGAGCTTTGCTTCCCTTGTCAAACGTTTCTGACAAAAGAATATATATTCTCAGCTGATGTGATAATGGAAGAATGAGCATCTTCATTTTTCACCAGAATATGTACCCCGTAACAATGACGTATTAGGGCTCTGATGGATTAGTGAAATATGCATCACCATATGAACGAGGAATCCCCGTCTTCCTATCTCATCTGGTTGACAATATCCATTAAGGCGGCTCATGTCAAATTGAATGATACAGCAATGTGGCTGAAGCCAGGAAAATCCATCAACATACCTGTCATATTATTTTCCGGTTCAGATAGCCTGATAATATCTATAGAAGCAAAGATATTTACGTATAAAATAATGTCTACCTTCCACGCTAGCTCACAAGTGAACAATATATGTTTATTGCCATGAAAATCAATTTTAAAACTCGAATGTAATGAAGTTTCAAGAAAATATGGCTACTGATCTCTGGCCTAATTACATATCATAGGAAGTTATTGGAAAAAAATCCTGTTCAAATTCGCAGTAATTAAAGAAGATAAAGCATTTTAAATACTTTGAACTAAATGTTTCTTTTTCACCTATCGCATAATTGGTTCCTCTCCTATTTTTCCCTTTCTTTGACTATAAAGATCAAAGCGTTCCAACACATTTCACAGCAATAGTGATTAAATTTCAGGATTTCATCTGTCATGAACGATGGATAGAATTTAGTAAGATTTTCGCTACAGGGAAGACACCTCTTCCGTCATCACACGGCTCAGATTCGTGCATCGCACTTTCTTCACCGTCTTCAATATCAGAAAATGCTGTGAAATTTTAAGAGGAAAAGACAGTCAGTTCTTCTTTTTTATCCTGAAAACAACTTATTCACCATCTGGTGGGATCGTAATCCTGTTGCCTTATTGAAATATGCCTTGGCCCTAAAATGTTTCATCAGTTTTCCTATCGGTTGTCGGGCGTAACAGAGGCCGCGGAAACGCGTTGCAAATTCCCGCGAGCGAGTGGAAAGAGATGAGCGGGAAAGAACGACTCATAAAGTCGAAGCAAAAGCTAGTGTTCACATATAATCCAAAAAAATACTGAATAGGGGAATCGAAAGTCACAATGATGGTGCTGAAAATTCAACTGATGGTCATTTTTACTATTTCTCGCCATATGGTTTCGTCCACCTTTTCACGAGAGGAATAATACAAAGCTAGAAGTCAATTTTAAGATATCCTCGAAATCACCATTAAAAAAATGACCCTTGAGAACGTAATGTTTTCAAAAGAAGTTTACGTGATGCTGTTAAAATGCTTGAACTTATATATACAAATAGAATTTTTTTCACCGGGCGCAGTGACAATCGTGACACTTTTTTCGATCATTAGCGATCTTTAAAGTCTGTCATGAATAATTGGTGTATTAAGGCGTAACTTTATGGAATTTGTTAACATAATAATGCTAACCTGTAACTTTGTTTTTTCACATGTTTTCATTTGGAATGACCTGGGGTCCCATGTTCAACGTCATCTTCAGATTGATGACGCTGAACCAAAAGATGTTGAACGTCGAAGCCCGGGTCGTTCCAAATGAAATCATGTAGAAAAACAAAGTTATATGTTATTGTCAGTTTGCCATGGAATTGAATTTCTTAACACTCAATGTTCAATTCAGTTTGTTTTTTCTGAGAGGCAAGATAGTGCAATAACTTAGGCTTGATAATGCCACAAATGGAAATAAACGAATGTTAATTTAAGTTATAAAATGTCTCCATTGAAATGGATGTTTATCAGCTACTCTACCTCATGTTTCAACAAAGTATTATTCGTTATTTTCAACGCCACATTTTCATCCACGACAACTATTGTTGAAACATGAAAAAATACCTACATAAATAAAATAAATACATAAATAAAATACCCCCAATATAATCGTAAAAAACTTTCAGGGAAAGTGATTTTTGTATATGATACATATTTACAGAATACATTTCTCACTGTTTTTTCCTTAATTCTGAAGTCAAAGCCCTATTTCTCTCTCTCTCTCTCTGTCCCTCTCTCTCTCTCTCTCTCACCGGGACTCCCCGCCCTCGCAGAACCGTTCGTCTTGTTAAGGGTCCTTCGCCACTTTCACTCCTTCGCTGAACCCGCCGTTCTTCCGCCCCAATGACCCTGGGCCCTTTCTGAGTCGGCGCCCTTGTCCTCTGTGCTCTCCTCCCTTTCTCTCCTCGCGTCGCCGAAGACGGCCGTCTCCGTCCCCTCTCCGCATACACGCTTCCTTCTCAAAAGCTTCGCTCCTTTATGTCCGCATTCCCATCGTGCCTTTGTCAGCTATTCAGATCATACAGAAGCGGAGAGGAAGCCGAAACCTTTGTCTTGCGTCCGCTGTGATATTCATCGCTGACGCCCGTTACCGGCTTCTTAATTACATCTGCGTACCACCCTCCCACTGAAAGAGGGGCAGGTGGAAAATCACATCAGCTGAAATGAAATTCCTAAGATTTGAAAGAAGCTGAGCAGGATGACAGACGCTAAACGCCTGAAGTTTTTTTTACCAATTATAGATTGATTGTGACCAGTTTTGATGTTGCCTACCATCTTCAAAACTTGAAGACTAATTATGAAAATAACACTGGGCATTAATGAAGATTTCTCGGGTATGGCACCGGGTTAAGCTTTCAATGGACATGAAGATTCCATTCTCGAGAAATCTTCATTTATATCATCCACCGGGAAATCCTAAGATCCTTCATATCACTTAGTTTTCCATAGGTTTATTATAAAATGGTATGTACAATTAGTTTCAGCGCTCAGGCGCCATCTTTAGATAACTTAGCTCTGGACGCCTTAGCTTTGAAACTAGCTGTGCATACCATTTTATTATAAATCTATAGAGAAATGCCAAGTGTTATTTCCATAATTAACCATGAACTGCCAAGAAGTCAAGCTTAAACTTACTTTTATATTTTACACTTTAAGGCTAGTTAAATTATACCTGTTATTAGTGAAAACTGCAAGTTTTTTTATCTGTAATTATGGAACGGTTCCGCCTTATTACACCTCTACTTGTATTTTATTAAGGTTGGACAAATGGCTGCACATGTAAAGCCAATTTGTGAAATCATTTAGGGGTAATACAGAGGAGCTATTTTCTCAGACTGAGACTGGTGGTCATCGTAATCTTGGTCGATCAAGGCTAAGATGGTATCGGGTATCGACTGCACAGTCTAACTATGCAAGGAAGGTGAAGGTGATGATAATACTCAACACTGAGAGCCACCATTGCTAGCTTGCGGCCCTGGGACTTAGGCCTCAGCCTAAGGGAGCGAATAATAAATGAAAGCGAAGGGAGCGAATCAGCGAGGGGAGGGAATAAATGAAAGGGATCGGAGAGGGGATTTATGCGTGCTTGAGTAGCGTTACATCCTGATGTAAATTCTAGTTATTCTACCCTTTTCCTATTATTCATCATTGGCTCGAGGGAAGGAAATTCTGTACCTATAGGTTTGAAATTTTATTTCTTATTGTGTCCCTTCTGTCAGATTTAGAGAGTTAGGCAAATTAATGTCCTGAATTCCAATATCAATTTTACTTTCCAAACTGATGAATAATACACCTTGTAACACTCCACATTTCATTAACTTCATTCCACTCTTTTGTAATTCACTTACAATTAGTTATCCCTGAGATTTTCACTGATATTTTTACTCTTACCTTTTATTATTTATTATATTAATTCATAAAATATAAGAAATTAATATTTATATTAATTAATAAAATACAAGAGTAATAATACTACAATAAAAATAATTTTTGTATTATTTAATTTATATTAATTATACTTATCACTTATGCTTGCTCTCCAGATCATGGGCGAAACCTAGACTCGCCCAATTACGGGTAGGGAGCAGATTATGTTTGGTAACCAACAACATGTTCTGTTCATGAATACACTTTGAAATGGTTAAATGAAGAATGCAATTTAATTGGAGATTAAAATAATAGCAATTGACTATTAAGTACTTGCGCTAAGAGCATCGCTGAGCTGCATGTTGTTGCAATGTGCTGTAATGAACCCACACACAATAATAATGGTTGTGTGTAGGTACATTGTTTCTAATTTGCGTACATTGACCTTGGACACTAATTTCGGGTCCCTGTTAAGTGATGAAATAACATTATCACAGCGTTTTATTCCGGACGAATTGTATGAGGAAGTGCATATTTTCGTGGTGAATATTGAGCAAGTGTAGCGATCTTGCCATGTGTTATGATTAGCTGTGTTAAGTTATAGCCAGCCCCTCAAAATTTTTCAACAATTTTTGTCACTGCTAGACATTCTAGTGGAGAGCAGAAACCTCCGAGGAAACGCCAACGCGTGGGTTGGATTTAAGAACTGTCATTCCTCTGGCGAAGTGCTTCCTTACACATCGTGAATATAAGACTATGCAAGCAAATAGGGTGCGCAAAACGTTAAGCAAATTTTCACCTTTCGTGATTTTTCAAACTTTTTTCCTATGCTAATTTGGATAGCAGGTAAACCTCAATGCTGTGTAGGACGGTGTCTAAATACTCCCTTTGTGATGCTCTTTAGCCTTCATTAACCTTTCCATTTCGCATATCTATTGCATAATTTGTGTATTTTATTTGTTACTGCTTAATAACGAGACGTTTCATTATTAATTTACATAAATTTAATTACAATTAAATTTGGTACTGTTGATTAATCTAAAAGATTTAATTTAATTAACTGAGTAAAATTTAAAATTTATTAATGTAATAATTTAAGTTTTATTTAATAATTTGTTAACTCTATCATAACCAGTTTTTCCATTGTGAGGCTCGATACAAAAAGGCGCGATTCTTTGTCCTTCAGAAAACCTTTTATGATCCCAAAATTATTTTCAAATCTCTTTTTTTACTCCTTTGACTTAAAACTAAACTCACTGCTTGAACAAAGACATCATAGATAGGTATAAACCGCGTGGCCTGGATGAAATAACCACTGAGTTTAAAACCAATTACATGGGACGGACGGGTGGGAATTTGTTCATTAGAGTCAAAGAATATAAAAAGTGTATCTGAGGGAACGCTACTTCCATTTTTGCAAAATACCTGATAGAGACCAATCACACTTGCGATAGTGATTTTTTAATCTATTAAACAATTACACAAATAAAAGCGGGAAAGAAAAAGAAGGTGAATAGGTTTCATAGACGGAATGAAGAAGGATAGATCGTATGCTGAGGTGAATAAGAATATACTAGGGTGATACTGGCCCGTGAAAGTGTAGAAAACCGGAAAGAGATTCCCTGAAATTTAGCAAAACCTACCTTAACCGATAGAATACTTGTTTAAAAAATCAAAGGGTAAAAATGGAGCTTCATGGAGCGGATGAAACTCATCCGTTGAACGAAAAAGATCATCTTACTTAAGAATTTACAAATTCTACCTATCATCCCTCCCTTCATGTCCATCACCTTCTTTTAGTGCGTTCATATACCTGTGACAAAGAGTTTTATATTTTACTGTGTCCATTCTACTTCACCCTTTAATCCCACTGTCGCTGCAAGTGAATGACTTGGACTCTCTCAAGGGCAGCTTAAAGGATGACGATGTGCCGCGGGACATTTCCCCGGCGAACTATTGGGTTTTTCAAAATTTGTAATCATACTATTGCGTACCCCAATACCCAGGCCTTTCCCATGGAACCTTTGATAGCTTAAACAGTTTTCCTCTCCACTCACCCACCCACGTTCCGCCTAGTGAACCGCTTCTCGCCCTCATTCCCTTCCCCATCTCTCTTCAACCCCATTCTTTTTTTATAACCTATAATGTACGAGTGGGGCTAATACGGAAAGAGAGAGAGAGGGAGGAAGGGTTGACAAGGAGGTGCATGGGTGGGGGTTTGATAGATAGATAATTTATTTTGCGCTAGGACATTGTCCGTTGAGTAAAACAAAATCACAAAAAAACAGTTTGTCAAGGTTCCAATATAACAACAATAGAATATTCAATTTTTTGAGCATGAAAACAAAACAAAAAACACAAATAAAAAGAGTTGTTTCAGGCGTGATCTGGTGGAGTGTCATAATTAAATTAAAGAAAATGGACAATTTTCCACAGTATAAACTTAAATGCGACCGGTTGCGATGTACTACATCCTGATCATGATGTAGTACACTGAAACCGGTCGTATCAAAGGTTATATTGTGGAAAATTGCCAATTTTCCTTAATTTAAATATAAAACATCGACCTGATGATGATGCAGTACATCGAAACCGGTCACATTAAAGCTAATATTGTAAAAAATTGCCAATGTTCTACAATTTAAATACAAAACATACAGTCTGACATCTGAAATTTGGGTGATACATGCATGTATCACTCAAATATACATGGAGAGGAGAATGGAAAAATTATTTGCCTAATAATGTATTATAAATACGGTTTTTACATTTATTCAAAGACTGCAATTTCTTTAATTCGTCAGGTAGGGAGTTCCTCACGTTTTGCACCGGCGACTTGGAATGACTTTTGGAAGGTTACGGTGCGGTGTTCTGGGTAATATAGATATGGAGATGAGGATCTCGTGACTACTGTGAGAGTAGATGGTGAGACTGGGAAGAGGTTTAGGAGGTAATCAGGTTGCTTTTTATGGAAGAGGGAGTAGAGGAATGTGGCCAGTTGGTACGTTCGACGGGAATCAGTATAAAGCCATCCAAGCTGCTGGAAATTCGGGGAGATATGCTCAGCTTACCGAAGGACCAAGGAGATTAAATATAAATCTTACACATATTTAATGATCTCTGTAATTTTGCATTCTGTTCAACAGTGAGGTCATTAAATACTAAGGGGTTAGGGTGATGGGGGGAGAGTATAAGCAAACGAAGGTTTCAGAGGGTAGGGTTGGGTATCAGGGAAATATGGTAAAAGTTTTTTACACGCCCTCTTTTTGCCTGTTTATATACAGTAAAAATTGCCTTCACGGCCTTAAGTGGTCACCCATCTGGGCGGTCGATTTTTTCGGCAACGGAAGAACTGAATTTCCCATAAAAGTTAATTTTCCCTCCCTTAGGCGGTCACCTCCATATACAGCCATAATTTAATGAGTCAGCTGATAGATGCCAAATACAAGTTTCACTGTATGTCACATTACTTGACTCAAATTTTTTACTTGATCGTGATGTACTACATTGAATTCTTAGTCGCAATAATACTATTTTACCAGTGGAAGATTGCAATTTGTCTTCATTTTGGGCCGCGGTCTGCTATGGAAACTACAAAAAAATCATCCCTTTTCCTCTTCTTCTACTAAAGAACCATGGCCATTTTTAGTCGTGCCTAAAATTTTTATTGAGTAATCTGGACTGATTACATACGTTGTTATGGCCTGGAGCAAGATGGTGGCCGGCGCACTGAACGCGTACCGATTGACGACCGACCTTCCAACCGATTCCTATCCTCAACTAATTGGTCGATTCGGTCTAATAGTTTAGATCAAAACGAGAAGTAAGACACTTTGCAAGAAATTCACTAATTTGAGCGAGGTGGGGGGGGGGGGTCCCTTTTCCAGCAATGCATGCTTTTTCTGAGAAATTTTTACACCCGTAATATTGCGAACGTAAGGTTATGCGGGGCGAATTCAGTGGTCTCTATCGGAATAGAACCGCAGGCTTAAGTCGTTAGCGCAACGTTCTTACCCATTTTGTTTACCATAGCATCGGTGCATGATTATCAGGTATTATTAGTGCATTCTGAAGGTCTTATACACATGAGCGCAAATTAAGTACACATAGCCTTTGGAGCATTGGAGAAATTATCTCGCGAGGAACTCATGACTTTCCTCGTAGCTAATGAACTTTTGTACCTTTCCTTTTCTCCGTCCCGTACACTCTCCCATTTCCAAGCCCCAAATTTCACCCTCAATGGGGTCTCGGTGGCCATTCGCAACTTTGCCATTTGCGCGACAATTTCCTCTCACACATTACATCGTCCCAACCTTGATAACCCTCACGCACCCTTTTCCTTTGTTATTCCTCGCTCACAGAGCCAACTATAATCTAAAGATGGGAATAAGAGTAAATTACCAATATTGGAACCGTAGTCAATGTTAATTTTAAAGCCAGTAAAACGGAAAAATGGACCGTATTAAATGGATAAGTAATGCATTGGGTACTCCAAAAATGGATGTATACTTTGAATCATAACTGTTTTACTGGGATGATTTATCTGGAAACGTTTAAACCGAAGATATCAAAGAAAACATAATACACGACGAATCAGGTAGGTTTTTCATGTTTCCTACCTGTTCGCATCATGATAATGGCGACCCTTTTCGGTCGGTGGGCGTCCTCAAGCTAGGCTGAAGAGGAGATCGCTTTTTCGAGTCCGCTATCCGCTATATGGCAACCGTTGTTTCCCGCCGCTGCCAGCCGAAACCCGCCTAATTCATCTAAACTCCGCGAAAAAACTCTTAAACATTATACTTAACTTCAGTTTACCTTATTTTGATCTCATTTATTAAATAACAGTTATTGGCTTATTTTAAGAGTTTACATCAAAATTAAAACGTTAGTGATCCTTTGCGACGTTTTGGAATATACCATATTCCATCTTCAGGGTTAAGATGTTGACAGACAGGACATGAAGGTCATTCATAATAATATCTATTTATATACCAATAATTTATTATACATGTCCTTGCAGCAATAATCTCAGAAACATATATTTTAATAAGTAAATCCAAAGGGCACATATTTTGTAGCTTCACTCAACTAAACATTAAATTCTCTTTTAGTTAAACTCTCGATATGAGCTAATAATTATTATACTTGACGTTACTGGAAGAATTTCCTCAGGTAACTGGGTTGAGTGGATCATAATTCGCAAAATAAAACAGACATTGCTACTAAGCACTCTCTCTTTTGGTAAATACGTTATATATTTTTTTTTTAAATAATAGATGTGATCATGCGGTAGGATAGAATTTGGGAATAACGAGAGTATTAAAATGAGCAATCAGCTATATTGAATGGGTCTTATAAGTGGTTTACATCGAAAACGTATATTAAATGCTTATGAACTAACAGACTAATAAGGTAAAAAAGACCCATTGATGAAAACCGAGAAGTACGAACAGGTAGTTTAAAAACTAATGCTTGGGTCAGGTTGGAAGCTGCTAAAGACTCGGTGGTTATCCACAAAATGATTCACATTTCACGTATATGTGAATGATAATCGGTTCTGGAAAGATGAAAATGAACATACCTAATTAGTTCCGCTGAAGGTCACCCAAGGGATATTGTTTTGCTCTCATTATATCTAAAGAGCTAGCAGAGGCGGAAAAAGTCGGATGAAGCACTGTTGAAAAGATTGGGTCCAGAATTCCTCCTTTCCCTGAATCATCAAAGCAACGACGGAATATTAGGACGGGATATTGGATTATCTATAATGCCTAGTGGACTGTACTTTGAATATAGTCGATTAGGAGAAGATAAACTGATAAATATTGTTACATAAATTATCTAGTGCGTTTTTAATAGAAAAGGGAACATATGTGGTTCATAATCTTTAATGAAAAGCGTCCTTCATTTCCCTTCGTCGTGGTTCGTGACTTCAAGCTCCCTGCCACGTACACATTTTGTGATTTACCAATCATTTTGTACATGTAGATGCAAATCCGAGTTGCGGGATAAGGTGCTTTCATTTGGCATGCTTCTTCGATGCATATCAGGTTTGAAGATTTTAAGCCAGTACCAAAACCTTGCCCCGGTGAAAAAAATCGTTTATTACAGGCTTTACAAAAAAAGACGTCTTACTGTGAGGGATCGATCCATCTGAGGAAGAAATGGAACTATCTATGACAGAAGCAGCTGAAATCCGAGTCTTAAAAAACCAACTCGGTTAATTTTTTCATAGATTTAGTCTCATTCCTCCTCTTTAAAAAGGAAAAAATTGAATCGGAGTGTATTTAATAACTTTAATACTGCAAGCGGATTCCCGGACGAGTATTCCAGACGAGCGAATTAGTCCGTCGCGAGGGGTGGATTAAATGCCGATTTAAACTGCGGAGAAAATGGCCGAGTTTGTGTTTGTTCGTGGGCCAAAGTATTAATTGTGAGGAATTCTCACGACATTAGCAGCTTCGCCGAAGTTGCCGCTCACATTATATGGCGTTATATCTTTTTTTCATTCAACGTCGCGCAGTCGTGCAGCCGAACCATTCTCTCCGTCAGACATCCGAAATTCTGGCTGTGGACGGAAAATGTATGGTTTTCTCCTCCAACCGTGGGCCACCGCAAACGATTTTCCTTCCCTAAAAACCTCCCTCCTTCCCCTCCACTTCCCCCTCCTCGCCCCCACACAGTCCTTCAAATGCCCCACCCACTCCCCTCTCTTCCCCTACCAACCCACTCTTTTAACCCTTGCAGCCGGGAATATTTGTGTTCTGTCAAACGGAGCTTTGCTCGCGTCGGTATATTTATTCTGCCTCATATTGTCTCGGATCCGCTTTCCTATCTTTTGCTCTCACTCTCCATTTTCCACCAAATCTCTTATTCTCTTCCACTGGCTTCTCCCGTTTCACTAACAGCTTTTCTTTCATTAAGGTAGTGCGAGCGAGATAGCTCCCTATTCATAGTAGAGGCCATATTCGAACTGTACCTTTTAATTTCACCAGTTGTGAGACACATGAATTTAATATTGCATTAATAATGGTGCAATAATATAGTTTTACAATAATAATATAGTTAATGGTGCAATAATTTAGTTATGACAGAAATTGTAAGTAATCAAATAAAAATATCTAAATAAGTCGTTAACTTGACTCTTTTTTTTCACGCGGAACGTTTGAAATTCCATCAAAACGGAAGGTTTATTGTGATCCCGAAGAATTTTCTGCGGTGAAAGTACGATTAATTTTCTAAAATATTAGAGAAAACACAAAAATTACACACTGTTGATTTTTTGACGAGATCTAAGTGTTAGAAATTCCTTATTTTTTAAATAAGGTCTCTCTGGAGTGTACACACGTACCATTTCCCATATAAAAGTGCTCGTATTATCTGGAAAATATCTAGGAAAGTAATGTGGTAAGGGTTTAAATTTTTGGTGTCAATAGAAGGGTGATATATTTTTCTTTAAAATGAGACCAAATTCATCGATTTCTAGATAAAATGATATTTCGCTCACACTACCTTAAAATGTGTATTTTTGATGAAAATATCGGCGCCAGTACTATAACACCGACCCAGAATATTTTAATGCTGCTAATTCATCACTACGGTTAGATTCGACCCCTCAGGTAAACAAGGGAGAGGTAGACGAATGTGCGAAATCCACGGTGAAAAAGCACATTCGCTCGTTCTATTATTCGAACTCGGTTCCCCGATTCTGCTCTTAGTTTTGAGTGTTTTTAATAATTATGTTTTTGTGCCTTATTCATAGTAATTATAACTTACTGTACAGCAAGAATTAGGCACTCCAGAATAAAAGTTCTTATGATGGTGTTGCTAATCCTTGATATTGTAGTGAACGGCAGTAACAAAACTTATGAACAAATTTAAAAAAGCTATTGAACTTAATATGCCAAGAGTTTCCATTGCATGGTATATTTATTATACCATAAACACACAACCACAATTCAAATAAACAATCACCTCACTCTCATAAGCCCCATGGGAAGTCGGTTTCCGCAGCCACGCCCCCCTCCAGCAGCGCTTCAACGTCGCCAAATTTACCTTAGTATGGAAAGAAGCGTGGCAACTACGCTTAAGTGTAATATTAAAAATTATCCCGCGTTTATAACTCAAGGAGGAGAAGCAAATGCTGCTTTTTTCTAAATAGAGTGAGTCTAACCAAAGAGTGTGTTTATTCGACATATTTCAGATTCCTCTTTATTAAAACTCAGAAGGCTTCGTAAGGACGAAGTTAATGGTGATTTCACTAAATAAATATTTTGTGAGATTAAAATTTAAATACTTTTTTTATTTTAACTAAGCAACATTATCTTTGTACATTTATGTTGATATGATGTTAATCTAAACAATTTATCAATTTATTTCATCAACAGTAGGCACTATCATTCAAAATTTTGCAATAAACTAATGCATAAGTTATCATAAGCATAACCATTAGACTTAAGAATACCTTTCTCGTGAATAATTATGGAATTTAGATTGACCAATCACAAGAAGTAATATTGATAACGCTCTTGTAAAAAATCAAAACATTACAAAGTCTTTAACATTTATTCCACTTCACCGGATCGTATTGCAGAAGGTCCATTCTGTCGGCGCGCTCCAACCACAGCCTCCCTCGTTGTGGATCGCATGTAATGCGATAAAATCGTAAACTGTTCATCCAGGTCGAGTTTTTGCATCGCACTGCACAGAAAAAATAACCACCGCCTTTTTTGGCTTATTTTCAAGCCAATCTAATGCCTTTATCTCATACAACTCTAAACAGGAGCGGTGTTGTATTTGCGAATATGTTATATTTGGATGCTACTATGCTAAAGTTACTTGGTAGTTACGTACTTCACGCATAAAAAATTCTCGTTATCTACGAGTGCCTCCCGCCAAGAGTTTCAAACTTGCTACCAAATTAACCAAACAAGAGAGTGTGTACTTATTTATTCGTGCGTATAACAATTAAATTACATTACTCATTCTTTGAAAATCAAAATAAATATACTTCCATAGTAAATGTCTCTTTGACTGACTTTCTATTCAAGGATAGTACTTATATTGACTTGCGTCCTTTCAGCCTACTGATTTCCATTTTTCGGCTAGCCGAGATGACTGTTTATTTAGACGGTGACACAGCTGTACAATTTCTTACAAACACAATGAATATGGTACAAAAATCCACAAATTGTTTTGTAAGCTACCTCTAAGTAAGTCTCCACTGTGATTTCCGATGAATATTTATATATATATTATATATTTAATTATATATATTATATATATTTTATAGATTTTTATTTTATTTATATTATATTATATATATATATATATATTTATATTTATATTATATGTTTATATATATGTATATATATTTTTATATATATTTTATATATATTATATATTTTTATATATTATATGGATATTGCCATAAAGAACCCTACAAACCAGGAAAGGATTAAATCTAAATTTTTTTTTAATTTCTTGCAACATCCAATCTAGATTTCGAAATCCTTCGAAAAATCCGTGTTTAATATAGATATCCCTGACAGAGATTTAATTTAGATTTAACTCAGGCTGAAAATATTTCAAAATCTAGATTTAAGACATGGAAAATACAAGATTTAATCTCTGTAAAATCCAGATTTAATCTAGATTTTATACATCATCTAGAGGACATAGCAACAAGTTCAATCTGGTTTAATTTTAGATTATTAAAAGATACAATGATACAAAAATCCATATTTAATCTAAATTAAATATTTTTCTGGTTTGTAGGGAAACTGTATATTCTCATATGTACGGAGCACACGGTGTCCATAAGCACTCGAGTCCGTGCGCATGGAACCTTAGTCCGCATTACTAATATTAAAGCACATGAACCAAATCCAAGCTTTATTACTTGAGCGGGCGGCACCCGCAGCGTAATATGCAAAATCTTTCTCCCAGTCATGGGAGTCATCGATTTCACGAGATTTACCCTAGGACTGGTACTACTTCCACGGGGTAAGCCTCAAATTTATTATTACTTAACTTTAAATCTTCATTAAACAACCTGTCGGAAGGTTTTTAACCAACTACAGAAATTAATCTTTAAATCTACTACAGTTACTTATTGATTCTACTGCATTTATTCATCTTAGAATCACCCAAAATATGTATATTTTTGTGTACAGAATACTGATGACGTATGAAGCTCATTAGAATTAATAAATATTCTTATTTTATCACGTTATCGACGGTTTTGTCTCGTAGACTATATCTACTGGTGTCAGATGGTGGCTCCTATGTGATGAAGCCAGTTGTACCGTAATAAAATACCTTAGTAGAATCATCAAAGTAATTTTTTGTAAGTCTGACAGGTTCTGTTACTCCGTTATCATTCACACAATTTGCAATGGCAAGGGATCCCCAGCAAAGCACTCGTCTTCATAAGTGCACCATTATCCCATAGGTACTAATTGAGTTCTTTCATGGCACATAAATTTATCGTTGGCTATTACCTCACACTGCCACACGTCTTTGAGGCCAATTTCAGGCGTTGGCGTAGATGTCATAGCTATCGACCGTTTAATTCTATCTATCCAATTCGTACGCGTGACAATGGATCACACACGGAGATCCAATGAGAAATTATATCGAATCCAGTCCAAGCTCTTAAAAATGAAGGAGTCTCCAACTTCACTTGCTGCACCTGGGAGAATCAACGAGATCACGGTGTGATGAAGATATGAATGACAGACGACAGCGCTAGAATATTTCTACTTAAATTTCCATTCCAAATTTCAAAAATCCGTTCTCAATATGCAATCGTTGTAAATGTTCTAAAAAAGTTTATTAGTTGAGAGAGGAAAAAGCAAATATGAAAAATTGTTTGGTATATTTTCCACGCAGCTTATGGAATTCTGGAGGGCCAAAATCGTCGCCGGCTATTGTTTCTCGCAATGCTTTCAATTTCAAGGACGGAAATCCATTGTTTGTGGTTGTTTGTTCTTGTTTACATTCCCATGTTTTCGCTGTTGAGTGCGGTGACCGTTAGGGACCTTTGTCGCTTTGTTTATTGTAGCGACCATTTGGGGATATTTTTGTTTACAGCAATCGTAACAATGGAGTCCATCTCTTCCACGCTTGAAACGGCTCCTTGCCGGACAATGTGACGCAGCGGACGCTAGCAGCGAAAAGGGGCACGGGGGGCGGGATGTAAACAAAATTCCAACGGCCACTACAACGTGCAGAGAGATCCTTCCCGGTCACTCATCCCATGGCCAAAAAACATGAGCACACAAGACGATGGAACTCACCACTAAGCCCATTCCACATAGAAGGCTAAGTTCTGATACCACTCGGAATGAGGGATCGAGATATCGATATTTTCAAACCGCTCGTTAAAATCTCGATCGAGTTTTTCTCGCGTGAATAGTGTTGATGGAGTCGAATATTGCGAATAGAAAGTATATAATCCGTCAATTAATTTTGCCGTTCGTGAGGGCAAAACTCACCGAAATCTCCACCCGTTCGCTGTTGGACCAGGGAAGTCCCTAGTTCACTGCTCGAAATCATTCCGAGCGGTTTCAAATACAACCCCCGGGGAGACGCCTGGAGCAAGGTGGGATAAAAATTAAACCGAATATGATCCAAACGAATTATGACTCGAAATTTATGTCACTATAAAGCTCAAAAGTGAAACAAAGCGAACAAAATCGATGCATGGGCATGTTGCTATGGTGTAAAATGAACAGAGAGACAGGCCAATTGCATTCCCAAGATTACAAAAGGACTCATGGATGAGAGAGTTCTCATCTCTTTTCAAATTTTCCGCTCACGTTTCAAATTTTTGCTGGAATTATTGGTGTGTGCAGCACAGAGTTACGCCTGTTATGTTCAAGTAGTGGAAATGCATGTTTTTTGGTCACACCAGTCCGTACGTTGTAAGAGGTTACGGAAAATGATACACGATTAATTTTGGATATTTTTTTTATTTCCATTTTGGGCGTCATTCTAGCAGCCAATCCCTGAGCAGAACTTTAAAGTGGTAAAACCTTTAATGAGTCGGAAAGACGGCAGGTGCGAAATATCAAGATTATTTGCTTTGCGTATGAGAGTCCATTTTGCCGTATTTTTCTATTTGATTGTAACATATCTCTCAATTGGTTTCCATTGTACTTTTCTCTCACAAAGTCTCCAGTAAGTCTAACCCTGAATGACTTATCACGATAGTAGTATCACCTGGTGCAGCTGTTGAAAAACCGCTGATGGTTCATACTTACCTTTGAAATAAATTGAGAGGGCGCTTTCAATAGTGGCCAAAGTTTTAGGCTGACACGTGGGCATGGCCGTTCCGCCATCTTTGTTCCCCCTATTTCCCTCTCGGACTGACGCACTAATTTTGCAATTTTTCGATGTTTTACATCTTAAACTCTCTTGAAATCAGCATGCATTCAGCTCTTGAAAATCCGTTATTCATATATTATTTTTTCATTTATTAAAATTGCTAATAAAGAGATCAGCAAATTTTAGGGTCTCGAATGATTTTTGATGCTATGGACCATTTCCGACATAATTTAGTGCGCTGAATCCGAATATACTCACAAAAATTGGCCATCACGTCTGGGTTTTGGGATATTCTGACATTAATGGGTCAAAATGGCAATTTTCAGGTTTATTTGAGCTTGATTATCACAGAAACCAAAGGTGATAGAGTATTTCTGCAGACGGGTTCGAAGTCTGCGTTAAAAAATGTATAGAATATATCTATGGAACCTAGAAAAGCTACGTTTTCATAAGCTTTGCCATTTATTTTATCAATTCCAAATCCGTTTTTAGAATTACTCCAACGCCTTTGATTTCTGAGATATCCAAGCTCAAAAAGACCTAAAAATAGCCATTTTGACCCCTTAAGGTTATATCTCAAAATCCTGACGTGATATCCAATTGTAGTGAGTAGATTCGGATTCAGCGCACAAAATTAACTCAAAAATGGCCCATAGCATCAAAAAAGCATGCCTCTGTTGGTCGGTGTAATGAATATTTCTTGCCAAAATTGCATAGTGAAATCTAGTTGAATTCATGACTTCAAGTAACTCATAGAGGTTGATTCCTTTTTTCGGGTTTTCCGTCGCGTTGGTTCATGTTGATGTTGAGGGCAATATTTCGCCGGGTGTTCTGCTGGTTTCCTCAGGTCCATGTAACCGTTACATGGACATGAGGAAGCCATCAGGACAGCCGGCGAAATATTGTCCTCAGCATCAACATGAACCAACGCGGCGGAAAACCCGAAAAAAGGAATCAACTTCTATCTAAGCCCCGCGGAAGCCTTCATCAGAACTTCAAGTAACTCATTTTTATTTCTTGAGCTACACACGTTACAATTTCAACAGAATGTGAATATTCTTGTTTTATACCTACTAATGGCGTCATTAGTCAATGCCATCCAAAGTTAACCAAGGTTACAACCCGGAGGAGAAAAATGGCGGATATTTCAGTTGCCAGGTTACAGTTTGATGACGTCGTGTCCTTTCGAATTACCTCAAGGATTCATGTGGAGGAGTGGGCCCTTCATCCCATAATGCCCTGTTCTCAAACCAATACGATCGTTGATTTCAAGTCTGGTTATCCTGCCGAGCGTCCCAGCCGCTCACTTTGTGTTTCTGCGAAGTTAATTCCATCCTGATCAAATTCCCAATGTGGATGGAGCAACCTCTGTCATTCAATCTCTGTCATGTATTTGTATGAATCTCTGTTCATTGATAATCGGAAGTATCGAAAACTGAAATTAGTTAGCCTATCTTGTACATTGAATTATGGCAAGAACCATGAGCGTTTGTTCCGCCAGAAAAAAATAATAACTCAATTCTGCCACTTCAGCAACTATACGTTTAGAAAATGTACAGAAAACAAGTGGAATTAGGCACCTCAGAAGAAATATTCCTAAGATGGGATTGCCATTCCTTGATATGACAAAGGACGGCAGTTATATAAAATATGAACAAACATAAAAAAGACTATTCAACTTAATATGCCAAGATATTCAATTTCATGGTGTAATTTTTATATCATTAAAACAAAATCTTGAACAAGGTCAAGAGAACCCTCATTGAGGATTTAGCAATAGTTTTAAGTATATTTCCGCATCTTTTTGTAAAAATAACCAGTCACTCAAATCATTTTCAAACAATGCTTGGTATTTTCAAAATTTTATTTCTTGTGTTAGCTGAGTATACATATTTTTGGTGCTAGAAAACTATTAAAATGCTTGTATGCATCCACGTTAGGTTTAGAAATTGAGGTACATTAAATTGTAGTTACGGAACAAGGTATATTTTATGTCCTCTGCGATTATAAAAGATTCTTCAAACTTCTACATCTACATACTTTGTGAGCTACCGCATAGGCTTGTGGAGGGAAGTTTTAGGACACCAGCCGTGTGAAGATGTAAGGGATAAGGTTGTGGGAGGTGGGACGGTGACGTGTTTTATATTATGTTTTTATTATGGTCACTTACCATTGACGTATTTTATATTAGTTTTTGATGTGGTCACTTCTTGTGCGCGGAAAAAAACGAGTTCTCGTATCTATCTGTTCACTATCTATATCGCAACGTATCTCTCTTATTTTATCGCTTCTGTCAGACCTAGATATGTAGTGAGGCGTCATATAACATTCTCTGTCATTATGAAACACACCAGTTCTGAATTTCTCAAGCAAGCTAAGCCTAGCGTGTGGCCTCCGAGTCTCAATGGGCTCCCACCTAAATCCCTCTTAAAGTTATGAAGCAGTTTTTAACGAAGCGTGCAGCTATTCTTTGTATTTTATGAATTTTTTTATTAAATCGTTATTTACAGTGCCTCAAGTGCTCGCGGCGTACTCGAGATGTGGCCTAACCAGAGCGAAGTCGCATCACTCTTTGACTTTTTCATCCGAGTATCTTGCTATAATACGCTTAACAAAACCTAGTTTCTTTAATGCTGTGCCGCATATGTTTTATATATGTTTGTACTTCATACTCACCTGAATGGAAAACTTTTAACATGAAAAACAATGGGAATGAAGATTGAGTCCGAGGAGTTCTTAGAATCTCCCGTAGGATTTTGCTTTGGGCAACTCTTATCGCTTTAGTTTTGGTAAGATGAACTCTCCCCTAACTCCCAACAGGATTTGCCTTCATGTATTCTTAAGATAACAACAGCAAAGTCGACCGCCCTCAAAAAAATAATTGGACAATTGTGCCTGAGTAGATATAATTTTCTATGCATAATAGCAACCTCAGATTTCAAATTCTAAAATTATGTGCAGTCTCGTAGTATCGCAAATTTTCAAAAATATGACGTTTTTAAATTGAGTGAGAAGAGGGTGTAATTAAAACGACTTATTGACCTCGGTGAAATGAAGATTCCTATAAATTACGAAGGGAGTTTAATGATTTCTCTTGCATATCTTTTGATCTATAATTGCTCTCGAAATTCCCCCGGGTGAATTTGATGAGAAACCCTCATCTCTTTCCGCTTGTATCCGGTTGAATGACCGCTCGCAATATATGATATGGTTATTTGTTTCTCCGGGATTCGGACGAAATTCCCAAGGGGTTGTCGTTTGGTGAAATTGTAATCTCTCCATCTTTTTCTGATAGAGGAACGACGGTTGTAGATGGTCGTACACACTATTCACTATTTCCCTTTTGTAATAAAAAATATCATCTCGTCTTATACTGCCTTATTCTCCCTCCATTTCAATAGTAATATTCTCGAAGTTTTCAATTTTACTGTTTTTCATCGATAACTTACTAGAAATAAGCATGCACTAACTTCTTTAATATGCATTTCCGGTGCATATTTTGTCTATTTATTTAAATTAATAATCGACCTTGATTCTGATGAAAACTGATGCATAATCGAGCATAATCCATAGCACTAGAGCAGCCAATATATGTTTCGAGAGTTACTTGCCCGAAATTTCAAACAGATGGTTGATATTTTTGCTTTACATCCGCTAATTCGTCCATTCCGTCATGGTATGTACCAAACAACTCATGTACCACAACGAGAGCGCGCGAAAGAAATTGCTTGCTTACAAGTTTTACTCCCACGCCCCCATCCCCTCCCACTCCACTCATCTTCTCTCCCTTCCTCCCTCCGCCCTTACCAACCCTTCGGTCTAAGACTATATATCTACGAGCCTAAACAAAGAGCGCTGCACATGATTAGGCCACAGTGTGGTGAAACGCGTCGTGGCAGTAAATAAATCCGCGGGAGATTACCAAGTGTTTTTTATTCAGCATGAATATAGACAACTTCCACCAAGTACAGCCGGGTACAGTTAAATTTACTATTCCTTCAATTGTGTTGTTCAGAAACCCTTTCCCTTGTAGCGGAGCACTTTTTCCCACCAATAGCCTCGACGTCTTCACTCATAGATTAGTCTATTTTTATTCGGCTGACTTCTATCTATCATATAACTTCTTCCATGATAAAAACTGCTACGAGCGAACATACAGTGTTCCTCAGATTTTAGAGGGCTGAAGTTGGGAGTCACTAGAGACTCGGAGGCTAGACGCTAGCCTTAGGTTGCTTGAGAAGTTCAGAACAGTTTTGTTGCAGGGCGACACAAATAATATCATTGTGAAGGCATACTGTATCTCTAGGTCCGATAGATGCAATAAAATAAGAGATACATTGCCGAACATATAGGTACAAAAACTCGTTCTTTCCACGTATAATAAGCGACGATAATAAAACCGGAGCTCTACGCAAAACACGCCCATAATATATCTCACCATTCCGCCTCCCAAAATCTCATCCTTTACACTTCTACACAGCCCCGTCTTTCGCCCTTACGACGGCTCGCAGGATAATATGTAGATGTAATTTTTGGACGTCAAGCACCTCTCATCCAAGGCTTCAAAGTACCATATCGCCTCTAGAGTGCCTTGTGGTGGCAGTTTTTGAGGAGCTAATGCTTTTTTGTAGCATTTCAATCCACTCTGAGATGAATTTTTCTGTGTAGTGTCCTTAATGTTCGATGTGACTAATTTAATTAGGTTAACTTGTTTCGAGACAACTACGCAAATGGTCGCAAATTCGGAATGAAAAGTATTCCCCTCTTCAGATTAAGGATATTTCCTATATTTGGATGATATATATTTTAAACAGCGTTATAACCACTAAATAAATGTGAACATGCTAAAGATTTAGCGAATAGGAAGGCAAGTTCTATCAAGGAATTGTCGAATAGTGTTTTATCTATTTCATTCACGTTTACTTTTGAATTATAAATAATAAAAAAATTGTTTTCATCAAATATAATTAGTCAATCTAAGTTACCCAGAAAATATGAAAGATAAATTAAGTTTTTAACAACATAATTGTGTAATAGTGTAAATCTTAATAAGCGTCTCTCAAAAATCTTCCCAAAATAGTGCCAAGAATACTCTTTGGATATTTCTGTAATTTTGAATTCCGAATTGTCCATTTCCTATTCCCCTCTGTGTCATACTAGTCGAATGAAGTTTTTCAAAGACTGGTAACAAACAAGGTCCAACTTCTGTGAGGATATTTCTATAAACGTTTTTTTTATAAATGAAAAAGGAATTATTTGAGTTTTTACTACACGTTTACTGTAAAAATGCAATTCCATGCTCTTCATTTCCCGTCTGCTTAACTCTAGGAAAGGAAAAAACAAGACTCCAAGAAAGATTTTCAATATATTTCAGTTGTCAAAAATATTGCTCTGTAATTCGCCAAGTTTTACGTAAACTAATCATGAACTGCCCTTCTCCTTATGTGAATGATTATTTTAACCTTCTACTTATTTTTGGTGGATTTTATTATTGATAACTTTAGTATCTACTTTAAGTAATGCTTTTTGGCTAGTTTCAGCCTAGGTTTTTCTAAGAAAATGGCAATCAAGCTTTAAAGCTTTTGTAAATCGTCCGTTTAAAACGCAGCATAATAGGTGCTCTCCTTCAAGAAAATGTTCAAGTCAATGAGATTAAGAGAAGCTTTTATATATACCTTCGTAATTGCGAAAACAAAACGGCTTTCAAACTGCTCGACCGTCATCGCCCTTTCAAATAACAGTGAGTCATTAAGATTTCGCCATTTATCAGCGAAGAGCCCGGTAAACAACGACGCATTAAGCGACCAAAAATGTTCACCAAGTCAATTTTACCTCGAATATAATATCCGTCAAATAGTGAGAGGGAAATACACGAGATATTTGTGCCTTTACCATAAACTGACGCAGACGAGGAAATAATTTAAATCTGCCTTTCAAATTCTGTAGGCCCCTGGTGGGTAAAATTATTTTCATAAAATATCTTTCAGAGAGAACACCAGCTTACCCACCGCTCCCTTCGTGTGCGTGTGAAAATAAAAATATGTTAGAGATAAATGCGAGGAAAAGGCACAAAGTCAGACGAAACACCAACTTTTACCCAATTCTCATTTCCTCCCGGCCGCGAGCCGAGGAGAACGGTATTTTTAGTTCCCAGCTCCGCCACCGCTGCCGCCACAGACAAACTTGAATACCACCTGTGAGGCGGGAAGTTTTTGAGGGAAAACTCGGGAGAGAGGAGAGTATTTTTCCTTTCTCGTCTTTCCCTGCCAACTCTTACAAGAACTCACGTTCACAGCGTGGCAGGAAAAACCCTCTCTTCCCCAGCCTCCGGCAGGGGAAAGGGGATTTACCACTAACCTCTCCGAACACTCCCTACCATCTTCTGCCGGCGTCCAAAGAAACTAAGAAACTCCAAAGTAATAAATTTCAATCCTATCCCTACGTCCACCACCCCTATTTCAGCCATTTTCTCCTCAAGCCTCCCTCGCTTAGAAACCCTCAAAGGTTCTCACACCTTATATCCTTCCTTCCCGTCCTCCTACCGGTCTTGCATCTTTTTTCTCCTTTTGGGATCACCAAAATCATCCCTTCCTCTTAACTTCCATGTGTAAAAATTCTCTCCACGCAGGCCTCCATTAAAACTCAATCCGGCTCTATTCGCCAGGGCCAGACTCCCAAGGACGTCGCGGCCTTATATCACGGAGTCGGACGGATTCCCACCTCACCTCTTCCTTCCACCCACCACGACCTTGGTGAAGGGGTTGGCAAAGATTTAAAAACAGACGAAGGTCCCTTTCCCGCCGTGAATCATGTCGCCGATGCCGAGGGTGTAATCTGGCTCAGATACAACACCAATGCTCCCTTTATTTGCCCTCCGTTCCCTATTCGATAGAGCGTAAGGTCGAGGCAATTTGTTATTCAAACCGAATGTCCTCTGGCGCCTTATCCCGATGCCTTCCGAGACCAATTACGCTCTCTTACTTCTAACACGTGGATGTTCTTCAATAATCCGGTCTGTGATCTTCAATGAAGAAGGCACGTTCATACATGGCAACCTGAGACAACACAGAGACGTAAAACTCTTTTCCTAATCCTTACTAAATCATTCACTCGTTCAATATTCACGTTCAGTCACGAATCGGAAGGAATTAGCGAAATAAGCGAGTCCACTACAGGATTATTCTCTTTTCCATGATGCTTATCATGGGAATTATTCTTTCGGGCAATATGTAATTAATGTTGGATAGGATAATAATAATAATAATGTCGTCTTTATTGAGCGATATTATGACTGTCTAGTCCTCTCTTACATATAACTCATTTTACGTCACACAAACAACCATGTCCTGGGGGTGTTTCAGAGTCATCCGTTCCGTTCGGATCGGAAGACTTTGATCGAATTCTACGTCACTTACTATCGGAAAGATTATCCGTGCCTTTCAGACCGCTTCCTATTGGTCCAAAGAAGGCTTTCCGATCGGAATAGAAGTCGATTGGTATAGAGGTTTTGGAACGCCATTCCGATTGCATTAGTTGGTCTCAGGTGAATACCCTTATTATGTTTTTGACATTAATTAATTGGCTGTAGTAAAATGATACCACTTTATTTCATGAATTCACATTTATGTGAATGTTCTGCAAAAATAATAAAGGTGTAAGAGAATGTAATTAGCTTGTAAACGGGACAATATATGCGCCTGTTGTGTCACTGTTGGCGCAAGTTTGTTTATAAATTATTTGGAAATGTAATCCAGCAAAAGGACGATGAAACAACTCAGCTCAACTTATAAATAACTCAGATAGGTCCTTAGGTTTAGGTGTTAACGAATGAGTCCAGGGGAAGGATTTGCGCCTCTTGAAAACGGCCAAGGCCACCGTCTTTGCTGCCCAGTGTTGTCGGGAAAGGGAATATACACCCTTACCATTACAAAAGTCCACGTCACGTTGGTAGTTCAAGACCTACACCAAGTGCGAAGGTAGACCAGTAGGATTATGCGAATAAAACGACGATCGTCGATTTTTGAGGAGTACCACACTGAATTTGAGGCCATGTCAAGTTGATGTTAGTTGTATTCCACAAATTAATCAATATTTAATATGCTAAAAATAAATAATAAATCTTTGCCTTTCTAAAAATAAAATTCGATTTCCTATAAAATACTTCTCAAAAAGAAGCCAAGACAGAGTGGGGTGGAATCTTCGAGAAATTATGTGGTGATTTAGGGGTGGGAGGGAAATCACCCAATGACAGTTGAGTTAGAATATTGGTCGAGAGAGGTGGAGATGAACAAGTCACATACAGCTTTTATAGGAAATCATCAAAAGAATTCCGAGGAAGGTGTTTGGCAGAGCAGTGGCATGTGTTAGATCAAAAGGCTAGCCTGTCTACGGCTAGTGCCTTGTTTCCACTTCACGGGTTAGACCTGATGTTGGTTTACTTGCCCGCTTTCCAGGAGGGAAGTGGTAATCTTCGTAAGAATTGGCCAGCAGGATACTAAGTGAATATACAGTTGACAAAACGAAAGTGGTATATTTTGTTTGAATGTCAAATATAAAATAAACCCTTTCAGGAAATAAGGAAGGTGCAGTAGTAAACCAACGAAGCATTATTTTACGTTGGCGTCCTAAAAATACAAGCGAACGATCTCAATATAAAGCGACACAGTGTAGGAGACCAGACGGAAAAACAAATTAATACGAAAATATTTTATTGAAAATGTTATCGTATTGCATTTTTGCTCCGCAAAACTTTCTTTTTTTGTCACTTTATCATTCTAGGAAGTTTAACTCCAAATGGCTAAATGATTTCTTGGTAAGCGAGAGTTTGACGCGACACGACCGCCAGTGAACGAAATAATGCCTGCATGTTGACTCGACGCGACGCGACCATGAGTTTCTCGTGCCGATTTCGACCCATGACTTACACGTTTGCGGCACCTTCAAGCTGGTCCTTTGCTCAATGTATCCTCAAAACATTTCTTTTGATATGATTAGACAAAAATTGGTATTTTTGATGCGAAAACGGCAATCTAATTGTAAATTAATATTGCCTATAAATTGGCCATTTTGTCCAATAGAGAGACCATAGCGACAGAATCATTGCATCAAAGCTTGAGATCCAAAAACCTAAAATACGCTTCCGTGGAGTAAATGAAACAAGAGCATAATTATTTTTCACAAAAAAATAAAGTGATTTTTCAATAAGATGTGATACGGTTTAGTTAGGATGAAGATATTGAGTCGTCATACACAGACTAGACGCCGAAGAGATAGACCAGATTTACCCAGATAAGAGTGTTGAAGTTCGTGGGTGAAATGGTTGTGAATTGAACAATTGCTTTCAGCTACATATTTGTACTTAACTGGGTGTTTGAGAAGACTTGCTTTAATTTCAATTTCCGCATATAAAGTGTATTTCATAATTCTTGTGTTTCTTATGACTAAGAGAGTCTCATTTTTCTGTTTGCATAGCCTCATTTTCGGTGCCTTGTCTCCTGATCAGTCAGCAGTGAGACGTCACGAAGTACAGAAAGAGGTTAATTTTGATAATTCACAGAGAAAATCGAAGGTGGGCGTTTTTTGCGAAATTTGTTCAACTTTGACCCCATATATATTGTTAATATGCCAGTACAAGAAAAAAATAAACATGGCATGTCATGCACAAACTATTTGAAAATGTTACTGCAAAGTTTCAACTTCCGTTTTCAAGAAAAACGTTTAAGAGGTTTTGGTCAGCTTTTTTTTATTTCAGCCCACTGTGCGACGGCCTGAACAGTTGTATCATTGAAGTTGTTCTGCTATAAAAATCATATCAGAAGAATTTGAGTCATCATTTTTGGAATCCGCCTGGTCTTTAGAATCTTAATCGCGTACGGTTTGCGTACACTTTTTGGTATTTAACTGAGGCACACATTTCGCTTTGACTCCGTTCTTTCTAAAACACAAAATCGCTGAGACTCTAAATAAAAATGTTCCCAAGCAGCAGTAATTTATCTCCGTTAATGTGCGACTCACTGGTGTTTGAAAAATGTTCTCTTGGGAGCGACACCGATAAAACCCCATGTTTATAATAAATGCTCCAAGGGGCGCTCATCATTTCACTTCCGCAGCACATGCAAAATTCCCTGCATAGATGATAATTGGTTTTGCATATTCTGTGAACTCTTCCCTGCCAACTAATTTGATGAATCAATTAATAAGAATATTTGATTATTCAGTTTCCTGCTTCAAATTGCATCATTTTTCAGGTCTTAAAATCTAATTTTGTGCTCGTTCAAAGCTTTCGGGGGATTAAATGATGATTCGTGTCTCTGTTCGCATAACTCACCAACCAATTAGTCTTGATATTATGAATCTCAGTTGCATCGAAACACTTTCATTATCCCTCGCCGAGATTTCAATCTAAGTTGCCCTGATTACGTTTAGTATATTATGAGCGAGTCAGTTGATTATGTTATCTTTTGGAAGAACTTTAATTTCCTCCTGCTCCAGTAGATTGCGTTGATAAGTTTAACTGTGATAATATGTAACTATTAGTCAGTAAATTAATATTTTTCAGGATGGCCAAAGTGCATCAGAAAGCCCACAAGCATTAAATTCAGTAGTCATGAACATAAAAAGAAATGAGCTTATACTAAATGGAAAACCTAGGAAATTAATTGAATTTCCAAACAATAGACAACCAATTAGCTTTAACTTCCAATGTAGCTCGAATGACTACGCCAAATCATTACGGCAGCAAATTAGAATTTGCTCTTAAGAGGAAAACCGATTCAGGAGTGAATGAAGCCCGTGTGTTAAAGTATAAATCTCCATTCATGCTATCGCCCCTATCCCATTCCGCTCGACTATTCCAAATTCATTTCATTTCACAGGGTTGTATTGGCCGATTATGAATGAGGGTGTATGAGCTCTAAACCCTGAAGAAGTAGCAACATGGAGGAATAGATTCCAATGGCCTGCTGGAGTGTAGCACCACATGTAAACAAAATCCGTGGAAGTGCGTTCTGATTTGCGTGCAAACATTAAACCACACAGAGCTGAAAATATGGTCATTGAATTTTTCCAGTAAATGAGCAAAAATATACAGAAAATTATTTCGCGTGCGGAACGATTCGTAGTAAGGCCGATGAATTCAATATTTTCATATTCTTTGCCGATTCCTCAGCCATCCGCCATGCCATTTTCCCCCGGCTTATCTCCTTCATCACGATCTGAGGGATAAATATTTCTTCATTCATGATAGATTACCCGTGTCAGGAGGGTAAAATACTTTCAGAAGCAAAAAATCGGATCATTATCCGGAATCATGGTAATAAATGCACACACTTTGTACGACACTGCCCACTGTGAACAAATTTCCATTTAATGAGCTATAATTTCAATCTGGTTATTTAGCGTCAATACTTCGATAGCGTAGATTTACGCTCAAGGAAAGAACAAATTTGGGATTGAAATATAAACAACCTGTTCATCTAACGCGTTGTTATATGTTGACATAGACCGCTCCGGCGCCCTGAGCAACAGGTCGAGCCGAAGGCTACGAATGGGTCGTCATCGGATTCATTTCGAGTTTTATGCTCCAATAAACATAACGGTATTCACTTTTTTACCAGCTGATGTACTTGCTTGAAGTAGCAGAAAACTTTTCGAAAAAAGTTTTCGCATTCGGGGAAAATAAGGATAAATACACGGAGCGAATTACAAAAGTGAGACTCCATTACTCGTTCAAACAAAAAAATTAGTCTGTTTAATGAAATAGCCGCTTCCAATTTTTACTTACAGTCAATGCTCTTTTTATAAAATGAATTTCAATTAATGAGAGTCCAATGTAGCGGTAAAAAAGGCTGAATTCCACATGTTTGCTTGTGCCATTTTTAAATATTACTTTAACTGACGACAGCCCTTATCTATTAATGCAACAATAGAGGGCCATTGCACGTCAATTCGAACATCGAGTTGCCCTTGACCTCACCGAGTTTGACCAAATTTTCAGATTGAATTCCGTTTTACTCCATTGTTGGCCATGTGCATCATGTGCCATGGCCATGGCCATGATGGCATGTTTTGTAAAATTCGCATCCGTGGTAACGAAATATGAAATATTGAGGTTCTCGAATATTTATATTTGATCTATCTAAAATATCTCCAAAATTATCATACCCAGGATAAGGAAAACAAAATTGTTTGAAAGAAAAAAGTACAGCACACAAATTTATAACAAAAAAATTGAAATAGTGTCCAAACTATTACATTGATCTTAATTTTGAAAACTTCAAGCTCATTTTTCGCAAAACACGTATTCCCTACACGTACCATATCATGTTTCGATTTTGCTCATTCACAAATAGAGTATCATACTATTATATTTCGACAATTATAGTTTTATAATCTCCCTAATTCAGGCCATTTCAGCCAATTGCTGCGCTATTTTTTTCAAATTAATGCATTTCCCGGTGTCATATGCTAATTATTCCAAAACTGGTGGTCTTGGTGCCCATATTAAATTTCTATTCAATTCTCAGAGAATACTTTCTCCTTATGAACAGTTTTTTGCGGATATTGCATTCAAAAGAGATAAAAATATTTTTCTCTATGTTTCACCCATTCTTAGATTTCACGCCATTTAGTTTCAAGTTCTGATTGAGAAAAAAAAGCTTAGAAAGAAAGGCTTTCATGTTTCTTCTCTAACCGAATAGAATTTGTAAGTGAATAAGATCACATAAAATATATTTTTCAGGGGATGAACCTTCATTTTAGGCATGGCCGATAAACTTACCTTGATTTTATCATATATATATTATATAGTATGACTTCTACTATCGAATGATGTAAAAATGTTTCTATGTCATTGATCATTTAACGAAGACATATTGGCATAAAAATGATGAATTTTAACGCTGTCCTACATTGCCTTAATGGTAGTGCGATGGCACCCTTCACATAACTTTATAAATCTCAATTTCCAGCCGAATAATATTGTTCAAATCTTGTATAACATGCACTAAATATTGAGACACCTAATATATATTTTCAGCTGAGATCATCGATAATATAACACGATTGCGTAGGTTTAAATAACAGACTTCCGGTTTTCGTCGAAGCTCATGGATGACATATTGTGGTGAATGTGGCAACGTTGCCAAGAAAAGCTTCTGCTGTTCATCTTGTTTACCAAATCTATTTTTCAGTACATATCATAATTTTCCATTTACTGTACATTTTCAAATGTTTTAAACCTGAAGATTGTTATTTCCATACCTCAGTTTGTTTAATAATCATTGCGTCAAACCCTACCAAAATAGCTATGGAGGCTGAAATCAGTATAATTATTGGTTTTTGTGACGCGGTAAAATCTTTGATTTAACGCTGTGTCCTTTAAGATTTTACCCGTAGAATTCATCATTGGTCCTTCAATCCTAGAATTGGTTGACTGCAGCCCTCCACCCTTCTCTATCTAATACTAGTTCCCTTATCTCCTGGTATATTTCCCTATGTACAGTCTTCTTTATATCGTCCATGAACTTATTCCTGAGTCTTCCTCTGGGGACTTTTCCCTCTATTTTGTCTTCAACTATGTTTTTCACAAACTCATTGTGTCTCATGGTGTGTCCAATTCATCTGGTTCTTCTTTTCAGTATGGTGTTCCATATGGTGTTTTTCCTCTCCTACTCTTCTATACATTTCATCATTTCTTATTTTGTCCGTCCATTTTATCTTCAGCATCATTTCATTTTCATTTCCCCGTAGGAGTTGCAGTTCATGATTGACATCACACTGTGAAGTAAATATTCTAGGTCATCGTCTCCTTTTCTTCCCCAACACTTTTCCTTTAATTATGTTCTTAATGAACTCGTTACGTCTTACTAAGCGACCAACAAGTTTATCCTGGAGTGAATTTCTTGGAGAAGCGTTCTTTTTTCACCTACTTCTTTCAAGACTTGCTCATTTGTTTTCCTCGTGACCCAACTTGTTTTAGCCATTCTATGAAAAATGGGGAAATGAAAAAAAAACAGCCTTAGAAAGAGACGATTGGCTATAAAGACAGCGACAGGGCCTAGCCTTTTGAGAGACGACGACATCATTCTCCAGCAGCAGATTTCAAAGGCTTCTATTCTTTTCTGGTCAGCTGAAAGATTATTTAGATGAAGTATAAAAAATATCAAAGGCAACACTAAGCTTAAATATACTCTTTCCACCAGATTTTTTACATCTTAAGAAAACGGTATTTCGAAGCGCAGGTTCCTCCTTAAAAGTAATGATGATGAAGCCCATACAACCGTTAGTGAGTGGCAGGAAAGTTTTCCTCGGTCTTCCGCCAGATCAGGATTTTGATGCTGAGCGACGTACTAATGTCCAAATCGAGAATCATACTTGGGGCCGTCGTTGGTAGGTTAGTAACCTTCAGAGATCTCGGACCATTGAAGTAATTTCTACGCTTTAGAATAGCTGAGTAGGTAGAACAGGAAAATTTGAGCTCTTGAGGGGGAGTGGAGAGGAATTCGGAGTCAATAGTTCCCAAAATACGTAACGGACGACGCAAAAATATCCTCATTGTTCCGTCCCTTCCAACGGACGGAGTGTGCTTGCCATGTGACACACACACTACGGAAAAAATCTCCGCCACCTTCGATATTCAAACGCGATTCCGATTAGGAACCGAGCTAATACTCTTGCCACTATACTAAATCGATGATCAACTAAATTATTAACCTAAAATTTGAAAAATATTGGCATCTTTTGGTTCAAAAATTATATATTGTGAAATATCATACGCGTTACTAATTACTGGGCGTCAAAAAAAGTACTATTTATATCAAAGCAGCCAAATGAACATGGTTTTTAACCCAATGGGGCACACGAGACGTTTAATAACTCTTAAAAAAACTTGGGAATGCATGCTTCAAAAAAATCAAGGAAAGAGGTGTTATCAAAGAGGAAGGAAGGGGGCAGTTGTAACAGGGTTCGATGAAGTGGCCGATAAGGCAAATGGAATATGTGTAAAGGACCCATGGAATGCTGTTGATTGTTACTCGTAGGTAAGAAGTGAGTGGAAAAAGACAATAAAAATAAAACAATATAAACTTTAAATGTCATATAAATGGGCGGAAACCATTCCGATTTCAAAAGCTAACTATTAATGAATTACAACTGCGAAACTCACCATTGATGAATATATGTTTGAAATCCATCCGAACCTAACTTAACTATCAGAATGCCAATGATCCATTCGTAAGTTACATACCTTAGAGACTAAGTATGCATTTTACTATTATTATTGCGATAATCTACCAGTTTAGGCAGGTTTAAAAGGATTTTGGGAGGACCCTTTAGATTTATACAGGCGCAGTCCCCTATCCCAATACATGACTTATTTCATCACCATCATACACCTCTCTTCACCCCATCATTACAGCCAGTTCTCTCTCTTTCCATTTCTTGGTTAAATCCTCTCATTTTATACAACCGTCAGCATCCCTGCGTCTCGCATTTCCTCTTCCAACCACCTACTCTGCTTTGCCCTAATACCCCGGAGTAATTTTCTCTCCCTCCCTACCATACCAAGCTCTTCCTCGTTCGTTATTCCTTTTTGTACACTGCAATCTCTCCATCTTCCTCCGCATCCATAACTGGAACGCCTCTAGCTTATCACCATTTCTCATAATCCCCGTCTTTTCCAAGTAAAACGCTACACACAATATTAAACTCCCATCTTGTTCCTTTTTCCTATCATTGCCTTAAGTTCCTGTCATCAGTTTCTCCTATTGCATATCGCGTCCGTCGCCAGTGGGAGTTTTAAATATGCTAAAATGTGACGAATAAAAACATATAGAGTCTGTTAAGCGAGCCCAAACTTCCTCGCGCTCTCAAATATTGGGCCTGGGTTAACTGAAACATTCCCAACGAATACCTTTCCGGGATACTGCTATCCGGCAAAGCCAGTGTGCCACAGCGCAGAAGAAATTAACCCTGCAAAGGGCCGTACAGAGGATGGAAACGAATTACGTGTGGCTTGATGATCAAAACCACTCAGGATATTTGAAAAGCATTCGGGCACCTCATCCACTCTCGATACTCGTGTTTCAGCACTTCACTTCGTGACGCCCGAAACGATTTTCCAGCAACCACTTGATGGATATCTCATTGCAGTGGAGCCGCGGTAAAGCACTCAAAGCGTTCTCCGGGTAAATACGGTGAATGGAGATGAGCGAGCGAGTCCTTTGAAGAGGATTGCCACTGTACTCGCATAAGAGACGACTTTCATTTTCGAAAAAAATTCTATCCTTGCTACAAGGGCCGATTGAAACGCATCGTAATGTTTGCATTTCATAAATCATTAAATCACAATCAAGTAATTATCAATAAAGTTCTACCGATTAGGGAAAGTTTTATGTATCGTTTCTACTCCAATTTTCCATCTTCAAGTAAGTATCTTTTCTCACCATGCTTGTTGCACTCTTCAACTCTGCGCACTCCATACATATTTAACCCCTAAAAGCCCTTCTCGACGTAAAAAAAGATGAATTTTTTAAATCAACTGATTCTGGCTTGTAATTTCGTAAATATTAGGTGATATTTATGAATGAATAATACGATAACTTCATATGTTAAGGTATAATCAACACAAGAAAGAATATAATCTAAGGGTCCACTCCCCAAGAGTAGGTTGTTACAGTTATTAGCAGTTGTGTGTGTAGGGGGTCAGGTTTTGCTGGTTGAAAAAAAGACCCAAGTGGACTGTATGAAGAGGTTTTAATAGGTGGGTTCAAATCGCTGGATTCCATACACAAGCAGGCTGTACAAACAATCTCTCACTCAGAGTGCTGGAGAGAGATGTGACAGAATACGGGGGCCCTCGGCCCGCCGGTAGGCTGACTGCTGGATATCTTCGCCGCTGCGGGCGTTGGTTGACTTCTGCCTGCGCACACCGCGCTTAGAATGCCGTACGAAGTCTGCTACCGAGAGCACTGAAACACGAGTGATTTTACCGCTAGGGGTTAACCAGATGTACTGATGTTTTGTTCCGCGGCCCTTTATATACGGTTGGCCGGGCCCAGGGGAAGGGGGATTGCATCATCCTTCCAAGAGGGGAGAGGGTCCCTCCCCTCTTCTAGAATGTTCTACTGCGTAGTTCCAGAGGATATGACGCTCTCTTAAAGTGACCACTCGGCACCCCTATTTTCGAAGCTACCATACCTTACGTCACACAGGGGAAAATCTCCTCATACGAACCCTTAGCCTGAACAGTGTGTTATCGTTGTTTTCTATTGTTAAGTGTTGATTTTCATAGAAAATACTCAGTTTTCGAGTAAGCCCTTTAAAAATGACCCACAAGCGTTTGAACGCATAGTGCAAAAAAACAAAAACAATATATGCTACGTTATAGCATCATTCAGGTCGTGGCATGCTTCCAATTGGTAACAGTAATCGAAACGCATCTATTACATAATGTAGCTATTTCTAAACAAGGATTTCATATTTATCGATCATTTCAAACCCCATTCACTGATATATATTATGCTGCGAAAATATATTATGGTTCTGCTGACCAAATATCTCTAAAAAAAACGGAAGATTGGCTCAACAACTGGTATTGGGATGGATATTTCGAAGTAGAACTAAATGGGTTGTATCCACTATTTAAACGCAAACATTACAGTAACCGCGCCTATCCTCACATCTATTGTGTTCTCAATAAAAATGATATCACTGTCTTCAGACTATAGGATGAGAAACATGAATATTAATTATTTTATCAAGTTATTATCCGTAAATATTTTTCCCAATCCCGTGAGCCGTGTCGTAGAAATATGTAATTAGTCGAATAATGCAATGGAGTAACTTGCCACATGTATAAAAACCGCGAGACATCTATTTTTAAATAAAGGCGAGTTCGCCTCCTTGACAAACATTTCACATCATTATTATCGTTCCTCGACTTGCTCAAACCTGCACTAACACATTTTCCTTGTTCAATTTTTTATTCGCTAAAGGTTCCGAGGAAAAATTTACTGCTACAGAAAATTTTCGAGCATAAATTTTAGTCAGCGGCATTGCAATCTCATAGCTAGCACTGATATGTGAGCTTTTTGTCCGTATTTTTCAATATTCTTTAATCACTGACGACGAACAAATACCCTGGATTATAGATCGCAAGAGCATCGGTTAACCCTTCAAAACCCTAATTGTGCCTACCGCAGAGCCATTATCAATAAATCTCTACCGATTGTGGAAAGTTTTATGGATCTTCCTACTCTAATTTTCCATCTTAAAAAATATCTTTTCCCACAATACTTATCGCACTCTTCAACTCTGTGTTCTCCATAAATATTGATATTTTCACATTTAGCTTTCACCATCCTGTAACGCTTTTGCTATTCTCTCCCTAATACCATTATTGAGATTTCCATCTCCAACACACTTTGAAAGAAATGGCTCTTGCAAAAGATGATGGCAGACGGGTGTGCAGAATCTTTTTCCAGAAGGAGAAAGTTAAGACTAGTATGAGGTGCAGTGGGAAGGGATCGAAGATGAGGAGTTAGAGGAATAATTGTACCTTTTTAGGTCGTTTTTGACTCATAACCGTATAAGTAGGCATATTGCACGCTGGGAAATTAAAAGCAAACGAAGGCACACGTCTTTCACCCGTTTTTCGGCTGCAATGTCGGCAGGGCAAAGTCGTATTTTGTGAAATTGGAGATGGCAGATACGAAATTCACCCCGGTGAAGTTTTCACCACTCCACACATAGGTTTTAACACGACGTAATAAGCAAAATGTACTAAGCATTACTGAAGGAGCAATTTCGACTAATTGAGACGCCTGTTAAAGTTACTTTCCCGGTGCCGTGTTCCATTTAGTCGCTCATTAGAATGGTTTGAGGTCACGAGAACACTTCCTAGAGCTCCGAGGCATAATCTGGACCGTATCTTGACGATTCACGCCGTGGAAGACTCATCTGGCAGACTACGCTAAGCGCAATATTGTTTAAGCTCAAATAACAAGGACAATCAATAAAAAATTAATATGATCATCGTACTACTAGTTATTAGTCGAGTTCGTACAAGTTTTTGATCGAGATTCAACGATTAAAAATAATGATTTTATCAACACTAATGAACGTTTGTCGTACGATGGCGAGGAAAAATGACAAAAACTACATCCAAATCTACATATATATTATACCCTGTAAGCCGCCTCAAAAGGTGCATTACAGGGGATGAGTTATCACCCACGCGCATTAAATTATATCCCATAAAAGATAATGTAACCACGAAAGTTGATGAATCACCAGAAACTTGCAAATACTTGTCAGGAGGCAAAATTTCATAAAGATTTGGTAAACTAAAGGAATAATACCAATTTTACAGAGACTGTTGGCATTAGTATTTTTTGCAACTGTATATACCTACATAAATAAAAGAGTTTTACAGGAAATATGAAAAATACGCTGTTGGTACCACTAATTAGTGAAGAGTACAAGCATTAGGAAGAGAATCAAATGGTTAGCTACTCTGCCTGTCGACAAATGTAATTGAAAGACTCACATGCAGCTGTTTTCTCAGGTGCATATGTAGGGAATAGTAAAATTTTGTCTGGGAAAAAAAGCTCGATTGGATTGGATTTTGAGGAGGCGACCGACAGCTAAGGTCAATTGCGTCATAGGGGACAGGTTAGGGAGGTAAGGAGAATAGAAACCTGGCGTCGGCATTAGACTGCTCTTAACGAAAGGCGCCAAGGGGACCACGGTTAAACGTCTCATCCGACAGACGGAGTACTGTACTTGAAGTGCCCTCCACAAGACATACAAGTAGAGATCGGGTTTCCTCTGTAAAATATCCTCCTCTGCTGAGATTTGAACTCTGGCCTAAGCGCAATATTATAGCGCGTATAGTTAGCCAGTACTCTAGCCAGGGAAAATAAGCTCGACTTCGTCATAAGGTGATATCATGACGAAGCGAATTAAGGGGTCCTCGGGGCCATTTTCCAACCGGTGGTTCTCCTAATTGAAGTGTTGAACTTTGAGAACATACTTCAATGAGAAGTCTATACTATACACAGAAAAATACGTTTTCAGACTGAAGGAGTTTTCACCACCATGGTGCATTCAAAATTTGATATTGCATTTAAAATTTTATATTGCATTGAAACTGAAGGAGTTTTCACCACCATGGTGGTGAAAACTCCTTCAGTTTAAATGCAATTAGGTTTTTAAAAACTCTGTACACCATTCAGCGCTCAAAAATCGGTAGTAGTTTTTTATTTATTTTAAACTAATCATATCGAAAAGAATATTGCAAACACTTCCAAAAAAATAGACCATTCGCAATAGAGTAGTTTTGAACAATGCGGGTGGAGGGTGATACGAAAAACCATCTAACATATGCGTAATGCATTGGTCCATCACCGTTGAATTCGGCCATTTCTAGAGATTTTAGGTTTCGTAGAATTAGAGTGCATACTTGAGGGGTTGAGTGTGACACCGCTCGGAATAATTTCGAGTATGCAACTAAAGGGTTACGCGGTACAACGAACGGGTAGAGATTTTGGCGAGTTTTACCGTGCGCGAACTTTTTTATTTATTTATATTTAAACTTAGGCGTCTTGATATATTGTGTACTGTTCCGCTAATCCACATCTACATACTACCCTCCGAGCTGCCGCATTTGCGTGTGGCAGGGGTGTTAGGACGCCAGCCGTTTAAAGATATAAGATTTTTGGGAGGTGAAATGATGAGTGTATTATGGGAGTGGGTTTAGTGGATTTCAGTTTTTATTTTGGTCGCTTATTGTGCGCAGAGAGAACGAGATTTTGTTCCTATCTGTTCGGTGATGTATCTCTCATATTTTATCGCTTCTGTCAGACCTATAGATGAAGTGAAGCGTCATGATAATATTTTGTGAGTCGCTCTGTAACACACCAGGGGTCTTATTCAGCAAGGAATCGACGCGGTTGAACCTCGGTAAATCCGTGGATGTGACGTCGAATTCCCCGACAAATCTCAACTTTCGAATGCTCCCCTTTGAATTTCACGTGGCTCTGACGTCAAAATTTTGTCACTGTCGAGACTCGGAAATTCCGAGGGTATACAGAATAGACCCCCAGTTCTGAAATTCTCAAGCAAGCTAAGCCTAGCATTCGCAGTGACAAACTTCTTCTAATCTAGTATTCGCGATATTAAACTCCTTCAACAATGTTTCCTAGAGAAAAGCTCGATCGGGAGGGCTGCGTGAGATTTTTACGAGTCTTTTGAATGCATCAAAATCGCAAACTCTTCGTTATTGTATCACGTGACTCGTGTAGTTATGATCTCGGAATCATTCCGAGTGATTGCAAACACAGTCCCCTTGGCCGGAGGCGGATTGTCAAGAGATACCGAGACTACGCTCTCCGCGGGGCGAAAATGCCCGCAATTATTTCTGTTTGGACCTGCGGCCGGGAAAGTCCAAGGGGTATACTGTTCCATTATCTGGGGCCTTATTCAGCAAGGAATCGACACGGTTGAATTTCGGTAAATCAGCGAATGTGACATCAAATTCCCCGGCAAATCTCGACTTTTGAATGCTCCCTTTTGCATTTTACATGGCTTTATCGTCAAAATTTCCTCCCTGTCGAGATCGAAAATCGGAGCATATAAGATGCTGGATTTAGCATTCTATTGCAGATAATAAGTGGCTTTAAACAAGGAGGTGAAATATAATTGTCGTTGTTTCATATTAAAACTGATGAAGAGATACATTGAGCAATGAGACTGTAATACTTGCTTTAGAGATAGGTGACAGACAATGGTTTAGTAATTATTTTAAAGGCTGGTGGTAACAGACAACTCGCCGAACCACGAGTTCGGATGATGAGTTTTGCTTTTAGAGAGGTTCATAGAGTAGTTAATGTGATTGAGAGATTGATAGCGATTTCTAACAACGTAATGATAAAAAATTGCTTTACCAATCAAATAAGCAGTACAATCGCTGAATGTGACGCAAATGTATTCCTGTATGCTTTATCTAAACTGAGAACTTAGTGAAAACAATCAAGGAATTCTTAACCACAAGGCTCTTGGAGTACTCGTTCTAATGTACATTTACGTCTTAACTTTAAGCCTGAAATGCTGGATACTATTTTAAAATATGAACTCTAAAAGTACCGAATATTTATCTCCAGTACCTTTATCTCATGCTTTCAATGCTGTTGATTATGGGGTCATCTTAACTGCATGGTTTCATGGCCATGGCTCTTGTTGGCATATGTGGGCAACAATTTTGATGCAAGGAGCTTTAAAAAATATCCGTAATTGTGTTAATTAATCAATACGCCGGTTGTTGAAGTATGAGGACAATCGAATGAATATATGAGCCAGAACAGGATAACGGGGAAGGCGTTCACTGACTGTGGGAGAAGGGAGTGGGATATGGAAAGTTTGCGTGGACAAATTAGGGGAAAGTGACGGAAGGTGATTCACGTTTGAGACTGGCATTATTCCACTCCCAAACCCTATTCCTTATCAATATATATGAGAGCGGATCACCATTAAAATACGTACCTTGAAAATGGCACAATATGCCGAAACCTGGATCGGCAAGAGAGAATTAAGAGAGGAATCAGACTAAGTCATCTTTTCCGCTATGAGGAACATTAAGGACTTCCACAGAGTAACACCGGCATTAGTGAATTATTTCCAGATTTACATCTACATTTACATACTAGCAATTATACCCGAAATGCCCGCAATTATTTCCGTTTGGACCTTCGGCCGGTAAAGTCGACAGGAGATACTGTTCTATTATCTGGGGCTTTTTCAGCAAGGAAAAGACACGGTCGAACTTCGGTAAATCAGCGAATGTGAAATCAAATTCCCCGACAAATCTCGGCTTTTGAACGCTCCCCCTTGCATTTTACGTGGCTTTGTCGTCAAAATTTCGTCCCTGTCGACACTCGGAAAATCTGAGGACGTTCAGAATAGACCCTTTAGAATTGTTTGCGATGCGGAAACCAAATCGAGTCGTTCGTTTCGGCCCGGGCCCGCCTCAAACTTCTCGGTCGCTTCAAAAATGCGTCTTCGCCGTTCAATGTTTGCGAATGCATCACCACGTGAAAATCCGTCTCGTTAAGCTCGGGAGTGGAGTTGCCACTCGGGGGAGCTAGGACGAAGTTATTCGTGCGTGCGTGCGAGCGGCAACCTTGGTGCGATGCGATGGAGAGATTAAGTGGGAGAAGGGAAGCGGCTGTCGCCATCCCTCCCCACGACTATCAAAGAGGTAGCACCTCCATCGGTGCTTACTCAAATTTCACCCCGTGGTATTAGATGTCCGAATTTTCTCTTTCGCTGGACACAAATATTTATACCAAACCTTGTGTCAACAATTAAGGAGACCTGCCCCGTTAGTGTGAAAAACCATTTGACAGAATGGACAAAAGTGGGGTTCATGCGTATAAAAATGCAGTGAGTGTAAAGATCTATATGGGACAGGCGAGAAGAAGTTTCAGTGGAAGGAGATATATAAGTCATAAGTGCTTTTTAAAAATTAAATTAAATTAACGTAACTTTGGTAAACATTTCGTGAGTAGCAATCGTAAGAGAAACCTCAAGAAACCCCTGGAGACTCTAAGGCTAACCGCTAGACTTAGGCCGTGTTCCAATCCGTAGGGTACACCCTATGCACTTACGCCCTTATGCCCTATCCTGCACTTCACGCACTTTTCTGCTCTTAAGGTAGCCAGCGCCAATGTCTCCCAGTGTCCAATGTTGGAACTATATCAGAACCGCATCGCCCCCTAAAATTGGTCTGTGTATTTCTTCCGCAGGCCGATGAATTGTATTATCCTTTCGTCTATCCCTAGTTTATCAGAAGAACATCCATTAGTCACTCAGAATTGTAATTTATCGCAAGACATCGCATTGGAAATTCGCAATATTCACGAATGGGAAATTCTTAGGGCGCAAAAGGGCGCATTGTCATACACTTACCTTCTAGGTGCATTAGCGCCCTAGCCATGATACGATCTAACGCATTGGATACGACGTCACATCCGGAAAATGACAGTCGAAAAGAGCACATAAGGGTGCGAAGTGTGCATAATATCGGATTGGAACACGGCCTTAGCTTGCTTGAGAAATTCAGATCTTGTGTGTTTCAGAGCGAAACGGAGTATCTTATCATTACCCTCACTACATCTCTAGATCCGACAGAGGCGGTAAAATAAAAAAGATACGTTTACGCACCGATATGTACAAAAACTCGTTCTTTCCGCGCACAATAAGCGACCACAATAAACGCTGATCTCCACTAAATACTCTCCCATAATACACGTCACCATTTCACTTCCCAAAACCTTATCCCTAACATCTTTACACGGCTTGTGTACTAACACCCCCTGCCACACTCCCATGTGACGGCTCGCAGGATAGTATGTAAATGTAGATGTAAATCTGGAAATAATTCACTAATGCGGGCGTTACTCGGTGGAAGTCCTTAATGTTCCTCATAGCGGAAAAGACGACTTGGTCTGATTCCTCTCTTAATTCTCATAATATATTCGTACATTATATATCATTCTCACCCTATTTTGTCAATCATCAATGCTTTTTCCATATTATCTAATGCTCATGTATTTACTCTTCCATGTATTCAGTCATTTTTTTCCTGCATGCATGGGTAGTTTTAGAGTGCAGAAAATGCGCACATGTAAAATGTACTCGACAAAATAGCATTCTGAAACTTATTACATTTTTGACAGTATTTCTCTTATATTTTCTCATGAACTGTTAATTATTAAATATCATACCCTTTTTACAAGTGAGGTCTTGATGATCTTGGTTGTACCACACTTTTCTGGATGAATATCTGGGATGAAAATATTTAAGTGGTTACAATTTTCGAGATAATTGCTGGGTATTCTAATCGCTTTCTTACTTTTTTACCTATAATATTCTTTATATATGCTATCCCTAAGAATGTTTGGGAAATCGAAAAAAGGGGTACTGGATAGTATATTGTCGCTCTGGAATACAGCAGTGCGCGCTAATACAATCAAGATACTTTAAACCATTGGAATGTGTATTTTGGGTGGTAAATTGAGGGTCTTGGAGCATCAATAATTCAAAAATTCGTTTCCTTTACAAAAACCGAAGAAATGCATGAACAAATAAATATCCTACGTGAAGTGAATCTAATTGCTGGAATAGGGTAAAGGAGCTGTTAGCAAGGCATCCTTGAGTAACTGAAATAATATATCTTGAAAGAAAATGGAAGGTTGTAAATTGTTAAAAATAGCTAGCTTAAAAAATCTTTAAACTTCTCGGTTTTTTATTGTCCCAGAGCAGCAATTCCAAACCTATGTATGTGTTTCGCGTCCAAGAGGAATGTGAGAAAGGTCAAATGACAGCGGAAATTTGAAAAGGATATTTACATGTTGCGTTGGACCCGGTTGTTTGGGGTAAAATCTAAGGATTTACACTGTCTAAAGGTACATATGACAAAAGGTGTTAAGCACCTCACTTCTTGAGTTCGATTTTAATGTACGTAAATGCCGTTCTCATTCCGGGTAGGCACGCTCAAAAAAATGTTTATACTCCAGTAATAGGCAAGTGAACCTGACTTAACTTTGATGATATCCTCCGTACCTTCCCACTGGTTTATCGCAGGGAACACACATACAAAACATATGCGGCACAGCATTGAAGAAACAAAGTTTCGTTAAGCGTATAATAGGAAGGTCCTCAGATGAAAAAGTAAAAGAAAGATGCTACTTCGCTCTCGTTTGGCCACACCTCGCAAACGTCACGTGCATTTGGAACCCTGATCATAAAGATTTAACCAAAAAAATAAATAATACGCAAAGAAAGGCTGCACGCTTTGTAAAAAACTGCTACGAGCAAACATATAGTGTTTCATAACTTTTAGAGAGGTTAAGTTGGGAGCCCCTGGAGACTCTGAGGCTACACGATAAGCTTAGTTTGCTTGAGAAATTTAGAACTGGTGTGTTTCAGAACAACACACAGAATATATGCATGACGCCTCACTACATCTCTTGGTCTGGCAGAAGCGATAAAATAAGAGGAATACATTGTCGAACAGATAGATACAAAAACTCGTTCTTTCCGCGCCCAAAAAGCAACCACAATAAAAAATGAGCTCCACTAAATACACTCCCATAATACACGTCACTATTTCACCCCCCCAAAGCCTTACCCTTACATCTTTTACCGGGGGTATTACCCTTATATCTTCCACAGGGGGTATTAGGACACCACGCCCATGCTACGGCTCGCAGGGTAGTATGTAGATTTAGATCCCTTTACATCCATTTTGCCTCAATTACACTCATATATCGCCTCATAAAAGCCCTTCTGTTATTAAGACTCGTAATATCCCTACTTTTATGACTATCTTCCTCCTCGTTTAATTTCCCTCGACTCTCAATCGACCCATTCTTCTCGGGTCATTCAATCCTTCGTAACAATGTTGTTTCTTTGTTCGTCTATTATCCATTTTCTCTATATGAAAAAGTTAATTAAGCTTTCCTCTTACGTCATGTCCGTTACCGGAGCATGCATTCCACATTTTTCCATTATATACTAATTTCTAACTCGAATGTTATTATTTGAGTAGAACTTGAGTAAAATAAAGAAGCATGTTTTGCAAATGAAATGAAAATTTGAAAGAGTTTGTTTTCAATTCTTCAAATAGCTGTCGATACTGCTCTGCCTCGCACTCAAACGATAACATTCTGCTAATAGATCAACTCTTTCACTGTGATGTCAGCCAACCTTCAAGTACATTGCGAGGCTATTGATTCAACCCGGATAATTTGACGATCGTAAGAATCCAATCGCGCACCACTATAAATTTACTTCTCATTCAATCCACACGGCCGCAAGACATGCCATGGCACGTCATTGTAGGTGATATGTATTGCGGCTACGTCGTAATGGAACGAGATAGACGTCAGGCCACGGTGAGCGACGCAACCACTCCCCCCTTCGTTTTTATCCATGAAACGAAAAGCAGGGACGTGCACCACGCAATAAACGCCTCAGTAATATCGCATATCGACGGCGGCGGCAGCGTCGACACATGATAAGCCTCGGTAGATGGAGGGGGAGGAAAGGGATCCAATCTCAGCGGGGACGGAGGATGAATGGAGGGGGGTGTCTGCAAAGGATTGGATGGAGCCAATTTGCCACCACCCCTCACCACCACTACCGCCCACCCCTAACACACGATCCGTGTCCCACTTTCCCATATCCCTCCTTTGCGGAAGCACCACCCGCCAATCGCCGTTTGCTCTAATCCTCGCAACCCTAATGTGAAATAACGCTTTGACTATCCCCCTTGGCAACCATTATCCCCTTTACGGAACGCCGCGCGTCCGTCTATCCTAGACTGACGACTAGGGTCGGCTTACTAATCCGCTAATCCTTCCCTATCCCTCTCTCTTGCAATATGGCGACCTTGTGACTTAAACCCAGAACCCATTCAAGGTCCACGTCGAGGTCCTTCAAAAAAAAAGAAACAAAGGCCGTACTTCGTCCCTTTCCTTCCCAAATGCATGTTTTCTCACTTCCCGTTGCTTGAGTCGTTGACACCATAAGTGACAAAAGTCATTTTTTGCCATATTTTACCAGTGCGCGTAGAGGTATTCTGAAATCAATCCTTTCAGGCCTAATATTGTGGAAGTCCATTATTGAGTAAATAATAACAATACCCACTATGTTTCAATCCACAGAGTTTTTTATTACAACAATTAGTCTCAACGCTACTGCGTCATCTTCTTGCTTGTACCTGAAGACGACACAGTTGCCGTAAAAACTAGTTGTGCCAATAAAAAACTCTATGGATTGCAACATAGTTGGTATTGTCATTATTTATTCAGAGGTATTCTTTTATTTTTATTATATTGTGCAATATTCGAGTGCAAGTCTAACTGTAAAGTGCTCTCACTAGGAAGTAAATCTTGAGGTTTCGTTTTTGATTATTTCACTCAAGGCCCCACTATCGGGAAAGTGACTTTTTTACAGACCCCTGTGTAAGTCTCAATAAAGCGTATTGTGCCTCTTTAACCCTTAAATCAAACTGAATATACCCATCTAATCCCACGTATTGATTTTATAGATTATTTTATTCAGCTGATTCCCGCATTTTTGGTCGAAAGAGCCATGAAGTTCCTTTGACACCTGTTTCAGTATTTGAAAATATACTGAATTCATTTGAGCAGTTCGAGTTAGAATGTAGAAGATCGCATTTAAGGGTTTAAAAAATTGTTTATTAAAAGATAATTTTTCGCGAAATCTCATAGTCAATACAGAGCCCAAGGAAATAAGCTCCTATGCCTGGCTGGATTTCGGTCACGTACGCGACCATGACAAGTAGTAAATTTATCTTGTCGATATTACACTCGAAAACACGTATTTATTGGATCATAGCTAGAATTTAAATTAAGGACAGCTTTTTATCAAAACCAGTGGTAAAACTGTCAAAAAGGCTAATGTTTCAGAAGTCTAAAGCCGCGCCTTTTACTATTGTTGCCAATCAATTCCTCTTTTTATTTATTAACTATGTATTGTGAAACGCGTTTAAGCCAATTTTAAAGTTATAGAGTGGAGTTTTACTGTAGTTTCTTCCTCTCAAAACGCAATAATCTGAATTATTTAGTGTAGATTTGTCTTTTTCTAAGAATCGCAATTTAAATTTGCTGTGGCCCTGCATCACATTGAATCAGATCTTATGTTCCTACCCCGGAGCACGTGTTTCTTAAGTTTCTTAAACTTATTCTTAAGTGGGATAAAATAGTCTATTCAAACCGGAGACGAATTATTTATAAATGCATATTTACACGCTTCAGCTGGATCCAGGTATCATAGAGGTGCTTATAGTCTATGGAAAATGGCTCCCAAATGTTTTCTAAAAACAATAAACGTCTCATTCGTAATCGGCGGATTGCGACAAAATTATCGACTGCCAATTTGGTAATTGATGACTTGATTGAATTATGGAATGCCATCCAATGCACATCCAATCCTCCCAGACTGCGGACCAGTCTAGGCTTACAAACCACTAACCCTCCCTAACAAAACCTTGTGACCTTCCCAATAGTGGCCTGGTGACGAACAACAGACACTATTTTTGGGGAAGAAACAAATGAAAGAAAATACAAATTACCTCAATGAGCCCGGGGTCCTTTACGCATGTAACTACCACTACATTTTTAACTTGCCTTCCAACAATATCAAAGCGTTTCTTAGCAAAATGACCACAATTCGTGAAACTTCAACCACGCGGCAAAACTTACGGACAGTAGACAAAAATTCTGAGAAAATACCAGCGTTCTTTTGAGCCATTAAAGCAAATGTTCTGATCCTCACAAACATCTGAAATGATCGTTTTAGACGATCATCCCAGCTACACATGCCAGTGCTACCTCCCATTGCTAAAGGATGTACCTCGTAATTCTGGACCTGGCGTAGCTCAGAGTTTCAAATGACAGCTTCTGGACACCTATGTATATAATACTAGAAATTTAGGGGTTTGATATCAAGCTTTCGAATGCAAACCAACTTTTTATTCGAAACGAAGTCTATCTGCCCTTCTTCTTCACCCTTATGACGTGCCATTGCTCCTCTCAAAATTCGAAAGATCATTTGGCGGAATGAAGAATGGTATGGAGTGATATGCAAGGTAGTGGGAAGAAACAAATGGAAGGAGATTTATGTTTCCAAATCTGCCGAGTTGTGCTAACACCATGTTTTGTATGTTCCCTGCTTTACTCTTGTATCATGTTCTCATAGTTACATTATGAATTATTTAAGTAGTTACTTTAGCATTTGTAGTATTTTGATAGTGTGGTGCTTACTGGCGAAAGTAAATTTCTTCACTGTAGTTCATGTTGGTGATAAGTCACCTCCTGCCAAATACACTTGTGGTGACTTGTAGGGTAATAAGTAGATGCAGTCACAATATTCTCCTGTTTGCTGCCCATTCCATCAATTCCTTTGCCAAGCCCTTCTACACAATCCTTCTCCCATCTAACGCTACGCTTCGCGCATGTGCCCGCCACCATGTCTCGCTACCACAATATCACTGGTGACAATTTAGAGGCAATTTGGTGCTTTGGCTGCAATTTGGAGGACAGTTATGTTTGTTCGAATACGATATGGCTCTTGGCTCGCGAGAACAGAATTGAGAGCGTTGGAACATGCCCTGCTGGCGTGGTTTCGTTTTAGAAGCATCACAGCCGTGAGCGAGAGGAAGGAAATAACAGCGGCGAGCAATTTCCGCGCTATTCTGCTCGAGTCCCCGAGAGGACGTTTTGTGCATTCGGAACGGCGACGGTGGATTCAAATAGACTCGGAGGCAGCGGTGGTGACACTATAGCTGTGATATTATTCTCCAGTCGCCTCTGCGCCCTGAAATGATATCGGAGGATGAGGGGACTGCGGATAGGTGGCTAATCCGATCGGCATGCACTGAATGGCATCCTCATAATTCGATAAATGGCCGTACGATGAGTTTCATTTCATTGTTTTGTATTCATTTTCCCGGGGCTCTTCTTCTAGTATGCAGATTGCCCATCTACCCATCGCCTTCACCCTTATGACGTGTCATTGCTCCCCTTAAAATCCAAACAATTATACGGCGGAATTTGGGATCAGAGCTATACGCAGGGTAGTCACAAAATAAAAAAATTTTAAATTATCAAATTTTTCAATTTATTGTATTTTTTTAAAACTTTTGCGTCACAAGTAACCGAGAAAAATGGCCTCCATTGCTGAACTTAAAACAATTATCACTCCGTATGAATAAATGAATAAATTTCAAAATTACTTAGTACTTTTTCACAGTGTTTTATTCTTAGTCTACCGGTTTCGTTGCAAAGGCGACATCATGATGATGATATGCTTTCGTCGCATAGATGACATCAACATAATGTTGCCTATGTAGCGAAACCTGTTGACGAAAAATAAAACATTGTGAAAAAGTACCTACCAAATAATTTTGAAATTTATTCAGAATGGATTTTCAAGAAGTAAAGGCTATCACCCTCGAATTTAATGTCAAGAAATCCCTGTAAATGATCGGATGGAAAGTGTGTACTACAATTTCAGTTACACGGATGTGATTCCCACATTGGGAATAGCTGGATCTTACAGGCTACCGAGAGCGTTAAGTAGAAAGGGGTTATAACACAGAGTGAAATGAGATCATCCCGCCATTCCGGAAAGATTTTCAAAATCGTAGTTAGCGAAACCTCTTTCGGATACTTACCGCTCAGACAATTGTGTCAAATTTACAGTGGAAAAACATTCGCCTGGACTGGAAAAAAACTCACCACTCAGGCTATTTTGTTCCATGAATTTTACATATCGAGAAGAAAGAACCTCAAATGGACGGGAGAGGGCGTTCGGACGTCGGGCAATTTGTGATTTCAAGTTGTGGATCACTTGATGAGATATTTTCATCCTCCAGCTCACCCCTACTGAACCTTCTGAAATTCCCCATTCCTACTCCCTTCTACGACAATACACCCCAACGGGGGTCTACACCCACCCTTCTTCATATCTACCTACTACCCCAGAAGCACATAAAGGGTTAACGCTAAAGGAAAACTCAATGAACTTTTCCGATGACAAAGTTCAGTTTTTGACTTATTCTAATTTATCACGATGAAAAAAATACGTGACTAATGGTTTTATTTTCAAGCAATTTTATGGTATTTATAACGGTTTAAAATTTGTGATGCTCCTAGACGACGTCCGACAACGACATGACTGTGGTGTTTAGGTTGCCTGCATTACAGGCAACCCCCATGTGTAGATTTTTAAATATTTAAATGGATTCCCAACATTTTCTGCCGTAAAGATGATGGTTTTGAGTGTTTAACTATTTAAAAAAACGTCCTTAAGCATTGAACACATTTTAGTCGCGTTCTGAAAAATTATTACGCCTATTTATCTAATATATAAAATTGAAATTCTGTTTGTTTGTCTGAGTGCCATTACCTTCCAAATCGCTGGAACGATTCGAACATAATTTGGTACGTATGTTCTTTAATAACTTGAAGACATAGTAATTTGTGTAAGCTGCTCCTGCTCAGTAGAATGGTTCCCATGGAAACTGAATATCCAGGTACGTACTCCTCTTCGGTCAAAGTTTTCCTCTGCTCAGTCTTTGTTTTTACTCTCTAATAGCGCCAATTATCTCATTTTCGTTTATATTTTTCTCCCTAACATTCATATCTATAACATATTGTGTCAATGATAATTTTGAAAAACTTTCTGGGATTTCCTGTGGGGTTTGGAACGTTTAGTCTGGCATCATGGAGAGGGGACTATGGGTATTTTCCGATCGTTATGACGGCCATTTGTAGTCACGTCCATTCGCCCACATCCCAGGCAGAGGTCTGGAAGTACTGAAGGGCATATTTTCTGGTGTCAATAGTCTGCTTTCCCTTTTGAGCATCATCAAAATATTCACCATATTCGGTGGTGACTCTCCATTTGCTACGATAATTTAATCAGAAAAGACGACTTTTCCGTGACTCTTTCTCGTTCTAGGACTACCCTAAGGTCATAAAACCGGTTTTAAGGCCTCTAACTACAGAGGATGTACAAAGTACCTCTAAAAAAGAGCAACATAGGAGGGAACTAAATACTCAGTAATTCCTCTATTACCTCAAGACGAAAATTTACGCTTCAAAAAAAACTCACGCTTCAATCTATTAAAGTTGAAAATAGCTTGTCTATATGTTAATATACTGCGGTGCAGAAGTGGTTTACGGAAGTGATGAAAAGAAAAACGTTAATTATGGAAGCTGAATGTTTAAAAAAAGTGTATATTTCTACAAAAATATCTTCGAAAAATGTTAAAACAAACGTCTCATGAAAATCTAATAAATAATAAAAAAAGTCATCAATGCTACACAATGAAAGCTTGGCAGCTATAGATAATGAAATAATGAACTTTTACTCAGAAATCATTCGAACTGAATACACAGCTTAACAGTCTTGTATTTATGGCCTCGTCTCAAAGGCAGCTTTTTCGGAACTCAGGAAATTTTTTAGTACTTTCACCAATTATGTTCCCATGTTTACCGTAATTTCTTACTCAGTTCTTGATATTTTTTTTCTTTTCCGACGTCAAATTAATTGTTATTATCGCCATCAAGGTTTATCAATGACGGTATCTTCAAGGTAATTAATTATTGTCTCAGACGGACATTGGGGTGAGTGAGGACATTGAATTCGGCCTTACAAAGGTCTACTGGGAAGTACATGCGAGTTTCCGGAGTATGTTCTTCACTTAACCTTGTCCAGAGCAACGGAGCGTGAGCCCGGCTTGCTTACGACGGGCATTCAAGATGCAGAGTACGGTTGGCGCACGTAGACGAACTCAGCGCGTGTGTTTTGAAATAAACAAAGGATCCAAAGAGGAGCATTTGTATACTCCCCCATGGGTTCAAACATTTTTTTCATTGAATTCCATCCTTTCGAAAGACAATCCGCAAGTAGAACGTTGACAAAAGGAGCGTTTGGGGTCCCCAAGATCCGCCACGCCGCACTGAGCCAAAATTTTAAGGGCACTGTCTAAATTCCGACTTTCCATCTCAATCTCTTCATCCCACGTTGACTGTGAGTATTCAGTTCATGAATCTTTGACCTACATCCTCTTTTAGCCGTAGAAACTGGAGTTCTGGATTGGTTCTATTCTTTTTTAAATTATTTTCGAAAGGTAGTAGTCCTGCAACCTTTCAATCTATTCCCGTTTTAATTAATTAAACCCCACGTACAAACTCAAGTGCCTTCCTTCTGATTAATAATTATCGAGAGCAATAATTATGGACTCAAAATTGTATGAAAAGTAATTCATTGATTAACGATTTATTAAAAATATGTAGATATTGATCATGGCATTTTTTATCAATTCCAGAGATAGGTTTTTGGATGTATCGTATATTATTGCGCCGGTAAATTCAGCAACGCCAACATTCAGACTAGCGAAGCACTCAACAATAGAAGGCCTCAGATCGACAGTGAGTAAGTAATGTTTTGTTTACATGGTTCTAACTCTATTTTCTTCGGTGCAGCTTTATCTGTTTTGAACTGCCAGACGTGACAAATACAGTACCTAATCGGAGGGTATGGCTTAAATTCTGCTCACTATAATTTGGTACATTTCAAGTAATTTTTTCGGTCTCACATTCTGAGTTCGTTCGGAGGTCTTCTGAGTAATTTAATTTCTCAATAGAAAAATATTTTATGTAATTGAATCGTTTTTAATGACTCGCTTATAAGAGCATTTCTCAAAGCAAAAGTTCATGCTTTTCATCTATGGTTTAGGATATTTTTCATCAAATTCAAAGGCGACTTGTAAAGAAAAAAATGATATTGTATCAATACAAAACCGTATTTAAGGCCTATACTATAACATTGAAGGATGGAAAAAGTAAGATGGGTAGATAACATGAGAAATGAAGAGGTTTTGAGCAAAGTAAAAGAAGGAAGATCGCTCGTAAAGGAAATTAGGAAAAGGAAAGGAAACTGGCTGGGCCATGTGATAAGAGGGAAAAGTATTATAACTGTGGCACTTGAAGGTTCAATTGAAGGAAAGAAAAAGAGAGGAAGGAGAAGAATTAAATTGGTGGATCAGGTGAAGAACATCAGCTGTGATGAAACAAAGAAGGAAGCTCGGGACAGAAGCGGATGGAGACGACAGTGGTGTACGGGACCTGTCAGCAGACAGAACACCAGATGATGATGACTATAACATTCATGGCATCCACAAATATAATACCACCGCAGTAACTGCTAATTTTTTCTACGTTTGCCTCTTACTCATCTAACTTCGACTGCAACTCCCAAAACGCAAATTGGTCTCTCTAAAAGAATATAGCTAGTGATACCTAATTTTAATTCCTTGGAGCACAATTCAGGATCACGTAACTTCACTCGGTATCACAATATTAACAACAAACGGAGAAAAATATAATGCGCAAGAACTTCTGATGAACTTTCTTTGCTTACCTCGCACTCATTTAACTTTGGAAGCACGAGTCTAAAATCGGTCGCTCTAAATGAGTATCTTTGAACCGGCCAAAATTCCACGGGGCATAATTTTATATCACGTCACCTATTCGGTATCACAATATTCCGAGCACGGAAGGCTAGAAGTTTCCGTAGTCACCGCAGACGACGCATCAGTGAAACCGCAAGAGGGCAGGGCGGCAAAGGGGGAAGAGAGAGTTGTTTTTAACGTTCTCCGGCCCTACACAAAAGGACACTTGAAAACTCGCTCTATCCATTGCCCGTGCCGCCCCCTAATTGTGATTCCCCGCGGCCCGAGTCCGCCCACGACCACTCCCCGCCACTGTCCACAGCGTCCTCTCGAAGCCGCGATCAAATTAGCAGGTAGAGAGAGACTGGCCTGCGGACGGGAAGAAGGGTAGACGACGGCCCGGGAAGATAAATAAAATGGGAACCGGATGGGAAGGAGGTGGGAAGGAAGAGAAAAGTGTCACGTAGTGTAGAGAGGGGAAGAAATTCCCGGCAGAGGTCAGAGATGACTATTCCGGGGAAAGAAGCCGTGGAGGAAGAAGACACGGGGAGTGAATGGGGAAACGGTTCAGGGGTTTAGATGTGGAAATGGTGTGAGTGAATGCCGACATATACGACGAGGAAGAAGTGGAGAGGGAGAAAGGAGAAAGGGGAAAGAAGATGAGCGAAAGGCAGAATTAGAGAGAGAAAGATGAGGGAAAGAAAAGAAAGGAAAGGCCGGAAAAAAGGGAATCCGCCCTGAATGCCAAGTGCGATACAGGAGAGGGGGAGGGGATTACAAGAGGCATTTGCTGCGGTCCTTGATCGGATTCCCGCCCCCTTCTCTCTCCTGCTCATCCCTTTAACCCCTGCCCCTTCCACGTCTAGCGCCCCCAGGGGAGCAGGGGCGGATGGCGACCTCATCCGCTATCGAGGAAGCACCCAAGTGTCTAGAGGACGGTTTATTTTTTTTATTTTTCAAGATTGCTATCCGCCTCCGCCCCATCGTCTGATATAAGTCTTTCTCTCATATATCTGAGCCCCCTTGCAATTTTATTGCGGAATGGGATAAGGGGACGATTTTATAAAACTGTAAACGGCGAGAAAACGAAACGCTGCTGGTTTTATTTCACATTTTCTCGGATAATGTGGTTATAATGGATATTTTCCAAGTACTTTTTCATCTCTTCAATTTTTACAAAATTACTTTTGGATTGATTTAAATGGATTTTTCGTCTCTCCTTCCGCGATTTCTATTAATTTCTGAATTAAATCGCATTCAGTGTTTGCTTGCGGCACAATAAGTGAAGACGACACAATGAGACGACAACATGAAGACTTCCTGAGAATTCGGCTCGGCCACCTTACCCCGACATGTCGCAGGGAATATCTCTTTCCGCATTACATTGAATAATCTTTCACACCGTAAGCATTCTGTTCGATATTATCGAACGTAGCCAATGAAATATTTGTTAAACAGTGCCCTCGGCTCCTAAGTTCTTGTGCCTTAGTGCTTTAGAGTACACTGAGTGCATGTTTTTACACATTTTAAGACTGGAATCTGTCTCCAAGCCTACGTTTTATCAAATTATAGAAATCCTTAACCTAGTGCGCAGTGGTCACTTATAATGTAAGCGATAAGCGGCAAATTTACCGAACTCTCATAATGAGACAATAACGCTTCCAATTTTGAACTCTTTTTTTGGGGAAGAATAATAAAAATATTTTTCTTAGTTATATTATCAGTATATATTATGCAATTAATTTTTATCATCTTTTCTAACCTTTTTCTGTAACTAAAAGGATTGGTATGACTAGTTATTACCTCATTCGTTTGATGCGTAATTTAGCCCGTGATTAAATCAAATTTGGACTTCGTAGAAGACTTACGAGGGCGTTTCCATCTGAACTCATTTTATTGTGTTTTATTACGCCGTGGTGCTCAGATATATGAAGCTTGCCGTTTTTATTTGTGCGCTGCTCACTTTACCATGCAAGATTGCCCTTGTTATTCATTCATTTCAATCCCTCCTCACTAGGCAGCAGATCGGGAGCGGAATTGCCGGGCGTTAAAAAACAAGAAAAATTCTATAACCGCGCCCGCAATTGCTGTTTTTTGTCGGTTATTAGTAAAGGCGTCAAACAAGGATAATGCAAAATTTTTGACTAACCCACGGCAAAAATCTTACCTTTTTCTAATTGTATTTAGTAGTATTTTAAGGGAAATCGGTAACTATGCGCCAAACATCCGACGTAACCATTATATACCCTCAGCATGTCACCAACCAGCATATTAAGGAATATTGCGCCGTTTGTATACTTTAAAGTGCGCTGATGTTGAATTTATTATTTAAAACACTTTATTCATTCCAAGCTGAGTAGCCCTAGCTTCAACGCCTTTCCCTAGCTTCAACGCCTTGAATAAAAAGTTGCCAGTATAAGTTTTAATCTTGAATAAGTTATAATTTGAATACACGTCAGTAGTGCTCCAAGGGTACTAATCGGTTTGATTAAACAGTGACTAGTAAAGTAGTCACTGACCAGTTATTAATAGTACTTACCCCAAGATCTCGAGCTTCTGAGTATCTCGAAAACATTTTATTCTTAATACTTCAAGGCTAAAATCCGTCTCCGACCCTGCTTCTAATGAAGTCTCCCCCCCTCCTACTATATCCCTTCTTCTGCACTCTCATGATGAAGTGGATAAGCGGACAACTCACTTAACTTCAGCAACTTATGCTCAAAACTACCGATTTTTTTAAACGCTGCCTTTCTGAAGGTTAATAATGGTAAGGGTTCTTTTCCCTAATACTTGTGTTTTCATTTCATTTATTTTTTTTTCAAATCGAAAATCAGTCTGGTGACCACTGTAGGACAGACCAGAAAATAGGAAAGTTCTACGTCCATGAATATTCTGACATTCAGCGCGCAACAGTTAAGATATTACTACTGATAAGTATTGCTATTACTATAAATTCGTGGTTACTAAGAACTACTTATCGACGTAGAAAAAAATATGTGGGGTTTTTCTAGCGGGGTGAGGAGGTAGTAATAATGATGTCATTAAACACAAGCATGTGGTTAAGATATTCAGATTTCATCCCATCTCGAATTCGCACATCAATAATAATCCTGATATTCACAAATTCTTATAAAATTACATACACACATGGTATAAAATTTAGTATTATCCCCTGCAGACCCTGAACCCTGAAAAAAAACTTTCTTTAGATGCCCAGTAATTTGAGAACATTATCCTTGAAGTTTCAAAGCTGAACTACGTCTTTCATCCAGCGCTTGATCTAATTCCTCTCCTATTTCATTGCGAACTCATGACGGAACGGTATGGTCGGAAAAATCACCGAACTTCCACGACGTTGGAGTAAAATGCTCCTTCTCTTCTTTTACTCTTTCTGGGAGCAAGATACCCATCTCTTTTCCCCCAATGCTAGTTGTTACTTTACAAGCTTTTCCCGTTATTCATGGGGATTGATGTTAATGGAACAAACTCCTTTTCTTCGAACTTGTTTCATTTCTTTCAGAGTTTACTCGAATCCAGGCTTAGTGTGGGGCTCAGTGACCTACCACTTCTATAGCGTATCCAAATCCTTTCTTGATGCCCTATCACTTTTATGAGTTTGCCTTGGAACGCAAAGTAAGAGCACAAACATTGCTTTGGATTCAGAATCTCCGAAACTTTTCATACGTTCGGCCTCTACTTGAAGCGCAACGACAACAGTGGTTGATAAAAGCATCAAAGTTGGATACGAATGGTGTAGTCTCTCATGGAAGTTTGCTCGAAGCGACCATTTACTGACGAAACCAATTCTTGGGAAAAAGGTGACATCTATAGTGACAGTGGAAATATCACCGTGTTCCAAATTTTTCCTCCTCAAAATCTTTAAGAATAATCAATAAAATATAAGGAAGTATAGTGTGAATAAGGCTATTTAATAGTCATTTTAATTATGACAAATAAAGAGAAATATTCCGTGAATGTGGTTAATGGTAGTTACGCTTTGGGAATTTTAGGAAGCTTAGAAAAAGGTTAATCCTTGTTAGCCAGAAATTCAATTGATCAGTTACATACACCAACAGCAGTGTTGGGCAACCCTTGGCACGCGAATTAAGTCCCTGTCAAAACAGTGAAGACAAGTTTTTTCAGCAGGGTTTATTTATGGTGCAACATGTTTCAACGCAAAAGCGTCTACATCAAGTAATAAATCTTGAGGGAAAACATTTTTTCTTTACCACAGTGACAATGGATGTCTACATTATTGATCCTGATAATATCGAATAAATGAGTCCTTGCCAAATTGACTTTCAATTTTTCGGAGGCATTTTTCAGTTTTGGAGACAGTTCCGGCGTGCACAAGTCCTAGCTTTCTTCTGGAAAAACAAATTCTATTTCTTATTAGGCGGTTCATTCGTGCATTTTCACATTATTCCCGCGTTCACAAATCAAATATCCAGATGTCAAATCATAATTTCTCAAAAAAATTGTGGATAGTACGCATCAAAAATTTGGTGCTTATACGTGGGAAAATGGGAAATGAAGTTTCAAAAAGTTTGCTCCTCCTTTGACTAACAGGGTAGTTCAAAATAGTGAAGCAAATTATAAGTTTGTACCGTCAATTTTTAATAGTTTCCGAATTTTGTTAAGGCTGTGAATGTCACACAAAACCTAAGTCCAAACTCTCGGAGTGACAAAACTACCTAGATTCTTATGCAAAGTGGAAGAGGGAGGGACGTCGACTGCGGTTTTTTGCTGCTGAAGGATAAAATCCAACCGCGATGTGGGTTCCCCTGGGAACGATAACAGTATCGCTCATCTGCGAGCCCACATTCGTCGCGTTATCAAAACGCGCTTCTATTCGAGACCTGAGTGGAGTGTAAAAAGCTTCCTCTTGTCGTCGGATAAAAAATTAAGGGACCTCCCTTTCTCTTCTCCCTGGTGTTGTCTGAAATACGGAGGATCCTTGTCACCGTCCTTAATCGCTGTGACAGAAGCTGACTTTCGGTCAGTTCATTACTTTGACCCCGTGAAATAAAACCCCACGCTGTATGCTTTCCCTCTATCGGTTGATTCTTCTAATGGTTAACTAGACATAAATGTCTTGTAAAAATATTTTATTTAATAATTAGACTCCCAGCACCAGTAGTCTTAAGAACAAGAACGTATGAATAAATGCATCAATTTAACAAGAGGGGGCAGCATCGAGGAAATTAGTGACATTCCACCGTAGCTGTTATAGTCAAAGCAGCTAATACTTAATTCAAACTTTTTGCTTATTGGTTTATAAAAAATAGTTTAAAACTGTTAGCGCTGATGAAATGCGTCAGTTGTTAAAAACAACGATAAGGTACTAAATATGAAAGTTATTTCAGAAATACCTTTATGATAAACCCTTTATTATCGCCACAGTCGCCGAAATCAGCGTCATCTCCATGGGATTTATACTTTTTGACTTCAATGTCCGCATTTATGCGCCAATAACTCAAAAATAAGGTGGAAAGGAGTATATGTATTTTGTATTCAACTTTCCCCGAGTTTTTACTTCTTAGAAGCAGTTTACCCCAAAAATTGCGCAGATATTGAATAGTAAAATTGAATTTTCCCCGCACTTTCTCCCATTCCCGCATTGGACCTCTCGTAATTTCAAAGCTTTATTTTCTCGATAAATTGCGTTTGAAAGGTAATAATTTATTGTTCATATCAAATCATGTAAGGACAAGTTTTTCAGTAAATACCTGGAATATTAATTCTGTGACATCCATATCATTCCACGATGGGACCACCTTCACATCGTAAATGGTGTTCAGTTTCTATGTCTAACGCCAAGAAAACAGTTCGTTTGAAAATGTCCTCACAAAAAATGAAAGGCATGACGGGAATGTACGTTTATGTTGCGAGCTAGGGACATTAGCTCATGAGGTGTGGAGAGGAAGGATTAAGTCATGAGAAAAAAAGGGTTTCTGCAGCAAATAATAAATCAACTCCTGGCCCATTAAGATGTTTGGCAGGGCTCAATTTATAACTTATAAAATTTAATTTAGTTTGAACGAGATTGTCCTCCAGAACTTATTCGAATTATTTGTTGTAATTTCTCCAGCCGTAGGACACATGAATAAAATATTGCATTATTAATGGTGCAATAGTATAGTTTTATATGAAAGTATTGTAAGTAATAAAACGAAAATATCTTATTAATATAGACCTTACCCACAACAAGGAAACAATAAAATGAATGAATAAAAATTCAATTTCATTTATAAAACTTGTCTGGTATTTTTCGCGCGATACGTTTGAAACTCCTTCAAAGCGGGAGGTTCTTTGTGATCCCGAAGAATTAACTGCGGAGACAATCTGTTAATTTTCAAAAATAGTTGAGAAAACATGCAAAATACAAACTGTTTATTTGTTGACAATATGTAGGTGTTAGACATTCTTCATGTTTTTAAATAAGGTCATTATGGAGTGCAATCACGCAACATTACCCACGTAAAAGGGCTGGTATATTTTTGCAAATATCTCGGAAAGTAGTGATGTAGGGGTTGAATTTTTGGTGCCATTGGAAGAGTGATATATTTTTATGTAAAATGAGACCGATTTCATTGATTTCTAAGTGAAATGATATTTCGCTCAAACTATCTTAATGAGAAATATTGGAGAGAGGCAGAATGAACCAACGTTTTATGGGTGTTCGAAACATCCGTAAAATCCGAGTTTACCATGGGTATGAGTGAAGACAAAAGTGATGCTTTTTCTCAGCTAGGGAATGAGGGAAATACTCCGTTCGGGATTGAAAGAACGTTAAGAAGATTAGAGACGGTCCTCGGAAAAATGAGGCGGACGGTCAAAATTAATTGGAGAGAGAAAATAATCAATGGACCTTTGACTAGCTGTTCCAATGAAGAGCATATCGAAGGATGAGAATTCAAAGAGAAGGTAGAAGTATGAATGAAATTTTCTTGCTTTCTAGGTGTACGTACCAAGTAAATTTCATTCATAAAAATTCAGAAAAATGTAATGCTTGAATAATTTGAGAGGACACGTGGGCAAACAGTAACTCGCGTACAAATATCTGCTTCTGTGTGCATAATAACCTCTGATTACATTGCGTGACAGTCTCTCCGGCAAGAATGCTTATGTGCCTTATCAACGCATATTCAACATTCCATCTGTCTGGTTTGACTTATCAATCTCGCAAACACAGCTCTATCAATAGTAAACTATGCAAAACAATGCTTTCCAATTTTGTTTTGCAACAAGGAAGCAATTCCACGAATGGATGGGATGGAAAGAGCGATATACCTTCACCTCCAATCTGATAAATAAAATATTCAATTATAGTGCAAAGGTAACATCATAAACATTTATGTTAATTTGTTCAACCTTAAAACTGGGTGATATCGAAAAGATTTTTTCCACTTGAATTTAATTCCCTATGGGAATTTCTCTCCATAGGAATATTTGCGCGGGTGATACATATTAGCCTTGTCAATGAATTTTGACGTTCGTAAATATGTAAACTGACGCAGTAGCTTGATATCTGGAGGTGAAATTCTGTAATTTTTTTACTGGGATGAAATCCCTGGGGATAATTCCTTGTGATCGGAATATTAGCGCGGGCGATGCATATTAATCTGGTAAATGCATGTTGACATCTATTGAATGAGCGCAACGTGCCGGGGTGGACGCATAATCTTTGTCTTCTCCCACATTCCCCTGTGAATGGTGTCATTCTGAGCGCATGCAAACACGACGTTTATATTTCTGAACCCAGGCATTTGTTACTTTTCGGAATAAAGAAGCTCGTAGGCTTCTTGATTCAAGTTTACGTTTTCCACGCGTCAGATACGATTATCTTCTTCGCGTGCATTTACAAAATAAAGGCACTTGCCTGTGAAGAGCAAGGTAAATGGATTTGAAACTTTGAGTTTGTTCTGCGAGGTCGAGAGCATATATGACTCTTCAAAGAATATAAAATATGTATAGAAATGGTGTGTTTCCATAGAGTATACTGCTCTTTTTCAATTATTTGTGCATGCTTTGATGCAATTGATAATATTAAAATATGGGCGGATTTCTAAGGAATTTAATATTGACTGATATGATTTCCACTTTGAGAAAATTCATGCCGAACAAAAACGCACAGAAATGTCAATTTATCATTAAACGTACCTGTATTTTTCGGTGTTTAATGAGGTTACGGCATTAAGGCATAATCATCAGGAGAAAAACATATTCAACATGCTGATGTGTTACCATAGAGTATGCTTCTCTTTTTCAATTATTTGTGCATGCTTTGATGCGATTGATAATATTAAAATATGGGCGGATTTCTACGGAATTTAATATTGACTGATACGATTTCCACTTTGAGAAAATTCATGCCGAACACAACACACAGAAATGTCAATTTATCATTCAAATGTACCTGTATTTTTCGGTGTTTAATTAGGTTACAGCATTAAGGCATAATCATCAGGAGAAAAACATATTCAACATGCATGGCATTTGAACCGCAGGTATTTTACGCATGTCTTTACTTATCTGATATCGCCTGAGCACTGAAACCGAGAAACCAGTTTTTAAAATTTCTGTGAACTGGTGCATTGGCTGAGTATTCGCATCCTTTTTAATTTCCTCGCATTCCCTAGCATTTTAAAACATAACGGCATCAATTCCAACGACGGTGTTCGATCGAGCGAACCATTGCGTTATGCAAAACGAGTGACTCATCCGGTTTGGACGCGAGGTCCCCGGATCATTCCGTCCATGTGGCATCGACAGACCCAGGAAATACGGCTCGGAACTCCACCTTTGTCCGCCATCGGCGCATCCATATTCGAGCAGAATCAACGCGATTTTGGGAATGTGACCTCTCAACGAGATACGCTGCAACGCATAAATGCGATTTTTTGGGGCGAGTATGAAGGCGATTTTGCGCGGCGATTTTTTTGCGTGCGCAGCGAGCAAATGGATGTGGATCTTTTTTTCCGTTTTCATATGGACTGCAGGTTCTCTGGCCTACAAATTTTAAGTGTATTAGTTTTGAAGGTAAAAAAATATTTGAAAATTTAAAAAAAACCCGCATTTCAGGAGTTTTGTTTTTGAGAATGTAACTAAAAACTTCTTGAAATTCCACCGAAATATAGTACTCATACGATTGTGTAGCGTTCGGTCAAATGAATTTCAGAATAACTCGGAAATCTTTTTTTATGCAATCCCTTCCGTAATTGGGGTTAAGGTACTGAAAGGAATGTTCACATTTTTTCCACAAAATATTTTTATCCCTCTATTCTTTGCCAGTCATGTAAAATGAAAGCGATCCATAGAGTTTTTAGCGTTTTTTTAGTTAATTAGAAACTAAATTTTCTTTCTTTCCGCCAGCAAAAACAGAATTCATGGGAACCCATCATTAGTCTCAAATTTAAGTCATTCGTGACGTGTGTAATTTTGTTTTCTTTATGCTTGTAAGGCCTCTTTTTTATTAGAAAGACTTTTTGGATACATTTCAATCGATAGCATTTAAAAACAAGCCAAAAGAATTCCAATTGGCTCAATTACATTTAAATTGCCAATAACCAATGCTGTTCATCGTTAAGAGAAATTATTGTTCAGAAATGTGGTTGAAATTCGAGTTTCTCCGCCTAATAACTCTCCATTCTTTACAATGTCTGATGCATTTAGAGAATTGATAAATTATATTTCACGTTCTCCGAGGTCTGCTGATGTTTCGCTTTATTAATCTTGAGGAAAAAGTTTTTATGGAAATATTTCCTCTCCAGTGGCGAAATTATTGAAAGTGTAACTTACCCGCCGCTAGGAAAAAACTAATTCATTTGGTTATAGCGCCTGCTATAACTGATTTTTATGGCCTACTTTTAGACTGTGATTAGCATATTTAGCGCCTAAGATAAACTGAGGATGAGCTACTAAAATACGAATTACTATTCAGCACCACTAGACATTCTCAATTGACTAATCAGCTAAACTGAATGAATAAAGTTCATTTTAAATCTGAAGTAAAGATGACTTTCATAATAACAATTTTCTAAAAACTGTTCAATCAAAATAATTCGCGGTGATGACGCATTATTTTCAGGGAAATATTGAAGTCTCTGCCCGTATTAGGCCCTCTGGCTTCCTTTTGGGTGCAGAATTGATTCATATTATTCAAATGCACTTTTTTAAGATTCCATAATTTTCCCAAGGAATGCGTTCTTTATTTTTTAAGAAAAATTACATCGATTTAGAAAATTGAGATTCTTGTGCTAAAGAATGACTGACCTAAAAATTGAATCGGATGGTGCAAATGCGCCGCTGAAGCATTTTGCGCAAGCATTCGATTAATTTATGGGAAAAAGGAGTTTAATCGTGTGGATTTGGAAAATCGACGGGCTAATAGAAGAAAAAGTAAAAACTCGTTGATAAGACCCATAAAAAAAACGAAGAAGAAATGAATGCTCTAGTAACTTGTCTTGAGGAAAGAAAGAGTTGTGAACGTGTGTTGAAAGATCAAGGGCGTAAGCAAGGGGAGAATAAATGAGCCGGATAAAGAGAGAGTCAAACAGAATTTCTTTCAATATGAATACTGGATCTGTATGGATATGAATTATGTGCTTCATTACGCCTAAGGTGATAATATTCTTCTACTGAAAATGTGAATATCATCGGAACCGATCAAAATTAATCCTTCTATCAGTGCACATCCGCAAGGTCAAATTGTCATCATCACTAGTAGATTGGTCGACCTCTCTATTCTCCCTCATTCCTGCCCTCTATTCTTGATAGTCCCTCTTTTCTACCTCGTTGCCTGCAAATTCTTTTATGCTCTTAAAGTTTTCTGTTTCAAATCCCGCTCTACTTGGGCTAATGTCTATTTATTTCTCGGTATTTCTCGTGGGGCTTCCCTTTCAACTGTTCTCCTTTTTTGTCCCTTACAAATTAGTTTCCTCTGGGTTTTAAAGTAAGCCAAAGGAATAACAAAGCCCCGCGAGAAAAAGTTAAAGCAGGAAATCTGACCATTGGAGCCAGAAATGTTAACCTAGGAAATGGAGGAGAGATTGTAAGATATAGGTGGCAAAGAATAATAAATTAATTAATCTTGTCCTACGCGTTTGTTCATTATACTGAAGACAATATGGAAGACCTGAAGCTCTTAACACTCAACGCTGCGGAAGTCTTCACAAGGCTTCCAAAAAAGAGAAGAAATTTTGTAAAACATCATGTTAAACACGGGCCTTAGGCTTTTTGGACCAATGTAGAGACCAGTGCTATGCTTTGCGCTACGCTTAATTATAGTTCAGTTGAAATCTCTGGGTACTTTGATGCATAGAATGGTAATTAGAGGAGGGAAAAAAGGCTTTGGGGGAAGAAGTGTGAGAAATGCTTTCTTCTTTGCTGGAAAACCACCATCTCCCACCCTCCCTTATACTCGATATATCTAATCAATATATGTCTAATAGATGAGGTCAGAACGGCTTCTGCGTTGGGGGGAGGAACTTTAAACTGATGAACTTCACTGTTTTTGTTTCACTCCCAGGAAGTTAGAACATGGAAATAAAAATGATTTTCACTTACCTAATGTTATTAAAACGGATTTCCTCCACTGAATATTGTATAAATGTATAAAAAAATTTATTTCAATTATGAATAATAACTTTCGACTGAGTTGTGCAAACATATTTCCCCTTTCTTCGTAAAGCTGAGGATTTTTTAATTAATTCCTAGTACAGTACCTCAAGCAATTTCCATAATATTCTCTACTGCTCGTCATGAAAATAATTTGCTATTCAACATTGAGTGAGTGTTATACTTGCTACAGTAGGGAGAGTGTGGGAATTAAGCATAAATGGATTTTTATATAAGTCAATATATTTTCATTTTTTATATAATCACATTGTTTAGTTTTCACATTAGAGTTATTAAACCGACACAGGACTTAACGCTTGGTGTCATTTTTACTTGAGTCCACGTCTCCATTTTCACGCCGTCGACTTAATAATAAAAGTGTGAAAATTGAGAAGTGTAATTTTACCCACACATTATTTGATTCATTTCCGCCGAGTGACACTTGAACTTATATCATTAACGTTTAAACATTTATTCATTCCGCAATATGTCAGAAGTCGACACGGTGAGTAGTAATTAAACTCATAAACCGCCTCTTTTTATTTTATTTCGATGATAATGATGCCTCTTCGCCGAAGAGAGTGGCATTTGATGAAATCGGTCGTACTACATGATTGTGTTCATTCCACTTATTTGCATCCAAAAATCAGTATCTGTATCTGATTTAAGCCCCATCGTACACATCGTGGCCTGCCATCTTGTATTCGCACAAATAAGCTAGAGTTTTGGCTGAAAATTTGATAAATTCATTATATTTAAAGGATTTTCAAATATAAATATATTGATGAAGCATTTAACAGTCAATAGCTGATGATCATAGGTATTTTGTGCGGAATGTAATACATTGATATACTGTTACATATTTTTTCCTTTAGGCAAAAAATATGTAACATTACATTAATGCCTTTTCGTGAATTACGACGTTGACTAAGGAAAAATGTAGAAGGCGATATGTCGTAAACTTTAGCAGCCCCTAGCAATCAAAGCATAGTCATTATTTGCCATATTATGACATATATGAATTATTTTATTCATAAGCAGTAACATTTTAAAAATACTATTACCTTCAAAATTGTCGGATAAGAACGGGAAGCATTTGCAAGAAGTAATTGACCTCAATCAACCACCAACATTATGAACACGGATGGCACTTTTTTTTGTTTTATGAGATGATGGCCGCATGATGTCCCTTCCATCGTAGAACGGCTACGAAAGTGTCAAGTAAGGATTTCACTCCGTCTGTTTATGCGTTTGCCAAGATCGAAAACGGCCTTAGGCCCGCATTCTATAATACCAAAAATTTCCCTCTCTTATATGCTACAGGATAGACCCGAGCCTTTTGATTCCGACTGCGGCCATGGCGTCTTTGGACGTCGACTACGAGCCCGGCCCCCCGAGCACCCTACCCTCGGTTTCCGCGGCGCTCCGACAGATGACGTGGGCGGCGGCGCCTCCGATGGACATGGGGGCTGATGATGAAGTGGACGAGGAAGACGCCGATTGGGAGGAGTGGGTCACGACGGAGGCAGCGGCAGCGACGGCCCCACCTCCACCACCACCGCCCCCCTCTGCCCCTTGGCCCCCGGGGGCGGTCACTGCGTATCCGCACTACTTCGGCGGCCCAACGGCGCTCCCCGAGGTACCCCCCACGGCCATTGCCGTCGTCCACGTGGTCGAGTTGAGCGAGGTGGCGAGGGACAAAGGGGAAATGCTGTACATTGTGAATTTCTGGGTGTACGCCGTCATGCTCAAACTCCTGCCCTGCCTCGTGCTGACGGTCATCAGTGTCTGCCTGGTGCGGACGCTTTGCCGCGCCAAGAGTCGACGCCGAGCCCTCCAGGGAGACGTGAAGAAGGGTGAGTGGCTATTACTAAAAATTTAATCGATCGAATTCTTATAAAACATACCAATGCTGAATATAAATAGTTTCATATCGGTATACAAAGTGAGGAATATAGGCACCCCTGAGAAAAAAAATTCTTGTTTTGTGGTTTCCGACTCTTTCTATACTATAAAGTGCAGTGAAAATAAATCACGACACAGTAATGAAAATTCAACTCTGCTGATGAGCTATAAAATAAAATATAAAATACCTTTAAATTACTGGAACATAAGAATGAAACATATGTGAATACAAGCGATGAATTATGTTTTTTACATTAATTGGGCCAAAATATCGGCATGCATACTATTTTTTTATTTTATTTGTCAGTGTTAAGTATAATTTCAACATTTTTACTATTCATAAACCAATTCCATAATAATTATTTATATCTCCATACCATATTGCCTTTGAAATTTCAGGTGATTGCGAACAAAACATTTTTGGTCCCAATATTTGTAGAATTATCTAAACAATTCCATTTTAGTCCTAGGTATGAATAATTTACGATCATTTCGTAACAAACACGATCTTGGCTTAATCATCTTAACTTCATTTGAGATTTATTTGCGTAGGGGACCACACCTAAGAGAGAGTAGTTGCACTACCCTTCCACCGATAGCTTGTCATTGAGCATTTTATTTTACAGCCTATCGTTTCAAATTTGAAATAATGGAACTCGGCCTTTAAAAAGTCTGAAATTTGGTGTTTCTTTTTTTTAAGTACATTTTCGGATGAGACTGGTGGATTCATCGCTTAACCATCCGCTAATGCTAATCTACTAAATATTTGGCAATTAATGAGGAGATGTTACATTTTTATACATCTACTACCACTGTACCCTCTTTTCTTACAACTCTTGGTCATATGTTCAATTTTTCATACTAGCGTGGCAGACGGTAAAGTTTGGTTCTAATGTTGCAGGTCATCGACATTACAGTGGAATTTGTATTTCCATCGATTAATATTTTGTGAAACACCTTTCGTTTGTAGCACTGTAGCATTCTTGGCAATAATACACAATCAGTACCTGGATAACCTCATCTAATACTCACCTTCTCAAGACTGCCGCTCATACGCTCCTTCTTCTTCTTCGTAACCCAGAAACCATGGCTTGGCGTCCATATGACCACCTTGTGTCAATCTTATTGATCACCAAGAGCTGTCTCGTAAGTTTCTGTAACAGCAGTTTCTCACGGACTTCAACTTGCCAAAGGCAGCTCCAACACCCCTATCTAAATGAAGCACATTGAGCTCGGCAGTACTAAGAAATCAGATAGCAGCCTCCGAAGATAAGCACCCACACTATGGCCCGAGAAACCCACTCAGCTCATTTCAGTAATCTTAACGACCACAAATCTCCCTAGGCGAAATAATGAACTGATAAATCCAAGGAAATGACTCTCGCCAGCCTTGGTATCAGTTCACCCAGAAAATTCACTTATAGAAAATTATTAAATGATAGCAGCCTTGAGTGCAATTTACACAATGCTGATATTTATTTGCATGTGTATTAATTTCATCTACCTTCCAAAAAAATGTACTAGAACAGTTATTTACTGACGGAAATGTTTATAGTAATCATTCAGAGGCCGTAACAGGAGACAATATTAATACGCTTTATATTAGTGTAAGACGTATGATTTTTTTGATACCGCACTATTTACCGTTGTGTATCTTGTTTTCACTCTGACGATGGAATACATTGAAATCAGAAACAGTAGCCAAGATTTTTTGAGTTTTTCACTTCCAACCTACCCCAGAGAAAACAATTAACTTGTATTTTTATTCTCTTCTGTTGCATTTTACAGAAATAATCTCACGTTTTCTGCGAGAAAGTTATTTACGTGTAACTTGTATCTTTGATGTGTCAAATCATTAATGTTGCAATTATAAATCGGAGTAATTTATTAAATTATTTTTTTCTGTAAGATTTAATTACTTTATTTTTATGAACAATTTTCTTACAAATTGTTTCCGTTGTATCATTTCAAAAGTTACTTGTTTTTTCCTCCAGGCAAGGGAGACTTTATCGATGGTATTTTTTTGTCATCGGAGCTTTATAAAAGATTACGTATATCAGATAGTATAAATGCAGAACTCTGAGTACAAATACCATCACTTTCTAGTTACAAAAAATCCATAGAATATCGTCAACTGCTGGTTTCTCATGCCCAAATCCTCATCACAGCACATCAACGTGTCAATACGGAATTTGGCTCGCTTTGTCAACGTCTATCCAAATAAGCTACTAAAAAAAACTTTTCCCAGCGCTTTTGAGCCGAGGGCATTGTTGTCATGTCTGGAATATAAAAGTATTACATTTCACAAATAATTAGGAGCCATGGAGACCCCTAACGTCCGTTGAAACCCAAAAACTGTTTTCCTGTTTCTATTTTTTCCCCGAAATTCCAATTGATTTTTATTTCATTGTATATTTCACTAGATATGTTGACAGTCAATTATATCGTATTTTTCAAATTCCCTCTTCCTGGAGAAATTGGGCGCGTTGTCAATTTCAGTTTTGCTATATCTTCTAGCCCAAAAGGATTGCAATGCATAACTTTATGTCACCAGTGAGTTTTAAGAAATGCCAATAAGCAGTGCTGAAATTTGAGAGAGAAATGAAAAGAGTTAAATACTTGTTTTAGTCCATGCAGAGTCAATTTCTGTCATTGCAGCCAAGCACTGTGCAAATTGGGTTTTGTTTGTTTGTGGCCTCTGGGTTTGCTTGATGAACCCCTTGTGTTTGCAACCAGCTTTGCTTGTATGCTGCTCGTGTTGCATATGGTTCTATTGTCTAGCCCCACTACGAGCTTCTCTCACAATCAGCACCAAGGAATTTTTAAGCTGGGCAAATGTGCCGTAGTAGCGCACTACATTTTACATGGTTTCTTCAGTTTTATTGAACAGTTTTGATATATGTATTACTTAAAGAGAGTAAATTAGCAAAATTATTTCATTTATTTTAGGATGTTAAACTCCAATTCCAAATTAGAGATCTATCGATGAATAAAGCGATTGAACAGTTTTCTGACATTGATAAAAGCCAAATTTCTGAAGTTTCTTCTAACCATTCTCTATGGGTTACTACTAAATTAAACCTATCACCGAAAAAGTACTCAAATTCGATCTAATCACAGTTCCTGTAAACCAAGTGTACATCACAACCCTGTTACCCCAATGGTCTAGCCAAATAAGCTAGTAAAAATTTTTCCAAGCACTTTTGAGCCGAGAGCATTGTTGTCATGTCCCGCGTCAAAAATACTACATTTCACAAATAATTAGGAGTCATGGGGACCCTTAGCGTCAGTCAAAGCCCAAAAAGACTGGTTTCCTACTTTAATTTTTTCACCGAAATTCCAATTTATTTTTTTTTGCTAGATTATTTTAGTTTTTGTATTATTTGAACCTTGATTTTTTTTATATTTTTGAGATATCTGGTATAAATTGAAGGATGTAAAAAAAACTCCTTCCTTCGGGTTTTCTCGTCAATTTTGAGTCATTTCGTCTTCATGAAATATTTTCTAATCTTTAATAGCTTTGCTTGCAATGAAATTCATGATTTTGTTTCGTTTGTATAAAAAACATTTCATCTTTCCTTATAGCCCCTTTCCCTTAAACTAGTTCATCTACTTTACTGGAAGCTATTCATATTTTTCGAAAAACTAGTGTCCGCAGTTTACATCTATGTATACCTTGGTTAGCGGCGATAACTATTTAATATGAATGTAAGATGAATTTAATAATTTCCTCGCATAAAAGAGCACGTATCTTTATCAATTTTTCTTCCAAAATAACTACGAGTCTTCGATAGCTTTGTCGTGACCAACTTTTACTCTCGTGTGGTAGAATTACCCTACAACTGATATTTTTGGAAGTAATGAAAGAGATATCGGTCGGAAAAATGATACTACTACAATATTTGGAGGGACTACCGAGTTAAATATTAAACAAGTGGTATTTATAAGAATCATTTAAGCCCAATATGAAAATAGTACATTTATATTCGTTGGTTCGTAAATCACAAATGTGGTTATATTTCAATTCTAAACAGGACTTTTAACCTTTATGCCTTAGTTGACCATAGAAGAATAAAACTTTTCACGCGAGACTGAAATAGGAAAAGTGAATATGATATGAACGAAATACTAGTGGAAGTCGAATATGATTATGGAATAGGTTGAGTTGTCATCTCAAGTTTCAGAGTATTTAACTCATGGTAAAAGAATAAATTGTGCATAAATATGTGTCTGTTTTTCGTTTAGTATGCACGAAGTTTTACACCGCAAGGAGAAAACTATGGCTTTCACATTTATAAAGTCTAATCTTACCTTTCAAGCAATTTCTTCTAGCATTCACATAGTAAGCAACATCTTAGGACTGCCGAACGGGAACAAATTAAAGTTCCCCATTCAATTCCAGTCCTTTCACGTTCCCCTTTGTCCCCTACCTTATGTACTGGGAACCCCCCGTTTAATACAGTTGGGAGGCTCAGATAATGGCCATCGAGATTGGAATTATATCGTATCGCTGAACATATGCGGGACGAGCGTTCATTTTCCTCCCTTCTCTTTCTCTTCACACAGCTCCCGCGGCCAAAGCGTTTCCCATCTGCCGCTGGCGGAAGAAGGACAAGAGGGCGAAGTCGTCGTCTGCCACCGCCGCCGGCTCGTCGAGGTCGGCCCCACCCTTGGCCGTGCCGCTGATCGTGGCCCCCCGCCGCGAGAGGCCCCTGGACGACGGCGGCGTGTGGATGGGCCGCGAGGAGGAGACCCCCGCCAGGCCTCCCGACGACGAGGAGGAGGCGACGGTGGGGGCCGTGGAGGAGGACGTGGAGGAGGAGGAGGGGGCCACTCTGGTGCAGGAACCCTCGTCGAGGGGCGCGGAGGATGGCGATGGGGAGGGGCCCGGGACGGCGGTGAGGGACAACGGGGCGCCGGCTGGCGGAGGCCGTCGGCTCGAGTGGTGGCCCAGTTGGTTGTCGGTGAGGAAGCGCAAGGGGAGGTCGACGGACGATGCGGGTTTCCCGGCGACGGGGTCACAGCAGCAGTCGGACGCCGTCGCGACGGTGGGCGCCGCCGTGCGCCGGAGAAGGCGCCGTACGGAAAGGACCACGAGGATGCTGGTCGCTGTCCTCATCTTGTTCCTCGTCACTGAGTTCCCTCAGGTGCGTCCTCATCGGCAAATTGCCGAAGCATGGTGGCTGCTGCTAGGTTTTTTTACATTCAGAATTTTGCGTTACGTTAACACAGCTGCTATATAATGCAACGAATTTCGTGCCTTGTTTTCTTTTCTGACGGTGCATATCCCTCATTTATCCATTAACTATTCATTTTATTTATTTGTTATGATTTAGTTACAATTATATTCATCAAAAAGACGCCACGGGTGTGGCAAGCACATCAATAGGCACAAAAAGAAAGAAACAACCACGTCAAGTTGACCTTTCGGAAGCACAACTGCCTTCCTCCACAGAGAGTTAGTAATGATTATCCCTTTTTCTGTCCTCAACGTTAGATAAAACATATATATGTTAAAAATATCATATACTTATTCCCTCAATTTAACTCGATATTATTTTTTTATTATTCTTTGTTCTCATCAAGCAATGTTGGGAAATATCACATAATTTCGCACGAGCTACCTGAAAGAGCTTCCGCTAAAAATGCGTCATCATGCATCCAAAGATGGGTTATGATAGCTTCATGTATACCCCTTACATTAAATACTTGGTTTTAATTTTTCCTATTTAACAAGGAAAGTTTACGGTTTATCATATAATTTTTTTGGCTTTCAAATGAAATAAATCCTGCTGGGAGCACATTCATCCGAATAAATTTGCAGTTGTGCTCTAATATTTCTCATATCAGTATATAAAATATCGATTTCTAAAATTTACAAAAATTTTTCATTATTTTATTAAAACTTCTACGTGGTGGTGCAGTCACAGGCGTATAAAACATATAGGTCAGACAAAATACGACCCAAAACGCAACGGCATCGTCGATATTTTTCAACCCGAGGGGAAAACTGAAATACCCGTAAAAAAAACGAACGACTCTGCGCATGTATTCAATGACAGTTTCCAGAATTTGTGATTTATTTTACTATCCCATCAATTCTTCGATTGACGACATTGTTAGAGCCAAATAATGCCATGGAAACAACCATATACAACCGCCAAGACAATCCACTGCTCAGATCTAAAACGATTTATGTATTACATAAAGACAAACTAAGGTTTATTTTACCTTTGAAGCTGATTTCTATGAAGAAAATTCGTGATTGGAGAGGAAATATGAGTCGTAGCTGAAATAGTTATTCCATAAATTGAAAGTTCATGGTTTCATTAAGGCATGATTAGTGCACTTGCAGAGTAGGGATAAAATTGCAAAATAACCAACATAAAAAGGAACGAGTAAAGCAAATCAATCCATGTCCATGATTTTCTAAAATTCAGGATACTCAGAATCCGTCAATTTAACTTAATAAATGGCATTAATGTTAGAGACTGATTCATTTTAGTGCCATGTTAGGGACAGTATGAAAAAGTATACTAGTGCATATCTGTTAAAGCGGAATTGAATTCGGTAAAATGGAAATTTTGGGTTCCATTAATTACACATAATGAAGGAACTCAGCTCTACTTTCTGATATCAAAAGAAATAGAGAAAATACAATAAGATGCATGCATTAAGGCAATATTAAGGCATAAGGCAGTTGAGTTGTACATGAAAGAAGTGTTGATTTAATGTGTTGGAGTGTCCTGATCACAAATTATAACCAACGATTTGAAAAAATATAGGAATTATTGAGATGTTGGAAAAAGATGTTTCTTTGAGACTTAAAGAATATTTCTGTGTAAAGAAACAGAAGTGGAATCATCCAAGAAAAAATATGTAATTCAGAGGCCATAAATAGTATATTCATAGATGATATAAAGGCTGGTGACCAAGAGAGGAAAGATATGCGAGAAGTAAATTCTTGAAAAGATTAATGGAACTTTAAGTTATGAAGAAGGATGTGGAATCAGGATAAATGAGGAGCTAAAGTTGCTTTTAAAGGATATGCATACAGTAATACATTGTTCTGGTGATGTTCAGTGTAAACCTGAAGAGAGAGCTATGAAGAATGTGAAAGACATGCAGGATTGAAAAAGATGTTGGTTCAGAAAGAAATGGTTAGAAGTAAGAAGGATAACCTATGGAAAATTAATTGCTGAAGTTTGATGTCATTGGAGGCCATGGTGATCTGGGGCTGTACTATCCAGCCAATTCACACAAACAAATTATCATTCAGTATTTTATCTATTGATAGGCAAGTTGGAGTGGAAGGAATCTTGGAGAAATATTAAAAAACAATAAACTGCGTGGGGTGATATTGGTAGTGTCAGCATGGCCCACATCTGTCAGGAAGAGTCACCGAGAGGAGGTTGCCATCACACGATAGAGGATACGGCATTGCCCTTTGACCCAATCCTTTCACTCCACTGCAGAGAAAATACCTCCTCAGTGTGATGACTGTGACTGCCTTCTCAGCATATGACATATTCTGATGGAGTGTGACTGATATTGGTGCGTGTGTCACAGGCTGTAGCTAGGTGGAGACCAAAGATTCATCATACGCGATGACTCAAAAGCCGTTAGCAGCGTGATAATATTCAAAAGTTAAGCTGGTCTTTTTGATAGTATTATTAAGGATGTAAAACTAGTTTAGCTTTGACCCATAAATTTATGCCGATAATTTCATTTCATTACGGAGTTCTGTAAGTTACAATTTCTATAAATATTACATGTAGTGGTGCAAAATGAATGTGTCATTAGTGCACACTACAATAAACAAACCTTGCTTGACCTGGTAGGAAAGTTTAATGAGTGGACTTTATCCTAGTCTTAATCATTATTCTCCAATATGTATACTGTTTTGATTAGAACACTTTTTTTCTTGACCAGAGAAAAGTAACATTTATTTACCTCTATATCACTTCCCATTTCTTCCTCTCAGTTTTCTGTTATGAGTAAATATGAATGAGTCAACTTGGCAAGACTCAGAAGCATTAATAAATTTAGGGGATAATATTTGATTCCCCTTCTATAGATAAGGATCCATCTTGGTACAAGTCTTATGCACACAACCATAGCTCTAGTATCTGGCACAATGCAGACACAAATATCTCATGATTTTATTCCACAAATAGCACCAATACGCATGAGTTCATCGAAGTCATTTAATGATTTCAGAGATATGCATGATTTGATAGTCATCAAGGGGATATTTTCTTGTTAAAGTAAGCATGTGTTTCCCAAGTCTCTGGTAAAAGTTCATTGTAGATTTCCTTGAATCCAAGTCATTGCACTTGATTCCTGGGTATGAAAATATATGTGCTATCAGGACTGGCCAGGGCAAATACCAATTTTTTTAAGATATCTAGGACTATGATAAAACTAGGCTCCTAATTCATTGAGTTCTTACCTATCCAAAGCAATCTTGATTTTTTAAAGTCATGTACCTATCTATTTGGCCAATCAATAATTCAATTATCCCAAAATATCTGCCTTATTTGAAGGACCATGCATGGCATTGATAGGACCACACAAAGCATGCACCTCTGTCATATTATTAATTCATTATACAAGTACGATCTGATAGTATTATAATGCCACTGATAAAAATATTTTGCTCTACCTCAGGGAGTTCTTGGATTAATGAGCGGACTACTGGGGCGATGCTTTTTCCGAACATGTTATAACATGTCTGGGGACCTGATGGACCTTCTTGCTCTCTTGAATGGTTCCATAAACTTCATCCTGTATTGTGCTATGAGTAGACAGTTTCGACAGACATTTGCTCAACTTTTCTGCAAGCACCCCAAATTATTATGGATGTCCCTGTGCAAGAGATGTCCTGCAGGACATGAGAATGGCATTGAAATTATGAAGAATGGAAATATGGGTGGTGATGGACTACGGAAAGGTGGAACAACTGTTGGAGGTCAGCCTTCACAGTCAATGGGGGAAGCTCAAAGTACTTATGTGTAAACTTTTCTATTGTGTACATAATCCATCATTTGATTATACATTAACACACTATTGTGTGAAAATTCACCAACATTAAACTCCAAAAGTAAATGATATGAGTGAATAGTAATTTAATTATTGGTGTCGTACATTATGAATGAATCCCATGTTTGTTGCTTGATATTGAAGTAATTATAATAACTGCATTATCTGTAACATAAATAATTTTTTTAATGGATCTATAATTCAAAGATCAACATATTTGATTGCCTAATAGATTTATATGATGCATATCATGCATCTAAAATGCCCTATTAAATGTTAAAAAAATTTTAAGTTACGTGCTCGAATGATCATCTTTTGTAAAACATGTAAGAGGATTAGGTATGCTCATACTGAAGATCTTTCGCCTTGATAACACATGTTGCATCACATGACTCTCCCTGGGTCATGATGAGCCGCAGTTTGCTAGTCTTCAGAGTGCCCTGGGACTGAACTACCATTGTTAGCAGTGAACCCACATCTGTTATGAGTCTAGAATTTTGACATTGAGGTTAGCAGGAAGAATAGCTACCCCTGAGACTATCCAGTCAGTTTCCTAAATGCTTCCAAGTTACTAAATGCCTCTTTCACTGCTCTTAGAAAATTAATTATTCTCATCAAACTATGCTGGAAAATCTGTGATTGTGGTTGGTACTATTTTTTTGTATGTATATACCTGAGAGAATTTTCATAACTAACATTGAATCTTAATCCATAGATATCATTTCCTGACTCATGTCCACTTGGCATATTTTAAATGAATTCACAAATATGAATTTTATTGAATTCTAGAAATGTGATAATGCTAGTGAAGTTTTATATGTTTTATTGAATTTTTCCCTAACATTACAGAGAAAATCACATTTGATCAAAATCTAAATGGACAACAGACACCAATTTGGGTCAAGTTCCTGTTAGAAGCATTTGCTGCATTCTGGTTATCAGGGCATTCATTTTCTCTTACAAAAATCTATGGAACATTCTGGAATCTCTTACAATCAAGATACCTGAGTAGCTGTAACAGTATAGTTTTGTCATCTATTCCAGTTTCCAAATGTGTATTGGTGAAATAACATTGATAAAGATCACCCATCTCTACCCCAGAGAAATGAACTTTAATCAAAGCTGTAGAATGAACTTTGGGACAGTTAGGAGCTATAATTGATCTCAATTGATTTATTATTTGAAACTGAATAATTCTTCATTTAGTTTCCTACACATGCACATATATTTATATATATATATATATATATATATATATATATATATATATATATATATATATATATATATATATATATTTATATGATGCATATCATGCATCTAAAATGCCCTATTAAATGTTTAAAAAATTTTAAGTTACGTGCTCGAATGATCATCTTTTGTAAAACATGTAAGAGGATTATGTATGCTCATACTATGCCCAAGAAATATATATATATATATATTCCTGGGGAAATATTTCCTTATATATATTTATATATATATATATATATATATATATATATATATATATATATATATATATATATATATATATATATATATATATATATATATATATATATATATATATATATATATATATATATATATATATATATATATATATATATATATATATATATATATATATATATATATATATATATATATATATAAGGAAATATTTCCCCAGTATTTGACCAATGGCTTATGAATCTCATTTCTGCTTATGAATCTCATTTCTGCTTCTGAATCTCTTTTCTTTTTCTTTTCTAATGATTCACAAAATGCATCAATGACAGGGCCACTCTTTTTCCAAAAAATGAAATCTTATAAAAATTTTGGTTTATCAGTTATGGAAAAATACATGCAAAGACTTTCCACCATTACACATTTGAAAAAATGCAAGCTGATTTCCATTGTGATCAACAAATACACCAATCTTCTTTCTTATGACCATGCGTCTGCTTAACGACAGTCTTGTACATATTCTTACCTAGTTATTTTGTCTTTTTCTCAATGAATGCTTCCTTGGGCATCACTCAATGGCTTTGCAGGCCCCCAGTAAACTCCCTCTCCTTCATGCTCCTACCTTAAGGTTTCTCTATGCTCCATCTCTCAGCTCTTTCCTTTGTCCATGTCTTTCTTTAGCTGAGAAGATGAAGTTATTGGCACATGAAGGCAGAGGGGGCAGATCAGGTCATTAAGTGGACCCCAAAGAAGCATCAATATTGAAACGAGACAAAAAACAAAAAAATGTCATGCATGTGAATCATTCATTCAAATGGTTACTTTAAGGGCTAAAAACCAAAGCTTTATGTATATAGTATGTATTCAACATCTGCTCTTCACATGAAATGTAATGCAGATGTCAGGTATAAAATTGTATGATGAGCAGCCAGGAATGCACTGTATACATTTTATAATACCATTGGATACTATGTTGTTATTTTTCTAACACATGGTGTTTGTATTATTTTTTACTGTAAAATACCCAAATGGCAACCAATTATTCAAATATGGCTTGCTTTGCATAAGCTAATATGTATACAATGTATGTTTTAAAATACTACTGCATATTATGACTTATAAATGACTATTAAAACAACATCACTGCCTTTCATCTTCTCACTTGACAGATAGGAGTTAAGTCTTAGTAATTTTCCACATTTTAACCCTCTTAGTGTGGACTCCTGCCAGTGGTACCAGTGAGAAATGTGGAGGGTAATTCAATGAAATGTATCATGTCAGGAAAAAAAAGTATTATGAAGTTATTTCTTAAGCTATCCATGAGTGGTTTTTTTATTGTATATAAATTGAATTAGGTAATAGTTATATAAGACTTTTACAACATCAAAAAAATAACTGTAATTATAATAGTGTATTAAAGTTGTACAATACTTTAGCACAAGCCGATATATCGGCCCACGGCACAAAGAGGGTTAATAAAGTGACTGACTGATTTTGATGTTGTGGCATCATCATGCTCTTGATAGCAATCAGGCTCTTAAGATGATGTTGTAGCATCAAGGCCATGCAGTCATATCAAAAAAGTGAGGAAAACTACTAAATGATTCATTCTTCAACTATGTCATGATTCGGTTAAGTTACTTTGCCTCCAATCACCTTTATTCTGAATTATGAGTGTGAGTGGGTATCTTCTGGGACTTATGACACATGAAGAGAAAGCCTGAAGAGGAAATCCCAAAGCGGTTGCTGAGGGGATGGCACTGTAGCACCACCAAAGAGAGAAAGGGTATCTACTGATTGAAATATAAAATTAAGAAATGAATGAATTTCACATACGTACCATTTAGCCATTCCCTTTTGGAATAGGCACAGTTAATTTTTTTTTAATAGGCACCTTAATTTTTCCCGTAAATCTTGGTCCATACTGGGTGATGATCAATGTATGATGATAGGTAAAGTTGCCCATCAATGTTGACAGGGTCTCTGAATACATAGAAACATTGCAAGTGATGATTGGTGGTAAACATTAACAAATGTTACTGTTACCATGTTATCTTCTCGAAATAGAAAAGATTTTAGCTACACAGTTGAAGCAATCATTTTATGCATCCGTCTCAAGTTTTAATTGGAATAACAGCGTCAAAATAGCCATGTTATTACAAATTCCCCTCCAATGATTTTTGGTGCAACCAATAGAGGTAGCTCTTGAAAAATACTATTAAAGCTAAACAAAGTTTTTGAATAAGGAGCTATTATTTATTAGGAGAAATATTTCTCTCAATATGGTGTCACCTTTTCATATTTTCACCTGCCATCACATTTACTGATTCTATCAATTTCTCTTACATTCCCCTACATTTTAAATAACAATAAGTGCAGTAGAACGCACAAATCCAATTTGTAATGAACCATATTAAACAATGGTAATAACTATCCCTGGGAAAGTTATCAGTTGACCAGGAGCTGAGTGAACAGTCATCATCATCAGGTTCATGTGTCCAGGTACAAATAAGTGTACCCAGTGGTAATGTCATGAAGTATCATCTACATATTGGTATTTGACAACTTTTGCCCAGCCTGGACTAAATATAAGGCCAATAAAACTGGTTCTGGGGCAAATATTGCTTTCATACTCCCTATGTCTGCGTATCTACATCTTTTACTTCTGTTTCATTCAGGCATTGCTTCATATCTTCTTGTGTTGTCATGAGAATCCTGATGTCCCTACTCTTATGAGGCTCTTCTATCACATTCACCCTCAACTTTTTCAGCTGACCCCTTTATCTCACACAATTTACTCCTCTCATTCATTCATTAATCCATTTCCGCCCAGAAAAATTTTTGTCTGCGAGTTTGATGAACTTATGGTATTTCACTCACAAAGTACTCATGCAAAATATTTTGGTGATCGTGACCTTGAATGATGCAGTGTTGACAAGTTGACTGCGATAAAGTTTGCAGTTCCTCCTACAGAGCATCATACACTCGGCACATCAGGGAGTAGCCATATGGCTACAGTGGGCAGAAATGAGTTTAAATATTCTACCAGTTAAAGGCAGGTTTTATTGAGAGACGGAGAATATACCCCAGATTTTCTTATCAGGGCCCTAGCTCCCTCCAGTATTTTCTTATTCATGTCAGCATACACTTTATTCTTTCCATCCTGTCCATTCAACTTTTTAATCCATTAACATTCTCTTTATCCCCTTCCCCACTTGCCCAATATCCTTCACTCTATCATGGTCTTGAGCAACCATTCACCCCTTATTACTTCCACCAGCTTCCTACCCTACCTCCACTTAATCTCATCCAGAAATTTTGTTCCCTCACCCACCATACTAAGACTTCCTTTTTCCTCTTCCTTTCCATCCACCACACCTTCTTCATTCTTCTTATTGCCCACATCTCGAAGGCCTGCAGCCTATTCTTGTCCTCCTTTCTCAAGATCCACGATTCTAACTCATACAATGCTACACTTCATATCTAGCTATTCACCAGTCCCTTCTTTGTAATATTACCCATGGTATCCATAATCAGCTCCCTTCCATTACTAAATTCTTCCTTTTCTAACACTATTATCCCTATGTCTTTGTTACTGTAGTCATTTTCTTTTAGCATATCACCCAAGTAATTAAAATTCTCCACTTGCTCCAGTTGTGCCCTCATACTTTAACACTAGAACGCTCTGACTTTGTCACCCCCTTGAATGCCCAAGGGGCATCATTTATGCTCCACTTAAAGGAAAGTTATTTTTTCACATGAAAAAGCAGTTTTATCTTACTTGAAGCATTTTATGCACCATTTTGGATGTTATCTTATGATATCATACAGTTTTCCAGCCATAAAAGGTAGGCTATTTTGTTAAAATCTCTTCAGCAGGCCAAACCAACTATGTATTTCCTTGATCATCAGCCATTTTCTTTGTGCCATCATCGGAATATTCAACTGATTAGCTCCATTGGTCAGCAATCAGCTTCTTGAACTACAGAATTATGAGAAGAGCACAAGTCTGTTCTTAAGAAACTTACTGTCCACCTCAAAACAATCTGATTTCCAGCCCTCCCATATTTGTTTGCCCCCCACACAGCATTTTACCTCAGGGAGCCACAACGGAATTAGGCAGACAGGAGGAGGAAAGGGGAGGTGTAGTGAGAATAAGGCAGGGTGGCATCTTCATAATCAGGAGATTAATTAGTTGTAATTTTTGGCTCTAGGGTTCAGTAATCACCTTAACTCAAGCTATCTGTGAGACTGAGTCAATTTGATGCCTCTCTTGTATTCCAGGTAAATCTTTTTCAACGCAAACATTTATAAACTTAATGGTCTCAACTTTTTACCTAATGCTAAACAGCAGAATTCAGGAAAATTCATGAGAGGAAATGGCTTAGACAGCAGCTTTTTTTCCAGGCTAAGGAGTCGAAATGGCTCCTGCGGCCTTCCAGTCCAGACCAGCCTCACTTTCTTTGTCCAAGAAAATCTCATCAATTTTGTTTTTTTTATTTATCTTCATCCTTATCTCCTATACTGAAATTCAAATACATGTACACAGGGCTTTTTTCTGGCAGTACGTGGTGGAGCTGCGTTCCGGGAGGGAGTATAAATCAATCTAAGGTCATTCGGATGTTATTACAACTAATGGACAACTGAGGTCCACCACCTTTAATTCCTGAAAAAAACCCTGCATCTATTAAAGCTGGTTAATCCCTCAAAGATCAACTAATCAATGCATGATCATCTGCAATCCTAATCTCCTACTTTTACATATTACAATTTCCCTCTTCCAATGCATCAATGACCATTTCTTCAGAGTAAAATTAAATGGCAAAGGTGACAATTGGCACCCTTGCCTCTCCCCATAACCTACAACTACCCACCCCATCCACCATCAGGCACCCACACCTGTGCCCTCTGGGTCTTATAAAAGTTTTGGATCAGCCTCCTATCTTGACAAGCTACTCCCATTCTCCCAAGTATCTGCATTAGTTTTCCCTAATTTACTCTGTCAAATGCCTTTTAGAAATTCATGAAGTGAGCAAAATCATGCTAATTAAACTCAATGTTTCTTCTATAAGTGTTCTCATTACCAAAATTGCATCCCAAGTTGCTCTCCCCTTTCTGAACCCAGACTGGTAATTGCACAATTAGTAAAGCCCTCCTTTCCACCCCCTCATTTATTATTTCTAAACAGGACTTTGGCAGTCTGTGATATCAAGCCAATTGTTCCATACTCCTTACATTCTGATACTTTCTTCTTCTTCAGGATAGAAGTCAGTACTGTTTCTGCAATATTCTCTGGTCATACTCCATCCCATAGCAACAGTAGTTCTGGTCAGAGATAGAAGTTCTGCTGAGGTACCCAAGTTCATCAGGGGTTTTAGACTGTAGCAGTCAGGAAGTATCGTCTGCATAAAAATGGAGGGCTAGCCATATGAAAATGAATTTAGGAGGTTATTGATAAATATCAAATAAGAGCAATGGTCCAAGTATTGAACCTTGGGTGACACCTTGGTGTACTTCAAGAGACTAAGATAGAATTCTTTCAGAGCCTTTGACAGTTTGGTAGCAGTATCTCACTTGCTGCCGTTGATTTGTAAGGAAAGATTTTATTGAAAACAGGGCATTGCCATTAATACCCAGCCTTGATAGTTTGGAGTAGTGTTGCTTATGATCGATACTATCTAAGGATTTACTTAGGACATCAAAAATGCCTACTGTGGCATTTCTTCTCTCCAGGGTCTTGTGGATATAATTTGATGACCGAAATTTGGCAGTGGTTGTTGATTTCCCATGTCGGAAACTGTGTTGATTTTCATGGTGTAGCTGTTGGGGTTCAAGAAATCTCATGAGGGAATTGCAAAGGATTTTTTCAACACTTTTTGTTGCACCGGGTGTATATGCACCCGTGCAAGTGACTTCGTACCACATCATTTGTTAAATGCAATGATTGGAAACATTTTGTTGCATTTAGAAGCACAGATAGAAGCCCAGTAGTTGTTTGGGTCTTACCAAGAACCTTTTTTGTGTATAGTGTTGACATGAGCAAGCTTTGGGTATGCAGGGAAATAACCTTCATCAAGTGTTACATTGATTATGACAGCTAAATTTATGACACATGAAGGAGTGACATATTTTTTAGTTGACATACTTTTAGCTGCCTTTATGATGTGGATTTCATCAAATCCTGTTAACTATTTTATTGGTTCAGTTTCAATTATTTTTTTGACCCCATGCAGGTCAGTAAGAAAGAAAAAGAAGGTTCTTGAAGGTGAAGGACTGTGTTTAATTTAAGTATTTTGAAGGTGGTCAGAAGTATATATGCAAAACATTGAATTGAAACTGGCAGTAATTTCTTAAGTATCAGTGGTTGTAAGTTGCGACTTAAGTATCATAGAGGTTGAATTCATTAACCACAGTATTATATTGAATTGCAACGTTAGGTATTGAATTTGATGACATCCCATGGTGGATTTATGGGATTGGTGGAAGAAACAATGTATTCTTCTTGCATCATTTTCAAGCAGAGAATAAGGAACTGTATTTTACCCTCTCAATGCTGCCCATATACATCACATAATTTTACCCCGGGACGGCTTTCTTTTCTATGCAGGACATAAGTACCAATGCCAAATAAGCTAGGAAAAATTTGAGAAAATGTTTTAAGCTTTAATTTTTTAACTATATGCATTTTAACCTTTACCTTACTGAGTTTTTATGCAGTCATAAGCCTTGCTGGCTGGGGTTTTTTTGTCGTACAGCAGCAGTTGAATTAATTTTCAGACCACTACTTACAATTTTTTTAGTCTTTCTTTATTTCCTTCGGAAGATTTACAAATATATTCGCCAACTACTTTTACATTTCTTCCTCAACAGTCCAAGGAAACAACAACAACTTTTCTCTTCTTCCCCATGGTAACTTGTATTGAGGGTTTTCTTTTTCATTACCACATAGACCATATGTCTCTCTAACCGCAGGTGTCACTTGTCGAACCTCTTCAGGAACTTCGTCTTCCTCCCGTAGTGGTCGAGGTAGCAACTTCAATTCTGATTGGTGAATCTTGGTGGGAGGGTCTGTCCTCAGCAAGTAGATTCCATTTCCCAGCTTCTTGTCGACCTCGAAGGGTCCGATCCATTTAGGAGCAAGACCAGCATGGTATCCCTGAAGCTTCTGAGTTGGTGGTTCCTCCGTAGTACTAGCTGTCCAGGTTGCAAATCTTCTTCAGCAACCTGGTCTACCGCTTCAGCTTCCTTTTTAGAGCGCTTGGTCGCTTCTTTGTGCATCCGGTGAACCTGTTTCTGGTGATTCTCGACCCAGGCCACATAGGGGATATCCTCCTCTTCTTCAACAGCCTTGATTCCCCAGTCGCCAGTGCATCATATCGGTCTTCCCAGGAATAGTTCTGCCGGAGTGTAGCCAGTGACGCGGTTGACTCGCTGTCTAATAGCAAAAAGAGACTCATGTAGGTGCTGGTCCCATCTGTTATGCTTCTCGTTCAAGAGGTATATCCGCAACATCTTCTTCAGTTCCTGGTTCCTTCTCTCCATGGGGTTTGCCTGAGGATGATAAACAGGCGTAGTCCAGTGTTCAATTCCCCATGCCTCTAATGCTTGAACCCACCGCTTTGAAGTGAACTGAGACCCGTTGTCGGTGAGAAGACATCTGGGATAACCATACCGACTGAATACCTCAGTCTTCAGAAGTTGGAGTACTCGTTCTGAAGTTGCCTCTGGAATAGGGAAGGCTTCCACCCACCTGGTGAACAAGTCTGTGACAACCAGGATACCAGTCTTCCCACGTGCCGTCCGAGGATAAGGTCCCATCAGGTCTAGAGACAAAACTTCCCAGGGTCGATGTGGTCGTCTTCCTCTTGAGCTGGTACTGGCCTTCTGGTTGCTCGCCTTGGTGCATGCACATACTGGGCACTCTTGTACATACCTTTTGATGCCTTGGCGCATATGCACCCAGAAGAACCGCCAACGAATCGATAAGTATGTTTCCTCCTGGCCGGGATGACCAGCTTCAGGCCCATCGTGGAACTTCTCTAATATGGCCCTAGCTACAGATCTTGGCACCATAGGCACCGGTGACAGATCCGAGTGGTGGGAGACACATAAAAGAACATTGTTCTCGAGACAGAGATTCTTGTAACACATCTTGAAAGCAGCAGGAACACCTCTGCTATCGGTGTTACATTTGCCAATCCAAGATTTCATCTTTTTACAGGCCCCATCATAATTCTGCCATCTCCTAATAATGTCCATATCGAAAGGTTTCCTTTCACCAGTAACAGCTGTAAGAACAGGTAAGTCTTCTTTCCTTTTCCGTAAATCCGGAACTTCCCTCTCTACTAGTTCTCTGACTGAATTTGGTTCAGCCACAGGATTTCTTGACAGACTATCAACTGCTTGATTACTTGATCCAGGGACGTGACAAATGTCAAAGTCATAGTCCGCTAGTATCAATGACCAACGCATCAATTTTGATTTTGTTCCAGCCACTTCATTTAGCCATTTAAGGGATGAGTTGTCAGTGTAGAGTTGGAATTTCCTCCCTTCAAGGTAGCCTCGAAATTTCCCAACAGCCCAGACTACTGCTAAAGCCTCCTTCTCAGCTGTACAGTCATTTCTCTCTGTTGGTGACATCTTTCGGCTACTGTACTCTATAATCCTCCTATCGCCTTGGTCAGTCTGTTGGAATAGTACAGCTCCAAGTCCAAGATCGCTAGCATCGGTCTGTAGATTTAATTTCCTACGAGGGTCCGGGTGTGCCAACCTTGGAGCATTACAAATGCTTTCCTTGATCAGTTCAAAGGCTCTTTGTTCGCTTTCAGTCCATTTGAAGGGAGCTGTCTTATTGAGTAAATCAGTCAGTGGGGCAGCTTTCACTTCAAAATGAGGTACAAAACTACTGTACCAACCACAAAGTCCCAAAAACTGACGGACTTGCTTCTTAGTTTTTGGTCTTCTTTTTGTATTCCTCAATTGTATTCCTCAATTGTACTCCTCAATAGCCTTATTCTTTTCTGGTTGTCTTTCTAGACCTTCAGGAGTTAAGACATGTCCGAGGTATTCAACCTTTGGGGTAACAAAGTGGCATTTCTTCAACTGGCAAGTTAGTCCATGAATCTTCAGTCTTTCCAGTATTTTGGATAGATACATCAGATGTTCTTCAAATCCGTTTTTACTATAGACTAGAATATCATCTATGTAAACTGACAAAAATCACCTATATATCCAGAGAGTACTTCATCCATTAACCTCATAAAAGTGGCTGGGGCATTTTTCAGGCCGAATGGCATGACCCGAAATTGGTAGAGACCACGAGGAGTAGCAAAGGCGGTCATTTCTCTCGAGCCTTCTTCCATCTCCACCTGCCAAAAACCTGAATTTAAGTCGAGGGTACTGAAGATCTTAGCACCACTAACTTTCTTCAACAAGTCCTTCAAATCAGGCATGGGATAGGCATCACTCACAGTCTGAAAATTGAGCTTTCTAAAGTCAACACAAAGCCGGTACTCCCCATTTTTCTTCTTTGGCAGCGCAACCGGCGAAACCCAATTTGAAGTTGATGGCTCAATTAACCCTTCGCTCTCCATTTCCTGTATTTTCTTGCATACAAATGCTCTCTTATCCGGATTCATAGGATAAGGTCTCTGTTTAATGGGTTCATTACTTTTGCAAATAATTTTATGTTTAACGGTGGAAGTGTAACCAATGGTATCTGTAATGACTTCTGGAAACTGATTGAAAATATTCATCAATGCTTGTTTATGTTCGGCTGCTAATAGGCCAACATGCAAATCATCCAGATTGATTCCACAATCGTTTGGGCTTTTAGAAAAATTTCCGCTTCTCCAAGCTAGTCTAGCCCTGGTACTTTTGCCTACGAATATTTCATTTGTGTTATAATCTAAAACAGTTCCATATTTAGTTAAGAAGTCATGGCCAAGGATCACATTGCTGATTAAATTCTTAATAATTAATGCAGGGATGTCAATGTCTATGTCGGAACACTTTGCTCTAAGGAATGTTCGGCCTTGTACATTATAAAGTACATCATTTGCAGCACCGATAACACTGTTATTAGGAGAACTTTTAATATTATCAAAATCGTTCATTATTCTATTTGAGATAAATGTGTTACTAGCTTGGGAATCTAAAATAGCTTTATAAGTTTTATCTTTGACACAAATTGTTATGGCTGGGCGGGGACCATCCTGGTCAACCCCAATCTGTCCAATGATATTCTTATTATTCTAGTGTTTATTTGTTGTCTTGCTTGATACCTAGGGCTTAGTGATGTTGTACCCAGGGACATCCTCTCCCAGGACAGAATGACCCCTTTTTAATTTTCCGGGCAACGATCTCGTACGTGGCCAGTTTTCCCACACCCAAAACATTTCCTCTGAAGGCCATCGTCTGATGGAGTCATTATCTTCTTATACTCCTCCTCTAGTTTTCTGATGACTTCCCTTAATTCGTCGAAAGTCTTCGGATTGGCCACTCTTATCAAGGGTCTCATTTTATCATTGAGTAACTCAATCATATAGGGTAGAGCAGAACTACTGTCCTCTTCAGGATTCAATCTTTTAAAAAGTTGATATTTTTGGATCACAAACGTGCCAGCCCTCTTGCCCGTAGGCTGCGTATCGGCTAAGAACTTCCGATTTACAGCAGCCTTTACGTCATCCAAATCAAATCTAAGGCATAATTCCTTCCCAAAATCGTCCCAATCTAGGCCCAAACCCCTTATATTATTCCACCATGTAGCTGCCTGCCCCTTCAATTGTTGTGATACCAAATGCACGTAAATATTTTCAGGCAGATTCGTCCTTCTAAGTAAGGAAACAGAGTTTGTCAAAAATACTTTTGGGTCTTCTTCTAACCTACCGTGATACTCTGGTAGGCTTTCCCTAATTACTTTGGGGTCAACAGGTTGAAGGTATTGAAGTAGCTGGTTGAATATTCGTATTGGATATCGTCATGTTTAACAATTTATTCTCTAATTGTGACAATCTTTTAGAGACATCTTGTTTTAGGCCATCCAATTGCGATGTTTTTTCATTAATGTCGGTGTAAAGGTCAAGTTCATTAATTTCTAACTTGGCTACTCTTTCATTGATATCGGCAATTCTTGCATCCAACCCTAAAAATCTAGCGTCGAATTTATTACTTAGTTCATCAACCTTGGATTGAATTTTTTCGGATTGTAATTCAGCTTGAACTTTAATGTCTTCTTTTAATTCGGTTCTCATTCCTTCGATTTGCAATATATTTTTTTCGAATTGGGCCTCAATTTGCTCCGTTAATTTTGTAATCATAGCACTTAGTTCTTGTCCTTCCTCAACTTCGTTGATTTTGAAGTTCTCAGGATCTTCTCCGCATTCAATGAGATCCTGCCGGAGTCGCATTTCCAAATCTCCTTTGGTTCCTGTCGACGGAAGTCCCCACTGTGTTAGCGCCGTCCTCAGCTGGGCGATCTTCATGTCTGCGATCTTCATCGTTCTTCTTAATCCTACGAGCGCGTACTCCTTGCGCAAGGTCCTGTCATGGTCGCCATTTTAAATGACCAGTGTTTTTTAAATGTCCACAAATGTGCCAAAAGAACACGCTCGGCAGTCTAGGGACACAATTTTTGTGCCGGAGAGAGACACTCGGAAGATGTTCCATGCTCGGAAGTTAATCCATGACTTGATATCACGTATCAGTCCCCTGGACTAGCCACGTAATGTGGGTTGCATACACTGCACATCCCAACTGTGTGCTGTATCTTCATACTTTGTGTTTTTATAGCAAGTATCAATACAACTGATGCAGCAAATACATTTTATACTGTTATCAATGTTCAATACTCATTATTTTTTTAACTAAATGGTTGAAATATTGTTAAGCTGAATTGAAAATTTTGGATTGTTTCACTCTCAAATCTTTTCATTTGGTAGCGTTTGAGAAACATGCATAATTTAGTTCCTTTTAGTATGGATATTATATTAAAATTTGTTGTATATTGAGGGCTTAGAAAGGGAAGTAAAAATGACTGAAAATTGATGGAATAGGAGAATTATTTTCAATTTATTCATTGAAGGAAGTCTAGATAAAATGATAGAAAAAACAAGTGGGATAAAAATAAATGGCGTGAGCATCCACAGTATTAGATTTTCTGATGATATTGTTGTAATAGGGGACTCTGCTAAAGAAATCAATAAAATGTTAACTATTCTCTCCTCATTGCTTAAGAAACAGAAATTAAAAATAAATACTAAGAAAACAAAACTGATGGTAGTGAGTAAAAGCAACATTGAAAGAAAACCCAAAATTATGATAGAAAATGATTAAATTGAACAAGTGAAACAATTTTCTATTTAGGTAGTATGCTTACTGAGAATAGCAGATGTTGTGCAGAGATAAAGAAAAGGGTGGCAATAACAAAACAGGCCTTTCAAAATAAGAGAAACCTTATAACAGACAAGCATATGAATATCGAAACTCGGAAAATGTTTACAAAAACATTCCTTTGGAGTGCATTGCTCTATGGAAGCGAGAGTTGGACCCTCCAGAAATGGGAAATAGAGCAATTAGAAGCAGCAGAGATGTGGATTTGGAGAAGGATGCTTAAGATAAGCTGGGCGGAAAAGAAAAGTAATGAAGAGGTTTTAATGGAAATAAATGAAAAGAGAACCATACTCAACACCATGGAAAAAAGTAATATAAAATTTTTAGGACATCTCCTGAGAAACAATAGATCTTTTGTCAATGTGATGGAGGGGAAGGTGCTCGGGAAGAAAGGTAGAGAAAGACCAAGGTTACAGTACCTGAGCAGGGCACAAGACCTGATGGGGCAAGAAAATTATTGGCTCTTTAAGAGATTAGCAGAGAACAGGACCACATGGTTGCAGCAACAAGGAGGAGCCTTTAGTTAAGAAGAAAAGGAGAATTATGTTGACTGTTGCAGAATAGTACTTATCCTCTTATCATTGTGCTTGATTTCATATGGGTCTGATATCTGGATTTTTCAAAAATAACTCACCGCCATCTTTCCCTACTCACTGTATATAGAGATGCACTGCCTAAAAGCCATTATTTTCTAGGTTCGACAAAAACCTTCCCACCTGTAGGTGTCGGACTTCCTTTGGTTTTTATGAGGGTGGAATGGGGCATCCCATAGCTGGCAGTACTCTGGCCAGCTTAAGGGTCTGCTGCGTGTCTGAAGGGAGGCTGAGGGGATAGAGAGGAGGGGGAGAGAGTACATACAATAGCAAGCTCAGTGTATAATTTAGAAGGCCCGTTTTTAAGTGTTGCGGCAAAATCAGTCAACTTCAGCAGGACCACGAGCTGACACATGTTTTTTTCTGGGTGGTAAAGTGATGACTAAAGGAACAGGGTATCAAGAGAGGAATGGGAAAAAAAGAAAAGACATCACACATAATCCCGTTTTTCCCACCTAATGCCCCCATACCCTCCTCACTTCTGACTTTTCTGAACCCTTCTAGATTACTCCCAAAATCCAATGCTTCTTAAATCACAAATACAATGGTAAATGCTTCTTGCTGCCCAAGGCAATGAATCAATATCAAAAATATTTGGAAGTCAAATTCTTTACGAGCAGAAAATTTTTAAAAATATTCATTTGGGTCTCTAATGATAGATCTTAAGAAGAATTTCTCGTCTGCTGTTCCAGATAATTTTTCTACGATTTGGACAAATACTTTGGATATGTGTGTCTGTTAAATTGAATAAGTCTCAATTATATTAATGTATATACCATAATTACAACGCGGAAGAGCTGTGGAGAATCTTTTGGCCAAATAATTCACAAACTCACCAGATTTACAGTAATTATTAGTGTATCTAAAAATACTCAAGAGGGATAATTTAAACTCTCATCATAATGGGTAATCCGAATAAAACTGTTATTCTGGAAAATAAAATCTTCTTGCATGATACATCAATAGAGAATACAGCACTAATTTCCATATATACTGTATATTTAACACCAAAAAAATCTTATGTTAAACGTATGTTTACAATAGCGGTATTCACAAAATATTTACATGTTATGATATTTACAAAATATATACATCTGTATAATTACACTTTTTGTGATAGGGTGCAAAACACTGGACAAAGTGCAAGAGGACCCACACAATCAGGACACAAATGTGCTGTCTCTTTCCTACACCCTAAGGTGAAACAGTATTTACAGCAGCAATAGGATTTTTGGTTGCTGCCATCCGATAATTCGATTCCAGGGAAATGGGATAAAGGTTTAGAGGATGCAAGTTGTTTAGGATCAGGAAGGTATGATGGTAGAATAAGGGATTTTATAATGAAGAGCCAGAATTTATACAAAGTTAACCTTTCTCAGGGGGGTTGTTAGTAGAGGAAAAGCTGTTGACAAGAATAGGGTGAAATATATGGATTTCCAACTTCTTGTTCCATTAAAGAGTCCTCTTTTCAATAGGATAATATGCCATCATTTGATCAAAGTGGTCGATTCTACCCATAGACTTGATGTATTTGACAACAGCCTTTGGCTTAGAAACGACCATATATCCTCTTTGGGTATGCACATCAACTATGCGGCTCCCGAATTTGGAGCTGAATATCATACTCCCTCCATACATATCCCTTTTGTCACTCTACTTCAGGAAGCAGATACCATCTTCAGTAAAAGCATCTATTCCTTCATCCCGTTTCACTTTAGCATTTGCCATTTCGGAGGTGATGTCTTTCCAACTTGTTCTAAGAGTTACCGTGTAATATTTTCTCCTCTCAAGCAGTTCATGGATCAACTTGATGCTGGTATAATAATTATCCATAAACAATCAATGGCGCTTGTCCAAGCAACCATCAACTAATTTATAGAACAGGATCAACATGTCCACACCCTCCGAGTATGGAATCACCTGCTCCCGTGTACACAAGAAATTGTAGAACAAACCCTGAAGGTTCAGTCAGCATATACAGTTTTATTCCACACTCATGCTTTTTGAACTTCATATAAATATGGAATTGCAGCCTACCTCTCTAAAGAAGTATAGACTTGTCATTGAAAGCTTGCAGAAAAGTATGATTGGGGTATAAAGAGTAGAATGAAAGGAATCTGGAAGAGGACGGAGTTTGTAAGGGATATCATTAGGTTTAGGATCATTAGGACCAGGGTTGGATGAAAAATGAAGAGCTTGAAGGATGCAAAGGAACTGATCACAACTCATACATTTCCGGAAGCAAGGTAGGTTAAACAGAGTATCAGGGCTCCAATAGTCTGATATCTTGTTTATGAGAATACTTCCCATGTGAAACAAGAGACCGATGCAAGTTGAAAACTCATCATAAGTCAGTTGTTTCCATTTCTCTATCCTTGCTTTGGAAGATTAAATCATCTGTAATAGATGATCAGCAAACTTTTTCATCCTTCTTGCTATCCTTGGTCTCTTCAGCATCCTCTGAAAATTCCAAATCCCTCTCCTCCAGAAGCTCCGTAAGCTCTTCCTCCATGTGAATCCTTCGCGAGAAAGTGGAAGGGGAAGAGTTTGAGGGAAGTATTTGAGTTGGTGGGTGGTCTTGCCTTGATGTTGAAGGCTGTGGGGCTTCCATTGACGTTAAGAGGAAAGGGACTTCTCCATATGGCAGCATCACCTCTGCCTGACCCTGGGATATTTTCCTTTTTCCTACTTTATTGCATACCATCTGTAATTATTATTAATCATTTCATTTTAATAAGTAAGGCATTTATGCAGCAATAAAGACTAAAATATTCACTCAAGCTGATATAGATAAAAGTTGAAATGTAGATAAGTATATTTCTTCCAATTAATTGTAGTCATGTAGTTGGTAGGAAAATACACATTACCAAAGGTATCTTAAAAATTACTTTTCTGATAACATAAAACGTATCATACATTGATATGTATAATGTAAATGAAGACCCTCTAAAAACATGCAGTAGTGAAAATCTAATAGTTTCCAATTGCTATGAGGTGAAGATTTCGAAATTAAAGAAATTTTCTGGCAAATATCTATTGTTAAATAAATCTAAAAAATACAAATAATAAATATAAGTTGCACCATTCAAAATATACTCAAATTTTGCAAAGTGCTCCCCTAAACTCTCCTCACAGCAATTTTCAAGCAAAAAGGACAAAAAATATGGTTAAAATAGCAAGCTTTCGCATTACAGGCCTAAGAATGGGAGTGAAAATTAACTTACCTTACCATCAAAGAAAAAAATCTCCCCCAATGAAACCAAAGCAGGTACCCAGAAATGATCTTCACACCACAGTTGCTAGATGTCTTCTGAATCCTGTAGGGGTGTTAAAGGTGGCAAGGAACCTAAACCGGCCCCCTAGTGAAAGCTGGAACATCCACAGAACCCATGACTTGATATCTCATCATCAGCATCCACGTAAAGACAACCATGATGTGATATCACATCATGCCATACTCAAAGGGTTAAAAACCATGCAGCTTTCTGAGAGTGGGTGCTTGCTCAGATCATAATCTAGCACATATAAATGTGATTATATTCAAAAGGTTTAGTAAATGTAGGAGTCTAAAGAAGTGGGAAGTGGGAGTTTTGAATGGAAAAATTATAGGGAAAAGGAGGAGCTAGTTGAAAGGATCATATGAGTGGCCAAGTAAATGGGGGAAATTGAGGAAAGGAGGGATGTACAAAAACACAAATACATAGAATGACAGAAAAAAAATAGTTGAATTGTTGGGTCAATAGAAATGAGATGGATCAAGAAGGCATGGACCATAAAATGTGTTATTAGGAAAATAAATGAGAGAAGGAAGTGGGAAAACATCAACACAGAACAAGGTGAGAAGATGTAATAGGAATCAAATGATGCACCTTGGCAAGTGCCCAAGTCAGGCTAAGGTAAACTGATGAACTGATGGTGGAGAGAATTAAGGCAATGGTAAAGATAGAGAGGAGGGAAAGTGAGTTCAACCTATGCCATGGTGAAAATATTTCGTGCTATGATTGAGGGCAAACAATGTCAAAACATTGAAGGAAAAACCAGGGAAAGTAGGAATCAGGCTTGAGGAGAAAAGGAACACACCAAAAAAGTATATGGCAGAGATGACTAGATATAAAAGGCTTATATGAACCTAGCATTAGAAAAGGAAATCACGGAAGAGATGGTAAACCTCCAAGTGGAGAAACTGGAAGACAAATTAGATTAGGTGCCACAAGAAATAAGGGTAGCAAGAGCAGTGAGAGAAGAAAATTACCATCAGAGTCATTGAGGGACCTGAGAAATAACGAATGATGAGGATACTTTGAACTAATTTGTAAGATCTGCAAGGAGAGGGTATAACCAAAATTTGTTGCTAAAACTGCCTAGTTACGTGTCTTAAGGAAGAAGAAATCATCAGAATCCAAGGATAAAATAATAATTAGTTAAATTTCACATACAACCAAAGTTTTGCACAAGTAATTAATGAAAGTTTGGAGGAAAGATGAAAGAAGCACTTCATTGATGACCAGTTCAGATTTAGGAAGGGAAAGGCAACCAATGTTGAGATTAAGGTGGTATGAACCCTCTTTTATACAGTTAATGTTATCCAAATATTCATGTTTGTTTCATGGATTTCAAAAAAGCATTTGACAGATTGAATAGATAAAAACTAGAGAAGATACTGATGGAAATAGGAGTAGGTTGGAAAGAGAGCTGATTCATTGTGAATAGCACAAGTGAGGGAGGCCAATAGAGAGCACTGGTTTATAAAATGAAATTTTTTTTCTGTAAAATAAAGGAAAATACCGGATCTCATTAGGACTTCATATGATTGATTCAATTATGTAAGTGTTTTTTACCCATCTACCTAAGTTTTCATGAGGCACCCTGGAAAACCCAAAAAAAATCCCATTCTATCCAGTTCAAATCAGTAGTTTGTAAAAAAAAAATGTGATACTCCCATCCTAATTCTTGTGGATCAGCAAACCAAAAAATAAAGATACTGACCATGATTAGCACTTTGAAAGCCGATAAAATTTTACTCTCCATGCAGTGCTGGAGGTGCAGGGCACAAAACTTAAAAAACCAATTTTTTCACAAAATTCAAGTTAGTGTATGAGTCACCACCTTAGACTATGCAAGCATTGGCCTTAAAATGCTATTTTTAGGAAACACATCACAGGCTTTAAAAATGTGCAAAGAAGTGTTTTCTTACAAAATCCTCTGATAATAAGACTGTTCACTTCCAATTTTTTTTATTTCTATCTGGATTTATCATCAAGGTAAGACTTTAATTCCAAAAAATAAAAAAGGTAATAATAATGCAAAAGAATTAAAGAAATAAATGTCATTAAAATAATGTCTAGTTTAGGTAACATACCTGAGAATATTTCCTTCCCAATTTCCTGTGAGCCTTTTCCTCAGGAGCATATCTTCATAAGGTCCGCTCTCCATTGGTGGAATGTCATGGTGAAAACATTCACCATGCTCATTGCTAACAGCTTCAGTGTTGTCCAGGAGGAAGTCCAAATGATCGCTCAGGAAATGCAGTTTCGGTGACATAATATATCCCCTATGGTGGTTTGATCTTAATAATTCTTGTATATACAATATCACCATCATTTTTGGCCTTACAATTGCCTAAAAAATTGTTGCAGATATTTGTAAAAGAAGGCCATGCCACTTTTTTCAATATTATTTAATAGTTTAACAAAAATTTCACTATCCATTTATTCTATAATAGGAGGTCCTATGCATACTTCTTCCTTAATTTTGGCAAGGTTGATTGTGGAGAATTTATGTCAGAGGTACTATATGAATCCATGCAATGTTTTGTCAATGGTTTTCACAGATATTTGGACAAGTCCCAATTTTATGTACAATGGAGATGGATACAATTTTTTGGGTCAATAAGGGTAGTGTTCACCACATTCTTCCATCCAGGTAGTAAAGTCATTTGTATATAAAGATAAGTGGTTTTTTTATTCTCTGCTGTCCCACTCACATAAAATGCAACAGTACTTTGTATTACCAAGCAGCAGGCCAAGCAGAATTGCAAGTAATTTTAGGTCTCCACATATTTTCCACTCATCTTTCACATATTCAATGAGGGTCACAAGAGCAGTTTCAAGTTCTCATGTCTCTTTCACATTAACTGCATGAGTAATCAGTAAGGATGGGAATTAATGTCCATTGCGTAGAAGAACTGCTTTTAGATAAACTACACTTGAATAAATGAACAGACCCCATTCATGTACACTGTGTTCTTGGCCACGAGTCTCCATAACTGATACAATATCATTACAAAATTCCATTTACATATCACCTTTGTGGGAGAAGTAATCTGAAAATACTCTGTGGCAGTCACAAAAAACAGTCACTTTGGAAAAGGGCCTTGAAGCTGAGAGAGACCAAACCAAAGTCCAAAGAAAATTAAGACAAGAAAGACTGAGCCACCATTCCATTCATTGCAGGAACCACAGAAAGGATCGCCAGAGCATTAAAAAAGCACGGCACCACCTAAGTTTAACTGCGCCACAAAAATAGGTGACATTCTACCCTAGGTTAAAGACAGAATCCAACATGATCTACATGAAGGAGTTTACCAGGTGCCTTGTTCCTGTACATTGGTGAGATTTGCAATTCATTAAAGGTACGAATGTAAGAACACCGAAGAGAAATGAAAAATGGACAATTTCACCTGTCAGCCATATCGGAGCATGCCTGGACCCCGGGACATGACAAAATTTGACGAGGCCAACGTAATAGTGAGAGAGAGAGCAGATATATATTGCCTTTTAACATTAATGCAATGGATATGATAAGATAATAATAATAATCAAAGTCTGGAAAAACTAAATTTACATTACAATATATACACCCAAATCCAGAAGGCTGTCATAATAGCAACATGCCATTTAGTCAGAAAATTCTTAAATTTTAGTAAAACAACTGAATAATGTATTTCTGGGAGTACTTTGTATATTACCCATACCCTAGAATTACCCAGCATGACTTAGGAATGGAAAGGAGAAAAAATAAAATAATAATAAGCCACCTTCCTCCCTTCCTCTGTGTCGATCAATTCTCTAATTAGCTAAGGGTAATATCTGCTCTCTCTCTCACTATTACGTTGGCCTCGTCAAATTTTATGTAATGTCCCGGGGTCCAGGCATGCTCCAATACGGCTGACAGGTGAAATTGTCCATTTCACATTGCTCTTCAGTGTTCTTACATTCGTACCTTTAATGAACTGCAATAATAAACATCTGGCCAGAATCTTCGCATCCCTCATCACAGGTAGAGAACCATTTCCACCTTGGCTGACTGAGGGACGCACGGTTCTCATTCCGAAGAAGGGAGACTTGTCCAGTCCGAAGAACTATCGCCCTATAACCAGTCTAAACACTGTATACAAGGCGTTCACCACGATCTTGAGCGACCTTATCCTCTGGCAGATCCAGCCTGTGTGGGAGGAGGTGTACGAGCAAAGGGGGTGCAAACAAGGAATCGCGGGATGCAAGGACAACCTGCTCATTGACAGGTGCATATGTCAGGATGCCACCCAACATAAGCGAAACCTATCAATGGCCTGGGTGGATTATCACAAGCTTTCGACACCACTTCGCATGAGCTTCTCATCGCCATGCTGAAGTTGATGAAAGTCCACCCAGAGGTTGTGTCCTGCATCCAACGCCTGTTACCACTGTCTGGAGTGTCTCCATAACAGAGTTGTCTTGGGTACAGTTTGCCGTGTATTCAACAGCACGGACCCCCTGCTCACTCTCATAAGGGAGCACGAAGGTGCCGGGGTTCCTCTTCCAGGCGGCGAAGAGGGCATCGAACGAAACCAGTCTGGATTTTGACCTGTCATCCGACGGTAACAACAGTGGCACGTCAATCGTGTCACTGAGGGCAGACGTCTTGATGCTCGAAGTCAAAAAGGCTGAGCAGAAGACCTTGCTCAAGACACATACTGATAAGCCCATGCATGGATGTTTCTTCCAAAACATGGAAAAACATGGGCTATCGAAGGAGCTGACGTTTGCCTCCCTTCGTTCCATGGGTCTCAGGTCCGAAACAGAGGGTTTCGTTCTCGCGTGCCAGGATGGTGTCATCAACACTCGTGTACCGCCGAATTATATTCAAGGCGGAGGTGGCGGACACGAGTTGCAGAGCGTGCCGAGCCAAGCCGGAGACTTTGAGTCACCTTCTCTCCGGCTGTAGTTATTACGCACAGTCAGCGTATTTAGCTCGACACAACGCAGCTCTGCGGGTGTTGTATTTCCACCTTCGACATCATTACGGCATCGACGAAGTACATGTGCTGCCCTATGCCCCTGGAGATATTGAGTACGTCGTGGAGAACGACAAAATAAAAATCTGGTGGAATTACTCATTCCCCATCACCAGGCAGTTGGAGGCGAACAAGCCTGACATCGTTCTCCTCGACCGCCCATCGCATTCCATGTTTGTAGTTGAGTTTACTTCGATACGAACTTGGACGCGAAAGAGGCGGAAAAACGGACGAAATATCAAGACCTGCTGTTCGAACTTCGGCAGATGTACCTGGGACACTCTGTAAAACTAGTAGTCCTAGTCATAGGTGTGCTCGGTGGAATCAAGGGCTCGCTGATACAGAGCATCAAGTGTATTCCTGCTTGCGTGGCACAGGCGGAATCACTTGCAGCTCGCATGCAGAAGGCCATCCTCTTGGGGTCACTCCGTCTGCTTCGTGCACACGACCCAAACGCAGCGTAGCCACTGATGCGATGGGTTTCGGAAGTGGCTACGAACTCTGTACCGCCCCTCTCGAGTTCACAGCCATTATGACGGCAACGAAACCCAATGTTTGCCAGGGACTCGGAGGGGAAAGTTATAGAAGTAGCAAAAAATAATAATAATGTTTATTGGTCAAAAGTATTCAGGAAATGCAAGGACCTCGTCAAGAAAAAGTTCAAGTGTACATAAATATACAAAACACTCAAGAAAAATATACATGATTACAGTTTATCATCTGCATTTTAGAACACAATGTCACAAGTATTACGCATAAAAAATTCATCAATAGAATACAAAGCATGAAAGGTTAGCCAGGTGTGAATCACATTCATGAATTTTGTCAAGCTGGTCATTCTGGCTGAAACTGGTAAATGGTTAAATCGCCTGATACCTAAATTAGGCAGGGAATGTTGAGTTTTAGATAATCTGCATTGATTAAGGGATAGGAAATTATTATTTCTAGTGCTGTAATTGTGAGTAGCACATCTAGTAGGGAAGAGATCAAGCTTTTCTTTCACGATAGGCATGGTAAGGGTTGTATGATGAAATCAAAGTAGGCCAGCAGATAAAGTTAGTTGAATTCATGGATGACAAGGTGTTGGTTACTTTATCATCTATAGAAATTCCAGCTTTGGTAGATATATGAGAAAATCAGAGCAGAAATAAGGAATTAAGATAAAGTACATGAAACAAATGTAATCAGATTTTCTGGGATCAAGAAACCGAGGCTTGCCATAAGAGTACGAGGCTACAAATTGGTGAAATTAGAGAAATTTAATTTCCTCAGTGGTATTTTTAAAAAGTGTTCTGCCAGTTAAGGTAGGTTTTATTGAATGTCAGAGAATATCCTCCCATTTTCTACTTTTTTAGGGGCCTATCTCACTCTTGAATATCCTTTTTCCCTTCAGCATACGATCTACCCTTCTTCATCCTGTCCATGAAACCTATCCTCCTTCTTCCTCTACCTCACTACCCCAGCATCCTTCCCTCTATCACATTCTTCAGCAATCCCTCACCCCATATTACATTCTCCAACCACCTACTCTGCCAGTCTCGAATTTCGTTAAGAAGTTTCCTTTCCTCACCCACCATCTCAAGCACTTTCTCATTAGTCTTCCTTTCCATCCACCTCACCTTCTCCATCCTTCTCCACACCCACATCTCAAATGCTTCCAGCCTATTCTCATCTTCCTTTCTGAGGGTCTAAGTTTCTGCCCCATACAACGCTACACTCCATATCAAGCTCTTCACAAACCTCTTCATCACATCCCTACCCATGGTCCTCATCATCAGCTCCCTTCTATTACTAAATGCCTCCTTAGCTAGCAATATTGTCTTACGTATGTCATTGCTACTATGTCTGTTTTCTTCTAACGTACTACCTAAGTAATTAAAATGCTCTACTTGATCCAGTTTCTGTCCTCCAACTTAAATCACCAGCCTTGCTTTCTTTGTCCTCGAGAATCTCATTACTTTTATTGTCTTATGGTTTATCTACATTCCAAATATCCCACACTGCCTTTCTAAAGCATCTACAAAAGTTTGCAGTCTCTTCGAAGATCCACTAACCAATGTCTTATCATCCATGAATCTAACCAACTTAATCAGATGCCCTCCTACTTTGATTCCTACCTCAACTTCTTCCCATGCCTGTCTTACCATTTCCTCAGCATAAATCTTGAAAAGCAATGGCAACAACGGGCACCTTTGCCTTACCCCACAATCTATAGTTGCCCACTCTGATTCACCATCAGCCACCCTCACCTGTGCCCTTTGAGTCATATATATGTTTCGAATTAGTCTCCTGTCTCACCAATCTATTCCCATTTTCCTGAGTATCTCTGTTAGTTTAATCCAATTAACTCTATCGAAAGCCTTTTCAAAATCAATAAGGCATGCGAAAAAATACTGATTATACTCTACCTTTCTTTCTGTAAGTATTCTCATCACCGCTACTGCATCCCGAGTTGACCTTCCCTTCCTGAACCCAAACTGGTCATCGCCTAGATAGTACTTACCTTGCTCTCCCACCTTTTATTGATTACTTGAAGTAAAACTTTGGCTGTGTAGAAATCAATCTGATTGTTCTATAATCCTCACATTATGATGCATTCTTCTTTTTCAGGATAGGAATAAGGACTGTTTTCACGAAGTCCTCTGGCCATAATCCTTCCTCGTAGATCATACGTTTAAGTTTGAAAAAAGTTTGCCTTCCTTTCTTTCCTAAATTCTTTAGCAGTTCCGAAGGTATGTTATCTACTCCTACAGTTTTCCATGCCTTCATCTCTTTCATTGCTTTCTCTATTTCACTGTCGAGTGTCATTGGCCCTAGGTTATCTTCCTCTAGTGTTTCCTCATCTTCAATATCTAAATTACTCGGTCTACCATCACTGTCATATAGCTCCTCCATGCATTCTCTCCACCGATCTTGAATATCTTCCTGTTTGATTAATACCTTATCTCTTCTGTCCTTAATCTTTGCTACCTTTAGCCCTCTCTTATCCCCCAATAGCAGTTTTACTCTAGCATAACACTTCTTCTTTTTGCAGTTTCTCCATTTCCTTGCATTGCCTTCTCCACCAATTTTCCTTCCCCTGATTGGTTATCCGTTGTAGTTGGTTATTTAACTCCTTGTATTTCGCCTTACCCTTGTCGGTGTTGACGTTTTCCCAATTTCTTCTCTCTTCCATTTTCTTATATTTTTTCTGTAACCCACTGCTTCTTTACCCTCCTCATTTCCGCTGTTCCTATTGTTTTCTCAGCTGCTCTTACAATGCCTGCTTTTTTATTCTCCCACTTTTCCTCGATTGTTCCTGGTTCTTTGGCTTTGCCTATGTTCCATTCCACTATCTCTTGGTATTTCCTCCTTTTTTCCCCTTTCAATGCTTCTAAGTTCCACTTATTTATCCTCCTACTTTTATTATGCTTTTTAAATTTAATCTCACAATTCATCATAACTAAATTATGATCCAAGTCTGTATCAGTTCCTGGATACAGCAAGTTCTTCACAGTTCCTGAATCTTTGCCTAGCTATGATGTAGTCAATTTGATATTTTTATGTATTTACCCGCAGTATTTACTGACAAACGACTCAGATTACTTGAGATTTAACCCTTTATTTTCCTGGCCACAGTACACTTTGATTACGGCCAAGTGACCACACACACACTGTCACACAAAACTCCCACCAGAGGATGCCACATGGCTCCCTGACAGATGACTGTTAAAATACGTCCAGCTTCAGAGATTATTTGCATTTACTTCAAATACACCACAGATATCTCCCTGTGTCTTCCGGCATTTCCCATGTGTACCTCCTCCTGTGCTGGTGTTTAAACCAAGAGTTTGTGACTACTAATTTATTTCTCCTATAAAATTCAACTGCCCTCTCTCTGCGATCATTTCTCATTCCTAATCCATACCCTCCCACTTCATACCATCTCTCCCTTCCCCCACTACTGTATTCCAGTAGTCCATTACTATTAGGTTTTTCTTGCCAAGGACTTCTCTGATTATTCCCTCTAGCTGTTCATACACTTGGTCCTATACTGAGAGAAAATTGGCACAGTAGCTACAATGCTTGAAAGAAAACAGCTCTAGCAAAGGAAGCACCAATAGAATGGAGCTGATGATTGGCAACCTTCATCATAAAATTGCTTTCGCTATCCATTAGGTTTTCTTCCAGCAGCATCAGCCCTTGGTAGAGTTCTACAATGTATTGCTTCCATCTATTTTCTCAATGTCTTCATCCTCTATCAGTATATTCCCGTTTGCATCCCTGATGTTGTTGCTTCTAGTTTTCCTCTCTCTGAAGTGTTTCTTCACTGGCTTGTGTGCTGTTCAGTTGTTTCCCATCTTCATGTTTCCGTTGATTTCCTCACAGAAGCTTTTTATCTAATCCTTCCTAGCATTCTTGCATTCTAGGTTGACTTGGTTCTTTAGGTTCTTGAAGAGGGTTGCCTCACCTTCAATTCTAGGGTTCTTATGTTTTCTCCTTCTTCTGTTCTTTTCCTAATTTCCATCACTATCCATGGCTTCTTTTTGTTGGCCATCTTACTCACCAGTTGCTCCTCTGCTACTTCTGCAATTGTCCTCTTCAGCTCATCCCATTTTTCTTCGATGCCCATTCCTGCTTCATTTTCTAGTTTCCTGTCGATGGCTGCAGTGAATCTTTCTCTGTTTCCTTCTTCAGCCAGTATTTTCGTGCCCCACCTTGGTTTGCGTTTTATCTTCTTGATTTTCTTGTATCAAAGGTGGCTGTCCATGAGTACTAGGTAGTGGTCACTGTTTATAGCTCTTGCTCTGGTTGACTTGGTTCTTGTATCTGACTCTGGTATCCCTTGGCATCTTCCATGTATATATCCTACACTGATGGTGCTTGAAGAGTGTGCTAGATACTACCATATTGTTCTCATTGCAGAACTCTACCAATATTTCTCCCTTGGTATTTCTTTTGCCCAGTCTGAAATATCCTACACTATTTCCTTCTTTTTCTTCTCATGTCACTGCACTCCAGTCCCCCATGATGATGAGGTTGTCTTTCCCCTTCACTACACCAAGGACTTCTTCAATTTGCTCATACACTTCTTCTATATCTTCTTCTGTATGGCTAGACGTCAGAATGTAGGCCTGTACGATCACCATGTCCATCGGTTCTCCTTCCAGCTTCACTATCCTTCAGAATCCTTTTGCTGAACTGCCATACTGATTTAACTATCCTGCTCCATTCTTTCTTCAGTATGATGCCTACACCTGCAATCCTCTGGTTGTCTCCAGAATATATCACTCCATATCCAGTGCTCCAGTAGTCACCTGCCCCTGCATACTTGGTCTCGTTAACTCCTAGTAGGTTGACCCCTAGCCTCTACATCACAAACTTCACCTTCTCCAGCTTCCCATTCACCCTTAGAGATCTCACGTTCCATGTTCCTATCCTGCATTTTTCCTTCCTGACCGATGTACCCCTCCCAGTACTCCCCACCTGGAGATCCAATTGGGAGGCTACTTTACCTCCAGAATATTTTATTGAGAGGAATGCAATCATGTCACACCTCCTTTTTCTTTTTTCCTCCTTATTCCTCAATTATTCAGTGTTCTGAATTCTACATAAATTCCAAATATTTCACTGCCTCAACATCTTTTCATCATTCATCATTGGTCATTCAATCCTAAGACTGTTTGACAGTAACTCTCCACTCTACCCAGTACCCTGCTTACTCCATCATGAGCTTATAGCTCTTCAGTGTTAAAAACCTGCTATGTCTGTCCTGTAGTCACCCCTTAGTAATCTTTGTGAGGCTTTTCCATCTATTCTCACTTCTAAATTATGTACCTTACAAAGTGGCTTTGTCTCTAAGCATTAACGATTCATCTGAACCTAATCTTCAATATAGTGCTCCTCATGATTTTCTACATCCATATTTTTTGTGTTTTCTCATTCCTGATCCTATCCATCCATTTAATCTTGAGCATCTGCCTTCAGCATCAAGTTTTGAGATCCTCCATCCCCTTTGGTTCCAGCCCCCTCTAAGTAAATACATACAGCTATAAGCAGCAACACTCCTCACAAATATCTGCAAGCATTGGTTCCTTTTTGCGTCTTCCAATTATCTTTGCACAAAGCTGTTATTTTTCATCATGATTATTTTCCTACCTTGAACTATTTTTTGGCTTACAAGGGGAGTGTCAGATGGCCGGGTCTCAGATTTTATTCAAACTTAGTAGTTGTACAGACCGCTATATGTGGTTCATGAATCACCCCACATATAGGGTTATATAACCAATAGTTTAAACAAAAAAGGCCGGGTGACTGACGTGCTCGTCTCCGGTCTAGAGACACGGGTTCGATTGTTTCTTCTGCTGTTTTTATAGTTTTTCTTTTACGGCATCCTACAATGCACTCAAGATTTTTTTATTTTTACTCGAAATATTATTTTTGCGCAAGGCAAATTTTTCATTTGCTTACACGACATCAGGCTGTCTCTTTTTTCGGTCGAAGGCAGCCTTATAATTATGTCACTTCCTTATCTTTTCACGACGTATTTCCATTATTCCTTCATGAACATGATTTCCATTTTCTATAATTATTTTATAATATTGTCTTCATATTTTTACAATTCAAGCATAATTCTTAATAATATTAAAATTTTTCGTAGCTTGTCAGTTATGTGGGTGGCCCGTATAAAGGGAATTTTGAAATTTTTAAAGGCCTTTTTTGTTTAAACTGTTGGTTATATAACCCTATATGTGGGGGTGATTCATAAACCTCATACAGTGGTCTGTACAACTACTAAGTTTGAATAAAATCTGAGACCCGGCTATCTGACACTCCCCTTGTTAGTGTCCATTGAACTTATTACATCCCACACCCAGCAGCTACCAAAGTAGGTGAAGTATTCCATTTGCTTTTTACACATATTTTTCGGGACTCTTTCAATGCTTCCAGGTGTAAATATCTCCATTGAAAAGTGCTTTTTGAATTGAAAAATTGAAAATTTGTAAAAGGACTTTTCTTTTGGAGCAGTCATTCTTACTCAACTCCTTAGTTTACATCCTTAGTTCACTCCTTAGGTTCTAATATACGTCATTTTCATCATGATTCCAACAATGTAGATGGATTATTCTTCCATAATTGAAATCAATTTCTATATTTTCAAGCAATTAGAACATCTTATTCACTTACTCATCATCAAGAGCCCCCTCCAAGTCAATGAATGCCTCATATGGAGGTTTTTAGTAGCGTGTATTGTTTTCTATGCTTGTGGCGCATTGACGAGATGTAGTTGAAGGATGGTGCAGCTGAATAAAGGCTAGGGCAGTTGAGTGCGGCAGTAGCATACCAGCCATGGACAAAGGCAGAGACGAAATAACAAGTGTGAATTCTCCATGTTGTCCACCCCACCATAGATTATACAACATTAGTCGAGCAAAGTAGGAGCAGAGGGTACTGATTGACAATGCCTGGAGAGGGAGGGAAACACCAATATTGACAACAAACTAGTCATAACGAGAGGTACAGGAATGAAGAGAGGCAATGCAAGAGGTATCCTGGACCAGATATAAAAAGTGACTACAGTCCAGTGGTGAAGGATATCCCTTTAATATACAAAAAGGTAAAATGGTAGGAGAAACAACCATAGTGGAGAACAAGCAACCAACTAAGAAAAGACTCAATGTAGCAATTAATAAAAAAACGTGAGGAGAGAATGGACGATAGCAGAGAAGAGAGATGGAATCTACTTGAGGAAGGCTATCACATGAGTTGCAGGAGAGCAAATAATGAGTTATGAAGAGGAGGCTAGTCCATGGCTGGAAGAACTACTGTACTGTTATGTGAGAAGGAATTAGTTTTCTTACCAACAACACCAATAAAAGAAAGCTTTCCAATCTTAGGTGAAAAAGGATTCAGTGCAAAACCAGTGTTAATATTCTCAATGATTAACTAAAATCAGCAAGTATATTTTGCTACAAAAACAAAATCACAAAACAATACAGACCAATTGGCCATTTGCTGAATTTCCAATCCATAATCAATCACAAAATTTTAAAAGCACAAGGAATCAGACTAGTAAAGAGAAAAAAGTGTAAATTATGCCACAGTGTAAATTGGTTAAAGTCTCGCTGAAGGCAGACCTATTAACCATTGGAATAGCCAGTATTGGGGCTTTTTCATTGACATCAAAGTAGAATGGCTCCCCCAGCACAATACAGAATTTTGGCCATGGTGTCATACTCTGGGAAACCAGGGTGCCACAGTCCTCCTAGCAAAGAGTGTAATAGAAGATGAGGCTTCTCTGATAATAGAGAGGAGTGGCCAAATGGAGTAGCAAAACATTTAGCAGTCAAGAGGGTAGCAATTTTGGGTCTTGGGTATGGTACCACAGAAAGCATTGCTGGCATCATTGGCATGAGGTTCAATAGCATGCATGTCCGACATGCCAATAATCCCTTTCTTATTATGTAGACACTAACCACCTAGCTGCATGTGACCCTGATCTCTAGCATGTCTCCCTTAAATATCCTACTTTCATGGCAATAGTGCATGTTTGGTGATCTTCACCCCCTGCCGCACACCCTCGTGGTGGCTCACAGGGTATTACGTAGATGCAGATCCTCCTCCACAACTTGAACACTTGCAGCCGTCTCATCCTCCTTTCTTTCGGAACACATTTATGCCACATACAACTCTACTTTTCACAGCAAAATCTTCACCCTCCTCTTCTTTAGATCCCTACCTAAGATCCCAGTCATCTCCTCCCATCAATTACCAAGCACTTCCATTGCTAGTGCAGTTCTCCTCCTCATATCCTGGTTACTATGCCTGTTTTCTTCTGGCATACTACCCTAGTAATTAAAATACTCCACTAGCTTAAGTTTGCGCCCTCCAAGGATAGTAACCTTCTCCTCCTATGACTAGCCCTTCATCCTTGACAATCTGAGTACATACTTTTGTTTTTCATGATTTATCTTCATTCCTTATTTCCCTCTGTGAATGTTTAACGCATCTAGTAAAGCTTGCAATCTTTTAAAATATCAACTAACTAATGCCTGGTCATCTGTGAATCTAACAGACCTCATGTTCTTTATGGCTATCTACATGTTTCCTCTCTTAGTCAGCCTATATTTTTATTCCATAAATAAAATTACACGAATTTAGGTGTGACCAGCCTGTGTTAGTTAAGATGGCAGGAAAGCAAATGATAAGAGTGATTTATGGTAGACAGATATAGTACCTCAATATTAGCTCTTCCTCACATTGCAAGACAGAATTCCAAAAAAATTGCTTTGTTCACTGACCAACATGAGCAGAGATTAGGCTATCAGTAGACAGATAAGTTTTACCCCAATGATGGCTGGTCTTTAGATTGTAATCCTGCTCCATACACGAGAAACTACTGGTTGCAGATATCTGGTTCACATACTCTGTAGAGCAGCCAATGGTACAAGGTTACTATCCTTGGAGCTATGCCTGAACACCTCTAACACAGAATCATTAATCACATTGGGTACTGTGGGTTCTGGATGGTATCCAGCCTTGATAGGATGCCTCCTGTTAGTAGCAGGATATAGGCGATAAATTGGTGATGGCATCTGGTACCTGAATTGTCTGTAGGTTACTTAAGCACTGAGGGAGGTATTTATACTTAGATCAGCAGCTGCCACACAGCAACTTCTTGATACTGATCAGCTTGGGAAGGATTTGTAATGAATAACAAATCATAAAGAATTGAATTTAGGACAACTGAGAGATATGGATTATAGAAGTGCTGATGAGTATGAATAAAAAGATGAAAGCAAAAATAAAATGTAAGAATATGAACTCAAAGTTAGGGAATGGTATGCATAATCAGACCATTTGACAAAAAACTGAGAGAATAAAACAAGAAGGCAAAGGATGCATTGTGAAGGGAGCAGACAGGTACCCAAAGAGAAATTTCCACAGAGGGAGAAAAGGTATGCAATAATCATTGGAAAGTTATTAAATTAGCAGGAGGCACAAAATAAGTTCAGTTTCAATAATAATAATATTTTTTATTTGCAAGATGACAAGTATTTTACATATATTGTATGTGGCATACCATTTAAGAGGAAAACTGGAGGGAGCAAAAATTATTCACAAGAAATGCAAAAGCACAAAAATACTGCCACGATATATGAATGAAAAGCATGTCAAAAAATACACAAGAACTAAATGGGAATCACATAATAGACAAGTATTCATGAATAGAAAATAATGTATGGAAAATAAAAACTCTGAACCAAGAGACAAGACAAATAAGTTAGTAATTGGAGCAAATGACATTCTGAAAAGGTGGAAGGAATAGATATGTGAGATATATGTCAGGAGGAGTGGAGCGAATACCTGATAAAGAACCATATGACTCAAGAAAATAATTCTGAATTATGTAAATAGAAGAAAATAATTAAAAATAGATGCTGCATAAGAAATCTTCATATTAACCCTTTCGCTGTGGTCAAACTGCAGAGACTTGCCAGCCCCTGTGTGGCAAAAAAGTGAACGGTCACCTATGTCAGCACAGAATGTATGTCTCTCGTTTGGGACCTCTACTCATTAGTCTTTCACACTCCCAGGAATGGATTAGTATAATGTATAATAATGAACTCGGGGAATGCCATTTGTGGAAAAAGAGAAAGTTTGGGGGCATGGGTAGGAACGACCTCTTGCCAACAGAACATAGGAGCTACATTCACAGTGGTCAACACGGGCGAACGTAGCTGCTACGTTCACAGCAGCGAAAGGGTTAATCCAACTGCACATTACTGAACTATACGGGTGTCTACCTCATCATATCAAACAATTACTTTTGGTGATATATAAATGCAAGATAAAGCAACACATATTATGATGGTCAGGGATTCTTCAACGCTCAACTTGATCATATCAATTCTCTTATATTGTGTGGTAATAGTCCCTGGATATTGTAGTGTACATTGTATATTTGTCATACTGCAATCATTCTTATTTGATGTTTCTATGTTCAATGGCCAAGGAACAAATTAACAAGGGTAGCAGCAGACACATCAAAATTGATAGAAATAGGCCAGCGAGTGAGGAAGAATACAATCAATGGTTGGCGAGTTCACTTTGTGGAAATTATTCATCTTAAAAATGAAAAAACTTAGTTTTTTTCACCAATGTATTAAAAACACATATCGACCGGTTTCGGCCTTTTCAGGCCATTATCAAGATTACAGAGTAAAATACCAAGAGACAGCACAGTTTATATAAGAGACCTCAAGGAGAGGGAGGTGGCTGAAAGAAGGGGGGGTGAGAGTTGAGTAAGTTTTGAGGAGGTGATTGGGCAAAACTGCAGGGGAAGGAACAAACAGGTGGTGACGCCAGGCTCAAGGACTACAGGGATGGAGGTGGAAGTACTGGCACAGAGAACAAGGGTGAGGCGGTTGAAGGGATCATGTCTTTGAGTAGTTTATCACCATGCACATTGTACTATGACATAATTTCAAAATTTTCCAGGAAGTCCAACTTCCCCCTCTTGTCACTAACATGCAAGAGCTTACGGCCAGAAAAGGCTGAAAGTGGTTGATTTGTGTTTTTAATACATTGGTGGAAAAACTAAGTGTTTTCATTTTTAAAATGAGGAAAGAATGTCCATCAACACCATTGCTCTTTAACTTGTATTCTCAGCATATGATTAAAGAGGGATAGGAAGAGTTAGATAGGGAAATGAAGTTCTGGGAAAGCTGAGAAAGTCATTTAAAGCATGAGGCAATCAGGCATTGGCTAGCCAGCCACTCACCCAAAGGAATATAGTTGAAAAAAAGGGAGTATGAAAGGTTCAGTATAAAGATTAACCATAAAAATACAAAATTGATGATATTATCCAGAATTAGAAAGGCTAGATTAATATCGAGATCAAAGGGCATAAGCCTAACCCTCAGAAGACCCTTCCTTAAAGTACTTTTCTTGAGTTTTTTGCTTAAAAATCAGTGTAATGATTAACATTGCCAATGAAGTACTACATTGATTGTATGGAAAGGTCAGCTAGTCCCAATAATCTCTTGGTTCTAACCCACTGACACTCCCTGAAGTTGGTGGATCACTTTACACATCTGGGAAGTGTACTGGATGAGAATTAGTTTCTTTGTAAGGACATAAAGCAATGAATTAGGTTCACTAAGGATGAGTATATGACAAGGAGGAGGTTTAAGAGCATAGACATCAAGAAGAGACTAGTTCGAACTATAATATGAGGGCAGTGAATGGTTAGGAAGCTCGATCATCGAGGAGGAAAGTTTTGGTTGAACTGACCAAGATTGGCTAATTTTTTCAGGTGACTCTTAAACTTAACACAGAAATCATGAAGTTTTTTATTAGAGAAAACTGGAGCTTATGTAAAGTACGATTTTTTTTCACAAATTTAGCAATGAATGAAGTGGATAACACCTTGAGGCTGAGATAGAGAGGGAATAGAGAGTAGCTAACATTTTCATGGAGGAGGATGGAGTAAAAAGACTTGCTAATAACTATTATGGTGTGCTCAGTCAAAACTTTCACCAACCACACCACTTTCTTTTCAACTTACCCATGATCCTTTAAGCAATGTTCCTTTGAGCACTTAGCAGTTTAATTATTTGTAGCTGAGTTATTATGGGGGGTTAAGGTGCCGAAATCCTACGAGAGCCAACAAATTTTTGATGCAACTTTTGAAGTTTACACACTGCATTGGAACTCATGAAACAATCCCCATATGCCTCATGGATGTGATGGTTTGCCAATTGTGGAGTCTTTCAGAAACCTAACCACAAAAATTCATACATGCATATCCAAGGTTCTTTGGGTGACGGACTTCATAAAAGGACCTATAAATCCTCTGTGAAAGACCCAACAAGCGTGTGAACCTACAATTCAAGGAGTTGAATGATGAGCTCCATTGGTCTTTCAACAGCCTGGGAAGTGGAAGGGATGATACGGGTAAAAACAGTGAGAATGAAGGGATAAAATCAGCAAGGATTTGCAGGAGTTCACAAAAAAGAGATATTCACTCAGTGCTAATATATGAAGCCATATCACGTTCTTCAGGAATTAAAGATGTACATATCAGTCAAGGTACAAATAGTCTATAAACAAAGAAATGAAAGGAGCCCCCTGAGACTTTTAAAGGGGATCAAATCCCCAGACCTTTCATTGTTGGTGCACAATTGACAGTCATAAAGAAGGGGTGATGTTGATGATTTACCGTCCAAGAGAGGCATATATGCTTCATGGACATCATATTCGTTGTAGATAGCTCATCAACTTGGGCTGTGATGGGTATATTAAAGTAACCAGAGAGGTGTCTCAACTGATAAAAATTCAATATTGGCATTGGTACAGTCAACCCTATGGAAACTTTACAATTGTAAAAAGCAAATTTACAATTGTAATTTTGAGAAATACCATTGTAAAAATGGAAATACAATTGTAAAAATGGAATTACAATAAAAATGGTAATACCATTGTAAAAAATAGAAAATACAATTGTAAAGAAGGGAAATACAATTGTAAAAATTGCCAAAATCCAATTGTAAAGTATCAATAGGGAACCAGTGTCAAGAATGTAGTGAATAAAAGAAGAGTAGTGAACCATAAGTGCAAGAATACCACCTGCCTACACCCTGATTGAGCAACTAAAAGTCTGTTTGAACAACCATCAACATGGATAGCCAAAAACCATGTAAGGTCATCAAAGGCATGTTAGTTATGTCATTCAGGCATGCCCCCATACAATACAACAAAGCATGCATCACCTCAGTCCAAGGAGAGAAGAGTTTATTCAACCTACGAGTCATGATCATATACGGCTGGTGTTCTTAACAATTTTGTATAGATTATCGATGGCAATGCACATTCATACAATTATAAATACATATATGCCTCTAATAGCTCACTGTATTGCCTTTTAATCGATTCCAATTCTCAATTATGCAAAATGGAGATAAAAATTGGTTTCTTTCGCAGCTTAAAATAAGACAATGGTAGATTGACGTGCTGAAAGACTATTATTCGGCTACAAGTAGAACATATTGACCCACGATACAAAGATGAATTATAAACAGCAGAGACAATTTATTTGCTAGCATGATGATGTGGCGGATACCCCGTGTAACATAAATGCTGTACAGTATTTCAGAGTTATATGGAGTTCTAATGTATTTTACATTCACGTAGGGATATGATTCGTTTAAAGAAGAAGCCAAACCATATCAAACCTGTCATGAAAGAGAGAAACGGACGAGCCGTTGTATTTACAACACCGTAAGGAATTGTCGATTAATACGTGATCATTTATATATTTCTATGAATTGATTCTGATATGATCTCGTGAAAGCCACAAATGCAATGCATAGTATGTAATTTAAAGAGCATGAATTACCATGAATTCTCAGAGCAATTACAACCTTTAAGCACCTTTACGTTTACTGTCGACTGTAAACAATATTTGCAAGTCAAGTGGGCTGTAGGAATGACTCAATATATACTTTCAAATGACAAAATTATTTTCTTAAATTTCATTTCAGTATTTTTCATCAAGTTTCCTCATGTTAAAGGTCGATTACAAAATTTCTACTATATGAGAAACCTCTCGGTCTAGAATTAGTGCCATGAGTTCCTTTCTAATTTATCTACGTTTTCGCGGAAGAACCTTTCTATGGCCTCCTTATGAAGCCCAAAGGATATGGCCTACTTGAGAAATCTATCAGGATTGCATTTTAAAAACTTATGTTATAGTCCTCACTGCATTTGATTAAATGGATTATTATCAATGGATACTCCCGTTACTACTAGTTAAGTCATTGAATATCATTCGACTTCTGAGAAAAATTTAGAGCAGCTCATCGCCAAACCCCTTTTAAGAAAATTGTTTACAAGCTAATCGTAAGCTTACACATCAACAATATAAGTAAGCAGTTTATTATTGTGATCTCATTTTCCCAGTAGTATTATGATTGGGAAATCAACAAACGTGGTGCTACGTATCGGAGGAAAGAGTAACCTTGAGCGTATATTCATGCGCAACCTTTGTTCCACATTTATTGTTTACATTTTTTGCATCGACGATTTCATTAGTTAAAACTAACTTTTATTCATACAAATATTTCATGCCATCAATTTAAAATACGTAAAATACTTCTTTATCTGGTGAGTAAGTAAAAATAAACTCTTTGTTTACCAGAACTAGTTTTACGTTGGCGGAGGAACATACGCTACGGTAATGAGGCCGACACGAAAACAATAACAACGGAGCCTCACTTCGGCAGGAGAATCCATTCACTCTGGAGAAGTCTTCGACGGTGTAAGGACTGTCGCATCGCTGCGCTCTTGAGTGTACACTGCTGGAGATATTTTCTGCAGAGCTATACTGGCAGGGATATTAATAACGACGAAAGTGAAAAACTGTGTGAGTTCGACCAAAATGCCTAGCAAAGAGGAGATGTGTTTAAGTACGAATGCTGCCTCGGGAACCACGACAGGAGATTCCGATTTCCTGTCGAGGGACATGGAGGAGCTCGTGTACGAGATAAAGGAGAATTTACGCTTATCTGGATTTAAGGGGAAACCATCCTTACCGTCTGCATTTGCGACTGTAGTCAAACACAAGAGGACAAGTGCATCCCGAGCTTCACCCTATAGGTAAATATTCTTTTAGCACATCTGGAGGATTTAGTGAATTTGGAATGCTGTAGTAGAATAGTTGCGAATGCGATCACTCGCTAATATTGGATTGAAAGTCTTGGAATTGTTTTTCATTGGATCGACGCGGAATATCTAAGTTTGGATAACTTCTTAGAACCTGTCGATAATACAAATTGATATTGTAAATTTAACGTGTTATCTTAAAGCTATATCGGAGTTACGGGTAGCGAGAACCGTTTTGATCTTTCGCTTTGTTTCGCTAACTTAAATAATTGCCTTGATTCGTTGCCGTGGTTACTTTTTGCCTCTCTAACTTTTTCTAACTTTTTGCTTCTCTAACTTTTCGGTCGTGGCTCTCCTAAATATTTGTTTACATTACACTGAGTGGCATATGATACCGAATGTAAACGCTTATGGTTATACGCGTTGTTGCCGTGGCTGAAGTCACTCATATTTGATTTAGAAGTTTTTAGTCTGTAATAATTGTATTTTTTGAAAACTAATTCCATGTCGTTTTTTTCTTTTAGAATTCCAGTTAAATCCGGACCTTTGGATGAACCCATAGCAGCCGATTCCTGTAAGTCCTGTCTTCGAGGAATCGGTCGGGGGAAGACGAAGCAGGATGTTACTGAAGACCCTTATGCCATGCTACAAGAATTACTTAGGGAAGGTAGCTTGATAAAGGAAGCAGTTAGGAGACTTCAACTTGGGCTTTCTCCCAAGCAACGATATTTCTACGATGAGGACGATGTGTCTACTGTTAATAGCGGAGGAATTCGTGTATGTGATGTTTGAGTTAGAAATCTCAAGAAATTGTGCTACAATGACGAGTTTTGAGTCAACATTAGAACACTAATTAGCTGACGCACCAATGTATCGACTGTCGCCGGCGTGCAAGTGAACGATGTGTTATTTACCCATAATTCAGAGCTGTTTTCCAGCCTGTTTGGTGTTTTCTTCATGAGCATTTAGCCCGTGGTCGAAGCTGTTTATTACACATTTTGACTTTTACGAAGAAGAACACGTAATATTCTCATAATTAACAAATTGGTGTTACCTTTGAAGTAAAAAATTAATATTGGTTGGCACTTGTAAAGTTCTCTGATTATAACTTTTCGCCTGCAGTGGCATTTTTTCAACATCGAGGGACTCGCGAGTCCTTGTGTAGAAATTAGGCCAATTACTCCTATGAATCAGACTTTTAAAAACTTATAGCACTTCTCGGTGTTATTTAGGTACAGTAACTACATGTGGTATTATGGGAAACGAAGCTCATTGTCAGTGCATGGGCGTGAGACGCACCTGCATCCTTGGGTAGTTCGGAATGCATTGGAATTTATGCGAGTGTACATAGTTGATTCATAGAATCTATTGTACATACTTGCACTAAGTGTTTAGTTTTCTGTGAAAGTGGTTTGTTTTGTTGACTATGTGAATACGCTTAACAGTGTACGATGATGTTTTGCGATGTTTAATATTGCATTACATTCGTTTTCAAATCGTACCAATACTAATGGAGCAATAGTGCAAATCCAGACTTCAACAAATTATTTGTGTGTGTGTATTCTACATCTGTATGGGTATACCTAATTGTGTGGTGGAGGAAATACGGCCGTTTTCCTCATATGGCGTGTATATTGGTGCGAGTGTTTCATATATTATTGTAAAATGTAACGGTGGATACCAGCGGTGTACTCCACTCTTCATTATCCTGTTACGCTCTCACTTCTTCAGTATATGTGCTGCTACTTAAAATCTTGCTTGATGTTTTCTAGCATCAGGTAAATCTGTGTAGAATGCAAATGCAGTTTCCATTCTGATTTTGACTTGTCTCTACTCATTGGAGTCATGGTTTAAATCTTGAAAGCAAGGAAGTAGCGTCAGGATTCTACCACATTTCATACATTCTTGATCTCATACTTTTGTTTTGTCCTCTGTTGTTGTTACTGGAAAGGCATGCCATACTTTAATTAAAGCAGGATCCTTTTTGCTTTTGCCAGCAATTCCCTTGTGAGCTGGCTCTTAAAATATTTGTGATATTAGCAATGTTCACAATGAAGCCATTGGTATTAACAAAATCGGTCGTTAGTGGCCACAGATTCAGTGCTTCGTGCAAGTTTGACCAACTTCTATTTATTTGCTTTTCACATTTCAGGGATTACAATGCATGATTGCTTCACTGAAGGTCCATATCATTGGCGATATTGCTCTAGAGTATTTTTTATGATTGTAAGTGTTCGTTTTATATTATGGAACCAAACGGACTTGTGTTAATAGAATACATTGAGCGAGTTTGATGTTAATACTATTGTACTTAGTGATTTTGTTTACTGTGCATGTTTTAGTGCATGGAACTTCTCATCTGTTTTCACCGAACGGCATAAAATGATTAAAAGAAAATTATAAGAATTTCCGTTTTTATTATTTATGGAAACCCGATCCACTATTGAGCCTCTAAATTAACCTTTGTGAAACCTTTCAGAAGAGTAACATGAATGGTCAAGGGATTTGTTTATGATTCGGTAATCAATCAGGCATAGAAAATTTCCTGCAGTTGCCTAGAGACGGGAGCAAACATCTGAAGCATTTGTGAGGGTGAATGGTTGAACTAATTTATCGCAGAAAATCTGGCCGGATCTGATAGAACAGAAACCAACGCAAGGCGAGCGGCAGTTATTTCGTCGGAGAGCATTCGTTACTCAGAACTTCTGTGTGTACGTCGACATCACGCGACATGGCTTCAATTCACTTGGGAAGGTAAGTTTCTGTTGCTAATGTAACTCGCTCGCATTTTGACGACTGGTAAACGCCAATTCTTACCAGTGAACTTGAGTTGATTCCGATTCGGTGACGAAATATTTTTCTTGCCGGTCCGTCGTCAGGTTTTTCTCTTGTGTGCTGCCAACGATGTAGTAATGTTGTCTCTAACTCTGCTTATTGTTTGTCCTTCTATCAATTTTCTCTTGCCTGGGTCATTAGTTGAATCATTTCAGAAAAATCAGCCTCGTGTTACCTATGCCTTTACTCTAGATTATGTACACCAATGCCTTACTACACTGGATTATGTATCGATATTCTCTGTCGGCTGGCCAAGGTAGATGAATACAAGCGCGTGACTTTGTTGCACAAGCTGTGTGATATATCTCTTTTTGCTTCACTTACGTCGTGTTATGTTCAATAATGACGGGGCCGATGAATATTTTTCTGTGATAGTGCCAACATGAGAGTTGATCTTTTCATAGGTCAATTTCGCATATTTAGTGTAACATTCGCCTAATGCCGTCAAGTGCAAGTTATGTGATGTGATACAAGATTGTGATTTCGCATAGTATGATTTTCGTTTTAATATTGTGCTAGTGAGCCCTCATATACTTCGTTTGACTAGTTTGACGATTCATCTTACCGCGCCGACATTTGAAAATTACTTGTTTTGGACCGGCGCTCCGTAACATCCTGTGGGGGACGTTGTTTTCGCGAGATTTCAGACATCGCGAATAGATTTCTGGTGGATTTTCTTATGATTTTTTAGTAATTGATGGTAATGTTCCATGGTTGTTTATTTGCAGTTTCTTTAAATGGTTGTCGATGTGATTATGAATGTAATCAGTATCCTATGGGCGCATATATATCTTGTATTATTGAGCCCGAAATTCCCCTGTCTACATGATAACTCTCTAACAAATAGCATTTGTGGCTCTAGACATTTTTTCCGCAAGTTGTTTTACTTCTGATGTAGACTTTATTTAAGGGTAATTGGACAATGTAAATTTTACCCTGGCGAATGGATGTGTCCGGAAACTCTTTGAGCCACGTTTTGAATTCGCTTTAGTATTTAATTGTTTAGCAAATCACCCTATTTTTTGACGAGTTGCGAAGAAGTTCGTGGATCAACAATAATTTTAACAGACGACAGGTTAAAAACGATGACGAGCAGTTTGCCACCTCATCTCCTCCTTGAGTCCAACGACCTCATGTGCGCTTTATCCTACGTTGCTTCATCGAGCTGAGGAATGTGCCCACCCTTGCGACTTTCAACACCTCGCAGAAAACTTCTCGCATGCCTTCTCAATTACACGTGTTTGCTGTTTGTTTTCCGTGCTAACCGCCGTCGTGATTCGGGTGATCGTGTATTAGGTCATGTTAGATATTATTATTGATGTGGGGTGCCTCGTCAGTACCTTTTCCCTTCGTCTTACTCAGTAATGATTTGCGATTGGCAGCCCTGCTGGAGGACTTAGGTAATGCAATCAGTGGAGTTGCTCTAGCCTGCACAGACCTTTGGACGGATGATAATCTCAATCAAATGCTGTGATAACGGTTGTTGGGTCCCTTGTTCAACTGATATGCAGGCCTGCAACTCGCGAGGGTGGGCCATAAAAGCATTCGTGCGAAGCACTGCCTCAGATGAAGAATTTACCTCTGGGAGCTATACATGTAGTATGCCGTTTTTTTTAATATCCTCTGAGTCATCCAACAATCATGCTCTCTTCCGCGAAAGATGATTTAAATTCCATATTATCTGGATTGTTGAGGAACCTTTTGATGAGAAAGTAGGTGTTTAATGGCAGTACTTTTATCTTCCTTCTGCCCTGCCAGCTACCACGAGTGTGTAACGACATCAATTTTCACCAAACATAGGTATGATTCTTTGTATGGTGGAGTTCTTGGAATTTATGGGTGTCGAAACGTGCGTGCACAGAGATGCAAGAACTGCCCTGTAAGCATGCCATACGTGCCGTGAGTACCAATTAGCGTACAAAGGGAGTCAAATAGCAAAATGAGCATTGAGCTGTTTCATCGAGGAACTTTATTGCTAGCTTTAAGTCTACATGACTAATTGTTAAATAAACTATTATAATCTCTAAATTGGTCGCCGAGAAAAGGGAATTTCAAACCTTTACATTCCTCCGTTTCTGTTTCCACATCGTGAACTCTTGTTAATCTAATCGGCGTTGTATGTGGAGGTTGCCAAAATATATTCGGCGTATTTAGAAAAATAAATCCCATTTAATCTTAACTTTAACCTTTTTTATATTTCATTCAGTCATATTTCTTGTCGAAGTGACCCTTGTGTATGGATCGCAGTAGCGTCTTCAGTGTTGGTTACATCTCATTTCCCAATGGTAAATTTCGGAACGTCCTGATCGATTTATAGTTGGGGAATTCAGTAGGTTTTTTTCATTGCGTTTGGAGTATCACCTTGCTCACCATGAGTTGTATGACGGACTGTTAGTCCGTTCTCGTTATCTCGTTACGCCGCTCTTCAGATATCTAAATTAAAAGTTATCTTAAGCATTCTTCCCATCCTCCTCCTGTGATACCCTCGGTGGTCCATAGCGTGTTGGGATAAACTTAAGGCCAATTGCCTTGCAATCGTTTTCAAACCTTTGAAAATGATTGCAAGGCAATTGAAACCTAGGTCAGGAATAAAAGTTTTAAGTGTGGAATATACTAAGAGATTTTTCTTATTTGTCATGTCTGCGTTGGGATAATTACTTCTGCGTCTGAATTATTCTAAAGCCTTTCTGTTTGTAATACTGGAGTAGGAGTGTACAGTCATCAACGTGTTGGTAGAACCCAGAAAGTGGCCACCAGGTCGTGGCGTGGTATAGACATAGGCGACTCTTGAGGTGTTGCGAATGTAAAAAGATATTTTGGGTGTGTGACAACGCTGTTTGTTAATGTGGTGATCGACCGTGATATAGTTATGGATATGAATTGTTTGCGGGAAAAAAAGGAGTATTAAGACTCATCTATTCTAGCTACATCTTTTTTGTTTTAGGTGGTAATCTTTGGACATCGAGTACACATTTTGATAAATTTTTATAAATCAAGTCGGGGGGGGGGGGGCATTCTTGGACTTCATTTCATTTAAGTGCATATAAATATGCGTTGGAGCCCACAATACAAGCAGTAATGGTTCAAGAATTATATCTTTTTTTCCTTAATTAAAGCTTGTTATTCTCAACTCATACAAATACAGCTTATGGTATACCAGAGTTTTCGGCGCAGTACCCGAAATTTAGACGAAGACATTTTGGATTTTTTTTAAATATTAGACATGATACTTTAAGGCAACAATTAGCATGGGAAATGAATGCGTTGTTTCGCGTTTAGAACAAAATCCGTTCTTCTATTATCGAATTATGAGGAAATGTATGCCAAAAGTCCACGTTTTAAAACAGCATTCGATTGCCGAAACACCAAATCGCTGTGATGCACTTTTTTCACTTTTATGTGTACTAATATCACCATTAAGAACATGAATGCGAATTTTAACGTAAACAAATTCTCGCCTACCGCCTGAAGTGCTCTGATGTAACACACACTCAGGTGACTTGCTGGTATTATGTAGAAGTAGTCTAACCTTCTAGTGTAGTTTGAGTTAACTATCTTATCGGTGTCGGAAGTAAACTTTGACACACTTTGACTGATAGATGTGCTTCCATAATTAGGGATGTTGATTGTTGGTGGGGCGGAGTTCTCTGCCTTTTCCTACGGTATTTCCCCCTGTCATATATCCTTGAGGTGGCTTGCAAGTTAATATGTAGCTGGAATTGGAGGCTTCCGCGTTGATTTGTTAAGTTCAGTTTATTCGGGTTTATCCCACGTTGGTTCATATTAACGGACAACAGTTTCGCTAGCTGTAACGTTAGCGAAACTGATGTCCGTTAATATGAATCAACACGGGATAAGCCCGAATAAACTGAACTTAATATGTAGATGTATTTTTAACGTGACGCCATCTCGTGAGCTACCTTTGGTCTGGCTCCTTCACTTTGACCTACCTAGTAAGAGGGGCAATGTCGCAAGTCCACCTCATTGGAACGCGCTAGGCCTACAACTGCATCAAGGTTGTAGTCCGAGGGAACAGTTCTGAGGCAGATGTCATCCCCTTACGAATGTGGTGTATTGAAGTAACTGAATAGTTTTTGTCTAAATAAAATTCATATCCACTGGCCAACCGTACTTGCATGCATTGGAAGCGGGGGAAGATTACTCTCTAAAATAGGTGGTACATATGTGGTATGGGCGTATCCTGAAAGGCACTAGTTTGACGGTTTAGAGGTACGTGGTAAAGGCTCATCAACGGCGGAGGTATGCATTAAACAGAATCAAGGTGGTTTGAGCGATTTTCGTTCATGTACAGATTAGCGTAAACCTTAAAAGACGCGTGCTCATTTATAGTATGTATAGATGAAAAATAAAATTTAGCGTATGTTACCGATTTGGTTTCTTGGCAAATTTATCCTCTTTTAAAATGTAGTCTAATGACACTCGACACATTGTGAAAGATTTTCTCCCAAACGCGAAAATATGCCTTTCATATCAACACTTTTATGTGTACTAATATCACCATTAAGAACATGAATGCGAATTTTAACGTAAACAAATTCTCGCCTACCGCCTGAAGTGCTCTGATGTAACACACACTCAGGTGACTTGCTGGTATTATGTGGAAGTAGTCTGACCTTTAGTGTAGTTGGGGAAGATTTTCGAGTGTGTGTTACATCAGAGGTTTTCCCCCTGCCATAGAGGTACGTGGTAAAGGCTCATCAACTGCGGAGGTATGCATAAATGCGCTCTTCTCAAGTCTTCTAAGTCTATGGCATAAGTATTCAACAATTTGATTCACTTTATTTGTTAGCCCTGCCATGCAACTAGGCCTTTAATGGACTATTTTTGAGAAATTGGGTCTAAGCGGAAATGTGTACTGTGAAAAAATTATTCGCCCGCACTTTTGAGTTAACCCCAGATTCCCCGTATTGGCCCTTGGTGCTGCTTCGACCATGAAGCCACCGGGCTTACTCTCACGCTGTGAATTCCATGGGGAATTTGAGGTGGTAGAAGCAGGTATGTTAGACTCTGATTTGCGTGTAACATTGCATAAGTGTCCTCATAATTGAAATCTATATCTGAAAGTGAAAATTTTGCATCTTACTGATTTGATTTTTTGCCTATTCACTGTATGAATTTTGGCTGGTGTCCAAATGGCACTTGATATACGTCTTCGTTATAATTCGATTATACATCCACAGATTTTATCCTAAACACGGAAGGGTACTTTCACCTTAATCATAGTTGTTGCTAACGAATATCAAATTGTCGCGCAGAGTCAATATTACGAAGAGGACGGGTGAATATTCTTGTAGGTTTCGAATACCGCGCCGAAAACATATTTAACATTATGGTAGCTTACCGAAATGAAGACCACGTATTTATATTCGGTTATCGCTTAATTTTCGGATTCCACGCCGTAAATCCAAGTTGTAACAATGCTTTATTTGAGACTAGTATCGTAAAACAATGTTTTCAGCATTTATATAACAACATGTAAGGTCATTTTCGACTTATCAATTGTTGTATATACTTCTGTGAAGTGTGGCTCAAGAATTGTTTTCCGTTTTACTCGAATAGTTATTAAAATATGCACCCAACGACTCACGATACACACTCCAACCGCTTGAAGGATGTGAATATTAACTCATTAATGTATGAATCATAATGATTTGAGAATGAGTTGCCAAGGAGCACGCAAATCCGAAGAGCTAATGCTCTAAACTGGGCGGAAATGCCCGCCTGTAGTTGGGTGGGAACGTTTTTCATTCTGATGCCTCTTTGTCACTTTCGTCTCGACTGAATAAAAGTGAAATTCATGAAGTCTTTTCATTCGTGTAACCTCAAGGGACCGACAGCGCCCCACTGCTTGACAAGCCTGCTAGTGATTTGAGTATAGGGTGTCTCCGGGGTGTGGGATGCCTGCATCTCAACACGGAATGGGAAGTCAATATACATTGATTTACCTAAATCGTTGCGATAGACTAATAAGTAACCATTTCAATTTTTTTTGTCGCCCTCCGGGAAATTCTAGGCCTGCTACAAGATGCTCATTGATCCCTTAACGTATGAGTGATGTGGCCAGCAACTACATTGGTAAGAATGCAATGCACTCCAGTGAATTAGAACACTCATGTATGGAAATGCCCTCTTTTCGTCTGAAATTGAAGTCTTCGTCTGTGAATATTGGAGCTCCCATTGAATGTATACAGCGACGCCAGAGTAGGTAGTTATATGACAATTTGGACTTTATTCTCTCTTGGTTTACTTTTCATTTTTGTGGCAAATGACGGCGGTATTTCCATCAGCGACACCTGAGTCTTGCTATACACTTAAGTTTACAGCGTTATTTGTTTGCAAATGTGTGGAAATTAAGCGTTATTTGTTTGCAAAATACTCTCACATCTAGTGTTGTGTTGCTGTGAAAGACACCATAAGCGCTCTTCTCAAGCCTTCTAAGTCTATGGCATAAGTATTCAACAATTTGATTCACTTTATTTGTTTGCCCTGCCATGCAACTAGACTTTCAATGGACTATTTTTGAGAAATTGGGTCTAAGAGGAAATGTGTACTGTGAAAAAATTATTCGCCTGCACTTTTGGGTTTAGTCCAGATTCCCCGAATTGGCCCTTGGGCTTACTCTCACGCTGTGAATTTCTTGGGGAATCTGAGGTGGTAGAAGTGAGTATGTTAGCCTCTGATTTGCGTGTAACATTGCATAAGTGTCCTCATAATTGAAATCTATATCTGAAAGTGAAAATTTTGCATCTTACTGATTTGATTTTTTGCCTATTCACTGTATGAATTTTGGCTGGTGTCCAAACACTTGATATACGTCGTCGTTATAATTCGATTATACATCCACAGATTTTATCCTAAACACGGAAGGGTACTTTCACCTTAATCATGATTGTTGCTAACAAATATCAAATTGTCGTGCAGAGTCAATATTACGAAAAGAACGGGTGAATATTATTCTTATAGGTTTCGAATACCGCGCCGGAAACTCCACAATATACTGCATTTAAGGAAATACATTTAAAATATAATGTTGTATCCTTTCCATTATTTCCTCTGGAGTGAGTTGCAACGCATAAAATATGGATGCAAATGAAGTATTGTCCATGAATTTTTTCCCGGCAGTACCGCTCCAGCCACCCCTAGGGAAAGGGTGTAACGAAATCGCAGATAATGAAGTATTCCCGAATAATTTCATAGTTTATAGAAAAGATAGAGTCGAAAGATCCGGGGGAGGAGTTTTAATTGCAGTGAAGGATTGTTATATTAGTAGGAGGGAGTCATTTTCCGACGACCAGGTAGAAAGCGTATGGTGCTCCATTCAAAATCCTAAAGCAAAAACAATCTATATGTGCGCATATTATACACCACCAGATACCCATGTAAGCTCAATATTAGAACTAAAAAGTCAACTCAGTAAGTTAACCACTCGAAAAAACGACTGTCATATTATAATCGGTGGGGATTTCAATCTTCCGTCCATAGACTGGGACACGTACAGTTTTTTCCCTGGTGGAAAGACAAAGACCTTTGTGAGTCACTTATGTATACATTCACATCTCACTCACTGTATCAATAAGTCACGGCTCCTACTAGAGGGAACAATAAACTTGATCTTTTAGCGACAAATATTCCACACATGGTTGTACACATAGGTACGGATAAGTGAATAAGCGACCACAAGGTAGTTAAAGCAAATTTTTCCGTGAGCATAATCAAGAAACATAATCCGCGAAGAAAAATCTACTTGTTTGATAAGGCTGACTACGAAGGTATGAAACGAGAGTTGCAAAATTCATTTACTAATTTAAAAAAAATAAGTATCAACAGTAATACTGAGGTTTTGTGGAATACTTTCCTCAACGTTACACGATCAGTAGTTAGCGAATACATACCAAGTAAATGGAAAAGAGGCAAGGCAGAGCCTAGGTGGTATAACGCGGAGGTTAGGAACACATTAAAGCACCAGAGAACATGTCACGCTAGGTTAAAAAGGGCAAAAATAAACAAATCCTCCGAAGAAGTATACACAGTCACCGAAAATTACAAAATATCTAAACTCTTAGCAAAAAAAGCGTGCCGAAGGGCGTTAGCTGATTTCAAAAGTAAATTACTGGGAGAACACTTGAACGATAGTCCCAAGGCCTTTTGGTCGTATGTTAGGGACACTCAAGGAAATAAATCAACAGTACACACGCTTAAGAATATCAAAGGGGAAAACCTAACCAAAGGTCTACAAAAAGCCAATTCATTAAACTCATTCTTCAAATGCATTTTCAATACTTGTACACCACATCTTTTCGATCCGCAGCCTGTTCGTTCCCAAACATTTATGCCTGAAATTATTATAAATTGTCGCGGCATAGAACATCAGCTAAAAAATATCAACCCCAACGAATCCCCCGGTCCAGATCAAATTCCTGCTCGCGTATAAAAAACATTGGCATCAGACATAGCGCCTTACTTAGAATTAATATTTACCAAATCTTTAGTAGATCACGTTGTGCCTAAGGACTGGAGAGTAGCAAATGTCACACCTATATTCAAAAGCGGCGACAGGGAAGACCCTAGTAACTATAGGCCTATTTCTCTCACATCCATTTCGTGTAAGGTTTTTGAACACATAATCGTAGGCTCCATTATGAGTTATTTAGATAGGGAGGAATTATTAATAAATAACCAACACGGATTTCGAAAGGGTAGATATTTCGAAACCTAATTGGCCCTCTTCGTTCATGACATCTTGCTCTCGGGTGAAAATAATGTTCAATTTGACGCGATATTCCTCGACTTTAAGAAATCTTTCGATAAGGTACCTCACGTTAAGTTACTCTCAAAACTAGAAGCATATGGTATAGATAAAAACATTATTAGTTGGATTTATCTTTTCTTACAGGGGGCGGGAACAAAGGGTTGTAATAGATGGTATCATGTCAAACACATTTAGCGTTACATCGGGTGTTCCCCAGGGAAGTGTAATTGGTCCACTTTTATTTCTCTTACACATAGATGATATTAGCAACGCCGTTAAAAGTAAGCTTAGACTCTTCGCAGACGACGCGGTTGTGTATAGGGATATTAATACTTCCGAAGATAGCGACTCGTTAACAATCGACCTACTTGCTATTCCTGCTTGGTGCGAAAAGTGTCAAATGGAACTAAACATAAAAAAGTGCGTAGCAGTCAGCTTTTGGAAAAAGAAAAATAGGCTAGGTAGGGCTTACAGAATTAATAGTACGGAAATTATTCACGCCGAGTGGTTAGTATTATTTATGCGATCGATAAGCAGTACTACAAGGTTGTTCGTGGAACTCCTTTGTTGTTCGTGGAACTAATGTTATTTTAAATCTATCGGTTCTATTTGCTCCTCCATGATTATGTTTCATTCATGATTCATCCTAATTTCCTGAAGTCTTACCACTTCACTGTGACCCTCGACATAGAACTTGTGGATTGTTAAGACGTTGTCGGTGCGGAATTTGTGAAGCGATTGTTTTGCCACCTCGGCCTATGGGTACTGAGCCTCTTCACGGAATCCAAAGTTTTCCGTCTTTCAGATGACATTTAGGCTTCCTTGTATTCGTTCTTTATAGGATTTGGTTATGTTCCGGATGCCGGATGGTCTCAGGCCTTAGGATGACTCCTGGCCGGTTTGCTGTTGCATGGGGGAAGCGAGTGTAAGCCAGCGTCAGAACTATGCCGCGACAATTTATAATAATTTCAGGCATAAATGTTTGGGAACGAACAGGCTGCGGATCGAAAAGATGTGGTGTACAAGTATTGAAAATGCATTTGAAGAATGAGTTTAATGAATTGGCTTTTTGTAGACTGTTGGTTAGGTTTTCCCCTTTGATATTCTTATGCGTGTGTACTGTTGATTTATTTCCTTGAGTGTCCCTAACATACGACCAAAAGGCCTTGGGACTATCGTTCAAGTGTTCTCCCAGTAATTTACTTTTGAAATCAGCTAACGCCCTTCGGCACGCTTATTTTGCTAAGAGTTTAGATATTTTGTAATTTTCGGTGACTGTGTATACTTCTTCGGAGGATTTGTTTATTTTTGCCCTTTTTAACCTAGCATGACATGTTCTCTGGTGCTTTAATGTGTTCCTAACCTCCGCGTTATACCACCTAGGCTCTGCATTGCCTCTTTTCCATTTACTTGGTATGTATTCGCTAACTACTGATCGTGTAACGTTGAGGAAAGTATTCCACAAAACCTCAGTATTACTGTTGATACTTATTTTTTTTTAAATTAGTAAATGAATTTTGCAACTCTCGTTTCATACCTTCGTAGTCAGCCTTATCAAACAAGTAGATTTTTCTTTGCGGATTATGTTTCTTGATCATGCTCACGGAAAAATTTGCTTTAACTATCTTGTGGCTTGACTTATTTCGTTTTTCTACATTGCTAACCATGCCCAATTGTTTTGCAAAATCCGTTTGCCGTCCGTCCGTTGCCTACTTGTAGTTACGAGGATATGATTAATTGAGCTTTTCGTAAACTTGTGTTTGGTTTGTCGGACATAAAATTTTCATGTCATATCACAAATGCTTTCTTGAAAGAAAAAGCGACTGTTCTTATTATTATGACGTCATTTATTTTAGATATTGCATTTTTGTGGACTAGTTTTTATTTTGGAAACTTCAAATGCGTTTTTCTTATAATACCTAACCCCTCGATTTCGCTCATGTTTCGATATGCCTAGGATATAAAATATCAAGTATTATACATAAGATCGCTATGGTAATTTTTGTTTTATGGAAGGAATTTATTTTTGCGTGCCCTCATGTTTGCTTTATACGTCCAAAGTCCTCGGCATCCCTGGCGGGGCACGGTGTATTTATATGGGCGTACGATCCAACACCACTTGTGTATCACTAACATCTAGAGGAATGGTTTAGAGCAAAAACCTGAGAAATAAAGAATACCAAATCGCAAAAACGCTGTTGTAGCAATATGTCCATGTTGACGAATCCCGAAATATGTGATCGCGCTTTTTATACCGGACCTCATGCACCCTGGTCATTGTTTTGGCTCAACAATAATATGACCTCCATTAGTAAGGAGTTATATACAAGAAATATCTAAGGCTTTCCCGGCGTATGGTGATATCGAAGGTTATTCGGGTTTCCCACTGGGTCAAACTCTCCATCCCTGCTGATGTTTCGATGTACGAGTCATGAAGATGGTCGACTCGTAGATCGAATCGTCGGCAGAGATGGAGACTCGGTGAATTTGTGAATAGCCGTCGTAATCGTCCCCGAATTCCGGAGACAGTGCTTACGAAGCTACTAGTGCTGTGGGCTTGGATAGATCTTGCTTGTTTATGAAATTTTTTTCCGATTGTTTAATCCCCCAATCCAATCTCCCTTCTACCAATGACCATTCCCTCACATCAAGTACAACCCACTGTCTATCCCGCATAGAGACCGATCCCCAGGAGGTATTTCAATTTCTGTCCAAAATCCCTCTCCACCGTTCCCCTGGTCCCGATGGTCTCAGTCCTATCTTTGTACATAACTGCGCCTCCTCCCTCGCGACCCCGCCTAGCCTCCTATTGAATCGCTGCTTTTCACTCGGGGTCTTTCCTATCCAATGGAAAATGGCAAACATTATTCCTATACATAAAACCGGCCCCAAATGCAACGTTCTTAACTATCGACCAATTTCACTGCTTCCAATTCTATCCTCTGTCACTGAGAGGATTATTCTCAACAGACTATATTACTTTACATCTCCTCTCCTGTCCAATAATCAGCATGGCTTCCTTCCAGGTCGTTCATGTCTGACTAATTTGTCTGTATTTCAACACCATGCTGTCAGCGCAATAGCGAAGAATACACAACTTGATGCCATCTTTCTTGACTTTTCTAAAGCTTTCGACTCTCTCGTCCACACCCTCCTTTTTCACAAGCTTAGTCAGCGGTTCAACGTACACGGCAATTTTCTTGATCTACTCAAATCTTTTCTCAGTGATAGAACTCAGCGGGTTATACTTTCAGGCTCCTCTTCCCACTTTTCCCCGGTAACATCTGGCGTTCCTCAGGGTAGTATCCTGGGGCCATATCTTTTTAACCTCTTCATTGACGACCTGGCCTCCCTTGTTCTTCCCCCCCAAGCTCATACCCTTCTTTATGCTGATGACTGCAAGATTTTCAAACAAATTTATAGTACTTCAGACTGCCAAGACCTTCAAAATGCTTTAGATATGACTGCTAAATGGTGCAATACCTGGAAGCTAAACTTAAACTCCACTAAATGCAATACTATTTCCATCTTTCTCAAAAAAAATCCTCTTAATTTTTATTATGCTATTAATTCTGAGCCTCTTAATCGCGTTTCTTCAGTGAAGGATCTGGGTATTTTAACAGATAGTAAACTAACCTACTTGGACCATATTCAATTGATTAAAAGCAAAGCCATGTCCCTCTTAGGTCTCCTTTACCGCTTCACGGAAATCACTAACCCCCAAGCCCTACAATCATACTTTAGAGCATTTGTTCTTCCTCTCACAGCATATTGCTCACCCATATGGTCGATCGCTGCTCAACTAATCTCACCACTCTTAACAGCGTAACTAGTTTCTTTGCAAAAATAGTAAAATACAGAGTTTCCCACTTACGCAACATGCCTACTGATTCGATGCTATCCTCTCTATCCATCCCCAATCCCTGCAATCAAAGAATCAAAACCGATTTAAAATTTATTTACAACATTCTGAACTCAAATATTGATTGTCCTGAATTGCTTTCCTCCATTAATTTCCGAGTTCCTTGTCGATCCACACGTACGCACTTATTACTCCATATGCCTATCCCTAGACTATCCCTTGTCAAGCGTTCCCTTCACTACCGTCTCTCCTCACTTCTCAATTCTCTGCCTAATAACATTGATCCCTTTTTGCTCTCTTCCAACTCCTTCATCAATCTTGCCATGTCCCATTTCTCGGGAAATAACTAAACCACTCCCTCTTTCCCCCCGTTCCACCTTGCTTTTTGGTTTGTTTGCATTATTTTATCAAGTACTCTTTGTTTTGTTTGTTTGTTTACGTCTACATTACGTGTTTATTGTTACTGCGACACTGTAAACTGGCAGAAATGCTGTATGTGAGCAATTACTTAAATAAATAAATATCAGTAATATTCATCCAGCTGACCTAGGAAGTGCCAATGATTGGGATATTGTGGTCGTTTTGACATGGAATTACCCCTTTAACAATATTCCACAGCATTCAGCAATAATTTCTCTTCAATAACAATCTCAGTAATTGTTCACGAGAATGCGTTCAAATTTATATTGTTTAATTGTTGTGTGAGACAAGGTACTAGGCGTTTACATTTTATAAATATCGATTTGAAGCTTCAAAGTGCAAGTAGAGATGTAGGACAAAAATTTTACCTCTCATCTAAAAAAACCTGTTCGTTTCAGCCCTCGATTGATTCATTTTAACAAATTTCTGGAATTCTATCGATTAATTGAAAGAAGTTTGAAATGGGAGATACTTAATTACGATTCTGCAGCTATACTTAATTTCATATCTAGGAGAAGTTGGCGGATATCGATTTAATTAGTCAATGATCTATGGTATTCACACTATTGTCGTTATCTATGGAAAATATTTTCCGCGAATTTATTATTTTTCGTGTTGCTAATAAAAATAAATCGTGTCGTTTATATTCAGTTGATGTTCACTTACAGAAGCATCCAGTTGAGGCTTTTGAAAGTGATTCGTCGACCCTTATTTCTACGCTCTTCTTGAACTTAATGCATGTTCTTTTATGCTCAATGAAGTAAGGATAAAAAACACACGCCTAATAATCTGACATTTGTTTCTGACATAATAGTGCTCGAACATTTTTGTTGGGTTCAGTACAGTTTTTAATGCCGTGAAAAATATTTTTTTCAATATTTTAAGCCCATTTCTTTTCTTCCGAAGTGATCCTAGTTCTTCGCCGAAATTTTCGTCCTGGAACACTGTATGCATGATCATACATCCCTTTGAAGCAGATGGCTAATTGGATATGCAACTGTTAAATATGGTGCCCTGCGGCTGTAGATTTCAGCAGTTCATTTTTACGGATATTAGGTTTCGGGTGAATTTAGTTATATTCATATTTTTTAGGCGTTCGACAAATTTCCCTGACGAGGAACCGGTTCCCATATCTCATCAATGCCCTTTTCTCACATTAATATACCTTTTAGAATTTATGCCGGCATTAACGAAGCCTGTTATGAATTGGTTTTGTTTCATCTTTATGCCGTTAGTCAGATTGATAGCAATAATTATTTTTTTAATTTATGAATCGGTGCGGTGGAAAAAAAAATCCTTTTCTCCTATACAAGAGCGCGAGGGGGATTTATCTGTGTGAAACTTAAGTGATACCCGCTTTTCAATCGTGGTGAGCTTTATATTTGTTTCATTTACGTTGGGTATTTATTAATAATACCTGTAGGCGATGTGAAATATCATCTGACAAGAGGTAGTATTTCTTGATCATTTTACAAATTTTTCACATTCGTCACCCACGATTTTCTTGTTTTGTGGACTCATTATGCTTGCATTGGTGACCAGTTGCTCCGGAATGGATTACTGTTTCAATTAGCAAGGAAATCCAGTAATTCATTTCTGCGGCCTGATTAACTTACAGAATTGATGAGGTTGCTCATGTGGTTGGAGTTAAAAACATACCACATTACTCTCATACATTTTTAGGTTTGTGAAGGATAAATTAAGTTAACGTATTTAAATATGCATGTTGCCTCATTGCCAAGTCAGGATATGCGTTCTTTTCAGGAGATTGTGATGTAAAACGTAACGCTATAGGTTTGAAATGGAGTGCTTTGCCGTGATTAACTAACGGTATATGCGCGAATAAGAGGCTATGAATGGCCCTCTTGTTCCCTTGCATTTCCTTGATTTTACTTTCAGTTTGATATAATTTGCATGCTTTAACTAGCGAATTCATTATTTAATAATCTTCTTTCCTAAGAGTGAAGATAAAGGCACTAAGTTAATGTTGTGTCAAAATGTTGACGAATATGAGACGTCTTTGAACGGACCGTTACGGTATTTAAGGAGTTTGGAGCGATTTAAGTTCGAGCACAGATTTTCGCATGAGTTTGCCTACCTGTTTTTATTAGTGGAGAAAAGTGAAAAAAAAATATTTTACCAATTAGGCTTTTGGCACTTCAACACTACTGTTGGTGCAAAAATTATGTAGACTCGAGTGTGGACACTGATTAAAAATAAGCCTTGGTACCCACATGAATGCGAGTTACACCAAATTTTAGCTTTTTTTATTTTACGTTTAACTGTGGTTGCCGATTAATTTAACATTACACTCGATTTTTAATTCCGGTGAGAACAAAAAAAGTGCCGGGTTTTTGCCGTTTTCGAACGGAGCGCTCTCTTTGACATTTAATATTGAAGAAACTTGAAGTTTAATCGTAATGAACTAGTAGTACTGTGTGGTAAAAACATATTGAAATTCATCTTTAGACACTCAGTTCTTTCTATTGTGCCATAAAAAAGTTATTAACAAGTTTATGTAACAACTTTTTCTTGGTCATGAAAAGTAGTAGAAGCAAGATCTTGGTCTTGTTTTGAAGCTGTTTTCAGCATTATGTAATGACAACTACCATCGTAAACTCACAATGTGATATCGATATTTTACCAGTTAATAAACAACCGAGTACTTTAGCGGGCTCAAGCCAGCGGTACGGCGGCCGTTTTCGCGAGAGTGGTGGTGAAAGTTTGAGCGCTGTTGCAATTCGCCGGTTGTGGGCCATCCATGTATTGGAATCTCTTCGGGCGCATTGAATAAATGCAGTGCATAATGAAAAGGCCCTTATGAGTAAAAGGTGATGGAAAATTGTTGGATACTAAAAAGACAACAATTGATACCTAAAATAAATTTCATGAAAGGAGCGTGTGCAGCGATTGTTTTCGCCCTTCGAGGCAATGCACAGAAGGAGCGTATGAGTCGGGTTCGGCCCGCAACCCGCAAGTGGCAACAGGGCTCATACTTTCACCACCCCTCAAGCGAAGAATCATCGCTAGCTCGAGCCCGCTAAAATACTCGGTTGTTTATTAACTCGTTAAAAATCGATATCACAATGTGAGTCTACGATGGTAGTTGTCATTACATACTGATGAAAAGAGCTTCAAAACAAGACCAAGATCTTGCTTCTACTACTTTTCATAACCAAGAATAAGTTGTGTCATAAACTTGTTAATAACTTTTTTATGGCACAATAGAAAGAACTGAACGTTTAAAGATAAATATCAATATTTTTTCCCGCACAATGCTACCGGTTCATTACGATTAAACTTCAAGTTTCTTCACGATTAAATGAGATTATTAATTAACGAAATTTTAGAGAGCGCTCCTTTCGAAAACGGCAAAAACCCGGCACTTTTTTGTTCTTACCGGAGTAAAAAATCGAGAGGGTAATATAAAAATAATCAGAAACCACAGTTAAACGTAAAATAAAACAAGCAAAAATTTGGTGTAAATCGCATTCATGTGGGTACCAAGGCTTATTTGTAATCAGTGTCCAAACTCGAGTCTACATAATTTTTGCACCGACAGTAGTCTTCACCTTTATCGTAATGGCACATGAGATTATTTCGTTATAATTCGATTACAAATGCACAGATTTTATTCTAAATATAATAAATAGTGTATAGCGTATTATTACAATGGTTTCTTACAAACGTAAATATACTACGCCGAGTCAAAGATTCGACAAGAGTATTTAAATATAATTTTCGCCTAAATTTCGAATACCGCGCTAAAAATCCAATTCATTACTTGCTGCAATATTGGCAAACATTTTAAAATATTATTTTTTAATGATTTCACTCCTGAATGCGTAGTGTGTTTCGTCTCAGAAACAGATGTGCTGAAATTACATGTGGTTTAGAAATTTTTTTCGACTCAAGTATGTACTTAAAATGTTATTAGAATATCCATTCTTTGACCCGCGATTACCTCTCCAGGCACGGTTAGAGTAAGCTGGTACCAATGCCAGGTTTCACTCCGTCATTCCTCCGTTACTGGATGATTCTTATCCTTAACACCCCCCCCCCCTTTCTTAAACGGTACGTATGACCTCAGTTGTCGGTCACCCTTCCAAATAACCTTCCTACCTGCTCATTAAAAAAATCCGATATTAATCCCATTACTCTTATGCTTTGCAGTTGCCACAATGGAGACAGCGGCCCCTACTACCAGATGGGCCCGCACACGATGATGGTGCCGATGGAGCTGTTCGCCCTGAACCGGCAGCGCCTGTGCGAGCGTCTCAAGCTGCGCATCGGGCACGAGAGCAATTGCGGCCGTAACAGCTTCCCCGGTCGGGCCATGGTGCTTCTCCAGGGGGGCAACGACTTCCACCTTTACGACACCGACGTCGACCTTGAATTCAGACAGGTTTGTGTGCCTCTTTTGGATCGATGCGACAGATTCCACGAGTTGTTTATCTTCCCACTGCCACAAGTCGATCACTTGTCGCCACACCGCTGGACGACAAGACTAGCAGAAGTATCTAGTATGTTGGGACCGAGGTGTAGATATTCCGAAGTCTTCAGGGTATTTACGATGGTTTCCAAAACCTGGACTGACTTTGGTCTGGGTAGATGTTCTTCCTATTTATTAGGTTCTTCAACAGTTTCTACCAAGCACCCCAAAATCATTGGTGATCACTGATAATTTCTAATACGAATATGACCCCCAGAAACTTTGTCTTATACCTTCTTTCACGTCGTACAAAATAACTTTTCTTTTCTCTGAGCTGATTTATTCTCCCCTACATAGATCATTAGGCAAATTCTTAACCAATTGACCTGAGAGAGCCGTTACTCACTATACTTTTTCCAGCACCAAACTTAATATGCTAGGCGGTACTTTATATTGAGGTCGATATCCAGTATGAATTGAGCCGTCCTATTAGGTTTTACACGTTCATTGCATTTTTATCGTACATCTACATCTACGAAATACCGTGCAAGCCACCACTAGGGTGTGTGGCACGGGGTGATTCCACACCAGGCATGCAGCACTCATCCCAGTTGTCAGAACCCCCGAATGCCAGGCGCAGGCCAAAGCAGTCAGGGCAAAGGTACGCAGTCAGACCACAAACTAGGAGAGTGATACGAAGAAGAACATGCTACCATGCAGCATACTACTCGAGATATAACTACTGGTTAGTATTATTAATATGGCAAATAAATAGCTTTATAAGGTACTAAGACATGTAGGAGTGTATCATGCCGGATATTGCATGCGAGGTTAGTATCTACAATTCATGTTAAGATATTTAGCACTACTGGGAAAAACCTATTTAACCTAGTCAGTATCCTAGAACTGATCTATCACAACTAGTATGATCCCTTATTGTACGTGGAAAAAATGACGTATTAAATCTGTTCTGCAGTCTATTTCCTTTATCTTATTTCTGTGACCATTCCTACCATAATAGTTTGGCTCTAGAAAAATATTCTCAACGCCTGGCAATAAATAGTCTACACCAAACTTTCTTAAAAGATTTAACCTATATTTCTCCCTTAAAATGGAAAGAGGTTCCCACCCTAATTCCCTCAACAATTTTGTAACACTACTATGTTTATCATAACAATTTTTTACAAATCTAGCTACCGCATGACTACTATAATTTAAAATCAACCAAGCCGTAGCTGCAGTTAACCAAACCAGCTCTCCGTAAAATTTTTAATTATTGTTGATTTCACTGCCATAAAAATCTTATAGCCGTTATGAATTAAACTGGCGCTGATTTCTGACCGTGAAAGTCCACTTGGAGGCTAACAGGTGTGGTCGACACTCGACAGGTCCTCTTGGAAATGAGCGTTAAACTAATTAGTTCCGCATCGGCTATGAAATCTAGCTGTTCAGCGGTATGATAGCGATAGGGCTCGCTTGCCAGTATGCTGATTCAGTATCACACGATCCACTAACGCTATGGTACTGGCGAGTATCCTCGAATTTGTGCTGAATCAAGTATAATATGAGACCAACCTCAGCCTTATTAGCTATTGATCATGCTTCCTCCGAATGTCCCTTTGCAATCCCAACGTTATCAAAAAATTGTCTTCGTCTCTACTCATCATCTCCTGTTATCTGGAAATACACATCTGGAAATTCGTCATCGTATGTAGAGAATATACACGTTATCCACTTTATTCAAATAGACCACCCATAGAAAAAATTATTCGGGCTGACTGACTCCGTGGCATGTTTTTTTTACAATTCTGGGGTTGCAATTATCTTTTGAAATATTTTACTGTGCCCAGTTTTATCTCTCCAACGCAGAAATTTGTCCTTCTTAACTTCGAAAATCAAGGTTTATCTCACGTCTTCTTACCGTTTTCGTTTAAGGTCTATGTACGCTATATATGTCCAATTCGAATCGATCGAGGGTTCATTTTTTTCTATAGATTAATAATATTCATTTATAGTGAGTTTGTCTGCCTCGCTCAAACGTGATCAAACGTGATCCTTCCGGAGTGACACTTTAATGCCATCATTGCTTCCAGCTTTGGGTGCGCTTGTTAAATGCTTAGCTGATGTTCCCATATCGAAAAAAGATGAATTGGGGACTGAATTTTCTCTGTAGAATTCTCTTTTCGATTGAGGAGTATAGATTGAGAATTGTTGTGGTGTTGTTTCCTTTCTTTGACGCATCCTAACTTCTTTTGCTGTTTTCGTATTATTCATTCTGAAAACAATTTTGCCTGTGTTCATACGATTGTGAGATGACATTCTTCGTTAAAATATGGATCAAATAATATCTCCATGGCGATATTGGGCCCTAGTAAGTACTCTCGGATGCTTTTGGATTGTCTTTTTACGTGTTAAAAATGCTGGGTAAAACTTTTTTCATTGCACATTATTTATTCTGAATACGTAGAGATTATATGGTCGAGCCATGTGGGGACGAAAAACATGCTTCATTTAGCTGAATTTGATTGGTGACAGTAATATAAATTTTCTATTATTACCTAAAATTACCTATTAGCAGCCCTTGAAAGATACAAATTAGCCTATAGCTTGGACTTTCGTCTGCCCTGATGAGAGAGAATGGTAAAATTCATTTATTGTGGAGGGAAGTATTTGTTTTAATAAAATCACAGCACTTATTCTGCGAAATTTAATATATCTTCCGGAGAGAGTTACGTTTCCACCTTTGCTTTCCGCTGGCGCATATTAATTTCGGATTTAAAGCTGTGTTGTGCCTTGCCGCTCGATTTTCATTATTGTGTCAGAGTTGATTATATTTTCCTGAATTCAATGAAGTTAAAGGCTTCGGACGAAAACTCGCAAACTGACTCATTTCATGCACTCAATGTTCTCCGTCTGCGTGTTCTCTGAAATTTTGGCTTAAGTTTCTAGGTGGCGTATATGCGTGGTGTCAGTGGTAGAATTGAAATCACGGGTCCTAATTCAATATTTCATTCCAAATCAGTGTTAACGTTAAGCCTTTAATTTTAATTGACACACCTCTGTCTTAACGTATTATAATTGGATGGCTTTGATATTGTTGGCGTTTTAATTTAAAAAGTTCGCTTACGTGAGTGGATGGTTCGGCAAATAAGTGAAAAAATACGAATTTAATCCAGCATGGATGTATTCTTAGATCCGAATCTCCGCTGTAAATCGACACATTTGAAACACTTGGCGACTCGGAACTTTCTGTCTCACTCAAGGCTGTGACCTCTCATCTACATCCACATCTATATCTATGAAATACCGTGCAATCCACCTCTAGGGTGTGTGGCTCGGGGTGATTCCACACCAGTCATGGAGCACTGTTTTAATCAGAACCGCGCACGTTCCCCCGGATGCCAGGCGCAGGCCAAAAGTAGTAGGGACAACAGTGCGCAGTCAGAACGCAAACTAGGAGAGTGATACGTAGAAGAACATGGTACCGTGCAAGATACAACTCAAGATACAACAACTAGTTAGTATTATTATTGCGACAAATAAATGGCACTACAAGGTACTAATGCATGCAAGAGTATTACATGCCGAAGATTGCATGCGAGGTTAGTTGCTAATAATCATGTTAAGATATTTAGCAGTACTCTAAATACCTATTTAACCTATTCCTGGAATTTATCTATTGCAACTATTATGGTCCCTTATTGTGCGTGGAAAAAGTGACGTTTTAAATCTATCGGTTCCGCAGCCTATTTCCTTCATCTTATTCCTATGATCGTTTCGTGTCATTAAGGCATGCGCTATCGTCATTTTCCGATTGCGCTCATGAAAGTGAAAACGTGATCGTTATTCCTCGAATTTTGTGAGTTGCATCATATTGCTGGTTTCATTTAATGGTTTGCGTTTTTAGGAGAACGTTGATCTTTCGCAACTATTATGGTCCCTTATTGTGCGCGGCAAAAATGACATAGCAATAAATGAAAAATGATATTAAACTGTGGGTTATGTATTCTACTTAATACGCCGTATGCCGGTGATTGTTTTTACTGCAATACGTTTATTCGTGCAAAATATGTTGTACGTCCGGCAGAAAATCGTCTGCTGCGAACTCACATCAAAGATTAAACCTAAACATTTCCCCTCGATCAGTTGACAGTTCCCACTCTAATTCCTTTAACAGCGCAGCACTGCTAATACCAATAACTACCAATAATCCTTCCTTATTATGTAGATTTTAACCTGTACTATACCGTAGTAACTAATATTCTATTGTAATAACTACTGCAATTACTTGCAATTACTAATAATCTACTGTAGTAACTAATAAACTATGACCCTATTTTCTAGCATGTCTACATTATATATCCTACTTACATGGCAATAGTGCATGTTTGGTGATCTTCACCCCCTGCCACACACCCTCGTGGTGGCTCGCAGGGTATTACGTAGATGTAGATGTAGATGCTAATTTAATCCTAACAACATTTTACGAATGTGGCTGCCCTCCGTTGTATTCGGTCTATTTCTTAGATTAGTCCCACTTTCTAAGGGTCCCATATGCAATCATAAAACTCACAGTGAGTTCTCACTGGGGAAAAATAACATCACACTTTAACCATCTCGTCATATTTTCATAGTATTCAGCAAATAAATTTCTATTTTCATGAATCACCTGTGGCTGTGGTTGTCTCAGCTATTTTTTTACTAATGACGTTTTTTCGTGATGCAGGAGGCTTACTTCCACTGGACTTTCGGAGTTCTTGAACCCGGAGTTTATGGAGCCATTGACGTGGAGACGGGGAATTCCATTCTCTTCTTCCCAAGACTTCCTCAGGAGTACTCCATCTGGATGGGAAAACTCTTCTCGACGGAGGACTACCGAAGGAGATACGCCGTGGAGCGTGTTTGCTACGTGGACGAGGTAAACTTCTATTCTATTCGAATTTACGTGTATACGTTATTCGTCATTGCTCCGCTCTGTTTTTCATCGATCTTTCTATTTCGTTACCAATCGGTAGTTGTCGATGGTTGAACTATTTTTGAATTAGTTTTGATGCTTGAAAATTTCCGTAATCGCTACCCATTGGTGATCGCTCGTGTGCTGTCTTAGCTAGCGCTGCTCCTTACCCTCATTCCCCTCGCTGAAGGGTATTTCTGAGGTCGGCGCACACAAGGCGCACGCATGTTCTAGGCTTAAAGAAAGTTAGTCGGCGACCTGAAAGGTGTTACTTCGAGTTCGCCTGGAAGATCAATTTTCTGTTGTGACTGAGAAGTTGGTTCATTTCTCTATAATTCTACATGTAACATCATCCTTTTTGAATTAAATTCTTAACCTCTTAGCTGCGGCAAACGTTTATCTACGTTTTCACGGGCAACTGCGGGAAAAACGTTTTTAAACGTTTGACCGTGTCCTGCCTCCAGAGCCTAGAACCCTCCCTTATTTTTACGACCCCAGCCTTCTCTTGCCACGGGGGAACAATAGGCCATCCCCATTCCTACCCTATACTGGTCACTCCCCCGCTCATTATGGGTCGCTTTCCATCGCCATGTGGTGCGACGGGTGCGACCCTTCCAATTGTCCACTCGATGAGCTTTGGAGGCCGCAGCAGTTGCCTTTCAGTAGCTCCCTTGTGACGAGCATACTTTGTTGCGATTTCTAGATTATTTGTGTATTTGATTTGTTATGTCGACGGTACATCAGGAAAAACTTGTGGACAGTGGGAAAAATGCCATAAGACTGGTGAAAAAAATTGAGAAACCAGATGCTGTTGTGGACTATATAAAGAACATGCGCTTAGTTGACAAATCGGATATGATGATTGGTTCAGTTGAATGCATGAGAAAACCAGTGAAGTGTTATAAGAAACTATTTTTTCATCTACTGGGTGTCTCCATGCTGAATGCTTTTTATTTACACAAAAAGAGAACTGGGAGTAAAAGTCCCTACAGGAAATTTGTTAGAGTTGTAATTGATCAACTTCTAAGTAAATCATGTGATTTAGCAAGGGAAAAATTGGGGGCGAGGGAAAATTTACCACACAGATTAACTTCTAGGCATTTTATTGAGAAAATTCCACATAGTGAAAACACAAAAGATTCCCAAAGATAATGTTTTGTATGTAAAAATTCTCAGAAGAGAGAAAAGAAATAATTCCAGATTTTGGTGTCGAGAATGTAATACGGTGCTATGTTTAGATCCATGTTTCAAGGAATGTCACACTGAATAATTTTTTAGTATTTTCTAGAAAAATAAAGTATAAAATTAATTATTTTACTTTAATTTAACCCTCATTCCCGTGGAAACCATTTATAATTTTGTTTGGAGTTTTAATTTCAGGAAATAAAACATTTAAAAATATATCAATACATACGTACCAAATAAGGCGAAAATCAACGTATATACACGGTGTTTGGAGTCGTATAAATCAGAAAATTACAAGGATAGTTATCATAATACTTATTTTAACAATTTTGAATAAATAAATAAAATAGCCCCGTTGTTCATTGCTCAATTAATTTATGACCAACTTCCGGCCGACCCCCGCAGGGAGTGGGTCGAAAAAAGGGAAGGAAGATTGCGAGAGGGTAAGAAGGGTCTTCTACCTGCTCTCCATCTCCCTAAAGAGGAGAGGGACAGGCTCTGAGTCGCTTTCTTCCGCACAGAGTGGTAGGCGAAAAATCGTGCTGCCGCAGCTTAAGGGTTAAATCAAATGAGACTAACCGCAGTATGAAAAAATGAGTAACTTCCACTGTTATAACATTTATTACGACCGGTTTCGCCTTTTACAGCATCTTCAGGTCTGGAATATAAGAATAGAATTCAACGACTCGAAGTTACGTCTTTCAGGGTGCCTACCTGAATATGCTGTATAAAGCGGAACCGGCCGTAATAAATATTATCACAGTGGAAGTTGCTACTTTTTTCATACTGCAGTTATGTTCCGTTTCCACTCCATCAGGCCTGAAAACACAGAGTATGTTCAAACTAGACTACATTACTTTTTTCCACAAAGTTTTCAGTTGATTATGTTAGCCCTCTTCTATTCTCGCCGGATACATTTAACTATTCTTCAAATGGTATAGCTTCTGCGTCATTTATAAAGCTTGCTGTAGGCTGAGGCGTCTAACCATCCATCATGAAGCTTTTGAAATGTGGATAGTGATATGGAGTATTGAGATTTTCCTTTAAAAATGGGGCAAACATGATGCTTAAAGTGGTTTATATGTTTGAGAAAATCGTTCAGGACTCCTGGGAACATATCCAGTGTCCAAGGCAACTTAATTGGGACCTTCATTAAACTCAGTTTCTGATGTTTTCCGGTAGATATCGTGTAATAACGTCCTAGTGGAGAGATGATTGTAAAAAAATCCCTGCAAAGCTTGGGAACCCAATTAATAGTGAGTGTTTGAATGAGTATTGACGCACGGGCAGTGGCTGCTTTCAACGCTGTCAAAGCCATGACTTACTGTTTTTATGCCCTTCGGAAATTCGCAATCCAGGTTAATGACTGATCTACCAGACGGTAACAAGGCCATCGACCGATTTTTGCGTCACAAAAAGGTTAATGGAATGAAAAAGATTGGAATCGCTGTTGGAAATGGCATGCCGCATTAAGTTATAATGGTCCGTTGCAATGAATGAGCGTAGTTAGATCTCCAGTGCGTGGGCAGTACGCTGGTGGCACCGGATCTATGCTCATTTACGCCCGGGGCCTCCCCCTTGTTTACCCTTCGCGTAGGATTATCAGATCAGACGCAAGCTCACCACTTGAGTCTCACTGGACATCCTGTACTTCTTTGGCATAATGAAGATTCGTCGCCTGCTTCATTACCGGGAATAAATTCGCAGTGTTGTTCGCGCAACACTCCGTCGTAGACGTTTATGATAATGAAAAGGTGAACCGTAACATGACGGGATTGTGGAGACCGTTTTTGTGACGGGATTGTGGAGATCGCTTGTGTTTTAAATTTATTTGTATCATATTCCTGGGGTTATTAGCGTGAAAAAAGGCTTGTTCTGCTTCTTAACAGAAGTCGTAACAGTAAATAGCTAGGAAAGCTGATTTCATGTATAATTAGTGAGGATGTTCACAGAGTATAAAGTGTCTGAGATTTGGACCCCACAACCTTGCCATTGAGATTTCGCTTAAGAGAAATCGACCTCGAGTGAGCATTCCCTAAGGAAAAGAGATGATGGTTGTATATTGACATGTTTATGTTTATAGTTAACTACTGCGTTCATTTGTTAATTTAGTACTAGCAAAGGTACCCGTTGAATTCCACGGGGGATGAAAGAAAGACTGGGCATATAGGTTGTAGGTTTGAGTCGCTCATGAGGTGTATTTTGTTTCTAGGCAAATCAGCTATAATTTTAGTTTTACTTTTGAATTCAGCAGATAACCGCATTATATTATGCTTACCGAGTTTCGACATTCTTTTGCAGTAACATATGGAAACTAAACTACAGGCCATTTGCATTCCAGATGTTTACCGCATTAATGTAAAATCGTCGCATTCTCCTGTTTTTCATGGGTCCAACTTAAATTAGTCCACTTTAAATGAATTTTGCCAATTTTAGGCAAAAATATCCCAGAAAATATCGAAATCAGCAACATTTCAGTATACGGCCTAGATTTCCACTGTAATACCTATTCTTTAGATATAAACCCCAGCCGCCATTGTAAAGGTCCCATTTCCCTTCTAAAGCTAATGCTAATTCCACGGTTACCAAGGAAATATCCTATTGTTGACAGAAGTAAAATTCATGATTTTGACATTTAAAACGCGATTTCTAGGGAACTTTTATTCGTATAAGAAAATTGAATGTAAAAATAAGAAACTAATCTTTTATCCATCTAATGGCGAAAACTATAGCCTTTTATCTTTAGTAGAACTAATTAAAATATGCAAAAAGAGAAACTTCTGCACTTGAACCAAAATGTTTAGACTTGAGTTTTTCAAACAAATAATACACCAGACGGCCCAATACGCTGCCCTTAGGGCCCAGGGGCCTTACTTATAGTCCCAATTTCCTTAAAAAAGCTTTACTGATCCCATGTGTGAAAATTTCACTAAAATCGGTTCACTCGTTCAATACTTATGAGGCTCTTAAGAAAGCATTCTTTTGGAACCTTGAGCCCCCTGGGGCCCCAGCATGACTTACGGCCCCATGATGATACTTCAGTATAGGTATATTTTACGTGTTTCTAATACAGGCAAGGATCATCTTCCAGGGACAATTTTTGGCGATAAAAGGGCCCACTTGAGGGTCTTCTAGGGCCCCAAGGCCCTTGTTCTATAGCCTATGCGTGAACCAGATATATCAAGTATCTTCCTGCCAAATTTTGTTTCAATCGATTCAGTGGTTTATGAGTGATTGAGTAACAGACAGACACCACTAGATTTTTATATAATAGTAAGATTCCTTAAGTCGCCATTATGGTGAGTGGCTTGAGTGGATTCACCGTACGTAACACCCCTAATTGTCCTGAGAGCTTGGGAACTATAGGCAGTAGTTTAAGTTTATAGATGGGTGAAGGATAAGCCCTCGTGCTCGGAGTCATTTAAATTCCGAAAGGTGAACCAGGCCTGTGGTAATTGGTGTTACTTGCGATTAACATGTAAAATAATCAAGATGAATCATCAAATTATACACGTTCTTACGTTCATTCGTTCAACTGTCACAACGTGCTTGATATGCTAGCAGTAAGGATGTCTTTCCTGTTAGATACGCCGTTATCCTTGGCGATTACGCTGCAGTAGCGATTTAGTTAAGCGCGGTTGTACCCGTATAAGGTTAAACAGTACTTGAAAGCTTAAGCTAAAAGTTTAAACAGTAATATTACACCTGCTACTGATATTACTCAGTCTAAAATTAGCCTTTATGGCGCATGCAATGAATGAAATACATAACTAACGTTTTGACAGATTTGAACTTGAGAGAAATATTCTTGAAGTGTTATAAATGTAGGCCGAATATGTTTTTTTCCACACCCTTCACAGCTCCGGATCATGCCTTCGTCCGTTTGTCTGCCAGCTCGATCTCACAGCCGGCCAAACTTAGCTTTTTTTATATTCCGTTCCGCGATCGCCCCATCACGCAAACTTCCGTCCTCCCCTCCGTGTCGCAAGTTGGGGCATTTGACCCGCGGCGCGTCCTTGAGAGATTGCCGTCATGGTTAATAATAATGCTTCCTCGCCTCACGGCGCATTTAATGTCGGGAAAATGAAGCGGTGCCTCATTATAAACCCACTCGATGCTCGCCTCGATTAGGATCCTTATTTTTAGCACTTTTATAGAATTGCATGAAATTAGATGTATTTTTGTGGAGCTATCTCTATGTTTTATACATTTTCAGTGACCATGCGGTGCTGGCTTTGAAGTAGCTAAGCTTGTTCTTCATGATGCATATGCACATGAGTGATTCCGTTGTGTAAGTGAATGAGCGAAGAAGAAGCTTGGTAAAATTCAACTGCGTTATGTCTGTTACTCGCGGTAAACTTTTCCGTCGGTCTCTTTTGGGAAAGAATTTATGAAATTTGAAGGATCCATTTTTTTAAATAAGAACAGATCTATTCCTCTCTCGGTTCTGGGGACTCTTAGGGATGGTTAAATAGTAATGGACCTCAGCTTTCTGAAATCAGCAGCTGAAAACTAATAGTGTTAATTGTTTTACAGAAAATTTCACTCTTATCTAAAGAATTAGAAGAAATTCTGTTTCGAACTTCCATTCAGACTCGCATCGCCTTTCTTTTTGGCAACGCTTTTCTATATCTTTTCCTGGCCCATTACAGTACTAAACATATTTTTGGCTTTTTGATCAAGCATGCAAGCAAGATGCCAGACTTGATCCCCTATCAAGGAATAGTCTAGTCAAATTTGCTAATATGTAACGGATTCAGACTCAGATAACAGTTTAAGGCTGTTTTAATGCGGACTCGTTCATCTAAGAGGGAAATGTACCTCGACTACGTTGATTCCTCTATGTTTTGTTTGTTTCGACCAATGTTTCAACAACTCGTGTCATCCTCATGTAAACACTACAGCAAATGAAGAAATATATGTTTCCGATCCAAGTGGATGGGAATGTTGCAATTTGTAGACTGATAAATTTCCTGTGGAAGAAATTCCCGTCATCGACCATCGATAAAATTTAATTTCGCCAATACTATGCATCTATTTTCCCTTTGGCGAGGTATCAAGGGAAATCAGTTGTGAGACAAGAGTCGGTGGCAGCTCCCGAGAAAGAATTCCTTTGGCGTGAGTGATGAAAGTGTGTATGCAACGTGTTTGTGCCGCTGTCGCTCCTTATTCGGAGTCAACCAGCAGCATGAAAAGAGTTCTATTAATAGTAGAGAAATGCTTCGCGGTGCTGCGAATAAAACAAATCAAATGGCATTCTACGGTATTTTATTAGCATCCTGATGTGCTTTTTGCCGTACAGACTACGCATTCATTCCGATAGTCTCTTGGAATTGCAAAAATGGCATCTTCTTCAAGCCCGTGAGACATAGCATACACCGTCGGACAACGGCAACGTAGCGGATGCCACCGGCTTAAAATTTTGTTTGCATTTTGATTGGGGCATGACAATATTCTCAACTATCGATGGCAAAAAAAATTGCGTTTTCAGGTGTCGGTCAATTCGCTTTAATAGCGAAGTCGTGGCTGCTTTTATATTAAATTTCTGTAGGCATTTCGCTGAAATACGTTTTTGCATCTATATCAAGGTGGTACCTTATAAGTGTGAGGCTGGGCGTTAAGTTCCACCAAAATATGCAACATATGGCACCAAAGTTTCGGGAACTACGAGGGTTATTAATCATGCCAGAACATCATGGTCAAAGAGAAAAGAATATTGAAAGTAATTCAAGTATTCGAGTCATGCCGTCAGTGCTTGTTAGGAGAGCATTTGAAAATATTGAAATTTTACGGCAAGAAAAATTTGAAATTTTCCTGCTAGATTACTCCTCAAACTGATATTCCTAAAAATCAAAGGGAAATGACTCCGATCAATAGAATCCAATCCTTGCCACGCAAAGTAACAATTAAAATCCCACCGTTTGGCAATCTAATGCCGATATTTTATCATTTTCATGACCTAATTAACCCTACAAGTTCGGGCTGCGCAAAATGTTTTGGACGTCGTCGGAAAAGATATCCACTTGAGACCTTCTGAATTTTGACGCTCGGCTTGATAGTGATTTTCGCATGTTTTATGTGTTATTATTAGGATAATATACCGCGAATGGTAGGTTTAAATAGAAGAGGGTTGAACAAATTCTATACATTTTTACTAGCATGGATTCCTCAATTTTCCTTACACACTTTCTTTCCTCACCTCAGCAGTCTTCATCCGTCTCTTCATCCCGTCCTTAAAATCGATTCTCTTTATTCCTATTCCCCGCTTTCCCATCATCCTCCTCCCCTCTATCGCGGCATTCAGCATCCCTTCGTCTCATTATGCTTGTTCCAACCACCTTCACTGGGTCTTTCCTATCTCCCACAGAAGTTTCGTCTCTTCACCCTCTATATTTTCATTTACCCTCTATATTGTTTTCATTACAACACAGTTTTTTTCATATTTAATTCTAGTTGCCACGCATTGCACCACGCTTGAATTACCTTGGGTCCTTCATTAACGCTTCCTTATCATTATCGCTATGAATTTCCCTGTACACTACGGCATCGTCTGCAAATAGTCGGAGTTTAATGTTTACTACTTCACCAATATCGTTAATACACAGAAGGAATAGAAGTGGATCTATGACACTCCCCTGTAGGACACCCGAAGTAACTTGTACCTTATTGGAGATGGCACCATCTAATACTACTCTCTGCACGCAATCTTCCTCGTCCGTCTTCCTTTCCGTCCCAGGCCCATAGCATCAGTAAAATTAGCATATACCCTTAAATGAAGCCGAATGTATATGTAGCTTGACCAATCACCTCCCGAATGTGTGTACCTAGCGAAATATATTTAGTCTGTCTTATGTTACTAACCATTTGTTAAGTAAAATAGCCTCTTTGCGTACGCACAATCTTGCGTCCACGATGGAGCAACAATGAATGCCGTTAGCATAAATTTTTGTTGATAAATTACTGGTAGCGTGAGCATATGTTTTTATCTCTAACGATCGAATCCGCGAAGTTGTTCACTGAAATAGCTTGTTCCACGAGTTATAATTTTATTTCACGTTCCTGCCGAATTGTTATCTTATTCCCCATTCCCGACTTGCCATTCCTGGCGCCGATTCTCCTATCAGGTATCGGTAGAATAAATAAGGCGAGAATAAAACTCCACGCCCAGGTCCCTCAAGAGGGCCTAGACTCAACCTCAAGAGGGACCTGGACCTTGTTTAGTTTCTCCGAAGTCTCGGTCGCCTGGCCGCGAATAGCATCGTCGCAGGTGTCCTTGATGATTCGCCAGACCAATGGCCTCCCACGGCCGCCAACCGTGGAGCTTTCAGGCTGCACAGGGTCGTCGGCCATTACTCAGCAGCGTGGCGGGCAAATCAGTGATCCTGATACTCATCCCAGAGGGGGGTAGATAGTACCGGTCGTCGGTGCCGCGTCTGCCGCTATTTTTGCAAGCTCAGCCGTCTTGGGATGTCGTCGACGGATTTAAAAAATTCTAATAGCCCCTTTGAATCACGTGGCTATTGATTGATTGATCGATTCGGTGGTGGGCGTATGTGGGGTGTCGGGCGAAGTGACGATGCAAAAATGCAGTTTCGGTCTGCAAGACATCTTCGGGCTATGGCTTTTTTCTTGCGGGAATGCTCAAAGTTGGGGATTCTCGGAGCTGCTATTTTGGTGTATTTCGTGTATGTAGTCGTCTTTTACTAAACGAAAGGAAAGAAACAATCTGTGGAATTGTTGAACTGTATGAAACGAGATAATAACCGCAGTGCCATTGCATTGATAATTTCACAATCTAATACAGGAGGAATTTAGATACTCCAATGACTACGTTTGTATTTCGCAGTCTTGCCTGTAACCTTGATCCTGAGGCAAACGAAAGAACCATGTACGAGGTGAGATATCAACCCGCGACCGTATAATCGAAACATTACCGAAATCGGCGTAAACATTGAATCGTAATAATAAAAATATACCTCTGTAAAGGAATGCTGTCACTCTTATTCCCACTATCATCGTGTACTAGGTGATGTGTAATGTGTATGCAATGTGGCATGAAAAATGGGTAATACGTTTTGAAAGAACGTAGGTTTAAATTAAGACCACAGTCTCAATTTCGTAGACAAATTGTATTTATTGAGGAAGAATATTTCACTCTTTATCATTAAATGATTGAGGATACTGAAAAAAACATTCTCACTCTTTGAAATATTTTCTAATCTGTTAGTAATTGTTTGTTTTACCAAATTAGGCGCATTGGACATTGGTAAATGATCTGAGATGACTCCAGTATTGTGTATCGAATCAGACACGCCTTAGATTAACGGGTTTACTGCGTGAATTTGTATTGTCTTCCACTGCCTGAGAATTTCTGTTTTCAGCGATGTCATTAGTCTCGCTTTTGCTACGTTAGCTCTTAAAGCTTACTTTTATTCTAGCATTTTTAGATCCTGGGCGGCTCGCTACCGACTTGGCATGAGGAAATCGGCTCCAGCAATCGCTGAAGTGATACAAAGTTTTTTATTCAGTAGTATCTCGTTAATACAGCACGTTTACGGCTAGGATGATGAAGTCCACGCCGGTATATCGTCTCTTAGTGATTAGGAGTCGATGACGTAAGAGTAGAAAGTGTGATTTAGCTTAAACACGCTGTGGCAATGAGGAAAAGATTAAACTCGTGCGTTATTTGTTTTGGAAACAGCACAGCAGTGCCTATTTACTCTTACGCGTGGAGACTGATATATCTTCTCCGTAGTAGGTACACCACGAGCCGCCTCATGCCACAGTGAATATTGCCTTGAAGTAGAACTTAACTCGTACCAACCTCCCGCCGTGCATGTTTGCGGTGTAACTTTTTTTCCTCTGCGCATTTGTGTAGTTGGAAAATCATTAATAAAAATTTTCTTACCTCGGTTTCATACGAATTGTGTTGCTCAGATTTTTGAAGTTTCGCCTTTTTACAGGTTTTGCTGGTTTTTGCTTTTGAATCTGTTGTTGTAGTTACATTAACCTTTGTAGGGTACGGTGTGATGCATGTTCGTGGTAAATCACCTACTGCCACACACTCTTGAGATGGCTCACATGTAGTAGTAGATGGAGTAGTTTAGTATATCACAGTATCCATTAATTAGTGGTGTTGGTATCTTAACCCGTTCATTGCTTGCGATCTTATTTCTCTTGGTGGTCCTCTCCTAGTTTCTGGTTAAGTCGTACATTATTCTTCTAATTGCTTTTTGGTTCGCGCTTAACGGCCAGAGGAGCCTGCAGGGTTTAATGCTGAACTTCGACGAGTGATGAATGCCTGGTGTGGAATCAATCCGTACCAGTAGGTCACTACCTCGGTTATTCGTAGGTGTGCATAAGATTCAGGAACTGACGTGTGCTCTTGAATTTTTATGCATCAATGATATTACGTCTTTTTTTGCTGGTAGTGCTGTTTTTGGAGATTTTGGACCTCTTAGAGGTTGAATGAAGGCACGGCTAGAGGGCATAATTCTTAGCCGTTAGAAACAGGAGCGCATGGAGACTGAGGGATTCCAAACGTGGGAAGGGGAGGGTGGTGCCGGGAGACAGGCGCTATCGCACAACCGGATGCTTCCCATCATAGCTTTAGATTAGGAGGGAAGCAAACACTAGTCCACCAACCATTCCATTGGGGAAGCGAGCGGCTCTTCGCTCGCACACAAACACGTGGACGCCTCCCCTCCACCAGCTCGCTCGCTCCTGCTCCTCCAAAAGTGGTTTCACACCCTGTACGGTTGGCGTTGGTGATTTAAACTCCGTGCCAGCGTGTATGGGGTGTTGGTCTCTATCACCCGCTGCATTGCCCAGCATTAGACATCCTCGTCCTTCAATGCTGGGAAATCTCAGGATTAGGATCACGAACGCCCTAAAACAGTTCTAATTCTGAGCATTCCGTTGAGTGATATTACTAAGAGGGGTCCTTATTTTCATTCCCAATTATAATTCTTGACCCTGGGATACGTGCGTGTATCAGTAGGATTTTTAAAAATAAAATAAGGTTTTATTTATATGTAGAAAATCTTTACGTATTTTTTGTGGCTTAGTTATAAATTTATGGTGTGATGAATTTTCACGAGAACCTAGAATTTCGCTCCCTAGCGATGAATTAGTATTCAAAGATATTTGGTTGAGTTAAGTTTAATGTCAGTGAAGAACACGCCATGTGAATACCGAAATGGCAACTATTTTCTTACATCTGGTATTTCCTCTCTAGGAAGTTATCGTCTGTGTTCTTTGAAATATGATGCATTGGAGAGTCAGGACCGGTCGCATATACCTGCTGATTTCATTAATAGTGCAATTTATGAGGTGTTTTTCCAGCATAAGAAAGTGTTGGATCCATCAAGTAACATCTGAGGCAGTTACGTGTAGTTTTTTTCCCATCTTCGCGATAGTGCCTTATCAAATCTAAGTTTAGTGTTACTTATTTCACCCCATGAAAGGACTCCAAATAGCGAGCAAGCCGTGAGAATCTTGGTGTTGTGAATATACTATCTTCTGAGCTCCAATTCTGTGTAAAGTCCTTACGTCTAACCTAACGTTCCAGAAACCCCTGAGTGGTATAATCGGTTTTCACTCTGCCTCATGGCATTACTTGAATTGGGCCTTCCTCCCGTCAACCTTTTAAGGTAGTGGCTACCTAAACTTTTCAACTTTATATCCCATGGTCCTCGAATTATTATCATGGGTCCTGAGATTCTGATGAATCGAGCAATATATCTCTCCGTGAAAAAAAACATCAATAGAGTTGCTGCTAAACCCCAATTCCCTCGCGTCTTTGTTCCCCACGCTCTGTTTGCCGTCCGGATGATGCTGAAATACAGACGGGATGCCACCACGTTCATGACTTTTTATCTGGCCCGCGACCCGAGCCACAGACGTCTGGGAACAAAAAAAGTCACAAAAAACGAGGTGGGTGGAAATCATCTGCCAACCAAATAGGGGCCGCTCTTGTCTTGGAGGCGTCTGTTTTCGGGAGTGTATACGTCCACACGCGGCCTGTCTTCTTGTGTGGAATCGACAAAGAGGCCCTGCAAAGCCAACTCAAGAGTGTAACAGGGGTTTAATTTTTACCAAACATACTTATAATATGAGTCATTTAGATAGGGAGGAATATTTAATAAATAACCAACACAGATTTCGAAAGGGTAATTCTTGCGAAACCCAATTGGCCCTCTTCGTTAATGAAATCTTACTCTCGGGTGAAAATAATGTTCAAGTTGACGCGATATTCCTCGATTTTAAGAAATCTTTCGATAAGGTACCTCACGTTAAGTTACTCTCAAAACTAGAAGCATATGGAATAGATAAAAACATTATTAGTTGGATTAATCAATTCTTACATGGGCGGGAACAAAGGGTTGTCATAGATGGTATCCTGTCAAACACAGTAAGCGTTACATCGGGTGTTCCTCAGGGAAGTGTAATTGGTCCACTTTTATTTCTCTGGTACATAATTGATATTAGCAACGTCTTTAAAAGTAAGCTTAGACTCTTCGCAGACGACGCGGTTGTGTATAGGGATATTAACAATTCCGAAAATAGCGACTCGTTAACAATCGACCTACTTGCTATTCATGCTTGGTGCGAAAAGTGTCAGATGGAACCAAACATAAAAAAGTGCGTAGCAGTCAGCTTTTGGAAAAAGAAAAATAGGCCAGGTAGGGCTTACAGAATTAATAATACGGAAATTATTCACGCCGAGTCTATTAAGTACTTAGGGGTCACAATTACTCATGACATATCTTGGGGAAAACATATTCGGGAAATATGCGGTCAAGCATACAGGAAGCTAGGCTTTATCAAGATAGTACTCGGAAAATATGATGAGAAAGTGAAAGAATGTTGTTATTTTTCAATCGTTAGGCCTCATCTGGAATATGCTGTTAGTGTATGGGATCCTTACAAAGCGGAGTTGATATCAGAGTTAGATCGCGTGCAGCGAAGAGTATCTAGGCTTGTGAAACGATGCTACGATAAGTTGGCTAGTGTGTCTGGTTAGTAAGAATTGTTGGGATTGGATCCTGGACACAGCGTAGATTAAATTATAGGCTCAATCTCCTAACTAAATTTCAGGAAAATTATTTCACTGACGACGTAAAAATCATACTATTAACCCCCTCGTACTACGGCAGATTAGATCGCGCCAATAAAATTAGAGAGATAGATTGTAGATAGGTATAAAATGTCATTTTTTCCTCGTACCATTCGGGACCATAACAGCTGTGATGGTCGTCATGAATAGTGTAAAAGTGACATTAGCTAGATTGTAGATCTCTTTCTTTATATATTTTGCGTTCTTATTAATGCATGATGTAAATATTGATGCTCTTATTTATGCATGAGATGTTGAATCTGTAGTAGTTTGGGTGGCTTGCAGGGTATGACGTAGATGTAGATGTATACATGCTCACTAACGTATTCGGATTTCCGAATGTTTATGTATTATGTGGATACGTCCTTGCTCGGAGGTTCAGCGAAAATGCCGATGGTACTTGTAATCCTATTCGCTAGAAATTTACATTAAATTGACTGGTTAATTTTGAAAAACTTGTCTTGCGCCCTTATTTGTATACCAAGAGGCAGGTAATGTGGTTTCGAATTTTTCGTGGAAAAATCATGCCATTTTTTACCTTCTCTGTTGGGAATTCTATTCCATAATTTTGTCTCTATAATGTAATCCACTATCCTAGGTTTTCTTGAAATGTTATTGACATCGTTAGGGGATGGATCGGCGTCGAACTCTCTCAAAAGGTTTTTCCTATGTTCCAGCACTGAGAGATATTCCAATTCTTATTATTGCACAAGTCTCTTACTTAAATGAATTTATAGCACCGGCCTGGTGCACTTGTTGCCCATCTTTGCAGAAGCCGCTCTGTCTGTCTTCTTCTGCGGCAGATCACGTTCGAACTCTTATGTTTGGGCCTCTACCTCATGCGTCCAAGTGTACACATCCACGCACGGGCTGCTCTCGTGAGAGGAATCAACGCGCTTCGGAGAACGTGGCTTTAGGGAAAACTTTTCGACGGGGTGGGAAACAAAAATCTGGTCATGAAATTCCTTTCAGCCATCCCTCCCCATTGGGTCGTTTTTTTCTGGATGGACCCGTCTCCTCTTCCAAGTCCCTCCTTCACAACTCGCTTTCTTTCTCCTTGCCGGAGACCATTGATCCAACCGACTCACGTCTCTCCTCCTCGCACGAGATGGCCTTCGGAGGAGTAGCCGTCGACCGACCGCCTTCCCACTCAGAGCGGTCGCATTCCGCTCACAATAAACACAAGACTCTCCCACCGGACCCTCATCCTCTGTCCGCGTCTTCCTTCCCCTCCGCCCCCACTGCTCCGGCCCCCGGCGGCGGCGGCGGCGGCGGCTCCAGCCTCTCCTCTGCCTCTCCTGCCCCCAGACGGACCCTGCCTGCCACCCCCTCTCTCTTCCAGTTCCGAGGGCAATCCCTTTGTGTACTTCCCTTCCCACCGATGGTTAACCAACCGCCTCCTATCCCCACTGCAGAATTCCTCTTCTCGTTCTCTTCTCATTCCTTCGGAATCACGGCGAAGCTCCCATGGATTTAAATGCTGCTCTATTAAATCGACTTTAATGGGCGAGATGTATCGGAAATTCATCTCTCTATGCTTGAAATTCCTGGTCATTTTTCCACTGGATTTATCAAAATACATGTATTGCGTTTCGATGTTTACACGTCGTCAGTTCCACGTCCCTACAGAGAATGATGTGTAAACATCGAATTGCGGTGTATTTTATCAAGTAAATCCTGCGAAAAATAAGGGTGAGACTCATAAATTATCACTATGGAGGTACGTTTGAACCACATTCCATCGTTCGTATAGTGGGTTGTGTCCTGGCCTCCCATCCTGAGGGCCTGGGTTTGATCCCTGTGGGTGGTAGGCATTTTTCAATGGAATCTCGATCCTTAGTCGGGTAGTATGTGAAGAAGACTTAAAGTGTTGCACTCTTTCCGTTGGATGGGACGTTAAACTGTGAGCTCCTTGACATATTTCATTCAGCGTAGCCTTACGCCGGGTACTTCTATACTCCATATTTCTTCCTGCCAACCAACCTAATCAAACCGACCAACTCTTGTCCATTCTCATGAAACAAAAACTACTCGCTGCTGAACGCCGTCTGCTTCTGCCACAACCCTCTCGTAGCGGTTTCCTGGGAAAAATATCGATGCTTATCTTTCTCTCTCTAACTGTGTTTAAGTCTTCTTCGACTCATATATTTCAGAAACGAATGAATGTATCATTCGCGTTACTCAAAAGGAAAAACATTTGTGTGTGACCGAAATTATAGCATCTAAACCAACTTCATATTTTACTAAAGTGCCGAAGTGGATTTAACATTTAGAGCGCTTCTTCCGTGAAAAAGGCGAATATCAATCACGTTTTACAATTATATTTACAATTCCTTCTGTAAATTATTTTAAAGCAACACTAATAGTGACAGTCTCAGGGTTAGCGAATTGGCATTCACTCGTGATGAGAGTTAAAGAAAACACTGCGATTCCGCTAGAATATTTATTTGCCCAGCGTCGAAACCACGGTCCTGTTGTAGTGAATATTCTTGTGGCGTTTCAGTGTTTTATATACCATTATATATGCGTCGTGTGGACAGGGCTCACAACGAAGAGGAATTAGTCGTACGTGTGAGAACACTGGCTATTGAAGCGGTTGCTTTTAACGTTCAGCATCCTGCCCCCAGACGGATACAGCCAGCCGCTTCCACTTCCCCCCCCCTCCCTCCGCTCCGGTGGCCAGTCCCTCTCTCTGCTCGTGTTTGTGTGTGTACTTCCCTTCACACCTCACACACACACACAGAACGCTCATCCTCGCTCCACGGCAGAATTCCTGTGAGCACTCCCCGTCTTACTGTTTCTCCCCGACCGTCGCACTCTTCTGTGTTCCTCACCCTCTCTCCCTGTATTCCCATCTCCTTTTACCATTTCTCCCTTCTCTCCTTCCTCTCTATCTCTCTTTCTCTCCATTGAGTGAGTCGGTTGAACGTCCGCGGCTTCCGAGACCAATTACCGCCGCCGCCGCTCCCCTTCTACCCGCCGCGGCCGCTCCTCGCAACCACCGCGACTTTTATTGCACCAAATCCTCTCTGCTAGTGTGCTTTTATGCGAGCCGGGTGTAAGGATGTGTACACCGCTCGGAGTGGGCAGGGTGTGATGTTGGGGTGCTGTCAGGAAGTTGTGCAGAAAGGGTCTGAGAGAAAAGCTTTCGTGATGCTCACGTTATGGAATCAAACCGTGAATCAATGAATTTCATGACAGAGACGATGTATCGACTATATTTCTTTTGGCCATCTGGAGCAATTTAATCAATATGGGATATATCCGTTGCTATTGAATACTTCGCGCACATCTCATGATATTACTGTCGTCAGTCTACGAATGTGATGTAAATTGTGGTGCTCGAAGGGTGTGTAGGTGGTTTTTCAATATACAAAACTATCCATTTTTGAGTTGCTGCGAATGGAAAGAGTTTACTTGTTGTTAAATTATTTTATCTTTTCTGTTGCCGTTGTTCTAATCTGATCGTACATAATGCGACAGATAAATAGCACTACAAGGTACTAAAACCTGCAAGAGTATATCATGCCGGAGATTGCATGCGAGGTTAGTAGCTAATGAAGATGTTAAGATATCTACCTTCCACCAATATTAGGATAAAACGGTCACTGATGATAATTTTACTGTTACTTCGAAAACGTATGTGGAAAAAGATTTCACTTTCAATACAACTACTAGCAAACAGTTTACTCATTCAGAATGAATACTGCTCTCGTGCAGCATGGTTGCCATTTGTAGAAGTTAAGTCATACTGAACTGCAGAAGTGCAGAAATCATCACAGAATTACTGACACGCTATACTTTTAGCGAAATTAGCATTCAATGGGAATATCACATCTTACTTTATGAAAGACGCATGGAATAATTGAAGACCTATCAGTCGTTTTGCATTGTTCTCGTATCTGAGAGGTGGAATATTTTATTTTATGAGGGAGAATCCTAATCCTCTTTGTATTAAAATTAAACTTGTTTCCTCATAACATTTAGAGGAGTTCTTATTTTGCCTTCTCTCCTTGTATTTGCAAGGTCGCCATCCTAGTTCCTGAGGTTGATTTTAGAGACATAATGTTACAAGTTTTTCTACTCTCCCGTTTCAAGAATGTCGGCGTGGAAAATGTACTGCCAAGGCGTCAACATTCGCCTTATCGTCCCGGACTAGTTGAGAATACATCTACATCTGCGTGATACCCTGCAGGCCACCACGAGGGTGTGTGGCAGGGGGGGGGATAATGGGGGAATAGGACGCGGCGAAAAAACGCTTGCCTTTCCGTGAGACTTACTTCTTCACGTGCTCTCAGTTTCCTCCGGCGATCTAATTATTTACAAGTGATGGGGAAGAAACAGAACCGGCGGAATGGACAGACGAAGGGCTCTTTTTCATTGCTCCGCTTTTTCGCAGGCCTTTTCGTTCTGTTTTACTTCATTGACGTTGGAGTTTCCTCGTTTCGTGACGAGATTGTGCACGGAGTCTCCGGTTCGGGAGGTATCTCATCAAACAAACTTGCGTTGACTTGCAGGTTACTATGGCAATGCGGACATCTATTAATGCAGTATTCGTAAACTCACTCCTCAAGTGACAAGGACAAAGCTTATATCACTCTGTGCCATCGGGGATTATCGAGCACTTTACTTTTAGAGTAAGCACCTTTAATAGAGGTCGGCGAAGTGGTGGGAGGAGATGGGATGAAACAGGAGAGACATCCATTCTTCGGTCGAAGTAAATAACCTGCGACCGGTTTAGAGGTTTTAAATCCACAAATACAGGCATGCCACTCCGCGGTCGACAAATGTCGCACGTGTCTGGAAAACGCGAGCGTCTTCATCGCCGGAGAAAGGCGACATGGCATGCTGGTTCACTTCGTCGGCAAACGACTCTCGTGCTAAGTAAGGTATGAAGAGGAACGCTGGAAGGACGAGATCACCTAATCGAATCGTATTGGACTCTCTTGACTGTGGGGGTTCGCATTCGGAAAGAGAAGATTTTTAATCCCCAGATCATGTTCTGTCAATTAATTGTGAAACCCTCTATGAAAAGAGTACAAGTAGAGCGTTGGGTGTTTCCTTCTATCTTTCCAAAGCTATCCCTTGGGATACATAAGTCTTGGAATAGACTTGGTAATCTACATCTACGAAATACCGTGCAAGCCACCACTAGGGTGTGTGGCACGAGGTTATTCCACACCAGACATGAAGCCCTCATCCCAGCCGAATTCCGAACTGAGCACGTTCCCCGAATATATACCAGGCGCAGGCCAAAAACAGTCAGGAAGACGATACGTGGTCAGACCAGAAAGTAGAACAGGGTGCGGCTGGATAATTTGCAGATTTGAATTTGGCGCCAGGAAGCGAGGTTCAAATACGATCCTGTGATAAAAAAAGTTTGTCTATCATATTCACCTTGGCATGCACAACAATTAAATGCTTGAAATGCATGTTATAAAATATTGAGAAAATTAATCACTACGATACCTATAACATTTTTTAACCTTCCAATCAGCGAACTATGCTTCCGCACCCTGTACCTCACAACCTTTTTCTACCTCACAGTGCACTGATAACTGATATTTCTCAGGGTGCAATACGAGTAATGTTTTTTTCTATACGCCTGTATCTAACAGATATTTAATCCTTTCTAGTGTTTTTCATCCAAATTCACGCAGACCCGTACGGGATAAATGTTCACAAATATAACCCTTTTAGCGGAACACGAGGGGCCTCAGCCGCGGCATGTTGGTTGAATTGGTATTCAAATTTCGGAACATATTACATGGACGTGCGATATTGTGCTAACAGTTATCATCATCACTGTAAAATGCTAACTATAGCACCTTCAATGGGAATTATCTACGTAAGCGTCAATAAAAATTTGGACGTAACCTTTTTTGTAAGTTCTGAGCCGATTTGTGTAACTAAATTTAGCTTACTATTCGTTGATGAAAGAAGAATACAATGGTATAAATAAAATAACGCTGCATATCTCAATCTTTTGCATTAATCACTATTGCATTATTCGTAAAAATAGCTCGCGTAATGTTTTCATTATTACCTACCGGGATACTGGGATTTCGTTTTCCAATTTTGTCATGTTGTTCAAAATGTTAAGCACTATTGTATACAACATGCGCGCGTGACCCGTACCCTCAAGCGTTCCGAGTAATGACACTTAAGAAATCCCATCAGATATTGACTCTGCAGAGGAGTTTTCTCACGGGAAAACCCTCTCCTGCCGGCTCCGAGAGGAGACGTCATGAGACAGCGATCGTGTGTATTAAAAGCGAAGGTCGATGCTCGGCGCCCGCTTTCGAACGCGGTCGCTGGGAGTGAGTGAGCGAGAGGAAGGAGTAAATTACGTATTTCGAAGGGGGCAAGGTTCGGGAATGCGCGATGGGGAGAGGGAAGGAAACGAGAGGGAGGGAGTCAGACAGCCAAGTAAGAAGCAGAGACGCGGTGCGTGTACATACAATTCGCCCGCGCAGGTCTTGCTGCCTTGTTTGCAAGCGGCCTCGCTTGCTCAGGTGTGTCTGTGGCTGGATGGAAGAAAGTTCGCTTGCTCTTTGTCGACGTCTGAGGTGCGAGAGAAAGGGGCGAGCATCAATAAAGTATCAGGAGACCATGCTAGCCAAGGATGGTAAAGATTATTGGTGCGAATATCCGTTGAGGAAAATCATCCGTCTTTGACCGGGACTCGAACCCGTATCCCTTGATAACGCGCAGAGTGCTTTAGCCAATAATGCTACCGAGGCGTCCTTCTTCCTTGTGAATATGTGTGGTTTTCATCTACGTGATACCCTGCGAGCCACCACGAGGGTGTGTGGCAGGGTTTTGCGGTATCTTAAAAATTTTAGTCAGCGGGTGGTTGTTAAATGTAATGAGGAAGTCAGAGAAAAGTGTTCTTTTACATTGGTAGAGCCACACTTAGGCCATAATTTATAATACGCGGTTAGCTTTAACCCCAAGATGTTTTAGAATTTCCATTAGTTAATTGGGAGATCGGTCTTTGTCTTTACTCTGAGATTGTTGGTTAGTTGATTTGAGCGTTGTCGATGAGATCACGTATTGATCTCGGTCTTCATGCCGAGAAAATATCTACCCAGAAATTTTTTCGTTTGACATATTGTGCTAAAGCCAATCTATTATGGAAGAAGCGATCACAAGTGTAGATATTGAGGAAGTAGAAGGTTTTTGCGAATGCATTTTTTTTGTAGTTTCATTTACTTTATTAGGACTTATTACGAATTTAATAGAAGAACTAGAATAAGAATTACTATCAGAACGCAGGTTAAAATTTAGGTTAAACCTTTTAAGTAAATTCGAAACTGATTTGTTCACAGATGACGTTAGATATATATTAAGAACCCCTGCGTATTATGCTAGGTTTCATCAGATTAACAAGATTAGAGAGATAGATTGTCGTACCGATAGATTTAAAATGTCATTTTTCCCGCCTACCATAAGAGAGAACAATAGGCAGCGTAGCTAAGGTATAGGTTGGTGAAATATAGTTAGAGTAGTCTGTAGAGCATGATGCATGTAATAACAACCAATAATCCCTTTCTTATTATGTAGATACTAACCATCTAGCTGCATGTGACCCTGTTCTCTAGCATGTCTCCCTTAAATATCCTAGTTGCATGTTTGGTGATCTTCACCTCCTGCCGCACACCCTCGTGGTGGCTCGCAGGGTATTACGTAGGTGTATATGTAGTGTGGCACATGTTGGTGATAACTCACCCCCGCCCTACACCCGTAGGATGATGAAGTCTTGTCACCAAAATAGTGCTCGCTACCACAGAACTACTTCTACCGGAAAAAGGAAGGCGGGAAGCTGGCAATCAGTTGGTATAATTAATTATTTCAATAAATCATGCCGACTATTCTAATAATAATGTAATATTAATTATACAAAAGAGAACGCGGCAAATGAAAGTAGTTTTTAATGCACTTATTCGGGCCTAACTTACTGGAACCAAGTCATTTTAGCAAAAATTATCATTAATGCTCTATATTTATTGAAATGTATACTGTCTTCCTAACCATGGTTTCAACTGCTAATTGACATGAATATTTTAAAATTGGTAATTATGTAGTTGTTGAAACCATCGTCGAAAGTGAAGTAAACGTCTGAATAATTTTCTCTTGTGTTTTTCAAAAACAGTCTGTTAAACGTTTCCCCAACGTAAGAAGTTATGGAACGTTTAACATACGACGACGTAAAAAACATACTATTAACCCCTTCGTACTACGGCAGATTAGATCGCGCCAATAAAATTAGAGAGCTAGATTGTAGAACCGATAGGTATAAAATGTCATTTTTTCCGCGTACCATTCGGGACCATAACAGCTGTGATCGTCGTCATGAATAGTGCGAGTATTGACAATAGGCAGGCAGTAAATCTTTCTCATTATATTCTCTACTCTCTTATTTATGCATGATGTAAATGTTGATGTTCTTATTTATGCATGATATTTTGAATGTGTAGTAATAGTCTTTGTATCCCTTGCATGTTGGAACGATTGAAGATAGAATGTTTCTTGGGTATTAGATTTTTAATTGGCACTTTGCATGTGTGGTACGCGGGTTTTAATGTAATGTCGGTGTCCTACCATATCATTCATGCATGCCTGGTGCGAAAGCACCCCCTGCCACACACCCTTTGGTTGGCTTGCAGGGTATGACGTAGATGTAGATGTAGATGTTTAATGCAGAACGGTTTTACAGTTCTATTTCTTCTTATAAAAAACTAATATGGCTGTCCCCCGATGCCTCTTGCCAAACGCCCTTGTCAGTTGCGGGGTACGCAGAATGCATTTGTTGATGTTTACACGTGTCTTAAAATTCAGGTACCTCTGTGGCGGGAAATGATAAGTGGTAAACTGTCAGAGAGAAAGGAGAGGTTTCGCTGGCTCGACGTTGCCATCTACGGACGGACAGATAAAAGTATCCTTATCTGTCTCCACGGGTCCCCTGCGGGCGATATCGTCGTGGCCCAGGGGCGGAAGGGTCATATCCTGTGCCATGTGTCCCACCCGGGCGATGCGTCTTCCTCTTCAGACCTCCACTCGCCTCCCCTCTCCTCTCGTTGTCCTCCAACAGCACTCCCCAGTCCGATATTTCAAAACCCTCCCGACAGTTGCCACCTCCTATATCCGCCGACCTTTCCCTCTCAGTGTGTTAAGCTCTTGGAATGCTGCGCTGAGTCACAACAAGCCGGCACGAGGAGGCGTGAAAGAGTTTCATATAGTTGTGTACAGTCGCTCCCGAAGCCTGGATTAACTATGAAAGGGTTCGCTGCTTGTCAAGGTTGCAGTGAAAGTTGTTAAGAGTTACAGGGGGTCCGAATCTAATTCTTTTCCATTTGAGTACCCTTCTCTACAAAACGGTTCAAAGAACACTCTTTCACGTCGCTTTTTCCCTGTCGGGTGTAAAATCCTTATAGCTTCCGAGAATTAGTTGTCCCTGCCTGGTAAATTATTTACTCTGGTCATTGTTACGGACTTCTTCGCTGACCAGCGTCTACTACTGGTTACCGTGAGAACACGGTACACTGTCTCACCAACTCATGTAGCAAAACTTTGCTAGTTTGCTATGGCATATGTCGATTTCATTGCTTAAATTTCACCCCTTGCATTTCAATTACATTTTAAACGTCGAAGAGCAAGGTAGAGAAATAGGTATTTCTCATATGCACACAGCTTAACTCCTCGGCATTTTGCCTTCTCTCATGAATTGTAAAACTTGGATGGAGGCTCGCTTGGAAAAGACCAGATCATAAGTAGTAGATACGTGTATATGATATTTTCTTCAGTTTTCAAGCGAACCTAGCATGTCGTTGTAAGATTTTCACTGTGAATGCAGTATACACCAACCAGCCAACCGCAGTCTTCAACTCGAAGGTCGTTTTGATCGGTAACGGCTGAACCCACCAAGGACTCTAACAAAAGGCGTGTGAAATTCTGACATCAGGGAGTGCCAGTTCCGTTCCCTCTGCCGCCTCTAGTTAATCCGAAAGATCTGTTAGTACCAGACTGGTACCCAGAAATGACGCCGCTGGAATTATGCCATATTGAGTACATTTCCTATATTAAATTTTACTTGACATGTGCTAAATTACTTACTATGTAAGGTATAAAATGGAGCATGTACTTTCATCTTTGATTACCATCGCTTTCTCCGAGTCATGTCCGAATCAATCACATACATGGCGGTATAAAACATTATTTTGTTATAGAGGTAACTAATTCAACAATAAGTGTCACCTGCCTGCTTTTTGCTCGAAGTCCTTACATCCTATTGCATGCGGTTAATCCAATGATAATAGTTCCGTCGAAAACTTTCGTATAATTCATTCGCTGAAAATTCTTCTTCTACCGAACACTTTTGAGATGGCTTGCGTAGCTATACGTGTTTATAGATAATGAAGAAGTAAAACGTGCAATTTTCTCCGGCATTTTTTTATTATTTTGCAGAAAATCGTAGGTTTTTTCATTATTTAATTGGTGGTCTCTAGCGTAGCTTTATGCAATTTTTTCACGTTATGATGATTACTGATAAATTTGTGGATCCACATCTTTATCATAAAGTTACCAGTTGTCATCATTCTTCATTATGCAGAAATTCCACTCGATTGCGCCAGAATCTTCGGATTGTATATGTTTATAGATTTATTTGCGTGCCAAAATAGTGTTTAGACTTCAACGTAAGGAACAATCGCATCACTCGAACCTCCGCGAGGAAATCTGTCGACGTACATTTCGCCAACCTCTTTGGTAACGTGGCGACGAAAGCCATTCCTGCTCATGCGCAATTGGTATTCAAGGGGCGCGATCCTTCTCTTTTCCGAGGGCCATTTCCAGCGAAACAATGTCGCGCCGGTGGGGGACGACGTCCGACCGTGGTCGGGAAGCCCGGAGCCCCCCCAGACGCGCCCCGCGACCGAGGATGCCTTGAAAACATTCCCATGGATCCGAGAGGGGTGGAGACTACTCGCACCTCCTCCCTCTCGCGAGGTTTAATACGGTACATCACCCCAACTCTCTCCCACCACCAACCCCCTTTTCTTCCTCCGCTCCCGCAGTGATACGGGCGCCTACGCTAACAATTCCTCACGACGGCCAACCCCTTCCGAAGGGTCTTCCTTTCGCCACCACCAACCTCCTCCTCCTCCCGCCCAGAAGACTCTGCCCCCCATCCCCCACACCACTCTCTCCCCTTCGCCTCCATCCGGCCATGCCCTACCCCTTTATACATCGCTCCTCCTTCAGTGAGAGATCCCCTGGCCCCACCATATGCATTGCTGGCCGAGCATTCACCCAAACAAACCCAAGGCTAACCTTGAGACGCCTTGGCGAGGGAGGGTGGGCATGACTGGGAGGAAGTGGGATGGTCTGGGCGGGAGGAGGAGGAAGTGGGGTGTGTGGCGGGGAGTGGAGTGGAGTGGAGGAGGAAGGCGCGCGGCAGCAGGTGCGAGGAGTGGATGGGCCCTTCTCCACTTCGCCTCTCTCTTTCTTGGGTCTATTCGTGGTTGTTGCTGTTTTTCCTCCCAATGTTTTCCTCCTCATACCCCCGTCCCCACATCCCATCCCACTACTTGAGTGCGTGGGTCGTGTCGGCGATATTTTTGTCCATCCATCCATTTTGTTGATCCTCGGCCTCTCGGAGAGCTATGCTATACCTCCTGCGTCGAGACACCTCTTGAAAGTTCAGTGGGTGGTGCTGAAATGCCGCCCTTGATTGTCGTGGTAAATGTTAATTCAATAATTGTCAGAGTGCATAGCACTGGTTCCATGGAGGAAAAATTCCATTCATTGTTCCCTTATCCTGATTGTCTTTAGGTCTTCGCCAAGCGGCAAAGCTTGCGCATGGGATAAGGTTTGACTACACCTAAACAAAATTACTACCCTAAGGGACTTATTTCTAGAATAGTCTTTCATTGTTCAACTAGGACAGTGTTTCGTTATCTTCAAGGGAAGTATGGACGAAGATGATAATGCAGATTATTAAGGAATACTATTTTATCTGCATCTACGAGATTCATTACAGGAAACCTCGAGGGTGTGTGGCAGGGGGCGAGGTATCCCAGCATGCGCAACGTTGTACCCTAATAATGATAACGAAACCACGACTATTTAATGCTTTTGCAAATAATGGTGAAATGGTTAACTTCCGCCACCGTTAACAATACTATAGACATACAATTAATGCCACAAAAAGTATTTTTCAACTAAATAAACGCACTGAGACATAAAAGTCATGGAGGAAGCGTGCGAAACGTGATGTTAGTACTGCAGTGCAGTCTCTAAAGAGCAAACCAATCAATTATTCACTACCCAAATGCAGCACAATGTGCCAATTTACGTCGGGTGGATTACAGTAACAACAACACTCACCCATGTCCTGGGCAGATAATATTCTACCCAGGCGGGACTCGGACCCGCGACCCTCGGGTTAGCATGCGAGGACTTTACCCCGCCGCCTCCGGGGCCGACATTAGCTGCACTATCAATCGAGTAACCAAGATAAAAGTCTCATTGACTGCCTTTTCATGCTAAGTGAGTTGATAGTAATACTAATAATAGCTAGGATGAGATACTAAGCACATGAACTTTGTGCTTCAATTTTCCCCGTCAACAATAGGTAGTATAGCGTCTTTGTGTCCACGAAAACAATGGGATTTTGGATCCACCTGTTCTGCACTGTATATTGCTTATATTATTCTTAAAATACTCGCTACAATGCAAGTTACTCGCGAAATTAGCATCATACGGAATAGACAGTAATATAGTAGGCTGGATAGGAGACTTCTTACATGAACGCGTTCAAAGGGATAGGTAGGTGAAATATAGTCTGTAGTGCATGATGCATGTAATAACAACCAATAACCCCTTTCTTATTATTAGATACTGTCTGTGGCAGGGGGTGACTTATTACCAACATGCCCTACCGTGTTGAACTTAACTTTCACCAACATGTACCGCACTATAGGTATATGCCTACTAAAATTGCTGCAGAAACTATGAAATTAATCTATAATGTTTTACCGTGGTGTGCTGGTATTAGTATAACAATTGCCAACAAATTATTTTTCTTTACTTTGGAAATGAATTCGTTTTTCTCTCTCTCTGTCTTGTATACTCCATGTTGTTGCCGTTTCCCCTCTGATGTTTTCGTTTCTTTGCCCATCCCACCGTCGTGGGCCGAGTGCTTGGGTCGTCCGTGGGATATTTATTTTCATCCTCGCTAAGCCCCAAGTCAACCGACCACAAGAACACTCTGGCGTGGGTGTTGAGATTCCGCTTTTCAGTAAAATGATGTGCTCTACGTGAATGAAGTTTCAAGAATCTATTTGTATGTCAGGTGTACATATTCTTGTTTCGAACTTGACCTCGATTGGTGCAGGAAAATAATCATAACCTTCAATTGTAGGTCATAGATTATTTTATTAGTTTCAGTAACATTTGCAGCATACCCATACATCTACATCTACGTAATAACCTGCGAGCCACCACGAGGGTGTGTGGCAGGGGGTGAAGATCACCAAACATGCTGTATTGCCATGCAAGTAGGATATTTAAGGAAGACATGCTAGAGAACAGGGTCACATGCAGATAGATGGTAGTATCTACATAATAAGGAAGGGATTATTGGTTGTTATTACATGCATCATGCACTACAGACTACTCTTACTATATTTCACCTGCCTATTCCTTTGCTACGCTGCCTATTGTTCTCTCTTATAGTACGCGGGAAATTGATTGGCTTTCGGAGTAACATGTAGATGTTTTTTTCATATTTTTTTCTGAGACTTGCGCGTCAATGGGTGCGCGCGTACGTTAAAGCAGTGGTCATTGTGATCGTGGTGTTCAATCAGGTGGAAAGTGGCAGGTGTTGGCCACCTCCTCAACTCTTGCCCCGCTCTCGTGCGCACTAGCTCTTGCATATCGATCGCCAAGGATAAGCGAAAGTGGGATTTGCGCCTCTCTCAAAACTAGGCAGGAACAAGGGGCGGGTGGAAAGTTTTGCTACGGCGTAATTTTTCAACTCCTGTGACGCACTTCAATCCCACTGCAGGGGAAACTTCCAGAGTCGTTTGGGGTGTTCTCCACGCGTATCCTCGATCCCTCAGAGCCAGGATAGGAGCAGGATTTGATATCTGCGACATCTACGATATACCGTGCAAGCCACCAATAGGGTGTGTGGCACGGGGTGATTCATCACCTGGCATACATCACTCATCCCAGTTCAAATCAGAACCGCGCACGTTCCCCCAAATGCCAGGCACAGGTCAAAAGCTGTCAGGGCAACGGCACGCAGTCAGACCACAAAGCAGGATAGTGGCACATCTACATCTACATCTACATCTACATCTACGTCATACCCTGCAAGCCACCCAAAGGGTGTGTGGCAGGGGGTGCTTTCGCACCAGGCATGCATGAATGATATGGTAGAACACCGACATTACATTAAAAACCCGCGTACCACACATGCAAAGCGCCAATTACAAATCTAATACCCAAGAAACATTGTATCTCCAATCGTTCTAACATGCAAGGGATACAAAGACTACTACTACAGATTCAAAATATCATGCATAAATAAGAACATCATTATTTACATCATGCATAAATAAGAAAGAGGAGAATATAATGAGAAATATTAACTGCCTGCCTATTGTCAATACTCGAACTATTCATGACGACGATCACAGCTGTTATGGTCCCGAATGGTACGCGGAAAAAATGACATTTTATACCTATCGGTTCTACAATCTAGCTCTCTAATTTTATTGGCGCGATCTAATCTGCCGTAGTACGAAGGGGTTAATAGTATGTTTTTTACGTCGTCAGTAAAATGATTTTCCTGAAATTTATTTAGGAGGTTAAGCCTATAATTTAATCTACGCTGTGATAGCGATTCCCATCCTAATTCTTCTAACAGTCCAGACACACTAGCCAACTTATCGTAGCATCGTTTCACAAACCTAGCTCCTCTACGTTGTACGCGATCTAACTCTGATATCAAGCCCGTTTCGTATGGATCCCATACACTAACAGCATATTCCAGATGAGGCCTAACGATTGAAAAATAACAACGTTCTTTCACTTTCTCATCACATTTTCCGAGTACTCTCTTGATAAAGCCTAGCTTCCTATATGCTTGACCGCATATTTCCCTAATATGTTTTCCCCAAGATAGGTCGTGACTAATTGTGACTCCTAAGTACTTAACAGACTCGGCGTGAATAATTTCTGTATTTTTAATTCTGTATGCCCTAAATGGCCAATTTTTCTTTTTCCAAAAGCTGACTGCTACGCACTTTTTTATGTTTAGTTCCATCTGCCACTTTTCGCACCAAGCATGAATAGCAAGTAGGTCGATTGTTAACGAGTCGCTATCTTCGGAATTGTTAATATCCCTATACACAACCGCGTCGTCTGCGAAGAGTCTAAGCTTACTTTTAACGACGTTACTAATATCATTAATGTACAAGAGAAATAAAAGTGGACCAATCACACTTCCCTGAGGAACACCCGATGTAACGCTAACTGTGTTTGACATGATACCGTCTATGACAACCCTTTGTTCCCGCCCATGTAAGAATTGATTAATCCAACTAATAATGTTTTTATCTATTCCATATGCTTCTAGTTTTGAGAGCAACTTAACGTGAGGTACCTTATCAAAAGCTTTCCTAAAATCGAGGAATATCGCGTCAACTTGGACATTATTTTCACCCGAGAGCAAGATGTCATGAACGAAGAGGGCCAATTGGGTTTCGCAAGATCTACCCTTTCGAAATCCATGTTGGTTATTTATTAACAATGCCTCCCTATCTAAATGACTCAGAATGGAGCTTACGATTATGTGTTCAAATACCTTACAGGAAATGGATGTGAGAGAAATAGGCCTATAGTTACTAGGGTCTTCCCTGTCGCCGCTTTTGAATATAGGTGTGACATTTGCTACTCTCCAGTCCTTAGGCACTACATGATCTACTAAAGATTTGGTAAATATTAATTCTAAGTAAGGCGCTATGTCTGATGCCATTGTTTTATATACGCGAGCAGGTATTTGATCTGGACCGGGGGATTTGTTGGGGTTAATATTTTTTAGCTGCTGTTCTATGCCGCGACAATTTATAATAATTTCAGGCATACATGTTTGGGAACGAACTGGCTGCGGATCGAAAAGATGTGATGTATAAGTACTGAAAATGCTTTTGAAGAATGAGTTTAACGAATTGGCTTTTTGTAGACTGTTGGTTATCTTTTCCCCTTTGATATTCTTAAGCGTGTGTACTGTTGATTTATTTCCTTGAGTGTCCCTAACATACGACCAAAATGCCTTGGGATTATCGTTCAATTGTTCTCCCAGTAATTTACTTTTGAAATCAGCTAACGCCCTTCGGCACGCTTTTTTTGCTAAGAGTTTAGATATTTTGTAATTTTCGGTGACTGTGTATAGTTCTTCAGAGGATTTGTTAATTTTTGCCCTTTTTAACCTAGCATGACATGTTCTTTGGTGCTTTAATGTTTTTCTAACCTCCGCGTTATACCACCTAGGCTCTGCATTGGCTCTTTTCCATTTACTTGGTATGTATTTGCTAACTACTGATCGTGTAACGTTGAGGAAAGTATTCCACAAAACCTCAGTATTACTGTTGATACTTATTTTTTGAAAATTAGTAAATGACTTTTGGAACTCTCGTTTCATACCTTCGTAGTCAGCCTTATTATATAAGTAGATTTTTCTTTGTGGATTATGTTTCTTGATCATGCTCACGGAAAAATTAGCTTTAACTATCTTGTGGTCGCTTATTCCCTTATCCGTACCTATGTTTACAACCATGTGTGGAATATTTGTCGCTAAAAGATCAAGTGTATTTTTCCCTCTAGTTGGAGCAGTGACTAATTGATGTAGTGAGTGAGATGTGAATGTATACAGGAGTGACTCACAAAGGTCATCTACGTAATACCCTGCGAGCCACCACGAGCCATTCATGCATGCCTGGTGCGAAAGCACCCCCTGCCACACACCCTTTGGGTGGCTTGCAGGGTATGACGTAGATGTAGATGATGTAGATGAAGGTGTGTGGCAGGGGGTGGATATCACCAAACATGCACTATTGCCATGCAAGTAGGATATTTAAGGGAGACATGCTAGCGAACAGGGTCATGTGCAGCTAGATGGTTAGTATCTACATAATAAGAAAGGGATTATTGGTTGTTATTTCATGCATCATGCACTAAAGACTACTCTAACTATATTTCACCTACCTATCCCTTAGCTGCGCTGCCTATTGTTCTCTCTTATGTTACGCGGGAAAAATGACATTTTAAATCTATAGGTACGACAATCTATCTCTCTAATCCTGTTAATCTGATCAAACCTAGCATAATACGCAGGGGTTCTTAATATATATCTAACCACATCTGTGAACAAATCGGTTTCGAATTTACTATAAAGATTTAACCTAAATTTTAACCTGAGTTCTGATAGTAATTCCAGTCCATACGTGGAATAACATAAAATTTGAAATTTGGTTCTCGTCGGCTTGTTAGAGAGGCTATTTAAAATTAAAGGTGAAGGAGTCAGTTGTCTGGAGGAGAGGTGAATTTGCGCAAGTGTATGTTTTCATTGGGTTGCGCTAGATCGAGCTCAGTTCAAGCTGCATTTAATGAATGGCATGTGGCATTTATGGTACAGGGTAGCGCACTGTTAGATAATCAAGATCCTGAGGCCAAAGGTTCGATCTCAACTATGTGATAACATCTTGTAGTATAGACATAAGAGAGTAAATATGGTTGGATACCCGAGAACGGGTCGGCTTCCTCATACGCAAGATCTCTATACCGATATTCCCTTCGATTTGCCTGCGCCTTTCCTTTCTCTCATTCATGTGGCAGTCGTGGCCGAGTGGTTAAGGCGTCTGACTAGAAATCAGATTCCCTCTGGGAGCGTAGGTTCGAATCCTACCGACTGCGAACTTTTTTCGCTCATCGACAATCTTAGTTTATTTGTATGACTGAAAACATTTGTAATGCACAATTGGAATGTATACCTGGATGCGACACAAATTTCAAGGTAAACTGCCGTAGTATAAATTTCTGGGATTTCAGTTTTATTAATGTCTTTGGTAATTCATTAATTTTCGGCATTTAATTAACTATATTAGGCCTTATTGTAGCAAATATTTGTATTAACTCACCCCCTTGAGGCTGCTTGCGGGGTATTATGTAGACGTATTAATTGACAAATTTAGATCACGCTAGTTTGGGCTAGGTAGGAATGTGTGGCACATTTATTGCGACACGATTAGAGTTGTTTTAAATCTCTTTAAATTGAGTTAGCTTGCACAGTAGTAAGGAGATTTATTGTATTTTGATATATTTATACTGTGCTGGTTGAGGCGATATCGCCCTCCTCCCTTTCCACAACTAAGTTTACACAGTATGCAGAGCTTATGGAAGCAAAGAAATTGAGACACTCGACGCCAAACCGACATTTAATCCTTCTTCTTCGACTTTGAATTTTACGTAACAATTCTTTCTTCCCACGAACTATATATTGCTGCAACAAAAGCGGGGCGGGGCACGAAGACGTCAGCATGGTATGCCGGTGACTTGCAAATTACTTTTGTCCTCTCACATTTCATGTTCGTTTTCCTTGTTATTTCCCTTTTGCTGGTATACTAATACCCCTGCCACGTCTGCCTTTGCGGCAACAACGAAGTAATATGCAGATGGATATAACTTCTATGTTCCTCGTGAAAGTGTTTTACTAATGCAACCATCGTACGTTTAGTTGGTTCCCCACGAATCACCATAGTGACATGCGTTAATGCCACTATATCCTCCTTTTTTGGCTCCGACTCAACGGTGTGAGATTATTCATCTACATCTACGTGATACCCTGCGAGCCACCACAAGGGTGTGTGGCAGGGGATTATTCCGGCGGACGAAAATGATAACAAATTTGATGCAATTGAAAATTGGTCTAGTGGAATAGGCTTGAAAAATATATCCTACGGTGAAGTCATAGAAAAGGATTGATTTCTATTAGATTAGTTCATGCCGATCGCAGGTGGTGGTGGTAATAGAAACGATAACTCTCTCAAGAATTCCGATTGGAGCGAAAGTGGTTGGGATAGAGAGATTACTGGTTGTATATTCGCAAAATTTTCCTCTAAATACACTTAACCGTCTTCCCACTTCCACTCGCAGACGAGTTTCCGTTGGATTATGACACGTGAAGTCTTTCATGTTTCGTGTTTAATTTTACCCATAATTATATGAATGGGTGCCTGCTTCTGCGGTGAAAGTGGTCTAACAGGTATAAATTAATCGACAAAGGAGAGGAAAATAAGGTGGTGAGCGTAGTCATTGATTTATCCCTTGCGCGGCATCTTATTCTTCGCAGCGATGCAAAAAGTTGTTGCGTAGAAGAATTTAAAGGAAACTATTGCGACGCGCATTCAAATGGCCTCCTGGATCCAAATATACGCTGTCGCATTGGATTACGATCTCCTTTGCGGACATTTATTCTCTTCATTTGTTCTCTCTACACACAGTATATTCCGCTAGAATATGGGATCCGTACGAGGAAGGTATGATAAAAGAATTAGAGCGTGTGCAAAGGAGATCCGCTTGATTTGTTAAAGGATGTTACGATAATTGTTTAAGTGTTACGAGTTTAATAGAAGAAATAGGATGGGAATCACTATTAGAACGCAGGTTAAAATTTAGGTTAAACCTTTTAAGTAAATTCGAAACTGATTTGTTCACAGATGACGTTAGATATATATTGAGAACCCCTGCGTATTATGCTAGGTTTCATCAGATTAACAAGAGTAGAGAGATAGATTGTCGTACCGATAGATTTTAAATGTCATTTTACCCGCGTACCATAAGAGAGAGCAATAGGCAGCGTAGCAAAGGGATAGGTAGGTGAAATATAGTTAAGAGTAGTCTGTAGTGCATGATGCATGTAATAACAACCAATAATCCCTTTCTTATTATGTAGATAATAACCATCTAGCTGCATGTGACCCTGTTCTCTAGCATTTCTCCATTAAATATCGTAGTTGCATGTCAATAGTGCATGTTTGTTGATCGTCACCCCCTGCCAAACACCCTCGTGGTGGCTCGCAGGGTATTACGTAGACGTAGACACATCGCTCAAGACTGATAAGTACTAACAAAGGCCAAGGGAAAATTTTGTATTTATGGGGTTCGCAATGGACAAAAAGCGCAGTTTCAGCGCAAAGACGGAGGAATCAAAGTACACGAAAGACTGGTGACTCGAAAGCGCGGGAAATCTTGCTCTCGGGTGAAAATAATGTTCAAGTTGACGAGATATTCCTCGATGTAAAGAAAGCTTTCGATAAGGTACCTCACGTTAAGTTACTCTCAAAATAGAAGCATATGGAATTGATCAAAACATTATAAGTTGGATTTATCAGTTCTTACATGGGCGGGAACAGAGGGTTGTCATAGACGGTATCATGTCAAACACAGTTAACGTTACATCGGGTGTTCCTCAGGGAAGTGTCATTGGTCCACTTTTATTTCTCTTGTACATAAATGATATTAGTAACGTCGTTAAAAGTAAGCTTAGACTCTTCGCAGACGACGCGGTTGTGTACAGGGATATTAACAATTCCGAAGATAGCGACTCGTTAACAAACGACCTACTTGCTATTCATGCTTGGTGCGAAAAGTGGCAGATGGAACCAAACATAAAAAAGTGCGTAGCAGTCTGCTTTGGGAAAAAGAAAAATAGGCCAGGTAGGGCTTACCGAATCAATAATACGGAAATTATTCACGCCGAGTCTGTTAAGTACTTAGGGGTCACAATTACCCACGACATATCTTGGGGAAAACATATTCGGGAAATATGCTGTCAAGCATACAGGAAGCTAGGCTTTATCAAGAGAGTACTCGGAAAATGTGATGAGAAAGTGAAAGAACGTTGTTATTTTTCAATCGTTAGGCCTCATCTGGAGTATGCTGTTAGTGTATGGGATCCATACAAAGCGGGGTTGATATCTGAGTTAGATCGCGTACAGCGAAGAGTATCTAGGTTTGTGAAACGATGATACGATAAATTGGCTAGTGTGTCTGGACTGTTAGAAGAATTAGGATGGGAATCGTTATCACAGCGTAGATTTAATTATAGGCTTAACCTCCTAACTAAATTTCAGGAAAATCATATCTCTGACGACGTCAAAAACATACTATTAACCACCTCGTACTACGGCAGATTAGATCGCGCCAATAAAATTAGAGAGCTAGATTGTAGAACCGATAGGTCATTTTTTCCGCGTTCCGCTTTTAATTTCTCTACGCTCTTATTTATGCATGATGTACATATTGATGTTCTTATTTATGCATGATATTTTGAATCTGTAGTAGTAGTCATTGTATCCCTTGCATGTTGGGACGATTGACGATAGAATGTTTCTTGGTTATTAATTTTTTAATTGGCTTTAAGTGGCTTGCAGGGTATGATGTAGATGCAGATGTCCTCTCATGCCATAAGCTTGGCCAGTCTCGTCGGAGCAGATGAGTAAAAAAATATGTATGGAACATATTTGATCACTGTCTTCTGGTTTTCCCAGAAAATAAAAAAGACATGGTATTGTATGTCATCACTTTCGTAATTACCTATTCTCAGTTTATGAATGAAAATATCGTGTCCTACTGTGCCCCATTCCTCCCTAGCATTCATTTCGCAACAGGGAAGGCAAATGCGGAACACCTGGGAAGAAGAAAGGAGGACTGAAGTTGACTTTTGAGTTAAAAATATGCTAAGACGGGTAAGAAAATAGCACACAAGGAAGGGCTGGGGATGAAAACACGTTATGTGTGAAAGAAATGGGTGTCGTTAAATTATTCGTCGTTCATCATAACTAACGGATCTTTCATAATATTTTTCCCCCCTGGTAATTCGGAATGGTGTGTGTGAGCACATGCCTTGGCCAACGAATAGTCCCAACTTGTTTTCTGCATTTATAAGTTGACCTCATGATTCACCCAGTATTGTTCACCAATAATTATTTTCTAGTTAAATTAGCTTCCAGTTTAAACTCATCGCGCGCTTGAGGAACATGACGCGCATTGATGTTTTTATCCCACACTCATTCGGTCAAACCAAGAGAAAGGTGGGTGTGGCGTACAATTCAGTCGTTCATGCCGATCAATGAGCGCTGAGAAAATGCGAAGAGAATGATGCCATAGTCATTGAATTCCTTCTTAGAGCACAATGCCTTTGTGGCAGCTGGTATTTCTCTTAGCTAATGTAGCTTAAGATGATGATAAAATATTTAAGTCCGTGTTCTATTTGTAAGGAATTCATTTTCAAATATTTTTGTAGCAAATAATTGACCGAGTTACCCTTGTGTAATCTCATACCGTACCCGATTTCATCCCTGTCAATTCATTGTTAAATTTACATCCGTGGTTTTATTTTTAACTTTTGATGTCATTTACACGCACAGTACTATTGCGATATGCTCTTGACCTGCTACTAGCAGCAACCTAGTATTTTTAATTCAATGCTTTAGTTTCTTAAAGTGATAATAAATCTTAATGCAAGAAATGTTCAATTTAAATTCAGTTATTATCATTGGTTTTCATGGTGAGGTGGTTATCCTTGGCAAGCGGAAGATCCTCGGTTCGATTTCGGTCGGAAACATTTTTTTGCCGGCTTCGATGGCCGCAGGGTAACGCCATCGCTTGCTAACCCGTAGGTGACAGGTTCGAATCGTGCCTACATGGTTTTTCAACATCCATGATATCTTTATGTATGGTCGCATAATAAAATACATTGAATTTGTCGTATTAGGCGTGCATCATCATCAGCACTACTCGGCAGATTTAGAAACAGCATTAGGTAGCAAATCAACTAGTCAGCTACACTCCCTGTCGACTAACCCACTTCAAAGTCATAAGGCAGTCATTGTGGTCTCTTATCGATCGCGGGAAAAACGACATTTTAAACCTTTCTGTTCTACAATCTATTTTACCTTTCCTTTATTCACCTTATTTTATTCTCATGATCTGATCTACCGTAGCATGTTGGGGTTCGTAAGATATTGATAACTTCTTCTGAAAATTAATCGACAAAAAATAAGATTTAGAAAGAACATAAGGTAGCAAATCAACTAGTCAGCTACACTACATATCGTCTAGCATACCTCAAAGTCTCATTGGCAGAAGATAGGAGCAGTTAGTTAAACTCTGCATTCATGTTAACAGGAAAATGATTACTGAGAAGGATGCTCAAGGCGAAATAAAGCGGGGGAGCGATTTAAATCGGGAGGAATAGGTTGTCTCAAGGTTCGACGAAGGTTTTCCCTTCCATCGACCTTCTGGCCAGAAGCCACCCCGACTGATCGCAGACGAAAAACGAAAAATCTTTTTCCGAGGCCATGCGTTATATTGACCCTACCTCTCTGGTGTACTTTCCGTGAAGTTGCTCAAACTGACTTAAGATGGCTCACGGTCAATCCTGCGGTAAATACGTATTTTTTTAACTCATTCAAAGCCAAACTTAATAGGTGAATTAGATCAAGCAAAGGACTAATAAATGTTGATAGTGACGCTGTAAATACGACTATGTGATCCATCTGAGTGTTGTGTGGGTGTAATTACGTATTTGCAATTATTCTTGATTGGTCTCGGTTGTATAAATGAATCCAAACATGTTTTTCCGCCGACTTTACAAAAGTGTATGTCTGCATTCTCAGCCCTCACGATGGAAATCTGGCTGAGTACAAATAATGTATGGATGGTTGCAGTTATTATATTGTACTCAGCCTGATATCCATTATAAGTCTACTGCTAGTAATTGGGACCCTTACGAAGTAGGACTAGTTCCAGGTATAGATCGAATGCAGCCGAGAGCATCTAGGTTTGTTAGAAACTATTATGATAACTCTACCAATGTAACTAAATTGTTGAGGGAATTAGGGTAGGAACTTTATCCAATCGAATGGAAAAATATAGATAAAGCCTTTTTGCGAAAGTTTGATGAAGACCATTTTTTGCCGGTCGTTCTACATATTTTGCTAGAGCGTAACTATTATGGTAGAAACTGGCTTAATATTAGGGAAAAAGACTACAGAACCGATATTTTTAAAATGTGATTTTTTGCATTACAATAAAGGACAATTAAAGTCGCGCTAGATCAGTTCTAGGATACTTTGACCATAACTAGATAAAATAAGTTTTTGCACTTGTGCTAAATATCCTAACATCATTATTAGTTATTAAGTCATATGCACCCTAATGCATGTTTCTAAATCTGCTGAGTAGTGCTTACACCATGTTTTGCATGCTCTCCGCATGTCTCATGTGTCACGTTTTCATACATCTACATCTACATCTACGTAATACCCTGCGAGCCACCACGAGGGTGTGTGGCAGGGGGTGAAGATCACCAAACATGCACTATTGCCATGCAAGTAGGATATTTAAGGGAGGCATGCTAGAAAACAGGGTCACATGCAGCTAGGTGGTTAGTATCTTCATGGTTACATTATCGATAATTTTTTGTAGTTTCTGTAGCATTTGGTGGTGAAAGTAAATTTCGTCACTGTGGTTCATGTTGGTGATAAGTCACCCCATACCAAACACCCTTGTGGTGGCTTGTAGGGTAATATGTTGATGTGGTAACAGGCAATTTCATGTCCCTTACACACTCCGTAGACTCTTGACCTTTAATTTCGCCATTGCCCTCGACCACTTGTCCGCTTTTCCCTCGCACACGAAGAGGCATAATATTATGAAGACAGCCCCCATGGCGCCCCTTCGTAACGCGGTCGTCCCCCTCCACTGCCATGAGAACTTGGATTTTCCTCATCGGTTCACCACTGAGTTTTGTCAAGTTTCTGTGACTATTTGGCAGAAGCCACTAATCTCCTCTGGAATTTTCGCTCCTTCCAAAGAGTTGAACAATGGTTCCTATTATTTGCTGCCCAAGTGTCGTCACCCTCGCGTTAGCCCTTGGGATCTTGACTCCGGGTTGGTCATTAAGGTGTATTTGGTCCCGAAGAAACAGGACGCCTGACACCATAATGACCAAAGAGGATTCTTAAGGTGAGGGCGAAAGACTTCCCTTGGAACGGAATGGTGGTTTTCCCCGAGGGGAAAGTTAACCCCTTTGTATGTTTACTTTTGAGGTGGGAGTTGGAGGGAAAGGTAGGAATTTCAGGAAAAATGAGTTCCCAGTGGGGACAAATGCTTCTGGAATTCCTCAGTCTTCCTTCCTCATAAAATCATAATGTTAACTTGCTATAGAATTACACTGCTCCCGTGACTTTCTCAGTCTTTCTCTTGCTGGCAGAAATGCGACGGAGTGCGTTGCGTCGGAAGATCCTCGAACAAAATATTTGAAGGGACAAGCAACGTGAATATCGCTTACATTACGTAATACAAGCAGACATGGGGAAGTTTGGAGTGAATTTTTCATAATTCCGTATTTCATTCATATTTCTTATAAGAGTTACATAGCCGTGCTTTTTAAAGTCGAGTTTTATCAGGGGAATGTCTGCAATCCATCAGTTCTGGTGTTCACCTCTCATATTTTCTACCAAATCATGGAACACATTGGTTAGGAGTAGAGTGTAACCTTAGAGTAGGCAAATAAATGACTTAATGAAATAAGGGTAGGTTTAGAAACATCCCGTTCGACCCGTTGTCCCGTCGTCCCCCCAATCCCTATAGGAGCCCCTATATACTACCTTTATTGGATATCTCTATTGACCGAGAGGAGACCCACTGAGAACATTTCCACGTAGTAGGGATTGACAGGAATTATAATGTTTACACCTCCATAGTAATCTGCCAGTCACCTCAAGAGTGCGTGGCATGTTGGGAAGTATTACCAACATACACTACGCTACACTCTTAGAAATTGAACGTAACTACCACTATTGATGAATTAGCAAAAACCTGTAAATACACTCTCTTCGGGAGGTGAAATTTCACCAACGTGCTCTAATTGTCGGTTTGGTACCAATGTTACAGAAAATATTTGTTTATTTGTTTTTTTATAAGTATATACATAAATGCACGGAGAAACAAGATTTATAGAGGGCAGATGCGAGACTTCTACATCTATTATTACCCTGCAAGCCACCACAAGGGTGTTTGGCAGCGAGAAAAAGCACGTCCTGTTGCCAGCTCGTAGCAGAATAAGAAACGGGTGTCATCGAGCAACTCTACTAATATGGTACACCACCCGTCGACTAACCTTGTTTAAGGTTTCATTATCAGTTATTATAGCCTTTTATTGTTTGCTCGCAAAATAAAATGCCCGTTCTGCAGTCTATTTCCCGAATGCGTTCCTCAGAAGATGGAAAAACTCGATGCTCTTTGATGTGGGTAGTTGTTAGACGATGTGAAGAGTTTTGTCTCAGAATAAAAATTTTGCTAACTCTTGGTAAATCTTTGCTAAATAATTGCTTGCTAAAGTTTTCTTACACCATGTTTTGCATGTTCCCTACATGACACTTGTGTCACGTTTATATAGTCACATTATAGATTATTTTAGTAGTTTCTGTAGCATTTGTAACATACCCATTATACGGTGCATGTTGGTGAAAGTAAATTTCTTTACTGAAGTTCATGTTGGTGATAAGTCACCCCCTGCCAAACAATCTTATGTTGGTTTGCAGGGCAATAAGTAGATTTGGATATAGAATACTCGTGTATGTATTTGGCATAAAAAAAATGTTTTGAATTATGGCCGACAATGACCATTTTTCCAGCACCTGTCATAACTTTTAGAATCAGACGATTTCAGAGAGAGACTTATCCATTGTTTTCTTGAAAATCTAGTTTATTACTTGGCAACCTTCAAAGATTTTTATTTTCCCGTCACAATGTTTAATTTGTTACTTTCTCTTGCCGGCGAGTGAAATGTTTAGACATCTGTTAGTACCAAAAGAAGTTAAAAACCATCGACTGATATTCTAATTTATACATATAGCCAGTTAAAGCCTCTTTAATTACTACTTTTGCACTTATTTAATATAATATCATTTAGTTAGGTTGAATCCAAAAACACAGATCTTTCTCGCGTGCTTCGTCAGTGCTTCAACCCCTCATAGCTCACTTGCGTGACATCACCTGTCCTTCCTCCCCTATCTTTAGCGTCCTAAAAGTGAAAGTCAGTTACCTTTTGTGCTAGAGAGTTTGTGTTCTTATTTATCTCGTATTTTAGTTAGCTCTTTGCCAGGTGTGAGGTCTGTGTTAAAGTTATTTCGTAGAAGTATTGTTGTTACTTTGCCCATTGTGACCGAGCTTAGGATCGCTCAGTTCTTTTGAGTATAGCCATCTTTTTGTAGTTAAGCTTTTTTCCTTGGGAGTTCATTGCGAGTAGTGCTAGGATGTCTTCGAATAGGTCACCTGTTGGGATGATCAAAAACGCCGGCGAGTGTGCGGTTCTCCGAGCCCGCATCGCCGAGTTGGAGAGAATCCTGCGGGAACTCCAGTCTAAGGTTGAAAGAGTGGTATGCGTCCCGAAGGTGGATGGAAATTTGGGTCGCTCTTCGAAAGTTCGCCGCGCCCTACGGGCTGCACGAGTTCGCTCGATTGCTAACAGTGGCTGGACGATCGAGAGTTTGCCTGAAGGTCCGTCTTCCGATGAAGGGGCAGTACAACTCCGTAAACAGGAGGTCTGGAGGGTCGTGTCTCGGAGGAGTGGAGGTAAGGTCACTCTGAAGCGTGGTTCAGGAGATGCTTTGGCACCTCCCATTCCCGTTTCGAACAGGTACCAGTTGCTTTCGGATGGAAATTCCGAGGTGCCTGACGTGCCTACTCCTACTCCGAGACCGGCACCTAGGAAGAGTCGTCAGAGTGGGAAGGGGGGGATTGTAGTGATAGGTAGTAGTAACGTCCGCCGTGTTATGGTCCCTTTGCGGGAAAGGGCAGGCCATGAGGGTATAAGCCACCGTGTAACGTCATGGTGCATTCCAAGTGGCGGTGTTCCGCAGGTGACGCAGGCGGTTGGTGCGGCGGTCCGGGGCACGAAGTGCTCAAGTCTGCAGATTGTGGCCCATGTCGGCGTTAACGACGCCATGGACCGTGGATCCGAGGAGATCCTGCGTTCCTTCAGGGAACTGGACTCCGAAGTGAAGCGGGTAAGTCGCGACGAAGGGGTTGACATGACGCTTGCAATTTGTACTCTTGTCCCGAGGATCGATCGTGGACCCCTGGTTTGGAGCCGAGTGGAGGGCATAAACCAGAGGTTGCGTCGCTTCTGCACGGACATTGGAGCCTCCTTCGTCGACCTTCGGCCGGCAATCCGATCGTGTCGGACCCCTCTGAACCGTTCTGGTGTCCATTACACGGCCGAGGCAGCTAGCTGTGTAGCGAGTAGCATACTCGATCACTGTAGACCTTTTTTAGGATAGAGGGTAGGGCAGAGAGTAGGTCAGCTAATGGGTCGAATCAGGTACCATCGCGAACAATATTTAATAGAAAAAATATCCAAGAAAGTGTTAAGTCTAAAGAGAACAGTAAGAGGCCAGTTTCAAAAAATAGCAGTAATGTAACTTTGAATATACCTAAGAAAGCGAGTTGTAATGAGAATACACATTCCGGGAATACGCTCACTGATAAATCCTTTTCTGTCGTGGTAGTAAATTGCCGTAGCTTAAGGAATAAAGTAGCTGACTTCTACCATCTAATTGAAACTACTGACGCAGACTTAATTATAGGGACGGAAAGTTGGTTGTGTAACGAAATCGCAGATAATGAAGTATTCCCAAAAAATTTCACAGTTTATAGAAAAGATAGAGTGGAAAGGACCGGGGGAGGAGTTTTTATTGCAGTGAAGGATTGTTATATTAGTAGGAGGGAGTCATTTTCCGACGACCAGGTAGAAAGCGTATGGTGCTCCATTCAAAATCCTAAAGCAAAAACAATCTATGTGTGCGCATATTACAGACCACCAGATACCCATATAACCTCAATATTAGAACTAGAAAGTCAACTCAGTAAATTAACCACTCAAAAAAACGACTGTCATAATATAATCGGTGGGGATTTCAATCTTCCGTCCATAGACTGGGACACGTACAGTTTTATCACTGGGGGGAAAGACAAAGACCTTTGTGAGTCACTCCTGTATACATTCACATCTCACTCACTACATCAATTAGTCACTGCTCCAACTAGAGGGAAAAATACACTTGATCTTTTAGCGACAAATATTCCACACATGGTTGTAAACATAGGTACGGATAAGGGAATAAGCGACCACAAGATAGTTAAAGCTAATTTTTCCGTGAGCATGATCAAGAAACATAATCCACAAAGAAAAATCTACTTATATAATAAGGCTGACTACGAAGGTATGAAACGAGAGTTACAAAAGTCATTTACTAATTTTCAAAAAATAAGTATCAACAGTAATACTGAGGTTTTGTGGAATACTTTCCTCAACGTTACACGATCAGTAGTTAGCAAATACATACCAAGTAAATGGAAAAGAGCCAATGCAGAGCCTAGGTGGTATAACGCGGAGGTTAGAAAAACATTAAAGCACCAAAGAACATGTCATGCTAGGTTAAAAAGGGCAAAAATTAACAAATCCTCTGAAGAACTATACACAGTCACCGAAAATTACAAAATATCTAAACTCTTAGCAAAAAAAGCGTGCCGAAGGGCGTTAGCTGATTTCAAAAGTAAATTACTGGGAGAACAATTGAACGATAATCCCAAGGCATTTTGGTCGTATGTTAGGGACACTCAAGGAAATAAATCAACAGTACACACGCTTAAGAATATCAAAGGGGAAAAGATAACCAACAGTCTACAAAAAGCCAATTCGTTAAACTCATTCTTCAAAAGCATTTTCAGTACTTATACACCACATCTTTTCGATCCGCAGCCAGTTCGTTCCCAAACATGTATGCCTGAAATTATTATAAATTGTCGCGGCATAGAACAGCAGCTAAAAAATATTAACCCCAACAAATCCCCCGGTCCAGATCAAATACCTGCTCGCGTATATAAAACAATGGCATCAGACATAGCGCCTTACTTAGAATTAATATTTACCAAATCTTTAGTAGATCATGTAGTGCCTAAGGACTGGAGAGTAGCAAATGTCACACCTATATTCAAAAGCGGCGACAGGGAAGACCCTAGTAACTATAGGCCTATTTCTCTCACATCCATTTCCTGTAAGGTATTTGAACACATAATCGTAAGCTCCATTATGAGTCATTTAGATAGGGAGGAATTGTTAATAAATAACCAACACGGATTTCGAAAGGGTAGATCTTGCGAAACCCAATTGGCCCTCTTCGTTCATGACATCTTGCTCTCGGGTGAAAATAATGTCCAAGTTGACGCGATATTCCTCGATTTTAGGAAAGCTTTTGATAAGGTACCTCACGTTAAGTTGCTCTCAAAACTAGAAGCATATGGAATAGATAAAAACATTATTAGTTGGATTAATCAATTCTTACATGGGCGGGAACAAAGGGTTGTCATAGACGGTATCATGTCAAACACAGTTAGCGTTACATCGGGTGTTCCTCAGGGAAGTGTAATTGGTCCACTTTTATTTCTCTTGTACATTAATGATATTAGTAACGTCGTTAAAAGTAAGCTTAGACTCTTCGCAGACGACGCGGTTGTGTATAGGGATATTAACAATTCCGAAGATAGCGACTCGTTAACAATCGACCTACTTGCTATTCATGCTTGGTGCGAAAAGTGGCAGATGGAACTAAACATAAAAAAGTGCGTAGCAGTCAGCTTTTGGAAAAAGAAAAATTGGCCATTTAGGGCATACAGAATTGAAAATACAGAAATTATTCACGCCGAGTCTGTTAAGTACTTAGGAGTCACAATTAGTCACGACCTATCTTGGGGAAAACATATTAGGGAAATATGCGGTCAAGCATATAGGAAGCTAGGCTTTATCAAGAGAGTACTCGGAAAATGTGATGAGAAAGTGAAAGAACGTTGTTATTTTTCAATCGTTAGGCCTCATCTGGAATATGCTGTTAGTGTATGGGATCCATACGAAACGGGGTTGATATCAGAGTTAGATCGCGTCCAGCGAAGAGGAGCTAGGTTTGTGAAACGATGCTACGATAAGTTGGCTAGTGTGTCTGGACTGTTAGAAGAATTAGGATGGGAATCGCTATCACAGCGTAGATTAAATTATAGGCTTAACCTCCTAAATAAATTTCAGGAAAATCATTTTACTGACGACGTAAAAAACATACTATTAACCCCTTCGTACTACGGCAGATTAGATCGCGCCAATAAAATTAGAGAGCTAGATTGTAGAACCGATAGGTATAAAATGTCATTTTTTCCGCGTACCATTCGGGACCATAACAGCTGTGATCGTCGTCATGAATAGTTCGAGTATTGACAATAGGCAGGCAGTTAATCTTTCTCATTATATTCTCCTCTTTCTTATTTATGCATGATGTAAATAATGATGTTCTTATTTATGCATGATATTTTGAATCTGTAGTAGTAGTCTTTGTATCCCTTGCATGTTAGAACGATTGGAGATACAATGTTTCTTGGGTATTAGATTTGTAATTGGCGCTTTGCATGTGTGGTACGCGGGTTTTTAATGTAATGTCGGTGTTCTACCATATCATTCATGCATGCCTGGTGCGAAAGCACCCCCTGCCACACACCCTTTGGGTGGCTTGCAGGGTATGACGTAGATGTAGATGTAGTACATCAAGTGAGAGTTTGTTAGCGGAAATATGATCAATCCCCAATAACACCAAATGCAAGATTTCTATTGTTAAATGTCATTTCACTACGTGCTTGAAAGCATAATATAACAGTTCCCGAGAAAGTTGGAATGACTGAAAGCGGAATAAAATTTGCAAAAACACTAAAGTTCATTGAGTCTCATTCTGAAGCAGATGTTTCCGGCTCGAAAACTCAAACGTCCCTCATAAAACTCGCAGTTTCTGCGCAGTGAAGTGGAGTCATCTTAGAGTAAACCATTTCAGGATGTTACTCAGTGTTTACGGACACAGTCTCACTCGGGATAAGGCAGTCACATTTTATTTCCTTTTCCCCAACTGCGCAGCGACCGAGCATATTTAGCCCATATTTTTTTAATCCAAAAACTCGGTCGTTAACCCAGGGATTCACTCGGGATGGCGCAGACGAAAAACAGTTAACTAGCACCATCTTGTCGCCGTGTAGTGTCGCCGTGACGCATGAAACCACAAATCACCACGCATTCGTTAATTATGCGCTGATCGCTTTGCACCTAGCGACTTTAAGGTGTCTCTAACACCGAAACGCCCAATTATTAGGAATTTGAAAAATCGCTCGATAAAATATCTCAAGTACCTATTGTTAGTGCAATTTTTAAAATATCGGATAACCTAAGTAGTTCCCTCGGAATTCTTTCTTCCCAGCGCTGCTTTATTGCGGGGTCTTGTCTTACATCCTCAATTTGCTCTTAATATCGTTAATTTATATTGGAAAAAATACTTTCGCCTCATATATAAACTGACCATTAATGATGATCAATAATGAATTATTGATGGAGAATAAAATGCACAAAATGTCCACATCAATCTTAGTGTACTAATGAGACGATTTTCCACGGTTTGAACATCGATCGATAAGGGATCAATAAGGTACCTCTTATTCGTTTCGCCTAGATCGGTCATTTTTAATGTCCATTTCTTATGTAATTGCCTCTTTTACTAACTCCTATTCAATCTCTAATTTCTCAGAGCAACGCATTTTTATGATCCAAAACGTTCAAATACAGTTGTGTCCTCGAACTAATAGGTACATAATTTTATTAATTCTAGGGGATTTTCTCTTGGAATTATGCGAATAGTATTACAATGCCTTAGTACATCTCCATCTACATCTACAACATACTGTGCAAGTCACCAGGAGGGTGCGTGGCACGGGTTGATTCCACATCAGGTTCTATAACACACGCATGAAATTAGAGAGATTTAAAGGTTGGCGGACTTCAAAATCTGTATGACACTCGGTGCTGAAATAATGAATCATGTTGAGTACACGAATTTGCCGAAAATAATCGTCTAGTGCTTGGCAATTTACTCGCAAGGTATGGCCTCGCAATTGGCTGAATTTACCCACCACTTTTTAATGTCCATTGTCAAATGCGATAGAATGAACACGAAAAGAGCTGAAATTAAAGAAAAAACCAGGCCTGTATTTTGCTAAAATATATTGGGTATTATATAAATGACATGGAAAATAATATCATTGGTAACTTTTATCTAGCTCTTTGAATTCAAAACATAGTAATATCGAAAAAGGAAGCTTTCACTTAGTGGAAACACGTCATAATGATCAAGATAAAGTTTGTGACTCCCACAATTGATTTAAATGTTACCGACCGGTTTCGGCTGTCAAGCCATCGACAGAACCTTCAAGCCTTCTTCCTGAAGATAGCTTGACAGCCGAAACTGGTCGGTAACTTTTCAATAAATTGTGGAAGTCATAAACTTTATCTTGATCGTTATTCAAGACATAGTTCATTGTACTTAGTATATAATGTTCATCATTTACTTTTTACCTACATTTAAAAAAAGTAAAATGCGAATTACAAAGAATTATTTTAAGCATTTGTAGCGTTATTCAGCTGAAGGTTATAATTAAAAATTCAGGGTAATGAAAGTAAAAAATAGCGTTGTCAGAACGGTGGCTTCTTACGATTCTCGGAGGAAAGCTTGCAGACTATACCCATGACGCGGAACGCCGTGGATCATGGCCGCGATATAAATTCAAGGCTGTAAAAACATTGGTGAGCCGTGGCCTGGCACGTGGCAGGTGCAACTTCATTCCCTCGTGTGCTTCGTGGATTGGAAAGTCGCTGATGGGTGAAAAGCTACGCGACGGCGGCGGCCGCCCGACACTCGGGTGAAAGTATTTACACCGCGGATTCGCCAAAAGGGGAGGGAGGGATGGTAATTTCCCGCGCTAATTATCGCGAGCGTCCGATCGCACCCGCGCCAATGTGACGCTCTTTCTAGTTTCTAAACGTGGACGGCAAGTGCTCTCGGGGGTGATATAATGTCGCCGGCGGCGGATCCCGCGCGTTTAATTCCCCTTATTCGGCGTGTGAGGAGGAGCTGGGTACTTGGCGACGTCGATTGCGCGTCTTTTTATTCCGACTTCCTGGATATTTCCACTTCGATCCACTTCCATTTTCGAGGCTAATGAAATTGCATGCGGAGTCTTTGGAAGCGCAGATGTCGAAAGCACTGAACCGTTTCGCGAGCGGTTTAATGAACTGTGGGAAAAAGGAAAACGTCTAAAAATGGAGAATCTCAAATGCGGGCGAGAAGGCTGTCCGATCACCGCGGTCTTTCGCGGAGAAGATGGTGCATTTTCCCGAAGTCGATTGCCCACCGGCTGCCCACTCTGAATTAAGAACGTGGAACCGGTGTGCCTCGCCGTGATTAGCTCCATTAAGTATTCATAAGCTGCGGCCGTCGCGCTCCGCCTCCCCCCCCCCCACCACCACTCCACCCACCCAATTACAGTCGGGGGATATCGACTCCAGAAATCGAACTTCTCGTCTCCGTAGTACTTCGAGAAATAACTTACGTAATGGGGGTAATAACCTCCAGATCGATGACATCTGTATCCACGTACAACCCCTGTAAACCACCAGAAGGGTGTGTGTTAAGCTGTTGTTTCACTACATCACGCACCACAAGATATTCCACACACCCTTTGGGTGGCTTGCAGGGTATGACGTAGATGTAGATGTAGATATGCTGCAAAAAGTATGGGAACTACGCCAGTCTATAAATTTTGCTGCTCCCTACATCTTCATCTACGTAGTAGCCTGTAAGCCACCTCAAGGGTATGAGGTGGGAGGGGAAATGGGGGGGAGGAAGAGGACACCACTGACGTGTGGGCGAAGGAGCTAGCCGGAGCTGACCGCTTGAGAAAACGCGTACCTCATTGGGTCAGTGATCGTGACCCCGGGAGGCGCGAAGTTGACTCTTCATATCCCTCCCGTCGAAGTCGACGATTAAAGGACATGTCACCATTTCACCTCCAAAACTTTTATATCTTTACACGGCTGGTGACCTACCACCCCCTGCCCCACGCCCAAGCGGCGGTTCGCGGGATTATCAACCATAATGCGACTACGTAAACGTTATACAAGAGCAATGCAGGGAACATGCAAAACATTGTGTTAGCACTACTTGGCAGATTTAGAAACATGCATTAGGGGGCGTATGAATTAATTGACTACACTGTCAACTAACCTAATTCAAAGTCTTAACGCAGCCATTATGGTCTCTTATCGATCGCGGGAAATGCGTCATTTTAAACCTTTACGTTCTACGTTCTATTTCCCTTATGTTATTCTCATGATCTGATCTACCGTCGTATGTTGGAGTTGATAAGGTGTTGATAACTTCGTCAGAATATAAATCGGTTTTGAACTTACTTAAAAGATTGAGTCTAATTTTCTATCGACTGTCTGAATGCGATTCCCATCCATGCTGTTGCAAGAGGTCAGTGAAACTAACAAGACCATTATTACTGCACTCTACTTGATATCATAGATACTACATAAATGATGTATGGTAGGTAGTAACTCTATGTGTGCATACAACTTCAAAGGCACTAATTCTAATGTTAAAAGTTATTTTACTTAATACATGCAATCTTACACATTAATACATTAATCTTTAAGTATTCCAATCATAAGGTTGGGTTTGGTAGTTTTTTTAAATTCTATCTTTGCTAGACCCGACGATCGATACCTGAGTTTCCGCTTCTTTTCCAATCAGAACATTTAACAAAATAAGCAATTATTTTACGATGCACTGAATTATTATCCAAATCATTTGGATATTTTTTCCGATCAGAATCAGTTGAATAATTATGGTGTATTTTCTTTTAAGTAGCATACAATTCTCGTTGAATAAATGTCGGCTCTCGAAAACAGGTGTGGTTTGAAAAATGAATAACTGGACAGTTGGTGAGCGTTCTTTCTCCGCGAAAGATCGAGAGTTGATATTTTGAAAATCTTCCCCCTCGTGAGAGGCAAGATACGCCGTGCCCGAAAAGGGTATTGAATGCGAAAGTCAAAGGAATGGAAACGTCGCTTTGCTTTCACTTTCCAGCCGTAGTCACGACTGTAATGATCGTTTCATGTTTGAAAGCGTCCCTTGAAGTTATCTCTCTCAGAACGATGACGTCGCTGTGATTCAATCCACCCCCATTTCAGGGGAATGCCATGCGGAGTGGAATAACTCAAAAGGAAAGGTCAGCGCTACTTGAAGTATTGGGCGTGGCTCGTAGTCACTTCATGCCTCCTTTGAATAGTGAAGATATTATGCACTTGTGTTGCGGTACTCAAGCGCCCCTGCTAAGCTGGATGTCTGTTCATGTTCCGTACGTTGTGTGAGTTTTGTACTGAGAACTCTTAGATCACCGAATTCAGGTTTACTCGGAGAACATTAATTGGACCCCTATCTTGACATCCTAACGACCTTATCTATCTTGTTACTTGAGGTGGATTCACCTCGCCGATACCTCAAAAAAAGGTGAATTTAGCGTAATGTATCTCAAGTTGGGCCGAGGACAACAATGGAGTCAGTAATAAATGTTAACTTTAACCCTTTGAAGCCCAAATTATAATTTTTTTAATTAAAAAATATTTAATGCTCAATTATGTCTCCTTTTATCTTTAATAAACTATAAAACGTTTTCCATTCATTTTCTCTCATTGACTATTGAGGAATAGACATGTGACGTACGCGTCACATTGGGGTGAAGGGATACAAAATAACTACAACTGAGGCTCGCATAGAAATTTTTTTTAACGATAAATGACTGGATATACAATATTTTTTTATTGTGATATTTTGTTTTCTACAGTATACAATTGTTAGAAAGCACAAAGATAAAATATTTAGAAAAAAAATAATTTTTATGAAATATTTGGTAACATTTTTTCTTCAACTGTCAAGCATACCTTGCACTTTGTACAAATTACCTGAGTGGCAGATTTTACGCACACTTTACACCTACCCCTTTTTTCAACCATGTCTATAACATGACCTAAACCATCGTACCTTCTTACGTCTGCAATGGGACTGGGGTTTGCGCTATGCCGAGATTTTTTTTAGGTACTCGGAGATGGAGAATCAGCACTACGACAACCCCTCTTACGTGGATTTTTCCAGCCCTCGTTAGTCCAAATGCAATCATGGATTCGAAATGAAGAAGAGAAAGCTCAACGTTTTCCTTCCTTTGTTTACAGTGCTGCCGGTAGAGCAAGCAATTATATCTCCTTGGATCCTATATACATCTACATCTACGTCACCCTGCAAGCCACGAAAAGGGTGTGTGGCATGGGGTGCTTCCTCACCAGCCATGCATGAATGATACGGTACCATGCATGAATGATACGTTACACTCTGCTAAACTTATCGTAGCATCGTTTGCAGACTCATAATTTTGTCTTAATTTTATGCGGACCTTAAAATGCCGAATCAATGTAGAAATTAACGCTGTGGAAAGGGATGAATTAATAAATGAAGCTACCGATTCTTACCGCTTACATTATAATAGGCTTTGATCCTACCTATTGTCGTCCTTGACCATGCGCGGAAATAGTGGACTTTTGAACCCGTCGGCCCAACGATCGTCTCAAATAGTTCGTGTAGTTATTTATTTATTTATTCATGATGTAAATATTGATGTTCTTATTTATGCATGATATTTTGAATCTGTAGTAGTATTCCTTGTACCCCTTGCATGTTGGAATGATTGACGATAGAATATTTATTGGTTAGTAGATTGTTAATTGGCGCGTTGCATGTGTGGTACGCTGGTTTCAATGTATTTTCGGTGTTCTGCCGTATCATTCATGCATGCTTGGTGTGTAAGCACCCCCTACCACACACCCTTTGGGTGGCTTGCAGGGTATGACGTCGATGTAGATGTAGAAGAGTCTGAATTTCTACTGTAGTTCTCTCTTTGCTGAGGAGGATGTTAATGAAGACATCGGCAGTGAAAGTCTTTTTCTATTTCCTCATAAACTGATGGATATGCAAATCTACATCTACGAAATACCGTGAAAGCCACCACTAGGGTGTGTGTCACGGGTAATTCCACACCAGGCTTGCAGCACTCATCCTAGTTCAATCAGAACTGCGCGCGTTCCCTTTCAAATAAGTGCATCTGCCCTAATGTAGCAAAGCATCTTTGAATTATGAACTAAACTTGAGCTTAAATGTCATCGTACTTTCACCAAACAGCATACTATGGTTTCATCTACATCTACATCTACGTCATACCCTGCAAGCCACCCAAAGGGTGTGTGGCAGGGGGTGCTTTCGCACCAGGCATGCATGAATGATATGGTAGAACACCGACATTACATTAAAACCCGCGTACCACACATGCAAAGCGCCAATTACAAATCTAATACCCAAGAAACATTCTATCTCCAATCGTTCTAACATGCAAGGGATACAAAGACTACTACTACATATGCAAAATATCATGCATAAATAAGAACATCAATATTTACATCATGCATTAATAAGAATGTAGAGAATATAAAGAGAAAGATTAACTGCCTGCCTATTGTCAATACTCGAACTATTCATGACGACGATCACAGCTGTTATGGTCCCGAATGGTACGCGGAAAAAATGACATTTTATACCTATCGGTTCTACAATCTAGCTCTCTAATTTTATTGGCGCGATCTAATCTGCCGTAGTACGAAGGGGTTAATAGTATGTTTTTTACGTCGTCAGTAAAATGATTTTCCTGAAATTTATTTAGGAGGTTAAGCCTATAATTTAATCTACGCTGTGATAGCGATTCCCATCCTAATTCTTCTAACAGTCCAGACACACTAGCCAACTTATCGTAGCATCGTTTCACAAACCTAGCTCCTCTACGTTGTACGCGATCTAACTCTGATATCAACAGTCCGGCATCGTCCGTGGATTTGACGAGAGCGCTTCAGGGGATCGGGAGAGAGGGTGAAGAGCAACAGAAGCCGCCGCGGTGTTTCGTTGACAGCCACTTTGTCTCGATCCGTCCTCCAGACGTCGCAATGACGTTCATTTTTCCTTCTGTCGTGGCTCGCCATTGATAACCGGTGGGGTTGTCTTGTTTTCCTGGTGGAGTCTTCCTCCGTTTATCCCCACCCCACCCCGTTTAAACGAGTCCGCCTCTCGTCGATTGCATCAGTTTTGCACGCTGCGGATAACGACCGTGGAAAACACGGCTGCCGCGAGAATCTGAAGAGCCGATCGCTTCCACGACTCGTAATTTCCGTTTCATTGAAGGCTTGCGTGAGCTCGCCATTCAGTCCCCGCCGGAAGACCGTTTGGGTTGAGCATTAGAACATTGCTTTTGTCCACGTCCTGTGAATATGACTTCGGAGCATTTCCAAAGCGCTGACTGCCATCGCCCATCTTTACAAACAAACCTATGAGAATATGAGAATACTCGTCTTCATCTCCTAGGGTGACTCCTGGGATTTGTTCCTAGATTCAGAACTGGAGTGTTCCAGAGCGACACAGAGGATATTATCATGACGCCTCACTACATCTCAAGGTCTGACAGAAGCGATGAAATAAGAGAGATACATTGCCGAACAGATAGGCCTCATTTAGAATATGCCGCTAGTATATGGGATCCCTACGAGGAAGGTATGATAAAAGAATTAGAGCGCGTGCAAAGGAGATCTGCTAGGTTTGTTAAATGTCGTTATGATAATTGTATTAGTGTTACGAGTTTAATAGAAGAACTAGGATGGGAATTACTATCAGAACGCAGGTTAAAATTTAGGTTAAACCTTTTAAGTAAATTCGAAACCGATTTGTTCACAGATGACGTTAGATATATATTAAGAACCCCTGCGTATTATGCTAGGTTTGACCATATGAACAAGATTAGAGAGATAGATTGTCGTACCGATAGATTTAAAATGTCATTTTTCCCGCGTACCATAAGAGAGAACAATAGGCAAGTAGCAAAAGGGATAGGTAGGTGAAACATAGTTAGAATAGTCTGTAGTGCATGATGCATGTAATAACTACCAATAATCCCTTCCTTATTATGTATATTTTAACCTGTACTATACCGTAGTAACTAATATTCTATTGTAATAACTACTGCAATTACTTGCAATAACTAATAATCTACTGTAGTAACTAATAAACTATGACCCTATTTTCTAGCATGTCTACATTATATATCCTACTTACTTGGCAATAGTGCATGTTTGGTGATCTTCACCCCCTGCCACACACCCTCGTGGTGGCTCGCAGGGTATTACGTAGATGTAGATGTAGATGTATTCATGACGACGATCACAGCTGTTATGGTCCCGAATGGTACGCGGAAAAAATGACATTTTATACCTATCGGTTCTACAATCTAGCTCTCTAATTTTATTGGCGCGATCTAATCTGCCGTAGTACGAAGGGGTTAATAGTATGTTTTTTACGTCGTCAGTAAAATGATTTTCCTGAAATTTATTTAGGAGGTTAAGCCTATAATTTAATCTACGCTGTGATAGCGATTCCCATCCTAATTTTTCTAACAGTCCAGACACACTAGCCAACTTATCGTAGCATCGTTTCACAAACCTAGCTCCTCTTCGCTGGACGCGATCTAACTCTGATATCAACCCCGTTTCGTATGGATCCCATACACTAACAGCATATTCCAGATGAGGCCTAACGATTGAAAAATAACAACGTTCTTTCACTTTCTCATCACATTTTCCGAGTTTCACAGTAATCTTGGTCAATTTAGTCCTTTCATATTTTACCCATTATCACCCACAATGGTGCCGAATATGGACTTAAGCAGAATTGGCAGTGTCACTATTCATCTATTAATTAATTGATGAAGGTATCCCGAATCTTAAATCGGAAAAATGCAACGAATGAAGTGCCGTATTTAGGGAGAGCGACTGCTTGCTTTTCAAAGCGATGGCAATCAGGCGGGGACCCATGCTTAATCTTTCTGGTATTCTTGTGCTTTTTCCCGACGGGGCTGTCCGAGGCGCTCTTGGCGGGACATTACAGCGAATGGCATCTGCGGTTGCCACATCAACCTTCAACCGAATCCCCAAAAAGGTCCGGGAATGAGGCGGTTAAATAACCTGCCGTCCTTGAGGCCGCTCGTTGATTCACATCACGCGCATTGCCCGCAGGATAACAAAGGTTTCGTTTTGCAATTCCGTCTGTTGATCCAACGCGAGGTAAATCAAGTTTCCAATACGGTATGACGCTCGGACCTGCTAATTTTTTCTACTAATTTTTCGCCGGGGGGATCATGTTGAAGCGTTTACGAATTAGGGAAACGAGGACTCCAATCGCTTAGCGTTGGCGGGAAAATCGCGAAGTTTTCATGACGGACGAATTTGGACTAGCCAGGTCATCATATTCCGTGACAGCCGGCGGTGGACCGGTGGTGTTGATTGGTATCTCTAATGTAAGTGGCCATAAAGCGGACTAGAATTGCCTTAGGGTGTTATGGAATGCTTTAGGAAACTAAAATATTGTCTATTTTGTTGTCTATAAAACTGTTACTTCCCCTGTTTTAATTATTCAGTCCTTGACTCAAATATTACAAAGTGGCTCTTGTGTGTAATACATCTCTGTTGCAACTATTTCCATTGTCTTTCATTCAACCAGTAGGCGTTGCCTATTATAGGAATTCATATTCATTGTCGTGGGTATTTATTTGGAGAAATTGTTCTTTCATGGTTTTCTTCGAAAGACAAAAAATCTACGTGCCATAAAATCATCAAAGCACGGATAAAATAAATAATGATGGAAAACAAAACACCTCTTGAAAATCTTTCACAACGAAGTGTATGTATTTCAATTATCGTATATTTACGGTATACTCGACCGTAATATAAGTTTATTTTCTCGAACAAGGTGACTTGCGCGCTATTTCGTAGATGTATATTTGAAATGTTACGTGCTAGGTCAACACTCGGTTTCTTTCTTTCTAGCTGGTTAGCTGAGGTGTTGTGTGATTTCGGAGGATGTAAAATCATCGCGCTTATTTTGCGAATGGCTTCTTCGGTAGTTTCGGAAAACAAAATCTTTCTGTCAAGGTAGTGTAAATTATAAAAATTCTCGAAAGTAAAAAATTCGCAGTCGGTAGGATTCGAACCTACGCTCCCAGAGGGAATCTGATTTCTAGTCAGACGCCTTAACCACTCGGCCACGACTGCCGCTTGACGGAGTGGATCAATTTGCATTCTACGTTCGGTATGGAGGCCTTTCGTATGGGAAAGTCGACCCATTCTTGGGTATCCAACCACTCCCCGCTTCGATATTTTTGGTGACTTCAGAGGACCTAATCGGACCCACACGCCTATTTTTATATATTTACCCACCATTAGTTCACTGTTGATTCCATTTGTGGGATTGAAAGTGCTAAGTAGTATTGAAAGTAGTGACCAACTCTGTGGCGAAAGACTTGATGGTCATTCATCGAATATTTTCTGTCTCTATCGTAATTTTTTTAGATATCCTCTTGATAGATAGATACGTTGTGGTTGAGGCTTCCGCGGGACTTGATTGGAGGTTAATTCTTCGCGTTGTACTATCTTGAGGACGACATTTCGTCGGATATACTGGGACCTGAGGAAGCCTGCAGGATAGCCGGCGAAATATCGTCCTCAAGATGGAACAACGTTGCGGAAACTCCGGAAAACCGAAGAATCAACCAAAGTCCGAAGTCATTCAATCGTCTCTGTCTTTGCATTTTCAATTCAGTTTGTAATGTAGGTTCTTATTGCTCGCAAAATTATTCGCTGTTCACCTTTACTACACCATAACTTTTAAGCCTGCTCATCCCTGCTAATGTCGGCGTCTTGTATACAATAACACTGTCAATCCCTCGAGTATATCCGACGATAACTAGTCTCATTTTCACAATATTAGGCCGGTGATAGGCGCTGGTTAAATTCAGCGGTATGCCCTCTTCAAAATCGTAGTTCTCTATGCAAATTTTCACTTAGCATTGAGAGTGAGGAGGCTACTTGACTGTCACCTAAGAGGTAAATCATTCATTCACCATTAAAGTCCAACCGATCCGAACTTCATTGTCCGATTTTTCTTTCATAGAGATGCGCATTTCTGAGATTATTTTTCGCAATTGTCATTGGTTAGGGAAAGCGTTCTTTTACTTTCAATGCGGTAGAATTCTCTTTAGCCGTGTTTATTTTTGTTCCCGTGTTTGTAAATTTTTATAAATGTTTGTTTGTGCCTTCGGGTGTTGCTAGTTGTTCCGTGGATTTCCGAGGAATTTGTGATTGTGGCCGACAAAGGGAACGCTTGGAGCAGTTGCTATGGATAATAATAAATGTGGCGTCTATATTGAGAGCGAAATTGTTTACTCTTTCTCATCACATTATCATCTATGCCGTCAGAGGAAGACAATATACCAAGACTGGACTCGAACCAGCAACCTGCGGATAATGAGGCAGAGACCCTACCCCGCCGCCACCAAGCCGTCGGATAGGTTACAATTGGGCATGTAAGCTCGTCAGTTCATACCGCTCCCGTAAGCTTGACCCCAGGGATATTTTATTTGGGGGATGTTTGGGTTCGCCTATACCCTCATGGCAGAGCTCACGTGAAATTTGCAAAACATATTCGCCAAAAGTGGGGAAAATGGCCGCTTAGAAATTTTTCCGAATGCCCGGCGACCCAATTGTATCCCTTCAATGGCTTCGCCAGAAGAAACTTCACCTTCCCGAACTGGGCGACAATACTTCCGAATTTCTGACTTAAAAGGTTGCGGAAAGTCAAGTCAAATCAAAGTTTGCGGCCCGAGACCAAACCCATATGTCAGTGAGTTGGAAGTCCTATGCTAGATTTGATCAGAGTAACAAGATTAGAGAGAGAGATTGTCGTACCTATAGATTTAAAATGTCATTTTTCCCGCGTACCATAAGAGAGAATAATAGGCAGCGTAGCACAGGGATAGGTAGGTGAAATATAGTTAGAGTAGTCTGTAGTGCACGATGCATGTAATAACAACCAATAATCCCTATCTTATTATGTAGATTTGTGATTTCTTATTATAGATATTTGTGGCGTCACGAAACTTGAAAAAAATGTGTAGCTTAATATACCCCTTGTCTAGTCATCAGCGCAACTTCTACCGGACTCCCCCGCCCTATTCTTGGCGTATTAATCGGTGCAGATTCCAGAGCGGAAAGGTGTGAGGGAAGTGAGGGCAAATCGGAGGTCTCGAGCTCGAAGCCCACACCAATGAGAATTGGTGGGGCGAAGTGCAGGGGTAGAGAGGGAGGCTTTCCCGAGGCAAGCCGTGGGAGGAAGAGTACGTTTGTTGTTCTGAAATGTGTGCCGCGTCGACTTTGGGCTGTCCTCGGGCGGGCACCGACCTCGCTCCCCTCCACTCCCTCCCTCCTCTTATCCTTTCCCCGCTCCTCGTCCCCTCCCCGCCCCCTCCTCTGTTCTTCCCTCCCCATGCCTTCTCCTCCCTCCCCTTGTAAACTCCCCACCCTTCCATCCACACCATTTTAAACCCTCCCCCCCACCGTCGCCGCCTGTGTGTTGCCTTCTGAGAAGAACTTTCCCTTCTCGTCCACCCGACTCTCCCGCACCGTGAGGCGGTTAGGCGGCATAAACACAACTAGCCTTCCCCTCCCGCATCGTTTTCCCTCTCCCAAAACCCTGCCGTACTCATTCCCTCTCCGCTTCTTACCCCTCACCACCTCCTACCCTATTCACTCCCCGTGGAACCTCTCTCGCGGTCAAGAAGGCTTTTTGAGGGTTGAGTGTGTGTCAGGGGTAGGGAGAAATGTATTTTAGCGCCGTTTCCTGTGGACTCTCTCGGAAAAGAAGGAAACGCACAAAAAGATCTTTTCTTTTTATCCCTCGTCCTTGGAATCCTGAGGCAGGCGCCCCTAGCTTGGAGCGCAACAATAAGATCTGGGACGTCCATTATGCTTCCCCCGCTCGCCCACCCCTCATGGCAGCACCGTCTTTGCACGGGCTGCAAGGGAGTCGCCTCGGGGTTGTTTTTGAGGGCGGCTCCGTGCTCCGGTGAGCACGGTGTTGGCAAGCATCTCCTTCCGAGAGAGAGAGAGGGAAGGCCAATGACTCGATGGAACCCGGAGTAAACTTTTTCAAGCGCTCGTGAGGTGCATGCCGGAGATCATCCGGAGTTATTGCCGGAAATACGGCGAAGCGTTGACGCTTCGGGTGACACGTGGCATGGTTCTTCCTTCCTAGTAATAAATCTACCTCATATATTTTCATTGAAGCTATCTGTGGCGGGGGTCGAATTTTGACCAAGACATCAACAACTACAAAATACTGTGCCGGAAACCACTAGGCTTTGTGGCACGGGGTGATTTTGTATCAGTCATGGGGGGCTGGTCCCAGTTCAAATCAGAACCTCGTACACACATTCCTCCGACTGCTTGGCGCAGACCAAAAAACAATCAGGAAAACAGTGCACGATCAAACAGGAAACTAGGATAAAGCTACATCTACGAGCATGCTTACAAGCAATTCACTTGTTAAGATATGACTACTGGTTAATATTATGAATGCGATTGATAAATACATCTGCATATTAACCAGCAAGCCACCTCAAGGTTGTTGGTTGGGGATCTTAGTACTCATCATCATCTGGTGTTCTGCCTGCTGGCAGGTCCCGTTCACCACTGCCGTCTCCATCCGCTTCTGTACCGAGCTTCCTTCTTTGCTTCATCATGGCTGTTGTTCTTCACCTGATCCACCAATTTAATTCTTCTCCTTCCTCTCTTTTTCTTTCCTTCAATTGAACCCTCAAGTGCCACAGTTATTATACTTTTCCCTCTCATCACATGGCCCAACCAGTTTCCTTTCCTTTTCCTTATTTCCTTTAGGAGCGATCTTCCTTGTTTTACTTAGCTCAAAACCTCTTCATTTCTCATCTTATCTACCCATCTTACTTTTCCCATCCTTCTCCACCCCCACATTTCATAAGCTTCTATTCTATTCCTTTCCCTCTTACATAATGGAGAACTATAAAAGAGAACAATAGGCAGCGTAGCAAAGGGATAGGTAGGTGAAATATAGTTAGAGTAGTCTGTAGTGCATGATGCATGTAATAACAACCAATAATCCCTTCCTTATTATGTAGATACTAACCATCTAGCTCCATGAGACCCTATTATCTAGCATATCTCCCTTAAATATCCTAGTCGCATGTCAATAGTGCATGTTTGGTGATCTTCACCCCCTGCCACACACCCTCGTGGTGGCTCGCAGGGTATCACGTAGATGTAATGTCCACGCTTCACATCCATACATGAAAACGCTCCATGAATAACACTTAGCTAGTCTTTTTCTCAGCTCCAGATCCAGGCTTTTATTACATAGCAAGTTTTTCTTCTGACTGAGGGCCTCTTTTGCCATTGCTATCCTTGCTTTTATTTCTGCAATACTTCTCCAGTCGACTGTCACCATCGTTCCTAAGTATCGGTAGCTTTTCACTTTTCCTATTACACCTTCATTTATTTTCACACTCGTATAATTTTCACAGTTTACTGGCATATTAATACTACAAACTATAATTGTATTAAAAGAGACCAAATCATTCTGGAAGCTAAATCATGCCGAAAATGTCATGCGGGGAGGTGTTAATGCATCAACCCGTGCCTAACACCTTACTGTTGGCCTGTACGGTATTTTGTAGATGTATATTAATAATGAAGGCAGGCTATTACACACAGGTACGAAGTATACACTACCTATTGGGGGTCACTGTTTAATAGAACTGATCTATCGCAAATATTATTGACCCTTATTGTTTGTGGAAAAATGAACCTCTAAATCTATCGGTTTTGCAGTCCATTTCCTTAATTTTATGCCTGTGATCGTTTCCACGATATTAGTTTGGCTGAAGCAAAATATGTTGAACGTCCGGAAAAAAATACTGTGCATCATACTTGCGTAAAATAGTTAACCTTTATTTTTCTTTTGATCAGTGAGCGGCTCCCACCGTAATTACTTAAACCATTCGGAAACACTGCTTAGTTTATCGTTTCAAATTTTGACAAATATTTCTGCTTATATAATTACACACCTATCAAGCCGTTCCATTTTAGTGTAGACTCAGTCAAAAGAACGCAATTATTTGTGTTGGGCGTAGGAAACAGGTTATGTTTCTTTGATTTCCCCCAGATCCCTAAAAAATAATATTTTTATTGACTGTTGGCCACGGCTGGGGGGCAAGAGGAGTCCATCGCTGTGAAAGAAGTGGTGCAAATATTAGGGATGATGTCAATGCAGAACCAATCAGCACGTTCGTTTTACTAACTCTTTCGCAAAGTAATTAATGGCTCTGCTGTCGCTGGCATAGCATTGTGTCTGACTGTATAGAAGTGTGCAATTAAGCACTTAACGTTCATTTAACTATTAAATCATTATATCTGCCAAAATATGCCTATCTATTCCCTTTATTTTTACAAAAAGTCACTGTTCACAACGTCATTGGTTCATTATTTTTATTAAATGCATAAAATATATCAATATGTTTTAAATCCAAAGGCAATGACATTTTTCAAATTAGACGTGCATGTTTAGGATTTTTGAAGTATATTTTTAAGTTATGTATCATGATCCCATAATCTCCAGTCCAACTAGTTTTGACATTATGAGAATCTTTATTCTTAAATATTCATACACGGCTTTGTCTTACCTATAATACATAGTAAATAATAAAATGAATTGAAACATACTAATATATTTGATTCTTAAATCACCATTCATGCTGTCCACTAATAGATAAACCCTATTGCCCGTATCTGGATCTTGAAGGGAAGAGGTGGGAAGTGAAAGATTAGAAAAGGCGATTTTATGTAATAATATGGGACTCAGTTTGCATTTCTGCATCTCAAAGAGATGTTGTTTCCGCCGTTGAATAATTACGAAAACCGGCTGACATCAACCCGATGTCTAAAATAAAAGATATTATACTTTCTTTGGCAAAGAAGTGGAATGTATTCATTTAATATTTCCTTTTAACAACTTATTTGCAGTAACCAACATTAGTTTCATTGTTGCTATGGTGGTATGAAGTCTTAAACCTAAAAGTCGTAAACCTAGCGTAAACCGATGTAAGTGCGGATGGGGCTAACTGACCGTGCCTCACTCAACGGGCGAGCCTCCCGACCCCCGACACTAGAGGTGGGAATTTCGGTTCATTTTGTGGATTCGGTTCATGGGATTTGATTCGTGGCAATGATTCGGTTCTTTAAATCGTTCATAATGAACCGAATGAACCAAATCCACGAGTGAATCTCGAATCCATTTGAATCTCGAATCCATGTGAATCTCGAATCCATGTGAATCTTGAATCCATGTGAATCTCGAATCCATGTGAATCTCGAATCCATGTGAATCTCGAATCCATGTGAATCTCGAATCCATGTGAATCTCGAATCCATGTGAATCTTGAATCCATGTGAATCTGTCGACTTACTGCATTTCAAATATTAGTGTGCGAAATAATAAACAAAAAAGTAAAGTGTGATGCTCCAATTCGGAAACACAAGACCTTTGACAAGGTGTTTCAAGGGTATTTAAAGAAGAAAGAAAGATATTTATTGTTCTAGGACTCTTGTCCTCTAAGAACAAATACAATTTACTTATACAAATTCTTAGAGTAGATTTAAACATGGAATTAATTAAATATAAAATCATGAAATCAACTCAACTTACTCATTGTGAGCGATAAACTAACAGGAAAATATAACAAAAGAGTTCCATTTTACAAAGAAATCATATCATCACTACACTACTACAACAACAACAACATTATACAAAGAAAAGCATATGATACACAACGTTCCAGTGACAAATCACAGAACCAACGAGGTAGAAGTTTTAGGAATAGCAATAAGTACCATGATGAAAAGAACAAACAACCAAAGAAATATAAGAGATACACATTTTTCTTCAATTAACCAATAAGTTATTATGGGGCAGTAAGTAATATGCTATAGACTTTTGCCTTGAACGATTTCAAAAACCGAATATTTTTAACATCATCTGGTAGATTATTCCAGAGATTGGATGCTACAACCTGGAATGACTTCTAGAAAGAAGTTGTGCGATGAGCGGGATAGTAGATTAAGTTAGCATCTGATATTGTAGTCATAATAGTATTTTTAGGCTTAGTTGTAAAAAGATTATGTAAATATTCTGGATTTTTATAAAGAAATAATACGTAAAGGAACGTTAGACATTGTCACTCCTAGATTTTTTATTGTGCTTGAAAAAGGAACATTAAAATTTCCCAGTTTAATGTTATTTTCAGGGTTCTTATTGAACGATTTGGATTTGGCGGATTCGGAAAATTGCTAGCAGAATCTTCTACACAAATTGTTCATATTGAACGATTTGTGTGGGAATCCAAATCGTTTAATATGAACGATTTGGATTCGGTGGATTTGAATCTTCCACACAAATCGTTCATGTTGAACGATTTGGATTCGGTAGATTTGAATCTTCCATCAAATCATTCATTTTGAACGATTCGAGTGGAAAACGTAGATTCAATTCATTCGGTTCATGCCATTGAATCGTTCATTTTGAACGATTCATTCATGAACGACACAGCTCTACCCGACACTACTCCTCCCTACCTGGCTCTGTTCCTTTCCCTGCACGTTCCTTGTCGCCAGGCCTTATTCACCTGGGAGAAGGTTGCTTTCCCTCTTTGGCCAATAGATGGCAGGACTGAAGTGTTGGTATTTTGCGTTAGTTCTTTTATTTTTACAAGTCTAAGCCTGAATGAAGTTGCATTTTAAGCCATCCATAAGGTACTCCAGATCGCGCTCCATACATTTCTCAGTAAAACGATACTTTTATTTGAGTTGTTGAGTTTTAATAGCCGGTTCAAATTAGGTCTCACATCACTCTTTTATGAGGTTTAGATAGGCCTGATTTAAGTTTCAAGGTATCGGTGACAGAACTCTCTTCAGTAAGAAAAAATCTTTCGCCTTTTACTAAAGATTTCCGTGGCGGGAGTTCATTTGTCTATTTAGACAATTTTTGACTGTGCCTAATCATATTGGTTAGGCCAAATATAAGGTTCCACATACGTTCATTGATATCCCTTACTGGGTAATATCAATGACATCAAATGTGGGTGTTGGTCGATTAAGTCGCGATTTCAAGTGTAACAGACAATCGTATTCGTGTGAAGAGCGTTATTATTCCTGGTTATAATGCATTCTTGCGGTACATCCCCATGTACCTCTATGTTTGGTCAGCAATGATGGCGTATTTTCTTTCCCTCGGGAGCAGTTAGTAATCCTATTCTTTTCTAGATGTTGAAGAGGCCTTCGAGTTACGCTGTCATTAAAAGTTATATCGGGTGTTCCCCAGGGAAGCGTGATAGGTCCAATTTTATTTCTTCTATACGTAAATGACTTGAATACAGAAGTAAAAAATAGCAAGCTCCGTCTTTTTTTCCATTGATGCAGTAGTATATAAGGAAATTAGAAATGAAGAGGACATCCAGTCTTTAGAGAAGGATTTAGATGCGATTGATGATTGGTGTGATAGTTGGCAGCTAATATTAAATGTGAAGAAATGCTTGATAATGAACTTTTGGAAAAAGAATGGGTTTTCCCGGAATAATTATTGCATCAAAGAAAATATCTAACGTAGAATCTATTAAATACTTAGTCGTCTGAAGACATGTCATGGGGGAAACACATCAGGGAAATTACTGGTGTCGCAAACCGTAGATTAGGATTCGTAAAAAGGGTTCTAGGCAAATGCGATGAGAGAGTACGAGAAAGAAGCTATTTTACACTTGTCAAATCTCGTTTAGAATATGCCGCTAGTATATGGGATCCGTACGAGGAAGGTTTGATAAAAGAATTAGAGCGTTGTGGTGGCTTGCAGGGTAATAACTTATTGCTTATTACTTATAAGTATATAGCTCACCGCCATCGCTCATTTCGAGCGAATTAGGCGAAGATAGTGGACCACTTTCAAGGTCCATCGTGATTTTCATTGAATAATGAGATGGATAAAAATTTGCTTGTATTCGATCGTAAAGAGAACTGATGATTGAATCAAACGGCATGATTGGGTGGCTTATATCCTGGAAGCAAACCCGAAAAACGTGCACCAAAATAAAACGGATTGCTAGTAAACTTTGGACTTGGCCAGGTAAACACTTTTATTTGTGGAGGAGAGTTTTGAAACACTAACGGTGTTTGGGGACGGAAATCGTGTCGCAATATTTTTTTGCCAAAACCTCCGGCTTGCATTCGGGGTCGAGGCCACACCGATTTCAGCCTTGTTGGAAATTGGGAGAGCTCTCTACGCGCTTTCCAAATCGTGGAGCCATGGCCAGATTCTTTCTGAATGTTGACATGAGGTTCTAGTTCTACTCAGTATTCACCGTGCCACCATAAGGGTGTATGGTGGGGGGTTATTTTTCACTAAACATATACTAAGAGACTATGATATTTTTAGAATTTCTTTTAGAGGTCCACATTGTTGAGAACAGACACCATAATGGATGCCAATTAGATTTTGAAGTAAGTTAGTCGACAGGTAGTGTAACTTATTGTTTGCGTTGCACTATAATGCTTATTTATTAATCTGGAGCGCAGTACATAATTACCTTTCGCATAATTACTGAATGACTCTTGCACCGTGTTTATGTAGTTGCAATCTACCATAATACAAATAGTTACATCTACGTCTTACCCTGCAAGCCACCCAAAGGGTGTGTGGTAGGGGGTGCTTCCACAGCAGGCTTGCATGAATGATACGGTAGAACGTGGGCAGCGATTGTTCCGGGTTTCCATCCGCGTGTATCCATTATTTCGGACAATATTTCGCCAACGTTCCAGTTGGCTTCCTCAGGTCCACTGAAGTGACGATGCAGTCAAGTCAAGTCAAGTCAAAGATGTTTATTGCTATTGCATAAAATGGTATATACATACATTCATTAATAATAATATTCAATACATTAATATATACATTACAATAGCCCCCGCTATAGGAAATAATTCCTCTTCAGGGTTAGTCATATGAACTTTATACATTTTAACAACTATGTGTAAGCATGTAGCAGATTCGTTAGGGTGTTTTTAGGTTGTAGTCAGCAGGAACTCTTTTCTTCCGGGATGGCTTAATGGCCTGGCATTTGCCCGAGGCGTGAGGGAAACCGGCAAAACCTCACGCAGACCGCCGTGTAATATTGATGTGTTGTTTGCAGAAGACGGTGTTGCAGGTGAGATTACTAAGTGGCATTCTGATGTGGTGTTGCGGCAGCGTCAGACCGTGTTGTGGACCCGGTATGTAATTCCTTCATCGTAGTGTTGACTGTCGGTTCTGTTGTCTGGTTCCGGATGCGATGTCTGCGTTGTTCTGTGGAGAGATCCAGGATTAGTAATTATATTTACAAGTTACATATATTTACAGATTTTCCTAGGAGGATGCTAAGGTTGTTATATTTACACGTCACATGTATTTACAAAGCCAATCAGAGATTATTGTTTTAGGTTCAAGTTTTAAACAGCATCTAACTTATCAATTGTATGCCCATTGTCCATAGAAAAGATTAAGTTATCAGTAATATAATTGGAATACATTTACAGTCGAAATTTTATGTCAGTAATTAAGTCAAGAATAATTGGCTGTAGTCATGAACGAAATTTATAGAGTTTTTAAACAATTATGAGTGAAAATAAGTATCAATCGGACTGGGCGAATTCAAAATTATGGAAGTGAATATTTATACAAGGGTATATTCAAGGTGCATATTTCAGCAGATAGCCTGAGAGGCATTTGTCATATTATAACGATATCTTAGCCTGTCGTTCAAGCCGTCGTTCTCTCCACGGCTGTGTACTGCGAGTTCCATGAGTACACCGCTTGGACGGAGTACCCAAGAACCTCGCGCGCCGCTGCGTCCAGGAACTGAGCCGCCGAAAGTCGCTCCGCCGGGTGGAGGTTGGCCAGCAGCAGGCTGAGCAGGCGGAGAAGGTCCTTTTTGGAAACCGTCTCCTCCGTGGCGTCAACCACCGCATCTGTGGGAAGAGAAGGTGGGCAGGGTGTTACCGGCATCGCCTTGCCCAGCACTGCCGGTTCCTTTGGGCGCTGAGGGCACCGAAAGTCACCGGAGTGATGCCCTCCGCCGCAGTTGGCACATTTGAGTGTCTCCGTTTTGCACTCTGTGGAACGGTGACTTGTCCCACATCGCGCGCAGCGAAGATCTCGCTTGCACTCGTGTGTCAGGTGGTCGAACCCCTGACACCTGCGGCATTGGGCTGGCTGGGCACGCGGTGGACGGGAGGGCTCCACGCGGTATCTCTTCCCGTAGGAAGTGACACCCTCGTGGAGTAGCCGGTGCATGGTGTCCCGGTCCTTGGAAATGACCCTCATCAGGGTCGTGGGCTGTCCGGTCCTCCGCGCCTTGATTCGGTACACCTTCAGCCTAGAGGTGTCGTAGCCGCCGAATCCAAGGCCCTCCTGGATGTCCTCTTCCGTAGTCGTAGTGTCCACTCCCCGGATCACCACTGAAAATGAGAAAGAAAAAGCATTAGTTGTCGTTTGGGCGAGAGGCTTGCGAACGGAGACGCAGCACTTCTCGCCCAAACGGTGATCTAACTTCTCCTTCTCCTTCCCCTCCAGAAGGTGCTTAAACATCGCAGGTATGCGAAGTCTTGCACTTCTCTCCTTCGTGAAAACGGAGACCTCAGCGCAACGGAGGGAGGGTAAGGCACAGACGAGGTGGGAGTGGAAGGATTTCTGGGTAATGCCTTTTGGCAGGGAAGTAATGAACACCGGAGTGTCATTACGGAGGGAGCGGTAATCGGTGATGCGCGCTGAGGTGGAGGGGTTGGAAGGCGGGGGGGTAAGAGCTGAAGGCTGGGAGGGTTTGGCTACATGGGTGGGAGGGGGAGGTTTGGGGGATGGAGTGGACCCCGAGGGTTTCCTTGTTGATTCGGGAATCGCTGGCAGAGTCCCGGTCACGATGGCCTTCTTCTTCCTGCCGGCCACCATCCAACTGACACCTGCGTTGTCATCCGGAGATTGACTCCGCAGGCGCCGCTGGTTGCCGGACATCTTCTCGAGAGAAAAGAGAAAGTCTCGTTAAGACTTCTTGTTCTCTCTTTATTTCTCTCGTCCTCTCGTTCGTCTTCTTCTTCCTGTTCGTCCAGTTCGTCCCTAGTCCCTCGTTCGTTCGTTCGTTCTCTAGTCTGACGATGCAGGAATTGGTCCTCTTAATATACACGTAGTTTGGCGCCAAATTTGTGGAGGTGTGCTCTCATTGGTTGGACTCTCTGAAGACCCGTTTCCACGCGCTGGCGAGGGTGTAGCCGTCTTCGCGGTTGAAATTCGCAGGTGTTTTTGCGATTTCAATTGCTTCCCTGATGACTCTTGGGTAATAGCGGCCTTCTTTATTCAATAATGAGGCGTTGTCAAAGTCAATGCTGTGGGTCGGTCCACTCCATTGATGTTCAGCCACCGCTGACTGGCTGAATTGCCTGTTTTTTGCGGCCCTTCGGTGTTCTTGCACTCGGCATTTCAGAGCTCTTGAAGTCTGGCCGATGTAGGAATTGCCGCAACTACATTTTATTTGGTATACTCCTCCATAGATGTCTTTAGGGTGGTGGTCTTTCGAGTTGACGAGGATACTCGCCATCTTGGTAACGCATTTAAATCTGGTCATGACGTTGTGTTTCTGGAGGGCTCTTGCGATTCTTTCCGTGGTCCCGGCGACGTAAGGTAAGATGGCGTGTGCCCTCGCCTTTTCTGTAGTACGGCTCTCTTCATAGGCCCTCTTTGGGGCCATCAGTTGCTGCTTCCGTTCCATCTTGCGGATTATCTTCAGGATGTTTTCTCGCCGGAAGCCGTTCATCTGGAAAGTTTCCATTAGATGTCGTTTCTCTTTTGCGATGGAAGCAGCGTCTGAGAGCGAGCATGCTCGGTGGAATAAAGTTTTAATTACTCCGGCTTTCTGTTGAGGGTGGTGATGGGAGTTCGCATGGAGGTATCGGTCCGTGTGGGTCTTTTTCCGAAAAACGGAGTGTCCTAAAGACCCATTTTTTCTTTTCTCGACGAGGACGTCTAAAAAAGGCAGGCAGTTGTCCGTTTCCGTCTCCATGGTGAATGTGATGGCTGCATTTTGTGCGTTCAGGTGGTGCAAGAACTTCTCGAGTTCATCCGTTCCATGTGGCCATACCACAAATGTGTCGTCCACATACCTCACAAAGAGTTTTGGCTTTTTGTGGAAGGACTGCAAGGCTTTCCGTTCAAAATCTTCCATGAAAAGATTGGCGACCACCGGTGAGAGAGGGGATCCCATTGCAGCTCCATTTGTTTGTTTGTAGAATTTACCGTTCCACGTGAAGTAGGCGTTTCTGAGGCAAAATTCCACCATCCTTGGAATGTCTCCCGGGAGGCCGTCACTTGTGAAAGTCTTGATTATTTCTACTGCTTCACCAATAGGGATATTAGTGAAGAGAGAAACTACGTCGAAGCTCACTAAAATATCGTCCTTGCTGATTTCGGTCTTTTTTAAAATCTCAATGAAGTGAGCGGAGTTTTTCACATGCGTCGGCGTCTGACCGGAGAACGGTAGGAGTTGCTGGGCCAAATATTTGGCGAGTTTATGCGTTGGAGAGTCTATGGCACTCACTATGGGTCGTAGAGGGACCCCTTGTTTATGGATCTTGGGTAGGCCGTATAATCTAGGTGGTTTGGGAGCCGACTCGATGATCCATTTCCTTTCTTCTGGAGGGATCGAAGACTGGTTGATGATATGTTTTATTCCCTTCTGAATCCTTGAGGTGGGATCCGATTTTTCCTCGGAGTAGGTGTTCTCGTTCAGGAGACTGTTGATTTTACTGAAGTAGTCTTCCTTCTTCATCACCACAGTTGCGTTCCCTTTATCCGCCGACGTGATTATAATGCCATCATCCGTCCGGAGTTCCCTCAAAGCTTTTTTCTCCTCTCGGGTGACGTTGGTTTTGGGAGTTTTGGAATGGAGCAGTATACGGCTCACTTCATCACGTAGTTCATCGGCCTCTTCCTTAGGTAGTTTCCGGACGGCGTATTCCACTTCTGTCACTAGTTCTTCCTTAGGTAAGCGGGCAGGAGCAACGGCGAAGTTGAGTCCCTTGGAAAGTACACTGACAGCTGCCTCACTTAGGCGAACGTCAGTCAGGTTAACTACCGTACGGCCCTTATCAGGGCCATGGTTTTCTAGCTCCGGGTGGCTCCAACTGGAACGTTGGCGAAATATTGTCCGAAATAATGGATACACGCGGATGGAAACCCGGAACAATCGCTGCCCACAGTCAGAATCTCCGCGGAAGCCTACTGGGAAACTTCAGAAATTTCTACGGGGAAGAAATTTCCAGGAACAGCAGAAGGTTCGAGAAACTTCGCAAGAGGAAGGAGAAGCTCCTATCTTCTTTGGCATTTCTCGAGCGATGCAGAGACTCCAACACCATCCCTGCCTTTGTCGAGGTCAAACATCATATCCAGTCGAAGAAAGCTCAAAGGATTCTCCGAAGAGCCAGCACAGCCCTGCTACGGGAAAGAGTGCAACACACGAGATGGGACATCCAAAAATGCACGGAGGAGCTGTATGATGTGCACTTAGCCCTTAGTGCATCCCTGAACATTACGGATTGGGATACGTTAGACAGAATTACGTGGAATTCTGCTACCACAGCCTTCATCTCAACGAAAGAGAAGCAGGTGAAAAAGTTCGACCGCCTTCATAGCCGTCAACACCCGGAGCTAGAAAACCATGGCCCTGATAAGGGCCGTACGGTAGTTAACCTGACTGACGTTCGCCTAAGTGAGGCAGCTGTCAGTGTACTTTCCAAGGGACTCAACTTCGCCGTTGCTCCTGCCCGCTTACCTAAGGAAGAACTAGTGACAGAAGTGGAATACGCCGTCCGGAAACTACCTAAGGAAGAGGCCGATGAACTACGTGATGAAGTGAGCCGTATACTGCTCCATTCCAAAACTCCCAAAACCAACGTCACCCGAGAGGAGAAAAAAGCTTTGAGGGAACTCCGGACGGATGATGGCATTATAATCACGTCGGCGGATAAAGGGAACGCAACTGTGGTGATGAAGAAGGAAGACTACTTCAGTAAAATCAACAGTCTCCTGAACGAGAACACCTACTCCGAGGAAAAATCGGATCCCACCTCAAGGATTCAGAAGGGAATAAAACATATCATCAACCAGTCTTCGATCCCTCCAGAAGAAAGGAAATGGATCATCGAGTCGGCTCCCAAACCACCTAGATTATACGGCCTACCCAAGATCCATAAACAAGGGGTCCCTCTACGACCCATAGTGAGTGCCATAGACTCTCCAACGCATAAACTCGCCAAATATTTGGCCCAGCAACTCCTACCGTTCTCCGGTCAGACGCCGACGCATGTGAAAAACTCCGCTCACTTCATTGAGATTTTAAAAAAGACCGAAATCAGCAAGGACGATATTTTAGTGAGCTTCGACGTAGTTTCTCTCTTCACTAATATCCCTATTGGTGAAGCAGTAGAAATAATCAAGACTTTCACAAGTGACGGCCTCCCGGGAGACATTCCAAGGATGGTGGAATTTTGCCTCAGAAACGCCTACTTCACGTGGAACGGTAAATTCTACAAACAAACAAATGGAGCTGCAATGGGATCCCCTCTCTCACCGGTGGTCGCCAATCTTTTCATGGAAGATTTTGAACGGAAAGCCTTGCAGTCCTTCCACAAAAAGCCAAAACTCTTTGTGAGGTATGTGGACGACACATTTGTGGTATGGCCACATGGAACGGATGAACTCGAGAAGTTCTTGCACCACCTGAACGCACAAAATGCAGCCATCACATTCACCATGGAGACGGAAACGGACAACTGCCTGCCTTTTTTAGACGTCCTCGTCGAGAAAAGAAAAAATGGGTCTTTAGGACACTCCGTTTTTCGGAAAAAGACCCACACGGACCGATACCTCCATGCGAACTCCCATCACCACCCTCAACAGAAAGCCGGAGTAATTAAAACTTTATTCCACCGAGCATGCTCGCTCTCAGACGCTGCTTCCATCGCAAAAGAGAAACGACATCTAATGGAAACTTTCCAGATGAACGGCTTCCGGCGAGAAAACATCCTGAAGATAATCCGCAAGATGGAACGGAAGCAGCAACTGATGGCCCCAAAGAGGGCCTATGAAGAGAGCCGTACTACAGAAAAGGCGAGGGCACACGCCATCTTACCTTACGTCGCCGGGACCACGGAAAGAATCGCAAGAGCCCTCCAGAAACACAACGTCATGACCAGATTTAAATGCGTTACCAAGATGGCGAGTATCCTCGTCAACTCGAAAGACCACCACCCTAAAGACATCTATGGAGGAGTATACCAAATAAAATGTAGTTGCGGCAATTCCTACATCGGCCAGACTTCAAGAGCTCTGAAATGCCGAGTGCAAGAACACCGAAGGGCCGCAAAAAACAGGCAATTCAGCCAGTCAGCGGTGGCTGAACATCAATGGAGTGGACCGACCCACAGCATTGACTTTGACAACGCCTCATTATTGAATAAAGAAGGCCGCTATTACCCAAGAGTCATCAGGGAAGCAATTGAAATCGCAAAAACACCTGCGAATTTCAACCGCGAAGACGGCTACACCCTCGCCAGCGCGTGGAAACGGGTCTTCAGAGAGTCCAACCAATGAGAGCACACCTCCACAAATTTGGCGCCAAACTACGTGTATATTAAGAGGACCAATTCCTGCATCGTCACTTCAGTGGACCTGAGGAAGCCAACTGGAACGTTGGCGAAATATTGTCCGAAATAATGGATACACGCGGATGGAAACCCGGAACAATCGCTGCCCACAGTCAGAATCTCCGCGGAAGCCTACTGGGATACGGTAGAACACCGAAACTACATTGAAACCAGCATACCACACATGCAACGCTCCAATTAACAATCTACTAACCAACAAACATTCTATCGTCAATCGTTCCAACGTGCAAGGGGTACAAGGACTACTACTACATATTCAAAATATCATGCAAAAATAAGAGGAGTTACTGTAGCTTTGTGGCATAAGAATAGTTTATTGTATGTTAATGGAAGTTACTCGTAATTATAATGTCTGTTGGTGATAACATACCTCCTGACACACACTCTTGAGTTGTCTGGCTGGATATTACACAAATTTCGATGTAACAAACTTGGTTTCCGCAGAATTTGGTTTAACCGGCACGAATCGCGTTTTGACAGCCTATGCTGCCGTGTGACGTGCTTATAAAATATATCTACATCTACTTATTATCCTGCAAGCCACCTGTAAGGTGTTTGGCTGGGGGTGATTTATCATCATCATGCATTTTTTTCGTGTAAACTTTAAAGCTTATTCTGTCAATATGGAAATTCATCATTCCCAACTAGTCAGGCCTAATTCCATCTATGTTATTTTTTTCTGGTGTCTGTGTTTAAACTGATACTATCCTTGTATCTGGTCTTAGTTTATGCTCACTTTTGTGGATTGAAGTCATACTATCGAAATAAATTACGATTGCGAGACGTGCTGCGAAGGCATCTGCATTATTTTCTGCCATCCAACTCAAAGGTTTTCTCTTGACTTTAAAAAGGCATTAAGAAAGTGTCCCATTGAAAGTTGCTAATGAAATTCAGAGCTTACGGGATAGACAACAAAATCATTTCATGGATTAGATAGTTCTTCATAAATCACGTACAAAAGGTTGTTTTGCACGGCGATATCTGTAATGAAATTAGAGAAATAGAGAGAAATTACAGCGGGAGTCACACATGGGAGCGTCATAGGCTTACTTCTTTTCCTATTACATATATACATCTATTTTATACCGTGCAAGCCACCCAAAGGGTGTGTGGCAGGGGGTGCTTCCACACCAGGCATGCATGAATGATACGGTAGAACACCCGAAATTACATTGAAACCCGCGTACCACACATGCAAAGCGCCAATTAAAAACCTAATAACCAAGAAACATTCTATCGTCAATCGTTCCAACATGCAAGGGATACAAAGACTACTACTACATATGCAAAATATCATGCATAAATAAGAACATCAATATTTACATCATGCATTAATAAGAATGTAGAGAATATAAAGAGAAAGATTTACTGTCTGCCTATTGTTACAATTCGAACTATTCATGACGACGATCACAGCTGTTATGGTCCCGAATGCTGCGCGGAAAAAATGACATTTTATACCTATCGGTTCTACAATCTAGCTCTCTAATTTTATTGGCGCGATCAAATCTGCCGTAGTACGAGGGGGTTAATAGTATGTTTTTTACGTCGTCAGAGAATTGATTTTCCTGAAATTTAGTTAGGAGGTTAAGCCTATAATTTAATCTACACGTTCTTTCACTTTCTCATCACATTTTCCGAGTACTCTCTTGATAAAGCCTAGCTTCCTGTATGCTTGACCGCATATTTCCCGAATATGTTTTCCCCAAGATATGTCGTGAGTAATTGTGACCCCTGGCGGTGTAGTGGCGAACAGTAAGCTTCGATTATTTGCCTACGATGCAGTTATGTAGGTGGAAATCCGCAGCCATAATGATAAGCACGCGCAGACGAAAGATATCGAGGCTGTCGTAAAAATGACGATGCGATGACGATGAATGCGTGACAGCTAAAAATAATTTTGGAAAATGTTGTAGTCATGAAAATCTGGAAAAGCAACCACTTTTCTCATCACTACTGTTTTTTACAGCCTTGTCAATTAGAGACGGGAAACTGTTAAATACCTCGGAGTTAGGCTGACTAACGATCTCTCGTGGGGTGAACATATTCGGGAAATAACTGGCCAATCTACATCGACTTATTATTACCCTACAAGCCACCGTAAGGGTGTTTGGCAGGGGACGTATCTATCGTAGTCTGATCTGGTATCAGCCTCTCAGTATCGTAATCCAATCGTAGATCGGGATTCGTCAAAAGAGATATAGGCAAATGCGACGGTAAAATTATGTCAAATAGCTCTACTTTTCCCATGTTAGACCCCATTGGGTCTTCACGAAAGTTGGAAATTTTGAATCGCTTTCGCATATCACGAAAAGACTTAATTTGAGTTTTAAACTGCGGTCTGATTATGACTATCATACCCAATATATTAGTCGTTAAAGGCTAGTGACAAATAAAAGTGCGGTCACGAATACATATGCGAGGGATCCAGTCTGTTTTCCTTCGCGGTGCCTCGCATTCCACTCTCTAAGCACGAGGCGAGTGAGAAGCCTCTGGCATTGTCCGAGTCCCAACAGCGGTTTCTTTCCCTTTTCTGACCCTACTATTTGAACGCAACAGTGTGTGGGACCTGATGCTCGCGGCCCTAAGAGGAGAAACTGACCCCCAGAACTATCCTTCGTTATTGTTTTGGTCGGGAGACGGGACAACGCCGCCGCGTCCCTCGCACACGCCGAGGAAAAACGGCGAAAGCAAGCGATTTTGCAGTTCACGCTATCGCAGCGTTTCTTTTTTTATTCCCCTTTCATCATTCTCGCTGCACTTGAATGCAAATGGCGCGTTTTCCTCGCTCAACACGTGTAATTGCTCGCAGTAAGTATTCCAAAATGAGTTAGAGGCTTGGATGTAGTGGTGCGTCCTGAGGGCTGAGGAACGGTTTCTGTGTTTTTTGCTGTAGCACTTGTCTACGCTTCAATCAAGCTACGTTTTATAGCTTAATATCTCCCCTGAGAAACTTTTAAACCCGAAGTATTATTTTATCTCCTTTAAAACTTGCGTTATCAGTTACATTCTATTTAAAATGACTGTTAGCAGTTGGGAATGTCTCCACGACGATGAGTGTAAATGTTCTTTTTCACGGCACGAATTTCGAATTCAATTTACAAAGCAAAAAGGCACGATTAATGCTTGCAAAGAGGACAAAAAGCCGTTTTGTCTTCTACATCTACATATGCTCCCTCGTACTACGGCATATTAGATCGCGCCAATAAAATTAGAGAGAAAGATTGTAGAACCGATAGATATAAAAATGTCATTTTTTCCGCGTCTCATTCCGAACCATAACAGCTATGATCGTCGTCATGAATAGTGAAAATAGTGGCATTAGCTAGTCTGTAGATCTTTGTCTTTATATTTTATACGTTCTTATTTATGCATGATGTAAATATTGATATTCTTATTTATGCATGATATTTTGAATCTGTAGTAGTAGTCCTTGTACCCCTTGCATGTTGGAACGATTGACAATAGAATGTTTCTTGGTTGGTAGATTTTAGTGGGCGCCCCCACGACAAGTCCTGGGTAAGGGTCACTCCTATGTACTTTACTGACTCTACATGTATTACTTCGGCTTGATTAATTATATACCTCTCGTTGGTTAAGCTACTCTTCCTCCAAAAATTCATAACAACGCACTTATTTAAATTTTATTCTAATTGCCAGTGTCGCACCATCCGCTTATAGCCTCTAGATCTTTCTTCAGCGCAATTCTATCAGACTCTGTGTAAATATCCCTATACAATACTGCGTCGTCCACAAAAAGACGAATTTTATTGGTAACGACGGTAAATATATAGTTATGCTATAAATGCTACACCATATTGGAGACCATACATAAAGGAGGATCCAGATGGATTTGACACACCCTGAGACAATGGGTTTGTGAGGAACATAACTGAAGGTAAAATAGGGGGAAAAGTCCCCAAGGGAAGACCCAGAAATAATTTAATGGACCAAATAAAAAGAAAAGTACTTATGATGAGATAAATTTTAAGCTATCCGGGACTAGCCACGGAGTTTCACTTTTACGGAGTCAGCCGCAATGCACAAAGGCGGATGATTTTTTCTCTGTGGAAATTCGCACATTTATGATGAGATACCAGGGGGTAAGGGAACTAGCATTAGATAGGGAAGGGTGGAGGGCTGCAGTCAACCAATCTTAGAATTTAAAGACCAATGAGTAAATGCTGCAGAAACTATTTGCATTAATGTGTATTGCAACTAAGCAAACGAGACACAAGAGTCACGCGGGGGTCATGAGAAACGTGAAATTAGTACTACGTGGCAGATTGATAATAAAGTATTAGGGATCAAATCAACTAATCAGCTTCACACACCATCTATGGACTAACTTGCTTGTAAGTCTCATTGGTAGTCATAATGGTCTCTTGTCGATCGCGGAAAAACGACATATTAAACCTGTCCGTTCTGTAGTCTATTTCCCCTATTGTATTCTCATGATCTGATCCACCGAAATTATTCTACATCTACGAAATACCGTGTAAGCCACCTCTAGGTTGTATGGCACGGGGTGATTCCGCACCAGTCATGCAGCACTCATCCCGGTTCAAATGAGAACCGTGCACGTTCCCCCGAATGCCAGGCGCAGGTCAAAAGCAGTCAGGGGAACGTTACGCAGTCAGACCACAAACCACTAATTGTTGGAGTTCGTAAGATATTTATAACTTCTTGGGAAAATAAATTCGTGTTTAATTTATATAAAAGATTAGGTCTAATTTTGAATCGACAAACCGAAAGCGATTGCATCCTATTTGCTCCAAGAGGTCAGTAACGCTAACGAGACCATCATAACGGACTTGCACTCATCATGATGATCTTCTCTGTACGGGTTCTAACTCTGTTTTTAAGCCCACCTCATGGGGATCTCAAATACTGGCAGCGTATTCCTAGTGGGTTTTAACAAGGGAGAAATAGCTGATTTCTCTGATTTTATCAACGTGTCTTCCTACCCAATGATGTGGCTGAATTTTGGCACCGCTCTAAACATAAGAACTTGGCCGTTAATACGGCGTATTCTTCCGCTTTATTAATGTTAACAGCTTCCTCAGTAGGTCAAATTTCCAATGTTCCTAACTGATGGATGATAAAAGCAACTTGTCACAGAGTGTCATCATTAATAACATCGAACTGGAACGATTGTTGCGTACCTTCTGTGGAATTGACCCTACCCCCACACCCTGATGGTGGGTGACTTCCTTGGTGTTTTGTTGAAGTAAAAGCGTCAAATGCTAATCTCAGTAAATGCCCATTTCCTAATGATATCAGACCTCAACATTATGTAACGAAATGTGATATTTTTTTTCTCTCGTGAGCCCCACTTGGAGTACGCCGCTAGTATATGGGATCCTTACGAAGGGGGACTAGATTCAGAAGTAGATCGAATACAGGGGAAGGCAGCTAGATTTGCTAAAAAAAATTATGATAAACATAGTAGTGTTACTAAATTGTTGAAGGAATTAGGTTGGGAACTTCTATCCGATCGAAGGGAAAAAAATAGGTTAAATCATTTGCGAAAGTTTGATGTAGACCACTTTTTGCCGGACGTTCAACATATATTTTGCTAGAGCTAAACTATTACGGTAGGAACGATCACAGGTATAATATTTAGGAAATTGACTGCAGAACTGATAATTTCAAAATGTCATTTTTTCCACGCACATAAGGGACCATGATAGTTGCAATAGGTCAGTTCTAGGATACTGACTAGGTTATAAAGGTTTTTTCAGTAGTGCTAAATATCTTAACATGGTTTGTAGATGCTAACCTCGCATGCCATCTCCGGTATGATATACTCTTCCATGCTTAGTACCTTGTAGTGCTATTTACGTGCCGCATTAATAATACTAACCAGTAGTTGTATATTGAGTAGTGTGCTGCATGGTAGTATGTTCATCTACGTAACACTCTCGTGGTTTTTGGTCTGACAGCGTACCGTTGTCCTGACTTCTTTTGGCCTGCGCCTGGCATTCGGGGGAACGTGCGCGGTTCTGATTTGAACTGGGATGAGTGCTGCATGACTGGTGTGGAATCACCCCGTGCCACACACCTTACATCTACATCTATATCTACGAAATCCCCTGCGGGCCACCACGAGGGTGTGTGGCAGGGGGTGAAGATCACTAAACATGCACTATTGACATGCAAGTAGGATATTTAATGGAGACATGGTAGATAATAGTGGTGACTTGGCCTTAGTGGTGACTTGGCCTTAGTGGTGACTTGGCCTTAGTGGTGACTTGGACGGTATTTCATAGATGTAGATGTATGTTGGGCGGTAATTTTCGCCACGAGGGTACTTTCAATGCGCTTAATAAATGTGTTTTTTCCTCCAATATTACCCTGGGAAAACAGTAATGCTAATGAAAATGAAATCAAGAGGTTTCACCCATCCGTCTCGAAACTTTCGAAGAAATGCTCGAATTTTTGTTTTACCCTTGTGCGCAGAATTTGATAAGACCAACAGGAAGTTTTCCCCTGTTTCCCCACAAGTTAGAAATATTTTTTTTTGTTCCGTGGCTCCCCCCACCTTATTTGAGGATTTTCCCCCGTCGCCTTGCTCGAACTTCTGAAGTCTGGCAATAAAAAAGTTGTTCATGTGTTATGGTTGGAAGAAATCGAGGATTTTCCCGTGCTACCACTTCCTCGAGGGGCGTAGCACGTGTGGGGGAAAGATTCTTTCGGAATACACGCGCGGATATAACTGCTGCATCTAAACAAGAAATGCAGGAAAAGTATCTTGAGCGGCAAGTAGTGTCTGTTGTGCCACACATGCCGCTTTAAGGGTATATGGTGGGGGTGATTTTACCCTAGGCATGTACTAATCAACTAATACGGGGTGATTCCAAAAGATTTTACCTCTATTTCTCCCTTCGATTGGTTCCCACCATAATTCCCTCAATAATTTTGTAACACTATTATGTTTATCATAACAATTTTTAATAAATCTAGCTGCTCTCCGCTGTATTCGATCTAAATCTGAAACTAGTCCTACTTCGTAAGGGTCGCATATTCTAGCGGCGTACTTCAAGTGAGGTTTCACGAGAGAAAAATAACATCGCTCCTTTACCTTCTCGTCACACTTTCATAGTATTCTTTTAATAAATCCTAATTTACGATTTGCCCGTCCGCAATTTCACACATGAAAATGTACGCACGTACACGTACATGTAGATGAAAGATGTTTACTTTACCTTTCAATGCAACAAATGCAAATTAAGGTGAAATGTGATGGACTAGGGCCAAGAAAGCATTTCAAGAAGCCGATGCGTGCTTTAAAAACATTGCAAGCCCTAGTCTTCTAGTGAGTGGGGATCGTAGACCAGTAGCTGATGGGTAACTACGGTAGTTTACGTCACAATCCGTGTCGTGTCTCTCGAAACCCTCCACCCGGACACGCGTGCCCGCCCGCTCTATCTTTCGCTCTAATAGTCCATCCCTTTCACCCGACGACGTCCGTTTCGAATTGGCACGTTTCCCGGAATGGGTGCTGTGGAATTTCCACACAGCCGCCCGCGTGCCTCAGTATGGTTTTAGACCCTTATGTTCCGTGGGGCCCTTAGGCGACGACCCGGGCCCTTCTGGGTCCAGCCGTCCTTCAGGCTCCCGTGGGTTACCTTCTACACCTTTTTCTACCGCTTCAAAACTTGCGTATTGGATCGCGGAGGTTCCTTTTCAAACGGCACTTCCTCTTTCAAATGCACCCGTGGTGCAGGGATGGAAAGGGTCCCTTCTCATTGTAAACAAGGTTGCATTCGCTACCTGCTTCTTTTTTCCCTCTCTCTTTCGCATCCAGTTTCTGTGAGAGCGAAGGACTCGGGGAGTTTTGTTCCCTCAAGGAAGGGGAGCCTCACCAACACCAACGCCACTTCCCTTTCCCACCCCTGTTTTCATCACCCCTCGCCCCATTGCCATCTGCAGTTCTCAGGCTCTTTTTTTTGCCGTGAGAGAGTTTACGTTTGGTAAAAATGTTCCGCGGTGCATTCCGTGTTTTTCCTCTCCGCGATGGGATTTTTTTTCAACAGAGCACATCCGTGGTCTCGTACTTGTGATATTCTGTTTTAATTTTCATTCATTAACGTTTTGTAGTTGTGTTCCCTCGGCGAAGAAAGTTTTCAGTCGTGGCTGTCCATTTTTTTCAATGCTGTTCCCGGTCGTCAAAGCGGGGAGCTGTTGATGGTGGAGCTAGTTATTCTATATAAGGGGGCGGATTCTTTGCGTGTCATTTGAAATTTTAATGGCAGAAGCGTGGCTGGTATCTCCCGAATTATTCAAAGCAATATTAGTCCACGAGGAGGGTTCGGCGGCAACCCCATGCAGTTTTTTCGCTCAAGAGTCCATCGCAATGGAGAGTGAATTGTAAAAATTCAAGTGATTTCAATGGTTAACACTCGGTGTAAGTAAAATCAATGGTTGGCGAATTCACTTTGTGGAAATCAGTGTAGGGCTGTTTGCTCTATTCTTATAAGGAGGCTGATTTTGGATTATGTATATACATAATTAGGGAGGTATCACGATAATTTTTGTGATTTTTAAGTTTACGAAAACGCTGTTTTTAGATAACTACCTTCCACAGTTATACCTCCTGCAATTTTTTCAAGGCGTTCTTCTAGGAGCCTTTTTCAGGGTGCTCTTAATTAAATATGTTCCAGCAATCCCATTTTATGAGGAATGCCATACTGAAGACCACCAGCAAAACAGTGATGGTTATCGAAAAACTAGTTTCATAAAAATAAATAGGACCTTGAGACCACAACACTGTAGAAGTAATTGAATCAGTAAGCCTTCAATTACCGATACACTCTCTTAATAATAATTCGAATGATCGTGGAACTCCAATTGCCCACATGTATGAAACTTACTTATATACTTGTGAAAATATTTATTTACTTCAGTGAAATCGGGCACTCGGAAAGATGTTCAGGCGATAGCCATTGACTTGCTTTTTATGAAAATATTTTTTCAAGATAATTTAGATTAAGCGTTGCAGTTTAGAAGTTACGTTTCCCTTAAGAAAACTCCATGGCGTAATGAGTAAACGGAAAACTTTCACACCATTGGGGTACATATGTTATGAGCCTCAGTCGTGACTTGGAGAGTGCAGGGAATGTAGCGTTAGGTAGGTGCTTTCTTTCTCTTTGGCATCAATTCCATTTCATATTTTTCCCTGAAGGCCCTTGAGTTTTGTCACCACCGTGACTACGCTTATTACTATTGTTTGATTGCTAATGTTAAATGAATAGTTAGTTGATTGTACGCGTGTTTAAGTTCATATTTATTGGTCAGTTAAACGAATGTTTGGGCACAAATGGAGGATTTCCATATCTCACGATTTATCGCAATACTTTAATGGGCAAGAATCTGGTAACAGCATGAAATATACGAACGTAATATGTCCTTCGGAACTAAGCAAGTATATGTTATATTTTGTGTTTATTTGCTTAGCTTCTCCACTGTTTATGCCTATTTTCAAGTATATAGAAAAAATACTTATTTGATTCATGCTCCTTACATTTGCGTTTGTAATTTTGTTGCTTTTTTTAATCATTAAGCTTTCTTTTAAGAGAGTAATTGAGGCTGTTACTTTCCTACACTCAACGGGACTTTGTATTTAAAACTTAGTATGGAATACATTGAAGACGTAGTTTTTTCCTTGTGTTCACGGCCCACCTATAGCGTACCTTATGGAAATCTCGATCTGAATATTCAGGGCAGCATTTCCTTTTTAAGAAATAAAAAAACCTGAAATAAATTTCTCTTGTGGATGCACGAGTTAATGTTACGTAACATTAAACTCGCATCTTGCTCGAGGGCGCATGGAGTAATTTTCTTTCTGCAGTTCTAGTGACCTATATTCCAGGAGCGTGCGATGCGTGTTCGCAGCCTCTTTCGCCTAGTTTATGAGTATTAAGTGGTAGTTTAAACTTGAGAAAGTACAAGAAATTAAAGTGATACCAGCTCCACTTTTCTCGATCCAATAATGATTAGTGTTTTTTTCGTATCGTTTTGCATAGGTAATTGAAAACCAGCCAGAGTGTCACAACTTTGGCTCATTTTCTGAGGCCTTAGGGCCCCAGTAAAAGAATATTATTCGGCAAGATTTTTATTTCGTGTATTAATATTTGAAAATTTCATTTTGGGACAAAGATTAAAACATCCTAATGGGTCCTATTCAATTTCTGAATACCTTAGTCAAAATTATGTTCTAATACAACTAAGTTCCGTTCACAGATACAAGTTAGGTCAAATTCAAGGTAATTTTTCGTAGCCCATGATTTTCCATGGGTGAAAAAACTTTTTTCTTCTCCCAGGATTAATTTCCATTGTAGACCTGATTACTATACATATCACGCATACTGTACATATTACCGCGCTTATCATTCCGTGGGCTGTATTAAGAGTCTTATCACTAATGCCATTAAAGGTTACGTAGCATAAATGTATGTTCTAATACCCTTCTGAGCATTGGATTTTTATTCCAAATGTGCGAAAGGGGCTTTTAAGGCATGAAAGTTTGAGTGAGGCGATTGAATAATTGAATCCTCCAGTGACCACAATGAATATTTCACACTTTCAAGGAAAACCTGATATTATAATCACTTAAAATATTTTAAGTAAAATTTGCAATTTTAATCACAAATTGCCAAATACGCTGCGGTCTGTCAATCCTCTCTGGGCTCTCAACTTTCATTTTTGCTATTCATCTACATATACGAAATACCGTGCAAGCCACCACTAGGGTGTGTGGCACGGGGTGATTCTACACCAGGCATGCAGCACTCATCCCAGTTGTTAGTCAGTCCCAGCTATTATTGTGAGTTGTGTAATGGGGAAAATAGTGTATACAATCTCTGAGCTGTAGACCCTCTATTGTTTTCCGAGTTACTCAGGTCGGTGCATACGGAGAATCTACGCGTTTTCATTTCCAGGAGCGAACATGGCTTCCATTTATCTTCCTAAAAGGTCTTTTTATCTCGCGCGCTCCACTCCTTATACTAAATGAGTTTCTGAGAGTAACGATCCCGTCTGGGCACATGCAGTCCTTCCCTCTCGAAACAATGAAAATGAGCGAATTACAAGCGTTTGTGTCGCTCGCGGCGTTCATCCGAGCGGAGAGTGACCCGAGGTCCTTAATCCACTCGCGAATGTGACATCCCGGGCACCGTCGCGTCGCGCAATCTGGAGAGGGCGGGACGTTTCAGGTGAGCTCGAGTGCTGACCTCAAACACTCCCGTCTCCTTCCCACACTCGGGCTAACCCCCGTCCTGCCCCTTCGGGTCCACCGATCATGTACCTCTCCTTCTCCCACCTGCCCCAATCCCTCGCCCCGTCCCCGGTCTCCCCGGGCTGGAGCACACACGTCTCCGCTTTGACTCTCCCGCCGTCCTCTTGTGGGTACAACGTCTACGTGCGACCTCATGCGTCCCCACAGATCATTCAGAAGGGTGGATTTCGGCCACCCGCGTCGGTCATATCGAAAGCGCTTGGAAAGCATCGGGAATCAGAACTATAGAACGCATAGTGTTAATGGTTGAAGGCGTAACTTTGTGGAACATAGTCGCAGATATGACGGAAAAATATCTTGGTATATTCCACACTTCAAATGTCATTTCCGATGCAGGTTTCGACTGCACAGCAATCATTATCAAGGTAATCGTAATCAACCGTGATAATGATTGCTGTGCATTTGAAACCTTGGTCGGTAATAGTCGTTTGAAGTGTGGAATATACTAAGATATTTTTTCCACATGTCGATAAAACGCACTCTGGGATATCCTCTATACCAAAGAATACTAAGTATCGTGGGTTTTTATCTGTGTGGGTATTTTGTCGGTGATATTACTATCTTGTAGTTATACAAAGAGCGACAAAAATATCTGCAAAATAGTGAAGGTTAACTATTGTTAAAGATTATTATTATGTAATTATTGTACTCTAAAGTTTTTTATGCATAGTATTTTAAACTCGCAAGTGGTTGGTATATCTTAGCTAAGCATTAAATTTTTTATTTTTGTAAAGAGTTTTTAAGGTCATATTCATTTCTATGAGGTAAATGATTATATGGTCTAAAATGAATGATAATTGGCTTACGTAAAGATTTTCACGCTGACCTTTGGAGAATAAAGACAATCTATTGGCTTAGTCCATTCCTCAACCACAACAATCACAAATCAACGGTTTTGTAAAGCTTGCTACGAAAACACGAAGGCCTGAAGCCTGGCTGGAAAAGGGGAAGTTTGAGTTCTCATTTAAATATCTTCTCATTGGCTCAAGGCAATCTTGGCCATCTTTCTGAATTTAGTTTAGTTTTGAAAACGTTAAACCATTTTTCTGAAATATCGTGATGCATTAGATAGGTTTGCATTCTACATGACTTCCATCGCATTTTATTAGATTGATTTTGATAATTGTTATGGCTTGTTTTTACGGCGCAGAATTCGAAATTTTAACAAAAACGTATGTCACTTCGTGTTTTAATTCTGTATTTTTCCTTGATGTTTGATAGGAACCATTATAATAATATGAAAGGAATGTTTTCGCGTTAAGGCGTTATGGTAGTGACGCCGCAGGGGCCTGACGGTCGGCCAGGGGCCGGCCGACCGTCAGGCCCCTGCGGCAACGTCGTAGGAGGTGGAGGGTGTGAGGGCTTTCGTCTTACGCACACGGGACACTGTAATCTACTCCCTAGGTCACTCTAGTCGGACTTCTAGCGGGCCATTCGCGTATTACGTAAGATGTTTTCGGGGGAGGGGGGTAGGGTCATCTTTTTTCTCTTATGAAGAGAGGGGCACGGGGTCTGGAACCAATTTACGTAAGATTTTTGTCTGTCTTGAAACTTGTATTAGAATTGAGAAAAAAGGGCGAGTCAACGTTGCCGCAGAGGCAGCGGTGGCAGTACTGCAGGGAGAAACAAATTCGTGACGGCACGGTTCGCCTCCATAGTGTCCGAAAATAGTTAGCTTTTTAGCGAGTAAGGGTCCACCATTTTCATCTACATCTACATCTACGTAATACCCTGCGAGCCACCACGAGGGTGTGTGGCAGGGGGTGAAGATCACCAAACATGCACTATTGACATGCAACTAGGATATTTAAGTGAGACATGCTAGAAAATAGGGTCACATGGAGCTAGATGGTTAGTATCTACATAATAAGGAAGGGATTATTGGATGTTATCACATGCATCATTCACTACAGACTACTCTAACGATATTTCACCTACCTATCCCTTTGCTATTCTGCCTATTGTTCTCTCTTATGGTACGCGGGAAAAATGACATTTTAAGTCTATCGGTACGACAATCTATCTCTCTAATCTTGCTAATATGATCAAACCTAGCATAATACGCAGGGGTTCTCAATATATATCTAACGTCATCTGTGAACAAATCGGTTTCGAAATTACTTAAAAATGGTACGTTTAGGTACTCCAGAGAGAGTTTATTTAAATAATGAGGAATTTCGAATTCCTGGATCTCGTCAAAAAATAAACTTGTTAGTTGTTTCTACGTTTTCTGTACTATTTTTTAAAATAGATCATACTGTCATCGCAGTATTTTTTTCAGATTCCCAAAAAACCTTCCATTGTGAAAGAGTTTCATACGTACAGCGTGAAAAAATGAATCAAATTAAAAACTCTTGTAGATATATTACTGTAATTACTTAGAATTTCAGTCGTTTCAAGGTAAATTATTGTAATATTAATAATGCAATATTTAATTATTGCTTCCTACCCCCCCTAATTGAAATTAATGCATATAATTCGAATTAGGACTGCACTATGACAGTGAACTATTTCGCTTAAACTACCTTAAATAAAAATTGCTCCAACCACCTTGAGCCATTCACCGACCACCACCGATTCAGTCATTCCCATTTCTAGCACCTTTGAAGGCTCCCCTTCTCCCCATACGTTGCCGTCCACATTATACATTTTTTCCCGGTTTCCCTCGCCCTTTGGGTCCTCCAGGGCCCTCGTCCCTTTTAGTCCCGCGACCCCAATTCCCCCCTTCTGGAAGAAGGGGAGGCGAGCCAGAAAGTCCCTCCCCATTGTCCTCTCCACTCGGGTCCCGTTTGCCGTCTTCTTCCCTCTTTCTTCCTCTCGTTCTCCTCGGCTCTCCCAAGGTTTTCCGAGGGCAGAGCGGGCAAGGGTCCGAGGTTCCTCTCCCACTCCACCTCCCCTCCTCTCCCCTTCCCTCTCCTCCGTCGGCGGCTCGCACGCGAAAATAACCGGGCTTCGAAAAAAAAACCAGGGTGTTGCATTTTCAAACGAAACGTTTTGGCCCGAGCTAATGGGTGGGTTTGATGCTCGGTGGGGTGACTGCAACGATGCGGGGCGTCGGCACACCTGTCGCCACCCACCGCCTCTGCGGAAACGAGGACGATCGCCGGTAACTGCCTGCTGGCTGCCTCCTCTATTAGAGACGTGAAAAAAACGCGTTCAAAACAAATTTAAGTTTGCTTTTTTATACGCACGGTGTTTTAATTAGATAAAAACAATTAAAATACGCACACAACTCGTGTTAATGGCAATCAAGGACAGCTTCATGAGGTGGTTTTCGTTTTCGCGCGAAATTTAATTCATGCAGTCTGTGGAAGCGAGGAAACGAGGCTAACAGAAAGGCCTAGTGTTCGATCCCGCCTCGGGCAAGGATCCTGACTTTTTTGAAGTGCCTGAATCCACATCTACGCGACACCCGTACAGGCCTCCGTGAGTAAGTGAGGCTAAGTTTGTTATCACTCTGCGATTGAGGAGAAAATAGAAATTAATTAACCGAAAGAGTGAATGTGCGAACATATTTTAACTAAGTGTAGTTGTATTTCGCACCGTTTTTGTTGAAATAATCACTGTTGCATGGGACGGAGGAATCTTAGTATACACCTATCAGTTCGGAATTGCATCTCTTTGATTTTATATCATGTATCAGTTCCAAGAATGAAGTTTGGGACCTGATAATATCATCTGTGTCATGCTAAAAACTCGTTTTTTTTATTCATCGGTCGCGCAAGAAGTCGAGGTGTCAAAATGATGTTTTTTAAATAATGGCCTTAATTTTAAAAATCACCTAAAGCTAATGAAATGGTGATTACTAATCGGTCTGTGTAATTTAACGGAGTTTCAATAGTTTTGATCACCTCTGAATCTGAAATAGGTAGTGTGGAAATCTCTGTATATAAGCTACAAGCGGTTTTGTGCTCCAGATACCAATTTCGCGCAATGGAAACGGCTTTTATCCTGTAAAATTCCCTTGAGCTGGCTTCCAGAGCTCTATCTACATACATGACGTACAGTGCAGGCATCCACTAGTGTGTGTGGCAATGTGTGATTCCACACCAGGCATTTTTCACTCGCCCCAACCTGAATCAGAATCCCACACGTTCCCCTGGCCGTTAGGTACTGACCAAAAAACATAAATGGAAACATTGGACGGTCAGCCCAGAAACTGGACCAATGCTTCTTAGACGAACATGTTAACTCGTTAATTTAAAGCTACTAGTAAGTATTATTAATGTGATCAATAAATAGTACAGCAAGATACTAAATCATACCGGGCATTTCAAGCGGGGTTAGTTGTTAATAGTGCTGGTAAGTTATTGAGAACAAGTGTACCTAGTGATGGTAGGAGTTTCATGGAACTGATTTATCGCTACTATTATGGTCTCAAATTAATGTGGAACAAATTACATTTTATATCTACTGGTTCTGCAGTCTGTTTCCTTAATTTTATGCCTGTAATCGTCTCTACCATAATATTTAGGCTCTAGCAAAATACATTGAACGTCCGGCAAAAAATAATTCACATCAAATTTTCGTAAGAGATTTCATCTATATTTTCCCCTCGATCAATAGGTGTTCCCACCATAATTCCTTCAACAATTCAGTAACACTACGAAGTTTATCGCCACAAATTTTAAGAAATCTTGCCGCACTCAGCTGTCCTGCATCTACTCATTTTCTTACAATCCACTTGAAGGGTATGTGGCAATGGGAGAGTTATCACCTACATGCACTATAGTGTACCAGTAAATTTCACCTACATGCACTACACTACAGGTATACTACCAAGAATACTGGAACTTTTTGTATACCTGTATATTGCTTTACATGGTACTATGTAATTGAAATGTAGATGAAACGACTGTCTATTACAACGACTGACTTATCCAATTAAATTATTCTCAGCTTTTTTCCTAATTTTATTGGTTTCGGTCATAGATAGTTCATTCGGCGATTTCACTAAAGCAAGTTTTATAGCGTCGCTTTATCTCCGAATAGTGTTATTCCCTGAAGAGTTTTTTTGGAGAATAACAGTCTGGTGTTTCGTCAAATGTTAATTCTTAAGGTGTAGTTTAAAACCCCGTTGAAATCCTAACTTAGACCAGGACTACTTAATACCCCCTGAATTCTATGATTACTGCCTGCATCGTTTAATGGTAGTAGTCCGTCAAACTGATGATTAGGTCCTTTAAAGATTGGGTGCAATTGAAAAAAAATCATCTGTTGATTTTTTTAAATCTATTGATCAGTCATTTTTGATATATTGATCTGTCATGTAGAGCAACCTGGGTCAGCTTTCCAGTGTTGAATTTTTTTTTTATTATTCAACTCAGAGAATTGTTAGTTCGCAGAAAGTAGTTTGTGGAACGAGCTTCCGGTGAAATCATCTGAATTTAACGGCCGCCTTTTTTTCATATCAAGCCATCTAATCTAACGTTTCGAGCAAAATTAAAAGACTTAAAATTGTTTCCTTGTGTTCCTTTTTACTGGTTAACATTCCTTTTTTTGCTTTACCCCTATTATGATCATATTAACAAGATTAAAGAGATAGATTGTCGTACCGATAGATTTAAAATGTCATTTTTCCCGGGTACCATAAGAGAGAACAATAGGCAGCGTAGCAAAGGGATAGGTAGGTGAAATATATTAGTGTAAATTTCTCGGGCTCGCCACCGGGTAAGATTTTTATAGACAGCCGACGTTTCGGGTTCCGACTCGTCACCCATTCTCAAGGCTAATGATGCTTGTTTAAAAAAGATTGTTTAATTTGGCGCTAGGCGGGGCGGGATTGGTCGAGCCCCGATTGTTGTATTGGAGGACCGTTGACCAGCGGAGACTTACATACGAAAATCATACAGGTGAAATATAGTTAGAGTAGTCTGTAGTGAATGATGCATGTGATAACATCCAATAATCCCTTTCTTATTACATCTACATCTACGTCATACCCTGCAAGCCACCCAAAGGGTGTGTGGCAGGGGGTGCTTTCGCACCAGGCATGCATGAATGATATGGTAGAACACCGACATTACATTAAAAACCCGCGTACCACACATGCAAAGCGCCAATTACAAATCTAATACCCAAGAAACATTGTATCTCCAATCGTTCTAACATGCAAGGGATACAAAGACTACTACTACAGATTCAAAATATCATGCATAAATAAGAACATCATTATTTACATCATGCATAAATAAGACAGAGGAGAATATAATGAGAAAGATTAACTGCCTGCCTATTGTCAATACTCGAACTATTCATGACGACGATCACAGCTGTTATGGTCCCGAATGGTACGCGGAAAAAATGACATTTTATACCTATCGGTTCTACAATCTAGCTCTCTAATTTTATTGGCGCGATCTAATCTGCCGTAGTACGAAGGGGTTAATAGTATGTTTTTTACGTCGTCAGTAAAATGATTTTCCTGAAATTTATTTAGGAGGTTAAGCCTATAATTTAATCTACGCTGTGATAGCGATTCCCATCCTAATTCTTCTAACAGTCCAGACACACTAGCCAACTTATCGTAGCATCGTTTCACAAACCTAGCTCCTCTTCTCTGTACGGGATCTAATTCTGATATCAAGCCCGTTTCGTATGGATCCCATACACTAACAGCATATTCCAGATGAGGCCTAACGATTGAAAAATAACAACGTTCTTTCACTTTCTCATCACATTTTCCGAGTACTCTCTTGATAAAGCCTAGCTTCCTATATGCTTGACCGCATATTTCCCTAATATGTTTTCCCCAAGATAGGTCGTGACTAATTGTGACTCCTAAGTACTTAACAGACTCGGCGTGAATAATTTCTGTATTTTTAATTCTGTATGCCCTAAATGGCCAATTTTTCTTTTTCCAAAAGCTGACTGCTACGCATTTTTTTATGTTTAGTTCCATCTGCCACTTTTCGCACCAAGCATGAATAGCAAGTAGGTCGATTGTTAACGAGTCGCTATCTTCGGAATTGTTAATATCCCTATACACAACCGCGTCGTCTGCGAAGAGTCTAAGCTTACTTTTAACGACGTTACTAATATCATTAATGTACAAGAGAAATAAAAGTGGACCAATTACACTTCCCTGAGGAACACCCGATGTAACGCTAACTGTGTTTGACATGATACCGTCTATGACAACCCTTTGTTCCCGCCCATGTAAGAATTGATTAATCCAACTAATAATGTTTTTATCTATTCCATATGCTTCTAGTTTTGAGAGCAACTTAACGTGAGGTACCTTATCAAAAGCTTTCCTAAAATCGAGGAATATCGCGTCCACTTGGACATTATTTTCACCCGAGAGCAAGATGTCATGAACGAAGAGGGCCAATTGGGTTTCGCAAGATCTACCCTTTCGAAATCCGTGTTGGTTATTTATTAACAATTCCTCCCTATCTAAATGACTCATAATGGAGCTTACGATTATGTGTTCAAATACCTTACAGGAAATGGATGTGAGAGAAATAGGCCTATAGTTACTAGGGTCTTCCCTGTCGCCGCTTTTGAATATAGGTGTGACATTTGCTACTCTCCAGTCCTTAGGCACTACATGATCTACTAAAGATTTGGTAAATATTAATTCTAAGTAAGGCGCTATGTCTGATGCCATTGTTTTATATACGCGAGCAGGTATTTGATCTGGACCGGGGGATTTGTTGGGGTTAATATTTTTTAGCTGCTGTTCTATGCCGCGACAATTTATAATAATTTCAGGCATACATGTTTGGGAACGAACTGGCTGCGGATCGAAAAGATGTGGTGTATAAGTACTGAAAATGCTTTTGAAGAATGAGTTTAACGAATTGGCTTTTTGTAGACTGTTGGTTATCTTTTCCCCTTTGATATTCTTAAGCGTGTGTACTGTTGATTTATTTCCTTGAGTGTCCCTAACATACGACCAAAATGCCTTGGGATTATCGTTCAATTGTTCTCCCAGTAATTTACTTTTGAAATCAGCTAACGCCCTTCGGCACGCTTTTTTTGCTAAGAGTTTAGATATTTTGTAATTTTCGGTGACTGTGTATAGTTCTTCGGAGGATTTGTTAATTTTTGCCCTTTTTAACCTAGCATGACATGTTCTTTGGTGCTTTAATGTTTTTCTAACCTCCGCGTTATACCACCTAGGCTCTGCATTGGCTCTTTTCCATTTACTTGGTATGTATTTGCTAACTACTGATCGTGTAACGTTGAGGAAAGTATTCCACAAAACCTCAGTATTACTGTTGATACTTATTTTTTGAAAATTAGTAAATGACTTTTGGAACTCTCGTTTCATACCTTCGTAGTCAGCCTTATTATATAAGTAGATTTTTCTTTGTGGATTATGTTTCTTGATCATGCTCACGGAAAAATTAGCTTTAACTATCTTGTGGTCGCTTATTCCCTTATCCGTACCTATGTTTACAACCATGTGTGGAATATTTGTCGCTAAAAGATCAAGTGTATTTTTCCCTCTAGTTGGAGCAGTGACTAATTGATGTAGTGAGTGAGATGTGAATGTATACAGGAGTGACTCACAAAGGTCTTTGTCTTTCCCCCCAGTGATAAAACTGTACGTGTCCCAGTCTATGGACGGAAGATTGAAATCCCCACCGATTATAATATGACAGTCGTTTTTTTGAGTGGTTAATTTACTGAGTTGACTTTCTAGTTCTAATATTGAGGTTATATGGGTATCTGGTGGTCTGTAATATGCGCACACATAGATTGTTTTTGCTTTAGGATTTTGAATGGAGCACCATACGCTTTCTACCTGGTCGTCGGAAAATGACTCCCTCCTACTAATATAACAATCCTTCACTGCAATAAAAACTCCTCCCCCGGTCCTTTCCACTCTATCTTTTCTATAAACTGTGAAATTTTTTGGGAATACTTCATTATCTGCGATTTCGTTACACAACCAACTTTCCGTCCCTATAATTAAGTCTGCGTCAGTAGTTTCAATTAGATGGTAGAAGTCAGCTACTTTATTCCTTAAGCTACGGCAATTTACTACCACGACAGAAAAGGATTTATCAGTGAGCGTATTCCCGGAATGTGTATTCTCATTACAACTCGCTTTCTTAGGTATATTCAAAGTTACATTACTGCTATTTTTTGAAACTGGCCTCTTACTGTTCTCTTTAGACTTAACACTTTCATGGATATTTTTTCTATTAAATATTGTTCGCGATGGTACCTGATTCGACCCATTAGCTGACCTACTCTCTGCCCTACCCTGCCTCTTATTATGTAGATACTAACCACCTGGCTGCATGTGACCCTGTTCTCTAGCATGCCTCCCTTTAATATCCTACTTGCATGGCAATAGTGTATGTTTGGTGATCTTCACCCCCTGCCACACACCCTCGTGGTGGCTCGCAGGGTATTACGTAGATGTAGATGTATTAGGTAATTCGATATATCGGTAATCTAGATGTGACAACTTCCAGTAAGAGGAACGTTTAGGGCGGCTGGTTATGAGTTGAGAACCAATTACCCGTATGATTGTGCCGTGTTAGATTTAATAAACCAGTCTCCAGGTCGATGATCAGATTCGTCGTAGAGGGCGGAGCTCACCGAGCACTGAGCCCAGCGGTGCGTGAAATTCACACGGTAGAGTATGAGGGGCCATTTCCTTTCCCAGTGACTTCCAAGAATGAGCGGGTTCTCTGAAAGTCATTCGCTGTTTGGTTTCTCTTAATGTGTCCAAAGATGCTGCTCTTACAACCCCTGGCGGAAGACAAGCGCTTAAAAACTCCTGGGTTATATCACTGTCACCCAGTTTAATTCTACTTGGATATTTTTATAATTTGGATTACCCTTCGCAATTTTAGCTTGATAGATCCTCATTTAACTTGTTAACGGAAAGTCTTAACTTGTAGATAGTCAATTTGATGGCCAGCTGGTGGAAGCTATATCTTGATTGGAGGGGTGTCTTGCGAGTTGTCTTTGTCCCATGGCGATATTTTTAAAAAGTTTTCTTCCGATTAAGGTAGGTTTTGCTGAATGTCAGAGAATCTCCTCCCATTTCTCTACTTTTTTGGGGCTTATCTATCTCTAGAATATCCTTTTTCGCCTCAGCATACGATCTACCCTTCTTCATCCTGTCCATGACACCTATCCTCCTTCTTCCTCTACCTAGCTACCCCAATATCCTTCCCTATATCACATTCTTGAGCAATCCCTCGCCCGTGATTACATCCTCCTGCCACCTACTCTGCCGGTCTCGAATGTCATTAAGAAGTTTCCTTTCGTCGCCCTCCATCTCAGGCACTTCCTCTTTAGTCTTCCTTTCCATCCACCTCACCTTTTCCATCCTTCTCCACACCCACATCCCAAATGCCTGAAGCCTGTTCTCATCCCACTTTCTATGGGTCCATGTTTCTGCATCATACAACGCTACCATGTCGATTGGCGTAATCTGAATCCGTTGAGAAAATCATAGCGTGATTCCTCTCCGCTATCACCCATATTCAAGTTCTTCACTTGCGCACTGAATTTTGGCAGGCCTCCGATGTTTCCAGGCTGAACTTTGTGAAAATCCATTGGTACTGTAGTAAAAACACAATGTATTTTTATTTAAACATAATTGAACCTGGTGGAACATTGTGTTTTTATTTCTATGGCAAGCCTTATGTCTTTTATTCCTGCGCAAGGAAAATCTAGGACCACTGAATCTGCCAGTAATTTATTTCGGAAATTATGTGCGTTTACATTGTCCTCTCCGTGAGCTTAGAATATCTTTGGGATCACTGATAAATTTCATTTGTGCATTCCTTCTTAATTAGTGTTTCTCTTAAAACCTCTTATTACTTGTAGTGCATTTCGTTTATGAAGTGTTACTATTCTCGGCGTTATTTCGCACACGTCGTGCGCAAGACCACATTATCTTTTTGCGGAACCTTTCGATCATTATCGAGTGGAATGAGACCTAATTAATAAGTCGAGTGATCCACATCTATATATTATTCTGCACGGCATTTCAAGGGTGTTTTGCTGGGGATGTGTTATCACCAACATGCACTACACGACAAGTATGCTACCAATTCTACAAAAACTAGTGAATTAATGTATATTATGACTACGTAAAAGGGACACAAGAATCATGCAGGGATCATGCTAAACGTGATGTTTGTACTACTTGGCGGATTAAAAAACAAACGTAAGTGAGGAAATCAACTAACCAACTACTGTCCATTATTAGATCTGAGTCCTTTGAGTTTAAGAAGCTGCTTGTTTAAGTAGGGTTAACCGATTTTAACGAAATAATATACCTTTGATGAAATGATCGTTTATACCTTTATTGATGCATGTAGAAATCTTTCCTATCCTTATCTGCACCTTTACTATATTTTATTTGAAAAAAGGCCATGTTTTCGGCGCTCAAAATCCGATTGCCCGACTTCAAGTTATCACCATTAGTAGTAGACCACCAGTCTGCTAATCTACTTCAAAGTCTCATTGCTAGCCATTAGAATGAGTGATGTGAGACCTAGTATTATTGCATCTTAGTGCCATTTGCTTGAGGATATAGTAATTGTTAACGTAATGAGGCAATGATGATGTTTAACAACATCTCTTGGTATTTTATTATTTAATCTTGATTTTGTTCAGGTGTTGGTGGCCTGAATCTCAATGCTAGCTGAACATCAAGGATCATTCGAATACTCAGTTGCCTCAGGTGTGACTTCATGCAATTTACTATACATTGTAAATTAAGTAACTTAGTAACTCCACTTAATTTTTATGTAAGACGACCCGAGTTTGGACGTGGCGCGTCATCATCAGGTAATCATTATCGTAAATAAACTTTTATTTCTAGTAATAAAAATTAAATATATCTGTTGGATTAATTAAGATTAATTATACCTGAAGAAAATAAAATTAAATATACCCAGTGATGACATGTCACGTCGAAACCCGAGTCTTCTTTAATAAAATTTATGTGGTAAAATAAAATTAAAAGTTTACAAAGCGGGGTTCCAACTTCCGACCCTAGGGTTACCTGGATGGACAAAGCACGACCAGCTGTTACTTCCCTTTTTTCACGAATGAGAAATGAAAGAGTCCGTAGAAAACCCAAATGATCAGTGCCTTATATGTCACTATTCACGCCAGATGTCGACATTTAGCCCTAATTTTTATCAAAACAGTTTCAGCGCTGGAAACTGTGAAGGGCGCCTCTCATTGACCTATGAAACGGGAAAAATCTTTCCGCATTTCAAATTTAAATATATTCCTCTCTTTTGAATAACTCTATACCATCCGCGTCACGCATACATTTTTATATTCACTCATCGTCATCCCGGAATGTTCATGAATACCCATCGCGGACTGGAGTCCCGTGATTTGTAGCCGAGAGCAACGAGACCACATGAGCTTCAAGGCCCACTACTTGCGACAGTGTAAAGCAATGTGCCCAGAGGAGGTGTTATTAGAATGATCATACGACCGGTTTTCTGATCGGTGAAAAATTATCTCTCGTGATACTTGGCAAATGTTTTGCTCGCTGCCCTTGTGGAAAGGCGATATTCGTGACGACATCGCGAAATTGATGGGTTGCTGTCCTCAGTTTATCTCCGAGTGGGTCGCGCTCGTCTCGTATCTACTTAGGCGGCCTTCACATTCAAACAAATCTCTCGATCGTTTTTCGTAATATCGAATGACGTAGCCAGTCCACACATGAACGACCGTCAGTACCGTAATATTGCAAACAATCATACGGTTATTAAGGGTTGCTGCATGGCACATTCTTTTGATACCACGTTGCTCTAGCTCTTTAATTGGCACATTTCTTGTCTCCCTGCATTAATCATCTACATCTACATCTACGTCATACCCTGCAAGCCACCCAAAGGGTGTGTGGCAGGGGGTGCTTTCGCACCAGGCATGCATGAATGATATGGTAGAACACCGACATTACATTAAAAACCCGCGTACCACACATGCAAAGCGCCAATTACAAATCTAATACCCAAGAAACATTGTATCTCCAATCGTTCTAACATGCAAGGGATACAAAGACTACTACTACAGATTCAAAATATCATGCATAAATAAGAACATCATTATTTACATCATGCATAAATAAGAAAGAGGAGAATATAATGAGAAAGATTAACTGCCTGCCTATTGTCAATACTCGAACTATTCATGACGACGATCACAGCTGTTATGGTCCCGAATGGTACGCGGAAAAAATGACATTTTATACCTATCGGTTCTACAATCTAGCTCTCTAATTTTATTGGCGCGATCTAATCTGCCGTAGTACGAAGGGGTTAATAGTATGTTTTTTACGTCGTCAGTAAAATGATTTTCCTGAAATTTATTTAGGAGGTTAAGCCTATAATTTAATCTACGCTGTGATAGCGATTCCCATCCTAATTCTTCTAACAGTCCAGACACACTAGCCAACTTATCGTAGCATCGTTTCACAAACCTAGCTCCTCTTCGCTGTACGCGATCTAACTCTGATATCAAGCCCGTTTCGTATGGATCCCATACACTAACAGCATATTCCAGATGAGGCCTAACGATTGAAAAATAACAACGTTCTTTCACTTTCTCATCACATTTTCCGAGTACTCTCTTGATAAAGCCTAGCTTCCTATATGCTTGACCGCATATTTCCCTAATATGTTTTCCCCAAGATAGGTCGTGACTAATTGTGACTCCTAAGTACTTAACAGACTCGGCGTGAATAATTTCTGTATTTTTAATTCTGTATGCCCTAAATGGCCAATTTTTCTTTTTCCAAAAGCTGACTGCTACGCACTTTTTATGTTTAGTTCCATCTGCCACTTTTCGCACCAAGCATGAATAGCAAGTAGGTCGATTGTTAACGAGTCGCTATCTTCGGAATTGTTAATATCCCTATACACAACCGCGTCGTCAGCGAAGAGTCTAAGCTTACTTTTAACGACGTTACTAATATCATTAATGTACAAGAGAAATAAAAGTGGACCAATTACACTTCCCTGAGGAACACCCGATGTAACGCTAACTGTGTTTGACATGATACCGTCTATGACAACCCTTTGTTCCCGCCCATGTAAGAATTGATTAATCCAACTAATAATGTTTTTATCTATTCCATATGCTTCTAGTTTTGAGAGCAACTTAACGTGAGGTACCTTATCAAAAGCTTTCCTAAAATCGAGGAATATCGCGTCAACTTGGACATTATTTTCACCCGAGAGCAAGATGTCATGAACGAAGAGGGCCAATTGGGTTTCGCAAGATCTACCCTTTCGAAATCCATGTTGGTTATTTATTAACAATTCCTCCCTATCTAAATGACTCATAATGGAGCTTACGATTATGTGTTCAAATACCTTACAGGAAATGGATGTGAGAGAAATAGGCCTATAGTTACTAGGGTCTTCCCTGTCGCCGCTTTTGAATATAGGTGTGACATTTGCTACTCTCCAGTCCTTAGGCACTACATGATCTACTAAAGATTTGGTAAATATTAATTCTAAGTAAGGCGCTATGTCTGATGCCATTGTTTTATATACGCGAGCAGGTATTTGATCTGGACCGGGGGATTTGTTGGGGTTAATATTTTTTAGCTGCTGTTCTATGCCGCGACAATTTATAATAATTTCAGGCATACATGTTTGGGAACGAACTGGCTGCGGATCGAAAAGATGTGGTGTATAAGTACTGAAAATGCTTTTGAAGAATGAGTTTAACGAATTGGCTTTTTGTAGACTGTTGGTTATCTTTTCCCCTTTGATATTCTTAAGCGTGTGTACTGTTGATTTATTTCCTTGAGTGTCCCTAACATACGACCAAAATGCCTTGGGATTATCGTTCAATTGTTCTCCCAGTAATTTACTTTTGAAATCAGCTAACGCCCTTCGGCACGCTTTTTTTGCTAAGAGTTTAGATATTTTGTAATTTTCGGTGACTGTGTATAGTTCTTCGGAGGATTTGTTAATTTTTGCCCTTTTTAACCTAGCATGACATGTTCTTTGGTGCTTTAATGTTTTTCTAACCTCCGCGTTATACCACCTAGGCTCTGCATTGGCTCTTTTCCATTTACTTGGTATGTATTTGCTAACTACTGATCGTGTAACGTTGAGGAAAGTATTCCACAAAACCTCAGTATTACTGTTGATACTTATTTTTTGAAAATTAGTAAATGACTTTTGGAACTCTCGTTTCATACCTTCGTAGTCAGCCTTATTATATAAGTAGATTTTTCTTTGTGGATTATGTTTCTTGATCATGCTCACGGAAAAATTAGCTTTAACTATCTTGTGGTCGCTTATTCCCTTATCCGTACCTATGTTTACAACCATGTGTGGAATATTTGTCGCTAAAAGATCAAGTGTATTTTTCCCTCTAGTTGGAGCAGTGACTAATTGATGTAGTGAGTGAGATGTGAATGTATACAGGAGTGACTCACAAAGGTCTTTGTCTTTCCCCCCAGTGATAAAACTGTACGTGTCCCAGTCTATGGACGGAAGATTGAAATCCCCACCGATTATAATATGACAGTCGTTTTTTTGAGTGGTTAATTTACTGAGTTGACTTTCTAGTTCTAATATTGAGGTTATATGGGTATCTGGTGGTCTGTAATATGCGCACACATAGATTGTTTTTGCTTTAGGATTTTGAATGGAGCACCATACGCTTTCTACCTGGTCGTCGGAAAATGACTCCCTCCTACTAATATAACAATCCTTCACTGCAATAAAAACTCCTCCCCCGGTCCTTTCCACTCTATCTTTTCTATAAACTGTGAAATTTTTTGGGAATACTTCATTATCTGCGATTTCGTTACACAACCAACTTTCCGTCCCTATAATTAAGTCTGCGTCAGTAGTTTCAATTAGATGGTAGAAGTCAGCTACTTTATTCCTTAAGCTACGGCAATTTACTACCACGACAGAAAAGGATTTATCAGTGAGCGTATTCCCGGAATGTGTATTCTCATTACAACTCGCTTTCTTAGGTATATTCAAAGTTACATTACTGCTATTTTTTGAAACTGGCCTCTTACTGTTCTCTTTAGACTTAACACTTTCTTGGATATTTTTTCTATTAAATATTGTTCGCGATGGTACCTGATTCGACCCATTAGCTGACCTACTCTCTGCCCTACCCTCTATCCTAAAAAAGGTCTACAGTGATCGAGTATGCTACTCGCTACACAGCTAGCTGCCTCGGCCGTGTAATGGACACCAGAACGGTTCAGAGGGGTCCGACACGATCGGATTGCCGGCCGAAGGTCGACGAAGGAGGCTCCAATGTCCGTGCAGAAGCGACGCAACCTCTGGTTTATGCCCTCCACTCGGCTCCAAACCAGGGGTCCACGATCGATCCTCGGGACAAGAGTACAAATTGCAAGCGTCATGTCAACCCCTTCGTCGCGACTTACCCGCTTCACTTCGGAGTCCAGTTCCCTGAAGGAACGCAGGATCTCCTCGGATCCACGGTCCATGGCGTCGTTAACGCCGACATGGGCCACAATCTGCAGACTTGAGCACTTCGTGCCCCGGACCGCCGCACCAACCGCCTGCGTCACCTGCGGAACACCGCCACTTGGAATGCACCATGACGTTACACGGTGGCTTATACCCTCATGGCCTGCCCTTTCCCGCAAAGGGACCATAACACGGCGGACGTTACTACTACCTATCACTACAATCCCCCCCTTCCCACTCTGACGACTCTTCCTAGGTGCCGGTCTCGGAGTAGGAGTAGGCACGTCAGGCACCTCGGAATTTCCATCCGAAAGCAACTGGTACCTGTTCGAAACGGGAATGGGAGGTGCCAAAGCATCTCCTGAACCACGCTTCAGAGTGACCTTACCTCCACTCCTCCGAGACACGACCCTCCAGACCTCCTGTTTACGGAGTTGTACTGCCCCTTCATCGGAAGACGGACCTTCAGGCAAACTCTCGATCGTCCAGCCACTGTTAGCAATCGAGCGAACTCGTGCAGCCCGTAGGGCGCGGCGAACTTTCGAAGAGCGACCCAAATTTCCATCCACCTTCGGGACGCATACCACTCTTTCAACCTTAGACTGGAGTTCCCGCAGGATTCTCTCCAACTCGGCGATGCGGGCTCGGAGAACCGCACACTCGCCGGCGTTTTTGATCATCCCAACAGGTGACCTATTCGAAGACATCCTAGCACTACTCGCAATGAACTCCCAAGGAAAAAAGCTTAACTACAAAAAGATGGCTATACTCAAAAGAACTGAGCGATCCTAAGCTCGGTCACAATGGGCAAAGTAACAACAATACTTCTACGAAATAACTTTAACACAGACCTCACACCTGGCAAAGAGCTAACTAAAATACGAGATAAATAAGAACACAAACTCTCTAGCACAAAAGGTAACTGACTTTCACTTTTAGGACGCTAAAGATAGGGGAGGAAGGACAGGTGATGTCACGCAAGTGAGCTATGAGGGGTTGAAGCACTGACGAAGCACGCGAGAAAGATCTGTGTTTTTGGATTCAACCTAACTAAATGATATTATATTAAATAAGTGCAAAAGTAGTAATTAAAGAGGCTTTAACTGGCTATATGTATAAATTAGAATATCAGTCGATGGTTTTACAAACGGTCTTAGGTAAAGGTTTTTTAATAACGTTATATATACTATATAAAAAAGGGAGATGGAGAGTAAACTATTTAACGACTAGAAAAAAAAAAACTATCAATCAACAAGAAAAGAAATGTAGTTAACTATTCAGTATCAGTAGACTAGACGTAAAACTAAAAGTTCAAAACAAAAGTTCTAAACTACCAAAGTTAAAACAACTTCACAACTAAAATAAACAAAGAGTTTTCAATAACGATGATAAAAAGAATATTATAGACTCAGTAATAAAATATATGTACTTAAGTAAGAGTTAGGTTATAATAAGTTCTATTCTAATAAGATTCTTTTACTACCCGAACACCAGAATCATAAACTAACGATATGCAATAACAATTTACGTACAATAGTATGAAAATATACGTGAGGATAAACAACAGAGATAACAAACTACAAAATGAAGATATGATAATAATTTGGCTTCTACTTATCACTACCAGCAAGCACTCTCGACAGACACACTCAGCGCACGAACCGGGATAACACGGCAGTGAAGAGATTCACTCACACACACAACTCACTCTTAACTAACACTAACAGAAGACCTACTATATAACGACCGAATAAGTGAAAAACGATACGATACGTGAATAACTTGGAATATATAACTAGGAGAAATAGAATTCACTACGGCTAATATATATATCACTACACTAAGGTTGCAGCTTCAAGGTACTGAGCAGCAGGTGCACAGCGAGCAGGTAGGCAGCCGGGAACCGGATTAGGGAGCGCTCCGAGAACACGTCCGTACCCTTCAAGAGCAGGCGAGTGAATCTGAATTAATGTGATGGATAAGTTATTGTAGGGGCTATATTTATTATGCAAACCTATGTTTGAATTTTTTTACATCGATTCAGCCAAAAGTGTTTTTGAATTAATGAAAGATCTTAGATTTTCCTCATCGTATCTGGTATGTAAGTACAAGAGATGTGAAATGCAGAATCAACCAAGCAAAACTAGCATTCAATAAGAAGAAAAACTTACTAACGTCAAAAAGCATTAGTTTCGAAGTAAGGAAAAACTTAATGAAAACCTACGTTTGGAGTGTCTAACTATATGGAAGCGAATCGTGGACTGTAAGGGAAAGTGAAATGAAAAGACTTATCCTTTGAAACATGGTGTTAAAGAAGGATGCAAAGTAAGTGAAAGTAAGATGGACAGAAAGGAAAAAAAGAAACCTTTGCAAGAGCTCAAGAGGTATTATATAAAGAAGAAGTATTATAAGAATCATTAAAGAAAGAAGGCTAAACTTATTGGACATTTACTACGGCACGATACTCAAGCTTAGAGAATAATTGAAGGAAACATTGAGGGTAAAAATTGCAGAGGAGGACCCAAACTAGACTACATGAACCAAATTATGAAAGATATGCGATTCAGAGCATATTTCGATGTGAAAAGGAAAGCTGAGAAGAGAGATGAATGGAGGTCTGCTGCCAACCAAATCAAGGGTTGAAACGGAAGAAGAAGATCTGGTATATAAAGGTCTTATAGGTATTCCACCGGGTTAGCAGCTCCATATCTCCAGGCGTTTCGAAGTTCTTCATCCTCAGGGTTCGGAATGCATTGGAGAGACCTTTGCCAAATATAAACCCGCTGGTAACTATCATGTTGGAGTATCCACTGTTTCGTACTACAGCGAGTCATTAGCGTTGCAAAATGGGTGTAAATATTAAAAGTTTTCGGATGTAGTTACTTGGATTCAAATGAAATGTTCCGCGACCTGTTAATCTTAACTCAAAACTAATTCGGTATTTCATTCATATATAAACATAAATCCTGGTTTCGGTAAAACTTTGATTTTAAATCGTAGATTTCTCCACAAAATCGCTCATTCACCATTATTTTAGGGTGAATTCCATCAATTGGGTGTTTGTTTAGCAGTTAGTCTTATGGATAGCTTTCTAATTGAGACAGATGATTTTGTGAGGGAGGTCGCTATGATACTAGCGTCTTTGTAGTCACCATATTATCATTCTTACGATAGCTCGCCATTTAGAATACCTAATGGGGTTTGATTTACAAATGTGTTTTGATAAACATCGTGGCATATGCTGAAACGCTACGACCGGTGAAGGGTAAACGATCCTCCTCGGCCCCATCGGCTTGCTAACAGTTCCGCTTCTCTGTTGTTTTCCCTCACATGACGACTGCATTACAGCAATACGGCGTCAGCTGCACTGGGCGAAAATATTCATGTTCCAAAGCAAGCCTCCGCGTCTGAATATATGTTATATTATCCGACGGAGCGTTATACCGTTCGCGTAGGGTGTTTGCCTTCAGCCGGAGGAGAGGAGAAATTTCCATCGTCCACAGGACTCTTTCCACCGCGGAAAAACAACATGAAACATTCACGAGAGCGCCAAAATCCTCCCACTGCCCTCCCCGCCGTATTAAATCCTCCCACGCCGCCGCCGATGCTTGCTGGGGGCAGACCGGAATCCGTAATCCGCATCCCAAACACAGCACTCCCGGCCTCCCCCCCCCTCACTCCCAGTCTCATCCCTTCCTCATCTATGGCCGCCGGATCGACTTCCGGTTGCACGTCCCAACATCCCGTCTACCTTCGCCGCCTACCTGTCTTCGTTCCTCACCATCCGTCCAATTTTTTCCTCGCCTCAACTTAATCCTCGAGTTACGGCCGTCTTGGGCCCCAATTGACGATACATCTACATCTACATCTACATCTACGTCATACCCTGCAAGCCACCCAAAGGGTGTGTGGCAGGGGGTGCTTTCGCACCAGGCATGCATGAATGATATGGTAGAATACCGACATTACATTAAAGCCCGCGTACCACACATGCAAAGCGCCAATTACAAATCTAATACCCAAGAAACATTGTATCTCCAATCGTTCTAACATGCAAGGGATACAAAGACTACTACTACAGATTCAAAATATCATGCATAAATAAGAACATCATTATTTACATCATGCATAAATAAGAAAGAGGAGAATATAATGAGAAAGATTAACTGCCTGCCTATTGTCAATACTCGAACTATTCATGACGACGATCACAGCTGTTATGGTCCCGAATGGTACGCGGAAAAAATGACATTTTATACCTATCGGTTCTACAATCTAGCTCTCTAATTTTATTGGCGCGATCTAATCTGCCGTAGTACGAAGGGGTTAATAGTATGTTTTTTACGTCGTCAGTAAAATGATTTTCCTGAAATTTATTTAGGAGGTTAAGCCTATAATTTAATCTACGCTGTGATAGCGATTCCCATCCTAATTCTTCTAACAGTCCAGACACACTAGCCAACTTATCGTAGCATCGTTTCACAAACCTAGCTCCTCTTCGCTGGACGCGATCTAACTCTGATATCAACCCCGTTTCGTATGGATCCCATACACTAACAGCATATTCCAGATGAGGCCTAACGATTGAAAAATAACAACGTTCTTTCACTTTCTCATCACATTTTCCGAGTACTCTCTTGATAAAGCCTAGCTTCCTATATGCTTGACCGCATATTTCCCTAATATGTTTTCCCCAAGATAGGTCGTGACTAATTGTGACTCCTAAGTACTTAACAGACTCGGCGTGAATAATTTCTGTATTTTTAATTCTGTAAGCCCTAACTGGCCAATTTTTCTTTTTCCAAAAGCTGATTGCTACGCACTTCGCACGATATCCGACGCTGAGACCGTTTCGACCGATATCACGGCGATTTTCTGCGTTCACTTAAGGTAATTTGAGCGAAATATCATTTCACCTAGAAATCAATGAATATGGTCTCATTTTAAAGAAAAATATCTCCTTCTTCCAAAGGTCCAAAATAATAGTCCCTTACCGATATTTTACATGGGAAATGGTACGCGTATGCTCTCCAGAGAGACGTTTAAAAAATGAGGAATTTCGTACTCCTAGATATCGTCAAAAAATTAACTCAATAGTTTGTATGTTTTCTCAACTATTTTTTTAAGAAATCATATTGTCATCGCACAATGATTTTCGGTCTCGAAAAAAAACTTCCGATGTGAAGCAGTTTTAAATGTACCGTGTGAAAAAAATTATGTTAATTAAAGACTTGTGTAGATATTTTGATTTAATTGCTTAGAATATCAGTCGTATAAAAGTACATAATTGCATCATTAATAATGCAATATTTAGTTCACGTTTTCTGCAGCTGTTGAAATTAAATCGTATTGTTCGAATATGGTCTCCATTATGACTAGGAAACTCTCACTCAAACTACCTTAAGGCGACTCTGACTTGGCTATGTGAGTCAATACCAATGCTAATTTGCTCATTTTTATTTAATAAGCTTAAAATACCTTACTTTCTCAGACGAAATGGGATACCTGTCGAAAACCAGAATGAAGGTAGAATATATGCAGATCATTCGACTAATATGTTTTTAATGAGCACAGTTGTTCAGCTGTAGTAGCCGAGTGCAGTGCCATTTGCATGGAACTACGGTATTATGATTTCATTTACGGAAATAATTGGCTTATAACTTTAAAAAATAGTCAGTAAGATGCCGGTATTGTAATTTATTCAGTTTCCAGGGTCTTTGTGTTTCCCATAAATAGTTTTAATTGAAAGCTCGAATCTCTCTCGCTCAAATATACGTTTTCCTGCTGTAATCTCGGCAATCTCCATTGGGGCCCATGTTAAAACCGTTTTCAAGGCTGAACTGTGGTAAAAACTAGCCCGGAAACCCTATTTTATTGTCATCTTATGGCCAGTTGCAGGAACGACACACTTTTATCTGTTTAGGTACGGGACCTATAAGCCATGGCAACCTTTCAATAAGTGTTGCAGAAACATTTGATACATTTGTTGGTTTCATAACTTATGGCATGGAGTTATGAGTTTCATAAGTAGGCAAGATGACGTATGCGCTATGAATTGCTTTGAGACTTAATTACTAGATAAATGATTTGTTTTGAGACAGACGGCCATTTTGTTTACCTTACTGACTAATTACTATGTGCATTAGCAATTGTTCATGGTCTTAACTTTCATAAACTTTATCCGGTGTTAGAATATTAGATCAAATATTCGAAGGTATTAATTATTGGTAAATAAGTTATGCTGTTAGTATATGTGTTCCTGCAATCCGAATATTTTTATGAGATCTAAAACTTCATAGATCTCATATCTATTGGTTACATAACTAAAAGTTAATTAGTGTATAAAACACACTTTAAAGATGCTATATTCAAGTTTTCAATAATTCTGGATGAGTGATCCTGAGGCCAGAGACACATTAATATGAGCGAATCGTGGTGCTGCGTTGATTTGGCCATGTCGATAGAAAGGATGAGAATCCAATAATTAAGTTGATTCATGATAGTGGAGTATTTGGTATCATTTGAAGGGGTTGGACGAGAAAGTCATCGGTGAATGTGGTGGAAGACGAGAAGAGAATGGACATTACCAGTCTTAAGAACTTGGAGGTCGTGCGTGGAGCTATGTATGAGTGTAACTGCAGTCCAAATCGCACAGCTGTGAGCGGTATTAGCATAGCTATAAAAAAAGATAATTAATTTTCTGAAGAAACAGTTAATACCATTCATGGAAGAATATAAATTCCACGAATGCCGGTGGGACTCGATGAGTGCAGAGTGGAAAACAATTTCTTTGTGAAATGCGGGATTTTTTTAAAAATGGCAATATTGTTTACTTCCCTGCCGTATTTTTTTCTTTTGCGAAAAAAAGCATATTCTAAGAATTATGGTCGGTAAGTAGCGATTTCCGTCGAGATTTAATTTCTCTCCAGTTTTCCACGAAAGACAACTTTCATAAATAGTTCGCCTCATATTCTTAAGCCCGTTTAACACGGGGAGCGTCATTGCACAATCTGATGTATGCACGTACGTGCATTGCAAATTCCATCGTGTAAAGCTGTGAATTGCAAGAGAACATTCGCGAATGCATCAACGCGAGATGGCAAAATAGTCCCTGCTTTAATTTCCTTATTATTGCACGTCAAATTAGGAAAAACATGCCGCTCTAAATTGTGCAATTTCGTGCCCCGTGTCAAACTGGCATTAGAGTGCCTGCAGGGTCATATGTGCATGAGTGATCAGCCACAAAGCATATTTTAATTCGCTTTGCTTTTTAGTGTGAATTCATATGCCGTATGCGTGATAACTGAAGGGTCAGTATAAACTTTCCCTTAGTTCAAATGGCGACCTCGAGGAATCACCGCAAAACTTGAAATAAGGCATTACTGCCTTATTTTGTCTTCTGAGAGCTCTTCTTTGTACTTTGTTTTAGCGTTTGTTGCCTAACACCCGAAAACGCCCGTGTATCATTTTACGCAGTGTATCGTGCCCCGTGTATCGAGTATTTTACGCAGTGTAGCGTCGATAAAAGCGAAGAGCCGTATTAATATGTACTATGAATCGCAGCCTTATACCGACATTTTTGCAAATAATCGTACTTGCGATTAATCGAGCAATGGTGATATTACTGCAGTTGGACGTGATTAGACATAAAATTTTTAGATCATCACTTACGGTCGCTTACAAAAGGGAAACACATCTCGGAACGGATTGGACGACACCCATTGTAACTCGAGACAAGCTCGACGATGTTTGAAGTCGGTGATTGATCTGAAACCGATGTATTCATTGTGGCTGAACGTTGTTCAAGATTAATCGATCGTGCGATATTTGTCCATATTGCGATGCCTATCAATTTTTCAACAGTAATCAGCTGCCCGTGTTTCGGCGTTTGTGATCCTACCTCGCGTGCTCGATGTTTAATGTTTGATTATATTCGTTGACGATCTTCTGCTAAAGTCATTTGTGTCTTTGAAGACTAGAAGGTGGGTTGTTGAAGCAAGGATTGGCTGGGAAATAGAGACCGGTCGAGAGAAACGCGATGTGAGATCTCGCTTGTTCTAAATGAAAGGAGCCTAGAGGACTATGGTTTAAGGTAGTCTGAGCGAGTTAGTTCCCTAGTCAATATTGGATACCATATTCGAATTATACGTTTTAAATTCAGCAGCTTAGGAAGCATGAATCAAATATTGCATTATTGACGGTGCGATGATTTACTTTTAGAAGACTGAAATTATAAGTGATAAAATAACAATTAAGTATTTAATTTTACTCATTGCATTCACGCGGTACGTTTAAAACTCCTTCATAACTGAAGGTTTGTTACAATCCTGAAAAAATTATTGCGGTAGCTATATGATTTTTTTTTCAAAAATAGTTCAGAAAATATTCCAGCTACACAGTTACTACTTTGACGAGATCTAGGTGTTAGAAATTCCGCATTTTTAAAATTAGATCTCTCTTGAGTACATACAAGCACCTATTCCCGTGTCTAATGGCTGGTATTTGTCGTCAAAAATCTCGGAAAGTAGTTCGTTAAGGGGCTGATATGTTGGCATATTTGTAAGGGTGTGATATTTTTTCAGTGAATTGAGACCAAATTAATTGATTTCTGGGTGTAATGGAATTTCACTCAAACTACCTTATGGTGGTTCTGGCTTTACTGCATAGATGAATAAAAATACTGAGTTAAATATTTTCATTTGTTCAGTTTAAAAAAATCCTGCCTTTAGGTTTAAATATGCATATTATATCCCGGATACATTTTTAATGACCTCATTTGTCCAGCCATGGCAGCCGGATGTGGCGCCATTTGCATGGAACCGCCGCAATTTGACTTCAATTACGGCAATACTTCGCCAACAACATAAAACAATGGATAGTAAGGTGCCTATATTTTTTTATTGCATATCTTGGGACTTTTCGCTTCTTATAAATAGATTTAATTAAAAGCTTGAATATGCTTTCTCGTTCAAATTGAAGTTTTCCTGCTGTAATTTTAGCTATTTCCTTGAGAGCCCATGTTTAAATCTCCACTTTCAAGGCTGAACTACGGTAAAACTAGCCCAGAATCCCTACCTATTTTATTTTTATCCCAGGTTATGAAACGCTCTTCAAAAATGCTATGTTCAAGATGAAATGATGAATAACTTAGTTTACCAAAAAAGATTTATTACGTTCTTACGAGTCGGGTTTCATCGTTGCGCGACATCATCAGGTCATCATCATTGGTAGACTGCTGTTTAGCAGGTCATCAGTAGCCTCTCCTTCAGATAACTCTGTCTTGTGGCTTCGTCTTCATCCCCACGTAGCCTATCTCCTCTTCTAAATAATCCGTCATTTTCTTTCTTCTTCATCCGCGTTTACCCTTTCCTTCCACCACCCCTTCTAATACATCCTTCATCAAACAATCTCTTCTTAATATATGTCCCAGCCAGTTTTGCTTCCTTGTTTTTTATGTCTTTATCAGTCCTCTATCTTCCCCCACTCTGGTCACTCTGGTCATCATCAGGTACGGACCTTGTAAAACACATTGCTTAAATAGTCAAAAATAATAGGGGGAAGGTAGTGTTCAGGTGACGGTCGGGGGTTAAGTGAATAGGGTGGTGGAGGGTGGAGGGGTAGGTGCCTCTGGGCTTTGCTGCGCAACATCATCAGGTAGAGATATATTAAACATATTGTTATAATAGTCAAAAATGAGCTGTGAAAAACTAAGTAATTCATTATTTCATTGTGAAGGAATCCACCAAGTTACTGTCAATACCTTTAATACTGTATTCAATTTTTTTAGCTGAAATAAGTGACCCCGAGGGCAAGGCCACCTTAACGCTCCATCTGATGGACCGAGGGCTACGCAGAAAATGTTCTGGGACCGGTCAGGTATTACGTTAGATGATTAATGCCATTTTTGACCTCCCGCTCTCCTACTATGTAAGACAATGTAAGATTTTCCCTAACCCCCCTCCCTCTCAGTTTTACATAAGACGTTAGATATTTGTATCTACTCTTCATTAAATGCTCGTCTCCTGCTGTTTCATCTTTCTGTAGAAGCCATCGTAAAGCTTTGATTATTGGATGTCGTATAATTATGCAGTGTTGGAGCACCACGTTCATTAACATTAAGGGCGAAACACTACAACAGCTGATGAAGTCGTGAACAATCACAGGATATTTGGAAAAAACACAGGATATTCGGAAGCGATAGGTACTATGATTCAAGACGAACAAAAATCCTACGTAAATTGATTCCAGACCCCCTGCCATCCCCCCTCTTCATAAGACAATTAACATGATCCCAAACCCCACCCCGAAAAACGTCACACTAAATACTTGAATGGCCCCTCTCCACCCAGCGTGCAAGAGTGGATCAGGATTTCCACTGCAAAATATGTGTGCCTCGAACCCGGGCCTTCAAGATTATAATGGGAGACCAGTGCTCCTCCTGCCTCTGCACCAACCCCACCACCACGGTCCCATACTCCTCTCTCTTCACTAGCAGTACTTCCTCGCATATCCAAACGAGTCCCGTTTTTTCATCCACCGCCTCAGACTTGAATGGCGATGCATTTCAGCGCGAAGGGCGTGGGTTTTGGAAAGGGGAGGTGGAAATGGTCGGCCATGGAGAGAAAGGGAGGAAGGCTGCTCGAGGACCCGGGGCTCACCGTCGCGGACGTGTCTCCATACACGCAAGTCGTTCGCCGCACTCACGGACTCTGGATTCCGGTCCTCCAACCAATGCCGTGATTTATCGAGCGATAGGGACGGACATTTCAATAAAAACATCCTGTCGCAAACAGGACGTCCCGCGGTAAACACATTCCCAAAGCGGTAAATGAAAATTTTAACGATTTCCAGCCCCACGGAGGCGGGAGGCTCACGTATGCGGGTGGAGGTGAACCACCCCGCCCCACCCACCCACCGACCTACACCGCCCACCTGCCCATCTATCCCCGGGGTCTCCACACTCCTCCGATTAGAATTGCTGAAAGGTGTATTGCGTCAGGCACGCTCTCTAGTAGCTGGAAGGGAGTAGAGTCATTTAGTTTTCCATTGCACCGGTCTCCGTAATACCGTCTCGAGTGGCGAGCCTCGAAGCATATGCATTAACTTTATTGCATGTCACCACAGCTTCTTGTAGGAGATTATTTATTTATATATATATAAAGCTACAAAACTGACTGACTGACTCATCAAAACTTGTTAGGGCATTTCTAAACAAGCTAGGTGAGTTAAATTTGCAGGATAGAGTAAGAATCATGTGTAAAGTTGGGAAAAATAGAAAAAGTTAAATAAGTTGATTAGGCTTCGATTTATTGCAATCGATAGCTTTACATGGGATTATATGGGAAAAATGAAAAATTTTAGTGTGGACATTTTTTCTTTCGTTCATTAAAATATGAAATAATTGAGCTACAAGACTGATTATTTCACAAATATGAGGTTGAATGTTTGAAAAATTTTATTCTTGCAATCGATTCTTTCCTACCTACCGTAAAACTGATATTTTTAAACTTTTATTTGGGATTTTAGAAATTTTTTCACTTTCGTTGCTATGGATATATTTCTCCATTGTCGCCGGGCCGAGTGTAGATTGGAGGTTTGGAACTGGACAGTTTCAGGGGAGGGTTAGATTTATGTGTCGATATTGTATAAAAGTTAAACAAAATCGTTTAGGCTTCGAGATATTGCAATCAATAGCTGTACATATATGAGTTAGGTACACTAAGTGCATGTTATTTAGTCCTCTTTATACCATATTTCGCTTAAAACAACAAGGAACAATTAAACTAACGATTGATTTGAACAAATTTGCCAATTATGTAAATTAGTTGATGGAAGTGCATTAAATTATCATTTTTTACATAAGATACATATGTAGCTAAAATCCTGAAACTGTATTTCTGAAACCGTACATTAACGTGCTGGGGAAATGGCAGTTGTATATAGGCATCATTAAAGGGACAGGTGCTATTAATGCATCGCTGCTAAGTACTGTGTATAAGTCTGCTGATAATACTGCTAAGTCTGTTTAGTACTGGGTATAATTTCTTCCACTTCTTCCTGGCCTCTACCGTAGCTTTGATGACTAATTTTAACCAACCAAGCTTCATGATATTTTAGTTTTCATTCAAATGCATATGCAATTCATGTCGAAGATTAAAAGAGAAAAATTGAACATGAAAATTAGTATATTAAAATAGTCGATTCGGATCGAAGTTCTATTATAAAGTTTTCATGTTAGCCCTTATGAAGTATGGTGTACTTAAAGGAATATCTAACGTAGAAGGGCCATCAAATATGCCATCAAATAGAGTTATGTTGAACCTGCAGTGGTTCCACCTTCCTTTCAGTACACTGATTATAGTATTTTGAAATGTCATTAATAACCGGATGAGATATAATATAATTTGTACTAGAACTGTCAGGTATCCATACCTCATGGACCGTGAAATTCATTTCGAAAATTCCATAATATTTTTCTTTGCCTGCATGTATCACGCAGACCTGAGAGCTATAATTGGTTATGTAAGGATGATGCATTCATATTTCGTTACTTAAAGAGTATCATAATGTACAAACCCCCCTTGCTTGCTAACAGCAAGCACCCATTTACTCGTTTCCTAGAAAGTTACCTGGAGTCGATTCTGTAACCTAGCGTTCCAGCGGAATGGAGTTGAATGGGTCCATTGTTGCCATATTTCCTGGCAACTCGAGGGTAGAGTCTAATTGCGAAGGATGGCAAGGTGGGAAAATTGTCAACAAAATTGCATATAGACCCAAAACTGGGGTAACCGAAAATTTATGGAGTTGTGGCGGTGCTGTAGAGTTGCTCTTTCCAGACAATGGAGCCATATCCGCTTCCATCTCCAAAAACAATTAAAACTCACGGTAGCAATTCGTTTTTTTTCCTTTTTCCCACTTCAGCCGCATGCTACTGAATAAAAGGGGACTCAAAAATCTAAAGGCCGCTTTTCACGGTACCGGTAGCAAACCGTAAATTAGGATTCGTAAAAAGGGTTCTAGGAAAATGCGATAGAGTACGAGAAAGAAGGTATTTTACACTTGTCAGGCTTAATTTAGAATATGCCGCTAGTATATGGGATCCGAACGAGAAAGGTATGATAAAAGAACTAGAGCGTGTGCAAAGGAGATCAGCTAGATTTGTTAAAGGCCGTTATGGTAATTGTATACATCTACATCTACGTAATACCCTGCGAGCCACCACGAGGGTGTGTGGCAGGGGGTGGAGATCACCAAACATGCACTATTGCCTTGCAAGTAGGAAATTTAAGGGAGGCATGCTAGAGAACAGGGTCACATGCAGCTAGGTGGTTAGTATCTACATAATAAGAAAGTGATTATTGGTTGTTATTAAGTGCATTATGCACTACAGACTACTCTAACGATATGTCACCTACCTATCCCTTTGCTACGCTGCCTATTGTTCTCTCTTATGGTACGCGGGATAAATGACATTTTAAATCTATCGGTACGACAATCTATCTCTCTAATCTTGTTAATCTGATCAAACCTAGCATAATACGCAGGGGTTCTCAATATATATCTAACGTCATATGTGAACAAATCGGTTTCAAAATTTACTTAAAAGGTTTAACCTATATTTTAACCTGCGTTCTAATAGTAATTCCCATCGTAGTTCTTCTATTAAACTCGTAACACTTATACAATTATCATAACGCATATCATGTAAGTGTTACGAATTTAATAGATGAACTAGGATGGAAATTACTATCAGAACGCAGGTTAAAATTTAGGTTAAACCTTTATAGTAAGTTCGAAACCGATTTGTTCACAGATGACGTTAGATATATGTTGAGAACCCCTGCGTATTATGCTAGGTTTGATCAGATTAACAAGATTAGGGAGAATGATTGTCGTACCGATAGATTTAAAATGTCATTTTTCCCGCGTACCATAAGAGAGAACAATAGGCAGCATAGCAAAGGGATAGGTGGGTGAAATATCGTTAGAGTAGTCTGTAGTGCATGATGCATGTAATAACAACCAATGATCCCTTTCTTATTATGTAGATACTAACCATCTAGCTGCATGTGACCCTATTATCTAGCATGTCTCCATTAAATATCGTAGTTGCATGTCAATAGTGCATGTTTGGTGATCTTCACCCCCTGCCACTCACCCTTGTGGTGGCTCGCAGGGTATTACGTAGACGTACATTTTATTGTACAAACGAATGGACGAATTCCTTCATGAGGGAAATTGTTCCGTGTAAATCGGCAAATTGTATGATTGTCTGAATGACTAAACGGGGAATAGAACCTGCTCTAATCCATTCAGTTTCTTGTACAATCTATGATGCATTCGTTTGTACAATAAAATGTACTGAGTAAAGCGGCCCTAACAATGTTCCCGTGATTTGTGGATATGTACTTAGAGTCAGTAAGTTGTTTGTTACCAATACGACTAACAGTTGTGCACACCGATGGCATATGTATTCATTAAACGGTCAATTGTTAGCGGTAATCGTGCTCTAGCGCCTTATTATTTCTATTCATACTCACAAAATTGGGAACTTGAGCACCGCGACCAGTTTAACTTCAACTTTACATTTTTTTCGAACGCGAACGCAAAAATCCCGGTATGTGACCGGCTGGAAGTAAATTTATTAGTGTGTGTTAAGAATTATTACCACTTTTTGGAGGCAACGTCTTTTCCCCGGAACGCTGAATTTACTCGTCAAGCATGACTGTGATGGTTTGTTTTCATGAATATGAATTGATAACGTTATAATTTTTCTGACATCCAACTGTCATTGCTACGAATTTTGCTACCCAACGTAGGGGATTTTACATTTAGATACTCAATACTCAATAAATTGTTACCTACCTACACCAAACATTTACTTTCAAAAATTTTAGAAGATATCAACGCAATGTTTTGAAAATAAGAACTTAAGTCAGTATTCTGTTCTTCCCCTAGCCGCACTGCTGTGCTCATGAAGCTCCCTTTTGAAGACTGTGAAGCACAAACCTTATTATATTTTTACCAGTTGGATGGACTCAGCCTCGTATTATTCATTCTTTCACCCGTAACGTTCTTTCATTTGCAGATGGCGAAGGTGCTCAAGGACTTGAGACCCGGAGTTCTGCTCACATTGGTAAGTACAGATTTTAATCTTTCCATTTCTTTTGCGGTATTCTTCTTTATCTTCCAAGCCAAGCTCGCGACTCTCCCTCCCATTCTCCCATAATGGTGCCCGAGCAGCTCCTAATGGAGTGTGAAGAATATTTCATGAGATCTGCGAGTAAGGTTGAGTATCACGACAGTCCTTTTCTACGTAAACGGTGTTACCAATTAGTATTCATTATGAGACTTTTGTCAAGAAACCTGCCGTTTGTACTGTTTCTGTGACAGAATTGCGTATAATACACGTCCGTGTTTAATGGAATTCTATATCGGAAGTGTTCAAAATACAAGGAGTTTATTTCTCTATATCCAATTTTCCGATTGCTTCATTCATCATATTTATGGTTATGTTTGAATATGGCCTCTACGCTTGATGAGTACCTTAAATGCAATTTAATTCGAGAACACCTATTTACGCTATAATCATACTCAGCCTATGAAAATTATGAGGAATTACTGAAATAATTGTTTATATGATACTGTTACGTATGTGTAATAATACAGGAGGCTTCTTCTATCTCACACAATATGGCAATTGTCGATAAAATGCAATTGAATTCACGGTACGATTCCTCAACATAAAATTTATCGACCGTTGAGCATTACATTTTTTGTGAAATTTTTCGAATTATATTTTGCGTCTGGATTCATTGTATTTAATTGAGGCGGATTTAAATTAATTATGTAGTCGGCGCGAGTGGATGCTCGGAATAATAACTGCTAATTCCTTCAAATTTCGCCGGCTTGGACCCAGAAGCGCCCCCGCAGACTCGACAGTCGAAGTCCGTGCCTCCCCTCATGTACGCCGCTGTATTGTTTTCGACGCCGCCCCCGTGTCTCCTGCCATCACAGTCTCCGCCTCCGCGCGCACTCCCGCTACCCCCTTCCACCCCACCCGCCCCCAGCGCCGCAGGAGGCTGTGATGGGGCGGGCGGGTGAGTGGGTGGTTCCGAAGGGGTTGAGGGGGGGAGGAGGGATATGTGCTGTGCCTGGAATGCAAGACTCCCACGTGTTATCGACTGCAAACACAACACCCACCTCAACCCCTGCCCCTCACCGCCCTCCGCCGCGTCCTCCAATTCGTGGAAGCGATCCCTGCGAGAATGGCGCTATTCCGCTCGCTCGTCTTATTGATTTCGTTGACTCATCGAAAGGTGTTTTGTTTTCTTGCGATTCGTGAGAATGTAAGTTTTTGCATGTGTGTGCGCGAGCAAGTTCATTTGTCTCTGCTGTGATTGCGCCGATCTTGTTTTTTTTCCCTTGCGCTCGGTGGGTGCGGAAGTGAGAGACAAGATGGCGCCTTGGTATTCTCTCCTGCTATTCTGATACTCATTAGGAACGCATCGTTTGGCCTTCGATATAAAAAATCCGCGCATGTGACGAATCGCATATAGCGACAACGCAGTTCTGTATCAGAGCTAATCGAAAACAGTGGTCGTACTTTTCATAGCGAAATTACGTTTCTAAACGTCGTTGAACTCTATTTTTGAGACATCTAGCTCGGAGGCAACGATTTTCAACCAATCAGATGAAGCCTCAGACGGTTGGAATTACAAGCTAAGCGACAAGTAGAGCCCTTACTTGCAGTTATAGTCCATGTGTCTCGATGAAGGTTTCTTGACCTATTCTATGGTATCCAAATGCCTTGATGTCATGCGAAGGATATGAATTTCGCTTCCTGCGTGCAATTTGTGAATTGCGTTCAAGTTTCGCTTCCTGCGCGCAATCTGATGAATGGAAAACATTGTATGTATATGAAGTACAGAATCACCATTTTCTCCTTCTAGTCGTTCCAAATGATAGCTAATTGATTGAAGTAGCATGGTTAAGCGATTTGTAGAATACAGTTTATTTGTGCCGTAATCCAACACTTTTAGAACTAGTCGTCAGGATTTCGGAGTCTGAATGGTATTTCTAATACAATTGTATCTTATTTCTTCCAAAATGAAGTTCAATGAAGGTAGACGCTGTATAGTGATGATTTTTGACGATTACAATGGCTAAGCGCGCCCAATGGAATCGCGAATCTATTAATACCAAGGGTTGAAATTTGCCATGAAAAAAATCATTTGACTTGACCGGGATTCAAACCCGGATCTCCCAATTGCAGGTCAGGTGTGTTATCCAGTTACATCACCAAGCCATCCTCCCTCAAGGCGAATTTCGAGGAGACTTATTCGAAATAGATGTTCACGCCTCAAGTCTACATGGGAGATCTGGGTTCTAATCCCGATCAAGTCAAATGATTTTTTTTCATGGCGAATTTCAACCCATGGTGTATCTGCAACCCTGCGAGTGACTTCGTACCATATCATTTGTAAATGCAATGATCGGAAATTCGATTATCAAGCCTTCACGTTAGGTAGGCAACCGAGAGAAATCGCTAGCATGCCCTCGCGACTTTGGTATGGCGACGTTAGTGAGATGTTCTAGTTGTATGTCCGTGACGGTTATTACGCTGAGAGACAGGACAAGGGGGATTTCCTTGGGGTTGTCTCAGGGACGTTCGTGTTGAAGACGGATCGTGGTCGCTCGAGTTTTGGAGCGAGGTGCGCTGACATCGCGTGCCTTCATTTCGTCTCGATTCGGAGTGGGCTTATGATAAATCGCTGGGTTGGGGAGTCAAATTGAAGAAGTTTTGGCCTCATAAGGAAATGGACGCTGCCGCTTTTATCTTTTGCCGTTCGTTTGCTCGTCACGCGAGAGACAATACTCTCGCGAACAAAAGCGTGTCTTGTGTGTTTCTTATGTTGTCCGAGAGTCTGCCATTATGACGTGCTCATTCGTCGCGTCCGACTGTCGACCACTGACCCTCGGAGCGTGACATTGATGAATATCTGCAATGCCCAGTGAACTTAATGCAATGTCGAATCGTCGTTTTGCCAAGAAATCGGGTAAATGCCCTGCCCCATATCACCATGCTGTACGATTGAGTTGTTTGAAGGAAAAAGACAGTCGGCATGATACAGTCAGTAGTGCGTTTTTTCATCGCGGAGGTCACCATCGTCGTACGAGGAGCCTCATATCCTATTTATATGACGTCCTTTATTAAATTAAAACCATAATTTTATCACCTTTACTTCCGTTTTCAATGTTTTTATTTTTCTCCGAAGGTATCATACACCAAATAGGTGCATACGTTACGAGTATCCACATCAATAACTCCCTTATGTTACCAAGTTAACTACAATTGCGTTGATATAAAATAAACTTTATACCGTCCTTTATAAATTAAATTTTCTAAACTTAAAGGTTTCAAATTATGAGTACACTTTCAAAGGAAGTTTTGCTAGGTTGAGAGAAGAAACATACAGGATGGGGTGGAGGCTGGTGAAAATGAGAAGGAAGGACAAAATATTGGAAGGTTTAGGGGTGTTGATGAAGAAAGTGGTGGAAAAAGGTGTAATGTTATCTACATTTATTTATGACCCTGCAAGCCACCGTAAGGGTTTTTGGCAGAGGGTGACTCACCACCAACATGAACTACAGTGAAGAAATTTACTTTCACCAACAAGCACCGCATAATGGGTATGCTATAAATGCTACAGAAACTACAAAATTAACATATACTTAATGTAAGTACGTAAACGTGACACAAGAGCAGACAAAGTCATGCAGGGAGCAAGCAAAACATGGTGTTAGCAATACTTGGCAGATTTAGAAACATGGACTAGGGGGCATATTAATAAATTAGCTACAGTACCTGTCAACTAACCTACTTCAAAGTCTAAACGCAGGAAGTCTCTTATCGATCGCGGGAAAAACGATTTTTTAAATTTTTCTGTTCTACAATCTATTTCCCTTATTTTATCCTCATGATCTGATCTACCGTAGTAAGTTGGAGTTCGACGGATATTGAAAACTTCGTCTGAAAATAAGTCGGTTTTATATTTACATAAAAGTCTACTTTTCAATCGACGGTCTGCAGGCGATTCCCATCCAAGTTGTTGCAAGAGGTCAGTAACACTAACGAGACTATCACAACGGCCTTTCATTTGTCTTGCTTATCTTCTCTGCACGCATTCTAAGTTGGCAGCGTATTCTAAGTTGAGTCTAACAAGGGAGAAGTAGCTGATTTCTCTAACTTAAATGTCGCACTTATGTGTCGACATGTTATGTTATATATGTTGTGTGGCGACAAACTGAAAAAAAGTGAGTGGCTTTATACAAAATTTAAAGTCGTCTCCGGTCAGAAGAATGCCATCGGAGGGGAAAGGTGTAGGGAAAGCATGGGCGAGTTGATTGAGGAAGCACCGTCAATTAAGAGGTTCTCGTTGTTTCTGGATGCGGTACGATTTCAAACATTTCGAGAAAGTCATGTTGAGCACTTTATGTCTGCGCGTGGAGGAATTTTGGAATTTACTCGGGTGTTTTTATTCGATGAGGTGTCTTGCTAAGGCTGGACTGAGTCCAGCTTAGGAATCATCTTTTGTGCTCACGGGAACGCGTGCCTATTCTGCGACCTGTTTGACCAACGTAAAAATAATTACAATTTGGGTTTGTATACTAATTGTTTATGCTCCATTTCATGATTCGAAATTTTATGAAAGGTGTGACTGAATTACTCTTCATACAAGATCCCAGTCAAGGGACTAAGAGAGGTAATTTTTGCCCCAATGAATTTAGGGGTCGCTTGAAGGTAAAGGAGATATGCTAGTAATCTGAGAAACTGTATAATCTTTTGATTTATTTTTTAATTCTCTTAAATCTGGTGATCACCTTATCCATTCCGAAGTACTCTGAGCTTTTTTTCATGGGGTCTCTTGCCATTGCACAGGGGTTTCAATCGCTAATCTAGCGGGAGGTAAGTCATTTTTGTAGCTTTCACGAAAACAGTCACTCCAAATGTAGTTATATCGTCAACTAATTGCTTTCTCATGATTTATACCTTCGGCAAGGATTAATTAAGTTATTATAGCAACATTGCACTATCCTAAACTTAAGCGTCGAGATTGCAGACCCTCCGCCCAGATCAAGACGGTGTCTAATCCGTTAGTGTTGAAAAGTACCTGCAAAAGCGTTCAAAAGAAAGGAGATATTAATTCTAACTGGATATTTTTAGCAAACGGTATGTGATAATGTACAACGTGAAATTTGTTTTAGTAAAGAAAGAGTACTTTTGAGTCTTCAGTTTATATTATTATTTGATGATATTAATGCGTTTGCAGTATTTGAGAATGGTGGTTTTTTTAATCATTCGGCACCACAGCATTTGTAAACGTTGTTTTTACAAAAACATCAAATGGATGCAGTCCGCTCATAATGGCTCTTATGAAGTCTCAAAGGTGTGTGATATATCCACCCATTTCTTCTGCGAAAGAGATGGACTCTTTGTAAGGTGAGGAGGTGTAACCATTCCCAGCTGGCAGGAGCTTCATGACCTCGAACATCCAGTTGTATCGACCCATTTCGACATAAATTACTTTCCTGTCTGAGACATACGAATGCAATAATGAATTAGATCATTCAGCGGGCGAATTTTAAAATGAAGCACTCTCTTATGAGATACTTCGCGTAGGAGGAAACATGAACCTTTTAGTAGAACATTAGGGGAAGCCACGAAAGATGATTCTTCGTTGGAGAAATTACCCCAGGAATAACTTGCTAACATTGCGGAAGCCACAGGAATGTTACCCGAATCCGATAGCGATTGGTCGGCCCGTAGTCATTTAATGAAGCGTCAAGACTGATTGTGTGCTGATAACCGACTCTCTTCCGAGTAATTTGATTTCCTTCCTCCCACAATGGGAACACGGGTGAAAATTCCGGCTGAATTTGAATAATCTGATTCCATCTTGTTCGCGATAGCGTAAAGGGGAATGTTGTCGTCGCTGGCGTGGTATTCCTTGCATGTCTCAACAACTTTCTCCCCAGCTGTGACCCGGCGTTCGGCAGAAGGTCTCACAATCATCTGAGCAAGGGTTGTGTGATGCATACATACGTATATCGGTACAAAATTGCGCTGCCAACTTCATAGCAGAGCTCTGAATAAAAAACTATGTACATTTGGGCCCCGTGTTATTATATATCCAGCTTCGATCATTTCATTGCTGTACGATTTGAGATCCTCTATCGTGTATGTTGGCGAGGCGTTGATGAGATGGGAAAAATACTAATAACAGAAACATTGAAGGAAATAATATGCGTTCTTCAGACTCTAGAGAGCTCTTTCAATTAGAGAGTAAGGCTTAAGCAGCTAAAATGTAGCAGATTTTCCAGCCATTAGAAAGTTATTTTATTACATTCCCAATAAATCTCCAGATGTTGGTGGAATGAGGTACAGAGCGTTTGAATACGCGAGCCTTATTATTTATCAATCCATTATAACTTTCTCCACCAATATTAAGTTGAAAGTAATGAGTTATTAATTTTATTTCTATGTATAGATTTAATTATACTTTTTGCAAAATTTTTAAATAGTTTATGTTAGTGTAATTGTTTACGTATTTCTTTACTGTTTGGAGTTATTTACTTTGTTATTGTTCAATTTTAAGCTCAGTGGTAGGTAAATTTTCAATTCCTCAACTTTTGTACTAATATTAGTATGAAATATAATAACGCGAAGTCCAAATGCACATCATTCTTTTATTCAGAGCTCTGCTATGAGGTTGGCTGCGCAATTTTGTATCTATATACGTATGCATGCATTACACAACCTTGTAATACCTGGCTGTATCTCTCTTTGTTTTGCGTGGCAAAGGATGCCAATGTATTCGGTGAAACGTTGGCTGTGAGTTAAATATGTTATGACCAAATATTCAAGAATTTTATTATCTTATTATTTACCTCAATAAAATTGATAGTCCCCAAGGGAGCCGAAAAACTTGAGTTCAGATTTACGTAATTTGCTACTGCAAATGCCAAAATATAATGTCGGAATAAAGTGTGAATTTGATTTTTGCAAAGCGTATTCAAAAATATGGCATCGCTCTCTTTTTATCGTGATGGCCGTTAGCGGAACACTTTTTTCGATTCTTAGCTGCAATTATTTACGGCAAAAACATTCCCGTACTCAGCATTTGTCCCACCCGAGTATTCTGTTTTTCATCGTCTCCACATCCTTCAAGAGTGTTACATTGGGGAAATCCGGAAATGCAATCCTTCGCATGCGAGTGTCGCGGGCTTTCCTCCTCTCGTTCCACGCCTTGGTTTCGAGAAAAAAATCACAGTTCTTCCCCACTCTTCCCCTCACGCTTCAGGCACGAGTGCGTGCAACGGAGTGTGCATAATGTTTCTCTGTCCCGGCTCGTCGGCCCAGGCGACCAATTCAGTCGCTCCGACGCGAACGCCTCCACGTGCATATTTTAAAACCTCCACTCGTCTCGGTCACTTAGGATTCCACCGCCCTATTTTTGGGAACGGCTGAGGCGGCTTAAGAATCTCGACTGACGTGCACTCGAAAGTAATATCCAGTGAAACCTATCTTTGGCCGATCCTTAATCGAGGAAATGGGTCGTATCTGGAAAAGAAAGTTGTGACGCCGGCGGGGGTGGCTAAAAGTGTAAACAGAGTCGATAACCGCACACAAACCCGGTCACTAAACAAATAAACTCAGAATATTTCCGCAGATTAATTATTTCACGACCGGTTTCGTCTCATAGGCGACACAATCAGATATGATGGTGCCTCCCATGTGACAAAATTGGTCGTTCATTTCATTAATATTTGAGAATTCACTCAGATCTAGAAATAACGGAGTTCACATTAACCTGGGTTGAGCGTGGTGTCGTGCACGATTCCTGTGGAAAAATTTTACCTGAGATACATGGGTGTGTACTTAGTGCAAAAAATATACCGGGAAATGCGGGAGACCTACGGATTCGACTGACTGTAGTCCGAATGAAAATACATGATTCCTACAAAAACGTTCGCTATTTGTACTAATTTCAAATGAGTATTCTAAAATATTGACGTATTAGGGGTTGATCTTTAGCAATAAAATATGTGTGGCATTGCCTGTATTCATACTTATTGCGCCATTCCCTTTCTGAATATGTACACTGCACTTGCATAAAGCTTGACTCTCGATGTTGTGTCTGTGAAACTGGCTCTGTTTTAGTAATTTCTTACAGACTTCTGTATCCTTGCGTATGTTTTTTTGCTTGAGTTAGTTGCTTCATACTCGTCGTACTGTTTTTAAGACTCGAAATTTCTCCTCCTTAGTATCGTCAACTAAGTTTACCCGTAACGTTCACCGTCTACCCCTTCCTCACTCCTCTAGTATAAATCTGCTTCGTTAGTTTTCTCTAACATAGAATGGAATGGAATATTTATTAATTGTCCTGAGGGCATGCCCCTTAAGATCACGGACAAAGTACATAGTTGTAAGAGCTTCATCAGAAATCAAAAGTGTTAACACAAAGACGATAGAACTATGTAATGCAGACATCTGATTTCACATTGATATATACAGTGCATATGAAAACAGTTCATAAGTTGGCCTGGTATTGTGCAAAGTAATACAGATAATTAAATTACAAATTCAAAATGTTCAAGTTCGTGATTTTGATACAGAAATACAGTAGGTATTAAGGATTTGAAAGTAATACGTTATAATATTTTATTTTGAAATTATTGAGAGAATGACTGTTGTTTTTTGTGTTTAGCTTCAGTGTTCCAGAGATGAAACGCTTTACTGTAAATGAATTTTGAAACTATTGAGCGATAACTGGGAAGTGTTATATAGTATAGTTCTTTTGTTATTTCCTAGAACTTATTTTCTACTTAATCTTCGTAATCTTAATAAAAATCGTAAGGAGCATACCCTCAGGACAACTAACAAATCTTGTAATAAAGAGGCGAACTGGATGGGACACGTCCTGTGGAAAGATTGCGTGCTGAAAAGAATATTAGAAGGAAAGATCGAGGGAAAGAGAGGGAGAGGAAGACGAAGAAAGAATATGTTGACAGAAATTATGAATGGAAGGAGTTACGAAGAACTGAGGGAGGCAGCACAGGATAGACGAGAATGGAGGGAGCAGTTCAATTGAAACCTGTCTGAGGACAGATTAACCGTAGAAGAAGAAGAAATTCTATATATCCATGTGTATCCTGCCTTGCAGCGTAGGCTTTGCTTCATTTGGATGTGTAATGTCTTTTTGAACCCTCTATGGACGGAATTATGAAACATCAGTTTGAAAAAAATACTGCTACTGTATTAGTGTTTTGAAAGTGCCATTTAACTATTAAATTAGCTTTAAAAAAAGGGTTTAAAAAACTCCTGCCTTTAGGCAAGCGGATAGCTGCATTATCCAGTTGTAGTATAACATAATATCGTAATCCCAAGCGATTTCGCTGAAGAAAGGTTTTACTGTGCCTGCTACGTCAAACCGGGTGGGCTCTCCTCGCACCGTTTTTAAGCGATGTTTTTACCAGTTTGTGGTGTGCCGAGGAGAGGTAGATAACGATTTATTTTTATCGTCGCCGTCTTGCGTTTACTTTTTCTCGTATTTTTTTCCAGGAACGTTGACGCTCCTTCAGTGTGACGGAACACTAACGTGGCCGCCGCCGCTCATTGATGCAATCACGCTTCGAAATCACGTGACTCATGCAGCTCTCCATCCACCCCTTCCCCTCGTCTTCTCTATTTTTCTTTCTCCCATCCTCGCGACCCGTCCTCGCGAGCCGTCGCCCCCTCCACACTACTCCCCCTGGCCCATACTCTCTACCCCCCCTTTCTCTCACTCACACTCCTCCTCCTCCCCTCTCGCGAAACTCGGTGCGGTACGGGGGACCTCGACTTACGCAACGATTGCCGAGCCGTGAGTCTCTCGTCTCGTCGTTCCATTTCCTTCCTCCGCCTCTCGCGTTTGCGAAATTATTTTTTTCCATGGTTATCACTTTAAATTTGTTTTGTTTTTTTTTTTGACGGTCGGATCCCCGCGCGCGCCATTTTTCGTCAATGGATGAAATGTTCGTGCACGCGTGTATTAACGAGCGAGCTACGCGTGCAATGTCTTGTTTATGTGGCCTTAGCAAGGCGATTATTATGATGCGTGACGTGATGAGATTCGTGATTTTTTGGACGGTGAACCCCATAAAATATCGTAGAAAAATCACCATTACGGTAATGAAAGGTGGCGAGGCCGATGTAAAATACCTCCTCCTTTTACCGCATTTTATGCTTATAGGAAGGGATGACTGACGGTTTTTCATTTCACCGGTACGTGTTATTTATATAAAGGAAGTTTTCATATGCAGTAATACTGCTAATTTACACCATAGTCGTAAATTGAGACATACCACACGAAACATAGGTAAGAAAGAAAACAGCACCATGATGAAGAAAGATATAGTCTTGGTGGTTATTTATGGAATGGTGTTAGACGGAGGATAAAAAGACGTGAGAAGAGTAAACATTTAGTGAGTGATTATCTTGGATGGGGCTTGTGGAATAAAGAGTATTAGGTTTGAATGTAAAATTGGAGCATCGTTTTCTGATTCATGGTCGCCTCACCCAGTTGCATGAAAGATGCCGGGAATGAAAATCACTTTAGCGAGAAGAATTAAACTAGAACGTATCCATTTTGGACTGAATCGGCTGACTTACCGTGTATGACGTCACGCGCCTTGCGGTTGCCATGAGCTTTCACCACAGTCGGCGTCTCTAGTGTAAACACATGGTCTAAGGATTAGATTACGATAATCTTCGGGTGGTTGGGTTGAAGGACTCGAATGTGTTGATTCGGCGTGGAAGACGAATTATAATTGTTTTGCTTTGGCTCTTTTCAATTGACTGACCTCGTTTGGGCGTATCAGATGCTACTGCCTTCATATCGATGAGCTGATAATGTTACATCGGTGGAGGAAAAAGCGGACGGCCATTTTCCTCCTTTGCCTTGAGACTGCTCCGTCGTGATAATTTTACGACCTCCTTGCCGTGTGTGTGCTTTGGGGGAGGAGCCTCGGAGCCGATGAATTGGAAGTGGGTTATTGATCCTGAATTCTTTCAGATGTTGCGCGATTTCTCTTTTTTAAAGCGATCGCCACTCCATCTTAATTTTGAGCACAACCCCATCTTATCTCCAGGATTCTCATTCGATCATATTTTGTACTTATTTTTACTCTCCCGATGAGGCAACTTCGTCAAATGTTTCCTTGTTTTTGTACAGAGTATTGCCCCTTCAACTGACATTCCTATGTTATCAGACTTCTTATCGGGGAGTGAATTGAGAAATAAGCGATGATCTCATCTGTTAATCTTGTCAAATAAGTGTGTCTGTTTATAATGAGTGTCATTCACTTGTATGGCGTAATAAGGGCTATTAATCCCGGGAAAGAAATCATGTAGGTACTAGTGTTAAGGATTATGGTAATAATAAATAGCACTTGAACCGGTTTCAATTGGAAACGCTTTGTTTAGCTCATTGGTGAGTGCTTTTTCTTCAGAGCTGACGCTAGGTTCAGAATATGGATTGGCTGAGCGAATGCCTATTAGCAAAGAAACTCTTTAGACGTCACTCGAGTCTCTAAAAATCTATTTCGTTCTTGCTTTGATAATTTATATTAAATGGAAAATATTTATTTTGTAACGAGGGTGCAATGAGTGAAATAGGCATTATGGTGATAAGCTTCATGTTTAACTTGAGCGCCTTGTATTTAAATTCAGCTTTAACCTCGAGTGAATATAATGTTTGAACCTTCAATTGTCAATATCCCCTTTGACTAGTGATCATAACGTCCTTTGACTAGTGATCATAACGTCCAGGGTTTAGGTTTCATATATTCTTGTGGACACCTCCCGACACAGATTTATACTCCAAGAGGACAAGCTTCATGCTAAGCTAAACTCTAGCGGGCTAATTTTCTCAGTATCTTAACACATTAGGAAACAGATGGAAAAAGATTGAACCCTAATCTGATCGTATGGTCTCTGAAGATGTGCGGTTAGTTTAGCACCCGTTCAACTTTCCCATCAGTGGGAAAAGCAAAATTAGTTAAATTTATGTGGGACATTGCCTGTCTCAGTGTTATTGTCGAGAACTTCCGTTATACCGCCATATCCGGAAGGTTGTAAGTGAGGATACCTCACGGCACGGCGTCTTCGTGAAGCGAAACTCGGCGAAAGAAAGGAAAATTTAAATAATATTTTAACCGCTTAGAAATGCATACATGAAAACAATGTCACCCTCTCACCCCTTGTCCGTCAGGCCAGCCCGTGCTCTCGCCGATATGGATTTCAGAAGTAAATTCATTCGGCATGATAGGTCCGGGGAATGTAAAAACTGGTAAATGCATAATCCGTCGCATGGAGTGATCAGTTGGATATTTCTTAAACTAGTATTTTTGGATGAGTTGTCACTGCGCAGTGATGATTTATCCCATAACATCCAAACCGAATATAATTTGAGATTTTTATTTATTTAAATATTCTACCGGTTTAGGTAGGTTTTATTGAATCTCAGAGAATCTCCTCCCGATTTTCTACACTTTCCGGGGCCTATCTCCCTCTAGTATGTCCTTTTTCGCCTCAGCATACGATCTACCCATCTTCATCCCGTCCATGAAACCTATTTTCTTTCTTCCTCTTTCTCGCTCGCCCAACATCCTTCCCTATATCACATCCTTGAGCAAACCATCGCCCTTTAATATATCCTTCAGCCATCTACCCTGCCTATCTCGGATTTCATTTAGAAGTTTCCTTTCCTCGCCCACCATCTCAAGTACTTCCTCATTAGTTTCCCTTTCCGTCCACCTCACCTTCTCCATCCTTCTCCACACCCACATCTCACATGCCTGCAGCCTATCCTTGTCTTCCTTTCTGAGGGTCCACGTTTCAGCCCCATACAACACTACGCTCCATATCAAATGTGGCATATTATGTATTGCTACCGGGCCATTTTCTTGCCATAGCCATGGTGGGTGGGTCATTTTCCATGCTTTACCATGCAGTAAACAGGCTGCGATACCTTACATGCTGCGACGACATCATTTTTCTTGTTTTAGCCGAATCTCACCGATCCGACTGGCCTTCGGTTTGAATATTGGGAATTTTCGGTTTTCCACCAGCGGGAAAGTCTCATTCGCTCTTACTTTTTCCCGCCAATCATCGGTCTCATGCGAGATTGCTATCGGCTCCGTCGGACTCGTTTTGAGTCAGTCGACGAGTCGGCAGTGACCGGATCGAAATAAATACATATATGGGAGGAGTGGTGGCCGAGTGGTGGTCAGGGGAAAGAAGTCGGGAGGGGGGTATTGAGGAGGGGGGGCGTGCATGTGGGAAGGATGTGACGCGGCCGCCTCCCATGAGGTCAAGGATGCATAAAATGGCGCGTAAACATATTATCGACCGGTCGACTTCGGTTCGCCGTCCTCTCCTAGATCCCCCCCCCCACCAACTGTGCCGCCTCTCGACACCCCCTTCCCCCATCTCATTTATCCGCCATGACACACATCCTGCCCGCCCGCCCCCGATCGCCGCCCACCCACCCTCCTCCCACGCGCCTCCTTTTGTTGTGTTCGCCCTCTATCGCTTCGTTCCCGCCGATCGCCTCAATCAATCCTTCTGCTCGAGGCTTTCACTTTCCCCCCAGAAGATGTTATGCTCCCTCGAGTGAAAGGATCGGGAAAGTCTTGTGTGGGTGCGGGGCGGGAGATTTTAATATAGCCCTCCCCAAGTGCTCTGGCTTCTTGTGTTGCTCGAATGGAGAGCGGTAATGCCGCTTGTGACACAATCTGCGAAGTGGCAAACGCTCTCGATTCATTTCGGCCGTTCAAGGTCTGAGGCAGTGATGTGGGAAGTGTATCGAGAGAATAACAACGCTAGTTTGAATTAATGAAGCGAGACAGCATGATTTTTTCGCGAGAAATATTTATCATTCTTGGTCGTAGTTTAAGTGTTGTATGCGATTGATTGTTTTGGAGAGGCGACCGACATCGGGGGTCATATGCGCCATGTATTACAGGTGTGTTGGTTGGTTAGGAAAGTAATACTTACATAATGGAAGAATGGAGAGAAACCCAGGCTCGGCGTTACGTTTCTCTTAACGAACGTCGCCAAAGAGCTTTCAGCTTAGCATCAAATCTGACGGACGGATTACCTTGCACAGCACTGAAACTGGAATCTGGATAACGTGTGATGTGTATTCCGATAATTTTTCTCTGACCAATCTATATATATGGTCGAATTGGCTTTGTAAACTGGGGTTGTTTTTGAAATCTATGTCTATGATTGTGGATGTTTAATGAGTTTTTCATGTAAACTCCGGTCGTGGATATTAAATGTGTGTTGGGGAGACGATTGTTGGTTGCTCGTTTATCAGGAATTCGATTTCAGCGGACAATCTTCACGCAAACCAACACAAAACAATATATTTTTTTGTGATAGAAAATTGCGGGGGAGAAATTTAAATATCCTAGGTTATTCGGTTTGATTGAAACTTCATCGATAAAATAGTTACAGATGTCCTACAATCACTCGCTATTCAAAACAATCTAAGGCTCCTTAGTTCTTGACATTTAGGGAAGGATATAATGGGCTATATGGGATATATGGGATAGGATGGGGGACCCTGGGAGGGAGTGGGATGGTGGGACAGATTACGGTATTTTAGCTATAAGGATGAATATTTTTTTATGTAGTTCTCTCTTTTGCATTCGATGTATTCTGAATATGTATAAATGGATTTTTATATACTTGTAAGAGGTATAGAATTTTAATGTAGAGGTATGACCATATGTATCAACTATAATAATTTTTACCGCAGGGCCACTTCAGAAGTATATATTTCAGATATGTATTCATATGTATAGCGAGCCGCGGTTTACCCCTGCCTACGATACGTACCGATTACTACTTACTGTATTGATACACACTGAGTATCACGACAGGAGAAGCATAATATTACCACTTGATCTGTCGGGATTTCTATGCTTTGTCAATTGTTGCGTTTTCCTACGAACGTGTAACTCATTTCACGGTGGGAAGATTGTGTGGGACTCAGCTGGAAAAATCAAGTTCGATGCCTTATGCAACATCCAGTCCTTCTGTTCCGCCTTTCGTCGTACATAGCCACCGGAATAATGGTTGATTCCTGTCTACTCCCCGCCGACACGTGTTTTTATTTGCCAGCCGTCGTCTTTCTGGATTTCCGGTTATTCTCCTTGGCTTGCAACTTCGCCTCAGATGAATAGGTGCGTGGAAATGAACGGAAGGGATGGACGCAAGACTTCCGCTCAACCCCGGGGTTGGTAGCTGATCACGATCTCTCCTCGGATTGCTTTTTATTTACTTTCCTCGGGATTGAATGCGACTTCTCGGCCCGTTAGTGATCCCTTTTCGAAGACCATTTCTCCTTCCGTATCGTCGAGAAAATCCCTGCGTCACATTCCGTGTGCTCTGCCGTGTGAAACTTTGGAATTTTCAGTTTTTCTTCCGCGAGGTCGGGAAATCGGCTCCGCTTCGGGTAAAAGCGCATTTCTCCTTGAGCAACTGGAATTGATGAAATTCACAATCCACGCAATCGGGTGGTAGAATGAAAGCGATATTTTTAAATTAACCCGTTGCACCCGTGAATGTTCTTCGCTGGGATATCTTAAAGGGCTACAATGCTTCCCACGAACCAAACACGACCTTAAGTTTATTTAAGTCTAAGGAAATTATACTAAGTATGTCATCCACTTGTTTCAGTATCCCAGGAAATAGGGTTGGTGTAATGGCTAGAGTACTGGATAACCATACGGACAGCCAGAGGTTCAAATCCCGACAGAGGAGGATATTTCCAATGGAAATTCGATTCCTACTTGAGTGTCTTGTGGATAGCTCTTCGAGTGCAGTAATCCGTCTGTCGGATGAGACGTTAAACCGTGGCCCCATTGGCGCCTTTCGTTAACATCAGGCTAATGCTGACGCCGGGTTTCTCTCCACTCTTCCTCCCTTACCTGTCTCCTATGGTGCAAATGACCTTAGCTGTCGGACGCCTCACCTAATATCCAATCCAATCGAGTATCCTAACGTTGCCTCTTCAATTTAGGTACCTTCGGTAATGTAATGCTATAGATTATAAGACACACTTTGATTTGTGAATTTTGAGTCCCTCAATTAGTGTTTTTCTTGAGGTAACCGTCTTATTATTTTTTAGAGATAGATTCTCGCAGAGCTGTATACCAAGAAAAGTATAAGTCTCGTAAGGTCTTTGAAGTTTAGTTTTTACCCCAAATTGAAAATGATGAAACAGTCAGGATGAAATGGTCTCGTAATTTCTATGCGCCGAGTACCGCTTTCAAAAGCAAACTCCATTCCGGTATGCTTTGGCCTCGAGTAGTCGAGCGGAGAACAATAGCATTCCAGGGTGATATAAATGGTGTAAAGTCACGGTAATTATAATTGCTACACTGCGTAACTTCCTATTTATAAATACCACTGACCTCAGTGCCGCAATGATAATTACTGCGATTTGAAAGCATTTATGTCACCCTGGATGGCGATTGTAATCCGCTCGACTTCTGTAGGGTTAAATATGAGGTATTACCCTCACTGAACTATGCCCTGTCCATAATCTTGTCGCATATTCTTTGCTGGCATATCTACAGGCTGTACTTACTTGAACCTGTTTTTCCATTCTTATTTTATCACGTACCGCTTTTAACTGTGGTCGTGTGTGCTCTTTAATTTTTAAGTTTGTGTTTTGTGTGAAGACCGGACGATACACGAGCGGGGAAGTTTCAAGTGTCCTCGTGACAGCGATGAGATGCGCCGGGCCAAGTGGAATGGGATGAATTGGGACGACGGTAGACTTTCACATCCTCCCTCTAACTTCGTTCTCACTCCTGACGCAAGCGGCTGCTTCCTAATTCGGCCTTCTTACTCTCCTGCCCGACATGCTTAGTCATTTTTTCTTCTTCTGTCCCTCCGCCGATATTTTTTCCGCTCTCCAGAGTGTCGGCTGCTCAGGAAGAGCAAGTTTGCCTTTCCTCCCAACGCTGAATACTTGTCGAGATGATGCTGGCTGAGGATCTATGTATCCCAAACAAAGAGTCTTTAATTTTCGGCACGGGTTCGTTATAGACCTTTCATACATACGGAAATTATTCACGCCGAGTCTGTTAAGTACTTAGGGGTCACAATTACTCAAGACATATCTTGGGGAAAACATATTCGGGAAATATGCGGTGAAGCATATAGGAAGCTAGGCTTTATCAAGAGAGTACTCGGAAAATGTGATGAGAAAGTGAAAGAACGTTGTTATTTTTCAATCGTTAGGACTCATCTGGAATATGCTGTTAGTGTATGGGATCCATACGAAACGGGGTTGATATCAGAGTTAGATCGCGTACAGCGAAGAGGAGCTAGGTTTGTGAAACGATGCTACGATAAGTTGGCTAGTGTGTCTGGACTGTTAGAAGAATTAGGATGGGAATCGCTATCACAGCGTAGATTAAATTATAAGGTTAACCTCCTAAATAAATTTCAGGAAAATCAATTCTCTGACGACGTAAAAAACATACTATTAACCCCTTCGTACTACGGCAGATTAGATCGCGCCAATAAAATTAGAGAGCTAGATTGTAGAAGCGATAGGTATAAAATGTCATTTTTTCCGCGTACCATTCGGGAACATAACAGCTGTGATCGTCGTCATGAATAGTCCGAATTGTGACAATAGGCAGACAGTAAATCTTTTTCTTTATATTCTCTACGGTCTTATTTATGTATGATGTAAATATTGATGTTCTTATTTATGCATGATATTTTGAATCTGTAGTAGTAGTCTTTGTATCCCTTGCATGCTGGAACGATTGACGATAGAATGTTTCTTGGTCATTAGATTTTTAATTGGCGCTTTGCATGTGTGGTACGCGGGTTTCAATGTAATTTCGGTGATCTACCGTATCATTCATGCATGCCTGGTGTGGAAGCACCCCCTGCCACACACCCTTTGGGTGGCTTGCAGGGTATGACGTAGATGTAAATTTAGAAGAAATGTTATTATACGCCTACCACCTTTCATTTGTTTTCTCGCCGCCGACCTATGAAGGGTCCACCGCTACCGTCCGCGGTGAAATCCATCGTGATCCCTTCCGCCGCCGACCTATGAAGCGGGCCTCTGGTGTTAACCTTTGTTGGAACACACCGTTATTACCTGCTCGTCTTGGGTTGACCCTCTGTACATATCTTCATCATAAATCCTGTTTTCGTTTGAACTATACTGTAGTTGAGCTATTTCTTGATCAAGTTATGCGTATCAGCGTAAGTATCTGCGTAGTGTTACGTAATTGGCCGTAGTCGAGTGCCACCGGGGTGACCCGATAAAGATTCATTGAGGTGTATAATTTTAGGATGATGTAATTCCTGCTCACCTGTCGTCATTTTTCGTGTTTTACGAAAGCCACGAAGAGCCACTGGCGCGAGGTCACATCATTGTGCACCGTCATTTCCCCACTCGCTTCCGAGGACTCGTCATCAACTGATTGGAGAAAGCCAGCGAGCTGTGCCACGCTTCCAACGCAACGCTTCGCTGACGGCTGCGCGGTATTGCGGTGTATCGGCTGTGATGCGCGATGTGCACACGGTATCTCCAAGCGCAGCTTATCCAGCTGAAAATACAATAGTACTCACGTGTCGACGTCAATTCGTGTCTAAGATATTCCATAGAGATGCATGAACATATTACTCCACAGTCCCGTTAGTTTCTGACACCTCACATCTACATATTACTGTGAAAGCCACCTCAAGGGGGTGTGGCAAGGGGTGAGTCATCACCAACAAGCAATGTAACGTACCTCAAGAAAATGAACGTCGACACAATAGTAAAACGTAGTGATTATGACTTCTTCATTGGAGGATCTGTGGTAAACATATTTTATTTTAATCTTAAATAGATATTTAGGCGTTTGATATAATAATTATGGTTTAATCTACATCGATATCGGTGGAAAAATCGATCTTAATTCCGAAATAAAGTTCAGATTTTCTCATGCTGTGGTTCTGCTTTGATTGCCTTCATATATATTTTGGAGTCGAAAGTTACTCTGGTTTAAAATGGCCGATCAACCATTCCAGTTTTTGACGAGAAGGCTCATTCGCGTTACTCACGGAAGCGAATAATCCCCGCTCTTCGTGCGGATCAGGCCGGATTGTATGGATGGAGGATTAGCTCATGGACTCGGATCGAATACGGAGAGATTCCACGTCGAGCGGTTATGAGGCGGAAGGGTGGCTGGATGAGTGGGAAAATTCCCAAATATCGGGAGTGGAGCGAAGCTGGCGAAATAAGCGGAGAGAATTTTTTGACGTATTGGTTCTCCTTGTTGTTTACCCCAGCTATATGTCACATACTACTACTTTCATCGTATTTATTTTTCTACTATCAAAATATGGCCTTCTAACTTCGTGAATATTGAACCCAGTGTTTACTCTCAATGCCGACTATCTTCCATCCTCATTTCGAATATGCCGCTAATATATGAGATCCGAACGAGGAAGAAATGATAAAAGAATTAGAGCGTGTGCAAAGGAGATCCGCTGGATTTGTTAAAGGCCGTTATGGTAATTGTATACATCTACATCTACGTAATACCCTGCGAGCCACCACGAGGGTGTGTGGCAGGTAATCTGAAAAAGTAGTGCTAACACCATGTCTTGCAAGTTCCCTGCATGACTCTTGTGTCACGTTTTCATAGTTACACTACGGATTATTTTAGTAGTTTTGTAGAATTTGTTGTATACCGATAATGTGGCACGTCTACGTCTACATAATACACTGCGAGCCACCACGAGGGTGTGTGAAAGGGGGTGAAGATCACCAAACATGCACTATTGACATGCAACTACATTATTTAAGGGAGACATGCTAGAGAACAGGGTCACATGCAGCTAGAGGGTTAGTATCTACGTAATAAGAAAGGGATTATTGGTTGTTATTACATGCATCATGCACTACAGACTACTCTAACTTTCGCGGAGGAATTCGAACCATAGCTTGTTACCGACATGGTGACCGGAGCGAGTGAAAACAACATCGCGCCAAATAAATTTTTCGCTCACTCATACGTGGCCCGGGTCTGACTTTGGAGACTTGTGGCCGGAGGAGCGGGAAAAGGGGGTCGTCTGCACATAAAGGGTTGCTTGTGTGCGTCGATTGTCACATCCCACACTGCCGTGCCTGAGTCACGCAGTCACGTCGTCACTCCCCCGGGTGTTAAAGCCTCTCCGAGGGGCGTGGGCCGGCGAACAAAGCGCCAAATAAGATGTGGGAAGAGGGATGATGTGATTTCACTCGGAGGGAAAGATGTGCGGTGTGGCGGTTCGAGGAGAACCGAGTGCCGCCGGGACGTGTGTGTGTGTGTGTTGTAGTAGTGTACGTGGCGACGGGGAAACGAACGGAGTAAGTAGGTCGCCTCAGTGTTTGGACCCCCTCGATGAAGGCAGTTTATTTATTTTTTTCTCAAAGCGCGTTAGGGTTGGATCGGAGGGAGCAGGGGAAGGTTTTTGTGGGGCATAGAGGGTAGTGGAGGTTATTAGGGTCGGGGGATAGACCGGGGGGGGGGGTTTTCTTTCGGGTGGGGAGCATCGTATCGATCTGCGAGATTATCGATCGATGTCACCTCACCCTCATTCGGTCTCTCGACCCACACTTGGCAAAGTCGACCGAAATTCTTCTTCTTCTTCTTTCTGGGGACGGCCCAACCGCACCACTACATTCCCATCCAGGCCATTGGCGTTCCTTTTATGGTACGGAATTCCCTTTTATTTTTTTGCGGATTATATGTTTTGGACGTCCGTCGGTTCCGAAAGCGTGCGAAGATTTTTTTATGTGGGAGGGCGGGGGGAGGGGGAGTCGTTCTCGCCGGGAATGTAGCATCTTTTCCCGTGCGAAAGTGGGTGAAAGTTGGGACGTGGTGAGGGCGGTTCCGGGAATGAAATTAGTTTGGAAGAATCCGAAATGATTCTTCAGCAGTCCTTCTTTATGGTTTGGAGGTCTTCCAGGACTTGTCATGAGCGATTGAATGAATTATTTTATTGCATTCAATTTATGTTTTACATCCCATCACGATATTTGCTTTTTTTATCGATATCGTTGGAATGTGTTCGGTAACGCGAATTTGGCGATGGCTATCTTATTGTAATTTTATGACCGACAGTACTCAGTTCAAAGGCAGGATATTGATGGCACCTGGAATCTGTTTTATAGTCTTTCTGTTTTGTATTCAGCGATTTTCGAAAGTGGTGTTCCTGTATCAAACTCCTGCTTACCCAGCGGAGGCTCTGAAATCTATCATTTGGGTCATTGTTCTCGCTTATTTTCCTCGCCCGTATAATTCCCAGCCTTTTTTCCATCTCATTTCGGATTTTATTGCGTGGCCATCTGTTATAGGAGGTGTTAGGACAAGTTTCTATGTTTTAAACCCTTACGTTTCTGCCGCAGCTTTCAGAGTGATATTTAGGTATATCGAAGCAATATTTTTTGCCAAATTTACAGTCTTCCCCTGCTTAGTATCAAAATGTGAACTCCAGATATACATTAGTATTCATATTGAAAAGAATACTTTGTCCTTTAATACAATTATTTAATTTTTACGACGCGTTTCACTGATTTGCTGCATCCTCTGATACAATTGTTTGTATAATCATTATTTATTTATTGTTGTGATAGAAACGTGATGTGGAGGGTGAGGGGCGTGGAGAAAAGTTAATTTTGGGAGGAAAGGTAGAGGAACGTAGACTAAGGGCTTGTTGGGTTGTCTTCTCTTGTTTCACGTTTACGTAGTTTCTCGTTTCACGTTTACGTAGTTACATTATAGAATAATTTTATGGTTTCCGTAGCATTTGTAGCATACCTATTATGTAGTGCATGTTGGTGAAAGTAAATTTCTTCTCTGTTATTCATGTTGGTGATAAGTTATCCCCTACCAAACACCCCTGTGATGGCTAGCAGGGTAATATGCTGATGTAAATGTGGGTGGGAAAGGCAACAATGAATTCCCGAAAAATTTCTTAGTTGAATTATAATCTACCCTCAACACAATCTATGTTCCCATTCTTTCCCTTCCCTCTCAAAAGTCAAGGTGGATTTACACATGGAAGTCACTTCCATGAGAGTAGTCTTGGAAGTCGCTTGCAAGTGACACTTCGATGTGTAAGCACGCACTTCCATGGCAATAGTGGTTGATAGTGGTGGTAATCGACCGCGGTTGCTACTTGCAAGGAAAATAGACTGTTTTCTATTCTCCTCCAAGTAACGTATCGATTCCGCGATAAAATTGCATCGTATCCGATGGAATCTTGGTCACCTGACAGCAAACGGAGATTAAAAACGCAAGCAACAAATAACTTTGTATGACGGGGATTCGTGGTTGCTTATGTAAATATTTATTTGTGCTTGAATATATTTTACATGCTAAAGAATCCCCGAGGTAATCTTCATGACTTATCCCTCATAGATATTAATAATTATTGTCGCAATTGACGCTCTTGATTCGACGAATTAATGCATAATTATTGTACTTCATTCAAATTTGTTAAACCAGCGAATGTCTATGGTACTCAAACAGCGATATACGAGCGCCAAATTACCAAATTTGGGCGATTTTCGTTTAAACCCGTCTTTAGTTTTTATTCATCCCCCCTAAATCACGTTACTATCACCACCGTTTGTAAAAAAGTGTTATACAAACAATTATACCCGAAGATGAAGTAAAGCTATGAATCGCGCCTTACAAATTAATTAATTTCAGAAAAGTACAAAGGATTCTTTGCAATATGGATGCTAATGTTTATCATTTTTCTACAAAGTGACACCTGATGTCAAGTTTCTTCCAGGTACACATATTCATGTTAAAAAGTCGCCAGGGATGGATTTCTGCCGAAGCAAATTCGGTTACGATCGTTCATTGTCCGTGGCCGCTATTCCTCCTTTTGATTTACAGTTTGGTCAAAGAAACCAGCTCTGCATCAGTGCTTATTTAAGCATGAAAGGTATTATTTTTTGGGAGGGCTGACTAAACGAAACGTTTGATCGGATCTGCCTTCACCGCTTTGTCCATAATGCCATTTGAAATTATTTTTGGGCATCGATATCGCCTTTAGGTACATTTTTGTTTTTTTTTTCAGCTCCTCTGCGTTTCTATCGTAATCCATCAATATTTTAGTCATACTTTGACTACGTTTGTTTTACTCACTTCCTCTTAGCTCCTAACTTGGCTTATGTTTTCTCTTGTTATCTAATGCTGCGAAGCCCATTTCCCAGTATCTTCTTCGGTTCTATTTCGTGCCGTCTTGCAAAGGAAGAACTGCAATTTTCTCGTGCAACTTCTCTATTACCCCAATTCTTTCAATCTTTATCTTTACTGATATATACGAATATATTTTATGAGTTTAAGAAAAAGTGTTTATTTTTAAATTAAAGAGAGGATATATTTTGTTACCCGTCGTGAGTTAAAAGTACCAGGAATTCTCTAGGTTTATTTTGGTTCCTCTGAATAAGTCTTGTGATATCAGCTTCCAATGGAAGCCGGCCCACGTGTAGCATTCCTAAAGAAAAATATTCGGTTGGCGTCGTTCTTGTATATACTGTTAACTGTGATGCTCTGTTGTTTCACAAACAAAAATTGAATATCGTTTTACTGTTGTATATATCCACACATGGAGGTCTCTTTATTGGACTTTAGACAATGCACATCAGGATGATGTTCCTTAAATGTTGTTATTATTTTTATCCAAAGTGTTATGATCATGGCAGGTTTTACCTCAATATGCATTGTTAATTATTCTGTACCCTTACATAGAAATTCTGAGGTCATTATCTTTTGTAAATTATCTGTTGTAAATTACATTGACAATTTGTCAGATTTGTATTGTTGTACCCTCACATTTTTCTTTGTATGTAGCCCTGAAGATGGAAAATATTAAATTCCGAAGCGTTGGCGAAGGATGATTGTTTAAATCACTAACTCGGACCTATACTTGATATTTAATTGGATTTATAAAACCAGAGGTCGATAGCAGAATACTGTATGATGAGGAATGTTATTTTTTAAAGACCGGGATGTGTATTTATTGAAGCGACGATTCATTAAATTCCTCAGACATTCGTATATAGCGTGACCTTGAAAAGGCTAACTATATCATGATGACCACCAGTGTCGCTGCTGTTCATACTGAAAATAAAGCATTTGTTATGTATGCTGAATGTGCGGGAAAAATTATGCGAACGTTGTGTGCTTCCCCTTATTTTTGCTCTGCGCTGACTTGTATGCAAAGATTCTAACGACTTGAACACCATTCTGATTCGTTTGTAATATATAATTCAACTACGGTGGTGGTGGGTGATCAAATCTCACGAATGTTCTGAGGATTCTCGCTTTTTGTCTCTTGTCCGTGATTGTTGCGGGTTGCGATGCATTCCCCAGTCTATTTATCCATCACCAGATCACGCACTAAGCTGCTTTTACGACTTTTGAGTTATAATGATCAACAAAACGTTTGTGACCTCCACAATTTATTTAAATGTGCCTGAAGATGGCTGTACAGCCGAAATCGGTCGGTAACTTGAAAATAAATTGTCGAAGTCACTAACGTTTTGTCGATCATCGTGATGTCCTTCCACCAAGTGAAAGCTTCCCTTTTCGATATTACGACTTTTGGGTTGTCTGCAGATAAATGGCTGCTAATTGATATATTTTTATAAAATTGTTTTCGTGCTCAATTGACTCGACTGTAGTAACATGTACGAGTAGACGGGATGCTTGAATTCCCAAACGAAGTATTAGTTTGGAAAGAAAGATTAGGTGACGATATATCATCAACGTCTTTCCTCTGTAGCTGTTGATAAAAGTGACGTACTTTTCCTCCATGTCTGTCAGAGGAAATAATAGGAGTGACGCCGTGTTTTATGACTCTGTTTTATCTCTGATTGGTAACCGCGACTTAATATCCCTTCGACGCCACTGTTGAAAGAGCTGTTTTTTTACCCATATTCTTCTGTCATACCTCGCTGAGAAATGTTTATTTAGTGCCCATTATCCAAGACCTCAGTCTTAAACAATTGGTGATATAACCGAGTCGTCGGAGTACTTCGAAGACTTTATTTTGCTTTGTATCATATGTATATTTATATCATACGCTCCGCTTTCCCCGTTCGTCTTCATTAGGCATCTTGCTCAATTCAATATCCTTTTCCATGTCTATTTGAAAGCGTGTATCGGCAAATTAATGAGTTGGCAATGAAGAATAAAGAACGGAAGTCGCAAGATAAATGCGCAATGCATGGCTGGAGGTCATACCGTTCGTTTGAAAATCGATGGAAATATTTACCTGCGACGTGGAAAGATTCTCAAAATATTAATGAAGCTCATACCATTTATGGAGTACGTTTCCAATGCTTATGTTATTTATTCCTACTATGCTCACGCGCGGTTTCCTCTATTCCCCTCGTTGCCACATTCCCCCTCTCCCGCCCCCCCGCGGTTATGTTATTAACATAGTTAATAGAGTTTTATCTCCGTCATGTCTAAAGGCGTGTTTACCGTTGAAGCACTTCGGTAGTCTTGCCCTTTCAAACCTGAAAAAAGGGCGTATGGCATTCTTTTGGGTCATAACCCGTGGGGCTCTCGGGTCATTCACCGCGATGAAGCCCGTCTCTCGCGCCACGGTCCAATCAATATTTGACTCTCTGCTGCAACAAGGTTAAAAGTCATTTAATATTACAATTCCCTTTATGATTTGTGGCTGCTGTGAAAGTCAGTCCATGACGCGGTCATTATCAGCCCATAGTTGTTTTATATAAGTATCGTTGCAGTATGAAAAAGAATATGAAAAATTGCAATATATATGGGACTAATTATAAAATTGAACGCAGTTAATTTGGATGATAAGCGCGATAGAAATAACCCTTAAGTTCACTCACTCAAGTGAAAAGGCCCATCTCTTCCTCTCGCCGTTCTTGACCGACTTAGATATGGAAGGAACCACAAATTTTATTTCTCCCATTGTCTTTCTTCATACATTACGTAAATCTCAAGGGCGAGAAATAAATCTCTTGTTTTTTACGCCTCATCTAATTTTCTTCTTCCGCCAAACGAGTTTTTTACAGGCCCTAAGCGTTAAGGTTGGCATCCCAATCCACCTCACCGCATTGACGCTGAGATGAGCTCTGTTGCAGCATTGTTTTTGAGGCATTGTGTATGCATTGTTGAAATGAGGGACAGAATTTGTCTTCGAAATGTATCAATACCGTCGCATCTCATTATATTCTAACTCGTATGTGTTACTTATGAACTTTTACCTTTTTATTTACCCTTTATTTACTACTTAGATGTTACTTATTACTCTGTGAGGTGTGTCTACACAGAAGGTACTTTATTTTAAAATGAACACACGAGATATATAATTTTAAAGCAGAAATACCAGTCCTTTGAGTGTGTGGGTCTCTGTTGAAAAGGATCGATAGAAATGAAAACAACCATCTTCCGCCCCCCCATTCCCCCCTGATCCCCTCAGCGTGCCCCAGAGGGAATCGTATCGTAAAACCGTCGCGTCTCCCACTAGCGAAACGAAAATTAATAATCGACCAAACGAAAGGCCGACGCTCATTCTGCCCTCATTACCACACTGAGTAAAAACTCCCTCCCCCTTCGAACATTTTTTATTTCATCAAATCGGACTAATTGGATTCCCCGAGCACTCTACGCTGGCACGGAGCGCGTTGTAAATTAGACTTGGCAACGCCGCGCGCGGCATGAATGGATGGGCGGCAGCCTCCCCGCGATAAGCCGGGCGAGTATGGAGCGACGCCGAGTGTTTTGACCGCCGCAGAGCCCCCGTCTGCGTAGACTCGGCGCAGGGAGGGGGGGCGTGTGGAGGGAGGTGAGGGGAGGTTGGTGGGGTAGGTTGGCATGCGGAGAGGAGACGGAAGGGAAGCCCGGAGGAGAGGGGGGTGGGGAAAGGAGGGGAAGGGGTGTGTGTCGTGGGTAGGGGAGCGGAGGGGGGAGGAGGACGTTGTGGAGGAAAGAGAAAGGAGTGCCTTTCTTCCTCATCCATGGGGGGTAGGGTGATGTTTCTGCGGGTCGAATGGATGAGGTTAGCTGGAGGTAGACTGCAAAAATTGAAAAGTGAAGGCGGTAAGTGTAGAGGGGGAGTGAAGGGTGAGGTGAAAGCACGTATTAAATACAGAAAAGTAGAGGAGCATACGTGCAAAACTTCAACAATGAAAAATATACATTTGAAAAATCGCGTCCACGTTTCAAATCAAAATTAGAAATTTTACTGGGGAGAAGTAAGTATGTTCGTGGCTGAAGTTGTGGATCAAGGGGCTGCGGTTATCCAGAAAATCATTCTCTGAACTAATCATGAATGATCTTACGTCTCCATCTTCAGAACCCCTTAAGATCGAGAGCAAGTCGTTCTCTGAAACATCGGGAGACATGGACCTGCTTACCCGGTGGAATACCCGAGAAACATTAAAGGAAACATTTTCTAACTTTCGCTTTCTTCGAAAACGTTGTGACATATATGCTGAGGATATTTCCCGCTAAATGTTCCAGTGTGTAGTTGATGTCACGAAAACCCAATTATGAAGTAATACCGCCTTCTTAACTCTCTAGAAATAGGAATGATTTCCTAGGAATAGACCTTGGTCACTGCTGGAAAGTAGTCAGTATCCTCCTCATCTACGGGAGAGAAGGGGAATGATATTCCTGCGGGTCGAATTGATGAGGATGGTTGAGGGGGTGGGGGGAGGGTTAGACTTTGCGAAATTGAAAAGGGAAGTCGCTCGTGAGAAGGTTGAGTTGTAAAGGGACTGGTTTTAAACTTGGTCTTTGGGTAGGTGGCTGCGTAGCAATGCTCATTGTATTGGAGAGGCGAATCTCACCCCCTCACTCCCGAGTGGGTTCGGCGACGAACCATATGCCGCCAGACGGGGTGGGAGGAGGTGGGTTTTTTCATCCTCCTGGGGCAGAGCACATATCCTTGCGCCACTTCCATTCTCGTGAAAGGATGGCCTTTTGTGTCGGCGGTCTGCTTCGCCGATCTTGGATGCGATTCTCATCTCTCGCTTCCATGGTCCCTCCACGGGCCACTCACCGATTTATTTTCCCCCACCTCGCTCCGAATGGTACAGTCCGGACCACTTCTTGCGAAATTCACGTCTTTTGTCGCCGGAATGATTATGGTAGGTGATCCACAACCCTTGTTATACTTGCTCCACGGGTGATTAGGCCGAGGGGAAGGGAGGGAAGCTGAGGTGTCGACATTAACCGGACATACCTGAAGGGAGCCCAAGGAATGGCCCTTGGGTAAGGTCCTCGTGTTGTGATGTGTGCAGTTATTTTTTCTGCAAGAATAGAAGATAGTTTTTCTCAGTAATTATAATAAATTGCAACATTTTCTCCGCAAAAATGTCCCCCACGCATTATGTTGTGGATACCATACGTATCATCTGGTCCAAAATAGCAGCTTCATATTATTTCTCAATAGGAATATATTTTACTGGCTCATAACCTCCGCGCCGTTTCATCATAGGTCTGGCATTCATCTCGAGTTGTGACTTCTTCCTACAACTTGGAAATGGGCTTCTGTTTTTGTCTGGTAGTGCTAATGACCCATACATTTATTTCTCCCTAGCGAACCAGGTGCGAACCATTGAAATCGTGTAAGAGGAATGAAGCATCATTACGAAGGTCGCATATCAATACAATTCATTTACTTAATCATTACAACGGCGAGGGTGACAGGGTGCTGATAAATGAACGCGCACTAATGATGTGCGGAAAATTTGACGAGCGGATATGGAAAAGTGACGACAAGGACACGGAAAATATTGATAATATTACGTGTATGCGTGTACCTTAGATCAATTGGATATTAAATAGGTACTAACATGTATGCTGACGTTATGGAGCTTGGGGTCGTACAATCCAGAAAATAATTTTGTGAGAATCGAAAGATAAAATTATCTTAATATTCGCATTTAACGTTGAAGTTTATTTTTCTAAGACGAAGATGTAGTGAAAACACCAGAGAAAAATTTCATGCTGAGGACGTTCGTTCACGTTTGATGACTAGCATATTCTGTGAAGCTAATGAAGCCGTGATCCCCTCCAACTCTGAAGGACGGTAAGTTAATGGAAAATATAAGTGCTCCATTCCACGCTTCCCTTGAGTTAAGTCCAGTGATTTTTAATTGAAGATCAATATGCTTGATTGTTTTATATTAGGATTTGGTGATCGGTATTGGATTACTGTACTGAAGAGAGGTACATTTAGCGGCTGTACAATGCATCGCCCACCTAGATGAATGTATGATAATCACACCGTTGAGTTTGGAAAATTTGTCATATGAGTCGTAAATTAGGACATTTTACGCCACGTTTATCATCATTCGTCTTTAGCCCTGAATCAAAATGTAGGCGAATGATTTGGTCCCTCATTTCTTCAGCTCTCATGCCTGTAGCTAATTGCAGTCTTACAAAAAATCTTACAAAAAGTGAACTCGAGAAAAAACAACGGTGGGGTGAGGCTATAATTCCCTTCGCTTTAATGAAGTTTACAAAGGAGAATGGTGTTGGGGAACGATAGATGGAGCGAATGGTTGGTGGTATTTTTTTTTGAGAAATTCCCTCTCACGTCATTTAATACGGTTTAGCGATTTATTTCTTCAAGAACCTCCTAATTATGTCAAAGCAATGTTTATAAACCAACGTTATTTTTCAGGGAATATAGCGTGTGTGTCGCAATTTGGTAATTTTGAAGCGAATTGGTAGTATTCCAATTTTCATTCGTCCAGAATTATCTTCTTCTACGGTCTGAGTACTGATCAGGTCTTAACTGAGAAGAGGAAGCAAAAATTATTTTCCTCATAACCGGTTTGAAGTACTTTTTGTTTGAAGTACCTCTTTCCCACAAAGGTTTTTAGAGTCAGATTTCCCGTTACCTTTTTTATTTGACGTAAATAACTTGGACGAGGAAAATATTTTTTGAATCGCACGGTGCTTTGTGACCGAGGCTGTGCGAATCGTAAAGAAATATGGATACCTCTAAATCTGTTATCTACGTGTTTTGAAAGTAAAAAACAAGCGGTGTATGTGACCGTGGAATTAACAGATACGGGATAGTGGTCCTGTATCGAGATGCCTCATATAGGTTTGTCAGTTTCTTTGCTGTGTTGTCATCTTGTGCCTATAAGCCGACACTGACCGTTTGTGTGGGTATGTACTGTAGTCAGCGCGTCGGGGCATTTGCTGCTCAGCATCCCTCCGCCCGACAATGCCCCGTCCGGGACGTGTTGAGGAACCCCGAGGTCAGACCACACCGGCGTCACCTGTGATGTACCGAGGGGTGGGAAAGGAGAGGGTATCGGGGGGGGGGGGGAAGGTTTGGTGTGGAGGTCAGGCCTCGGACCCGCCTCCATCCCAGACCATTCTCCCTCCGGATCCCACAGACGCAGCCTCCAGCCCCCCATTGCTCCCCTCCCTCCCAACCTCAACCCTGAGAAGAAGGGGAAGGAGACAGCCTTGCGGGTTTTGCTAAAGGTTTGGAGAGGGTGGGAGAGAGGGTTTTTTCGCAGCCGCCGCGATCTTCAGACCCCTTCGCAATATACATCCCCCCATGTGTGTGTGGCACGAAAGGGGTGGTGTTGTCGCGGGTAGACCCCAGACTTGGGGAGAGAGAGACCAGAAGAGAATGCGAGTCGAGGACCGGTTTTCTGCCGTGTCTGAAGTGGTCTCGCCGTTTTCCTGTGCATATCAGTTCCCTCCTCCCCTTCTTAGCCTCCCCGCACGCATCTCTCCTCTTCATTCTTTCCCATCCCCGTCCAGTCTGCGAATAAATTCGAAGGGTAAAAAAAAAGTGTCCCACCCGAGCGAGGAGAAGGCTTCTCGACTTGTCCGTTCATGTCGGAATCGGGTGCGGCCCTTGTGTCTCGGATCATTGGCGGGATTGAGTGGGGAGAAAAATGGGTGGCGGTCACCCCCTCCGGAATTTATGAATGCCGTAGGGCAATATCCTTATGGTCGCTCTTGCTTATTTAAACTACGTAAGTGATCGTTTATTGGCTGTAATGATACATCTGACCGATAATACCTACAAAAATTCTTTCTCTCCACGTACCAGCGGTGACAGTGACAAAAACTGAGCTTGAATCTACTAGTAAGACACTCCGTTAACATGCTATTAACCTTTGTTCTTTCCCACTTGATTTTCCCTTTCCCTATTCCCTTCCCTTGATGTGACTGTTGTCCAAGTACTCCATGCCACATTACCTTGCGGCGGCTCGCAGGGTAATATTTCGTAAATGGCAATGTTCCGAAGTAGGCGATCGTTTAGTGTTGTGTCGATGAATTTATACTGTAAACATATTAACTCCTCGAGACGAAAACGTAGATGTGAATTTGGCAATGCTATGTGTAATATCATTCGATAACGATCGAAAAGTTCATCCATGGGCACCCGACATCATCAAGCTCATTCCGTTGTTTTTTGATGTTTGGACCAGCTCTTTAAGTGGAGGAATGCTGCAAACTCCTCGAAAACAAGCCAAGGGATAACCAAACAAAATCGTCAGAAGTATTTTTATTGTATCGACCCCGGGTTCGGCAGTTTAGACATTCTTGAGGTGGGAATGCAGCTTCACCTTTGAGAATGATTGAATTTTAGAAAGCGTAGTCACCACAATACCATAATGTTTTCGTGGATTTCACCCTATATACATATCCAAATGCACCCAAATAAAATTCCGCACCGCGAGGCACTCCCTGAGAAGGATCTCCTTTTTTCTCGTTATTCAGCCATGCTTTATACTCCTTGCTCACCATTATTTCCTTGTTTCTCCATTCTGGAATGACGTAGAGAGAGAGAGAGATTTGTCGTTGCACATAAATATTTATTTTGGTTTCCTTACCAAGGTTTCGACAAAACGGCGAACGTCATCAGACGATGATGACGTCATCTGTGATACCCTATGTCGTCTAAGTAAAATAAATATTTATGTGCAGTAACATGCGCAATGTGTCATTTCATGAAGAAATGTTGTCAGAGATTTCAAACTCACTCATCATTATAGAAATGCGAGCGTACTGTGAACGCCCAAAGTACATACATTCGTCGCTAGCTACATACCGCGGCCATTTTTTAGGACCAGTCCTCTGTCTTATTTCCATAGCTAGCATTCCTATTGTGGCAACCCTCTACCCGCGTCTTTTTACTCATGAAAACGATTTAATAAGCCTGCCGTTACGGTTCAGCATTTCATTGGGAACTGAAGTACGGTAAAATCCAGTAAATGACCAGGTATGGGAAAACCAGTCGAATCACGGAAGCGTTGAGGTATCACTCAACGCTCTGAAGAGGAGCGTGTTGCTCAAACTTCTATTCTCCTCGCATGCTGTTTAGCTGATAATTGGGCAAGCTGGTGTGTAGAATAAAGGTCGGTGAAACTTAATCGTGATGATGATAATAATGGTTTAATATGCCTTTAGTTTAATTTTAGTAGGGAAGACGTGCGCCTTTAAATATCGTTGTGTGAACTTTTCGTTGTGTATCTTTTGAACTGGAATGCATGGAATGTTGGCGCTCGCTACGTCACGAAACGAGTGATGCGCCGTGGCACGACGTGGCTAATTGGACATCTGAAAGGTTATGAGAACAAATTAAACCATGGTCGTATATTTCTACATCTACTTATTACCTTGCAAGCCACCACTAGGGTGTTTGGCAGGGGGTGACTTATCACCAACATGAACTACAGTGAAGAAATTTACTTTCACCAAATTGTACCACATGGGTGCAATTGGGGTAGGTGGGCACCAATGGGTATGCTACAAATGCTACAGCTACAAATATTAGTGCAGTCGTCTCTTGACTTGCAATCTTTAATTCTCTCTTGTCCGCCGTTTGTATCTCGAAAAGTTCGCTAATCGAAATTCAGTCCTCTGTTGAACTTGAGAATCAGTCTTTTCTTGGATTCTCTGTCTGCAGTCTGGTATTTGAAAAATAATACATTGTGTAAAGCGAGTGCACTTTTGGAAACTATACCGCGCGAGTTAATCATCATGTGTTAAAATTTTTATGTACGAGAAACGATCTCACAAATATGCCTAGTATGATAACGTATCTGATTCCAAATATAGCGTAGCCTAGATACCCATCAAACTGAAGGTAAGAGTGATTCAATTTAGCGTGAGATTTTTTACACTCGTGTATGTTTTTAGAGATAACGCACGCAGTGCACAAGTGAGCATTTAGCAAACGGGAAATCCCCACGAAATTTGCCATTTTCCCCAGCACGTATGATAAAGATACTTTTTGGTGCTGGGCTTGCGCGCGTTTGAACATTTTACCATTTTAACAGTGTTTTATTATTGCTCGACTTAAGTAGACGGAGTTACGCTGCATTGAAAAATCATCACAGGTTGTATCTCGAGAACAAGTTCGTCTCTAGAAGCCGAAATGGAAAATGATGGAAGTTATGTATCAAGAGTTCGTATGTTGAGGAGTTCGTAACTTAAGTGGAGATATCACTGCAAGGCTCGAATCCGCCCTTGTCTTCTACCAGTATTCTCCGCCAGCGCGAAGGTCAAGAGGTATTTTACCCCGGGAATCGGTCTCTCTGGAAGGAGAGAAGAAAGGGTGGATCGTTGATGGTCATTCTTTCGTCTCCGACGTCAAATGACTTGTCGTCTCGAGCCTTCACAACAGAGTGAGCTACGTCGATGGTTGTCGTTTGTTGGGGCGTCGAAGAACAATGTAACAGTGTTCAAGCTCGGTCCCTAAACACGCCAAGCTCGTCCCACTCGCGACTTCAAAGGCGTGGTTTCATTTTATTCATTTTTTTAATCGCTCTCGTCATTGTTTATCCTTCCCCGCCACTCTTGAGACTCGTCATCGCCACATCAAGATGTTATTAATTCACGTCGCCGGAGGGAGGGCTCTTCTGGGTGTGTGGCGGGAAGGGGGGGAGGTACTTCTACCGGTCTTTATGGCGAGCCGTGAGGCTTTTGGGGTGTGGAGATTGGCAATTAAGGGCTATGCACACACGCTCTCTGCCCTATCCCTCCCCCGGCACTTGTTTGCGCTACGGCAAATGGGTCGTAAACGGCGGGAGTGGTTAATTTTTTTTTCGGAATCTCCGTGTGACGTCCCTCACCCGTAACTCGACTCCCAGCAGTCAGAACTCGACGAGAGGGAAGGAAGTGGGTGGGTGGGCGAGGGGTGAGAAGCACCGCAGGATTTAATGGGGATTTTTTGTTTGCACTCTCATCTGTTGGCACCCTCTGCGAATTGCTGTATGCCCCGGCTTCAAATCGTTCGACCGTTGGCGATCATGGCTGATTTCATGCGGCGGCGCCACTTTGAAATATCCCTACTAAACATAGGAAATGTATGTTTTTGTTGGGTAGAGGGCTATGTATGAAATATTGTATTTCAGGCAGCTGTTTAACATGTCCATAATTGAAGATATGACTCTAAAAAATTTACGCCAGATAATTTACATCAATCGCCAAGGGCCTTTAACAATCACTGAAAACTCTGTAAATAGGCTCTTCTCCTACTTATGTTCAGTTATTGATCGTTTTTTTAGTAATGCCATGCTTAGGATTTGACCGTCCATAAGGGAGGAAGAATAGGAAACATTTCCTTTGCCATTTACTGCGTACTCCATTTGCACGCGCCGATTTTATTTGAGCTCTTTTTTAGGCTCTAATCGCCTTGGTTGGCCAATAATGTCTAGGATAGTGAATGACAGGTGATTAACCTTAAGATTGTGAGCGACAAAGATACATAATCGTAGCGACATCTTATCAATGGGGAACGAGAAGACATACCGCGGGAATCCGTGAGTAGGCTATATGAATTGCTTTTCCTTATTTTTATTACTCTCTCGTATCTTTCAGTGTCCCCCTCTCAAAAAATAAAAATTTGTTAATTTGTGCTAATGAGAGATAACTTATCCGAATTCTTGGTGTATTTATTGCCGAGGTCCCATTATATTCTCTTATTTCTTTTTAGATATTTTCATTGGGTAATTCATTTCCATTCACTTGTGGCGTTGCTAAATTGTTAAATATTACTTTAAGATACGGAGTCATTTCGATAGCTAATTCTTTATACACACAAGCTGGAATTTCATCAGGACCTGAGGACTTGTTTGGGCTAATTTTATTTAGTAAGGATACGATTCCGCTACAAAATATATCGATCGGGGGTATTGGTTGCTGAAATCGGTCTGGTATGGTATATCTAAATTGGCTATACGTGACGAATCTTGGGTACGAACAAAATTATTTTTTTGCCAATGATTTTTTGGCAAGGAAAGTTTAATATTAATTAATTTAAACCTCTTAGGTGGGCTAAGTAATGAATTGGTTATCCAAGTGTTGATTTAAAGTCAATGTGTTTTTTTAATCCATAATCCTGCGTGAGTCACGTACGAATTAATCATGTTTTAAAGGTTAATTATACGTTTCGGATATGTTACCAGTAGGAGCGATAGGTGTTCGATTAGAGAACTGGATGTGGTCAGTTCACCGAGAAAGCAACGAAGGGAATCCTCTCGAAGTCGTTTTTCCCCGTTCGGTCTCAGGACGTCTTGCACATCCCATTCGGGGCCCGCGTTCCCGCGCCGTCGGACAAGTAATAGAGACCACCGTTCAACGATTGCTTCCGGACAGGATGGGATGCGGGACGGCCGACAGAAAGAGCTTGATTGCCCTGAAACAGGAAATACGATGTGGCGTAACTCTGTATATTGATGGGAGTCTCCCCCAGCATGGTGATGCGAAGATCTGAGTGTTACATCTACATCTACATCTACGTCATACCCTGCAGGCCACCCAAAGGGTGTGTGGCAGGGGGTGCTTTCGCACCAGGCATGCATGAATGATATGGTAGAACACCGACATTACATTAAAACCCGCGTACCACACATGCAAAGCGCCAATTAAAAATCTAATGCCCAAGAAACATTCTATCTTAGTGTTAGATCTGGGAGGAACGATACCCTCACAATACCTCATCCGTCATTGTTTATTGCTGGTTTTATTTGGAGCACACTTTTTATCAAATATTTTTTGGCATGAATAGATTTTTTTGCTATTCTAAATTTGAGATTAAAGCGGCTCGTATTATTGGCAATCAAAAATTGTCGATTTCCCCCAATGTCAAAGTACTTTTTAGTTTATCCCTCGAAGAACACGCAGTTCCCAAAGACTGGAAGATAGCAAACGTGACCCCAATTTTTAAAAGCGGCGATAGGGAACAGCCATGTAATTATAGACCGATATCATTAACGTCACTATCATGTAAAATCATAGAGCATATAATAGTTACATCAATAATGAGACTCCTCGACAGCCAGGATTTATTGATAACAAACCAGCTTGGGTTCAGAAAGGGACGGCCTTGCGGAACTCTATTAGGTCTTTTTGTTCATGATATTTTAGTTTCGGAGAAGGTAATGCACAGGTAGACGCAGCGTTTCTTGACTTGCTCAATTATTTTTTCTTCGTGATAGTTCCCATGTGGATACGGAAAGCCGCCTACTTGGGAAAAAACATTTCATTTAATCTTTGTATTTTCTCTAACGCCAGTCGACTTTTAATTGCGCTCAATGTGAAGGCTAGAGTAGAAATAGACTACGGCCTCAACATGGATCGTTTATCGATCAAGTTTGTGTAGGACTCAATCGATTCGATATCACCCTGGAGAACGGAGCTGAATGAACTAGGCTTAAATTTAGCTCACCTCATGTTTTCTGGGATATCCTTGAGCTCGATGCGCGGAATTTATGTCCTCGTGAGAATGGTTGCATTTAGCCCTACCTCCCAGACAGCTCAATTAGAGTTTCATTTGATTAGTTGATTGCCATGAAAAACTTCATGCTCACATATCATCGAGCAATTTCGTTAATGTTTTGGGCTTTTATTCGTCTTGATCGGAAGGCTCAAGTATTTTTATTAGCAAATCACCAAAAGCGTTCGTTGCTTAGTTGTAAAAGATGATCGGCGGTTCTTGTCGTTTGAAAAAAACTTTGTACATGAGAAATCATGCAATGATGTGGTTTTGGCGATCAGAGTTGACCGTAGAAATCAAGATTTACGCACTCGATCATAGTTTTGTTTCGGTTAATTTTTTCAGCAATATTTGTTTTTCTCTTCTCATTTGTCATGTCTTATTAATTATAATGACTTCATAGCTTGATGTACACAAATTCTCGAATGATTAAACGCTTTTCTAATCTTACTTCGTTAGTTCTAAATTGTCCAGATAGCATTGCTCAATTATCCTGCACTCAGTTTTATCCTGCTTAGATGCACGATATTTTATTAAAAGTCGCGTGTGTTGCGTCACCGCATCTGAAGTCATCGGCCCTGATAAGGCATGCACGCGCTCTTGCAAATAACACAGCTTTATCTGTGCCAGTATCTATCGTTCTACGAAACGACGTCTGCAGCGAACCGCGATCTACGTTAAACATTGACATTTAAACGGAATATCGGCGTTGGTTCTCGAACCGGCGGACCGCCGCGGCGGTCCGGAAGACCGTAGCTCCTTGATCCGAGTGGGGTTGTGTGAGTCACATTCGATGGGATTAAGCGTGCAGTAAGTCAACGCCGCTGTCGTCGCTTGAGCCGAAAGCTAACTCTCTCACACGGAAACTGTTGGTCCTCGTCGCTTTCCCTATTCGCTTCTATCCACCCTGCCGCACCTCGACAGGATGTCATCACCATGTACCCATACCAACTCGAGTCTCGAGCGTCATCGCACGCCGTGTGCGCGGAATTGGCGGACGATCAAACTTTGCTTTTCCGCGAATCTCTCTCGTTTCCGTGGGTCAATTCTCGAGACGTCGTATTTATAATCTCATACAAATATAATTATTGATCGCACGTATGCTTTGAAGTATTGCATGCTACACCATCTCTTGACATTTCCGACACGGTGAATACCGTGGAAAGGAAGGGCCGCCTATTTTTATCAGCTCCGGGCGGGGGTCAAACGTTTATTGTCCCTTTCCTAGTCACGGCGTTCCCCTCTTGCCTGAGGACAATGCTTGAGTCGAGTGTCGAAACATCGTCCATCATTGACCCACTCACCCGGACGGAAACCCGGGAGAAATTAGAGAAACACCAGATCCTGTGTTGCCTCTTGATGCACATGGTATATAGCATCTCATCAATGCCGAATCGACAAATCCATGCGAGTAATTTGTTATTTCGCATAAGGTAATCGCTAAGTCTGAACTTTTTGGATATTTAAAAAAATATCATAGAAGTGCAGATGAGGATTGGAAAAAAATTTCTACATGCATCGATAAATGTAGAAATGATCATTCTACCGTATGCATATAATTTAGTGAAAATCGGCAGGCTCTGCTTGAAGATACAGCTTCCGAAACTCAACGGACTCCCTTCAATTATATCGGAATGGGGTAATTCATGCGGGTACCGGCTTTTTTTTAGGTAGCATGAGTGCATCGACTTCTTCATTTTTCCTCACGAGTCGTCTCAAGGGGAAGTGGTGTGTACATGGTACCCTGGTAACCACCTGTTTAGGTGTTTGGCAGTGGGTGAATTTACTCCAAACGTGCACTATCGGTACATAATTTCTAGCGCTTTAGGTACTATAGAGAGGATTATGTGAGTCCACCGCTGAGCGTTTTGATTTTTATTTGGCAAAGACTGATTTTGGTGGACATCAGTGCGAGCAAAATATGTGAGAAATTCAAGAGAGACCTGATGTTGGGTAATTTATCCGAGGGATAGTGAGATGAAGTGCCGGAAATTAGGTGGCTAGGGATTAGGACCTACTAATTAGCTAGTAGAATAACTAATGATGATGAAAAAATCACACCTATCCACCCATCCTTTGTACTCCAAATGACCGCTGTTGTTGGTCACCCCCACCGATAATAAATTTTGTCATTACTACTCAATTAGAGACCGTAGAAACTGTAAAATACCTCGGAAGTTTAACTAACGAACGATCTCTCGTGGGGCCAACATATTCGGGAAATAACTGGTCAAGCTAATCGTAAAATGGGGTATGTGAAAAGAGTACTGGTAGAAAGAGACGATGAAGTCAGAGAACTCTGGTGGGAACGCGAGCAGAGAAAATCAGCAGTGTACGTGAACGGCCGTTATGATTATCTCGTTCGTGTTACTGACCTCTTGCCGCAACTGGGATGGGAATCGCTTTCATAACGCCGATAAAAATTAGACTCATTCTTTCATGTAATTTCAAAACGAATTTAGTTTCTGACGACATCATTAATAACTTGCGAACTCCAACGTACTGCAGTGGATCAGATCATGTGAAAAAAATTAGGGAAATTGACTGCCGAGCAGACAAGTTTTTTCCGCGATCGATATGAGACCATATTGGCTGCCAATGATAATTTGAATTTGGTTGGTCGATTGGTAGTGTAGCTGATTAGTTGATTTGACACCTAGTTGTATATTAATCTGCAAGTGGCACCAACATCACGTTTCTCATGACCCCTCTTGACTCTTTTATCTCATTTACGTAGTTGCATTGTTTTTTATGTACTCTACCGGTTAATGTAGGTTAAATATAATATCAGAGATTCTCCTCCCGGTTTTCTACCCTCTTAGGGGCCTATCTCCCTCTGGTATATCCTTTTTCGCCTCAGCATACGGTCTACCCTTCTTCATCCTTTCCATGAAACCTATCCTCCTTCCTCTTCCCCGCTTCTCCAACATCCTTCCCTCTATCACATTCTTCAGCAGTCCCTCGCCCCTTATTACATCCTCCAGCCACCTACTCTGCCGATCTCGAATTTCATTAAGAAGTTTCCTTTCCTCTCCCACCATCTCAAACACTTCCTCGTAAGTCTTCCTCTCCGTCCACCTCTCCTTCTCTTTATCCTTCATTAATAAAAATAGAGTCTCTGTCATAGTCAACGTACTTATTTTGCTAGAGCCAAACTATTATTATGGTAGAAACGATCACAGGAATAAGATTAAGGAAATAGACTGCAGAACCGTTAGATTTAAAATGTAATTTTTTCCACTTACATTAAGGGACCATAATAGTTGCGATAGATCAGTTCTAGGATACTGACTAGGTAAAATAGGGTTTTTCAGTAGTGCTAAATACCTTAACATAAATTTTAGATACTAACCTCGCATGCAATCTTTGGCATGATATACTCCTGCATCATTTAGTATCTTTTAGTGCTATTTATTTGTTGCATTAATAATACTAACCAGTACTTGTATCTTGAGTAGTGTACTACATGGTAGCATGTTCTTCTTCGTATCACTCTCCTAGCTTGTCGTCTGACTGTGTACCGTTGTCCTGACTGATTTCGGCCTGCGGCTGGCATTCGGGGGAACGTGCGCGGTTCTGATTTCAACTGGGTAGAGTGCTGCATGCCTGATGTGGAATCACCCCGTGCCGCACACCCTAGTGGTGGCTTGCACGGTATTTCGTAGATGTAGATGAAGTGCATGTTGGTAAAAGTGACTTGTACATTATAGTGCATTTTGGTGATAACTCAACCCCTGCCAAAAACCCTCGAGGTGGCTTACTGGTTAGTGTGTAGATCTAGATGTATACTACTTGACATACACCTTTCACTCTGTCGCTCTTCTAGGCGTCCTTTGTACACAATCTTGGTGGAGTCCTTGCTCTCACCTCTCCTGTCTGTTCGCCAACGCCAGCGAAACCAACATAACAAACGTCCCTCCCCCCTGTATCTCGCTTCCCGTGTTGTTGCCCCCCACTATGTCCCTCCCGTATCCTCCTCCCACTCCTCTCAATTTTCTCACCCTCCTCCCCCCCTGTCTCGTCTGTTTACCCTCCCACGCCCCCTCCCGTAGTATCCCTCCCCCACTCTTTCCCTCTCCTTCCCTACTCCCCCTTCCCCCTTCCCGGTATTACCCCTTTCGCCCGGATCCTGGGTCGTTGCACCGGTCTCTTCAATTGTAAGAGAGCTGCTACACATGGAGAGCTGCTTTCGAAGCAGGACACCGGTTGGAATGAGGGAAGCCCCGCAAGGTTTTTCTCTTAATTGCGGACAAGGGGGCAGGGAACGTTAGGTTGCGGTGGTGTGGTCGAGAAAAGAGATTCGCGGGACGAATCCTGTCCTTTTTTGTCCTTCTCCTCCTCGTGTCTTATTTTTCCATTCCGGAGTGCATTGGCATCTTGTTTTCTTTAGCTTGTTATGAGAATAGGTGACCAACTACCGAGGTCATTTTTCCACTTAGCAGGGCATCTGGTTCCCTTCCCGTAGGCCCGGGTTCGAATCTCGGCATCGGTGCATACTTTTTCATTGGAATCGCGATCCCTAATTCGATATTGTAAAGAGAGCACTTCTAGTGCAGTATTGCCTCCGTCGGGTGGGGCGTAAAACTGTTGACCACTTGGAGCTTTTCGTTGAGAACAAGGTTATGCTGACGCCGCACAGTGGGCTGAAATCGAAAAAAGCTGGCCAAAAATGATTTTTTTTACTCTTTACTTTGAACAAGTCAAGGGCAGTTCATTATAGTAAAATATCCAAACTACAATATCCTACAATCATTTCAGGCTTTAGTGAATTTTAACATCAGTAACATCTTTGACGTTCAGAAAAAAATGTCACAAATTCCATCTGCCTTTTTTGAGAACGGTTATGTGAATGTTTTTTTGTTCTTGACGCGTTGTGTGATCACGCATGAATTTTCCAATACATGTGAAAGTAAATATTTTATAGAAGAGGTTGATGAATAATTTTTTCATCGCATATTGCTTTTACAACTTTTTAATAAATATTAAAAAGACACTTTTTCGCGTGTTTTTTTGCAGAAAGTGATAAAAAAACTTTGTTCTAGGCATTCATCCGCAAAAATATTTACACCAAATTAATGAGTGAAGTCTCTACTACAGTTTGAGAAATAAATCCGGCGCGCCGGGTTTTTCTCCACTTTTCTTCTTTCCCTGGTTAATCCTTTTGTTTGCTAACTAATCTACCCATCTGCTCTCAATGGCGTAAATAACCTCACTTTCTGTGGCCACTCTAAATGATCAAAAACCGAGCTATTTTCGGACTCGAAGACAGGTTCTTAAGATAAGCATTGCCTTGGTAATGTGAGGAAAGCGAAGTGTAGAGAAATCCGACGTCGGCATTGGCCGGCATTCGAAATCCGGCGTCGGCCCTTAAATATCCTAGTTGCATGTCAGTAGTGCATGTTTGGTGATCTTCACCCCCTGCCACACACCCTCGTGGTAGCTCGCAGGGTATTACGTAGATGTAGATGTATACCGTTGTTTAACTTCCTATTCTACTGTCGAAACGCTACACCACACTACTATTCACATAGCGCTCCGGTAGAGATATGGTTTTCACTGGAAATTACACGCTTTTGCTGGGCCTTTACCCCCGGGCCCTTTGAATGGAATGTTAGTATTCAAGCCAACAATTTCAACCTTATCTTCCTTATTTTGGTATCATCAGGTGTCTTGGGGAGGTGGTGTTATCGGTGTTCATTTGAGCTTTCATCACTGGGCTTGGAATGTTGACACCGGTGTGACCTAATATGAGAGATTCCTCCTCGTTTTCGTCGTGGGAGCTGTTCGTTGGAGATACGTTTCCCTGCACATGTGTTTACACCCGGCTTGTTTACGTTTGATATCTCCCGTGTCGGGGCTGCGTGATCGTTTCCGTGGTTCGATTGATGCAATATGGTAGGTTGACAGGCGCGTGAGGTGGAGGGGATGCGTGGTGCTTCGGCCGGTCTAGGGCGTCGCCGTCGCGTCATTTCGATCGCACTGCAGTTTTTTCCCCGAGCCGTGATGTCTTTGAGAGGCTCTCACTAGAGGTGGGTCGTTCGCGAACGAACGGTTCTTCAGGTCCATGGATTTAACGGGAAGACTGGGGCCCGAGTTCTGAGGAACGAACGTTCCTTTCGGTCCTTCGTTCTTTTCGGTCATTCAGTCATCTCGGTCCATCATTCCATTCGGCCTGTCAGTTCTTTCGGTTCTTCGTTCTTTTCGGTCCATCATTTCTTTCGGTCCGTCATTGCTTTTGCTCCTTCGCTCCTATCTGTAAGAGATAGGATGTTCGTTATAGCACCCCAAAAAATTCATCTGCTGATGCTAGCGGTCTAATCTGCAGTACTCTTTTCTTCATATGAATGAAACCTTATAAGAAACCATGTGAAAAGCTGTTAGTAGTGCCTAACTTCTTTTATTTCATCCAACATTCTAAAACTCCCTCCTTACGGTATAAAATGTAGGTTTTTTCTACATTCTTCAAACACCAAAAACTTAATTAAAAATAAAAATACATGATCACCAGTAAAAAAAAAAGAACAGTGAACGAGTGAAAAGGAACGGGTACCAAAAAGGACCCGTCCAGAGTGAACGAGTTCCCAAATTTTAACGGATTTGCCCATCTCTGGCTCTCACTCTGCTTATCTAGCGACTTCTGCCCGTGAAATGTTTCCACCCTTACGACCCCGACTTTTCTTACCATTGTACGTGATGCGTAATGATATATACAAGGATCAACCAGTTTCTCATACAATTGACCGACGTCTTAATACATCCTTGGAGAGAAATTAATGAGTGAACAAAGGATCAAGGAAGAAAAGCTTTCTTGTATCTGTTAAATTCAACGTTTTAAGTCTGAGTGGCAGAGGATGAGCTTTCATCGACATAAACTTCAGTATACCTTTGCAATTTGAATGAGACTACGACTATGGGTGCATCAGCAAAAACGTGCAAATTCCTGCGAGGAAGTGAAATTTCACCAATGCGTACGGCCTTATTTGCTGTAAAATTAATGGAAACTATGAGTGCTGATGTATTTCCGCCTCTATGTCTACGTAATACCCTGCGAGCCACCACGAGGGTGTGTGGCAGGGGGTGAAGATCACCAAACATGCACTATTGACATGCAACTACGATATTCAAGGGAGACATGCTAGAGAACAGGGTCACATGCAGCTAGATGGTTAGTATCTATATAATAAGAAAGGGATTATTGGTTGCTATTACATGCATCATGCACTACAGGCTACTCTACTACAGACTACTCTACTACAGACTAAACTATATTTCACCTACCTATCCCTTTGCTACGCTGCCTATTGTTCTCTCTTATGGTACGCGGGAAAAATGACATTTTACATCTATCGGTACGACAATCTATCTCTCTAATCTTGTTAATCTGATCAAACCTAGCATAATACGCAGGGGTTCTCAATATATATCTAACGTCATCTGTGAGCAAATCGGTTTCGAATTTACTTAAAAGGTTTAACCTAAATTTTAACCTGCGTTCTGATAGTAATTCCCATCCTAGTTCTTCTATTAAACTCGTAACACTTATACAAACTTATACACTACGTGTATTCTGAGGAATACAAGTGTTACAGTGGAAATATACGAGGCGAATTTTTCGTTTTACGTACTCCATCGAGACACAAGCAACAGAGAACAAATTAAATTATTAGTTTCGCTACCAATAAATAAAACTATTTTTTAAGTCTCAGTGGTAGCATATAGGTGTATTATAATCTTTTTTCGTGCGTGGGAAAAATGATATTTTCGGCCAATCGGGTCTGAAGTTTATTTCCATAATTTTATTGTAGTGATTTAATCATAGTAAATTTACTAAACCGTTCCGTTTTAATCTTATCTTTTCAAAGTTTGAGTTACATCTACATCTACGTAATACCCTGCGAGCCACCACGAGGGTGTGTGGCAGGGTGTGAAGATCACCAAACATGCAGTTATATGCTGATCATATTAATCTGAGAATATTTCCTCAAAAACGTTTACAAAAAATGATAAATATCATCAGGTTTTCTTGCAAGGAATCTATTTAAAAACATTTCTATAAGGCCTTAAAAAAATCTTGGGTTTTTAGCGAGGTAGGTCGAAAATTGTCTACCGAAAATGAGAAAAATACGTCATTTTCCTTTTAGTGAGGCCGAGTGGTGAGTTGATTACGTTGAATTTTGCAGCAGGTGTTCGCGACCTATTCGAGGAAGTTCGAATTCATGATTCGTTCGTTCATGAATCATTGGATGGTCTTGGTGCAAGTAGTGAGTCTCCAATATCGAGAGAGAAAATTGGGATTTAGACTTCCAGAAAGGGACAGTCGAGCCCTGGTTCAATTCTTATTGTTATGAGATAATTAGTTTCCCTCACCATATTGTTGGTTCAGATTCACGGAAATAAGGGACGAAGAGTGTTCGACTAATAAATACGTCCTTACTTTGTCATACTCCTCCCATCATGGTGAACATATTACCGAACCATAGCTACGATCTCACGAATTCAAACGCTGCATTATTGCTCGCATTCATCAAGAAATGTTTTTATTTACCGTTACACATAAGTAGCGAGTATCCTAACACCCCACGCCAGACGCATTCTTGACCTATCAAGGGGTCCAACGTGTCGATTTTACCCAAGAATAGCTTAACCCCACCTGTTACAGGTGCTCGTGGAGGCTCGTGGTACAGTGTAAATGTAGATGGAGACAACTAAGCCATCCCGAGTGAGGAAGATTGCTCGGGTGCATGCAAGTGAACGCATCGTTGCGAGTCAAACGTAAACCTTTGAACTCCGTGATGGCGTATAATCTTTCCTCATGTCGATTCTGCATGCCCTCACCCTCCCCCCGTCCTCATTCCCATCCGACAAGGTCCACTTATGCTCACTGTCACGTACGCAAGCGATGGGAAAAATGAGGTTTAGGAGATGATACATCGGAGCCGTCGAATCCGTTTCTGGGAAGAGTAATTATTGCGTCAGTCTGGGCTCTTGAAGTGCTCGCTCTGTGACTGAGATTGGGATTACCGCGAGCACATCCGCATGGACCACTTTGTTTCAAACCACCGTAATAGAGAACTATATCCCTAAGCTCTTAGTGGCAAAGCGAGTGCATTGTTTGAATGACTGTGTGAGAATGATGGACGTCAAGTGGTTGGCTAATGAAGATGCTCTTTCCCTTGCGGCCGAAGGGATTGTGGAAGTCACTGACGAGAAGCGATGGAAAACTAAAGGGGAGCATTACTTGGTTGATTATTGTATTGGTATTGATAATGACGCCATGAAAGGAGAGACGTAAGGAAGGAAAAGAGGGATAAATTGTGCGAGGCGAGTGAAAAGACACTTCTCCGCAAAGATCGACGGAGAACGATAGAAAGGAAGAAAGATTTAGGCATAAGATGAAGGAAATAGACTGACCGATAGATTTAAAATGTAATTTTTTCCACGTACAATAATGGACCATAATAGTTGCGATAGATCAGTTCTAGGATACATTGACTCTGACTAGGTATAACATAGTTTTTTTCAGTAGTGCTAAATATCTTAACATGATTATTAGCTACTAACCTCGCATGTATTCTCCGGCATGATATACTCTTGCGTTGTTGGTGCCTAGTAGTGCTTTTATCTGTCGCATTAATAATACTAACCAGTAATTGCATCTTGAGTAGCGTACTGCATGCTAGCATGTTCTTCTACGTATCGCTCTCCTAGTTTCTGGTCTGACTGCGCACTGTTGCTGCTCCTGGCCCGGGCCTCGCATCCGGGGAAACTTATGCCGTTCGGATTTAAACTGAGAGGAGCGCTGCATGCCTGGTGTGGAATCACCCCGTACCACACACCCTAGTGGTGGCTTGCACTATATTTCGTAGGTGTAGATGAAGATCCTGGGAGGCAACGGGGTTGTCCATATGGGTGCTAGAGATAGGGTGACCAACTCTCCCGTATTTCCCGGGATCTCTCGTATTTGACCCTATTTTTTCACGATCTCCCGGCTCCCGTATTTTCTGTCTCTTTGAGTGAATTACTCCCGTATTTTTTCGTCAAGTAAAATCATTCAGTTTCAACCATTCAAACTTTATGCACACGATCAAAATTCGTTTGAACGTGCCGTGTCCATAATGACATGAAACGTGCATGTAATTGTTTAGATTATGTCGATATCGAAGTGTTAGTGTTCAATATTTGTAGTCATTTTTCCTGTTCTGCTAAACGAAGGGGATCATTAAGCTCATTTTTTTGAATTTTTTGATGTTGTATGGACTGAAATCCTTCGTCATGTGTGTGCTAGATGGTTTTCTCTTACACCTGCCGTAAACAGGCTTTTAAAAAATTGGGAGCCAATAAAAAGCTATTTTAATAGTATAGATGATTCAGACTGTCCAAAAGTTTTGAAACGGTATTTCAACAATGAAAATACAGAAGTAGAAATAATCGTTGAGGCTCATATTAGTTTCTTTGTGAATGTTGGAAACGTATTTATTCAAACAGCAAAATATTTGGAGAATTCTGATCTTAGTATTATGGAGTCCCATGAAGCAGTACAGTTACTTATTAGTAAAGTTGGACAGAGAATTGAAGATTTATACTTCGGTAGTGCTACTCACAAAGTGTTAGCTTCTGTTCTCAGTTCAAATTTTAATTCTACATGTGAAAGCAAATTCCTTGAATTTTATGATTCTTTGTTTTCTTACATGCTTAACAAATTTTATGATAGATTGAAACTTTGAAGTGTTTAATACCACAATGTCTTAAAAGGGAATTAGCATTCAATGACATACGTGACGTTGTGGAGTGTATCCAACTGGATTGTGTGAATGAAGATGAATTGTATGAGGAATTTTGCAGTTGTAAGGATGCAATAACATGTGTTGTGTCTTTAGAGGGTAACGCTAGCCATGGGTGGCGGTTTTCAGCAGCTTAAAATCGAGCAATATAACTTCTGAAAACTTGGGAAAGTTGGTAGGCTATGTTATGAGCATACCAGGTAGTAATGTTCACACAGAGAGAGTATTTTCTCTTATGAATAACAAGTAGACAGATGTAAGGAATTGGAGCAGTACATAGCTGATTAAATCAGAAGTGCAAGTTGCCATGAACTTCACGTATTCTTGCACTGAATGTTTAGAATTTGCAAAAAGTGATGGCAAACTATTGTCTGAAGCTAAATCTGTTGGAAAATATATTTCTGTCTTCCTAACGCATAAAATATGCATACGCATAAAAGTGTTCTTTTTAATTTTTTTTACAAACACTGCTTCGCTTTTTTCTTTTTTTGTGAAATTTTGCCGTGTTTATAAATCTCCCTTATTTTTGGTCAAGAATATAGAAATCTCCCTTATTTTATTCAAAAATAGTTGGTCACCCTAGCCTAGAGACAAAACTTTTGATTGATTGTAAATTGATAATGAGTTATATTTTATAACTATGACTAGAAAGGCAGTTCTTCTCGACCGCGTACCTCGACGGAAGCCTTTGAGATGGAGACTCTAAGGCCCAATCTTAGGACTCCGGGTTATCAATCATTTTTAGATGACGCAGTTATTCTATCGACTTGATGTTAAATAAGAGTCAATGTTTTTGCATTATGAGTCAAAATGGTGGTAATTCATGATACTATATCAAATTATCTTCTGTGATATCGCCTTCCATTCTCGGATACCGAACAGTATACATCCAGTTTGGTTTTCCTAATTTTATATTACAGGAAAACAAACAACTAATTATATAATTGTGTTGTACCACTATCTAGAAATGAAAAACCTTTAACTATTATTTCTTTCCTACCTGGCTGTGGGCTGAGTGTATTCAGTGTGCAGGTCATGGCAAAGGACAGTGATTTTGTATCGGATATTTATAATTGATTCCTTGAGGTAATTTGGTAATGAAGATGGTTATTATCAAATATTTCTGCTTTTTCTGGAACGTGTAGGTTGAATATCTCTTGATGACTATTCACAACTCCTATAAACCTTGTGTTTTACTGATGACAGGTACCCAGTTTCTTTTCTAATTTCTCCTCAATAGGCTAATCCAATAATAAACTGCTAAATGAATGCGCAAATGCTAAAAGAATCATTAAGCAGGTCATTTGAATAGTAAGGGTACAACCGATGAAATAATAGCACAACGATATAAATTTAGGAAAAGGATAAGTTTTTCAATGGCTCATCATTAAAATACACTTTTGGAAATCCTTTTTTACACGATGTATGTGCCCGCGCGAATAAATGCGTGAATACATTAACCATTAAAATTGCTTCTTGTAATCACGCAAACTTGCTCTGATGCGTGAACGCATGGTCATAAATAGCCCCTTCTCTTATTTGGAACGTTTGTTCATGCATCTATCCAGCTACATACTGTGCGGGTACATGAAATGTTTAAACTTGCCTTACGAGCGATGAAAGTAAGTCAAAGGGATTTGGAGATGACTCTCTATGCAGTTTTGAAGTACGTTCAGTACTTATGCTACATCTACATCTACATCTACGTCATACCCTGCAAGCCACCCAAAGGGTGTGTGGCAGGGGGTGCTTTCGCACCAGGCATGCATGAATGATATGGTAGAACACCGACATTACATTAAAAACCCGCGTACCACACATGCAAAGCGCCAATTACAAATCTAATACCCAAGAAACATTGTATCTCCAATCGTTCTAACATGCAAGGGATACAAAGACTACTACTACAGATTCAAAATATCATGCATAAATATGAACATCATTATTTACATCATGCATAAATAAGAAAGAGGAGAATATAATGAGAAAGATTAACTGCCTGCCTATTGTCAATACTCGAACTATTCATGACGACGATCACAGCTGTTATGGTCCCGAATGGTACGCGGAAAAAATGCTAAGGAGGCAATAAATCATTAAAAGATATAAATAACGGATATTATTTAATAAAAGGACTGGCGGTATGTGTGGATAGTAGTCGCTTTGAAGGAAGACAGTTACACCCTTTGAAGTTTCAATTAATATCAACTTTCAAAATGTATCGACGCGACTGGCACCTACCAACTTGAAGCGGACTTTCACTTTTGAAGTTGTCTCCTCTTGTAAAACCCTTGAAAAGATATATTCTTCCTTCGGTCTTCATTGATTCAAGTGATTAATGTGACAACTTTTGACGCATTCTATAAAGCGATGTCTGAAGGACTTAGGGACAAATTCGAAACTTAACTGGGCCTCGTGTTAACGATTTACTGCGTCCAAACCCATGGCTTGCAGAAATGCCTTTGAAGCATCAGTTCTTGTAAGTTGACTCTACTATTACTACTCCGGATTATTAAAAAAAACATCAATTCGAAGAAATTATGACTTCATAAGTCAAATGAATGGAAAGTAAATTGCGAGAGGAGGCTCGTGGATGACGAATGGTCGCGGAAGTGGCCAAGCACTCGACCTTTCCGGGAATTTAGTTATTTCCATAAAATTATTCGAATATCATCATCTGAGTTTACTTATTTTTCCATCGTATTTGTGAAATAATGTACATAAATTTGTCTCAGATGCTTTTGTGAAGTTTATCCTTATTTTTAGCCGTCAATCTGTGAGTTATAAATTACATACGAACTTTATTTACTTGACTGCCGTCTAGTGTAGCCTTGCCTGGTGTCTTTATTGTTGTTTCTTTATTTTAATTTCACTGCCATCCCCTTCTTTTCGAACTTATGCCAAAATTAAATGCATGCATTATACACTTGCGAGTACTAATGGCCCGAAAAACCTCATCAAGGGTGTGTGTTAGGGGTAGGCATATAGCGTTTGAGCATTTCGTGGACTTTCTTCTTCCTAGACTACTTCGTGATCGTGTTACCTAAGAACTTCCCTTAAAATAAGTCACAAATCTTATTTTTTTGTAACCGCCCGTGTATATTTCCCCTATGGTGACTTAAGTATCCGTATTTGCGTTTTAACTTTAGGGTTACACTCAGGTAGTTAAAGCGCTGAGAAAATTTAATTTCTCTAGAGACGTAGTAAACTAAAATTAAGCGTTTTTTTCTCAGTTTAGTTTGAAAGTGAAAATAGTCGAGGAGAACTTGGTTCACGCTTACTCATTCATAAAATTAGATTTTCATCAGATTTCCTCTTGTCTGTGCGGTTTCATTCCGAACTCACTGTTTTATATTATATTTTCGTTCGTATTTTGTGGTTGTTCCAAGGAGAAGTTCCTGCTCAGAAGGTGCCCGTAACCCTTTCTCTTAGAGCCGCTAGTCTTGTTGCTCTCCGCAGGAATAACCATGGCTCAAGCGGTTTTCAAGAGCGCATTTCCACTTCCGAGAAAACATTTTTCAAGTAAAACAATAGCCAGGGTCGTGGGGAAAATTAATGCCTTTAAGTTACCGTGGGCCATCGGTGAACGGGTATTGTTTCGTGGCGCCCATAAACACGTCGTGACGCCGAGCAAAATTTTCCACGGGGCCATGGGAGTGAAGAAATCGGGGCACGGTGCTCAAGGACTTCAAGCTTGAGCGTCGCGTCGTGTTATAAGAAGCCACTCATGGTCACGGTGAGCATGTAATCGGAAAGTATTGGGACTTCTTTGATTTGCAACGTTCTTTCATCCCAGCAGAAATAAAAACACGCAGACTAGAGCTCAAGGTATAATATAGTGGACTTTTTAAATTTACAGAGTTGTAAGAGAAAACATAGTTGTAAATGTTTTAGCCGTTTTATTAAACGCAGAACTTGGTTGAATGCGTCGTGGGTGAATGATTAATATATTAGTGAATGAAAGCTCTTTATAATGATAGTACTACATGTCGAAGCCCCTGTCGATACGCATTAAAATGGCGTGGAAAACCCGTACAACCCGTTTGGTGATCTTCACCCCCTGCCACACACCCTCGTGGTGGCTCGCAGGGTATTACGTAGATGTAGCTGTACAACTGTGTTTTCTGGAACAAATAATGCTGAAATCGAAAGAAGAATTTTTTCTCTTGTGATATAATGCCATAAATATTGTTAATTTGGTTGTAGGTCTGAGAGAACGTGGATTAATGCAAGCTGCTGGATCATAACTAATGTGTTTCAAGAATGATTGTCAATAGTAAATGTCTGGCCTAGCCTAGTTACCAATTGACCTGCAAAATTGTCTTTTCTAAAAGCAAGAGACCGGTATACGGTCTAGAAATATAGGCGGGGTAGCCTAAAATATGGGGGAAAAAAGAAGTTGGACATTGGGCAGGAGTCAGCCAAATAATGATGACATGACCCAAATAAAATGCTGCTAGCGCAGCAAAGGGCCTTTACACGTACTACTACTTCCCTTTTCTGAGTCTAAGGAAACTCTTGGAGTAAGCACTTTGTAATCATTTCCTTGCATTGATAGTCGTAATATGAATATTTACTCAGATTTCTCCTTACACCACATGCGCTTACCGTTCTCATATCATTGAATCGGAAGGATTCAGTATTTTTTCGGCTGATGAAGTGATTCATTTTAATTTGACCTTATGTGACGTTCGGGCGATTACATGGGGAAAATTTTTATCCCAAAAACTATACCAGTTTATAATCAATGTCGTAAACATTAAAAGTAGTGACAGAAATTATATCCCCAGTATGGCCCATTGCGGAAGTGATTAGATGAAATTGTTATCCATCAGTCATTCTGTGGAAGGAAATATTTTTATTTTTACCATCGGCAGTCATCAGTCCGAATATTCTTTTGCTGTAAACATTCCACTCTCATGCCAGCTTCAAGCCCTCGTTATGATGTTCTTCGTAATTTGCCCTATGAATGGCGTCCATTGTCTTTCTCGTTCTCATCTCTCATGCGATTCTCCTTCCGTCATCCCCTTTGAGAGACTGTTGTGTCGCAAAACGTGCCCAATAAGTTTGTCTCATCGTCTACCTACTGCAGCCCAATGAACGGACTCGGTAGCTGTAAGGTACTATAATATACCATACTACTCGGGGCTACTATATACTTATAGTAGTAGCTCCGAGATTTTTATTCCCTTCTTAACTTTTTGCCAGGCTGTTTTCCATGTTTGACATTTCAATTTCTGTCCCCTCATGTCTTAACCCTTTACTGCTATCGTCGGGTCTTTTTTGAATTTGCTCTTTTCTTGTAGTCGTAAAACGGCCGCTCGCAGCAATCTTGGCTACAATGTAATCCTAGGGGAGAGGGGGGAGCAGGCAAGTTGAACTTGAGACGGTGCGGGTGACGGTTGTTGTTTACGAGCAATTCGAAAAATCGGGTCAAAAAAGACTCGAGGATAGTGTGTACGTGGCCAGAAATCACGATAGTAGTTAAGGGTTAATAAGCCTTGCTCTGAACTCTGACCAGCTACGAGTCTTTCATTCGAACGTTATCGATATGCTTATCATCTATTTATAAACTTTCTCCGAAAGCGTGAGCGAGGAAGTATGACTTTTCTACCCGGAAAATTCTCTCCGTGGAATTTATTTCTGCTTCTGAGGAGTGTAACATTCCTTTTTGATTAGTATTCCTCAATTAGCTGCAGTAACTTCGGTTATCTCGTAAAAGACAGGAACAAGGAACCAACTAATCAAAGCGAGTAACTCATGAGGAAAAAATAGCGCCTCGCACTCTTAAACATGTTTGCCGTCGGATTCAACGGCAGGTCAGGAGCAGTGTTTGATTTGTGTTATCTTCTCTATTAAAAACGTCCAATGCGAGCCGCCACAGCCCCGCGGAACGATTTTATCCGGTCGTTTTTCAAAGAAACTTTTGGGAATTGGACGCTGCTTTGCGGGCGGCCGTGTTTATTTTAAAGGAACATACCATGGGTATTATTTTATCTCAGATTCTTCCAGGAAATCTCTCTTCGTAGGGCGACAGTCTTTTCCAACTTCCTCACTAACATTGTTTATTTCCTTCGAGACATCAAAGAGAGAGACGTGCTCCTCATCGCTTTTCACTCTCGTCGTCGTCGCATGCGACGTAAAAGTCGTGCGATTTTTTTCCTCAACATTTGTCCTGCATTGATCGTCGTAATATGAAGCAGCCTGGTGGATTCCCAATGCTCGGATGAATAGGAATGTATCCTCTTGTCGTTGACTTTTTGATAACATAAAAAACTCACGAATATCAATAGCTTCATGTTATAAAATGGCCAAGCACACTATTCCGTTTTAGGAAAATGATACATCTTTTTTTGTACGAACTTATTTGTATACCCTATAAGAAATTTTTGTCTTCTGAAAAGGAGTCCTTATCCTTCTTATATTTACTTTCGCAACTCGTGCTTCACTAAAAAGTAGGCAAGTGTCTCAAATTGCCTGGCCTGAATGAGGAAGGTTTGGGTCTTGAGATCTCAGCCAATGCATTCCTACGGGTGGAAATTAATGTTAACATCGAAGGCCGCGAACTAATAATTCCGAGTAGTCGACGTCTTTCGTGAAAATAAAGATAAAACTCTTAAACAGCTGCGAGATAAGCTGTATTGTCAGGTTAATCTCTACTTTCTAAGATCCCTGGTGCATGAGTTTGTTGTCTATGAGCGACTGACTGGAAAATTGTCTTACCAGTGATAAAAGATTTCAGGTTTTAAGAATCTCAAAATACCCCTCTTCATGTATTATCAGTGTTATGGATTCAAAACTGTACGTTTATATTTTAGTAACTAGCAATATATCAAATGATAATTAGAATGCCTAGAAAGTGGACGTGTTAGGGAAGGATATCAGGGGTAGCTGCCGAAAATTGCCCCCGACGCGTAGGCCTGCCCTTAGGAATCGAATATGTATCGACCGATTTTAAAGGATATTATACTTACGCTGTGTGGCCTGAAAACCTATTTGTTGCCGCCTGCACATAGATGCTCTGTAACGTTTAACGCGGCAAGTTTTAGAGTGAGGAGTTAGAGTTTCAAATTTTCATTCTGCGATGTCTAAATTTAATCAGAAACTGCCAAAATTGGCTATATTTTTCATCTAAAAAATAATTTCTGTCGTTCTTTCAAATCCCACGCAATCGTTAAGCTTGCCTCAGGGCGTGGGATGAAAACGTAAATTACTTTATTTCAGCATTTGAGATTATGTGTTATAAGAGGTAAGATTTCTTCCTGTATACCGCGTCTTGAAGTTGATTGAGAAAAATATTAAAGTGTTGCTGGGTCATTCTATGGCTTTAATTTGGTGAACTTCTCATTTATCCCCGCACGCGATATTACATTTTAGGGCTGACGCCAATTTTGGCAGAGCACGCGAAAACCCATGGTCATATTTTCTGACCCAAGTCGAGATTTTTCCGCGGAGTTGAAAATAATTGTAGCTTTAGGAATGGCCCCTATCATTGATTACGTATATCATTTGAGTATTTTCTTACGTGAACTAAATTTTTGGCATAATTGCCATAAACTAAAGCAACTGATTGTACCAAGTGAGCCTACTAACGAATATCAAGAAATAATTGAACTTATTTTCAAGGAAATCATTTATAATTGTAATAATAAGCTAAGTAATGATATGCTATGGCGATCATAGTCGCTTTCGTTGGTAACGAATATTCAATTATTGTTCAATTCCAGGTTCGAGAAAAGTAAGATGTTCTTGAAGTAGAATATGCTGTCAGAAAAGACAGCTCGCAGCATGTGAAACGAGAAATTGAACCAATATTCAAGGTAGTACTGTAGGTGCATGCTAAAGTTGAGCTGTATTTGCACAATAAAAAAGGGTCTGTTATGACAGTGAGACTTTTTTGCACCTCTCTAATTGCTCGTCATTACTTGATGTCAGAACTAAAATTGGTTCAACTCTTACTCGTGGCATAATGTGTAGGTTGTGGCCACATATGTGGACGTTGCCTCATGTTTTTTTTAACCATGATCACCTGAAAATGAGGAGGTTAAATAGACGAAGGGAATAACCAACGAAGAAGTTCTTCGAACAGTTGAAGGGATAACAAATATGTATATTGAAGACTCTCGAGAAGAATAAAAGACAAACGTATTGGAAATATTTTGCGACACGATAGTTTCAATCATTGGTTGTTCGATCCTGAGATTAGTTGACTGCAGCCCTCCACCCTTCCCTATCTAGTGCTAGTTCCCTTCCCCCTGGTATCTCTTTCTATCTCCTCTCCCCTTTATTTGGTCCTTGAACTTATTCCAGGGTCTTCCTATGGGGACTTTTCCCTCTATTTTGCCTTCAATTATGTTCTCCACAAACCCATTGTGTCTTAGGGTGTATCCAATCCATCTTGTTCTTCTTTTCTGTGTGGTGGTCCAAATGGTCCTATCCTCTTCTACTCTTCTGTAAACTTCATCATTTCTTATTTTGTCTGTCCATTTTATCTTCAGTATCCTCCTCTATCACCAGGTTTCGAAGGCGTCTATTCTTTTCTGGGCAGCTTTTCTAATGGTCCATGCTTCCGATCCATAGAGTGCTACGCTCCACACGAATGTTTTCACATTCTGTTTTCCTGGTTTGTAGTTCTATCTTCTTTGAGCACAGCAATTGTCTTTTTCCCATCAACGCCTTCTTATCTTGGGCTATTCTCCGCTTTATGTCTGTAGTACTTCTTCCGTCCCACGTGATGGTACTTCCGAGATAGGTGAAGGAATCCACTTGAGATAGGGAATCCATCTAATTTCTCTCCTCTCACGGTGATTTCTACATTCAGTTTCTCTATTCTGTATACTAGGATTATAGTCTTCGTCTTATTTATTTTAGATAGTTTATTATAAGTAATAATGGAAGGAGAAAGGGATAGGAAGAATGGAAAAGGAAGACTAAGAATGGAATACATCAGACAAGTTTGAAGGGTGTCAAAGTGAAAATCATGCAGGGAGTCTGAAGAGATTGGGTGGAAGGAGAGTGAAGATCTACGGCTCTCCAATCCTCAGACTGATAACTGTTTATTACCACCATAGTGTTTGCGCTTGAAAATAATGTAAAATCGTCGCAATTTTGCGTGAGTTAAATCTTTTAATATATGATGTCATTTTATTTTTTTTTAATTCCCGGAAGTAGGTTGCAGTCAGAGGTCGGTTGACGGCATGAATTCGTGTAAACAACCGCGAATCTAATTAAGCGAAAGAAGATTTAATTAGTGGGGTAAAGTTTCGACACAGTTTCCACTCGATCTGCAGGTTCATCTCGCTCGCGCCGGCACTACCAACCCAGCCTACATCCTTTCTTACTCGTCGATTTTTGGTCTTTAAAACTGAGCGAGGAACGCTCAATATGGCCCCGTCCGGCCGTCGTTTTGCATGTGGGTTACGTATTTGGGCAGGCCGCATTGTGCACGACTGAGGGCCGGCGTTTCCTCCCATCGGGAACGAATGTGAAAATAAAAATAAACCTCGTCCATTTTCGAGGAAGGTTTTTCCTCCTCTTTGTTTTTTTCTCTATTTTTCTCCGTCTTTTCAATCTCTCATCCCCGTCCCACGTGACTCAGTGCCCACGCTGCTGTGCGCTCCGCTTCCAAGGACGAGAGCGGCGGTGGCGGCCGCGCCAATTCATTCATTTTCCCCACTCTCTCTCTCTCTCGTTCCCATCCTCCTCCTCCTCCGCGCCTTCCTGGATCTCCCCCGCTCCACCGTTTTATATATCCCTCTATCCTCCTCCGCCCACCCGCCCCTTCAACATCCCCATGCGCCAAATCCTCTCGCCCACATCCTCCTCCACCCCCTCCCGAGAGCGGGTCGTCCTCCCTAAGGAGCCGTTAACGTTCCCACGATGACTTATTTCGTCTCCGGATTTTTGCGAATCTTCCCACTGCCTCTATCTCCGTGCCAATTCTCCTTACTTCGTCCGGAAGATCAAAAAGAGAGAGGGATTGGATCCATGGCGCGCAATGGTGAATTCGTGGAAAATGGACCTCCTTACGTGGCTCACTTGGATTCATTCATTGGTAGTTCAATCCTAAGATTTGTTGACTGCAGCTCTCCACTCTTCCCTATCTGACGTTAGTTCCCTTACCTCCTGTTATCAATTTCTATGTATTTTCCCCTTTATTTGGTCCACAAACTTAGTCCGAGGTCTTCCTCTTGGGACTTTTTCCTCTATTTTGCCTTCAATTATGTTCTTCACAAACCCATTGTGTCTCAGTGTGTGTCTAATTCATCTGGTTCTTCTTTTCTGTATGGTGTTCCATGTGGTCCTCTCCTCTTCTACTGTTCTGTACCTTCCTACATTTCTTATTTAGTCCGTCCATTTTATCTTCAGCATCCTCCTCCAGCACCGGGTTTCGAAGGCCTTTAGTCGTTTCAGGTCAATTTTTCCAATGGTCCATGCTTCCAATCCATTGAATGCCTGCCGCTCGCATTTTGTTCGTACGTAGCCTTCGCTCGCATTTTGCCTATAAATTTTATCCGCTTGGCTACAGGCCTGGAAAACCTGGAATTCTTGGAAAAGTCGTGGAGATTGAAAATAGGCCGGGATAACCTGGAAAAGACATGGGAAATTAGCGTGAAATTTTTTTTTCAAATCTGATTGTTTTCGAATGGTGAGGAGTTCTATTTCATGCACTGTCTGTTGCTATGTGGACTTCAAAGATTTTTATTGCATTTCCTAAAGGAGGCAATGGGGCTCTTATTAATATTTTCAGTTAACGAGGCACCTGCGTACAGCGAGAGTGAAACTCAAGAATGCCTACTATACCCGATTAGTCACATCCTTCTTCCCGTGGAATGAAACGTCAGCTAATGTTTTTTTAATACACTCCGTATCTTGTTGAATGTTTTATGTATTAAAAGGAGTAAAGATTGGTTTAATTCAAGTAGAATGCAGTTGACCGGTAAATTTTAATGAAAGTTGAATTTAAACCGTCAATAAGAGCTATGGTAGCTTTGATTCCTCGCCATCCATTGCCGTTATTCAGGTGACCACCGACCGGTGAAGCTTAAATCTTGCTAACAAGAGCGTGTTTTCCAAGGTTCTGGAGCATTAGACTCTCGGACTTAGAATCTCGTACAACATACGCGCTTGTTTACGAGGTTTTCATTTTCCCTGTCGTTGGCCATCTGATGACCAGAATGAGTGAATATGAGTCAGAGTTCCTATTGATCTTATTGACAGTTTGGGTTTATCTTCTTTTTTTTAGCCAAATTCCGAACGACTTCATCAGAAGTGACTTATCTAGTTATTTGCCATCCCATTAAAAATGATATAATGGTCGCAATTATGGCTCCGAATTGTCTTTTTCTTTGAGGAAACTGGGAGTGTCTTCACCATTTTAAGTGTTGCCTGTTCATTCTCATTCCTGGCAGAAATTACTGTCGTTGCCGAGGGAAGGCGTCCTCTTCATGTTAGCGAGATGTGGACTGAGATGTTCTTTGAAGTGGGCGAGGTGTGTGGAGGCGGGAGAAAGGAAGGCTCACTCCGTTACCTCGTCCCTCAAGGAGGCGGAATGGCCCCGGGCCGCATTTGCGGAATTAATTCCCGGGCCTTGTCCTCAGCTGGATCGCGACCGCCGGAGCGATGTGTTTCTCGGTTCAATAAAAAGCTGGGCGTTTGAGGTGGAGTCCTGGTTGGGGACGCTCGGGAGACATAATTTTTTTTTACGTCCTGTGTGTGTGCGAGGCAAGGTGTCGGGAAGCAGCTGTCGTCGAGTTTGAATGAATGACGCATGACCGCATTACATCCACTCCCTTGTGATTGCCGTGGGTGGAATGTGGATGATGAATAATTGAGTCCACTTTTTAAGTGCCAAGCGACACTTAAGTTCTCCCTCGGGGATTTTTTCACTAGCACTTCATGACCTTCGTGTGTGTGTGAAAAAGAAATTACTTGATCGTCCCACCTCGGCTTCTTATGACTTCCTCATGTAGGCTTATTCTTGTCTGGAGCCTTATTCAGTAAGGAATCGACGCGGTCGAGCCTCGGTAAATCCGTGGATGTGACGTCGAATTCGCCGAAAAATCTCAAATTTTGAATGCTCCCCTTTGAATTTTACGTGGCTCTGACGTCAAAGTTTCATCACTGTCGAGAATTGGAAATTCCGAGGATATGCAGAATAGACCCCCTGATTATCATTTCAGCAATGGCTATCGTAATATGTTGCGTCTGGATAAATATTTAGACTATTTTTTCGCAGAGCATTCAAATAAATCATGCCAATTCATGTTTCTTTAATGTAAATTTTATGTATCTTGCTAGCATCTCTATGTTTTCAGTCCTTTTACTTGATGGCGGCTGTATTTCATCCTTTTCTGTCCTGTTGTTATTTCATCTGGCTCACTTATTTCTTATGGTTCGGTAAAAAGGTGGTATTGAGGCTGTCTGTGCCTTCATTTGTACTGACTCTATCACCGATGCGGTAGATTTAAAATCTTTAATCACTGCCCACTCTACGATCGATCCCCAGTGGTTAATTTAGATATCTGTATTCAAATACAATATTGAGAAATGCTAGCCTAGACGCTTGTTATTGCTATCGCTGCCGAAGGTTTGCTCTATTTTTGCGTTGTTTGGGTGGCCGGCGCCGATTCAACTGTACTCTCGCGAGGCTGCCTGTTTCACCTCCACCATCACGTTTGTTTTCTCAAACTCTCATAAATTCTTCGGAATCGCCCGTGAATAACTCTAGCTTGCGCTTTAGTAGATCAGCTAGCTCAAGAATGCAACGCAAATACCTTAGAGGAAATCGTTGCGTAGCAAAGCGGGAATAAAAAAGTGGAAATGCTTATCGGCCTTGCAAATGCCTCTCATTTTCTTTAGAATTCTCGTGCGATATGGCTCAAGGACAGGTTTCCGGTAGTTATGCGCCTGCCCAAACAATAATCTAGCGGGGTCTAGTCTAATATTTGTAGTATTCGCCAGGTCATCTATTGATGCGTGAATCTGAGTTAACTTTTTTCCTATGACAATATTTTATATGGTCCCTCACGTGATTGAGGTTTCAGAAGTAGTCCACTACTGAGTAGTTCTTAGGCCTAAATAAGGGTGTTATACTAGTTATGTGTTATATTCATCTATCATTCGTCCTGGATCGATGTTCCTTAAAAATTGTTATCTCTGCATTTAACCAGCTTCATATTTGCCTCGAATTTAGTTTATAAATATATTTTTCCCTGCAAAAATTAAGGAGGATTGAATATCAATGAAATTGTTTACAGAAGGTGCGAATTTCATCTCGATTTTGAAAGTGTGAAAAAGTGAACTTTTTTGTGCTTACAGCTTCAAGACTATTTATATAACTGGTATATTTTAAGCCCTCAAACTATCAGTGCTATTCAGGTACCTAGTTAGCTATAATATCTCTTGTAAACTTTTCCTAAAGAGACTCTACAGCTGTGCTCTGTACGAACACAAGGTTACCTCAGTCCTTTATCGACTAATATGATACAGACCAGACCTACCAGCAGCAGATGTTTCATGCGTGATATCCCGCTGCCCATCCTGAAGTAAGGTTCTGTTTCCGCTCAAAGTAATTTGATGATGGCACCCAAAGCGCTCTGCTCGTTGAAATAACATAACTTAAAAATTTGGAAAAAAGGAATTGGCAGTCTTACATTTTCTTCAAACTGTATTCTCCTATATCATTGTCAAAGCAACTTGATTTTAAGGATTACTTGTACTCTCCTTTATCTCTCCTACAATCCGTACAAATTGAGCCTTGGCGATTTGCATGCCAAGTAAACGTATCTTTGGTAATGTATTAGCTGCAGCTATATTTTATCAAAATGACCCACGTATCAAACCTCTTTAAGGCCAAAAATTCATGCCTATTTAATCCCTTTCTGTATTTCACCTATGTTTCCTCGCATTCCCCTGTCGTACGTCTTTGCTGTGGTTTGCAGAGTAGCATGTAGACTTAAAATGTCATTTTCTCCACGTACAATTAGGGACCATAATAGTTGCGATGGATCAGTTCTAGGATACTGGCTAGGTTAAATGGATGTTTTTAGTAGTTTTAAATATCTTAACATGATTATTAGCTACTATCCTCGCATGTAATCTCCGGCATGATATGCTCTTGCATGATTTAGTACATTGTGGTGCTATTTATCTGTCGCATTTATAATACTAACCAGTAGCTGTATCTTGAGTTGTGTACTGCATGGTAGCATGTTCTTCTACGTATCACTCTCTTAGTTATTGGTCTGACTACGAACTGTTGTCATGACTACTTTTGACCTGGTCCGGGCATCCGGAGGAAAGTGCGCGATTCTGATTTAAACTAGGATGAGTGCTGCATGCCTGTGTGGAATCACCCCGTGCCACTCACCCTAGTAGTGCCATTTATCCTTGCATGGTATTCCGTAGATGTAGATGTAGACGTGGTTACAGGTAATTTACCTTTCGGCCAAAATTTATTTATACCAAGTGACTGAAAATTATATAAAAAGCTTCTCACGGAGACAAGCAAACACAGGTATAGTTTCGGGGGATGACGTCCAAAAGTGGCGAACTTATCGACTCCTTCGGTCCATCACGTGGCGTCAATGCCGGAAATTCCGAAGGAAAACAGCCAACACTGTGTAATTCACAGAGCTTTAAATTGAACGGCCCTGCCCACAGAATATTTTCATCCCGAAGAGGAGCTAGGTTTGTGAAACGATGCTACGATAAGTTGGCTAGTGTGTCTGGACTGTTAGAAGAATTAGGATGGGAATCGCTATCACAGCGTAGATTAAATTATAGGCTTAACCTCCTAAATAAATTTCAGGAAAATCATTTTACTGACGACGTAAAAAACATACTATTAACCCCTTCGTACTACGGCAGATTAGATCGCGCCAATAAAATTAGAGAGCTAGATTGTAGAACCGATAGGTATAAAATGTCATTTTTTCCGCGTACCATTCGGGACCATAACAGCTGTGATCGTCGTCATGAATAGTTCGAGTATTGACAATAGGCAGGCAGTTAATCTTTCTCATTATATTCTCCTCTTTCTTATTTATGCATGATGTAAATAATGATGTTCTTATTTATGCATGATATTTTGAATCTGTAGTAGTAGTCTTTGTATCCCTTGCATGTTAGAACGATTGGAGATACAATGTTTCTTGGGTATTAGATTTGTAATTGGCGCTTTGCATGTGTGGTACGCGGGTTTTTAATGTAATGTCGGTGTTCTACCATATCATTCATGCATGCCTGGTGCGAAAGCACCCCCTGCCACACACCCTTTGGGTGGCTTGCAGGGTATGACGTAGATGTAGATGTAGATGATCCCATCGGCCCTCATGGTATTTCAGTAATTCCGACTCTGGTCCTAAAAAAAGAAAAAAAATCCCCCCATTTCCCTTTGTTGCCATACTAATATCGTACCATCGCTTTGATGGTGCTTCTGACCGATTCGTCCTCTGGATCCAAAAATGTCCGCATGCATGGCCTACGAGGGTACCGGCCGACAATATAGCCGCGTTTGGCCGCGAACAGCCTTGCGGCGAGTCATGTTGCGTCGCACGTGAGACTCATGGGAAGTGACCGCCGTTTTACGTCATCATCGGTCGTGGGCTACCTACCGCCAAATATTTGGCGTATCCGGACTCGCCGAAAATGGAAGCATTCGCGTTCATGTGGGAATATCGAGCCGTTCGGTTCAACTCATCGGCCTTCATTCGCAATAGTAGTAATAATAACATTCCTAGCCGGGTGAATGTATGGATTGACCTGTTGGGGGTCGGCAAATGGCTATATTCGCGGCGGATCGAAGGTCGCCGACGGGTTTTATAATTAGCGGTCGCAAAAAAACCGCGTGTTTCCTCGCCGCGGTTATATTGCTAACACGTGTGGCCGTGTCGCGTGTGCACGTTATTGCCGTGTCACGACGATTTTCTAGTTGATTGCAGAGTAATACCCGGTTTTCAATCGATTATCTCGGTTTAATGCTTTGTCAAGGATGTCAACTCTTCGCCTACGCGGGCAAAGAGAAGGGATTGGCGTATGAGTTGAGCCGGTTAGTACTAATGGCGTCTTTCTACGAGTGGTCTGGCGCCGAGAATGCTATCTGTGCAATAGATAATCAGAAATGTAAGTGAAATGAAAATAAAATGTCAGAGTCGGATTATATTATGTACTGTTTTCATTTTTTGCATTTTATTTTAAAACCCAAGCAGTTTTAAGAAGCGTGAAGTTTTTGTGGTAAAAGCGTCGACACCAAAAATTAGCCTCCCTGTGGCTTCATGGTAATCCACCAGACATACATATAACGTACAGCCTATTTCCCATATATTATTCTCATGATCTGATCTACCGTAATATGTTGGAGTTTGTTGGATATTGAAAACTTAATCTGAAAATTAGTCGGTTTTAAATTTACATAAAAGATTGGGTCTACTTTTCAATCGACGGTTTGCCAGCAATCCCCTTCCAAGTTGTTGCAAGAGATCAGTTACACTAACGAGATTATCATAATGGCCTTTCACGTATCTTACTGATCTTCTCTGCACGCGTTCTAACTCTGTTTTTAAACCTATCTCACGAGGATCCCAAACACTGGCAGCGTATTCCAAGTGGGGTCTAACAAGGGAGAAGTAGCTAAATAAGTGGCATGAAGAAATATCTAAGACTTTTAACTTGTTTTCTTCATGCCTCACGGTGTAGCGCATTCGCAGCTTTTTTGCTATTTTTAACAATGTACTACTGTGAGTAATAAGTATGTTTTAGAAAACAAAAGAAAAATCTACGAACTACTCGCCGTTTACGTTTCTGACTCCATCTGTCCGTCTGTTTCCTCATGTGCGCAATGATGTCTTTCTGTAACGCAAAGCCGAACCATTTCCTTTGGAAATCGGCGACTCATTCGTTGCATATATCTCCAAAAGCAGAGCGGGAAGTGGCTAATACTTGAGTATAAAATAGTGCAATCATTATGCCCAATTTCTGACGAATGTCTCAATCTCCTCGTAATTTGATGAGCGACCACTGTGGCGAGGTTGGTAACATCCTTGCAGTACTAACGATGGGGCTATTAATCCCAACTAGTGTGGGTGGATGTTGTATTTCACGACCAAGGTATGAGGTCGGTGGTGGACTTTAACCTGTGCTGTTGAGCCATATTAATGAGTCAAGTCTACTATGGCAATTACATATAAACGTAATGCTCTCCTAATGCTAATAAAAGAATAAGTTGTGGGTGTTTTCAGTTGAATATACGAAATTTGTAATTTTATTAAAATTACAAATAAAAATTAAATTAGTGTGAATCATGGTGGTAGTTTCCCTTACGATTAGTTACTTCCCTTTTTCTATCTGAAATTCCTATAAAATCTCTTATCCAGCCTAAAATTTATTTCCAAATGTCTGATATAATTCGATCCACCGAATACTCCTCCTTTCCTTTTTCTAAAATCCTAATCTCTAATCCTAATTTTAATGCCCACTTATTTTACTTACAACCTATCTGCATCCTACCCATGAATGCCTTTCGTTGACAGGGATTGTATTATGTTTTCGTACGATGAAAGCTTGCTTACTTTCTTGTGTTACAGCCGGATAAACATAGTACCTAAGGGTTTTTAAAAATCGAAGTTTATCTGCCACTACCACATCGAGTTGATTTTTGTCTCTACCGAAAACGTATATTGTGTTGGTGTCATTTTTGTAAGGTTTGAATGGAGGAATTTCTCTGGGCAGTAAGACTATGTTGGCATCTTAATTTAGCTTTTGGATGTAATGAGTGGGCTATATATGAGTGCAATGAGGAAATATTTAGCAGTGATTTATTTTATTGTGATCACGACCTTAATGTACATTTAAAGTTAAACCAAAGGTATGTACAAGATGAAATGAAGGTCGAATGACAAAATAAAACAACATTTTGTTATATTGCAGTTTACCTTCAGCAGACATTTATGATATCAACTACTTTACCGTTATCTTAAAGAGCTAGAGTAGGACTTTAATACGGATAAGTCTATTAATTTTGAAAAATAGTGTTGTTATGGTTCATTGAAACGGTATTTTAAAACACTGAAACAATTTTATCATTTCCTTTTCCGAGATGAAATTTCAACCTTGCGTCGTGCTATCAGTTCGTGGCACCAGTGGTGTGGAGGTTTTTAAAGGCACTCAGGATGTTTTTTTAAGTTCATGATGGGGAAGTTCGCAGAGCGAATTGTTAATACCGCTAGATTACGCCGTTTTAGTGGAGAACTGACGGTTCATCGATTATACACGTCCGGCTTGTTATCCTTTCATCAGTCCGCAGAAGTGAACGGAGTTTATCAGTTAGGCCTAAGCGTAGTGGAATATTTGCTCACTTTGCTTACTTGATGTTACCACATGTGATCCACTTTATCTAATATCTAAATATTATACACCAGAGGGTCAAAGGAATTAGAAGCAATGCGATTTAACTTTGATCAGATGCTTCCATGTCCATCCGGTTATGATTTCATAATGTTCCTCGATTAATTACGCCTTGTTGAATCAGTGAGCCCGTCATCACCTTCCTCATGGTATTTGGTATTTAGTTAATGGCTAGTTCGCAAAAATCATCTTCATTTGATACTGGTTTATTACTTATGCATTATTTTACCGTCGAACAAATCTGGAAGATACATGAAATGGAAGTGTCAGTAAATCTGGTCCAGGATTTCGACGAAATTTTGCTGGTTGATAGTCCTGCAATAATGATTTACAAATCACACCATTTTTGGTGATATGTATCAAATAGTTGGCACAAAAAATGAGCGTGGATATGTGCCCCGTAAAATTAAACTAATTAATCGCGCCATTTATTACAATTGGCAGTTTTCGCGTTGTGAGGTAAATGACTGGTTATTCTAAGGCTACAAGCTCGAGGCCTATGGCCGGAAATTTTTTTTCTTTGTAATTTTGCTGTATTCGGGCACACTTAACATGATTTTACGTCTTTATCGGAAATGCGGCGACTCAAAGTACGTTGTTTTTACGCTCAAATGTCGACGATTTATCTCTTTCGCTGCGCAAACCTCTGTCCCCTCTTTCAAATGGTAGCGAGGTAATGATTTTTTATCGCGTCTGCTACATGGTTCCCCCATTACTTACCCCGAGACCATGCCTATTTTTATGAATTGATTGAGTAGCTAATACGAATGATTGAATAGAGAATATTTACGGGCCAAATATCCAAGCTCGTTATTTGTTCAAACTATCAGATAAAGATATATAACCTCAAAAGCGGGGTGATATGTGAATCTTTTTCTGAGGAATAGCTGCCTACAAAATTTCTTCAAAATCCTGGACCCGATTAACTGACCCTCCCATTGCTAGCCTTCATCACGTGGTGAGAACCAGGATGGTGCATTCTGTGGGCGGTGAGGTCACTAAGCCGTTTGCTTTTTTTTTCAAATGAGACTATTCATTGAAGTGCTCGACAGCTATTTGGCTACGTCTTTATTGTGCCCCGATGAATATCCAGGAAATACTTTGCTTCTTTGACTAGTCTTACAGATAGCTATTGGCTTACGAAATAACCTCGAGCTACCTCTTGATGTCAAGTGTGTCGAATCCGGCACATACGTCTCGAGTAAATTTAGCTCATTTACCATTGGCCAAATTTCCGAACTCGGTGCATTCCAAATTTATGAACTAATTTTTAAAAGCTATTTTTGAAAGCTAAAAGGATTTCATTGTTTTTTTTCTGTTATCTACATTATTTCATGATAAAAACGAGAAGAGAAGAACCTGTCTCCATTTAAAAACATTTCAGTCCAGAAAAATTTAACCTGGAATTTATTGGCTTTGTTAAGTGCCGTTGTCATTAATGAAAAGACGTGAATTGTGCATTTCTCCGAATGATTTCCGTGTGAAATAAGAAAAAGATAAAAAACACTTTAGTGTAAAAAAGAAGAATAACTTCATTTAACTCACGAAAACATTCGAACAGGTTTTACGGAATAAAACGCAAAATGACGAGAGATGCATTGTAGACTAGGGAAAGTGAGAGACGGAGAAAGATTAAAAGGAATGTGGAAGAAAAAATAGAAAGGAGGAGGATGACGAGTCGAAAGTAACGTAGTCCGTAGCGGCTTCTAGGAAAAATGCAGTACATACTTCAGGAACGACTATTAACTTGGGGCCCTTTGTAATTCATTTTATGTCACTTCCGGCTGTTAGGTTTTCAGGTCCAAATATGTATCCTCAACTTTTTTTTCTCTAAACATCCAGCTTATTGACCAAGCGGAAGTCGCTACGTGGTAAAGGGCTTGCGAGGTGTTTAGGAGGAGGGAGATAAGGAGAGGCCTTGATTCAGTCCCGCGTGTCATACGTTTCACGTGTGGACAGTGCTGCGTGGCTAGGCTGCAATGGTTTACTATCCCCTGCAGTTATCTCTCGCGCCCGCATGAAAAAGTATCGATTTTAGATTCTGTAAGGGAGCTTATAAGGCAGTTTTTTGTTTGACTTTCCTATCATTTTGCTTGCCTCTCTTTTCATCACGAATTTTCCCTGCGCTGTGCGGGTCGTATAGTCGCCAAATGGGCGTTCATACATCCATTTGGCGTTTATGAAACTTCAATGAGGGCAGAAAAAAAGAAAAGAGAGCGTTTTGATCGTGGAATTAATTTGATGTAAAGAAATGAGAGCTTCCGTCGATTTTTTCCCACATTAACGATCTTTAAAATTCATGGATAATTTATTTATAAATGATATATAACTTTGGTCGTAAAATCGTCAACTTCCATTCAATAACTGAAGATAATTAAATCATTAAAGTCACTTCCGGCTCTTCGGTTCAAATATATATCCTCAACTTTTTTCCTCTCAAAATATTCAACTTATTGACCATCTAAGGGGATTGATGGAAGAAATCTATGAAATCATTATTTACTACCCAAACTAATTTTGCAGGAAACGAATCACTTAGACGTTCGACTTCGTCCGACAAAAATTTTCTCGCTAAAAGAGCGGTGCTTTTTCTTACGAGTAGTGAATCTTTGTATATTTTGCTGATGAATGGAGAAAATCAGTCCTTGAACAAAAAATAGCTCCCAATGAAACAACTCGGATTCGGCCTCACAGATATTTTTTTTAACGAAAATTTCTGCTTATCAACAGTATTACTGAGGTTTTGTGGAATACTTTCCTCAACGTTACACGATCAGTACATAGCGAATATATACAAAGTAAATGGAAAAGAGCCAATGCAGAGCCTAGGTGGTATAACGCGGAGGTTAGGAAAACATTAAAGAATCAGAGAACATGTCATGCTAGGTTAAAAAGGGCAAAAATAAAAAAAATCCCCCGAAGAACTATACACAGTCACCGAAAATTACAAAATATCTAAACTCTTAGCAAAAAAAGCGTGCCGAAGGGCGTTAGCTGATTTCAAAAGTAAATTACTGGGAGAACAATTGAACGATAATCCCAAGGCATTTTGGTCGTATGTTAGGGACACTCAAGGAAATAAATCAACAGTACACACGCTTAAGAACATCAAAGGGGAAAAGCTAACCAACAGTCTACAAAAAGCCAATTCGTTAAACTCATTCTTCAAATGCATTTTCAATACTTGTACACCACATCTTTTCGATCCGCAGCCTGGTAGTTCCCAAACATGTATGCCTGAAATTATTATAAATTGTCGCGGCATAGAACATCAGCTAAAAAATATCAACCACAACAAATCCCCGGTCCAGATCAAATACCTGCTCGCGTATATAAAACATTGGCATCAGACATGGTGCCTTACTTAGAATTAATATTTATCAAATCTTTAGTAGATCACCTAGTGCCTAAGCACTGGAGAGTAGCAAATGTCACACCTATATTCAAAAGCGGAGACAGGGAAGACCCTATAAACTATAAACCTATTTCTCTCACATCTATTTCGTGTAAGGTATTTGAACACATACATCTACATCTACGTGTTAGCCTGCGAGCCACCACGAGGGTGTGTGGCAGGGGGTGAAGATCACCAAACATGCACATATCGTAAGCTCCATTATGAGTCATTTAGATATGGAGGAATTATCAATAAATAACCAACACGGATTTCAAAAGGGTAGACTTGCAAAACCCAATTGGCCCTCTTCGTTCATGACATCTTGCTCTCGTGTGAAACAAAGTTCAAGTTGACGCGATATTCCTCGATTTTAAGAAAGCTTTCGATAAGGTACCTCACGTTAAGTTACTCTCAAAACTAGAAGCATATGGAATTGATCAAAACATTATAAGTTGGATTTATCAGTTCTTACATGGGCGGGAACAGAGGGTTGTCATAGACGGTATCATGTCAAACACAGTTAGCGTTAAATCCGGTGTCCTCAGGGAAGTGTCATTGGTCCACTTTTATTTCTCTTACACGTAGGTGATATTAGCAACGTCGTTTAAAGTAATCTTAGACTATTCGCAGACGACGCGGTTGTGTATAGGGATATTAACAATTCCGAAGATAGCGACTCGTTAACAATCGACCTACTTGCTATTCATGCTTGGTGCGAAAAGTGGCAGATGGAACTAAACATAAGAAAGTGCGTAGCAGTCAGCTTTTGGAAAAAGAAAAATAGGCCAGGTTGGGCTTACAGAATTAAAAATACGGAAATTATTCACGCCGAGTCTGTTAAGTACTTAGGGGTCACAATTACTCACGAAATATCTTGGGGAAAACATATTCGGGAAATATGCGGTCATGCATACAGGAAGCTAGGCTTTATCAAGAGAGTACTCGGAAAATGTGATGAGAAAGTGAAAGAACGTTGTTATTTTTCAATCGTTAGGCCTCATCTGGAATATGCTGTTAGTGTATGGGATCCATACGAAACGGGGTTGATATCAGAGTTAGATCGCGTCCAGCGAAGAGGAGCTAGGTTTGTGAAACGACGCTACGATAAGTTGGCTAGTTTCTCTGGACTGTTAGAAGAATTAGGATGGGAATCGCTATCACAGCGTAGATTAAATTATAAGGTTAACCTCCCAACTAAATTTCAGGAAAATTATTTCTCTGACGAAGTAAAAAACATAGTATTAACCCTTTCGTACTACGGCAGATTAGATCGCGCCAATAAAATTAGAGAGCTAGATTGTAGAACCGATAGGTATAAAATGTCATTTTATCCTCGTACCATTCGGAACCACAACAGCTGTGATCGTCGTCATGAATAGTTCGAATTGTGACAATAGGCAGACAGTAAATCTTTCTCTTTATATTCTCTACGTTCTTATTTATGCATGATGTAAATATTGATGTTCTTATTTATGCATGATATTTTGAATATGTAGAAGTACTCTTTGTATCCCTTGCATGTTGGAACATTAGACGATAGAATATTTCTTGGTTATTAGATTTTTAATTGGGGCTTTGCATGTGTGGTACTCGGGTTTCAATGTGATTTCGGTGCTCTACCGTATCATTCATGCATGCCTGGTGTGGAAGTACCCCCTGCCACACACCTTTTGGGTGGCTTGCAGGGTACGACGTAGATGTAGATGTTCTCAAGAGTGCATTTGGAACGATTTTTCTCTATTCAATGTCGCAATTTGTCATCTGCATCTGCGAAATACCGTGAAAGCCACCTTTAGAGTATATGGCACGGGGTGATTCCAGATCAGGCGTGAAATCCTCATCTCAGCTGAAATCCGAACCGCGCTCGTTCCCCCGGAATACCAGGGGCAGGCCAAAAGCAGTCAGGACAGCAGTGCGCGTTCAGACCACTAGTAGTAGTAGTAGTAGTAGACACTACTAGTTGGAGAGTGCTGCGTGGACGAACATGCTACCATGCAGTACACTACTTAAGATACGACTACTGGGTATAGTTCCTGCGACAGATAAAGAATGCTACGAGGTAAAAATGATGCAAAAGCTATACCATGCCGGAAATCGCATGCGAGTTTAGTAGCTAGTAATGATGTTAAGATATTTAGCACATGTCCAAAAACCTATTTTGTGCCTATGCCTGTATTTATACGCATATGGTTATCGCACAGGAAGATAACGAGCCGGACGCCGTCAACCTCAGTTGCATCAGCGCTCTATATCTGCTGCATTCTTCGATTTATTTCTGCAAATGGTTTCTGCCAAGTGGGTTCGCTACACTTCGGAATAAACTTATCCCACTCAAGTGAAAAACGCGCTCCATTCTTCCCGGTCGCTTCTTTTTCATTAGACAACAGATGCCATCACAGAAGCCTTCTCTAGGGTTTACTTGTGTTGCAGATACCGGAAGTCGACTTCGCGACAGAAATTATTCAGCGTTGACTGTGCTATTCCAAGTAGGCGTCTGAATGAAAGTGAACTGTTGGTCTGTGGAAACATCTTGTCCGATATGACTATGCATTTTCCTCGAAGGCCATTCTCTAAGTCATTTGAATTTCATTCAGATGCTTATCTGCCGAATACTGGATATTTTTCCTACGCACCATCCACAACCGTAGTCAATTCAATATCAAACTTCTAATATATTTCAAAATTAGCCGCTAGAGACTCGGAAACTACTCGCTAGGCTTAGTTTGCTTGAAAAATTCAGAACAGGTGTGAGAGTAAGTAGAATTTTTCACTTTGATAAATTCGAGCTAAGCTTCGATTTACTACATCATCATCAGGCCTATAATCGGGATAAAAAATTATCTTAGGGGAAAATTACCTTTACTCTTATTCATTATGATGAATTCTTCCACCACATGAAGCCTGGAACAACACTTTTTGCAAGAACAAATGTATGTCAGAGCGACAGAGAATATTATTTTGACACCAACTACATTACTAGGTCCGACAGAAACGATAAAATAAGAGAGATACATTGCCGAACAGTCAGGTACAAAATTTGTTCTTTCCGTGCTCAATAATTGATCATAATGAAAACTGAGGTCATTCAAAACACTCCCGCCATACTTCACCATTTAACCTCCCAAAACCTTTACACATGTCCATGGCTTGTGTTCTAACACCCCTTGCCACTCTCACATGCTGGAGGGTGGTATGTAGTTGTAGAAAGTCTCTTAATTGACTTCCCTTCTCTGGTCATGTATATTCATCGGCTCCTTGTCGTGATTGACAGTGAGAACCTCACACCCCCTACTATCGACCCTTTGGGTAGCTTGCAAGGTGATAATTTAATTTAGATGGTAATTAGATTTAGCGATTTCCCTATTAAGTGATTCGAAGCGACGAAAAAGGAAGGAGGAATACGACCTGTGGAAAACTAAAAAAATACTTATTAAATTTTGTCACGATCGTAATGCTAATAATGATAAATTGACTATTTTTGGCTTTTCGCCTAGATTTCGCGTCAGAAGTATTTGATCGCCTCCTCTGTCCTCTTATGAGAAAAAGCCGGGAAAGGTAACTGATCTTGGAATGGTTGAGGATGAAATATTAATTCAGCGGCCGTTTTAAATGCCGCGTAACAAGCAGCTGTTGCCAACTCAACAAAAAGGTCGAAGGAGGGGAGTGGGAGTGTATAACTGATGCAAACGACCTTCATTTATTCATGTCTCTTTGATGATGAAGATACATCCTTCACGGTGCATTCAAATATTTGCATCCACCGTCAATGCGGACCAAGAGTAGGTACATTTCGCTCCGATCTTGTTTTCGTCTGCCGGGAGGCCCCTCGAGTCTGCAAGCGTCCGTTAATGAGCCCTTTTGGGATTCCGTTTGTCCGTCTTTGAAGGGGAATCTTTGACCGCTGCGAGAGATGATGACGCAGTCTAGAAAGAGGTTGTCAAACCGTAAATTGACAGTGAAGCAGTTTCGTGGAAATGCGAACGGGAAATCCTTTCGGTGCTGAGACGCTCGTATTGGCCGCGTTCCTGTTAGATCTGCGCCCTCTATCTTTCTTTCTCTCCGCTTACGTTTATACGTAGTCCCTGTGGCTGATCACAAATTATCTCCCTTAGTCAACACTAGAATCCCAGCACTAGAATCGGAATCTGAGCGCTACGGTTCACATTTTTCCGAGGGCATTGACCAATTTAGAACCATGCGGCTGGCAGTCGCTGGCCTAAAATCTATAATTGAAATGCTCAAAGCTACGATTGTTTGCAAACCAACTCAACTAGTTGCTAGTTGTACCGCGAATCCAATGGCATGATATATTTTCGTTGAGGAAATAGCCTTAGATTCCTAAGTAGTCAACTACCCTGCTATATGAGCTAGTTAAAATATTTAAGTACAGGTTCCTTTATTTTAATTGTGTATAGTCTAAATTTATTAAGTAATCGTAATCAGAAGGGAATTATTTATTTAGAGTACAATTGATATCGGCATTTTTATGCATAGATTCTGCAATTATAAATAATTATTAAGTATTTACCATGACTCTTTCTGTTTATATCTTTAAAACACCGTTTACATCCACATTCTAGCCGTCTCCCTCTTCATCCGCTTAGCATTCATCGCCAATATCTTATTATTTACCCATTAAGACAGCTTCTACGTATTTTTATCGTCGATATCCTCTGAGGTGAATATTCTTCATAGGTTGCAATTGTGTTCAAAGGGGTGTAATTTTTGGGTCCTTTGTCTTTTGTCTTGTCTTGAATTTTCCTCCGCGTCAAACGTTTAAATTTCTCTTTATTAAATAAAAACTGCCATAGAAACCCAAATTTTAATTACCGCAAATATTTATCACCCAACTGCGAATCGAGAAGACTTTTAATCTTGCTGATGATCTCACATATAATAACGCATATTTTTAATGAAAAAGCTAATCTTTTAACCTGATTGTCAGAATGAATAATCAAATCAACTCTTCTTCAATACACACTACTAAAAATTCATTTCATTCGATTTTCCATTAAAAGCGATTTATTCAAATTTTTCCTCTTACTTTTCATTCAAGCGATGAAATCTTCAACTGGGGTTTCATGAATTAATCGGCGAAGTAACTCCTTTCACTGGGAGCGCTAGAGATTGAGCTTCACTGATATTTCACCCAGATAGTTAAGTGACCGGGTCAATATTATTCTCTGAGCCAATAGTATTATTGCTGGTAAACAAACTTTGGCTTTGAAAACGTAAATCATTTCTCTGCTGAGGAAAAAAATTGACAGTTGAATATTTATTATTTTTGCTCATAAATTTGCAAAATAAATGTACGACACGTGTACTTTATTCAGGTGTGGACATATTCTCCAACTTCTCCGTCTTTCAAAGAATTTCATCAGCTGATTGGGTATCGGCTGCAGCCGTAGTCTTGATTGACGTTCGTGTTTATTGCTACTGTATATCCGTGAAACTTACTCCTGCCGGGTTTTATCATGCTCCAATGTACTTGATCAGCATAATTTCACTCTATTCCTATTTGAATGAACATGGGTGCGTATTGGCTGGCTTTTTCTCTGTGCTCGTTCAGCATTGAATTCGTCGTTTTATTATAGTCCACGATAGAGATAGACGTTCGTTGGACGAGCTCTGCAATTTGCAAATCCTCGCGAGATCTCATCCGCCTTTTCCGTTCCCCTCAGCACGTGGGAGCCTCATGCGTGTGAACCTAGATTGGCGAGTTTTCCAGTGGTGCCCATGATAAATAGGCAGTTAGACACATCCTTTATTGTACAGGGCACACTTCCTTTCGCGGGGATCCCACAAATTGACCGTGGTGACGAGAGAAGTTGTGAATGTCAGAGCTACAACCAGAGTTGTTTTGCCTCGGTCTTCTAAAGGATAGCAATTGGATTGTTTCCCTGATGGATGAGTGCGCTATTGTATCCATAGTCAAGACCTAGGTAACTTGTGTCCGCACCCATTCATTACAGTACAAATGGCTATCCAATGTATAGCTTGCGAAGAGGTATCCTGTTAAAGGTGCAGACTTGTACCAACTTCATTACTTTAGTTCATTTCAACTTCATAACCAAGTTCATTACTTCTTCAATTGGCCGGTTTTCGTACATCAGAGTTGGGCCTTCTTGCACAAGTAATAAGTTGTAAATCAAAAGTTTTATAGTAAATAAATTAGTTCCGACACTGACCTAAATAAATAATGTTCAGATAGTTAAATTCATCGCCAAGTCGTCATATCGCCATCGTCTAAACTTGTGGGTACTAATTCGCACTATTGGATGTTCATCATAATCTCATAATCCCTTATAGTGAGGATATGGCAGGAGTATTTTCTAAACCGCAAGAAAAGAATTTCATACATGAGCCCACCCATTAATTTATTCAAAGTTACATCTCTCGGTTAGATGCATTGTATCGGCTGTTGCGGCGTGTCACATCAAGGTAAATCTCCCCGAGACGCCGTCGGCTCACCATACTCTGAGCGATATTTTCTCATATTTTAAGAAAGAGTTTAAGGCTGTCAGTTTGGGATTACACTCTATTGGGAATTTTTTTCCCGGAAATCAGGTCCCTATTCCGCTCTTCATGAGATAGCTAGGCATTGGGATGGATAGCGAAGTGAAATGCCATGTCTAAATCCCTTTTTAAGACAGTGGTCTCCAGATTCAACACTTGAAATGTTAGATCTGGAGTGTTGAATACAGAAGGAGAAAGATTTATTTCGGAAAGATGGGTAGAAAAAGTTTTTCTTATCCGTTTCCCATGTCTAAAATAGTGTCTTACAGTTGCGATGCACGTTTCCTTATTAAACATATCGGTTTAGCCGATCCAGCGTATTTCGGTATTTTTTATTCCTGAACATAAAAAGTCCCAAACACATAAACAATTAAGAATACCTGTATCGCTGTCTAGGTTAGTTTTTCACTTTGTTCCACTGTGCTATCTTTAAAAAAGCTTGATGTACCAAGTATATACCATACACTTCGTGTTGCCGGAAATAATCCGTGACTTGTAGCCGATGGAATAAAGCCGTGAAATCTGAAGCTCTTAACGGTAAGGGCTTTTCTGGGATTACTATTGGTGGTCAAGGTATTGCTAGTCTAGGATTGAGTACTGACTCGGTGACATCAGGTAGTCAATGAAACTGTTTTTAGTTATCCGTGAACTTCTTTATGACTCTAAAGAAACTTCCGTGTGGACATTAAGAGATAACGGGGTGGCAGAAATCAAAATCGACACGTCGCACCATCGTGTGGTTAGCACATAGTATTTCCTCCTATCAGCATCATCTACAGAGTTGGTGATATTTTCCAAATGGTATAGCAAAGTTGTTTATCACGATGTGATGACATGAAATGATGGAAAATCAATATGTACACTATTAATCAATCGAAAAGCAAAAATATCCATCCCACAGACTAAATTTCTAGTCAACTGTCACTAGTGGTGGCTGAGAAAAACATGCTAAACGTTGCTCAGGAATTAACAAAACTTCGTAAGTTTTACATAGAGTATTAATTGGACATAAAGATTGCATTGAATTGTCCATTAAATATTCTACGTAAAACTTACAAGGCTTGTTACTTCCTGAGCGTTATTGAAATGTTTTACAAAGTTAAGGCCGAAACTATTGAATACTAAATGTGTTCATGCATTAAGTATTCCAGTAAATGACTCGCACTTGGTAAAAAATTCTTATCAAATGAAAGTAAAGCTGTGGTAATGTACTTATGTTTATGGCTTTGAGGCAGCGTTTTACCGGAAACAGAAATCGCGTTTACAGCCAGACGATTTAAAAGCTTCATTCGCGGACAGAGTGGGACTTGAAGGGATTCCAAGCGGGGAAACGAGGACACAAACTATGTGTCTTGCTGTTAGGGTATCGCCGAACGATGGAGGCGCGGTTCTCCGAAAATGAATGGGATGAAATAGCACGAGAGAGGCGAGAGGGCGGCCTTATCACTCGGGAGAGATAAGGGAGCGAACAGCAGCGTCGTTGCCCGTGGGGGAGGCGAATGGAGGGACCCAAATTACTCGACGTCCCTGGCATCACCAGAATCACACCAGAAAAAAATATAACTGGGAAATGAAAGCTGAGAAGGGGAAAAGAACTCTTTTTTGCTTCAGGACTCGTAAAAATTTATGGCGTCGCCGTCATGTCGGTGAAAATGTTCCAGTTGGTGAAATTTGTTGGTGATACCTTGAGGCAAATGTAATCGGGCGATTATGCAAGTTCTGGTTCTCAGTGGTGGCCAACGATACGCTTGGTGATGGTGAAGTTTGTGGCTCGCAGTCGTTAAGACGTGTATTTGTGTTATCCTCCCGATGCAACTATAACGTGGTAAGTGCAAGCCTTCCACAGAGTAAAATCTTATTACATTTTCCCGATATGCCCATCCGCAGACCCAAGAAGAAAAATATGATCTACGATCACCCTTAATAATGATGATGATTCAAGTTCAATAAATAAACTAAACGGTAATAAAAATATATTGGGCAGCATTGTGACTTATGATGTAGCCTCGATTTCCCAAATAATATTTCGGTGGTAGAAACCATATGTTATATCATCTGCCGTATTTGTTGTCACTCACACCTAGATGATTCGACAAAACGTGACTTAAGGTGTGACTTAAAAGAATAACAGTTAAAATGAAAAAATGAATAAAAAAATAGCAGTTATAACGTCGGATTGTGGAAATTCAGCGTGAAAAAAATATTTAACGAGATAGGGATTCTTACCCTGATGTTTCAATGACCGCTTATTATTTTTAGCTAAAACTTGAATGAAAATCGATTAGTTATGCAATCGCCTGGCATGTGTGACTTGCAATATGGAGAATATTTTCAGATGCATAACCAGCCAAATATAAATTTTTCTCGGTGAATTATCTCGCACCTGGTATTTAATCTTTTGCCTATTCGCGTAACTGCTTGTGGATTTCCTTAAGGAGGTTGGTTCGCGACTGAATGAGTCATAATTCTAGCGGCATCCCGATTGTTTTAGTTATGTACAGGAGCCTTTAAAAGAATTCTGCTTTGATTTGTAATATGTCTAATTTAGAGGAAGGCTGAAATATCGCATTAAATATGAATATTAGGAAGACCAGTCTACGAAAAGACTTTTAAATCAAATACCGAGAATGGAGTCGTGCAGCGATTATGCCTAAATAAGTAATTAGATTTATGAAACCTTTTCAACAATATATATCACCAGAAATAGCTAAAAATTAATGTGATTGTTATATTACAAAATTTTTTCTATTAAACCCTACATTTACATTTATTTCAAGGTTTATTAATTTCTAAAAACTTTGGCAACGCCGCACTGAACTTTGTTGATGTCCGTAGTGACTGGTTTTTGATGTGCGTGAACTGAAGTGCTTTCCTACTTTAAACACATTGAATAAGTTCTTTTTAGAAGTTCTCATACTACATAATACTCCTTTTCAGGACTCAATTGAATACTGAATGATGTTATTGTAGAGATCAGTACTATAACGCACTTTATACATTGTTTTCGTAGAATTTAATTGCTGCTACACTGTCCTTATGTCCAACCTAGCGGTGGACGAGAGGAAAGGTATAGGGTTGTGAAGTGGAAGGTGTGAGGTTCGTTTCTCTGAAGAGGAATTTTTTCTTCTTTTTTTCATATTTTTTTACTAGCATCTTTAAAAATTTTTTTCATCATCGTAACTCGCTTTAAAAATGTTTTCCCCCAAAAAAGGTAAAAATTGAACGTTTGAACGAACGTTTCGTTGCCTACAAAAAATTGACTCAGAATTTCGATCAGATCGACCGTTCAGACGCTAGAGCTCAAAATTGTGAGATATGATATGGAATAAAGAGTAAAGTAAGTAATTTATATAGATCATGGGCTAATGGCATTAAGAATAGGAATGTTACCTCAGGTCATAATTCAAGTATATAAGCCTATTTTTGCCTAAGACGATGAACAGACATGAATTCAAAATCACAAAGGTATAAATTAGGATTTAAAAACAACTAGTTTGTATTATTCAGAAATATTTATAATATCAAGCGTTCATTTTAGCTGTAAGTTCCGCATTTACCAGTCGTGTTTAAGTTATGATAATTATTATTATGCGTCAACAAAATGTTTTAGGAATATTTACCGGGCCTGCTTGGGTATTATGAAATTTGGGTAAAAGTTGTCATCTTATATTTTTTTAATGAAATCCTTCGTTTTTTGACCGATGTTTATCATTGATCGAGGTGGTACTATATTTTCAAACAAACAATTTACAGCTTCTGAAATGTGCCTCTCTGTTTGACTTCCCACGGTATGTTTAATTTCACTTCCATCGCTGCCACATGTTTGACCGACCCCAGCTAACTACTGTGTATCGGATAAAATTTCGATAATAATCATTTAATTTCTCAAAAACTACGTCGGTGACCTACCGTCATTTCTGCACTAATCAGTTTCTTAAATCCTTGTTTATGTCATATCCGTTTTTTGTAAAAACGACATGGGTTTCAACACTCTAAATCTATATTTTATCTACCAAGGATCCGCTCCTACTGTACTACTTGTAAATATAGCTATTTTCGAATGCGATTATTGGAAAAACCAGGACGGAAAGTTGTATTTCTAATTAAGCCAATCGATAGAGGGCCTTTTATTCTATAATTCTTGCGAATATGAAGAAAATGACATGGACTTTAGTTTTCGGGCCAACCTCCTTAAGGTCACCTGAAAAGAATTATGTATTCGGTCAAGAATTTAACGTTATTAAAATTCTGTTCTCAGCGCTATGTAAATTATTCAACAAAAGGAAAGGATCCAGTTTTGCGACTGTCACGGGTCACTACCCGCGCTATTACGCGACTCTGGCTCGACCTCGCGAGGACAGAGAAAAATCCGTAGTTATCCGTCGCACACGTGGCCCCCTTTCATAGCCCCCTTCCATGACGACCTCTTCGAGTGCGCTAGGCTTTTAAGCGACAAAAATTTTTCTCGCTCCCGATGTCCTTTGTTTAAGACCGTGGTCTTTGTTCAAGATAGCGTATCGAGTTCGAGCATGCAGCTGGTGCCACCCGGTGGCGATACTCGGGGTTGGCGTGAGTTGCTCTTTTTAAAAAAATAATATGGAGCTTGAAATGGCATTTTTATTCTCCCACCACCATTGCGGGGCACGAGATTCCGAGTGTTTGCTTAATTGGTATCGTTTCCACCCGCTTCCCGTGACCGTGAACATCCGAGGAATCGCTTGAGCGTGCGTCACACCTGGGAGAGCATGCATCGTGTGGTGGTGTTATGCAGTGACCGCCGGAATTGTTTCCTGCGATGGGAAAAAATGAAGTCAAATGAAGGCAGGCTTCGAAGGCGAGGGAGTGTGTGGGACGCGGTGGCTTTTGAAAGTCATATTGTGGCTCGAGGCGATGTGGGTGCGGGGGGAAGATGGTGAGGGGGAAGGGTGCTTTTGGAAGTCTGGGGAGAACGAGCGGAGATTTTCTGAGAAGATGGAGGGTAAGAAGGAGGGGGAGGCGCTAAAGGAAATTAGGGGGGGAGAGTGGAGACGATCAGCACTGAAGCGATCGTGTTAGGGAACGATGGTCTTTGAGCATCGGGTAAAATGAAGGTAGAAGTCAGCCTTATCGAGAGATACAGGATGTTTCAGGAGGAATCAGCGTGATGTCTGAATTTGATAAAGGATGCTATTTAAAGCATTTTTAGGCCTGGAATAATGGGGTCGCTGCTCCTTTTGTACGGAGGTATGGCAGTGCAAGCACTTAATCCAGCACATTTTGCGGTTGCCATGAACATTGTTTGAATAGTCGGGTGACATTTTTTGATAGAGAAGAGGATGTTGCCGTGACCGGGGAAGGCGAAGAAAAGGTTTTTATGAGCTCATGGTTGAAGTATACTCTATGGACGGGATGAAGGGAAGTAGGGCGTACGCTGAGGTGAAGATACAAATTTTTTATGGAGTTATGGGTGTGAGGTTTTGTAAACGTGGAGAATTTTGACGTACTTACATTTAGTGCTATTTATTCATGTATATACTCCGATTATATTTTGCTACAATAAGAATGGGGGATAATATGTTAAGAACAATTAAAAACTTAAGCATCAGTGTGACAAGTTTCAGATATCTTAATTAGGTAAAGATCGCCGTATGTCGGCGTTTTATAATTATTAATTATAGCATTGAGTGCGAATAAGATTTTGTTGTCCATTCCCAGTTCCTTAAATTCTCAATGCAACTATTCAAGTAACTAATCGCCGTCACTCACCCACACTCACTCACACACACCCACTCTCAAGATGAATGTTCTGATTGCCCGTTGTGCCTGACTTAAAATTTTTTTTCAAATACATTTATCCCTATCGTCTTATGTTTTCGAAGCGCACAGTTTATCGCGTAATGCAACTTTTGGGTTTCGGGCGATGTACACTTTGTTTAATTTCTCATATTGTTTGCTGCGAAAGACCGTAAAACATCTTGCTGCCTTTTACATTTGCCGCTGTCCTACTTGAGGGTCAAAAATCTAGAAAATCCCCCTAAAATTTCTATGAATTGACTTACAAGGCGTCATTCCACGCGATACTTGTTCTCTTTTGGTTAAAATGTTTGTACATTTTTTGTCAATATTTTGACGAAGAATGTGACTGAGGGGCCTCAGCTGGATCCGCAGTGACCCTCCGCATTCGAATATTCCCTTTGAAGTAGGCAATCGCCTCCTGTGTGTCCTAGTCACTGTGATCAAACTCTGGTTTCATTTCATGCGCGACCTTTTCTCCTTTGACCTTTCTGCTCGACGGGAGCAAAACAAGATTTTTCCGCCCTCGAGTTTTTACTCGTGGGCGTATACCGCCTCTATGCTCGTCCTGTATTTCTTTCCTGGATCCGGTTTCCCTTGGTCAAATTTTGTGCTAAAATGATTAATAATATATGCATGATGAAATTTGGTATTTTGTCGAAAAATTTTTTCTGCGTCAAACTATGATTGATTTTTGGGTAGAATTAAAGTTATTGAAAGACGTATTCGACTATTTTTCTAAAGTATAACGAGGGTTGAAAATGTTATTCAAATGCTGTTTGTAGGCTGACAGTGGTCTTTGATTATTTATTTGATTAAAAAATACGTAATTCAGGAGTGCATTCAGCTTTCTCATCATATTTTTAAAAAAATTGCGAATAATGCTTGATTTCGTAATATTTTGGAAAAAGAATTGACATTTTTGGCGGCCTTTTACGCTCATCTAGACTAATTTTTGATGAAATATGTCAAGGAGGTTGGAAATATTGAAGGGGAGAAGTGTAGAGTGAAGATAATTTAATGCTAAATTTCGGCCTTGCCTGAGCATTCGATTTCTCTTTTGTTATCAACTTTAACGTACCATTTTCTTACTCCATGTTCATCTTAATGCCTCACCAAGCTTCTAGTGGCAGACATGACGAAAACTTATTTTAGTATATTCCACACTTTAAATGTTTCTTGCCGACCCAGGTTTTGACTGCACAGCTATCATCATCAAGGTAATAAACCTTGGTAGTAGACCTTGTTAATGATTGCTGTACAGTCGAAACCTGAGTGTGCAATTAACTTCTAAAGTGTGGAATATTCTAAGATATTTTTCTTCATGTCTGTGACTATGTTTCAAAAAGTTACACCTTCGACCATTAATATTAACGTCTAGTTGTCGATTTCTCATGGATTATTATATTATCAACGTCTCAGTGAAGGTTACGACCGGATTAATGTATCCGCAGTGGAGGCATTCGTGAAGGAATCGCGTGAGGACAACTTGGCTCCCGCTCAACCTGACTCGGAATGGTATTTAAAAACGGCATTTTCTTTCCACGCCAGCCGGCTTGGTGCCTTGAGTTAACTCTCCTCTTCCGCCCAATGTGACCGCTCACCTCCATGCGAATGAATGCCACGCCACTCACCGCGAGTCGTAACGATTTATTAAATCCTATCCCCCGTCTTGTTTGCGTTTCGGGCCGCCTTATTTTATTGTTGATGTGGAATTCTCTGCTCTCAGCAGCAGCGTTAAGTCTCCTGGCTATAAATGTCTTAAAGTTGTGTGGTGAAGGAACTTATTGTTATCTTTAATATTTTCATGGGTAATTCCTTAAGAATTCTATTATAGTTTTCTTGTGAGCTAATTTTTGTACTTACAATGACGCAAGAGGGTAGTTTTCTTTGGGGTTTGTACTATCTTTTTTCTAAAAGTAATATTTAATCGATACAGTCGTAGAAATTGTGTTGGCGTATTCATTGCATATGTTGTTTTAATATATGTTGAAGGATACTTGACAGAACCTTTCAAAACAGTCTAATGACGTTAATTAATAAACTTCCTACATTTCCATCAATATTTTACCATCTTGAGTGTTGGCATTACCTTATATCTCCTAAGGTAGACGATAAAATTACTCGGGCGTTTGTGTGATAATCTTTTTGGGAAAGTCTTGGGAAAATTAGTGGACCTGTACAAGGTGTATTTGTGATATGATTGAAGCGCTTTGTTTAGGAGTACCTTGTGTCTGCTTCTGTCTTGTGTTCGTCAGGCATTGCAGGAAAAAATATCTCTAGTGATATAATCAGCTTCATTGAACTTGTAAAGACTTTTTTTGGTAGTTAGAGCAAAATATCATTTGACCTAGAAATAAATGAATTTTGTCTCATATTAAAGAAATATATCTTACTCTTCCAAAGATACCAAAATATCTGCCCCTTACAAAACTGCTTTCCGAGATTCTTGACTAGTAATATCAGCCCTTTAAATGGTAAATGGTAGGTTACACTCTCCAGAGAGACCGTATTTGTAAAATGAGGCATTTATAACACCTAGATCTCGTCAAAGATTTAACATGGTGTAGTTTGCATGTTTTCTCGATTATTTATGAAAATAAATCATACTTTCACCGCAGTATTTTTTTTCATAATCACAAAAAAACTTTCCGTTGTGAAGGAGTTTTGAGCGTACCGCGTGACAAAAATGAGTCAAATTAAAGACTTAGACTAAAGTAGATGTTTTTATTTGATCACCTAGAATTTCGGTCATATACAAGTATATTATTGCACTGTTAGTAATTTAGTGTTTAAGTCATGCTTCCGACATGCTGCTTAAATTACAACGTTTAATTCGGAGATCGTCTCCATTATGACTAGAGAGCTATCTCGCTCAAATTACCTTAAACTATTTTCGTATTAAATATGATAGTCAAACTAGAAAAGAATAAGGAGAAAATTCCCAAACCACTGATTTGGAGTTACTCCAACGAAGAAGTTGATTAATAAGAAAGATTCTTTTGCAAATCAAAATCAGAGCCCGCTCATACACCCGGCGTCAGGTTTGAACGCCTCAATCGTGGATTCAAGAGTCGAGGAGGCGTGAATGAAGGAATCGTGGGAGGCGTGGAATATCGTGACTAGGCATCGGAATGCAGTCCCATTGAACATTTCGACGATGGGACGGGGGAGGGAGATGACTGTTTCTCCATCCCTCTACCCACCTGCTGCAGTGAGGAGGCACGTAAACCGTTCTCGGGGTGGTGAAATAACAAAAGAGGAGCCGCGGGCCGCAATATGCGTCACTGAAGAGGAGTTTCCGTGGTGTCAGGTCGGGGAGAATTGGGGCAGGGTCGTTGCCCTTGGTTTTTGAGCGATTCCGTTGGCTAAAAACACTCCTTCCTTCCCCCCCCCCCCCCCCCCCCCCGCATTGGTTTATCTCCCCCCTCCGCTCCTTCCACCTTCTCATTCATTCTTCTTTTCTCCCCATTCCCCAATGTTTTTTCGATTCTCTCATCCCCCACGCTTCCATCGTCTTCTTCTTCTCGATGTTTTTCCTTGAACTCGCGCCGAGTTCCCCGCCCCGCCACCGCAGACACCCCCCACTCCCCAGTCCACTCCCCCCCCCCCCTTACGGCTCCTTCCCTTCTCCCCAATCCACGTCAAAGATTTCCTCTCTCGATCGATATCCCGCATCTGTTACGAAAGAAAATTCACCCGTGCGCACGACACTTAAACTTTTCTTTTGTCGGCCGTCTCCTTGAACCTTTCCTCTCTCCCCTTCCCCAACCTCCTCCCTCCGGTACGTCCTCCCGGCGGGTCGACCTCCACTCTCATTCGTCCTGCTGAGATCCGCAGGAAGGCTTTCCGTGACAATTATTTTCGTCGCTCTGCGGCCAATATTCTAAATGGAATGTGGACCCACGTGACGGATACTTAAATGTGGGAAGTGAAATTGGAGAGGCTGTTTGTTATGTTTTAAGAAGGGAAGGCTGAGGAGTTGTTTAGACCTTGCTGCTTAGATGTCCGTGTTGCGTCAGACTCATGTCGTTACGTCGTGATAGATGTTAATCAAATATTCTTCATGGCGACTTTTTTATGAATTCATGCAGTGTGTTACCAAACTCCATGACCTTGTAAAATAAAATATAAATAATATAAGCTAGCTTTTAATTATATAGATAAACATGATTCGGATTGTTTTGAAAAATCGGGTTTCAGGGTTACTATTCTAAATGGCCGATTTGTGAAAATTTTGCTTAGAAGAGGTAGGTAACAGTTACAATTGGCTCTTTAATTTTTGCCGTACTCGTAATAAATTCTAGTATTTCTAATGAATGTGCCCATGTCTTCATAACCATGGTTCGGGTATGACATTGAACGTTAAAATTTCCGTAGTCAGTTTATGTTTATGTTTTCCATTTAATGTCTGCAGAGGTAGATTTGGCGCACGGTGTTATCTTAACCGATACACTTGTGATTTACTAGTAGGGTAAGGAAATAGCTCAAAATAACTTTACCATTTCAATTTCTTTTTATTAAGAGGTATGTACTGTTAGCCCTTTCAGAGTTACGTCGGAGGAGTATTCATATCTAAATTTTATGCCAAAACCTTCATTCAAGGACAAAATATGTCGTTCACCCACGAGCCTTCTGCCTGTTTCGAAATGCGGATCTGGTTTGTCTCGCAAATCACCATCCGTTTCCGTCCCTGTGTTCCATTCAGCGAGCTAATTTGTGCTCTATCGCTCTCTTTCTCGGACGAAGGGAGTGTGGATGGGGGACTGTGAACTTGGAGCTCGGCGATTAGAAACTTTTCACATCCGGTGTCGTTCCCGTTTTAACATGTCTCAACGGCCGCCGGGCGGAAGTCGAGGAAATAGATTCCAGTGGATATGTTTTTTTACCCCACCGCGGCCCGTCTAGCAGAACTAGATGGCCGCAAAGTGGGAATGCGTACGACGATAACGTCGTGGGCAATGAAGAGGAGGAGAAGCGCATAGGTGTGGAGAGATCTTGCACCCGTGGAGGGAGGGGGGCGGGGGAAGGGAGACCAAGTGGGGGGTCGGATTAGCGCTTCAGGGCAACGACCCGCCGCGATGAAAACACCGGTACTCGTTCCATCACCCGAGTAGAGGATCTCGAATTAGGATGGATGATCGTTCGATTCGTTCCGCATGCTTCTGCTCTTGTCTGCAAGTGACTGACGTTTAAACTATGCTTGCGCCCCGTTCACAGTACACTCGTACGTACGATGGTCCGTACGACTGTAGGCTGTATTTGTAATGTGAATGCACGTCCGCACCATGGTAATCCGTTGTTCCTGACATTATCACATCTACATATCACCCCGCAAGCCACCTCAAGGGTGTTTGGCTGGGGGTGACTTATCACCAACATGAACTACAGTGAAGAAATTTACTTTCTCACACAGGCACCGCACTATCGATACGCTGCAAATGCTACAGAAACTACTGAAATAATCTGTATTGTAACTATGTAAACATTATACAAGTGTCATGCAGAGAACATGCCAAACATGGTGTTAGCTCTAATCACTATACAGTGGTGGCGCTAGTATCGCGAGCAGAAACCTAAAAAAAATTAATGACGATAATGAAAGAAAGACAATGATTAAGATGAAGCGGATGGTGTTACTTTAATGAATAGGTATATAAGTTTATCATTGGCTATAATAAGTGTAAGCTAGATTGTAGAACCGATAGGTATAAAATGTCATTTTTTCCGCGTACCATTCGGGACCATAACAGCTATGATCGTAGTCATGAATAGTTCGAATTGTGACAATAGGCAGGGAGTAAATTTTTCTCTTTATATTCTCTACGTTCTTATTTATGCATGATGTAAATATTGATGTTCTCATTTATGCTTGATATTTTGAATATGTAGTAGTAGTCTTTGTATCCCTTGCATGTTGGAACGATTGACGATGGAATGTTTCTTGGTAATTAGATTTTTAATTGGCGCTTTGCATGTGTGGTACGCGGGTTTCAATGTAATTTCGGTATTCCACCGTATCATTCATGAATGCCTGGTGTGGAAGCACCCCCTGCCACACACCCCTTGGGTGGCTTGCAGGGTATGACGTAGATGTAGATGTATAAAGCCTCTAAATGCCACAGTAATTAGTATTCCGTATTTCGTTCGCTTGCTCTCTACTTGTTCGTTGCGATGCCCTGATGAGGTGGGTGAGAGTAACATGGAAACGCTGTGACCCGTTCACTTTACAATCGTACGTAAGTTGGTCAGTATGATGTTAATCTGCTCGAGGCATTACATGCTTTCGTTTTTGCGTCGTCTTACCGTGGCGTTGTGCGTCACGCGCATATGCCTTGTCCATATCAGCCGTTTGAATGGAGATTAAATTATCTCTCTTTGCGAAGGGTATTCCGCCATGACTCTGGGAGTTTAAGCAAAAACTGCATTCTATATTATTGCATATTGTGTTTAAAAAATCCTGCTTTTGCCGATGAAATGCTTTTCCTATAGAAAACCAAAAGTCAGGTAAAAATATATGCATATTACACGAAATTATGTTAATCAACACCTTATTCCAGCTATGAGAATTTACTGAGCCGCCACCTGTATGGATTTACCGCATTTGGTCTTCAATAACGGTTCGGATTCGTCAACAACTAGAAAATGAAGGTGATATGCATTTATATTTTACTTTTATGCGATTCATCAGGAGTTTTCCCCTTCTTATATTTTTCTGCGAAAATGTCATTTACAGTATGTATTAGAATAATGTCTTCTTTGATCTAAGACGCCCCTAGAACAGTAGGAACGGCTGAAATTTCGAAAGAAGAAATAGAGCAAGTACGTACCCATTCTCCGCAGAAACCTTAGAGAGAACTGCGCGCAGTCATTTTTTCCCTCAGTTATGTCGTCGTGCCATTATTTATTACATCTAATTTCGGAATGGATTATTCCCATCTTTCTATTTACATAATTCTGTTCTTAATGGTACAAATCGTAGAATATAAATTATTGTTTTCCATTTCTTTCCCTACTTATGTGCCATGAGGAAAGCACTTCAAGTGTAGTTCTTCGTCCGTCGGATGGAATGTAAGAACGTGGATCCATAAGGGACCTTTGTTCAAAGGAGGTGGCTAATTTCGAATCCTGGTATTTCTCTTCACCTCCACGCTAGATTCGATTCCAGTGGTCGTAGTTTTCCTTCCGGTTGTTTGCGACTATTCGTGTAGAATAGACTTGAGTTACATGGCGATGACGGGGACGGAGACTTCTAATTATCCTCGGCCTCCCGTTCCCGAAAGAGCCCACCGTTTCGTTTTCAAGCGATTGTATTTTTAATATTTGGCACGGCCTCCTCGTTCCAAAGCCATCAGGAGGGTCTTTGGCCCGCGTCCCGTGGCTCCGGCCCGCACCCCGCTCCCTGACGCTCGCTCACTTAACGAGCATGTGAATTATGCAACTGGAGCTGCATGGCGGTCCCTTCGAAGGGTGCGGAAGGGAAGCGGGCGCCGTTCCCCGCACCCTCCCCTCCCTGAGTATTTTTAAGGACTTCCGTCTGGCGACCCGAGTCATCCAAACGCTCTGGGAGGGGTCGGGGGTTCAATGTGGGAGGCGGAAGTAGCGGCTGTGGAATTAATTTCAAATAAAGGGATGGAATTGCATCAATTTTCGGCCACGTAATTTTGTGGGTTATCATTGGGTTGAGTCTAAAGGTCATTGCGTTTTTTGGCTTACAAGCTTTGCTTGACGACTTCTTCTAGCCCAGACCGGCAGAGTTCTTCAGACATCTACATATTACCCTGCAAGCCACCTCAAGGGTGTTAAGCAGGGGGTGACTTATCATCAACATGCAGTCAGTGTAGAAATTAACTTTCACTAGCATAAACTACACCATGGGCACGTTACAATTGCTACAGGAACTACCAAACCAATCGACAATGCAACAAGGTAAACGTGACACAAGATTCAAGCAGGTAACATGCAAAACATGGGAATAGCACTATTCGTCCGATTTAGAACATACATTTGGGGGCGTATAAATAAATCAGCTACACTACCTGTCAACTAACCTACTTCTAAGTCATAACGTAGCCATTATGGTCTTTTATCGATTGCGGGAAACACGACATTTTAAACCTATCTGTTCTACAGTCTAGTTCCCTTATTTATTCTCCTAGTCTGATCTACCGAAGTATGTTGGGAGTTCGTAAGATGTCAATAACTTCGTGGGAAAATAAATGAATTTTGAATTTACGTGAAAGATTGAGTTTAATTTTCAATCGACGATCTGAAAGTGATTCCCATGTAAGCAGACTTGGAAAAGGAAATTGTCCCTTCGTTGGAGGAGAGTTATCGAGAGGGTAATGAGGGAGTTTGAGAGTGGGTAATGGGGGAGAATTACTGATTAATTTGTATATGCTATTCGTTTCAAGTGAAAACTTAATCACAACCAATAAACGCAACAAACTTATGCATCAACCTATTACTAAGTATGATCTCTAGTATTCCCGACGAATGTTGCAGGTGAATTGTTTTCGGATTGAAAATCGGGTTGGGACTTCCATATCCATTGATTCTTCTATGAGCAGCTCGTCCACCGAAATTCGTCGGAAAGGGAGGATCTCACTCGATATGATACCCGACAACAATCCACTTTGTGGAATATTCTCATCTCGTAGATTAAAAAACGCTCGGTTATTTTCCTCACCATATTATTACTGGTAACTTGGCCGGTTTCGACATTTTATATCATTATTAAAAGTAATTATTATAGTAATTACCGGAGGTAGTGTAAAATAGAAACCGGCCAAGTGTCTAGTTATTAAATTGTGTGTAAAATTGTAAAGGGTTTTTTTTTATTCCTCGCGAGGGGTTAGAAGTAAGCAAACAGGTCTTCGTTGAATGTCTTACGAACCGCCTTGAGAACGTTTGGCAAGAGATATGATACAAGGCCTTTAATTAATATACTAATTAAGAGTAAATGCATAGTGTTCACAAACGGATTGACTGAGGTAAACTACATAATTGACATAGGTCTTTCATTTTAAGCAAGGAATCTCACTCTTGCCGTAGTTAGTCGAGCACAATGATGGTGTTGATGGCGGATATTATCGCTGGTGTACTTATCCATGGTATAAATCAATTATAATCTTGCGGAAACATTGTAAATGGTTGAATAATTTTTAAAATATTATGCTTTAGCCTTTAGATTGGATTCATGTTGCTTTATTTATATTTCCTGTTACTTCATGATAGTTTAGCTCGATTTTCGTGATTTTTCCATCAATGCTCAATCAGCCTCACCGCATACTTTAATTTTGTGTTGACTGTTGTGGCAAATGTTGTGGAACAGTTTGAGCGTTATATGACTATATATAGTTACTTTTTTTCGTGGACGCAATGTTTTACCTGGTCATTTATAATGTGAGTAATGTGATACTAATTTCATCCGCCTTCGGTTCTTGTCATTGATATTCTGATCCTGGATTTTATGCTGCCAGCAAAGCACACAAAGGGATCGCGGCGGACTCTCTCCTCCAATTCACTGACGAAAACGGTTATTACGGCATATCGGGTTGCCTGAAATAAAGCCACTGACCTTACCGCTATCCATAAATATTCGTCTGACGCGGAACGGGTGCGAAAATAATTATCGATTCCCCTAAGATTAGGTCCGACGATAAATATTTATGATGTGGTGAATTTCCCAAAAGAAAAAATGTTTCGCTGAGATTCGTAATCATCTCATTATATGCCGCCATTAGCATTTCATTTTCATCAATATTCCCAACTTCGACACCTTATCATTATGTTGCAATTCTCTCCATCTCCCTGACGTTTGCTTTCCAATTCAAAGCTGATGAAAGTGTGAATCATTGGTCATTATCATGTAGTTGAAGTCTTGAGTTAATTCTATGTCATTTATGCGATTCGATTCTATTCGATCTATTCTTCACGATGAGTGTCTACTCAAATGCTATTGTTAGTTGCACTGACATGTTTGGTATCCTGAAGTACCTACTTGAAACTATCTGTTTTATAAAGCTGAAGTATCTGAAATATATAATATGGAGGTATTTGAAAGTATGTCACGTTGAATTATCTCACCCTGAAGTACCTCAAAGTAAATTCCCCTACTGTGAAAAATCTTGAATTGAGCAGTATCATATTCGGAAGTATATAAAAACGCTGAAGTATTTAACGCTGAATTATCTCATCCTGGAGTATCTCGGCGGCACAATATATGCAGCACAGCATTAAAAATGATAGGTATGGTTTATCAAGCGTATGATGGGAAGTTTTCGGATGAAAAATGTAAAAGAGAAGTACTACTAAGGCCACACCTCGAATACGCCGTAAACATATGGACAGGAGGATTGAACTAGAAGTATAAATAAAATGAGAAGGAAAGCTGTGCTCCTTATTAAAAACTACGAGTGAACATTAAGTGTTTCACAGCTTTTAGAGGGATCAAGTTGGGAGCCCCTCTGGACTCGGAGGCTGCACGCTAGGCATAGTTTGCATGAGAAATTCAGAACAGGTGTTTCAGATCGACACAGATAATATTATTTTAACGCCACACTATATATCTACATCTGCGTCATACCCTGCAAGCCACCCACCCAAAGAGTGTGTGGCAGTGGCTGCTTATACACCAGGCATTCATGAATTATACGGCAGAACACCGAAAATACATTGAAACCAGCGTATCACACATGTAACGCGCCAATTAAAAATCTAATAACCAACAAACATTCTATCGTCAATCGTTCCAACATGCAAGGGATACAAAGGCTACTTCTACATATTCAAAATATCATGCATAAATAAGAACATTAATACTTACATCATGCATAAATAAGAACGTAGAGAATATAAAGAAAAAGATCTACAGTCTAGATAATGTCACTATTCGCGCTATTCATGGCGACGATCACATCTGTTATGGTCCCGAATGGTACGCGGAAAAAAAGGACATTTTATACCTATCGGTTCTACAATTTATCTCTCTCATTTTATTGGCGCGATCTAATCTGCCGTAGTACGAGGGGGTTAATAGTATGTTTTTCACGTCGTCAGAGAAATGATTTTCCTGAATTTTAGTTAGGAGGTTTAGCCTATAATTTAATCTACACTGTGATAGCGATTCCCATCCCAATTCTTATAACAATCCAGACACACTAGTAAACTTATCATAGCATTATTTTACAAACCTAGCTCCTCTTCACTGCACGCGATCTAATTCCGATATCAACCTCGCTTCATATGGATCCCATACACTGACAGCATTTTCCAGATGAGACCTAACGATTGAAAAATAACAACGTCCTTTCACTTTCTCATCACATTTTCCGAGTATTCTTTTCATAAAGCCTAGCTTCCTGTATGCTTAACCGCATATTTCCCGAATATGTTTTCTCCAAGATATGTCGTGAGTAATTATGACCCCTAAGTACTAAACAGACTCGGCGTTAATTCATTCCGTATTATTAGTTCTGTAAGTCCTACCTGGCCTATTTTTCTTTTTCCAAAAGCTTACTGCTACGCACTTTTTTATGTTCAGTTCCATCAGCCACTTTTCGCACCAAGCATGAATAGCAAGTAGGTCGATTGTTAACGAGTCGCGCTCTTCGAAATTGTTAATATCCCTACACACAACCGCGTCGTCTGCGAAGAGTCTAAGCTTACTTTTAACGACGTTGCTAATTTCATTTATATACAAGAGAAATAAAAGTGGACCAATGACACTTCCCTGAAGAACACCCGATGTGATGCTGTGTTAGACATGATAGCATCTATGATGAGAGAGGTGCATTGCTGAATAAGATAGGTACATTGCTGAATAGATAGGTATATAAATTCGATCTTTCCTCGCACAATAAGTGACCATAGTAACTGAGCTCCACTTAATACACTCCCATAATTCACGTTCCCATTTGACCTCCCAAAACCTTATCCCTTATGTCTTTACACAGCTGGTGTCCTAACATCCCCTGCCACGTGCCCATGTGGCGGCTCGCAGGGTAGTATGTGTGTATAGATGTTGAAGTATGTCACGTTGAACTGTCTCACCCTGAAGCATCTCAAACTGAAGTCCCTCACATTGAAAAATCCGAAGTACAGCAGTGTATAATAAGGAATTATATCGAAATACTGTAATATATTATGTGAAGAACATAATTAAAAACGAAATAGTGGAAGAAGTCACTAGAGGAAGACCCAGGAATAAGTCCATGGACCAAATAAAGAGGAAAGTATATAGGAAGAGATACCAGGAGGTAAGGGAAATAGCATTAGATAGGGAAGACCGGAGGGCTGCAGTCAACCAATCTTAAGATTCAACAACCAATGATTATCAAAATACTTATGTATATGACGCTCAATTATCTCACCCTGAACTATTAATTATTGAAGAAACTCTATGTGCAAAAAGTAGGTTGTATTGCATGATGCATGTAATATTAACCAATAATCCCTTCCTTATTATGTAGATACTAACCATCTAGCTGCATGTGACCATATTATCTAGCATGTCTCCGTTAAATATCCTAGTTGCATGTCAACAGTGCATGTTTGGTGATCTTCACCCCCTGCCACAAACCCTCGTGGTGGCTCGCAGGGTATCACGTAGATGTAGATGTATGTGAAGTATCTTCCAGTAGTTATCTCACAGTTACTCATCTATCACGTGAGGTAACTTTACAGTTCGCGACGCAGCCAAAGCTTAACATGATCCTCCTTATGTAATACAGCGCGCGCGATATTCGCGAAAAACAAAGAACGATTTCGCCCTAACCCCTCTTTCCCCCACCTTATCTCCTGCGCTCCACTATGTGGGCCACAATTCGTGTCAGCAGATATCCGCGGCTCTCTCGAGTGTGCGCAGGGCGGCGGCGGGCGTCGGTGTATGTAAGCAGATCAACGGCCCCACGAGCGGCGGCCACGGCCCCGGAAGATGACCGGGGAGTGATCATGTGCACGAGTTTTGTTGTGTTTTGTGTGCGTCATCGTCCCGAGCGAAGGCTTCCGCTCGCCACTCTCTTACACACATTCACACACTCACCGTTGTTCTCCGCTGCCGTGGTGGATTGGGGAGAGAGGAGGAGATTTTGGTGTGGGGGAGGAGGTGGGAGGGGGAGGACTTCCCTCCTCCTCCCCCGTAAGACTCCTGCCAGATTGGGGTGAACCACCTAGGCGGCCAGGTGTGTCGCCGGCAAAGCTCTCCTCTCTATTCATCTCCACTCCTCTCCTCCAATTTCGCCGTCTTCTCTAGCCGCCCCGATCGCCTTGGCCAAGAATCCTAGAGCCAGCCCCCCTACGCCTCCCCCCCACCATGATTACCGATGTTTCCGTCGGACGTCATCACAATCGCTTGTTGGCTGCCTGAAGAGTGATTGGGTGGGGGTCCCTGCACCAGTGGTCTTTAACCTTTTTGAACCTGCGATCCGGTAAAAATAGGATAGATATTTCGCGGATCGGCCAATTGCAGTTTACGCGAACGTTTAGCTTTATAATTGAGTCATGAGATCCATTATGCTGTGTGACTTATTATGGAATTCGAATTGAAGGCGCTATCGCTTTCGTAACCTCTCCTCAATGGATTCAGTTTCGTGTGTTCAAAGTGCTCTACAAACGCTGTACAAAATTTAAGTATGTTTACCTCACAATACTACTTATTCCTGTTAATTATAGCCAGCGATTGCGAACAAGGTCGTCATTCATCAAATAATAACTTTTATCAAGTAACGCTCCCAAGCGAATTATTACACGTCTGCTATTTTAGTTTCTTATGTAACTCATAAGTCAGTGAGAGTCTACGCTTAAATATAGACCCCTGCCGTTTGTTAGTATTTTTATCCAGTCAGAGTGACATGCGAACTTTAAGCGTCCTTCACTTCGATGTTTATGCCAATTCACGAAAGGAAACTTACGTAAGAATCTCAGAGTAATCATTTGCCTCCAGCCCCCATCGCCGTTTCCTCGCCGTCACCAAGCGTCATCGCAGTCGGAGGTTACTTGTGTGAAGATTGATTAGCTTCGTTCCTTTACACTCTTCTCTCTTGTTAGCTATAGTCCTCATCATGATTAAAATTGTGTCACGCATTTCAATGTGTTAAGGTTTATGTCATCTCATCACATCATCTGCGCACGAGCTCTGATATCGTTTTCCAGTATTATGTGATGTATGTAGGAGTCGAGGTTATTTATAATATATGTGCGTAATATCTCTGTCTGTCACTCACCTTATGAATAGAGTGTAAATATTTCATGCCAATTATTAATTTTAATGGATGCTTTTATTTCTTCGTAACCGCATGCTTTTTTGTCTCTCATTGTGAGATGACACGATATATTTGGTATGCAGCGTAAATGATCCACCTTATTTATTTTGCATTCCTTTTCGCTTTTGCCATTTGGTTTTTGTCGCTCTAATATTTTTGTGCCTTAAATTGTATCCTTGGCGCCTTCCTTTCTTGACTTGTTTAATCAATTCTTTTCTTTCTCCATATTATTATGAATGCTACGGGTGTGATTCGGTTTGACCGTTTAATGCTCATAATCCTATAACCCACACTTTAATTCCTTTTAGTCATTTTTAGATAATGCTGTATGTGTCCAGTCCTCTTAGTCTTTCATAATAGAAATTCATGCTTTGAGCTTCAAATTTTCGTGATCTGCTTATCCAACTCCAGCCTCATTACCCAGGTTTGATTGTTCGTATACCTGTAGTACTAGAGCCCTATGAAGCCGAGGTTATTCAGCTCTGTTTTGTCTTCAGTCGGATGCCACGTATTATTCTCCAACTGATGATTAATTTAATATTATCCTATTGAAAAAATTCTAGAAATAAATTTTAATATGACTCTCAGAATTATTGAAGGATATGGCGTCAAAATTTAGTAATTTGAAGGCTCGTACTTCCTGGGCGGTTATTTTTCTTCCTTAACTCTTTTATCGGTCGTTTCTAGAGCTGAAATTGGGATCAACTACGCCGTCGAACAGAATCCATTAGCAAAGAAATCTATTTTTCGATTTCATCTGAAAATTCACGTGATAACCCCTCTGGAAATGGTATATTGGTTCCCTCTTGCATCCCTGTGTGGAAGAATGAATGGAAAATATAGCGCATTGGTTATTTGCCTTCCCTTTTCTCCCCTCGTTATCTTCTTATCGATTCTTTTTCCATTTTCTTACTCTTTTTATATATACCTATCCCTTCTCTCTTTTCCCATGTCTATCTGTCCCCTTTCTCCGTCTCCTCCCATAAAGCGACGACTAACCGCCTCCCTGGCTTAGCGGCCCCGCATCGTTTTACCGCTGGTGCGGCGGTGGCGTCACGCGGACCGAGGACGGATAGATTGAACGGCTTATGGGAGCAGGAGGGTGGGAAGTATTTGCGGTGTTGGGGCCGAGAGGAGGAAATCCTCCCATTTGGGCTGTCATTTCGCCGGCGAGTCCACCCATTGGTGGAAGGGGGGAGCTAACCCCCTTTTACTCCTCCCCCCGAATGAATCCACGCCCTCATAACGTTCGCGGATTATCTTTTTCATCGCTCCGAGGAAGACATGCGACAAGCGACGGATTCGACTGGAATAGCTTTCAAATTGCAATTTCTCCTCCCATGCATTTATCCCCTTCCTCCTAAACACATTTTATTAGAGGTCATCTACCGTTTAAGTTAGTTTCCAAATAAAATTCAATGAATATGTCTACGTCATGATAAAGAAAACCTCTCTTTTCGAGCGATACACAACATCAGCCAGTCATTGTACTAGTTATGGAGGCACTTGCTTAAAAAAATCAGTCGTTTGCAGTGGGACGGCTATGCGCTCAAGAGACATTATTAAAATGATGTGGGACTTCTGACCCATAGATCGCGTTAGAAATGTGGGAGTGGGTGGCTCGTGTTTTTCATCAATTATTTTTAAGAATTAGTCTACCAATTACCGTAATACTTTTTCTAAAATCACAAAAGATCCTTTGGCTGATAATGCTTTTTCGGCGAACAGCGTGAGGCAAACCATTCAAATTGTTACGAAGGCTTCCGAGATTTTCTTGTTTATTAGTACTTTCCGGGTTCTCCCCGCGTTGCACCATTTTTGTGTATCTCTCTAATGAAGACGACTTGAATGTCGGTGAAACGGTCGTCCGCGAAAATGGTGCACCGCGGGGAGAACCCCAAATATACCAACTAACCAGTCAAGTTAAAGAGTCAATATGCATATTAACCATATGAATGAGAAGTTTTGTCTCGTAAAAGCCAGTTTTCGCGTCATTAAGATTACCATATTTACTCGGTGGTTTCAGGCGCAACTTTATGAAATTTGTTAACATAATGATGATAACTTTTAACTATGTTTCCCATATGTTTTTATGTTAAACGACCCGGGTTTCAACGTTCAACGTCATCTTCAGGTGAAGATTCTCCACACTGGAGAGTCTTTACCTGAAGATCCCTCTTACCATACTTATTTAATTCCTGTTACAAAGGAAGAGAAATTGGGAAGGGAAGACGATATGAGGAATGTAAGAGGGATCTAATGGCGGGTCATCCATGGGAACCAGAAGGGACCAATGTGCCCGTAGGAAAAAAACTGTCCAAAAACCATCAAGTCAGCTGGTGAAGTACTCAAATGAATGAATACAACATTTTAAAATAACTCGAGTATGGGTATTGAAAGTACTTTAAGGTAGATTTATCAGGAAAAAGGGACAACTCTACTCTTTTAATACAGCTGCAGGCCTCTCTTTTTTCTCCGTTCTCGCTGACGCAACATCCTCCCCTTTTAATCCCACATCCTCTCGCCCGTCAGTACCTGTCCCTTACACCTACTCTGCCTCTTAATCTCCTCAAACCTGTTGTATGATACTTATTTTCAGGATTAGTTAAATAGTGTTGACAGCGCGTCTTGTATACTTATTTATTTTCTACTTTCATATGTATTTACGTGTGCGTATATTTGTATAATGCAATTATTGTCGAAAAAGTTATTTATCTATCGTATTTATGTCCGATATTAATATTTAAATTATTCCCTAACACGAAAAACTTTCATTGACGATAACTTTTACTTAGTTCCCGCGAAAGGACGCGTTGTAGATAGAAGAAAATTATTCAATGTCGTTTTAAGTGTTTTTTAAGGCATAAATTACATTATTAACAACCAGAAAACTGAGAATTATGCACTTTTACTTGAATAATGCAAAACGGTGCGTGGTTGTTGTCTGAAAAAAATATTTAATGTTGTTGAAGGTACTGTTTTGGAATTATTGTTTTTCTATTCGGAAATGATTTGATGGATTATTTGGAAACTTGATAGAAAGCTTTGATGCTAAAAAATTATATATCTCTCGTGTGCTCGTAGCTCCTACCTAACTAGAAGTCCATAGTGTGATGTATGTTTTGCGTAATTTTGCCCCCTGACCGACACCCTTGAAAAGGCTTGCTGAGTAGAATGAATATTTATTTACTTGCTTCTGTTGCCCTCGGACTACTTTTATTCCCCTCTCATCGACCAGATTCGTGGGATAAAATGGCAACTGAAATTTATTCATGAAAACACGTACGTCGCGTCCTTCTCGTGCCCTTCATTTGCGCTGTCTCTCCAGTGATGGGAGTCTTGTCAGTATGTGACCGTTTCACGCCTCGGACGAGGAATGATCCCGTCGTGACGGGCGCCCTCGCCGAATTGCGTTGATCCCTCGGGAAGAACGGTCCCGCTCGGAATGTGTTTGAAGCGGTGAGTCCTCCCTTTTTTCATCCGGGTAACTTCGTGAGACACGAAAATGTAGCCTGCCGGTAAAAATCTCCCAGCCTTCTCATCTTCATCACATTGTGAAATTCCTCGAGGAAGCGTGATGGAGTTCTCGAAATGGAGTGCAACGCTTCTCAGATTTACTCGTCGCCAACAACTCGAGCATTCGCTGCGCTCTACTTTATTCGTCCTTCAAATCCACAAAGATAGAATTGGGTTTTAGATGAGATCAAGGTTTCTCAACCTTTTATAATTTTCGCATTCCTCTTGGGGGGTTTGGGCAAATGCTTTACACATACTCTCTTTATTTTTTAGGATCATTATGCGTGATGATTCATTCTCATGTTACGATTAAATGTTCGGTTTGATATCATTTAATTGTATCCTCTTGACGGCGCGTTGGCACTCATTGTCAGCTTGGGAGGAACCTGACTGTACTTCCATGTTTATTCGTCCCCCAAAGCCTAATTTTCACCCCCAAGATAAAGAATTCCCTCCCGTTGGGAAATATATGTGCATATGCTTCTGCCTGTTTGATCCAAAATGGTAGAATGATTCTCTCCATCTCTTCGGAGGTCTGTCTTATGATCTCTTTCTTTCGGGTAACCATTCATGTGATACACTTGTTCCATTCCTGTCGTCTTGTCCGCGTCCACTCGTTGATCGGTTGCATATGTAGTTGTTTGCTAATATGTCCGTTCTGTACTCTTTCGCTTAACGTCTTCCCACATATCTTCTTCAGTGTTCTCATCTCCTCCGTTTCGTTCATTTATGTTGTTTTGCTCGTTTCTGCCTGTGTCTAAGCAGCATGTAGATGGATAGATAATTTGTTTTGCATTGGGACATTGTCCGTTGAGTACAACAAAAACTCTACGTACATATTGGTTTCACAACAGACTTATATACCTACACTTGTCTCCACTTCCTTGTCTAAATATTAGTTTTTATACCGTATCCGGTGACTTACCTAATAGTAATAATCGATGTGTTACAACAGACGGGTAGCGTGAATGAGCAACACTAGAGGGCAGGTGACTAGAGAAGAGCCAGAGATGCCGTGAGATCCGCATGACTGTAGTTGTGAGGAACGCGGAAGGCACGTTAGGGGAGCTCCCCGTTGCCTTGAGAGGAGACTACTGAAGGCGATTCAATGCCGTCTTCTCCCCGAGTGCCCCATCCGCACTTCCTTCCAGGTTCTTCACTGGACATATGCTCTCCCCCCCCCCGCCTCATCCCTGGGGGCAGCACGCGCCTTCCTCCCCTTCCACCCCCGCCCCGTAACTCCATCTCTTTCCTCACCCTCCCCCTATTCCGCCGCTGCAGACCATACATCTTCGTCTCTCTCTCTCTCTCCGCCTTTCTCTCCTTGTGCTCGCAAAACACCAGGTTCATTGAGCCGGCAGAGGGAAGAGGTCTCATCCTACATCCCGTGTGACTGACCTCTCAGTGTTTCGCCGCGTGAGGATTTTTCGCCTCCGCTCCCCGCGAATCGTCCTCCGCAAAAATTACAATCACAGTCCGACGCGCTCTCCACACGACCGGGTCGTTTTAGCAGACCGGTCGATTTGCAGTGGAAAAAAGAAAGTATCGTAAGCTTAGAGGAATCGGGTAGCGGGAGGACTGGTATCCCACTCCAAGGGCTCGGGTTCGTATCCCGGCTGTGGCGTGGATTCTGCTGTGCGAATCCCGATCCCTACTTGACTGCAGCGTGGAGAGTACTTTGAGTACAGTACTCCGTATGCCAAGTGGGGCATTAAAATGTGGACCCCTGGGTGTCTTTCGTCACAAGTTTGGTTATGTGGACACCTCCCTCCATTCCGCCTTTTTAAACGTTCGCAGCATCCATAATATACGTAACGACTATAAAGGCCGCTTTACACGGTACATGTTATTGTAAAAACGAATGTATGAATTCCTTCTTGAGGAAAATTCTACCGTGTGAATTGGCAAATTGTATGGCAGTGTGAATGGCTGAACGGGAAATATAACCTGCTCTAATTCCATTCATTTTCTTGTGCAATTTATGATACATTCGTTTGTGTTATAAAATGTTCCGTGTAAAGCGGCCTTAACAGAATATGCCGCTAGTATATGGGATCCGTACGAGGAAGGTATGATAAAAGAAATAGAGCGCGTGCAAAGGAGAATCTGCTAGGTTTGTTAAAGGACGTTATGATAATTGTATAAGTGTTACGAGCTTAATAGAAGAACTAGGCTGGGAATTACTATCAGAACGCAGGTTAAAATTTAGGTTAAACCTTTTAAGTAAATTCGAAACAGAGTTGTTCACAGATGACGTTAGATATATATTGAGATCCCCTGCGTATTATGCTATGTTTGATCATATTAACAAGATTAGAGAGATAGATTGTCGTACCGATAGATTTAAAATGTCATTTTTCCCTCGTACTATAAGAGAGAGCAATAGGCAGCGTAGCAAAGGGATAGGTAGGTGAAATATAGTTAGAGTAGTCTGTAGTGCATGACGCATGTTATAACAACCAGTAACCCCTTTCTTTATATGTAGATACTAACCATCTAGCTGCATGTGACCCCATTATCTAGCATGCCTTCATTAAATATCCTAGTTGCATGTCAATAGTGCATGTTTGGTGATCTTCACCCCCTGCCACACACCCTCGTGGTGGCTCGCAGGGTATCACGTAGATGTAACAAACGTAGCTATCTATGCAGCCCACGTATGCATTTTGGCGCTTATAGTATGAGATGTCGGTCACCTACCCAAATAACCAAGTATCTTATACTGAGGCTGCCTTCGCCCGCGTCTTTAAACCAACCAAAGAAAATGTTTCTCTCTTTATTTGACCATAACAATCGAATTTTTCACTGTATCATGATCGAGGCATTAAAAACCACCAACCAACATCAATCTATCCCCTTGTAAATGATAACTCTAATACAGTGAAACCTGCATTAAGCAACCACCGACGGTACCGCAAAAAAATAATCGTTAAGAGGGGTGGTCGTTCGACAGGGATAAGTTTTAAGGAGTACATATTTAGGAGTTTATTTCCTCATAATTAAATTTCTCATGGGAAATTTCAATGCATATTAATTTGATTTAAACACATATTTAAACCTGAATTAAGCGACTAGAGACGGTTCCGCTGGAAAATGGTCGTTGAGAGGGATGGTCGCTTGATAGGAGTGGTCGTTAAGAGGAGTTTCACTGTACTTACATTATTACCTTTTATCGAAATATTTAGCTTATATTTTTTGTGGATGTGGAATGTGATATTTTATGGGAGGAGTGCGTTTATGGATATTACGTTAAGTTCGGGATGAATATTTGGAGCCCAATGTTTTCCTAATCTTGGACCTACCAAGGGTTGTACCAGGTTCATTGGAGTTGGAAGTACATGATTTTAGTGTACGTCAGGCAACGCCATGGTTGCTTAACTTCTCACGAGTTACTTCTTCTGGCTTCATGGTATGGCGAGAACTAATTGTCACTTCACTCATTTCAAGCAAAGCTACAGAATTTTTTTTTGATTGCTCACTCAGTATAAACGTAATAGCTGGGTAATTCGAGAGATATGTGAGCGCGGGTGAAAATCGAGCTCCAAACCCAATATTTTTCCTCGATCATTTTTATTTTGATACGGAAATCTTCGTTTATGGCCGCGGGTGCTGTTGCACGATCTGGAAATCCGCTATGACCGTCACGTCGGCCGTTAAATCGTTCATGAGAGACCGTATGACTGAGCGCCCATCTCCTTGCGTGGATATTGTCGAGTAATTGTTTCTCGTTTACCGGAACGGTAGGTTTCACTTTACCGAGACCTTTGTGGGGGATAATTTAAAAAATTAATTGGTGCACTAGAACGGAAGCGAGTCGGTCGAAAGCGTCACTGTTGTTGCTCATTTTGATACTCGTTCGCGCCCTCATAAAATTCGTTCAGCCGTGGTAAATGAACATAGTTATGATGAATCTGTTGTCATCCTGTTTATCCTGATTTTTCACGGTGAGTTCGCGCAACGGCTTGGATTCGCGCGATGACTTGCTTTGCTCATTTGTGAAGCAGGTTTCGTCGATGGCCGACCACTCATGCCTTCCTTATCCTCACGTTATATCTGGTTATGGTCGCACCACGCCATACTGTATATTCCATTCACATCCCGTTTTTCTCGGCAGTGGGAGTATCAGTCTCCTGCCAGTTTGCGGTTAGCATTTGTGGTGCGTGCTATTCAGATGAAGTAATATTCGCATAATAAATGAAGTAATAGCTGTTTGCTTGTAAACGAGTTCAATGTTGAGATAATCTGAAATGTGTGCGTGTCGTGCTATCTGCAAAAGTGAAATTCTGCTGAGATAAAGATTTTTAAATGACTGCTAATTGTGACTTTAGAATTTCGGCTCACAAGTTTTTGATATGGCCCAGTTACGACTGTAAATTTGGATTACTATATTTTCCAATGGCTAAAGTTATACTCCACCAATTTAATATAAGATTTTACGATAGTGCTGAATGGAACTCAGCATTGATCCCACGAACCATGGGTTTCTAGACTATAGTGCTCCCGTTCAATCATTTGAACACTTGCGGCCTATAGAAAAAAGAACTGCGTTTCTTGTCCTTATTTTATGCGCAGACTCCGTGTGTGATGTAATCAGTTAATACACGTATCGAAACAAAGGCCACACCATGAGTAAACATGCTATTGTGCCGGAGGTTGGAATTTCAAATTCAGAAATTTGAAAAGATTGAGGAATGTGCATCCTCTCCAGTAAGTTTCGTTGATAAAAATTGCTGAAAGCTGATTTCTGTTTATTGCTGTTTATATTTTTCTGTTGGCCTCCTTTGCTTCTAATGTCTTTCTTAAAGTACATCTACATCTACGTAATACCCTGCGAGCCACCACGAGGGTGTGTGGCAGGGGGTGAAGATCACAAAACATGCACTATTGCCATGCAAGTAGGGATTTACATCTACATCTACATCTACGTCATACCCTGAAAGCCACCCAAAGGGTGTGTGGCAGGGGGTGCTTTCGCACCAGGCATGCATGAATGATATGGTAGAACACCGACATTACATTAAAAACCCGCGTACCACACATGCAAAGCGCCAATTACAAATCTAATACCCAAGAAACATTGTATCTCCAATCGTTCTAACATGCAAGGGATACAAAGACTACTACTACAGATTCAAAATATCATGCATAAATAAGAACATCATTATTTACATCATGCATAAATAAGAAAGAGGAGAATATAATGAGAAAGATTAACTGCCTGCCTATTGTCAATACTCGAACTATTCATGACGACGATCACAGCTGTTATGGTCCCGAATGGTACGCGGAAAAAAGGACATTTTATACCTATCGGTTCTACAATCTAGCTCTCTAATTTTATTGGCGCGATCTAATCTGCCGTAGTACGAGGGGGTTAATAGTATATTTTCTACGTCGTCAGAGAATTGATTTTCCTGAAATTTAGTTAGGAGGTTAAGCCTATAATTTAATCTACGCTGTGATAGCGATTCCCATCCTAATTCTTCTAACAGTCCAGACACACTAGCCAACTTATCGTAGCATCGTTTCACAAACCTAGCTCCTCTTCGCTGCACGCGATCTAACTCTGATATCAACCCCGTTTCGTATGGATCCCATACACTAACAGCATATTCCAGATGAAGCCTAACGATTGAAAAATAAAGTTTAAAGGAGACATGCTAGAGAACAGGGTCACATGCAGCTAGATGGTTAGTATGTACATAATAAGCAAGGGATTATTGGTTGTTATTACATGCATCATGCACTACAGACTACTCTAACTATATTTCACCTACCTATCCCTTTGCTACTCTGCCTGATGTTCTCTCTTATGGTACGCGGGAAAAAGTATGAAATAACGAGAACGTTAGTAGTACTCGGAAATGAATATCGATCAACGATGAACTGCATACTTATAATTTGCTATTAGTTGTCAATGTGGTTGTTAAAGAACGAATGGTTGGTATACGAATCTTTGTGAGTTTAGATTCTCTCGTTCAACTTTCGAAATCTTTAACGGCATTGTGAGAACGCTGGTTGAAAAAACAGGGCTGGAGGAATTTATGGGAATCGATTAAGTCAAGCAGGGAAAGTGTGGAGGTAAATATTTCACGTTGGTGGAGGGCAAAAGAGAGTTCCATGTCAAATGTCAGAGTCAGGGCCTCAGTGATGCGACCTCGGGAACGTGAAAACCTGAATACGAAAATACGGCTTGAAATATTACGGTGGTTTCGCCTTTCGTAACAGGTCGTCTTTGTTTCACGCCTAGCCATAGTTGGGTGCTTTTGTAAGGAAAAAGGAGTATTTTTTTACTCGGGAGGATGATTCTTCAATATTATAATTACCTAAATCTATATACTATCTGCATGTAGTGAAGTGTATGATTGGATGATTTTGTATTCATCCCAGGAAGACTGCCTGATAACGGCATGGTTGCTCTGAAGAAATTGTTGGAGTACATAATCTTGGCCCCAGCTGATTGTTAACTTTGCGTGGGGGATACTATCAATTGAAGGTGACAGTTCATACTTTTCTCCTTTTTTGTGAGAGGAGTAAAATTCACCTCTGTAGTTAGTGGAAGCAATCATTGCCCCAGGGTCAACGCATGTATAAGGTCGAATTCCCCCGAAAGTACCTTTCGAAAAGTCTCGCTCGCTCTGGTGATCATTCATTACGAATGGCCCAGTCGTATTAATAAAGGAACGGTTTCCTTTTCGTTCGAGTGTGAAAATAAACGCTTTATTTCGATGGAGAACAATATTATCTTCCGGAGGGGGAGGATTTTACTGCTCCAAATTTCTAAGGTTATTTTGGGAATCCAATTAAACCCTCGGCTGTGGTCAAGGTGTATCAAGGTGAAATCACGCTATGACCAGGCTTATGCTATGTTGGATTCCCTCGCAAATGTCTCTAATAATTGCTATAAAACTTCTTCCGATCCAACTACAAGAGCTAAGTACCGTGCAAGCCGTCTCTTATGGTGTGTGGCGCGGAGTGTTTCCACATTTGGCCTTTCTAGTTCAAGCCGAAACCCTCTCCCCTAGTGGGCCATAAAGTTACTAGGAGAACAAAGTAAGGCTAGACTATAAACTTGGCGAGTGCTTGGTTATTGTACTTGGATTATAAGCAATGCGCTGGTGAAGATACTATCTCGGATTAATCCACGAACGAACCAAATCATGTGGGACAATTATTCTTGCGAATTGAGGTGTAATAGTATCGGTAAGAAATTATTAATCCAGGGTGCGTAGTCTTGTATTTCCAGTGAGAAAAATAATTTAGTTGGCAATATATATTGCGCTATTGTTGTCCTTTAATGTTTACGGAAAAACCTTGACTCATTAATTCTCAATGCGGAGGTCTTTTAACTTTCAGTGCTGTGTACTTAATTGCGGGCGTACACACGAGTCACCACCATTGGTACTGATGATAAGCCCATGGCGCAGTTAATTTCCGACCGAGCCATTCCGTCAAAATTGAAGGTGCAGGCAGCACAGCATTGCCGTCATCTGTTTATTCCATTGTTACATTGGCAAACGAGTCACATAAAGAATGGAAGGCTTGTGGTGAAGCCAAGGACTCATGCTTCAATCATCCCGCGCCGAGCCCCAATAATATGCGGAATCTTAAAGGAAGTTAAGACGGATGTTATGACGGTCTCCCGAGTGTAAGGACATGTGCCCAAAGATACAACTGGCGTCCTTCGTCTCTCTCATGCAGTCAGGACAGAAACCTTTCCTCAAAGAACGGCAGCAGTTGCTCCCGGGCCCGTTTGCGATTCGGTTTAGCAGACGACATCCCTCCGGAATAAGGGGAATAAACGATGAGTAATAAACTCCTCCATCGTGGTTTTGATACTTCCCCCCTTCGTCACGGGCCGAGTGGATACTTAGGCGAAAATAATGGGGGACCTCACTTTCCTCTGCGGAACCTCGATTCATTACCTCTGATGACGTCTTCTCCGTCCGAAAATTTTACGACCGCACGCCCCCATCCCTTCCCCCTGCCCTCCCGACGGGTCCTTGAGAGTGAATTTTTCGGGCTAGGCCCTGAGGTTTCGGCTCCGTGGAGAAACGGGGTCTCAGACGGTGAGGGACGATCATAGTCTGATGCAGAAATGTCGTTATTTTCGGGGCGAGGTTGAAACCTCTCCTGTCTTCCGCGTGCATCACGAAGTGATAGCAAAATATATTTCCTTTCTTTCTTTCTCTTCATACCATGGCTATTGCTTGTCAGATCACTTGCATGATATTAGAGAAATATGTTGCTGGATGGCAACGTGGTAAAATGCCTTTCTTGGTGATTCCGTACCACTACAGTTGTGATTGAAGCCGCCAATTTTGTAAGTGGAAACAATAAATAGCGTTGTTTTTAACACTTTTTCGTTCAATTTTTAATTCTTCATCGGGTGTATATATAATACCACACCAATACCATCGGGTGTATATATAATACACACCAATTGGCTTGCATTTATGTCTTACATGTCTGTAAATTTTTATCTAGTTTTACACGATAGCACGACTGGGTTTTAACTGTTAGTCCCAGTGATGTATGACTGCAGTATCAATCTTGCTTGAGTGGAATTAGAGTTAAAAACTGCATCTTTTGTGAAATCTCCTTACCAAGTACGCTATTTAACATGATACATATGTATTTTGCGGCATTGTTAATGACAGCGTAATAGTGTTTGATGGATAGTGCATGTCGGGTGTGCATTAATCCCCGCCACACACCAATTGGCTTGCAGGATACCGCTTCGACGTATATTAACGCGAAGGTCGAATGAAATGGATTGAAAATTGAAGGAACGATTGGAACTCTAGGTAAGGACATAAGGAAAATGTAGGTTGAATCTTTAAGATGGAGCGTGACCTATTGTAGCTTGGAGTCTTGGTCATTCCTGAAAGAGAATGAGCGAGGAGCTGAGTCTTTCGAGTTGCGGACGTGGAGAAAAATGAAGGAGGTCACATGAAAAATAGTTGCGGAAGTATTGAATATGTTGATTGGTGGCGGAGATACCATGAGTACAACGAAAGTGAATGGAGGGCTTATAAAGTTGGAATGAAATGTTGAAGAGAAAGGCAAAGAGTAGGGCTTATGGGTGGCTTTGGGTGTGGCAGAAAGCATGATGAGCTTTAGAAAAGTCTAGTGGCGAAAAATACGTACGAGTGAGAACATTTTAATAGAACCCGGCATGCCTTTCTTGACGTAAATACCCAAGCATAAAACATACCTATCAATTACTAGAATATCAAATGATGATGTACAAACATTCATGCGTTCGCACGTACAGATAGTGAGATTAGTATGATTGCCATGTAGGTATCTCGCTGGGCTGCTTCTTCCGGGTTCCTCACGAGCCTTATCAGTTACGCCTACCATCCAAACGGTGTTCGAAAAGTGCAGGTGGTCTAGGGAAAGAAACTGTTACCTCTCTTGTTTATCAAGCATATCCTATGATGTAACTCAAGTGTGAGTGCCATAAATGCTAGTGGCATTGATTTTTAATTGCAGGTTCCTAAAGGTTCCCTGGTTCCTATATATTGTTCATTGTCGATAAAATAACTTTCTTGACGAAATATTGTTTGTGCGAAAAAGGAAAGGCCTTTTGCCCTGATCTTAAAAAAAATCCGAGAATCTTTACGCTAGAAAAAGGATGGTATTCGGGTTGGCGTGGTGGTCGTAGAACTGGACTTTCCATCCAGCTTTGAATCCCAGAAGCAGTCTCTTGAAGAAGAGCAAATTTTTCCGTGAAATTCCGATCCCTATTTCGATGCCATGGGATGGGAGCACTTCAAGTTTAGAACGCCATTCGTTGGATGGAACTTAAACCGTGGTCCCCAAGCCGACTTTCGTAAAGCAGGAGCTAATTTCGACGCCAAATTTTTGTCCAATCTTCCTCCATTCCCCTGTTATACTGAACGTCATAACCTAACCACATGTCCTTGACGGCGTCAATATCTCAGTTGTCGGTACATTTACCAATTAATTAACCTAGGAAGGAGGGTGTAACATCGTACGTAGTATGGTAATTGAGGTTTGATGAACATCCTATGTTATCATCGAGTAATACGAGAATTATATGTATTTATGTCCCGGAAATATTTGCTTTGAGTAAAGAAAGCTCCTCTTGATACTGCTTTATTGATCTTAATTGTTTGATATTGCGGGTCGTGATGATATACTTGAAACCTGGAGATGGGAAGGGATAATCTTCTTCTTAAGTCATCAACCCAAAGGTTGGTTGGCGGCAGTTCTCCATACTCTTCGGTCCTGTGCCATTCTTTTCAACTGCACATAAGTGGAGCAGCCTAACTCCTTCATTATTTGGCCCATAAACTCCAACCTAGGCCTGCCCCGGCAGTTGGCTCCCTCTGCAATGCCTTCTAAGATGGTGGCCAGCAATGTTTCGTGCCTTAGTTGGTGCCCGATCCAGATATTTCTTCTCTTTTTCAGTAGTTTCAGCAGACAAGGAGACTCCCCCACACGTTTGAGAACCTCCTCGTTACTGATTTTGTCCACCCAGGGAATCTTTAACATCCTTCTGAAACACCACATCTGGAATGCTTTCACCCACCTCTCTTCTGCCTTGCCCAACGTCCAGGTCTCACTGCCATATAAAAATATGCTCCACACATAAGTTTGAAGAAGGCGTTTTCTTAGTTCTAGGCAGATATTTCTGGATGTTAGGAGTTTCCCTTTTTGATAAAACGCCTTCTTTGCGTGGTGAATTCTACTTAATAAGTCTCTTTTGCTCCTTCCATCAGCTGTTATTTTGCTTCCCAGGTAGGTAAACTCCTCTACGTTCTCTAATCGCCTGTCCCTTAAGTACACTTTAGTAAGTAATTTGTGTTAATGAAGTAAATAAAGTTAATAAAGTGTACTTAAGGGAAGGGATAATGAGGAGAATAAAGTCATGGAAGCGAGGGCAAAAAAAAAATTAGACAGGAAGTCGGTTGAATGGCGAAGGAATCGCTAGTGTTCGGATATAGGGGGCTGGGTAAGCGGATGCATGATCAATTGGTTCGAAGGGGTAGACATTTGATGGATTCACGTTCGCGAGGAGTCGACTGAGGCATCCGGAAGGATTCGAAGCTAACTCTTGACTGCCACAGCCACTTCGGCGGCTTCAGATGACGACCCGTGGCAGCGAAGGAGTCGGCACGAGGATAGGAAAGAGATGCTTGCGACGTGTCTGACAACCGGAAGCCGCATCAATTGGCTCCTTTTACTCTCCTGAAAAAACGAGGTCATCTGATGACGTTGAACGTCGTGGTACCAGGAAATCAGGAAAATGTGAGGCTTTCAGTCTATCGAGTGGACTCTCATGTCTAATATGCAGTACATATTCAAATGTTTAGCATAAAATGGCGTATCTTCTGTGGTTTTATCCACGCGATAGTTTTAAAGATCTCGCTTGTTTAAATTTGTGTTAATGAAGTAATTTGTCTCTCTGAAATTTCCTTAGACAATGAAAGTTAGCTTTTAATTCTCACTCTCGCGTTGAGGATTTGATTTGTATCGTTAAGTGGATTCAATTACGTTAAAAAAGTGCATTTCTCTTGCTTAATAACTGTACCCATTCACGTACAATTGCTCAAAATATAATGGTGAATGCATGCAAATTAGTGGAAATAATTAACAGTTTATGGTTTTATAACTTTGCAATAAATGCCTTATAATTCCTACCTTATCTAAGTCATTTCAATTTGGACTGGATATGGTCACGTTTTCAGGATTAGTTAGAAATATGCGAAGTATATTATTGAGAAAACCACAAGTCTATATTGACCGATTCCTACTGGTCTTCGTTAGAGCCATAATTGACTTAAGTGGCTTTATACAAGACAGCCTACCTTTTCCCGTTAATGAGGAACTTCGTCGTGCTCCAGCCTTGGTAAAGTAATTGGGGAATGACTTTCATGGGGAATTTATTTATGAAGTATCTCAGGATAGTTTTGCAAAGGCGTTGTTGTCCTTTAGCAGATGCTCATTTTTAATGTAAAATGCGTTTTAAGGTAAATTGCGTACTTCGCGGAAGCTAGATAATGAAGGCAGACTTGATAATTGCAGAGGAGAGGTAAAACGTACCAAATTTCAATACGACTCGAAGCGAGAGGCTCCAATGGGGTCTACGTTTTAACGATCCACCTTTTAGTGCCCTCTCAGTCACTCGGTAGTGTCCTGGTGGGTGGTCTTTGCTCGTTTGCAATTCTACTGTTAGATTTCTTCGTCCAAAAATCTTTCCTGACTCACTCAGGTGGATGATTAGACTGACCCCATCACCTTTCTGAGAGAAAGGCAGTTTGAATTTTCCACTTGTACCGTTAATGAAAGCATGCGTTTCCTTAGGCTATGAAAAGAACATATCTTGTTTCCAGAATTAATTCGCTTTGTTTAACCCGAGTCTCTGAGCTTTCTGGTAAGTTTGAGTGCTTTTTATTAAAGAACTGGCTGCCTCTTGCGCACAACCTCCCGCGGGAAAAATTTCATTCGTTTCAATCCCTGAAAGTTGAAGATATATCCAGTTTTCTCCGCTGTTACGTAATTAGGCTCATTGATTTTACAAGTCAGACGGTACAGTATCTATTTTCTTTGTGGTCTTAGATTAACCGTCATTGGAACTGAGAGATTCTTAAGTGAATGGTTAATACTATTCAAGCATTCAGTTAAAGTAAACGAGGCCTCTTATTATTTTACAACCACGTCTCAACGTTTCTTTTGAATACGTTTTTTCGCTCCGTTAAGTCCAATTTTTATTGATTGTTTTGTAATTGTTTCTCGAGAAATGGTAGTTGTACATTACGAATAAAACATCTGATAAGATACATACAGGAAGGGAGATATTGAATCTTATAATGACCGTTGTTTTCATCATAAATAGAGGAATTACGATGAAGTATTGAAGTCTATCTGATGGTAAAATTTTATTTGTCCCTTGAGACCTCGATATCGATTCATACATCTCTTCCTCGTCCCATGCTGCTTCTTATTTCATGTTTGAATATGTTTCCCTCCTCTTGGGTATGCATGAGTGAACTTGAAACCAACCGACAGCTACAGCTGGCTTCCGAGCGCCTGAAAATGTAACCCGTTGCTATCGGGGATGTAATTTTGGAAAAAGACGTTGCTTCTGGTTTGTATATATACATATATATGCGGTTTTATATTCGTGACCTGGGTTGTAAAACTATGTACTCCATTTAAATTTACGTTCGGATTTAACTTAAGGAATAAACCCATCTGTTCACATTTGTTCAATTTTTCCAATTTGGTGGCACTTGCGGTAATGGGAATTTGATTATAGGTTTCACGTGCTGACTGAGGTATACCGAACAATCCTGAAACAATTATTTCGTCCATATCATAGGCAGGACTCGATCCTTAAGATGGTCATGGGCAATTTTCCGTCACATTGCTTGACTATCCCGGTCGGCTCCAGTGATTTGCCCCCACGCCATATGTAATTCTTCATATGTGTTTCTTTTCTCTACTTTTTTCGTTAGCGTCAATGTTTTCGGCAAAAATTGTTTTTATGACCCACCTTATATTCTCGTATCAACCAAAGTTTAGCTTTCTCCGTAGTCAACATTTTTCATGACTTTCTCTGAGAATTCTTTACAAATGTGTTGGAACAATTAATATGTTTCTCTCTTTATTTTCACACTATTAAAATTAATTTTTAGTATCTGCTTCAGGTTTTTTTATCTACGTGATACCCTGCGAGCCACCACGAGGGTGTGTGGCAGGGGGTGAAGATCACCAAACATGCACTATTGACATGCGACTAGGATATTTAACGGAGACATGCTGGATAATAGGGTCACATGCAGCTATATGGTTAGTATCTACATAATAAGAAAGGGATTATTGGTTGTTATTACATGCATCATTCACTACAGACTACTCTAACTATATTTCACCTACCTATCCCTTTGCTACGCTGCCTATTGTTCTCTATTATAGTACGAGGAAAAAATGGCATTTTAAATCTATCGGTACGACAATCTATATCTCTAATCTTGTTAAGATGATCAAACCTAGAGTAATACGCAGGGGTTCTCAATATATATCTAACGTCATCTGTGAACAACTCTGTTTCGAATTTACTTAAAAGGTTTAACCTAAATTTTAACCTGCGTTCTGATAGTAATTCCCATCCTAGTTCTTCTATTAAGCTCGTAACACTTATACAATTATCATAACGGCCTTTAACAAACCTAGCAGATCTCCTTTCCGCGACGAGCAGGTATTGTTTCCATTTTTCGGGATTCGGCCGCGTCTTTGTATTTCGATTTGTCTTCGACCTGAAGACGCCTCCAGGATAGGAGGAGAAACGTTGTCGAAAAAACAACGACGTGGCCGAATCCCTGATAAATGGAAAGAATACCCGAAAATGGCAGGCAGTATACCCGAAAATGGTTGATACTAGTGATGTGTTTACTCTTAGGCCGCAATTTTCTTCAAAAAAATTTTTTTTGAAGATTTAAGCATTTAGGGCCCTGGGGCACCCCTTACACTTTATTCACGAACCACGAAAAAAAACCTCGAGTTACACATGCCAACGAACACTCTCCACATCCGAATACCTTCGATTTAAAAAAAAAAGTGAAATAAGCAATGGTCTAGTGCCACGTTGGTGATCATCCTAACATATAGTACCGGGAGCAAGGAATAGCACCAATGATAACCATTACCATTGCTACTGATTTATCAAACTGCTTGGTTCAAATTCACGATAAAATGAACATTATTATGCAGGAAACCCTAATAAGGGAGAAATTTCCTTGTTTTCGCAGGAATTGTTTTTTCCGGTTCGCGTCGTAACTTTATATTTATTTTTTTTTCCTTTCCTCCTCAACGGTTTTGGAAATTTTCGTCTAAATTTTCCCCTCTGTCCGCTGATATTTTCCTCGTTTGGTCCGAATCTCCCGTAATATTATTTTGTGGTACATTGTTTTCCTTGTATAATATTTTTTCATTTTTCTTCGGAATACATTATTGTCTTCTTTAGTTTATTTTCTTTTTGCTTATCTTTCCGCATTGAGTTTCTACTTTTATTCAGAAATTTATCCCATTCCTTAACCGCAATTATATTTTATACTCGACCAAATATCTGTCCTGTCATAAAATTATTTTCCTTTGGAGCATTTATTCATTGAATTTCAGCTCATATGGTGGAAAAACATTCACTTCAAAAAACTACTCGGATATCATTTGTTTTCCTAAGAAAAGGCCTTGCCTGTACCTTCCCATTTCCTTTAGACAACTACATATTTCCGCGTAAGCCACCACAAGGGTGTTTGGTAGGGGGTGACTTGTCACCAACATGAACTGCAGTGGAGAAATTTACTTTCACCAACAAGCTCCTAACTATCGGTATATATAATAAATATAATAATAATATATATTATATATAATAATATATTTTTTTTTCTTCGGTGGTGTGAAGATGTAAAAATGGCCGATTCATATTTACGTGACACAAGAGTCATGCAGGGAACATGCAAAACATGGTGCTAGAACTACTTGGTAGATTTGGAAACATGCATTTGGGGCATGTGGAAAAATCAGCTACACTACCTATCAACTAACCTACATCCAAGTCTAAACGCTGCCATTGTGGTTTAAGATTGTGTGTAATTTTCAATCGATGGTCTGAAAGCGATTCCCATCCAAATTTTTGCATGAGATCAGTAACACTAAAGAGACTCTCATAATGACTTCCAACATATCTCTCTGATCTTCTCTGCACGCGTTCTATCTCTGTTTTTAAGCCACCTCATGAGGGTCCCAAACTCGGACAGCGTATTCTAAGCGGTGTGTAACAAGGGAGAAGTAGCTGATTTCTCTGACTTTATCATCGCACTTTCCAAGTACTCTTTTAACAAATCCTAATATGATGGAATCTTCAGGAAATAAATTTAAAGAACGCGAGTTAGGCTCGCAGACTTCGTACACCGATTAGAAAAGGAACTGGTTCTAGGGTTCAATTGCCGTAAAATTCCTTACGTTCTCCAGAACAGCGTTGAGGGAATCTTTAGGAGTGTCTCTCAAACTTCAACTATCGCTGGGATTTGACTTTTTTGCATGCCAATCCTGTACAATTGTACCCTCTTTGGTATTTTTCGTGACTAGAATATTGGGGATTGGGTAGAGTACTGGCTAACCACTAACCATACGGGCGGCCAGAGTTTAAATCCCTGCTGAGCAGAATATTTTTCAGAAACATCCCGATCCCTATTAGAGTGTCTTGTGGAGGGAACTCCAAGTACATTACTCCTTCGGTCGAATGAGACCGTGGTCCCCTTGGCGCCTTTCGATAAGAGCAGGCTAATGCCAATGCCGGGTTTCTATCCACCCTTCTTCCTTACGATACCCTATGGCGCAAATGACCTTAGTTGTCGGTCGCCTCCCCAAGATCTAATCCAATCCGATCATGGCATTATTTTATTTTTTGCGGCCATTACATTTTTTTCGTGTTTTCCTGGAAAGATTTTCCTTGCCTGTTTTCGTTTGAATTTTCGCCCGACGCGTAGCCACGAAGTGGCGGTCTTTGGCCTCCCCCCAACCCGTCTTAGCCCTCCTCGTGCCAAGGGGTGGAAGGGGAGCGAGCACCTCGGGAGAAGACGCAACGAACAAAGGGGGGCCTGGGGGCGGGGGGGGGGTTTAAGAAGGCAGGCGGGTGGGACAGGTGCGTGGGACGCACGGCGTGGAGGCGCTTTCTGGTCGGAAAGGTGTTGTGCTTCGTGCTTGGATCGGAAGAGTAGGGCAGCGGGGGCACACGCATATAATCGCTGCCGCGACGGGGCAAGGAAGGAAGGGAAGATGGAGTCGGTAGCCGTGCCTTTCGGGGAGGGAGAGGAGCATTTAAGACTCGATGAAGGGCAGGTGTGTTTGTGTGTGTTGCTCCTCTCTCCTCTCCTGTCTGTCTGGTGGGTCGAAGGCCTCCCAGCTGTTCACCATTGCGCATGTTTCTTCAACCTTCCTTAACGGTCGTTCTCCATTCTGGCATAGCAGCACATGCCGTCCCACCCCACGCGCCGCAGTTCTCCCCCCCTCCCTCACTCTTCCCGGGTGAATCCCCCCGTCTCCCCCTATTTCCCCCTTCTCCCCCTCCCCCTGAGGCGGTCCAAAGAAAACGAATGGGAATTCAAAAAGTTATGAAACGATTTCTACCGTCCGAGCACCCTCTCCTCAAGTTTGTATTCATTCCGTCCGCAGTGAGGGAATTTGGCCCAAATTCATCTCTCCTCTCTTTCCCTCGCGTCGTTGACGGCGGTAATTGGACTTGTGCTGCCGTTGTAAGACTGTACCGACGGTAATTAGCATTGCACGGGTGTAATCAGCTTACTATGGAGTTGCTTCCTCCTCTCTGGTCTTCTCTCCGTCCCACGCTCGCGGTTTCTTTCAGCGAGTCTTAAAATGTCAGCCGGCGAAACCTTAGCGAGGGAAATATTCCTTTGAAATGTTCTATCGCTTCATTAGCGGGTTTCCGTCTTATGATAGCTGGCTCACACTGTCTTTGATAGGGAAACTTTAAATTAGTTGGACCCCCGATTTTCCTCATTCTGTATTTTTGTTTCTGAAATATGTAGGCTGTCCCGGAGCGGCGTTAAGGTCTTTCCCGGATCCGTTGAGAAATTGCGATTCAAAATTAAATTAGATTTTTCTTTCTGCTCACGAGGAAGTGAGCTATCATGCCAATGAGATTGGCTTATGGGAAATGACGTTCAGAATCAAAAGAGCGTACGAATGATTATAGTTTTCGGACTGAGCCATGCTTTTACAGACTCGTTCTCGGAAAAACTTTGATTGTGCACGTTTGGTAGAGATATCAGGGAGATCCATACTTGAATCAATTTATGATCCAATTATTGAATGATCCATTTTGAAAATTAACACTTCTAATATTTCCACTCTTTTATTATCGTCCCCGATCCTGGTTTCACCACATTTTGCCAACCATGGTCGGTGACGAAAATAAAAGTGTGGAAATTGTGTAGGTGTTTATTTTCAACTATGGAAATCCATAGGTTCCACAAAGTTTGTGACAATACTCTCTCTTATATCAGGGAAACTTAGGCGTGTGCTAGACTACCGACTCTCGCCAAACGAGCGTCGTTTATGGTTAAACGGCCGTTTCCCTAAGCTTTCGATCAGTCTTCGAATACTCTAAATACTATCACGAGTAAATTGTTAGTTTCCTATGCATGTGAAATGGACCTGTGCCTGATGTCGAAAGAAACGTTGCCGTACGATTATTTTAATGTTGATGGTGCTTTATCTTGCACTTCGAGATAATGCTACTAAATAGAAACAATGTTTTTTTTTCGTGATTAAATTTCACCTACTCTGAAGTATCTTTATTATGAGAGATGTTTATATTTCATGTGGTCAAGAAATAATTTCGACCAGAAATTATTAGGTAAATTATTTAAAAAATGTTTAAACGTATGCATCGGTCATAATTCGCAAACTACTGCAAAGGATGGTAGTGTTGCCCATCAAAGGAAACTTATATTGTCTAAATTAATGGGCTTGTATAATGAGAATGCATTCAGCTTTGTGTTTGCAATGTGGAATCTAGGAACTTTGTGGTAATCATCGCATTCGAGACGAAAATATTTTAACCGTGCGGTCTTCAAGGAACTTAAGAGCTGCGAGGAGGATTTTCAGATTCTATGTAGAGCTTCAAGAAACCATCTGGGGTTCGCGGGTTGACAGGATCGCCGGAGGATCAGTTTCACATCCTGAAATAGGGGGTTACAACGTCGGCAGTGTCAGAGATGTTTTGAGGATTCCCTGTCCCTATTTAAGTTCCGTGTGGAGAGAACTTAAAATGGCAGTGATAAGTTCGTTGGATGGGTCGCCAGACTGTGGCGACCCATCCAACGAACGTGATAGTGGTGACTAATGCCAACGCCATTTTTATTTCCACTCTTCCCTTACTTTTCACCCAATCCTTCTGTTGTCCACCTCTCGTGGTGGTTGTAGTTCTAATCGTGAGTCATTGAGTGCAAGTTTTAATAATTTTTCAAGTAAGGGAAAAAATATACTTGATCCACTCTTCACCTAAGCACATCTGTTAATACGTTGGAAATAGCCGTTCGTGTTGGAAAAATAAAGGATGTAAGAATTATGTCTCAAAATTTTCGTCTCGATTTTATCATTGTTTTGACTTGGGTTTACGACTTGGAATTAGAAATTTGAGGGAAAGTCGTACGTAGACACGTGTTTTTTATTCGGCATGATAGCTTGCTATTTAATAGGAACCAACGATATGAAACGTATGTATGTCATGCAATGATTTAGTGATATATGTATGTCAAGTGATATAAGACTGCGAGTTAAAATAGTGTTCAGTGGCCAAGAAACTAAATCGATAACGTGCAATTTTTTGTTTTTATCTATGCATATTACGAACAAGCACACTTATGCAAAGTTTCATTCATATCTGCTCATGAACGGAAATCACTCCGAGCGCCTTAACTGGCGCGAATGACCTCAGTGTTCGGTCACCGACTCAAATTATATACGAGCGAGGGTCACGTAGAGGGTGAAACGACCCCGTTCCCTTCGAATGGCCATCTTGGTGTCGTTTTTTCCGGAGAGTGAGAGGGCCCGCATCTGCCGAGGCACTATTCCAACGAATGACGCACGCGTGGCACTCACAATCGAAACAGCTTTCGCCCGACAGCCCTGCGGGCCGGGTCATCATCGGACATTATCCGGGCGAGGGATCGTACGTAATATGCATTCTCGGGGAGGGCTCTGCCATTATCTCTAGCCGCCGGCGCGGAATGGATGTAGAGCTGACGATGTAAGGTGGGGATGGTGGGAGCATATAAAAATATCGGTGCATCGAAAACCGATATGTCTTAAAATATAAGGATTCTCCCGTAGGAGACTAGTACAATATTCTCCGAAATATCGGACGTAATATTTCTGCAATCGAAGGACATAGATAATATTATCATGGCGCATCACTACATCAAGTCTGACAGAAGCGATAAAATAAGAGAGATACATTGCCGAAGAGATAGGTACAAAAACTCGTTCTTTCCGCGCACAATAAGCGATCACAATGAAAACTGAGCTCAACTTAATACACTCCCATAATACACGTCACCATTTCTCCTCCCAAATCCTTATCCCTTACATCATTACACGGCTGGTGTCCTAACACCCCCTGCCACAAGCCTATGTGGCGGCTCGCAGGGTTGTATGTAGATTTACATAATTTTTGCATTCTGAATTTTGCTGCCATTTTTAACTGCCGCGGGGATATGGAAGATTACATGAATGGAAGTGTCATACATCCCTCTCAAATAAAATTTGATGGGATTTGGTGGTGGATTATGATGCATTTAACCTGCCTTTTTAAAATATTTTACACTCACTTTGGTTACAACTGATATTTTAGAAAAATGGACTCGATAAAAAATGTATCAGTTACCAGTGCTTAGAAAATAACTCCGATCATACCGGTATATCGGCTATATAAAAGTTCACGACATGCATGGATGTTTGTGGATCAGATGTCCCGTTGTATCGATATATTCCTCCCGACCCTAGTGTAGAGGAGTAGGTACAGGGTGAGGGGGATAGACGATGGGGGTTTGGCCCCCCGAGGGGAAGATACCCCAAGGGGAAGAAGGAGTCTGCGAGCCAGCAGCCAGCCGCCAGTCTTCCACCCTCCTCATCCTCCTCCTCTCCCAAATCCTTTGTCTGCTCTCGCTGCCTTTTCGTCTTTCTCTTCTCTCTCTTTCTTGTGCTGCCAAGAATTGGGGGGGGCTTCCGATCCTCTGCCCCCTCCTCTCACCAACGATCCGACTTTCTTCTTCCTCTCCCGACCCACAGATGCATTCCTCCCGCCCCTCCTTCTGTTCCCGTGACGTCAAATCCCTCCCCTCACCCTCTCCCCCCTATCTGCTGTCCACCCTCTCCCCTCCCCGAGTAATTCAATCCGCCAGCAATGGTCGGGTCTCCTTCTCTTCTCGAGTGGTCGAGAAGTCATCGATAGAGATGCGTGGGGTAATAAAGTAAATCAATATATCGGATGCCGGTATATCCGAGTAGCAATTGTTATCCGATTGGTGTGTATTTTCAAAAGCCTTAATTGTATGTTGGTCAAATAAACATCGGTGTGTTTGAAATATTTTAAAAATATCACCGCATATTATGTTGCGTGCCATCCTTATCTGCCATTTCACAGCTTTTAGAGGGATCAAGTTGGGAGCCCCTAGAGACTCTGAGGCTACACGCCAGGCTTAGCTTGCTTGAGAAATCCAGAACTGGTGTGTTTCAGAGCGACACAGAGAATATTATCATGACGCCACACTACACCTCTAGGTGTGAAAGATTCGATAAAATACGAGAGATATACTGCCGAACAGATAGGTACAATAACTCATTCTTTCCTCGCACAATAAGCGACCACAATAAAAACTGAGCTCCTCTAACTACACTCCCATAATAAACGTCACCATTTCACCTCCCAAAACCCCAAAAACCTTACATCTTTACTCGGCTGGTCTCCTAACATCCCCTGCAACACGTGCATGCGGCGGCTCGCAGGGTAGAATGTAGATGTAGATCATAAAATGAATAATTTAGTAATGGTGAGTGTAAGACTTTTCTATTCAAACTTCATTAAAGCCTGAATTCATTTTATGCATTTGCCTCAGCCTCTGTAAGAATTTTCTGTAGTAGACTCTGTAGGAATTGAAGTCATCAATGGTAAAATTAAACATTAACATGATGAAAATGTGAGGGTATCGCTGTTAAAAACATAATCCCGATTAAGGCAGCTTTTCGGCTTAAAAGTAAACCAATATGTCGCAACGTCGGAAAAGTGTGTTCCGAGTACACTAATATATGGAGGTCTGCGTCACGTCCCTGGTCGCCCGTCTCCAAGGGGTCGAAGTGTTTTCACGAGGGATCCCTCGGGAGTTGCTTCAAATTCTTTGGGCAATGTTTGGCAAGGAAATTGACTCGAGTCCTGGGTCGTCGTCGCCGGTCGGGACCTTTTAAGGGGATTGAGGGGTAAGTGTGGAAAGGGATAGTGCTCAGCTGTTGATCTTGGATGGTGGGGCATTGCGAAATCCGTTTTTTCTTACGCATCCTAACGGCGCCTTGCACGTCCAGCGAGAGGAAAGGGGAAGATACTGACACGCTCTTTGTATATTCACAGTGGAGTGTGAGCTGGGAGGAAAATTGAATGGTGTCAAATTAGAAATGAACTAGGCTTGCTACTATGTTTTGTGATCGGGTCTTGGCAGTATAGCCAAATTATTGTGGTAGAAATAATCACAGGCGGAAAATTAAGAAAATAGACTGAAGAACCTTTAATTTCAAATCTAATTTTTTCCATGTATAGTAAGAGACCATAATAGTTCAGATTAGTTCTAGGATACTGACTAGGTTAAATGCGTTTTTCAGTAGTGCTAAATATCTTAACATGATTATTAGCTTCTAACCTCGCATTTAATCTCCGGCATGATATACTCCTGCATGATTTAGTACCTTGTAGTGCTATTTATCTGTCGCATTAATTAACTAACCAGTTGTTGTATCTTGAGCAGTGTACTGCATGGTAGCATCTTCTTCTACGTATTACTCTTCTAGTTTCTGGTCTGACTGCGCAGCTGCTTTGGGCCTGCGCCTGGCATCCGGGGGAACATGCGCGGTTCTGATTTAAACTGTGATGAGTGCTGCATGCCTGGTGTAGAATCTCCCCGTGCCACACACCTTAGAGGTAGCTTGCACGGTATTTCGTATATGCAAATGTATAGTCGTCCGAGGTGTTGCAATATACAGTGATTTGTTCCCTTCATTTGTTAGCAGTTCTTGTATGGTATTTGTTGTACTCAAAATTATTTAGCTAGCGCATTTATCATCTACCGTCGACGACGATGAAAACTGTTCTCTTGTTTAAAGTTATCAGTCGTTGAGACATATGGATCTGTCGTTCTTATATCTTTTACTCTTATTTTATGGCAATTTTTAAGTAAACCAGTGCGTGTTAGGGTATGTATTCCGCTTTGTACATCTGTAGAAAACATAACGAACCAACACCCAACTCTTAAACCGTAACTTCAGTTGAATAGGCTAGATTTCAGTCCTTCTATCTGCATCTCGTGTGAATCTTATGCATTAGCAACGGGGATTAGTTTTTTAAATGTTCCGTCTCGTTGAAAGAATTGGTGCCCAGAAAGTGTGACTTAGGGTTAGCTGAACGTGTACTGAGCAATTTCCGGATTTGAACCGTAGCCGCTCAGTCAGTTCTCCATCAACCGGACTACCACGTTTTCCTTCATAAAAAAATATTTCCGTAAATACTTCGTTGATATGTAGCTTCTGCTTTGATATTCCATGGGCATGTGTTACCGTGGTTCTTCTGTCTTACAAATCACTGCACAAATCTATCGTGACGACTTACTGAGAGCTTACCTACTCTTTGTCACACCCTACCTCATGCCTGAAGTTAGGATACCTCGGGTGGAACTCACATACTATTTACATATTCATTGTGAGGCGTTACCTAACAGAAAAACGATTAATTTTGTCCTGAGGAATTTCTACCTGTTGAAATCCACGTATATCATTGTGGAATGATACAAAATACTTTTAGATGAATTAATTTAAGAAATTTTAAATTAGAAGTAACGGCTACGAAGAGAGCATTGGTTCATGACTTAATAACTCCCCTGCCATAACTTCGTTTTGCGGCCGGAAGCTTACGTAATCGACTGTGTTAATTTTATTTCATCCAGTTTTTGTTTTTATCGATTGTAAAATACGCCATTAACGTTGAGTGGTACAAATTTGGTCTAATTATTGACGATGCCTTTGGGTACTTACTTAATACCATCTGTTTTTAAGACTCTTGGATTTGGGAATTGATCAGTGTATACAGTACTTATTAGAAAGCAGTATGAACGTGGTAGTTATCACTTGCATCATTCACACGAACGAATGGGAAGTTCATGTGAGAAATTAAATAAATTGAAACTCGTACAAGCTAAATACTATTTGATAACTGATATAATGAAATGTTTACTCGTTGGCGCAAGAGTTTGATACATTTTATTGGTTAACATGTGTCATCAACACCATTCATTTGTATATATCGTGGGACTTCGACGATTTCAAATTACTGGACAATGACGAATCGTTTTCACGGGTAAACTCCGAAGCCGAATTAGTTTCCCTAAGTACTACGCGTTTTTCATTCTCTCTAGGCGACGAAGTATCATTTCCAAGCATTATTTGTAGATTACTCAGGAATATCCTCGATAAATGGTTATATTTATGGTATAACTCGTGCAACCTAAATACTATTTGATAACTGATATAATGAATTGTTTACTCGTTGGCGTAAGAGTTTGATATATTTTATTGGTTAACATGCGTCATCAACACCATTCATGTGTATATATCGTGGGACTTCGACCATTTCAAATGACTGGACAATGACGAATCGTTTTCACGGGTAAACCCCGAAGCCGAATCAGTTTCCCTAAGTTCTACGCATTTTCCATTCTCTCTAGGCGACGAAGTATCATTTCCAAGCATTATTTGTAGATTACTCAGGAATATCCTCGATAAATGGTTATATTTTCTGTACATATTTTGCGTATTCCCGCCAGAATTCACGTTGGCTCTGTGCCCAATAAAAGCATTGTGATCCATCTACTTCAGACCTTGCGGTCATCGATTTCATTAAAATGATGTGCATGGAGGAAATTCTTGGTGGTATAGTTTTTCCGGCAGGTACATTTTATCGGTGTATTTTTTTTCTAGCATTGTGTTTATCTTGGATCTTGGGAAGTGTTATTTGAACTAGTCATTCCTGGAACATGTTCCTGTTATTTTTATCTGTTAGGTCCAATCTATTGATGTAAGATGGCGTCTGAATAAATACGTCTGAAGTAAACTTCGGTGCGCCGTGCTTCACGAAAAGCCGCGTGTTCAATTTAAGAGTGTCCCTCCTTAATCTTCCTCGTTACTATTTGCTTGTTCCTGCAGGATATTTTTTGCAATCTTAGGAATTTTCCGCAATAGCGTAAAATTCCATTCCCAGCATTTAATCTGATTGGATTCGTAAACTTGTTACTGTTTCTAATGATCGACTTGACATCTGTTAATGAGTTTTTCAATCTTGTTTTACGTAGCCATTATTATTTCTAATAAGTCCAGTTAAAATGTCAGTTTCGAAATTTATATAGGCAATAAACTGTTGTCATACTGTATCGAGGCTAAAATATCTCTCTACTATTAAAAAGCATGTACTTCCTTCATCTACATCTACGTCATACCCTGCGAGCGACCACGAGGGTGTGTGGCAGGGGGTGAAGATCACCAAACGTTACACTCTCGTAACACTCTCGAGTTACGTAACACTCTCAGTTCACCGGAACAGTACTTAGGTATTTTTGTATTTTTTATTTCTCGACTAAACTTTTCTGTCTATTGTCTCAACTGTAAACGGCGTAATCAAGATTTGGTCTTACGCGTGTAAGATGGCATTTTTCTTCCATTTTTTTAATCTGAGAACTCTCTCACCATTTGCTTGATATAAGTGCATTTCTTATGTTTTTTAACTATTTTTATTCACAAAAGTATCGCACTGTTTAATTTAACCCTAGTAACCTGTGACAGTGTGACATTCGCTCTCTGGAAAAATTAATACGGGATATAACAACAGACAAAAGGGAATCACCTATATAATTCTTAAGCTTCCTCCGACTTCCCTGGACTTCCTCAGCCGAGGGGATTTCCTGCGGGAGGGAGGTTTTTTGGTCTTCGTCCAAATCTTAGGGTGAAGAAGGTTCAAGAATCAACTTATTTTCGGCAAAAGCTGAAGGTCATCTCGGGATCATTATTTTACATTCCGATCCCGGCGGTCTCGGTCGGGGTATTTTGAAAACAGGGTAATTACCGTGCGTCTCGGATATTTTCGCTACCATTCGCGCGTGAGACTGATTTAAAGCCATCCATATTGTTCTCTTCTTGTTGTCTCTCCCACATTTAGGAACGCCCTCGCATGTACGTAAACCAGTAAGTGATTAATGCCCGAGGAGGTGGTGTAGTGCTTTTCTTTTCGGGCAATTTGAATTATTTATAATATCATATCGTCACACTTAAGAATAGGAAGTTCAATTTATTAGCTTCCTACTTTCTATATCTAAATCTAATTACTACCCTGTAAGCCAGCGCGAGGGTGTTTAGCAGGGAGTGACTTATCACCGACATGAACTACAGTGAAGAAATTTACTTTCACCAGCTAGCACTACACTGTCGGTATACTACAAATGCTACAGAAACTACTAAAATAATCAATAATGCAACTATGTAAACGTGACGCAAGAGTCATGCAGGAAACATGTAAAACATGGCGTTAGCACTACTCGGTAGATTTTATAAACATGCATTAGGGGGCATATTAATTAATCAGCTAAGCTACCTGTCAAATAACCTATTTCTGAATCTTAACGCAGCCATTATGGTCTCGTATCGATCGCGGGAAAAACGACATTTTAAATATTTCCGTTGAACAATCTATTTCCCTTATTTTATTCTTATAATCTGATCTCCCGTAGTATGTTGGAATTCCTAAGATACTGATAACTTCTTCTGAAAATAAATCGGTTATGAATTTACTAAAATAATTGAGTCTAACTTTCAATCGACGGTATGAAATCGATTCCCATCCAAGTTGATGCAAGAGGTCAGTAACGCTAACGAGATTATCATAACGGCATTTCACGTATCTTGCTGATCTTCTCTGCACCCTTTGATTTACTCCTTTCTCTCTGTGTGAATTGCATTACCTATTTGCCATAACTTACGTGATTCTACATTGATTGTTTCTTGGTTCACTTACCGTTATTTTACCTTCCGTTGACATCTACGTAGTGTCGTGCTTCCTCAATGCCCGTGCCACTTCAAAGGACCGAGAGCTCATTTGCCTCGAACTATGCGCTACTGTGGGTGGCAGGTTTAAGAACATGGTGGGTTGGTAGCTTAAGCATGCACGTGCATTGACGGAGATAAAAGAACTGCGACAATAATACAGGTACGCGAGACGTGCGTGAGCACTGGTTTGCGTATGGGCAATAGAGTTTCATTCAGCGCTGCAGCTAACGAGAATTTTTGCCGACAAATCTAATTATCTAGTTGTTATGGTGGCTATGATGAACGCTAATTGTTCACGGAAAAATTGCATTTTGGAACTGTCCGTTTGCCAGTCTGATTCCATGATTTTGTTGCTCATAGTCCAAATGGCACCAACTGTATTTGATCTCCAAATGTTTACCTTTTGAGGGAATGGATTGAAGACAAAACAATATTCGAGGAAAGAAATTGGGATCCTCGGAGTGCTGAAGCCTATGTTATTCTCTGATGACGAGGTTATTATACAAGATACATTGCGAATAGTGGTATCTAATTTACAACAACTGATTAATATATATAAGCTGAAAATGTCGATGGATTAAACGATAATGCCATTCTTTGGACTTTTGGAGACCTGACAGTAAAAAAATTGTCATAAAATTAACTTAACTAGGTACTTCTAGGCTTCACTTTTTGGAAGTTGTATGTATCTGTATTGTTAATTAATCGACCTACTTTCCCCACTGCCATGTATAGTCTTGGTTATGTGTTTGTACCCTCATTCTCCACTGCCTCTGTACCTGACCCGTATTCCTCATTTCTGTCTCTTGAGTTACGTTTCCTCAGTTAGTGCAATATTCTTTTTCATACTCATGCTCATGCTCCAAATCGTCTTGACGAGTGCTGAAATATATTCACAGAAGTGCTCTTTTGACAAGCGTGCTCTGGGAAATATCGAGAACTGAAAACATCGTGAATCGGACCCGTCGAGCGTGGGGAATATTGCCTGATAGGCGCAGGAGTGAAAACCAATGCTGAATTAATTGGAAACAGTCTTTATATAAGCACTTTCAATTTTCATTCTTCCTCGGGATGTTAATTTTAACTTTCTCTGACGACGTAAAAAACATACTATTAACACCCTCATACTACGGCAGATTAGATCGCGCCAGTAAAATTAGAGAGATAGATTGTAGAACCGATAGGTATAAAATGTCATTTTTTCCGCATACCATTCTGGACCATAACAGCTGTGATCGTCGTCAAGAATAGTGCGAATAGTGACATTAGCTAGACTAGATCTTTTTCTTTATATTCTTTACGTTTTTATTTATGTATGATGTAAATATTGATGTTCTTATTTATGCATGATATTTTGGATCTGTAGTAGAAGTTTTTGTATCTCTTGCATGTCGGAACGATTGACTATGGAATGTTTCTTGATTAGCAGATTTTTAATTGGTGCGTTACATGTGTGATACGCTGGTTTCAATGTAGTTTCGATGTTCTTCCGTAAAATTCATGCATGCCTGGTGTGGAAGCACCCCCTGCCACACACTCTTTTTGGTGGCTTGCAGGGTATGGCGTAGATGTAATTTTTCTATGCGTTTCAACTCCTAGAGTCATCTTAAGGTACAAGATTTCTTGCCTTGTTCCTTTGATAGATTAAAGTGGTGGGATAAGAATCTTTGGAAGATTGCTAATTGTGTGATTTGATGTAAACTCCCTCCACTGAGTTTTCATCTTTTGAACTTGTAACAGAGTCCGTTTGAATTCAAAACGGTCCCCAGTATGAAGTTCCCTCTGCACAGCCTTGGGTTGCCGCATCGACATCGAAGTATCGGACTACTCGATGTTTTTTGGCCGAAACATTGAAAACATCGAGTAGAAAAATAATCCGATAAAAATTGAGTGAGTACTTTTACTTTAATGTGCTTTTTATTTAAAATACTTTTATAAAACATCGAAAAATCGACCACTCGATTTTTTTAGTCGATGAGGCCCTAGCACAGCCTTGTCGTTCGTTCTTGCATACCCTGCCACCGACCCTTAGCTGCCTCTCTCGTCCGCCGCCGGTTGGTCCGTCCGCATCCACTCGCGGAAGCAGTGGTGGCGACAGTCCCGTCGTCATGAATGAATTTGTCCGCCCACGCGGACCGCCGCCACCGCGGTGGGGCGATGGGGGGAGAGTGTCGGCCAACGGCTCAGCGATCACGGGCGGCGCCTCTCCTTGTCCCCCCGCCACTCAAACGATAATATTCCCTCTCTCTCTGGATGGAGCGGGATGTGTTAAGCGAGCGGGTGGTGCGCGGAGGATGTCGACGTGTTTCCAGGGGACGCGTGAGTGAGTAATCGTCGGGATTAAAGTAAACACGGGCGTTGGTTTGCGCGAGCCTCGTTGCTCCTCCAAATAAGTGCCGTCCTTCCGACCACCTCCTCCTCCCGCTTTCCATCCACCCGCTGACGTCACCTCTCGGCTCGCTAATGCCGTCGTCACTGTTGGAATACGACATGAGGTGGACATGATATCGAGCATCAACGACAGAAAAGCATCGCTCTTTTACTGCGAGAAAGCATCAAAGCAAAGGCAACTAATCAGTTTAGTCCATAATGAAATCATCGATCTCGGGCGTTGACTCTTAATGAATTATCCGTCGCGTTATAGATACATCTACATCTACTTACTACCCTGGAAGGCACAACAACGGTGTTTGGCTTGGGGTGACTTATGACCAACAAGAAGTACAGTGAATAAGTTTACTTTCACCAACAAGTACATCTACATCTACTTCATACCCTGCAAGCCACCCAAAGGGTGTACCACACTATCGGTATACTACTACATCTACATCTACATCTACGTCATACCCTGCAAGCCACCCAAAGGGTGTGTGGCAGGGGGTGCTTTCGCACCAGGCATGCATGAATGATATGGTAGAACACCGACATTACATTAAAAACCCGCGTACCACACATGCAAAGCGCCAATTACAAATCTAATACCCAAGAAACATTCTATCTCCAATCGTTCTAACATGCAAGGGATACAAAGACTACTACTACAGATTCAAAATATCATGCATAAATAAGAACATCATTATTTACATCATGCATAAATAAGAAAGAGGAGAATATAATGAGAAAGATTAACTGCCTGCCTATTGTCAATACTCGAACTATTCATGACGACGATCACAACTGTTATGGTCCCGAATGGTACGCGGAAAAAATGACATTTTATACCTATCGGTTCTACAATCTAGCTCTCTAATTTTATTGGCGCGATCTAATCTGCCGTAGTACGAAGGGGTTAATAGTATGTTTTTTACGTCGTCAGTAAAACGATTTTCCTGAAATTTATTTAGGAGGTTAAGCCTATAATTTAATCTACGCTGTATTAGCGATTCCCATCCTAATTCTTCTAACAGTCCAGACACACTAGCCAACTTATCGTAGCATCGTTTCACAAACCTAGCTCCTCTTCGCTGGACGCGATCTAACTCTGATATCAACCCCGTTTCGTATGGATCCCATACACTAACAGCATATTCCAGATGAGGCCTAACGATTGAAAAATAACAACGTTCTTTCACTTTCTCATCACATTTTCCGAGTACTCTCTTGATAAAGCCTAGCTTCCTATATGCTTGACCGCATATTTCCCTAATATGTTTTCCCCAAGATAGGTCGTGACTAATTGTGACTCCTAAGTACTTAACAGACTCGGCGTGAATAATTTCTGTATTTTTAATTCTGTATGCCCTAACTGGCCAATTTTTCTTTTTCCAAAAGCTGACTGCTACGCACTTTTTTATGTTTAGTTCCATCTGCCACTTTTCGCACCAAGCATGAATAGCAAGTAGGTCGATTGTTAACGAGTCGCTATCTTCGGAATTGTTAATATCCCTATACACAACCGCGTCGTCTGCGAAGAGTCTAAGCTTACTTTTAACGACGTTACTAATATCATTAATGTACAAGAGAAATAAAAGTGGACCAATTACACTTCCCTGAGGAACACCCGATGTAACGCTAACTGTGTTTGACATGATACCGTCTATGACAACCCTTTGTTCCCGCCCTTGTAAGAATTGATTAATCCAACTAATAATGTTTTTATCTATTCCATATGCTTCTAGTTTTGAGAGCAACTTAACGTGAGGTACCTTATCAAAAGCTTTCCTAAAATCGAGGAATATCGCGTCAACTTGGACATTATTTTCACCCGAGAGCAAGATGCTACTACTAATGCTACAGAAACTACTAAAATAATCCATGATACAACTATGAAAATGTGACACTAGAGTCATGCAGGGAACATGAAAAACATGGTGTTAGCTCAATTTGTCATATCTAGAAATATGCATAGGGGGCATATGAATTAATCAGCTACACTACCTGTCAACTAGCCTAATTCAAAGTCTAAACGCATTCATTATTGTCTCTTATCGATCGTGGGATAAACGACATTTTAAACCTTCCTGTTCTACTAGCTACTTCCCTTATTTTATTCTCATGATCTGATCTACCAGTAGTACGTTAGAGTTCGTAAGATATTGAAAACTTCTGAAAATACATTGGTTTTGAATTTATATCAAAGGTTGTCTAATAGTTTTTAGTCGACGAATGAAAACGATTCCCATCCAAGTTGTTGCAAGTTTTTTGCGGTTGATTCGATCTTAATCCTCATTCATCAATCCGAAGATCGGTTTGCTGCAGATCTGCAAACTATTCTCGTTTTCTCTGTCCGAGTCTTTCCCTCGTTTTTCATTTAAACGTTTCTCATGATCTCTCTTGTTTTTCAAATTTGTCGTCCGTAGCAATTCTTCCCAATCATTCCTCTAGCCATTATTGTTTTCGTCTGGCTCTTATGTTCCAGAATGTTTGAAACAAGTTTGTCCCTTTACTTCCTAGAACTTCTATTGACAGATTCGGTGACTAATGATACATAAGTTTGGTAAGTGATCACTACGTCCGATAGGTCCAAATAGTTTACCTTCCCTCCCCCTTATCGTAGAAATTACAAGACCAGTTCTCATCACTCATAAATTTTTCCAGTGTCAAACACTGTTTCTTCATAAAACCAAGTATATAAATGGCTGGTCTTAATTCTCCTCCGATTTTAGGTACCCGTTGCGACTCTTGAAGTACCACTTGATTTATCTGTTAAAAGCTGTCGCTGTCTGTCAAAGACCTGAAAGTCTTAGAATGGGGAAATGCTTAGCGACGTAAATGCTGGCGATAAACATTTAACTCCAACGTTGTACCATGTAGCGTGTATATTCCCGTCGATTCTACATAACTACTTGAATATTGACAAAAAATGGCATTCCTAGAAAATCTTCATACTTTATTCCCATTCTGTTCGTATTCATTACTTTTCATTTATGTAATTGGAGATTCTATTAATTGAACGCCTTATCTGTTATAGAAATGGATTCAGGAGTAATTCAATATAATGGTGTTTCTCCAAGTCCAGCATTGCACCCAAAGATCTATTTTGGGAGTATATTGAGGTTTAACTGAGGCACAGTGGAGCTAAGCTATCGGTTTGTACCTCTCTCCCTCCGATTAAATCCTGCCAAGTGGTGCCTGATATGATCGACTCTTTGCCAACTGCATGCGATTTAATGAAACGTTGGGGTATAGATGTGATGATATGGAGTAAATGTAATTCTTCGGCCAAATGCGGTGCAATTGAAAGTAGAGATGTTACGGAGGAGTGAGCGGAGGCTGTGATTTGCATGCGACGACGATTCGGTGTAATCCAATGTAAATGAGAATTTGCGGAGCGAATGGGATATCACAATGTAATGCGACGTTAAGTGTGTTTATGGGTCGTGGATTCGATGAAAGTGAGATTGTGCGACGTGATTGGTGTATTATAACGAGGACAATTTCTTACAATGTGAGGTTAAGGCGCAAATACGATGCACGCGGATTCTTTTTCCTTGCTGACGTGCAGAATGGGCCAGGTGCCTCAAGGGCGATAAAACTTGGCTTGTAGTCCGGTTCACGATGATATTTCCGTGTGAAACGCCTCCATAATTCCTAACAGTCGTTTTTCAATCGATATCCCGGCTCCAGAGCAATATTGATAGAGCGTAATTAAATTTCCATATGAGAAATCATTTTTTAAAAACAGGAAACAAATATGCATTAAGAAAAAATGCGAGAAAACAAAGGAAAGTGATAAATGAGATGACGTTAAAAATGAATAGAAAATTTAACTTTAATATCAATCGAATCAATTTATAATTTAATTAATCAGCCAATGTATTTTGGCATCAAATTCTTAGGAATAATGTCTAGTTTCGAGGTGAAACTAACACAACACTCAGCGGCCGCGCAAGCAACTGTTGAGTCACTGAAATGTTGTACAAGCGCTTGCTTTATCGCAGTTATTGTTGTTGTTTTATGTAAATTTTGTCAATGTCATGATGGAAAATAAATGCACATTAATTGATTTATTAATTGATCGTCGAAGAATCTACCGTCATTCGGTGTCCTCTCTCCATATAACTTATGCTCTCGTTACTGTTGTATTGCTCACTGTGTAATGTATAGGCTAGGATTTTTATAATTACCTAGTAAGCATAAAAATCGTGGATTAGGAAGGTTGTGATTTAAACTATCGTCTTAATGCCTATTAAGTAATTTTATCTGTCCCCAATTGGTTTCCCTCTGTCCCAAATTTTATTGGTTTGTCTGTACAATACCTCCGGGGATGTAGCGCCTGACTCGCTTGTCCTTGCAGAGATGAGAAGTAAATCCGTGGTCTTGTATTTGACTGAATGTTACAATTGAATATCAACATATTCTCATCTCCAATCATTACTTATTTATAAAAAGATAGTCAAATTCTGGCAATAAACCCCCGGACAACGATAGATTGAAAAGAAAAATAGAATAAGATGAAATAAGAAAAACATTTTTTAGAAATAATGAACTTACTGCCTCAATGTCCACGAATTTTTTCATTCATAGGAAATCTATTATTGACGACTTAGGATAACTCATTCCATTCCATATTTCCTTGGTTCCAGGGGTGATTAAGAATGTTGGTTTTTTGTTGCCTATTTTTTATTTTATCGCCATGCTTTTTCTTACCTCTGTAGCATGATTATCCAACTTTATATTAAATTTCCTCCAAGTCTGTTCCATTATTTTGTAATCCATAATCCCCTCATCTCTCGGGAGCACCGTCACGTGGGATGGAAGAAGTACAACGGACATCAAGCGGAGAATAGCCCAAGCTAAGAAGGCTTTCAGGGGGAAAGACAACTCCTGTGCTCAAAGAAGATAAACCAGGAAACAGTATGTGAAAACATTCGTGTGGCGTAGAACTCAATAGATCGGAAGCATGGACAATGGGAAAAGCTGACCAGAAAAGAATAGAAGCCTTCGAAACCTGGTTCTGGAGAAGGATGCTGAAGATGAAATGGACGGACAAAATAAGCAATGATGAAGTTCACAGAAGAGTAGAAGAGGAAATACCTTATGGAACACGAGAGAGAAAAGAAGAACCAGACGGATTGAACAGTGTCTAATGGACACATCCTGGGACACAATGAGTTTTTGAAGAATATAATTGAAGGAATAATAGAGGGAAGAGTCCCCAGAGGAAGACCCAGGAATAAATTCATGGACCAAATAAAGAAGACAGTACATAAAAAGAGATACCAGGAGGTAAGGGAACTAGCATAAGATGGGGAAGGGTGGAGGGCTGCAGTCAACCAATCTTTGGATTGAACGACCAATGAATCCCGAAAGGGTACGGTGCGCCGTTCGGGCGGAACCGGACTCGACCGCGCACTCGAAAAAACGATGTAATATTCCGAATATGCGCAAGATTTTTCTTTAGATTCACAATCTGAAAGCTTTGTAAAGTGGCGTGGCTGTAAAGCAAGTTACTTAGCTTAACCAGGTGGCACCTACTAATTTTTCCATCAAATATGTAAAAAATTGACTGAAAATAGGCTCCGCCATTTTGTTGTATATCTATGATTAATAATTTAGAAAATCTTTAAAAAAAACCATCAAATGTAAGAGAAAGAACTGTGTTATAAGATTAGTGTTACAGTTTTTTTCCATAAGTTAATCCATGAAAGCACAGCAATAGGTTAATTTTAGGTAATTCACAGAGAAAATCGAATGTGGGCGTTTTTTGCGAAATTTGTTCAACTTTGACTCCATGTATATAGGTAATGTGCTTGTACAGGATAAAAATAAATGCGACATGTCATGCGCAAACTGTTTGAGAATGTTAATGGGAAGTTTCAACTTCACGACTAAAAAATGTTTTAGAGGTTTTGGATAGATTTTTTCGCTTTCAGCCCACTGTGCGGAATAACGGTTTATTTCTGTCTTATTATAAATATGGCTAATACCCTTGTCATTTTCTTGTCTTAGATCGATTTGCTGGGCTTAGTTATCTCCTCTTTATGAGATTCTGGTCGAATGCTGATGCGAACGTGATGTTTCGGTGACGGTAAATACAAAGCGAAATGCGACGACGCCTTCCACTTAGCATCGAAACGTCGTTCCTTCTCTCTCCTACGAGGAGACACCGGAGGCAATAAATTTGCATCGCACGGCTGAAGCGACGGCGGCGGACGACGTTGTTCAAATTCGAATTTGGTCGCTCGCTGCTACGTCACTGCATCCCCTCCTCACCCTTTCCACTCCTCTCCATATCCCTCTCGCCCCGGTGCCCTACACCTGCCCCGACCCCAGCACTCTCCTCCCCCCCACCCACCTCCCACCTGGATCCGCCCATCCCCCCCTTCCTACCTCTCCGTTGCCTGCCATCGACGCCGGCCGCAGTCCGAAGGTTGTTTCCAGATGAAGGGGAGGGAATTATAAGGGGGTTTGCGATGTCGTCGACGAGGTAGCAAAGCGTGGAAGATTGAGGGAAGAGGGAAAAGATTGAATTGAGGCGGTGGTCTGGGAGGATGCGGTGGGAGAGCTGGCAGTGTTTTTGTTTACCGCGCATCTCTGCCGTCAGTGCGACCTATTTCGGGATCTCCCCCCCTTGTCTCTCGGGGAGTCGTTTCGGTGCCAGAGCGGTTTGGTTTCATGTGTTCCGCGGATAAGGGCGTTTTATTTTTATATTTTTAGGGCGCCCCCTTGTCTTGTCTGCCCGACGATAATTCACGTTCGATCACGTGCTCTCTCTCTCTCCCGCTGTGGGCGTGACGGATTCGTCCGTTTCCGCGTATCCAGCCTCCCACATGAGTTGTATTGTCGAGCTCAGCATCGTTGGTCCATGAGAGAATTATTCGCGTAGGTGGTATCTATATCAAATATAAATTGATACTGGCTATGAAATATGGTGTGCGGATTGATGTACAAGAGGCTTTGCTAATTACTAGTCCGAATATAATGCGAAGGTTTTTCAATACGGGAATGCAGTCCGTCTTAAGTGGAAAAGTTATTCTTATAATGGCGTTGCAAATCCTTGGTTTAGAATGTGACGTAATGCAATGGACACTGGTGAGAAATGTAGGTAGTATGTGGCAATCTAAAGAAAAATTTTGATGATACGAATTTATTTGACCCTTTTATGCATATAAATCTTTAAAGTTTATAGATATTGCTTTGGGAAGATCTATTCATCTACCTCACCCCTGTCCTGCATTAACTCTCCGGAAGTGTTATTTGGAGTGATTTTCACCACACATACTATGAAACATAGAGTATTATGAAAGTATTAGGCACTATGAAGTAAAAAAAGAATGAATACTATGGAGAATTCTTTGGGTAGATACTTCCCGATGGAATATTTGAGAAGAATTTTCGCGAACTCTGAGGTAGTTTTCATTTTCAAATGGTTGACGAACGTACGTTCTATTTTTCATGAAACGTGTAGCAGTGAATGAGACAACTGTTCTGTCTCCAAAATTGATAGCCGCCTACTTTTCAATTTAACTTTTCTGACATGATTTAGAAGAAAAGTTAGAAGAAACAAGAGCAACTGCAACTAGGGTGCATAACGTGTTCTAGCGGTCGAGGTCACATCGCAGCAATAATTTGAGCGTGGGAAAATCCATCATATTGCGACACAAATCCCATCCAGGCAGCGAGCGTTTCACCGGGCGGACTGACTGGGTCAGCCGGATTTTCGAGCTTTTGGCGGGAACGTTCATTGGAATTGCCCACAATAGCGTCGCATCCAGGCGGACTTTTTTTCGAATTTTTTCGAGGAGCAGGCAAAGTGGATGGAGCGAATATTAAAGCTGGGCGAGGCCCGTGTTGAAGGAGAGATTGCTGGGAGAGGGAGAAGTGGAGGCATTTTAGGCGTCAAGGAAAGAGTTGGATGGTATGCTGTACTGAAGAGTGAGTAGTGGTGGAGTAATATATCTACGTCCACGAAGTACCGCGTGAGCCCCCAGGGTGTGTGGCACGGGATGATTCCACTCCAGGCGTGCAATACTCGCTTAAGTTCAAGGTCAAATGCCTCACGCCGAAGGGCGTGAATCAAAATGCACTCAGGAGAGCGATGCACGGCTAAACCAGTAACTTGGAGTTTTAAGGCCGTTGTACTCGACGCTTAGGTCAGCATTGAAATCGGCACCGGAAACTCGGGATTAAATTCGGGACTTAAATCGTATTCTACGCCTCGGAGCCTCTTTTTACACGATACGCATTTCAATGGGCAGTGGCGCTGTCCGGGCGTTTGGTGAACTGCGCAGTGTAAATAAACTGCGCCTTATTTTATTTACATTGTCTCATTCTTGTTTACGAAGCAATGTAAACAATCTTTAGAAAGCCTGTTCTCGAGGTCTCAAGATAGTCATACTACGGTCGATCTGGTCACGAAAATAAAATTAGGGAAATAGACTGTAGAACATACAGGATTAAAATTATATTTTTTCCCGCGACCAATAAGTGGTCATAATGGTTACATTAAGGCTTTGAAGTTATTTGGTTGACATAAAGTGTAGATGAATAATTGATGTGCTCCATGATGCATGTTTCTAAATCTGCTGAGTAGTGTTAACACCTTGTTTTGCATGTTCCTTGCATGACTCTTGTATCACGTTTACATAGTTGCACTAGAGACTAACACGATAGTCGCTTTGAATCATTTGTTGCTTACCTATAGTTTGGTGCATGTTGGTGCAAGTCAATTTCTACTCTGTGGTGCGTGATGATGACAAGTTCCCCCCTTCCAAACACCCTTGAGGTGGCTTTCAGGGTAATATTTCGATGTAGATGTAGAAAACACTCTCTTCGATTATACTTCACGCAGCTTCCCCGAAAATAATTTTGGTGGACAACGGCTCCACCACCGTTATTCTCGCTGAAGGCTCGACTCGCCTGCTATACTGTGTTTTGTCGTTGGATCTAAGAATCGGATGGGAAATTCGTATTGTATATTTATATATACTTAAATGTATTTCCTCTGGCGGACATGTTAAATAGCAGAACGCGTGTAAAGATACTCCAACTGATCAATATTACCAAATTTTTGGCTCTTAGATTCGTGGTGACACCACTACTTCATGCAGAAAACAAATACACGAGGGTCATTTAAAATGGTGTGAGTTATTAGAAAGAATTATGAGATAAAATACTCGAGTAATTCTATGCAGAACGCAGAATGCAGAAAAAGGAAATTATATGCATAATATTGCTATCGGCTCAAAAAAGTTTTTAAAAATTGTTATCTTTTTGTTTTTCATAAATCTTATTACAATTACTAAATAATTATTCTCAAAAACTGAATGTATTGTCACATATTTTGCATCACATTCGTGCACCAATGTTTTTTTATGGTAGCTCCAAACAGGAAAACCTTTAGGGCTACCTAAAGCTCACGCAAAATTTATGTATTTTTTGTAACTGTATCTGTATCAAAAGCATATGAGCAATAAATATCTATCTATCAAGTACAAAGTCTATTCTACCCAGCGTGAGTGGGAATTTTAGAGAAAAATCTCTTGGAAGTACTATGGCCCTTTATTGGCCGCGGGAGAAAATGTAGCGATCCTAGAATAAGAAATATCAGGAGAGTATCTACGAACCATTAATAATAATAAATATCAGAAGAAGGAGCGCATCTTCTCTTCACCTGATGATGACGATTACTCGTCGAAATCCGGGGCATGAATGAAAAATTTTTCTTCCTTAAATTGTATCCCTATCCATTTTCTTCCTAGTGCCAATGATCGGGCGGTGGCAACTTAATTTTTTTTAGGTTTAAACACTTATTACTAATTGTTCCTCAACCAGGGCTGAGCCAGAATTTTCTTCTGTGGGAGTTTTTCTCATCTATACGAGGGTTAGCGGGGAAACTTTCGGTAGGGAAAAGTCCCCAGAAGAAGGCCCAGGAATAAGTTCATGGATCAAATAAGAGGAAGGTACCCAGAAAGAACTAGCATTAGATAGGGAAGGGTGGAGGGCTGCAGTAAACCAATCTTAGGATTGAACGACCAATGATGATGACAAGGGTCACCCTTACTACCTCACCCTAACAGTGAGAGTTTGCGCATTATTTCCGACAAAGGTAGTCTAAATATTGATTTCAGTGGATAACCCTTCTGAATGTCATGTCAGGAGTTGGGTTTAGATCTTTTTAGATTGAATCAATGATGTGTCTTCAGCTAAAATAAACTTCCTTTAATATTATTTTATTGCCAATTTTTCCGTAGACGGGTTTTATCCTCCAACTCTCTATCCTTTGCTGCGCACTCTCAGGTTTCTACGTCTACATCTACTTATTACCCTGGAAGCCACCGCAAGGGTTATTGCCAGGGGCGACTTATCACTAACATGAACTACAGTGAGGAAATTTCCTTTCGCCAACAAGCACACCACTATCGGTATTAAAAATTGTACAGAAACTACTAAAGTAATCTATAACGTAACCATGCAAGCGTGACACAAGAGTCTTGCAGGAAACATGCAAAACACGGTGTTAGCACTACTCGGAAGATTTAGATACATGCATTAGGGTGCATGTGAATTAATCAGCCACACTACCTGTCAACTAACCTAATTCAAAGTCTTAATGCAGTCATTATGGTCTATAATCGCGGGAAAAACGACATTTAGACCTTTTTGTTCTACAAACTACTTCCCTTATTTTACTGTCTTCATCTTGCCCAGATCTGCAATGTCATCGACTTGAGTGAAACGTGTTGAGCGCGAAAGATATCCTCTCCGACTTTCCTTGATAAGTTCGTCAATTAGTGAGAAAGCCAAGCAAAGAAAGCGAAATTTTAAAGATATTCTCCCCGAATGAGGAATCGTGTGGTCATGTTTTCGGGATTCTCGGAGCCCGTCATGGTGGCCTGTGATATTCCCCGTACTCAATATCTCAAATTTTAGTGGCAGTCGATGAGAATGTTGTACGTGCGCCCACTCTCGCAAGCCTCATTTCCTCGTCCTGGTTAGAAATCCAAGGATATCCACGCATGGTTGAGCGTCTAAATTTCGAAGTGCAAGGTGCTTGTTTGCTCTAACCCGAAATGTTCGCTTTCCCCTTGGCCTTCGCTCGCGTCATTACGTCTCCGAAGCAACCCTTTCATTCGTGTTTTTGTATACATTCCGTTTGGGAGCGCCATTTTGGAGTGGTGTGGTGCCCGACTCCCCTTTTCAGGGATGAATTCTGGGACGTGCGCGGAAAAGAGAGAGGGGGGAGAGAGCTAATTTTTCTCGGAACACGTATTTTTCTCCATCGAGCGTTTGTTTCTTACATTTTTCGAGCGCAGTTTTACGTAATTGAGACGGACTTAAAGGAGAGAGTCAGAGCATGGTGCTGTGTGTCGGAGTCTGGATTGTGAGAGATGGAATAAAGTAGATGAAGAAGGAAGGGTGGAAATAGAAGAGAAATTTATTTCATGGGAGAAAATAATCGAGTGTCCTCGGGATTTTAAATCCGTTATGGCGCAAACACCATAAAACCGACGTAGCAATTTGTTAGCCGCGGCTGAGGTATGTGGAAGCTGGGGATAATCCATTGACATTCATCTGCGACACCTCATCAGTCAAACACTTTCTTATATTCGCAGCAAAAAGCTCTGTGCAAAGGTGATAAAAATATGTAGAGGTAAAAATATTGCCTACCCATATTCCAACGACCTCCACTGGGCGATTTCTGTTTCAGCTACTTAAAGGAGAGAGCTCATGGTGCTGTGTGTCAGAGTCTGGATTGTTAGGATTCTGAGATTGTCTAATGTTGTGCGTGGAATGAAAGTGATTTTATTTTGGCCATTATCTCTCCCATCTGTGCCGATGATGAAATACGCCATTTATAGTATAGCCATTAGTTATATAAAGAAAGTTAGCGACCTCATCATTATGCAGATCAAACGTTTATTCGCCCTTTACTCACTATTATTTAGTATGCATATCTTATTCTCTGCGTCCCTCAGTGCAATAGTTAGTTTTCCACGAACTTATAATTTCTGTTTCCTGGAATTAATATTTTTGATGCTACAATGGAAAAGTAATTTTCAGAAATTTTTTTGTGGTAGCTCACGCTACACGAGTCATGGTTGCGTCATTGTTTATATCGAGCATTATAAGAAAAGACGATGCTGTCAAGCGGCAATGGCGGTAAAATGTTTAAAGCTGCCTGCCACAATTGTGCTGGTGTAGACATTTTTTTAAATCATTATTAATCCATTTTAATTTGCGTTATGAGAGATAAGCATTGGCTGATTTAGAATGAGCTTGAGCCTCGTGCTTGGGGAGAGAGCGAAAGAAAGATCGAGAAGGAAAAGTGGTCTCGTGACGTAGTGCGAGGGAGTGGGGTTTCGCGCGTCTTAAATGCGCACTACGCTGGAGATTAAGTACGCATTTGTGGAGTCGGCGGTGACGTAACGAAAAGATCTCGTCTCGTCAACCATCGACGTGCAACGCTTGGCATGAAGATGATTCGAGCATTCAAATAGGAAGACTTGGCGCTGGTTGCGGGAAAAATCCTGGGCGTCACTTTTCCTAGAATTTCATCTGAGTGAAAATAGACCTTGTTTTGACGTCGAGAGAGATGGGGAGGGTCAGCCATAATCATTATTTTTTCTTCCTATTTTCGCGTGCGTGTCCATGGTTGGGTGAGGTCTAGACGGTCCTCCTCCTCCCTTCTTCCTCTCTTTCCCCCTCCCCCCCGGGAACGAACGTCCTCGGCTGAAGTAAGTTTCCTCCTCGGGGCGAAGAAATAATTGACGGAAATGTGTAACTTTGCGTTTTTCACGTGACGAGGTGGTTATATATTTATAAGGTCATCCCTCGTGTTGTGACTCGTCCGTCGACGCCCTGCGCGATTCCTACTTGGGCATCATTCGGTGACCGCATGGTGGTTTAGTCATCTCGGCAATCATTGCGCAACGCTCTCATATCGCTCATCGCGCTTCACGTTTTTTGCGCGTCCGTTATTTTATCTTGTTTTTTTAATACTGTCGTCAAGTCATGATCACTATGCTGAGTCGGGATGAAATTCAAATGTTTTCAAATTTTTTTTACTATTTTTATTTTTAGGGAGTTTATCTCTCCTTCTCTGACGAAGCAATGAGCAATACTTTATTTTCTCATGCTGGTGTAGGAACATCACGCTTTCTGGTACCATTAACAAAATGAGTATTTTACGTATCGTTTCACGGTAGAATATTGCGGAAGAAGATACTGACTATGGATAAAATGGTGCTTTTCATGATGAATATCCTATTTCGAAATCCCTCAAAGATCACTGGAAATGAACTCGAAGTTCCCGTTCTTTGCGTCCTTGGTATTAAATGATAGTGTTAGTCGATTTTCAGAGAAGTGTATCAATTACCCCTAGCGAAGGTGGAATTTGCATTCAATGCTTGAGTGTGGTTTCCGTAAATCTTATGGTCATCATAATTTATGTTCAGCAGTGTCTCTCGTTAATGGTATCCCGTTTGATAAATGTACCATTCAAAGCTACTATTCTCACAGCCATATCTTCATTGGCAGTCGCCCATTGATTAAGCCAGTCATGGATTGATATAAAGATGGCTACTTCAACCTGTCATTTTTCAACCGCTGGAACTCAATTCCCCGTGACTTTTCCTTCTTTTGATCGGTTTATTTCTATTCCTGTATCTCATTAGAAAAACTTTCTCTTCCTATCCCCATGACTTGTTCGTCTTCCTCGTCCTCTCTTACCGTGAAAAATGTTGGCCATTTTCCCGTATCGTTATAGCAAAAGAAAACTCTACTTTAAAGCACACCGAAATAAGCCATGTAGATATAATGCATAGTTTGTCTCAAATAATTTCCACTAGTGGAATTTAATCCTATTTCAGAGTTGATGATAAAAAAACGGTGGCGATTTCAGTCCATTTTCTATAAACAACTGTTGAGGGAGGAAAGGGAAAAACGCCAATAATACCGGCATAAATTCAGAGGACAGGTGTTTCTCGCGTGCCCAATTCGGGTATCAATAACCTATAAATTATCTTCTGATGAAAATTTTCTGGTGATTTATGTGAAACTATCGTGCTAATTTGAAAGGTAAATGGGCTAAAATATCTTTCTTAGTTCTTAAATCCTTGTATTTATTTTCAATATTGATTTAGGAATATATTTAATGTATTGATTTGGTAATGGTAACCAGATTTCATCAGCTTGGGCATTTTTTCCATACTGTTTTCGGATCTGAGCCTCAGAACTCATAGAGCGATCTTCAACGTGTATGAACACCTTTCATTAATCTTCAAAGAAACATTACATATTTAAAGAATCAACTCCTCACGTTACAGTGAAATTTGTTTCATATGTATAGCTGTAATTTTTGAAAAATCAGGGGTCTGAAAATAATAGTTAGAGATTGAAGAATGATCAAGAATTTTAAAAGAAATTCGTCGGTTTTGCCACCGCCTTCATAGTTGAAATGCTAGTATTTCTATTGAAAAAACAGTGAGTTGGTATCCAATGCCATTACAGGCTGTAATGGCCTTGGGGCTTCTTCATTATTCCATGCTGCTGATTCGGAGACAAGTCTCCTGAGTGGTAATGCGTCTCAAAAGGCGTTTTCATTGCTTGTTGTCCTCTGCCATTTTTGCTAGTATATTGAATAAAAAAGATTCAACCAAGCGCTTTATCCGTATTATGAATGATTTGTAATAAGTTATATTTTGGTGGCATAAAATATTTTTTTAAAGATTTTGGAGATGAGTAATATCTGGAGAAATGAAATTAAAAGCTTGTTTACGAATCTTCTTTGATTTGCTTAATTTTGGTATTTTATTGTACTTAGCGAAAGCTCATTGAAAACTACCCGCCCGTTCCGTAGTGATGCACAAAATTCAGTCGCCCCGAATTTGACGTTTTCGCTTTATATTTCATTCGAATTGATTTCGTATCTTGTAACAAATCTTTTGAATGCCTTCGCGTAGCAGGGATTTCAAAGATTTCTTCTTCATTGGATTTAATATCCAAGCGCAGCGTTGCTCCTTGGATGCCCCCTCGACACTCCCTGTCTCTCTCCCCTTTAACGCGTTTCAGGACGGGTAAAAAATTACTCTGCGGCACGGAGAAAAAAGGCGAACAAAAAAATCCGAAACGCGTCCCCCGCTGTCACACGCGAGAGGGGCAAATGTCGCGTTTGGTATTTTCGGATCGCAAGCAGCAGCCACGCCAGGCGACAAGCGAGACAGACGAATTCTTCCGCCTCCCTCATGAGAACATATTGTTGCATTTTCGCGGCTCTCCCCTCCCTCAGCTGAACCTCCCACGAATTCCGACCGTCAGTCTGACGGAAACGTAAGCATGTTCAGCTCTCGCTGAAGCTGGTGGCAGACATAATGGTGGAGCGCTGTGCTACGAACAGACTTTCTCTAGTGCTGCAGTATTCAAATCATCCCACGGAACTCCGGGGACCCACACAACTTTCCCCATGGTTCTAGTAGTTATTGTTTTCTCACTTAGTATACATGTACATTTCATCTACGAAATACCGTGCAAGCCACCACTAGGGTGTGTGGCTCGGGGTGATTCCAAAAGACCTATATTTTTCCCTTCGATCGGACCGAGATTCCCACCCTAATTCCCGCAGCAATTTAGTAACACTACTATGTTTATCATAACAATTTTTAACAAATCTAGCTGCTCTCCGCTGAATTCCATCTATATCTGAAACTTGTCCTACTTCGTAAGGGTCCCATATACTATCGGCGTACTCCAAGCGAGGCCTCACAAGAGAAAAATAACATCGCTCCTTTACTTTCTCGTCACATTTTCGTAGTATTCTTTTAATAAATCCTAATTTACGATTTTCCTGGCCGCTAATTTCACGTATATGCCCCCATGACAAGTCCTGAGTAAGGGTAACACGTAAGTGCTTAGCTGACTCTACATTTATTAGTTCGGTTTGATTAATATTTGTTGTGTTAGTAATTATTTGTGCGTTTTACAATTATATTTGAGAGAAAAAATTATTTCATATTTACTCTAGAGTTTTTGTGAGTATATACCAATTTAATTACTATTGCGAGAAAAATGTTCATACCGAATATTGAAACAGACCATGGAGAACTTCGATCTTGAAACGACGACTACCCATGTTTGATTACCAGGCATAGCATAGAGCTGAACAGCTCTGGCTGACCTTTGAAGTACCTAGTAGTAGAACTTGCAGCAATATTAACAGAATATTCAAACAGAATTATTATTTTTTAATAACATGCTATTGGTTCATCACATCATTGCTACTAATACAGAGATAGTGGTAAAATATGCAAATATTAAGATGGAAAATGTGCAAAAATTATAGTCGGGTAAACTAACAGTTAATTTTGTCCGCGACTGTATTAGCACTCTCGTTTTCTCATGACTAGGGGAGTGAGACACCGTTATATGTCTCCGAAAGGTGTGTTGTCGGCAAGGCGGTCGATATGATCTTTCCCGGTCGGCAGTACCGTTCGTGACAGCCCCGCCTCGAAGCCGAATTCGATACACCCTGCGGGACGGAAGTCGAAAAGATGGTGTCCCGTTGATTTCCACCGCATTTTTCCCCGCTCTCGTGTTTTTTCCCTCTTTCTCTCTCTCGTGTCCCAAGCAAGGGTAAAGACCCTTTAGCAGCCAGACCCTCCCTCCGGACACCCCCACCCGCCCTTCTGTCCCTCCCCTCGTCGTCTGCCGACCCAACCCGAAAAATCGTTCGCTTCGAGCACGCAGCTCTAGACGGCGATCGTTCTCGGATCATGTGCTTCTGCCTCAGTCGTGTCTTTCTCTTTCAATCTACCACTTACCCATCAAGCGTCACGTATCTTATTCTACGAAAGCCATAAATATCGTCAATTTCCCAGAAGTTCTTTCTTTTCAAGAATTGGGTTCGTTGGCCTATTGCAATCATAGAAAACAATTCAGTACAGTAGCGGATCCAAAGCAGTTTTGTCTTGCGTGCTTATTGGTGGCCTATTTCTCTAAATAGTGGACCAATCTATTGGGCTTGTCCCTGTACGCACATATTATATAAGGGTTGGGAGGCACTTCCCTGAAGGAATGGCAGCAGTTTTTATTATAAAATTGTACGAACCCAGTAAATTTCCACACAGCCGATGTAACTTGCGGACAACTGGTTTTTAATTTCCTTCGCTTTTTAGGTACCTGGCGTTTTGAGTTTTCATTACCTAAATATGACGGACAGGAGTTGATAATAACAAAATATTTGATACATTTGAAAAAAATAGTGTGTTCATTCCTTAGCATATACTAGTAAGTGGATTTCCGCAGCGTTAAGCCCGAGGCACTATAGCCCTAAACATAATCGTTATTAATGTACACATGCTTGCGTTACATTTGGTTTCAAATATTTGTGGAAGGATTTCTCTGTATGTTCCATCTATCCTACTAATAATTGTGATTCTAATTCTACAAAATCTATACCTCCTGTCATTTTCCCTCAAAACGTAAGTTTGCTAGACTTGAAAGAAAGAACATTTAAAATAGCTGTAACAATCAAATTTTTTAAATGTAAAAATGAGAAGTATGTATTAAGAATTTGAGTTGGAAATGAGAAATGTTGAGAAAGTTTTGAGAGATGTTTTCTTGGAAATGACTTCATCTCTCGAAACTGCGATCAGGAGATACAATTGTGGTGTTTGATACTATACGATTCGTGTAGTATTATATCGATCGAAATGTATGTTTCTGAATATTTTACGAATTCAGAACGATTTGAATTGGTTAAACCTCATTGCTAGTCCATTACGTATGTGTTTTTTGAATTGAGTTCATTGGCTAATTTTTATGGTAAAACATTCCATAAAGCAACCTCAATAGGCATATTGTTCCTGCTTGGCTGCTCACGGCATGATTAGTCTGAAATATTTTATACATTACCTTCCCCTCGCATTCCATTCATTCCCACGTGCAGTATTTCACGGTTTTTAAAAAGGCGCACCCATCGTTTTTTACCGGCTCTTCTAAATGCGCGATTTTTTTGCCGAGCGTACACTGTGGTGAACTCCGCGGGAAATGAATGACTCCACTTGCTCGTGGACTTGGGAGTTTTTGCGGAGGATACGCTATCGTTCCTGCCGATGAGGGGAGCGTCTCCGAAATGAGGGTTGATGGGAAGGGTTGGCCACGCCCACATCGCCCTAAACAAACGGCTGCACTTGCCACCTCCTCGGCACAAAACTTCTCCCCGTGCATTTTGGGTTCCAACCCCCACGATATTTATCGCTTCCTTGTGTGTTCTGTTGGGCTCATTCCTTTTTCGCACTCAGCTAGTCATAAATGAATATTGAGGTTGTTTGAGCGAGATATTTCTCTTGTCATGAAGGGAACCATATTCCAGTTTTACGCTTTAATTTCAGCAGCTGTGGGAAACATGAAATAAATATTGTAATATTAATGGTGCATTTTTATACTTTTAACTACAGAAATTCTCAGTAATCAAATAAATATATCTATATTAGTCTTTAACTTGATTGATATTTTCACGCAATACACATAAAGCTCCTTCGCAAGGGAAAGTTTTTTTGTGATTCTGAAAAAATACTGCAGCGACTATAAGATTTATTAAAAAAAATAGTGGAGAAAACAAACTACACACTGTTAACCCTCTATCGCGCTGAGTGACCTAGAGATAACATATGGAAGAGCTCTTCTTTGTGCCTGATTATGTTTCTTTACATCTATATACCTTTGTGGCATCAATTCTAGAGCTTAGTAACGAAAATATCTCACATTCGTAACTTTTAGTTTCTAATTCTCCCACGAGTGGGGTAACATATGCAATGGTGGACGACTGCACATGGTGGACAAAAAAATCGGTGTGTAGAGGGTTAATTTTTTTCTACATCTAGGTGTTGAATCACCTCATTTTTGAAATAATATCTCTCTGGAGAGTTTACACGTTTTATTTGTCATGTATAATGACTGGTATTTTTCCAAATATCTTGGAAAGTAGTAAGATAAGCGGCAGGCACGTTGGTATCTTTGAAAAAGTAAAATATTTTTCTTTAAAATTTTCTTTACAAACAAACAAACAAAAACAAATTTTCTTTAAAAAAAAATGAGACCAAATTCATTGATTTCTAGGCGAAATGATCTCTCGCACAAACTACCTTCATACAGACAGTTTTCATGTTAAGGTTGAAGGTCTCTGAAGACAATGGAAGTTGGGCATCAACAACAGTCGTTAAATCGAGGTATATTTCAAACCTTTAATGCTTTGTTGGCGTAGCTTTGTGAAAGGTATTAATTATGAAAGAACAATAAATAACTTGGTGTATCTACAGATATTTTGTAGAATATATTCATTGTGAAATAATATGGAAAAATGTGGTGTTCAGATCTGGAAGCCTGGATAGCGTAGTGGTCTGCGCATTGGTCCAGCAAACTATAGGTCCGTGGTTCGATTCTCGGTCCTGGCCGAATTTTTCTCATGGCAATTTTTTCAAAAAATTCACCCGCCATGTTTGAATTTCATATCCTCTGTGTCACACTAAAACACAGTTGATTGGAATTTTGCGGTTCTGATTTGAACTGGGATGAGTGTGGCATTCCTGGTGTGGAATCACCCCGTGCCACACACCCTAGTGGTGACTTGCACGGTATTTCGTAGATTTCGTAGATGTAGATGTACAGATATTTCATTTTTCATGATGACAACGAAGCCTAGGTCGTGCATAATATGTTTTTGGATAAAATAAGTTACTTTCTCTTATTTTACGAAGAGATTAATTTCAGCAGCACTCCTCCACTCTACCTTTTTTACACCCTTCATAATTTGCCTGTATTCCATAGTAAACCTCCTTTGTCGATACTTCCTCGTGTCGAGAGATTTTTATATGTTAGAGCATGTCCCGTAAGTTTACCGAAATTGACATATCCCCCTGCCGGCCACCGAGGTGTTAGAAAACCAGTCATGGGAAAGGGAGGGAAGTGGAAAAATAACTTGGAAGGAGAGGACAAAATCGAGCTGTACGCTAACGGAGTGTCCTCGTGTCACGTGATTTTTGTTATAGTCACTAGTGGTGCGCGGCAAGATTACATTTATGTGTGCATCATTTCGGTTGTGTATCTGGTATATTTTATCACTTATATGAGCAGTTGTGTAGCTAGGGGAGGACAAAGGGGGATATCTGTCCCCGGTCGCAGGATCTGGAGGCGCCAAATTGATATTTCATTGTTATAAATATCTTTCAGAATAAAATGTTTTCCCTCGTAAGTACATTTCCGGTGGTGTGAAAACAAAATTATTTGTAAAAAAAATATCAATGATATAGAAAACAAATATTTGTTATGAATACTATGGCATTACGAGGGAGTGTATTGCGAGGAAGGGACACGAAATTTGACTTTGCCCCCGGACGCTGAGAATCCTTGCTATGCCTTTGTCTCTCAGTGCTGGAGATGTAGTTTGAGGTTAAAGTATCCTCCGTGTCCTACTAGAGCTCGCTAGATATGAATTTTTCAATTAACATTAGCCCAGCGTGTGTCCAAATCTTTTACGGTTCCCAACCTAGTTCTTCCTTCAGATGTATTATGCCCTCTGTTTGTTTGTAGATGATGTTTACGAAACCTGCTACTCTCCTATGCATCTCTTCGCGTATTAAATCTTTCTGTTCAGGTTCCCGAATGCTAGCCACTTACTCGAGATGTGGCCTAACTAGAACGAACTAACAACTCCCTTTCACTCTTTCATCCAAGTCCCCTCAGAGGCAAAGTAGGACTGGTACAAAAAGAGAAGTATCAGGCGTAATGTGGTGGGATTTCAGCATAATGAATAATAGAAATGGCAATTTTCCACGTAGATACATTTTTTCTCTTAAAACAAATTCTTAAAAAAAGATTTTATTCGACCATGGTTTCGATGTACTTCATCATCATCAGATCATTGCCATTTCAGTTTTTCAGTATCACTGGTATTGGTCGGTGGATCCAGAAACAGGGCAGTGAATGTGACGTTCTCTGTTTTATCTTGCATCTAGTTGCCACTTCCTTCTCACAGAGGTTTCGTTAAACACCTCCCTTCAAACTTTTAAAGACCTTCATCGGCATTTTTCCTTCCAAAGAACGTGAATTTTCTGCATTCCACTCTATGAAATGCGTGAAATATTTGCTGTTCTCCGATAGTTTCTCAAATTCGATGTTGACAAACCCATTCTTTATCGCTTGCGTTTATCTTTGCTCGAGTTTTATTACATTGCGTGGAAAAATACGATCAAAAATCAGAACAAGACTTTAGGAACGTGTATTTTTTAGGTCCAAGTAAATTGGGCATTTTTTTCCCCTTTAGATATCTCCGTGATCAGATCGATTTGCTCTCGTTTTGAAGGACGATGTTCTTTTGCCGACTGCCGATTTGCGATATCGGTCGATAGTTCTCCCTCCCACCTCTTTCTCCAAGGTCGATATGCTCATTTGTGCCCTTTTCCACGGCTGCGCACGATTATTCACGTCCTCATCCAATCCCCTTTGTTGTCGAGCCTTCAGCGCTAAGCCCACCAGGAATATCACGATCAATAGAAGCCGAAATGCTTTACTCATGGAGGCCCATTCAATTAGAACACAAAAACTAAATATCCAAATAGTATGTTTTCTCGACCTCTATTTTTTATAAATTATTTCTCTTTTTCTAGTGAAGATTGGTTTTGGTAAAACATTGGGACAAATTGGGTAAAACAAAAATTGGGACAGATGTTCTTCTTTCATTTGCGGACGTCTCGTAATTTTTGTTAGCTTCATCAAGGCTCTACTAGTTCAGATTCATACTTTTCAGAAGGAATTAGAAACTTATCTCTGATCCAACATTTTTTAAATATGCGCTTGTAGACATTTACCTTGGAGTTTTTACTGTAACGAGGGTGCTTATAACGTCAATATATGATAAATAGCAATCCGAGAGCAGGCAAATAATCACACTGGATAAAGAAAACAAAGAAATAAGCACCCTCCTCACAATTAATTTCTACTCAAAGGTTGCCTTTGTCTTGATTTCAATATTTTAGTATGTATTTTTCATGAAATATTGCATCAAATGTAAATTTTTACATTATTTCAATAGTGAGAATAAATTATAGAGCCCTGGTGAAGCAAAAACAATTGCAAACAAACAAACGATGGACAATCAGTAAATAACATCCGTTATTTCAGCAAGACCTATCTTTTCCAAACAAAGGAAATATTTGTAATAAGACTATAGTTGACAGTCTCGGGCACTACAATGCGGAAATCCATCATATGAAAATGAAAGGTAAGTATAATATAAATAATTTTTAATTTCCACCACGGTTTTATTTCCCATGGCTATTTTTACGTCTGGGGGCAACATCTCATGGGGATGGTACCTTATTATGTTACTCTGCTACGCAATAATGGTCCTGCACATTTAAAAAAAGCCAAGTGGAAATTGTAGTTTTATGTTTAATTCCTACTAGAAGATTAAGTTACATCAACTTTGCATAAAATCACCCGTGTCGTCAAAGCAACTTGTAGTCATGCTTCTCTTTTTCCTCGAGTCTGTGAGTGGAATTTTTTTTCTTTCCTAATATCTAGTGGCCAAAAGTTTTCCCATCGTTAAAAAATGCGATGTTTTGCTGTAAGGAAATTCGTATAGAAGGTGATGGTGCCTCTTAATGATGATGATTGCGAAATATCTTAGAAAGTCACTCCGTCAAATTACTTTTATTTACTATTGTATTTGATCTTATCTTAATTTGTGACACTTAGCTTCCCGCTTAGGTAGTCTCTGATTGGTTGACCCAATAGAAATCCTTTAATCATGATTGGTCAAGTAAACAATGTAGCAAAAGATGTGAACAGGGGCAGTGTTATTCGTCAATTTATGATATAAAGGCGAGATTTAAAAGCCCTTTTTACAACATATATGCTCCAAACGTCTGATTAGGCTATTCCCACGGTCAAATGTCGGACGGAACTAATTGGCCGGAAGAATTTTAGTGTCGTATTTCCCGCAGGCAAATTTTATTCCAAGAAAGCGATTTATTTACTGACTAATGACTGAGAATCTAATTAAATTTTACTTAAATTCTGCCGGACACCTATTACTCAAACCTGATCGGTCAAACTGTTCTTCTGAATTTTGGCCGAGGAGACAGCGGCTTAAGTAGGCTATTTTCAGTTTGATGAGTAATGTCTTTATGCTCGACGAGAACCAGAATTTTAGTGAAAGCAATTTCTTAATGAGATACCTTGGTTTTTTTATTTAAAGGAAACGCGCCTCAGCGAAAGCTAGTTCAATTTCGAGGGAGGCACTTGTTCTTGTCGACTGAAGGGCTCATCATTTACTCATCGAAGCATGTCCATCATATTATATCGTGAGATATTTTGAAAATAAGATTTTTCTCAGAGAAACCGTAGCTGTCGTGGGAAAATGAATTGTCCCCTTTTCCCTGAATGGGTGAATTTCTCACGCCGTAGTTGGGATTAGTATGAGTTGGGCACTACCCTTTTTTTATCGCTCAACCTCTCGGTTTGAAGAATTATTTTGCCCGTATGTACCCTTTATACTTGCTATGGATAGACGTCATGAACTGAGGGACATTGACCGAAGGTGCGTGGTTTGTCCCTTCCCATGGAACTACGATAAAAAATCGTGAAAAAAGTATTGAGTTACCTCGCGGAGTGTCCTCGTTCGATTTTCCGGTAGGAAACTTCGATGGCATATTGGCCCAGGTCGCCTCAAGGGACTCGCCGTGAACGCGTTACAGTCTGTCGCACTGTTTCCAGCCCTCTAGCAGTTTTCCATGATAAAGTGCAGCATTCAAACCTCATGTGGTTTCTTCGGGTTTCGGAAAAGCTGAAAATGTTTTGGCCAGTATGTGAATGTCCCTTTTCGTTTGATGGCTTCAATTGACAAAGCATCCGACAGACCAAATGTGATTCACCCTATAAGTATTCACTCGGTAAGTGATTCACTCGATAAATAATGTCTAACTTCAATAAAGCGAAGTTCTATGAACCAAATTTTTTGTCATTCGTGAGAGATTTCAATGGTATTCTTAGTGTGGTGCGTAAAGGCGGTTTTACACTTACAATTCACCCTTGTCTTCTCCCCCCTGATTTTCTCTATTCCCGCTCCTTTCATGGTTTACGTAATTACGCCCACTGCCACTCACTTCTGCGGCTGCTTGCTGAGTAGTATGTAGATTTAGATGCACAGTCATTATTATTTTAGCAATCGGTGCTAGGTCGAACACAGTTTATTCTTGTACGTGGAAAATAGACTCGTTTCTATATTGTCTCTCAGTCTCATTAATAGTTTTTGATTAATTCTCATCGGCGAAATCTTGATCACATGACTGTGAGCTGAGATTTAAATTATATATCGCAAAAATTTTGTCAGTATATGAATTTGCCGGAGGACTTATTGTCTCATATGTATGTGTTTACCTTTACCTGGGAATGGTTTTTGTTGTTCAAGGTTAGAGTTGTGAATGTTCTTGCATTCATTTTTTACTTCCGTCATTCATTTTTGGTGAAAATACAGGAAGCAATTTCTTAGTAGAACAATGATCTACTAGTAGCAATACACATCGAGACATCGCTACACTCGTCGCTTCCATAGAAGTCTGAAAGAAATTCAATGCGTAGGGCAACTTTTTTGTAGAACTTTAAGATACGTCCTCGGAATTTTATCTACTGGAAACATTCTTTATTTCTGAGGTACTTCGATTAATCAGAGTTCGATTGTCATTCACGCATGTCTCCTTCACTTTTAAAAGGGCTCGGGTGGAATGCCTGCGTAACCTATGAAATCATTCTTTCGTCATAATTCCTTAACGACCTTCGCGACGAAGCGAGTATATTTCCACACCACGTCACAAATCCTGGGAGGATTTTAGTTTTCGCATTGTCATCGTCATCCATTGAATTATGAAGATGAAAATTCGCGGTAGACTTCGCTGAGCTCCGCAAAGTACAGTTTAATAAAACTTCCCAACCGATGACGATTTCACTGTGACGCACATGTTCCTAATGGTGCCGTTGTTTATAAAACCGGTTGCACAGCTTTAATGTATGTTTTGTGGTCCTCAACAAAGTCTAATGCGTGTATCACTTTCAAAATTTCCGTGGTTCCTCTAAGTAACGCATATGAAGGTTAATTTTTCATCAAATGGCGGGGCCATACTCTTGCGATATTTGAATTCAATTTGACTTTATTGAGTTTAAAGCTCACCGAACATATAATTATAATTGAAGGGTGAACAATAACAAATGCAAATGTATACAATGACTATAAATACAAAGAGTGAAGCTGGCCAAAAAAATACATTATGCATAGGTATACATTATAATTATTTACAATTTTACAATTTGAGTGCTAACTATTTATTAAAAGCTTTTCTGTATAAATTTTTCCTGTCTTCAAATGAATTCAAGCCATTACTCACAGTATTAAATGTGGCACGCGTTCTATTCGTGGGAGTATTTTTATAATAGTTACTATTTACATTCATTATGTAAAACGTCCTCTTGTATCTATCTTTGTTTTTTGAATAAGCATATTTAGTTTGCATAACAAGTTTGAGCACACTCCTTTATAAATTATATCACGTAGGAACAACTAATCATTTAATATTCTTCTATCACTAAGCTTATGAACATTAAACATCGACAATAATTCTTCATGCGTAGCATTATTTTCAAAAGTGGGGTAAACATAGTATCGAACGTAATAAAGAAAACTCAATAACCTTTTATGGATTCTCTCAATTGTTCCACTATACCTTTTAGGATATGGGTTCAATATCACCGAACAATATTCTAATTTGCTCCTTACAAGAGAATAATACAACCTCGTTAACACACTCATTTTGGAACACTTTTTCATTTTTCATGTTACAATATTACACCACCGTCTCATTGAAATAGTTTTTCTGTCGGTGTCATTAATGAGATAAATAAATAATATTGATGTAATCGTGAAATATGCGAAAATTTACTAAGCCTGCCTTCGCTCTGTGACTCAAATGACCTCAGCACTTATGCTCCATCCTTCAGTGGCAACTGCTGTTCCTTTTCATGGCTCGATTTTATTACCATTATATCTCAGGGCCACGTTCCTTCCCCAGATGTCCTTCGTGGAGACCATTTTTTCCATCCGTTTCTCGAAATGCCTTTGCTATCCTCGGAAATACACCACACCGCACACGCCATCCGTAATGAGAATAACGTGACCCGTTCCAATTATCGGCGGTTTCAAAACTGCATCCGCGTTTGTCCCAGTCTCTGCTCATCACTTAGCGCCCGTGTATATATTTTATCTTAGTTTGAAAATTCGCTGCTATCTCGACGGCGTCCCAATTTTTCTAATTTATATTTACAACTGTAGTATGTGCAATAAACCTTGTGAAAACTGGTCCGTAGCATTCTCGCACTACCGTAAAATGGAGTGACTTTGATCACGACTTTATTGTTTGAAATAAAACTGAATTTATCTTTCATTTCAGTGTCAACTTATGCCTTCACGTAGTGAGCCTTCACTGACACTAAAATAAGTGCAAAATTCAATTTCATTTCGTACAATTTCTCAGCAATCAATTTCATCCCGCTGAACAAAATTACCCTGTTTTACAGTTCTATAAACCAGGGAAATACAATAATCTGAGCAGAGTGCTGGGTTCTAGAAACATGCCGTTAAACGATTTTGAATGGTCGAAATCAAATCTGAATTTTTCAGAATGACTGCTCGCACTATAGTTGCGAATTCTATTTCCCTTGGATCATAGCAATTGATTGAGCCCCCTTAGGTAAAGTCATCAAATCAATTGACACGCAGAATCTGTTATCTTAAAGTGGTAAATCCATCGCTTTAACATCAATGGCGACCGAGCAGCAGTTGTGTCCAGCGTATTTATGCTTCGGGTAGCACAAATGCTCGCCGAAGCGACGTATTTCACTGCGGGCGTTTGATCTGATTATCGTTTAACAGCGAGCTATCTCTCGGCAATAAAATTCCGTGCCATCGCTTCCCGGATCGTATTTCACGGACTTCCGATCGCTTTTCCGTCTGAAGCTAGCTGTACGCTGTTAGCCTCCAAAGGGTGTGTGGCAGGTGAAATTTCAGATAGTTTGCAAAATTTTATTGATATGAAAGTTTTGGGAACAGTCTTGTTATTAAATTAACTTGTATTAATGGAAACGCATTCATAGGTAAATGCTCATTTTAAAGGTAAATCAGGCTTCGAAACTTTCTTTAAGTTGCGATTAGCGTATTGGGAAAACTTTATATAGTAATTCAACCCATTCGCTTAAGTTTGGTATGATGTGTACCGTAATGAATGATATTTTAAGGCTTCAAAAAGTTTTATTTAATCAGTGTCGTCTCTCTCCTTGATCAACTTCTGCCAGAACTTCACTATCCGGTAGCATTAATCTGCAGAAAATGGATAAAATACCTCTCTACTCATTACCGACTCTAAATAATTATAATTAATAAGAACTTAATAACTCTATAATATTATAACGACGCTGTACATAAACCCCTCTATAATTCGATAAATGCACAGCCGCAAGCAAGTAATTTCTTCTAAAGTTTTTAGCTTGAGTTTTCCTTGAGAAAAGGGAGATCTTAGTAGGATATTTAGAAAACATGAAAGAAATTTGCGATTCCTTTTGTTATGTCCTTGGTAGACAATACACGGCTTAGGTCGTTCGCTCCAATGGGAATGGGTGGGCAGGTTGATAGTGGAATATTAATTTCGGGAATGGAGGAAGGGTTTGAAGAATTATGGCTTATGATACGCTAAGGATATCGTACTGAATATCGCATCGAACGATAAATATCCTAGTTGCATGTCAATAGTGCATGTTTGGTGATCTTCACCCCCTGCCACACACCCTCGTGGTGGCTCGCAGGGTATTACATAGACGTACTGTCTACTTTATTTTCAACTCGTGCTACACGTGTTTCAGCTGACTAGTAGTCATCATCAGGTACAATAGTTGAACATCAGTACAACAGTTGTGTACCTGGTGATGACTGCTAGTCAGTTGTACCTGGTGATGACTGCTAGTGTTTCAGCTGACTAGTAGCCATCATCAGGTACAACAGTTGAACATCAGTACAACAGTTGTACCTGGTGATGACTGCTAGTCAGTTGAAACACGTGTAGTACGAGTTGAAAATAAAGTAGGCAGTATGATATCCTTTGTGTATCATTTGAAAATGCTCTTCTGCAACATCTCGCCTCGGCTAAGAAAGTGGAATTTAATCTGGCTTATATTAGGTGTTTATTTGATGCTTCATCGTTCAGCTTGGATTATTTATGTCCGTGTGTATATTATTTATGAAATCCTAGCTCTGGTCTTAGCCTTTTTTAACGAAAGTCCCATTGGGGTTCACAGCTTAACATCCCATCCGACGGATGAAGTACTGCCCCTATAGTTGTCTCTATGTGGCACCGAGGTAATGTTCCAGATGGAGAAACATCTCCTTTAATTCGAACCCGGGTTCCGGGGATGGGGAGCCGGAACTCAAGCCACCTCACCAACCCGATCCCTTGAGTTAAAGGAGGTAGATAGACCGCCCAATGTCAGAACTCGTCGTTAATGCTCCGGGACGCCGTTCTCCCCCTTCGAAGGCACGCGCGTGAAAACTGCTTTCCTCCGGGTTTGTCTCTCTGTTATGTTTTTCCCCATTCGGTTGCATTGCGAAGATCTCGTTCCATTCATTTAACGCACTTTACACCCCCAGTTCTCCTTTCTCTGCCTGGCACGTGGTTAATGATGTTTAGCCTTGGCCCGAACTAAGATCATTAGGAGAGCCGAGTGTGTCTCGGGAGGGGGTAGGGGATATAATGTCCAATCACGATCAACATAATTCCGTCAGCCAGCCAACCAGTCGTTTCACGTGAAACATCCTTCGGCCGGGAAGAATGGTTGGAGGGGGGTACCCGCCCCATCACTCCTCCCACGCAACATCCCGGCATCGATCTGGGTGGGAAATGTGGTGTGGACTATGGACGCCCCTGGGAGAGGAGGGTCTTTCTTCTTGCTCGTGAAGGAAAACCCCTTACTCACTCTTTCTGTCACTCCCCTCCTCCTCCCACCCCCGCACCTCCTCTCATTCCTCCCGCCTTATCCGGACGCTTAAAATTCGAGGGAAGCTCTCCGGAGAGATACGAGAATCGGGGAAAAATTCTCGAAATAGAAAAGGCTCGATCAATTCAAGCAAATTTTTCACATTCCGGCGAGCTCGGGGCTGGAAGAGAAATTGATTTCCAGACTCGTGAAATTTCGAAAACGGTTGCATTCGTTTCTCCTTTTCTTCATCCAAATCCTTATTGTACCCTGCAATATATCTCATTGGAGGGCTTAAGAAAGGGCGTGGTACGCCAAAGCATTACTCTGCTTAGATTCGCTTAAGTATGGGAAACTATGTGTGTTGATGGATGCACGTACACTCTTGCATGTGAATATTATAATTATAAAGGAACGCGAAACATGCTTTTTGTAATGGGTGCTGTATTAAAGACAGCTAATAGTAGATGTAGATGTAATAGCTGTGCCATATGCCGTGGAATCAAGGTCTTCTCAGCACTAAGTATCGCTTTTGCGTTGTTATTTGTGTAAGTATCGCTTTTGTATTGCATCTATTTGCTATTTGCCTAGGTTAAGATGATAAATCATTTTGATCCTGTCAGTGATGCTAAATATTTTCTTTTTTCGAGGTAAATCTGTGTCAGTATTTAAAGAGTGTCTACTCAGAGAAAAAATCTGACGCTGGTGTTTTTTATATGTTCGCGGAAATTGTCTCAATAAAGTTATATTCAACCTTTTCTTGTATCTCTCTCCTTCGACAATGACCATCGAAGTGAGGAATATCATATTTCATTATATCAGTCGCATTAATGCTTATAAGAAATGAGTTTAACACTGTTGGATCGAGTGATGAAGACCTGTATGCTAAAAAATGTATTATGAACTATGTGCATCTGTTTAACAGTAAATTTACTGAAACACATATCCGTGTTTCATTTTAAAAGTATGATGCGGTCTTGCCTCGTGTGTATCGTGCTCGGATAGAACGGCTTTCACTCCTTCGTGGGCGTTTATCACATTCATAATAATAGTGGCTGGCACGTAACGGTAATTTGTCGGCCCACGTGGCTTTATTGCTGCCTCCATTGTGCTGGGAAGACCTTGTGCGTTTAGTTCCGCCGTGATTTTGCCCGGCGGCCATGTTGAGTCACCGCTCCACGCGCAGACAGTTTAATAATCGCAGTACTACTTCTTCCAATGCATCCATGACAAGCAGGGATCCCATTTTCATTTGAATTCTCGCTGCTTTTTTTCTGTTTCCGTATGGGAGGAGTTCCATTTAGATTTGTGTTCATCACTCGAGAGTGTCATATGAAAGGAAGGTAATTTTATTGCGTCTGTTTTTATTGCGGATTTGGTGGACGCCTCCGGCTCGGATTGCGTAATGAACTTCAGGATGGGGCCTCTTTTGTGCTGGTGTAATGTCTTTTGAGATACAGTCATCACTTGGAGACAAAAGTAAAAATGCTATCTGGTTAGCGGCTGTTATCTCATGAGGAAGAGTAAAAGAGGAAAAGACTATATGGAACACGAAAGAGAAAAGAAGGACATCTACATCTACGTCATACCCTGCAAGCCACCCATCGGGTGTGTGGCAGGGGGTGCTTCCACACCAGGCATGCATGAATGATACGGTAGAACACTGAAATTACATTGAAACCCGCGTACCACACATGCAAAGCGCCAATTAAAAATCTAATACCCAAGAAACATTCAATCTTCAATCGTTCTAACATGCAAGGGATTCAAAGACTACTACTACAGATTCAAAATATCATGCATAAATAAGAACACCAATATTTACATCATGCCTAAATAAGAGAGCAGAATATATAATGAGAAAGATTTACTGCCTGCCTATGTCAATACTCGAACTATTCATGACGACGATCACAGCTGTTATGGTCCCGAATGGTACGCGGAAAAAATGACATTTTATACCTATCGGTTCTACAATCTAGCTCTCTAATTTTATTGGCGCGATCTAATCTGCCGTACTACGAGGGGGTTAATAGTATGTTTTTTACGTCGTCAGAGAAATGATTTTCCTGAAATTTAGTTTGGAGGTTAAGCCTATAATATAATCTACGCTGTGATAGCGATTCCCATCCTAATTCCTCTAACAGTCCAGACACACTAGCCAACTTATTGTAGCATCGTTTCACAAACCTAGCTCCTCTTCGCTGCGCGCGATCTAACTCTGATATCAACCCCGCTTCGAATGGATCGACAAGATGAATTGGACACACCCTGAGACACAGTGGGTTTTTGAGGAACATAATCGAAAGTAAATAGAGGAAAGGGCCCCAGAGGAAGACCCAGGAATAAGTTCATGGACCAAATGAAGAGGAAAGTACACAGGTAGAGATACCAGGAGGTAAGGAAACTAGCAGGAGATAGGGAAGTGTAGAGGCCTGCAGTCAACCAATCTTAGGATTGATCTCCCGTGCACTTCATCATTTCCTATTTCGTCCGTACATTTGATCTTCAGCATCCTCCTCCAGCACTAGGTTTCGAAGGCATTCTATTCTTTTCTGTTCAGCTTTTCCAATGGACCATCTTCCAATCCATAGAGTGCTATGCACCACACGAATGTTTTCACATACTGTTTTCTGGTTTGTAGTCCTATCTTCTTTGAGCACAGCAGTCGTCTTTTTCACATGAATGCCTTCTTAGCTTAGGCTATTCTCCGCTTGATGTCCTACGTACTTCTTCCGTCCCACTTGATGGTATATACTTCCGAGATTGATGCTTGCCATATGCTGCCCAATTGAATTTTCAAACTGCACCAGAATACAATACACAGAAATGCAATGAAAAGTAGCACCGTAAGGTCAACCATGAATTACAGAAATATACAACCAAATTGCTGTAACAACAAAGGAAATAACAGAGGTTAGAAACGAATGACGCTTCCGTAGTAATAGCTTTCATGAGGTAACAGCCGCTAACCAGATTGAATTTTTACTTTTGTCTCCAAGTGATGACTGTATCTCAAAAAACATTACACCAGCACAAAAGAACAACCAATGATGTTGGCAAACATATGCTTAGATGAGATAGTAGCCCGAAAGTAAAACTAAGAAGTTAATATTTTTCATGCATAAATGGACATCATTTTACTTTTTTACAGACCACACACCCTTGCGATGTGGCTCTTTGGGTTCTTTACGGATGTGGAGGTCGTTTATATTTTCCGAGCTAGGTGTGCTCGACCAGTAGATGCGTGTCGGTGAAATAGCACGATGTGCATGTGCCGCGCTCGTAAGTGCATGTGCCGTCGTAAATGTTGGGTGGCTTGGGCGGTGCATGAGCGGATTTCCGTGGACTGGTGGGCGGGACGTTTTATTGATCTAGCTAGTAGAGGGCGTTGATTTTTCGCGCACGTGGCGAGGTCGCGGTTACTACTTATCACTTCCATATTGAGCCAACCTCTTAGATTCATCGTTCACGCGGTTATTCAGCGCTCAATTTATGAATTAGCATCTGTTAGAGGAAGCCACATTAGTTCTACTGGAGAATCGTGAAAAAGTGTACTTTGTAGTACCTTCCTTTAGTTTCCCTCGTGCGTGGGTCACAAAATGTATCCCTTTGCCTTATCCATACGAAATCCTATATCTTATTTGTTCTCGGGTAATGTGGTCGCAGTTTCTGCTTGTTCACGTTTTTATTATGCGGTCCGTGTCGACCCACGGGGATGTCACATTGGGAATTATTATTTATTTGTACGTGTATTCCGTAATAGTAAAGCCTTCATATACACCAATTTACTGCAAGCGTAGCCGCGGCGGTGTGTGGTGGCGAGTGTTTGGACATTTGGCATTTTTTTTATGTTCGTGAATTAACTGGTGTTTTCATTGTTCATGTAGTTGCGTTGCCTATTTATGCATTGCCAGGGTTCTGTTTTCTTCTCAGATTTTGTGAGATAAAAAGGATGTACACCTTTCGGCCTTGGCGTTTAACTTCATTTATTTAATCATGAGTCGTCACCGTCACATGTAAAACATGACCCTTATAATCTCGTCAATGACAGACGTAAATCCGAGTCCCGTGTGCCTTAATATAGGTTTTAATTTTGACCGTTCTCTTCGTCACTGAAGACATTCTTATCCTGGTCAATCCACTTACCCAGTTTTTATTACTTTGTTCTCTAAGCATTGTTTTACCAATCTGACGGATCTTCTTTGACCTATATCTAATTCCTTTATCAACCTTTTTTCCAATGGATCTCAAAAACTCGGTGCGTATTTCGAAGCCTTTCTTCAAAGATACGTAATATCTTACTGATATGTTCTCACTGCATTATTTCCTAATGTTGATCAAAATTTTTGTTTGGCACAATGCGACCAAAATTTCTTATTCTTAGTTTAATGTAAAATGTGTTTGGGAAAAATTTGCAAACTACAACGTGGTAGAAAACTATCTCCCTTGTTTTGAAAATGTACGAAATCACAAAGTAAAGAGATTTCGTTTAGCATTTATAATTTCTCAACTATTTCCATTTTGTCACTAAATCAATTTAACTGTATGAGGCTCTATTTAGTGGAAGTTGTCTATATTCTTGCTGAATAAAAACCACTTGGTAATCTCCCACAGATTTATTTGCTGGCACAACGTGTGTCACCACTTTGTGGCACATGATAATACCACAGTGTGGTGAAACGCATCGTGCCAGCAAATATATCTTTGGGAGATTGCCAAGTGTTTTTTATTCAGCGTGAATATTTTCACCAAATTTTTCTCGAGAATAAAGTGTAGTCTTAATAATTTATATGACATCTTTCTCCCGCTACTTAATTGCTGGAATTTGAAGGCCGAAAAAATTCTAGTTTTAAGCGACTGAACAAACGATGACAAAATTTCTTTGACTCTTGTAAATAATTGAGCGAATATCGAAGAAGAAATACATTCTCCATGTTTTCTGGGTTTTAGTGATCTTAGAATAAAGAGCAATGCTTGGTTAACATATCTTAATTAACTGTTTCTTCGATGTGTTGCAAAATTTGCTTTATATTTCAATTGTGTTGTTAAAAACACCTTTCTCCGACACTTTGATTGTATAGATCGAAGTCAGTAATTTCATTCGTGGAATTAATCGAAGGAAAATTAGCACTGGAGATATTGATGAGCGGTTACAAATGTTTTAGGAAATAATTTGTCAGTAATCTCACAAATATCGAAAGAAGGCTTCCTCATGTTTTAAGCTGTATGAAATTACATTGGGATGAACAATACTTGTTCAATTGGTGACGATTTCTTCGTGCGTTTCCCAAGAGGAAAATGGATACTCACCGCGTCGTGCTTACTCATTGCCGAGATTGCTGGCTAGAAAAAAATAAAATAAACTCCGACAGGAAAGAACAATCATGTCAAGTAGTCTCTCTGGTTGTCTTCCCTAGATGAAGTGAAAGAAGTCCATATCGTCTCGTCCCCCGGCGAGTGGGAGGAGGAGAAATATTTTTTCCATCAGCCATCTAGTCGAGTCGCTCTCTCTCTCCGCTCATAGCCCAGGAGACAGAACACGAGTGAAGTGTGCCCGCCTCTCCCCTACGATCACTCCAGCCACCCACTGCAATAGAGCAACATCGCTCACGCTTATTTTTCCGTGGAGAACTCTTAGTGTTTTCTTTTTTTTTACTCCACGAGTCCGGCAGCACACGACCGGGCTCTCGCGTATTTATCTAAGCGCAAAAGCTCGACATGACCCACATTCCGAGGCGGAAACGTGGGAGGGTGGGTGGGCATCGTCACGCTGAAACATCTAGGTGTGACGGTTAGTTCAGGTTGAAACGGTTTAGTTCGGTGTCGGTGGTGGGAAGAGAGTGGTGTTGAAGAGGTATCACACGGTGGCGTCTCTTTTCGCCATCATTTGCGCACACTGCTGAAAAAAGTCTTTTTTTTTCTCCTCGAGAAACCTCTTCGTCGAATCTAGGCAAATCATCACCGATGAGAAAGCCCACTCGGGGAGATATCTTTCGAGTGATTTTCGTTGGATCGTGTGCCGCACAGTATATCTGGCCGTGCTGATGAAATCGTTCTAGTTACCCATTTCATTGTGAAGGGGGGCCTTTCACTGGAGCCAGCGCTGACGCTGCCGGTTCGAGAGTTTCGCCATTATTCTGGGTATCATAGTTATTTTTTTCCCGAACTGCCATGCATCCGGGTCACCCAGCCGGTTGCCTAGCCGTCGTTCTAGTTTTTCGCAATTACTTCTCCGCGGTTAATTTGCACAGATGCAGCTCATCATAATTTAGTGAAAACCGGAGGTGTGAGGTTTGCGTACCTACAGCAACCGTTAAACAGCACGTCCCTGTGGGTAACAGGAGGCATTTTTAAGGGGAATGATTCTGCTTATGGTTTTTCTTTTCTGACGACTTCTTCGTTGATGAGTGCGATGAAAACAAATGCATCTCTCTTTTAATTCGTGCCCTGCTAGCTATGGTTTGCATTTGGGTCGACAACATGCCGTACGAGCCAATGCAAGAGCAAGGATCAGGACGCCACAAGTTTGTTGGTGTTTCTGTTAGTCCTTCGGCTTTTTAAAAGTGATATTTTACTTCCTCACTCTTGGGGCGGTCATTCATGTTGTTGTAATGGTGTCGATTTGTGTGAAGGACAGGAATATTTAGACTTATATCAGACTGAGCCTCCAATCTATTTGTATGCTTACCTAGATGCTATTAGGAGCTGAAAAAGGAAGTCATTGAGGATGATGTTTTACATGAATGAAATGAAACGTCATGGAAGATTTTGTTTTGCATATGTTATCGTAAGTTCATTGGGACCCCTCCTTGAAGGAATAGTCCCACTATAGTTTCTAATTCCCTTATTACATTGGGTGGTTGAAACTTGGTGTGAGTTGTGGAGGGCTAATGATCTACTCAAGCGTCAAAACAGAGAAAAGCGCGGAACCCCCGCAGCTTTGGGAGTGGCTTTTATTTATTTCTTTTTTTCCCCTCGTCATTGACGGAAGTCATCGTCTAGTTTCTCTAATAACCCAGTTAGATGTTTTCTTTCGAACAGCATTTTACGATTCTAGAATCATTTCCTAGAACTTAATCTAATGCCCTCATATGCTTCTCCTCTTGAATACTTACAGCACGTTATGTATATTCGGCCTATATAATTCGAAAGCAATACCTGTCACTAACTTCTCGTTACATTCGCTCGCCATTCTTCTATAATGCAGCCAAGAATCGAGACGTTGAGAGTCGAGACAATTGAAAAAGAAGACGTTTTCATTCCGTCCGACGTGTAATTCGATCGCGTTTGCTTCTTGTAAAAGTCTATGGCAAAAAAATGAATCGAGGCGAGGGATGTGTGACGAGGGAGGCGTGAATGCGGACATTGATTGAGAGTGCTCGCGCGGAACTTCGCTCGGGGAAACGGGGCCCTCGTTCCGCGGGAAATAAAATGTAAAAAAGAGAGAGAGACACGCAGCGGCTCAGAGCAGGGATACCGGGAAGGAAGGCACGGGGCGAGATAAACAGTTTCCGTGTTTTTATGCAAAGAGGAGTATCCCATCTCGAGGAGGGAGTCCACGCCCCGCGCGTCTCCACACTTCCTCCAATTGTAAGTCAGCGGGGATTTCCGCTTTTGTGGCTGAGCTGGCGGGAGTGTGTTCTCGGAGGCGCGAGTGTATCTACTCTCCTGTCTACTATTTTCCTCGCCCTTTCTTCAAACTGGTGATCCTCGTCTGCATCTGCATATCTCCTCGATTGGGCGTGTGGTTTGGCATATTAGGTCTGCCCCAGTAACAGTTGGAGGGAAAAAGATGAATGAGGCAGGAAAGACAAGGGAGGTGTTTTTCATTAAATTTAGTGTTCCTCTTATTTAGTGTCTTGGTGATGTTGAAAGAAAGACTTTCACCGCAGCGTTCCTCTTTGAAATACGTACTTTATTACGGCCGGTGTCAATGTTTTACATCATTGTCAAATGAAAATCCTAAAATATCGGATCATCCAAGGGCAATCAATCGTTATACATATTAGAAGAATGATGTAAAACGGCAAAACTGTTCGGAATAACGCCATTATGTTTACGGGGAAACAGCAGATAAGTGTGCTTCTGCCGTAATCAATAAGGTTCTCACTCATCAATCTTGAAACAACGATGTTAACTTCAACGAATCTAAATTAAAATTACTGTATTGTTAGTTGTAGCGTAGGTACTGATTTAAGTAGACTTTGGACATGAAAATACTCCTACTTGGTTTTTTGCGACCGCAGGCGCCTATGTCTTCACATGATTTCCCTTTTGAGATCGGTATTCTTCCCTCCTCTTTTAATTCCATGCTAAAAATATGAAAACTTTTTTCCTCCTTACCCGCCTTCTTTCTATCTCAACACCTAACCCATGATCACGGCCCTCAAACTTCCATAACGTCTGTTACTGGCTCCATACTCAGAATTTGCATCCTGATTTCCTCCAGCAGCTTCCTTTCATCAACCAGAAATTTGCCGTCTGTCTTTCTCTTTCTTATTCGTACTTCTGGCATAATTCACATGTGCCACATTAAATAAAAGTTCAAATGACGAGTGGGATGAAAAAGGAAATTCTCAGAACTATCGGTGCGACGATGGTGAATTATTTACAGTGCTCCACCTAATAACAAATATTTTTCCTGTTAGTTTTGACTCATTATTGTTAGTGCCATGTCAGTTGGCGAGGGTTAATGTATAGAAACTAGATAGAGAACTAAAAATTATTTAATTAATAATGATATGGACCATTAGAAAGCTGTAATGAGAGGATAGAGGCGTATGAAACTTGTTGATGGAGGTGGATGCTAAAGATCAAGTGGACTGGTAAAATTAGGAAGGAGAAAGTGTACAGAAGAATTAAACAGGAGACGATCATGTGAAGTACTGCCAGGAAGGCAAGGTTCGAATGGATAGGCCACCCATAGATACGCCACGAATATGTTGTGGACACAACAGAGGCATAGTTAGAAGTTAAATACCCTCTACGATGACTGAGTGGCAAATACATAGCTTGGGTGAAATGGAATGTGAAACAGAAGAGCTATTAGGACAAAAATGAGGTAGGAGGGGACAGGGGAGACAGGATGATACTATGGATTCAGAGGCTAATGGTGATGGACTAATTCATCGCCGTGGGTCAGTTCCATCACCTCTGGCCTGAATCTTTACAAAAATATTCGTCAGTCTCTCTCATCCTGTCACTTTTGTCTGTTCAATGGACATAACTGGAAGCTCGCATATAAATATTACATATTATTTGCTTTATTTGGCACCTTTCATTTAAACCCTCCAAAGGTTTTAATTTGTCTCAAAGCTTCACTCTGGCCTATGACCTTCTAGTCTATGTTGACGGGTCAAAGTTTTCCCGTTCAGTTTCCCGAAGTTGCCACATCTAATCCGCAGAGAGTGCTGCAGTGATCGATCCGAGGCCCGTCACGAGATATCACTAAAAAAGCGACCTCCACCGGGATATGCCACGTTGCGTGCCCAATTCATCGTCCCCCGAGAAAGTTATCCGCGGTTATGGGGAGGAGGGGGGGGGGGTCGTGAGGCGGGTGGAAATGTGAGGGTGAGTGATTTCCTGCTGGAAAAAACAAACCTCCAGCTTTGGAGGGGGGTAGAGGAGGTGGGGGAGGGGCTTTTCGCTTAGCCATCGGGAATAGGATTCGAGAGTTAAAAATTAGGAATGCTTCAATTTTTCGGGCGCATCCAACCGGTCTTTACTCAATTGGCAGTTTCCGATGGTGGAGGAAGGAAGGTTTCGCTCCTTACTTCCTCGCGTCAGAGTTCGTCGGTTGTTTGTGTGCCTTATGGCCGGTTGCAAGAACGTTTAGGTATGGAATCAATAGTAATAAGATCCATGAATTTTATAGATCTCATAAAAATATTCGGGTTGCAGGAACACACCGACCAGTTTCATTACTCATTTTCCAATAGTTAGTAACTTATAATATTTGAGCTAATTTTCTACCTCTGGATAAAATTTATGAAATTTCAGCCTATGAATAATTGCTAATGCATATAATAATTTGTCAATAAGAGTAAACAAACTGGTCATCTGTCTCAAAAAAAACTCTTTTATCTAGTATTTAGTCTCCAAGCGGTTCATCGCGCATCCGCCATCATGGCTACTTATGGAACTCCTAACTCCGTGTCATATGTTATGAAACTAATAAATGTATCGAATGTTTCTACAACACTTATTGAATGTTTAAAATACCGTGTGAGTCTCGTGAGTTTATGGAATGCATGTGTCGTTCCTGCGACTGGCCATTAGTGAACCAATAGTAATGGTAATCCGCGGACCGCCACCCAAAAATTGGGAAAGTACATCCGAGCATCAAATGTCGCAACGCACCTTTCGTGTGGACCTGCTACTTGGATTCAGATACGATGACATCCGAAATAGCTTCCCCCTACTTTTTCTCATCGTCATTTTGTACACCTCGTCAGCGTATTCAGCGCGGGATTGCGCTCGATAGGGAATTAATCCCGTGGACATATCAAGATGTTAGTTCTTTTCCGCTGTTGGAAGTGGTCGTTAGTCATGGGCGAGTTGGCTATGCACGTGTTGGAAGACAGGTTAAATTCTCGAAGCGTCGAGTATATTTAATATAGAACTCAGGAATTTTGGGAAACTAGTATATTTAACCGAATATAACGAAAGCGCCTGATCAAACGTCCCCTTGTCAATGCGAGCCAATGTCTGCTGAGGCGCGCGGGGGATGTCTTGGCAAGGCAAACTGTATAGCCCTGTCTTTTCAGCTGCCCGACAATGTAGTCTTTCAGCTGCTGTTGTCTGCGTCAGTTCGTCGTCGTCTTATCAAGGGCCCTTCGCCCTAGTGCCTCCTCTTCATTGGAGGTTGGTCGTCTTCGCGGTCCGTAGCAGCTCTTGGGCGTTTGAACTTCTCCCAAGGGGGAGGTCTGTTGTTGTCCAAACCTTGGACTTCTGGTTGGCTGTTCCTTCGTAGGCTGTCAATGAATTTCCTTGCCAGCTGAACCATATGGTATTCAATGGGGTCTGCTCCTGTGAGGACGTAAGTAATTTCGTCGGCGTATCTCCACCGAGGGCCAGGATTCCTCTGAGCGTTTGTTTCTCGGCCACTGCTAAGGGTCTAAGTGATGTTTTTGATGCTCTTCCACTCCAAGCAGGGAATGCATATGTCAAATGGGCCGAATGCCCATCTTGTAAATCTGCAGCTTTGTCTCTATGCTGAGGTATTTGGATAGAAGTAGGGGTGTGAGGCTCAGGAGTGTTCCTTTCGCCTTTTTAGCTGTTTCCTTTGCGTGGTGGCTGAAGTTAAGGTGACGGTCCAGCTTCACTCCCAGATACCGAGCTGTTTCCTCCCACGGTGTTTCTGTGTAGTTCAGATGCCATCCGGTTCCCGGGTTTCTTTTGGTTTGCTGGCTGGGAAGAGTATCATCTTGGTCTTTCCTGGGTTGGTGGAGATGCGCCATTCCGCGTACCACTTGAGGAGGCGGTCGACGGCTCTCTGGAGGTATCGAGCCGCTTTTAGTTGAGTGTTTCTTGATTTGGTTACCACAGCAGCGTCGTCGGCGAACAGGGAGATGAATGTGCTGCGACTAAAGCCCATCGGGATGTCAGCCGTAAAGATGTTAAATAGGATTGGTCCGAGGACCGATTCCTGCGGGAACCCTGCTCTGATGATTTTCAATGCTGAGATCGCTTGCCCCAGGTGACTCTGAACGTTCTGTCAGTCAGATATGACTCGATCAGGCGTCTCATCCAGAATGGATATTGGTATCCTCTGTGCTGTTTGCATTGAGGTCTGACGTTGCTGTGGTTATGTCGCAAGTAGAGATACATGAATAGGCATCCCATAGTCCTTCACAATCTAAAGTCCAAGGTGGACGAACGCTTAACCATCGGATAGCTATCCTTTCGCTCATTATTACACACGGAACTCCATTTAACTTCCAACTTTAAGTCCTCTTCCAACACACGCGTGGTTACAGAGTGTTTATATCTTGTAAGGAAACCACCGATCAAGCTCCTGTCCGAGATGCGACCTTTTTCTTCGCTTTCGTTTCTTTTAAGAGTTCAAGTGTTTCGTCGAACGGATCATTTCCTCTGAGCTGCGTTATTTCCTCGCGCGACGGGAGGGCTCCGACCCAGCTTCACTGATTTAGTGCTGGATTGATTTCCTTTTCTGATCGCCAGACGATTTCCCATTGCCTTTAATGCGGAGAGATGATGTTTTAGGTATTTTCGTCAATCCATGGCCCAACTTGTGAGGCTCAATAGATTTTATCGCCCCACTTCGCTCCCATTTTTCTCCTATATCCCTAGAACTTTTGCACTGTTATCAAGCGTCTTTCGCGTGTTCTTTTGGCTAAGGAATTTACTATATTTCTGAATCTCTTTTAAGGCCGCTTTACACGGTACATTTCATTGTATATACAAGCGAATGTATGAATTCCTTCATGAGGAAAATTGTACTGTGAAAAGCGGCAAATTGTGTGATTGTCTAAATGACTGAACGGGAAATAGAACCTGCTCTAATTCCATTTATTTTCCTGTGCTATCTACTGTACATACGTTTCTTCAATATAATATACCGAGTAAAACGGCCTTTACTCCGAACTGGATACACGTGTGGAAGATATTTACGTGTGATTGTATTTCCGTGAAAGTTTTATCCGATGAATCCTAACTTGGTCCAGACCGGAAGATCTTAAACCATGCTAGTTGAAATGAAATGTGTTCTGTGCCTATGCCGCCATGCCAGAGAAATGATCGTCGACCCTTGGTAATGTACCCGGCTTATTCAGTGATTTTGAAGGCATAATAGAGGGAAGCAATAGGTTTTTTTCGTAGTTCATGCCGCTAAAGTAGGTACGTCCTTTCTCTTTTCTCTCTCTTCGCTGTGTTTCGGAACTCCACTACTGCATAAACGTCTACTTATCTGTTCTGTTCGTCACTGAATAGCTGGGAGGGACGATTAAATGGGGCACTGCTCTAGGCGCGCATTCAATCGCCCGGGAAAGTGAACGCAGTCGGGGGAGGGGCGGACCTAGTTAAATATTTTCTTCGTCGTGATATTTACGGTTTCGCACGGACCCCCCTCCTGCGCCGCCGTGCGCCACCTTAACTCTCTTATGCGCCGTCCGCGTGCGCCAGAGGCACGAGGCGCGCGTTATTTATCGTCGTGAGCGCGGCTGACACGATTTCACCCGCGCTCGCTCGCCCCACTGACCTTTGCCTGTGTGGAATAATCGACTCGCTCACGTTCGCAACTCCGGTGTTTATGTAAACATGGAGAAGGGAAGAGGGAGACAAATATTTCCCGGCCTTGATTTTTTGGACCGAGAAGAGATAAACGCCTAGGGGGGGCGGGACAACAGGGAGGAAGATGGGGATGGAAAGCGGGAAAAAGTTGCCGGAACTCGTGTCCGTGGCGGTAAGGTATATGGTCCCCGCATCCTTTTCGCCGTGGTTGCGATAACGTTGCAGTGAGTGAGACGAGGGCGGAAAAGGAGAAAAAATGTGACGGTGGACGTTATTTTTAGGCATCGTGTCACTTTTTTGTACCCGTGCGCTAATTGAGTGTTGACAGAGGAGTGATTGCGCGGTTCCTCGGTTGTTTTTCGAGCGAGGCCGCTGACGCTAATCGCTTCGGATGCCGATCAGCTTCGTTTTTCTTTCTCGCGAGGTAATTTCCGGATTAATCTCGTGCGCCTACGCTATCTGCGTACCAGTGCTCTCACTCCCGGGCCAGATATCTGATGGGAATAAGGGTTCCCGTTGCTTCAAAAATACTCGATTTCCGATCAAGGTGAAAGGAGTTGATATTATTTTCGTCCAAGCTAGGTGAAACTTTATCTCTCTTGAAATTTTTCGGATACCGGCTGCTGAAAGAGCAAAAAATATCCCGTGGTCCATTAAGTCATGCCTTACATAACTTCATTCAAATCCTTGTAATTTGTGAAGTTGTGCTGGATGCGTATGTAATTGAAGCCTAAGTTTGAAAAACGGATTACTCGGCGTTAAATTGAACGCTCTTTCAGTAGAAGCAATAGAACTAACTTATCTGATCTTGGCCATAGGAAATACAGTGTACTTCAAGGAGAATTATTGGTAGCACTGTCTATGTATATAAATACTCGTTCATTACCGCGTCGAGTATGTGACCATCTTTGTTACGTCATACTCTACGCGTCTAAATAGGGCGTTATGCCGAGGATGTTACGACGCCAGTCGCTGATTATGTAAGTGAAGGAGATGTTGAAATGTTGATGTGAAGACTTCGGAGAAAAGTAATGCGAGAACAACATCTACGGGGAAATGAAATTCTATTATGAAATGTATGTAAAAATATGTGATTATCATGCACGACCCGTGTGAGAGAATGCTTATGTATTCAAATTACAATACCCTGTACGTAGTGTCTTGAAAGTTGCAACTCTCGTCTTTTATACTACGTGTGAGTGGATAAGCGTTGCTTAGTATCTACTTTCTTCCATAATTGTCACAGGTCATTTTGCATTTGCTTAGTGCTCTGAGTCAATTGGTAATTTTTTATAACTCTAGAGGTAGCTGCTTTTCATGGGTTCATTTTCATATTCCAGTTCTATCTCATAAGATGATCAAATTTTGGGAATATTCCTGTCTGTCATGGTAGTACTCTTACTCATATGATGAGTGATGGGTAAATTAGTGTAACGAGATAAATGTCTGAAAAATGCTTCATATTTAATTACTAATGTCGCACTTTGAGTATTCATGATTTCTTTCAGTCACTCATCCGAGAAAAGTGTGAAGAAATGGGCCAAAATTTATTAGTGCATCTGTTAGATTAGGGAAGCATGGTATGAAAAAGAGGGACGTTTAACTTGGTGCGTACTTGAACTAGGATGCGAATCTCCCCAAGCATTTGGGAATCAAACAAATTTAAGATTTGTAGGAGGGCAAAGGCGTACCTAATTATATCTTTGGCACCAACCGCATTGCAGGGTTCCCTCACTGCCGCGATATGTTATACCACCCCGGTGGAGTGAGATACGCGCTTAGACTGACAAGTTTAAGCGTCCCTTTTCCGTTTGAATTATTCTTGACCAAAATAACAGCGGTGAATTTACAAGAAATATAAAGACTATATTGTTTGAATAATTTTTATTCACCGTTACGAAAAAAACTCTGGTCCTTGTGTCCTTACACCCTATTTCACAAAGCCTTACATCTAATGCCCTAATGCCTGGCAGCACGTGGAGTGCTACTAGTAGATTCATGTAGAGTCAAGTTATGTCAGGTATTAATTATGCGAACACAGCTTTGTTTTTTCTGTGGTTTTATTTTTCTTGAGACGACCGGTTTCGGCTGTTACGATATCATCAGGTACAATAATCCGATTGTCTTGTACATGATTATTGCGGAGCTGCCGAAACCGCCCATGTCAAGAAAAATAAAGCAGTGGAAAACATGAAGTTGTGTTTATTCAATCATGAGAGTATTCCTCGAAGTATATTCTTAAAAAAAGTTTATTTTGATAGCTAATTTTTATGCGAATCGTCATGGAAAATTTCAGCTGCATGGAATCTTTCTGCCTTTTTCCGTAGGAGCTTCTGACATTTTTTTTTGGACGATGCAATGTGTTCATTTCGGCTCTTTGGAACCACCACATCGTGAATATCGAGTCCCGTCGTCCCAGCCCTCAGCCATTTTGTCGATTCAGGGAAAATAGGTCCGCGGCCCCGATTGGAGGCTGGCTTTTCCTCCTCGCCAGTTATTTCCTCGTGCCAACACGTCCCGGCCGAAATCCTCCCTCCGCTTAATGTCGCCTCTATTCTGGAGTGCTGGTCGACGCATTCGATGAGAAAAAACGTGCTTTGAAGATGGAGGTGCCAGCATGCATGCATTCGGAACCCTTCCTTGGTCATTGACTCAAGTTTTTGGGTTTGACAAAAATAATGAATCTGATGATGTGGTCTTGTTTCGGTTTGAGCTCTGCTGTGAGCTGAGAGAATTGGTCATAGTTGGGATCGTAGGAATGACTTTCCCCTGTTCGGACGACTAGGGTATGGGATTTTTCTATTTCGATTAATTTTCTGCGGTGGTGACCGACACCTGATGTCGTTTACGCCAATGATGTTGGAACAGTGAGGGATTGGTTATTTGGGAAATGGAGGATGAAATGACTGGAATCCAGTATTGATATTCTACTCTAAAGTAAAAACGGTAGGAGGTCCACCGTTTCACTCCCCGTCCGACGAAAGGAGTTAACCCTTAAAACAGTGCCCAAATGTTTTTTTTCAAAAACTACCTGCTTTTTGCCTCATTTACATTATTTGAACTCTTTTAACCGGAAAAACAAAGTTTTTAATCGTTTGCAATTCGTACTGGGTAAATATTTACATGTAACTTAAGTTTCTCACGGACACTTGAGGTAATAAATGAGGGTTTTTCATTAGAGTAAGAATTAGACTGACACTTTTATACTAATCTATTTTAATGGTAGCCATTATTATTGGAACAAAATAGAACATACAACACTCAAATGTATGCCATTACACGTTTATATTAATTGAGTTTTAGCTGGGTAATTTTAGTTCTTGCACAACATGTTAGTTCGGTACTTACAGAATATACCAACTGTCCAAGAGAAAAATGTGAACAAATACTGTTGTGTTCTGATGTTCACCGTATACAATGACAAAAATGTATCACTTGGATCTACTTCTCCCTCGAATTGGTTTCAGTCTGCAATATGTAGTGGAACGGAGATTAATTTTTCTTTCATTGATTAATGGTTGACTTCCTAATTTCTTCCCCTTCATCATCATTGATCGTTCAATCCAAAGATTGGTTGACTGCAGTCCTCCACCCTTCCCTGTCTAATGCCAAATACCCTTAACTCCTGGTATCTCTTCCTATGTACTTTTTCGTCCCCCTTATAAAACTTATTATTGTTGACTAAACTGGATTGTCGTTCCAGCGAGTAACTATTAAATCACAATAGGTCACGTCTTCAGTCGTACATCTGGCTCTTTCTACTGAAAAATCTCCCCCTCGCTGCGCTGATATCAGAACCCGAGTCCCCGGCCAGTGCTCACTCTACATCACCAACCAGTTCACTTGATTTTCATATCCTTGAGAAACCTGTGTGACATTTTATTCTGAACCCTTTTGCTGGTACGTAACTATTTACAGCAGGCGGGGCATTTCACGCATTTACAGCAGGCGGGGGCATTACACGCCATTGTTCACAGATGACGTTAGATATATATTAAGAACCCCTGCGTATTATGCTAGGTTTGACCATATTAACAAAATTAGAGAGATAGATTGTCGTACCGATAGATTTAAAATGTCATTTTTCCCGCGTACCATAAGAGAGAACAATAGGCAACGTAGCAAAAGGGATAGGTAGGTGAAACATAGTTAGAATAGTCTGTAGTGCATGATGCATGTAATAACTACCAATAATCCCTTCCTTATTATGTAGATTTTAACCTGTACTATACCGTAGTAACTAATATTCTATTGTAATAACTACTGCAATTACTTGCAATAACTAATAATCTACTGTAGTAACTAATAAACTATGACCCTATTTTCTAGCATGTCTACATTATATATCCTACTTACATGGCAATAGTGCATGTTTGGTGATCTTCACCCCCTGCCACACACCCTCGTGGTGGCTCGCAGGGTATTACGTAGATGTAGATGTAGATTGGTTTTGTTAAACTTATTTAATTTACAGTGCCTTTTATTTTTCCCCATCTTTCGACATTTTGATTTGCTGCAGTACCCGGAACTGTAAATGTTTTTAAGACGATCACAATCCCCAGGAAAGCGAGCAAAAGGAAATTGATTTGCTAGTCAGCTTCAACCTTCCTGAAACACGATTCAGCTATACCGGGGCGTATCACATGGCGAATCACGTGGCTTTTATGAGAATTCCTATTCTAATCCTCTTTTAAAAATATAATGAATCCATTCGTGATGAATAAAAATATGCGTTGTATTCTGAATGTGCCGAATGATTTTCCGTTAAATATTCCCATCAAGTAATGCTTTGATTATCTTGATTATCAATCATTTGTAGCCTTGTGATGCTCATATATTTATTTAGGTCATAGATAAATGCATGAAGCTACTATTTTTGGGCTCTTGACACCCTGTTACGACATGCTAGAAAGCTTTGAATTGCTTCCTTAATACAATAGGGCCTCATGATTGGGAACCGAATAATTTCGCTGACTATATTTTTCACACATGAGACCACTTATAATACCAGATTAAATTACGGGAATAAATGGTATCGGTTTGAGCGCGATTGAATTCCAACGTTCTCTTCAAATCAATGAGAGACGGTGGTTAAAGAGGCTTGTCCCACAAACAAGGAAAAAGCGATTGCATGGCGCGTGCGTGTATATTCCAGGTGATCGCGTTCCCTTTACCTCGATTCGATAACCATTCGATTCGAGGAAAATAATATTTTGACACAAATCGGATGGAAAGGTCTTTTGTGTCGTTCCGTGAAAAAAAAGAATGCCTTTCCCGCTTCGGCTGTCGGGTCGCCCGGGCTGAGCACGTTCGGTCCCACCTTTCGGGTCGCGGAGTCTGTCGTGCACGTCATCGGCCGGGCCGTAAACAAATTGGAGAGAGAGGTGACCCTTGGTGACACGGCGTGACCCCTTCGAGGGGAATCCACTATTAGGGGTAAATGGAGGGGGAGGTGGCGGGAGGGGAAAGAGGTCCCGGAAAGGGTTTTCTGCCGTCGATGGCGCGACTCGGGGCGAACCCCATGAATAACCACGAGGGGCGAGACGTGAATACTTGCGGCCCTGGGTACGGAGAAGGGGCAGGTTGTGGGTATTCTTGCCCGGGCGTGTACGTTATACTGCTAGACGAATCCCAGCCCGCCGTTCGCTGTCCTCCCACCGATCATTGTTACTCGCTGAGACATCGATCCTCTTGGTGGTGCTCCAATATCCTTTCCCCACGTGTTTCCGACACGGTGACGTCGGCCCTCTATTTTAAACACCGCTGCCTCGCGTGGCCTCGCTGTTTCCGAGGGGCAGAGGGGGGGCAGGGTTCGGGGGTAGGACCAGTCGAAGCCCTCCGTTAGGAGCAAGACATCCAACCCTCCTCTATTCCCTTATCTTTCTCCCATTTCATATCCCTCTCATATTCCTTCCTCTCCTTTTATTTTTATCATTTTGTTTGAGTCTCCGTCACGATTTTCTCCTTTTCTGCGCTCAAGATTTTCCTCTTCCACGCTGCGCTCTACTCCCCTCTCCTCTTATTTCTCTTCGTTATTTCCCTCTGATCTTTTCCTCGTATCTCTTTCCTATACTTTCTTCGCCACATTCTGCTCCTTATCGTCTCCACGCAAGATTCTTCTCATCCCCTCTACTCGATACTCTTCCCTTGCCTTCTATCTCTTCGCGATGTCTTCTCTTATTCTCGTCTTTCATTCCTAAGCTCCTTTTCTTCACCATATTCTGATCTCTATTACCCCCACTCCAGATTTTTCTCTTCTCTCATCTACTTAATTCTCTTCCACCTTCTGTCCTCTCTCTCTTCAAATTCCTATATCCTCATTTTCTCCTCTTTCCTTCCCAAGATCCCTTAATCTTTCCCTTCCTTCAGCGTAATTTGCTCCTTATCCCGGCCTGGTAACCTTACATCCCTCTTATCACAATGACTTTCGGTGGCTTTCTAGGTAATGTGTGGTTATATCGTTCCTCATTCACCTCACTCCCGTCTCCCTTTATTTTGCTCTTTCGGATTTTATGTATTATTGTTATAATCTCTTTTTATTCATTTCCCACTCATCTTTTCCTCCCATTCCAATTACTCATGCAATAAATCAGGATTGCCCTACACTCTCTCTCATTCCTTCTGCACTTCCTCTGCTACACGTCTCGGCGTCGCGAAGATTATTCTTATCCTGCGGACAGACACGCGTATCCGGAGGTTAGTATAAAGATGTACCTGTTACTACATATCCAACTAATCCGCCAGTCCTTCAGTGGCGCATGTGATCTCAGGTGGTGGTCGCCTTCTCTAATGAGTGCTTCCAAATTTTCCTTCCCCCTCTTACTCTATTTTCTCTAGTGGTGACTTATCACATGACGATTTTAACGATCAATGGTTGCTTAGAATGCATTCTAGGTCCGACCCTGATCGCCTAAGTAAAGTTATCTTGTTACTTCAGCGTTACAAACTTTTTCAATCTTTTTTACTTTAAAAGACGATTCAAATATCTGTTAACGCATGAAGTATGCATCATACGATATACATGTCTGCCAAATCATAGTTTGTATTCAGCTTTAAACTGACACATATTTGTAATGCAGTATGTCTTCCGATGTCCAGAATGTCCACTTGATGTCGACATACCTTTCTATCCAAATTATCCTTTCCGGTATGATTCTTCGCTTTTTTTTTTAACGGGCTTGCAGAAAGAGGAGAGGCGATTAAGTTTCTATCTCAGCCCAAAAATAAAGATTAACCTACTTTTCTATGTAACTTCCTCTCTCTCCTATTACTTTTCTCCTCTGAATGTTTCTCTTCTTCCACCAATCTCCTCTCTTCTTCCGTACTTTTCTCCCCTCCTTCTATTCCGATTATCCCATTTACTGCTCATCTCGCTTTATCTCGTTCTTCCTCTTGCGAGTTGTGTGGCAGGGGCTCAAATCCCCCTGAGCTAAGTCATTTGTATTCCCCGCACCGCTTACCACTCTTTCTCTCTCCCCCTACATTCCTCTCCTCTTCCTCTTTTCCTCCTCTTCCTCCTTTCCTCCACCACCTCTTTCCCTCCCCCTCCCCTTCCTCTCTCCCCTTCTCCGTCATCAAACCTTCCCCAATGATTGATCCTGCAGAGGAACCATATTCACCCTCTCCCTTTTCATTCTATCCGTGGAGTACGTGCGCGGGAAGCAGGAAAGGAAGGCGGGAAACCCGATTACTCTATTCTCCCCCTATAACCCTCCCGCATTGCCCGGGGAAGAGTAGTGATCTTATGATTAAACATTTTTTTTTCTTTCGGGTGAAACGTTTTTCACCGCAAAATGGATTTCCTTTTTCATTTTTTCGCTCCTGGCGTATCTGTTTCTCTGTTTTTAATCAGATCCTCTACAATTCCTTGTTTGCCCCCCGCCCACACGAACTTTGACACTCGATCGTCGTTATTATTACTAGATTTTTAATTTTTTCAAACTTTTTAGTGATGAATAAAAATATTCTTTGTTATTTCACCTGAATTTATTTAAAGATTTGGAAAGAAAAGACGCTCAGATTTCAACGATAAAGCGGAAATTAGAGAAAGAAGATTTTGTCGGAAAACGCGTGGGATTTCGTGCTTGGAGCTGAAATCTTGAGTATCTCGTCTGTCGACGTACACTCACGATACGTTCGGATAATTAAGCCATTTTTTATTCAGTTATGAAAGAGTATCAGGTATTTTACCCCAGGATTTATTTTGGGACAACTAATTTTGAAGCATGAGCGTCATTTTCAGACACCTGTAGATATCTCATTTACAAATGAAAAAATGACTTGGTTTTCTTCCACTGATTTATTTCCTTGGTGCAACATGTTTCGACACAACGGTATCATCATCAGGCACGTCCGTGGATACTTCAGGAAAAATCAGTGGAAGAAAACAAATTTATTTTTTCACTTGTGAAAATCAACTTCCACTTAGTTGAGCCTGAACCCATGGAGCGTAATGACTCCTTTACGCTGAATTTAGTTGAATCGCCCATCACTCTCCTACTTTTCCTCCTACTACCCCCCTCCTACTACCTCCTACTCTCCTACTACCCCCCCCCCTCCTCCGCATCCATCTCTCCCCTCTGGAGTTACAGCCAGGGGTACGACCCGCGAGAGGGTATCGAACCCGGAACCTCCTCTCGCGGTCTCAACTACGATCGAAAAGCATCGTGTCGTGAGTGTGCGTGTTTGTTTATCGGACCCAAGAGTGTGTGTTGGTATGGCCATGTTCGGGGAGGAGGAAAGCGAGAGTGTTGAATGGGTGAAGTGGTGGTGAGGAGGGTTGAATGGAGCGGGTGGGGGGATTTGTCCGTGAGAGAGCACGCGTGGGAGAGGCTCTCGAGGAGGAGGAGGAAGCTCCGTCACGATGATAATTACGGCGGGTGTCGAGGATGAGAAGAGGGCGAGGTTGATCCGTGCTCTGGGATGGCAATGCGTTGGCCGGGGGAAGCCTCAGGGAGTGGCTGCGGCGTCGACAGGAAATCAGTCAAGGAAAGAATTTCATCTTTCCCTGGACTCGGGGCCATGGAGAACGCTGAAGGTCGTTTTAGGCGACCCCTATTTCAGTACATAAAATTGACCTCAGCTCGGCTTGCTCAAAATTTGATTCTGAATGTCTCGCTTTCAGCTTGAGAAGTTTTCGGCTTTAAAAGCTCACTCTTGGAACGGTCGCTCGCGATGTGAGGCCAAAATTTTGCATTTCATCCCGGAGTATATGGAGGCTACAGCTCTGTATTACGTTTTCAAGGTTCCCTCTTCATTTTTTTAAGTTAATTTAATATGCGTAGGTATGGAATTAGATAAACCAAAAGAAATCAAAAGTAGTGAGGTTCTCTGGGACAAAGAAAGTGCTCAAAATTGGAGGACACAAATTCGAGCAAGTAGAGTATTTTCATTACATAGGTAGTACGCTTGAGGAAAACGGACATAGTAGCAAAGACATAGGCAAGAGAATAGCGCTAGTTAAGGAGGCGTTTTGTAATAGAAGGAAGCTGATGACGGGGACAATGGGTAAGGATGTGAGGAATAGGCTGATGAAGAGCTTGATATGGAGGGAAGTGTTGTATGAGGTAGAAACGTGGACCCTGAGAAAGAAGGACGAGAATAGGCTGCTGGAATTGGAGATGTGGGTGTGGAGAAGGATGGAGTAGGTGGGGTGGACGGAGAGGAATATTAACGAGGAAGTGGTAGAAATGGTGGGCGAGGAAAGGGAGCTTTTGAATGAAATTCGAGATCGGCAGAGTAGGTGGCTGGAGGATGTAATAAGGGGCGATGGGATTCTCAAGAATGTGATAGAGGGAAAGATGTTGGGCAAGCGGAGAAGAGGAAGAACGAGAATAGGTTTCATGGACGGGATGAAGAAGGGTAGATCGTGTAATGAGGCGAAAAGGATATACTAGAGCAAGATAGGCCCCTAAAAAAGTAAAAATAGGAGGATATTCTCTGACATTCAATAAAACCTACCTTAACCGGTAGAACATTTACAAAAAGGTATGGATTTGATATTTTCTAATTAGAATGGAACTTAGAAAATAAAGATGACAACTTTTACTAAAACCACTAGATTTATTTAAAAACGACTCAGGTTTCGATGTGCATTCATATCATCTTCAGATCTGAAGATGATGTGAATGCACATCGAAACCTGGGTCACAATGCGGTGATTCGAATTCGGTGATTCGAAGGGAAATAACTCATAAAGCGATGTTCAGAAACAATAAGAGAGGGAAATTACTCTCAGGGAACAAAAGCCTCATCTTTGAACGTCTCCCGTCACTCCCGCAAATTAGAAACGCTATCTGTTGCCACGATTTTAGTCTCACTGGACCAAGTTTTATCGATCGCGCGTCAGTTTTTCTCCTCCCTCGGCATGCAGAGACTTCTTTTTTTCGTCCTGTCCTGTCATCAATCACACCCATACGCAGCGAGCGTCAGTCACAGTTTTCGGAGGAGTGATTTTTCACCCAATTCCTCGTATGTAACGGAGCTTTTGGGTGCGGTCGTTGTGTTCGTTGCTCTCGGTAAGAAAAGCCCTACCGCATCGAGCTGAGTGAAGCATCTCCCAGCATCATCCCTTCCCCTCCCCATCCAGCTCACATTTCCCAACCCACCAGCCCTTTTAAAGGTCCTCGGATGTAAAAAAGGCGAGATGTTACTTCTCTCTAGTTAGGCCACATCCCAAGTACGCGCGAGGATTTCGGGCCTTGCACTGAAAAGCGTCGAAATCGTTAACTCCAAATTTGTGCATCTACATCTACGAAATACCTTGTAAGCCATCATTAGGGTGTGTGGCTCGGGTTAATTCCACACCAGGCATGCAGCACCCATCCCAGTTTAAATCAGAACCGCGCTCGTTCCCCCGGATGTCAGGTGCAGGCCAAAAGCAGTCAGGACAACAGTGCGCGGTCAGACCAGAAACTAGGAGAGGGATACGTGGACGAGCATGCTACCATGCAGTACAATATTCAAGATCCAACTACTGGTTAGTATTATTAATGCGACAGATAAATAGCACAACAAGGTACTAAATCATACAAGAGTATAACATGCCGGAGATAGCATACGAGGTTATTAGCTAATAGTCATGTTAAGATATTTAGCTCTACTGCCGAAACCAATGGTACTATATAGTGCATGTTGATGATAACTCACCTCCTGCCTTACACGCTTGAAGTGGCTTGCAGGGTAATATGTATGTGTGGAGATGAATGAAAAAAACTCAACGAAAGCTGCAAGATTCGTTAAAAACTGCCACGAGCAAACGGTGAGTAAAATATTCTTCGTAATGAAAAGGTAACTTGGTCAGATTTCACACATTATTTACTCTCTCCTTCCCCGGGTTCGGCGTATCGTGCCATTTTCAAGGTCTTTAAAGGCCGTAGTACCATGCCTGTGTATCATAATAGGAAGACGAGACGGGAAATTCTCTTAGGTCCTTCAAAACGGCATGAAATTCCGAAACCTGGGTCGGTGAGAGTAAATTAAGTGTGGAATCAGACTAAACTACCTTTTCATTGTGAAGTACGTTACGGATTTCCGTCGAGTCGGGCCAGTATCAGTATCTTAAATAGTGAATGGCATAGCTTATGGAAGGACTACTGGTAGGTGCTACTACCTATTTTAGGTAGTACATATTACTATTAGCAGGTTTTGAGCCGCTTGAGACTCTGAGAGATATTTGAAAAATTCAGATGACGCGAGCTTCAGAATTACACGGAGGTTATTATTTTTTTATTATTATTAAGTACACTCCATTTGTCGAGAGCTTCTAGAAGCCATAAAGAGAGAGAGAGGTATTCTATCGATATGCTGGCCTGTTGCAAGAACGTTTAGTTATTAAATGAATAGTTGTGAGATCCATGAAGTTATAGACCTAATGAAAATATTCGGGTTACAGGAACACATCTACTTGTCACAAGACTTATTTGCTAATAGTTAATAGCTTCGAATATTTGATTTAATCTTCTACTGCCGGATAAAGGTTTTGCCTATGAATAATTGCTATTTAACGTAATAATTAGTCAATAAGAGTAAAGAAAAAGGTCATTTATCTCGAAACAACTCTTTTATCTAGTAATTCATTCTCCAAGCGGTTTACTGCGCATCCGTCATCTTGCCTACATATGGAGCTCTTAATTCCATGCCATAAGTTATGATAGCAATAAACTTATCTTCTGTTTCTGCAATACTTAGCGAATGGTTGCCTAAGCTTATGGGTCCCATAACTTTATAGAATACACATGTGTCGTCCCTGCTACTGGGCATAATAGGAGCAAATGTTTCCTCCTCCCGTGCGCCATTAGCGTCCACGGTGCGAGCCGAGTGAGACAACATTGACGCTGCGTTGACGGGAAATTCACTCAGGTCCTTTTTCCTATGTTGAATTCCTTTTTCCAGTCCCCTTCCATTTTCATGGCCGGTGTGCTAACATCTCCTGCCACACCCCCCTTGCCGCGACGGTTCGCTGGGCTATCCGTGGCTGTAAATCCATTTCCTCTTTCCTCCTCCTCCTCCTCTCTGTCTCTCTCGTACTCTTGAGGATCCACGGGAGAGAGGTTGGAGTGAGGAGACGAGGGAGGTCTGCCAGATGGTTTTGAGGCTCCGAGACGAGACGAGCAGACAATCCGATGTGAAGGACCTCGCGGCTCTTCCCTCCCCGTCGCCCGCTCTCCCGCCACGCGTAATTTGCGTCATGGACGGATTTTGCAAGGCCCACTCGACGCAGCTCATTCTTATCAGTCTGTAGTATTTTATTTTATGAATAATTATAATAGTTTATTCAACCAGATTTAACCCTCTTTAAGACGGTAAAATATACAACTGACGCGATAGAGAAAAAGAGAAATGATCAATTCATTTAGAATACTAATTAAATGCAGTTAATGTTAAATTTGAAATTTCACAGAAAACATGTTGAAAAATGAACAACAATATATGATGAATTATTATCGGTAATGAGTTTATTTAAATTTATATTATAATTTAGTCCAAGCCTATTGAAGATTATTCAGTGGAAATTAAGAAAAATCAAGAGTATTTCGGTGCACACAGTCCATTTGCGCTCAATTATAACCAGGTTTATAGTAATACACGATGGATGATTGGGGACTTTAAGTAGGGTAGAATTCCTTCGTGTTATCTTTACGGACCCGGATTGCAATGAGAGAAAATAAATCTGAGGACTGAATGTAATTATGTACTACTCCATGTAGAAATAGTATTCTAGTGTGCCCTCTTCGAGTAAAGAGGGATTTTGAGCACAGGCCTAGACTTGAGATTATGTGAGGTAATTTTGGTTCTAACAAAGTTTTTAATTAAGTAATCTCAAAAATGTATTTTCGGCATTTTAGAGTGTATACATTTCTACATCCACTTACCCTGCTAGCCAACACAAGGGTGTTCGGCAGGGGGTGACTTACCACCAACATGAACTACAGCAAAGAAATTTACTTTCACCAACATGCACCACACTCTCGGTATGCTGCAAATGCTACAAAAACTACTAAAATAATCTATGCTGTAATATGTAAACGTGATACAAGAGTCATGAAGGGAGCATGCAAAGCATAGTGTTAGCGCTACTCGTCAGATTTAGAAACATGCATTAGGGGGGTATATGAATTAATTAGCTACACTACCTGTCAACTAACCTAATGAAAAGTCTTAACGCAGCCATCATGGTCTCTTATCGATCGCTGAAAGAACGACATTTTAAACCTTTCTGTTCAACGATCTATTTCCCTTATTTTAGTCTCATGATCTGATCTACCGTAATATGTCGGAGTTTGTAAGATATGTATATCATAAAATATGTGTATCGTTCTAGGGATTCCTAATCATAGAGTCGTATTCCATAGTAGGGCTTACAAATAAATCGCGGGAACCAGTCTCTATTTTCATGTAGTTATTTAGGAAATTAAAAAATAATATGATCAGCATACTCTTTTGTGAATCACATTAATAGGACGCGTTCAATTAATTAAAATCTATACACGAATATTTTATAAGGTTGCATTAGGTTTTCGGCGAACAGAACTGGAAATTTGCAGAATGAAATTCCATTTCCCATGTATGTAGTTTCACATTAATTGCATACTTTCTTGTTTGCTCTGTGGATTTTAATTTTCGCGTCGTTATATTCCATCCATCCATCCGTGTTTCTTTTCCACATCTATATTTATTTCTTCAGTCATTGTGAGCTGTGTTCTCAATGCGGAATTTGTATTTACGTTTCAGTGGTTGAGACAGGATGTAAAATGCTTATTGTGCAATCGTGACTTATCACAAACTACTCTGGATTTATCTGCCTGCAGCTATTAGTTAATTCATTCCCTGTATTTTGAAATATATCTCTCCATTTCCCGGAAGTTATGCGCCACATCCTTCTTGAAGAATACTGTGCGGTGTAAATGCAAGAAACATCATTTCTACGGATAACCCATCGTGCTGGTTAAAAAGAGTGTGCAAATTTTTATATACAATTTTTTTCGCATATACTCTCCTTGTCCAGAGTAAAATGAAATGTTATCATAAGCTGTGTAAAAAGAGGATGGCGTTGTCCAATAATCGATGCTTACGTATTGTATGCGTTAGATAAGAATGTTGCCAATCAACGGATAAAATGCTTCAATCCTCGGTCGCTTGCATGAAGCCAGAGAGACAGATAGCAAAACAGAAGCTTTTTATGTCGTTTTCTCTCCTGGAGATTAGGCACCACTTCAGCTGTGGTCGAAACCGCTAAATATTTTTTATGGTGACGATTGGTACATTACTTTTTTATATTATAATTGCTATTGTTCATTTTTACCGAGAATGCTTGTTTGATTGTTTCTGCATTATGTAATTTTGTACACATTAAGCACGTCAATAAATATAAGTGATTGCATGAGTACAGTGTCCATCCTACATGAGTAGAATGATAGTTCAAAGTCGTATTGAATTTGGAATCTCCTTACATACCCGCGTTACTCAAAAGCATAGTCATCTGAATTGCAAATAAAAGTATCGAAGTGTCTTTTACAGTTATTGCATAATTGGTGGGGAGTCCCCCCTGCCCAACACCATTAACGAGTGTGCGAATTTCCACAGAGAAAAAATCATCCGCCTTGACCGGGATTCGAACCCGGATCCCTCGATTTCCGGCCGAGTGCATTAGCCAGTTAAGCTACCGAGGCGTCCTCTTTCCCTGTGGATTTTCCCGTGGCTAGTCCCGGATAGCTTAAAATTTGTCAAATTAGAGTGAACGCCTCTATGTGTTCAAAGTTCGATCTTTCCTCGTGGGCAGTGTCGCTAAGCGCTCAGTGCGACTGGTTGTTACATTGTATGTCCGGCAGTCGAGAACATCTAGTCCCGTAAAGGTCATAAAAATCCACGGGGAAAGAGGATGCCTCGGTAGCTTAACTGGCTAAAGCACTCGGCCGGAAATCTAGGGATCCGGGTTCGAATCCCGGTCAAGGCGGATGATTTTTTCTCTGTGGAAACTCGCACATTTGTGCATTGCGGGTGACTCCGTAAAAGTGAAACTCCGTGGCTAGTCCCGGATAGCTTAAAATTTGTCACCCTTAACGAGGTTTGCCGGGTACCTTGCGTTGTAGATATTGTTGCCCTCCTCTTCCATTCAGTGGTAGGCATTTTGTAAAAATTTTTACGGGCTGCATAATGACACCAGTATCAATCAACGCGAAATCTAGAGATTCTCTCTATTGACTATCAAAACGCCCCTATAAATGATTGCATACCAACTTTTATTATCGGTGATCGCGCCACTTATTAATGGATGATATAGGTGGATAGTAAAATACATGGTATTCACGCTGCGTTTTACCCTCCACCATCATTGTAACCTCCAAAGACAATTCACGAAACTTTTCAGGAGTGTATACCCATGTACCTCTCTTCAAAACGTTCAAAAGTCTTGGTCCTTCCCCACTCTCTGCCTTGATCTTCCTAATTTCAGCTTTGATCCCGGCTTTCTGTATTCTATCACAAAAATCATTGCCTGCTCTAATCACCTCCAATGCCCCTTCACAATTTCCTCAAACGATTTAATTTCCACTCGTGGAAAGCCATAGGGCTCATCCTCTGTTTTCGGATCTTTCAGATGGGACGTTTTTCTATAAGTAGGCAGAATTTGCATAATTTAACGCTTTAGTCATAGCACGCTTAAAACACTTTAATCAGTAGTACACCTGCATTAACACGTTTATTACGTTTCCATCAGCCGACCGAAAAAAGAGGCATCGCAACTTTGCTTCTCATTAACCTCAGGTCCTCATTTCTAGAATTTCACGTGGTATCCTTGTGATGCTCAAGTTTGCAGGGCTACAGTTTAATCCTCGCCGGTACTTCTGCCACTCTTGTCTCGCACTCCGCTTGACCCATTTCTGTGCACTGCATTTGGGGGAGGCGGCTGCCGACGGCAGAGGTCATTTTTGTCATTACGGGTGGGTGAGTGGTCCTGTCTTGAGTGGGTGCCTTTGAGGAATGGGGAAACGTTGGGGAGAAACCCAGCGTCGGCGTTATCCCACACTGGAGAGGGTATCCGATAAGTGCTCATAATTTAAGATGGTTAGAGCAGTAATCGTCGGTCATGGAATACGCATTGTAATAACCTTCCAAGAAAGTTTAAAAAAGTTTTAGACCCATTTCTCTAATGTACATATCTTTATCAGGTTAGCTAACGATACACGTAGCAATATAAATCACTCAAGAATTGTTTTAATATTTTCGTCTTAAGGAAGTTTGAGCGAAATATCATTTCACCCACAAATCAGTGAATTTGGTCTCATTATAAAGAAAAATATCTCACCCTTCCCAAGATGTCAAAATATCAGCCCCTCACCGAACTATTCTCCGAGTTTTTTGACTAAAAATACCGACCCTTTTACATGGAAATGGTTCGTGTGTGCACTCCAGAGAGACCTTATTTAAACAATGAGGAGTTTTTAACACCGAGATCTGGTCCAAAAATTAACACTGTGTAGTTGGTATATTATCTCAGTTATTTTTTTAAATAAATCATACTGTCACCGTAGTAATGTTTTCAGAATCGCGAAAAACCTTCCGCTGTGAGGGAGTTTTAAACGTCCTGCATGAGAAAAATGATTCAAGTTAAAGACTTAAATGCATATTTTTATTTTATTTTTAAAAATTTCTATCTCATAAAAAAAGGATATAATTGCACCATTAATAATGCGATATTTTATTCGCACTTCCTAGAGCTACTGAAATTAAAGCGTATAATTTGAATATGGTCTCCATTATGACTAGGGAACTATCTCGCTCAAGCTACCTTAATTGAAGCATGGATATACGGCCTGGATATACGGCGCGGAAGTCGTATGTAAACACGCATTTGTTACTCAGCATGATACCTTAATAATTTAAAGCAACCATTCTCAAAATGAGAAGTGTGTTATTTCGCGTTCAGGAGTAAATCTGAACATATTTGATTGAATTATTTCGAAGTGAGAGAAACCGTGAGGCTACGCGTTAAAAGACATTATATTGTCCAAGAACCAAATTGGTAACATACATTTTTTTTCGCTTTTACCATACATATTACTAATAGGGACACGTATGAAAAGTCCTGCAAATCTGTGCTTAAATAAAAATCGCTCCACCTATCTTAATTTTGCTCGTCTCTCAGTGAGATATGGAGAACTTGCATTAAATTTATTTATTGTAATCGAGTATTGCGGAAAATATTTCGCCAAGAACTCAAATATGCTAGGTATCCGTATTGTATGCGTCAACTGCAGATATAACAGATTGCCTGACGAAATGTCATAAAAATGTTTAAGCCACGTGATCCAAAAGGACAACTATGTGGCATCATGACGGCGTAATGTGTCGCTTCTCTAATTTCATAATTTTTTCGTCGGAGTGGCAGAGGAGCCGACGAGGATTAAACTGTCGCCCTGCAAACTTGAGTATTGCAGGGATACCACGTGAAACTATTGAAATGAGAACCTGTGTTCACTGAGAGATTAATTATTCATAAGAGGCAAAGGGTCAGTCTTTTTTTCGGTCGGCTGATGGAAGTATCGAATGATTCTAGTTCATTGTCTTCTGCAAAGGAGCAGATTACGTTACTTTCGTCAAATTTCGAAAAACAACCATAAATTCACTGGGAAATGCGTTGTATTGCTGTTTGCGATATAGTTTCGTGATGTCGTCTCCGGCATCTCTTGTTGACGTTGTGCTTCCAATCGCGAATACTTTATAAGAAAAAATATTTCCATTTCGCAACTCTGTTTTGCGAAGAAATTCAAGTCCAATGCATAAAGGAATGCTTACTTCCAATACAATTAGGTTTGATTAATTCTTCCTGTTCCTCGTTGGGAGCGAAACGGGGCGGGTACCGGCTAAAAATATATGCACCATTGCATCACGTACCGGTATTCTAGTGTGCGCTCGAAGAAGAGGGGTCGAGAGACGAGGGATGGAAGAAGACAGCTACACGTGCCGGAGCTACTAGAATTACTAACCCTGTCACACGCCCTGATGGTAGGTCGCCGGGTGAAGCACTGCTAGATAAAATTAACTCATTATCGACCAGTGAATCTCCGTAGGGCCAAAGGTCTCGTCGTGCTTTCGTCCTGCTAAAATAGTTTGAAAATAGTTAATGAATTATCATGAAAGGATTTAAAAGTTTCAGTACTTCAGTAATCACATAACGTTGTTCAGCTATCGCATTTCCTAGTTCATCATGGTAGTAGTTGCTGGTGAAAAAAATTCCGTAGCTATATAAACAGACGTTAATGAAGAAAATATATAGTTTATTTTTACTCCGTCTAAAGATAACAGTGATTAACGAGTCTTTGTGGTTTGGGAATAACTAGAGTGACGTTGTCCTGGAGAGTCACTTTATTTATAATGCACTTACGAGTTTCGTCAGATAATTGGAAGGTTTATTGGGTGGGTACCTCCCGGTATATGAAAGACTAATCGGAGCTGATTACGATAAGGCCCGGTCTAATTTAAAAAATATTGGCTATTTCGTGGATTCTTGATATCGCTATCGCGCTTTCTCTGACGTACATTTTGCATGTATTTCTTATAGGTTCGTGGTAGGCTGAAGGTGGCTGAATTAAAGGGATCGGACAAATTGAGAAGATACGGACGATATAAAGTTGAATTTTAACAGTATGGAGAGATTGCAAAATGAATAATTTTCCGTAAATGAATGCTGCTTTAAATTCAAGCTGTTTCATTGTTGAACAGGCGTATCTAACCTTTTTTTCTCCCTTGGGACCCTCAATGATTTCTCGACATGTATTCCAATTCTCATCTTTGCTATGATGTAACTGTAAGAGAAAAGTCCAAAAAAGCTGAAATAATTTAAGATTGTTTATTGTACCTACTGTATTTATTTTAGGAAGTTCTTGGTATGGTAGGTTCGGAGAGTGAATCTCTGATATCGCGTACACTTTTTTATATAAGTGACTTGAATGCATTTTGATTAGCACTACCTAAAGGCACAGTCACCTTAGGGGAGCATTATTAGCTTTCCGAACTATCTCTGGCAATTAGTTCGTCCATTTTTCTGCCCGTTTCGAATAATTCGCCTTCACGCCGAAATTCGTCGGATACGCCCGCATGAATGGACGTGGGGGCGTGTCCCTTCATCGGCAAATCGGTATTTTTGGTGTGCGAAACGAGGTGATTGACGCTGCGGCGGCGACGTAAACAGCCCCCCTCCCACCGAGACAAATTAAATCATTCGGATGCCCAGGAACGCTCGAGCAAATTTGAAAACCTCTTCTTTCAACTCTCTCTTGAATCCAATTTCCTGTGAAGTATGTACGGGTAGTGGGATTGAGGGTCGACGGGTGTACCGCTGGTAAATGATATATACCCAGCGGCCATTTTATTTTTTTGTTATTTTCATTTAATTGTTTACATTGGAACGGCTTCCCTGGATCGATCTATCCATTTTGTTTTGGCTTTCCGACCGCAAACAGCAAAATTGCTACTTCGGTAATTCACAAGTCGTCACTTATTTAGGCTCTAAGTCTAGACCTGGTGAGGATTGGTTGGTTTTCAGTCGGCACGAAAGAGTTCTTTCCTGGCAAAGACATCCGTGGGTTGTACGTATTGGAAGATGTAGGTGTTTTTGTCCTATCACGCCTTAGCTGTCCATTTCTAATAGATGATTCATGCCTGTTCCAGGGGGGCTAGTTTAACTGTTGTATCCTCAGAATAAATATTCATGTTAGATACAAACAAGATCAAGTACGTAACTGTCGGCATCATCAAAATTGCCGTCTGTCAAAAAAATGAGGTTGATAGAATCGTCAATATCGATTTGGACCACAGGAAAGCGTGACGTTTATCGACGGGTGACTGAGCTCTCCGACCAGCTCCCAAAAAAAGGCTGTGCACCGGAAGAGATTAAAGGTTAATGGCTGTATACGGCAGTGTTGTTGTTGGCATCGCCTTATTCTCCGCTTGTCCCGCGTGGTGTAGGTGGGTGGGGCAGTATTCTCGGGTGCAATAATCGCGAGGGAAGTGGCGAGAGGAATCTGGTGGAGGGGTGTTTTACGAGCGGGGGATCGAAAGTGGGAGAGAAAGGCGGTGGAGAGTGGGGGGGACTAGTGGGGGTGTATTGCTGAGGAGGAGGATGTGGTGACGGGGCGCGGCTCGGGGGTGTGGGGAGGTTAATGCTCCCGTCTCCCTTCTTCGTCTCATTGTTTGGATTGTGGGCGACCCGCGGCTGGGGGGGGGGGAGGGAGGGTGGTGTTTCGCGGATATGTGCGAATCCCAAATGAGGTCCGCCCAAATCTTCTGACGCCCCATTGAACGTTTAGTCAGAGAGAGAGAGCCACTTTGTAAAGCCCCGCTTGCTGCGTTGCACTCCGCTCCGGTTTGCTGAAATCTTGTTGAAGCGAGTACTCTTTTCTTCTGCATTGATGCTTGCGTGACTTGAACAACACATCAATTAGTGGCATAGTGACGGGGGAGACGAGGGTATCTATCTTACACCCTTTAAATGCACCGGAGGGCGCCTAGGGCGTGTATTTTAAACTTAAGAGCGTATTTCTCAGGATAAGCTCTAAAAACGTTTGCAATGAAAGCGGGAAAATTAATCAAAAACTTCAATTTTGAGTTTTAAAATAACTAATTTTAGGGTTTTAGGTTTGTTGATGATTCAATTCTTATTAGATAAAAAAGGGCGTTGGAAGTGATGAATTTGACTTTACCTGTTCATGGTGATGCAATCATTTAGTTCTACTGTTATAAAGTTCTTCTGTTATACTCGCCTGTAATGCCATGGGGTGAAAAACTGTGGCATTAAAATGTGATTGCATTTTCGTTTTACACCCGCAGATACATATATTATAGCATCTTCGCTTGAATTGATGCCGAGAAGCCGCGCCCAAATCCACTCGACTTTAAACCAAATAGATATACAATATTGTTTCCGGGTTGATGGGGTGGAATATTTCCTCATTGAATTGTGATGCAACAATTTCATTGACCTTGAAAATGATATAAAATCTAAGAGGTCGTGGAATCAAACCATGCTGTGGAAAATTGCCATTTCATTACTCAAGACGTATAAATGTGAACATTTTTCCGTCCGGTGCAAGATGAATACGTCATTTTTTTCCGAAGCAAATGCTTGAACGCCAGAGACAAATATGCTGCAACCCCGAAGGACTCCAAAGGAGCGAGATATCTCCAAAGTTTGCTAAGTGTAAGCGGTGATATGCTGCGTAAAACAAGACAAGAGAAACGAGGCGCCGTGCCTGTCACCTGACGTGTCTCGCAGTCCCGTCCTCCATGGTAATGGCGTGCCCTAGTGGGTGGGAAGCGAGACGTGTCCGCACGCCTCGGAGTCTGTTGACGGAAATTGACGGAACCTGCTCTTTCAAACTTTCTTTTTCCCGAATGCGACGTCAATAACCGCACGGATTTTATTGGTTTTTGTTTTTCGAGGACGTCCTGAGGCGGATAAACACGACCGTAAATCTTTATCGTCTCGGCCCCTTTTTTCGAGCTATTTTTTTTAGTATAACGGGCGCTCAATGTGTATATGTGTGCATCTTCTTGGGGTATCTACATGCTGATTGGTTGGTTTGAAAATAGTCTGTACACTGAATATCTGAGTTATGTTTATTCATACCTGTACATATCCTGCCACCCATCAAGTCACTCTTATTTCTCTAGCCCGCTCTCAAGTCCCTCTTTAAGCTCCTCATACCTTTTTCCCATAATTCGTCTAAAATGACTATCCTTTTCCTTCTTTGTGCACGTTTCGCCAGCGATCATCTCTCTATCTCTCTCGCCAACGTGTCCTCTCCACTCGAAATGTCCTCCCACCTATGGCTGGACGGTTTTCCAATATATTGGTTCCAATATCAATATTTTTTAATATTGGGATTCCAAAATCACAAATTTGGAACGACCAATATCAATATCCTGTATTGAATATTGGTGGTAGGAAACACCAATATTTGTAATTGGAATATTTTATATTGAAGAACCAATATTTGCTATTGGAATATGGAATATTGGATTACCAATGTTAAAAATTCAAGTGTTGACCATTGGAACACGGCGAGGAGGGTGATCGGAGAGCGCCTTAATCTTTGATAACAGACGGTGCGCGTGGCATTCCATTCGGCACTTCCTTTTCCACCATTATCCATAACAATAGCTGGGAAAAGCGGTTTACATTGGTTTTATTGCTTTATTAACAGACTTTTACTTAGTTAATAAAGTCCCTTTTTCGAAGTTACCCCCCTCGGTTCTAATACACTTCTGCCTCCATTATTTTTGTTTTTTTTTACCGGAAAAATTTACTTGTTAATATTGCTGTGTTCAATATTTTCCAACATACCAATATTGCATTTTTCATTATTTCCAAAATATTAATATTTCCAATATTCAAATATTTTCCAATATTCATTAGTCTAATACAGGCTATTGATATTGGTCTATTTTTAACATTTTAAGAAATTGGATATTGAGATTCAAATACCGCCCAGCCCTACTCCCACCTCTTATGCCTTCTCCGAACCTCCGCCACAGAATTTCTTCCTTATTTCACCATATTCAACGCTTCCTTGTTCGTCTCCTGTTTACCCTTTCTATTGTTCTTGAACGGGAGTGGAATACTTGAGAAAAGGAGTGTGAACAGCGTAGTCGCTGCCTCTCGAAGGAGCCTGCTGATTTTCCTTTTATTCGGTTCTTTTCATCAAATTGGTGTACAGTGTTAAGGAGGAACCTGTGCTCCCAAATATTGTTTTATTATGATGTACATTTTTTGTTGTAATGAGTAAACTTATTCTAAAAGCTGTCAATTATATTTTTTTAATTTTATGGAAATACTCGTTCGAGTAGAATCTTATATGACAGAGCGTTATTATGAAGCTTCTACTACGTCACGAAAACCATTAATTATACTGACTCTAGCATCAATTGTATTTCGGCAAGATTTGATGTCATGATTTTTTTACTGAACTGAGGGAAGAGTATAATTATTTTCTGGGATAAAACAATTAAGTTTGTAATAAATGCCTGATTATGCCAAACATTGAAAAGAGATTTGTTAAATACACTATGCAGCAGAAGTTTCCCTTGGCAACGTTGCAGCATTCATCAAAATATGTCGGCTATGTACTACAAAGATAATCGGAAATTAGTTATTTTAACCTAAGTACACGTGGTATATAATCGATGACCTGAGCTTGAAAAATATATTAGGTTGATATTATAATAATAACTTTGTAATATTCCACACTGTTTTATTACTAATAAATAAGCCTAATCGGTTTCAATGTATACACATCATCATCAGAGGCAAAATACAGAGTACAGAAGTGGTGGCTTGATATATATACAGGGTAACACACGGGGAAGGAAGTAAGAAGGTTGGGTGGGGGGCTAGATATTAGCAGAGAGACTGGGGTTAACAAAGCGAGGACACGGGAAATATAAAACCAACAGCGTCAAGAGGTAAAAGACGAAGGGAGAGGCACAGTAAAAAGGGGTGACAATTTGTCCGGAATAAAATCATCCACACCAGGCTAAAACAATTTCAAGATTTTCTAAAAAATCCAATTTGGCACCTTTGTCGCAAAAATATAAAAAATTGGGATTAAAATTAGGTGGACAAAGGTGCCAAATTGGATTTTTTTAAATTTTGAAATTGTTTTAACCTTTAAAAAATCTAGTCATAGGGTTGTAAATGATTTTATTCCGGACAAATTGTCAACCATTTTTACTGTGCCTCTCCCTTCGTCTTTTACCTCTTGACGCTGTTGGTTTTATATTTCCCGTGTCCTCACTTTGTTAACCCCAGCCTCTCTACTAATATCTTACCCCCCTCCCAACCTCCTCCTTACTTCCTTCCCCGAGCGTTACCCTGTATATATATCAAGCCACCACCTCTGCATTCTGTATTTTGCCTCTGATGATGATATGTATACATTGAAACTGGTTAGGCTTGTCTACTAGTAATATAACAGTGTGGAATATTACAAAATTATTGTAATTATATCATGTCGAAATTCCACCAAGTCAACTCTTCACTATCTTGTATATAAATATATTAGGTGTTATATAAGATGTAGTGCCTGTTAAACAAATTTTTAAACAATATTATTTCGGGAGTAAATTGAGATAAAAAAGTGATGTGAATGTATGCCATCGCATTGCCATTAAAGAAGTGCATTTCAACAGTAAAATTCATCATTTTTAAACCGTTATCTTCGTTGAATTGCGGATGACTTAGTAATTCTTTGACACCATTTGATAGTAGAATTCTTACTTACAATGATGTTGAAATCAAGGTAGATTATCGGGCATGCCTAAAATGAAGGTTTCTCCTTTCTTTGCAAGGAAGGATCGCTATGCATCGTGCTTTATAATGGGTATTGTAGTCGCATTTAGCCCCTCAACAACTTCGAGTCGAGAAGCCATTCCTCTTTATGATAGTAATATGGCACTATTGGACGCTATATCATTCGATGGCTACCGATCGATGAGTTCCGTAATTACCACCCTGATCTAAAAAGTTGAGAATATAGCTAATGGCATGACAACGGGGGTGTGTGAGAGGTAAAAATACATCCCCCCTTAGATATATGCGGAGTTTGCCGAAGGCTTGTTGTTACTTTAAACTTGACGTGTATATTTATCAGACTACATTTTGATGCTTATGTGGGAAAAGCCTGAAAACTTAAACGGAAAACCTCCATTACGAGTTTGAAAATAAATTTTTAGATTTAAGGAGGATTTTTTTTGGACGCTTGGAAAGATTTGCTGGCATAATGGGCCAATATACGGCCGCGGGGGCACCACAACACTTTCCTCCCCATAAATCTCCAGCGCTGTTACGCCGCTTGAATGCTGCCGTTCGCGTACCTCTGCGAGGAAAAGTATACGAACTCGCCCCGAGGTCGATTCGTGCGCGGAGGTCATCGGGAGGTCACTCGCTGAGGTCGAAGCACTCGGCGGAGGTCGCCGAATGCTCCTTTTAATGCACCATCCACTCAAAGCGTGCAACGGTAAGGCAAGACACGTGAGACGCATCGTCGAAATGGAAAAATAGTTTCTCCCTACCCGAAAGAAATCGTCTGAAGACGGAGCAGTGATTCGAGAAGGGTCGCTTGAATTTTTGACGCGCAATTTTGCCGGCCGTATTATGCATTCATGGGTCTGCGCATCCGCCTCTATCTCTCCCCTTCCTCTCCGGAATCCACCTCCTTCGGCGATCGTTCGACAGAATTCCCTCTCCTCTCCGGGTCGACAGGATTCGTCCGAGTCCGCGATGGGCGGAACGCAGGTGAAGAGGAGAGCCGTTTCAACGCGCCGTGAATAATAAAGATTGAGATTGAATGGCGGAGCCGTCCCGTGTGAGTTGGAGCGAGTGAGTGTGTAATAGGGATGTGCGAAATATTTAAAATTTGATGATCGAACCCGAGGAGTTATTACGTAACTACCGCTTCGATCTTTCCTGGGCGTTGCGTGGGAAGCTAACGTCAAAATCGAACGGATTGAGAACCGTGGGATTATAGCTTTCAGATGATCGTTTTTCTGCGGTTACAGCCAGAATTTCCGAAATCCTATTGGTTGGCCTCCGACATGCTCAGAGGTTTCCCCTCCTTACCCACCATACTTTCTAGTTCGTTTTCCTTTAACTGTTATTGTTATTTATTAGGTAACCTACCGATTGAGGTAGGTTTAAATGGAGGTGAGCCAATATCCGCTTGATTGCAACGTGCGTAAGTCCCTATCTACGGACTTCATTTCTTTCTTCATCTCCGCCCATCTCTTCCTCTTTTTATCCCGTCCATAAAATCTATTCTCTTTCCTTTCCTTCGCCACGCATATGTTGTGTATCTAATTGTTTGATTCGTTCGGTAAAGGGTCTTTTTTAATTTGCTTCTTACTACCCCTCTCATCTCGTCTCGCACGCCTGCTATATAAGTTTTGTGCCTCTTTGCATTTATATAGTTTCAAAATACATTGATACTAAAGGATTTTACTACTTTGGTAATTCTGATGCTGTGCATACTTGTGAAAATTCTCCCCCTGTCAGGTGTTTTCGGGTTATGCTTACGCGAGTTGTCGTAGCTACATGAACGCCGGTGGGATGTAGTGTAGGGCTCTTCAAAATCAGCGTAACAGGTGTCACGAAACTAAATCAAATATCAAGAATACTTCTTATAATATGCCTTCAAATTAATACTTTTAAAATCATATCAATATTACGTGTAGCCAAAATATTTTTGACACTTTTGATTGGTATCTTTACGGAGCAGAGTTTCTGTTGATTGCTTTGTGACCGCAATGACAGGTTCAGTATTGTGTAACGTTCGTTGCACATCATAATTATTTACTCTACTTACATAAATTTAAGTGTGGCCTCTAAACTTGCTACGCTAACTAAGATATTCCCAAAGGAAATGGTTGTCGGCTTGACTTTGTGGAAATCATCCATTACGGAAGAATAAAATAACTTTACTTGTGAGAATTTATGATCACGGTCCGGGTTTCGACCCTTTGTGTCATCTTCAAGTCATCTGAAGATGTTATTTTATTCTTCCCTGTCATTTTATTCTTCCGAGTAAGACAATCCCTTTTAGTCTCTTTCGGTTCTTAAAATGGATGGAAAAAAATATTTGAAGATATTGTACATTTTATTAAGTATATATTTAAGATCCGTCGCATATGGATTGGCTGTATGCTGATATGGCTGTCTGTCCAAGTGCCTGAGGTTAGATGGTGTGATGTGACCTTAGCAGTTGGACCTAAATTCCCTTCTATACGGCCGCCTCTGCTGCGACGGTGACACATGTTGAAGAGGGAGGAAGAAATGCACGTCGTTGGGTGAGCCGCGGGGTGACACAAACGTCCGACTCTCTTGTGTGCCGAGAAATCCCACCTGTGAAACCGTCCTCTCGTCTCCCATCCGCGGACGCTGTCGTGTTTGAACAGCTCTAATCTCCATTCACGTAAGCCGTCCGGGGAGTCCCTCGAGAGGTGGACATATTTGCGGTCGCGTAAGTCGCCCTCGTCTGCCGTAAATGCCCTGCCAAAAGGGACCCCTTCGTCTCGCCGCCTCGGGGCGTGTCTCTCGGGCACTCCGCGTATAATCCGCCTTGCGAGCCGACCGTGCTATTTCCTCCGCTAAGAGTAGAAGCGGAGACGAGACAAGGGACAGGGTTCCGTCTCTGAGAAAAACGGTGGCACGCACACGCGCTCACGGTTAAAGTCCCCTTTGTATGCAAACATTGAGCAGAAGATACTACCTGGCGTTATCTCGGTGGAATATTTGCGCATTGCATAGGTGTCGAGATGCCAAATGCAGATGTAATAATATACCCCAGTGAGACGCTAGGGGAAAATGGGTAATGCCGATGGGGCATGGTTATATTAGGAGGAAAACGTTAGAAAAGGAGGCGTTCAGAAATAGAAGTGAATAACTGACGGGAAGATAGGAATACACACCAGGAAACAGTATGTGAAAACATTCGTGTGGACCATAACACTCTATGGATCGGAAGCATGGACCAGTGGAAAAGCTAACCAGAAAAGACTTGAAGCTTTCGAAACCTGGTGCGTTGCTATCTGTTCACTGCTGGATTACTTCCCATATCTCCTGTTGACATTTATGCCGTTGCCATGGCGACGACTTGCAAATTGCATTGTTTGCGCATTGTTGCAAAAATAAGCGCTCGCAGGCTCGCATACGTCACACACCGCGCGTGTAGTTGCTGGAGATCATCATTGTGAGGCTCTAACTCAGGATGATGTTGCCTCACCCACAGACCTCCTCGCACCGCCATGGTGTGCCCGTGTCAGCTAATTAAACTCCCTTTTATGTGGTATTTAAAATATACTCTTTCTGAAGAGATAAGTCTGAGGGCGTTTCTGCCGGATATTCTTCCAAAGAAACGAGTTGAAAATGCCGTTTTTTACCTTAATACAAAAGTCGTCATGTTAAAATATTATTTGAAATAAGTATTTATTTTTAGTAATTACTAGCATGTGCTTTGAAAATCCACTTTTGATTCGGTTTATAAGTACTAGATATTTTAATCATGCGGGATGGACGTTGTGATCATACGTCACGTGGGCCATTTGTTTTGGTTTGACAACTTGCGAGAATTATCACAGAATTACAGTCACATGTGCCCACCGTCATGTTTTCGTAACTATGTGTCCATTCAAGGAACTTTTAACCACGATTCATGAATGGTATTTGGCGTAGAATTTGGTGGTGCAGCACGTGACTTGAAGTAATAACTCCCACGAAGATGCTAGGTATGGGAAGTCCGCGCATCTAGCCGTATAACCCGTATAGGAGTATTCTCAACAACGAGCCTGTACTTGCTTCTTCACTTGTCACTTAAATTACACGAAAATATTTCTCGGTGAGCATGATAGGCGGAGCGATAGGATTACTCGCGTATGCCGTGGCATGCGTCCTGGGAGCCTTGAGAGTGCCACGCCCGGCGTGTTCTCTCGCGTGCCTTACCTCCAGGGGCTCTGCTCTCGCTCATGTTCTCACCCTTGCGGCTCTTTAATAAGACACTATTCTAGTGCATCGATGGGGAGCCCCTTGCTCTTCATCTGGTTCGACATTTCGCCGTATTGCATGGGATGATCACGGTGGACCATTGACAGTCGGTTGGACGAGCGGATGGTTTTTATTCATGGGCTGAATGAAATCGAAGAAAAATTCCCAACTCTCGCGAAATATTTTCGAAGCCTCTCTCTGCCTTCTGAAATAGTTACATAATTTGTTAATTTTGGTTTACATTTCTCCTTCGGCCAACTGATGCTTCTCTCCAGCACTTTTATTCGCTTAGTAAATGACTCTCCTTTCGTTCAATTCTTCAGCATTCAAGTGCTATTTATGAGTAAGATGAATACGTAACTCTGGTCTCTACTTATACTTTTATCTGTATCTATATAATACCATTTAATCAAACTCACGGATGTGTGGCATCAGGTCGATTTTCACCTTCATGCCTCACCTACATTATCTACATCTACGTAATACCCTGCGAGCCACCACGAGGGTGTGTGGCAGGGGGTGAAGATCCCCAAACATGCAACTAGGATATTTAATGGAGACATGCTAGAGAACAGGGTCACATGCAGCTAGATGGTTAGTATCAACATGGATTATTGGTTGTTATTACATGCATCATGCACTACAGACTACTCTAACTATATTTCACCTACCTATCCCTTGCTACGCAGCCTATTGTTCTCTTATAGTACGCGGGAAAAATGACATTTTAAATCTATCGGTACGACAATCTATCTCTCTAATCTTGTTAATATGATCAAACCTAGCATAATACGCAGGGGTTCTCAATATATATCTAACGTCATCTGTGAACAAATCAGTTACGAAATTACTTAAAAGGTTTAACCTTAATTTTAACCTGCGTTCTAATAGTAATTCCCATCCTAGTTCTTCTAATAAACTCTTAACACTTGCACAATTATCATAACGGCCTTTAACAAATCTAGCGGGTCTCCTTTGCACACGCTCTAATTCTTTTATCATACCTTCCTCGTAAGGATAACATATACTAGCGGCATATTCTAAAGGAGGCCTGACAAGTGTAAAATAGCTTCTTTCTCGAACTCTCTCATCGCATTTGCCTAGAACCCTTTTTATGAATCCTAATCTACGGTTTGCTACACTAGTTATTTCCCTGATGTGTTTCCCCCACGATATGTCTTCAGTGATGCTTCTCTCCAGCACTATACATTTTATAGGAATTAATATATACCCTAGGCACTATACATTTTATAGGAATTAAGAGTAATAAGTAATTTTACAAATATGTTCCGGGGGTTAATTTTCACCCGCTTGCACTGCATTATATGAGATAAATTTTGCAAAATCTATTATTTGTGTGTCTTGCTAAAACATAAGTGTATAGAGATCAAGTGTTCCACAGGAAGCATACGCGGCTCTCTTTCTGTATCACCAAACATAATCTACATCTACATAATAACCTGCAAGCCACCTCAATGGTGTTTGGCAGGAGGTGACTTATCACCAACATGAATTACAGTGAAGAATTTACTCTCACCAACATGCACCACACTATGGTTGGGCTACAAATGCTACAGAGACTAGTAAAATAATCTATAATGTAACTATATAAAAGTGGCCAAAGAGTTATGCAGGGAACATGCAAAACATGGTGTTATCACTATTTGGCTGATTGAAAAATATGTATTTTGGGGCATTTGAATAAATCAGCTATACTACCTGTCAAATAACTTACTTCAAAGTTTGAACGCAGACTTTATGGTCTGTTATCGATCAGGGGAAAAACGAAGCTTTTTAGGCTTCATGTTCTACAATCTATTTCCCTTATTTTATTCTCATTATCTGATGTACATGGAATACTTTACGCAGCATCACGCAACCAGCCACAAACAACGCAACACCAAGCAAACTGATGGAAAATGCGGACGTCCGGAAATCTCCCAAGCGACAACTAATCCTGCGCGCAAAAATTAAGAACGCCCGTCTACATCTTCAAATATGCGATATCGTATTGTTATATTATAGCCGTCATTATTAGTATGGGTCGGACCTTAAACATTCTGTTGATTGGTGTTATTTTATGTTTATGTCAATATCACGTGTTGAACGAATGTTATTTGTTCGGTTTAGTTATATTCAGAGTAGGTTATATGAAGTTATTAATTAGTAGTTCTCGGTAGAATGCAGATTGACTGTGCCTCATATTTGCAATGGAAATGATAAGAAAGTGGCGTGCTTTGTTGTTTTCGTCATATAAGAGAAAGGATGTGTCTCAAATTTTTCGACTGAAGTGTCGTAGTAGATTATGACGGGTAGTGAAATAAAAACAAGGGGTGTGAATAAGCCCGAAGAAAAAAATGCGAATATTGCGGGAGAAAATATTGAGAGCAGTGGTGTACAAATGAATAGATTGCTGTTACACCTACCGCCATTCGTTCTCCCCTTTCTGAGGCTGCGGAGCTATGCAATGGTTTATGATCCGTCCGTGTTGAGTTCATCACCGCCTACCGCCGCCGAAGTGGAATGAAGGCGCCCCATTTAAATCTATCGCAATCGGTGGATCTGTGATCGGTGGGCGGGAAAGAAGGAGAGTGGGATGGAGGGGAAGGTGTTTTGGTCGCAGTGAGAGGAGGAGGAGAAGGAAGCTAACTGCCTCTTATTGGGAGCACAGGTGAAAGGGTTGACTGTGCGGGGGTGGCTATAGTCGTTCGTTCCCGATCGCTGAATGGGGGCCCCACCGCTCGACCCGAATATAATGCGAAACCCTCATCGAGCGTCTGGAAAACAACACACGCGTGAAAGCCAGTCGACACGGTCGACGACCCGAATCCTCGCGTTTATGTCTCTCCTTCCCACTTCACGCCGCGTTTCACGTCCTCCGCCCACGCATCTGCTCCCTTCCTCTTGCTTCGACAGGGACCGTTCTTGGAAGATTGGATGTTCGACCGTCTGAATCGAGTGCGATACTGTCCCTTGACGAGGGAAGTAATCGCGGTCCGGCACTCTATCAGTGTGTTTTCGGTGTAGGTTTTACCGCTGAATTCGGAATGGTACATGATCTAGGAGATGGTTTTCTAGCTCAGGCAAAAGTGAAAACGCAATGCTGTCGTGGGGAGGAGGGGGGGGGGGTTTCACGGGCATTAACGATCAACCGTTCGCTGTTTTCGTTTCCGGGTGAAAAGCTGCTTATTTTATATCCGAGAAAGTTGTAATTATTGGCTCCCATAAGATTTTGCTGACTTTATAAATCGGTGCTGAAGCCACTATTGATCTTATGATTGACGAAGAATTTTTTCTGTAGTTATCTAGGTAGTTTGAGTAATATTTTTCAATGTTCATGAAAGAGACGCTGTTTGTTATCTGTTTGAGAGTAAATCAGCCTCAAAAAGCATGGCCTTTGTTGATGTCAAGAATTACTTTGACGATGTAGCATGGAATAAGCTGTTTTAAGGTGCGGAAAATATGAGGAGGCTAGGATAGAGAAGAGAGTTAGACAAAGGTGCTCACTTTCGCCAAAAATCTTCATTGGATATCCGCAGATAGATAGGAACGTACTCCTCGTACTAATTATAGGGTGACTAGTAGTCCAAGGTAGAAGGATCCCAATGCTTTGATTCGATGATTATATTGTGGTTCTGGAGGAAAGTGAAGAAGAGCTGTCACACATACTCACAGAAATGCAATATATTCTTTACAGCGAATTTAATGAAGTGATGAATAATTTAGTTTTCCACAAATTATTTATTACTTTCTTAGGACCAGAGTTTCATCGCTGCGCGACATCATCATGAATATAATCTTCAACTGAATAAGCGTGACTAACGTCGCAGTCACTAACAGAGGAGGAGATCAGGATGCAAAGATTTTGTTGGACGGAGAGTTGCTGAAACATGTGAAAGAGTTTGAATGCTTAGGAAGCAAAATAAGTTCTGATGAAAGGGACTTTAAATGAATGAGCATAATACTTGGAGCAAATATTGCCTTAATTAATGATAGAAAACTCTAAGAATCCCACTCCGTCGGTATATAGCTGAGGAAAAAGCTCGTGGAGAACTTGGTGTGGAGTGTGTTGTTCACTGGTAGTGAGACATGGACTGTGGGACTAACGGAGAGGAAGCAATTAGAAGCTTTTAAGATGTGGTATTATACATCTACATCTACGTCATACCCTGCAAGCCACCCAAAGGGTGTGTGGCAGGGGGTGATTCCACACCAGGCATGCATGAATGATACGGTAGAACACCGAAATTACATTGAAACCCGCGTACCACACATGCAAAGCGCCAGTTAAAAATCTACTAACCAAGAAACATTCTATCGTCAATCGTTCCAACATGCAAGGGATACAAAGACTACTACTACAGATTCTAAATATCATGCATAAATAAGAACATCAATATTTACATCATGCATTAATAAGAAAGTAGAGAATATAAAGAGAAAGATTTACTGCCTGCCTATTGTCAATACTCGAACTATTCATGACGACGATCACAGCTGTTATGGTCCCGAATGGTACGCGGAAAAAATGACATTTTATACCTATCGGTTCTACAATCTAGCTCTCTAATTTTATTGGCGCGATCTAATCTGCCGTACTACGAGGGGGTTAATAGTATGTTTTTTACGTCGTCAGAGAAATGATTTTCCTGAAATTTAGTTGGGAGGTTAAGCCTATAATTTAATCTACGCTGTGATAGCGATTCCCATCCTAATTCTTCTAACAGTCCAGACACACTAGCCAACTTAACGTAGCAATAGAAGAATGTGTGAGAGAAACTGGACAGTGCGAGTGACGACTCAATACTGAGAAAAGTGAACGTATAGCAGGGCCTGCGGAGAACAGTAAAAAGAAGCCGGGATGAATGGATAGGTCATCTACTGCGGCATGAGGCATTGGTGCAGATATTTTTTGATGGAATAATAAAATGCAATAGGTACGGAGGAACCAATTCGCTGGAGTATTGGAAAAAGATGAGAAGGACATGGGATGTGGGCGGTTTTCGGAAATAAAAATGATGTCGGAGGAAAGAGAGGGATGGAGGGCTGTCGCAAACAAATCCTAATGTATGGACTACCAGAGAAGATGATATATTTAACGGGCTGAATGAACTTTGCACATTTTAACTTCCTCATTGTTGTAAATATAAAAATTTTCCCATGAATTTCGATTGCTCTCTATTCATTTATCGTGCTTTTTGAATAATTCTTATCCTTATGATCTCCAAGGGTGTATTTTTATCGCCCTCTTGGTATGAAATACAAGATGGAAATGCTTTAGATGTACTGAGGTCTCTCTCTCTGTTAGAAGGAAATTCATGAGGTAGCTATGAACATTTTAAAAGTCCCTCTCCGATTAAATGGAGCGTGTTGTTGGCATGCGAAAGCTTGATTCGTTAATTGAAAACGTTCCTTGTACATGTTTGTCCACAATCGCAGATTTATTTGAAATAAAATTGCATCGAGGAACGCTGTCGTTGAATTCTCATAATTAACATGTCAATCCGACCCATGAATATTTGATTGTTTGTGTGGTACTTTTATGTACATTCCAGCGGTAGCATTTTCCCGTCACCTTTAAAGGCAGAGAGAAATTGAGGTCCCGCTTGCCTCGTATTTTTTGCACGAAGTAGTTAGCGCTTTTTTATCATTTGAAAAGTACATCCCCAGACGGAGACTCAACTGCTTCATTAAATTTGGGGACGTAATTTTTTTCGAGACCGTCGAATCCACGCGGACAAATGACTGTGCAAATTGCTAGCAATGCGTTATTTTTTTGCCGCCTGTTTCTTTGCTTTCCAGATCCCCCACTCGTCTCGCCTTCCTCGTGGCGGGAGGTGACGTGACTCGACCTCGTTACCCGACGCCAAAGAGTCAAAAAAGATACGTAATTCAAAGGAGGGTCAGCGAGTAAGATGCTCTAGTTATTCGGAGGAAGCAATTTTCCTTGGTCCTGAGTTTATTCAATTCCATTGGGGTCGATAATTCTTCATCCCCCGTTTTCTCGCATCCGTAGTGTACTAAATGACTTAATTCATGAGCTTAAACATACATATATTTGATGTAATATCACCGACAACTACATACATTTCTGTGGACGCAAGGGTGAGCTGAAGAGAATGTAAGGATACCATCTATGAGAAGATGAGAGAGTTGTTTCAAGAAATGGAAAGAAATTAAAGTCTCTCATACTTGATGCAGAAATAAAAACTTGAAATCATACACAGTCATAAATATTACCGCGACCTAGGTGTGTCGATGTTTTTGCATCATCAGGCAGTAAAAACATCGAAACCTATTAGTCGCAGTACAATTTATTTTTGTCTACATCTACATCTACGTCATACCCTGCAAGCCACCCAAAGGGTGTGTGGCAGGGGGTGCTTTCGCACCAGGCATGCATGAATGATATTTGTGGGTAATTACAAATTTTTATTTCTGCATCATGCTAGATTCCACTCAATGTCGCTAGAATATTCGGATTTTTTATCTTTCTAACTTTTTCGCAAGGCTAGTTCCGTGCCCTCTTGTAGGATATAACGGTGTATACCTGACGTAGAATCCTTCAACGCTAAATAAATCCTTGGGATTGCTTTCGGGGTACTATGTATTTTTGTCCGCTTATCCTATGTTTGTCAATCCTCGGAAATTGCACTCGCACCGCAACTGCGTATAATAATTTTCTAATATTTTAGCGGCGGCTCATGTCTAACTCATTAAAGTTGCATTTTTATAGCTTCGACTTCGACCATTATTGCTGTCACTGAGACTTTATGATTAGTTTTGTCGATAATCTTCCAGATTACTGCTTCATTAGCTCTCTTGTGTTCTCATGTCTGAATTTGCTAGCTCGCCTCGAACGCTTCGGAGCTCCTGTGCTCCGTGAATTTATTTATTTTGCAAAGCACGTAAAACTTATATCTGGTATGGCATTGGTAGAATATACTGTGTTGTCATTTGGTAAAGTTTCACCTCCTGTTAGATATTTGCTGGTTTTTAGAGTCCATTATCGTCGTAGTTTAATAAACGCCAGTGGGATGTAATGTAGTCCATAATGGCTAAAACTCACCCCCTGCCACACATGTGAAATGGTTGAACAGCGCTGCGCTAGTCCACAAAATATAACCAAAGCATCAGCTCTCTCTCCGAAAAATTACCTTGTAGTGCCTCACTGCTGGCTTTCATTATCGAGAAAATCATTTGATTTCGTAGAACTGCTCTTAACCATTCACCCCAAAAGGCTAGAAATGTTACCCCACCCCATCATTATATTATTTTTTGACACTATAAGAATATCGATCTTTGGAAATAATAGATCGCTCTTGCCTCATCGCCTTTTAGTCTCTCAGTTTTACGTTGCATTTTGAATTATTTATTTTTCTAAGCACATAAATCTCATAGTTGGCATGGCATTGGTAGAAAATATTGTGTTGTAATTTTGTAAAGTTTCACCCTCTGTCAGATATTTGCAAATATTATGGTCCATTTTAGTCGTAGTTAAATGAACTTCCGTGGGATATAGTGTAGTCCATGCTGGCTAAAGCTCACCCCCCGCCACACATCCACGAGGTGGCTTGCAGGGTATCAGTTATGTAGATGTGAGAAGGTTGAACAGCGCTGTCCTAGTCCACGAAATGTAACCAAAGCATCAGCTCTCTCTCCCTTCTTTATTTTATGCGTGAAATCATCCGGGCAGCGACGCCTCGATTCGGAGCCCCACTTTGGAACGTTTGCGGAACGTGACGCCCGCCTCGAGGTGTACACAACGGAAACTTTGCGGGCTTCGTCACGCGCCCGCCCATCCCTTCCCTTCCGCGGCAGCGATCATCTTCGGCGCACGTGCAATCATTTGCGTGTATTTTTTTTCTTCTAAGCGAGAGGGCGCGGCAGCGGAGCCGTCAGGCGGAGGAAGGAGCGTGATGAGACAATGTCCCGTGGGAGGGGGGAGGAAATACGACCGAGTCATATAGCACACGGTATCATTACGGGAATTGACTCATCACGGCGGCGGGCACCGTTGAGCGTTTGAATGCCAGCCTCTGACGTCTCTCTCTGCATCCCGGGGGCGGTTGGCAGCCTTCGCATCCGCGTGACACCTCCCTCCGAAACCATTCTTCCCCCTCCCTCCGCACCACCGCCTCCTCCTTCTCCTCCCCCCCTCACCCCAGGCCCACCTCGCCAACCTTTCCTCCACGTCATTTTCTTCCGCAGTCATTTGTTCCTTCTGCTATCCTTAGCATATCGACTCGTTTTCCGCTCCAGCGTCGACCAAAAATGGTGGACGGATCGGGTTGATGTGTACGCTACCCGTCTACAAATATCTCAGCAACGTAAATTAAAATCTGGATTCTCTTGAAATTGGCACTAATGTCCATCAGCACGACACCAGGAAAAAAATTACCATGTGCATCTACATCTACGTAATACCCTGCGAGCCACCGTGAGGGTGTGCGGCAGGGGGTGAAGATCACCAAACATGCACTATTGAAATGCAACTAGGATATTTAAGGGAGACATGCTAGAGAACAGGGTCACATGCAGATATGTGGTTAGTATCTACATAGTAAGATAGGGATTATTGGTCGCTATAACATGCATCGTGCACTACAGACTACTCTAACTATATTTCACCTACCTATTCCTTTGCTACGCTGCCTATTGTTCTCTCTTATAGTACGCGGGAAAAATGACATTTTACATCTATCGGTACGACAATCTATCTCTCTAATCTTGTTAATCTGATCAAACCTAGCATAATACGCAGGGGTTCTTAATATATATCTAACGTCATCTGTGAACAAATGGTTTCGAATTTACTTAAAAGGTTTAACCTAAATTTAAACCTGTGTAGTGCCTCGCTGCGGGCTGTCATTATTCAGAAAATCATTTGATATTGTTAAAATTCACTTTCTTAACCAGAGTGAATAAAGCTAAAGCTTAGATGCGGTCACTCTCTCTACCGGTACCCCCTTTCTGTTTCCATGTGCATTAGATGGAGCTGAAAATGATATCATTATTGCTAAAAAATTCTATGCCATTTGAAAATTTTAACTGTCGTGAAACCGAAATGATAGCTGATAATTTTTTTTGGGGGAAGATCGGTCTTAGGAAATAATATATCGCTATTGCCTCATCGCCTTTTTGTCTTGCTATTGTGTATTTTAGCTTCTTCAGGGTGGCAATATGTTTCATCAGAAACGTTCATCAATCTTATAAACCAGAGTTAATTCAAAAATATGCCATATAAGTTATAAGAAGAATTGACAAAAGTAATTACCTCTCATTTTTCCATCTCATGTGTAAGTGGTTATAACCACTCTCATTTTTCGAAAGAAATACTCAAAGGTTAATGTTTCCTGTTTATGATTTTGAAAAAAAAATTCATCAAATGAAAATCTTTAGTATTTTTTAAATGCTGTAAATTCATTTCACCCCCTTGAAGAAGCAAATATACTGTTGGGGCTCTTAAAAAGGTAACATAGTAATTACGAGATTTCCCAAGACCTGTTTTATCCCGAAGAGAAATGATTTACTAATGAAAAAGAGGTTGAGAAAGTGTAGCATATGTATATTAAAAACATGACAAAATGATAATATGCACAAATTACTACACACTCGGTGTTAGTTATTGCGTCATCACGTATTAGCTTGCGGTTTGTGTTTTTCAGGTAGTGTTACGTGCTTGGATCCGTACTCTTCTTTAACTCGGAAACAGAACAACAGCAGGACGATTGGGAAACATCTCTTTTTATTATTCGAAAATACCGCACGAGTGAGTGAAAAGAAGTGGCTAACGAGCTCTTCGAGGTGGTCGAGGCGAGAGAAAGTTTGACGCGACGAGAAACATTTTTGGCATAGGAAGTTAAAAAACGCTGCCACGCTCCTGGGTTTGCGTAGGCGTTATCATTTTGACGGACTCAGATGAGTTCTGTCGATTTCTTTTGCATCGTAATCATTTCCTGATTAATGATAATATGATCAAATGAATTGTAAACAACGTTTCTCAACTTGGCAAACGCAGGTATTAGAGCTCCTTCCTACCACCCTGTAGGATAGGTTTGTTTAAATCATGTAATAACTTTCATATCGGTTTTCTATCAACCTGTTTTGAATGGTTATTTCTACAAGTTTTAAGGTCCAGGGAATACTAGAAGGATAGAAAAAGAATGAGGAGTCGATTGTGTCGTGTTGTTTACGGAATTTTTGGCAGGGTCGCCAATGGATGAGTGGCTAGCTTGGAGCAGGCTTTAGAATTCAACGAAGGTGGTTAAGGCCCCTTATAGTGTGCTATGAGAGATTCAAAATAATGCACTAGATATAACTTTCTTATACCCGGGTTTCGAAGTTGATTCTATGATTTTGATGATGGAGTTACTTTGGCGATCGGCTGACCTGGCCTGACGCCAGGGAGAGGGAAGAGAGAAGTTAATTGCCATCTGTGGTCACGTGGTGGTCAGCTTTTTCTTTTTTGGTCCAAAAGTAGTGTGTAAATAAAAGAATTCATATTTGTGGATTCGGGAAAAATTTTAAAAATCGTCAATAATACGGGTAGTTTTCCATATTTTTTCTCGCTTGTTTCCATTCAGAAATTAGGCGTCGTATGTAATCAGTGAAGAAAGAAAACATTATTCAATTCCACCTATTATTTTCAGGTACTACTAGTTTTGACGCAGCGGCGTCATCTTCAGATACATGAAGATGACCTGGTACCTGAAGATGACGCCGCTGCGTCGAAACTAGTAGTATAAGTGTTGCGAATTTTAATAGAAGAACTTGGATGGGAATTACTATGAGGACGCAGGTTAAAATTTAGGTTAAACCTTTTAAGTAAATTCGAAACCGATTTGCTCGCAGATGACGTTAGGTATATATTAAGAACCCCTGCGTATCATGCTAGGTTTGATCAGATTAACAAGATTAGAGAGATAGATTGTCGTACCGATAGATGTAAAATGTCATTTTTCCCGCGTACCATAAGAGAGAACAATAGGCAGCGTAGCAAAGGGATAGGTAGGTGAAATATAGTTAGAGTAGTCTGTAGAGCACGATGCATGTAATAGCGACCAATAATCCCTATCTTATTATGTAGATACTAACCACCTATCTGCATGTGACCCTGTTCTCTAGCATGTCTCCCTTAAATATCCTAGTTGCATGTCAATAGTGCATGTTTGGTGATCTTCACTCCCTGCCGCACACCCTCGCGGTGGCTCGCAGGGTATTTCGTAGATGTAGATGTATCTGAAAATAAATTGATGGAATGAAACAGTTTTCTTTTTTCATTAATTACAATGAACTTCCACAAAGTTGATTCTGAAAACATTGAGATCGTCGCATGTGATCTCAACGTACTTCATCATTATCATCGTTTTTTATAGTCTCTATACGTGATAGAGGTGAAAGTATTGTATTGGCGGAAACATCGGTGATGGATTTTCTCTGGAATGGCCGTTTATGGGCCCCCTGAGCACGTTTTGACATTTGCAATCAAATCCAATGGAAAGTGATCCCTCACTGAATCCCTCTCGTCATCAAATTCAGCTCCATGATATTTTATATTTTTCTTTTTAGTGAAAGTGGAAAGGTTGAATAGCGCAACATCAGCAGATCGAAACTACGTTAAAAATTGAGTAGGTTGAACATTTCAGGCAATTAAATAAGTAATGGTAATGGTGGTAACCGATGGTAATTCGGTTTATGAAATGCTGCAGTTACTTATTTTTCCAACTCTTGTGGTAGCATTATGATGGATAATAATTACATTGCGTAATTGTATCGTCATTGAACTTTACGACATCAGGCGTCACTTACATTAATTAATATATATAAAGCTACAAAACTGACTGACTGACTGACTGACTGACTGACTGACTGACTGACTGACTGACTCATCAAAATTCCTGGGCATTTCTAAACAAGCTAGGTGGGTGAAATTTTCAGGATAGAGTTGGAGTCATGTGTCGAGTTGGGAAAAAATCGAAAAAGTTAAAAAAGTCGATTAGGCTTCGATTTATTGCAATCGAAAGCTTCACATGGGATTATACGGGAAAAACGAAAAATTTAAGTGTAGACCATTTTTCTTTCGTTCATTAAAATATGAAATAATTGAGCTAAAAGACTGATTCTTTCACAAATATGAGGCTGAATGTTTGAAAAATCTTATTCTTGCAATCGATTCTTTCCTACCTACCGTAAAACCGATATTTTTAAACTTTTATTTGGGATTTTAGAATTTTTTTCACTTTCGTTGCTATGGATTTATTCCATTGTCGCCTAGCCGAGTGTCGATTCAGGTTTGGAACTAAGCTAGGCGAGCCAGTTTCAGGGAAGGGTTATATTTATGTGTTGATTTGGGGTAAAATCGGAAAAGTTAAAAGAGTCGATTCGGCTTCGAGATATTGCAATCGATAGCTTTACATATATGAGCTAGGTATCCTAAATGCATGTAATTTACTCTTCTCTATGCCATTTTTCGCCCTGCTAAATACTGGGTATAATTTCTTCAAACTTTTCCTGGCCTCTACCATACCTTTGATGGCCAATTTCCATCAACCAAGCTTCATGATATTGTCGTTTTCATTAAAAAAATATGCAGTCCATGCAGAAGATTGGAAGAGAAAAAAAAATTGAACATGAAAATTAGTATAATAAAAATATCGATTCCGATCGAATATATATAGTAAAATTCTTCATGTGAGCTCTTATTCAGTATGATGTACTGAAATGAAATATCTAACGTAGAAGAACGTCTTATGTGCCGTAAAATAAGGTTATGATAATATTTTAGTGGTTTCACGTTCGTTTCGGTGTACTGATTATATTATTTTGAAAAGTCGTTAATAACCGGATAACATACAATATAAGTTTGTACTAGAACTGTCTGGTATCCATACCTCATGAGGCGCGTATTTCATTTTCGAGAATTATATTTTTCTTTGCTTGCATGTAGCACGCAGACTTGAGAGCTCTCATTCTTTTCCTTATTTAAAGAGTATCATCGTCTAGCACTCCCCCCACCCTTGCTTGCAAATTGCAAGCACCCATATAGGCATCATTAAATGGACAGGTGCTATTAATACATCGCTGCTAAGTACTGGGTATAATTTCATCAACTTTTTCCTAACCTCTACCGTAGGTTCGATGACCAACTTTAACAAACCAATCTTCATGATATTTTAGTTTCCATTCAGAAGCATGTGCAATTCATGTAGAAGATTGAAGAAGAAAAATTGAACATGAAAATTATCATATTAAAATTGTCGATTCGAATCTAAGTTCTATTATAAAGTTTTCATGTTAGACCTTATTAAGTACCTATGCTGTACTGAAAGGAATATCTAACGTAGAAAGGCCATCAAATAAAGTTATGTTGAACTTGCAGTGGTTCCATACTCCTTTCATTTCACTGAATGTAGTATTTTGAAATGTCGTTAACTACCGGATGAGATATAATATGAATTGTACTAGAACTGTCAGGTATCCATACCTCATAGACCGTGAAATTCATTTCGAGAATTCCATAATATTTTTCTTTTCCTGCATGTAGCACGCAAACTTGAGAGCTTTCATTGGTTTTGTAAGGATGATGCATTCATTTTTCGATACTTAAAGAGTATCATAATGTACAAACCCCCCTTGCTTGCTAACAGCAAGCACCCATTTACTCGTTATTAATATATATAAAGCTACAAAACTGACTGACTGACTGACTGACTGACTGACTGACTGACTGACTGACTCATCAAAATTCCTGGGCATTTCTAAACGAGCTAGGTGGGTGAAATTTTCAGGATAGAGTTGGAGTCATGTGTCAAGTTGGGAAAAAATCGAAAAAGTTAAAAAAGTCGATTAGGCTTCGATTTATTGCAATCGAAAGCTTTACATCGGATTATACGGGAAAAACGAAAAATTTCAGTGTAGGCCTTTTTTCTTTCGTTCATTAAAATATGAAATAATTAAGTTACAGGACTGATTCTTTCACAAGTATGAGGCTAAATGTTTGAAAAATCTAATTCTTCCAATCGATTCTTTCCTACCTACGGAAAAACTGATATTTTTAAACTTTTATTTGGGATTTTAGAAATTTTTTCACTTTCGTTGCTATGGATTTATTCCATTGTCGCCTAGCCGAGTGTCGACACAGGTTTGGAACTAAGCTAGGCGGGCCAGTTTCAGGGGAGGGTTATATTTATGTGTTGATTTTGGGTAAAATCGGAAAAGTTAAAAAAGTCGATACGGCTGCGAATTATTGCAATCGATAGCTTTACATATATGAGTTAGGTATCCTAAATGCATGTAATTTACTCTTCTCTATGCCATTTTTCGCACTGCTAATTACTGGGTATAATTATTCGAAATTTTTCCTGGCCTCTACCGTACCTTTGATGACCAATTTCCACCAACCAAGCTTCATGATATTGTCGTTTTCATTAAAAAATAGAGCAGTTCATGTAGAAGATTGGAAGAGAAAAAAAATAGATTACGAAAATTAGTATATTAAAAATATCGATTCCGATCGAACTTATATAGTAAAATACTTCATGTGAGCTCTAATTAAGTATGCTATACTGAACTAAAATTTCTTACGTAGAAGAGCGTCTTATATGCCACCAAATGAGGTTAGGATAATCTTTCAGTGGTTCCACGTTCGTTTCGGTATACTGACTATAGTATTTTTAAAAGTCGATAATGACCGGATAACATACAATATAAGTTTGTACTAGAACTGTCTGGTATCCATACCTCATGAGGCGCGAGAGGCATTTTCGAGAATTATATTTTTCTTTGCTTGCATGTAGCACGCAGACTTGAGAGCTTTCATTTTTTTCCTCATTTAAAGAGTATCATCATCTAACACTCCCCCCCACCCTGCTTGCAAATTGCAAGCACCCATATAGGCATCATTTAATGGACAGGTGCTATTAATACATCGCTGCTAAGTACTGGGTATAATTTCTTCAATTGTTTCCGGGCCTCTACCGTAGCTCTGATGACCAGCTTTAACCAACCAATCTTCACGATATTTTAGTTTTCATTCAAAAGCATGTGCAATTCATGTAGAAGATTGAAAAAGAAAAATTGAACATGAAAATTAGCATATTAAAATTGTAGATTCGGATCGAAGTTCTATTATAAAGTTTTCATGTTAGACCTTATTAAGTATGCTGTACTGAAAGGAATATCTAACGTAGAAAGGCCATCAAATGAAGTTATGTTGAACTTGCAGTGGTTCCACATTCCTTTCATTTCACTGACTATAGTATTTTGAAATGTCCTTAATTACCGGATGAGATATAATATGATTTGTACTAGAACTGTCAGGTATCCATACCTCATAGACCGTGAAATTCATTTCGAGAATTCCATAATATTTTTCTTTTCCTGCATGTAGCACGCAAACTTGAGAGCTTTCATTGGTTTTGTGAGGATGATGCATTCATTTTTCGTTACTTAAAAGGTATCATAATGTAAAAACCCCCCTTGCTTGCTAACAGCAAGCACCCATTTACTCGTTTTTATATATAATCACAAAATGATTCGTGATTGTTGAGCTGAGCGACTGTATTTTTAAATAACACAAGTTCATGTAAGATAGTCGTCATAAATGATCGTATAACGGTGAATTATATCTGAGGGTAAAATCTCCCCCATATATACATCTACTTATTATCCTACAATTCATTTCAAGTGTTTTTGGCAGGGGATGACTTCTCACCAACATGAACTACAGTGAAGAAATTTACTTTAACCAACAATCACCACACTCTCGGTATGCTGCAAATGCTACAAAAACTACTAAAATAATATATGCCATAATATGTAAACGTGATAAAAGAGTCATGCAGGGAGTATGCAAAATATGGTGTTAGCACTACTCGGCAGATTTAGAAACATGCATATGAATTTATCAGCAACACTACCTGTCAGCTAACCTAATTCTTACCAAACACTGGCAGCGTATTCTAAGTGGGGTCGAACAAGGGGAAGTAGCTGATTTCTTATCGTTTGATATATTACAAGTGGAAGTGTGAAGTCAGGGAATGGAGATGATAGGAGGACTATTTTGTCGATAATGGCGGAAATGTGAGCGTTGATCTCTCTTAATTCATTTCTCTGAGCATCGTCACCGAAGGGGGAAATGGAAGAAATAAAAATCAGCCAGGAAGGGACTGTTGTGTCAATGGCTCATTGATAACTGCCATTTTATTCGTGGCTCTTAGTCCTATTTACAATATCTCGATATCTTGATTCATTCCTCTCATATCATCACAATGAAATGTGTTCATATAAGTGGCACGTCTTTATTTGTATACATTTCCAATTTATTCACTACTGCAATGAAAGAACATACATTTTGACTGACTCACACTCATCACCGACTAAGTCAAAACTATTCTTTCTTTAGGACGCTGGGACTAGCTATGTTATAACGGAACCTCCTTTACGGAATCGCCAGAAATTGCTCACACAAGTGAGAAATACCACATAAGAGAAAAAAAATTGACTGTGGAATTTCGCACTATTTGAAAGTATTCGTTTCACCGATATGAAAATTTGGAGAATATGTTCTTCTTATGATGCATGTACCCGCTGTGAAAGATTCTCTTGAAAGTATCTTTCCGAGCCGTTATTAAGGGTTAAATATTAGATTTTTTCATTGATTCTTATATAGTTTTTTCTTCTTCATTACTGATATGCACTGTGTTTGGGAGGTGGTCAGGCACACGGTACCATGAGTTTACGGTTTTATACAAAATTCACTAGATCCTCTTAAAAAATATATTTTTGTTACCTTATGGTTTCCAAGCAATCATCCTCTGTTATAAAAATAGTTTGGCCTTCGTACATTAGAAACCAATAAATTCACTATTTGAAATACATTCTCGAAGCTATGACTGGGTGTGGTAGTATTATAAAGTAGCAAAAAATTACGCTGAAAATATTGTTTTGGCTGCAGATCGTTGCTTCGCTTGTCTCTTGGTGTTTTTGTTTGGGCAATGAAAATAAGCCATGACTGTATAAATTTTCTCCTACCGAGAACCAGAGCCATGTACTGTGAAAAAACGGGTATAAAAAAGGGAAGCGGGGAGGGAAAGGCTTGAGACAAAGCTATCGGTTGGAAACCGAGAGCGACAGAAGGTCAAAGCATGTTATTTGCTTGTGTATTCAGGCATAATTTGTCGTTAAACTGTGTCGAAACAGTGTTTTCTTCTTGTTACGCGTATTATTTCTCGAACTACAGCCTCTCAGGCGTCACGAAGTGTTTTCCTGCTCGCTGAATGCATGTTTCCCAATGGCCATTTAATTATAGCCGCTTATCTTCTGGTTATCATCTCGCCGGTTCAATCGACATTGACAATCAAATTTCGGGTATCGTACTACATTTCATTTCCATTGCGCTAGGCACGTTATCTTTTTGGTTTGTTTTTTCACCGGATTTCGCAATTATAATCCCTTCTCACGCGAGTAAAGACCGCGACGAAGTGTCGTACTCGCGCCTCGAAATTATTAGATGGAAATCTCAGGCCCATAAAAGTTTTAAAAGCCGCTGCAGAATGTGTAAATTCATCTTCTGGCTTGAACCGACTCTACGTTCATCTTAAGTCCGTTTTACTCTATTCGAGATGTATTGCACAAGGAACTTTGAACAAGACGTCTGGAACGCAAAAACGGAATTCAAGAGCATTCGACACCGCCATTCTAGAGTAATTGTTCAATAGTGCATGAATGGACTTGAATGGCCATTCAGAACCGTTTTACAAAGCTGAAATGTGCTTTGACATCGAGCGTCAAGTTAAACAAGAGACTAACAGAAAGCGGCTAAGGAATAGGGTAATCGGAGTTGTACTCGCTCGGTGTCCAAGGCACTTCAATATTTGACTGTTCTTGCATTGGGTACAAAAATGAATGTTGATGATGATTCAGCAGGAACCGGATAATCGAGATTCAAGAGAAGATAGAGCTGTTCAAGAGGAATTTGATGTTAACGAAGCCTTTCAAGAACATTCAAGACCCGTCATGAGGTTTCAACTGACGTAATATCCATTCAAGTTATTCTGATGAACTTATCTACTGTGACTATAGCCCTAATGGTGGAGATACATATTAAATTCTGGAGCGCTAGCAAGGAATTGACCTTTTTATGATAGACCTATCCCCGAAAATTATCATCGCCAATTTATTAAAGCAGAGTCATCTTTAAAATGGATTTATTGAAATAACTTTTACAAACCACAAGAAAAATACAACTTACGACCCGGGTTTCAACGCGTTTGCGTCATCTTCAGGTGATTGCAGGAGTTTTTTTCGGCTCTTATACCAATAGCCAGTGAGGAGGGGGGGAGGGGGAAGTGAGGATTTGGGGAGGGGTATTTTAAGTAATTGGTGTTAAGGGTGGTAGGGAGGGGGCAGTTGAAGGGTGGGGACCAGTATACCCTGCGATATCTTGAGGAGGGAGGGTCAAAAGGGATGCGGCAGTAAGGATTGGGGAAGGGGCGGGGTACAAAATTCCCCTCCCCAAATCCTCACTTCCCCCTCCTCCCCCCCTCCTCACTGGCTATTGGTATATAAAAGACGAAAAAAACTCCTGCAATCACCTTTACCTGCAGTCACCTTTGTGCCAGAAAAGATAAAGAGAGATATTTATGAGACATACATAAGGCCAACTACGCTCTATGCAACTCCGGCATGGGTAGGCCTTATAAATAAAGGTAATTTTAATAAAATAGAGATAATGGAAAGAAATTGCCTGAGGTCAATTTTCAAAATAAAATGGTCGACAAATACAGACCTATATAAAGTCACAAAAATAGAACCAATAAGGGATGTGATTAAGAAACAGGCCAAAGATTACTATGAAAATTTAAAAACAAATGACAATAGATTAATTAATGACCTGGCGACAGACAAGACAAGTACCTGGGACAGATATGTCTGGACTAATAAGGTCCTGACATTGTAAAACGGCTGGGAAAGCCATAAGACACACACTCCCAGAGCACAAGTCCTACACTATGAGGACACACACTGAGTAAAAGCTGCTTGCGCAGCAGGTCACGAAATGCAATCACCTGAGGATGACACAAAGGCGTTGAAACCCGGGTCGTGAGTTGTATTTTTCTTGTGGTTTGCAAAAGTTATTTCAATGAATCCATTTTAGAAATGAATTACCATAAAGTTACCCGAGAGAGTGTTTCAATCCACAGAGTTATCTTTGCCGGCCTATCACTATGCTTCCAAATTTATAGGCTTTACCTATCCCGGAAGGGAACGGCGTAGTTGTGCGTATGCACGTATGGAAGTTTCCATACGGTCGACTCCAAATTTGATGCTCAACAAAGCTGCAAGCTAAAATGAAGAGAAAATTAATTGAAAGGCTTTCGATTATTTTTGGCAGAATGCGCTCAACGTCGAATTTACTCAGTAAAAGATTCCGAGCAGCACTTGTGTTGGGCGTGTTTCTTTTGAAATATTCGTAACGTTTACATTTAATATTTATTATTAACGTTTATATTTCCTCATATTTGAAGGGAGATGTATTCAATCGTCTTTGCAGTTGATTTTACGAAGGGAGAGTTGCGGAATCGATTTGTTTGATATTTGGGCTTTTGCTTTTGAAAACAATTTTTTTTCTTTTCATTGAACATTTTTTCCTGACATTTGCTTTGTGGGCTTAAACTTTGAATAAATATTTCTTATTCTAGATGTCATGTGGAGCATAGTAAAACAATCTCGGCCGAATCTTATACCAAAGTTTTCATCGGCAGTACGGCAACAAACTCACAATATGCGTAGTAGTCTTGTTGGTGTTACTTACCTCTTGCAACAACTATGGTGATATTATAATAAATCAAAACCGCGCACGTTCCCTCGGATGCCAGGCGCAGGCCAAAAGCAGTCAGGATATGAGTGCGCGGTCAGACCAGAAACTAGGAGAGTGATGCGTAGAAGAACACGCTACCATCTACGTACATCTACGAAATACCCTGCGAGCCACCACGAGGGTGTGTGGCAGGGGGAATGCAGTACACCATGCAAGATACAACTACTGGTTAGTATTATTAACGCGACAAATATATAGTTCAGCAAGGTACTTAAATATACAAGAGTGTATCATGCCGGAGATTGCATGCGAGGTTAGTAGCTAATAATCATGTTAAGATATTTAGCACTATTGTAAAAACCTATTTAACCAAGTCAGTATCCTAGACCTTATGTATTATATAACTGACTTAACTGACCAAATATTATGGTCCCTTGTTGTATGTGATTAATGTGATATTTTCATCTACGTCATTCCCTGCAAGCCACCCAAAGGGTGTGTGGCAGGGGGTGCTTTCTATTATATATTTTTATTATGAGAGTGCTACGCAGACGGACATCCTTAGATACAATGCTCTGGTTGATTCTGTTACCTTTTGGTTTTTTAAACCAATATGATTATTTCATGGATAATGTGCCTTGAACACTCCTTTCTGTGTCAGTACCTTTGATTTTTCGACAGTAATCAGAAGAGTCATGGAAATACATTCTCATGATTGTTTTAAATATTACGCAAGATGATCTTGATCCCAATAATCCTCTTACCTCAAATTTAATCTCCGTAATACTAACCACGCAATTTATGCACGCATGGTATGCTCTTGCGTGATTTAGTACCTTGTAGTCCTATTTATCTTTCGCATGAGTATACTAACCAGTACTTGTATCTTGAGTTGTATACTGCATGGTAGCATGTTCCTCTACGTATCTATCTCCTAGTTTCTGGGCTGACTGCGTATCGTTGTCCTGACGGCTTTTGACCTGCGCCTGGCATCCGGGGGAACGGGCACGGTTCTGATTTAAACTGGGATGAATTCTGCATGCTTGGTGTGGAATCACCCCGTACCACTCATCCTAGTGGTGGCTTGCACGGTATTCCGTAGATGTAGATGGATCCCCATGCGTTAGTTATTATGAGAAGCGTCAAACACCTCCCCACCATCCCTCCGACAAAAACGTCTTACTTATTATTTGAATGGCTCCTTGAAACCCCTGATTTCCAAGCCAATTTCTGCTATTGACCCCATCATTTTTGCAGAACAGATGGATGCATGCGTATCCGTAATCGGATGTCATTGGAAGCCATGAATTCTGGTAAAATAACCGCTATTGTAAACAATAATAGAACGCTGGCCGAATAAGGAGAGAGAGAGAGAGAGGTATAGGGAAAAGTGATGGTTGCACGTGGGAGGTTCAGCGGTTCCTTTCATTGGAGGAGACACGCCCATCCGCTTCAGCGCAAGAGAGTATGCACATGCGGCGGAGAGCGGGGTCTTCGACGATAGACGTGAGTCACGCCGGATCCGAGCGGTCGCTCCAATCTGCACTCCGCTGCGCTCCCCCTTCCCGCACCCGCGGTGATTCATTCCGCAACTGGTCCCGCTTCCCGGGGATGTTATGGTCGCCGTCATATCCTCTCCACCCTGTGCCTCTCTCACCGCTCATCCTTCGAGAAGAATGGTGTACCCATGTAACTGTTGTGAGGAAGGTTGACACCAAAAAAAAACAACCTGTGTGTACTAGACGCTTCCTTCCTCGAGCTGCGATGCAGTTGTGTGTGTTTGCTAATGTTACCCAAATGCGCGGTTTCGCGAGATGTTGATACATCCTTGGCTTCCCTCGTGTTCCTAGAGCGCAAGCGAAGGTGATGGCAGTATTATTTTTCTGTCGTGAGATATATACTGATTAAAGTAAGCAAAGGCGTAAAGCTTTTTAAAGGTCATTGTGTTACTTTTTCTTCGAAAAACCATGGAAGATTCCAGCTAATTGACCCTACTGTCCCTACCTTTAGGGAATCATAGTTTTCTTGGATGAAATCACGAGTATCAGGTGATGATAAAACTTATTGCTTATTCTCATGTGAATTCCGACGTGAGGTTTCTCGTGAACCTTTCCTCCGTTACAAAAAGAATCCTTCCTAACCAATCTATCCACCTGTGCTAAATAGTGTACATGACCAGGTGTCGGTTATCTCCACAAAGTAACCTAAAAATTACTGGAATCAGACCTGTCATGGAGAAATCGAAGAATATCCATTTTGGAAACGACAAAATTTGTCGTATGCACAGAATTAACATCAATGGCAGGACGCGCATTTCACCGTGCATATGGCTATGCCGCAGCGTGCCCCTGAAGCGATGTCTGGGGAAATGAAAAAAATTGTATATTTCCGATATAGATTCTCTTGCTTTCATCACATTTTTAAAGATCAAAACGTAGGTACTTATAGTGGGAAAGTAAGAGGTTGTTGAATTCACTCTTCCTCCGAAGTCTGGTTAGATAACTTTTATGTGCTACCTTATGGCTAGGGACGACTTGTCATTTAGTCATGGCCATAGAGGTTGATAGAGAGGGCTTTACGTCATCAAATTGAAGCCTGGAAAATAAAGTAACAACCATATTGGTTATCCCTATCCTTTCCTTAATTTGCTTAGGATTGTGTTACGGGATGGACGAATTAGCGATTGTAAAGCAAGAGTACCTATCAATCATCGCTTTGAAATTTAAGCCAAGTAACACTTAAAGCATACATTGGTTACTTAGTGAAATGGATTCTACTCGAGTTTTCTGTAGTATACACCGAGGATGCGGGTTTTTATTAATTCAAATAAATACAAAAATATATGTAAGGAGAATACAGATTAAGTAAGTTATAAATTCATGCTGATTTCTAGTAAGTTATCGATGGAAAACATCGTAAAATTGTGAATGTAGTGCGTCAACCCTTAAACGCTGAAGGAAAATCGGGGTAAACGAAGATGTCGGACATGCTATGCTCACGTTACTGCTTATAGTATTGGCCATAATAGCAAGCGCCGTCTTCATCTATCTCAATGGTCATGGCTGTGTATTCTAAATTATCTGGTTTTGGAATTATTTACAACAATTGCTTAATGTTCCTTTTATTCTAATTCGTCTGTTAGTGCCATACATTTTTCAATCTATAATTAATTATCGATTTTTCGAAATTTTAATGACTTTTATCTTCTTTTCAGGTAAGTGAAAGATCGCCGCATCTCTTCCGTGATTGAAATCGTCGGACGTGTTCCGTAGCGTAAGTCGTATGGTCCTGCTGTACACCCTTGAGGTAGCCTCCCTGAAGCAGGGCACTCTGTTCGTGCAGATGGATGCTCGTATTTGGCTACGTGTCGAGGCGATCAATACTGCCATAAAAAATAGAAAAATGCGTTAGTTAAAAAATTTATGGATGGACCTGATTATGATGCTGTAAATCAGAAATCCCGTTCGCATTGAAATCTGTTCTAATTCGTGAATAACTGCAAATGTTTTCGTCCATATATTAAAGTCTTTTATTTCCGCTCTTTCATGTTTAAAAATTTGAGTCACGCATTTTTCTGATGTAAAGATGCAATTCACAGAAACCTGGACCCAAATCAACGTTTTACTCATTTGTGAAAAATTGCGATTCCGTATATACATTATGGGCAAATTCCAAGGCTTATTTAATAAAATAATTTTAGTTATTGGAACACAGGTTCAAACAGTCCAAGCTCCCGCGCAACCATCTTCACCTCAGTACTGGCATAAGAAAGCAATGGCTGTGTCACATTTTCCTTTTTAACGCTTCTTAAATCAGACTTGTAATAACCTTTTGATGATTCCTAATAAATATGTACATTTCTGTCGTTGTTGGAGCGGATTATTGGTTAGTAAGTGGTTGAGATGAATATCAGCTATGAGGAAACTTAGGTAAAAGGTTTTCTATACCGAAAAATTGAGCTCTATTCATTTTCCTCTCTTTTTAATATATCTGACCGGTTTCGATGTTATGTTAATTTTTTAACTACGTACGAATCAACTAAGTTAATTCGCATATGTGCCCAGAGAGAGTAAGTTAGGTGACTGCGATCTCCATCGCGCCATTCTGTCTACTAAATGTGTAACACCCTACAGGTCATATGGCGAGCTGAATAATAACTTTTTGTTTGGAGATAAGGACCTTCGGGTGTAAAAAAAAGTATTCCTTCTTCCATTTTCATCCATTATAACTGGTTGTGTTCATACAGTAATAATAATGTTGCTGCAAATGTGGGAGGATGAGTAAAAATAAAATAGAAGATATTGTAGAAAATATATTAGAGAAAAAGGAAGCTATTAATGTTTTTCACTGACTTTTCGAGACAGCGCAATATGATGAAATCATCGCTGAATGATTTCGAGCTTGGCGTAAAACCTGGCTACGCGATGGCATTACATCGATAGAACGCGTACCGTGTGGCACTGCAGCGAATGTAAACGTATATCCGAAGTATATCCAGAAAGTAAATTCTGTTTGATAGGTTAAAGAAAATTAATACATATTCAGAAAGAATTATTAGATCTTAATCCATTGTTCTATATAACCTCCATCATTTTTTAGCCACTTTTCATAGCGTGGAACAGGCTTCATCTGCATCTACGAAATTCCGTGTAAGCCACCACTAGGGTGTGTGGCACGGGGTGATTCCACACCAGGCATGCAGCACTCATCCCAGTTCAATTCAGAACCGCGCACCTTCCCCTGAATGCCAGGCGCAGGCCAGGCTTTTGTATTCCTCCTTCATAGAAAGGTCTTTCATGTCAAACGAGTAAAAACATGTTCTTTGATCTCGTCGCAATTTTTGAACCTCTTGCCACCAATGCTCGAATTCAGGTGCAAATAAAATGGAAGTAACGATGAGCGAGGTCCGGGCTGTGTGGAGGGTGGTTTGATTGCTCCAAACCAACAAATTCTGTATAAGTTGTGTCACATTGTGGGCGGGCATTGTCATGAATCAAAACAATACCGCTGGTAAGCATCCCTTGGTGGTGGAATATTTAATTTTATTCGCCATTTCAAACAAGCACCACGAAGCGTACGCAATAATCAGCTAGCTGTTAATGGCGTTGGATCCTTCAGAATATATCAGGGTAAGTATCGCGCATGCGCGAAACTGCGATCGCAGCGCTGCGGTTGCAAGAAGTACAAACGGAACGTACTTTTCTGGATCCACCTCGTATCGAATTCTTCGTGGACATGAAACTCAAAGAATGTGGGGGATATGGCCACTTCACGTCATCGAGATCCGTGAGAGAATTGAGATTGTCCATAACTTGTAAAATAGTCACCTACAAATTTTAAGAAAAAAAGTCGGTGGAGGAAGTAACCCATCCTTGAGGAATTCTAACGAGGGAATGTGAAGTCTCGGTTTATCAGGTTTGAATCTGGTAGGCGACGGTAAGACGACTCAATGAGCCGTTAATCTCATTGAAAAGGTAGGAAGCGTGCGAAGTCGATGACTCGATGGTTGCTTAATCTAATTAATCTCAATATCATGCGATACAGAGACAGCAATCCCGGCCCCAATCCCGACACAGCGTCGGAGAATTTATGATAAAATGGGAGAGATATAGAAGATTGCCTAACAGCTATTTTGAGATTTATTATTCCATTCCTCGTTTTCCATCGCTGTGTGTTCCGAGAGAAATGTAAACATAGCCATTGCATCATGTCTCCATTTTGCCCACCTAGCACGCGAGCCGTTCTTTCTTAGTTAATATTCCCTTATTTATGCTCAGGTCGTTCACACTGCAGATCTTCAATGGCCATTTTTTATACAGTTTAATAAGTTGAACGAAGTTGATGAGTTATGACATGAAAAAATATAAAAAACTGAAAGACCAGGAAATGGGTAGTGATTTAAAAGAACATGAAACAAAAAACTGTAGCTATCCTAAACATATTAATTATCCCTCTCAACTTTCTGTCATGGTGAGTACCTACATCTAAGAGGTACTTGTCCCACTGCCAAATGCCTTAGAGGTTGATTCTGGGGTACTCAGTTGATTTACTTGTGTATATAATTTTTTACTCCTCCTCCTGTAAGCGATCCTGTTTCTCTGGTCATTAGTTTTCTTTTCTTGCAAACACCGCTCCCATCGTTAGCGCAGCCTATTCTGTAAAATGCGCTCGTTTTGTTTTACTAAGTGACCAGTTAGTTCGGCTTTAGCGCTCACCGATGCTGTTTTACCTGTATATTTTGGACGTGATGAATGACCCGGCATTCCCATTTTGTAATTCGTACCTTTTTCAATTTTTCCCTGACTGTGCCAGAACTCCTTCTTAGCTCACCGCCTTAGAATTTGGTATGTAGATAATGTGACCCTTGTGTATGCATTCGAAGGCATCCATTTGTTGGAATATTTGGATGTGTGGGTTGGTCATGTGTCTCTTCCTCACTTTACCTGTATCCGTGTCGTCACGTATTTTGGTAGCTCGTAGCGATGACCGTGCGGAATCGTATTCAAATTACTCTCCGAACCCGTAGCGTATGAAGAGTTACCAGCAATCCTGGCTGCAACCATAGTGCTGCAGCCTACGGAGTCACGTACGGACTATTACGGGGTCGAAACAAAATGTGAAAAGTCACCAATTTGCAACCTCTATCGCTAGATTGAAAAAACAGTGAAGATTTTTTCGCTAACGGGGTCATTTATCCTGGAGCGAAATATCAATTTAGATTCGAACTCAATTGATGTGCCAAAAAAATTATCTTTACCAATGGATTTTCTAGTGCGACCGTCCATCCATCTGCTCGACATTTTCCGCCCACTCGTCACGTACTAATGCGTCGTTAGGTAAGACCAAATTCAGGAGAGACACTTCCTGGATTTTCGAACCATCTAGTCAAAGACTAGCAGCTAGAAAGTTTGGTTGGTTTTGCGAGCATTTGGCTACGGAATCGATGGTTATGAGATCCAGTAGGTCATATGACCTCATCTCTACATTCGGGTTGTAGAACTATCTCTTCCACTACTTATCGAACTTAAGAACGGTATAGTTTAGAATGAATGAGACCGAGTGTCTTGACTTTTAGATCTTATAACTCGTTTACCACTGACCCTGTTAATTAGTCGTGATGGTTAGGTTGATTAGCAATTATTTGGATGCTCGGCTGTCTGCTCATTCATTTCTTGCAAAGAAGTTTCGCATATTAGCTGCTCGGCGTATTTCCGACCTATTTTGTGTCATTCTAGGAGTATGATTTTTCTCTTCCTTCTCTGGCTATCCATTTCCTTCCAGTATTTCACAGCCTTTAGAGTCCTATTACCATATGCAATTACAACTTTATCAATTAACCTTAATCTCCTAGCGTCCTACAGCGAGTTTCTCTCCTAGCCTAACATGGCCAGCACTTCTCCATGTATCCTTGTCTCTAACTATCGCGCCATTTCTGTCCTCCGCACCCAATTTCATCACACTCCATCAATCTATTATTACTTTTCTGTATGGTAACTAGGTTTCTGCTCTGAAAAATGGTAAGTTTTACAGCAGGCTTTCCCGCTGGACTTTTCGTGAAGTTCTTAGCTTACGAACCGGCTTTTACTGCGTCTTTAGTTGAACGCCTACATGTTTTGGTGTTATCCTTCTCCTACTAACCTCGCCTCTATATTCTCCGAGAGTTATCCTACGAGTTGTCCCAAAATTGGTCTACCTGTACCATTTTAAGCCCTCCTTATTTTACTTGCCATTAACCTCACCGCTTCTGGTGTAGAAAATCTCATTACATTTACCGTCTAAACGCTAGAAACCTAGGAAAAGACAGATAATCCGAAAGTAAAGGTATTTTCGCTTTAACTCAATGAAATATTGCGATGGAAAAGTAGCGAAGAAGCCATTCAGGTTTCCTCCTCGGGTGCCATGGGGATCTCGAAGTCGACACTCCTCATTAAAGTCCACATCCACGGCTCCAAGTCCACGGGGAAATACATCCTTGGACGCACGAGACCTCCCCCGGGAGAACGGCACTGGGGAATAACAGTCTGCTTGCATCTCGCTCCATCCGATGCACCCGAACGTGCAGCGGGCTATTTTTTCCTCCGTGTCAACGCAGACGGAGCTCATATTCGTCGGGTTTATGATCGCGTATAAACGTCGCCACGCGCAAGGGGTGGTCGTATGTGGCTCGCCGGGAAATAAGTCGCCGTGAATTTGTCGTCCCGGGAACCGCATTAATAAGTGTGCTTGTGTGTGCGTTCGATTCGACCGCGGCGCTCGCTGCCCGGTCTCACGTACACAGTCGCATGCCGCGCTCTGCTCCCTGCGCCGGTCCTCCCCTCTGCCCCCACGCCCCCCCCCCCCTCCCCCACATCCCCCCGCACAACTTCTCCCCCGCTTACCTCTCGTCTCCCCGTCTGCCTCCCATCCACCCACTCTCACCCCATCGCTCGCACGTGTCGTAATTCAGGTCGACCCCATGCATTATTATTTTTTTTCATCCCGTGTGTTGTTTTTATTCAGCCGTCTTCCGCGACTCGCTATATCAGCCTCGGTATTCATGCATGACCTCCCCGCATTTTAGGCTCCGATCTGTTTTTCTCTCTATCCGTCTGTATCCATTGCCCTTACCCTCCCTGACCCCTTCCCCCACCCTCGTGATACCTCGAACCTTCCAGCCGAGTCCTGGGCCGCAGACGGCGGCTTAAAGCCCGTTGCCGTGGTCCTGAGTCGGTGAAACGCGTTTGTATCCAATGAAACTGTTCGCGCCCCTTTCCTGTAGCGCCAATCAATCGAGGGTTGCTTTGTATGTATTTCTCCCAGACTAAATGATTATTTTATTATTCTTAGTACTATTATTATTGGCTCTTAAGCATGGGAGTTTCTAATGCACTAAAGCCATGTCTCACACTAAGGATATAATTCCACGCGCCTATAACATTACCTGTACATGATCCTTAGAATAATCCCATTCTTTATAGTTTGTATGCGATAAACCGCATCGCAGCTAGTTATCGTGCTGCGCTACTCTAACAGTGGGCAGTGTTTGTTAATTTCTCCTGTCTTACTCATAATAAAGTGACCTTTGTGGCCCCAAAATTTCGAAAAGAACCATGAAGTTCCATTAGCCTGTTGGTGTAACTCCACTATTTGTAGTCTTTTGTCACTTTTCTTTTTCAATGCTGGTAAGTATGGCACATTAGTTTTCTTTCTCATTTGGTATAGTGTGTACTCATTATATATGACTGCCTTCACACTTGTTAAGAGAAAATTTTCTAAGCGATTACCTTCACTAGAGAAGTATTTCCGCGTTGGGATTCCAGCATAAAAATGTAGCATCAATGAAGTGCGGTCAGTGCTTTTATACTTCGCACCACAGTCTTCAATAATATTCTGGTCTTGGATCATGAAAAAAAGGACTAGATATAATATAATACATGTATGTATAGATAATATGCTCACGTCCGGTGCACTCCACATCACGTGTATAAAAATAGAGATCAGTGTCAGTGCTGTCCAGAAAAGTTTAAAATAATATTGTTTCCGCGCACGACTGTAATTATAGCTGCCATGATCGATACCATCAATGATATGTGTGTTACTGTACTTAACGATGCTTTTATGCCCTAGTATATTTGTATTATTTTCAGTTTTTAATGCTTCTAAGAGGCACTTAGTAATTATCCATTATGTGTGTGTATTTTTATGATCATATTTGCATGCCATCAAGGCTGAAGTATACCAAATAGACCCCCTGATGAACGAGTGCGGTGTCTATCCCGCTTGAGTAGAATGGTGGTTTGAATCGGTATTGCATGTTAAGTCTCTACCACGCATATTATATAATTTAACTTGGAAGTATGTTTGGTAAAATTGCTAATGATGGCATGACAGTGTGTTTTACGGTTAGTGCACATCGAGTGTGTAATCACCCACTGACGAACACTATGCAGGTGGCTTACAGGGTATCCTGTGTACGTAGCTCTCGGGTCATAAGTTGTGAAAACCGATTGTTATGTACGCAACTGAGTTAATCGAGTTCAAATAGCAAAATAAATTGCTGGAGTAATTCTTACATTTGGATTTTGGTGTTCGAACCATATAAACTGGTTTACGTATGTCGTCAACTGGAAACGCTAAACATGAACAGGATTCAATATCACGATTTCTGTTCATGATCGGATGACGACAGGAAGTTGTCTCGAAAGGAGTCTCCCATTTTCGTCTCTACCTCGATGCACAGTCTTATGTGAACATCCGCTGCTGTGAATGTAAGCATACAGACGATACACTAATTTTAGTGGATGGCGATAAACGTGCTTGCATCAATGTGGGCGGAAACAATTTGGATGCTTTCATTTGTAATGGTAAACGATTTTTTCGGGCGTTTCAGTCTTGTAGCCGAGAGGAAGTACAACAATTAAATGCAGGCAAATCAGTAAGTGTGTTCTAGTCATTTACTACGCATCCACTGTTGTCCACCGTGAACGATGAAAGTTGGGACTGCTTTAACGTTACAGTAGACGGCTGACGCTGACGATTTCACACGATCGTTGGTGCTATTGTTTTAAACTATTGAATATAGTTAAATCTCACGTTGACGCCAATCGAAAACGGCAATTTTTTGTTATTTCGCTCCTCCGTGTAACGTGGTAAGATCTTTGAAAACGCGACTGTAACCATTTAGTCGGCAATCCAACCAACGAGTAATGGGTTTCCAAGTCGACATCTTATCAACTTGATCGCCGTGGATGATATTAAAATACAAAATCAACATATTATTTCATTGTTTTCTGAGGGCAGCCGCATGCGTCTGTGGTAGAGGTCTTTTAACACCATCCATTATCCGTGAACAAGTAACTATTTCGTGGGGATTAACCGTTCAACTATCTCTTAATATTGTGTTTGAGTGCATAGTCGTGGATGTTTTTCGTCTTGCAGTTTCACGAATATGGAGGGAGAGTTATATTTCGTCCCTTAAGTTTCACCAGCTGTATATGGGTGGTAGAATCTGTAGTTAAACTAAAACTATTTATGTTTATCAAAGGGCAATCAGGAGATAAGCATAGTGTAATTGGGGAAATATGAAATTTTGAAAGAAAACAGTAAGGGTGTTACCTACGAAATGAAAAACTGAATGTCAAATGCCAGAGTTGCGACAAATTGATGATGAGTCGTACAGTAACCGAAAGTCGATCACATGAATGAAATACGCCATTCTCCCTTTGAGACTAATATATTCTTCTCTTAGAGTCGAATTTAATTACTAAATTACAATTTAGTTTTAAATGGTTTGAGGAATCAACCCTTTGCCTCTTAGTGTTTTCGTGGCCTCCGGGTACTACGCATATTTGGATGAAACATAGCCGTGCTGGAGCGAGAGGTATGGTTTTCAGGTTATCAGCTTGATTAGTCCTTGTTGAGACATTTACGAAATATCGTGCAAGCCACCTCCAAGGTGTATGTGACCAGAGGCAGGCATGCTGTGGTTGTCCCAGTTCAAATCGGCATCTCGCACGCTCCCCTAACGCCAAGGCGATTATCAAAAGCAGTCAGGCGAACAAGGCCAAACCATAAATCAATGGTGTGTTGCGTTGACTGTCATGCAGTACACTAGTTGACACACTGCTACGGATTAGGATTGCTGATATTATTCATTCATCTGGATCTACTAGTAACGCCATGACATCCGCCTCCAGGATGTATGTCTTTGGGTACCACATCAGGCACGCCACGTTCGTCCCAGCTCAAATTGGAACCTCGCATTCTCCCCCGGCGGTTAAGCGAGGACCAAGAGTCAGTCAGGAGATTAATGCATGGCCCAACTAGAAACAAAAGGTGTGCTACGTTGATAATATGGTAAAATGGATTGAAATTTTACCAATCATCAGGATTACTAATACTTTTAATTCATGGGTATTACAAGATATCTACATCTTCGATACACCATGCGAGCTACCACAAATACGTGTAGCACGGGTTGATTCCACGCCAGGCGTGTAGCATTCATCCCAGTCCAGACCAGAACCACGCGTTTTCCCGGCCACAAGATGCATACCAAATAGCAGTCTGGTGAACAATGCGCGATCAGACCTGAACCTCGGTGAGTGCTGCGTTAACTGACATGCTAACATGCAATGCAGTTGTAAGATACTGCTGGTTAGTTTTATTAATGCTACTGATAAATAATACTGTAGGGTAATAAATCGTACACAAAACAAAACTCTGCCGGAATTTCTTGCGGGGTGAGTAGTATAAATAATGGTAAGTTATTAAGCTTAAGCACAGAGTCTACCTTATCGAGTATGGGTCGGAGTTTCGTAGAATTGATCTATTGCTACTATTATAGTAACTAATTTTAATGTAAAAAATGACTTGAAAAAGGTATCGGTTCTGCAGTCTATTTCCATAATCTTATGCCTCAGATCGTTTCTACCTTAATAGTTTGGTGCTAGCAAAATATGTGGAACGTCTGGGTAGAAAGATATTAGTTCCTGCCGAAAAGAAAATTATGCCAGACATTTCTTCAACACTTATTCATCGCTACTTCGAAATATTCGAGTATTCGAAATCGTTCCAAAGACGTGAGGCCTCCTGTCCATGATACCCATGATACCGTGTACAACATATTTACGCCGCCATGTTTTCTTCTCTGGTGATGGAAAATTGTCGCGTTTTGAAACGTCCGGGCGACCTTCTGACGTCACGCGCGAGCGGCGGCGGTTTATTTCGAGATGTCCGAGACGGCGCGTTAGCAAACGGGGACAATTATACGCTCCGGATGCCGAATCCTGGCTCTTTCGGGGCAGTTCCATTATAGTCCTTGAAACAAGATGGATTTGACGGGCATGTTTTCCAGTCTCGGGAAGCTTTACTAGTAGATACCGTTATTAAAGCCTTCTTTATCCGGTGGCATAACGAGGTCTTGCTTGTTTGTGTTTTCGGGGACACTCGTTGGCTTTGTTTGTGCGTCTTCAGCTCCCTCAAGCTCTCCCTACCGTCCCATTCTCTCAAGGGATTGTTATTATGTTACGAGAATCTTTGCTTTCGATCGCCTGCCCCTCCTCCTCCTGTGTTGGTATTCCGGGATGGATCAACAGCGTTCGTTTCCCTTCGGCGGTGAAGCGTAAATACAGGTAGTATCACCGCGACCGAAATGGACCGTTTTCCATCCCTGCGCTGGTTCACGTAGGTGAGGTGTTTTCCCTCCTCACTCTTGAGGGAACTTCAGTGATGTTTCTCAGTGGTTCCTCTTGCTCGCACGGCAAGAATCTCTGTTTTCATGTTTTGTCATGGCATTTTTTAATCGAAGCCCGGGTGGCTTTCCCTGGTTCCTTAAGTATTCCTTGAACTATTCTCTTCTCATTAAGTGCACATTGGAACTAATTACAGTGAATTTTAAATTTCTTTAACGCTGTATGCTGTGCATTCTTAATTAATTTGCATCAGCAATAGTGTTTTATTACTGGGGTATGCAATACACCAGCGGTCTGCCCAATTTTTCAGTTCTATCTGGCATATAACACATTGTACGAGGACGAAAGTGGGAATTTTTAGCTATGCATATTCATTTTTAAAAATAGTAAAAGAACGCTGGATGAAAGCAGCTAAATTTTTGTGATTTGTATCATCTTTAAAATTACCGCAGACGGAGCCCATGAGAATCGCTTAAGGAGCATCTAAGGCTCGACGGAACGCAGTTCGGGAAACGCTGCTAAAGACTAATGCGGTCAATACAAGATAGTTAGTGGGTCGGGAGGATTAGTTTTGGTGCGGAAAAGGGTGGAAGAAAACCCGGAATCTACTTTGTTGTTCATTTAATTATTGTATTAGCTGATTTATAGATTTTTGGACAGTACTTATCCTAATCCGTTTTTACTCCTACCAATGGACCGCCATTAGATCCCTGTTGAATTCCTCTTATCGTCTCCCGCTTCTTATTTCGTTCAGAATTCCTATCCTCTTCCTTCCTACATTAGCGTGATCATAATTTAAGGTGACTAAAATGGATGGCGCCTGATAATTATTCATCGCACTATGCTCATGAAGACATCTTAAGGATTGTTGATAACATGAGTTACTAATTATTCGAATTTCTCTTTGGTGCTCTTGTCCTATTTTTCTAAGTTGTGCTAACAGCGCGTCTCACATACTTCCTGTGATCTCTTGTATCTCTCAGCACGTGTATAGTTGCAAAACATAGTAATTCTCAATATTTGCCACAAGTTGTAATTATTTTAACATCTTGCATTACGTCGTACACAGTGGAGACAAACAAAGCAAACAAACCTGTCAAAACAAAGCCTGCTTAAAGTGAAGGAGGAAAGCAGGTATACAAGCTCCCATACGTGTATGTTCGAGGCATCGGTCTGCGGCAGAGTAAAAAAAATGAGAGCCCTACTTATTAATTGATATTACTCTGAATTATTATTAATTATTTGTTCCGGTGTCGATTGTTGTATTAATTAAGAGATTGACTGCTAACATGCTTAGCATTACTCGTTTAAAATGTGTTGTGATATTTTTGTGATGGTTGAGCTTTATGAATTTGGATATAATAAGTAAGTGCAATTCAAATTAAGTAAAAACATTTAAGGTCTTTCTTTATTTTATTTGCTATATTTAGCAGACAGAGGGTACTACTTTCTCTTATTAGTTGCAAATAGCGTATAGTGGTGTGATGGTGTAGGCACCATCATAACTGGAATTGCAGGTCTTTGGTAATACATCGCTACACTTAGTTTCGATTACTTTTTTACCTTCTAGTGTCGTTTAGTTTGGTGAAAACTCGCCCCCTGGCACGAACCCCTGAGGTAGCTTGCTGGGTACTATGGGGACGTAATACTTGAAGTTTACTCCGGAGAAAATCAACTAATCAGCTCCACTACTTGTGGACTAGTTAGCTAGGTTAGCCTACTTCAACGTCTCATCGGCAGCCATTATGGTGTCTTATCGATTGCGGGAAAAACAACCCTATCAAACATGTCTGTTCTGCAGTATTTCGTATTTTCCTAATTTTACTCTCATGATCTGATTTATCATAGTGTGTTGGAATTCGTAAAAGTTTCTTAAATTCGTAAGAAAATAAGTTGGTTTTCCATTTACGTAAAAGATTTTCTAATTTTTAATCAGTGATCCGGAAGCGTTACCCATCCAAGTTGTTACAAGAGATGAGTAACACTGACGAGATTATCATAACGGCCTTTCACGTATCGTGCTGATTTTCTCTGCACGCATTCTACCTCTGATAGACAGTGACCTACTTATGTAAAAATCAAGGCGATTTTGACTCACTTCCGTGTAAGCCTGCCTTAACCAATATATTACTTTAATATTTACATAGCATGCCGTTATTTAAGTTTCCGTTCTCAGATCCGTAGAATAAGACTGATCCTGATAGTTACATCTACATTTGCTTAGTAACCTGAAAGCCACAACAAGAGTTTTTGGCAGGGGGTGACTTATCATCAACATGAACTAGATTGAAGAAATTTACTTTCACCAACATGCACCACAAAATCGGTATTCTACACATCCTACGGAATCTGCTAACTATGAAATGTGACACAAAAGCCATGCAGGGAACACGTCAAACATGGTGTTAGCATTACTTGGCAGATTTTGAAACATGCATTAGAGTGCATGTGAATTAGTCAGCTACACTATCTGTCAACTAACCAAATTCAAGGTCTTAACGAGGCCATTATGGTCTCTTATCCACCGTGGGGAAACGACATTTTAAACCTTTCTGTTCTGCAATGCACTTCCCTTATTTTATTAGTTAGGGAGACATCTTCTCCCTTCGAGGCCTTCCCCTTCTTTCATAGCATTTAAACACATCCCTCTCTCTAATAGGACGGAAAAGGCCCCGTTACGGAATTCCGCGCGTTCGCGGCAGTTCGATCGCGCGTGATACGAAGAAGTTATACAACTTCATCGATGTGTGCCGTATGGAGGCATCCAAGTATAGTTCTCTTAGAAATTACGTTACGATACGTTACCGCTCATCTCTCTGTCGCTTGCTGCATAAGCATTCCGTTCTAGTTTCTCCATGTTGCCTGGACTCCTCTTTTAACCCTCCCTTTGAAGGCTGCGAGTGCTCCATATTTCGCCATCCAGCGCCGACTCCGCGAGCCGGAAGTGACGTAACCGCCCTTATTTGTCAGCCCCCTCCTTTCTTTCTCTTTCCTTCCCCCATCTCATCTCCTCCCCCCCTCTACTAAACGCCATCTATTCCCTCGTCGGGGAGTGTATAAACGCTTTCCGATTCTCCCAAACCACAGCCGTGGGGGAAAGTTCTGACGTCACATGCCATACTCATCCCTCTACTTCCTCCTCAGCCTTCCTCCTATTCCTCTCCAAGTTGTTCGCTCCACTCTCTTTTCGTTGGGACAATAGCCTGGGAGTGGTTGCGCCTGGAGGTTAGGCGTTAGCTTGAGTACTGATGGCCTTACGTTAATTAGGGGCAAAGGAGTCGGAACAAAAGAGTTGTTGGTCTCGATAGCGCTGCGAGGCCGCCGGAGGAGAAGGCCCGAGTGAGAACGCAGTCACGAGGCCTTTTGTGGGAGAATGTAAAATGGTTTCCACTCCAAAAACTCGGCAGAGTTGCCCACGCCGAAAACACAGCTTCCCTGGGCAAGTAAGACGTTGTTTAACCCGCGGTTTATGTGATGAAAGAGCAATTTCAGTCGTACTGCGCGAAGAAAAGCGTTTATTCCTCTTTGTTTTTGTTAACTATTCGATTCTTACTACTCAATGAGGGCTCCTTTGGTTTGGTCGATTGTGGTTAATCATACGCTGGTAAGCGCATGGCAGCCTAGCTGATATTTACACATCGTTATTGCTTCTTTAAGAAATGCAATGAATAAAGGCTTTCAAATATGATAGATTTCAATGATGATAACCTTGATTGTGATCATCTCCTTGATAGTGACAATGATTGTTGAAACCATACCCCTGTGGAAAATAAAAAGGCGTGAAATATGTATTATACATATTTATGTAATGACGGGAATAATTGCTGAAACTCGGTAGCTCTTTCAAAATAGATGATGGAGACAGTCATGTCTAAATTTCCTTTCGGGTGTAATGTTTTTCTCTCACCTCGCGGACTGATTATGGCAAAAGGCGTAAAGGTGTATAAGTGCTCGCCACGTACTTTGATGATGATGTTGCCTTGTAATCTGCGACGTCATTCAATATCGATTGTGTTGTTTTTTCGATACAGGTCTTTGCAACGTAAGTGTACCCGCCATTAATGTGCTTATATCGGATTGGTCTGCACTAGCATGGTATTGTTTTTACAACGTTTTTGTTGATTTGGCAGCTTATTTGTATTCGAAATGACGACTTGCGCCGTATATTTGCAGATGTCTTTGGGAGTGCTATGGCAGTAGATGCACAGTAAGCTCATTAATGGCCGCTGTGTGGTTGCAAATGGTCGTGAAGACCCATATCGATAGAGCTACAAATATATCGAATCGAACAACCCTAGTATGCTGGCGCTCCTGTCACCCCCTTGTGGTGCTATGTTGTGCTATTGGTTTCCGGGGTAAGATACATAAACCAATACCTTAATGAAATAAACTGTTGAAGTTATGACCGTAACCTAACAGGAGGAAACGGGAGAATCTTGAATTGGACCTAGGAGGAAATGGCTTTCATCTCATCAATTTGATCCTATGCATCGTTTAGTCATTGTACGGTCTGCTCTCACATTCGATCTGTGAAGTAAAGGTTTGTTTCTTCGTTATGATACAACATGCTTTCCATCCATCGTCAAGTTGGCGGGCTATTGACGGCTGCGTGGTGGCAGACTTTCACTTTGACGGTGCTCAGACACATCCTGCTCTCTAACGGCGTCAGGAAACGAGGGGATGTGTTCCCCAGTGGCACAATGACTGCGATTGTCTACAAATTTTTGAACTTCCGCCAAGGTATAGAATACGCAACCGGAACCAGGTGAAAAAGCTTTTGAGTGATTTTCGCGTTGCCAGCGACCTGGGAAGTTGATCCACGCTTGGCATCTTATGCCCTTCTGATTTAAAAAATGTTGAACCTGCGAAAATTCGGATTAATTCTCCTGCGTACCAAATAATACTGGCTTAAATTCTGGTTTTCGTCCAGTTTTCATTAATCCCACTTGACTAGAGTCTTCATGTAGGTGTATACATATATAGTATCACAGAGTAATACTCTTTGACAATACTTATGAATGTGTTCTCTTCGTAATAAATCTTATTCGTTTACTTGAATGGAATTTATTTTTAGTTTAATGAATTTTTGTGAACTCCGTTTAGATTTTGAAACTCTTGATTGCTCTTCGCAGCAATACTATTCGTATTTTTTCTCAACCTCTTATCTTGTTTTCGCAAATATCGTCGACCTAATCACCTAGGCCGGGTTTTGTGATCTCTGATTCAATATTTTCTCAGCGTGTGAACTGAGGTAAAAACGTTCTCCCATCGATAACACTCCCTTTTGCTTACCGACTGTCTGAAGTAATATACTGAGCCCGAAATCTGCGTTAACATTATGTTAACGAAAAAGCTACGACATTCTGCTATTGACGTTCGCGAGACGCCATTAAGTTAGGCTTAAATATAATAATTTACTTCCGGTGGATTTGGCATTTGGAAGCCACATGTAAGCTGCGTTTTACACAAGTTAAATTTTTTCCCGTAGGAGAATTGCTGAAAATCTCTTCTAACTCGAACTAAATTACACTAACACTATAATGTTTAATCCACTTCTTATACTCTTGGCACTAAAGCAAAGAATTATAGTTGCGTATACATTTTTCCAAGATGCCCATTGGAGAGAAATTTGTAAGAGGAGGAGAAAATTTGTTAGTGGAGTGTTTACTGGAGTGGTTTAGTCTTGCCAAATTGATCGTTGCTCCACTATCTAAATACGAGTGGATTAGGTATCATTTTTCGCCTATCATTCTTCTACGACAGAGTTACGAAAAACAGAGTTAAAACGCGTACAGAGAAGATCACTAAGATACGTTAAAGCCCGTTATGGTTGTCTCGTTAGTGTTACTGACCTCTTGCAACAACTTGAATGGAAATCGCTTTCAGACCGTCGATTGAAAATTAGACTCAATCTTTTATGTAAATTCAAAACAGATTTATTTTCGGGCGAAGTTTTCAATATCCTGCGAACTCCGACAGACTACGGTAGATCAGACCATGAGAGTGAAATAAGGGAAAAAGTAAGTTTGTTGACAGGTAGTGTAGCTGATTAATTCATATGGTCCCTAATCCACGTTTCTTAATCTGCTGAGTCGTGCTAACACCATGTTTTTGAATGTTCCCTGCATAACTCTTGTGTCACCTTTACATAGTTAAAATATAGATTTGTAAGTAGCTTCTATGGCATATGTAGTGTACCGATAGTGTGGTGCTTGTTGGTGAAAGTAAATTTCTTTACTGTAGTTCATGTTGGTGATACGTCACCCCCTGCCAGTCACCCTTATGGTGGCTTTCAGGGTAATATGTAGATGAAGAAGTACGACATATTTTTAAGTTAGCGTCTCACTGTGGGATTGCGTTTCCATTCGGGATTATTGACGTCTTACTGCCATCCTATCGGTGTACTTATGCATGCCGATTCTTCTTTCAGACCTTCTTTATATGGAGCTCAAGGCTTGACTTAATAGGCAGTTGCTCGTTATCGGATGCCTGTGTTCCAAACGCCCTTCGGGAAGGCAGCCGTGCCTCCTCTTTGCGGCAAGGAATAGAGGTTGGAGTGTTTGTTTCCATATCTCGTCAAAGGCCACAGCCTACCGGATGCGACGTGTTCTCGATGGAGAGATACGAGATGAGGGGGCGGAGCTAAGTGCCCGCGTGTGCGAGGGCTGGTAGGTCAGGAGAGGAAACTGGCGAATCCCAAGATACAAATAATGATAAGGATGTCGTCGCGATGTACTCTGTTTTAACAGCTTGTCTAATTTTCTCCACCAGTTCGCTACCAATTATGTGATTGACGTGCCTCAATTAAAAATTTATCACCTCGGTAGCCTCAAGTAAACGTCTTAGATGGGGAAATAATTTGTCAGCACTAAGAGAAGAACATTTTCTCGTCCTTAGTCTGTCATTTGTACTCATTAGTTTGACATAATTGCTCAGTTATCCACGCGTGCCATCGTATTGGTAACTGCCCCGTAGCTGATTCAATGGGTAATGGATATTGCCACTCCTGCTTCTCTTTAAATGGTAAATTTATTTTCCCACCTTTCATTACTGATTTTATTTGGCGTTTGCCGTTATTCCTCTCCTCTTATTCTACGGCTCGCATTAAGTTGGTCACTGGATATGCTTCACTGTTTCAAAGCCCTTCAAATACTCTGTTTGACTTTTCAATACTGGGTTAATTAACTGGCGATTTGCTTTTTCCTTTGTTTGAAATCGTGGTCATTATCGTTAAGTCTTTTCGTTTTGGTGATGTACTTCTGAAATTATCGCAGTTCTATGCGTTTCAGGAAATCGCTTATCATTGAAAGCAAGTTGAGCGGTTCGCTGTTTCGTACATTTCGAAAAATACTTTACGAGTTCCAACGATACTTACTATCTAATCAGTTTTAGCGACTGAAAAGTGTTGCAACTGTTGCAATTTGCCATTTTCTGTATCGTTGTTTTTTATCTTAACTAGAAGAACTTTTAGTCGCACATAAATATTTCATAACTAGTGATATGATATAAAAAGAAATAAAAAGATATAAAACCCTATAGTTAAGTAGAGCCTATCAATTTTCTCGTGCTTACCTTTGATTGTGTTGTGTGTACGAAGACATTGACTAACGTTATTACAATTTTCTGCCTTGCTTTGTGCGTCCATTCACGCGTCCCCTATTTTTATATCCCTTTCCCTCCCTTCCATGTCTCAAGCTGGGATAGAGTACGTGGACTTCAAGTTACTGTATCCATCAAGAACGTGGCGAACGTGTCTCCTTCAATGGCGGAATCACATTAAAATGCGGTGAATGAACGACGAAACGGATCGAGCCGGTGCACCGTTCTTGACGTGGACTATGAAGTGAAATGAAAAAAAATAAGAAAATGCTTTCCCGTCTCCTTGGTCCAGATGGCGTTCCCCTACCCTCGACTCTCGTTTGACCTCATTACAATCGAATGCGTCGCCGTGTCTCAGAGGTTCGGATTCGATCCGAAGGGAAGATGGGGAAGGTGACCTATTACACGGTCGGGAAGGTTTTCTTGCCTTTGGGCTTCGATAGAGGAAAACATGTAGCGAAGCAAAAGCCCAGTGGGCGATGCTCGGAGTGAAAGGGTTTATTTTTTTTAATGCGGTTACTGTGGGGTAGAAGCTGATAGCTGTGTGCTTTTGTTTACTTATGACTGTCTTTGATTCATTGTAAATGCCATTTTAACCGTGCATCAGACTTCTACAACTCCTCTTCTCGATATCTCTTCTAGTAGACCAGGCGAAAGCAAGCTTTGAGGACGGATGAACCAAACATGTCCCTCATTTAAAAATTATCTTAGAGCCATGTATATTTTCCCTACATCTTAAGCATTTCAACCACAGCATTATAATAAAAATAGGTGTAGAATTAAGGCCATCAGTCGAAACGCAAGATAGATTTTTTAAATGCTCAGCCAAGGGTCAATTCATGGAAGTTAAGAGTAGTAATCCCCCTACACCACTGAGTGAGATGTATCTCGCAATGCGTTAGATTAAAAAAAACAACCGTTGAGGGCTATATTAATAAAACCCCACGTACGCCTTTATAGTTTCGGTGAATTTTAGGTATTGTTATAATAACAATCATTTTATTGAGTGGAAAAAATAATTTTTGACTTTGCGAATGAAATCCGTTGAAATTTTAAGCTTGATGTTTTGATGTTCAGTGATGTATTTTCATGTTCAGTATTAATTCTGTCCCTTTAGTGGTTCTTGTGAAGCCGTTTTTATAGCATTATATTCGGTGGTCATGAGAGTGAGCGGAAAGGAGAACGAAGGATGACAGTGAAAACGGCTTTGGGTCTAGAATTCCTTCCGATCCTTTTGTTAACCCTGGTTACATGATGCATTAACCCGTACGAGTTAATGTGGGAATGTGTGAACGCATGAACAGGAAAATAGAACATGCTCTATTTGATTCATGCATTCGTACATGAACTTGTAAATTAACATGTACAGGTTAAAGTATCGTGTAACCAGGCCTTAAGAATTTCGGGCTAATTACACGTAGGGTACCTACTTTAAACTAAAAATCTCAAGTGAGCAAAGGCGCACAGCCACTACCCATAAACTACTCAGTGACTTCCTTCTTTCGTTTAAACCAGACTCGTCGAACTCCATGATCGATCACTTTGCATCTGCCGCGAACTTAGGCGTGGAACGTACTGTTTGTGTCGCTGCAGCTTCACGGACCCGTCGGCGGCGGAAGCCGGGCGCATAGCTGACAATCCATCCTCTTCCACGATCGCTTCCTCCCTCCCTCCCTTCCGTTGGGGACTTTCCTATGCATTGCGCTCATAGCTATGAGCTGCCACGTGCCGAGGTCCGCGGCGGTGGCGAGGCATTTCCGGCGCGCGTGTGCATCGACGTAAACAAAAACACGGTGCGAGTCGCTGAGCGTCCCCCGAGGGGCGAGAGGTCCGCCTTGTGCCCGCCCACGCCGTGGTCGGCTCTTTTGGCCGTGGAGTTTTTCCAGACTTCGCTGGACGGAGAGAGAATATGAAAAAGCATGTCTCCACAGTCATCACCTTCGTCCCACGCGACTTGAGCGATTGTTAGCGATCTCCTTCGCCGAAATGTGACGTGCCCGCCTCCGCTTAATCCCCGGTCTTTCCCGCAATAAGCCCGAAAGAAGAGAATCGTCGGCGGCTTAGCTTTCACCGGAAGTGTCGCTCGGCGCCCCCTCAACCCGTCCACTCCACCCCCCCCCTCCCACGCCTTTACACCTTCCATCTCTCCCAGACGCTCAAGCTCTCTCTCTCCCACGATGAATACAAATAAATATAAGCGCAGGGTGACTCACACAGAGTGACGCCACTCGTGGCGAAGATAACGATTGCGTTGTTTTCCTATCGCTTTCATTATCGGGAGTTCTTAGGTGTGCTCGGATGGGTGCGTTGGAGATCCGTCGATGATCTTCGATTCTTCGTCCCATTAAATTTTCTGGGTGCGATAAATATTATCCTCTAAGTGCGAGTATATCGCTTTTTAGAAGGGGAAAATGTGGTGCAAAATAAAGTTGACCCCATTCCTCTAACCTCAAAATCCAAGAGGCACTGGTAAAGCGTAGCCTTTCAGTCAGGCGGATAAAATTGAAGCTTTTAGGAGCCTCATTGTACCGTGAGCCACTTGATCAAGTAGGCCTGCTGTGGTTGACAAGAGTATCTTATAGGCATGTACTTATGAAAATAGCAGAAAAGTGTAAAAATGAAAGCGATTTCTAAGGCCTGTGTGCGGTAAAATACTGAGAAGAGCATTTGCCTTCCCATCTCAATGCCGAGACACCCTCAATTGAGCTCAGACTGATTAATTTTATATTTTTTTGTTCCCTCTGAAAATCGCAGATGCCCAATGCGAAGAAAAAAGAAACTTCTCTTAAATTTATCAATACTACTCACCCTTAACCATTCAAATGGTGGAGACCTTGGATCCTGGCGTTAATGCATCAAATGGTGGAGACCGGATACGGTATGAAGATTCAAAATTAGATTTTTGTTAGTTCTATTTCTTATACGAGGCATCTTTAAGGGTTGTTTTTATTACATGGCGTACGAGAGTAGTTACGACCCCTCGGCGAGATTCTGTCCTAAATGTAAATGTAATTTACAATGTTTTTATTATTATGTATTCCGACTCATGCTGTTTCATGTTCATGATGAATTTTCAAAAGTTGCGATGGCTATTTGTCTCGACTTCTTCATCTCTGGGTAAGTTCTGTACGTCTTCATTTGGAACGAATTTGCATTTCCCTAACCTAATTTCATGCTTGCAGCTCTGTGTACCTGGCCTTCAGGAGCGCGTGATGCTCAGCGCCAGTGATTCTTTCACGCTCTTCACTGTCGCAACTCCACGGCCTTCTTCCCTTCCTTTGGTCCTCTCCATCCCTCCCCCTTCTCCCCCACCCCTCTCACTCCCTCTCGGCTCCGCAAAATGTGACGTAGGCGTGGGTGCCCCCGTTCCCTCCCCTCGGCTTCTCCGGCCAACTTCCCTTGATCCCCCATCAACGTCGAAGCTTCCTCTGCCTACCCTTTCGCACGCCCCCTCCCTTACTCCATCTCGTTCTCTGTAATCGGCGAATATCTTGACCGTGTGCAATTCAAATAAGATTCCGCATCATCGTTTCCTCGAATAATTCAATGACAATCGCGTGTTTCGAAATTGGAGGTGGATTGCATACCTGCTGAGTCGCAAACAGAACTTCGTCCTTCGGTCCTTGGTGAAGCCTCTGAATCCCCTACACCTTCCTCGCCTACTCTCTCCATCCATGCTGGAAAATATTTCATTTGGGAACTTTAAGTGGCATATTTATTTTTTAGGTCGAGGCTTTTTATCATTTAATGGGCTAATTGTATCATTAAATAATTCAGCTTTCACTTCAAACAAATTAATATTTATTTGCATCCGATTTTTGTTTATTTTCCTGTAAGAACAGCGTTGTTATTTTTGATATGTCATTACTTTAAATGAATTTTCTCATCAGATGATTTGGTATTTTACCGTTTGTTTGTGACATACCATTTACTTGAGGAAGACGATCAAAGAATTATTTAGCGAGTCTAGGGAGGGTCGTAGGTAAGGAAATTGTTGAAGGAAATTAGGGGGAGACTGTGCAGGTTGGTTGGATAGGTTTTCATAGAGGATAGGATTTAGAAGTCCGGTAATAAATAGTGATTGCTGGGAAAGGAAGGAAAGGATAAGTACGATGGACGTAATCTCGGGCCCGGTGGCGACGGGGTAAAGTCCTCTCCTGCTAATCCGAGGGTCGCGGGTTCGAGTCCCGCCTGAGTAGGTTTTTCACCACTAAGGACATGGGTGTTTGTGTTCGTCCATTGTTGATACACTCGTTGCAAGAGGCCAATCGTGCTGTTTTCGGGGTAGTGAAAATAAATTAAATAGAAAAGAAATAATGAGGATAGAGGGAGGAAGTTTTCAGTGATGAAGAGGGATTCGAGGTTGAGAATTTGGGGTTGTTTTATTGGAGAAATCTGGGAAGTGGTTATATGCGAAACCTATCGAACCGGTAAAGCATTTTTTTTCGAAGTGATTCTAGGATATTCTTGAAACAACTGTTTCCCTGCGCTTCTTCCGATATCCTCACGAGACGTCTCGGGCCCGATGAAGCCCACAAAACGCGCGTACTGTGGGCATCTCTGCTCCATTGGTCCATGTGCCCCCCGCTCGATAGCTCCAATATCAATGTCCCAATCGTTTTTACTCCCCCACCCGGTGAACCAGTGTCGCCTCCACTTCCGCAGTATTGAGTATCTTCCAAAATTTCTCCTCCGCGTCATCCCCCGAGACAGGCACGGCCCCGGACCGTGTCTGCCAGTCGAGAAAGCTCTCTCCGTCCCGTCCCGAAGCGAAGCTCACCTCGTCGTCGATTTTTGGCCATTTCCTCCTCGTTTCTCTCTCTGCGTTCAACTTTCCCACTCCGCCTCCCCCCGGATCGATAGGGGGGAGCTGGCAGAGTATAGCGTGAGGTTTTTGTTTCCACCGCTGAATTGTGACGTGGAATTAGCGTTGTGGATGGGGGAGAGAGGTTGTGCAGTGGCGGGGTGGTGGGTTTATCGGGGACTTGCTTCGTGTTTGTGTGGCTCGGCCATCTAAAGGGGACCGTCGCAGTGGTGCGTTGGGGGGAGCTGAAAGGGGGAGGGGCGTCAATTGGAGGGGTGTTAAGGCTGCGGCGTGGAGGGGACAGGTCGCTGTTGTTGTTGTGCGGAGGGGAGGGGTGGCGGGAAGTGGAACAGCCGGCGGCGAGGCCAAACGAGCCGTTACTCCCGTAAACAGCGCGTTGAGTAAGTGGGACGAAAACGGAAAAGAAACTTCGGGTTGCCAGCCCGACAACCTCCCTCCCCCTTCCTGACTCGTCTCCTCCTCCCTCTTCCATCCCTCCGACCTCATCATTTCCCCCTTCCCACTCAGCGAAGCGTTTGTGTAATGCGTCTGCGAGTCGGTAAACACGTAGCCACTCGTTCCCGGGGGGTAAACGTCGATAATATTTACTGTTGATTTCTCGGAGAAAAGTTCGCTCTCGTCGGGTCACAGAAGGGCCGTGGAGAGCTGAGGTCGCGGGCTGAGACCTGATAAAGTGTGGGCATTTTCCGCTGTTTTATTTATTCGCGATGGTTCAAAGGCACCTTATCCACGTAAAATGCGAATATGATGCGTAGAATAAATGAAGGAATGGGTGGGAGCATGTGCCGCTTACTCTGCGTCTACACAGACCGCTTATGTGAGAATTTAATTTTACCATTCACTTAAGTGCACCGTGTCGACGCCCTGTCATCAATTATTTGACGGGTCAACTTAAGTGAACTTGGGTACACCTTAATGAAGTGGACTTTGAACCAGGACTCGGACAAAGCAGTGAATTGCAAGGAAACATGCGCGAATGCGTCAATGCAAGATGGCAAAATAGCCCCTGCTCTTATTTAATAATTACTGCTCGTCAAATTCAGATAACCTGCAGTTTTAAACTGTGAAATTTCGTGCCCATTGCGAAACGGGCTTTAGGGTTGTTAGTAATGCAATATAATTCTGGAGGCGGCTGTAACTTGGGTATCTTTGACTGTAGTTCGTTAATTTCTGTAAAGGCTTCCAATACTATCCTTAAATCCTGCGGTAATTTTGTAATGTAACCGCATGACCGCAAGCATTACCGATCAAATCGGTCAGTGTGTTGGCTGCCGTGGTTTTATCGTTTGCTGGCTGATTTACAACTACATTTTCGAGCTCGAATCTGAATTTTTGGTGACAGAACCTTTAACGTTAGTATTCTCTGTTGCTAAGTACACACTACTCATGAAATAAGCATTTTATCTAAGCTAGGTTTTGTTTGGGATTAAATATTTTCTCCAATAGCAAAGGAATTCGTTCCGCGAATGAGAACGTTAAGCGCGATGCATTTGTTGGTTGGCTCATGACTCACAATGAGACGGCACTTACTTTCGTGCACCAACGTGCTATCTGTTCTCCTGTTTATACATTTAAGGGGGATACTGATAAGAAGCAGGAAAAGGTACGACGCGGCTGTTCTCGGTTGTTTTTTTTTTATCTCGCGAGTCGTTCAGGTGAACGTGGGTGTTTTTGAGGCGAGCCCTTCCGCGCCGAAACGAGAGAGCGTAAACACAGTGGCAGCGGATCAGACGGGCGTCTCGAGAGGAGTAGGAAATTTCCGAAGGGAAGGAGGGCAGGAAGAAGCGTAGTCGTCTGCCAGAAATAAAATGGCTCGAGTATTCGGCTATTTTGCGAAAGTTTCCTTTTCGTTACGTCCCCAATTCGACGTGTGGTCAGGCACGCTCGTGGATGAGCGGTTATAAGAGTCTTCGCGTGCGCCGTGTTTGTTAGGAGTGACAAATTCGAGCCGATGACCGTTATTATTCCACGAAACGGTCTAGCTGGGGAATGTTTACGCCGACGTCATGGGCCTTCCACCTCGTTTCGATCCGGGGGAGGGAGGACAACGGTTCACGAACTGGAGGAAGTGTAACGATCGGTGTTTTCTGCTTTTTGTGCCTCTGATCTCGTTTGGGTTAGACCTATACTTACTATGCATAAATATCGACAATATACTGGGGAATAAAATATAGTGGAGGTCCAGAATCTTCATCTATATCAACTACTAAATACAAGCCCATAATATACGTCACCATTTCTTTTCCCAAAACTTTATCGCATACATCTTTACACAGCTGGTGTCTTAACACCCTCTGACACACGCCCATGCGGCGGCTCGTAGGGTAGTACGTAGATGTAGATGTACTTATTACCCTGCAAACCACCTCAAGGGTGTTTGGCATGGGGTGACTTACCACCACCATTAACTACAGTGGAGAAAACAAGCACCGCACTATCGGTGTACTACAAATGCTACAGAAACTACTTAAATAATCTATATTGTTAATATGTAAACGTGACAAAAGAGTCATACATGGAACGTTCAAAAAGATGGTGTTAGCACTACTCGGCAGATTTAGAAACATGCATTAGGGTGCATATGAATTAACCAGCTACACTACCTGTCAACTAATCTGATTCGATGTCTTAACGGAGACAATACACGCGGGAAAAACGATGTAAACCTTTCTGTTCTAAAATCTATTTCCCTTATTTTGTTCTCATGATCTGATCTACCGTAGCACATTGGAGTTCGTAAGATACTGAAAACTTCGTCTGAAAGTAAAACGGTTTTGAATTTACATAAATATTGAGTCTAATTTTCAATCGACGGTCTGAATGCGATTCCCATCCAAGTTGTTGCAAGAGGTTAGTAACACTAACGAGACTATCATAACGGCCTTTCACGTATCTTGCTGCATATTCTCTGCTCGCACACATAGCTGTATTTAAGCCTACCTCGTGAGGAGCCGAAACACTGGCAGCGTATTCTTAGTGAGGTCTTCTTAGAATCGCTGTAAAATTTATTTAGTTCATAGTGGCTAAGTCTGTGCAGTACCTGGTTGTTCCCGTTCTCGTGAAAACGTCTCACGAGGTAATGATGTGCACGTGGCACATTTCGAACCCCTTGACCTTTGGTTTATTTAGAGACGATATTATTACCCTTAAAACACTCCTGGACGGAAACCAAGTTACGTTCAAAAAAGAGTAAGCACTAAGCTAGCTCGCCTAAGCATGTCTCCCCTGATGTAGTGGAATGTTTCTAAGTATTTTATTTTTCATCTTCAAATGGAATAATTCCAAGAAGAGACTATGAAACTGCCGTTATGGATATTAGATGTGTCACGATGGAAGAGAGCCTAATTTTTCTATTTCTGTGAAATGTTGTTTGCGTCGAAATTCACGTTTGGATTATATAATTAAGAAAGCATTTGAAACGGATTAGTATTAAGTATGTAATTCCTGTTATAATTCTTGAACTGCGAATGAAAAATTATAATTTTTTTAGTTAGAAGGCTTCAAAACGAACCAGATGGTGAAGAACTTGGATCCTTCCTTTCCGTCCTAATGAGCCAGCTAAAAGAACTAATGAATCTATTGAAAACATAAAACACACCATGATTATTCCGAAGGAGATTCTTGTGTTTGAATCCTGTCATATCAGTTAGTGAATGCCGAATTCGTCTTGTTTTTTTGTGCTTGAGAAAAATCTACTCTGACTCTCTGCTAGAGATTGCCAAAACCCTGTCCTGAAAATCAATTTTAGGGCAAGTTCTACTCTTTCTACTGTAGCTAATGATTTAAAATAGTCCTCTTTGTCAAATTTTAATTGAAGGAATTTTGGATTTTCAACTTGCGTGTGACATATAAGCTGTCGCACTTCCCTAAGGTACAAATGTCTTATCGTTCAGCACAGCATGCGATTCTTAATCAGAAGTAGGCTTTATTAGGTGTTAAAATGTCATCCGCAAAGATTGGCTGTATTTGTTAGGCTGTTACGATAATTTGGTTTGACTTACAAGCTTATTAAAAAGAACTAGGATGGAAAATAATATCAGATCATGGCATACACTTTAAGCGAAATCTTGAAGCTAATGTAAGTTTTGAGCTGATTTCTTTTCTGACGGCATCAAAAAGTTTTGCAGCCCGATAGGCTGTAGAAGGTTAGATCATGAGAATAAAGTCGAATACAATATAAAAGTAGAATTAAACGTAGGTTTCAAATCGGACAAGTTGCGGATGTAATTTTTCCGCGAGTGATTGGAGACCTTAATAACTGCCTTTCTGATTTTTTATCTGCAATTATGTTTTTTGGCTGGTAGTCTAGCGAGTCTTTGGTAGCGAATTAATTTGCAATACATGTAGTGCCTTTAATTTTTACGCTAACTATTACAAATAGTAACTTGCCTTATCGCAGCATAACTTATGTATAAACTCCACTTTCTCAGGCGAGATATCGTAGAACAGCATAATGAGTAATGAAGCTCAAATGATTTCGTACTGTCTACTAATTTATTTCACCTCCTGAAACACGTGTAGCAAGATGTGAAATAAATTAGTAGACAGTACGAAATCATTTGAGCTTCATTAACTTTTGTATAATTTTGCACTCGTGTTGTTGCATAATGCATTTTCATTTACAACCTATTAAGATATTGAAGCATAAGGTGTATGAATAATTGAGGGAAATTCACTCCCTGCCGCATACCCTTGAAGTTTGCTACAGCGTGAAATAATCTATGCAGGAAAATTGCATTGTTTACAAGGTTAAGACGTGGGATGTGCTTTGAAAACACGTCGACCCGTCTTTGTTGTCGTCGTGTTTACCCCGGATGCCGGCGACCGTGGCCTGTCCCTCAGATATCGCCGCGGCGATTCCTCCGGCCGGGTGCATCCGCCCCAGAATTTCCGCTCGGTGACCTCAGAGAGAGCGCACAGGACGCGTAAACAATAAAAATGCGCCGAGTGTGCACCGCTCCAGCGCTTACACCGTCGCGTCGGGCACCCACGAGGCACCGCGGCGGAGGTGCGGTGTACGACGTGGTGAGGTGATATTTGCGACGTTCCGAAAGTATTGCGTCTTTTCTTCCGCGGGTGTTGAAATGTGACAGTGGAGAGTGTTGCTGCTGCTGTGCATGAAACTTAACCGCGTTAGTGATAGGGATGCTGTGGATGAGAAGACCACGCCTAATGCTACCTAAACATTGATACGGCAATGAGTTTCAAGATAACTTGTAGATCTTTCATTACAGGTGTTGAAGTAAGTGCAGATCATAAAACATTAGAACACACGAATGAAATCTACTTATAAACATGCAAGCCACCTGAAGGGTGTTTGGCAGGGGGTGAGTTATCACCAACATGCATTATAATGTACTAGTAACGTTCGCCGACATAGTATTTGTCAAGAATTGACGAATGTAAGTCAATAAAAAAGTCGCAAACTTCAGCATTTCATCATCAGCATCAGTCGTAAAGATTTCATTGGGAACGCTGGGAACATCCACCGTAGAGTTCCGACTTAGCCCCCAGTTTTTTTCTTCTGCTCGTGCCCGTTAAAAATCATTTGGGTGGCCGATGTTTTGAAAATGATAATGCCGTAGTCCAAGAGGTTACCCGTTGGCTGCGACAGCAAACAAAAGCCCTCTTTGCTGCCGGCTATCAAGGACTTGCACCCTTCTAAGCACTCTTAAGGTGGGTAGCAGAGTAATAGGTAGATGTGGACTTGTGAAGAGATTGGATACATGTCTGAATGTGCAGGGTGAATATGTATAAAAGTGAAATAAATTTCAGTAAGTTACTTTGAATATTATTGCCTCTATCCAGGGTTGCGAGTTGTTTATTGACTTAGGTCGTAAATGCAAAATTTTTTCTAGTTTTTAGGAACTGTTAAAAAACAAAGAATGTATCAGAATGTATTATGGTGAAAAGTTCGCGAAACACATCCTCCGAATCTTGTATTAGCGGGGACAATAGTCATCTAGAAGACAATAGATTTTTTGAATTTTAGGTAGGTAGTATGAGCAATATTTTTCGATAGTTTTGATGAAGACTATATTTGAATTTTATTTTTAAATTAAATACCCTTAAGAAGCATGAAATAAATTTTTGTAACATAAGCGACACAAAAAATTAGTTTTTATTCCTTTGTAATTCACCAAGTTAACACCTAATATCAGATTTTAAGTTTTCTCGTTTTTTGCATGCCGTACGCTGTAAATATACTTACATCCGGAAATATTTCTGCAATTCTGTTGATAATTCTGCGTTGAGTGATTGATTTATTTTTAAAAACAATAGAGAAAACACGCAAAATACAGTGTAAAATTTCAGACGAGATCTATGCAGTGGATATTACTCATTTTTTAATCAAATCTCTTTGTAGTGCATATCCGTTCAATTCCTGTCGAAAATGGCTGGCATATTACACGGGAAGTAGTGCCGTAAGTGGCTGATATTTTTTATTACTCGATAGATGTGATATCTTTTTTCATGATGAGGCCAAATTTATTGAAATTTCTGCGAGATGAAAGCTTACTCAAAGTTCCTAAATCTAACGTAAACTCAGGTAATAGTATTTACTATACGTTTGTACTTGATATTATCTACATATAAGAAATACCGTGCAGTACACCGCTAGGGTGTGTGGCACGGGGCGACTCCACACCAGGCATGAAGCCCTCATTCCAGCTGAAATCCGAACTGCGCACGTTCCCCCGAAATGCCAGGCGCTGGTCAAAAGCAGTCAGGACAACAGTGCGCAATTCGACCAGAAACTGGGAGAGTGCTACGTGGACGAACATATTACCATGCAGTACACAACTGAGATGCGACTTTGGTTAAAATTATTGCGACAGAAAAATAGATCTACAAGGTACAATCTTGCAAGAGCTATGTCATGCCGGAAACTGCATGCGAGGTTGGTAACTAATAGTTATGTTAGGATATTTAGCACAAGTGCAAAAATCGATTTAACCTATTGAAGGTAAAAGTGTCCTAGAACTGATCTATCGCAACTGTTATGGCTCCTTTTTGTACGTGGAAAAATTGGCATTTTAAATCTATCGGTTCTGCAGTCTATTTCCCTATGCCTGTGATCGTTTCTACCGTAATAGTTTGCCTCAAGCAAAATATGTTGAACGTCCGGCAAAAAATAGTCTGCATCAAAGTTTCGTAAAAGATATCTAAGTATATTTTTCCCTTCCATAGAATAGAGGTTCCCACCCTCATTCCCTCAAGAATTTAGCTATATTCATCATAACGATTTTTTAACATATCTAGCTGCCCACTGCTGTATTCGATCTATGTCTGAGACTAGTCTTACTTCGAAAGAGTCTAATATACTAGCGGCTTACTCCAAGTGAGGTCTCACGAGGGGAAAATTACATCGCTCCTTTACTCTATCGTTCCTATTTCCCATTCGAAAGATGAGATATCTTTCTTCATGACGAGGCCAAATTAATTGAAATTTTAGCGAAATGAAAGCTTTCTCAAAGTTTCTTAATTAACCTTCCTGTAGGAAATAGTATTTACTACACGCTTGTACTTGATTTGATTGTGGTGGAATGAAGGTGACTTTGGATTCAACTTCTTGGTTTCACCGCACCAGTTCGGTCCGGAACGTCTCTTCGAGTCTGCTCGGAAAGGGATGGCCCCTCTCGAGAGGTGAAAGGCGTGTTGAGTAAACAGGGTGTAACTGTTTATTTCCCCGGGTAAGGAGCGGCTTGTGGAGGCACGGTGCGGGAGGTAGGGATGGGGGTGGCGGGGTGGTGCGAGGGCACGGCGGAGGTGCGGTGGGGGGGGGGGGGTAACCGGGAGGAGGTGGATGGGGGTGGAGCGGCAGAGGTCGTAGACATTTCCTTTGATTATCCGTCTGTGTTGTGGCGTGAAGGAGAGGCGTCAATTTCACGGTATCCTCCCTCTTCATTTTATTGTTCACACTTACATATTATTTTTATTGTCTCAGCATCTCTTTGCTTACGTAACTGTTAGGTCGTGATACATCAGGCTTCACAGCTGAGTTCACTTTACCTGTGTCGGTGTTTTAATGCTTTTTCTTTCGTTGCTTTTCCAAGATCTCCCGTAGCATATTGTTTTACTGTGCCTTGTGTATATATTTGCACTCTTGCTGCTTGTTTATATAGTTGTACTCTTGTGTCACGTTTATATAGTTGCATTGTAGATTGTATTGGTAGTTTCTCTAGCATTTGTTGCGAACCGATATTGTGGTGCTGGTTGGTGAAAGTATATTTCTTCTCTATAGTTCATGTTGGTGGTTAGCATAGTTGGGATTAAAGATGTAAAAAAATGAACTATTCAGATTTATCGTTAAAAATGTAGTTAACTACTTAGCTTAACCGTTACTTTTTAGAAGAGTTAACTTTTAACTTTTTATCGTTAAAATTTTACACTAACTGATACAAAACTAACTTCAGTTAATTTTTTTTTCATTAATTTTTGGCGAATGTCGGTGCCTTTTGACCTATATCAGTCAGTAGGCAATTTCCATCACCGATGCGGAAGCAGTGAGATATTTTCACGAGTGTAGAAATGTTAATGAACTCTCAAGGACTACCAGAAATCTTATTATCAAGTACAACACTGGCAGACCATCATCAGCGCGATGTGAAAGGATGCATAGTGCTGTAGGTTTTATATTTTCAGACAGGAGAGGACGGATGTCCGATACAAATTTTTAAATGGGAATTTTATTTAAGTATAATGACTTTTTAAGTAAAAGTTGGATAAATTTTTCTTGAATTTGAAGGTTGTATTATTGTATCCCAATTGCGAAAAATAGCCTTTAAAAGTTTATTGAAAGTAATTTTTAACGTGAAGTTATTTTTTTTCAACTTTAACTTTAATTAGCTACTTTTTCAGAAAAGTAACTGCTAACTTTAACAACTACTTTTTACAGAGATTGACTTCAACTTTAATCGGTTAATTATTTTGGTAACTTTCCCAACTATGGTGATAAGTCACTCCCTGCCAAACACCCTTGTGGTGGCTTGCATGGTAATAAATAGGTGAAGATGTTTCTTGGTTCATTTGTTGTCGTTTTCCTTTGCATGGCGGAAGGGCTTTCGGATTTTAATGACCTCTATATGTGAACTGGTGGTAGCCATACTGCTCCCAGTGGGGCCTTGTTATAAACGGGAACTAGACCAGCTATGCCGGCCGGCATATTTACCTCAGTAAGTCGGCTGTACAAACACATTATGGTCAATTTCATTCTCTAGCTTGGACCTGCGGCCGGAATCTTCTGCAGTCTTCCTCGGAACACACCATATTAATTGATCTTTGGGAAGAAAAAAAATTTTCAAGAACCCGTTACTGGTCGTTACGAAAGTTTCCATGATGCTGCCTGCCAATATGCCTTGGTCTTTTTGTAAATGTGACTTGTAAAATGTATAATAGTTCAAGTTGATGAGTTGGAAAGATGTGTGCGAAACTCTTTTGCAGTCCTTGGAAGTTAGTTAACGGTAGTTTCCTTCCTGTTATAATATTCATAAGGTTAGGTGAATGTAAAGTATATAAGTTTTAGCATATTTGGTCGAAAAAAACAGGGAAAGGTATAGGTTGATCGCTCATGCGATGGTAAATGTATGATAAGTCACACACACTTTAAATTCGTAATATCTTTGCAGCTCTTGATTCATAAATCCACATATATGTATTCCAGTGCAATTTCACGATCTGCATCTTGTCCTTACTTTCAGTTGAGCCCTAGTAACGGTCATTGAGTGGATGCATTTGCAGTATTAACGTGATGCCCGACGGAATACATTCGCATGGATTTTACCAAATGGTACTAGATAAAACGGGACAGATACGGGGAACTGCGCTTGATATCAAAGTCCTCGGAGTGAGGATGTCCCATAGATATCAACTTATGAAGCTTTATTTGTGCGGATGAGGTGTAGTGTTATCAACTCTCAGTGCGGTTGTCCATGGCTTTTAATCGGTGCAACCCAAGATTACACGGGCAATGAAGTAATCTCTTGGAACAGAATCGCCCGATGATTTTCTCTTTTGATTACTTCATTCATGGCCTCTCCATAGTTTTTTCTCGTGGTTTTGTCTGTTTTATTTTCAAATGTCTAGAGTATATTTTTAAAAGCTATTCTGAGTGATAAGGAAGCAAGCAAAGCATACTTAAAAACCAAGAGCGGATTCGTGGGAATAATTCTCTCGCAGATAAGGATGTGGTGTTTTGGGCGTCTGAAAGCAAAGATCAGGCGATACGGTGGACTCCAACGGGTCTGCTGTCAAGCTAAGACATTCCCTCTGCCCGTGAAATACGCCGCCTATCCTACTAGACCGTGACTCATTCAATTTTTTATTTTTTATTCTTGTCCAAAAATTAAGCGGATAATAAGAGAAAAATTGTTCCTGCATTTAGTGTGACAACAATCTTATCGAACTCAATGGTATGTAAGAGTATAATTTATCCTCCATTTTCTTTCATTTCTTTGCTTTCATTGTAATAGTTTTAAATATAAACATTACATATATTTGTAAAAGTTTTCTGCTTCTGCCATACATTTTACCCGTGAGCGATTCCACCCAATTCGCAGTCGCAATTGAACCGTCCTTTATGTCTCTCTCGATGTCCCCAAAATACGACGATGTTTACCATTTAAGTAAAAAGTCTCAATTTAAAACTAATTTTAAAGGAATAATACTCATTCATGAGAAGTGGAATTGTGACTCATAATTTCCTGATCGGGAATTTTTCAAATGAGGGGAATGCCGTCAGCACTGTATGTTTGTGTAAAGAATATTAGGAAGTTTAGTTTCATCTACATACTTCTCTGCGAGCCGCCGCATGGGTGTGAGGCAGGGTCTGTTTAGACACCAGCCGTGCTAAGGTGAGATAAAAGAGGCTTTCGGATTTGAAATGGTGACCTGTATTATGGAAGTTTTTAAGTGGATCGCCGGTTTTATTATACAGTGGAACCTCGCTCAGCGAGCATAATTCGTTCCAGTCTCTTACTCGTAATGCGAAACACTCGCTAAGCGAAACAGTTGTTTCCATACAAATTATAATAAAATCGATGATGCGTTCCATGCCGAAAAATACTCAAAATAATTTATGTACAACGTTTATTCAAAGAAAATGATGTATTCATTGTAAAGGATGGTGATTCATCTTCCTCTTTTCTTCTATCGCGGAATGAACGAACCTGGAACGAGAATTCAATTTGTAGGAAACAAAAAAATCGAAATAATCAATATACTATTTATGACGTTCTGATGAAGGCTTCCGCAGGGCTTAGATGGAGGTTGATTCCTTTTTTCACCTTTCAGCATGAACCGACGCGGTGGAAAACCCAAAAAAAAAGAATCCACCTCCTTACTATTTATGACACACACCTTAATCTTTTTTACTAGAAAGCTGTCTAGAGACATTTGTTTTTGCCGACGCTTCAGAATTTGGTGGAAATGTGGCAGCATTATCATTAAATAAATTAATAGCGCGCTTACCATTAAATATATTAATAGAGCGGTTATCATCAAATAAATTAGCCACTGCTTTATTAGGGTGATGCTTCTCAATGTACGATGCAACAGTTTCCCATGCTTTCAGCATTTCTCTTATTGGGCCAGAAGATTGTTGGTTTGCTGTTACCTCTTCCTCCTCCTTGGACAAATTCTCCTCCATAACATCTTGCTGTGAAACACAATGCAACTCCTAAGCTCTTCGGTGGTCAGCTCTTGGATGTGCTCTTCCATAAGCTCATCGAAATCTTTGTTATCCACCTCCAGTCCCATGATCTTGGCCAAAGACACAATCTCGTTGACTACAGGCTCCACAGGTACTGTCTCAAACCCCTCAAAGTCACATTCGACAATGCTCTCCGGCCAAAGCTTCTTCCAAGCAGAAGTGAGGGTTCTCTTGTTAACCCCTTCCCACGCCGTTTCGATCATCTTGAGGCAGGCAACGATTTGGAAGTGACATTTCCAAAACTCTCTGAGTGTGAGATTAGTCCCTTCAGTCACCTCAAAACAACGCTCGAAGAACGCTTTAGTGTAGAGCTTCTTAAAATTAGAAATAACTTGCTGGTCCATAGGCTGGAGTAACAGAGTGGTGTTGGGAGGCAGAAACAGGATCTTGATGAATTTAAATTCTTCAAGGAGGTCATCTTGTAGACCTGGAGGATGGGCAGGAGCGTTGTCCATAACAAGCAAGATTTGGAGAGGTAGATTCATCTCAAGCAAATATTTTTTCACTGAAGGACCAAACACTTCATTGATCCAATCAGTAAAAGGTCACTTGTCACCCAAGCCTTGTTGTTGGATCTCCAAATAACATTTAGCCTGGTCTTCTGGACTTTACATTTCTTGAAGGCTCGCGGAGTTTCTGAATGGTAAACAAGCAGCGGTTTAATTTTCAAATCGCCTCTAGCGTTGGCACACAATCTCAGCGTGAGGCGGTCTTTCATTGGCTTGTGGCCGGGTAATGCATTCTCCTTCGCTGTTGTATAGGTTCGCTTAGGCATCTTTTTGCACAAGAGATCCGTTTCGTCACAATTGAAAACCTGTTGTGGCAAGTAACCCTCAGAATCTACGAGCTTCTTGAAGTCGCCGATGAAGTTCTCTGCTGCCTTTGTGTCGGAGCTTGCTGCTTCACCGTGCCTCACAACGCTGTGGATGCCGATTTTTCTCTTAAACTTCTCAAACCACCCACGACTTCCCTTAAATACTTCTTATTCGGCTGTTGATAATCCTGGAGTCTTCTTAACGAGGTCGGCGACAGTCACTTTCGCCTTCTCACAAATTATGTTCTCATTAATAGTGTCGCCTTGCAGCTGCTTTTCGTTTATACATATGAGAAGCACCTCTCAACATCATCTATACGTAACCGTTGCGTAGATATTCTTGTTACTCCCTCTGAAGCATCTATCTCCTTCATCTTGTCCTTGTTCACGAGGATAGTGAAAATCGTTGATGTAGACCGATTGTATGCGCGTGCTAGATCAGCCACGCTCACATCTCGTTCTCGCTTTTCAATGGTTTTACGTTTCATTTCTACGGTTTGCGGATTTTCCTTCAGGGACATTTTTGCAAGGGTTATTAAACTTTGTACAAAAAATCACAAAAAATAAGGCTGAACACAAGTTTGGAAAAATGTATGACCGCAAGCGACACTAAGATCCAAGCGGAACGAGTGCTAAACACAGACTAATAAGCAGCAGGCTTGCAGCTAACGCATCCGTTCCTCGGATTGGCTGATTTCGAGACGTCAAGCGTCTGTAGCGCTCTGCGGTGCTGGACCTATATAGACCCTCCCTCACCGCGCTGACCCCCCTTGCCTTCCGACCCTGGTGTTGCAGGCGCACAATCCGGGACTTCCCCTCTCCTCGTCACTCGTTATGCGAAACGTCTCTCGTTCAGCAAATCATTTTTTTACAATTTATTTTGCTCGTTATGCGAATTACTCGTTATGCGAGGTGCTCGTTAAGCGAGGTTCCACTGTAGTCGCTTAATGTGCGTGGAAAGAACGAATTTTTGTACCTATCTGTTCGGCAATGTATCTCTCCCATTTTATCGCTGCTGTCGGACCTTGAGATGTAGTGTGGCGTCAAAATGATATTTTCGGTGTCGCCCTGAAACACACCTGTTCTGAATTTCTCAAGCAAACTTAGTTTAACGGGCAGCTTCTGAATCTTTAGTGGCTCCGAACCTAATCCCTCCAAAATCTTTGTAACACGTTATGTTAATTCGTCGTAGTTTTCTACGAAGGCTACAGCATGGCGTTGGTGTGATGACCTTCGCAAGAAATGTATTGTGTTGCATTTACTAAGATTTAATTCTATCCCCACTCTTGGCACCACGAACGAACGTTGTTAAGGTCCGTTGACAAAACTTTAAAGTCCGTGTCTTCCCTTATGTTGCGGTAGATGGCCGTATCGTCTGCAAATAATCTTAATTTTCTGATAATTCGAGAAATAAGATAATTTATTTTAATAATGAATAAAAGAGGGCCGATTACGCTTCCTTACAAGGATGGACCAAGGAAGGACGTGCATGTTTACTCCACCCACAGTTTGTGTTTCCCGCGTTAATACGAACAAAAAATCCTTCTCTCTCCGTGGAACTCGCCGTTGGATTGTTTATAGACTCATTATCTGAGTGGCTAAATTTGGATGCCAAGTGATATTTCCATCCGAAACTATTCCAAGAAAGTGAATGCCGAGGTTGCATTATTCGCTGGAATCGACTTCACGGATGTGGCGTTCAGTCCGAGCGTTTCACGATGACTCGGCTCTCTGGACACGCCATTTCACCCCCTCCCCCCCCCCCCCACGCCTCCAATAAATGAATTGGTGACTCATGAAGGTGGTAACAAAAAAATCTCCGCAATAAAGGTCAGAGTTGGAGGTTAAGGAGGTCCCACCGCGACCGTACTAAAAACAAGTACTAATTTCCAACACTTTTAAAATAGTTTTTTTTAAATCCTGCTTTCCCTGATGGAATGCGTTAGCTATTGCAAAAAAATTACAATAATTCCACGAATTCATACTTAATGAGCGCTTTTTTTTAAGACTTAAACGCCGTATGCAGTGCCATTTGTATAAAAGTATCACTTTTTGACTCCAATTTTCGCGGTAGTTTTTTTTTAAATCCTGCTTTCCCTGATGGAATGCGTTAGCTATTGCAAAAAAATTACAATAATTCCACGAATTTATACTTAATGAGCGCTTTTTGAAAGACTTAAATGCCGTATGCAGTGCCATTTGTATAAAAGTATCACTTTTTGACTCCAATTTTCGCGGTAGTTTTTTGTTAGATTATACATAATGCCTTTATTGTATATATAAATCCTTGGTCCTTCTAAGCTGAATGGCTTGTCAGAAGGTTCCATAAAAGCTTGAAAGCATAAAAGTCAGAAGGTTCCATTGAAAGATAAAGAAGTAATATAATGACATTGAAAACCTTACTAAAATTATCATATAAATCCTAAATTTAGAAGGTGAAATGCATCTTTTTATGTTTAATCAACCATTCGAAAATTTTCGCCTCCTAAAAATAGTTTTTTTAGAAAATTGCATGCATAATATATTGAAAAATATTATTGCTCCGCGTGTTTTTTCCCATACTCCCATCGAACACCATGGAGTTTCCAGGTCAACTCGCGAGAAATATAGCACGGAAAGGTAACACTTTGTTGCTTATGGGTACCCTGCTAAAACATTCTGTATAGATTCCTTATAAATACTTATACAGAATTTCTTAAAAAGTTCTGTAGATATTCCTTTAGAAGTATTGATTGAAGTAGAAGTATTGAAACGCCATTTTACGGAATTCCCTACGACGTTCTGCAGAATATCTTAGGATGTTCTGCAGAATACGTTAGGACGTTCTGTAGAATTCCTTAGGTCGTTCTGTGGAATTCCCTACGACTCTCCAGATAGATCCTCAGAAAAGGAACTGGGTCAACGGAAACCTCACATATTTGCGTAGAGTAGCTGCAGTTCCACAGAACAGCTTGTAAAGAGTTATTTTGCTCTGCAGAAAATAACTTTTAAGAACATATGTTCTGTAGATTCAGGCTCTCATGTTCCGTACAGGTCCTTAGAAAAGGAACTAGTTCTGAAGAAAAAGAGTCAATTTCTGTAGAATTCCTTACGTTCTACAGAACAGCTTCTAATGAATTTTTAGCAGAGTAATTTGGGACATTTTTTCTTACCATATCTACATATTACCCTGCAAGTAACCTCAAGGGTGTTTGGCAGGGGGTGACTTATCACCAACATGCTCTACAGTGTAGAAATATACTTTCATCGACGTGCATCACTCTACGGGTATGCTACAAATGCTGCAGAAACTATTGAATTAATCTCTCATGTAACTATGTAAACATGACTCATGAGTCATGCAGGAAACATGCAAAACATGGTGTTAGCACTACTCGGCAGATTTAGAAACTTGCTTTTGGGAGCACATCAATCTATCAGCTATACTTTTTTCGCGGACGACGCAGTGTTGTATTGGGATATTAACACAGAGTATGATAGAATTGCGTTGAAGAAAGACCTAGAAGCTATAAGCGGATGATGCGACGCTTGGCAGTTAGAATTAAATTTTAATAAGTTTGTTGTTATGCATCTTTGGAGGAAGAGTAGCTAAACCAACGAGACGTACACAATTAATCAAGCCGAACTAATAAATGTAGAGTCAGTAAAGTACTCAGGAGTGACCCTTACTCAGGACTTGTCGTGGGGGAAGCATATGCGAGAAATGTGTGGACGGACAAGTCGTAATTTAGGATTTATTAATAGAATACGAGGATAATGTGACGAGAAGGTAAAGGAGCGATGTTATTTTTCTCTCGTGAGACCCCACTTGGAGTACGCCGCTAGTATATGGCACCCTTATGCAGTAGGACTAGTTTCAGATATAGATCGCACACTGCGGAGGGCAGCTACATTTGTTAAAAATTGATATGATAAACATAGTAGTGTTACCATATTGTAGAGGGAATTAGGGTGGGAACCTCTATCCAATCGAAGGGAGAAATATAGGTTAAATCTTTTTCTAAAGTTTGATGTAGACTATTTTTTGCCTGACGTTGAAAATATTTTGCTAGAGCAAAACTATTATGGTAGGAACGATCACAGGAATAAGATTAAGGAAATAGACTGCAGAACCGATAGATTTAAGATGTCATTTTTTCCATGTACAATAAGGGACCATAATAGTTGTGATAGGTCAGTTCTAGGATACTGACTAGGTTAAATAGGTTAACATGAATTGTAGATACTAACCTCGCATGCAAGTTCCGGCATGGTATACTCCTGTATGTCTTAGTTACTTGTTGTGCTATTTATTTGACACATTAATAATACTAACCATTAGTTATATCTTGAGTAGGATGCTGGATGGTAGTATGTTCTTCCTCGTATCACTCTCCTAGTTTGTAGTCTGACTTCGTACCGTTGTCCTGACTGCTTTGGCCTGCGCCTGGCATTCGGGGGAACGCGCGCGGTTCTGGTTGGACTGGGATGAGTGCTGCATGCCTGGTGTGGATCACCCCGTGACGCACACCCTAGTGGTGCCTTGCACGGTATTTTGTAGATGTACATGTACACTACCTGTCAACTAACCTACTTCAAAGTCGTTACGCAGCCAATGTGGTCTCTTATCTATCGCAGGAAGACAAAATTTTTAACCTGCCTGTTCCACAGTCTATTTCCCTTATATTATTCACATGCTCGTATGTACCGTAATATTTTGGAGTCGAATGTATCGATAACTTCTATAACTGGCCACGTTCTCTATAAAATTACATTTATGTCCTCTGTCGTTGGAACCACCTCAAACGTGCATGACCTCATGGAGGATTTTGCAGTTTGCGCTCAAATTCTAAAAATAGACCGTAATCGTATCGTGGGGCGAGACAATCACTTATGGATCGTGTAACAAATTTATACCAATGATTCCTTATCTGAGCTCGGAGTCGACGGAGCGATCCAAGAAATTCCCGGAAAGCTATTTCAAATCACGAAGGCCCATTACTTTTTTTTGTCTCTTTTATTTCATATCGCGGGTGGATTTCGGCTGCTTCGAGTTCGTTTGTTTTTCAAGTGACGATCGATGCGGCTGGGGAGTCCGTATTCTGTTTGTCGTACGTTGAACCCATTCTACATCTACATCTACATCTACGTCATACCCTGCAAGCCACCCAAAGGGTGTGTGGCAGGGGGTGCTTTCGCACCAGGCATGCATGAATGATATTATTAACCCATTAAGTTCGTGCGCCGTATTATTAACCCATTAAGTCCGTGCGAAGGCCGACAGTGTATAAACACCTCGGGGATGTAATCATTCAGTCGTTTATGAAATCGGGAAAAAACAGTGGTTGTTATCGAAGTGCTCTCTCTCTCTCTCCCTCTCTCTTTAATTTACTACCAGTTGAAACCGCATTGCCGGTCTCGGTTGGGTGAGAATATTTTTATGCCAGGGTTTTTCGTCTACTTCGAAGCATTGCGCGATAGCTCATCGAGCGTGAGTGCAAATATTTGTATTTGTGTCGAGGCTCTACAGCTACCTAATTAAAATCCGAGGAAACATCGATGGCTCTAAAGAATTTCCTCTATGAATAGTGACTGATATTTCAACTTATTATTCAGTCGTCTGTTCGCCATCGCTCCATGTTAAATTCTGGCTCGTATACATACATGTATTCACACGTACACGTAAAATCGTTCCCTTTTTGGTTAGGCATCGTCAAAAGAGAATTTTTTGGATGTTGAACCTAGGAAATTGGCGTTGATTTTCATTATTTTATCCATACTGTCCTATGCTTGCAAACTTCGTTAGGATGAGGTAGTTTGAACGAGGTATTTCCCTTGTCAGAGTGGGGACCATATTCGAATTTTGCGCGTTAATTTCAGCAACTGTTTGAAGCGTGAAGTTAATGTTATAGGTACAATTGTATATTTTTAACTGACTGAAATACTCTGTAATAACATAATATACATTAGTGACTCATTTTTTCACGCAAGATGTTTATAACTCCTCCACATCGGAAGGTTTTATTGTGAGTGAAAAAATTGCTGTGGTGACTATACGATTTACTCATAACATTAGTTGAAAAAATATGCGAATTACACTCTGTTAATATTTTGACGGGGTTTAGTCGTTAGAAATTCGTCATATTGTCAATAATATCTCTCCTGAGTGCTTAGACGTACCTTTTCTCATGTAAAATGACTAGTATTTTTCGTCAAAAATCTCGGAAAATAGTTCGTAAAGGGGCTGATTTTTTGGTATATTTGGAAGGGTGAAATATTTCTCCTTAAAATGAGACCAAATTCATTGATATCTTGGTGAAATGATATTTCGCTCTACCTTAGGTGACATTCATTCATTCCTTCAAACATTCTTTTCTTGGTTTAAAACTCTTAATAGTCCACTTCTTTAGAGTCTTCCGCAATATTTACCCATAACTTATGCAGTCTTTATCTACCTCTCAACCCATGCACTCCCCAATCGCATATCTGTATTGTTATTTCACTCTCATTCATTCCCTTGTCATAAGCCAGCCAAAGAGAGCTCATATCATATACGTCCGTTGACGTAGCGTCCGTTACACGTTCTGTCATTACCCATTCATTTATAGCACTATCCCTCCCACCTGTATCACTAGAACCTCTCAGATAAATTATGCTAGCTGCACTATTGTTTATCTGGGAATTCCCAAGTTTTGCTGAATACTTTGTTATTCTTTTGTGGACTGCGCTACTTCTAATCTCTTGTTTATCAAATTAATTATACCAAGCTACCTGAACAATATTCTAATGGCTGTTGTACCTGTGCACCTTTATCCTTTCATTTGTTCGCCTGTATACCTTCCGTAGCTATTTCCCACGCACTGAATTGTCTCCCTCATAATCAGCTGAAAATTTCTCTTGTGGTAGGTTGAGCTCTATTCACTGGAAATCTCAGGGCTCATGAAACTCGCATATTTTGGGAAAATGAGATTTTTTCCTTTCCCATTGTATTTGTGGGTTCTCTGAAAATCCGGTGTGTCGGAAAATTACGCTACTTGGTTTTGGCTTAGAGCTTTACTCCTTGGCCGAATATGCTTAAGCTTTCCGCTTAACACTACCAGGTTACCATGAGCTGCAGAGCCGTCAAATAAAAGATACATCACCATGTCGGAAATTAGTTTTTTAATCTCATGAGATTAATTGGGTTTTCTTAACACTTTGCGTGCTGGACTTTAAATTGAAGGTCCTCTCAGAAAATCTGAGGCTTTAACACACTTACCTGGATTGTGGAAGGAGACTCTGTTAAATATTGGTTAATTAACTTTTATTTATTATTAAATTTATTTGGACACTGGTCATATGTATGTCTACCAGAAAGACTGCTGGCTTACACTACCTTCTAGCTGCCGTACAATATTTACATTCCATAGACGTCCTATTACGTCCATCGTCCTTCTCAGAAAATATAATAGGACATACCAATGCGTCCATAACACTCAAAGAGTTAATCAATGTAAGTTTTCATGGTCCATTCTCGTCGGGTTACTGCTGAAGGTAATATGTTTATGTTAAATGCGTAAGGTGCTTTACTTTATTGTATAAATCCGGGCGCTGAATATCCTAAATTTTTTCATTTGGCTTGATGAGCTAATAATAAGACTTGTAGATCTTTAGATGTAGCATGTCCGATGAAAAAGAGGCTGAATTTTGTGGGTTCAAACGAATTTGACTAATTAAATGGACACGATTTGGCTAATGGAGCTTGAATATTGCTTGTAAATTAGTATTGACTGATTCATTTATCTCTATTCTCCTCGATTTTGCTGTTGAATTTTACCCTTTTGCTAACAATTGTGTGGTGCAAATTTCGAAACGATTTCCATAATCCGGATACATTGAAGTGTTGTACTATTTTATGCCCAGGCTGAATAGAGGGCGGACTTGACGGACGGAAGACAGGGCAAGTTGAAGTCCGTGCTCGTAAAATGTATGTCTTGCCGCTTGTGTCAAGGGCAGGCGTGGACTCCGGACTCGATTGTGACTCTGGAGACCGTAGATATTTATCGTCGTAGTCATCTGGAAAGGAACTCCCGGAAAACATTTTCTTCGGCCGAGAAATTTGCATGCTTTCCCGTGACTTCATAACGCGCCCGCCAAAGGGGACATGTTATGATAATATTTAAAGTAATTAATATTTAAACGAGGGCGGAAACGTGGACTCTAGTACAGAATGACGAGAATCGGCTGGAGGCGTCCGAGTTGTGTATGAAGGAGAATGGGGAAGGTGCGGTGAGTGGAAAGGAAGAGAAATGAGGGAGTACGTGGCGTGGTTGGTGTGGATGGATACTTCCGGATGAGATTACTAGAGATTCAGGGTAGAAGACTGAGACGATTGGTTGCTCGATGTCGTCATTTAGGGAAGGGTATTGGGCCAGCGGGAAGGGAAGGGGAAGAATGTTTTACATCTACATCTACGTAATACCCTGCGAGCCACCACGAGGGTGTGTGGCAGGGGGTGAAGATCACCAAACATGCACTATTGCCATGTAAGTAGGATTTATAATGTAGACATGCTAGAAAATAGGGTCATAGTTTATTAGTTACTACAGTAGATTATTAGTAATTGCAAGTAATTGAAGTAGTTATTACAATAGAATATTAGTTACTACGGTATAGTACAGGTTAAAATCTACATAATAAGGAAGGATTATTGGTAGTTATTACATGCATCATGCACTACAGACTATTCTAACTATGTTTCACCTACCTATCCCTTTTGCTACGTTGCCTATTGTTCTCTCTTATGGTACGCGGGAAAAATGACATTTTAAATCTATCGGTACGGCAATCTATCTCTCTAATTTTGTTAATATGGTCAAACCTAGCATAATACGCAGGGGTTCTTAATATATATCTAACGTCATCTGTGAACAAATCGGTTTCGAATTTACTTAAAAGGTTTAACCTAAATTTTTTATGAACGGAATGAAGCAGGGTAGGACGCACGGTGAAAGAGAGAAAGAAATACTAGCGATGGATACTACTCATTGGATAGGGCTCTGTGTATGTAAAAACTGTGGAATTTTTATCCGATTTCTATGAAAACCTACCGATAGATTACTTCTTTACTTCATGGATTAGGCAACTTTGCCTATTCCGGAAATCATCTGAACCTAGAACGTCCTCTAGGCCTGTACTCCAAGGCAATTCTGGGTGGGCAGTCCTGCTGCATTCTCACTAAATATTCGCACCATTTAATTTTGTATTCTTTTACCGTCTAATTTAAAAATATTTAAATTTTATCTGATGTTTTCAATGCAGATTCTTTCTTGTATTGTGCAACATTTGAATGTTCTCCGGAATTTCATTTCAACTTTTTTATTTGAATTTTATATTAGTCTTTCTTAGAGAGTTCCCACGTCTCACTGCCATACAATTTCACAGGAACGGCCATCGTTTTATAAAATTTTAATTTAGTTTCTTTTCTTGTTTTATATTTTATTGTTCTATGGATTGTTTCACAATGTGTATAAAGTTGTTAAGTTTGTTTTTAACGTCTTGATCATCATTGATAGATAGATCACCCCCAAGTTATTTGATTGCTTGAATGAATCACTTTCGACCCATCAAAGGCTGGAGACGAGGGCGCGTGTAGGTTAAGTCACGTCACCTCGCGATCCCCGCTCCGATTTCCTGGAATCTCCTCTCGGGCACATGGCGTGCATCCCCCACGATGACCTCCTTTCGGATTTCATTTCAGGGGTGGAGATGAACATCAATATTTGATGCTGCGTAAACATTGACAGTTCGTCTCCGATATTCAATAGTTCATCTAGTGAACATGCACAGTAGGAGATTGAAACACATTGGATGCGCTGTGATCGGAGATTCTCGCGAGGTCACTAATCCGCCATCTTGTTTTGTTGACTCACGTGCCATTGGGCCTCCATTCGTCGACCTTATAATCATGAAAAAGTTAAATGTAGCCATCATCTGAACAAATTTTTACGTTAACTTTGAGAGTGTATATCCGTAATTATTACCACGAAAATATATCTAGTACCTAAAGTTTAATCGACATTCGACGACAAATTTGAAAAATAAATTCCATTCGTATGCGTTACAACCATTGAGGTATATGGAGAGGGCGCTCGCTTTTGTGGCCATCGCCAGAAACTGTGACGTGAGCGTGGCCTGTCCGCCATTTTTGTTATTGCCGATTTTTGTTTAGTGCTAACGGGGTAACGCACTAATTTTGAAATTTTCTGATGTTTTCCATCGACATCTTACAACAAAGCAGCATGTATTTACTGATTTAACGTGTATTTTCACTACACATATTTTTCTAATTATTTTTATAAATTATAATCCGCATTCGCGATAAAATTTATGGTAAAATCGAGCAGAATCCATGGCACTAAGTAGTGAATATATGCTTAAAGAGTTTTTAGCCTTACTTTCCACCATATTGTTTTTGATATTGTTTGATATTCTTGACTTACATTCACTAGTTCGTCCATTCCGTCGTGATATCCACAGTTCATCTACATCTACGTCACACCTTGCAAGCCACCCAAAGGGCGTGTGGCAGGGGGCGCTCTCGCACCAGGCATGCATGAATGATACGGTAGAACACCGACATTACATTAAAACCCGCGTACCACACATGCAAAGCGCCAATTACAAATCTAATACCCAAGAAACATTCTATCTCCAATCGTTCTAACATGCAAGGGATACAAAGACTACTACTTCAGATTCAAAATATCATGCATAAAAGTTCGTTATATACAGTTAAGTGAGGAAAGAGAAGAGATGACCAATAAGGTTGTTTTTTCGAATGTCAGGCTGCAATTTGATGACGCAATGACTCTATCTATCTCAATGATTACCACGCTGGGCACTCCTTTGAAAATCCGTGAATTGTCCATCTACAAATACGAAATACCGTGCAATCCACCACTAGCGTGTGTGACATGTGGTCATGTGGTCATTCCACACTAGGCATGCAACACCCATCCCTGCTGAAATCAGGACCACGCACGTTCCTCCGGAATGCCAGGCGCAGGCCAAAAGCAATCAGGACAGCAGTGTACAGTAGACCAAAAACTAGGAGGATGTTACGTACAAGAACATGCCACCATGCAGTACACTACTTACATTCGACTACTGGTTATCGTTACTGTGACAGATAAATAGTTCTACAAAGTACCATGACTTTATCAGGCTGGAAATTGAATGCGAGGTTAGTAACTACTAATGATGTTAGGATATTTAGCACAAGTGCAAAAACGTATTTTACCTATTCAGCGTAGAATTATTCTAGAACTGATCTATCGCAACTATTATGGTCCCTTATTGTTCGTGGAAATAATGGCATTTTAAATCTATAGCAACTTTAAACTGCAGTAGTTATCCTCATCGTTTTGAAATGGAATAGTCTTATAAGTTTCGTAAATAATCAGGCAATGATAGAAAGTTACATGTTAAAATTTTTAGTCGGTTAAATGCAAGAGCCGGTAAATTTTTCACCCGAAATTGAGAAGTTATTACGATTTCAACGTTTCGATCAAATTCGGCGTGGCCCTCATATCCCAGGCACCACCCCTGTTCGTGTCAATGCCACCATCCCATGCACGGGGCCAATGTGGCGCCCTCTCCGGTATATTTCGACCTCCTTGCCCCACCCTCTTCCGTCAGGCGGCAGCTCCGGTCTCGCGGCCGTGGAACCACAGACAACACCTTCCGCATTCTGCCAACCACGTAAGCCTCTCTCCTCCCCCCATTCTACTTTCGTCCCTTCCCTCTTTTCCACTCTCCTCCCTAGACTTTCTCCCCCCCCACCCTTCGCCTCCCCCCCCGTTCCCTCACTCCACCCTCGCCCTCCGGCCCACCGCTCCCCCTCCCCCGTCTCATGCTCTCACATTACCTCCTCGCTCCCCTTCCTACTCCTCCATCGCTCTCTATTCTTGTGGCCGTCTGTTTTTAACCTCCTCGAAGCCTATTCTTCTTTTTCTCTTTTTCCATTTGTTCCTCTCTTCCTCCTCTAATAGTAGTTCCTTTGTGAAAAAAGAGCTGAATATCTTTTAACCCTCTATGGACGGAATTATGAAACATGAGCATAAAAAAATATTGCTACTATATTAGTTTTTTAAGTGCTATTTATGCACTTTTAATAAAATTTTAATGTATTTGATAATATGATGATGAATTTATTTTGAAATGTGGCGTATTTGTATTGTATATATTTAATTGAAATTAATACTTTACATAATAATATTTACACAAGGTGTACTTCAACAAAACCTTCATGACGTACCTTTTTTTAAACTTTCCCAATTTTTTCTTCATATGACAGCGGAACTATTTATTTCAGAGCTCCACCAGACACGCCATCGTCGTTGAGAAGCATCTCACATTCATCTATTCTAATTGTTCGACAAATCGCCGAAAGAGACGCAACATTCCAAACACGAAATCCGAGGCGTTACAATTCTGTCTGGCGCAGCAACTAAATGGAAAAGCCTCTTAGAAAACAGGTATTTCAATGATTTTGAAACGTAACAAGTTTGACTCGCTCGTCCATAGGGGGTTAATACACCTTCTGGCTACTTACAGAAATGCCAGGACTTCGTTTCGTATGACCAAAAAATCATACCTTTCCATGGAACCGTGGGACCGACCATGCGGATTTAGGGTGAAGAGGGGGAGGGCTAAAGTTTTGGCGCCCCCTTGGCCGTATGGCGCCCCGCCGCCAACAGATTCCTTCAAACTTTAAAAAACAAACCTTCTAAAGTCGTAAAAATTTGTTGGTTTCAACCTCGAGATTTAGCTTTCCCGCATGATATATCTGCTCCGTGGGTGTGGAGAAGAATGGAGAAAGTGAGGTGGACAGAGAGGAAGACTAACGAGGAAGTGCCTGAGATGGTGGGCGAGGAAAGGAATCTTCTGAATGAAATCCGAGATCGGCAGAGTAGGTGGCTGGAGGATGGGTTGCTCAAGAATGTGATAGAGGGGAGAATGTTGGGCAAGCAGGATAGAAGAAGGAGAATAGGTTTCATGAACAGGATGAAGAAGCTCGATTAATTCTGGCTTAACTTTGTGAAAATCCATTCTAAAGAATTCAAATGAGATATGGTACTTTTTTCACAGTTTTTTTTAAATTTCAGGTCGACCGGTTTCGTCACATAGGCGACATCATCAGGCCGCCTCATGATGTCGCCTATGTGACGAAACCGGTCGACCTGAAAGAAAAAAAAAACTGAAAAAAGTACCATATCTCATTTGAATTCTTTAGGATGAAGATGGGCAGATTGTATGCTGAGGCGAAAAAGGAAATATTTGAGCGAGATAGGCCCCAGAAAGAGTAGAAAACTGGGAGGAGATTCTGTGACATTCAACAAAACCTACCTAAACCGGTAGAATACTTTTAAATAAACTGGACCGTTGAGACATGCATTTTGAGAAATGCGCGCTCTAGTTTTAAGTGCACGTCTTCAGCTCCTCCTCGGAATTTTTTAGGCAGGCAGTTTACCCCTGCTCTCCCCTTCCCGTCGTTACGCCACTGTTTCCTCGTTATGTTATTCTCAAACTGAACTTGAAATAATGCATGGTGTTCCATGCAAAAATAGGTAAAACAAGGAGGGAAATAATGTTTCTCTGTTATATAAATACCTATTTCAGGAAAAACCGCCTGTGAGAAGCGAATGACCCACAGGAAATCAAATGGTGATAAAATTCAGTTGCCTGCCCATCTTATTTTTTGAGTTTTTAGCTAATACTGCTATGATTGATGTCAAAGTGTTTCAAATCGACACAAAGAGTATCATTTTGACGCCACACTACATCTCTCGATCCGACATATGCGATAAAATAAGCACATTGTCGAACAGATAGGTACGAAAATTCGTTATTTTCAAGCAAAATAAGTGATCGCATTAAAACCGGCGCTCCACTAATAACACTCCCACAATACACGTCACCATTTCACCTCCCAAAACCTCATTCTTTACACGGCTGATGTCCTTATACCACCTGCCACACCCCCATGGGACGGCTCACAGAGTATTATGTAGATGTAGATGAAAGTGCGTTGAATCAGCAGAAATGGTGCTCAAATCTATGGCAGTAGAAAGTGTTTATCAACAATTGTTTCTGACTTCTCTGCATATTTTGTGTCTACAAAATGCTTAGGCACGTGTAGTTTGTTGAAGGTTTTATTATTTGATCTATACCGACGAATGAGTTGAAGTTATTTTTCTTGGTCTGAGGCGTGACTTAGTAAAATCGAGTTTTTTTTTATGGAATGTAGTATTTGTTTTGGCTCGACGGTGGAATCTCCCCGTCCACCTCGCCCTGAGGAGAGAAGACCGATTCTATTTTTCCGTGCTAATTCCTCCGACTCGTCTATTTCTGTGAAGGGGTTTGGCACGGGAGGAGTGGACAGATGTGGGTGTTTATTTTCTTTGAATGTTCCTGTCTCATTTTTCCGAGTATCGAGCGTGTGCTCTTTCTCTTCCCCCCTCTCTCTATCCCGGATTCATCGCGCGTGTACGCCCCCCCCCCCCCCCCCCCCCCCGGAGTAAGGTTCCTCGGGAGTTTGCAAACTTTTCATTTCACCTCGACCGCGCGTCACGAGTGGCCATTTTCTTTGGTTTCCCTCCTCTCCGTGTTATGCGTTCGGTTCTCGGTATACGACCCCAGCTAGAAAGGACACCCAAGGTATACACCGAAGGGTCTGAGCGTTTTATATCCTGGGAAACCTTTCCAGGGTACGAAATAGGATTCTCGGTAATGAAAGGCGGGTTTTTTTATCGAGTTGGTCAACAGTTAATTCTGACTACATTTGGATTTATTCATTGGTTGTTCAATCCTAAGATTGGTTGACTGCAGCCCCCCACCCTTGCCTATGTAATGCTAGTTCCCTTGCCACCTGGTATCTCTTCCTATATATTTTCCCCTTTATTTGGTCCATGAACTTATTCCTCGGTCTTTTTCTTGGGACTTTCCCTCTATTTTACCTTCAACTATGTTCTTCACAAATCCATTGTGTCTCTGGATGTGTCCAAACCCTCGTGTTCTTCTTATTTCTATGGTATTCCTTATGGTCCTCAAATTTATATGGATGTAATTTATACATACATTTATCTTTTGAGGAGGAAGACTTACTCAATGTTTGCGAATTTAACGTGCTTGCCTCTGTTAAATGATTAATTTCCAATTACCCTCGTGTATGTATATATTATAAATAGATTTGTGGACCCTTAGCAAGTCCGAGACACGTTAATCTTGCTATCCAGATTCCAGACTATGAGATTTGATTAACTAGATATTTCGTTCATTGATAGACTGCAACTCTTGTCTAAATTTTGATCTTCGGTTGCGAGTTATTGCTCTAATGATGCGTTTAGCTATTTAAATATTTTGGCTGGGACTCAGGGAAGAGTTCTCGTCGCGAAATCATATTTAGTTAAAATAGTCATCGGTGCTGGACTTTTTTCACGTCCTTCATGTTTGTGTTCTCAAGTAAGTCAGTGCTTGGCCTCTAGTGCCGGAATCTGCATCGTAAATTTTAGGGTAATTAACCGTCTTGTGGGGTGATGAAAGCGTCGGCCGCAAACTTGGCGCTTGAGAGGCAGGTTCAGCCAATCCAAGCGGCCCACCCGTTTTGAGTAATTTCCTTAATTATCATTCCTTAGATTCGTTTAGCAATTATTATTATAGTTATGCCTTTGCGAATGTTGCTCCTTGGAGGATGTGAAAATGTGAAGGAAAGAAGGACAGTGTACATGACATCGTTTACTGAGGCTTCCTATTTCGTTTCCCTTGCCTTCAAAATTATGGGATAAGTGCATTCATCTAGTCTCCGCAGGTATGCTTGGCATACAATTAAGGACCTCATTCTGTAAGTATCGCTCCTGTTGCTTCACAACGCACATCGCATTTGTGAAGAGTGATTCGGCCAAAGGAAAGTAATCCACATGTTGTGTAAGAAAAAATACTTTGTTACTTTCTGAATACTTTTCATTTCCGGAACGTTATTGATTGTGGCTCTTAGTTCCGAAGCTATGGCAGGTTAGAATTGATAAACTGTGGGATTAAGTCTCTTTTATGCTACTCAACTTGTTAAGTGCTGAGGATTTCCATCTTGTAGCGTATGAGATATTTTCAATAGAAATGTGAAGTCAAAACAAAAAATAGAAATGTCACGTAGGGATTACTTTTGATTGAGGCGCCTCCTCCTAATCCTCACAGTTGGATATCTATTCGAACCGCCAATACCTCTATTATTTTACCATTCCAAACTTAATAATGAACCGCTCCAAGCGTATGTCGACGTACAATATTTCCACCGACTCTCCAGAGGTCGGAATCCCCCTGAATATTTTCTTCGATCTCCGGGATTCGAATTTGAGCCATGATGGTGAGCTCTAGCCACCACTGCAACCTGATTCCACTGGAAGGATAATTTAAGGCCGTATCCACTGCCTTGACAAGCTGTCAAAAATCAGAGTGCTCGGAGAAAATCGAGAGCTTTCTCCTTCGGCGCTTAGCAAAGGCGATTGAAAGTGCGGTGTCGAAGGAGGACCACGATTGGCCACCGTGACTGCCGCCGACGCGACGACCCGCGAGTCGGTTCCAATCGCTTTCCCACTCCCTGCCCTCCTCATCTCATATCTCTCTGTACCCGTTTTCACCGATGGCATCCGCATGCCGGGTTGTTGTGTCGCGGAGGCCCCGCGCGTGCCCGATTGAGGATGGCCGAGGGCCAGGCGCCGCCGACTGGCATTCTCCTCCACTTCCCTCCAGCCTGTATGTGCCACCAACTCGCTCGCGCCCCATCCCTCCACGGTTCAACCTTTCGTTTTCTCGCCCTCAAAAAAGACGGGGGAGGGAAGCTTCTCGCCGCCGCACGAGAAATCCGAACGTTTGTTCTCTCCCCTCAACTGTTTGCTTATTTGGAGGCGAAAACTTGTTGGGACACGAAGCGGTCTTCACCGTGGCCTCCTTCGAGGCAGTCCGGTCTCGGAGAAGAGTTTTTATTTTCTTATTTATTTCGTTCGACAACATCCGCAACTGCGTTATGTAACGGTCGAGGCTGCATGGATTTGCGATATTTTTTTCTCCTCATAGTACGATTTTCTTATTGAAAACGTCGCGGTTCGACATTGTTTCGTGCAAGGCCCCTATACCCAGGTCTTGACATGATCCCATAATTCACTATGATTTCTCCATTTTGGGTCGGGCTCAACGTTCTGTAGCACTGCCTTTATTCATTGAGTAACCAAAAGTGTATAGCCTTTTTCAATTTAACAAATTATCATTTAACATGAAGCGTATGTTGAACTTAAAATATGAAAGGAGTAGGTAAGCTATACGAGGTATATTTTCGTCTAAGATAAGGATAAAATGTTTCTAAGGACAAAACAAGAACCTTCTCTCTCCTCATATATTGGGATAACCCTCCTCAGTGAATTCTAGCGCACAGTAATTATCTCTGCATGTCAATAAATCACTACTAATAGGACCTTGGTTTTGCGGATGAGGCGGTCCGCTCGATAAATTGCATCATCTATTCGTCCACCATCGTACAATTGGTTTGAGAGGACGTGTCTGATTAAATTTTATCTAATCATTTTCTGAGGAATGCTGCACATTATGAGAGGTACTTGACAGTGGCTGGTAATGCTTCCTCTATAGAGAGCGAACACATACTCCGGTAAATGTTTTGGAGACTAGATGTCTTTGCCATCTTGAAGCATTTAATCGTTCACAAAACCTTCATAGGCATCTTTCTCAATATCTGATGCAAGCGCACTAATATTACGATGGTTAATTTTTCTAGTGATGAATATTGGAAAAATCGAACCGTAATACTGCAAGGCAAGGGGAAGTATAGAGATGGCAAAAATTGGTGACACTCGCTTGTACAGATAATGAAGTCATGAAGAGGAGAGTATACCAGGGAGAAGGAATGGAGACGCATATATTCTCTTTTTAGGTCCACACTTGGGCCCTTGGGTTCCCTCTAACCGCTCATCAATGCTGTATTCACCCTCGGGGACCGCAAACTCTTTGTTGGCGAGTGCCACCACGTTTCTCTATACCTAGTTCTCTATACCTAGTTCTCTATACCTATTTAATTCCATTTGAGCTGCGTAAAAACTCATTGATCATCTTTTAATTCCTCATATCGATTATTGTCTCCTTGTATTTGTTGATTTAACTAAGGAATTGCAAAATAAATTACAAATCTTGTTTAATGCCGGAGTAAGATATATATGCAGTACGAATATTTACGAACATGTAACTCCTTACTATGTTAAATTGAAGTGGATGAAATTGGAACATAGAAAAATAAATTTAATTATCAGTGTTTATCTACAAAATATTATCAACTAAAAACCCTGATTATCTGTATAATTATATCATTAGAAACCAAAGTGTTCCAGGCAGACAAGTAAGAGGAAGAAGACGATTTAAAATTCCACGGTGTAGAACTAATATGTATCAGTTATCCACAATAAATTGTGGCCTAAGAATATGGAATGGTATTCCTCACAATATTATAAAATCAAACAATGGATATAGATTTAAATCGGAAAGGTTATCTTTCTTGTATAAAAAATATTATTGTAGCGCAGTGTGAATTTCATTGTACACTTCATTTTTTGTTAATTTCTATAAAAAACTCCTTACCAATTGTTTATATATTTTATTAGCTTGCACTATAGTAATTGTAAATATTATTGTATTAATGGATGTCCTATGATTATTGAATGTTCATATTTGTAAACTGTAGTGTCCTGAAAAAATACTATTTTTAGCGCAGAGTTTTTCAGTTAAACTGTACTTTGTCCCAAAAGATATGTAGTCCGTGAACAATAAATATTATTATTATTATTATACCTATACACAAAACCGTCCTAATTTGTGACCATGGTTCTCTTGGTCAATTTTTTCCCGTGGGAAGCTAAGATGTAATCTACCATAAGACTACCCCACTATAGTGATTAATAATTAACGAATGTTTCATTGTACTTTTCTTTCATTTTAAAATACTTGGTAAGTGTGACGATAAAGTTAGAGAAATCAGCTACTTCTCCCTTGCTAGACCCCACTTTGAATACGCTGCCCGTGTTTGGGATCCTCATGAGGTAGGCTTAAAAACAGAGTTAGAACGCGTGCAGTGAAGATTGGCAAGATACGTGAAAGGTCGTTATGATATAATCATTAGTGCTACTGACGTCTTGCAACAACTTGAATGGGAATCTCTTTCTGACCGTCGATTGAAAATTATACACAATCATTTATTCGTGTTTTTTTTCATTACCTCTTTCATCACTCTTGTTTGTGAGTCACTTCAATCGAGTGAGTCTATGAGCGATGGACCAGGGTCCCACCATTCTAAATCGAACTGAATAGGTAGCGTTGTAACCTTCTCAATTATTCTGTTTTGCTTTGCTTGACTTTGGAACGGATCTTTTTTAAGGCGAAGTTTTTAATATCTTACAAACTCCTACATACTACGGTAAATCAGATCCTGAGAATAAAATAAGGGAAGTAGATTGCAGAACAGAAAGGTTTAAAATGTCGTCTTTCCGTTTCGGCGTTTCATCTTCCGGCGTCTTTCCGTTTCGGCGAAATTTCGTTCATCGATGAGAGACCATAATGGCGTTTGACTTTGAATTCGGTTAGTTGACCGGTAGTGTAGCTGATTAATTCATGTGTTCCCTAATACATGTTTCTAAATCTGCTGAGTAGTGATAACAGCATGTTTTGCATGTTCCTTTCATGAACTTATGTCACGTTTACAAGTGACATTATAGATTAATTTAGTATTTTCTGTATCATTTGTAGTATACTGATAGTGTGGTGCTTCTTGGTGCAGGGAAATTTCTTCACTGTAGTTCATGTAGGTAATAAGTTACCCCCTGCCAAATACCCTTGTGGTGGCGTGCAGGGTAATTAGTAGATTGTCTCACAAACCTTTCGTCTATGAGAAGAGCGGCGAAACTACGCTCGTATGAGGAGTTGCGGCATAATGTGATGATTTGTATGTGGAGGAACTACATAATTTTCGTTGAGTACTGTGATATTTTCCACGTATGTGAAACATCAGTGCTCCCCATTCGTGCTGTGTTGGTAATTGGTGTAGGAAATGGATACTCTTGTCTCGAACCTATCGACGGCGGCCGGGAGTGTTACAGTCAATCCTGCACTGAAATAGCGGCAGCATCAAAAGTAGGCCTCAACGCGACGTCATATGTGCGAGGCAGTCGCCCGTGGAAACCCGACAAAAACTGTCTCGGAAGCGCTTTTAGACGCTCCTGTTGAGCGCACAAACGAGGTCATCACACGCGTCATCGGAATATTTTCCATCACAGTGGTTTATTTCTTAGCCGCGAGAACACTGGAAGCTTTCAGGGATGCTTATGGCTCTTCCACTTGTACACCTGCTATCGTGTAGCGATATGTGTCCCTCTTCCCAACACAAACGCTGCCGTTACTAGGTGTGTTTACTTTGAGAATTGGGAGAAGCTGGTAAAAAAAGTCTCCTTCGCTGCCTCAGGAGTAATACTACACGTTATCCAAGGGTGAGAACTTTTTGTAGTGCTACCGTGGATGCCTTAGTACATTTACCTGTCATCGTTACACCTTTCACTGCTCTTATTGCCTAGGCAGCGTGTTTTGGAATTCCCTATGGGTCCTGACCCATAGCCATTCATTTGCATTCAAAAATTCGAATAGCTAACTCTGGGATGAATTTCTGATACAGCGCAGATTACCAATATCCAAATATAATTCGAGGACGTGAGCGCTGTTCTTCGTGGTAGGAAGTCACTCGCTTAGCGTTATGTTATTCGTGTTTTTTTCATTATCTATTTCATCACTCTTGTTTGTGAGTCGCTTCAATCGAGTCTATGAGGGAGGGACTACGGTCCCTCGATTCTAAATCGAACTGAATAGGTAACGTTGTAACCTTCGTAATTAGTCTGTTTGTTTTTTTACTTTCCCTGAGGCGCAACTTGTTCAGCGCAGACCATATAATTCTTTTAACCCGAAATCTCATGTGATATATCAATGGAATTGCACGATTCCGCGTTAAACCTACCCTTGCGATTGGCAATTAAAGCGAATTGGTATTCATGAGAGTGAATTTCGTTCCATATTTTGCTGCAAAATTTCGTTTTTTAGAGGAGGTAACGCTCACACACAAAGTGGCTTCAGGAATTTTCTTAAATGCTTAATGCAAATATCACAAATGAATTCACGCCACAGCTATACGTTATCTCATTTGACTGTGGTATGATCACGTTCCTCGTGATCCAAATTGACCTAGTTATGCCCCGCGAGCGTCAGTTTGCTGGTTAAAAGTAAAAAAAGCGTTTCTTTTTGTTTCAGCCACCTTAAATACGTGGCATTTCGTGAGTTTTTCGCATCTTCATTCATCTGTTACCGTAATTTCTGTTTGTGAACATGTTGTACACAGATACCGAAACAAAACTATGATGGTTGTGTTTACGGCTGGCTTTACATGAACATGTAAATGTTGCCGCTCGATTGATGGCTTTCAGTACAGCACTGCAATGAAAATCAGGAATATGTTCTGAAATCCCCTAGGGCAATTGACTCTTCCTAGATTTTATTATGGAATGCGAATTATGCTTGCAGATTGTCGTTTACCTTGAGTGCGATTGAGAGGTGAAATCGATTTTACTGAAGTTGCACCAGCGTATTAATATTTTTATGTTGTCTTTAAAAGAGTTATCTTTCAAATTTAATCCTACATTGTTGTATACTTCTGTGCATTCGAAATAGCACAAATTTCAGCCACATTTTATGAGAATCCGGTGCTTTGATTGCAATATTTAATGTTAATACTACTCGGATTGATAGCTATGTATGTAAATGAATTTTCCTTTCGACCTCGGAGCTCTGTATTGCTTCAAAATCATGAAACTTTTTCTCGGCAAGTTCGTGTAAAGTGGAAATATGTACCTATATTTTGAGTCATTAGTGCGTGAGATAGTGTCTTTCATGCGTAATAATAAAAATATTTGGGTGAACAACTTTTTGAAAAATGTTAAATTGGCGTGGCAGCCGCAACTACTCGCAGCTTTTGCGATGTGCCTGCGCATCTGTGATGCGCATCAGAGGTCAAAATACAGAGTTTCAAGCGAGTGTTATTCGTTTAAATGTTAACGCGGAAAAAGTATTTATTTTAGCCTGGTTCGAAGAAGTCTTTAGCCTTAGAAACGAGGGAATATCATTGATGTTGATAAATTCCTAAACCTGAGGCTGATAGTTTGTCTTGTCTCATTCCGGAGACGGCGATGTTGCGCCAGCATTACCAATTATAGCACCATATAAGATCGTGAGCGAGCAAGCGTGCCGAATCATACTCGCTCTCCCTTCTCCAGGAGCACTCGTGGAGTATCGTCATGAAAGGTTGCCCCGCGCATTTCGCGCCATTAGTTTCATTAATACAATTGCTGATGCGAGAGTGCTGCTCGAAATTTCCTCGCGAACATTTCCTGCCGCCGTGCACTCCGAGAGCGTTCGTCACCGTGTTTACATCGCGTGAAACCACATTAGGAAACGGCACTGCGGTCCCTACCAACGGAAGGTTGCTCTAATTGGCTCTCCCCCTCGCCCCCCGAAAGATGAAGAGATCCTCGAATAAAACAACGCTACGTTCGAGGGGAGCTCCTCCCTTTTGCGATGCTTCGACGTTATTCGTCTGCGGGGACGAAATTTAGAGAAAGTGGAAACGAGGTTGGTGAAAATCCCGAAGAATGAAAGAGCAGCCTTTCACCGTTGAGCGTTGCACAACAAGTAGATCCGGAAAATAAACACAGAATCAGGTCACAGGCTCTGCACGATAAGGGCTAGAGGTTTATTTATTTTTTCTTTCCCCTCTCGTGCAATGGGAGGCCAGAAATTGATTCCTCAACTGAATTTTATGCGCTGGATCATATATATGCCGGTTTTAGAATCCCTAATGGTGGGTAGTAAATATGAATAATGCGTACAAATTGAGGCCTTCGAAAAAAATCAATCGATAATTGACCTCTCGTGTGGCCGTCGATGTGGACGAGGGAATATTGACTGCTTTTATTGGATGGTAGAGCGCAAGGAAATGCAGAACAACGAAAATAGACACGCTGCCAGGGGTTCTCTTTGTGAAAATAAAGGGAAAATTTTGTTTCGAGTAATGCCAGTTGAAAAAACGACCGGTTGGAAATACTTTTTTGGTACCGGAGTTTTACAGTTCTTGAGTGATAGTATTTTCGAATGTTGGAAAATTTATTTGTGATAATGTTATACCTTTCTTTGGTTTTACTAGTGTTATATGTTGTGTGTGGCGAATTTGCTTTTTCACATGTCAGCAGGGAGATTTTTTGTTCTGAAATAAGCATGAGATAGCGGTTTCGTCAAATGGTGGTTTTTCTCTTTGAACCCCACACATGACTCCGATGTGTTACGATTTAGGATTCATATAGGAAAACCTCAATTTGACCGCACCATAATCTCAATCATAATGTATAAATGTCATTTAAATGCAACAAGGTGTCTTCAAATGGTGGTTTTTCTTTATTAACCCCAAGTCGTAACACTGGTAGCATGCAAGTACTCTAGCCGCCGTCAGGTTCCGTAAATCATGCTGTTTATTTTGATGGAAAAGTTGGTGTATTAAAAATTATGTGATTTCTCATGGTGTGCTATCAATATTCTCCATCAATTCTCTTTCAATAATTCTCTTTGAAGGGAAGAGATTCTATCCTGGTAAGAATAAAAACTCAATAGTAAATTCAATCTAATGGTTCTTGAGAATGACATAAAGTGTCAAAACCATGTTCGGTGTTTATTAAAACTGTGTGGAAATTACCATTGAGTTTTAATTTTTACCATTGTATGGATATTATGGAGTATGGATATTGAACATTTCCACAAATTTACGCCTGAAACTCTTTTATAGGAAGAAATTGTTTTTTTTTGTAAATTCACTGTCCTTTAAAAACTCATTTTCCATGAAACAACCAACAAAATACAGTTGATGATGCTCACTTCTTAAATGTAAAAAAGCCATAATACTAAAGCAGTATCTAAACTGATAACGTTTGATTCTATCATCTCTAGGTTTTGCATACATTTGGAGACTTAATTTCCGTTTCTTTTAAAGCGGTAATTGTGAATTCCAACCTGTTTACAGCGATTATCGATTGCTTGGTCCGTATGTATGCTTATGACTTAAATGAGCCAGTCCGCTCTCTTGGGAACTCGTGAAATAAAGTTCAGTGTGTCAAACCGTTATTATTTATTTCCTTAGATTTTATTGGAGACCTGCTAAGTAAGTGACTGGAAATATAATTTGCTGTTTTAATGCGGTGTGCAGTGTTCTGAAGTTTGTAGGGGTTGGAAAATCAGCAGTAGCGTTGAAGCTTACCTCAGGGTAAAGGATTCTAATGCTGCTGAGAGGAGTCCGACCCTCTGGTACGGCAGAAGAGGTTCAGAAACCCCCTATGTCGTTTGCGTTTCATTTGCAGTTGCAGAGATGAATTTAAAAGTAAAAGGGGCAAAGGTTTTTCTGACACTTTGCTCTTTCAGTTGGTTTCACAGGCCCGGAAACAGAATTAATATTAAAGTGGTGACTTATACTTCGAGCCCATGGTTGGAAACTCGTAAACAGCTTTGAATAATGGAGGGGAACCGTCCCGGAAAAAGTAGGCATTTTAAAGTGTTCCAAAAATCCAAGTTAGCAGCACCAAACTGCCGGATACAAAGGCCTTCTTAAGCCGAAAAACCCACTTATCCATTAATATGCCATGAAGAAGGGTCAGCTATGCCGGGTTTCTGTATGGTAAACAGCAAGTGAGCTTGGGTGGACGTGAATACAGAAGAGCTCGGTTGGCGTAGGTGGACATAAAGTTCAGGAAAGTGGAAGAGGAAATGTGGGAGAGAGTTGAAATTTGCATTTGGGTGCATACAGCATCTCTTCATCTCCCCAGTGAGCTTTTTGCTGCCAAAATGCTTTTTCAGTCGGCGGGTAATATAAATATTGCGCTCTTTTACATTGCCAGTTGACATATCCGAAGTTTTGTTTCAAAAGTCCGTGTAAATGAAAAAAACCGGGCGTGTGGGGGTGATTCTATTTTTGACGGAAGTTAGAATGAATCTTCAAGACTTCTTATCGTAAATATTTACATACAATTTTCTAACTGCTCCCGTTGCACAGAAGCATTTGATATGTCACTTTTTCAGTGCATGATTGGGGGATCAACAGCTAATGCTCAATGCCCCCAATTATGATGATAATAATGGCATACGGTCGGTAGTTTTGTTTTCATGAACTTTTATTTAATTTTCCGAATTTTAATTTCTGCATGATATGCTCATTAAATTATTTTAATATATGAAAAATTATATATATTTTTGCTTGTCAGCATGGCAATTCAAGCAAATAGTCGTACATTGTTTGCATGTCAATTAATATACAATCAGCGTGAAGAATTTGACGTAAGTTTTGTGAGCTAATAAGCTATCCCTTCTTCTATCACTTAGATTCGAATGTCGGCTGATGTGTGTCGTTCGCAACTACCACTAATAGCGGGTATACGCGCCGGCCTTGCTATCCTAAGTCCGCAGGTTAAAATCCCGCCCCTGAAATGGACGATGTGTTTGTTCTCGGATCAATATCTTCATCAACATCTGCATTTTACTGTGTATGCTTCCGCAGGGAGTTATGGGTGGAGGTCTTGGAACACTATCCGTGAAAAAGGAAAAAGAAATTTGAAGAAGGGAAGGGCGGACCTGAACTCTACTAGTTTTAAGGAGTTTGAAGGTTTAGACGGTGCGATAAAACCTTAGTAGTTGCAGCTCCGAAAAAAACTCACAGTTTGCCACTAGCCATAGTTAGTACGAAAATAGTTTTTAAGTAATTCTATACTCCAATATGGTTTCCACTGTATTTCCTCAAGATGCATTATTTTTTAATTCCTCATAATCTACTTCATGTATTCTATCGTTCTTCTTCTTCGTCAATGCTTCCCTTACATTTCTTCTTCTTCTATGATAATTATCTCCATCTATTTGACCTTTTTATGCCTAGTTTTTCTATCAAATCAAACTTTCGGGGACGTTACTGATGTACTTCAGTGTCGATTAGTGCTCCAACTATCCCGAAAAATACGATGCCGATTGTTGGAGTAATTTCATGAACTCCCGCCGCTCTAACTTTAAAATTTTTCACATAACTCATTGGAATTGATTCAAATGGTAATTGGGTCGTATTTGCAATCTCAGCTTCATTCTGTAGAAGGCCTCCCGGCTTCAGAACCATTGACGTGTGTAACGTGGTCACGTACGCGCCGCTAAACAGTCGTACTTTCCCTCCGGCTTACCTCTGCCGCACAGCCGTTCCGGTTTTTTTCTCTCTTCGGCCTTATTGGGAGCGAGGACGAGAAACCTCTTAGACGGACGGTCTGGGAAGACCTAGCCGAAGGAGAATGCAATGACTCTGAGCACGGGTGTGTGTGTGAGTGCGGGCTTGCAAGGCTCTTTTTTCCCTCTGCCTTGCCATTAAATCCGCGCGACTATTTAATCTCGGCGGCACGTGGGAGCGTTCCTCTGGCCGTCGGTTACGTAATTTAACTCCACGATGATAGCCATTTTCTCGGCAATCACAACAGACAAAATATTCAGGAAGCTTTTGGAATGGTAGCGTTTCTCACTCCGCCCAGATTTTGCACTCGCCTTCTTTGGGTCTGTGAGAAAGGCCGTAATTTCACTGCCAGGAGCGATGAGTTGGGAACGTTTTTTAAACTGAAGACAGGGAAAGTTTTTTGAATCCAGGTTGGTACATACATGGTCCGGTCATATGCATGGGAGAAAGAGAGAGCGCTTCTTTTGTAGCTTAAGGGGTTGTTCACGTGAAAATACACAATGTAATCGGGCACACTGATTCGTTAGGCCAATAAATTTTTTATGGGCATCTCATCTCTTAGTTTAGTTTCAGTGACGTCGCCCTATATAGGTAATTATTTTGAGAACGGTTAACCATGCTATATCCCAGATTTGAACATAACATGAATAAACGATTGAATCGAATTAAAAAGCTCCAGGAAATTCTTACTGAGCCAAAGTTGTTTCTACAATTTTCTACCTTTTACCGTAATTATTAAGATATTGTTCCAAGAAACTCTCTTTTTTGTGGTGTGAATCATTTACGATGGCATCTTAGCTATTATGTTCGTGTGCTTATTCCATGGGCTAATCTTCTCTTGAAGAGGAATCCAAAACCTTTGTTGGCTCTATTACATTTACTCTCCTTATTTTGGCTAATATCTTTGTTGGCAGTTAATGAAGAGATAGTTATTTTAGTGAATTTTATACGTTTTGATGTCTTTCAGTGTCAGGACGTAGCTTTGCATAAATCTTTGGTGCTATTAATTGTAATTCACGCGTGAACTGATGGTTGGCGGAGCCCAGATGTATTTTCTCAAAGCCATTTCCTTCCCTGTTCCAAGGAGATTTAAAGGAAAATATAAAAATGTGTAACCAGTTGTGTCCGTGAATTGTTGGGAGTGGAATCATAAACGATAGTGGCATTTGATATGTAGTATCGGTCGCTGATGTATTCCCGCGGTAGAAAACATTTTTTTCCACTTAAGGGGACAGGGGGTCTATCCTGTATATCCTCGGAATGTCCGAGTCTCGACAGTGACGATATTTTGACGTCAGAGCCACGTAAAATTCAAAGGGGAGCATTCGAAAGTTGAGATTTGTCGGGGAATTCGACGTCACTTCCACGGATTTACCGAGGTTCGACTGCGTCGATTCCTTACTGAATAAGGCCCCAGGACTTCAGAAAGGAGGTGAATCTCCAGGACTTCAGAAAGGAGGGAATTTCCTTGTATCTCCCTGCCTTACGCGCTGTCGTAACTGTCTTATTGCATGTCGTCCTTCAGTGTATCATCTGGTGGCTACCAATCAAGGCTGGCGAATCTGTCCTGAGACGTTGTGACCTTTATTACTCTCCCTATTGCCATGTTCGTCCGCGCAAGATGAAGTTATTTCTTACGTTGGAACTTGGGATTAAATAGAGTATACAACAGTCGGTCGTCACATTAACTCCATGTAAGTAATAAAAGAATTTTTTATTTCACAAGCCCAGGATGTAAGATTCTAATGCATCCCTTCGCCTTAGTTATGATATTCGTTGGGCTTAAAGATTGAAACTCTACTTACAGGACTTCAAACCTCTTGAACTCTTAATTTGGCCATCAACTCCTAATCCATCGCGAAAGGAATATTGCCGCGTAGTATTGTATTGGCAATCAAAATTCTTTCATTCTCAATTAAAGTTTAATTTTGATGCCTCTGGAGTTTTTTTATATCTCATTAGCCAGTAAAATAAAATAGTAATAATAGTACTCTTTATATGTTTCTTATTTGCTAACAGGTCTACTAGTATTCCATGTTTTAAAATAGCCATAATTTTTAAATATATTTATGGTATGAGCCTGAAATTTTATTTATAAATTTTATCATCTCATTAAATTTTAGCAAATTATCTCTTCCTAAGAGCAGGAAAAAAGTCTAGTTGCGCGTAAGCTGTGGCCTTGCAAGCGAGGAAAAACCTGTAATACTTACTTCAGGGAAGTGCTTCCGCTTTGTTTGTCTGTATGCGGTGGAAAGCAAGCTTCGGCAAGCAATAGGCAAAGAAAAATACATGGATTATTTTCAAAGACCTGCTTGCTTTATGTTTTCATCGTGACATTGTTTGAGTATTCGCATTACTTAGAAGACCACCAAATGTAAACACGGCAGCCGCATATAGAATTCCGGTCGTGGCCTTTATGTTGTTTGCCAAGTGAAATCCTGCCCACTCGCCACCGTATCTTGCATACGCTTTGCGTGACTCCTGCTTTGCCAATCCAATTAACAGTCCTTGATGAATGCCACCACCAGGTCAAATCCTTGTCCCTTTTCAACGAGCGAACTCTCCTTGTCATTCGCATGTTTGGGGAAGGGGATCGGTCTCACTGCATGCGTACAGTTGCATCGAGGGAGGTGAAATGAAACAGCAAGCGAAGCGTGCAAAAGAAAAACCTTTTTACAAATTGCCAGACGCCCATGTACGAGGCCGCTCCTACAATGATGCTGCCAAGTTATTCACCGCTTCTCGGAGAAGTTGTTATGCCGAGTCATCGGGGCGAGTGATTCGGGTGCGTGACTATTGGCGGGATCACGTGGAATGAAATCACGAGCGTGACTGGCGAAGAATGCGACGTCTTCCTCGACGATCTCGTCTGCTGCGACCGCGGAAAAAACACCGCGCGTGTGAGAGCCATTTCTACTCCCCTTTTCCCATCCCGCTCAGATTGAAGATATCTCGGCTCCATTCTCAGCCTCGGGGGATGTTGCTATCCTGCTCAAACCGTATTTTTAAGTCTACATGTCTATCCTCATGTGTGCATGAACATCAGAAATGCATGTTTGTTCAGGGAAATTGCTCATTTGGAGCAATAAAATGTTTATATCTCGACTCGTCATTCTGTCCGCCTAACGATGGCGTATTTTTTTTCCCATCTTACATTTTCGGAGAGAGATTGAAAAAGTGTTGATCGGTGGGATACAGTTCGGACACAACTCTTTCGTAACCGACATTTAGGACACGGGTAATTATTTGTAATCTGCTATTCTCTGAATGTGACGAACTTTATGAGAACAGTCATTTCGTCTCCGGAAGTTTGGTCGAATGTTAGGCATTGATGGTCGGAGAATATGAGTAAGACTCTAGACAAGATTGCAGTGTAATTTTGGGGCCCTGCATGTTACGTATCAGCCGTATGTTCATGGCAAAGTTTCGTTGTCATATAGTTTGTGAGCGTTATTCATACTCTTCTACTGTTGATTTGGGTCGGAATGACCGTTAAGTTACATAAGCACTCATATTGCAGGTGAGTAAAAATTGTTTGGGTAGGAGTTTTGGTGGGCCGGAAGTCTGTCTCTGTTCGAGGTATGCGACTCGCAATACAGGGTCTGAAATGACGCAACACTGTGTGAAATGATGAGGTTTGCATACATATCAAGGATATGTATATATTTTAGTGGGTTGCATTGAGGTACAGGATACGGTTCGCTATAATTTTGACATTTTTCTTAATTATTCGATTAGAAAGGGTCGAAATGAGTCATCTCTAAAGTTTATGGTGATAATCATACAAAGTGAGTATGGGAAAGCAGTTTTATGTATGCAAACGTTTCATTATGCTGTTCACTGTGTTCAATTGCCGAGTTGTCTCTCTCTTGTGTGTGTATTGTATCAGCTGCCTGGCAGCGGAATAGACTAGTCGTGGGAAAGCTGGTTGTTTTTGTGATTGCTATTAATTGTGCTCCTGTGTGGGAACGTGAGGACGAAGGGCTGCTTCGTTTCGTTGGACAACAGTCGTTCGTAGGTGAAAGTGAAATAGGTGAGCCCTCCGTGAGTTCTGCCTTTCCCCTTAGCCGAGAGCGACTCCGCGATGCGAAATTTCGCGATGTCGGTTGACATCGAGGCGATTCAATCTGTCGTTCCTCGCACACTCGCACGGATGACCCGTCTTTCGCCACGTATAGCTGACAAATGCACCCTCCTCAGAAATTTATCCATCGAGGCAAAATAATTTAATCCACCTGACGAGGCACAACAGAAATAAATTGAAAAGGTACAAAAAATGGCAGCAAGGTATGTAATGGATACGCATAAGAGGACTTAGAGTGTCACTAAAATGCTGCAAGTGGTATGATTGGACTCTCTGGGACGGAGAAGAAAAAATAGAGTTTGTGCACTGTTCCGCACCCTTGAGGGGGAGAAATCACGGGGGAAACTACAAGGTTGAAAACCCGAACTACATTGTTAGGAATGATCACCAATATAAGGTGAAACGTCTGTCACAAAGGACCAATGTGATAAATTTTTCATTCCTCAGCCGGACGATTGTAGATTGGGCTAGTCTTCCTGCAGAACCGTTTGAGCCCTTTCCTGGCAACATAAGTGTTTTTAAGAATAGGTGCATAAAATTTATTTTGGGCGACTGATTCATTAATAATTGTCGTTTTTTCTTTTGATGTCAGGTTTTGTTTTATTTTTGGTGATTGTTTAAATGTCTGATTTGCAATATTTTACTGTTACTACCTGACAAATAGCCAACTTGTAACTCTTTTGGTTAGTAATAATAATAAATGTAGTTTGACCTCCACTCCATTTCACCTCCACTGCTATAAGGCGTAAGGCCAAGTAGAAACTTTTGTGGCGTGTGCCCCGTTTATTCAAAAGGTCGGTTTGGGATCGAATGCCGAAGGAGATATTAATGGGTGCCCCTGAAAGAACTAAGGGAAGGATTAGGGAAAAATAGGGATTCCGTCTGCTCTCGGAGTTTCTACTTCCCAGTCCAGACGAATGATTTTTCCACTGTGAGTATCACACAGTTGAGGAAGGTAATGGTGTATAAATGAAACGGGTTCCCTCGTTGATTCCTCTGAATAACTGTTCTCTCAAGGACAGAGCGTTATCACCAAGAATGCGGGGGATAGGGGAATCGAGTGATGGGAAATGTCAGGGCAGGTAATGACGAGCAAGAGTAATGAACGAGAAATTAAAGGGGGATATTGACAAACCCACGAATACTCCACTCATTGCAATGTAATACCCAGCCCATAGACGAGGATTGAACGAACCCTAATTTACCAATTCCAGCTGCTTTTACTCCCCATATCGTGCTCCTGCGAATGCGGGGTCGAAGTCGCTTCATACTACTCAACGTTACCTTTGCTCGGGTGTAACAATGAGATTTTTCCTCGTGTTTCCTCCGTATCATTTGAGCCCAGACACCATTTTCGAGTAAAATTTCTGTATATGATTTGGGTTTATTAGGAATATAAGAGTGCACGGCTGAATGATGCTAAGACACCTGACATTTTTGTTCGTGTAAATGAAAAATGTTCTCAATGTGTATGTAATTACGCCTCATTTGAACTTTATAGTTTCTAGATTTTTCCATCAACTCCGTGTTATTGTGTCACCTACTGTTTACATGAAAATTTAGGCGTCCATCGAGCCAAAAGATTAGGACAAACGTATTTTAGCTGATGGTGTCCGGAGGCGGTACCCTTAATTCATCTATTGAGTGTAGTGGATCATCTATTAATGCTCCAGTTAAACATTTATCCGAGTCATTAAAAAATTGGCTCATATTCTTTAGTGCGTGTAAAATAACCCGAATCATTATTCATTTGCGATTACGGCTATTATTTCACTTACGTCGTGGAAAAATATTGTCTTCTTTGATGCCTGCTGCAGTTAAGGTAATTTGAGCGAAATATCATTTCGCCTAGAAATCAATGCATTTAGTCTCATTTTAAAGAAAAATATCTCACCCTTACACTGATATCAAGATATCAGCCCCTTACCAAACTACTTTCCGATATTTTAGGCAAAAAATACCGGCCGTTTTGCATGGTAAATGGTACGTGTATGCACTCCAGAGAGAGCTTATTTAAAAATTGAGGAATTTCTAACAGTTAGATCTCGTCAAAATATGTACAGTGTGTAGTTTGTATGTTTTCTCAACCTTTCGTGATAATTAATCATATTATCACCGAAGTAAATTCTTCGGGATCACAAAAAATCTTCCGTTTTGAAGAAGTTTCAAACGTACCGTGCGAAAAAAATGAGTCAGTGAAAGACTTATTTTAAGATTTTCATTTAAGTACATCTACATCTACATCTACGTAATACCCTGCGAGCCACCACGAGGGTGTGTGGCAGGGGGTGAAGATCACCAAACATGCACTATTGCCATGTAAGTAGGATATATAATGTAGACATGCTAGAAAATAGGGTCATAGTTTATTAGTTACTACAGTAGATTATTAGTTATTGCAAGTAATTGCAGTAGTTATTACAATAGAATATTAGTTACTACGGTATAGTGCAGGTTAAAATCTACATAATAATGAAGGGATTATTGGTAGTTATTACATGCATCATGCACTACAGACTATTCTAACTATGTTTCACCTACCTATCCCTTTTGCTACGTTGCCCATTGTTCTCTCTTATGGTACGCGGGAAAAATGACATTTTAAATCTATCGGTACGACAATCTATCTCTCTAATTTTGTTAATATGGTCAAACCTAGCATAATACGCAGGGGTTCTTAATATATATCTAACGTCATCTGTGAACAAATCGGTTTCGAATTTACTTAAAAGGTTTAACCTAAATTTTAACCTGCGTTCTGATAGTAATTCCCATCCTAGTTCTTCTATTAAACTCGTAACACTAATACAATTATCATAACGACATTTAACAAACCTAGCAGATCTCCTTTGCACGCGCTCTAATTCTTTTATCATACCTTCCTCGTAGGGATCCCATGTACTAGCGGCATATTCTAAATGAGGCCTGACAAGTGTAAAATAGCTTCTTTCTCGGACTCTCTCATCGCATTTGCCTAGAACCCTTTTTACGAATCCTAATCTACGGTTTGCTACACTAGTTATTTCCCTGATGTGTTTCCCCCATGACATGTCTCAATAAATATATATATTTCTCTCTGTGACTGAGGAAGGGCTAACACCCGAAACGTCTCTAAGTAAAACTTTCTCTTTACTTTCGTCTTTTTACCCCCCTGTAAGTTTCCTCTTTAATTGTAAATATATATATAGGTGGATAGGAACACATAAAATTTACAAACACAATGGTGGTGTGAAGATGAAATGATGGCCGATTCCAAGCAGAAAAAATTCGACTGGACCGGGAATCGAACCACGGACCTTTGGATGTCGCGTCCACTGCTCAGACCACCGAGCTACCCAGTCTACAAAATAGATGTATCCGAGCATTTTTTAAGGGAAATGGTTGTAGTCGTAACTTCGTGGAAGTTATCCATTATGGACTAAAGTGAGCTAATTAGTCCATACTTTTTTTTTTTTTTGTACTTACAGTACTTACAATTACAAGTACTTACAATTGCTGTCATATAAAACCATATAATTGCACCATTAATTATGCAATATTTAATTCATGTGTCCTGCAGCTGGCGAAATCAAAATATATAATTCGAATACGGTCTCCATTATTTATAGGAAACTGTCTCACCCTAACTACCTTAAACCACTGCGTTGAGGTTTCATTGTTAATACAGTTTCCATTCCTTTTACACTGAAGTTGGTCGAACGCTTTCTATTTTCGGAGTGTGAAAGTTACGGTTGGAGCGTGTATGTTGGTTTTGTACTCTCCTTTTTTTCATGAGATTTTCGTACTATCCCGGGGAAGGAAATCATCCTATCCTGTCGCCTAGTTTCTGCTGGCGTCGCGACTCTTACTTTTGCCAGTAACTTACGTCTACCTTAATTTTTCACCGGAAATTTTCTTTAGCTAGTAGATTACGTGTTTTTTTCATTGTATAATGTGTAGTTTCCTCTGTTTGAATCCTCTAAGGACCTGAATTAGCAGAGTTCAGTCGACGATCGAAATAACGTTTGTGTGAAAAATTTACTCGTGTTTGATAGCCCGTTGCTTTTGGATTATTTCACTAAATTTTCCTTTTATGTATATCTAAGGAAATCGGACGGCTGACCACCAAACACCGACGGATAATTTCCTAGCCTCATTCCTGATTCAATTATTTCTTAATAAAAAACCCGAATATTTGTATATTTTCTTCAAAAAATATCTATAGCCACCAATATAACTATGAGAAGTGATGTAAATTTCCTTTACTATCAATATCATTGGACAACCTGTTTTCATAAATTATTCCAGGTAATAGGATCCAAATTCTGGAATTCCTACACCCGTGTAGGAATTCCAGATTCTGTAGATGAGGTAAAAAAATCACGCACGATAAAAACCTTTCAGTCAAAGATCTGTAGCTTATTACTAAATGCCTCATAATTCATGTGCCACTATATCAAATGCATTTTTATTTACTTATTTTTTTATATATCTCCTGGATTTTTGCCATTGCAATTGTTCATCATGCCTTAATGCTGATAGTTTGTTATGGTCTCTATTTATTTTTTGTTCTTTTTTGTAATTGGTTGTTGATATCTTTAAAATTGTTTCCTAGCTCTTTTATAAGAAATGTAACATTATCAATATAATTATTCATATGTTGGAGGGACTCAACTCCTTTGTGTTCACTATGTGATTCCTCACGACAATGTTGTGTGTATTGTGTTGTTCCCATGTTTCACTTAATATTTATTTTGTTTTCTTATCTTTGAGAACATCACGTCCTAGATCAAAAATTTTTTTCATTCATATCTTTTCCTCTTTTACAGGTAAGTTCGGCTACATCCCTCTGGAAGGCTTTCCCAAAAATGGTAGTGTGAGTAATTTACCTTTTGCAACTTATAATGACCGAGCCTTTGGTATGTTTCTTAATCTGTTATTTGGTTTGAGAATATGTAGCAGGTCTGATCTCTGAGAATATATTAGAACTCTGTATTGAGTAATGTTAGTGAAGTTCATATTACAGTCATTTATCGAAATGATTAGTAATATTCGACGTGGTATTTTGGTAGTTCATTATTATTGCATCATGGTGAATCGCGCAAAATCATCTCTGATGGGAAAGTAGTGATAATATTAGAATAGCATGCATCAACTTTTCCGTTCTTCCCGCAAGCAAATGAGTCGGCCCCGTTGTACGGTAACTGCCATTAATTAGACTTGGATCTATAGTATGGCTTTTCTTTCGTCGGATCTACTTTAAGGAGGTTGGTTCGCGACTGAATGAGTCATAATTCTAGCGGCATCCCGATTGTTTTAGTTATGTACAGGAGCCTTTAAAAGAATACAGCTTTGATTTGTAATATGTCTAATTTAGAGGAAGGCTGAAATATCGCATGAAAAATGAATATTAGGAAGACCAGACTACGAAAAGACTTTTTAATCGAATACCGGGAATGGAGTCGTGCAGCGATTATGCCTAAATAAGTAATTAGATTTATAAAACCTTTTCAACAATATATATCACCAGAAATATGTAAAAATTCATGTGATTGTTATATTACAATATTTTCTCAATTAAACCCTACATTTACATTTATTTCAAGGTTATTTAATTTCTAAAAACTTGGCAACGCCGTACTGAACTTTGTTGATGTCCTTAGTGACTGGTGTTTGATGCGCGTGAACTGATGTGCTTTCCTACTTCAAACACATTGAATAATAAGTTCTTTTTAGAAGTTCTCATACTACATAATAGTCCTTTTCGGGACTCAATTGAACACTGAATGGTGTTATTGTGGAGATCAGTACTATAGCGCACTTAATACATTGTTTTTGTATAATTTAATTGCTACTACATCAGCCATAGGTCTAACCTAGTGATGGACAAGAGGATAGGTAGTGAGTTGTGAACTGGAAGGTGTCAGGCTCATTTCTCGGAAGTGGAATATATTTTTCTCCTTTTTTTCATATTTTTTTTACTAGTATCTTTTAAAAGTTTTGTTTTCATCATCGTAACTCGATTTAAAAATATTTTCTCCCAAAATAAGATAAAAATTTAACGTTTGAACGAACGTTTCGTTGCCTATAAAAAATGGACTGTCAGAATCTCGATCAGATCGACCGTTCAGACACTAGCGCTCAAAATTGTGAGAAATGATATAGAAAAAAGAGTAAAGAAAGTAATATATATAGATAATGGGCTAATGGCGTTAAGAATAGGAATGCTACCTAAGGTCATAATTCAAGAGTATATGCCTACTTCTGCCTAAGACGATGAACAGACGTGAATTCAAAATGACAAAGGTATACAGTAGGATTTAAAAACAACTAGTTTGTATTATTCAGAAATATTTATAATATCAAGCGTTCATTAAAGCTTTAAGTGCCGCATTTATCAGTCGTTTATAAGTGTTGTTAATTATTATTATGTGTCAACAAAATGTTTTAGGAATATTTACTGGGCCTGTTTGGGTTATATGAAGCCCTGACTTTTTGACCGATGTTTATCATTGATCGAGGTGGTACTATATTTTCAAACAAACAATTTACAGCTTCTGAAATGTGCCTCTCTGTTTGAATTCCCACGGTATGTGTAAGTTCACTTCCAACTCTGCCACTTGTATGACCAACCCCAGCGCCCCGATCAGCTAACTACTGACTTTCGGATAAAATTTCGATAATAATCATTTAATTTCTGAAAAACTAAGTCGGTAACCTACCGTCATTTTTGCACTAATCAATTTCTTAAATCCTTTTTATGCCATATCCGATTTTTGTATAAACGAAATGGGTTTCAACACTTTAAATCTGTATTTTATGTACCAAGGATCCGCTTCTACTGTACTACATGTAAATATAGCTATTTTCGAATGCGATTATTGGAAAAACCAGGACAAAAAAGTGTATTTCTAATTAAGCCAATCGATAGATGGCCTTTTATTCTATAATGCCTGCGAATATGAAGAAAATGACATGGACTTTAGTTTTCGGACCAACCTCCTTAATTCTGAATGCTAAAATCAACGTGCTGTCGTTTTTCTGTCGTATTTTTAGCATATTTTTCGTATCAGTCATCAATGGGTTGCGATTACATAGGTTTCTTCATTTTATTAATTTTTTCCTTTCCCTTTCGACGGTATTCTTTGGCTGTGACGGCATTTTCTGGCTCAGTCTTGCTCGTTTTTCTTTCGAGAATACCCTTTTGGTTCTATTTCGTTTCTCTTCGGACAGATCTTTCTCCTCTCCAATCTTCTTTTGCGTCATTACTCTGTTTCCTATATCTTCTTCCTCAGTCCCAAATTTTTGTAGATCTTCATGAACTTCTTTCACCCATGGGGTTAATGTCTTCCTATTCTCCTGGAAGGTCAGGATCGTGTTTACTGTTATTTCTGGTTCCATTCTTCTAATGTATCCATAGAAAGCCATTCCACTTTCCTTTATCGTTGTCGAGGTTCCTTCCAACTTTCCGTACAACTCTATTTTTGACCTCTAGTGGAATGTAACCTTGTTTGTTGATTCTTTTTAGGGTCCCGAGATTTCTCTTATAAACTTCCTCTCTCTTTTTCTGGCTTTCGAGAGTCCCGTTCTGCTGATTATCCCTGCCGCGTATTGGCATTTTGGTTTAACTGCCGTCCTTTAGTGTCTGAATTTGGCTTGATAGGTTAGGGATTTGGATTTGTAAGTCTTCAGGCATAGTCTAAATGCTATCTCCATCTTTCTTGCCTTTTCTTTAATCGCTGCCGATTCCTGCTGATTGATGTTCAGGGTTAGAATCTCACCTAAGTTTTTTTAAATTCTGGACCCTTTTGATATTATCACATTTGGTCGTCATTTCCCAGGCTGGATCTTTGGCGTCTATATTTTTGAACTTTGTATTTTCAAAAATATTCGTTGTCCTGTCTTCTCTGCTGTCTCTCCCAGGGTTACTGTATGTTTGGTTGCAATTTATAGATTCTTATCTAAGAAAACAAAATCATCTTCCAAGTTGATTAATTGAAATTTAAGTCCAGTTTTTTTTGGCTTAATTTAATTCCGTTCGGAGTTTTGTACTGGCTCTTTTCCCGGATGACCTTCTCTGAGACGCTGCCAAACAGGATTGAGGAGAGACCATCTCCGTGTATCACTCCTGTTTTGATTTCAAATTATTTTGATATCCTTCATCCGACTTTAATTTGTGACCGGGTGTTTGCTAATGTTCGTTGCATCTGTGTCGTTATCTTATCATCTATTCAAAACTCTTGAAGCTCTTTTATCTAGGTATTCCGGTCATTGGAACCGTGAGCTTTTTTAGAGCCCACAAATGTAATTATTACCTCCTTTTGTACTGCTATTGTCTTGGTTTTCTGTAAGATCTTGATAGGGAAGATCTGTTTTGTCCATGATCATTCTTTCCTGACGCCTGCTTGGTTCTCTCCCAGTTGTTGATCTATGTGATTCGCTATTCTATACTGCACTGATTTGGAGAGTATCTCAGCCGCAAGAGATAGGAGTGAACTGTCTCTGTTGGTGTTGACGTTCGTTTTGTCTCCTTTCTTGTCGAACGGGTGGGTATTAACGTCCATCCATTCGTCTGGGATATTTTGTGTGTACCAGATCTGTTGCAAGAGTCATTCGAGTTGTTTCAATACTTTTCACCGGTGTATTTAAGAAGCTCCACAACGATTTCAGTCATATTTAGTTGTAACAAGTTTTGATTTAACTAGGAGTGAAGGAGATTCCATATCATTTTTTGGAAAGAAGAGGTATTTTACTTTACTTGGATCCAGAATACCATTTGTAGCAGTGCTGCGATTAATTCACTGCTTGGCAGATGAACTTGTGGGCTGTAAGGCTTAAAAAATACTGTTTGCTTTTGTAAAATCCATGCATCTACTCCCACTCCTACATCCTACATCCATACTTTAATGATATTAACCTCTCGTTTCCCTCTTTTAAATCTTTTGAAATTATTCACAATCTACATTTTCGATGGCAGTATTTGTTATATATCTCATTGTACCGTAATATGAAAGCTCCCTTGGTCACAGGTTAATTTTTTTAAAGTCTTAATTGTGAGTGTAAAAAAGAGCTATAATTGTGTGCTCACATTTAATTTTAAAATGGGAGTTTGTATCAATATGCATTTTATTTTACGAATTATAATCTGAGAACAGAATATAAGTTATTTTAAAGATCCCTCTTTCTATCTCTTCCCTGCTATTTCCTTCGTTTCACGAAAATTGCCGTGATTTTCAGCCTATTATTCCTAAGATTTATGAGAATCGGTTCAGCCTAAATTTTGCAACTATTTTCACTAGTTTGACTTAATTATTCTCAATATTTTTAGCATTTCCCATTCTCCTACGCGTGTTGGGAAGGTAGAAAAATCCTTGCTCTCGCCAGTATTTTCATTCATTTGACCCTCCTACTACTTCAAAAGGGTACTGTGCACCTATCCTCAGTATGTCAAAAATATACAGAAAAAATATGTGGGGATGTATCTCACTGTGACTCTCTTTACTTTGTCCGTTTTATCTCATATTTTTCAATGTATGATTTTCGTCCGTGTCCTTGTTAAGTGTCTTTAGTGTTAAGTGTGGCCAGTTTTATTCCTTATTTTTCTTTTGCGTATGATTATTCTTCCGATGGATTATGTTTTTTCAAAAATTAGCATTATTTTATGTCTATCAATTATTAATTTTTTGGGATAAAAGTGCTCTCTTCGCAACTTCTTTTTTGGGATAAAAGTCCACAACTCTGTTCGCGTAATAACTCTTCCAGTTCTAACAGTTAGCGGACGCATTTATTTTCTAATGAAAATGGAAATTGATGCTGCACTTAAGATGTGGAAGCACAAACACTCACCAAAACATAATCAGTCGGAAGCATGGGGGTGATAACTGTTCTGTAATTCATTATTTCCTCTGCTCTCCACGATGTCTGTTAATTCTCCCCAGCCGTATTATTCTTTCCCTTTCTCATTTTGAGCTTTAGGCGCGAAAATGTTTAGATAAACTTAATTTCCAACAGATTCCTCCTCTTCCTCTTATATTTTTCTCTCTTTCTGCGAATTATTTTGTGCCAATGTTTTCGTCCTACCACCCACGTTATTTTTCTTACGGGCCTCTCCCGAAACTTCCCGTCTTTTTTTTCAATTTCGTCTAGAAATTTCATTTCATCTCGTGCTGACCCATTATCTCGTCCCATGATTTTTATTTAGACCCACTCCTGCGTGTTTTTCGCCTCTGGGATGATTAATTTGTTCCTCTGCCCAAACCATCTCAGGCGTTGCTTAATGTGAAATACGTCCAGAGAATTGTTTTCCTGCTTCTCTGTTCGTCCGCGAACTCGAAATTTCTGAAAATCTCTATTTTTTCGCCAGTCTGCATCTATGTTGCGCATGGCGGTGTTGTTGTTATCCGCACGTACATACAACCTTTCCTATGTATTCATGTCATGTTCCTGGTTGTGAGGCCCGGGGATGATTCCACGCCGGGCATGCAATGCCCGAAGTTCATCCGGAGTTAGGTGTTTGTAGCCGTAATAAATTTTATCTGGAGTTAAAAGTTCGTAATAATTGTAATTTTTTGAACGTAGGCACAAAGTTTTGTGTACCTTGCTCGGAAAATTCACGGAAAATGTGTTTCAATTATTATTTCCTCTTATCGTCCGTGGTAAATACGGTTTATTTATCAATTGGTTCTGCGATCTTTTCCCTATTTTTAATGCTTGTATTTTTTTAAATTTATACTCACACTCCCAAAAACAGCATAACATAGGCCTTGTACATTGGCTGATTAACAATAGACGAACACAAACACCCATGTCCTGGGCAGATGATATTTTACCCAGGCGAGACTCGAACCCGCGACCCTCGGGTTAGAAGGCGAGGACTTTACCCCGCCGCCACCGGGGCCAACGTATATGTTTATTGTGTTGACTTTCGCAAAACATGTTGAACATCTTCTGGCAAATAGTCTACCTCGAACTTTCGCAAAAGATTCTATCAATATTTTCCCTTCGATCTGTTATAGTTTTCCTACCTAATTACTTAAACAACTTCCATCGTGCCGTCCCGACCTCGGGATTGATTGCTCACCCCTACCGATCATTGGACGGCGTCGCTTCATGCATACACTGCCACGAAGGGTCGATAAGTTAACCCAGGGGTCTTCCAATGCCCCCCCCCCCCACGCCTCTTTTGCGGACAATATACTTATGCTCGATTTCGAGCGCACGAAAGGAAGTGTCTGTATGCCATTCTCCGGGACTCGTGTGCTTTCGTGTCACTCGGGGGAGATTCTATTATTTCTTGCCTGGGGGATTTTATCCTCTGGTGAGACTTTTTCTCGGAAACCGGCCCCATAATGTCTTACAACCCTCCAAGCGCCGCATTGACTAGCGACGTAAGGATAGGGAACTCGCTTTCCATGTCCGCCTTCATGCAAAGGTTGGCATAGGTCAGGAGTGACCGGCGTTGGAGAGCTCTCAGCACTCAATGCTATTACTGCAGACGCTAGTCCCAGCAAAGGATATGCACGAACTTAAACGACACTGAAGTGTATGTACAAAAAGACAATGATGAAGGAAAGAACAAAAAAATCTGCTTGATATGCTGGGCACTGGCTAGCCACACTTAAACCCTGTGTCGCTTGAATGGAGAATAAAGCCGTCCAATTGTGAATATCTGATTATGATGCGGTGGCGGCCGTAATAATCGTCACTGAGCCCCAAGCGCAAGGAACTGAAATTTCCCAAATTATCTCTTTAAAAGCTGTCTTCACACGCTGCTGTGCCACCGCCGACCAGTTGGGGAGGGGGTTGTTGCGTAGTCCTGATTTAATTAATCATTCCTTCAGGGGATAATTAAGACCCTTTAAAAATCCTGCGAAGGACAGGGAAAGTAATTCTTGTCAACGGGAAATATTTAGTCATGTTCAAAGACTCGTCAATTGAATGAGTTTCATAAAAACGGCTTCCGTGAATAGTAACTTGCTCGTATTTTTTTCTGAGGTGGCTATTAACACAATCAGGAAAGCTCAGCTAATCAATGGAAACGGAAGTTAAGGGTATTGTTTAAATGTTTTATTAATATTCATCATTTTTTGTTGCTAGATCGTTTTAGTACATTAGAAGAGATCATCCTTAGTCCTTCATTTATGGTGACAATTTGAGATCCCCGAGGAATTTGATTCCTGCGGCAGAATTTCATTCATTTCTGGATAAAGCAAATATTACATAAATCATTTTCCTGGTTAAATTTGCGACGAATTGAACTCATCAAATGAGCCACTACAGAGCACTTAGTGAAAGCAATTGAAAACTCAGTGTATATCTTATTGAAAGGAATTGTTTAAACGAGACGGTGACGTACCCAAAATCTGAAACTTAGTCTAATCATAATGTGTCCAACATCTGAATGTCCTCACTCTAAACGAAACCATCGCGATCCCAGCCATTTGATGACTAGGGCATTTTGCCTCCCAGTCCGGTAGGCAATTTAAGAATATCGATCGAAGCTCGAAATGGTACGTGAGTCAATTCTCCTCGTGTTGCCACTCGAGGTGTTCCCACGACTGCGACGCTGCCGTCTGCGTTGTCCTAGTGAGGGACGGGAGGCGGGGACGGGAACAAGTTAGGACGCGCAACCACGCAAGATAACAAACACCTCGGGTTGGAAGGTCCTAGACTGTCATTTCCTGTCAGGCGCTGCGACATCTCCTCTCCCCCGCTCCGAAAGCCTTGCCGGAGGCGACCCGGGACGAGATAAAAAAAATCGGGGCTTCATCACATCTCCTGAGAGCGCTCGCTTCCTCCTCCCATCCCGGCCAGGGGCCACGATAGGGTGGGCGACCCGAGAGCCATCGACCCTGCCGGTCAAGGGCATACACAGACGCTGGCGTCCCCCGTGGCTTCTCAAATGGCTGGGACATCTGGCGCCGGGAACATGATTTAGTTAAAGGTTACCTGGTTGATTTCACGACCAGTTACAGTCAATTAATTTGTCGATCCCTCACAAAATTTAACTTGTTGTCGGTTTATTTATGAGTGGTTAAAATCAACTAGTCATTGAGTGTCTCCTCCCGGAATCACGGTATATTTGTTGAGTACAATCGTAAAGCGTATTCCAAAGTATTATGTTGCATATTGCTGACAAAATACTCTCGCGCTCGGGTATATAATTTCTGGTTAACGTTGACCGGCAGATGAGATAGCCTATTCATTCACTTGATTTTAATTGAGGGATAAGGTTATGTACGTTACATAAGCTTTCCGGTAAATTGATGCGAACGTTATCAGTAAAATAAGATATTAGCATCGAATCTACTGTCGAGAAAATGATGAAACTCGGCCTAAATGAATCGGAAAACCTGTTCTTACTGAGAACTCGTCCTATTTTGGGATATTTTGACTATTATACGGTCGTGAGTCTAGAGATCAGACTCGCTTGTGTCACACACCGCCTTGTGTATTTCTCCATGAAGGTTTGGCGTACCGTCATGGTTCCATTACATGTCTTATGGCAATATCATCTGGTTTGCTTTTCGAAAAATAAACATTGCGATTTTGACGGAAGCGTGAGACTAGTGCGAATAATGAGTTAACCTCTAATTGTTACGATGTCTTCATAGATTCTCTTCTTTCCCCACAACTCTAGGGAAAGGCTTTCAATCAGTTTCTGTTAATGTACTTAGACGTTCACTTCCATAAATAACCCATTTGTCATATTTTCATGTTAATTGATCGCTCCCTTGTGCGGCTTGTATTATTGATTTCGCTTTATTTTCTTCGGGTTCGTTAAAGCTTTATATTGAAAACATAAGCCTCCTCTCACATTGAGAAATAATACCTTGAATAAAATAATAGCCGAGTGTCCGAGGCTTAGTTAGTGTTTGCAGTCCAGGAGCGAGCATTTTTGTCCATTTTCGAAAGAATGCAGTGCTGTCTATTACAACGTTGCCGTTGACAAACTCTCGCGCCCATAAACTCTGCAAAAACTTGAAAGTGATGGAATTAAAATGTAAATGATTCCTTATCTCTCTGCGTATGAGAAGTGGTCATTTATGGCCGGGACGCCTGTTTAGCGAGCCGCTAGTGAGTGTGATAAAGTTCTGTTCGTTTAATGAATTTAGGGTACATATAGAACCGCCCACTCTCAGCAACCGCGAAGGTATATCTTCTGACGGTGGGCTTTATAGCAGGCCGTGAATTCATTAATTGGCCGGTTGCTCTCGTATGATGCTCAGATAATGATAAATAGCTGAGAAAATGGGTATGGGAATTTAATGTAACCTAATGCGTACCCAAATGCGTAATAATGAACCTTCTTGATGGAAGAATTGGAAAAGGCGCCACATTCATTTTTAACTGAATACATATCCACGTCTACGTCGACGAAAAACCGTGCAAACCATCAGGGTATGTGGCACGGGGTGATTCCACACCAGACATGTAGCCCTCATCCCAGCTGAAATCCGAACCGCGCACGTTCCCCTGGATGCCAGGCACAGGGCAAAAGCAGTCAGGACAACAGTGGGCGGTCAGACCAGAAACTAGGAGAGAGCTACGTGGACGAATAAGCTATCAGGCAGTACACTACTTAAGATACGACAACTGGTTATAATTACTGCGACAAATAAATAGTTCTACAAGGTACTAAAATATGCAAGAGAATATCATGCCGGAGATGCGAGGTTAGTAGCTTATAATCATGTTAAGATATTTTACACTACTGAAAAAACCTATTTAATCTAGTCAGTATCCTAGAACTGATCTATCACAACTATAATGGTCCCTTATTGTACGTGGAAAAAACGACATATTAAATCCATCGGTTCTACTGTCTATTTCCTTATCTATCTTATTCCTATGATCGTTACTACCGTATTAGTTTGGCTCTAGCAAAATATGTCGAACGTCCGGTGGTCGTATACTCTGTGACTCCCGAAAAGTCGATTCGGAGAAAATTCAACTTTCCTTCACACTAGAATGGGCAATCCGTAAAAATAGCCTAGCCACGTCTCCACGGATCTGGTCCTTAACTACTATAAAAATTAAAGAAGACTTCAAGTCAGTTGAAGTTTCCCCAATTTAAATATTCTTGTCGTGAAAATCACACACTACTCTGCAAGCCGTCGTAGGAACGAGTGATGGCGAGCTAAAAAGTTGTATTTGGAACCCTAGGTTCGAATAGCTGGGCACTCGGTCTACCTCTGATTGCATGAGGGGCAGCATTAAAATCTATTGGTACATCGATGTATTCCACTGATCGCGTTATTTGGGAGAATAGATGGCAGCAGTGATGAAGTCAACAGTTTCGGGAGAGATATTGTGGAACTGCATTATTAAAATGAAGAGCACTAGATGTTGCACTCTCCTCTTCCACTCCCCTATTTCCGCCTCAATACCTACCGATAACCTCCTCTTTCCTCTTCCTTCCCTCCCCCCCTCCTTCCCACCAAGAATCATGTATGAATACATCTACATCTACGTGATACCCTGCGAGCCACCACGAGGGTGTGTGGCAGGGGGTGAAGATCACCAAACATGCACTGTTGACATGCAACTAGGATATTTAATGGAGACATGCTAGATAATATGGTCACAATCAGCTAGATGGTTAGTATCTACATAATAAAGAAGGGATTATTGGTTGTTATTACATGCATAACGCACTACAGACTACTCTAACTATATTTCACCTACCTATCCCTTTGCTACGCTGCCTATTGTTCTCTCTTATAGTACGAGGGAAAAATGACATTTTAAATCTATCGGTACGACAATCTATCTCTCTAATCTTGTTAATATGGTCAAACCTAGCATAATACGCAGGGGTTCTTAATATATATCTAACGTCATCTGGAACAAAACGGTTTCGAATTTACTTAAAAGGTTTAACCTAAATTTTAACCTGCGTTCTGATAGTAATTCCCATTCTAGTTTTTCTATTAAACTCGTAACACTTATACAATTATAATAACGGCCTTTAACAAACCTAGCAGATCTCCTTTGCACGCGCTCTAATTCTTTTATCATACCTTCCTCGTACGGATCCCATATACTAGCGGCTTATTCTAAATGAGGCCTGACACGTGTAAAATAGCCTCTTTCTCGTACTCTCTCATCGCATTTGCCTAGAACCCTTTTTACGAATCCTAATCTATGGTTTGCTACACTAGTTATTACCCATGGCTTAACTGGAATTTTCACACTGTACCTGATGATGGCCATTAAAGTGCCGAAACACGTGTTGTAAAGTTTTCAGTATTAAAAATTGTGGGTAGTACAACATCTAGTGCTCTTCATTTTACTGCTGCAGTAATGGGCTCAAATAAGCGCATGTTTTTCTTACGCCCGAAAGGCGATCACAACAACACCAAGGTCACCTATTTCTCCTTGATCCACGATCTTTTGATCAGCACTCATCCCTTATCAATCGTTAATTTTTATCTCTACTGAGAATTACAATCGTCCTCATTCATGGATTTTGGGTTTGATGAGCGTTTCGTCAGACAGCAAATTAAAAATATATAGTTTTCCTCCGACTGCCTTCTTGCGTAATCGTTGAGCACGATGAATGGTGAGTTATCAGTTCAGTTGATTGCTTTCTGAGTTTGGGACTGTAAGTCTTTTTTGTATTTGTCCCAACAAACTTATGGAAGTAATTGGTGTACTGCATAGCGTAAGGACCTCTCCTCTTGGTGGTCTATGCTCGAATCCTTCCTGAGGGGTAGATTTTTAATGATTTATCCTATCTTATTTTGGGAACATGGGAGACCATATTCAAAATTTACGTTTCAATTTCAGCTGCCCTAGGAAACACGAAGTAAATATTGTAATGCTATTGGCGCAATGATGTACTTGGGCTAAAATCCTCAATAATCAAATAAATACATGCGTGTGTAAATCTTTACCTTGACTCATTTGTTTCGTCGGAACGTTTAAAACTCCTTTACTATGGAAGGTTTTTTGCAATTCTGTAAAAATTACCGTGGTGACTATCCAAATTATTTTTAAAAATTGTCGATAAAAAATACAGGTTACATTCTGTTAATTTTTTGACAAAATCCAGGTGTCCCTCAATGTTTAAAATGATGTCTATCTGAGGTGCACACAAGTACGTTTTACCACGTAAAATGGCTGGTATGTTTTGGCAAATATCTGGGCTGTAGGTATGGTTGATAATATGTAATATACAGGCTGATATTTATGTATCTTTGGAATGGTGGTTTCTTTTAAATGAGACCAAATTCATTATTTTCTGAGTGAAATGATATTTCGCTTAACTACCCCAACGTTCTATGCCCGTACGTGTATTCATTTTCGATTCCGTCGGCTGGCCTTTCATCATCACCGTCGCCTTCAATGGCTGTGCTGGGCGGTGGGGGTCCTCCCTGCCCTAGCGCAATGTACCCTTCCCTCTGCTGAGCCGACTGAGCCCTCTTTTGGGGGGAGGGGGAGTGAGGTGGAGTCAGGGCGGGATCGGGAGAGAGAGAGAGAGAGAGTGGTGTATGATGTGAGGAGACGGGAGGAGAAGAACAAAGTTCACGGGGGGGCATGCACACTCACTCACACAACGATCTTAACGCCGCGGCAGCCATCGACCGGCGGAGAGTGTCGAGCCGGGGAGTTGAGTCGAGAGGGAGGGAAGGAGGGGGAGAGGGGTTCGTGGTGGGGGGGAGGAGCTGAGGGGGGGGGTTCGAGGAAGGAGAAGCGACGATGTGGGAGGGATATGGGGGAGGTTGTGAGAGTAAATATGAGGGGTGGTTGGTTGGTGTGGGGCGGGAGGGGGATGGAATTTTTTGAAAGAGGGACTGAAGTGTAGTGTGTGCGGGGGGACGGGGGGAGGGGAAGATATAGTAGCGCTCTGCTGCGGCGACTCACTCCTTTCGGTCGCCCCCTCACGCTCACGGGCGTGTAGCGTGATCTCCGGGCCGAACCCGTTTCATTCATCCCCCCGTGCGCCGTCACTATATACGCCCCGTGCTTTCTCTCTCTCTTTTTCCAGTCCACGTTCTTCCTCACGCACGGCTCCCGTCTTTCCCGTCGCAATTGTTTTGCATCGCATTTGATTGCTTTATATTTGTTGAATATTAAGGCACATTTCCTGTATTTGAAATATTTGGTGCTTGCCCGGTGAATTTTTTAAGTACTCTACCGGTAAAGGTAGGTCTTGTTGAATGTAAGAGATCTCCTCCCGGTTCTCTACACTTTCTGGTGCCTATCAGTCTCTAGTGGTATATCATTTTTCGCCTCAGCATACGATCAGACCTCCTTCATCCAGTCCATGAAAACTATTCTCTCTCAAACACTTCGTTTTCTTCCACTGATTTATTTTTTTGGTACGACATGTTTCGACACATAGAGGTCATTTTCAAGTACCTCAAGTTTTCTATGTGTCGAAACATGTCGTACCAAAAAAATAAATCAGTGGAAGAAAACGAAGTCGTTTATTCATTTGTGAATATCAACTTCCACATAGTTGAGCCTGATACCATTGAACTATTCTCTCTCTTCTTCTTCCCCGCTTGCCCAACATCCTTCCCTCTATCACATTCTTGAGCAACCCATCCAAGCCCGCCTTAATACATCCTCCAACCACCTAATTTGCCGATCTCGAATTTCATTAAGAAATTTCCTTTCCTCGCCCACCATCTCTTGCCTTTCCTCGTTAATCCTCCTCTCCGTCCACCTCACCTTCTCCATCCTTCTCCACACCCACATCTCAAATGCTTGCAGCCTATTCTCGTCCTCCTTTCTGAGGGTCCATATTTCTGCTCAAGTTTCCTTTCCTCGCCCACATCTCAAGCACTTCCTCGTTAGTCCTCCTCCCGGTGAATAATTAATTGATATAAAATTATCTCGGGCTTCTGATCTGGTGAATTTCTTCATCTCTGCCGACGCTTCGATGGAAAAATTTGCCATTTTCCATTTTCTAGTTAATGAGGCAAATTGCTCCCTCTTCCTCAGTTCCAGTACCCTCTCTGGAATAAAGGTGGATGTACACAATTTAAAATGAAAACGGAAAATAACTTTATGGGATATGACCCGGTAGTTCATATGGCATTAGTTCTCATTGAGTTTGTAGGGAACATAGTTGAAGGTAAAATAGAGGGAAAATTCCCCAAAGGAAGACCCAGGAATAAGTTCCTGGACCAAAGACAAGTAAAGAGGGAAGTGCATAGGAAGAGATAACAGGAGGTGTGGAAGCTAGCATTAGATAGGGAAGGGTGGAAGGCTGCAGTCAACCAATCTTAGGATTAAACGGCCAATGAACGAATCTCATCGATGTCAGTTCAATTGCCGTAGAGGGTCTCCGTGGGAACATTAATGTAGAGAGGCTTTGAATCCGGGAGGCCATGGGAAATTCTCATCGTTCGGGGAATCTATCTTCGATTACCTTAAAGCCACCTCGAGCGTGTGTGATAGGACCTATCTCACCCACCATTTGTATCCTTCATACACTCCGTCATATTGCCATCAGCTATTTTACTTGACGGAATGTTATGTTGAACTAAATAGCGTATCCGGATGGAGATTCCCGACAGTAGGGACATATAAACTCACTAAAGCCCACACAACCGCTTGGAGAAGAACCCTTCGTTAACTTTACTGGCTTTATGAAATTAAATATTGATTTGTACTTTCCGCACTGGTTTATTAATACCGACCTTGGTTTCGACAAATTTTGTCATATACCATGATTATGACGTACTTTCTCGAAGCCATGATCGGTATTAATCAACCAGTGTGGAAAGTACAAATCAGTATTTTATTTCATGTATCACTTTTCCACAAAGTTAAGCCTGAAAATTTAACTTGTAACTGGCCTTAACTTTCGGTGCAATATCGAGGGATTAGGATTCGATCCCGGTTAATGCGGATTTTTTTCGTTAGTGGGATTTCCGCGGATGAAAATCAAGTAATTTTGTATAAAATTCGAAGATTCTTGCGATATTGAGCGGAATTTATGCATGATGTAGAAATGAAAAATTTTTTCAATTATCCACAGAAATAAATTTTTCTGTGACCTAGGTTTCGATGTTTTTACATCATCATTAGGTGACGAGGTGAGGTTTTCTTGCAATGAGGTTAGGTTTCAGGCAGACCTGATGAAGATGTAACAACATCGAAACCTAAGTCGCAGTAAAATTTATTTCTGTGAATAATTGCAAATGTTTATTTCTGCAACGATTAATTTTACCTTCAGCTTATGCCCCCGTGAACACTACTATGACGTTGCGATGACTAACATTATAGCGAGAGGGGCTAGAGGCGACACACGAGCTCAGAGTCTGCTTTCGATCGATCGATTGCTCATCTACAACGTCATTGAAGTTAATGACTGAGGGGTTCGCTTCCCGAGGTGCGTTCGGTGCAAAAATCTACGAGGTCGCCTTATTGATTCGAGAACAATTTTTTTTGCAGTGTGTCCGATGACGATGAATGGGTAATTGGTCAATTGATTCGGCGGTAATTGCCACACGGGAGAAGTATTTCCGGGTAGGTCGGACCAACCATTCAGCGGACGTGTGGGTAACGACTCCAACCATTATGGTGTCATCCGTTGACAGATTGCGATCTCGCTCGCGGAACGAAATTAATGGCTCATGTATCATGGCGAGCCGCACTCGCTCCCCTGACCACTAGTGGTGAACCAAAAGCAGTCATGAGGACGATGTATATCCAAAGGAGAAACCAGGAGAGTTGCAACGTAGGCAATCATATTACCTTACCAATATTGTAGGTTGGAGGCGTTTACCTTCGAAGGACAATTGATAAAGTGTCAATCCTTAAATTTCCACGGACAATTATGAATCACTGGTTGGAGTTGATAGACGACAGACGACGTTTTAAACCAGTCTTTTTACGAATCTGATTTCCCAAAACTTTACTATGTCTCTTATCAGTGAGTCCCGAAAAGTATTAATGTAGCTGTCTCAAATAACTAGCATGTTATATGGAGTTATAGGCGTAGCGAAACTCGGTGATACCTGCTTGTGAAGAGCATGACGCAAAGAGGAGAGCATACTGGAGATGTGGGGTAAAATGGCCGTATCTTCCTCTCGGAGTACCTCCAGGACTCCCCCGGTATATTTGCCCTCCTATCAAAACTTGATTTATTCGCAGTGATCTCTAATTATCCACAAGGAGTTGCCGAAATATTTGCTATAACTGTAAGGAAGGTGCGCTTAGAAATTTAACGTGATGAACCAGCCTCTTTGACGAGACAGTTTTGCCCATTCGCTGCGCCACGCGAGAGGTACCATTGGCCAATAGGGTAGTTCACGAGCGTACGCTCACATCAGCTTCAGGCTATGGGCGTTCTTCGGAAATGCGGTAATAATAACAAAAACACGAATGCAGAGTTGTTGTCGTTTCATTAGCGCTCGGCGGAAAAGGAGAATTGGCCCGGAATGCTGTCTCAGCCGTAGTCGGTGGAAGGGATTTGTAAACATTGAAAAATTGGAGAGAAGATAGCATATACAGCCGCCTAAGTCCAACGTTTCGTCCACAGTAACACAACTGCGTTACGCGCTTGAAGTCTCTACATGGACAATGAGTGGTGGGTGCTGGGACGACAGCATTTGCTTTTATTGCTCATAGAATGATGTGCCCGCTAATGAAAATCTGAATGTTCCATCTGTGATAATCAAATTTTGAAAGTTCATTACAATAATTTTATTAGTGTCCCAAGCGTTATGCAGCTAGAACTGAAATTTCAGTCTTATTAGTCGTCGAAATGTAGAATGAATATTTTAAGTAAGATAGGAACTGGAGTTATTTGTTAGACCTCCATAAAAATTTTCGGAGCACACTGAACAGAGACATAATAAAGTTTTGGTGAATCAGCTTCCTAAAAAGACTGGCTTAAAATGACAATTTCTGCGAGAAATTGAGATTTTTATGTCTTCAAAAATGAATTAGGAGGTTTATTGACAATCATCGTAGTATGCTGAACTGTTGTGTGATGCTATTTTAACATGTGGATCGCGCTTTACTGCACTTATAGCATTTTTTTACTTTTTGCGATAGTAATACATAGTCCTCTGCTTTGAGTTACGTACTCAGCCCATCAATCCCCTGTGCTCTAAAATGTAGTTTATAAAACTTAAATTACGTAATTTCATCCATATTTGGGAGAAAAACTTACCTAGCCTTCGTCTCACTTACTTGAGATGAGATATATCTAAACCCCCAAATCTTCTCTCACCATGATGTACACCTCTACCATGCACGAAACAATATATACATCAATTTATCCCTGAACTCTACCTCTTTCTCAACATGGTCCTCATCACGCAGCCTCAGTAATCTTCAGCTAATTAACAGCTGACATAAAATCAATCCCATCTCGATCGATTTTCATGAAACGTGTAATGCACCTATTACTTGATGAAGCTTACAATTGTACTGCTGAGCTCAATTCTGACTGTTACTGTTGTAAAACATGAATTTTTATTATGAGCATGTGCTGTGCTCTGTGGTTATTTGATTTTCTCAGCCATTGTTGTCTGTATTTCTTATTTTATTAATTGTCCATTGTTGTCCCAATGTATCATTGACGATTGACGATTTCTCTGTTACTTGTAACCACCAGAAATAAAATTATATTTATTTGTTCATTTAGATGACTTGCATTGTACTGTGTGAATGGTGAGCTGTTATTGTTTTCAACCTTGGTGCCCTCATCGTTGAGAAACGCGTGAATGGAAAAATGTGTTTAAGTCTGTCCGCTCTCTGGCGTGTATTTCACTCGTTTTTTCATGGCTAACCGCAGCTATGTACGCCATTCCCACCGCGCATTCTCCAAAGTCAAGGATACGGCGGTTGAACGTTTAATATCCCTTGTGCCTCATCGATTTTCGCCACCTCACCGCCTTTTCCTGCTCAATTAATCCGCATCTCTCCACATTCCCGCCCCTTTTCGAACCGTCCGCTGCGCCGAGGCGGCGTACTTGTAAGGGGGCCCGAAAAACCACTCTCCAAGCCCCTTAAAAGCCCACCACCCTCCCCCTTTCTCTCCGGCTTGTTCCCCACTCCCTGCCTCCTCGACCGATCTCAGTACGTCGACCTACACCCGACTCGCTGCTACTACTGCCGCTACGCTCCTCGAGCGGGAAGGGGGCGCTGTAAGGGGAGGTGGTTACCGAAGGGTCGGGAGGGGCATCCGTGTGGGGGTTCGGGGCCGCACCATTGCGTGATCAATAAGGAGTAAAAGGGGGAATGCTACTATCAATCACTTACGAAGCTCGCGCAGATTTTTACTCTCTCGCACGCGGCCTTATTCATCGCGAGTGAGTGAGTGGGGTTTGGGGAGGAGGAGCGTGGATTTCGGGTCACTTGAGGCAAATGGCCGCGGAGATGGAACTTTTTTCCCCCCGCTCCTTCCCCCTTCCCTCCCCCCAATTGATTTTCCGAGGAAATACGGCGCGTTTGCGTTGCCGGAGGAATGTTTTATTTCCGAGAGCCCGACGTTTTTCCGCGACTCTGCTCTTCTTCCTTCTCGCCCGTCAAGTGGCTTGATGCGGGGTCTGCAGACATGCGTTCCGTGACGTGAGGACTGGGAGAACGCTTGGGAACGTCTGAGGGGTTTAATTTTCGCTCTAGAGCCGTGGAGTTCGAGAATCTAAGAGTTGAGATAATAGATTTACTTGACTGGGTTCTGGTAAGTATATTTCTCGTACAGACATACATCTTCCAGATTCTCGCTAAAAAAATCCACTGTCTTGGGCAGCCACTTCCGAGGCTGTGCCGTTTACTTTAAATCCGGAAGCTTTTACGCGAGAAAAGAATACCACTAGAGTTGTCTTGGTGTTCTGTATTTTAGGGGCGTTGGCCAATGAAATGTCTTCTCCGCCACATTCGCTGTAACTCTTGTAGAATATAACGGAAAAAATTGAAGTACTCCGTACATTTTGATATATTTTATTTTACTAGTTGGTTCCTTTTATTCTGATTGCCAAGTACATCTACTTTCGATGCTTCATGTCCGTCTTTTCTTGTAGATGCATATTTCAGCTTACTCTCACAATGTATAATATCTATCTATCTATACTATCCAAATTTAGCATTCATTTTCTGTCCGTAACAATCATGTATTACCCTTTCAATTCTTAAGAAATTCTATCTTTTGATAGGAGAGCGTAATTAACATCCTCTTTAATCTACTTTGAACCAAAACGAGAAATTCCATAATTATATCACTAACCCTCCGTATTCTATATAGCCCCCTTTGAATAATATTTTCAACTGCATTGATAATTGGATTTGAACTTCAGTAGTGCCCAACGGTAAGTGCACTGTTATTCGAAGTATCGATCGAGCAGTTAATAATTCTGAATTAAATGATATCGTGTTCATATCTTCAATTGTATGCTAATCCGTACTACTTTATATCTTACTGAGCCTGGGTTAACTGCGTTATTATGCAGGCAAACCGGGCCACGTGTACCTTTGAAGTACCTTCTCCGTGTCTGGACTGGCCAAGCAGGAGTGGCTTGCAGGGCGCGAGAGTTTTAATGGCCGTTGGGTGCGTTGCACAGTGTACCACATATATGTGTGTGCGTGTCTCTTTGTTGCGGTAAATTAAATGTGGGGGGTAATTTTTTTCACTCCACCGAAAAGTTGAGGTGCACACATTGCCCAAATTAAGATACTGTAATATTTCATCTAGAATTATCCCTTTTTAGTATTACCGTCATGTGTAATGCGCTCATCATAGACTATTGTTGGAGACAATTCTAGAATTAGATTGATTACAATGGTACCAACTCCAATAGTAAGATCAGAGCAAACAAATCTGGCTTACGTTTACATAGCTATCCTCCTCTAAAGATAATCGGATGCGTGAATTTAGTGGGAGTGTACAGTAAGGTGGCCTAAAAGAGATCAGCATCTATTTAATATACGACGATTGTCGAGTTAAAATAGCTCGGAATAGGGTAAACACGTTGAATATATGCCCCACAAGTGGTTAAGTCTGAGCGTGCCCTTCGTCTTTGTGGTTTTGTGTGTATTTACTCGGCTTTAAAATAGCCTTTGTACGTGGCTGAAATTAAGTTTGGAGCGACGTGCTCCCAATTACAGTGTAATGTGGCTATTCTTTAGCGCCTGATATTCAAATTACTCTCCCGATGGTGGAATTCCGTTTATCTGGAACTCTTTGCGTTGGGCGGGGAACTTCATTATGCACATTTGTAAAATGTGTCACCCAATGATTGAGATAATATGTAAAAGTCAATCCTCTATTTTGTCACGACTTTCAGGCTCGACTCACGTCATGACCATGATTTCGTTTTCCATTCATCTAAGAAATTCGTGAATTTAAAAGAAATGGAAGCGGCCGCGTCTCTGTAAAATTATTTTTATCTCTTCTTTTTGCTAAAAAGTGTGATGCAAAACTCTTTGCAAAAATGTCCATGCGACAGTTGTAAGCTAGATATCAATACAGGTGGAATCCAATGAACGTGGCCTCGTTTTAAAGAAAAATATCTCATCCCTAGTCGTACAACTCTGTCAGCTATTGATTGCTGTATTTGTTTAGATTTTTCCAAAGTAGTTTACCTCGGGTTATGGCATTGCTCCCGAGAAGCATAAAGAACATAAGGAAATTCTGGTGCATAGATCGCTTCAGAAATGTGACGATGTTTCATTCATTTGTTTTCTCAGTATATTGATCACTCGCAGTAATTATTTTTATAGAATCGCAAAGAAAAACCTTCGAACGTGAGGCCTTTTCTATGTACATACAAACATAGTATTAACCCCCTCGCATTACGGCATATTAGATCACGCCAATAAAATTAGAGAAATAGATTGTAGAACCGATAGGTATAAAATGTATTTTTTTCCGCGTACCATTCGGGACCATGACAGCTATGATCATCGTCATGAATAGTGAGATTAGCTAGATTATAGATCTTTCTCTTTATATTCTCCAAGTTCTTATTTATGCATGATGTAAATATTGATGTTCTTATTAATGCATGATATTTTGAATATGTGGTAGTAGTCTTTGTATCCCTTGCTTGACGGAACGATTGACTATGGAATGTTTCTTGGTTAGTCACATTCACACATTCGAGTCTAATTGCGGAATCGACATGCCACCCAAGACTCCCCCTGCCACACACCCTCGTGGTGCTCGCTCGCAGGGTATTACGTAGATGTAGATGTAGTCGATTGTTAATTGGCGCGTTGCATGTGTGGTACTATGGTTTCAATGTAGTTTCGGTGTTCTGCCGTATAATTCATGCATGCATGGTGTGGAAGCACCCCCTGCCACACACCCTTTGGGTGGCTTGCAGAGTATGACGTAGATGTAGATGTGCTGGGAGAAACAAATACTTAAAGTCAAAGCCTCCTTTATTTATATTGAGTTAATTGCGGAGAATTTCATTATTAAAAATAATGTTTTAGTGTCGTTGTTATTGCTGTGTTTACTTCAGGCTTCTTGCTATTGGTTTAACATATAAATGAAATGCGAAAATTTCCCTTATTGTGACAGTAGAAAAATTTCGCCCCAAGGACCTCAAATAATTTGATGGAAGTAAATTCAGTTCCTTTTCATGAAATGCTATAAAAATATACGAGATATTTAAGATAGTTTAATTCCTTAGGAAAGACAGTTTCATAATTGATAAATTATCAGTTTCACCTCTTGTTTGGTAAAATGTTTCTCAGAAAATTTAACCACGAGTAGTGGGAAATACTATTGCAGTTTCCGGTAAATGGCTTTATTTGCTCACTATGCACTGCCGTCCTGAATATGTCCTTGGCTATCTGATAAAATGCTACCAGTGTGTAAATCGCGAAACTATTCCTCGTTCTGAATCACGCAATTTGAGCCCATTTCCCCTTTTCTTAGATCAAAAAGGTATGCATTCACCTTGGAATACTTGGGGTTTATGAGGTTTTTTTGCCGTTTCTCGCCAAAGGTCTCGTGAACCAACAGAAAACACCTATCCTCATCGAGAGATTGCTTTTCGGTAGCGTGTTTAGATTTTTTTCTCGGGTGAACTTTCTCCTTATAATGAGTCGACCCACCTACTGTTGTCATGCGCCACCAGTCACAGTCACAGTCCCTTTTTTTCGTTCTGCCGTTTGATAAGAGTCTCCGAGTGCCGAAGTCAGGCTGAAGGGCCAAGGATAGGGGGGACACTTATTTCAATTGCTCATCTACATCTACATCTACGTCATACCGTGCAAGCCACCCAAAGGGTGTGTGGCAGGGGGTGCTTCCACAACAGGCATGCATGAATGATACGGTAGAACACCGAAATTATATTGAAACCCGCGTACCACACATGCAAAGCGCCAATTAAAAATCTAACAACCAAGAAACATTTTACCGTCAATCGTTACAACATGCAAGGGATACAAAGACTACTACTACAGATTCAAAATATCATGTATAAATAAGAACATCAATATTTACATCATGCATAAATAAGAGGGTAGAGAATATAATGAGAAAGATTTACTGCCTGCCTATTGTCAATACTCGAACTATTCATGACGACGATCACAGCTGTTATGGTCCCGAATGGTACGCGGAAAAATGACATTTTATACTTATCGGTTCTACAATCTAGCTCTCTAATTTTATTGGCGCGATCTAATTTGCCGTCAAAGGTCACTTGCTCATGGCGCTGTTAAGAGCACTTTCTGGTAAACTCGGGAAAATCGGGGTTCATTTACATCTACATACTACCCTGCAAGCCGCCGCATGGGCGTGTGGCAGGTGGTGTTAGGACATCAACCGCGTAAAGATGTAAGAGATAAGGTTTTTGGAAGGTGAAATGGTGACGTGTATCACTGGAGCGTATTTAACGAAGCTCAGTTCATATTGTGGTCACCTATTGTGCGAGGAAAGGACGGGTTCCTGTACCAATACGTTCGATATTGTATCTCTCTTATTTTATCGCTTCTGTCAGACCTAGAGATGTAGTGAGGCGTCATGACAATATTCTCTGTGTCGCTCTGAAACACACCAGTTCTGAGATTCTCAAGCAAGCTTAGACTACCGTGTAGCTTCCGGGTCTCTAGGGGCTCCCACCATATTTCCTCATATTTTTATTAATCCTGGGTTAGATGGGACAGAACCGTCCCCTCTTCCCCCAACCCAGTTTGCATGCACAGACACCCATGTTCTAGGCATATTCTACCCAGGCGGGACTCGAACCCGCGACCCTCGGGTTAGCAGGCGAGGAGTTTACCCCGCCGCCACCGGAGCCGACCCCCTTCGATCCGGGAGGTAAAGAGTGGCTCTTATTTAATGAATGTTTGAGCTATAGACCGTTCTGAGCCTTCGATCCAGTCCTTTGCGATAGCCTCGTTCGTGTCAACGGAAAGCAGCTCCGACGTTGGATGTCTTCTCAAAGTCACCTGTCATTAATTGCCTTACGAAGCCAAGTACCTATTAACTATTTGTATAAATATATTTCGCTACCCAACAAACGCACAGAGATACAATAGTCAAGCAGGAAAATGTATTCATGCAACAGCTATGCATGGATGTACATAATATAATGCTTCTACGAAATACCGTACAAGCCTCCACTAGTGTGTATGGTACGAGGTGATTCCACACCTGGCATGCATGCAGTATCATCCCAGTTCACTAGGAGAGTGCTACGTAGACTATCATGCTATCTTGCAGTACACTAGTTAATATAAAACTACTGGTTAGTATTATTAATGCGATTGATGTATAGTACTACATGGTAACAGCATGTTTTACATGTTGCTTGAATAACTTTTGCGTCTTGTTTTCATATTTACATTATAGATTATTTTAGTAGTTTCTGTAGCATTTTTAGCTTACCCATGTGTGGTACGCGGGTTTTAATGTAATGTCGGTGTTCTACCATATCATTCATGCATGCCTGGTGCGAAAGCACCTCCTGCCACACACCCTTTGGGTGGCTTGCAGGGTATGACGTAGATGTAGATGTAGATGTATGTTGTGCATGTTGGTGAAAGTAAATTTCTTCACTGTAGTACATGCTGGTGATAAGCCACCCCCTGCCAAAAACCTTTGTGGTGGCTTTCAGGGTGTTAGGTAGATGTAAATTATGTAGAAGCTAAACCATACTGGAAATTTCATAATGTATGGGTATGTTGACCTAAGGAGACCGCAACAGAAAAATCGAAACAGACGTGAAATTTTTCATCTCAGCTTCATTTTGATATTTAGTCTTTTATAACTCGTGCATAACGGTGCTGCTGCGCAAATCTTTCTGTAGAATATTGGGCCTCAATCAGCCAAGTTTAGACGTAAAAATAATTTATCTTGACATAATGACGTGACACCCGTCATGATCAGATTTCGAAAAAAATGTGGAAATGATTTTGGGTTTTGAAGCCAATGCGAAGTGGCCTGGGGAGCGTAGAAAAGTGTACGAGTTGGACGCAAAATCGGCGTTTCGACGCAAATATGTGGTGACATCGCCTTCACTTTCATGACGCATGTCCGCAGACCTCTCTCTCTCTCTCTCTCCTCCCCCCAATTCTCCTCCTGCATGTGGGAATGAAACAATGACTGCCTTGGAATGACAGGCAGTCGCTCCACCTGCCACTCCCCAACCGTGCGTCACTATCCTCTTCCTCATACGTACCCAATGCTCCACGTGGAGGGGATTATATCCGTGGCAAATCATAACAGTCCGGCATCGTCCGTGGATTTGACGAGAGCGCTTCAGGGGATCGGGAGAGAGGGTGAAGAGCAACAGAAGCCGCCGCGGTGTTTCGTTGACAGCCACTTTGTCTCGATCCGTCCTCCAGACGTCGCAATGACGTTCATTTTTCCTTCTGTCGTGGCTCGCCATTGATAACCGGTGGGGTTGTCTTGTTTTCCTGGTGGAGTCTTCCTCCGTTTATCCCCACCCCACCCCGTTTAAACGAGTCCGCCTCTCGTCGATTGCATCAGTTTTGCACGCTGCGGATAACGACCGTGGAAAACACGGCTGCCGCGAGAATCTGAAGAGCCGATCGCTTCCACGACTCGTAATTTCCGTTTCATTGAAGGCTTGCGCGAGCTCGCCATTCAGTCCCCGCCGGAAGACCGTTTGGGTTGAGCATTAGAACATTGCTTTTGTCCACGTCCTGTGAATATGACTTCGGAGCATTTCCAAAGCGCTGACTGCCATCGCCCATCTTTACAAACAAACCTATGAGAATATGAGAATACTCGTCTTCATCTCCTAGGGTGACTCCTGGGATTTGTTCCTAGATTCAGAACTGGAGTGTTCCAGAGCGACACAGAGGATATTATCATGACGCCTCACTACATCTCAAGGTCTGACAGAAGCGATGAAATAAGAGAGATACATTGCCGAACAGATAGGTAAAAAAACTCGTTCTTTCCGCGCACAATAATGGTCCACAATTAAGACTGAACTCAACTAAATACACTCCCATAATACATGTCACCATCTCACTTCCAAAAACATTATTCTTTGGTTGATCACGGCTGGTGTACTAACACCCTACCACACGCCCACACGGCGGTTCGCAGGGTAGTATGTAGACCTAATTGATGTGCATTTTTCAAGAATGGTTACAATTTTGTAAACTTGCGATTCACTACGTTACGCGAAGGTGATTTTTACCGAATCATTTAAGAAATAAGTGACATCTACATCTACATCTACATCTACGTCATACCCTGCAAGCCACCCAAAGGGTGTGTGGCAGGGGGTGCTTTCGCACCAGGCATGCATGAATGATATGGTAGAACACCGACATTACATTACATCTACATCTACGTCATACCCTGCAAGCCACCCAAAGGGTGTGTGGCAGGGGGTGCTTTCGCACCAGGCATGCATGAATGATATGGTAGAACACCGACATTACATTAAAACCCGCGTACCACACATGCAAAGCGCCAATTACAAATCTAATACCCAAGAAACATTCTATCTCCAATCGTTCTAACATGCAAGGGATACAAAGACTACTACTACAGATTCAAAATATCATGCATAAATAAGAACATCATTATTTACATCATGCATAAATAAGAAAGAGGAGAATATAATGAGAAAGATTTACTGCCTGCCTATTCTCAATACTCGAACTATTCATGACGACGATCACAGCTGTTATTGTCCCGAATGGTACGCGGAAAAAATGACATTTTATACCTATCGGTTCTACAATCTAGCTCTCTAATTTTATTGGCGCGATCTAATCTGCCGTAGTACGAAGGGGTTAATAGTATGTTTTTTACGTCGTCAGTAAAATGATTTTCCTGAAATTTACTTAGGAGGTTAAGCCTATAATTTAATCTACGCTGTGATAGCGATTCCCATCCTAATTCTTCTAACAGTCCAGACACACTAGCCAACTTATCGTAGCATCGTTTCACAAACCTAGCTCCTCTTCGCTGGACGCGATCTAAAACTCGTGACGCGTGACTCCATATTGAGACCATCCATCCATCCATTAAAAAACGCGTGACTTCATATTGAGTAACTTTGCTCATTCATTTCTGCGCAGAGTGCGTATTTTCCCTCATAGTATTGTGCGTATTGATCATCGCAGTAAATCCCATACCTTTATTATTGGCCAACCTAATGAGATAACTAATTATTTGAACGGGAGCTTAATTCTGCGTTACGGTGAGTCCACGAGTTGCGTTGTAAACGCCATTGATTTGTCTCAATGTTAAAGATCAACCATCATATTATACACTCTGTTGCTGTGCTCAAATGTGAACCACGGCTGACTTTGGTGCAGTCATATGTTCCTTGTAGAGAATGACGATTTTATCCTTTTTGGACGCTATTTTGGAATTCGTAGTTTAAAAAATGAATTCCCATTTTTGCTTTATTTTTGGGCGGAATTTCTGTAAATTGCGTGTGGATATTTTAAAGGACCATAAAACGATGGTCGAGAGAAACTTTACGGCAAATCTCGACCTTCAAATTCGATCGAGGTTATGTATGAAATTTGACTTTCGTCGCTGTATGTCACGAGTCGCCTTTCGGCCTCAGAGGATTTCATAGGTATGCCTTTCATTGACTGGGTGCACCACTATTTTCCCTTACTGGAATGTGTTCGGTCTAGACTATATACTGCAGCGAAACGGAAAATTCTCGAAGCGTCAAGTATATATAATGAAGATAGAATTCATCCATTTATGGATTTATTTTATAGAAGATAGCGAAAGTGCCTCATCACACGTTCCCTGTGTCAATGCGATATCCTCCTGTGGCGATATCACAAGTTGAGGTACTCTGCAAGCAAGTACTCCCATTTAACACCATGCAATTACAAGTTCAACTTGCGAGAAATAATAGCGTGGAAAGGTAACATTTTGTTGCTCCTATGTAATTGGGCATATTTTTATATCTAAATCTATTTATTATCCTGTTAGCCACCTCGAGGGTGCTTGGCTGGGGATGATTTATGACGAACATGCACTAAAGTCCCAAAATTAACTTTCACCTACATGCACTATTCTAGGTATGCTATCAATGCTACAGAAACTATTTAATTAATCTATAATGCAGCTACGTAAACGTGATACAAGATTCATGCAGAGAACATGAAAAACATGATATTAGTGCCTCGTGACAGATTAAGAAACAAGCATTATGGTGCACATCAATTTATCAGCTACACTACCTGTCAGCTTACCTACATCTACATCTACGTAATACCCTGCGAGCCACCACGAGGGTGTATGGCAGGGGGTGAAGATCACCAAACATGCACTATTGACATGCGACTAGGATATTTAACGGAGACATGCTGGATAATAGGGTCTCATGCAGCTAGATGGTTAGTATCTACATAATAAGGGAGGGATTATTGGTTGTTATTACATGCATCATGCACTACAGACTACTCTAACTATATTTCACCTACCTATCCCTTTGCTACGCTGCCTATTGTTCTCTCTTATAGTACGAGGGAAAAATGACATTTTAAATCTATCGGTACGACAATCTATCTCTCTAATCTTGTTAATATGATCAAACCTAGCATAATACGCAGGGGTTCTCAATATATATCTAACGTCATCTGTGAACAAATCGGTTTCGAATTTACTTAAAAGGTTTAACCTAAATTTTAATCTGCGTTCTGATAGTAATTCCCATCCTAGTTCTTCTATTAAGCTCGTAACACTTATACAACCTACTTCAAAGTCATAAGCCAGCCGCCATGGTCCCTAATTGTAAAAATAAATAACCGAGTGGACATTACAAAGTTTTTTTCTTTTAAAATTCACGATAATGTTCCACAATATCTCGCCGAATACCGTTGAAATATTATGGTCTCTTTTCAATCGCGGGAAAAACAACATTTTAAACCTATCTGTTCTGCATTCTTGAAAACGCATCAAATAGCCCTTCACAATTAGACGTCCAAGGGGGACGAACACAGCAGTAGACGATCGATTAGGTATTCCTCCGCTCGTTGTCATACATGGAACTCCATCTGACTCGCGTGATCATCCTGGCGAACGGTAGTCCAATTGTTTTCGGTGTGGCTTTGCATTCTATTCCCGGCTAGTCGGCCTCCCGTGTCTTCTCCATAAGGGCCCATGCTCAAGCCTCGCGTTAGCCGCTCCGGATGCATTCCATTCTCGGAGTGGAATGTTTGCTTCGCGGCCCTTCCTGTCCATTCGTTTCTCTTCCTATTAATGTCTTCAGGAGGCTACTAATAGCTGTGGACTCCTCCCTTCTGCCAAACGGTTTTCGTACTTTTTTCGGAAAATATTTTCACTTGGATCTCATAAGGAAGTTTGAGGGAGAGATAGTTCCCAAGTTATAATGGAGACCATATTCGAATTATACGCTTTAATTTTATTAGCTGCCGAAAGCATGAATTGCATATTGTATTAATAATCGCGCAATTATATACATTGATATTGCTGAAATTCTAAGTAATTAAATAAAAATATTTACATAAGTCGTCAATTTGACTCATTTTTTTCACGCTATTCGTTTAAAACTTATGCACAACGAACATTTGATCGAACTTGGCGTGCTTTTTTCGATCTTGGTTCTCCTGGGTACTTCCTTTGGGACGATTGGGCTTTGGTTTCGACGTCATAACCATATCCCATGATTCTTCCCCAGTTATGATCCTTTTGAGCAAATCAGGATCATCTTTGACGTCATGCAACAGCTCCTTAGCGATGCTCATGCGGCGGTTCTTCTGGTCAAAATCTACATCTACATCTACGTCATACCCTGCAAGCCACCCAAAGGGTGTGTGGCAGGGGGTGCTTTCGCACCAGGCATGCATGAATGATATGGTAGAACACCGACATTACATTAAAACCCGCGTACCACACATGCAAAGCGCCAATTACAAATCTAATACCCAAGAAACATTCTATCTCCAATCGTTCTAACATGCAAGGGATACAAAGACTACTACTACAGATTCAAAATATCATGCATAAATAAGAACATCATTATTTACATCATGCATAAATAAGAAAGAGGAGAATATAATGAGAAAGATTAACTGCCTGCCTATTGTCAATACTCGAACTATTCATGACGACGATCACAGCTGTTATGGTCCCGAATGGTACGCGGAAAAATTAAGCAGTTTCGGAACGAACTTCCCTGACACACGTCTCATGCCCAAAACATCCGAAGAAATTGCATTGCGAAACGAGCCTACCGATATGCCAACATCCTCAGCAACTTCTCTAATAGTGATTCGACGATTTTTTTTCAGAGCGAGGTTCGTCATTGGCATCTTCTCGGTCATCTTGGAAGAGCTTGTACCACTTATAAACATTTTTTTACTCATAGAAGACTCACCGTATGCCACTGTCAACATTTCAAGTGTTTTGGAGCATTTAACTCCATTTTTTACACAAAATTTGATGCAAATTCTTTGATCCATTTTCTTTGATAGCAGAAAATTGCCGAGCACACCAAAACACGTCTAACATTTGTATCTGTCAATAACAAAGTAAATATGCTATACTGTTGAAACTGTACACATATGTTTGGGACATGTGTATCAACACAACAAAACAAAAAAAATCGAAAATCGAATGTATATTGCCCGCGAAATTTGAAAAGTCACATTACTTTTTGGACACACCTCGTAATTCGTGTGATGAAGAAACTCTGTCCACATGCTCAAGGAACTGAACTTTAATTTCTGACGAAGCTATCAATATTTTACTAACTCCAACATACTACGGCAGATCAGATCATTAGGATAAAACTAGGGAAATAAATTGTAGAACAGAAAGATTTAAAATGTTATTTTTCCCGCGATCGATAAGAGACCATAATGGCTGCTTTAAGACTTTGAAGTAGGTTAATCGACTGGTAGTGAAGTTAATTAATTCATATGCATCCTAATGCATGTTTCTAAATCTGCCGTGTAGTGTTAACACCATGTTTTTTATGTTCCCTTCATGTTTAAATCGTTACCAATAGATTGTTTTAGTAGTTCCTGTAGCATTTGTAGCGTGCATTATATGGTGCGTATGGGTTAAGGTTAATTTCTTCACTCTTTTTCATGTTGGCAATAAGTCGCCCTCTGCCATCCACACTTGTGATGGCTTGCAGGGTGATAAGTAGATATATATGTAATTATTTAGGAATGTGTTATTTTACTCATAATACTTTATTCGCTTGTAATGCATGCCTGGTGTGGAAGCACCCCCTGCCACACACCCTTTGGGTGGCTTGCAGGGTATGACGTAGATGTAATTGTAATGATTGGGGACGGGTGTGTTAATCCCTTATGGTGTCATTTCTTCGGGTGTGGGGATAAGTCAACCATGAACAATGCTGTGAGCGTGAAGATGTGTTACTTGGCGAGTGTTTCCTCGAAGTATTTGCAGCTCTGTGTAATCGAAGTGGGAAACTCTGTTTGTCTGAGATTCCAGTCTCTTGCTTACTTTCAATGAAGCATGATTGATGTTTTCCGTCTATTTAATTACTCTTTTGCAATCATTCACTCTCTCGCTTATAATCTTATCTTTGAAGAACTATTCTGGTTACATTTCCGTGACATCTTTCTCAAATATCGCGCAGTTACCACATCGACGTCGAGTCTTTAACTCGTGTTTTCAAGCGACGAAGATAGTGTTTTCATTTGACAGGCAGTGGACTCACGTCTATATCTTCGAGTATACACATGCTTCTCTGAGAACCGCCTCGAGGAAGTGTGACGGGTTGAAGGACAACGAAAATGGAAGGCCAATAGGGATTCGAATTGGATGAGGGAAAGGGTAAAATATGAGAAATATTGCTACGGATTAACATCTACATATAATTGATAGGCGAGGACCCTACCCCGCCGGCCCAGGTGGCAGCGGGGTAAAGTCCTCGCCTGCTAATTGCAGGTCGCGGGTTCGAGTCCCGCCTGGGTGGGTTTTTCTCCACCCAGGGCATGTATGTGTGTCAAGTTCTGTTGGTCCGGTCCCTGGAAAACCTGATGGCAGGCTCAGCAGCCGATCGGGATTCCGGGGACATACGGGTCAACAGAAGCGTTCGGCAGCAAAAAAATCTGAATTTACTTATTACCCTGCCACCACAAGGATATTTGGCTGGGGGTGACTTATCACCAACATGAATTAGAGTGAAGTAATTAACTTTCACCAACATGCACTACACTATGGGTATGCTATAAATGCTACAGACTCTATTAAACTAATCTATAAAGTAACTATGTAAATGCGACACAAGAGCCATGCAATGGACATGCAAAACATGGTGTTGGCACTACTCGGGAGATTTAGAAACGTGCGTCGCACATCGCACTGTACTATGGTAGTTCTCAGTAATGGTGCATGTTAAAAGGATTGTTTTACCCATCTCCTCGGCAGCGTGTCTCTTTTATTTTGTCTCATCTGTCAGTTTGAGAGATGTATCGCCGGGTTACACTCTTTTGCTCCAAGCGGTTTTAACGAAGCGTGCAAATTTTATTTCATTGCTTATTGAATAATGCTGTGCAGGATCCCCAATGTCCGCGGCGTTCTCGAGATTTCACCTCCAGACTGTATCACGTCAACAGTAAACAATGCGGCGGTCGAATTTCAAGGTAAGAAACTATCCTTCTATTATGTTTCGTGACTGGTTAACTTCCTATCCGTGTCCCATGGTCGATAGGAGCGATATGAGCTGCACGTGGCCGCCAGCCGCACCGTTTGGCTTTCCCGTTTCCTCTCCTATCTTCATGGCTTCGGTTATCAAATGTAATAATGGACGCAGCTGGATTTTTATTTTCTGTTTCCCTTAGTCACTTGAAATGTGATAATCGACACAGCAGGATTTTTATTTTCTGTTTCCCTTATTCACTTGAAGCATCCAGAGGCCGCTTGCTTTTGCTAAATAATGGAAGCCCTGTAGAAAATGTCGTGTTGTGGGTTTGAATTTCAGTATTTTTTTATGATAGCTTTTAAGTAGGTTACGTTCAAACCACCTCTTAATATTAGCATCTTTAAGATTTTCTTATGAGAAAATGGTTTGTACTTTCCAGTACCAATCAAGGGTGTGCGACTGTCATTTTTTAGGTATTGTGAGTACATCAATTCCAGCGAGGAGCATCAGTGCTAAAATATGGTGCCTTCGTTGAAGTATTTTTTCTGGATATATGTACTTCGGTCGTTTACATGGTGTTCGTTAGCGAATTAGTTGGTAAAATGATCTTGGGTTATAATCTTTATAGAGGGACAGGTTCTGTTTTATCTTGTGTTTTTTTTGTATTACACCAAGAATTGTTATGCTAAATTGTGAATGCAACCGTGACAGATCAAGTCTTACAGTCACAGTCATACAATCAGAATCCTTAATCGTGTCTCGATGGCCGAATCTGCCTATTTATTGAGGTAGCCTAATTAATTCGTTAATGTTTAAAATTTAGTCGTGTTCCTTGTACCTTGGTAAAAATTGTAAATGCGCCTGCTTCTTTGTGGCTGGAGGAAGTCCTTTCATCTACATCTACATCTACGTAATACCCTGCGAGCCACCACGAGGGTGTGTGGCAGGGGGTGAAGATCACCAAACATGCACTATTGCCATGCAAGTAGGATATATAAGGTAGACATGCTAGAAAATAGGGTCACATTTTATTAGTTACTACAGTAGATTATTAGTTATTACAAGTAATTGCAGTAGTTATTACAATAAAATATTAATTACTACAGTATAGTATAGGTTAAAATCTACATAATAAGGAAGGGATTATTGGCAGTTATTACATGCATCATGCACCACAGACTACTCCAACTACATTTTACCGACCTATCCCTTTTGCTACGTTGCCTATTGTTCTCTCGTATGGTACGCGGGAAAAATGACATTTTAAATCTATCGGTACGACAATCTATCTCTCTAATCTTGTGAATATGGTCAAACCTAGCATAATACGCAGGGGCTCTTAATATATATCGAACGTCATCTGTGAACAAATCGGTTTCGAATTTACTTAAAAGGTTTAACCTAAATTTTAACCTGCGTTCTGATAGTAATTCCCATTCTAGTTCTTCTATTAAACTCGTAACACTTATACAATTAGCATAACGGCCTTTAACAAACCTAGCAGATCTCTTTTGCACGCGCTCTAATTCTTTTATCATACCTTCCTCGTAGGGATCCCATATACTAGCGGCATATTCTAAATGAGGCCTGACAAGTGTAAAATAGCATCTTTCTCGTACCCTCTCATCGCATTTGCCTAGAACCCTCTTTACGAATCCTAATCTACGGTTTGCTACACTAGTTATTTCCCTGATGTGTTTCCCCCATGACATTTCTTCACTGATGGTGACGCCTAAGTATTTAATTGATTCTACGTTACATATTTTGTTTTCTTTGATGCAATAATTATTCCGGGGAAAGCCATTCTTTTTCCAAAAATTCATAATCGCTTATTAGCTTCTACAATAACTTAGTTACTCTTTCTTTTACATCGTAAAACCTTTTTATCTTGAGGGGGTTTTATTTATTGTTTTTCCTCTATCAATCCTTTCCCGTCATGTGAGGTCGACCTTCAATACACCCGTGACCTTATTCAGTCCCTAAGTATCAGCGTGATTTCGGTTTGTGAAGAAGGTTCCTTTGTGAGTCCAGCCCCGAATAAACAAATGCCGCGCTGTGTAGTGTACACGCTTGGCCCCCTGTGTCCTTCTGACCCTTTGACGAACGTTTGGGAGACCAGCCGAGAATCTCACCCCCCTGTTTACCGTCCCCCTTCCGTATCTCTCCCAGTATCCCCTCTTCCACGGAACCCATGGCTCTGAGTCACACCATCCCCGCATGAGGGGGTTTCATAACACATTTGCGCCCGGCCAACACCATTCGACCCCTTTGCGTTACAAATTCGCCTCCTCGATACCTCTTCCCACGCCCTCCCGTATCGACCCCTGGACCCTTATAAGACCATAAGCCACGCCGACGTGACATCCCGCACGCCACGGCCAGAGCATGAGGTGTGGCAACGGAAGGTTGCCAGTTTGGCTCACGGAGGCAGATTTTCTGATGCCTTATCGCGCGCGCAGAAAAGAATGGCATTCACGTTGAAAATCACGTAAAGGAAATTGGCTTATTGGACCGCGAGTCAAACTACACACGTTCGGCAATGTTAACTATTTATTCATTATGAATGTAGCATCTCTCCTATGTTCCAGCAATTTACAGTCCGTACGAGGAAGGTATGATAAAAGAATTAGAACGTGTGCAAAGGAGATCCGCTAGATTTGTTAAAGGCCGTTATGATAATTGTGTAAGTGTTACGAGTTTAATCGAAGAACTAGGATGGGAATTACTATCAGAAATTGTCCTGCGAAATTGTTTTCACGTTGCGCTAGAGCGACCATTCTCAAAAGTTGATCACTATAAAGCGTGAAAAAGACCATGACAAGATGTTAGGTAATGCGTTACAGCGAGTTAGAAAAATTTATATGAAATTATAGCAGATGAGATATAGTTAGCAAATGAAGTTATACTTATGGCATATGTTTTATAAATTTGGCAATTGATTAGATCCAGCAGAGGACTTTACGGAACATAAAGAACACGAAAAATAAGAAAAAACTTGAATACGTTTTATCTAGACATATAGTGGTTAATAACTTAATAAACGTTAAGACATTCTGCCTAGTGATTTGACCAAACTTGTCTATCCGTCTTTTGAAGAGACGTGGATTTTTTGGAAAGACCTCAGCATTTTTCTGGTGACACATTTCCAGCAAACTAATGATCGTTTCATTGCCCTATTAAGCTGTTGATTTTTATTGTGAGCCACTTAAAATTCAATGAGCATTTAGCGGCTCGAAGTTATCATTTTCACCACTTGTCTCGCAAACTATCGCTCTAATTTCATGTTCATATTCAGCCGCCTATATTTTTACTGCAAAAATGAAATGAATATTTACGCATTGTTATACCCATATATACGCATTAGGGTGCGCTCCCCGATCCCGACCCGATCGAAGGGAAAAATGTTGATTACATTTTTTTGCGAAAGTTTGATGGAGACAACTTTTGCCGGAAGTTCAACATATTTTACTTGAGTCAAACTATTATGGTGGAAACGATCACAGGCATATGATTAAGGAAATAGACTGCAGAACCTATAGTTTAAAGTGTCGTTTTATCCCTCGTACAACAAGGGACCATAATCGTTACGCTAGATCAGTTTTAGTATACTTTGACCCTGGCTAAGTAAAATAGGTTTTTTCACTTGTGCTAAATCTTGACATCATTATTAGCTGCCGACCTCGCATGCAATTTCCAGCATGATATAGCTCTTGCATGATGTGGTACCTTGTAGTACTATTTATCTGTCGCAGTAATTGTACCCTGTAGTTATATCTTGAGTAGTGTTCTGCTCAATGCATGGTAGCATGTTCGTCCACGTAGCACTCTCCTAATTTCTGGTCTAACCGCGCACTCTTGTCCTGACTGCTTTTGGCCTGCTCCGGCATTCCGGGGGAATGTGCGAGGTTATGATTTTAGTTGGAATGAGATCTTCATGCTTGGTGTGCAATCACCCCGAACCGCACACCCCAGTCGTGGTGGCTTGGTATTTCGTAGATGTAGATTATAGGGAAGAGCCAACACTTGACTGTTCGCGCCAGTGAACGCTACTGCTGTGGCGTAGCCTACTTTTTAACCTTCAGTCCCCTTGGGTGAGTAACCGCCAGGTTGGTGTCTCATCACAAACAGCCGAGCGGCGTAGCCTTGACTTGTTTATCGCGGCCGTGAGATAAATTCAAATTCCCCGGGCCAAACCAGTTCTTTTCGGTCTCGCCGTGGCGGGCCGCGTGAATCGTACAAGGCGCGAAGCGACAAAGGGGAAATGGGAAAGTAAACAGTCCAATGTTAAGTCTTCGCAGCCGTCGTCAATCGTCTCTTCCGCAAGGCCACCGCCAGATGAAAGGCCCCTTCTCTCCGTCTGATCGAGGAGTATGGCAGCGCCCCTCCACGCGTTGTTCCCCCAAATCGACGCGTCCGTTCACCTGCGATGGAGTTGGCTTGGTTGGCAAGAGTGCGAAGTGCGTGTGCGAAAAAAGGGGTAAGAGTTTGGCGCGGCCTGCAGTGGGTATTAGCTCTTCGGTAGCTGCAGGGCCCGGGATACATAAGAAAAATCGATTCTAAAATTGGGCGGTCAGCGCATATGATCGTCCGACCATCTAATGGCGCTCCGAGGTTAGAGTAATTTCATAATATTCGTGTTCCTTCGACGCTCAACCTTGCCGAGAACAGGATCTGCATCTACTTATTACCCTGTAAGCCACCACAAGGGTGTTTGGCTGGAGGTGACTTATCACCAACATGAACTACAGTGAAGAAATTTCCTTTCACCAGCAAGCACCACACTATCGGTATACTACAAATGCTATTGAAACTGCTAAAATAATCCATAATGTAACTATGAAAACGACACAAGAGTCATGCAGGGAACATGCAAAACATGGTGTTAGCACTACTCGGCAGATTTAGAAACATGCGTTAGGGTGCACATGAATTAATCAGCTACACTACCTGTCAACTAACCTAATTCAAGGTCTTGAAGCAGCCATTATGGTCTCTCATAGATCGCGAGAAAAACGACATTTTAAACCCTTCTGTTCTACAATCTACTTCCCTTATTTTATTCTCATTATCCTATCTACAGTAGTAATTGAATGTAATGCTAGGAAAGGCCATACATATATTAACGAAACAAGTCATTTTTACTGTTCTGCCTGTAATATTTACTGTAGTGAGCCTGTTGTGCTAGAGGTCTTACACTCATGCCACTATACAGTCCGTATTATGCAGAGCTGAAGCACTACCTAATTAATGGACGATTGAGGAGTTATTTGAAGCCCGTGAGCAACGCATTGCTTCATTCAAGTTTAAACTATAACTATTTCAAGTCGAAAGTTGTGTGCCAAAGCCTGTCTGATAAATGTAAATGTCATCTATTTCGAAGTTCCCTCTCGGAAGGAATCAAGTACTTTTCCCTTGCAGCACCATCTAAACGCGTAACGGTATGTATGCAGTACGGACCGAAGCAGCATTCTTTACATTGCCCATGTGGTGGCCAAGAACGACAATACATTTTGGTATTTTATTGTCGCCCGCCCGAGCTGGTCGTGCACCTTTTCAGATGTGACAAAGAGATCCTATCACCTATTCGATTATCGACGAATCCTCTTGCCCGCAAAAGACCAAACACTGGTGTAAGATACGCGCACTGAGGGCCTAATTGGTCGAACGAGTTTGGGGAATTTTCGCCTCGTCGGCGTCTAACTCAGTGAAAAAAGTCAATGGCTTTGCGGCGTTGACCTTTGCTGCTGCCTCGAGCGTCCCAAAATGGCTGCTTTTTACTGGACGCTTGGATTTTTAAGTCCTTTTCCTTGTGGAAGAACCGCTTGATGCCGTTCTAGATACAGGCGTTTAAAGTTTAAACCCATGATTAATCTCTTTGGCGACTTTAATCGAGTAAAATCCCTTTTTAGGATGAAATGGTGTCTACGTTACATTTTTCTCGTGCTTCACGGAGGATGGAAAATACCTCAAATTCCACCTAAAAATAAGAAAATTTGCGTCATAACTAATACTTGGTTTCTCTTGACTGTTATTCGCTATGAAATATTCCATAAAAAGGACGAAGTGTTTTCTTATGGCGCAAAACTATCATACGGATATAAGAGTGATTTCTATTTCAGTATTATCGTTGTTCAGTCATAATTTACCAATACTGGTTGAAAGCAGGGTACATATTCTGCCGCAGTTATTTCCAAAAGCGTTTAATGAAACCAGGTTTTAGAAAAAAGTTTGGTCGTTCGTAAGATAACTTTCTAAATGAAATTAACAGCAATACTACCGAAGGGATCATACATTTTGTGGAAGGTTTACTGAGATGAACAAGCGTCATTATTTAGATATTTAGTTAATGGGATCCTCATATTGACTAAAGGGGTAGCATTTTTCGTCGTCTCAAGAGGAGGAATTCGTTTATGGCATAAAATGCGATCAATTAACTTCCCCTTGGCTAACCTTTTCCAGTGTGATGATCAAATTTTGGCGCGCATTCATTAAATATTGCGTAGGCATTACTTTGGGCGGTTGTGAGTCCCAGATTTTTCGTCTTGGACCCGTTTCTTTTAAGCTACAAGTCCTTGATTCTCGAACTCGCTTCCATTTTAATGTCGATAATTGCATTTAACTGCTGAAAATTAATCCGCGTTACGCAACGCATGAATAAGAAAGTGTTACGCCCTACGTTCGGGACTCGGGGAACTTCAAAAGTGGCGTCCTTTCTGCTCGAGTATTCAAATGCTCCTTTGTGCGCTTCGAGCGTTGTCGGCAAATAGCAGCTCACTCGCAGCTCTTTGGATACGTGTGTTAATTGGAATTTATTTAAACAGAGTGGAGCTCTATATTCGATTCCGATCGTTGGAATAATCATCCTATTGTCAACTGCTGTGTTCATCTACCGTCGCCGTCTCATTGTGAATGACTATTTGATTCATGTCGAAATAGTCGAAATAATAAAACGTGCAATTTTACACAAAAAAATTAGGTCAGCCGAAGATGAAGTATCAACACTGAAACCCGGGTCGGAAGTCCCAATTCTATTTTTGTGGAGAATTTCGCGTTTGATGGAAGTAAAAACTTCTTTCGCAGGACCTAACCAAGCAATTTTTGTGTGAAGTAAAATGCCGAAACTCGCGATAGCGCTGGAATGCGTCTCGCTTGCCGTACTCATTAATCCTTTTATTAACAACATAATGTATGTGTATAAGCGAGCCAGTGAGTAGGAAGAGGAAAAAGTAGAAACTCGAGACAGCACGAAGAACGTTACGCTGGACCCGTTTCCTGTTTGTATATGTACTATAACTATTGTACAATATATATGTTTCTTGTTTTTGTATATACTATAACTACTAACGTATTATTCACACGCTCCTCTCAAGTGTAACTTCGGCGACTGACTAAGATAAACTTCTAAAAACTGGTGCAGAGCGTCACGCTTGTCTTAAACGTTAGTTATAGTATATATACATATGTATTTCATCGGTCTCTTTCTCTTGTGCCCTTTTGTACATAGGCATACAAGCGAGCGAGGGTGCTTACAACGCGCTCGCGCTGTAGGACACAACTATACTGCAATATATATTATATAATGACGGACGTCAGACCCGAAAATCTCGCATGAGCTTTTTGCGAATAAATTTCAGTGTAAATTAAAATATTTCAAGGTGATAAGCCTGAAACTAATTGTTTTGTTCTCTCAAGGCTTCATAGCGTAACTTATATCACTTGAATTCAACATAAGTCAAATCTCACACTACCTATCCGGGAACACTTGAAATGCATGCTGAAAGCCAACACGCACAAAGCGCATAATTCATCTATATATTAATGTCAGTTGTTTATCATCAAATTTGTTTTGAGATCAATAAAATAATTTAACAAATATTATAAATTTACAATGAGCTCTCAATTATTCAATTTTTGAGGTCTGTAAATGTATTAAACGAATATAAGTGGATGATTTAACCACATTAATTTAATTTTTCACATCTATTACCAGTCCCCCGACCGCCATCTGTTTTTATTTCAAAATTCCACTGAATTCCTCTAGAATCTTTAGGTTAATACTTGTTCATGAATGTACACGTAAAATTGCGATATGGCCACTGCCCTCAGACATTGTCCTGCATTGGCAAGGGTATCATGTGATCAGGCATTTTCTCTACTCTGTCCTTATCATAGATCTCCTAGAATGGTTGAATTCTGTCATCATTGTACTCGACGCTTGGAGACCTCACTTTCTCTGACATGTGCATTTGGCTGTAAAGTGTAATTGAAAAAGACAGTCATTTTCGTGATTTTAAGCCATACCAGCGTATCTTCTGGTTGAAAATGGACCTATTTTTCCACCTTGTCAGATCCTCCATTTTTTCTAATGTTTCTGAAGCTACTTCCCCGTCGTCTTTCGGGATCCTGGAAACCAAGTTCCAAAACGTCAGAAGAAATGAATAACCTGTCATGGTGGGAACCCTGAGATATTTCCAAACAGCACACAAATTTTTTGTTTAAAATATTTGAAGGATAACTTTTATTCCCTCAAAATGGTGTCCCTCTAAAATTACTCTCTGCCTCTGCCTCTACAATTAATTAGGGTATCCTCTTTCAATGGCGGAAAATTTCAGTTAGGCTGTGAGGAGGCTATCAAGGCCATTTCCGTTTAATTTTTTAATGTTTTAGTATTTCAATTTAAAAATAACGATGTGTATCCTGCTGTAAAATACATTTAAAATATTAGGCACGCCTGTGGTAATTAATGTATTTAGTAAGTAACTATTAAATAAATATTTATGTACTTATAAATTATCGCTAGATGATTGGTCTGTGGCAGTAAAGTGGTGTATCTTATAGATTGTTGTTATATTGCTCCAATTTTTCCTTGTTTGTAATAATATACGAATCACAGTCGAATAAGTTTTCAACTGTTGTGAAAGTCAAGTCTCTTCCATAGAAAAAAAATATCCGACCCCTGGTTCTAGACGAGGGATTGACTGGTTCGACAGGAGGGAAATCGTTCCCTTGGGGGAGAAAAGATCTAGGGATTGCAATCAGGATTGCCTCCTAACTGGGCGGCTACGCGCAATCAAGAGGTGTTATCAAAATTGCAACAAAATGTATAGTCATCAAACCGAACATTAAACTTCTGACCAAGAAGCATCAGGCACGGAGATTTCTTTGAGTAAAGAGAGTATGTATACCATGAGTATTTTATCGTTTACAGTTTCTTTGGTGGTCATAATCATTGGTCGTTCCATCCTAAGATTGGTTGACTGCAACCCGCCACCCTTCCCTATCTAATGCTAGTTCCCTTACCTCCTGATATCTCTTCCTATGTACTTATCTCTTTATTTGGTCCATGAACTTTGGTTCCTGGGTCTTCCTCTGGGGGCTTTTCGCTCTAATTTGCCTAAAATTTTGTTCTTCACAAACCCACTGTGTCTCAGGGTGTATCCAATCCATCTTGTTCTTCTTTTCTCTATGGTTTTCCATATGGTCCTTTCCTCTTCTACTCTTCTGTACACTTCATCATTTCATGTTTTGTCCGTCAATTTTATCTCCAGCATCAGGTTTCGAAGGCTTCCAGTCTATTCTGATCAGCTTTTCCAATGGTCCATGCTTCCGATTCATAGAGTGTTACGCTCCACACGAATGTTTCACACTTTTGGGGGTAGCAAAGAAAAAATTTGCTTGAAAACCCTTTAGAGTGGGATAATAGCTTAAAAAAAAGGTTGAGAAACCTTGCTATACACGAATAGTTTTCCTCTGCTCGCGTGCATCTATCATACGCTTCTTCGGCCTTCGGCGAGCGGCAACACGCTGCCCGCTTCCCTCCCGCGGATGTTTATTTCACATGAGGAGGCACTTGGGTTATTAGGTTAGAGAGAGCCCGAGCGAGAGAGTCAAGTGTTTGACGTAGGAATGAAGCGCTTTAAGACTCCCCCGCGTCCGCTTCCAAGGCGCCTTCGCTCTAATCAGCCTCGAAGATGTTATCAAGGCAATCCCTTAAGGGGGGAATGTGAGTGAACGAGAGAATGGAGGAGAATGAGAGGGTGTTGAGAGGGTTGAGGGTGGGTGTCGATTGAGGTCGACCTGGGGCGTGCTGAAAATGCTCGCGGACGAGACTGCGGAGCAAAGGGGCTCCTAAATAGGAAGTGTCGCGGCTCGTAGCTGTTCGTTATAAAGTGGCGGGCCGGAGATAAATGGTCGGTGACGGCGGGTGTGCCAGCAGGGCCGGGCCGAGTCCGCTCAACAACTTTAATATTTACGTTGTGCCTCATTTATTTCGACAAACTTGCCGTAAAGTAACCTCTGCCCTCTGGCAAATGTTAATTTGAATCTTTCTTGATGCTTCGGTTGCTTACACTAAACATGTGATCTTTAATTACGTGATTAAGTTGGGGACTGAATATTTCATATTTTTCGGCCACTTTCCATTGCAGCGTGGGGGTATTTAAGAAAAGGAGGGTAATAATGATGCTATGAGTGTAGATGAATAAAAGAGGTATGCAAATATTGCGAGTATGGAGGAAATTATGAAAGCAGAATCAGCTTCACATGCCCATCACCAAGAGTAGAACATTTTTGATTTTACCTGTGCGGAAAGAAAATGGCGTGATGGTTGTACACACTCGCTGGTATACCTAATTGTAATTTCGATTTCTCTTTCTGATTTTAACGTAGTTTAAACAATTTCGGGGGAATTCGATCAAAATTGGAATGTGATGACTTAGAAATATTCAGTTAGCTTACGTGAAGGAAAATATGCATACTCCTGGATCTATAATTAATTAAGATATTGCGATGCGGGTTTTATTGACTTTCGTTGACTTTCAGAAAATAGTACAGTTTCTCGATTAAATATCTGGATACTATTCTTATCTTCGGCAGCGGTAACGATCCACGCCGATAAAATATCGTTCAGTGATAAACATAAAAACCTTTACCCTGAGAGTAGGCGACGGAAAGGAGTATATGCCTATGAAAAATCTCCGTCAGAAGTCTCTTCCACGGTCCGCAGAGATCCGACAGTCGAACGGCCTAGCAAAACGGATGCGATTGGAGATGTAGAGAGGATAATTGAAATTTCCTCATTTAAATCCTCTCGTACGATTTATGTACTGCACGTATGAAATGGAGGGCATTATGGGATGCGGGGATAGGAGTATAGTAACAAACTGTGAGCTGTTTTTAGGACAAAATTAGAGTGTGATATTACAGGCGATGATATTGTCTAAATATATTTCCATCTTGTTTGAAAGATAGAAGTGATAATGCCGCGTAGCGATCGATGGATTACATCAAGCGGGGTTGAGCTCACTTATCCCCCGTTAAATTAAGCGGCATTAAAAGGTTCAAGAGGGATCTGCGGAAGCTACTGGCTTTAAATTACCAATGGGGAATGATGATTAGGATCACGTTTATTTATAGGTGGAGAATATTAACCCTTAAATGTAATTATTGCAATTTCGTCCGTATTTTAAGTCTGAAATGCCATAGAGTCAGGTTCTGACGACTATGTTAGGTATAATTCTGGGAAAAAAGGGGATGAGGAGGAGAAGGATGTAATATACTTCTAACCTCTAATTTCTACTCCTAACCTCTCTTCACGAGATACATATTGTGTATCTCGTGTAGAGATCACGAGATGCACAATGTCTCGTCAAAATATGGATTCCACTCTATTGTCCTACTTTGTGAAATTCGATGATGATTAATCCACAAGCCGATCGTTTTGGTCTGGAGTGATAGCAATCCAAGTTATGCGCTAGAGAATAACGTTAAATCGACCCGTTATTGAAACTAAATTAGAGACAGCGCGTAAGTCACTTAGATTTACCCATGCTTAATGAAGTATTCTGCTTTTAAAACGAATTCCAAGGGCCATTTCGTGTAATTTTGTGGATATAGGGATGGTTAACATGTTGGGTTGGCTTCTTATTTTTTATAAATCCATTATTTCAATGGTAGGTGAACGTAAAGTAGCATAAAGATTCCAGATTAGTATAAAATTCCCTTCTTCCCACAGGCCCAAAGGCACAGTTGGTGACCACAATTGAAACAGTGAGACCCTGGATTAAATGCATTTCAGTTCCGCCCTTTTTATCTTCTTATCACTTATTCCCTATTCGCTCCCGTTTTCATGGCAACCTCCTTCACAGATCCCTGCGCCACCTCACTGAGCAGTGCATAGATTGGATGCATTTCTAATTTTTGCAATTGCAAGTCGTTCGATCGATGAGAAAACTGTAATTTTTGTGCACGTATTTTGGCATTTATTTTGCCAGCTTGGTTATATATTTTACTTGCCGAGTCTAGAAATGCCTCTGTGGAAGAAACTGACTCCTTGCTAACTGTAGATCTTATTACAAAGTTTACTCGGAAGTTTTAGTCCGACGTAGATCGTTTAGGAATGTGAAAGTGGCGGCGTGGGCACGGAGTTATTGGAATCGAGGAATTTTGTTGCCACTGGACTGGTGGTGAATGTTGGAAAACAAAATTCTGAAGATATTTTGGAAATAAAACTGCAATATTCCTTATTGAACGTCCACTAGTGAAGGTGTGCCACTATGAATGCTAGGTCTCCGAACTCCTGGAACGTACTGTTTCATAGCGTCAAATCCTACTGTTCTCCCGCTCTTTGACCAAATACATCTACATCTACATATTACCCTTTAACGCACCTCAAGGGTGTTTGGCACGGGGTGACTTATCACCAATATGCACTACAGTGTGTAGAAATTTACTTTCACCGACATGCACCACACTATAGGTATGCTACAGAAACTTCTAGATTAATCTATAATGCAACTACTTAAACGTGATACAATAAGTAGTCATGCAGGGAACATGCAAAATATGGTGTTAGCAATACTCGGCAGATTTAGAAACATGCATTTGGGAGCACATCACTTAATAAGCCTGTCAATTAACCGACTTCATAGTCTGAACGTAGCCAATATGATCTCTTATCGATCGCGGGAAGAGCAACATTTTAAACCTGTCTGTTCTACAATCTATTTTTCCTATTTTATTCTCATGCTCTGATCTACCGCAGTATGTTGGAGTTCGTAGTGGCAGCGTTTACCTAAGTAACTCTACCACACAAGTGTGTGAACTATGGAAGATCAACTGTCGTCACTGGACAAAAGGCATTTGTTTTTTATTATATAATACTGGTGATATGGTCTTAACGGTGAAAGTAAACGGTAAACCTGCCTGATCGTAGGTATGTAAAGTGACATATTCCGGGGGTATTTACTCATAATGCGGTATCATGAATAAATATGGTCCGCCACTATTGGCTTAAAAGTGATATTGAAGCTGATTGTAGTGCCGTAAAATGTAAAGCTAGCGAAATAGAAAATTCTTTACCTTTGTTGTGAGGTGAAAATGGCAATGTGATGGGAACTAGAAGAATGTGTTCCGTACGTCGCACTTGACTGGAAGTGAATGACCATTAGATATAACATGATTTAATAAGAGGTAAAGTTCGGGAAAAAACGTTCCATTTTCTTTTAGTTATGACCACGGGTTGAACTGTGAAGGGACTCATGATTCTGCAAGCGAACTTTCCTTCTGAGAAATACAGTCATCGGCTTTTCTCAGCAGTCGGAGAGCACGTCGACTTGAGAATGAATGTGTGTACCGTTTTCGGGTTGGTTTGGAATGTGAATATATTCCGGAAATCGTCTGGGAACGGCAGACGAAAATATGCGCCGCTGTTAGCTAAATTCTTCATCGGTCTAGACCTCTGAATCCGAGTTTTCCCTGCTCAGTTTTCTTGTCAATTTAGCGTTTTTGCGAGTTGGTTTCCTCATTGGATGCTTTCTCAATAAATTGTACCTGAAGGCCAAATTGATATATGTTGAAAAGAGATTCGATGGAAGTCATTATACTGGGCTTATGGATTGATTCTGACGAGATATTCATCATGTTTTGTGAGCCTCGTGCAGGAACTTCCGGCTATTAAATTATTTGTTAATTATATTTCCCTGCTGTGTAATTTTACGTGTTTAAATTTGCAATTCTTCAATTTCCTGGTAATTAATGGGAAATGGATTATGCCTTATGAATTTGTCCCCTTAATGTGGACTTTGGCAACACTGGGGGGAAGTATTTCGGTTTATTCACGATTGTCTCACGAATTCGATGCCGTTCAACTGCGATGTAAGTCATAAATGGCATTAGACGGGTAGTTGTGGTCGACTCGCATTCTAAAATGCTCTTCTTTAATCATTAGATGAAACCAGCTAATTTACTCCATAAATAACTTATCTACGAATAACTAAGCTTTAGATTTCTCATTGGAGAACTCGTTTTCTCGTTATTCCGTCGTTCGTCTTCCTTTGGTCAAAATATTTACGTCAATCGTGTAAATTATTGTATTCTCTAAGTTTGGGTTTGGCTTTACTAGTTTCTAATCCTCCGCAATGTCACACCTCCTTGTTTGTTTTTTTCAATAGAACCAATAATGTTATGTTGAAAGCAAATAGAGATGTGTTTGTTGACGGATAGGAAGGTCGGCTGGGTGGAACTCTAGCTGAGCGGCTTGGCAATATTCTGTGCGATAACTGCAGCTGATACGATTACGATAGCTGCGTTACAATACATACTTCGAGGACTGGCGAAGTTTTTCTGGTTTTTCACGATTATTAAGTCGTGTGCGGTATTTAAAATCCACGGGATGGCTGAGAGAGACATGCCATCGCAGACAACCGCTGAATGACCCTCACGTCCTGAATGCCGAGTGGCTCACACAGGAGTATAAAGGCGAAACATTCATTTGCTGCTCCGTTAGTTTGGACGTGAAAGCATTTTTCAAGAGCTCCCATTCCCACGAGAGTCCCCCCCCCCCCACAATCTCGTTCCTTGACGCTTTTTTTTACTCGTTCTCGTAATTGACGTCGGTGTGTGACGGACGAATGTGAGTCCCAGACGAATGCGTTCGGTGGGCGCCAGCGAGCGATCCTTGTCCCTGCTGCCCTCTTCAGAGATAAGATGGCCGAAGACACGTTTGGGTTAATGTTAAGGACGCCTGACATGTGTTCTCGTCGAAGGAGGAAGTGTGATGTGGTTGAGTGAATGGCGTCTTTCAGAGCGGCTGGAAATTTTCCTTTCATCCGAAGGGCGTAACCGTAGAATTTAGGGATGATGAAAAACAAGCCCTGCCCGTAAAAATAAACGGGATGGGCTTGGAAGTACCTAAGGAAATGTGAGTGGGCATAAGGACTGCACTGTGAGGTTTGGTTTAAATGTATGTTCTGTGATGATTTTCGATATTAGAAGGTCATGATTCTCCTCTTGTTTGTTTGTTGTATTAATGTTAAGTCATGTGGAGGATGCGCCATTTGAATGTCACTTCAATACCTCTTCTTCCGCGTGGCCTTGCTCACGATTCGGGTCGAATGCGTCGTCCCTTTCCTTTGCTGTGCTCACTGATCAAGGTAGTTTGAGCGGAATATTATTTTACGTTGAAATCAATGAACTTATTCTCAATTTACAGAAAAATAACTCACCCTTCCCAAGATGTCAAAATATCAGCCCCTCACCGAACTACTTTCCGAGATTTATGACGAAACATACCAGGCATTTTACACGGGAAGTGAAACGTGCCCGCTCTCCACAGATACCTTATTTAAAAATTAAGGAATATCTGACCCATAGATCCCGTCAAAAAATTATCAGTGTGTTGTTTGTATGTTTTCTCGACTATTTTTGAAAATAAATCGTATTGTCATCCCAGTATTTTTTTTTTAATCGCTAAAAGAAACCTCCCGGTGTAAAGGAGTTTTAAACGTCGCGCGTGAAAAAATGAGTCAAATGGAAGACTTATGTGCATATTTTTATTTAATTACCTAAAATTTCAGTCATATAAATGTATATCATTCGACTATTTATAATTAAATATTTATTTCATGCTTCCAACAGCTGCTGAAATTTAAGTGTATAATTCGAATGTGGTCTCCATTATGATCAGGGAGCTCTAACTAACATTTAATGTAGTTTGAGCAGGTTAAACTGTTTTAAAACCAATGAATCGGGAAATTTCTGACGACCTCATCCTTCCCTTAAATTCATTGAGCCATTCCACTGAGTCAGCAAATGTTGATGATCAATATTATCATAAAGGGTTTTTAAGAAAGTCCCACCTCGACCGTGTAAATCAAAATAAATGCTAAAAAATCAACCTTCTTTAAAAAAAATTGCTTTAGAAAATCCTGCTTTCGTTTGTGGTGTGAATATGCTATTTAAATAAAAGTAAATGTACAAACTATGCAGTTTTCTATGAATGTATTTTTGAGTTATACTTTTATCATTGCCACAGAAGCTGACTGCAGCGTCCATTCTATGGATGAAATAAAGCTCGGTTTAACTTGGTGGTGATCCATGTTGATTAGTAAACATAACTTTTACACTCCATCGGTCAGTTCACAGGCCAATAACTTGGTGCGATAAATCATTGACCAATGAACTGGCCGGTGGAATGTAAAAATTATTTTTACCAAGCCCATTCTACGGATTTACCACAGTCGACCTTTAGTTGACGCAGCAATTGTGTTATGATTGTCGTCTCCTCCTCTAGTAGGCACTTGATGTGTACGCCATACTGTCTTTTATAAGTTATGGATCCTTGGGGACGTCTAGTGTGGGAGCGGACCAGAGGGTCACGTCAGGGGTGAGGAGGAGATCGAATGGCCGCATGTTCTTTAAAGGGTCGGTCAGCTGCCTCATTAACTAGGCGTCATAATTTTAGCAAACTCCCACATAATCGTCTTGGCTTTTAAATGCTCTACGAAAGGATTTTACTTAATGGGCCAACAGTGCTCCAACCGAAAATGCAGCTTCACCCAGACGCCCTGTGAGCTGTTCCCGTGGGAATCGTTAGCAAAAGTCTCCTGCTGCCTCCCGGACTACCAGAATAAAATTAACCCCTGGAAATCTCTACTCGGGGAGCAATGTCTAAGGTGTCGCCGGAGGCCATTCTACTCTCCGGCAAGGCCTATTCTGTAATAAATCCTTTCATATAGCAGAAACGCTTGAGTTTTCACTCTTTAGTACCTATACCCTAATCCTGCCGAGCCACTCGGGTTGAAGCTTCATCTCTGTGGCATTTTTCCACTTGGGACACAGCAATTGGCTTGTAATGAAAAGTAAGGTGGTAAGATTAGTTTGTCTTACTTATAGCCAGTTTCCCTGAAGTTTCCGCATTTTATGAAGTTATCCGCGAAATTTCAAATTTGTCTAGTCGGAATTTGCGAAATTGAAATTAGGTTTCATAAAATATTTAATGGCACATTCATTATAGCACAATATGAGATACATTCCTCCAATTCGAAGCACCTTGGCTAGCCATCTACATTACCATATACGTAATACCACGCTAGCCACCTCAAGGTTGATTGGCATGAAGTGTTCGTAAAGTTACATCATATTATTAAGATTTTTGTCAAAATTTTGCTAAAGGCGAAAATTGCATCTCCATATTAATGTCCATACACCCGCCAGCACAACCCTTTTTGTTATCCCGATGGATAATACGTCGATGCAGATTTGCCTGATCCCAGAGTTATAAATTCTGGTTGATCCCAGATTACTGATGAAGCGCAGAGAAATAATCAACAGAGGTATCGCATCAGTTTTTTTAGTATTGTAGAGTGATGTCCCAGGGGCGAGAAGCGATGCCTGGCAAGGTCACAAAACGCCGGGGGAGTGGTGGTGGTGCTGCGTTGCCAGCCGATGCATCCCCGCTTCGCCGTCCCTCTCCCCCGCAGCATCACACGCCGGCATCCTCTCGCACCGCCTCGCTCTTTCTCTCTCTCTCGCTCCGCCTTTGCGTGACCCCGCTCCCCTTGGCGAGCTGCTCCTGCTGCCGAGCCTCGCTGCACGCCTCCCCCACTCTCCCCAATAACCAGCACCACCCGCCGCCACCCGCCTATGTCTCCGTCTCCTCCCCCACCTCGCCCTCGGCATTCCTATTTCCTCTCGCAGACGCCCTCCCCACATCATCAACTACCTCCGCTCTGCAGTCTCCCACGGATGGAGGGAGCTGTTCGGCGGCGGCGGGCATAGCCCTCACGGCGGCGCCCCCCCCCCCCCCCCCCAAGGGTATCGCCCCCTTCCTTCTCCCTCCCGACCCGTCCTTTTCCCACAGACGGTGCTGATGCTTCGATTCCGCTCCGTCGTCCTCACCCTGTCTTCGATACCGATTGCTCCTCTTTGTGATGATAGAGTCGGATTTTGGGTAACCCAACTGCACAGTGTTTACATCGCTGTGTCTGACCTGTAACGCTAGGCATCGGTGGCGGGGTCAATTCCGCGTATGCAAACCCGGACGTCGCAGGTTCTGATCTCGCCTTTGTGCTACGTCTACAATCAGGGTTTTGTTGTCTTTATTCGTCTAGTTATTAAATATAACGAATCGTTCGTAATGGACGAAATCATTATCAATATAGAAGTTACTATCATCACATAGATCGTTATTCAAAGACCTAAAGAAACTGCGTACTACCATCTACATCTACATCTACGTCATACCCTGCAAGCCACCCAAAGGGTGTGTGGCAGGGGGTGCTTTCGCACCAGGCATGCATGAATGATATGGTAGAACACCGACATTACATTAAAACCCGCGTACCACACATGCAAAGCGTCAATTACAAATCTAATACCCAAGAAACATTCTATCTCCAATCGTTCTAACATGCAAGGGATACAAAGACTACTACTACAGATTCAAAATATCATGCATAAATAAGAACATCATTATTTACATCATGCATAAATAAGAAAGAGGAGAATATAATGAGAAAGATTAACTGCCTGCCTATTGTCAATACTCGAACTATTCATGACGACGATCACAGCTGTTATGGTCCCGAATGGTACGCGGAAAAAATGACATTTTATACCTATCGGTTCTACAATCTAGCTCTCTAATTTTATTGGCGCGATCTAATCTGCCGTAGTACGAAGGGGTTAATAGTATGTTTTTTACGTCGTCAGTAAAATGATTTTCCTGAAATTTATTTAGGAGGTTAAGCCTATAATTTAATCTACGCTGTGATAGCGATTCCCATCCTAATTCTTCTAACAGTCCAGACACACTAACCAACTTATCGTAGCATCGTTTCACAAACCTAGCTCCTCTTCGCTGGACGCGATCTAACTCTGATATCAACCCCGTTTCGTATGGATCCCATACACTAACAGCATATTCCAGATGAGGCCTAACGATTGAAAAATAACAACGTTCTTTCACTTTCTCATCACATTTTCCGAGTACTCTCTTGATAAAGCCTAGCTTCCTATATGCTTGACCGCATATTTCCCTAATATGTTTTCCCCAAGATAGGTCGTGACTAATTGTGACTCCTAAGTACTTAACAGACTTGGCGTGAATAATTTCTGTATTTTTAATTCTGTAAGCCCTAACTGGCCAATTTTTCTTTTTCCAAAAGCTGACTGCTACGCACTTTTTTATGTTTAATTCCATCTGCCACTTTTCGCACCAAGCATGAATAGCAAGTAGGTCGATTGTTAACGAGTCGCTATCTTCGGAATTGTTAATATCCCTATACACAACCGCGTCGTCTGCGAAGAGTCTAAGCTTACTTTTAACGACGTTACTAATATCATTAATGTACAAGAGAAATAAAAGTGGACCAATTACACTTCCCTGAGGAACACCCGATGTAACGCTAACTGTGTTTGACATGATACCGTCTATGACAACCCTTTGTTCCCGCCCATGTAAGAATTGATTAATCCAACTAATAATGTTTTTATCTATTCCATATGCTTCTAGTTTTGAGAGCAACTTAACGTGAGGTACCTTATCAAAAGCTTTCCTAAAATCGAGGAATATCGCGTCAACTTGGACATTATTTTCACCCGAGAGCAAGATGTCATGAACGAAGAGGGCCAATTGGGTTTCGCAAGATGGGTTAACCATATGTTTTATTCACTATCCTCTATATAGAGGATCAAAGTGGTGACCTGAAAACTGAAATTTCGTCTCGTAACTGATATATTGGTCTTAATCCTCTTTTAACTGCATTGAATCGAGACAAGTCTATATGTCGAGGAAGTCAATGCGGGTTTTCCACCGGGTCAGGTTGTCCATGTCTGCCGACGTTTCGATGACCGAGTTGCTCATCGTCTTCGGGGCATGAATTGCCCCGAAGACGATGAGCAACTCGGTCATCGAAACGTCGGCAGACATGGACAACCTGACCCGGTGGAAAACCCGCATTGACTTCCTCGATACCATACGCCGGGAAAGCCTTCGATCTTTCTTCAAGTCTATATGTCGATCAAATGTTGTGATATCAGGCGCTCATGGAGTCTCGGTGGAGTGACTGACTCATATGGAAGTCGCGAGTTTAGCGATCTCTCGTAGTGTGTCACTAATGAGGGTCATCCTGCGTACTCAATACTTTCGCTTTTTTCTGATTATATGAATGACGGAAATAAACAAGGAATACATTCATAGCAGCTTTGACAACCGCCCAATTTTGATTGGTTTTTATTTGGTTTTTAAAACGCACTGTTCAAGTTCCAGGGGCAACTACTGGATTATACTATACTGGGTTATGTAAATGTGTTTACATTCAATATATACGTATACTACATCATTGAAGCGTGTTAAAGTTGTGGATATTAGGGACGTCTGTGAGGGTGAATTCCATGTGTAATCCGCCTTGAAATTATAAGTTATAGGTAATTGATATTACGAATCGGGCTACATATTGGCTATTCTAATCGATTTTACTATAGTGCGAATGATATAGAAGTGAAAAAATGGAACGTACGGAATGATATCATCGACTTTGCTCTAGGTAGCCGATATTTTTCCAAATATTTCCAGTTTTTGTTAGAGTGCAACATGACGTGGCGTAAGATACTGTTTTCGATATTGCTCGTATATCAAGTCAAAACTTTTCGCCACTTCAATAACTATATTATGTTGGATTGGTTGGTAATTAAGCTTCGCTCGGTCTTACTCTTTCTCTTTTCTTTGCTCGTCCCCTACGGCGAATCGGCTGAATACGTCCCGGAAAGGCTGGAGAGACGTTTACAAAGGGTCGTTTGACACGGCTCTCGAGGAGCTTTTGACTCCGCGCTAATCGAAAACCAGTCGAGTCGTTTGAGTCTCTTGTCTGCTCCAATAAAAATATTGAAGGAGAAAATACGCCGCCGCTAGTGAAAAGGTGCGTTCAGACGAGGGAGGATCGATTTCAAACGGCCGGGAGGGCCCGTCCGTGTGCGCCGTTTGACTACCCCGCGGGATGGCGGGATGCCTCGCGCTTTGAACTCTCGTCGCCCCCCGCCGTCGGTAAAGAGAGAGGCTAAAGTGTGCTTTCCTTAATTTTCGTGGCTCCGTACACAGGAGCCGCCACTTCCGCCCTCGAAGGAGCTAGCGTGGAAAGTCGAGGTGTCTCGCGGCACACCACGGTTGCGTCGTTTGGTTTTGTGAGGAATCCTTATGACCGTTATTGCTGAATACAATTGTTTCAGTTCTGAAATTCAACCCAAAATCAGCATTCCAAAAACGTTATCGTGTAAGAGGCTCAATCGCACCCGATGAATTCGTTGAATTCAGTTTTCAGTTCTCGTTCATTGGTTGTGCAATCTCATGATTGGTTGACTCCAGCCCTACATCCCTCTCCATCGGATACTAGTTCCCTTACGCTCTGGTAGTTCTTATGTACTTCCTTCTTAACCCTCAACTGCTGTCGTCGGGTCTTTTTTGACCCGACATAATTTGTTTTTGCTGTAATGGTAAAACGGCCGCTCGCAGCAATCTTGGCAATATTGTAATCATAGGGGAGGGGGGATCGAGCCAGTTGAACTTGAGACAGTGCGGGTGATGGAGGTTGTTTACGAGCGATTCGAAAAAACGGGTCAAAAAAGACCCGATGGTATTGTGTATGTGGCCAAAAAACCACGATAGTAGTTAATGGTTAATTTGATCAATATATTCACCTCTCCGTCTTCGTTATTCGACTTTCCCTCTATATGTATTTCCTTCAGTCTTATTCCTTACAAACTCATCGTGCATCTGTGTGTCCAATCTGACTGGTTCATCTTTTCCTGGTAGTGTCCCATATGGTCCTTCTTGTTTAATTCTTCATTTTTTATTTTATCTGTCTCCAATGCTGCACTCAAAATAAAAATAAACGCGATCCTCATATTTTATTCGAGTCTCGCATCATAAAATCAATCACCGGCTAGTAGTGTATTGAGAGGAGGTGGAGCTGCAATCAACGAAATAATGCTTTCTTCACGAAGCGTGTGATATCCTGATTGATGAGTTTTCTAGTTCTTGTGGAATTTTCTGAATAAAGGAACAATGGAAACGTATACAAAGGCTGCTGCGCATTCTCTGGTCATAAATTAAAGCGGAAATGAAATGTAAGGGTTCATCCAAGACTTTGTATCCAATCTCGAGTACGATAAGTCGAGTTCGGTTTTCGATACTAAAATTAGAGTCGTCTTTACAATATTAACGACTAAGCGGCGAGGCAAGCGTCAGTGATTTTGCGGGAAGTGTTAGAAGTCCTCACTTCCTGTGCCGAGGCGAAGGGGATCCAGGTCGTCTCTGATGGGGAGTGGAGCGTCATGGAGAGAGCCAAAATGGCAAGAAGATTCCATTGCGCGGAATAATTAGGCCCATATAACTGAACCCAATGGGCTTGTAACATCCAATTAATATAATTAATTCAATCTAACAGAAATTACCTAACTTGGAACAGTATAATAGTTGGAACAGGAAAACTGAACAAGGGTCTGCAATAACAAAGCAACAGTAACAGAAAAACGGAAAATATACCCCCGTTATAGTCTTTCGCCTCATTTGGGTGATCATAATATTAGCCTATGGCTTCGTATTCCAGTTCGTTTCGTTGGCTCGTATTCATCTCCTGTATCATTAAATTACCCTTTGTAGTTGAGCGGCTTACAAATCATTATTATCATACCAAAAGCATTGGCCCTCACGATGTTAAGGGCTGATGAAAATATATTATAAATGTGCTAAAATGAAGGTATTAGGCGTATAAGAGTCTTAACGGGAATTACGAGGCGTGTCGTTTCAACTCTTTTGTTTTATAGATTGAATTTTTTTTAGAATAAGTGTATTCCACCTGAACCTGTGTGTTGCCAGTCTAGTAAGGCCACCCTTGCTTCTATGATACCTCACACATTGCGCTTCAAAAAGTCCTGGTCATCCACAGTCAAGGCACCGTAGGTTCTATTACCGTTAAGGGCCTGCCAATTGTATTTTTCTGTGATTAATGAGATTGTGGGCCAACTAAATTCCTGGAATTTTAACATACACTTGTTTGTTAATATTCCACTCCCATGTTTACCGGCTTCTCTTACCGGTTTCAATGTAATAGCATTGTCTTCGGTGATTAAATCGAATGTTGATGGTGAAGAACTATGCATTTTTACCCTGATGATGATGCCATATCATTAAAACCGGTCACATTTTTAAACAGAATGAATTATTACCAAGTGGTTATTTTTATAGCACTTTTATGAGGGTTAAAGTGGCCTTTTTAATATTCATTCTTATCCGCGTACATTTCGGTGAAGATAATCTCTCTCGTCTCAACCTCAGGGAAGTGTTTATTTCTTTCATTCATGGAATCGGAGAGCGTCCACAACATCCGGCAGGACGGGCGCGGTGGCGTGGCAGAGGAAACAGCTTCGAGGAAACTGCCGGCCCGTTACGAATGAGCGCGCTCGAAGCCCTCGCTCTGCCGAGAGTTAGATCTCGGTCTCGAGGAAAGCATCGCGGAAAGGTTATAAGCTCGGAAATAAATAGTTGCATGCAGGAGCACCAGTTTCCTTTCCTCAGTGGAACAGCGAAAGTCTTTTCTCCTTGGAGTGATATCCGTTGTTTTTTTGATTGAGCTAAAAGAACGTAAAGTCTCTAATAAGTGTAGTGGTGATGCCAGTTTAATACTACTCCTCGGCTACGAATTATTTTTTGGCATTTTTCTGCTCACATGTCCTCAGAATATCATAGTCAAGAGCTCTTGAGTTACCTCATTCACCAGTATCCTATGCATATTGCCTTATTTTTCCTTATTTTCGGTTACTCGTATATTTGAGTGTTACAACATTAAAACACGGAAATTCCATTCATCCAACCTCTCATTCTTGTTTTGATCGCTTGAAAATAAGAACTTTCTAAATGAGTGTAATTTGGAAATGTAATCTTTCATCCTACTTCGATTGTTGCCATTTTGCTGAGAAACATCAAGGCATCAAAATAAGTTTTCATCAATGAACTGAAATATGTGTGCTCACTTTTCATCACTGCCATTAAGAATTCTTTTTGTCCTATCTTACCTCACAAATCAGTTTTGAAGACATAGTGGAATATTAATCAAGGAAAGCATTGTGCATTTGCACCGTTTAGCTTTCATTGAGCATCATACGGGATCCATTCTGGCGAACTCAACCTCTTCACAAATATATCACACGGTAATGCCTTAGTTCAAAGTTATCTGCTCTTGGTTAAGTGGGATCCATTTCCTTGATTCTGTCTTTTGTCTGAGTCTGAAATCCATTGTTTTGAATCGTGTGGATTGAAAAAGGGTCCCTAATTCGCGATGTTTCCTTCCTTAACCTGAATTCACTAATGATTTCTTGCTAGTAGGTACGGAGGTTGTAAGATTGCCATTTCTGCAGATCTTAGTTTGAGAAATTTGACATTATCACGCTAATGAACTCTTGGGAAATATTCAAATAAAAAGGCTTGGAAACGATGTTCAAGCTCGCTAGTTAGACCCGAAATTGAAGGCACCTTTAGCAATTGGAACTCTGAGCAGAGTGGATTAATTTCGTGATGGAAAAAAATTCGAGGGAAAGCAGTCCAATTCGTCGAATTTTGTTGTTAAGGTAATCATCGCGAGATATAACTTTATTAAATTCAATAAATTTGGACTCTTTATAAATAAAATGATGTCATACTTCGGATGATGTCAACATTTTTCCGGGTTGCGTCCGCGTTTGTTGTTGGGAACCACAGCGGTTTCGTCAGCTATCCTGCTGGCGTACTCAGGTGAAGGACGCGAGCAGGTACCTTGCTTCCTTCCAGCAGGATTCCTTCATCTGAGGACGCCATCAGGATAGCTGACGAAACTGTTGTGATACTCAACAACATATGCGGTCGTAACCCGGAAAAATGTTGACATCATCTGATCAACGCCGCGGAAACCTGCAAACTAAGATCTAATACTTCGGTTGACACGAAAATATCAACCACTTGGCGTGCTGCATTGCAAGATATTTTAAATCATAAACTCCGTCTTCCATGGAATATGGTCAGGCAATGCGTTTCAAAGAGACTATTTAAATTATATGGAATTATTATTTGGAGTTATTAATTATATGGAAATCAGAAATATAAGGAACCCCGATAATTCTAAGGCGTCCTCAACATGTTAAAATATCAATTAATCATTTACCGTCATCATTTTTACAAAAAAATATTTGGCTTCGATGTATGGCAGGGAACAAATGAGTTAGTTGTTGAGAAACGCAGCCGTTCAAAACGAAGTGTTTGGTATATTGATATAATTATATTTTCTTCATTATTCTTACCACTATTTAAATTTATTAATAAAGCTCGATTGTGGTCTCTTTCATGATAAGGAGAATCTTTCGCTCAAATTATCTTGACAGACTTAAATATATTAGAGCTTCAAATAAAGACGCGAATTCGAGTCATTTTTGTCTCAGAGAATGTATCACTTATGGCTCATTCTATTGTGATAAACATAGGGTCATGTCTTTTAATGCTAACTGGGAAAATGTCATTTGAATCCAGAATTACATTTGCAAGTAGGATCTTAGATGAGATGGGCCAACGTACCAGCTGATTTCAATAATTCTTATAAGCCATTAAACCGTAATTAAACGATTGGTACAGACATTCCATCAATTCTTGAATTTTTTTAGTTCATTATATATGGATATAACTTAAAAGACCGCGTTCCACGAAAATTTAATTAGCAAAATATTCCATTCAAATACGCGCTTCAGGCGTCAACTCGCAGGTTAACGGCGAGCAGAGGCAGTGCAAACTCTGATCCTCGGATAAAAACAACTATTACGTTGGAATTGTAAGCCTCTGAAGTCGTGCAGAGTAACTTATTCGAGCGAATGCAATGTTTACATGTTCTCCATGTCTCTCTCGACTGTTTAAACCAGGCATTTAAATTTCCACTGCTGTTGACGATCGCACCCGAGCAAAGACGGAACCGTCCGAAGAGTATATTTCTAATGTATTCGTGGACTTATTGTGAGGCTCGTGAGATGAATCGTGTACTTAGACGATTGAAGTTAGCGACCTACCGTGGACTAGGCTTAAACCATTCGTCGTCTGGGGTTGCTGCCAGAATTTTCAGACTCTCCGACTGAGAGACCCGAGATCAAGTCCCCAAGGAGGCGGCCGCGGCGAAGACCCCCACCGGATGTGACTTCAAGGGCATGTAGCGAGAAGGGATGTCTTCCAAGACACGGCTCTTTAAATTGCACGACCCGTACTACACGTGAATCACTTTCTTCCCCTCTTCGTGTTCCTTCCGGTCCAACTCCCTCCCTCCCACTGTCACTTCCGACCCATAGCTTCCGATTCTCTACATGGCATCCGGCGTGCCATCGCCAGGCTGTGTGGGAGACGGGGAGTTTCCCGACACCCACTGCGCCTACAGTGAAATGGTTGCGGGCTAGTTGAGAGTTCTCTCATTTTGCCCTTCCTCTCCTGCAGAAGGGAAGTATCGCGTCGTGTAAATAAAGCTATTGCCCTGTCTACTCCACATCTTTACTGAAGTATATACTCGATAGATTTAAATTGTCATTTTTCCCGCGTACCATAAGAGAGAACAATAGGCAGCGTAGCAAAGGGATAGGTAGGTGAAATATAGTTAGTCTGTAGTGCATGATGCATGTAATAACAACCAATAATCCCCTTCTTATTATGTAGATACTAACCATCTAGCTGCATGTGACCCTATTATCTAGCACGTCTCCATTAAATATCCTAGTTACATGCCAATGGTGCATGTTTGGTGATCTTCACCCCCTGCTATACACCCTCGTGGTGGCTCGCGGGGTATTACATAGACGTAAACATACACGCTTTATTTAATTTACTATAAATGTAAGTACGGTCCATGATTGGAAGGTTATTTCAATTAGGTTGGTTTTCCGTTGCCTTCTCAATAGTGTTTTTTGCATGACGCCATCATTTGAGAGGATTGGGGTTAGATGCCTTTTGCAGCCGCCTCAGTCACTCACTAGCCGCCGCCTGGAGTAAAAATGATCACCATGTTCTCACGCGCGAGTCAAGGAATAAAAACATTCGGGTTGAGAAAGGATTATCTGAACGACCAAATGTCACAGGGAGGTCGCTCAGCCTTTAGAGTTTGGGTTCTGTGAAACATAAAGTTTGAAAGACTATTGAGTGACCTTTTATCGTCGATTTTTTCCTCGAAAACGTCATACAAGACGGCGATCGGTCAAAACCATACAAGGTCCGTCTCTCTTCGCGTAGCTCTGTCGTTTGGGTGAGCGTTGCATCATCAATGAGTCACTTTTTCTCGAAAAGCTCCAGATAATGAACTTGATCTCACCTTAAGAAGATGATGTCGTGATTCATAGCTCTTGAGTGGGTAGCATGGCGTGGGAAAAGTCATGGAGTGAATATTGTTAGTAAACAGCCTATGCGTCAGTCAGAAACGATTTTAAGTTATGGGGATTAAATGTTAGCGTCCGTGAAAGTGCTTAGCCTCGTCAATTAGATCTCTAAATTCTTCTTTTTGTTAAATCTTCGATTCTTTTTGGCATAGATTTTTTCGATTTGCAGGATTTGCACAGTCCAGCGACACAATTTTTGCTTGAATTATGAATTCCATGCCGTAAACTCGAGCTGTAAGAATGCATTTATTGAGACGAAAATTTCAAAACATAATCCTTGCACCCTTTATATTACAACATTAAGGTTATTTCCAGCGTATAAATAATCGTGCTCAAGTGAATTGTGGTCCAAGAATTTTTTTTCGACTCATTCACAAAGTTATTGAAGGGTGCACTTCAAGACTCACGATTCGCGCGCCAACCACCTTAAGGGAAGGATGTTTGGAAAGCGGGGAAGAGGAGGAACGAAAATAAACGTTATAAACGGGAAGAGAGCCAGGAGGTATACTGGGACGAAAAAAGAAGTCGTGTAAGGAGATTTGTGCTCGCGCCCGTAAAAACATAGATTTTTTTTATTTGCCTTCTATTGAAGTCTACTTCAACCGGTGGACCGCCATCATAATAATGATTGTTGAATCTCATCCAATGGCGTGCGCTTTCGGAAACGACGTTAAATTGTCCACCATTTTTCTGGGATTGGAGATGGGTGGTACCATAAACATTCTATCCCATTTATTCCGCCTCCTTCGTTGCTCGAACAGTTTTCCATTTCGTCCGTATTCTTCGACTCGGGAGTCGCATGAATCGTTTGGAATTAAACCCTTGATTATTATCGTCTCCCTGACAATGGTTCCCCGGGTCTGTGGTAAGGGACCGCCCCGGGGGCTTTTTGAGGATCTCGCCCCCATTATAAGACTCTCCTCCCATCTCTCCCCCGCCTGTCTGATGCATCCATCTTTTTTTCGTTTCCCATCCATTTTCCCCTTGGCTGGCTGGAGCAAACCGCCCGGGTCCTCACGTCCCCTCATCCGCATTCGATCCACCCCCTGCCCTCATCCCCTAACGCACTCGGGTTCTGCATTCCATGTCTCTCTCCCTCCTCGTCCTGGCCGTAGATTAAGTGAGGGTATGGATGGGATCTTGGTGCTCAATAGTCAAACCTGGTTTTGTCCGCATCTTCTCAAGTTATACCATTCGTGCCGACCCCGGAGAGAGTTTGACTGGAATAGTGCTGGCGTAGGATTTAAGTCTTGTGTTTAAGAATAAAATCGTGTCTTATGGATAGGTGTCATTATTTTCCTGGTTAATGGCTGGTTACAAGATGTAGTTAATTATTTTAGCTATGGAATCTATAGTTATGAGTAAGTTTTAGATATGAGATTAGAAAGTTATGGATCTCATAAAAATATTCGGGTCGCAGAAACACATCTATTAGTTCCATAACTTATATACCAATTCAATTCAAAAAAGTCAATAGCTTCGATTAGTCAATCATGTTTCACTGCCGAATAAAATATATGAAAGTTCAGCCAATAAATAATTGCTAATGCACATAATAATTAGCCAGTAAGAGTAAATTAACCGGTCATTTGTCTCAAAACAACTTTTATCAAGTAATTAAGTCTCCAAGTGGTTCATTGCACATCCGCCATACTGGCCACTTATGGAACTCACACACCATGCCACAAGATATGAAACCAATAAATGTATTGAATGTTTCTGCAACACTTATTTATTGGTTGCCATTGCTTATGGATCATTTAGCTTTATTTTATACTTATGTCGGCCCCGGTGGCGGAGAGGTAAAGTCCTCGCCAGATAACCCTAGGGTCGCGGGTTCGAGTCCCGCCTGGGTAGAATATTATCTGCCCAGGACATGGGTGTTTGTGTCTCGTCCGTTGTTACCGTTATTCACCCGATGTAAATTGGCCAATTGTGCTGTATTCGGGGTAGTGAAGATAAATAAATTAATAAGTATACATATATGTCGTTTCTCAAACTGGCCATAAATCGTTTGAGAACTGATGCTTGGTTTTGGCTGGAAAAATTAGGGTACTTATATTTTGAATTATTCTGCAGTAAATGACTTTATTTCTCCAAGATGTTAGTATTATATCTTCAGACGTACTCCTGCTAAACCTGCTCTTTCCTTACCTTCCAATGGATGACACGACGGAGTGGACGAATTAGCGCATGCAAAGCTGGAATATCCGCTAAGTATATGAACTTAATGGTCAGTTGCAGGAACGATACATATGTATTCAATAGAGTTATGAAACCCTAAAACGGATCACCAGGTTTTTTTACTCTAAATAAAAAATTATTTTGTGCATTCCCAATATTATATATGATAAGTGGTTTTAAATTTTATCCTGCGATAGAATATTAGATGAAAGATTTGTAGGATTGTGAGGTATGTCATGAAATTAGTAGATGTGTTCTCGCTACACGAATATTTTTATGAGTTTCATAACTTCATGGATTTCATAAATATTGATTCCTAACTAAATGTTCTTCCTACCGGCCATAAGGCAAGTAACTCTTGAAACATATATTAGCTGCTTAGTGCTATGGATTCTACTCAATTTAACGATAGTTTTCATCGGGAATTCGATTGGTTTTTTTTACAAAATAAATAAACAAAATACTTATGGAGAAGCCACATTAAAGAAGTTATTGCATGCTGATTTCTAGTAAGTGATCGATGGAAAACAGTAAAATAGCAAAATTAGGGCGTTAGCCCGCCAGCACAATAGTCAACCCAGATAATGAAGGTGAACGAAGATGGCGGACTGGCTTAAGCTTGAAGCATTCGCCAGCATAGCAAGTGCCCTCTCCATACACCTCAGTGGTCTTTTCCTTCTATTCAAACTGTGGTCCTAACCGGAGAAGGCTCTACTCTTTCAGCACCTCCCAGCTTTTCTCTCACCCTCCTCCGATCCGGATCAAATCCCACACCCCTCGTTCGGGCGGGGCTGTTACCCCGAGGGGTCGTCTTCGGAGACATGGGCGAGTGAACTGGGAGGGTGGGCGTTGGGGGTGGGAGGAGGGAGGTGGAAGACGGGTCGTGGGTGGGGAGCCATGGAAGGGGAAGGAGCGGTGTCGACAAACGGCTCTTCAGCCGTTGGCGTGTTGGTGGTGGACATGGGGTGTGGAGGAGGTTGGAGATACGGCGTGTGACGACGAGGTATTAAAAGTTTTGGTTGAGATTCTTGTGTTGAAGGCTCAGAGGGGTCTTGTTTCCTTTATCGATCACCTCTCGTGTCCGAGCGAGAAAATGCTGGAGGGTAAGAGCCTTGAGGTCAAAAAAAGATGTAAAATCGACTCGAATGACCGCTAAAGTTTGCCTTGGGTTTGCTCTGGGGAGCTGTCAGCCGTTTATATCAGTCTGGGCGACAAATTCTTTGGAATTTTGTTTTTGTTTACATCGACTTATGGTAGTCCATCACTAATTGTGGTCTAAGAGAAAAACCCGTATTATTGCAAAAAAGAGAATTTCTACTGTTTAGAAGAATTTTTGTAGATTGATTATTTTAAAACTATGGTAGTAAGTCATTAAATTTTATCTTTAAATTGACGTAATGCTAATGGTCATTAAATTTTGCTGTCGTTGTGATAATATCTCCTCTCCTGATTTTACCTTTTAAAACTGAAAGAAATAGTCAATTAAATATGTTTAGTTATTTATATAACTGAGGACTTTAAGTGGGTATGCTGTCATAAGGAGATACATCCATTTGTTTTAAAAAATAGGTTTTTTGGGGAATGTGATGGAAAAACACAGCTACAATAATTGTTTTGGAGTTAGCTTTGATTTGATGTTTTTTCGTAGTGTAAGTAACAATGCCCACACAAGAACGCGACGAGGGAGGACGGCCAATGTTTTTATCCTTCCGTATCGGTTTGGTATCAATTCCGTGACGGCCAATGTTTTATTCTTCGGTGACCTGATAGACATTAATATCGTGTATCATCACTGTTTATATTCTCCTATGCATGTCTTTTCCATTTCGTTGTTTTGGAAAATTATTTTTTTAACATTTTTAATTCAATGATTTTGGGTCAACGATTTTTCGCTTGCTGCTTTTGTGAGCTCATGCTGTATCCGAATTCCAGAACAACCGAATCATCCTAATTCTGCCTGTTCCAATAGTTCAGCATTACCTCTGCCGTTTTTGTAACTGACTAAATTCTCTGAAATTTTGAACAAATGCTTCACTTTTTCTTATCCTCCGCAGAACCGTAGATGGAAACCAGGACTATAGAAATACTAAGGTACCTATTGTTCTTAAGTATTCCCCGCTGTTTCATAGCATCGCCTTCGATATTTCAGTTAGAGCCGGATTATCAGTGGGAATTACTGCCCCAGCGATCAAACCCATTGTTTTTGGCTGTGGACAAGAGCACTAGTCACTAGGCTCATAAAATCCGTACTACGTGGTCAAAGTATAATATTATGATTATGTTTGGAAGAAGCTCTCTACATTGTATGAAATATTATGTTCATAGATTTATATTGTTATCATTTATTTTATCAGTGAGATTCCGTGACGGCCCGATAGACATTATTATTGTGTGTCATCTACTATAGAACCGGCCCCAGAAGGTAGTACTAATTTTGTATCGTCAAGCCTCGTCGAGAGAACGGAAGAATTGTCCCTATAGAGAGATAATTTCACCGTTAAAAAATCGTAAAATGATACTTGCAAGGAAGCTATTTTCAATCATTAGTCATTTCGACTGTTGTCGTAAGATGGCCTTGACCAGTTATAGAATAGGACTACTTGGTTAAAGGGGGAAAGGAATAATTTGCCGGACGAATCCCCGGGCACTTACGCCAATGCGATTAATCCCTTCGGATTGCCCATAGGTAAGGAGTGGCTCGGAACCATTTCGGAAAAGGAAAGGGATAGGGTAATGGGTAGAATTGAACTACTGGTGGGAATAGGTGAACGTGCATAGCGTCATAGGGGGTACACCCTTTGTGCCTTAAACGGTGTTCATGATACCGTGTATAAAACTTGCCACCGCGCTGATTTGAGACACTTCAAGTTAATTCAACTCACATGCAAACCAGAGATAATTTTGAATTGCAAAATACCTCGGCGTGGAAAGGTCAAAAGCCATGGCGATAACCTCTTCACCCGGCGAGAATATCGACTCTTCGCGTGCGTTCGAGCACCAAGGGGGGCCGGTTTGACTTAACATCGACGCAGGTTAAATACCTCCCCGCTTCGGGAGCGAGCGGGATATCCCCGCGGGTGGGATGGGAGGGGAGTCCTCGGCTTTGAAAATTTCATCGCCGGAACGTGATGAATGTCCCGAGGGGCGCCGTTGGTCTCTTTGTCGCGGCGACCGGAGGAGGGCGGTGGGGCGCGGAGGAAATGCCCAACTTCCCCACCTCGCTCTGGGTCGGAGAAGGAAGAGATGTTGTGCGTATCGATCACCTTAGTTTCGCATTTTAGGGTGAATGGACTAACGCACATTCTCCGTCCTCTCGCCACTTTCCGCCACCTCCCACCCCCAACCGCTTAATATACTTCCCCTACTTGACCGAGGGGGCGAGACTCACGGTGCCGTAAATCAACTTTTATTTTTTTTTTGCTGATATTTATCAGTTATGACCAACAATGCTAGATGCCTGCGTGCCATTCGCTTGAGTGCAGGTCCTTCTGACGATTCATTTCTGAACCGTGTGAAGGGCATGCACTAGATATGAAGTGCTAGATAGATTCTGTGATTGTTATTGATGGTTTTAGCTCTGATATGGTCGAATTCACATTTGGTGTTCCTCAAGGACGTGTGATCGGCCCTCTCTTATTCATTATTTATATTAATGACCTAAGTTCTAGAGTTAGCAGTAAAATAAGATTATTTGCAGACTAGACAGTTATCTACCGTGAAATGAGTGAAGACGCGGACTTTGAGGCTCTGTCATTGGACCTTAACCACGTGGTGCCAGGAGTGGGGACTAGAATTAAATATCAGCAAATGCACCTCAGTTCACTTCCTGCGAAAGTCATCATACAAATGCCATACCTATTCTGTGGGTGGAGTAGACATAAAATCTTCAGATACAGTAAAATATGATGGAATTCCTTTAACTTTTGATATGGGGATTACACATACAAAAAATATGTGGCCCAGCATTTAAAAAATTAGGTTTTGTTAAACGATAATAGGAAGGTCCTTGGAAGAAAAAGTCAAAGAGAGATGCTACTTCGCTCTGGTTAGGCCACACCTCGAACACGCCGCGAGCATTTGGGACCCTGGTCATAAAGATTTAACCAAAAAAATTAATTAAAATACAAAAGAAAGCAGCGCGTTTCGTTAAAAACTGCTACAAGCGTACATATAGTATCTCATAACTTTTAGAGGGATTAAGGAGCCTCTAGAGACTCGGAGGCTACACGCTAGGCCTAGGTTGCTTGAGAAATCCATAACTGATATTTTTCAGAGCGACACAGAGAATATTATCATGACTCCTCACTACACCTCCAGGTCAGATAGATGCGACAAAATAAGAGAGATACACTGCCGAACAGATAGGTACAAAAACTCGTTCTTTCCGCGCACAACCACACCGCGTGACCACAATAAAAGTTGAACTCCACTAAATACACTCCTATAATACATGTCACCATTTCATCTCCAAAAAACTAACATCTTTACACGGCTGCTGACCTGACACTCCCTGCCACAAATCCATGCGGTGGCTCGCAGGGTATTATGTAGATGTATTGTTTCTCAGTCAAATTACACGATGGCATTTTTATTTTGTTGGACATGACTGATGAATAAATTATATGGATATCAACAAATAAACTAGAGTTGCTGACTACTACTACTCCTCGGCGAAACAGCCCTCGTAGAGACTTGACCTCTTCGCCAATGTTAGCCTAGGCTCCATGATCTCTTATATACTTATATATTCTCCATCTTTTCATTCTCGTATTTCTCAGATTCTCCTCTGTGTCATCGAATTATCCATGTGACCGTCTGCATATCCAGTATCAGTTTGCGTTTACCTTTCGTTGGCATGGATCTTTTATCGTAATAATCAGTCCGGTATCAATTGTCTTTGATTTCACCAACTGTGAGACACACGGATAAAATATTGCATTATTAATGGTGCAATAAAATATATTTGCATAACAGAAATTGTAAGAAATCAAACGAAAATATCTAAATAAGTCTTTAACTTGACTCATCTTTTTCACGCGGTACCTACGTTTGAAACTCCATCAAAACGGAAGGTTAATCGTGATCCCGAAGAATTTACTGCGGTGACAATATGATTAATTAAAAAAAAAAACAGGTAAGAAAACACACAAACTACACACTTGATTTTTTTACGAGATCATGGAAGTATAGGAAGGACCTCATTTTTATTATAAGATCTCTCTGGAGTGCGTACACGTACCATTTCCCACATAAAAGGGTTGGTATTTTTTGGCAAATATCTCGGAAAGTAATGTGGTAAGGGGTTGAATTTTTTATGTTAATGGAAGTGTGATATATTTTTATATAAAATAAGACCAAATTCATCGATTTCAACGTAAAATGATACTTCATTCAAACTACCTTAAAAATTCAAAGGCGACGGCTTCTGTAATAAAACAAATCCGCGAGGCTTTTCGAATAAATCTATGAGCGTGGCAATGAGAATCGTCGTTTAATGTGTGCATGGTTGTCCACCGTTTATTTTGGTTTGATATGGAATCATCGGGGAGTTCAGTGAGGGCATTTTTGAGCACTTGAATGTCAGCGGTTTAACTTCATCAATTATCCTGGAGTTTACTTCGTTCAGCGGATGGGACGACAAACGACGGTCCCCTTAATACCTTTCACTTACGTTAGTCCAAAGCGTGCTCTTGAGTTCGCCTCCACTCTTCCTTCTCGTTCCGTTAAATTCTTCGTTTATCAACGTATCCTCACATCATCAACGACATCAGCTGCTTGTAGCCTCTCCAAATAACCAACCCATTGAACCCAATGTTTTGCGAGCGCTGTGTTGGGCTAGAGTGACTCCCGTGAACTTGACTTCTTGATCCTGTGCGCTGGATGTAAATCCGCCTACTTGGTGCGAGGGTTCCTCTCTTTGTCTCCTTCAAGCGCATGCGGAACGGTGGTGAATGTATCCTGCAGCGCCGTCGTCGCCTCAACGCCCCGCGTGAACTTCTTCCCATTGTGCTCGCGCATTATATCCTCCTCTCCCTCTCCTCTTCCTTTCCCGCGAACCTCTTCTCGCCTGGTACGGCGGATGTTCCCGCAAAATCCCATTTAACGCGCCCCACCCACACGATAATACTCGCAATAGTGGGAGAGATGGTTTCGCTGGTAAGTTCCCCTACGTTCACACCCTACCTTAGCGGGACTACGGTCGGTTGTTCGGAAAGACGCTGCGGAGGTCATTTGCTCCGGACGATTCGATGTTTTTCAAATCGAGTCCTCATATTATGTCGTCTCCTATGTGACGAAACCGTTCGTGCATAAAATTAAACAATAAAAACACTGAGGAAAATGGAGAGGGCGCTTGCTATGTTGGCCAATACCAAAAGCTGTAACGTGGGCGTGGCCTGTCCGTCATCTTTGTTAACCCTGATTTTCCTTTGTGCTTTCGGGCTGACGCGCTTATGTTGCAATATTACGCTTTTTTCCATCGATCGATTTTTCGATCGGTAACTTAACTATAAATCAGCAAGGATTTACGTCTTTAATATGCATTCTCCTTAGGGACCGTTCAAGTATGACGTAAGACGATTTATGCCATTTTTGACCTCCCCTTTCCCTATGTAAGACAATGTAAGATTTTTCCTAACCCCCCCCTCCTCCCTCTCAGTCGTACACAAGACGTTAGATGTACGTAGAGGTAATGTAGCTAGCCAGTCTGGCGACAGAATAGGAACATTGGTGTAGCGGTGAGATTACGGAAATAACGCTAGTAATGAGCGGGAGTTCAAAGTGACGTAATACTTACTTCTAATACTTACTAATAGTTACTAATAATTGTTTATTGGTTATTTCGTCACTTTTAACTCCTCCACGTCTGTATGTTCCCTCCCTTACCCTCTCCACCGTCAGAACCTACCTTCCCCCCACCCAACTGTAAATGTAACTGGAAATTTAATTTTTGTACCTTGAGAATAACATAAAGTGTCGAAACTATGGTCGGTGCTTATTAAACAGTGTGGAAATTTACTATCTAATTTACTATTTACTAATTTACTTTTCATTCGTACCAGTATGGAACTTGAATGGCCCCTTACATATAGTTATTATATTAATTTTAACTATTAATAATAATCCGCATCCAGGGCAAAACTACGGTAAAATCGAGTAAAATCCATAACACTAGCGTAGCCAATGCATGTTTCATGAGTTATTTTCCTGAAATTTTAAACATATGGTGGATATCCTTGCTTTACATCCGCAAATTCGTCCATTCCGTCTCGCTATCCAACAGAAAGTTAGGAAAGAGCAGGGATAACCAATATGATTGTTATTTCGGTTGACAGGCTCCAGTTTGATGAACTAATGCCCTCTCTATCTGCCTCAACGAGTAAAAACGTACGTGTATAGTTTATTTAGTTGTGGCTATGCCTTTTTTTCGAAGTTGAGCCAGAAACGACCATATTCATGCTGAAAATTACTGCAAAAGTCAGTTCAGGATCTGATGATGTCGCTTGTGTGACAAAACCCGTCGTGAATCAAGTCAATCATTGGAAATATAAAATATTATATATTCTATAGAGGACATTATTTATTTGTGGCCATTCATTCCAGTAATTAATGTTGGGTTGCTTGGTGTGGGAGTAATCAGCATGTGAATGGTAGAAGTGAGGAGAGAAATATGGTGTAAGCGCTACCCTACTCTTAACGAAAAGCGCCAAATTGACCTCAGTTTGACGTCCTATTTGAATCTTAAATCTCTTCTCTTTCTCCGCTGAGGGTGATTTTTACTGTTCGTCCGAGTGTTATTGGCCCTGTCTATACGGCGGTGTCTAAAATTGCGAGATGACCTTTTCAATTGCAGCACGTTTGAATACCAAATAAGAATTTCGTGAGTATTGCCAGAATGTAACCAGTACTAGTGTTGTTACTAAGGGTCTGCATGCTATTAAAAAAATTTGATTGGAAAATCACCGGAATTGGCTACATATGATATAACGTATTTATTAACTTCTAGTGGAAGCCATCATGGCCGCTGATAATTCCTGGATGAAAATAAAATTCGAAGCATCTCCTTCCATTCTTTCATCTACCAGTCAATGCTTTTGGGGCGCGATGCTGATAAATAATGTTTTCCGCTATGCCATCCGCGTCCAATATGTGGGACGACGTTTCACTGGCTTTGCATGGACGTATTCAGGTCATGTTTGCTGATTCTGTTTTTGAGTTCTTTTTTAAATACGTATTGCTTCCTTTAAGCTAGATGAGCTCTCTTTGAGCAATTTTTAGTGATTAGGATTTTGGTGATGTATGAACTCTATCATGAGGAAAATTATACCGTGTAAAGCGGCAAATTGCATGATTGTCTGAATGACTGAACGGGAAATAGAACCTGCTGTAATTCCATTCATTTTATTGTACAATCTATGACAAATTCGCTTTTGCAATTAAATTTACCCTGTAAAGCGGCCTTAATAGACGAGAAATATGTTATCAGCACCGGTGTAATCGAATTTCTAATTAGAAGATGCCGACAATAACATTGGTGAAGCGTTGTCCTATCTGATAACATAGACTATCGCGGAAGACATCCCGGAACAACGAGTCATCTCATGTCGTGTGTCGTTATTCAGTAACATTATGCTCATGATTAAATCGACTGTAGTCAATGGGGAAACATGCGAAACATTTGCGATGCCGCTTTACAGAAGATCGGATTTATCACGCAAAAAGTAAGAAGGTCCTCTGGAGAAAAAGTAAAAGAGGAATGTTAATTCGCTCTGGTAAGGACACATCTCGAATACACTATGCTTATTATCCAGGGCTGTTGATGCGTTAAGTGGATAACACAAATCAAATCTGCACATTTTGTTAGAAACTAATACGACCGAATAGTTAGTGTAACACATCTGATGGATTGACTAGGTCGGGAGCCGCTAGAGTCTCGGAGGCCACTCGCTAGGCTTAAATTACGTACTTGAAAATGCAGATCAGGCAAGTGCTGGTATGACACGGAAGATACTCTTTTAACCCTGAGAACTGATAGACTGCAAAATAAGGGAGATTTTTACTGCCGAACTGGTTCATTCAAAAATTCTTTCATTCCACGGGCCATTAGTAACCATTGAGCAGTACAAGTCTGACATTAAGACGCCATTCACACAAGGTGCACCTTCGTTCACTTTCTCTCCCTATTCTCTCTCTATTCTTCTTATCAGTGGCTAAGGACCTAACATACGCAGCCGCACACCTTTACGGCGGCTCGCAGATCAGTACGCAGCAGTTTTAGTGTTGTAAGTTGTAGATGGACTACGCAGCATTCGACTCCGTCGTGAGACGAGTTGCTGCTTCCCTACCTTCCCATAACATACTCTGCCGCACGCCTCTGCGGCGCAGGTTAGTATGTAGTAGGGCCAGTATTCTAAATTGTAGACCGACTACTCAGCATCCGACTTTGTCGTGAGACGAGTTACTGCTTCCCATCCTTCTATCCATTCTGTCCTCCTCTTTCGCCACATCATCGTCCCTCCTCTCTGGCTGTCTGGCGATGACGACTCCCCGCCGCTATCGATCCTTTCCAAGGGGTTTGACCCCTCTACCCTTCCCCTCCCTCCCTCCCTCCGTCACGTTCTTCCCCCTCCTCTCCCACAGGATCGGCAGGGTTGGTATGGGGTGCCCTGGCGTATGTACCGAGCGGTGGGATGGGTTTCGCGGGGTGTGGCCCGCCCCCTCCCTCCCTTCTTGGAAGCTCTCACTCTCTCGCCACACCATGTGAATCTGAAATGGGGGAAGGGGTGTCGCGTGGAGTGCGGAGCGTGTTTATGTGTGTGCGTGGATATGTCTCTGTTTAGTTTTACTCATTTTATTTCATTCCGCCGCGTGGGAGGGGTTCTCGCGGAGTGTGGAGCGGGGAGGAAATGAGCGTGAAAGGAGAGTAAACAGCAGTGTCGCAGTGTCGACCGGGTTGGAGTTGTATTCTCCACTTTTCCTCCTCGCTCTCTTCCTCTAGTTCCGCGTCTCTTGACTGTGTCTCGTTCTCGCACGTCCCAACCCCATTCATTTCAGGCATCTTCCTGTCTTGTCCCCCGCTGAAAACCCTGCAATCATCGCCAATTATCTCGCTCATTTGTCCCGCTTCTTTCCGTTCATGGGCCCTCGTCTCATTCTCCTCTTCCACGTCCCTGTTTTGCACTCCCTTCCTTCTGATACGTCTCTTCCTTCCTCTTTTTTCGCTCCTTTCGACGCAATCGTCGTCCATTGTCTCGCTCATTCGTCTCGCTTCTTTGCCAATATCTCTTTCATCGCTCTACCCCCTTTTCTCTCTTACTATCTCTGCTCCTCGCACAGTGATTTATTATGAGTATCTTTATTCTTTGTGCCCACCCTCTTGTAGCGCATAAATCTTGAAGTTAGTCTCAGCATTTTATTGTTATTATGGAAATGACGTATCGCATGTGCAGCGGATCATATTGTATAAGTATATTCATGTATTGTATTTGTTTATCCACGCAAACAAAGAACTTGAGGTGTGAATCAAAGTAGGAGGACATCTGATAAGGTCGGTTAGATTCGCGGACGATCAGGCGTTGGTTAGTGGAACTTCGAAGGGACTGCAAGCTTTGGTAGATGCTATAGAAATGCAGTGCGGAATATTCGGAATGAAGAAAACCATATGAAAAAAATAATGAGATTCTCTAGGACAAAGAAAGCGAGGCTGGTAATTAAAGCTGGAGGATACAAACTCGAGCAACTAGATTATTTTAATTACTCAGGTAGTACGCTAGAAGAAAACGGACATAGTGACAAAGACATACGGAAGTGAATAGCGTTAGCTGAGGAGGCATTTAGTAAAAGAAGGTGGCTGATGACGTGGGCTTTGAGTAAGGATGTGAAGAAGAGCTCGATCCATGCATTAATGCTTATTGATGTCTTCTATCCTTTTTTATTTGAGTATGACTCTACTATACAGATTGTATCGTGTTCTGTCTTTACTGCTATTTGTTATGACTTAAAGGTTGTATCATTGTGACTACGGGTCACGTTGAAGTCTCAATCTCATCGCCAGAATAAATCATTTGTCCGTATCTCTTTGTCTCTCATCTATCCTTCTATGTCTTTTCTTTGCTTGTTGCATTCTTTTGTTTCCCTCCCTTCCTCGTTTCCACTCGATTTTTCTCTCGTCCCTCGGTCCAATCATCGTTCATAATCTCGTCCATTTTCGCTCGCCTCCTATTTCCCTTTATCTCTCCCATTGCTCTTCCCTTTTTTTCTCTGCCCATCCCTCTACTCTTTTTCCTCATTCTCTTTTCTCCTCGACTGCCCTTATCCATTCTGCGCTGCCCTCATCTCATTAAACTTCCATTTATTTCTTTCCCCCCGCTTGGTGAGGAATCTTGCTATCTACTTCATTTACCTCTCTCGTATGTTATTGCTCTTTTCTCCCCAATTCTCCCCATTCTCTCTCTCTCTTTTTTCTTAAACTCAGTTTCTCCTCTCGCTTTAGATATTTTCTTAACGCTCTCGCGTGTTCTCCTCTAATTCCCTCTCCACATTTCTCCATTCTCTCGTTACAGTTTATCCATTTCTAATCTTTATTCGCTGCCTCCTCTCTTATTGTCCTTATTATTTCTATCATATCTTACTATTTTCCTCTCTAATCTCTTATGCTCCTCTCCCATTAATTTGATGATCGGCTTCTGCTCACGAGGGCCAAAGTTCGATTCCTGGCCTCGACGGAGAATTCACTGGAATCCTGATCCCGCATTGGGTGTGATTTTGAGATCACTTACTCAATCGTCAATCGTGGAGCGTGCAATGTATCGTTCGTTACACGGCGAACCCCTTTGCGCGTTACGTTGTGAGTGGACCGATTCCGGCTCTGGGTTTCCCGGCTCTCTTCCTCCACTCCTTTAAATTCTCTTTCCTCATCGGCCAACGCGTCTATCCTCTATGGCGCAAATGACCTCAGTTGACGGTCGCCACCACAAATAACCAGCCAATCCAATTCCTTCCTCTCCAATTTCCTTTCGTTTTCCTTGTTGACTCTTTATCTGCCCACCCTTCGCTTCCCCTTTCCTCATCCTCCCTTTGCTGCCGTCGTATCTCACACTTTCACTCTTCGAATGTCCCTACTCCCTTACTCTTCGTTTAAATCTCTTCTCTCGTATGGAGTTTTTACTGCAACCGTGAAAGTCGAAAGAGATACTGCATTTCTTTTCTATGTGAAATGTTAAAGAAAGCACTGCTTTGACTAATGAAAAGCCTGAACTATTAGATAAAAATAACACAGAAAATATTAGCAGTATCATGGTCGCCTTTTGAGGAGAAGGCATCTTTAAAAAAGACGGGCATGGCAGTATTCGACTAGTAAACTTTAATGAACCATTTTCAGCCATATGAACCAAATTCGTGTCAGTTCTATTGAACTTAGGTATTTTGACTTCAGTTCCTGTAATTTTATGGCAATTCAAGGCAATTAGATAGATTAGTGCCTTGTTTTTATCATTGCTGAATGACCTTATAGAATTCTCTTCTTTTTTACAGTTTTTCGCGAGAATGTTCCTAAAATTGTTCTAAGAAATTCTATTTCCCATTTTTTCATTTCACACCATGCAATATTCTGTTGATTTGGCGAAATTATACAGCAGTAGAGTAATCGTTGTGGTTTTTTATGCCATGCGGAAGAATAGTTTGTCTACAAGTTACCAGAATACAACATACTAATAGTAATAATTTATTCTTTCCTTTTTAAATAAAACGTGCGATCCAATTTAACAAAAAGTTTTGGGAAGCTTAAGGTCACCCCAAAGATTATAAACCTGTGGGGGGGGGGGTTAACAAGAATTTCGTACTAAGGAACATAACAAAATATTTCAGTTTTAAATGGTACTAGGTATACTCAATTTATATAAATTTAAATAATTTCCTTTCAAACAAACGATTATATGGACATTTGGAAATGGAATTTCAATATCTTCATGCTCAAATAGCCATTTTTTGAAACTTGCTTTAATTGAGAATTAACTTGTTTTCCATTTTCACGGCCATTGGAAGTACATTGAAGATTTTCGGAGAAAAATAAATAAAACTTCTCTGAAACAAATTCAAATGTGGCCTAGAGGGGAGGACATCGACTTGAAACAACATATTCATCATTTTACGGTGGAACCATATTTACTCCTTCTTCAACTCCTAATCCTTGCCGTGTCGTCTATTCCTTGGGCACGCTCTTCGCCGCTCTGAATTGCATCGGCATGGAAAAAAGCTACGTAGTAGGAATATCTGAAATGAGGAAAAGAGATGGACGCGGTGTGTGTTGTTCCTTTCATCTTGGGAGCGGGTGAACCCTGCTGGCCGGAGTCGAGCTCATTTTACTGTCGTTCTTATGCATGAGGGCGACGCAATTGGGGGGCCATTACAGTAATGCAATAAATATTTATCATGCACATTGCCCCGATCATGAGAGAGAGAGAGGTTGGTTCAGCGAGGCGTAATTGCGAAACTGCGCCGCACGGCCGCATCTTTTTTGAATTTATTTTGGAGGGCTGCCGCCCGTTATGCAAGGGGGCAATAAGACTTTCCGAAAGGGGCATTCTTGGAGTCGTGATGAATGCCTCAGGGCGCTGGGGACACTGCGTAAATAGCCGATTTCAGCACAAGGGGGATTCAGCACAATATTCTCGTCGGAGGAGAATTCTGATGAGTGGCTCTGATACTCCGGATAAAGTTTCGTCGTCCCAGATTTTGTCATGCGAATAAAGTGATCGTTTTATTCGATGAGTGGAATGTGAGTGACCTGACCTTTTTTCCTCAATGTTTTAGCATCATGTGATTTTTTTTGCTTTTGTCGTATGCAACTGTTGGTTCTCACGCAGCTTCCTTGGAGAATTAAGAAAATGTTACTGTAATTTTCAAAAGTGTGATGAATAGTTTGTCGTTCGTGTGAAAATACCAGTCATTTGCGTTTTCTTTTCCTCCATTAAGATATATTCTCAGTACATACATCATCTCGATGATTTTCAGATATGTTTATTAATTAATCGTTTCAAGAAGATGATATTGATTAAGAGAATTTTTGTACGGGATTATTATCTAAATCTACCTTTATGTCTATCTAACGTGAATAATTTCTATCCACGGCCTTATGGGATGTCAGAAATTACATAAAACGGTTGGAGTCGTGTTCAAAATGGAGCATCGCTAAGCAATGGAGGGGGATACCTGTGAGTTAAAGTTGCTGCCAACCCTTGGCAATTGTTACTTGTAAGCAGGAAGTAGTGAAGCAAATGTAAGGCAGTTAATAATCCTGGGGCGCCAGCATCCAGCATCTCAGCATTCTGGAATCTTTGTGAAAGTCACAGGTGAATGGTAGAAGAGTCTCTAAGGAGGGTGAATATCAGAAGCCGCATGAGTGTGTGGCATGAGAGTAAGAGAAGCGAAAATGATTTTCATGGATGGGGCATCTTGGCGGGAATTCTTGAAAGGGAGCCAGTTATGTAGAGCTAGACGGAACAAGTAAGTTCTTTCACTATGCCAACCCCAAAAGGAAATGTCGTTATGGATATGTGTGGATGTCAAAAACATTGAGTCATTTTCGGATTTGATTTCAGTAACAATAATATCTCTCAATAAAATTGCCATGAGAAAAACTTGGCCTGGACAGGGAATCGAACCACGGACCTTTGGCTTTCCGGGACAATGAACGGATTACTACGCTACCCAGGCTTCCTAATCTTTTTTCGTCATGTCTTCTTAATCCTCAATTTGGAAGGATATGTGTGAACCTGATGAATTACTTTGAATAGTATCTCTCGATGACTATAAAAGTGGTTTTCGGCCTTACAGTCATCATCATCGGTAACACATATGGAGTTAGGACAGCGAAATATGTAGCTGCCGCGTGAATTGGGGATATACCTATTGGGGATTCAGGGGGAATAATGCTTCAGGAATGAAACTCTCAAGGGCTAGCATGGGGTCCCGACCGTGTGTAATGAAATGGAGGGGCCGGAGTGGAGGTTGTGAGGTGTGTTCCAGGGGTTGTAAGGCGGTCGAGGGCTTGGAAAACACGGCAATAAGAGGTGAAGGGTTTTGTCCGGCGCCTGAACTCCCTCCCCCACTCTTTCGCCGTCCCACGCACCCTGAAAGTTCGCAACATTCTACTCGCGGGTACGAAATTAAAAGCAGGGATCCTAACAACCCCTGCCACTCCCCCTGGATCACTGGTAATGACGTATAAGAAAGTTCCCCTGACCCTTTCCCTCTTTGTTCATCATTCAATCTCCTGGATTACTAATTATATCGCTTCGGTTCCATTTGTATTGCTAAAAATTGATTTTAACACGCCCGGAGTGGGTAAATCATCTAAAGACACCAGCATATATTATCGTGTTTACGATCACTAAACAACATGTTATGTGGACCTGTCACTTCCAAACAGTTCGGGAGTCTTCACTGTTCTGCGTCACATGGATGCAAGAGCACAATTGTCGTTTCAAGTCACGACCAGTAAATCTTAAAATACCTTTTTGGTAATCCCTGGAGCGATTTCATAGCTTTGAAATCCGAGGAGTTGACAGTATACAGAGAGCATCTAAAATATGGGCTCAGACGAAGCACTTCCTTGTGCAAGGAAAAGACTGATGCAAGTCCGGTTGATTTCGCTGTTCAAGAACCATGCTCGTATTCACCGTTTCTTCATGCTGGAGTTGCAGAGTAGCCTCGTGTTATGTGACGACGCAAAAACTGAATGTAAATAACAACGAGGCCCGTCCGGTTTTTAGGAATGATGTTCGGTTTTCCCGAGGTAGCGACGCACCTTTTGTGTGCGTCATCACCTGGAGAATTTCCATCGCCAATGAATAAAACAAAGCGTCAGAGAGGAACCTGTGAATTTTCCGTTGCGAGTTTTCCGTTAGCAGAATGATCTTGGCATCGGAAGATCTTAGGGCTTTGGTTTTCCACTCCGGAGCCCTATAATGTTTTAAATATTCTTTCCTTTAATTTTGATTTTTTCTTTCTTGGTTTATTGTACGCCGCCCTCATCGCTACAGCTCAAAAATAGCGCTAATCTTCGGACACAAAAACTCGTTTTGATAAATGCATTCTCACGCTGTTATGTGTAGTTAGGAATGCCTACGCTACAGGATTCGCCTGAGTTAGGAATCGAGCGTTGATACTGGAACTCCGGATACCAGTTTGGGGCGAATAGGCCTGTTTTTCTACGTAAGATGGTTGCCGTAATGGACATAATGGATATGATGGACCAAGCTCTCCAAGAATACACAATGAAAATAAATAAGACGAAGATTAAAATCGTAGTATGTGGAAGAGAGAAGCTGAATGTAGAAGTTACACTGAGAGGAGAGAAATTAGAGCAAGTGGATTCCTTCACCTCTCTCGGAAGTAGCATCACGAGGACGGAAGTACAACGGACATCAAGCGAAGAATAGCCCAAGCTAGGAACGCGTTCATGGGGAAAAGATAGCTTCTATGCTCAAAGAAGATAGGACTACACACTACAAAACTATGTGAAAACATTCATCTAGAGCGTACAACTCAATGGATCGGAAGCACGGACCATAGGAAAAGCTGACCAGAAAAGAATGGAAACCTATGAAACATGGTGCTGGAGGAGAATGCTGGAGATAACATGGACGGACAAAATAAGAAATGATGAAGTGTACAGAAGAGTAGAAGAGGAAAGGACTATATGGAAGCACCATAGAGAAAAGAAGATCAAAATGGATTGGACACACCCTGAGACACAATGGGTTTGTGAAGAACATAATTAAAAGTAGAATAGAGGGAAAATTCCCCAGAGGAAGACCCAGGAATAAGTTCATGGACCAAATAAAGCGGAAAGCATATAGGAAGATATACCAGGAGGTAAGGGAACTAGCATAAGATAGGAAAGGGTGGAGGACTGCAGTCAACCTATCTGAGGAGTGAATGGCCAATGATGATGATTGCCATCCAGGATATACATTTGCGTTGAAACTGACGAGTCACCTCTATCTTTAGTGGAAGGGAATGAATTTTTACATCATCAAAGGTATACATGTCCTTAGAAAGCTGTGTTTCTGAGGTGACCGTCATGAATTCCTTCGTAAGCCAAATACAAAACTGTATGTAGCTAGATAAGCATAGCGGCCTCTATAAAGTCCTTCCGAAAGACCCAAAATTCATTTATGTTACAACTAGCTACTTCCGAGGATATTGCTCATTCCTACGAGCATGGTTGCCATTTCCACGCTTCTTTTTCGTGGTATTCATGCATTTTTAGTTCTTTCCAAAATGTTCATTTCATGATATAATTACTTGCCGGATCATCTTCCGACAAATTATTTAGACCACCAGAAGAACTGGTGCACTTCCCTATCTCGATATAAAAATATTGTAATTAAAAAGGAAATGCGCTTGCTAAGTTCCACATCTTTATTTAGTACCGCACCGTATAAATATCTCTGGGACGTAGCAACTGCATTTCCTTTTGGATCAATCATGAAGGAGTTCCATCATGTTTCGCCTGATACCATTGAAAAATATTGTAAATATTACTATTGATGTTTCCGTATCGTGCGGATAAAAAAATTCATGTCGTCAGTTGTTTCAATAATTTTTTCAGTCGCAAATCAATAAATTTTTCAGTTGCAGTGCATCAGCAGTCTATCAAATTCCAGGGACATACGGTCCAACAGAGTCGTCCCGCAAACAAAAAAAAGAAAACATTCCTGAGATTTATTACTACCATAAATAACAATTCTGGCTCCTATGCTATTTAGTGCCGAGCTTAAAAATATTTAAGATAGATAATATTTAAGAAGAAATTTAAGATAAAAATAAAAAGATTTAAGTCCCATGTTTTCGGTTCTCTCAAATTCTTCTTGCTGCATCGTCGATATTGTACTTATGAACCAATCATAGATACAATGCCTAAGCAGAGTGTGGCTGTTTTAATATTGTGGAAACTTATTCAACGCTACTGACTAACAAGACTCATAATCTCACAATAAATTGATCCGTCTCGGCATCCATTGAAATGTATGGATTTCGTCCATTTTATCTCCCCCTGTAATTGGTGGTGCTGTCGCGCCTCTATTTTGCGAAACGTGTGAATTAAAGACTCATAAGAAAGCCTTCTCGTGTCTACGCTTTCATTTTGGAGTGACCCTTGTTAAATGAAAGAGTTACTATAATATCAGCTCCTTTCTGTAGTGTAATTGCAGAAATTGTAATTTGAATATGTATTCATTTTTTATGCTTCACTCATTTGTTTCTACTGGAGGTCAAGCATTTTTTCCAGCCCAGTGTGACATCCACGGATTCCACTTCCCAGGAGATCCCATCGAATATTCTTTCCCTCTTTGACGTCATCGTTTGGTATTTACAAACGTGAATATTCAGAAACTTTATTTACTTTCATGTTTTAGACTGGCAGAAAATGTTTTGTTTGCTCTTCTCTTAGCTGAAATAAACGTGCTAAAACGTAGGGATAAACCCTGGAAAGATGAGAGATGCGGGGTAATTTAAGACTTTCCAAGCATAAAGAGAGAATCTTTCCTTAGGGAAGGTCCGGCAGAGCCAGCAATATTCATGTCGCCTCGTCAACGTTCAGTATTTGAAAGCGTTCATCTTCTCAAAGGTACTTTCCTTCAAAGCCCACGTTGTTAGCGATTTCCAAGAAATGGAGACGCGACTGTGACATTTCAATTCGTGTTTTCGCAACCTTTCTCTCCTTTCTCTCACTTTCGGCCGGAGTCTGTGAAAATTTAATTCCATGCGCGCATAAGTTTACGAGTTTCCTTTTCGGTCTTTTTTACTTCCTCTGGAGACTTCTGTCACCGTTCCAATTTTTTTAAAAGTATTCCCGGAGAAGTGGCTGAATGAAGCGGAAAAATGTTTTCATGTCGCAGTCGAGTCTCTTTTGGAGCGGAGGATTATAAAACTAGAAACGGTGAATAATAATTCATTCGGCGAATATCTCTCAAACAAGTTTCGCGCTCTTATTTTCTGCGTATTATTAGGGAAATTATTCCCTTCCGAGCTTGCCAAAACCGAGGAATGGAATGGAGCCGAGATGAGTTAGCAACTCGAATCGCGTCGCGCAGTCATTGAATAAAAAATGAGTTTTTGCCTCTTTTCCTCCCGTAGCAGAAATTTCTGAATCGTGAAAGTAATGTCAGTGGCTCCGTTGCTCTTAATTTTTGTAGAATCGCTAGAAATTTTATGGGTCTTTGTACTGTATTTCAAGGCTTGATGATGTTGATGATGCAACTTTAAAGTCGACTTGGACTTTTAAGAGTTTGAATTATGTCTGTCTTTTTATGCAGAATATCTGGACTCGGATTGGATTGGATATTTGGGGAGGCGACCGATAGCTAAGGTCATTTGCGTCGTAGGGGATAGGTAAGGGAGGAAGGGTGGATAGAAACCCGGCGTCGGCATTAGCCTGCTCCTAACGAAAGACGCCAAGGGGACCATGGTTTAACGTCTCATCCGACAGACGGAGTACTATACTTGAAGTGCCCTCCACAAGATACTCAAGTAGGGATCGGGTTTCCTCTGAAAAACATCTTCCTCTGCAGGGATTTAAGGGGCCTCCTCTGCAGGGGCCTGGTCGCCCGTATGGTCAGTCAGCACTCTAGTTACTGTACAAACCTGATCTCCTATCTGGACTACATAGCAGTCAGAGCCTGGCGGGCTTTGTTAGCTCCTGGAGTGTGGTTGCCATTTTTAAATACTTATTGTTGAATGGCGCTATTGTTGATGCTATTAAACCTTGAATGTGACAGAATGCTTGAATTCGTGAACATTTAGGTACATACATACCAATCACGCCGTTCCCTTCCGGGGTAGGCAGAGTCACTAAGTTTCACTCATAAATATATATTTGTACACCTAACTCTGCTTCAATAATTTCCTCCATACAGACCTATCCTTGCAAACCTCTTTTGATTCATTTACCCCCATACACTGCTTCATACACGCCCTCCTGTGAAAATTTAATATTTATAATTCCGATAGCTTAGTATATTTCAATATTTCTTTCTAATAGCACTCGTATGCCTGTGGAAATAACTATGTTGCTATTCTTGGGATGTGTACGCTCCTTCATGTGCAGATGACCACGGTTTATCAAAATAGTCTGTCGTGCAAGTCCTCACCTCATTCAAGCTAACAATGCATCCTCGTATTTCCATTTTAGGATAATTGTTGTCAGATTTGACATTCCAGTTTATCTTCTTTAATTCCATCGAACATGTTGGAAACAATCCAGATACATTTTTCCTATAATTTTAACGGTAATTTCTCGTTGTGTGAATGAATGATACCCTTCCATCGCAATTACTTACAGCCGCTTTCACAGATCCTCAATAATGCGAACTAGATTGCATAACTTATCAGGAACAATACTCAACTCAGACGATAAATGGAAATTAATGTTTTTATGACTACGCGTGTATTATACGAACCATCAAGATTTGTCATAGTTAGCACACATGCCCGTCAGCAGTGGCCTCAGTTCGCCTGAAAGATCCATTTGATCGGGCGATGTTACCCTTCACCGTCCTGCGAGAGAAGATAAGACGTCCTGAAGTAGCGTCTATTAATTACCCTACAAGATTTCCCCAGGGCTTGCGACGGGGGGACACCATCAATGAAGAAGGGATGATTGGGAAAAAAAGAATCAGGAAAGGGACGTATAGTTAGCTATTTTTTGCTAGATTATTGCCTTGCTGTGTTTTTTTCCCTGTTGCGAATGGTGTGGCGCGGCGTGGGAACCATCTCGCTTATCTATTTGCTTGCGCAATGTTCTCATTTTTCGCTTAGCTATGTTCTATATTTGCTGGCGTGAACGGAGCACGGGTGGAATCACGAATAATTTTTTTGCATTGTCATCGTGGTTACCCGCAACGTAAACCGCTGTGGAAGAAATGTGCTCTCAGTTACTGTTGTTCGAATGCACTCAATCAATTTAAACTAGCAATTTAGGTATCTTGAGGGAGACATCATTTCTCTTTGAAACCCATGAATTTGGTCTCATTTTAAAGAAAAACATCATATTCTTCCAAAGATACCAAAATTTTAGCCTCATATAGCACTATATTTCTCAGCACCGTACAATTTACTTCAATAAATCTTTCACGGTGACTGTTGCCAGATTGTGGAACTCACTGCCACCTGAGGTCAGAAATGTTAGGTCAACTCGAGCGTTTAAATCCAAAGTGTATGAGCTACTCCATAAGGATGTTGGTCTGATTTCCACGTAATTGAATATTATGAAATTGTTAGTGCACTGGAGTGCAATCTGAGCAGATTTTCTTATTGTGCCTTGATAAAATGATTTGTATGTAGTCTAACTTATCTACTTAACAACTGGAAATTGAAATCGTAAATTAAGGAGAAAAATGGTACAAATGAAATGATTACGGATTATAACATGTTTTTAGCCTGAATTGTTTAATTCATACATTTACAGTTAAAATAAAAGTTGAACTAATTATCACTCTATGTAAATATTCAAATTGCCATTGTTCATAATATCTGAAATTGTCATCTGTAGAATCGAATCACACTAATGTAAGTTTATTTGTTTGTAACTTTATCTCTTTCTCTTTTTTTATTTTATAATTGTTATTCCAGCTTTCTAATATCTGTACAAAGTAATGATCTCAAAAAGCTAACGATAATAAACATTATTATTACTTTTTGGAGATATTTGTAAAACATACCCGGAATTTTATATGAGAAATGGTATGTGTATGACTCAAAACAGACGTAACATTAAAAAAAATGAAAAATTAATAATTCCTAGATCTCGTCAAAAAAATACAGTGTGCGTTTGAATGCCTGCTCAACTATTCTTTTAAAAAATTTGTAGTCACCGGAGTAATTCTTAAAGAATTGCAAAAACTTTCATTGTGAAGGAGTTTTAAACGTACCGCGTGTACAAAGTGAGTCAAGTTTCAGACTAATATGGATATTTTTATTTAATTACTGTGAATTTCACTCACGTAATAGTATATAATTGCATCATTAATATTACAGTATTTACTTCATGCTTCCTCCAGCTGCTGGATTTAAAATGTAAAATTTGATTATGGTCTCCATCCCAAAGCAGAAAGTGTTTTTTCTTTCTGCAACGGTTGATACTAAGACGAAAATCTTTCCGCGATTGCGGGCGTTTTAGTTATGGGTTAATCATAGATGTTTTATATGTGAATAACTAAGAAATTCACTCATGATCAATTCTTTGTTCTTATTGAACTTAGTTAATACTTCAATTTATATAAAATTATAGATTTATTTTATACATTTTTGTCATTGCATACAATATCTTTCTGCAGCCCTCATTTTCGTTCGGCGACAATGTCGCGCCGTCGCTCGATGTTCTGCTTTGGGGGTCTCCATTATGACTCGGGAAATATCGCTCTAACTATCTATAATCAACTAACAAATTATTAGAATTAAGATTACGTTTACACAATTACTAGCTTAAATAAAAATAACAAAAATGCGAGCTTATCCGTCTGTTGAGAACTGTGATCGCGCCGCAGACTTGGGTTGCAGACTGTTAAAATCATCCCCTACGATTCCTGTACTATTACTACTACTATTACTACTACTAGTACTAATGTGTTCTCAAGAGAACACTTCGAGAAGGCGACTGTCGAACCTTTGTCCTGGCTGCCGTCAAAATATTTCGGGAATTACAGTGGCCCGGACCGCGTAACTGGTCCGCATCGAATATGAACCGACCGCCGTCGATGTCGAATCGGGGAGAGATTGCGTGAGAGGATGGCGTCCGTCCCCGCAGTCGCTGACTTTGACCGTGGCCACGCCTTTGGCGGCTTTCGGAATTCCGACCAACGACGCCGGGACGCGGCGGCCAGTCCAGCGGGTCGTTAGCGAATCCCGTCCGCCCCCGCCGTCGGCGTCGTCGGCCTCACCCGAGCCGCCCGAATTTCCCAATCGCACCCCTCTTTCAATTGTTTTGTCGCCGTCGCCCACCTGCCAGGCCGCCCTCCAAATAGGTCGCCTCCTCCGCGGCGTGCCATCGCCGACGGTGGTGGCTGGCAAAATTATACCCGCCGGCCGGCTCATCACCCGCGTGCCGGCACTCGCGCCGAGGACCCGTCGTCTTGTTTGTGTTGGCCGAAGTATTTCCGTTCGCTCGGCCCGGCCCCGCAACTTTATGCTGCTTGAGAGTGGCACGTTCCCCCCCTCGGCAATCGATTGGCCGCCGCATTCCAGACATACTCAAGGGTTAACAGTGTCGGAGGTGTGGTTTCCGATTCGATGTCTTCGGGCGGGGGTGATTATTCGTATAACTTGCGCGGCAGGAGAACGGTGAGATTTAGAGATTTAATTGCCATTTAACTGGTGAGAACTGGACTCTTAACTTAATTTGACTCTGTCGTTAGTGTTAGTAGGTACTCTTAAAATATTTGACATGCACTCCAAAAGCGTGTGTGTGTGTTATGTCAAACTAGTGGCTTTTGTGACGAATTCTTCGGATGAAGAGCTCTGTGGTTTCCAACCGAGTGATGATATTGGGTTACACCAGCGTTTTGAGAGCTTAGTCTACCGTCATCCTCTTAGTGAATCCTTCGTATTGAGGATAATGGCAGACTATGCCTTCGAAACGTCATTACAACTCAACACCATCACACGGTAGGGAACCCAAGGGTTCTACACTACATTAATGTTTTCTCTCTGCTCGAGCACTAGAAATTCACGGGTGTAAAGTGGCCTTCAGCCGATCGATCCATCCTACAAATCGTTAAGTTCGCAGTGATAGCTTACATACCCGAAGTGAGAGTCAAATCACGTCACTTGAGTCTCCATGCCTGTGCAATGCGGACCTGACTTGAAAGCTTAGTCCATATGGAATGAAAGAATTTCATCATTCTACTCAAGAATTTACTTTTAATTCTTGAAACTTGATATGCCTCACGTACACTTTATCTTCTGTATACTACGAGTCTTATTCTGTGGCCTTAATAATTCCTTATTGGCTGGAAAGGAAAAATGGAACGTTTGTTTCTGTCACATTCCATTGCTCATTACCGACTAGTGCGCTGTGAAACATTTGTGGTATTCCCATTACATTCAAAAGTGTATTAATCTAAGGTTTACTTGCACTCTTATTTAACATTCCTCTTATTTCCTGCCTAGGAAGATATAATGTGGAAATACATGCAGAATAGCATTCGCCACAAAATTAACATCAACCTCCTCACTTCCCCTGTTGCGTTTGAAAGTCGATTATCCAAAGTTTTTGTAGCTTTTTTAATCAGTGTTCATCCAAACCTTTAAAAAAATTTGTAGTGTTCATTTTACATCATCATTCACTGTTTAGAAAATAGTGATGTAAACTGCGTTCAGATTAGTGCTCGTTTCTAAGTTAATACCAGCCTTCTCACTTCCCCTGTTAGCTAACACTGCAAGACTGGTTATGGATTTACATTAAGGATACAGTAATCCACTAGCTGCATTGTAATGTATGATTAAAAGTCAACAGAGGCTTCCCCAAGCAAAAAATTGGCGAACAGACTATAGAAAACATTCGTACTTAAAGGCATTTACATTCATATTTTCTCTGTAATTGGTAGCTGCTCTGTCAGTATTCATTTCAGTACGATGTCCATGCCAGTTGAGTACGAACCAGGTTGAATCTTGAGCTATGAACTAAATCCATAGGCAAACTTTGTGAAAAATGTGGTTTAATAGGTAAAGTACGCGCTAAAAATGTCAGTCTGAATCCGCCACATTGTGAAGACACAGCCAATCGACGTATACTAGAGGTTTACGTGTTTTTTTAACATGTTCGGTAAAGAGATGATCCTTTTTATATAATCGATGTAAAATTTATTTTCGCTTTTGTAATTTTCATAGTTGCTGTCACACCACCAACATTTTACTAATATAGCCGCTCGTAAATTCAATGGGTCTACTCCGAGATGAATCATTCCTTAAAAGGAGCCCAGCACCGGCAGCATGCTTTAAGTGGAGCCAAGTTTTATGCGCGTACTAAATATACCACTGCTGCAGCATGGCGCGTGTTACAAGGAGACGAGACGCCAGACTCTCTTGGGACTACTTACAGCCCGGGCACATTCCATCATAAATAATCACCGGGATGTTGTGATTTTTTTCGTCGGCATCCTTCGTTGTAACCGTGATATCATAACGGAAATTTTAGGGCGCTTTCTTTTGCCACATACGCTCTTGCAGCAAGCCTCATCCTCCGGAAACACTCTGTGCGGCACTTTTTTTGGCGGCTCAAAGGACATGGCGTGATGTAAATTTTTTCCGGGCTCGACGAAAGTACTCAGGAAATACAAATTCCCCTCTTGGCTGCAGCAATAAAGTGAGGGGATCTTGGTAAAATACTTAGACTCCCGGTTTCATAGGAAGGTGACTACACTAAGTCTCCAATTTCATAGTAAAATCCCGAGTAGATGAGATGAGTACTCTATTATTTTAAGGTAAAGGTAAGGTAACGAAGTAATACTCTATAAATACATTTTTAATACCTGTAAATTACTGCATCTATGCATTGAGTAAACTCCCAACGTGCCTAATGAAAATGTCCTCGTACGAATAGATTTTTAATGTCGAAGACTTTGAAATGAATGAAGCAGCATAAATTACTCTCCTATATCCAACCATAGAAACTAACTAATTATATCGAGAACAAGGATGTGTTAGAAGTCCTGGGTTATGGTTACTCAAGAGAATTAGTTTCTCATATGTCCGATCAGCTCTTAATTGTTCCCGTGAGCATGAATAAAATGAAAAGAAACATTCCAAAGCCAGTGTGGTAATCCTGTGATATCCTACGACGTATCACATTTTATATATTTAGTAGAATGTCGAGGTCAGAGCTGAACTCGTGGGCTCAAGGCCGAGTGTAATTGCGCTATTATATATTTTCTCCAGTCGCAATACACGCTCAAGTCCAAGGGCATGTGCACTCGGATGGAGGGTTTTAATTCACTGTCGATTATCTGAAGGATGCTCTAACTTGTGTTATTGCCATTGACCTCAGCGATTCAAAAACGAAGCTGGATAATCCGTCGTAGTAGCGTTTTTCTCATTTATTTCACCCTGTGATGTCATTTTTCCATTCCCATAATTCCTTTACTTGTGATAGAGAGAAGAGAGACAGAAGAACAGTGTAGATTTTAGTTGGCGAGCTATGAGTGAGGGAAGGATATTTGAAGAGTCCTAAGGTGTGGATACTAAAATAAGATGTCTGTTATTCCATGTTCTTAAGAAGGTTAAATCCTATGAAACACGTGAAGTAAATACCTGTAATTCTTCTCGGATACGGGTTTGAATGGACAGATGATATATTTAGTGGAAAGCTTCTTCGGCTCTGTCTTAGAGCCTATCAATACTGATAGCACACGTACGAGAAATTATTTTAGCTGATTAGCTAAGAAGATATCCTTAAACCAATGATATCAGGGAAAATAAGGTGTTTTCGGAGCTACAGGAAGGTGTGAAAGATATAATGTGGTGGTTGCGTTACATTTGAATCTTATTGTAGGTCACATTTTTGAAAAATTTTGAATTTTTTTTATAGTTACTCCATGATGTATTGGTCGATTTTTGGGCACTCATTTCTTTGGAGATAGGTAATAATGATAGGCTCGACGTAGATGGTGAACATTTCGGCCACTTTCAGGAGTATCCTGGCTGCAAATCCTGTTGAAATCCAATAAAATGTCGTCACCTGTTCAACTTACTAAATCCCAGCTTAGTGTGATTTTTGAATCCCAGAACTGTGGTGAATTGGATACGCTAAGTCTTTGTCCTGCTGTCTTTAAGTTAATAGTTTCTCCATTGCCTTTTGGCTCATCTTCAAAGGAGCTCTTTCCTCGCTTATGAGACTTCTGAAATTATGGTGCGATAAAACCCGATAGCCAATGATTATGATTGATCGCAGGGCTCATCCAGCCCATGTAATACCCTAATAAAAAGTTCCTATTTAAAAGTATTTCCTAGCCTGGGAAAGTTAATAAAAAGTCTTTGTGGATGTAGCCCTCTACATATTAAGATGGTGTCCCACGGCGAAATTTGTATATCATTTTTTGATTTTTTGCAGATGTTTCATCCAAACCCAATTCTTCCTAATTTTGTACATAGCGAAATAGTTTTTCCCACCGTGTAATATTTTTGTCCCTAATCGGGAAATAAAAGACGATTGAACAGTAAAAATTTAGGCCACGTATTTTGAAGAAGCCGCGTTTCATTGCAATTTGGAATAGGCTGCGCTCGTGGTTATAAATGAGAAATGTGGAGATGAAGGAAGGAGAGAGCTAGGGCAATTTGGAAACTGGCCTTTGATTGCTATGGTACATTTCATTTTTTTGTGTTTGGCATTAATTTATTTTTTCCTGTGTACTTTATAAGTGGTATGATAACCTACTAGGTTTCTTTACTGGGCTATTTTATTGTTTTATGAGTAATGAGATTCACAAAATCTCTTAATGCCAATTCCTGTGGTCAGAAAGTTCCAAATTAGAGGAAAGCGATGCTTCTTTGTTGGAGTCATCTCATTGTTGGTTTCATACTCCATGATGGAAATTCAGAGCATGCTCTATTCGTTAGGTCCAAAATTAAATGAATGCAAAATTTTGAACCAAAAGTCATTTTAATGCAATTCTACCGCGTCACGTGATCTACATTTGTTGTATCAAACTTATATACAAAAGTTGTAGCCAAATTTATCCGTGGGACCCTGGCTCAACATTTCGCTGGTACCCAATTCACTAGTTATGCAGTAATGTTTTTTCGAAACATCCTCGGCGGTCGGCGCCGCATAGCTGACCTCTGGCGGGGTCAGCCGCGCCCTAGGAGTGGCGTTGGAGATCTTTGCGGAGGCACTTTTTTTATCTCCGCCGGAGAGCACCACGAGCCCGCATAAGCGTCTTACGTAAGGGCGATTAGCGCTGACTCGAAGAAAAACTTTTCGTCGGGCGTCACGGTCACAATGTCGTGGGCCGCTGTCTTTAACTTAATGACAAAGTGTTATTTATTGACGTAGCTTACGCGTTCGATGAGATGCCAGAGAAAACTTCACCACGTGGGAAGGTCACAAGCGAGCGATTTGCGACGCGCCACCGCGTGGAGCTCACGTCCCGTGCCCCTCCTCCACCTCCCCGGCATTTCACCCTGTCATTGAAGAACTCTCCACGACGATCAGCTGCTTCTGTGTTGATTTCCCGTAGCTGGATTAATTTCTAGATGGTAATTCTGGTGGCCTGTGTTTTAACCCGTGTTATCTTCTCTATAGGTACTTAATGTAGATAATCGATAAAAATCATGCTTTGGACATTCGTGGCGTATTAACCAAAGGTCGCATTATACGGTACATTTAATTATTCAAACGAATGTGTGAACTCTTTCATGAGGAAAACTGTACCATGTAAAGCGGCAAATTGTATGATTGTCTGACTGAACGAGAAATAGAACCTACGCTAATTCCATTCAATTTCTTGTACAATCGTATGATTTAATAATTCGTACTTTCGTTCGTGTAATAAAATGTACCGCGTAAAGCGGCCTTAAATAAGTCGTACTATGAGTTAGTTCGAGGGACAAAACGTTTTGTTCGTTGTAACTAGACAGTACGCATCAATTCCCAGAAGCATCATTTATTTTGTTGGTATAAGATGCTGTGGGAATCTTTATACCAAACTTAATAAATTTTGTTCGAAATTTCTCACACTTGAGTAGCCGACTAGGGTAAGGTTCTTGTAAGTGACGTTTATGCTCATTAATCAAATGCAACCTTAGACTTAATGATAAAATAAAGTAATAATTTATCCCATTTCTGATTAAAGCAAAGTTTCTCCCCCCGGTAAACGAACTCATAATTTTACAGCCATACTCAGTTTGACTGAGAATGCATTTATGTACTCATGAAGTGCTGAAACTCAATAACTCAACCTCTTCCGCCGTTAGTTGAATTTAATATAGCTTAAAATAGTTTATTATAATTGTTACGTCGCATTCCGCGGTTTTCTTGTTCATTAGTATTTTTCAGGTTCTCCCCATATTGCACCAATTTGGGGATAAACGTTTCGCCGACATTCTAGTCGGCTTCATCAGGTCCTAACTAGGTTCATTAGGGCCTGATGAAGCCGACTGGAATGCTGGCGAAATGGTCGTCCACAAAAATGATGCTACGCCGATACATTATATAAACAAGCTGAAGTGTTTCAGAGAGCTGCATGCCTATCTGTGTGTCTAAAGTGCATTACAGTTACGTCAGAATAGGAGAATCGTAGTTATCCAATGTAATAAATAGCCAGAAAACTTTATGAAGTAAATCATGGCTGATGCTGTGGTGAACCGACTTAAAAGCCTCTAGTAGTATGCATCTAATTACTACCTTCCGAGCTTACCCAGGTTTGTGGCGCGCGGTGCGAGGACGCCAACCTTTTAAATACAAGGGTATAAAAAGGAGGATATGAACATCAGGTCGATGGTGCGTGTCTTTTCAGTGCCACGCTCTGTTTTCCAATTATCAGTAATGGTACGTAAGAAGCGGAATTTTTTTACCCATCATCTCGGCAGTGTACCACTATTATTTTGTCGTTTCTATCAGTTCTAGCGATATAGCGCGGGGTCATAAAATTATCGGGTGTGGTATTGGAAAAAATCTTGATTTGAATCTGAGTTTTTGACTTATCTGGATTTTTCAAATAATCAAAGTCTACCGTGTAGCCTTGTAGTCTCCAGAGGCTCACATTTGTATTTTTATTTACTTCGCTAATGTAAATTTTCCGTATATAAAGAATACAAATTTTGTACTTTTCCACAGATTTTATTTTATGTGGTACGACGCGCTTCATCGACTTGCGGCATAATCAGGTTGATGCCTCAAGTCGGTGAGTACAAAAAATAGTATCCATATTTAAAGGATACAAACTTTGTATTCTTTACATATGGATACTATTAACTTCCACGAAGTGAAGCCTGAAACTGTGAAGTGTATAAATGTAAATTTTATTTTCAGAGTCCCCAAAGTACGTGATAATATCGCGCGAACACTTGATAGAAGTACGAGGGTACAGCAATAAATAACTTGCAAAACTGAATAGAGACAAAAATAGTCAAAATAACTTCCTGAAATTTATTTCACTTTTCTACATATTCACTATGGACACTCAGACACTTATCCCATCTATTTTCTAGTCCTTGATAGCCGACAGCAAAGAAGTCTTTTGTTTGATGTCGCAACCAACGAATAACCTCTTGGACTACGGCATCATAATTTTCAAAACGTCGCCCACCCAAATGATTTTTAAGGGGCCCGAACAGATGAAAGTCACTGGGGGCTGATTTGGGACTGTACGGTGGATGTTCCAAGCGTTCCCAATGAAATGTTTACTACTGATGCTGATGATGAAATGCTGAAGTTTGCGGCTTATTTATTTACTTACCCTCATATTTATCAGTCATTGTGATTTCTGGTGAGAAGTACTTATTTAAGTCATTACCACTCTCAGCGGAAAAAAATTTGGAGTGATGTTTGGAACGTCGCGGCGTATTTTCTCGAAGGCTTGGATCCCGAGGGAAATGTTTTCTGTGCCCATTGGGGGGATATTTAAAATCGCGTGACGCGGTTTCAGTGGACGACTTCCCGTCGGAGTCTTATCCCTTGCGAATACGTATAATGCTCCTCATTAAACGAAGCATATTCAAAATAGCTTTTGAGTTGTAATATTAATTTCGGAGAGCCCGTAGCTTTCGTTTCTGCGGACCCAGATAGTTTTATTCGGGTAAACGAGGGCAAATTATAACATTCTGTTTGCTATTTTTTTTTAAAACAGAAGCGGAAGCGTCTTGCGAGGAAGAAATCGATATTCCTCGGACGAATTAAGTCAGATAGTCTGACCTGGAGACTTAGGGAAAATCCCTTGGAAATGTATCGGAAACATGATTCCCGATTCTCGGGTGTGCCCTGATTTGACCATTTCTTCTTTTACACCGCGGAAAATCAAATGTGACTCTTGTTGAAATCGGCATTTTTAATGGCTATAAAAATTTCAGCTGATAAATATGGATGTTTACGGTGGCTATTCATCGAGAATAAAGTAACAATTCAGCAATTATTCTCGAGTAAATGACCGCGAATAACATGTGTCGTATAGTCAGTTCTTCGCTCAGCGAAATAATTTTACCTTCCGTTACCATATAGTGAAAGTATGCATTCCTATCAATACTAAGAAGCCACGTTATATACTGCATGAGGAGCATGATTGAATTCATTACGCCCCATTCCTTCTCTCGAGTTATTTTGTGCACTGTAACATGCATGGACGGAAAAGAGATGTGAAAAAAACGACGGCAGCAGCCAGCCAAGTCAGAGAGAAATTCTCACGCCTGTAGGTGCCAGGAGAGGCTTAGCGTGCCAAATTTAAAAATAAATGCGTAGATATGTCCTAAACGACTGGTATCGGCATACAAATGTCACACTCGAGTATTCCAAAGCAGGTTAGGTGGCTTCCAGAATCATGTTCTTCCCTGGACGTGCTCGCGGTGAATTGTTATAAGCATGTGTTCATGTATAAACTCCCCGTGCGCGGCGTGTGAACAAAAAACTCACCTCGTGAATGAATGAAACGATGGCATATGTAGTTGTATTTAAAGTCTGGGTCAACGGCACGAGTGAATAATTTACTTTGCTCGCGGCAGAGGGCGTGGAGCGTGGAAACCTCATTCAACTACAATGGATCGATCGGCGCATTTATTACTCGCAAGTTTGCGTTTGTTCGAAGCGTCAGTTGCATCCTTTGAGTAGATTTTTTCGTGACTACACCAGAATTTGCGTGTAATTCGCGTGTGCATTATTTAGCTGCTCTGGTGCAGAACAACTAGAGCTAAAATTATGCTTTACTACCTTTAAAATTTCGTTTAAGGGACTCCGATAACAACGATGCCGGATAAAAATAACAGTCGCTCTTTAATTAAAATGGCTGGCAGTTGGGTCAATGAATGAATTTTTCAAAACGTCAAATACGCAGAAAATGCGGGAAGTTGGACACCGAGTTATTCTCCCCCGCGTAATTTTTCCCAGCCCTCCCACTATTCAACGAAATGTATATATTTACAAAAAAGTTATTGACTACTGCAACGCTGTATCATTTAAAGTGGATTTTCCCTTTTTTTACCCTTATTAAGCTGATTTATTCCGGTTTCTCATCGTACGTAGAAATTGACTCGTTATTCTCTTTGTATCTAAATGATCGTTTGATGCCCGACCTGTCGTTGTGAGCTGACGCTCGGTACCTTCTTTACAAGACATAAATTGCACGTTAAAATCGATTTCGGAATTCCATATTTATTCCTATTACCTTTTGATTGATGTGCAGCTAATATTATTAATTGTTGTCGATTTTTTTCAGTTTAGAGTAGGTTTTGATGGACCGTGTCTACTCTCCTATGTTCATGCGGCTTTTTCTCTCCTCATTTTTCTCCGCAAATGGACATTTTGTGACATCCCAGCAAACGTACCCATCTTTTTCTTTCCTTTTTATCGCTCTCTCAGAATTCCTCCCTCAAGGACACTCTTCAGCATCCTTCGCATGTGATCACATGTTCTACAATCTTGCTCTTATTCCTCCTATTCTTCAACAAATTTTTAATTAATTATGGGTGCCTACTTCTTCTGTTTGTCTTCCCGTCCATTCATTCAACGTTTGCCATCCCTCTCCACTCATAGATGTGGATTCCTTTTTCTATTTAAAAGCGGGAATTTTGCGCAACCACCCGATGAGAACAAACTCGCAGACGTGGTAAATTCGCTTCAAACTATATCATTCGTTTAAATCTCTATTCTCTATATCTTTATTAATATGCTTAGTAGTTCCAAGTTGATGCAAAATATGCTGATGGCTGGTACGATCCCATTCCGATCCAGTTCCCATCCCTTTGGTGCACACTAAGGTGTGCCTCAGGCGCGTCTCGTATGCTCAATGTATCATTCTTGTGTCTGTGCGCTTTTATGTTGCTGTAAACTACTCTAATACTCATAGTTTCTATGATATATACGGCATATGGGTAGTGTATGTTGATGAAATCCACCCCTGCCTCATATTTTTAGATATTTGCTAATGCATGAGTTCTCGTAGTCCTTGTAACTTTAGTTGTGTTCAATGTAGAGCAATGAATTAAAAAAACTCACCCCTGCCACACACCCTTGATATGGTTTGCAACATACCTCGTAGATGCAGATGATGTATTTATCCCATTCTGCCAATGATCCGGTCAGTTTCAGGGCCCTCCGTCAGTTACGCCCAGTTACTTCCGTTCGACACTTGAAAATTGAAGCTCGGAGTAATTATTAGCGCGTACACTTGATGATAGCTACATTGGAGAAAAAATTAGAAAACTTGCACTGCATGCATTGTGTAATCAATACATTCGGACTCCAAGTTGTGGAACTGTATTCTTGCTCAGTTAATGAAATAGCTTAGTAAATTCCTCGTGAGTTACTCAAAGTTGACTATGGATGTATCGTAGTGGATAAAATTTAATTATCCTGCGGAATTCGCCCAGTTTTTTCATTTTCTTGAGGTTTGTCGAGCACGGGGCTGTATTTGGGTTCTGCCTACACCTTGCATTTAATCTTTCTTAGAAAATCGTGCTCGTGCAATTCATTCCTCTCCGTATGTCGACCTTTGAGGCGCCGGAGGAGTACATCTCTCTCTCTCTCTTTCTCTCCCCGCGATCCCTCAGCCACGTAGGCACCCAATGCCACCCGCTTCTCGCGAATCCTCTCCCCGAGGAAAACAAACTCTGAGATGGGAGAAGGGCAGACAGTGGGAACTAAGCGAAACTATGCGACGGCGAGAGGGGTGGAACGGGGGCGGGAATTCGCTCGCCGTCGGAGAACGCGAACGCTCATGCGAAATTCCCGTGATCATTGTTACGGCGCCCCCCTTAGCTCCTCTCCCACGAATCCTTTCGCACGGGTGAGTCGCGGTTATAGAAGCTCATCGGAAAGCCAGAACGGCACCCGCTCGAGTCGCGAAAAAACCGTGGGCTAGACGATCCACGGTTAATTGAGAATCGCACGAGTAAAGATGCTGACAATTGTGTAATCGTTGAAGGGCTGTGCAAGCAAGACCTGGAAAATAGTAATGTATGTAATGCACTCTCGTCTCAATTCAGAATAAATAATACTGGAAGTAGGCTCTAATTCTCTGGTCGAAATAATACAAGTATCCGCATTTGTAATCAGTGGATCTATTCAGAAATAATAACAAAGTTTTTAATTTTTGAAGTAAAAATTTTTAATTCAAATGTAAAATTGGTGTTTTTGCTGAGATTTTGTTAGCTGCGGTGCGGTTATAGTAAAACATTGTGCAAGGTGAAATGGAATATTTAAAACTATTAGTACTCTTGACTATCATTCTTAAAATCCACCGTAATTGGAGGGAGCCGAAATATATGTGCAGTTATTGAGGTATACTTTCTTGGGACCCCTGTACCTTCGTAGAAGTCTAAGTGGGATGGGTACCACGCCGTTCCATTTTTAGGTCACTGGTATTTACATTGTCATGGTGGCAAGCTAACAGGTGAAAAAAATCTGTCCTAACTGTTCGACACTTGAAAAATGTAGCGGGGACTTATTATTAGCGCGCTCAATTGACGCCAACTACATTAGAGTAAAATTAGAAAAATTGCATTGCATTCATAGTGTAATCAATACATTCGGACTCCAAGTTGTGGTTAGTTTATGAAATAGCGTAGTAAATTCCTTGTGAGTTACTCAACGATGACTCCGGATGTGATATCGTAGTGGATAAAATATAATTAACCTCCAGAATTCGCCCAGTTTTTTCATTGACCGTGCTTTTCTTACTTATTAAAAAGTCTCTCATCCTAGTTTATCCTAGAGCTCTATTTCCCTTTCCTGTTTCTTACAGTAGTGTTTCTCACGCCCGTCGTTCTTCGAGCTCTCCTCATTTGGTCAATTGATCGCGACGTTGTGTGAATTGAGTCTTAAACCGGGGAGACGTATTCAGTTCTCCCTGGGGTGTTTAATCCAGGGGTTGGCAGCGCTGGTCCGCATCATCATGCACGCGTACGTGCGTGTCGCGAATTCCTGCCCGTGGAACTCAAGACCAGTGCGGAGGAGGGATAAGGGGGATTGGGGCGAAGGGGTTGGGGGCGGCGAGAGATGAGACCTGTTGGGTTACGTTCCACCGGCGGGAGGCTGGCCTCTTCTCTTTCTCTCCCTCTTGGCTGGGACGGAACCCTCAAAGGAAGGGGGAGGTCGGAGTGAAATGGACGAATAACTGTGGGTGGAGACGGATATAAGCGGAAATATCGTTTCGGGAATTGTTTACGCTGGCCAGTGTCGGGAAGTCGTACGTTCGTACGTCCCTTGATCTGTTGCCAATGGCAGTGAGACGGCAGGAAGGCCGGTTTAAAACAATGAGAGAGCGTGGTTCGGAAAACGTCTTTACGGTTGATTTCTCTTTCAAGATACTCTTTCGGCTTACCGAAAGGATTTCCAACGAGTATAGTAAGAGCTGTGTTACCCAGTTGTGTGGGAATACACTGAGTGTTGTGTTTCTTGGAAATACAAGTTTTCTAGTTCCCTGACATTTCCGATTACGAGAGGGTTTTTCTAGTGGTATCAATAATTTTATGCGTAACAATAAAGAGGCACTGTCTGCAACATCCAGTGCAATTGCAACTTTTTTACTATTTCTTAATTTTTTTTGGTTTAACGGAATTCTATATTCAATTTTCACTGCGATTCACGTACATTTTACCATCAAGTGAGAGGTATATTGAAATGAGGGATAAAGTGTGGATGTTCAACTCACCTATAGAGTAATTTTTTTTCTAGAATCTTCTTGTTGGTGAATTTCCAGTCATCTTAAGTTTAGAAAAAAAAGAATTTCAAAGTATTATTTCGCTGAGAGGGCTCAGGTAACCGATTTCTTAAAAAAATGAGGGATGTACGGAAAAGATTGCCTCTTTTGAGAATGCATGTTGAATAATTTTTGCGTGGAGATAAAATAATCTCAGCTCTAATTTGTGAGAAAATGTTAGCTTTAAAGGGTAAAATGATTTTGACCAATAATGTCCTCCATCATGTGGATACACCGTAAGAATACCAAGCCCCCCCAACGAAAATATTTAATCCATAGACTGTGGATTTTGATGCATAGACTTGGGACTTTGGATGGATAGACTTCAGATAGAGTGCGCGAATTCAGGGCAAACCTACCCCTGACTTATATGATTAAAGGAATTTGAGATGTGGGTGTGAAGAAGGATGGAGAGGGTGAGGTGGACGGTGAGGGAGACTAACGAGGAAGTACTTGAGATGGTGGGCGAGGAAAGGAAATGTCTTAATGAAATTCAAGATAGGCAGAGTAGGAGGCTGGAGGATGTAATAAGGGGCTATGGGTTGCTCAAGAATGTATTCGAGGGAAGGATGTTGGGCAAGCGGGGAAGAGAAAGAAAGAGAATTGGTTTAATGTACAGAGTGAAGAAGGGTAGATCGTATGCTGAGGCGAAAACTTTTATAGTTTAGCGAGATAGGCCCTTGAATGTGTATAAAACCGGGAGGAAATCCTCTTACATCCAACAAAACCTACCTTAACCGGTAGAATACTATTAAATATTATTAAATGTAATACTTCTTGGCTGTTTATCCCTTCACATACTTTGCTGCGACTTTGTCGTTGGATCAAATTCATTGCCGTTTAGAATTTTCATGTGGAGGTAGAAAGTGTAAAGGTATTACATAATTAGAAAATTTAGGAATGCCTCGGGTAAGTAAGTTTTCACTTTGTACAGTCAACGTCCAAAATGTGTCAAATACTTGAGAGGAACAGTCCTTAGCCGACCCTTGATCAGTTGATCAATTAAAATGAAAGCGCGAACATGATCGAATAGAATATTTAATGAAGCTAAAATCGACCTCCATCCTGGGTGTCATGCATTCCAGCGTGGAATTAACGAGGTCAGTGATATTTGAGTGAGCGTCTCATTTCATAAATGGCGGTTACCGGTTTCGCTCAAGAGGCATGTAGGAGTGGCGCGCTCAAGTTTTGAAACCCAATCGGATGAGTATCTATTTCGACGCGGCTGAATCCGTTGAAAGATGTTTTCGTGTTCATATTGACTCATTTTAATAGGTGAGTCGCTAAAAATGCTCAGCAGTGCTGAGAGTGCTGTAATAATTAAATTCTCAGCAAACCTCTGGTGACAAGTATCATGTTCTTTGAGAGAATCAATTCCCAGAGTATGCGAGGAGCAACGCCGATTGGGATCGTGAGATGTGTAGGTGATTGGCCAATTGTCACAAGAGCGTGTGGTGGGGATTGTAACGCATGTTTGTGCTATTGTAAATGGAAAAAGCGAATATTGCTTTTGCAATTGTTAATTATTTAAATTTGTGGGTGCTTTTACGTAGTTCTGTTGTGGCTACGAATTCGGCACGGACAAGAGCTATATGTACATTCGTAGATTGGATTGGATATTTGGGGAGGCGACCGACGTCTAAGGTCATTTGCGCCATAGGGGATAGGAAAGGGAGGAAGGGTGGATAGAAACCCGGCGTCGGCATTAGCCTGCTCTTAACGAAATGCGCCAAGGGGACCACAGTTTAACGTCTCATCCGACAGACGGAGTACTCCACTTGAAGTGCCCTCCACAAGACACTCAAGTAGGGATCTGGTTCCTATGTACATTCGTTTGAGTAAAGAAATGTCATGCAAAATGGTACCAACCGTTGAAAAAGAAACATATCAGTGCTTCTGTCACACTTCCTTTGTATAAATGGTCGAATCCACCAATATTGGAGGCATCTTTAACCTCTTTTTGTTTTCTTAAACACTCCCGGCTTAACCTTTTCAGATATTTTAGCTTCTCGTGCTTTCCTCGTGTCATGTGGGACTCTCATTCCACTTCATTGCAATCGTCCCCAATCGCGTGTGAGAGGTTGCTCGCTACCACTTTTCGTCGCCGGGAATGGCGCGATAAAGCACGTAACCCTCTCTCGTGTAACGTACGCACGCGCGTGTCGATCCCTTCTTAGAGAATCGCGTAATCATTCCACGAATCTCGCAAATGCGCAAGAGACTGGCGACCCGTCGGAGCTGGAATTGCGCGTCTAGTGCATTAAACGCGCTATGTGTTGAAGATTCCGCGAAAGGGATGGAGCGACCTTTACGGTTCATCTACATCTACATCTACGTAATACCCTGCGAGCCACCACGAGGGTGTGTGGCAGGGGGTGAAGATCACCAAACATGCACTATTGCCAAGTAAGTAGGATATATAATGTAGACATGCTAGAAAATAGGGTCATAGTTTATTAGTTACTACAGTAGATTATTAGTTATTGCAAGTAATTGCAGTAGTTATTACAATAGAATATTAGTTACTACGGTATAGTACAGGTTAGCGCCGCTCAGATGTTATTTATTACTCTCTTGACTCATTCTCTCCCCAATCTCGTATACATACGTTTTTATTTTTACCACTTCGCTTATCTCCATCGATCAGTCCATTTCCCTTTGTTTAGGGCGGCCTCGCCTGCATTTCGCTCATAATTCGTGGCGGATGGGATATTTCCCATTTTGTCCCAGTCGTCGGGAAAGTCTCTGCACGCAAAGAAAATTGGTGTAGACTTTTAGGAAGTGGTACTTTATGTGTCCACAAATAATCATTATTTTCCAGGAATATCGGCCCTTCGTGTTTTTGTCGAAACTCGCAGACTGCATGTCAGTCAACATACTTTAAAATACGATCTCAAACTCTGTGATGCAGAATTGTAGTACGTTATTGTGAATGTTATCGAGTAGAAAGAGAAGCTTCTGTTCACTCTGTGTTAATGAGAGATCATTGTATTCGTTAAGTTAATTCTATTGTTTGCTCGTCATCACTATCGTAGGTCATGGACTAAATTTAGTGAATTCGATGATGATAATAGAATAAAACGGGATGCACCCCTCTTTAGCATTTCATAATACTGGTCATGATGGCCGTAATATTAAATTTATGGTGCGTACCGTTGAAAAGTTAGAGTATATACTATGTATACCAGGGCATGTATGTCCTCCGCCATATCATTTGTGGAATTTCCCTCCCCTGCGACATTGCGTAGTGCTTGTGTTATCTTTTGCTCGAGGCTGCAGGCTTGAGTTCAGCTCGAGAGATTCGGAGACCTAATTGGTGGACAAACTTCGGTCTTGGAATGAATATTGGCTTATCTGGCATCACTTAAATCCTCGCCTCATCGAGTTGGCCCGCTTAAAGGGCACATGGCCATTTGGACAAGGATTCCTTTGACCACGGCTCGTCCACTCAATCAAAGAGGTCATTCATTCGCCGCTCGCACTCCCATGGTAATCGAGCAACCAGTCCATTCCCATCGATGTTGTGATGGAGACGTTTCCGGCCGTTGCTCGTGGAGAAACAAACATCGTGTCCTCTTAGCGGGGGATTCAATGTGTGTCTCACCTGCGCCTGGAAGGGGCCGTCGCGTCTCCGCCATATCAAAACCACCGCAAGACCATGATGCCCCGTGGGAGCATCGACTTGCGTTTGGAGGATGCCATCTCATCTCTCGTTCCCACGGTTAGGCCCCTAACTTCCTCGCCCCCCCCCCCCTTCCACCCTCGCTTTATTGCTCCCTCCTTTAGCTCCTCCGGCGAAGGAATATCGCCCTTTCGCAATGTCGGCGTGAGGCTTCCGTGTGACGTCACCGCCTTCACCTCCCGTAACCGAGAGCGGGGGATGGGAGACTCCCGCTGTCTATCCGTCTCCTTCCCAACCCCCCCCCCTTCTTGCTCCGTCCTCTCTCCTCGATTCTCGCCTCCTGTTCGGGTCGACTTGACCGTGGCAGTCCCCATTACGCTCACTCGCGTGAATGTATCGCGCTGGTCTTTTCGTTTCTGGGAAGGGAATCGATTGCTCAGTCGCCCCAGCGAGCCGCGTGGGCGCCAATTTTGAGGAACTCCACCCAGTTGTTGGCTTTCGCTAAATCCTCGTTGGGTCACGTTTACCGAAAACCGTCGCATTCTGTGGAACTATAAACGACGAGGCCACCCTGCATTAGGCTCTAATGTGGTTGGAACTATTTTTATTTATGAACAAATGTCTGTGAAAATTTGCCTACGCGTTCTTATTAGTGATATTAATCGTATAAACAAGAAGAAAAAATTTCTCCATACTGATTTGGTGGTTTGGCAATTCAATGTTATTTTAACTCATTGCGTTATCACCCAGGAGACATAAAATATAACTTTCTCTTGAATTTCGAAAGCCCTAGTCATAACATGCATTAAGCTAGGAAAAGGTTTTAAATTATAATGCTTGTATCATATCCATTACGGGATGTGTGGTGAGTTCCACCGAATATGTAGGTGTGTACTTAAATGAAATATGGCCCTAGAAATTTTTTGACTAACTTGAAAAATCACAGAAAGGTGCTTTCAATGACCCACGATTATCGCTTTAGCCTATTTAATGTAGTTTGAGCGAAATATAATTTCACCAAAAATCACTGAATTTGGTCTCATTTTACAGAAATATGTCCCACCTTTGCAAAGATACATAAATAGCAGCCCCTTATTTAACTACTTTCCGAGATAATTGCCAGAAAATGCCATGAAATGGCAAAAAAAATGCTATTTTTACACGGCAAATGTACTCGTATGCACTCCAGAGAGACAATTCCAAAAAATGAGGTATTTCCAACAACTGGATCTCATCATAAAATTAACAGTAGGTGACTTGTATTTTTTATCGACTATTTAAAAAAATAATTCTGATAATAACGGCGGTAATTTTTACAGTAATGCAAAAACCCATTGTAAAGGAGTTTTCCAGCGTCCTGTGAGGAAAAAATGAATCAAGGTAAAGATTTTAATGCATGCATTGATTTAATAACTAAAGATTTTAGTTAAATAAAAGTATATAATTGCACCATTAATAAAACTGTTTACTTCATCCTTCCTACAGCAGCTGAAATTAAAACGCAAAATTGGAATATGGTTTCCGTCACGGATTGGGAAATATCTCGCTCAAACCACCTTGACGCCAGGCTTCCGTTATTACCCTAATGAAAATTATATTTTAAGCACCACTTATGGTTTAGCGTTTTTTTGGTAACCAGGCAAAGCCATAATCGAGCAGCATAAAAGGCAAAGGAATATTCTATTGCGGTCTGACTTGCAGTTTATTACATGCTCTTTCCAACCAGTGAATGTTCTCAGAATTTTCCGTCACGCATTTATTCCTTACATCGAAGCGATTGTCTCACGGAGGCAGTCGCAGCCTACCGACTAGATTACCTATATCATTCTTATATCAGGTCCATTACTGTGGGCAGTTTTAAAAATATATAAACTATATGATGCTTGTTATTAAACCTTTTAAACAATTAATGGTTTAGATGCTATTTTCAATTCAAATTTAGTTTATTCAAAACTTTTATTTTTAAAGCAAGCCATTGAATGTCTCTTTACGTTGATTCTTCCCTGAAATTTGTGATGCTTAAATAATCCATAGTGTAACTGTGAAAACGTGACACAAGAGCCATGCAGGGAACTTGCAAGACATGGTGTTAGCACTACTCGGCAGATTTAGAAACATGCATTAGGGGGCATATGAATAAATAAGTTACATTACCTGTCAACTAACCTAATTCAAAGTCTTAACGCAGCCATTATGATCTCTTATCGATCGCGGGAAAAACGACATTTTAAACCTTTCTGTTCTACAATCTATTTCCCTTATTTTATTCTCATGATCTGATTTACTGTAGTATGCTGGAGTTCGTAAAATATTGATAACTTTGTCGGAAAATAAATTACTATCGGAAATTATGGGAACTATTAAATATCGTAAAATAAATCACTAATACACTTACATGAAATGTGATGCAATATTTTTTTTCGTTTTTAAAAGTTAAACTACTATTGTATGAATGTGTGCATAATTGTGTAAATGTGTATTCATGCCTCAGGGTTACCACTCCGGCCGCATTAAAAATGCCTTCGCTATTTACGAAATGAAGCCAAAGTTCATCACCGCTTCTTCGCTTTCGACGAGTCGGTTTCGCTCGCGCTCGTGACTTAAAGGGGAAGACTTGGAAGGATTTTTGGGGTGATGAAACCCAAGATATATCCCAGTGTGCGGCATGCGCCCGGAGCCTCGTTCCCCCTCCATCCCCCCTCCCCATGTGTGATTTGGCCGTCGATGCGGGGCGGACGAGCGAGGGAGTCGGAGGGTGGAATGGGGGTTGGTTTAGACCCCGGGCGCGGCGTAGGGGGAAAGGCATGGATCGAACGGCCGTTGATGGCCGTAAACACCGATGACGCGCGGGGAAAAGCGGGCGGTGAGTCGGGGTTGTCTCGCGCTCGTAACCGCATCTCGCCCTCCCCCTCGGGTCGAATCCATTGCGGAGGAGGGTGGTAATAGGGGTAATTGTCCACCTCCGAAATTAATGAACCCTTGAAGAATATGCCTACCACTTAACTCGATTTCTCCACGATGAGGCGCTGATTTAATAACATGGGGAGTGTAATATTAATGGGGTAAGGGTGATTAATGATTAAGGCGTTAACTTCTTAACCAGTGAGTGCGGGATAACTATATTTACACTGAATTATTTTTATTCACTTATGAAAAGTTCGCTTTCACCTCCTGTCACAATCCTTTGGTAGTTGCTCCCGTGGTCTTTTATTGTTATTATTTTGTAAATTTCACGCATTGGTGGTGGATACATATTGCATTTGTTGAATTAATTGCGAATTAATGTCTTTTTTCTAAAGAACTACCTACCTATGTGTCTTACCTGCTCTGCCATAGCGTGTTCGGTTCACTCTGTTAAAAGTCGCAGTTCCACTCTAATGCATGAAATATATATCACACATTAGTCCCATTAATATGCAAATTTTTACATTTTAAGCAGAAATTATGAGAGTAAGTCAATAAATTAGCCCCCAAGGTCAGCATTTCACCGTCAGCATCAGTCTTAAACATACCATAAGGAACGCTTGGAACATCTACCGTACAGTCCCGTGTTAGTCCCCAGTGATTTTCATCTGTTCGGGCCACTAAAAAAATCATTTGAGTGGCCAACGTTTTGAAAATGATGATGCCGTAGTCGAAGAGGTTACTCATTGGCTGCGACAGCAAACAAAAGACTTCTTTGCTGCCGGCTATCAAGGACTTGTTAAGAGATGTGAAATAAATTTCAGTAAGTTACTTTGATTATTATTACCTCTATCCAGTTTTGCGAGTTATTTATTGATTAACCCTCGTATTTGAGCGGATTTCCAATCCTACGAAGCACTTCCCCCGAGACGAAATCTGGATTTCCCATTGCCTTGCGCTTTCCTAATCCCAGAATCATTGTGCACCGTTCTCGCGGGGATTGTTGGTCATAATGGGTGTCGCTTTCCGCAGGCTGTGATCAACATACGCCAAAGCTTTCCTCGCACAGGACGTGATGGGTGAGCGCCGTTAACCGTGGTATTGGCCAAGCCGATGATAAGGAGATCCGGCAGGCGATACGAATCGATTGTGGCCTTACACGACGCTCCGTAAGGAGGCCCGAACGTGTTGCGTATGCTTCTATCTTCCTTGGTTATATCATTGTTTATTCACGTGACATTTTTAGCCGACCAGCCCTAATGTGGGGTACATGGAGCGGGGAAGGGAGAAGCAATGGATAGCCCACCCTTGGCCGCCTTTGGTATTGGCAGTGAGAAATCGAGGGTAGAGACGCTTTGAGGACTCATGGATCTTACGCAATGTTATATCAACACCAGGCCCTGCCAGCCGCCATTCGATTTGTAGTTCCAAGTCGTATGTTCTTGGTTGTAGTGGGCTAGAAGTTGGAAAACTCCCCTATGATTCATCCTAGGGTTCCAGTTTTCGATTCCGGGCGAAGCCTAATTGAGCACTTTCAACTTTTTTGGAATGGTTGTGATATCCTGGTCACTGAATTGTCATAATGCACCGCCTTCGGCTTGGGGAAGGAAGCTCCTTCCCTACCCAGAGTGTGTTCTTTGTTGTTTCTACGGCCTTGACATGTATTTGAGGTGAGATCATTCCCCCCAAATCATACTAGCCCGTGGCTTAATCACTCTGGGAATTAGTAGTAGATGAGTTTTTGTGTAGGGTGTGTCGACTGCATAAGATACTGTTCTAATGCATGAAAAATCTACGAATAAATTCCTTTCCAGTTGGATGACTGAAAATAAGAAAGGTTATTTCAGTGTGTTTTAATATATTACGTAAATTTTTAGGCTTGTTCTCCAATTCACATACTTTTTCATGAATTTTCATGTGCTCTTTGACGGTGATTTGACGCTCGCTGTGATCGCTTTGAAGATGCGAGTATGTCAAGTAACTTTTTTCAGTTTTAAATAATATTCAGTGCGCCAATGAAGACTCATCAGTTGACAAAAAGCGTGCTCCCACGCTCATGACATGTTCTATTCGCTTTGTACGTGGTTCATAATGTTTTACGCCGCTTTGAAGGTTGTGTTGGTAAAGGGAATTTTGGATTGGCTCGCGGCTTTGAGGAACGTGGAGCCCATTCGTTCGATCCGCCGCGCCTGCTGTGATTTCCTCGTATGAGGATCGTTCAAGGAAATCAAAGCAGTTGCCTTTTCCCCAGGTGGTAATCCCCTGAGTCCCCAGCGTGTTGTAGCCGTGAATATTGATTTCGCCCGGTTTTTCCTAAAGCTTTATTTGTGACCGGAAACCACGGGGAGAGGGTTTACAATGGTGCCAAGGTGTGGTCGCTGGGATATCTCAGAATCCTATGCGAATGTTCGAGCTTGGAAATGTTCCGTGATGGTGATTCCGCGGAGCGATTTCGCGAACGGCAAAGTGAAAGCTTGTGACTCACTACTATAACTGTACAGATAGATGGAGCGGGGGCAATTTTTGCACGCAAGTGTGGCGAAATACATCCTAGGTCCGGTTTTATAATCTCTGTTGATTAACTACCACGTAAATTCGGATTAACTCTCCTGCATGACGGCTAGTACTGGCCTCATGTCTGGTCGCTCTCTAGTTTTTATATATAAGACTCTCCATTTAGGTACATACATTAGTAATATAAAATCCAAACTTCCTCTGTCTCTGTGTCTGTCCGCTAAATCCATTACCATAAGGAAATACTCGTATTGAGGTCATTTCATTTGCTCCCAGTCTTCTTTACTTTTGCATAATTAAATTAGAAATATTGGCCGAGCAGAGTAGAGACAAACTCAAACCAAAATAAAATATTATAAATAGTCTTATTCTTTCAACGGAATTTCGTTTTCCTTTAGATGTTGTAAAATAATGAAAAAAAACATTCCTAAAATTGCTCAACATTACGTGTTTTTGGTTATTCGTCTCCTTGACAGCCGACAGTATCGTTGAAGACTAGATTCGTGTGAAAATTAAGGCCCTTAACGTATCCATATGGAACGTTAATTTGCTTTCATCATAAGAGAAGTATTTGTTTAGAATAGCACGCTCCTTAGATGGAGACTGGATTTTAGCTGGACTAAAGGTTATCAAAAACAAGCAGACGGTGGCATTTTGTTTGTTTTTTAGTATCATACATGGGATAACAGACGACTTCGGGATTGTTCATAGTAGACTTGAAATCATGAAGGAATCCACGTAGCTGAACTGTAGGAAATTCAAGTAAAAAAGCTTTTCATGTATGTGTGAGTCGTAGAAAATACGATTACTGGGAATATGTCGGAACTGGAGATTCGAATATTATAAAAACAGTGTCGACTCTAGGGTATTCTATATTTTCTACACCTACTGCAAATTTTTGTGCAAGATTTGCAAATTACGAAATTTACAACTTATGCGCATTATAAAATACGTCTGTATGTAAATGATATATGTTCCTATTGTATGAGTCGGAATACGTAACGCCTGAGAGGGTATTTCTGTGTTAAGCACGCTTCTTAGATAGAGACGTTGAAATTAGTTGGGAGATATGATTATAAAACCAATAAAGCTTATGAACAAGATTAAAAAACAAGACAATAGAGGGTAATATTTTGTTGGCTTACTACGAGATTAGTGACTACATCGTAGGAAATTCGGGTCATTAGGTTTTTTTGACATTTCAACTTGCGTATCGTATAAAATAGGATTTATAGGATTTTTTCATAGCAGAAGATTCGAATATTATAATTTCCTCTCAAGGTTTCTGCTCTAGGAAAAGTTGTAGTTTTCCGTACTGGAACATTATAAAAGAAATATAAATTACAAAACATATGAATATTGCGCTTTATAAATTACGCGGATAACGAAATGAATTCTATCTTTCTATACATTATGTCAAGTTCCGTCATGCTGGAAGGGTGATTACTTTGGTGATACTTATACAAGTGTTGCCTTCCCACTTAATCCATCTTTATACGCTCAATGTAATGGCATTTGTTGCTGGTGCATGTTTGTTGAATTCCGTCTTGGTTTTGCGTCTATTGTATGCTATTTAGTACCAATATCATTCGAATTGTATATCTACGCCTTACCGTCTTTACGCGAATATTCCCGTACGAAACTACTAAGTTTTATAATCTCAGGATTAACTTTTTCTTCCGCATGAAACCAGGAGTTAAATCGCTCTCTAATCTATAACGATTGACGGGTTTTTATGTATCGGAAATTGGAGGAAAATGTAAGACTATTCCAATAATTCGATTGATCAGTGCCTTGGAATCAAATTAATTTCCTTCTAAGTCTGCGAGTGACTCGGTATTGAAGCAAGTTTGGTCAAATTTTTTGACAAAAGCTATGACTGTTCAACTTTGACTTGACATTTTTGGCTGCTCTTACGCTTAACATAAGTGATTAATCGTCAAGTTTCCGACAGCCTGATGTAACAAAAAACCCGAGCTCTGGGTTAAAAATCAAGCTCATGAAAAGGTTAATACGTCTGGCAGTTAAATTTAACCAGACATTGTTAAACTATGTCCAAGAGGGAGGGAGACAAGTATTTATTGAATGAGTCTGGGTATTTGATTGGCCGTGCGGAAGCATTAAGGTCGTCTTCCCAGGCGGGCGAGTCCGTTATGAGTTTTAAAAGCGTCGGATTGGTTGCAAAGTTTTGAGTGGAATTCCTTTGGTCGCAATTATTCCCAACCCACCAACTTGAAACACTGTCCACAGCCGGGGTTCGGTTGCTGAATGAAACCACATTTTTTTCCTTCTTGCAGTGTTTTAATTTTCACATGCTGAACTGCTCCATTCAGAGGCTACTTTTCGCAAGAGGTTACGTTGAATTGCCTTTTTGAAAGTAAATTTTTTTGTAAAATGATGTTAATGTTAATGTATGTAAGTTGTAAATGGGCATACTCATATATGAGGACCCCAGAAGTCAAGAGGTCTAAGTAACAAAACCATTGTTTAGAGAAAACTTAAGTCAAAGTTGAAAATGTTTGGTACAGCCCACTAAGTAGTTAGGAGACATTACCCTAGACAGCAGCACCTGTCAAGAAAATCACTTGGATCCCTTTACCACCTAAAAGATTAATATTTTCACATCCCATTCCTGTACTTCACTTAATTTTTTCAAAAATGTCACTTAGACCCCTTGACTTCTGGGGTCCACATATTTATTTCTAAACTCGGACGGCCGTATTCATAGATTCCTTATCAGCTACTATCGGCTTAGTAGCGCACTAACTAGTCGCCAACTAACAAAAGCGTATTCATAGACTGCTACTAAGCTCAGCAGCGCCAAGTGAGTCACTATTTTTAGTAGCTGATTCCACAGAGTATGTACTCTATGCTGACTCTTAAACAATCTCTCGCCTTGTTTAGAGGCGCTACTAAATATGGCGGTCTGACACAAGTGGCTCACCTCGAGTGATAACCTGAAGCCATAACGGAGATTTTAGGCGAAAATACCAAAGATACTGGTGGAATTGCTTTTCTCATGGCTGGCGGATGCGACGTGTAGCACCGTTGCTGGATCAAACTGAGCATTTGTATTATTTGTTCTTAGTCTACGACACCGTGTTTTGGTACTCTGTAGTGCTTCATGAGTGTTTTATTCAACGAAAAAGGAAGAGTAGTGAGATGATTACTGTGGTTTCGAGCATTGTAAGGTGGTTGTCATCTCTTCTTCATCTCGTTTCGTCCGTGCTACGCCTTACAGCTTTATAAAGTGCATAAATCATTGTGTGTTTATTGGCTGTTTTTGAGGGTAACAATTGCATTTTTAAATTCTTCTGGCTTTATTACTGCTCATTTGTGGTTTTAGATGATAACTTTACGAGAATACATACATACACAAGTGCATATTAGTTCTCGTGACTATTGCATCAAGTGAGGTGCTTCAGAGTAATTAACTCGAGCATATTACGGTTGTGTTGTCGTAGAAATATGTCTTACATTGATATAAAGACGTACAATTGTTATCTCAATGAATTATAATGATTTTGTACTGGTAATAATTGTAATTGTGAGTCTGTTTACATCATAGCGCTGGTCTGTTTACATTCTGCCGTAAATTTCTATTTAGTAGCTTTCGTATCTGAAAAAATAATTTTAAATTTGCAATGCGCCAAAGTAGACTAACCTGATAGTAGATTTCGGTGTACCGCTGTTTACTCGTCATAAATTAGTTAGCGTCGGATTGTAAACGCTTCAAGAATAGGAGAGCGGATTTTTTTCTGGAGCGCCGTTGTTTAGGTTCATCTCCGAAACAGAAATCCCCACAAATGTAACAAGGGGAAACTCCCTTTCTCGTATCCCGTTAAGAGTCCCGCCAGCGTCCTCTTTCGCTCGATCACTTGCCTGTCAGCGCAAGGTCCTCTCGACGGCTTTGGTGGGGGGGACACGAAAAACGCCTCCCACTCTCGTCCCCGAATCCTATAAAGGCCGCGCCGAAGAGCAGTTTCCGCTGCTTATGATCCCAGTTCGTTGACCTATCCACGCGAACTGAAATCGCAGACACGCCGCTTGAGCACGTCGACGTGTTTGTTTGCCCAAATACTTAAGCCGGTCTTAAGTGATACCCCACGTTCATCCGCTGATCGGTGCCAACCTCGCGGATTAAAACGATGCCCCTACATTTACATCTACGTAATACCACCAGACGATTTTACTCTAGGAATTATAAGGAGAAGTATTCACGACTTCTATTTCAACAAGATCTACATCTACGTAATACCCTGCGAGCCACCACGAGGGTGTGTGGTAAGGGGTGAAGATCACCAAACATGCACTATTGCCATGCAAGTGGGATATTTAAGGGAGATATGCTAGATAATAGGGTCACATGGAGCTAGATGGTTAGTATCTACATAATAAGGAAGGGATTATTGGTTGTTATTACATGCATCATGCACTACAGACTACTCTAACTATATTTCACCTACCTATCCCTTTGCTACGCTGCCTATTGTTCTCTCTTATAGTACGCGGGAAAATGACATTTTAAATCTATCGGTACGACAATCTATCTCTCTAATCTTGTTAATATGATCAAACCTAGCATAATACGCAGGGGTTCTCAATATATATCTAACGTCATCTGTGAACAAATCGGTTTCGAATTTATTTAAAAGCTTTAACCTACATTTTAACCTGCGTTCTGATAGTAATTCCCATCCTAGTTCTTCTATTAAACTCGTTACACTTATCCAATTATCATAACGGCCTTTAACAAACCCCCTAGATACGTCGTATGGACTGAACAGCTTTCTGGGCATCCGTAACTAGTCATTCAGTCCCAAAGTAAAAACAGTAATGTCGTCTTCATTTATCGAGCTAATTTGGGACGTTTCCCTTTCTTAAAATTGATTCGCCAATTACAGTGCATCAACATTTGTTCTCTGGGTGGTGAAAAACTTCATCCAGGCGGGAGTCGAACCAGTGTTTCTTAGGGTTTTTACCCTGCGAATCCTGCTAGCGAGAAATCCAGATCGAGGATTTTACCCCGTCGCCAACGATGAGATTGATCTTATGCCGCCCTCCACCTACCCTGTCCTCTGCTTCCTCATTTATGCTCTTGAAGCTTCTCTGTGCCATATTCCGATCTGTTTTTTTTGTTTTTGAGGCATTCAGTGGATTGCAATTCAACACTCTTATACTTGATGGGGTAATTAGTCACCAAATCAAAATAATGAAAGGTCGTGCGAAGAGCTGTAATATATGTCAGAAGTATTTTCGGAGGGAATTCCCGATGCCACTTCACTCGCTAGGAGATACCTGGTGGAAGGCTACGATATCAATTCGCTAAAAATATTCTCAGTGACGAATGCATGGTGGGATACGGGTTGCATTTCGAGGAAATGCCATTCGTCCGAGTAGTATCCGATTCGCATGAAGCACCTCCCGACCAAGGTATTCATACTGGCTCAGAAAGAAACATCTTTATCAAAGCTTTTGCCAAAAAGTAACTCGAAAATAATCTTTCCTTGCGCGTGGGTGAATTCCTAGGGCCTTAGGCCAGAAACACCACGCGGTTCGTTGACCTAGCGGATGGCCTCGGCGAGAGCCCCGTTTGATTTCCAGTGGAGGCGATGCTCCAAAACACCATCAAACATATTTCGCTTGAGTGATTTTTCTGGTTAACTGTCACTTGATCATTGATGAGTGTAAGGGTGAAACTTCGGTGAGGTCAATAACTTGCCCGTACAATCATTAACACGCGGTTGAGTGCTTCGTGTCAATATAAATGATACGTCATTCAAATGTCATGTGAGTTTTTTCGTGAAATAGCGTCAAATTAGTAAATAAAATTATGCGTGTTCCTTTAGTTTCGTGCATGTCGTTGACCATTGATTTTTAGCGTAGAGAGTGGGTATTACTCTCCTTCTTAGACTAGATGAAACTATCTAGCGATAAAAAATAGAATTGAAACTACAAATAATACTGAGACGTTTCAGGGAGCTTAACTTATTCTAGCTTTGTGACTTTTAAGTAGCTAGCTCTCTTACAATGATGAAACATTTCCTGCCGCGCTCGTTTGAGATGGTTCGTTGAGTTATTCTGCGGAAGTAAAACTCCTTTGGTCATGCGGAAGTAAAACTTCTGTGGTCATGCGGAACCGTCTGATAAAGCTGATGAGATGAAAAAGTGAACTTTGAAATGAATGAAATAAAGTTGCGATTACACTGAACAAATCCATTTTTAATCAACTTTTCGCTTCTCTATTACAGATCTAAAATAATGCAGAAATGAAAAATTTGCAAATAACTTTAGAAATAAATTTTACTGCAAACATCTCAAACATCGAAACCTAGGTCGCAGTAAAATTAATTTCTATGGATAAGTGCAAATTTGTCATTTCTGCATCATGCATGAATTCCACTCCATATCGCAGGAATCTTCGAATTATTTTTAGATCCAAAATAATTGTTTACGTTATTCTGAAATTTATAGAGTAATGAAATGTGTTAATTTAGTAAATATTCTTCTTTGGAGTCGCTAATCTATTAACTGTTGGCTAGTGTGTCTGGACTGTTAGAAGAATTAGGATGGGAATCGCTATCACAGCGTAGATTAAATTATAGGCTTAACCTCCTAAATAAATTTCAGGAAAATCATTTTACTGACGACGTAAAAAACATACTATTAACCCCTTCGTACTACGGCAGATTAGATCGCGCCAATAAAATTAGAGAGCTAGATTGTAGAACCGATAGGTATAAAATGTCATTTTTTCCGCGTACCATTCGGGACCATAACAGCTGTGATCGTCGTCATGAATAGTTCGAGTATTGACAATAGGCAGGCAGTTAATCTTTCTCATTATATTCTCCTCTTTCTTATTTATGCATGATGTAAATAATGATGTTCTTATTTATGCATGATATTTTGAATCTGTAGTAGTAGTCTTTGTATCCCTTGCATGTTAGAACGATTGGAGATACAATGTTTCTTGGGTATTAGATTTGTAATTGGCGCTTTGCATGTGTTGTACGCGGGTTTTTAATGTAATGTCGGTGTTCTACCATATCATTCATGCATGCCTGGTGCGAAAGCACCCCCTGCCACACACCCTTTGGGTGGCTTGCAGGGTATGACGTAGATGTAGATGTAGATGAACTGCATTTTAAAGTTCGCGATGGGATTTAACCTCCATCATCCCTTGGGCGAGGAAAGCAATGGAAATGAATATCAGCCTCATCGATGTGACGTTAGAGGCATTCCGACGGTTAGACACAGGAGTCGTTATTGTTGTTCTCATTGAGCGATCGGACCCTCGTGTTTAGTCTCAGAAAGTACGGAATGAGACGAGGGGGGAAAAGTTGTTTTGGAATGCAGTAGACCCAGTCCGTTTGGCGGCGGCGTGGGACGGCTCTTGTCGGGCGGGCGGCTCGTGTCTGCGGCGAAAGAGTGGACGTTCCATTTATGGAGTTGGTCGCTCGTCGATACTTGGGAAGGTGAAGAGGAGGTGGAATTTTACCTTGAGCCCCTTCCCTTCCCCACTCTTGCGTGGCATCAATTTTTGTCAACATCTTCAGCCAGCCCGCAATAATAACTCCACGAGCCCCGGAGAGTGAGCTTGCTTTGCTCAATCCGTTTCGTGGAACCTCCCATCATCGCCATAACGGAATATTTTTCGCCGGCGTCCATAGCAATACACGCGAAAGATTCCGATCTCGTGACTCCGACGGGTCACGTGAGCGTGTCTCGTTTTCGGGCCCACCTTATACGCCCGTCTCTCCATATTTGTGTCCCACGCGACGTGGAAAATGAACCGATTCGATGATATTATTGCCATATCTCTCCAGTCGAAAGGGAGCTCCAAGGACTGGCGGAGTACGTGTGCGGTCCAGACACAGCCCATGGAGGGTCGCGAACTGACGGGTCCTTGGCAGGGGTGGATTCGAATGCGGAGAGAAAAAAGCGACAGTTGTCTTTCCCTAGAATTTCTGAGCGCTCGATAAAAATATACTTTATAGGTCTCTTTCTTCGCGTTGTATTGTTGATTTTATTCAGTGTACCGTGTTGGATTAATTGCATATTATTACCTGCGTATCTTTTCCATTCAACGTCGAATTTATACCATCAACGTGAATGATTCCATATCAGTGAGCGTTAACAGAACCCGAATTTGGAGAATACACCTGTGTGAATCGAAATATTTTTAAATTAGATTTACAAGTTTTAAAAAATACAGCCTTGATTTTGTTCTTCCTAATTTTTTTACCCATTCTTCCGAAATAAATGCCTTAAAAATTGTAAGTTTCATTTATTTCACACAATGTCAATCTGTAAATTTTTTGGTCTGGTCTCAAAATGTTGTCTATTTGCTAAAGGAACATCTTGTGTGATAGAATCTTAGCGTTAGTTTTTGGGTTACTTTTGAATAACTAATAAATTACATGTCATTTTGCTTCGGAAAACAAGCTAATGAATCATAGCTTCTCGACTTTCCTTTTTTAAAGTTGTTTTACAATCGAATTCAGTGATTTCTCGCGGTTAACATGTGGTAAATATAAAGCGCTGCAGTGTATGGCTGCGTATTCTTGCATCAATCCCCGTTTTGGTCGGTGCCAGGATCCGCCCATGCCAAGAGGAAGGCACCAGGCCTGCGCCCTACCGAGCGGGAGGATGCAGCGGCGGGGGAGGTAGGGGCAGAGTGGGGGATTTCACTCGAAAAGGGGGCGTTTTCCGTCGCGTACGCCGCCGTGTATATGGACGTGTACGTACGCGGCGGCGCCACCGGATGCCATCCCGTAACCACGGCCGCGGGCACTGCGCCGGCGCAGCGTGGCCGATGGATTTGGCGCCCTTTCCGCCGTCCGCCATTCGCGGACGACGTCCGAATGGCGCAATGCGCGCATTTTTTCCGATGGTCACGGCAGGGGCGGGGAGGAGGGTTCGACTTTTCGCGAGGACATCTCAAGAGAGGGTTCGAAACGATGCAAGCATCAACACTAAATGGCGGACGGCGCTAATTTCGTCGGATACGTGTTCAATATGGTAGCGTAGGAGAGGGAATGGTGCTGATGCGAGCAATTCTGAAGTTTAGATAGCGACATGTTGGAGAGAACGACGTTTACAAGGTTTACGTTTTGACCGTGCGAGTTAGGATAAGAAGAGGAATATGGGGCCTAAGATTTTATGCTTTCCTGGCGAATGCTATGCTTAAGTTCTTCTCGCGAATTCCTCCAGGTTAAATTTATAAACAGTATCGAAGTTTCAACGGACGAATTATCCATCATCTTCAGGGGAAGTAAATTTTCAAATGCAGTCCCTACACTGATAACAATGGACGAGTCGACAGTTAGACCGCCGGTACCGTTTACTTATTTAACCCGGTTCAATTCCCTGGAAGAATTTACGCGAATATGAGACCGTTTGAAAGGATAAGATGGCTTTATTAGAGTTTTAACTTAACATAATTTTATAATTTGGTGGATGGAACGTAGATAGACGACCACACACCGTCAGGGAAGGATAAGGAAAGGAGTATGGGATGGTTTGAAAAGATACGAAGAGTTTGTTAAACGATTTTGAATGAATCGTCATAAACTTCAACTTGAGGTCGGCGAAATTTTACGCCTGACTTTCTGTGAGTCCATCATTAATTTTGTACTTTCATTTGTCGTTTGGTGATCGGGAGAGGTTTGATTTAGCCTTAGAGAGCCGTCCATGGACGGGAGAATTGGCGGGCTGGTTGGTTGTTCGGACATGTACCCTTGTTTTGCCGGTGGAGCGTTTGAGATTTGTATCGTCACGGACAGAGAGGCCCCCGATGTTTTCGCATCCATTCCGGTTTGGTGTGCCGCTGCTGCTGCTATGGATAGCTCCAGTGGTGGACGGGAGTATAGAAAGGCGGGGGGGGGGGAGGCGAGGGCAGCGGCCAGGAGATGAACGAACGCCTTACCTTGAGGGATCCTTATAGAGAGGGGGAGAAGAGTGTTCGTGAGTGAATGCTATCCCATTGCTTTCCCCTCGCCTCTCCCCAACCGTCCTTTCCTCCTCCTTCCGTTGTTTGTGTGAGAATGCGTGTGTTTCGGTTCGAGAGGCAGAATGCGAGAGCGTTGAGACTCGAACGCTCCGCCTGGGAAAAGGTGTTTTGTTAACGCGCGCCATCCCGCACTGGTCGCCTCTCTTTGTTTACATCCACTCTCTCCCCCCTCCCCACCCCGATCTGCATTGCTCATTTCCCAGCGTACCCTCCTCCCCTTGTCGTATTTTCCCCTATTTTTCTTCAATACTCCGATTCATCTTCTCACTCGCAACCCTCCCGCGGGAAATTTTTTTGTTCTTTCCATTCTGCGTCGACGAGTGTGTGGCTGGGAAGGGGCGTGGTGGGAGGGAAGAGGAGCGAATGGTTTCGGGATCGCTCCGGGGAGGTCGTGAGAATGGAAAGCTAACAAATGCCACCACCCTCAGTTCTTCCCTCGAGTTTACGTTACGAAGAGCGGCTCACTGCCCTTCGGCGGTGAATGTATGCGTGCCTCGTTCGGTCTTAGCGAGGACTGACGTCATCCGCAAAGAGCTCGGGTCGCTTGGTGGCGAGCTGAAAATGTGGCGTACTCCTCGTTCCACGTGGCAAGGTCTATGAATTAAACTTAATTGAAGTTTCCCATGAGATCACGTGCTGGATTGTTTTTATGGTGGGTGAAGACTTCAATGCTTAGAAGCTTAAGGATGTTGTGTTTCATCATTCTTGTCTTACCTATGAAGATAACATTATACTTTATGCTCCGTGTCTCTTGTCTAATGATGCAGTGGACCTCTTATTTAACAGTATTCCAGCTATAGTTGCGAGACGCAAATGCGAGTTTTTCATTCCGTCTCGAGATGGGGAATTGATTCGAAAGAAAACAGAATTGGTCATATTTAACGGTAGCTTTTCCTACACCACAGAATTTAAAACACAAAAACACGACCCGGGCATCAATGCATAAGTTTCATCATAGAATGATGATGATACTTACATATTGAAATCCAGGTCGTGTTTTTATGCGTTTAATTATGTGGTGTAGGAAAAGCTACCGTTAAATATGACTTAGGAAACATACCACAAGGGAAACAAAGATACAGTTTTATTTTTATTCGAAACCAGAATTGACTTAATCTCACGTCATTGATAAAAACGTGCGCAAATGGACAGTATTCCCTTGGATTGGCAATCTTATGACTGGGGTATGATCGCTGTAGCCGTTTTTTATCGTGGGCCTATAACAAGCCTGAATCCTGAGAATGCATTCTATCGTGTATTTCTGCCACATGGGCGACTTCCTCGCCAACTCATCAACGCGTAATCTTTCGCGCATGGCGGCGCGTTAGGGTGCCTCCCACCTCGGCCGCCGCTTCTGGTGGTGGCTGTGGCCATGTGGAAATGCGAAGCGCATGACGAATGCGTGTGTTTTTCTTCAACGGTCGATGGTACGGAGTGGGGCGGGGCAGTCCAGTCACCCGCGTCGACCGACCACGCCGCCCGCCGTGGCCACACACTCGCTCGCTTGCGATCAAAACATTCCTTCCCCTTCCCCCGCTTCCTCTCCCTCTCTCTCTCTCCCTCACAGACCTCTGCGCCGTCACAATCTCTACCTCCACCCCATCCCCCCCATCCGCCCCCCTTCAACGGTCTGCACCGCAGTGTCGAGTGCCGACTCATGCCTTCCCTTCTATTCTCCCTTTCCCCTCTCCCGTAAGCATCCTGTTCCGTCCTCCCCTCCTCTCTCGTCCTCATGCTCGTGATGAATGTAAAGGGATGGCAAAAACAATCGCTATTCTTATAGATGCAACTTATCTCCGTCCATCCTGCCCCCCGCTTCCATTGCCAACGTGGCCCAACGGCGAGCCACAACTTGTACCCGAAAAAAAAACTCGTCACTAACGGCGAACTCCAAGCCAAGCTTAAAAACTAATAAGTTGTGATGGAGTGGTTTAAATACTGTTACATTAGTCGTTCGTTGGCTGTGATGTGAGTTCATCCGTTATAATAAGAATAAAAGGTGATAAATGATGATGCAAAATGGCATTTGTATATACATCTCATGCATCGGCACATCACATGAGGGAATACTCTTTCGAACGGACCCAGTTGATTCTCACGCTTACGTAAGGATCCTCTTGACTCGTGTTGTTTGGGTCGCTGCGAACTTTTTATTCCCCCAACGCAACATACATAGTAGGAACCGTAGGACCCTCTTTTTTGGTGAAGTTGGAGTAATGTCATTGCAGAACTCAATATACTTCAACTAAGTACATAATTTCGCCATTCCCAAATAAATGACCTTGGGTCCCTAATCAATAATCCCACCTCAACTGAATGTGAAGAAGGTATCTTCCGACGCAAGATCTCTATTGTCATCTTACTCTCATTGTCAGACACGATCTCAATAGTAGTAATTTATTTACAATATCTTTAATGCCGACTAATTTTAAAGGTTACATCAGTCACTCAATACCCACCTCTCCGGAGGCGTTACAAATCGTTCATTTATGTGCTTTCCGTAACTTAGCGCTTTAATTCGCTGGGTCTCTTCGTCTGTGTGTGCATTTGTTTGTCGGTGCCGCGCTAAAGGCTCCCTGCCAAGATGGCGGACACATTTTTAGACCGTCTGGAACACAGGTGGTCCTTTTTTCCATGCCACCCCTCCCGGCGCAGCTTATGCTTCCCCCACCTCCATCCGCATTCCATTCTGAGGTACCCTAAGAGGGAAGAGTTTTGTGTTCCCACAGACTAATGCTACGTTCATTGATTCTACCTTGGATTGAAATATCCTAAAGGACAACTGATGAAAAATGATTTAAGGCACATGATACTTTAAACTGGAGCGCACCGAATATCGATAAGCGCAGCCCTAGTTGCAAAAATGTATCGCCTGTCGTGACCATTATTTTTATCGTACAGTCACTCTATTATCCCCTCGTGGCCGATCTCCTAATCACACCGTCTACCTAAGCTGCTGATGATGTTGAGTTTATCGGTGAAGAGCTTCCTAATAAAATATATTGTTTTATGAGACATCTCAACATAATTTTCGCTGTTACAGTTTCTTTATGTGGTAGTATGAGTCATGGGATGTGGCCTCTTATTCCAAGAAAAAATTTAATACGGCAATAACTTAAGGTCAATGAGGCTCGTCAGTTGTTGAATGCTTTCGATTGATTTCATTATCTCTTCCATTGCAGTGTGGGATCAACACAGACAGCAAGAGGATGACTGCTGAAGCCACCTTTGATGGAATTTCTCAGTGAGTTCCCCCCTCCCTTCTCCCCCCTTTACCATTCCCGTCAGCGCTTCCACAAAAGGGTCAATTGTGAGAGGAGTGGGGTGTTTGTTTACGTTAGTGCTCTCGAGGTGTTGATAAAATTCGACGACAGAGTGCGATGCCGTGCAGGGCGCGGAAAAGCTACACCTAGCGGCCATGAAACGTACTAACAGGAAAAGAGCGGGACTTTGAGGCCACCATAGAAATTATTACTCTAAAATTCTGCTTGTATACACGCTTCCTGTCATTTATTTTCCCATAATTATAATAATTATTACATTATATATATTTTTTTCAGATTCAATGTGAATAACAAAATCCTTCATGCAGAAATGGCAGAATGGTAAGTTTCTTTAAATCTTATTGGACTGTTGCATAGTTCATAGTTAATTGAATCCTTGAAGAACTCACATTACGCTTGGAAGTGACACTATCTTATGGTTTTAATGATAATTTTCATTTCATTTATTTCATGCAATGTTTTAGCCGTGTAGCGAAAACCCCACTGGAGATCGAAGTGTTACGTTATGCAAATAAGATTTCCTCAGAGGCCCATATTGAAGTCATGCGATCAATGCGACCAGGATGTATGGAATATCAGTGTGAAGCACTCTTCAAAAAGGAGGTGTACGCCAGAGGTGGATGTCGTCATGTATCCTACACTTGCATTTGTGGTTCTGGTGAAAACGGAGCAGTATTGCACTATGGCCATGCAGGAGCTCCAAATAATAGGATAGTCAAAGAGGGTGACATGTGGTAAGTGATTTCTCCCCTAAGAGTGTCCGTAGAAGATTGCTAAAGTGATATTTCTCTCATCTTTTGTGTTGCCATTTAAAATATATCAATCTAAACACTCCCTTAGTGGTATATGTACCCTTTTGAAGTCTTCCAGCTACACCCCTTTCATATTGATCACATGAATTAATTTGACTGGCTACTCCATTACAATCTTTTCTCTTTAGAAATTCAGCGAGCATGTTTTCTCTCCCTATTGTTTTGTTCCGTTTTATGCCATGCAATGTTCGTTTACTCTCCCTATCAAGGATAACTGGTCCATTTCTATCCTTAATTATCCCCTTTCATATTGATCACATGAATAACTTTGACTGGCTACCCCATTACAATCTTTTCAAAACTCTTGATAAATTCAGCAAGCATGTTTTCTGTCCCTATTGTTTTGTTCCATTTTATACCATGTAATGCTCGTTTACTCTCCCTATCAAGGATAACTGGTCCATTCCTATCCTTAATTATGTTACTTATGCACCCCATATCTTCTCCAATAGTGCCAACATTCTTACTGTGCTGTTGTTTTCTCATACTCCTATCACCTCTCTTTAATCTTTATTGGTTCTTCAACCATCTTCCTTGCCTTCTGTGTAAATACCTAGATACCCCTTCCCATATTAATGCCACTCATTTATTTCACTTCCCTTTACAATTCATCTTCCCTTTTTTAAACTTTCTAAGAATTAATTCTTTTTTTCTCTTGTGAACTCTTATGGCCCCCTCGTTTTCCATGGTTTGAGATTTTCAGGAGGTGATAAATTCCCCTTTAATAGCTTGCAGGCTACACCTCTCACCTTTCACATTCCAAGGGGGGGGGGGAGTCTTATATGAAGTTAGAAGGATTACTGTGCAAAGATTACCTAATTTTATTGAATGTATAAGTCTAATGTGGCTCTTCATGCATGCTTTCAATTTAATTGATCATTTATCCAGTCAACTGTCTGGTCATATTGTGGCCATATAGGCAAGAACCTGCTGTATTGAAAATTTCTATTTTTATGCAACTTTATTCTCTTGAAAAAATTACTGTAAATTTGAATTTCCTTTTCTTCACCGTGTCTTAATTTGTTCTATTAATTTGCAGCCTTTTTGATATGGGTGCATCATATTATGGCTATAGCTCAGACATAACCTGCTCCTTCCCTGCCAGTGGACGGTTTACAACTGATCAGCGAAACATATACAATGCTGTGCTGATGGCAAATAGAGCTGTATTGGCTGAAATCAAACCAGGTAAATGTTTTTGAAAACACTATTACAAAACATCAAAGAGATGGAAAAAAAATATCACAACCTTGTGTTCCTCTCCTCTTTCTATTTCTTTGACATAACTTGCTCTAAAAAGCTAACGTTTATGCTTCCGGTTGTATTAATCACTGACTTGAAATGGTGAAAGTTTCACACAGTATTTAAAAGAATACTAGAAGGTATTCGTCCATATTTAAAATGTTTGAGGTAGTTATTACATCATATCGGGTGTTAATCTCTGGGTTTTGTGATGAATGCATTGAATACAATCTTAAAATAATCTGTGGTTTGTTATTGGCACTTGTTTTCAGCCTCATTGGAAAATGTGCAATTTTAAAATCTGATATTTCTACATGCAGTTACACTATACTAATACTCTACAAAATACGCTAATGAGTTTGTAGTAGTGTAAACAGATTTGAAACAGTGTGCTTTTGCAATGACTGCTCCTGATGAAGTCCCCATGTTATTTTCATGGGATTAGGCAAAGAATGCCCAATGCTTCTATGGCTGATTCTGCTGTTGTCCTCAGGTCATTGATGTTGGGTCAAGTTTGTGCATTACTCTCAGTATTTGGTCAAGTGACCACTAATTGGCTCAATCTTGAAATTTGTATATGATACCAGAGGTTGCATGATCGAGAACTGAGAATTCTGGAATGGAGAGGAAATTTTACTTGATATCTTCGCCCTGAGGATGATTTTTTTGGGATACCAGAACTTGCCATGAGAATACCTTTATGGAGTTACCTGCAAGTGCACATAAGAGCAAAATACTACATAGTAACAAATCATTTGCCTTGACAAGGACAAAAATCCTTAGGAGTGGAGGACACTTGGTGGTTTAACTGGCTACTAAGTACTCTGCATGATGTTGAGATACCCCGCTTTGTGTCCCGGTCATGGCAGAAAATGAGCATGTAAATATGTTACCATGCAGATTTGTTGGAAAAATTCAAATCCTTTATCATTGACTGCATATTTTTGACTTCAGTGCAGCTCTATATCTTCCTTCAATATAGAAAAAAATATTTCGGGTATTAAATTATCACTGCAAGAGTTCTACCAATATTAGTGGGATTTTGGACAGCACTTGTCTCAATATTGCATTATTAATATATTGTGCTCATTATTTTTTAATTTGTACTGGGTAATAAATGCACTGCAGTGGATCAGCCATGAATATACATACTCACCTTATTGCAATCGCTCATCTCATCTGTTTTTACAAATCAATATGAGGGATTAAATTTGTGTGGCCAGGTGTTGGTATCATATGGACAAGTGGCTAAATAGGATAATGATGATATTTGTAATTAGGAGTACTAGTTCTGCTGCTGGCTCACAATTCAATAGAACTTGTTTTATCTTACAATTTCTTTGTTTCACAGGAGTTTCTTGGGTCAGCATGCACGTGCTTTCAAATCGAGTGCTACTGACAGAGCTAACTAGAATTGGAATCCTCCAAGGGGACATTGAAATGATGATGAAAGTAAGATGATCTCTGTTTTATATTTATGATTGACTCTGATGGTGATTTATGAAAATATTATTTTAGCTTTTTATTAAGTACATAATAAGAAAATGAGGAGCAATAGCTGTCAAATTGTGCCAAAATGACTGTTATTAGCGATGAAATTACTTGCAGTCTTTGTCCTTCAGTAGGAGTAATCAAGGTGTATGATTCTTCTAGGCCAATCTTGCCGCAGTGTTTCAGCCTCACGGCCTTGGACACTTTATGGGGTGTGATGTACATGATGTTGGAGGCTACCCAGAGGAAGCAGCCGCATGTGGAGGCACTGTATCACCTCTCATATGCAAGCAGCCAGAAAGGCCATCAAAAGCAGGCTTAAAGAACCTCAGGACAGCCCGTTTACTTGCTCCAGGAATGGTGCTGACAATTGAGCCAGGATGTTACTTCATACCCACAGTAAGATTAACTTTAATTACCTTCCAGCTAGCCTTCAAAATGGACCAGGAAATGATTTTATGTTCTGGCCTAACCATGTTTTGGTTTCTCTCTGTGAATATTATCTAATAACTTTTTTCTTAAATTTATCTAAATATTGTGAAGTCTACTAGGGATCTCCACTGAATCCAGTTTTCCAATACTGCCTAAGTTTTGTAGGGAGAGTCACTGATCACCTTCAGATCTGAGGATGATGGATGACTCAGCCATCAAAGCATTGGCAGCAATTGAGAATTTGACCTGGAGGATATCCCTAGTGTACATCACAGTCAACATATGCTGAGAAAATATCTGATCCTTATGCATTTCAATATTGTATATTGTAAGATGGAATAGCATTATTGATTGTAACTGTAATTTTAATGAATTAACGAAACTAATATAATTTAATATCTCAATACATTTGAATCAGTCTTCATCATTGATTCTTGTGACCTGGCAGAAGTAGATCAATAAATAGATTTAGAATGAGTATCCCTCCAACAAACCTGTGAGCTAGGTTAGTAATATGATCCATGTAATCCATATTTGTTTTCAGGCCCTGGACAAAGCACTTAATGATACATGCCATTCGAAATTCTTGGTAGCCAAGGAAATTTGCCGTCTGCGAAATTTTGGTGGAGTGAGAATTGAGGACAACATTGTTGTAACTTGCACTGGTGCTGAGCTTCTGACTAATGTTCCTAGAAAGTAAGTACTTTCATTTATAAAATAATTAATGTTCAAAGTTACTAAAAGTTTGATAGATCAAAGCAAACACTTCTCTAAGATGTAAACTTTTGATCTCTACTGTGCTCCTCAACTAATGACAAACTTAGCTGTTATGTTGCCACGAGGCATTCAAGTGATCTATTTAAATAGGGAGTTAGGCAGTGTGGAAATTGATGTTTTTGAGGAGTATAATTTGATGGCAAGATTTTTAAAAAATTAAAAAGGATGGATTCCTCAAAGACACTTTTATCTTGTGGTTGGGAAATTCAAAAGATGAATCTAACCAGAAGCTAAGTGTTGGTTTTTGACAAGAGGTAGGCTGGGAGTGATCATCTGTATGTTGTGATTGTTTGTAATTACTGCTAATTTTGCATTTAGTTTTGGAGTTTACATGGGTTGTTAAAAGGACTATATTAACTTGTATTGGCTTTCAGAAGGAACTTTTTTACTAGCATGCCATGACTTCATAATTTTAGATAATTCCAAAAAAAATGTGATACGCCGAAGCTGATGGGATCACATTATAAAAAATGTAACTAGTGATATCATAGACGTTTTTCAGAATTAAAGCGCTGCCCTCTGAAAAAAAACGAGATTCCATTTAGCTCAACATAGTCATGCCTAATATGGCTTTACTTTTCTTGACAAATATTAGAGCTGGATAACATTTTCAATGGATAGAATGTTCAATGTTATTGGAACAAAGTTCTCTTGAGGCAGGCAAAGAGCTCAATGCTCTCTTGAGGCAGATGATGGACAAGACCTGTATTTCAGTATTAAGGCTAGCCTAAAATCACCTTGCCATGGTGCTCAATCACTGCATATCTGCAGGGCTTTTTTCACCCTTCTCTGAGGCACATGCTTACCACAGTCGTGCATGCAAAAGGCTGACTGGGGACAGCTTTTGTCCTGGTGTCCCTTGAGATTTTGTCAGCTCAGGGCAACATATTCCTCACACACACACGCAATCCAACTTATATGACACTGCATTGAGCCTCAAGATGGTGCAGAATTACTCATGAGGCTGCTCTCGTATTCATTACCATACACATGTATTGAATGGAAAATGACCTTTGGAGGTCAACCTCTTCTTGTAGAGTTTTCTATTTTATTGGATTGGCTCAGCCTTTGAGCCTTAATAGATTCTTTACATACTTAGAGCAGTGTTTTCAGCCGATGTTGACATACTTATTTTTTGTATTTTCTTGAAGGCCAATTTTACCTGAGTGTAGAGATATCAATAACATTAATTGAGGATTCCTATATATTTGTCCTGCATAATATATAGCAGTGCACGCCGGCCCGTTTTTAACCCTCATGGCGTTATGGGCAAATTAAACAGGTGCGACCCCGGGGCCGAGTGGCGATTATAGTAATATGCGTGCGCCCTCTCAACAACTCCTAGGTCAAACTCTGTAGTGGTGGCAACTCTGTTGACATCGCTCTACAGTACAACTATGACAAAAATAATGCACTTTGGTTTGCTGTGTTTTAATATCTTATCGGCGTTTAATTTTTTTTCTACCTCACTTTTGTCATCTGGTAATTAACTTGTAATCTTCTCTTACATGGCACTTCCAAATTAATAAAATGGGACATTATGTAATGGGAAATCTGTTAAATTATAAATAACTCGGATCCTTCCTTCATTATCAGAAAAGTGGACACTACATGTAATTACTTGCTTAATTTCTTGCTGTAGTGTAATTCTTAATGACTATTTTGCTTACTTTGTGTAGAGTGGAGCAGATTGAGGCACTAATGTGTGAGGGGCGCTCCTAGATCAGTGCATCAGTGAAGAAAAACCAACAGTAGAGGTAGTGGTGAAAATGTTCAAGGTTCTCTCTACCACCTATTAGAAATTCATATTAACCACTATATATTACATATGATTTATGGGTTATACTCTATTCATTCCCCAATAAACATTTATTGTGACTTATATAAGATTTTCCTTCAATATTAAATGTATCATTTTTATCACTCCTATCAGAGATCCTAAATTTGAGAAAATGCTGTCAGCATTCCTAGCATATGGACTGGATGACTTTGATTTCACTTATTTACTCTGTCATATCTTGATACCCTTTTCCATTTCTTATTTAGACATGTAAATCTGAAATCAACAGCAATATTAATGAAAAAGTATGATATGTATGATGTATGGCTTTCCAGAGAATAACTTCTCTTGGGAAAGAGTTAGCATGCTTTATTGTCTAAAATGCACTATTACATTTAAGACTGAACCATATAAAAGCAATAATAACTGTCATTTTTTATGAATTATTCCTTGAATTGTGAGTCTAACCACATGCTTAACCATTAACCTCATTACAACCATGTATTTGGTTCAGTATTTAACAAAATTAAGCAGCTGGGTATCAAATCTCCTTGTGTATGTATGTAGCTGTTTGTTTAATCTGAAATTATGTGATTTTGTAATTGATGTTACACCTACTGTAGATTGTATTGTAATGAGTGTTTACCTATTTGTTATGTAAATTGGTGGTGTATGATTTAAAGGATATATTTTTATGGCAATTCTTAAATCAATGTAATGGGAAATATTTTGGTAAATAAATTTGAGTAAACAGAGATGACCTAGTTTTTAATTTCCTCAGCATTGAGTCCATTTGTTAGAGGTGGTAGTATGTAATATTGCCTTCAATTATTCTCACAAGTAACTATAGTAGTTTGCCCAAATTAATTCCTCTTTGTTTTTAGTACCCAAGGCATTTAATTGTTTTTTTCATCATCAACATGATCATTTCTAAGACCATAATGTGTTACCTAGATATGTGTTGTATAGTCACACTAAAAATTAGTCAATGACAAGAAATCACTCACTAGTGAGTTAAATGCTATCATAAGATTCATAACTACCATCTCAAAGAATGGATGAAAAGAATGTTTTATACATAAAATGTTTGAATGGTATGAGAACTTGTGAACTTCCTAACCATTGTGAAGCTCCTTTACCATGGAGTTAACATTACTCACCTTAAGGAATTTGTATACTAAAAAGTTCACATGCTACAGAGGGAGAAAAAAATAATCTTCCCTCAAAGTATTGCTTATACTGGGAAAGTATATTTTCTGTTTAGTTCAGAGCTTTAACTTTGACTATACTGACACCTTTGTTAAGCATTCCCCACCATAGGGAATGGAATTAATCAGGTGTAACTGAATATGCACTTTTTAGCTGCAGTGGAGGAGTAATCTATGTATTTACTTTCTTCATTTGGGTAATCCATTGGTTAAGGCAGGTTCAAATGGATGCAAGTAGAAATCCTCTTGATTTTTTCCTTGTACCTAGCCCTACCTCCTTATACCATGTCTCTCTCCATCTTAGCATATGGCATACTTCTCTCTATCCCATTATCAAAAACCAATTCTCTTTCTTTGCCTTCCCCTCTATCATGGAATTCAGCATCACTTTGCCTCTCATTACCTGCTTCAACCACCCAAGTCTTCCCGATGCTCCTCCCCTCACCCATCACATGGAGAACTTCCTCATTCATCTTCCTTACCTTCCGCTGCACCTTCTCCATCCTCCTCCACATTTACATCTCAAATGTCTGCAACCCATTGTTGTCTTACTTTCTCAAAGTTCGCATTACTGCACCATACGTCACTACTCTCCATTCTTAACCCTTAACCAATATTTTCTTTACATTAGGTTCCCATCATCCTCTACTCACATTGCTGGAAGCTGCTTTTGCAATTCTTTTTCTTGTGCCTCTGCAACTAAGCCCATTTTTCCCCAACATACCCCCCAAGAGCATAATTTAATTGCTCCAGATGGCACCTCCTCCTCCCCCTCATCTTAGGCAAGAGCTGTAAATTTTCCTACCACCGATGCAATGCCTAAAACTCATTTGGGTAGTTAACTCTAAACTGAGCTTCATCCTGCAATATGGGACCACTTGTATGGAATGTACAGCTGAGAAACATACAAACAGTCTCACTATGATTTTTCAGTCTTTCCAGAATAGGAATTTTAAAAAAATCATCATTAATTAACTGAAAAAACAGTAGAACTGTCAGTTGAAGAATGAATAAACAAAAATCAAGAGATAGTCCTGCTTAAGGCTGGACTGGTAATTATCAATTCAAATCATTGCTGAAAATTTAAGTCTCCATGGGAAAAAGACTTATGAATGATGTTAATGGTACCATCAACATTCACGTCACATCTATTGTAAGCCAGCAAATCACTTTCACCTCCAACATTATCATGACTTGCCATCAGTGTTTTTCTCTTTTGAAGGTGGATATCAAGAACTTCCACAAAGTTAGTACCAGTGCTCTTCCATGTGTTTCCCTGATAGGTTGTCAAATAAAAATACTTTCAACATACATAAATTTCTGCAAAAACCCTTTATTTTGAGAGTTAATAAACACCACATACACAAAGCAAACCAGACATAAAATCATGGATTTGGTTTGATACAAGTGCACCACATATGAGCACCAATAGTTTTTATATATAGATGATGAGTACCAAAATGAAGAGAAAACCACCAATAAAATACGGCTTGGATGGCATGATTTACATGAGAAGGTACTTCGTGATAGCTTGTGATTCAGACATATAAAGCTAGTCTTTAAGTGACCTGATAAGATTACATGTACATAAAGTTTCACATTCACACTTCTATATAAGGTCCTACCTAAGTAAGTTGAAGGTATGATATTTGAGCTAATAATTGAGCAAAGGTTTTAAAAAAAAAATCTAAGGAGATATAAACAATATAACTGCTTACCAGACATATGAAAGTTTTAAGGCCAATAAAATATGGCAACATAGATATTCCTGATATCAGAAAAACTGTATAATTTAAATGCTTTCTTGTATAAAACACAGGCCAAGGGCCAAACATTATAAAATCCTGTAAAATGTTTATAGGAGTGTATCAGCTATACATATAATTATGCAAATAATATTTCAACACACCCTGAAAATATGTATCATGTCATTTGGATTTAAAGCTTAAGGTAAACATTTTAAAGATTAACAAAGGGCATTTACAGGAATGCCACACATTGAGTATCTTGTTTTCAGCATACAATATACATATGTGATATCCAATCAGTAACATTTTATATATTGTTGATAGCATTTGGATCAATTCACCTATCAATGAATAATAAATAATATAAGTAAGAATACTTCATTAGTTTAACTTAAAATCAAACATTGCACTCTCCTACCCAGGCTAGGGAGGTCATTTATCCTTTTCACATTTAGGTTGCATTCATACTAATAGGAATGATACCCTTTATCGGGGATGGCTATCCACAAACTTCCCACTAACACGGAAGAGTAATAGGCTCAACCTTAAGGTCTGTTAGATTCAGATTTGTATGAACGACCTGCTTTAGGACTGTATCTCCCATGGCAAGCACAAAATGCTATAGCACCAATTAAAACAAAGATGAACCAGAATGCTGCAATTGATATGAGAGCTTGAGGTGTGATGGTTCCCCATTGGGAATGGATGATATCTCCATTGTGATCCATCCACCAACCCATTAATGACTGGAGTGCAGAGGATCCATCAATGGAGGGGCATTGAACCTGAAAGTGAAGAGTTTAAGAAGTGTAATGAGTACTGAAAATGATAATTTAGGGTATGGAGTTTTTCATTTTCATTCAAATTTTCATTTTTCCAAGTAGGGAGCTTTTAATTAACCCTGTTAAATTATTAGATGAAGTGATTAGACTCGGGAACTCTCCATAAATGGACCGTGGCTCGGCCACAGGCACGCAGTTGCCAGCACTGTGTGGCGCGCGGCTGCCACAATTTTGATGTCAAATTTTTCCGCGGGGTTGGGGGGGATGAGCCTTCTGGGAAAGGCCGCTGCCACCCCACCTCCCCCCGGAACTCCCCTAGCTATGCCCATGCCATTCATAAAGTGAATTCAATCGTTAAGAGAACCAGCATATTACCAAGCAGGAGATCGGTTTAAATGCATTCACAACAGGTCATACTTAAAATTGACATAAGGCATAGTAAATTGTCCACAAATCCAATTTATTTGCATGAATATGCAAGATATACCACCTCAGTCAGTACTCATGGTCCAACTACAATCTCAGAGAATTTATATATATTTCCATTTTCAAGCAATGAGATGAGAACATGGACTAGAAATTATTTGAATCTCATTATTTTTCTGCATATTACTAGGCGCTGGCAATCAGGCATCTTTCTTTTGGTCTCATACCATCATCTCTTTACAACTACATCAATTACCTCAGTGATATCTGCAGAAATGTGTGCAAAGAAAGCAGCGTTGCAAGACAATGGATACACACATAAGTATGCACATGAAATTAGGCAATGAGTTATGATAGAAATAGGCAGTAGCCTTTCCACTGATTATAATTTAAGAGTGTATCACACACCTGTCTCCTGCTTCATCATCTCATGACAACTGGAATCCTTTCGCATCATTGCGAACCAACATATTCAAACAATTAGTTGCTCTAGGGCAGAGGTGACCATATTTTCCCAAGTTAGTAAACAAAATGTCAATAGTTACTAATGAAAGCGCTGACGATAATCATCATTGATGTGACCCCGGCTACATTAGAAATGTTGCATAATCTCATAAGAGCTGATTGGTGGTAGCACTAACCATAGCAAACATAAACTCTATTCAGATGAACAGCTCATTGTTACATTAATCATTAGATATACCTAGTCACTATAATAAAAATGCTGCCAGTGAACCCATACAGCTTTGACTAAATAACCAATTATGGGTATAAAAGATCATCAAAATAGTAAACTTAGAAGTGCACACTCAAAATTGGTGCCATTTTTAATGTCTGGTGTGCTGATTGTAAAGTGAATGCATCACTAGGTGAACATATCATAAAGTGTGGGTTAAATGTTCATGTATATTCTTTTACTCCTAGAACAGGTACTTTTTCAAAATTTTTCTGTCGGTTACTAAGAATCGGGAGTGTCACTCTACTAATCAATAAGGCAATCATTGAATCAATAACTTAACTCTTATCTTACCTGTACAATAATATCTTGGAATTGGACATGTTTTCTGCCTGTACAATGGGCCACAGTCACTTGCAACATGGAGGCAGTTGAAGAATCTAGAATCACAGCAGCTCCAGACACCCAACGCAGGGGTGATATGAGAGGCAGCCATGATGAAAGCCATGAAATGGGTCCAAGATCAGTGGGGTGTAATGGAAGCCCACCAGCACCCAAGGCAAGAATTATGAATATGATGCCTGATAATGTTCCAGCCACTACAGGCCAACTTGGAAATGCATGACTCAACCCTATGCATAACTGGCGGACAGCGATCAGGTACAACAGCAAATACCCTAAAAGAGAAGAGGAATATCTCATCAATCAGGTGGATGAATTATATATAGTCAAGGATACAAGATCACCATCAGAGTTATGATAAGTACTCCATAAAATCCTTATATAAAAATTAAAGGAGATGATATAACAAGAGGGCGAATGGGGAAGTCATTGAAAAGGGAAAAGGAGACTAACTTCATCAGATTTAAAGCCTAAACTAGACTGAGAAAGGCAGGGGGAGAAGGACATTTGGGTAATATACATGCAACAAAGTGAACACAACATTATACATATTTACTCATGCACCATGAGCATAATTTTTCTTATAAAATAAGGGGTGTATCATACATATTGATATCAGCGAAAGACATAGATTCAGGAGGCCCCCAGGCTGAATACTGAATATAATTGGCAGTATATTGACAGAAAGAGAAGCTCTTTACCACAATTCAATTTTTATTTCCTGTACAATCACATAACATTATACATTATTTTTGTGAGATTTTCTGTAAAAAGATAATGTGCATGTCTTACACGGGTACATGGTACAGGCAAACATTATGGGGTCAGGGCTCTCCTCTCTGTTCCTCAGAAGACTACTCATTCTTTGGACAAAATCATCAATTGATATCTATAACTACTATGTACACATATGTTAGTGTATTTTGCTGATTCTTTGGACTTTAATTAGTTTTCCCCTTATACTATTCGTTTGCTATTGACATGTCACATTCATTTAGTTAATTCCCATGTAATCATCAATCCTTCCAACATGATCAAACATCTCAGACTGCCTTCTTTCACCTTTTTACCCAATGGTACCACTTTAAGTGTCCCTCTAACACATCTGTTCCCTATTCTGTAATAACTTGTGATTTCACTCACAGGGGTAACCTTATGAGATAAATTGTGCATTGGCCATGTTCTGACTATGAAAACATTGCCTTCTTCCCTTTAACTCCGTGTATTTAGCAGTGCAATTATAATCGAATACGGGACCCAGGAGCTAATATAACACATGAAATGTATTTATATATTAATATTAACCTTTGTACCTTAAAATAATGCTTGCTTTGGTCCTTCAATTCACGACAGTTCATAGAAATAGAGAAAATAACATATATGCCTACAACACCGTCTGCTACGATGCCATTGGAAACCTAATACTTACAGAAAAACCTCCAATTTCCCATGATTACTACATGCAAGTGTCGTTAGGGAAATTCCTGTGTATAAATGACAGTTCCAAAGCTTATATTTGTCTCAGTTTATCACAAATGGACGTAATGACGTGTGTCAGGAATGCCTTAAATGATGTCGAATAAAACCGAATACCCATTGATCGTGTCCATTACACATTCCAAGTAGTTTCAATCATCATCATAGAATTTACTGGAAGCAAATGTTTTTTCTTTTTCTTCAATAGTCCTCAATATATTACAAATGTAGGTAATAATGGATATCACAAATGCATACAATTTCGTCTTCTCCAGTACTAATAGGTCTCTGGACACATTTTTAATTAGCCTTAAAACTTATAATAAAATATCTAAAAAGGTTATTTAACACATATCCTGCATATAATACGTAATTATTTAGTATATTGTTTTTTTAATACAAAAAGAAGAGAGCTTTGCTGCTCAGCAGACACGCCCACTTCAAAAAGTATTACCATTGGCTGACGGATATGTGACATCAGTTCATACATCCATGCGGGCGATTTTGTGAGTCACAGGATGCAGAACACATTGTAATTAAAAAGGAGTTACTACAGCATCATAGCAAATATTTCGTCGAATCTTAAAAGCCTTTCTAGAAAGATTTTCCCCATTTCTGTGAACATCATGGAGCCCAGGTTCGATAGGGCAGACGCAAGAAACTTACCTAAAATGTCTACTGCTTCCATGTTTACTTACATTAGCAACAACAATGACAACACAGTCGGTCGGTCCCGGTGGTGGCGGGGTAAAGTCCTCACGCCTGCTAACCCGAGGGTTATGGGTTCGAATCCTGGGTAGATTATCAACTGCCCAGGAAATGGATGTTCGTGTTTGTCAAATGAGTTAATTGCAAGAGAGGACTGTACAGCCAAAATTCGCTCAATAAAGACAAGGTTTTATTATTTTTATGAGCTACATACAAGCATAAACTCGGGGAGTGAAGATGGCTAGGTAAGAATATCGTAGTAATTGCAATATTGTTATTTTTTATTGTCAATCTGTTGAATTTTATGACTTAATCATCTATTATTTCATTTCCCATTACGGTTGGACGAGAAGAATACGGCGATGACGCTATCGATTTCGTGATAGTCAAGCGTGATAAAAATGAATACATTGTTCGTGCTCGTGTGTGCCCAGAACGTAGGATTCGATCAAAGACATATTTTGTGGAAGCATGGCTTTTGGAAGAGAGCGCTTCCAGAAGCGTATTCTCTTTCTCTCCCTGCCCTGCTTGTCCAACATTCTTCCCTCTATCACACTCTTGAGCAACCCATCGCCATTTATTACTTCCTTCAGCCATCTACCCTGCCTATCCCTGATTTCATTCAGAAGTTTCCTTTTCCTGTCCACCATCTCAAGCACTTCCTCATTAGTCTTCCTTTCCATCCACCTAACCTTCTCCATCCTTCTCCACACTCATATCTCAAATGCCTGTAGCCTATTCTCGTCCTCCTTTTTGAGGGTTAACGTTTCTGCCCCATACAACGCTACGCTCCATATCAAACTCTTCACCAGCCTCTTCTTCACATCCTTACCCAATGCCTCTGTCATCAGCTCCCTTCTATTACTAAACGCCTCCTTAGCTGGCACTATTCTCTTCCATATGTCTTTGCTACCATGTCAATTTTCCTCTAGCGTAATATTTAAGTAATTAAACTGCTCTACTTGCTCGAGTTTGTGTCCTCCAACTTTAATCACCTGATCATGCTTTCTTCATCCTAGAGAATCTCATCACTTTTGCTTTCTTATGATTTATTTCCATTCTGAATATCCCACACTGCATTTTGAAAGCATCTACCAAAGCTTGCAGTCCCTTCTAAGAACCACTAACCAATACCTGATTGTTCGCGAATCTAACTGACTTTATCAGATGCCCTCCTTCTTTGATTCCGACCTCAAGATTTTCCCATGCTTGTCTTACCATTTCCTCAGCATAAATGTTGAAAAGCAATGGCAATAACGGGCACCCTTGCATTACCCCTCGACCTAGAGTTACCCACCCTGATTCACCATCAGCCACCCACACCTGCGCCCTTAGCGCCATGTAAGTTTTCCTGCCAATCTATTCCCATTTTCCCAAATATTTTCGTTAGTTTATTCCAAGTCACCCTAATAAAATCAGGCTGGACTTTGTGGAACCCCTCTGTATCGGAAATCAAAATATTTTTATTTCCAATTCACCCTGTCAAAAGCTTTTTCAAAATCAATGAAGCAAGCAAAAAAGTCCTGATTATACTTCCATGTTTCTTTCTATAAGTGTCCTCATTTTTAAATACATAGTATAAGCACATAATTTGCAGTAAACCATTCACAAACACAGCATACTTTCGCATCAAAACATACGGACAACACTCACGAATATATTGGCTGACGTCATTCAAGATGGTGGCGGTGCGAATTATGTTTCCACACGAAGTGAAGCTGTTCTATTTTAAATGGTCATATTTTAATAACTAATAACATTTCATCTGAATTTCTTTGAGTAGAAGCAAAGTTTTAATCTATACTACTCAAAAATGTGATTACTTTAATAAGTGTCCTGAGACCTGTTGTGAGCATGGCCTGATGAAAAGATGCCAAGGACACGTATGGCAACTAGTTAGCCATCACATTGGATCATACTTCATCACAAATAACTGTTTGTACCTGTGGATTACAGATGATAAATGAAATAATGAAATGCAAAAGCTGCCCTAAACATGTAGTATACTCCCTGCGAAAAGAACTCTACAGTAAATGGGCAACATTTTTTTATTAGGACCCTTTTGCAGCTATAAATATTCATTAAAATGCACCAATAATCATTAATTTTAATCAACTCTTAACTGAAAATAGTGTGAAGCGTTCAATCCCTCATGAGGCTCATCCCTGCAAGACCAAAGCTAAAAGTATGCATAAAATCGAACGCAGTTGACTGATGCAGAGAATAAATACGTTTGACACCAAGGAACTTCGGGAAAGACAACAATATTGGTGGTTGTTTAGATGTCTTATTTTTTTTGTTTTGGCAGCCAAATGGAGAGCACGATATCATTTTTCATGCACAGATGGCTGCTCACGGCACTCGCGTTATTTTCCCAATTTACGATATAAAACTCAAGACTACAGCACTTGTGTTGATTTTGGAGGCAGCCACAAGCACGTTTTATTCGCTAATATCCTAGATGGACTGAATACATCCACAACTGAGCCACAACACAGCCACGAAAGTCACCAGATTTCAATGCTTTTGCATAGGATCACCCAATTTTTCATAATCACAACATGGCAAAATGTGCAAAATTCGGCTTCATTTCTCCCCGCTGGAGAGAGCATCAAGGCTACCCCTGTGGTTCCACTCATTCACCTCAGCATTTATATCTCGGTCACCTACAGTTTAAGCTATATAGTTGGGTTGCATAACCAAATGAATACTTATGGTATTGATGACCACAACTTACCCACATAGTAGTGGAAAGTATGAGAGTAATCAGCATGGAGGTAGAGTCCAGACATGGCATATGCAGGTGCGGCATATGCCAAAGACAAGCACACCCCAACCGGCAAGTCTAGCACCATCTGCATAAAAAATAATTCATCCCTTTACTACACACAATATATAAGTAAATATAAATCTTGCAAAATATTTTCCATTGGTTTCCAAAAATGCATCCATTCCAAGAATACAAGGTTTTTTTCGGTCAATATTTTCATACATGGTTTCAGAAGCAAAATGGAGCAGTATTAAAGTTAAGCTGCTTTACGCTGTCAAAAAATCACTCCAACCACGCATTTTTCACTAATTCTGGAAATCACCTATCTTATGCACCTTGACATAATTGCAGCATGTGACTTCTGTGCATTCAGTAAAGATTCAATGCCCTTATAATGTCAAATTCCTACCACAGATTTTCAACTTTTTAAATGCTTAAAAACCACAAAAATTGTATCTTATAACCAAATGATCTCATTCAAATAATAGTGGTATTATGTGCAGGATTTTCAATAGAATATCAAATTTTGAAGTAAAGATTTTAAGGATAGGCAAAACTCACCTGAGTGAGTATATATATAGACCTAGAATACAGCTTTTCTCTTAACTGTCCCTGGATGGCTTTACGATGACGTCCTGCATCAATAATAGCCGGTAACAGAACAGCTGACCAAAGTGTAACAGCAATAACAGCATAATAAAACCCGAGTCGGTCCATAAAGATGGGCAAGGGAATTGGTAACTGTAGGAAGAGCAAATATGGGATTAGTTATAATGCTAATGAAGAACACTATCTTCAATGTAACAATTCATTTCTGTGCATTAAGCTAAATAATTAAATATTTCATTATTGTAATATAAAAACAAAGCCATGAAAATTAACACCAATGAATGTAAATACTTGTGGGGATGCAAGTCCACTTTCATCATTGGCAACAGTTGCTTCTTGATTTGCACCAGGAAGATCCCAGAATATGGCACCCAAAATGATGGACAGAAGAAAAGCACACAAGATACGAGATCCAAACCTTGCCAGTGCAACAGGAGCACCATACACTGATGACTGCCTGCTCAATAAAGTGAAGAGAAAACACACTCCATTAGTCAAGAAAGAGATTTCGAAGGATGAGAGAATTGATACATAATTTACTATCTCCGAATGCAGCAGTGAGCAGGAGTTATTTCATTTCCTTTAATTTTATAGGACCAAGATGTTTGCAATTCAAGGGCAGAGGCCATCATAGCAATAAGCCATGAAATATTGACAATATTAGAACAACAAAACCATCTGAAAGATATCATGAAGCCTTCCCTTACAATTACTTTATAAGCGGATACACCAACTGATTATTCCTTGCATGGAGTGCTAGTCTTCTGCAAAAACAAACCAAAATAATTAATGCTCAATTTCAAATTTCTTCAGGTAACTTTGTCCAGGCTGAATGTATATGAAGACAAACTGAGAAAACATACACAGGGAGGGGAAACGAGGGAGCTGATTAGAGCTTTGATAAACCTGAAAATTCAGAGCTTTACAGCTTTTTAAAATAAATAATGCAGCTGAACGTCCCCCTTCCAAAATGAAGTCCATCAATCAGTCATTTCCTCTCTATTTTTTAAAGATAAAACTACAATTAAAAAATAAACAGTGATTTCAACCAACTTACAAAATAATGGCTTGGATTTGAGTGAAAACTCCAGGAGGCAAGTGATTTGATGGAAATAAAGGCCCAGGAGGTCCAGGATCCGACAACGGGGGCTGCCTTCTTGCAAAGGTTTCTGCCAGCTGTTCAATGCGCTGACTTGACTCAAGCATTGCTTCAGCAGACAAGTCATCCAAAGTCACCAAATCAACTGTAAAAAAATTCATCCTATTGTCACTACTGTAAACACTAGAATTCATCTGTAAATACTAGAATTTATGGCCCCTTCCAATAAAAAAAGAGCTACTGTCCATATTAGTTCCATTTCAGGTTATTATTTCATTTTATGAGCACCTCTTTATCATCAGATTATATTGCCATACTAATATTTTATAGTTAGCAAATGGAAAGCATGAACAATGTCATAGCAGTCATTTAGTTTCCCAGATGGAACAGATTTTATTGTATCTGTTATACACATGAATGGTATCTGATGATAATGATACATCTCATAGCAGCTTTTCATCACTGAATGCTACCCATTGTTACACCACACAAAAATGACACAGTGAAGTTCTCAGGAGCATGCAGGGAAAAGCATGTGAAAATATACAAAATCCTAAGGTATAACGGTTACAGCCAAATTGGTCTATTCAGGTTATTTTCAAAATATTACTTAATCATTGTCCCTGCTTTCAATGATTAATGTCCTGAGTGATCATAAGACATTTCATGAACTCATTATCTACACATTATCCAGCTTCTTCTCCTTGATTTATATTTTCAACCTCAAATTTTAAAGACCACAGAATCCAGAATGAAGTTTAAACATAAAAAGTATTCATGGATCAGAGGTTTAAAAAGGCATTTTTTTTTATTTTCAGCATAAATATCAAACTTATTTTCATAATTAATAGTTTAGGACAGAAGTACTCACGATAATAGTCAGATGGGTTTTTGTACAGAGGGCAAGGAAAGTGTATCCTGGAGAAATACGGCAACATGTCTCTTCTCCTACCAGCAAACATTAACCTTCCAGTTGATAGTAGAACCACTCGAGACAGCATGGCAAAAACCTGAGTGAATGTTTAAGGAAGTCATTTTAGCTCACAAACACCACAATTCAGAGGATAAGGGAGAAGAAGTGAAACTTACTGAAGAGACTGTTTGAGAAACTTCAAGTCAGTATGGCACAACTGCAAAACTTTTCTGTCAACAGATATCCTAATTGCTCAGGGATATCATTCTCACAGTAATTATTACAACTTTTGCTGGTATCTAATGACATTAACACTGTGGCCTCCCTTACTTGTTTACTGTATTTACATACTCCAAAGCTACAGAGAAGTTACACTAGACTCAAAAACAATATGTCTCTTTATTTCAAGCGAGGGATACCCAAGTTTCATCTCCTGTGATGATGACAGTTTTTCAAGAAAAGAATCTCAGGAAAGTGAAAATATTAGGTGAAACTGTTGTCTTCATCAAGAATTCAAAATTTCTTTTCTATTTCTCATTTAGATTAAACTGACTGACAAAAAGCTGGAATTTTTTAATGTATAAAAACATATTCCTAGATTTGGTCCTTCTTCATGCTATCTAAATACAAATTTCCCCAGTCAATGCCCATATATGAACCTAATCTTAAGATTAAAATTAACTGTGATAGAATAAATAAGTATGATGACATTTCAAAATTTTTAAGCAACAACAATCTAAAGGACCTCCACTTATCAAACATTTCCTAATCTGTATTTCCTTTACAGTTACGCCAACACCATAAGATTTTCATTGTTAGGCTTAGTGTATGGTCAGCTGACTTCTCCTGCTGCATCAGAGAGTTAATTTCTTGTAGCACCTTATGATATACATATTGACTTATTCATTAGGAGTTCACTTTGAAAGTGCTAATCAAAGTTTTAGATAGAGGTGACAGAAGAAATTAGTAGACCAGAACAGTGACCTTCATGGCCCCTGGCAGTGTGCATGGTAGTAGCCTGGTGAAAAAATAACACATTCTCGGTCGATGGTAGCACAAGTGTAAATTCAGAATAAATTTAGACCCCTCAAAATTGTTGACTTAGTGCAATTCCCCTAGGAGTGGCGTTTTTTTACCTCAAATCAGGTAAATTGTCGCGTCATTTGTTCCTCTAAAGTGACCCCTATATGCCAACTAATTTTGCTGAATTTTTCAAGAGGTCATTTGTTCATCATAATTATAAATCTGTGGAAAACTAACGATAAGAAACAACATACATGTTAATGTAAAAATGGGTTTCTATTAAGATGTGCTAAGACTGCCTGCTGCAGACATTTCCATGTTGACCTTAATGTTACAGTTTGAACATTTCTGAAGATCGTTATACTTATTCACCCACAATCTCACGAAATATCTACAGTGAAAAAATATTAACATGGGAAAAAAACAGGAAAATAAGGACTCCTAGAATCACTCACTTCATGTGTGGGAGGGTGGAGGGTGAGGATGATGATCGGCGCTGTGTTGGATGCTGCATAGGGTACCGATGGAGGGACGCCAGAAGGGGGGTAGTTGGATGGCAGCATCGAAGGTGTTGATGCCCACTGCCTCAGAAATTCGACAAGGAAGAAGGCATCAAATATGTCCATCCCATGAGTGGGCTGATCCAAGACCAAGATGAGTGGCCCTCCTCCGCCCACTGAGCCTTCCACGCAACCGGGTGGGAGAGGAGGGGAGGGGGAGAGAAGTCGTGTGGCCAGGGCTAGTCTTCTCTTCTCGGAAGAGGTAAGGCGTGAAACAGGAGTATCTCTAACGGGATCCAGTCCCAAATCTTCCGTAAGGGCATCAATCTGAAACACATATAAGACCAAAGTGTGCAGTATACAGTAGGGTTGAGTTTGACACTTCACTGGGTGTAATTCACATTCCAAATGTTACATGAAATTAGAGCTACAAAAGTCATACACTTTTCAGCTTTCCTTCACAAAACGAAGGGGCTGCTGTCACTCAATATTTGATAGACTAGTCTAAGTATAAGCATTGACTTCATCCAGTAAAATCATAGCAGTGATTACAGTAAGGCCCTATTTTACAATCCCTGGTTAAATATTTTACGGCACGATAACCAAGATTAACCCTTTGAACGCGGCATGACGTGAATTCACGTCTTGGTATTTTTACACGGGTGCTGATGACGTGATATCATGTCATCAGCACCAGTGTACAGACAACTATGAATTGCTATCACATCATGCCGCACTCAAAGGGTTAATAAATTCTTCCCATGATAATGCTTGCATCAACTAACCAACAGCCTGATGTAACATACATAATAATCAGTTTATGAAAATACTAATTTACCTAGCAGTTGATGATCAATGGAAATGAGTTTAACCAGGCCTCGGCATATTATGTGCCACAGTTTTATGAAATTGACTTTATCCATTCATAATTCTCATTTAGAAACAATCCTTTTTTTTAAATTCAAACTCCGAGCTTCATTCAAGCTCAGAACTTTTTCATTCAAACTTCATGTCAATATTCATAACATACACCGGAAACTTTTCCAATGTAATCTGAATACTTGAAAACTGCATCACTGAAAATTTCATTATGTACTACCATTGTGTTTTTCATATTTATTGTACTTGTTGCTCATAAGAAAATAAAAAAGATCAGTGAAAACAAAGAAAGAAGCTGGGGTTGAATAGATAACTTGGCTCAAGCTTCCTTACCCTCGCATCAACAGAAACAAATCCAACTTCATGCTTCCCTCCTCTTTTCTCCCACTTGGGTTGCTTCCCACCACCACGCAGCAGCCAGTGCAGTCGTAATGTCTGACGAACTGTAATATCGCCACAAAGGGCTGATGGTGCATCTTTTGGAACATGTGACACATATTTTCGTAACTGAGACCTCATCGGTCGTCCATCAAGAATTATGTCTCCTCCAGAGGGCTTGCGAATTCCAGCCAAGACATCAAGCAAGGCAGTGCCTTCTTGCTCTGAAAATTAAGAAACATGAGCAAATCCACTCATTTATTGAAGGCTAACAAGAGCCCCCTTCACTCTCAAAAAAAAAACTTCCCACACAACATAAAGACTGATCCAGAGGTTTCTGTGGCATATCTTCCATGACACTTTAATTGAGAGATTTATTCTAAGTTTCCAAAAACCACGTTGAAATACAAAATAAATCTTGCCTAAAGGGCAATAAATGGTAGTAAACTCATTTACATTTTTCTTTTGATGGCGAAATATTTTGCTTGCTTCGAAAGGCTTTCATGTACACAATTTTAAAATTTTTTCATTCAGATCTGAAACATGTTTATCCCATTTGGAAACAGCTTTTTTGTCATAGCAACATTTTTCCTGTTGACAGAATTTTAATTCCCTATTAAGGCATTTTACATGCCATTCAGGTGCTTCAAAATAGTAGTTACCACCATCTCATTATGCCTAACCTAATCTCTACATGTTTATTTATGCTGGGAGAGAGCAATGGCTAGAATTAGGAGGAATAGTTGAGCTCCAGACTGATAATGCTATAATTCGAGTAACTAGTGTGAAATGTGCATATGATCCATGAGCTACTACGAAAATTTGGAAATTTACTTTTTAAGCTTTGAAATTCAGTTACAAAGGATGTTATTTGTTTTTCTCTGTTTCCTTTGTGGAAAACAGTTTTCACTGAAAATTAAACCATTTTTGCCAGAAGGAAAAGGTTTTCAAAGGTTTTTGTGCTGTCTGGGTTATACCAAGTACTGGTCCATATCATCAACAGAAAATTCATCCTCGGAAAATCAATTCAGAGGCGAGAATTCCTCATGCACTTCTTTTGGACCTGATTTGATCTGATTAGTATTGGCTAATTTTAAAATAAAAAATCAATAATTATAATGCTAAGCATACACATAATAACAAGTTGCTGGAATTTATACCTTTTCTAAACCCATACACAATGTTCTTTCCATATAGATTGAAAATATTAATTAGGTCACACTTGTGAACTTTTAGGATAGCAATGCTAAATGACAGGAGGAATATTAGGAGTTTTTTATATTTTGCAAGGTTTTTTTAAACAGAGAACTGTCATTTTCCAAATGCTCATAATTTCCGTAGGTATAAGCAATAAATAGAAACTTACCGACTGTGGCCATTACAGCCAACACTTCCCCTCCATTCACTTCAAATGAAACTCCATTAAGTAATGGCCTTTCCTTGCCATTCAATTCCAAACCACGAACCTGATAAAAATTGAAGTAGTTTAATGATCAGGCAATGAAGATTGAAGAATAAGCATAAGTTCTCTTAAAACTAGTGTTGAGTAAAATCAAATCAGACACATGCAACATAGTTGCTATTTAACTATATTAAATGAACTGTCATAGTTTGCCATTGCACAACTATAAAGTTTATCATATTTCTTACCAACATAGCAATTTTTTCACAGGAAAGAGAGAGAAAACTACTGTTTACTATGTAATCGGAATTAAAAGTTTTTTTTCTTTCTCACCCTCCTTATCCAAGTTACACTTTTCAGTTGCCAATGTGATCCACTTCTAATAATTAGACCTCTTCCTTGATCATGATAATTGAAAAAAACATTATTTTTTGCTGTTCTGGTATACATCAGCCCTGCCAAGACAGTAGCCAAATTTTTGCCAGACATCTTTTTACCATGGGAATTTTAGTCCCAGAATAATGAACCCTGTTCTTTCCCCATGTTCAATTCCCTTTCCTTTGTTCCCTGAATGTCGACTCAAAGTTATACTTCATGTAGCCCATAGAGTGAAACTTTAAATTTATGTTTCAAGAAAATAATACCTACTTATTTTCCATATTTTGCAACATGCACATTGTATGACTCCATTCATTTCCCAGGTTCATATAAGATACATACTCTGAAAATAAAATCCTACCCATAAAGGTAAACAATTTCCATGATAAACCTCACGAGGATGAGAAATTGACATTTCAGCTACCACTCGAGGAACAATACCTTTGGTCTATCTTCAAACTCAAATCCTAACTAAAAAAAATAACTGTCAGCTAACCAAAAGTTTTTGCTTCACAGCTTAGGATTTAGTTTAGTTTTGATATACAGTAAGTATCGGACTACTGGGGTCATATTCTGTAACTCATATCACCGGTGATGAGCGGCCGCCGGTGATGTCTCATCATCCATCACCACCTTTCCGATTCTGTAAGCCAATGAGGTGATGTCCAATACCCAAAACGGGGTGATACGGTAGTACCAACCGGGGAGCAGGTCTTAACCCATCACCACCTAAGATGGCGTCAAAGTGTCGACATTTTCATCAGCTGGTGGCTAATATAACATAAGTAAATAGCGATTTCTTCGAATATAAGGCTATTAAAGAGTATGTAACTACCATATTTGTAATTAATGCAACCAATGGAAATCACAAGATTAGTATTATTCGAATAGAGAAGTAAATTGTATTAGCCGAAGGGTGATTTATACGACTGCAGTTCCGTGCATTAATTAAAAAGCCAAATTAATAAGCCTTTGATGATACCCTGCAGTTAGTGAAGCGTGTTAACAATCACGATGTACAATAACTCTCATTTAGCGAATAATAGTTTCAGCAAGAACTGTTTTTCATACTTCTTGTGATATTTCCAAGTATGAGCTCACACATTGCCCATGGGAATGAGACTTTGATGCCGGTGTTTAATGTGAAACGCTTCCTTCCATAATGTTTCACAGAGCACTATTATTAATTAACGGGAGAATTAGATAAGTAAAGAGTCACAATGCAACTATTTTATTATATGTTGGCATATTTAACAATGCTTTTGATACTATCATACTATCTTAATTCTTCATCAAGTTTCTCACTTTTAAACATTAAATAATAGAATCATGTGAGGGAAGTAAGAAAAAGAAATCAAACTTATAATGGCATCCTAATATGCCATACGACAATGTTTAAGCGAATATTAACTACAATGCCCACTTTGTATATTTATGTGGAATTAAAGGTTACTTTCATTTACAATGTTGAGAAAATTCCACGAAGTCATGCCCGAGACAATTGAGTTTATACAATGCCCACTTTAAATTTCCTGAAACTCCCGACATAAGCTGAAAATTCAGTTTTGTACATCCTTAGTAATCAATATTCGTTCTTCACTACAGCGTAAATAGTAAATCAATCGAAAATTGTAGTGCCCGACTGTGTGAAACGTTCAAGGGCACGAATACGTACCTTCAATAATATGTATGGTAATATTCATTCAAACTGATTTCCTTTACTTTGTGAAGTGAGAAGAAAGATCCCACTATTTTGAATACTGAACGAAAAAGCAGTATGAGGTAAAAAAGAGATTGTCGTTAAATTCTAACAAAAATATGTGGAGGATAACATGATGGATTGTAGTCAACGTGAGCAAGATTACTCTTAACTTGTAAACGTATCAAAAGCTTCAGAGGGTAATCATAAAAAACTTCATAATACTATTGCATTCTTAGGCAGAAAATAAACAATAGTCACTTATTCCAACGAAATGTTAAAACATATCGGGTCGTCCTTGTGATAGACCAAACGTCTGTTTAAGTGGCGTCATTAAATACCTTGAAAATCCTTTCTGTGCACAGATATAAATTAATTAGCCATAATTGTGACTCCTCATGAATCGTCAATAATAGTACTGATGAAATGGCGACAGAGAAAACAATATGATGTGAAACAACCATGGAGAGAACATGAAAATAATGCATTCATGCAGTGATGTTTCTTTAATATCCTCATTATGTCCAAGTGAGGATGGAATTCCTGTTCACTGCATGCAGTGTTTTTCTCAAGTAAATAAAAATCCTTTGTGAACTCCTATTCCACAGGTATTTTCATGAATTCTGTCCACATTATCCAATCCTAAACTTCTCAAACACTCGCCCACCTCAGTCCCGGTCGTATGTTTTGTTTACATTAGATCGTCTTCTATTTTGGGAGTGTGCCACCATTGGCTACCAGCAATTAGCGTGAATCGTACCAAGCTGTTTTCATACATATCACCACCACCTTGCCATCACTGGGTGGGGACACTTCACCTGCCGGTTACAGAATCGCTAACAGGGATGGCGGGTGATGCTCATCACTGGTGATGGACATCACCCAAGTTGAAGAATATGGCCCCTGGGGTCTAATTCACTTTTTTAAGTAGTGCATATCTCACCTGCAAATGAGGATACCTATTTGGTGGCAGATACCCTCCATGCTGTCCATTGTATCCATAGAGCCGTTCATCCATTTCGCCTTTCTCCTCATCATCATCCATGTCTTCACGGGCATGGCCTCCTTCAGCCTCAGCCTCCATTGCTTTGGAACCAATAGATGCCCTTGAGTGACGATTTCCTGGCCTGAAAATTGGTTAGCCAGATATCATTCAAGGTATTCCCATAGTTATGCACTCAGAAAATGAATAACAAAAACAGCAGCCACATTCAACAATCCAAACTGCATTAACTGATTTATAACATTAAAATCTACCTAAATTATCTGAAGCAACGGTAAGCACATACATCTCTCCATAACTAAGAAAGGGCAAAATATTAATGAGAGAATTACCCAAACTTAAGGGCTAATTCAGTGAACTCAAAAGAGTCCTGCAATTGACCTTTGTCCTAGGATACAAACTAATAAATATAAAAATCAATGCAATATGGATCAACCGACTCAACACTGAATCCGAGATCATCACATGAGAATAAAAACTGGGAAAGTTACACATTTTTAGCTCAGTTACCTTTCAAGGGGCATGTTTTCATCCTCGGCATAAAATGAATTTCGGTTCCCAGCAGATCTGAGGTCGTGCATACTTCGCAACTGATGCATGCTACTTGAAACTCCACGGCCATCACCTCCGTTCATCATCCTGAGTTCCTCAGCTCGTGCATGGGCCAAGAGGTCAGCCTCACTACTGCTCCTTGCTCGACCATCTGCACCATAATATGACTGCTGATGAGGAGACTGGTGATGCCTTTGATTGCGAGTGTAGTAGTGGCCAGACTGGCGGTGTCCTGGAGCATTGCCTCCAGGGCGATAAGGACTACCACTTCGTGCAGCCTGTGAGTAAATAAAGTGAGTCATAAATATTTAATATTCTTAAGAAGGAACCATCGTTTTAAGCATGTGTGATTACAAGGGTACCTTGATTTTAATATAGATTATTTATAGATCTCTACTATCAAATGGTGCAAATATTTTCCTAGGTCATCCATCATTTAATGACAATATGTTAGTTTTAAAATGATGAATTTTAATGCTGATATGCACTGCCTTAATGGTAGTGTGATGGCATCTCTTCGCGTAACTTTTTAAATGTCAAATTCCACCTGAATAAAATTGTTCAAAAAAGGGTATAACATGCACTAAATATTGAGGAACCTAATAAATTTTGTTCTGCTTAGGTCATCAATAATGTAACACATGCATTCAGATTTCAATGCCAGACTTTTGCTTTTCTTCAGAGCACATAGCCGACATACAGTGATGAATGTTGCAATGTTGCTAAGAGAAACCTCTGCTGTTTACCTTGTTTTCCAAATTTCTACTTAGTTACCTACTTAAATATTAAGCATTTAACATACACTATTCAATGTGTTAACTCTGAAAATATTTATTCCCTCCCTTTGTTAGTTAAAATATTAAGAAATCGATTCCTACAGATTAGCAATGGACTCTGGAGTCAGTATAGTTACTGTCTTTCATTACGAGGTAAAAGCTACGGTTTAATGCTTTGTTTTACATGATTTTACCCAAAGGAGTATTTACATGAAATTTAAAAAAAATATACAAGGCAACACTAAGCCTAAGTTTACTCAACACAGCAGATTTTATTAGTCATAAGAAAATAGTAATTTGAAGCAAGGGTTCTTCCTTATGACTTTGAAGCCAATTCTGAAAAATACATTGGGTTGAATGTTTATACTCAATATTCAGACTTAGGTTCAAATATAAAGAGGCTGACTATTAACCAGGCTCAAATGTCAGAATATGTACTTCATTACCAGCTTAAATTTTTCACGCTTGGACCTCCAAGGCTGAGGCTTCCTTGAGTCATTTTCCAATTCACAGCATTCTTACTAGACCCATGTGTTTTAAAGTGTTGAACACACTAAGAATACAGAAGAAAATTTCATAAAAAGGGTGTCCAATGGAAACTAAAATCATAGAAAAATAATAGTGGTCTACTCATAGATGCAGGCCCACTGATCTCCTATCAGGACAACTGTTTCTTCATATTCGTTTTCATTCAGCATATTTGTTACTTCCCTCCATCTCATCTAAGGAGTCTATTACTTTTCTCCCTTCCCTAATTTTTCTTCCCTTCTTTTCGCCACACAATGTTAACACTTGGTCCAACTTCGTCTAATCCATATATATTACACTGCAACCTTCTACTCCTTAATTTAAAAAAAAACTTTAGTCAAGAGGTAGGGACTCAATCAAAATGATTTCCCAGGGCAGCTTTCAAATGTCAACTCCTAACTTTTCACTATTGGGTCATATGTTATTTACATCGCATTTGGAAAACAGAGCATTGGCCACTGGGGTTCAGATCACATGTTTTCTGCCATGGTCATCCTAGGAAGATGTGATTAATGCAGGGGTAAATACATTCATAAATTTTCCCTGCTCCTAAATTTGCTGATTCTTTGCATTTAATTCACCTAACAGAACTCTACAACACACTGGAAGAACTTCATTATTCTATGGACATCCTCCCTAAATTCAATGATACTATTATCATCAAATGATTATGAGTAAAAATGAAATAGCTTAGGACGTAGGATTACCTGACAGTCAGCTTTGAATTTCGGTGACATTCCTTTTGTGATCTTTAAAAAATTAGAATGGCAAAGTAGACCAACTACTTCAGGGTCTTATCAAAACAGAATATTCCTATTCAAAGTATTCATAAATGGGAAATACCTACTTCCCAATGGAAATGCATTAATATACAAACCTCAATAATTACTGGTTTTATTTACACAAGTCAGGATGATTTAATCATCATACCTTTCCAATTACACATTATTTCTTGTCGCTTAACTTTTTTTTAATGGAGTAACGATGTCCTGATTTAATTTCTCCTGAAAATCATTGAAATCGACCAAACATATAACCTTCACACTAAATCCCTAAGGTTAAAAATAAATCGATGTCACTTATTTGACTCTTTAAGTGCTGTAACTACTATTTTCAGTTCACTGAATTAGTGAGCTCAGCCTCCAGTCCATTATCCAAAATCACATGTGTTGAGGCAACATCCTTTTGACTCCATAAATACATTTCTGGGAGAGCAATAAACATTCCACACAAAAGAAAGCCCTTCCCACAATCCTGGATTGGGGAAAGACTGCAATCCTCTGAAAGTGACCAAAATGGGGCTGCAGTTTCTTTCCAACCTCTGGGTGGGCATGTTGGAGTAGTGTTATTTTTACAGCTGTATTTTGCCCCTGATGATGATGTGTATACAATGAAACCGGTCAGGTTTGTTTACTAGTAATAAAACAGTGTGGAATATTACAAATTTATTATCATTATGTCTTAGCATGAGAAGTTTGCAGGACAAAAAGGGGGAAATTGACATTCATCTCCTACCCATCTTATGCTGGCTTCAGCATCTACCTCCGCCCAATCAATATACCCGAAATAACTCGTTACCAAATAACACAGCACTTGGTTGTAGGAGAGGTACTAATATTATTTTCTTCGCTTATCAATGCTACCAACTTGTTGGCACAATGAAGTTCACCAAGAAATTAGCTCACCTGACCTCTTCAAAGGGCCAGGGAGAGGGGAATGTCACCTTCCCCCATCTATTAACTCCTGACTCTACAATCATTTGTTTCATTATTAGTCTCGCATCCATTCTCTCAAAATGGCCTAAGCTCAAGCTAGCTCATAAGCTCACGAGGCAAGTCAATGACCTAAGTAATTCACTTAATTGCGGTCCTTACCAATCCTGGCTGATAGCCTCCATTGAGAGCAGCAAAATCTGGATCGCTCCTTGCACCTCGCAGTCTCTCTCCATTGATGGGCCCCCCGTTGCCGGGGGGCCCGGATACTCCACGCCTTGCCCTGCCTCGCACCCTAGGGGAAGCATCGTCATCACTCGAATCGTATCCACTCGATCCATTGGCACCACGGCGCACCACGCCACTCACGCTGCCTCCCCCTCCACCACCACCACCTCTCCGATTGGCCCTTGGCAGATTCCTTGGGAGGGAGGGCCCAAATCCTCCATGCCCTGCTCACATAAATTACAAGAGTGAAGACTCAATTTTCTTTACACTTATTCAGAAGATTCAGTAGGACTCTGGAAATGAGAAATAAGTACATCATGGATGGGTAAAAAGAACTGTCAATTTTCCACAATTGAATCAAACTTAAATGATGACCTATACTTCAATATATAACACCAAAATCAATAAATCTGATGGGTACATCTACGTAATACCCTGCGAGCCACCACGAGGGTGTGTGGCAGGGGGTGAAGATCACCAAACATGCACTATTGACATGCAAGTGGGATATTTAAGGGAGACATGCTAGAGAACAGGGTCACATGCAGCTAGATAGTTAGTATTTACATAATAAGAAAGGGATTATTGGTTGTTATTACATGCATCATGCACTACAGACTACTCTTAACTATATTTCACCTACCTATCCCTTTGCTACGCTGCCTATTGTTCTCTCTTATGGTACGCGGGAAAAATGACATTTTAAATCTATCGGTACGACAATCTATCTCTTTAATCTTGTTAATATGATCAAACCAAGCATAATATGCAGGGGTTCTTAATATATATCTAACGTCATTTGTGAACAAATCGGTTTTGAATTTACTTAAAAGGTCTAACCAAAATTTTAACCTGCGTTCTGATAGTAATTCCCATCCTAGTTCTTCTATTAAATTCGTAACACTTACACAATTATCATAACAGCCTTTAACAAATCTAGCGGATCTCCTTTGCACACGCTCTAATTCTTTTATCATACCTTCCTCGTACGGATCCCATGTACTAGCAGCATATTCTAAATGAGGCTTGACAAGTGTAAAATAGCTTCTTTCTCATACTCTCTCATCGCATTTGCCTAGAACCCTTCTTACGAATCCTTATCTACGGTTTGCTACACAAGTTATTTCCCTGATGTGTTTCCCCCATGACATGTCTTCAGTGATGGTGATGCTGAAGTATTTAATAGATTCTACGTTACATATTTTCTTTTCCGTGATGCAATAATTATTCTGGGGAAAGCCATTCTTTTTCCAAAAGTTCATTATCGCGCATTTCTTCAAATTTAATTCTAGCTGCCAACTATCACACCAAACATCAATCGCATCTAAATCCTAGGCTAAAGACAGACTGTCCTCTTCATTTCTAATTTCCTTATACACTACTGCATCATCGGCTAAAAGATGGCGCTTGCTATTGTTCACTACTGTATTTAAGTCATTTACGTAGAGAAGAAATAAAATTGGACTTATCACGCTTCCCTGGGGAACACCCGATGTAACCATTACTTCGCCTGAGCTGACACCATCTAATACTACCCTTTGAATGCGTTCATGTAAGAAGTCTCCTATCCAGCCTACTATATTACTGTCTATCCCGTATGATGCTAACTTCGCGAGTAACTTACAGTGGGGAACCTTGTCAAACGCTTTTCTGAAGTCAAGAAACGCTGTGTCTACCTGTACGTTACCTTCTCTGGAAACTAAAATATCATGAAGGTAGCTGATGATAAAGTAATACGTTGAAACCTAGGTCATATGTCAAGTTGTATTTAACCCTTTCCGGTCCTGTGATTCCGAATGGAATCACATTGCTTTCCTGCGTCGAGCCTCAATTTTTCAAATGACTTTCATTAATTCATAAATTTACTGTATCTCACCACATATTTTCATCTTATGTAGATTACATCATCTTCTACATGAAATACATATGAAAAAATCGACGCTCGACGCAAGAAAGCGACGTGATTCCATTTGGAATCACAGGACCGGAAAGGGTTAATTGTAGAAAATTACTAAATTGTATCCATCCATTTCATTCTTTTTTCTTCCTACCAGTGCTGACATTTCCTGGGTAAACAATAAAAAATTTGCATGAAATATGACCCTTAAACTGCAGTATTAGTAACTTGAGGACTTAGAACAAGGTCTGAGGCAAGCCAGCAGGTTCATTGATTAACCTAACACCAGTCATACATAAAATATCAGCAAACTGAACAATGGTACATAAATCTGTTGGGCCACCACGGATTGAAGAACCTTCACACCACCGAAATTGAATTGACAGTTGTACATAGATGGTCTGGAGAGGATGAGAAAATCACAACCCGCGTATGGTTTTAATGCTCATTAATAGTGAGAATCCCACAAGACGGACAGTATATTTGATTTTCAGAACCTATGGATATTATAGATGCACTCATTGGGGACGTTCTGGCTGTTGATAAGGCTATTGGTCTCCAGGGATAAAAACACAATAAGAGAAAGGATGAATTGGATCATCAGACCTTGGAATCCTGCAACTGACATTTTTGTTCCATCAGGGATTGGTAAGGAGAAAGAACTCAATGAAAGAAACTACTTATCAGCCTTGGCCAACTCTGTACAATGAGTTTGAATAAGTTCTTACTTTCATGTGCTATTTGAAAGGTTGTGAATTTTGTACAGACTTGAAAAACTCTCCTCATAGCTATGAAGCTGGGATTCAACAACTGAATTATCAGCCATTTTTACATCTAGGATTGAAAACCAGTTATTGAGGGTAGGAACTAAAAATAACTACCTCAAACCAATTTAATCTCCTCCTAAGTGTACAGACTGTAAGTTTCTCAAGTCCCTTCAAAAACAAGAATAAATCACTATTTCATTTTGGTAAGTTAAATACATAAAAATTACCACAAGAAAAATTGACCTGGATCAGGAATCAAACCACCGACCTTTGACTTGCTTGGCCATTGCACAGGCAAGTACGATAGTCAGCCTTGGAAGTTTAAAACTTTTCCTGCTTAGTAATCAAGAAAGGAGGTATAAAAACTTAAAATTGAGTTTGACAATGCAGATAATATGAGCTGTCAATTTAATTAAGTGTGTGCCACATGTTATTCTGTGCTAGCTTGAGGTATGGTGAACCCTACAGGTCACATTTTCAAAGGTTAATAAATGCTCTATATCCATGTATACACAGATTTAAGGACAATGCATGCATTGAGCATTTACTCCTCTCAAAGAAGTGATCAGCAGGGGTCATGAAAAGATGGGCTGACATTGAATAACATGCTGAACACACTCAAATACCTTTATAGCTCACCATGAGCTGCAAACGCTTTAATGAACATGTGAAATGAGGTTCTGCATGAAAAGATTGATCAGTTAGGACCCAATTGGATTAAAATCCAAATCTCATTGCCAAATTTTACTACCAGTCACAGCACCAAAGGTTATTGTGCCAGAAATTACAAGTGAGGAGTGGCTTTCAACTTTTTAGGGCATTTAAAAATTAATCCCCATCTATTCATAGAAGATCATCTAGTACGATTCGGAACTCTGAATTGTTTTCAAAAGAATAGAATAAGATCAAACTGTAGATTTCATGAGCAATTTGGTACATTAAAGAAAACCAAGGGAACTGACTAATAATGTCATTTAGCATAAAAATGCCCATCAGGGCTTTGTTTTACAGGGATTTAAAAAAATGAATCATTAAATATGATACATGACTGCTATTGTGTTTTGTTAGTTGCAATCATTCTGAATTCAACCATATATTTCCAAAATTTACCTTTCCAAGAATGATAGTAGATTCAATCCACATCTTCTCACTGCGTTCAAAATTCAAACATTACTCATGAACGATGTATTAATACAAAAAATTAATTTACACATGACCCCTCATTTATCATGTGAGTGACAAAACGATATGAATTTAAAGGCATGACTGCATGTAGATTCGTTACCATCACTTCAATAAGTTTCGGAAGGATATAATAAAGAGTAAATACTGAGATGGAGGACAAAAGGTTCTCAGTGATTGTTGGTAATCCATGAATGCCATAAGAGCACTCCCCATTAATTACCCAATCAATTCCCGATTAATAACCTAACATGGCCATTCCCATGTTTTGAGTCCTTCTGCCGTTGGGGTTTGTTAAAATACCATTAAATAAATGTTTTCATATTCGAAAGAATCTTTTAATTTATATTAATGTCAAAGATAATTTTATTCAAACCGAGAGAAATCTATTCCAGTGATAAATCAAGGCTTTTCAGCATTTTCTAAAAGAAATAATTTCATTCAAACTATTCTTATGGATTCCTCAGTCAATGAGTGATTCATATAGAAGTTTCACCTACCAGCCGTGGCTCCCACAACACCTCGAGGTAGGCTGGCACCATTTCTATTCAGTGGCAACACACGAGGCAGTCCAAATTTGAGGTAAGCCACCCCAGATGATGGAGTGGCCACACCACCAGCTCCAGAGGACGACTTAGTGGGCTCAGCAGCTCCACCACTATTGCTGCTGAGGAGCAGTCTACTGGAAGCTGGTCCATAGCGAGGGTGAGAGAGGATCGATTTCACAGTTGTTTCCCTGAGTTGGAAGTTTCCATATGGGAGAGGAGACTTTTCACCACTGCCAAGGGCAGAGTCGGTGAAGTCAGAATTGAGATTCTGTCTATATATTGACCAGGCATGCAAGTCCTCCGAAGCAGTGCTGTTGCCAACACCATTTCCTCCATGCCCTCCTCCGACGTCTCGACCACTTCCACGACCTGTGGATTGGCCATCCAAGTGGCTGCCATTGTGACTGGGTGGCACTGAATACCTCCGCTCCATTTCCCAAGCATTTCCAGAGGCAGCCGAGGCAGCACCACCAGACGCTCTCGATCCGCCTCTGACGTGCATGGCTTCAAAGTGATTGCCACTCGGCTGGTTGGAGTAGCGTCTTTCCATCTTCTTCTAAAAATATCAAATTTTACAAACTAATGAGCTGATATAATATCATTAAATTACTTATTACATAAAAGCACATGATTTCTGATTGGATTCGAATTATAAATCAATTTCTTTCAAGCATAAGTCTGTGAGGTGTGAAATATGATTAGTCTGAATGACTTATTAGCTTACTGAGCCCATGAGACCACTAATTTTGACTGCTATTCTCAGAGTTTTTTAAATTTCTAACATTAAATATATACAGCAAAAAATCATCATGTATAGATAGACAATATGCAAAATCAGGATATTTCCATACGCAAAAACTTATTTTGCATTAACACACCCATTTTTGCATACGATGCACCACATTAGGAAAGTGAATACGACTAAACTACTTCTTTAAGTTTAAGGAAACGGTAATTATCCACCATTAGCTCGAACGTTAGTAAAATAAAGCCTTTATCATATACCTTGGGAATAAACGGTATCTTATCATCCGATAATCGCATTTCCATGCAGGTAATTTCCTACGGCAAAGTACTTTTTTAAAGTGGCGAATAAAAAGATTCATTGAACACAATCCATCCTCGTAAAAACAGAATCCTGAAGTGAGAGGATACCGAAGAACGATGTCACAAAACACAAGACACTGCATTAAAAATGAGTGGGATATCACAGCGGCATTATAAGGATCTCCAAACGAAAATAAAGTCTCACTTTCACACAGTGGAACTGAAACTCATAGGATGGAAAAAGCGTTGGGCAAGCTGGGGGAGATCTGCCCAGCCATGCCATAAAGTAGTCTGAAGAGAGAGCTGTTATAGATATGCAGGAGATAAAAGAATGAGGCAAGGCAAGCAAAAAAGTTGATGGGAAGCTGGGGGTGCACAATCAACTGGAGTGGGAGGCCTTCGGGAACGACGGCTATTGTCTTGTCGCCCCTGGCGCAACGCCAGACGGATTTGACGATCTGCCAAATATGTCCGAAGGTTAAGATGCTTGGCCCATGATTTAGATTAAAAACTTAGATCTTCATAAAGCTTAGGCGAGAAAGGGAAGATTATGACGCGTTCGAGGTGAATTAGTTCGTTTCGAAGCATGGCGTGCGATTCACGGTGCGTAACGACCATGGTCGGCTAAACGCGAAAACGAGAATGCGAGACAAAAAATTCTATTAGAACAATCTTACCGAAATTCCTAATTACGGCGAAGTAACAATTCCTTCTTTTGGGACACGGTACTCCACTGAGGGGTCAATGCACGGCCCGCATTCTCGCCGTTACCTCTAAGGTGCAAGAGATTTCTTCTATCACTTGAAAGAATGTGGAATGATGAACACGAGCCACTAACGGGAAAACCACCACATTATGTTGGCATATCCAAATGAGTTAGCGACCGGCGACGGCCGCACAACTTAATGAACGTAATGAAGCACAAATTACAAGACAAAACTTCACTTTGGCTCATAGGATGGAGTGAATGTAGCGCAGCCAGGAGATTTCACAGGAAACAGATTCCACCCAATGGCACCTGTTATGACGTAGAAGTTACCGCGAAACAATAAAAAGACCCAAAGGAATGCGGTTCTCTCCTGCCACCTGTCGGCGGAAGAATGCGATAACCCCAATGGTGGTTAAGAGGTCTTTTTGGGGGTCACAGGCAGTGATTGAATTGTGTGCTACTTGTTTGTAAACATTTCTGTAGAGGCTAATGAACTGTGAAGTGATTGCAAAGTTATCAAGGAATAAAACTGCACTAATATCAACAGTATCCCCTTCGTCATTACGTGAAGGCCTCAAGTTTGGCATGGAAACTTCAATGCGTGCTTAGACCTTTTCCTTGAGGGAGTTTCAAAATTCGCCGAGATGATATCCAGAGATAGCCCGATTTTAGAGCTTAACAATGTTTTCCACTCCGGCCAGGTAAGAATGGTCCTTAGTGAAGTGTGAGGTACTTCCATAAGTATTTATTGGCGATTTCTCTCTAATAGAAATGTTCAATTGCAGGTGGAGAGCGGAACATGGCTACAGAGAATAATGGGGAGCGTGAAAACGGGCTTAATATTGAAAGATATATCCTTGGAGATTCACAGAGGAGAAGTTCTTGCAATTTTAGGATCTAAAGGTGGGGAAAACCAAAGAATTTAATTCATTTGTTTTTAAGTGTTATTTCTGCGCCGGGAGAAATTTAACTCTTAAGTGCTATCTAATTTACATGAATTTATTCTGAGGTAGGTTCGTTCCTGCAATTAGTTGCAATGCCTCTAAAATAAAACAAAAACCAATATGTTGCGAGTTGTCCTTCAGTAGTGGTACAGAGTAAATTATCGTAAAAAACGTATGTCTTAGGTTTATTATTGAGAGCGCGGGTGTTAGGTAGGCTGCAACTTAATGGCGAAATGACGTTGTATGTAGTTTTATTATCTATTATCTAATAATTTTGCTCGTTAGAATTATTTCAGTGGTCAAAATGGGGTATAATTCATGCTTTTTAAAAATATGTATGTATTTGTGCAAAGCTGTTGTTTAGGGGATGTGTACCTTTCCCTTTTGCAATAATAGGATTCAAGCCATCTGGGAAATTGCTGTTGTATTTTCCAATTTAATATTTATCGGCTGTGAATGCACCATTCATAATATCATTTATTTTGTATGCAATTACTCAGAATGATTTCTTAGTAGGTAGTCAATAAAGCCTGTCAGGCCTTCTGCAAAATGTCTTCAACAGACCAAAATAGTTGGCCCAATATTTGCATCTTTTTATTTTCCCCTGCTGAGCACTTTTATGTGTTCCATTGTGGAAAATCACTACTGTGAATACAGGTTAAAGGATGTTTGGCAAAGTTGCTCTTTCTGTCTTGATTGTTCTTAAAAGCTATGAGGTGTTCTAATTTCCTTGTCCAGAAGCTTCTCGATGTCTGCCCCATGCCGACCCCCTTGCAATATTTTATGGACCGATTTCCAACCCTGCAACTCCCGACATTGGGCCAACATATATCGACGACAGAGATGTTACTCTAAGTCCATCCCACTAACTTGCTTAACTGTGAGATGTACAATCATAGCTGATAAGGTACATATTTAGAAAGACTGTGAGTAATCCTGTCTTTGATAAGTGAAAACGTGTAATTTCTTTTGATATAATTTTAATGGTATTTTCGCTCTACCAGTGAAAATCGAGCCTATGGATTCATGTGATATGTATGTGAAGAATTGCTTTCCTCAGCTTCCTTTTTTATTTTCATTACAGTGAAAAACTTGTGGAATGAATTGTTTTGGCTTCGTTTAGATTAAACTTACTAGAACTTAAACTTGTTAGAAGTACTCAAAAACAAATTTATGTTTTACAGGAAGTGGGAAGAGGGCTTTGCTAGATGTGATATCTCGGCGGACTGAAGGAGGAGATATGAGTGAAGCGTCAACCAGAGGGCAAATTCACTTGGGTGGAAGTGTCTTGACGAGGAAGCTTTTTCAAGAAAGATGTGCCTATGTTACTCGTCGATGTGATTTACTGCCAGGTTTAAGTGTACGCCAAACACTGGAATATGCTGCCTCGTTAACTATTGGATCAAAGGTACTGACTTAAAATCAGCCTTACATAGTTGCTGTTGTTTACTTTTCATTTTCAAGTTTTTTGAGAACTTTATTATGAGTATGTGAGTTCTATAGGAGTTACTAGGAATTCCATCGTCTAAATTTAATAAAAATCTAATGAAATTCTATGAGTAATTGCTCGGGAACAAAGATTACATTTAAAAAAATCCAAATATTGGTTTATACGTTCAAGGTACATACCTAGATAGTCTATTTGGTGTATTACTTAGTTTTATATTCCTTGAAAGAAAAAGAAAAAAAATTGACTTCTGACTGTATTATCTAATGTATGTTTTTCTCTTTATCAATCTTTAAAATAAGAGGGAGATTATTTTCAGTTTGTTTCATTGAGTTATTTTTTAATTTCATAAAATTATATTATCACATAAAATCATTAATTAGTAAAGCTGGTTTAGAATGTTTCTGGTGTTTTCTCATTTTACTGTAAGTTACTCTCACAAAATTGAGTAATTGCCAAACTAAAGACTTGGTAGTGATAGCTATTCTTTTCAATATTGTCAAGATCTCATAGTGAGGGAGCATGATGCAATGATCAGCTAAGGAATTAATGATAAACACCATTCTGTCATCTTGTCTCCCTTGAATAAGTGATTTTACTTCCTTACTTATGATCCAGTATTTCATAAAATGCTTTAAAGTATGTTTATTTTGCAAACTTTCAGTTCTGAATATTTTATGTCATTATTATCTGGGGAGAAAGTTGAAGTATCACAAATGTTTTTATTATTCATAAGAAAGTTATGAGAATTATGCTAAACCTAGAATATCAAGAATTTTGTCAAATTCACCTGTAGGTCCAAAAAATCTTAACCCTACGATCCCTATACATTTGGAATTTAATTCTCTTTATAAAAAAAAACAAATTCTTTCACTGAAAATGCAGATTTCCACTTATACTATACAAGACAAAGGACTATTTACATCTTCTTCATAGAAAGTCTAAAAGGAGAGGTGAAGGTCCTTTTCACAAGGGTATAAAGCTCGATAACCTTTTACCTGAGAATTTGAAAAATATTTCCTTGTTAGAGCCGTTTAAGTCTAATATCAAAAGATATCTGTTGAGTATAACATTGTGTAGTGTTGATGAGTATATTCACTATTGCAAGGATAGTAGTAAATATGTGTAACATTGATCATAGATTATGTTTGTTAGAAAAATTGTATATTCATTCAAGCTGTGATTATAAACCATTTATATGCATATTGTCTGGCATACCACTATATGAATGTCATCTTATGATATATCCCATGTACATATATGCTATGTACTTTGACAAAACCTATACTAATAACTTGATTGTCTGTTTTTTTGGCAAATTAGGCTATTGTTATTATTTTTTTCAAGGAGGCATCTGGCCAGGGGAGATCATCTCGGGTGAGGCAGGTAATGGCCGATCTTGCTTTAACCCAGTCAGCCAACAGAAGTGTCAATGCTATCACCCGTTGTGAAAGGAGAAGACTGGAAATTGGTGTGCAGCTTGTTAAAGACCCAGGTAGGGTAAAAAATTCATATTTATACTCATTACATTTTTCTTAATGCTGCTTTTAGGCCCGAGTCTCAATGACTAATTGTAGGCATTGCATAAATTGAGCGAAGTCTTAAGTATTAAGGCTGAAATATCTAGGTTTTATATTCAATATTGTATGTATTCCTGTCAACTTGTGCTCAGGGCAGTGAATCAATGGAAGTACAGGGTTTTCATTTGCATGTATATTTTCTCTTGTGTTGCATGACCACAATATGACTCTGTGTTTTAAGACTTTTGAATTTTTCAGTTTTGCTTCTGCTTGATGAGCCAACTAGAGACCTGGATCCTTTGGGAGCATATCTTGTGTCATCAATGGTATCTGCCGATGCTCGACGAAATGGAAGAGCTGTTGCACTGACAGCAGAAACACCAAGATCTGATGTATTTCCATTTCTGCATCGGTTAGTAGTCTATGTGCTTCATTCCAGAAATTTGACTACAATGGATGTGAGTGGCATGAAAGAAGTGAAATCCACTGTTGGAGATTAAAAAAAAGGGAGAATTTGCATGTAACCTTACGTCAAGTGAGAGGGTTGCTAGAGAGAGTATGTGTCTAGATATGGGACAAATCACCATAATTTTCATGTGAGGTAAACTGACAGTAATCTTCAAAAATTTCCATAATTTTCCACTTATTTTAAATTTTCTGCAATTAATAGCTAATGAAGGCTATAATCGGAAAGCCAATAGCTAGAGTAAAGGAATAACATCATGTTAACCATTAATATCGTTACATTAATGTATTAAAATAATGAAAAAGACTAAAAATTAGGCAATACACCCTAAATTGACTTTCTTTTGTCTTAGAGAAGTTTTCATTCAAATTGTTCAAACCATTAGACTTAGCTCAAAAGAATATGTTAATAATATATTAGAATGAAAAATATCTGAAATATAGGTGAATTTTCTAGAATATTACTACAATTTTTATTTTTTGTATAAATTATGAAAAATGCCATGGTAACTTACAAAAATTACCACAAATTTTTACAGTGGCCAATCTCTATGTTTGTCATCTTTTTTTCATGCATATATTTCCACAGAGTGGCCTTGCTATGTCTTGGTGACCTCCTCTATGCTGGTCCTGTGTCTTCAGCAACAATGAGTGGCAGCCCAAATGCAGACACTCAAATGAGAAGGCATCATTTACTGGCTTATTTTGCAGACATTGGTTTTCCATGCCCTCGAATGGAAAACCCTCTGATGTATTATTGTGAGTGTTAGTTTGTTCTGCTGAATTTGTTACCTTACCTGATTACTCAGAAGGGCTTCAAAAAATTAGTCAGAGGCTATGATCCAGTCAACCAAAGTGATCAGTTTGATTTGTTGATGACTCATGGAATGTTTTGAGACGAGTTAAATGTCATGAACCAGCTAGTATGGCTCTTCTGTCATCTTTTGAAGTCACAAAGAAGGTTCATATCACCATTTTGGGCAAGAGTGTGGAAACTCAAACAAATGTACTGCTGGTCCAGCACAAAAACTAGTGTGCCAGGCAGTAATAGGGATTGAATATGAAATCCAGTATGGTTCCTGTCATAATGGAAGATTTTTTACTATCATTGAACTTATTCTGATGAAAAAGCTCTTCTTTCATTCACACCATAGTGCAGATATCTACTACAATTTTAAATTTATATACTTATGATAATAAGTGACTAAATCAACTCTTTGGTAATTGTTGATTTGGAGACCAAAAATTTACCTGCATGTAGTCACAAAAAGGTGGTGCTGATTTCAAAATATGAAGATTGCCCAGCGATTGTAAATTCTAATGTGATTGGTCAAAAGTTACCAGATTCCACTGGGAGTAAGGAGCTAACTAGTATGGCATCTATTATGAAATCAGTTAGCTCAGTGAGTTTGATAGAGATCATACTCATTAGCTAGCAAGCTGGTCTAGTATATCATGATAATGTAAAGCTATCAAACCAGCTAACATTCTTGAACTTGTGCTGGATCAAGAATCATGTGAATTTGGCCTCTGTAATTTCAACATATTAGAGCGCTTCAGCAAATTTTTAAAATATTTATTCTATTATCAACTTCATCCACTAAGGCCTATAGACTGAAAAAACTGTTGAATTTTTTGTATCATGGGTCTCTGATTTTTTTTATTGTTATGAAAAACAATTGGGTACATCTCTTCACAGTGTGCCTATCAACTGTGGACAGACGTTCCAGGGAAAGGTTCTTGGAGTCCAACCACCAAATAGCAGCCCTTGTGGATAAGTTCAAAGCTGAAGGTGCTCCATATAGGAAAGCTTTTGGTTTCGATACTGATGAAACTCTTGCTGGTGGACCTATGGGGATGGGTGTTCCTCCACCTCCATTGCCCCCTCCCTTCAGCCAACCGGGAACAATGAGGGTGGCCAAGGCACTTGTGAGGTGAGATCTACCTTTTGGTGATTTAAATATTTATTTATTCAAATTACTCTTATTTTCAGTTTCAGTTATCAATTGGTATCAAGGGCAGCAGTTGTATCAGAGATTTTATGAGATTATATGTATTATTAATTGAACATCTGGCTGTCTAGAAGTAACTTTATGCTTTCTTGTTTGATGCTTGCTAGGGAGAATTTATGGCTATTTAAATGGACTGTATTTTTTATTTCAAATTATCTCGAATCTTATGAATTATTTTTTTGTATGCATTACCTCACCGAACATGTTCATTAGCTGTTGATTTTAGTTTTCTCAACTTCAGTTATATGTATGCACAGATCCTCCGCAGTTGCCATGGTGAGGCTTTGGTTCGGTAGAATATGGATTTAATTCTTTGATGTACAGAAGACTTGAATGAATTTTGTTGGAAAGTCTCCCGGGAGGATGAGATTTTCTTAGAACCCTTACATATATTTACAGTCATCTTCAGCTTTTCTTGACGATATGAATAATACAGTTTGTTGGGGCTGAGAATAGAACTCTGCCCTATGATACTGGGGAAGATTAGGCATTCTAAATAGGATAGGAAGGTAACTCAGCCAACAATCTAAATTATACCATGTATCTAACGGACAGTTTTATGCTTTATGATATGTCATAAGTCCATTAATCTTAGTAATCTCCATACCAAATGGCTTGGGCTAATTTAGGACTGTGTGATATTGCAATACATTGGTTGCAATATGGACCAATTGGTGGGAGGCACATTGTGAGATAATAAAGCATAATGAACATCATGTGATATACCATACATTTTTATGAATGTAATGAAAATTTTAATTAACAGTCCTATATTGAAATTTAAATATCATACAGCCCTGGAATTATTTATTTGCTATTTTCAAAATGTTTACCAAGTAGCCTTTTCTCAGTTTATATACTTCCCTGTTAGCTGAGGTATTTGTAATTCACTAATCTCTGTTATTTTTTTCCAGTCGTCAAATTTCATCCATATTGAACTTCAGGCTATGTGGTCTATCTCAGCTTTGTCTTCGTGTATTATCTCTACCTCTGTTCTTCCTCCTCCTTTGGCTATTCTACAGTGGACGTGAGGTACGTGGTTCGTTTAAGGGCTGTGAAATAAGAAAAGTGATGCCAAGGTGGTGTGATATGTACCTCAGATATTTTTATTGTTATCTTTTTTATTTTTACAGGCCTACCAAAGAACCTATGTGTCCACCAATGGTCTTATTTTCAACTTCCTGGCTGGCTGCTATTTCATTTCAATTTTTTCAACCGTCAGTACATGTAAGTCTCAAATGATAAGGACTGATTTTAGCTGTTAGTATCCTTTCTATTACTCATTTGTAAGCTCATCTTTAGACTAATTTTTTTGCCACATTGGTGATAAGAGCAAATATTTCAAGATGTGCCTATGGGCAATCTATGGTGAAGAGCAGAAGTGTTGGGGGATGAGGCGTGAGTTGAAACTCCAAAATGAGGGCAACTGAAATGAGAGATCCCTTTGAATTAGTTGCTCCCACAGTGCACAGTTACACTTGACAGTGAGCTTTAAAGTGCTGTAATCATTATCCAGTTATAGCCCCACTCTGAATGCAAACTCATCAATGTCCATTTTTGGAAAAACTTACCGTATTTGATGGCATATAAGACTTTTTTCCTGGATAATGGATCAAAAAATCACCCCCTGGTCTTATATATGAAGGTGAACCTTTCCAGAGGCTAATGTTAACCCTGATGCTACCAACCCTGTTTTTCTCTAGTTCTTCTTGTATTTGCTGTTTTCAGCTATGTAGCTTGCATTTCATAAAAATTTTTCATTACAAATTGATCTTGCTCTTTGCAATTTACCTTAAATCTAAAATATGAAATTATGACCCATTATAACATTTTTTCCTTTCGATGGGCCTGTCAAAATAGGAGTGTGTCTAACATGCCATCAAATACAGTAATTGATATCCTGAGCGGTCCTTCACATGAAAAACTCACTTTATATTAATCTAATAAAACACAAATTCACTAGAAGTCAGTTTAAATTTTCAACTGCATGGGCTAGGGACTTGAATGACAAGCATCCTTCAGCATATATTGCCTTCATATCTGTATGCTTATTAGCTCATCAGGGTTTCAGCAGGCCTGTAAAACCTGGAAAAGTTACGGAAATTGTAAATGGGGCTGGGAAACCTAGAAAAGCCATGGAAAGTGATAAATTAGCCTGATATTTACCTTTCCTTGTCAATATCTATTTTTTTAAAGTGAGGAGTACAATTTTTAGCAATATCCCTGGGTGTGTGGAAATAGGGTTGTTAGTAAGTATCTTGCCTGAATGAGGCGGTGAAGCCCTTATATGGTATACGCTATGAAAATCATTTTTTATATTTTATTCATGATTTGGTGGTGTGACTGGCTAATACTTATGACCAATTTCCATTAGTGTTTTGTGTTTCCTTTAATGCCACAGATTTCTTTACATGTATCTAAATGCTAAAAAAAAGTGGCTCATCATTTTTCACAAAAATATCTGTCCATGTGTAATGGATTTAAACATTTTAATGACACTGTTATGTTGTGGGTCACTTCAAGTCGTTTGTATGCAGTGAAAGGGCTTTAAAAACACTATCATGAAAATAAGGGACTTTTAAACTAATACTATGCAAATCCGAAGCGACTGTGACTTTATTTGTTACTTTGAGTTATAGTAACCCATTGCTATCTTATTTTATTCAGTGCTTTTGGTCGTAAGTGGTGTAGATTCATAGTGTTGTTCATTCCTCAAGTTCTAAAATAGCCTCCAAGTCATTTTTACAGTTGATATTTAACCAAAATGAGCGCCATTTTCAATGAGAAAAATATATTACTTAAACTAAGTGTAATTACTTGTGCATTAATGCTGTCTGATCTCAGTAATATATCTGATAGGTCATCATTGTGAAAGGGGACATTTTCAATGAGTCTGTTATGTAACAAAAATTTTTATGTGCAGTCATACATATCCAAGTTGGTGCTCTCTGTTATTGGAGGTTTGATACAAGTATGAATGATTCAGAAAAGGCTATTGAGTGTAGTCTGATAGCTAAATGTTATAAGAAGTAAATTATTGGTTCATATTGTCCATGATTTTGTTAATGGCTGTGAAGAAAGTACAGTTCAAAGATGTTTTAAATGGTAATTTTTTCCTGGGAAAATCGTTTAACTAAAACCCATTCCTTTATCTACTCCTCTGATGTTGAACTTATTTCTTGTCATCTGTGCTAATTTACCTCATAAAGATGGAGATAAGCTGTATTTGTCATTTATCGATGAAATATAAGTCATATTTTCCTTTCCCAGTTCCTGTTTACCGCACACGATATTTCCAAGAATGTCAAGAAGGATTATATGGAGGATGGTTGTTTCATTTAGCTTATTCTATTGGAAGTCTCCCATTCACAGTAATTTCTACCTTAGCATCATCAAGGATAGCAGTTGAGTGAGTACATATTGCCCTTTTCACCTCTTAAAATTAAACTTATCGACTCTCTAAAACCTCATTTTGAGCAAAGAATGATTTCATCTGATTACCAAGCTAAATACTATTACTAGTTTCTCTGATGGTGATAGGTGTATCTCTGTAAGTAAATAAGCTATTATCTCTGTGTGAACATAGCTCTTTTTTATTTGCGCCTGATGGACATCATTCACTTCTCTAAGGCAAAGGGGTGTTTTTGTCCGAAGATGGGTAATTGTAACAGTAGTCGCTTAAATTCTCTTATTAGTTCGAAATCCTGATTTTTAGGAGGAATGAAAGAATTTTTTCCTGAATCGATGATTTTACTTCATGTTAGAGATAAAATATTCTGTAGAAATATTGTTGCGTATTTACTGGAAAGAAATTATGACCAATAATGCTGCACTCACTGCCTGTTACCTTCAGCCTCTTTTGACCTTAATTATTCAGAACTTTCCTTATATGGGGCGTTTCTGGAAATTTCTGATAAGTAGTGCTTCTGTCCCTCATTTGGCTATCTGCATTAAAGAAAACTCTTTTTTATCAAAAAAGGCGGTAATATCTTCAGGTACTACAAAGCACTTAACCCATGAATATCAGTTTGGTATAGCTATGGTTTGGTTCAATTGTTACTTATGGAGGTTTTATTAAATTAGTTTTCACGAATTTACTGTTCAGGATTAGTGGAAAATGTTGTCCCTATGTTTTCCACATGAGCACATTATCAGTGAATAAATTCATATTTTTCTGCCTCTCTGGTGAAGTGTGAATGGTACCACTTCTGTTCCTTGTTGTGGTATGCGGATATAAAAATAAGAAACAAGTATGGGCAGTGTAGCTTCTCTGGAAGCACATGATCCTGTGCATAAACCTAATGGCTGGAGTGGACGGTGTTGAGGCGTACTTGCCCCAGCTAATGATAGGAACCAATAGCAATTGTAAGGGATTAATGGCATTCAAAGCATTACTTTTGCTACATTGTTTTGTGAGAATTTGAAAAGAAATGTAGAAATGAATATGGAAGCACACACTCAAATTGCCTTTCTTTTGTCATGGTATGAGAAGTTTTTATTCAAGCCATTCAATAGACAACCTCAATAATATTCCACAATCTATGCCTATAATATATACATATATCTCAGTATGAAAAATATCTGAACCAGTTGAATATTCTGAAAATGAACTGTAATTTATGGTAATTTTGAGGAATTGTGGAAAAGTTCAAAAATACCACCATAGGTTGTGAAGATTACCATTGTAATTTTCAGAATGACCCATATCTGGTCCTCTGGTCAAGTCCCCGTAAATAAAGACTTACTTCAACATATAGAAAGGTAATGATACCCATTTAAGTTGCCTCCTGCGGCATCACACTCAGCTATACTTGATGCTGTTCTGTGCATCAAGAATATATACGTAAGCTTCCACGCAAGCTTTATGCACAATGGTGATGCAAGGTTATCATAGGTCATTTTTTTAGATAGGTAAATTCAGGTTTTTCGTAGGTATCTGTAAACTTTTGTTATTTCTTTAATATTTATGTTTTTCAAGTAATTAGGTATTAATTTTTATATTATTTTTTCTCCATTTAGGGTCTCAGGACTGACATCATATGAATCGTGGTTATATTTGTGGGGAATATTTTTTGCTTGCCACATTGTAGCAGAACAGCAGACATTGGCCTTCATGCGTGTTCAGCATTGCTCTCTGTCTGCAGCTTCAAACAGTCTGCTAACTTCCTCAATCTACCTTATTCTTGGTAGTGGCACGTTAAGGTAATGGACTAGAAAAAATATTTTTATTCAATAATAGCATTTTGCTTATTTTTTTGCATCAGCACTAAATGTTGATTTACCTGTTTTTTGGCTTATATGGCATGCTTTTCTCCTGGATATACCCAACCAAATCGCTCTGAATCTTTTATGTTCAATTTCGTGGTCATATTTAGCCTTAGAAACATCAGCAATGAGCTGTCATTGCCATTTAACTGAAATCTGGAAACTTTAAATTTAATTGAAATGTGCATCAATTTCATTTAACATTTAAATGTTGAATTGCCTTTTTGTTATCTGTGGTCACACTTTATGGTAACACTGTGTATCAATATTTTTTTTTCCTTGGAAAGTTTAATGGTTGTACCTTACTGCATAGATGCTGGTAAATAAAATGGGTCGATATTGTGAATTTTTGGCAGTTGTGATAAATGCAAAATTTTTGATAAATAGTTTATTTTTTAGATAGTTAAATTTAGTATTAAAGTCTACTCTCACCTGTTAAGGATATCCTTTTAATTTGGCCATAGGATTGGATCATCATTACAAGATTATGCATTGCATTGGATTATGCATTGGTCTTCCACACTTCCATTCCATACTTCATCTGTTGTACTGCTCCCCATGCATTTTCACCTGTGCGAATAATTTTCATGGTTCATGTCAATATTAATTTCTGATTAGTCGGATGTACTCTGAGATCATTTGTTTTGGTGGAGCTGGTAAGCCTTTGTCCAGACATCCAGACTTTTGTTAAGAGCGCCCAGAATCTGATAAAAATTTGAGAATACCATAATCGCTCCATGCTTAACTGTGTAAGGCTTACACTTGGGCAGTGATTCATAGTTTCCTCATATCATAGATGATGGGCAATTATTCATTCCATTTTAACTTGTAGGCATGAGCAATTTTTGTGGAAAATATTCTGTTAACAGAAATTATGAGTGTACTATGTGCTATAAGAGGGAAACATAGTCATTTTGGGATTGGAGTTTCGGAAATTTTAAGCAAAATTTATGGCCAAATATTGCTGTATGACCCCTGATTTCTAATTGATGAACTGCAGTGTGATTGAAACTTTGTGGCCCATGAGCAGACGCCAATTTTGGGGCTGGGTGAGTCTATTTTGAAGAAGTGCCGTTAGTGGTGTAGGTGAAAGTTGCCATTCTCTCTCGGGACTTGACTCATACCTCATGCATACTTGCCTCCATTCTAAGCACTTTGCCTTCCCTCCAAGGTTCCCCCACCAGAGGCACTTTCCACTCCACTCGCTGCCATTCTGTACATTCAGGGGCGATGAAGTTTCAACCGGACTGTACTTGAAGAATATTCTCTTCCCTCTAGCAATCCTTCCCTTATGAAAACTACATATCCATTGATGTTCTAGCGTTTGAACTAAAATCTATTTAGTCTCTCAGTTACAGAGAATGAATATATTTTTGGGGCACCACAAAGTTGCTGTGGCATTGTGGTAAAAGTCTCACCTACGAAACATGAGAAGTACGGAAATTCTGATACTGAGGAAATACCATCTGCCTTAAATCAGAACTCGAACCCATATGCTTAATATCTTGTTTGAATTCATCATGATTGGCTTTCTTTCTCACCCCTCGTTGAAGTGATGTCTTAGATATTCACTTGTATGTTTTTATTGCATTCCTATCCTGTCATTCAACAAAGCTCTGGGAATTCCAAGAGAAATACATGCGTCAGTTGTTGCATCCAAGTTAAAATTCCATTGAGTGCATCTAAGATAATAGCATAATTGATATACTCTGATTTGGCTTTGAAAGATATGGGAAGTGAACAATTTTTCATGATGGTTTGATTCAAACAAACGAAGGACAGTGTTTTGAATTCTTTGGTCACATGATTTTATTCCCCAAATATCATTGGACATGTTTACAAATTAGCTGCATTTTTAACTGTCAAGTGCACTATGTATTATCTTTTATGAACTTTATTAAGTACCAAACCATAATCAAGAAATTGCAGTTTGGTAATTTAATTTTAGATGCATATGTTTTTTTTATTATTATTTGCTCTTGAATACTGTATTCATAATTTGTAAATGCAATAAAATGTTAAACTTAGATATCATAAATTTATGGTTACTAAAAATCACTGTCTCTAATTATGATAAATGTATTTGTGTACATCACCTGGTAAATGATTACTTCTCTTTTTGATTGTTAACCAAATCAAATACATAGTTATTGATGGGGTATTTATTTTTTCATAAAACATGTGACCAACACTTGGGAGTGTCTCGTCCACCCATGCATCCTGTAAGTTGGAAAATATGGTGTGATATGGAGTATGAAACTCAGGAGATAAAATCTGTGTGAATTCTATCCTTTTTTGGGGGACGACTGATTTGCACGCAAATTAAGTTTTTGGGAAAATAGATAATTGCATACTTGTTTATTTTTAAGGATCTTAACATGCTAAATTTTAATTTTTGTTAATTCTAGGTCCCTGAAAGCTCTCCCAGAATGGCTGTTTTACCTCACTTATGCCACTCAGCCTCGCTATGCTGGGTCTCTACTTGCTGGTCAACTTTTCTCTGTCAATCCTCATGCAATTCCAAACTGTACCACTGTGCCTCCCCTCTTGCCCCCTGGCCCAACCTATTCAAACATTGGTATTTCCCAGAGAGAACCCATTCACCAGGCACTAGTAATTTCATGTGGATTTGATGGCCTCTCATACCTGACAGAGAGATATGGTAAGTTGGTTTTTTCTACCTTAGAAGTTCATTGTCTAGTTTTGCAGAGGAATCATGCGTACGAAGAAAGAAACCTAAATTACGTACTAATGAATGAAAACGTAGTCTGCATATTTGGGACTCTCCTCCTCGAAAACTCCTAAATCCAGTGACATGAATTTTGCATGATTGTAGCTATGCACCAAGGGGTGCAATGGGCTACATATAAAAGGCCACAAGGACCCCAAATTTGGCCACTAAAAATTACTCCCATTATAAAACCATCAGAATTAGTGGAGAGATTTTTTTTTGCTTTTTTAAATTATGTACTTACAATCAAGATATAGGGTTGAAACTTTCACTATTGGTTATCTAAAAGAATGAAGTATTTAACTCTTGCACTTGATTTTTTTTATAATTTGCAAATGGTATTTAATTGATATTTTCACTTGGAAAGAAGAAAATTTAGGCCTGAAATGCCTGGAAAAGTCAGGTACGGTCTCTTGTTTGCAGTGTTGGTAAAAGTACTGAGAGAAAGTAACTGGGCTCAATTACAGTTACTTTATAAAAAAGTAATCAATTACAAATACAAATTACAGTTTTTAAAAACTAGTTCAGTAATCAATATAAGCAATAAAAGTAAGTTACATCGAACTATGTCACATATGGGTAACATTACAGCTACAATATATACACTCACAACGGGATTCGAACACACGGTGCGTTAGTTAAAGGCCAATATTTTAATAATCTGAATACCGCATTTGTCGAATCAATATTGCTAAATCTAATCAGATGAACAAAAACGAAAGAAAAATGACAAAAACAACCAAGATGCACTAGTAACCTAACGTATCAAACTACAAAAATTGAAAAAGTTTAAAACATAGCCTTTATGTAACTAAACATTGCATTCCAAAATGCAGCCCGCCGTAGAAAAGGTTGAAGCTTAAGCCATGACGCCAGTGAAATTGCAATCGCCTTACGAGTGACTTGAGTCCGCTGGCCGTCTGTAAAGAATGGCTTGAACGTGGATGTTCTAGAACGTCCTGCGCCACCCAATAGCACCCACAGCACGTTCCAGAACGTCCTTGAGCGCTGAACGTGTTAATACGAAGTCAGATGGGACGGAGCCAGCTTAGCCCGGAAGTGCGCGTAATTATCTGTCCGACAAAACCGGCCTGAAATGTCAATTATTACAAGATTGACTCCATCTGCCAAGTTGAGCATCTTTGTATCCTGAGAGCATTAAATTTTAAGGATTATTTTGAGACCATCACTCGCATGCCGCCAAACTGTCACCTGTGAGCAGGATAATATCCGACATTTCCGCACCTCCTATCTAAGGGACACAATACGGGCTTCCACACCAGGGTTTTTGTTGAGCCCGCAGGTGAGACGTAATGACTACGACTTCAAGGTTTGAACAATGTGAAAAAGAAAGATGATATAGAAGTCATTAGAAAGGTTTTGTGTATTGATTGTGCAAGTGAAAAGATGCCCATATCTGACATACATTGCTTACACTGCCAGGTTAAGCTCAGACGATAGGTAGATTTTCTTCCACCATACTTGTACCATGGAATAATACATCCATGATTTTATATTATTATTGCTTGAACAGCGCTGCCCTTGCTGCTTTCATACGGTCGCCGCATACGGCCGAGATACAGGTGCGGCCGTTTTTGAGCTCCCCCCACCCTATACGGCGACTGTAGATTCTGTAGTCGGGCGCGAAAGTTTGAAAACCGGCACTATGAGATGAGACCCGGCGTAAAAGACGATCCCCGACTTTTGAGAAGATTTTCCTGGGTTAAAAAGTCGTCTTATATGCCGGAACATTCGGTAGTTGTGTAACCAGCATGTTTTGTAGAACCTTGAGTTCCGAAATTTTGAGTTGCATCTGCAGTTCATGAATGTGGGAATGGAGATTAAAAGATTAATGTATCTCGAATATGTAAGAGAATATCACTGAGTGAATATGAAAACTATTTCATGTATGTATCTGTCTTACAGGAGATTCTGTTGCTGCCAGCCCACCCTCCTTTGATCTGGGCATTTCAATGGCATTTGCAGCTGGTGTCACTGTATTTGTTGGGATTCTCTTCCTACTTCCTCTTCCTGCTGTGGTCAAATCAAAGTTTCGGGAATGAGTTTCTCAGTCTACCTGTACAATGATCTAGCTTAGGAGCATACTGAGATTTTGGAGGTTGACATATTTTAGAGTTGTACATACATGTTCACATATTTATTTCAATGCCTCTGATATAATTCATGTTATGAATATTTATAGAATATGTGCATAATTTGCTTAATGGGCAAATATGTACCACAATCATTTTTTGAGTATGTGTTTTTTATGATTTTGAGTTTTAATCTTTTACTTGTTGGGACTCATTGGATTTTTAATATTTTTATAAATAAATTTCCTTTTTAATTGATGTTTATTTTGTTGGTCATGTAAATTGTATTAAGGTTTTTTTGGATCATTCCATGCCTGTTTACCCAAGTCTAGAAGCCATGGCACTCTTCTCCTCAAATTTGGAAGAAATCTGAATCATAAGTAACCACTGAAAATATTTTTCAGCTTTATTACATTTTTGCTTTTAGCTTATCAAACTTGTACGATTTAGATTTCATATAAATTTCAGTAAAATACATATTAGGTCAGTGTAAAAAATTGTTCTACCATTTCTCATGGGAAGCCATGGGTACCTATTATGTGATATGATTGTCAAAAAAGAGAAAAGAATTCATTTTAACTACCTACTTCTATGAGTTACTGGTATCAAAAAAATAAGTTTTGGTGAATTTTATTCTTTAGGGATTTGCTACAGTTTTATTCTTAGTGATTTGCTGCAGTACATGACCAATCCATCGGTACAAGTGACAGGTAGTTCAGGGAATTATAGTGAGGATCCTGTGGTGGTGTTTGCAGTCTATATGTTGGCTGTAAACCACTCGAACATTAGTGGCCAGTCAATCAATCACTATCGACAGACCAATTTGTTTTGCTTCGTCATGAAATACATAATGTTATTAATTTTTTGACTGCGTACGTAAAATGAATCAGCTGCGAAATTTGCTGAAGGCAGGGTAAATATTTGTGATGATGAGCTAGGCAGCCAACCTGCAATCCAACAAGCCAAGAAGCTGACCCAATTGCTGTGGTGCCTTAGATCATTGATTTCAAATCACAACTAACATTCAGCAAAATGATGACTACTGCCCTGAAGACCTGTAACTCTCTTAACCCTCTCAGTGCTGACTCCTGCCAGCGGTTCTAGCGAGAAATGCGGAGGGTAACTTAATGAAATATATCACTCTAGGAAAATAAATATTATAAAGTTATTGTTTAAAATATCCATACGTGGCTTTGCTTATTGTGTGTACATTGAATTAGGTAATAATAAAAAAACACTTATACATCATGCAAACAATAATTGTTATTATATTTGTACGCTAAAGTTAAACAATTTTTTGCCTATGAGCCGATATATCAGCCTGCTGCACTTTTCACCCGAGATGCCAAAGATGATATCTCGGCTCGCCGCACTAAGAGGGTTAAGTGTCCAGGGTGTCAGGATTCACAGTGAGGAGGGGGAATTCCGAGAATGGTATACATGGGAAAGGGGAAATTATGGAGGTGAGGGTTGGTTGAGGAAGGATTCTTAGAGGGGTGAGTTCAGAGGGAGGATTTGCAGGGAATGGCATGCTGTTCATGCAATGGATGACCTGAGCAAATTCTGATGGGAGGTTTTCAAACATCAGCCTTACTCTTCTGCCTTTCTCTGAGTGACTGCCATCTATTTCCATAGCTTAAAATTCATCTTGGTGATTGCAGCTTTGCCAATGATGATGATGCGAGAAAGAAAGTGGAGTACTGTGATAAGAGTTTGGTGGCAGATTGGTATGAAGCTGGAAATGTAACACTTTCTGTTCAGTGTGTCCTCCTCCTCCCCTAGTTGTCAATCCATTAGGATTGGTTTGTGACAGACCTCCACTTCTCTCTATCCTCTGCTATCCTCTTCATTTCTGAAAACCATCTACATCCCACATTCTCCATCATCTGCCTCCAATACTCCAGTCTAGATCTTCCCCTATACCTCTTGCCTTTTGTCATCCCTTCAAAAATCCTCTTCACCTATTCCTTATGGCGCAGTACATGACATCCATCCGTCTTTATTTTTGCTATTCTCCTCAGGCTCCATTCTTCCTTCACTTTTCTCAGTACCTCTTAGTTCATTACTTACTCTGTCCAGCTTACCTTGCACATTCTTCTATGATACCACATATCAAAAGCCTCTAGATGTTTTTTCTCCATATGTCTCACTGCCATACAACAATACACTCCACAGAAAGGTCTTGACTAGATTTTTCCTCAGCCAAGTATTGACGGAGTTGGACTCTTAAGATTTTTTCCTAAATACTCCTTAATGTTTCTCGTGCTTGACCATGTGACTCATGAAGAAAAATAAGTTGCACATTTTTATTTATTCAGTTTAAAAATCCTACATTGGCTGATGAAATGGGTTACCTATTGAAAACCAAAATTCAGGTACATAATGTGCAGATTACTACACAAATAAACTTATAATAACCACATTTGTCCAACCTTAGGAACAAGGTCATTTGGTATTGATTGTATTCATCCTTCAATACAGGTCTTCGCAATGTAAACAGGTCCGCCATCACGTTGCTTATTTTGGTGTACTTTATGTATGCATAGCATAGGTTGCTCAACATTTTTCTTGATTTGGCAGTGCATTCATATTCAAAACGTAAACAGATCCACCATCACGGTGCTTATTTTGGTGTACTCAATGTATGTATAGCATAGGTTGCTCAACGTTTTTCTTGATTTGGCAGTGCATTCATATTCAAAGTGACGAATTGTGCTGCATATTTGCAGATTTCCTTGAGTGCATTGCAGCAGTAAGAGCTCATTAAGCACGTCAATGGCAGCCCTGTGGTGGAAATGGTTGCGAAGACCCTTATCAATGGAGCTTTGGATATATCGAATTGAACCACCCTGCATTAGGAGCTGACTGCAGTGCTATTTGCGTGGAACTACAACATATTGGCTTCAATAATGGCTGTTATTCACTAATAACTTTTTAAAATGGGTGTTGAGATGCCTATATATTATTTTTACTTAACTTCCCCGGACTTTTCCCTTCTTAGGAATTTCTTATTAAAACCTTGAATTTGCCTTCTTGTTCAAATGGACATGCTGTAATCTGAGCAATCTTCATAAGGGCCCATGTTAAAATCTCTACTATCAAGACTGAATTACAGAAAAAATAGGCAGGAATCACAATTTTGTTTCCATCTCAGGTTAAGAAATGCCCTTAAAAGATGCTGAATTTCTGTTTTCAGAAAATCTGGAATAAGCATGAGGCCAGAGCCACCTGAAATCTAGTCTACTGGGCCATTTTTGCATAGTAAACATCGTGTGATAACTATGTGGTAACAAGTAAAAAAAATCGCAAGGTAGTGGTATGTGACTGGTACTGTCACTGATTTGGTATCTCTTGAACAAAATATCTGATAAAGTGTGAATATGTTTGAATGATTATTTGTTTCGTGGCAATTTTTACGTGAATTACTTAAGCATTAAATTTAAGCGTATTATTTTCTCTTATCTGTTATCATATTGGTTAATCAATGAGAGCGAGGAATCCTCAGTGTGGAACGCGTCAGAATATCTTTGCCCACGACGAGCGTTCACTTACGGTTCTAATTCAAAAGTGGCTCCACGGGTTTGTATTGGACGACACCAGCGCCGCCGGCGGGCAGGTTACGCATCTCGGCTGGGGAGAGGGGACTCTTCGAGAGGCACAGAACGCCGAGTGAAGTCCTCGAGAGAAGTAGTGGTTCCGGAGACTCTTCGCTGTGGTTGTTTTTATTTTTCCCAATCTCCTTGGTGATGGCGGCTCGGCAGTGAGTTAACGCTGCGTGGATTTTTTTTACGAATCGAGGAGCGCCTTTCGAGAATCGTGAGTACCATTCCTTTCATTTACCATTTAGCGCGTCCGGAATTTTTCGCTATTCGGACTAGGACTGGGGAAGTGGCATTGTTGGGGGAGAATGGGGTGGCAGAATGAGAGAGGAGTGAAAGTGTACCGGACAGCCGTGGGTGTCGGGGGGAAAAAAAAGAAAAGCCAACAAGGTGAGATGTGGGCGCCTCTTGAACCTTGTTACAGTCACCCACGCCAGAGAACAATGACAGCGTTAACTTCGACTGTATAGTCGTTGGGCGTTCTCCACGGCGGTTTTTTTCGTACTGTTTAGCGCTTTCGAATTGTTTCGCTGTTAGTAGGGATGAATTTTCAATCGTGCCTTCTATGAAAACTGGACGAAATAATGGTCACGCGTTTTGTAATTGAATAATCCTCAAGTCTCTTGTAATTGGAGCTATATCGTTGGTATATTCAATTTAATTTGAAGGTTTTCACAGATATTATTGTATTTTTCGAATGAGAAATTTCTGGATGACAAGTTTCGACATAATCTTCGGGAAGAATATTTTTCGGCTTCTCTGTGATTTTTTGAATTTACATTCAACGTCTTGCGTCCTCTCCTGGGTGCCTCAACAGTAAAAATATTTTCCAGAATATGAATATCGCAGACACTTTCATTTGAGTCCGCGGAGTTTGTTCCTCTATAATTTTATGGTATTAAATGGTCAGATCTCTTGTTAGTTGGTTTAACTAGTTAACTGGTTGTTTTTACCCTTTCTGACTTTTCAATCTAAAAAAATCATATTTTCCAGTTCATTTGGCTCTAATTCTTGATGATGGAATGAGTAGCGAGTATTTATTCATTCCGACTATATTTTGATGCTGCCCAATTCAAGAATCTCTTCTGTTTTTGTCATCGACAGTCGCTTAATATTCACTGCCACTCCCTCCTATTTATGTTTCATGTGTTGTATTCAATTGCTCACTAGGAGGTTTTATGGCCGTTTTGCTCTAAAAAGTTATTTCCTCTCCTATTAGTCCATCCTTTTTATGCATAACGGCCTTGCGATCTATGCAAAAATTCGCAATATCATTGGACATAATTAATAAGTCTTTACTTTTCATGCCAATTTATTTCTATCTAGTAATGAAGCGGCGAAGTGTTTTTTTATCGTATCCTGGAAAACGGTTCAAGTAGAGTCATTTTGTCCATCTATCGAGGTGTCTTTTTTTCCTTGGCTTATGCTGACAACTGTATTTATCCGTGCCTGAATTTCTTGATGTGGGAAAGTGCGCTCGACCTGGGAATATTTAATATTCATCATCATTATTTTTCTTGTTCATGAGTATAATTTATTCCACTCTTTTTTTAAAAAAAACCTAATTATTTCCTCTATTGTTAAATCAGCTCACCTCTTTACTGGACATCTTGCGATCGTCGAGAAAACCGTAATCTCCATTGACCCCATCATTAAGGTTGCTTCAATTTTTTCTGTTATTAATATTTATCTAGGAAGGGGAATCGAAAGGAATACTTTTTTCCTTATACGGGGAATACGGTTCTAGGAGAGTTATTTTGTCCATCTGCCCAGCTGGTTTTATATTTCCCTCATCGTCCTACTCTGACAACTGTATTTTCCCGTGCGTGATTTCCTTGATGTGGATACTACACGCGGTCAAACGGGGAATCTGTTTAATATTCATCATCGCTCATCAGCGGCGACGTTAGATGGGATATGAGCTCGCGCAGAAGGGGTAGTTAAAGAGAGAGAGAAGAGGAAAAAAAGTATATGATATCAAAACCAAGCGCAAAAAAAGGAAACAAGCCCGTCGAGTGGCTGATATTCACTACCCCACTACTCCCGTCCCGATAGTTCACCGATACCGGATGCTCTCTTTCTCTGTGAGCTCTCTTCATCTCTCTGTCCCGTGCTCCAATTCTATAGTTCACCTCCGGATTCAAAGAATCCCGGAGAGAACTCTCCTTTTGTTTTTGCTAACTGCGGCAATCCGTCGCCGTCGTCCAGAGGTTCTTGTTTCTACCGTTAAAAGAGTCGTGGAGGAGGACGTCGGTCGGGTGTCAATCGGGGCACTCTTCTCTCTCCGTGTGTCTCTCCTGTCCTCCTCTCCTGCCCCGTATCCTCCCCCTCTCCCTCCCCTTCTTCTGTCTTCCCATCTTCAAAAACCAACCCCCCCGCCCTCCAGTCCTCTGTCTGACTCCTTACGCCTGCATCTTCCCGATCCCCTTCCCCGTCCACACCGTCACCCACCCTCGAACACCGCTATTATGGTAGTTTCATGCTAAAGTGTAAGACACTGATACTGCCCAGACTTCGTGTAACCTAGTCATATTCAATTAAGACGATAGCTTAGCGCAATACACATTATAATTGATAAGAGATAAAAGATAAAAAAAATACAATTCAAATTCCAACCGCCGTGAGCGAATTTTGAATTGGCCGGTCAACAATGGGTCTCAAGAATAAAAACCCTGCATGGCCCTAACTCGACAATCAGTCTTAGCCCTGATGACGATGAGAGAGTTTCTCGTCGAAACGTTGGCCTTTAATAGCCTTAACCGGTGGCATACCTCAGAAGACTTTACTAACACATTATAATTATTCGCCGTCCATAGTTGCGGCCATAATTTGCTGAAACTTAATTAATTAGCGTGGAATGACTTAATCGTCTTTTGATTCTCTTTTTTTTTTCTTTTTTTTTTTTGATCATATTTTCCTTTTTTTTTGATCATATTCTCCCTACTACTAAAGAAATCGTGTATGCTGTTTGATGTGAAAAACAATATCCTACCTTTCCTGGCTCCTCTTTTTAGAACTTTGGTTGTATCGCATGCGAGTTTCGGTGAACCCTGGGTAAAAATGATACCTCTCTCTCTCTCGCTAATATAAGGAAATTTTCTTGAATAACTGTTCATAAGCAGCAAAGACTTGTATATCATTAAACTTTAATGGAATATTGTCAATGATCCATCGGAGTGATTACCAAATAACTGGAGGAACTGAAGTGAAATGTGTTAGTGCAATAGAAATGCAGTAGCTCAGATGGGTGGGGAGGGCTGTTAATTGAAAATGTACTCCTCTACTAATTTGTATCTTTACCTTGTATCGAAGGGCTGTCACCAGTGAATGCGATGTACTTTAAAAACAGTGGAAGCGGAAACGTGGAATTTAGTAATTTTTAAACTCACACAGCCGCGTTACTCATGGAAGTTACTTCAATAACTGTGCAAAAGACGCTTTCAAGTAGTACTCTGATGTGTAACCACGGACTTTTGTGCCAGTAGGAGTCGATCTATTGTTGTAATCGGTATACTAACTCCCGCCGTGCGGTTCGCTTCGCCCTTGCTCGGGAAATACAGTTTTCATGCAAGTAGTGTTTCGATTATGCGATATGCGTCCGCATCGCTGGTGGGAGGGACTCCAAGCGTCGATATTTTGACTATTCCTCACATATATTCTACTCCTCACATATATAATCCTCCTTGCAGAGGTGTGCTGCTAATCTAAGTGCATACATACATAACTAAAAATATTAGTGTCCCGTGGAGATCGGATTTGGTGTTATGTTAGAAGTACTGACTTCCCATCCACTTCAAATCCCACGTCAGTGTCGGGAAAGAAGAATTGTGATAATTATTAGTTTGAAGCAAGTTATGACTTCTTTAAACAACGGCGGCAGTATTCACTTGATTTTTATTAGGATTTTTATAAATGCCAGTCGGCATGGCTCTATCAACCTTTATCCGATGACAAATTAGAAAAGTATCCTTAATTGAAAGTGATAAGGGGTTCTCAGTTGTGCGTTCCATTCGACAGACAGAAAATAACAAGTGTTTCCACTACTGCTTAGGTTCGAATGCTGGTTTTCAGGATGGAAAGCCGGTCTTTTCCCGTCGTATCTACCTGATCCCCTCTAATGCAATGCAAAGGCTGGATCCGGAATACATGAAATCTCGATTGAAAATAGTGTGATGGAATATCAAACGCCCCAGAGTAATCTCCAAATCCAGAGTGGCGAGCAAAAGATATTACAACCACGACGAAAAATGGTACGGAAGTTTCACTTTTATGCTAAATTTATCAACCTACAAACACTATAGTTCACCGTGTTTTTTACGTCCATTTTCCTGGTTTAGCGTATTCCAAAGCTATCAAGCAAGTTCTCTGTTCTTTTGTGATCTTCCTTGAGACACTGGGAAGTCGAAGTAGAAAGTCACATTTTAATTAATTGGTGTTGCTATGGCTTTATTACCGTCTGTAGCTTTCGTCAAGGAACTTCTATGAGTTCGCGTCACGCTGCGACGTTCTAGCGATCCAAATGAGAGGATATTCCTTTTTCTACGAGATGCATCATCACAACAAATTATATGTAACGCTTTGTCAGCCTTGAAGTATTTTTAAGTGTGTCGGAGGGCTCCGTCTCCATGGCAAAATTTAGTGTGTCATATCCCCGGAGAATTAATGGTTTATTTATCCCACTCCATCCACCACTCGGGAAATCGACCGGATTTGTCATCTTATGGTGTGTAAGAAAAGTGCATGCACTTCCATAATGGGGTGAAATGCAACTTTTTATCTATTTTCTTTCTTTGATCACATCTCAGCACACGCCATCATTGCTTTTCATGAAAAGAAGCCATTTCTTACAACTTTTTTATTTTTTCTCTCTCTTCACAATTCGGCGGAATTACCGAAATTTTGGATTTGTCGGTCCCGGTGGCGGCGGAGTAAAGTGCTAACGCGCCTGCTAACCCAAGGGTCGCGGGTTCGAGTCCCGCCTGGGTAGAATATAATCTGCCCAGGACATGGGTGTCTGTGTCTCGTCCGTTGTTACTGTTGTTCACCCCACGTAAAATGGCCTAATGTGCTGTATTCGGGGCAGTGAAAATAAATGAAATGAAAAATTCAGAAAATGATTTACTACCCCGCCGCTCCAAGTTCCCAATAATTCGTCATGGAGATTATGTCATCAGGGAGTCTCGCATACGTTTACTATTTTCGATGCAATATATCTATACCGTCGCCTATTTCTGTTTTCCGTATTGCGCCCCACGTTCAATCACTCGAAATATCACGTCCTATCCGGAATTCGATGCTCTCGTTGATCTGTGCGTAAAAGTTAGGTTGCAAACCATATAAACAAGGTTGGTGTTCGTGGCTGGAGTTTTAGCTCGGTTCCGGGTTCGAATCCAGGAAATGACGGAGATTTTCCAGTGGAAACTCAATTTCCACTTGGCTGTCATGTTGTGAGTCAGCTAGTAGCTGGTCTAGTGTAGCCCTCCGTCCGTCGAATTGGACGTTACGTTGTGGTCTCCGGGATGCAATGCGTTGGGTGTAAGTGTAATGCCGGCGCCGGGTTTCTCTCCACCTTTCCTCCACTCCCCATAAGATCCTTTCCTTCACCGAGCTACCCACCTCCCGTAAATGACGGAAATGTCCTGAGATACTGGGCCGTACCCCACAAAAACAATCACTCAGTCGATTCTCATTGATAATTTATTATAAGGACTGATGTAGAGAAACCAATACAAGATACCTAGTTGCAGTAGGTTATAATGACGTAGTCTGCCATCGCCTTTTCCCTGAAGACGATGTCAAATTATACCTTTGAAATGTCGGTGCATATTCTCACCATTACGTGGCTGCAAACCCAAGAACTATTCATTCTAAGCATTCTCCCGGGAAGACTCGCAATTCTTTGCAGTTTTGCGTTGAGATATGTATAATGCGACCTAATTCGGGGTTTTACTTCACTATGAACGCTTTATAATGATGCAAAGCTTAGAAACCGGGCGCATTTAATTATTTCTCGTGGCAAAACTTGAGAGTCATTTTTTCGACAATCGTTTCTCCCCCATCAGTTTAGAGTACTCGAATTTTTACAATTTACTTCTTCGCACGAACGAAAAGTTCTGTAGAAATGCCTGGTTGCTTCAGAAAGAAAGATCAAATCGCCGACATTTATGCTACTTGGACATTTATCTCATCTGCCTTTCCCTGTTTTCTGACGCATGATGGAGTTATAATTCCTAACATGTTATTATAGTGGGAAATTATGTGTGTAAAGATTTATATTTGCAATTAGCTTTTAGTTCAATTAGATTCCAACCAATTGACATAAGTATAGTTATCATCCGTTTTCCACGGCTACTCGCAGGTGTGTTGTAAGCTCACGGATATTAATAGCAATTTCTCAATTGTTTCATCTTTCTACATTTACCTCTAATGTAATATACTTTAATAACTCACTTAATTACAGAAGAGATTCCGGAAATCACCCAGCGGGATTCGAACCCGAGACCACCTTTATGGATAGCGAGGATAAAATTTTAGATGATATATTATCCAAGCTCTTGGGCAACTTCAAAATTTTCCTCTCCATTCAGTCATCATCCTTTTATGTGTTTCACTCCAAAGATTGGTCGACTCCAGCCATTCATTCTCTCCCGTTCAGTGCCGATTCTATTCTTAACCATAGTTCTTCTTTCCCACAGCACTCTTTATATGGTCCAAGTGCTTGTCCTTTGGTCTTCTCCTCTGGGGCTTCCCTTCTATTATGTTCCTAACGAATCCATTATGTCCAAAGGGTGTGTCCAATTCCCTCGCCCCTCTCCATCCCATTGAGTGCACAGACGGGCCTTTTCTTCTCCCGCTCTTCCAATAATTCTCGATTTTTTTCTTCTTCTTCATCGGTCGGTTCGGTCTATTTATTGAATTTAAGTGGAAAATAATCATTCCTTATACGCGTTTGCTGAGGTTGATATTCTACCTCCCCCCCCCCTCCCCTGCCACCCTTCCGCTCCCCTTTTAAGTTGTCAACCGCTGTGTGCCTTGACTTGTTACCTCGGCGGCAGTCCTTGCCTTCACCCGTCTTCACTCTTTCTTCACTCGCCCTCTCCTACAGCGAAGCACCACGTCACCTTCGCGCGCTCCGCCCAGCGACAATACCTCCTCCCGCCTATCAACCCCCCTCCCGCTCTCTGATTTTCCTCGTCCGCCTTTCGTCTGCCATCCATCCTCCACTCTTAATACGTGGGTTTTCCCCCTGGAAAACATCGCTACGGGCCCGTCGTCGGTAATGCAACAACTTGCACTGTACCACATTTCAGTGCCCCGTCAAGCTTTTTGTGGGCCTGAGGCTTTTTAATATTTTATATATAATGTTTAAGTTAACATTTTAAAGTACTTTCAAAAAAACAACAAAACGTATTTCATTTTGAAATAATATATTTAATTCGTACGTATTTTGTCATTCATATTTTATCAATTTTTGTGTATGTTATTGGTACCAAATTTATATTAAAATGTTCTCTTAATTTTAGTCTGTACTCAATTTTTCGTTATCCGTAGGTGCTCTGTATTTTTTGAAGTACTTACAAAAAAACAACAATACGTATTTTTATTTAAAATTGTATATTTAACGCTCACTTATTTTATCGCTCATTTTTTACCAATTTTTGTGTTTGTTATTTATATCAAATTTGCATTTAACTTTCTTCATTATTTTAGTGTGTAATCAATTCTCCGTTATCGGTAGGTGCTCTGTATATACTACCTAATGAATAATTCTGCAGTGTCCAATCTGTATTTTAAATAGTCATCACATTTTAGTGGAAATCATTAAGCCCGTTAATTATTATATTTGAAATGAATTTTCGGTGTCCGTGGATATGGATAAACTTCAATGCAAATAGAAGTAGCAGATAATTACAACGCAATTAATTCAAAGGAATTGACGTCGGTAATTATTTTGCTTATTTCTAATAAATCTCCGATATTTTCTTTGATATTTTCGCTGTGGTATCCTTTCGATATTTATTGATGCATGAGACACATAAATTGGTAAAAAAATTATGTTAAAGAGCGGTGTTTAACTAAACAAAGTGAAAGTGGAATTAGAGGAAAAATATAGCCACTCCCGTATCAAATGATTTTATTCACCCATAGTCCATAGCTTCTGCGTGGGGATTTGGGGAAACCGACAATAATGGAATATCATAACTTTTTATTCCACTCTTCGCATTTAATCGGTGAGTTTAGTACCTAAAAGTACTCCCACATAGGGCCATGCTCTCCCTTATCAGCTAAGCTGCGCTCTAAATTATATTTGTGAATTGGTGCATATTCAGTTTGTATTATGCAATGGGTGGAAGGTTCTTATGGTGATTTTCGTATATTGTATTACCCGCAATATAGAAATACTTCCTCGTAATTCCCAGAAATTCGCCCTTCGGCTTTGAAATGTTTCGTCAGACGGCGAATGTATGCAACGATTTATGCTTTACTCGTTCTCAGGAATTTCGAAGCTCCCAGAATTCAACCGATCACATTTCCGATCATATCTTTCCAAGGCATTGTAACAGGAATAGAATTGTGTTGACATAGACTCTGGAAAGTGGGGAATATCATCTTTTATAATTACGATCATGGGATAAGGAATACCGAAAGGCTTGTGCACGGTCAATGTTGCGCAACTAATTAGCGAAAAATATGGTCTTGTCGAAACGAGAGGAATGAAAGTCAATCGGAGAAAAGCAATTCGAGGGAGTGTAATTTTGGCGTCTTCGACCCATCGTATATCCCGCTCGCTAATTCTTAGTTGAGAAACATTTGCTTGCATACAAAGGAAGGCCACCTGAGTGGAAAATTAAATATTAATCACCAGTATGGATGAATGAATGAACAAAATTTATTGTTCCGCAACAGTGCTGTGTGATAATAAAGATACAGAAAAATAAACTCACGTAACTATGAAATAATTATAGATTTTTTCAGACGAGATAAGCATTGTGGAAGAAAAAGTAAAAAGGTAGACAATCAGAATGAACGATGGACATCTTATGATTAACTCGATGAAATTATGAAATCATCTTTAAGACAAGCGTTTAATATCACATAGAGGCAGGTGCAGTCTTAAAGGAACATTGAGTCAGCAGGTTACTTTTAGTTCATGCACATAGTGGAATATGAATAACGTTTAGATTTTCGTATAGTTTTACGGGAAACTCCTTCAAGAGTGTGGCAGTCAAGAGTCATTTTTAAATTAGGAAAATAGGTTAACAACTATAGTGTGAGTACATATGTATGGAGATAGAACAAATTAATTATATTTTCATGTTCTCTCGTGTAATGAAAACACTTTTACTACGGAAAGCTTTCGTAGGAAAATAAATTGTGACAAAAACTAGATATTTCTGTTTTGTTATACTCCATTTATGGCGTGGTTGGGATTTAAATATTTCTACGTTTGGCCTTTTATTTGGAGACCGAACCGATAATCAAATTCTGACGTTCGCCTATGCGAGCTCAACTGTCTTTCTACAGTCATGAGATATGGATCTTTAACTCGGACAATACGGAACCTCGGTAAATCGGGACTGTGATAATCGAGGCTTAAAGAGTATTATCATTCCTCGAGACTTTGAACAAAAGTGGAGTATGGTTGGGTCATCGTGGAACTGAAAATCCGAGGGCCTCAATATATATACTTTCTCCCATTCCATTCTCCTTCGTTCCTCGTCCGCTTCTGACGAAAGACCTCGTAAAATTTAGGACTTCAAGGTCCCCTATCTCTCTCTCGCACTCACAGCACTCCTTCGCCGGGCGGTTAATGCTTATTTTTAACTGTTCCGTGCCTCTTCCGTTGACATTTTTCACGTTTGGCTGTATCACGACCACAAATTTGTGCGCGTCTCGTCAAGGATTTGACCAAACTTGTGAGGAACGGCCGCCCCTTTCCAGTTATAGGAAAGGAGGCGACGCGGCGGGCGCCCGCATCTTCGTTCTACACTAATGTCCGGAAAATTGCCGTCGACTCATCTAGGACGTCCGTGTTGGGGTAAGATGACTATCTATGGTCTCGGATGACCTTCAATCACCTTCGATCGATCCCGTCTGTTGATCATCCGTCGTTGGAGACCAGATAAATGTCTATCCGGACTTCCTTCGTATGTTTTTCCTCCAGGCTGAGGTGAGTATCGCTCACAAGACTGCCCAGGGAATCCCTGAGCGGTGCTCTTCTTCGGAGCATCTCAGGTCTCAAAGAAGTATTTGTGTTTTGGAAGGATCCTTTACTCGAGAAAAAATGGACATAAGCGTTGGCAAAAGTAAGAGGGATTGAAGAATTTGCGAACCATTGGGAAATAGTTGTCGATTTCGCTGTTGATTCTTGTGAGGACCATTCGGCTTTGTGAATGTCGTCTACATGTTTTGTTAGTTGTGTTAGAGTTTGGGCCCAGGAAAATTTCAGTATTTTTCATCCAAGATTCAGTTTCTTACTTTTTCATATTTCACACGTGTTGGCTCCGCTGTGCCTTAAAAGCGGGTCAACACGCGTTTGTCATTTCATGGCTTTTCTCGTTGTCTTCATTGGATTTGTACATTAACAAAATTTTGGCTATCATGGACAAGTTATGCAAGAAAAGGAAAGCTTGCATGTTAACTGCGTAGTCTTCTCTGAAATTATAGAAACACAAGTTCTTGGCTTCTACTGTAGATTTAAACTCCGCTATTTCCGGGGACTCTCGGTGGGAATTTTCGATTTTGCGCTCTGTCATTCGGCGAGAAATGTTTCACTTAATTACGTATTTGTGAAATATTTATGCTCAGTTAAGCTATATGGGTTGCTATATATGCCAACTCCCTCAATCCGTTGCCCCATCGATTGATGCCTACGCTTGCAAAACAAGTTTTGACCCATTGGACGGTCTGCACTATATATGAGGCAGAGAAGCTTATAGAAAAGTCGCATAGGAATGAAATGCATTGATATACAGATCCAAATTCACGTATTTGTAAGTCAAAATTCTCCTATGTGCTTGAATTTGGCATCCCTAACCTAGCAAAATCATCGGTTGTCGGAGAAATTTGCGTTGAAAGTCGTGATTCACCGCACTTTATATTCCCAGCGTCTTCTCTACAAATGAGAACTTTTTGTACGGCTCAGCATATGGCCATGTCATATCACAGGTTTCCATAAGCTCGTAGATATATGTTCACGCTCACAAACCTTTTAGTTAAACCTACTTGACGCTATGCAAATCGATGAAAGCTTATCAATGCCGTAGTCATTGCAACAAAATTTTGATCACACGCCTGTTGACCGCAAAATCTTCTTTGCACTTTTAGAAATGTGGGTTTTACCGTCACTGAATTGAGTCAAAAATACTGCGTTATCGGAGAAAATACTCGTTAATGGCTATAGAAGAAACAAGCTTGATTTAACCTCGCCCACCAAAGGAAATATCGGGGGAAAACTTTCAAGCAAGGACTTTATACAGTCTCTCCTCTTTTGATTCCCGTGCAAGTCCCGACTCGAAAGAATATGAGAGAGACAAGACTTAGCTTCACCTCTCGGCCCGCCCACCCTATACTCTATAACCCTTCCTCCCTCCCACCCTCTCCCCTCCGATGTCCTCCCAACCCTTTTGCCAGCCTTTGTAGTCAGCCTCCCACACTTGATCCATCCAACCACCCTTGAGACTCTCCAAGTCTTCTCCCCTCCTCTCATACCCATTCACTTCGCCTCTCCACCCATTCCCTCCTCTCTCACGCTCGCAAAGGCTCACGGGCCACCTCCCTTCCCTTCCCTCTCCACTCCCCTTTGGAAAACCCCGCTCTCCCCCACCTCTTCCTCCTCCTTCCCCTAGTGCCCCGCCCCCTTTCGCGTTTGAGGTGTGTGCGCGCCCCGACCTGGGTGAGCAGGCAGCGTAGGCGGGCGATGGATACGGCGGCCGCTCTGCTCCTTCGTCTCTCTCTTTCTCTCGCTCTTATATTCTTCTCTCCCGAGGAGTGAGCCAAGCAATGGCATTATCTATCCTCTTTATCCCAACGACACCTTTCCAGAGCCGTCTCTAGCCCTCTCGCCTGGATCTTTTTTTATTTGATTTTTTTCTTCACTTTCACGAGTTGGTGTGGTGACTAAAGCAGGGGCCCCACTTGATACAGATAGTCGCCGCGACTGAAAAATCGCTGCAGCAGAACATTTTCATGGTGCACACTCGCTATTATGGATAATTATTCGGCTATTCTTTTGTAATTTCCTAATAGATGGCATTGAAGCCACTTGCTCTTTTACTCCGTGCGAGGGCTGAACAGGGGAAGCGGGTATTGGGCAAGGGCGGATCAAGGTTGTTGTTGAGGAAGGGGGGCGGATTGCTACTTTCTGTGGATCTGGAATACCTCATGACCACCATTTTACTTATTACACCTGGAATTACGGGTGTTGGGGTGGCCCACCACCCTTCTTAATCCGCCACTGACTTGGGTGCATCCAAAAGCAAGTCAGAACCTCTTGTAAGCACTATTTTTACAAATTCTTTGAAGATGTACGAGAGCATTCTATCCAGTTTTTTTTTGATATTATCGAATGAGTTGATGTAGTTTTGATTATTTATTCAAGTTGCTATAGTTATTCCATCAGTTACACACATGGACACGCTAGGTGGAGGGAGCCCATACTACCTAAGGAGCATTAATCAGTAGCTTTGAGGTGTGTGCGTTATGAGAGATGGGTCTAAACTGCTGCTAACAGTCACCATATAGGCGTGTGCGTCCATGCCTGTCCGTGCAAACCATTCAGAGGGATCTGAGGGACTCGCCCGAATCATAGGGAAACTACAGGTTTGGTTGATTATTTTAACTGTCAGCACAATACTATTTGGAAACAATGAGTTTTATTTTTGACTGAAAAATCATGCGACGAGGAATGCGAAGGAAAGACCCTGCCTAAGGTCCAGTTTTATTTAGTGTGGTCAACATTAACCGCGAAATAACGTAGCATCTTATTGAACTAGATGTTAACTTAGAGTTCGGTTTTGTATTTTACACAGGAATGTCCTGTAGCTGACGTGAGCATTATCGATAATAATAAAAACTTGTCTTTATTGAGCGAATTTAAATCCACGGGAGAACGCGTATTAAATTCGGTTTTCATAACGATAATATATTCAACTAGGTATCATATTACCGGGTGCAAGAATGGTGTCCTCCCATAATAAGGTCCAGAGTTCTCATTCAAACTTCGGCGGAGATGTTTTCAGCAGAATCCCGATGCCCACTCTAAGTGCACTTTGTGTGAAGAGCACTTCGAGTCCGGTACCCAGGCTTTCAAATGGGACGTTAAACTTTGGCGCGTCTCTCAGGGTCTCTTACGGTCGCCTGTGAGCCAAACAATGGCATTATCAACCCTCTTTCCCTGAGGACACCTTTTCTTATGCCGTCCCTTGCCACTTGCTCGGGTTTTTTATGTATTTTTTGTCACTCTCACGGCGGTAGGATTAATGTGAAGTCACGACCACCTACCAGCTTTCTATCCCTTGGGCTCGAACTCTAGTGCCGGCTGTGGCAAAGGTTTATCAGCGGAATACCGATCCCCCTTGCAATGATTTGTGGAGAGCACTTGAAGTGCTGTACTCCGTCCGTCGAATGGAGTGTGACGCTGTACACGTCTGGGCAACTTACGTTTAGAGTGGGCTAATACCGATGCCTGGTTTCCCTCCTCCCCCCTTTAACTCCCTAAGTAATCGTAGGCCGATGAAATGATTACCCATTGTAATTAGCGTGAATAGCCTCACTTGTCGGTCATCTCATCATAAAGCTACTTGTAAGTAGGGACTCCTCTAATTGCGTGTCAAACAATACCATCTATCGCTGCGAAGGCTTCCGCGGTTTTCTTTTTTATCAGTAATTTTCGGGTTCTCCTCGGGTTGAACCATTTTTATGGTCGACAGTTTAGCCGGCATTCTAATCGCCTTCATCAGGTCCTAATGGTCCTTCAGGTCAGGATCAGGTTAGGAGCTGAAGAAACCGAGTGGAACGCCGGCGAAACGGTCGTCCATAAAAATGGTTCAACGCGGGGAGAGCCCGAAAATTATCGATAAAATGGCATCTACCCTCTCATCTCGGCGATACCTTTCCTCTGCCGTCTCCAACTCTTCGCTGAGGGGTTTATTCTACGTACTTTTATCCATTTTTTCGTGTCCTTTCTCTCAATTACGTCCTTCTCCCACCAGTTTAGACCTTTTCGCAACCGACGCTCCGCGCTTTAAATGTAACATTGCGTCCAATCAACACAATCGCCGCGGGTTCGAATCCTTCCTCGGGAGTGGGTGCTCTGTTTTTCTCAGGTTTAAGCACTAAGGTGAACGAAACAAAATAATCTTTAGGATTTGGGGCACCTACAGCCCAATTTTACTTCTAGACTTTTTCAGTGAGGATAGGTCTTACTTATCAGCTCTTTTGATGTAGTCCCGAGCTGCACGAGGACAAGCCGAGGTTGTCAGAGTCACGCTCGTTTCGAGGGGTACAACCCTCGGACGAGTATAGGCGTGTGCAGTATTTCGATGTATCGAATACGATACGCGATACTCATGACGCTTTGCGAATCGATATATATTCACATGGCTGTACGATAGGTATATCATGTGATGTGTGATTGCCGATGTGAATGCAGAGCACACTACAGAAATCCCTTAATGCGATATGAATACTATATGAGATGTGGACGTGAGATGATTTTCCGATTGGTTGAGACGCGAGAGCTATGTACCAAATATACAGCTTGTAATGAAATTCTGTCGTTGCCATTCCATACCTATCGTATACAACGCTTTAAATCTCAGCTCTTTCTCTGCGTTAATTCAGGTGACGGATTGGCAGATAATAAGATTGGCAGAGGCAATAAATTAAAAAGCAGTTTTTCAGATACATGTTATCAGTGAGAATTATTCGAAACTGTTTTACATGTCAAGTCCATCGGAATTTAATGCAGTGTGTGATATCACTTGATATCAATAGCCGATGTGTCAAGTATTTCGCCATTTGAAATTGTTATCCCAACGCGATAGAGGCATTGGAACATCGCATCGAAATAGTTCGTGCAAATTATTTTTCAACTGTCAACTCTAAAGATAGCTATTTTTTCCCTCAACCATTTTATTAAATGATGCGATTAGAAAGGAGTCTTCCAAGTCAAGTACATTTATTTTATTATAGTTTACATTTCTTCAATTCTCATTCAATAGCTGTTTCTCCCTTATATTATTGAATTCCACAGAAATCAATATTGAATTTTTTGTTTCTCGTTTGTTTAGCCTACCTTCAAATGTATCATGCGATATAGTTTTTATGCAAAGTCTTCAAGATGGAATATTATTTGTGAAAAAACAGTACTTCGTAATAAAAATTATTATTATACATAGATATAGCAATACATGGCGATAGGCTCATAGGGGACCTTAACATGTGGGCGTACCGACGCGAAGGATTTTCAAGCCAATGGAATCAGTTATACTTAGCCTTCTGAAAATAATTTCGTCTTCAGTCGGCGGAATTGATTTCGTTTTCAGGCCAGCCGTGGCGTTAAAGCGCGACGCCGGAAGGTGAGGGGTATGTATGCATGTGCCCTTGGCTGGCAGGAGCGACGGACAAATCCGCGAGAGTCACGTTTTGTAAAAGCGCCTCGACTGAAGTCATTCTCAAGACTGCAGCGAGATCCAAATTGCCATCAATTTGCGTGAAAATGGTGCAGAATCTTTCTCCACTCGTGCCTTCGCGGGAAAAAAAATATTCGAGACTTGAGAGATGTGGAAAAAAACCATCTCCGATTAAGGGAAATAAGTCAAAAATGATAACGCATGTTCGCAAGTAAAAAGATGAATAGTTTCAATCGATTTTTCTGAGCGTGATCTGTGTCTCGTTTTCGACTGGCCGCGGGGACAAAATCGTGACGTGATGACGCGTGTGCGCTCGCGGATTTGGCGTAGAATTTCGCGAAGGGAATTGTGTTAGAGAGAGGAGAAGGGGCTTTCTCGCCGATCGTGCAAATCTTGCTCGGGCGTGAAAGTGTTGGCGACGGTTTAGAGAAAACACGCCGCTGCTACTTTCTGGGTGCTGTCAGCCCAAGAAATCGCTCATTGCGTCGCCGGGTCGGTGAGCTCGCTTCTGAAGAGCCGTAATTCCCGATGACCCGGTTATAATATTTCTGGAGCAATCGGCAATTACGTATTTTTTCTTTTATCGCATACATAAGTGTGTGTGTTTAATCATACCACTTCCCTTGTGCCTTTCGCGTTACTCTTTAAAATGTTAAAGAGGGCCTAATTTGATACGTCAGTCCTACTGTTATTACTCAAGTTTATTCTCCCCATACTTTCTGCATGCCAATTTCGTTTCATTCGTATCCAGAAAATTTATGCGGTTTAAGCCAATTTCTTTTTTCTTTATTATTTTTTTAGTATTTCATCTTTTATGAGTTTCTTCCCCGGCAAACATCGATTTTTTTCCATTTTCTCTCTTTCTCCATTCGAAATATCGACTTCAGTTTCTCTCACGATAAGTGCTTCGGGCCAATATATCGGCTCATGTATGTAGCCTTAATAAAACCTTAATAACCAGAGAAAAGATTTTTGTGGTCACTGTGAGGAAATACTTGAATATTGCTAATGGATAATCACATATGCCACGGTAAAAGTAGTCGGCTGATTTATATTCTCATTACATTAATACCTTGTGCTTTTATTTTCTGGAGCTTTGCATACTGAATAAGTCGCCCTCAACATTTATGAAAGTCTTCACTGAAAATCGATGGCACTAAGAAGGTCGATTTCTATCAATTAATCTCCGCTCACTTCTCAGTTTCGACACATTGAAGTCGACTTTGTATTAACATTGACAATATATTAACAACATATTACCAACATATTAAAAGGCACTATATAAACATGGTTTCGTTGCAAAGGGGTTGTCCATAAAATTTTCGCGTGTGAAGTGGAAAGGCGGCCATTTTTCATTAAAACATTTGATGAGCAGACGTCCATCAAAATAATCGAGTCGTCCATACTAGCGTAACTGACTATTTAAAATCAATCAATTACTATCGATTTTCATGGATGTTCATCCTTTATTAATGTGAGCCATTTTTACGGAGCAGAATTAGTCCAATAGCGTCCCGATATTATACATTTACGAAATTACGCCGTATGGTAACAGCCGTCGGTCAGGGCACACTGTCACTTCTCCTTCAGTCTTTTCTCGGTGGTGAAAACTTTCGATGCGATGGTGCGATTTTTATGCCTATGGGCCGATGAGATGGGATATGTGATATTCCATTAAAATGTGGACCTTTGATTTTTTCATTTAAAGATTAAAATATATCTCGGGCGTGAAAATAAATAGATGTGTATCGTCCTGAAAATTCGGCCTTGAAGGAAAAGAGAACGCCCAAATATTGAACTAGATGTTTTAAATGCCACTGCAGCTTAGAATTGTTCTTAAATCCTTGAGGAAATGTACGGAGAAGTATCTATTTAGGTCCATTAATTTTTTCGATGGGCCATTAATGCCACAATTGACTTTAGTTTATTTCCTTCTCATCGTCATCTGTCGTCGTAGCTAGAGAGCTGAGATTTGGTGAGAAATATGTGTTTTTCACTTGGAGATCGCATCAACTTTGTCATATGATTTTGGAGAAGAATTGGGTATATCCAGTTGAAGTGGGGTGGGACTGGGAAATAAAGCATCATGAGGGTCAGGGGTCAGAGGGGACTCGAAAATATCACGCATCTTTTCCGGAAAGCTCTAAGTTAATTACAATTTCGCTTCTAGACTGCGCGAGTGAAATAAAATTACGAATGTCTTCTTTTTTATTAATTTCAGTATAAATATACTAATTTCACTGATAACATGCCCTGACTTTTTAAAATACAAGAGAGTATTATGAATAAAGCACGAGAAAGCATGTAGATAAAAATTACGAGAAAGAGTTGAAATGTGTGTCAGATCCCGAACATATTCTCCGATGAACGTACTCCACTTCCCGATACTCATATTCCCGATACTCATATTCCCGAACGTACTCCACTGCCCAAGGCTTAGAGATTTGGCTTATTTTCAATGACAAGGTGATGCATTTCTGCGACTATTAATCCAATCCTAGACTTGTAACTCAAAAACGTAAGACGAACCAGTGTTTTCGTTTTTCACCTTTTATTTAGAATACCATTATTTTTTATACTGCTTCAAAAGTTACAAAATGCTGATAACTATAAATGTATTTCTTTCTCATTGACTACCTTCCTTATCGTTCTCATTTCCATGTATTTTCGAGGGTGACCTATGGATACAGCAGGTCAGATAAGTAAGATCCTCTCTGCTTTAATGGATAAAAAATATTAGATTTGCCTTCAAGTGCCATGAACTTCAAGATAATGAAAATGAAACTTTTATTCCAACATTTATGATTACAAAACGCCCAGGTTCTGGCGTAAATCCACTTCGTTGGCTACTTTGGGTGGGGATAGACTGCTAAGGTCATTTGTGCCATTGAGAATAGGTGGTAATGTAGGTTAGGGGAGAATTATTGGAGAGTGGGGAAGGATGGAGAGAAATCCGGTGTCAGTAATAAGCATTATATTTACGAAAGGCGCCGATAAGACAACAGTCCAACTACTCGTGCAATTCACGGAATGCCGCACTTGAAGTACTCGCTACATATCACCCATGCATGGGAATTCGACTGAATCTCTCTCTCTTTTTCAAAGCGTGTTCAAACCCGGGCCCGCGATATGCCCTAGTCTAGGGCTGGGCGGTTTTCCAATATATTGGTTCCAATACTTATATTTTTTAATGTTGGGATTCCAAAAATCACAATATTGAAACGACCAATACCAATATCCTGTATTGGATAATGGTGGTCGGAAAAACCAATATTTGAAATTGGAATATTGTATATTCAAGAAGCAATGTTTTCTATAGGAATCCTGAATATTGGATTACTAATGTTAAAAATTCAAGTATTGAATATTTGATCGCGGCGAGGAGGGTGGTCGGAGAGCACTATAATCTTTGAAAATCGACGGCGCGCATGGCATTCAGTGCAGCACTTCCTTGTCCACCATTATTCATAGCAATAACTGAGGAAAATAAGCTTATATTGGTTTTCTTGTTTTATTAACAGACTTTTACATAATCAATGAAGTCCCTTTTTCGAAGTTACCCCCCTCGGTTCTAATACCTAAACTTCTGCAACAGTTTTTTGTTTTTTACCTCTTAACATTACTATGTTCAATATTTTTCAATATACCAATATTTCATTTTTTAATCATTTCCAATATTGTAATATTTCCATTATTCCAATGTGCCAATTTTTGACAATATTCACTAGTCCAATTTAGTTTATTGCTATTGGTCCATTTTCAATATTTTAAGATATTGGATATTGATATTGGGATTCTAATACCGCCCAGCCCTACCCTCGTCTATCCGCCACACTAACCCGGTCACCCGGTGTCAATATGACGTGGGGTCCATTTTGCAAAGCCGATACCCGTGTGTTCTCTGCGATATCATTCAATTCTCTCCGCGCGGAGCCCTCGACCCCTCCCTCCCTCTCAGCTTCTGCAAAAGTACACTCTCCTCCATCGAGGCGGACTTGTCACGACTAAAGGAGAAAGAGAAGTGTGCAGACGTCGGCTGACGACGCCACCCCACCCCCTCCCCCTTTCTGCCTCCTCGGCCATACATCTAGCAACACCTCCCTCGGCTCCTTCAATCCGGTCCACGCTCTCCGGGCGGTGTTGCGCCACGGCCGCTCCTGATTCATTCGACCTCCGCCCAGGCGCAGAACATATTTCATTGTGTAATGTTTATCCGTTGGCGGGGCGACTCTTTTACGTTGCTGCTGACCCTTCCACTCCCTCCCCCCCCCCACATGTTGTTTTTCTTTCTGGTTGATGTGTCCACTCGGCGCCGAAATAAGTGTTTCCGAACATCCAATGCGGCCATTTTTTTTAGACATTGTTATCCTTTTCGCTCTTTTGTAAAGCACTCACAAGGATTACCTATTATTCAATCACGTATTATCACAAGATAGATATTTTAGTCTTAAATTTTACTGTGACAGCATCGCAAATTTGACTTGATTGTTACTATGAGTAAAGTGATGAGCGATTTCCTAGAAGATCCGTAATGAAATACATTGAGAAGTCTTTAATGTAACCATTTGACTAGAATGATATCACCTGAGGTGATATTCTTGCAAATGTTTTTCCAAATAATTATTTAATATAGGTAGTAAAATGTCATTCTTAACACAGGGGGCAGACTCTGTGTGCCTGATGAAAATCTAGCGTGTAGTAAGTAAAATAATTTTTTACACGTTTCAGTAATGTCTATCGTAAAGTTTTCATTTAAGCATTAGTTGAAATGAGATCTTATCTGGCTTTGCGTGAAACCGGCCTGTCAAAATACCGGTTGGTTCTCGCTGAATTTCCGATGGGCTCTGGTTCAACAGTTATATGCTCAAAACTTAGGAGTGATCCATCCCACTAGTAAAGAAGGGGGAAGCAGCTGATTTGGCCGGATAGCATATACCCATTGGCCACTCAATTTCAAATTCATAAATGAAATCAAAGAGTTAATCAAGTTATCGCTGACTGAACTTGATATTTGGTATAGATGTAGTCATTGAGACACAATGGCTTTGTGGAGAACATAATTGAAAGTAAAATAGGGGGAAAGGTCCCCATAGGAAAACCCGGTAATAAGTTCATGGGCCAAATAAAGAGGAAAGTACGTACATAGGAAGAGATACCAGGAGGTAAGGGAACTAGCATTAGATATGGAAGTGTGGAGGGCTGCAGTCAACCAATCTTAGGATTGAACGACCAAAGAATGTGGTAGCGTACGCTTCCCTGAAGATCTACGGTATAACTCCTTGCTAATCAGTTAATATAACTGTTTGTGAGGGAGTAGTTTCACTGAGAAAGTTTAGACAGTTGCGATTCTGATGTGATTTCATCAACTCAGGAGAGAATCTGTCCATCTTGGTCGAATTACACTTCAGCTTAGGATAGGATGTGATATGCTTTCCTCCTTCCTTATCGCAATCGTGGCGTGAGTACACACAAATCGTCGCCGGCTGTAGGCAGTGTACTTGTCTGCCCCGTGGGTGAGGTTTATCTCGCCATTCGTTTTCTCCCAGATAGGTCGGTCAAACAACGCTGGCGTTAACTTAAGGGAGGATGATTCCGAACAATTATTTTGATAGCCAAGGAATTTCCACAGTTTATTCACGCTGTCATTCATGGCGGAACCCCATTCAATAAACGTCTTCACTCTATGGAGTGAGTTGAAACCTGAGATGTCACCGGTCTGTGTGTTCGTTCTTTGAACCCGACATACTCGAGTTATTGTCATTGAGATACCTTCGATGGTGGTTTGATTAAATAACGTGTGAGTGACATTTAACCCGGGGGAAGCTCCAAGGATGAAATTTTTCCGAGCATTCAATTCTTTCTGCTACTTTGTTATCATGTACATCGACCTCGCGAAGAAATTGAAATATCGGAGAGAAAATGGAAGTAAAATATTAGATGTCCCCGCAACCACGTGAACTGTCAAATTCACATTTACATTTTGCTCTGAATGTGTTCTCGTGCAATTTTGAATGTGAATAACTGTGGTAATTCGGTTAATAATTTTTGTTAATTTGCGTCAAATTTTTAGCTGAATCTTTTGCAAATTTTTGCAATTTTTTGGCAAAAGTTCAATTCCTTTAAACTCACTCAGTTGCGTCGGTATATAATCGGCCGACATATATCTGGACTGCAATTTTAATGCTGCGCGTTAGATTTACATGTATCATAAATCCGTGTTTCGATTCGGCCGCTCTCGTCGTTCTCTTGTGAGTCAGGGAGAGTGCGGTCCGTGATATGTTGATCGCCGTCCTGGCGAACGCCGCGTTGAGACTTTCACCCAGTGCATAATAATTTTGCACGCCTCTTTAAGTACTACATATTGCCGTCTCACTTATATACCATCGGCTCTGGTTTATCCCCAAATTAAGGTCCAAGTAAAATTATCGGTGTAGCTTTACACTGTGTACTCTTTTGCCAGTAATTTGAGCGAAATATCATTTCACCGAGAAATCAATGCATCATGTAAAAGAATAATATCTCACTCTTCCGAAAATGCCGAAATATCAGCCCCTTACTGAACTACTTTCCGGGATTTTTGACGAAAAATACCGGCTCTTTTGCATGGGAAACGGTACGTTTGTGCACTCCAAAGAGGCCTAATTTAATAAATGAGGAATTTCTAGAAACCTAGATCTCGACAAAAAATTGACATTGGATAGTTTGCATAATTTCTCAACTATTTTTGAAAACAAATCATATTGTCACCGCAGTAATTTTTTCGGAATAACAAAAAAACCGTCCGTAATGGTTGAGTTGTGAACGCACCACGTGAAGGAAATGAGTCAAGATAAAGAGATTTATAGATATTTTAAAATAATTTCTTAGAATCTCAGTCTTATAGAAGTATATAATTTCACCATTAATAATGCAAGATTGAATTCATGCGTCATTCAGCTGCTGAATTTAAAACGTATAGTTAGAATATTATTTCCATTATGACTAGGGAACCATCTCAAACTACGTTAATGAGAAACAACTCAAATGGATTAAAAAGTTTCATGCGCCCAATGTGGGTGGATTTCAAAAACTTAAGTAAATCGTTCGCCGCAACATCAAGTCAAACTTTCTCCAAAAGCACACATGAACGTACACGCAATCTTGATTTGACGTTATGGCTCATCCTCACAACTTAATTTTATGATCCTCCCTTAAAAAACAAGGTTGAAGGTGCCATGTTATGGAGCTCCAATTAATATTTACATCCAAACACTTTGAGGTATTATTCGAGAAACTATTTTTACTAACTATACTACTAACGCGTGCTAGAAGATAGAGTAAAGTATCGGAGCGTCGAGAATAATGAAGATAGAACACAGACATTCGGGAAACTAGTATATTTAACAGAATATAGCGAAAGCGCCTGATCACACGTTCCCCGTGTCAGTGCGGGCAGTTGAAATTTTTCCATTTGGAATCGGCCATTTTTACACCTTCACACCACCATTGTGTTCGTATATTTTGTGTGTTCCTATCCAGTTTCTTTCTACCTTTCTGTTTGAACATTTATACATGAATTTGCCGCTGATCGTTCTGAGTGAATGAAAAAATGATTTTATATATATGCATATTATATATACATGAAAAGGCATCAAATAATCCTTCACAATTAGATGTCCAAGGCGGACGAACACTTCAGTAAACGATCGGATAGGTATCCTTCCGCTCGTTATGACATGTGAAACTCCATTAAACTTTAAGGGCTCCATCAAATTAATAATAATACGCGTGGCAACTTACTTACAGTCCACCACACGTCCGAGTATCCAAAACCTTACCTTTTCCTGAACTGGGCCGCATGTCGAGTGAAAGCATATCATAAAAAATATAGGGAAACGGAGTGAGATGGTTTCCACGGCCTTGCCGCTCAAGGTCTCCGAAATAAATGTGGTAATCATAATGTCACGAAGTCAGAGGATGAGGTACGCGACTTGGTTTCGGATTCGTCACATCCTGTCAGACGCCGAATATTCTTCCGCTTGGACTGAGATGATATCATCATGATTTCATCTTCGGGGCCGCACGGAAACAGCGGGAGTTGTTCCTGTTGACACATTTTCATGCCGCGTCCAATGGAGTTTGTCCATCGTATCAGATGCTGAAGTATTAAGGAAGTCGTAACCAATACTCCTGGACTCGGCCGATTAAGAGTTTAGGTTTTCACAATACATGTCAAATTTATGGATATATCCGATAAGTTCACTCATTGAGGAAAGGCCGGTTGCTTTTCTTTATTCGTATGTCCTGATAATTACTTCAACTTCTCGTCGAGGAAAAAAACTCACTCCATTAAAGTCATACCCAGGTCGAATGCGTGCCAGTCTTGTTCTCGGCGTTCTTAATCTTGACACCGTTTTTAAATTAGGGTCGACCTTGATGCTGGAAATGACAGAAGTCGCGAGTGTGTTTCACTTGAGGCATGGCATGTTTAAAAAAAAGTTATTGTATTCATTTGAAAGGTTCCGAGGAAATTCCACCGAGTTAAATTTATGACGTAAATAAACCTATTTCTGCGAAATTTAGAATCGATGAATGGATAACGAACGATTTCAAATAATTCAACCCAAACATTTCGATTAAGACGCATCTCGTCGGAACCTTTAAACGATTCTTATTTAACGTTGCCGTCAGTTGCTATCGTGGCAGTCATACTCTGAAGTGGGTAAAGTATTATATGGTGTGGCTTCGGGTTAGAATATCCATGACCGACGTTTCGATGAGCCACTCGCATGTCTTTCTGAGGGCGTGAGTTTCTGTGTTCATTCACTTTAGCCCAGTGGAACAGGAGCTACCAGCTCATTGAAACGTCAGTCATAGAAAGCCTAACCCATGTAACCACGACCGACGTTTCGACTGGCCATTCGCTCGTCTTTTTCAGGGCGTGAGTTTGTGTTCACTCACTTTCGCTCAGAAGAACAGGCTCATCGGAACGTCGGTCATAGGAAGCCTAACCCGGTGCCTCACCCGAGAAGACACCATACGGATCGTCCACCGGGAAAGCATACGGTCCTTCCTCATGCTCTCTATGGCCACCGGTCTCTCCAACCGCAACAGTTGCGTCAGAAACGACGTCACGGAGATAAGACAAAAAAATATGAATATCTGTGGATTGCATCCCGTTATTATGCATAGCTGCCGTGCGGTAGTAAGGGAGTAACTGCTATTAGTATTGCACTCGAATACATGCTGAATCGCGCAAGAGGTAACTTCGGAGTTCACCAATGATCATATAAATCATGCACAGAAGATTCCTATCACTGTCGGTTATTCTTGATTTGTTATAATTAAAAAAAATGAAGGTGGATTATTAAATATTGAGTCATATCTTGTCTGGCGATGAATGTTGCTCGCGCATGCGGTTAAGTTAAAATTTTGCTTCTTTCTTATGACATTTCCATCACAGGATTATTATATCTCCAGCACCTCCTGTGTGCCTATTTTCAGACTCTTCTTGATTGAGTGAAGCATCATTTGGTAAATCATTTTATTACATTTTTTAATCGGCTCTCATGACGAAATGCTCTAATGAAATTACTTCTGTGAGTTCAGGCGTGACTACGTGGAAATTGATCGTGATGCAAAGAGAACACTTGGTATTTTCCACAATTTATTTTCTGCGGTACTACTAGTTTCAACGCAAAAGCAACATCTTCGGGTACCAAAGGTGTAAGGTACTTGAAGATGATACCTTTGCGTTGAAACTAGTCGTACCGTAGAAAATGAACCGTGGAAAAAATACCAATTGTTCTCTTTGCACCATGAAATTACTTATTGCCTTGTGTCTCAAGAATTCTTAATCACCAATTTTCTCGCTCATAGTTTTGTTGTAAAGTATTGTGTAGTCAAACGTTTTTCTCTATTAAATTTAGCTACCAAAGATGACTCCGTTGCATAATGCTTTGAGTGAGTCAGCCATTACTGACCCAGACGGAAGTTAAATCATCGCATCATTTTGGAGTTGTGGTCAGAGAAACTGTGGTGCCTCATGCAGCATTTCATCATCGCAAGCATTTTCGTGGATTATTTAGGTGTTCGGTGTAAAGGGAACACCTGTTGCCGGCGGGTTGACGATTGGAACAACCAAAATACTCTCGTAATAAAATAACTCGTTACTTTGGCCTTGGATTTTTTATGCGGGGATCTAATCTCATCCAAGAGGCGACTCACGCTTTAAAGTAATGGCGGGCAAAACCTCCTCTCGTTTTCCATCTTTATTACCTTTCGTGCATGAATATTCAAAGATTAGGTTTATGATTGTTGGACTTGAGTATTTTTTACGATTGCAGCCGACAATTGATTTACCGATGGAATTGTTCCAACAATAATTGAAGTATAGAAGGAGGGTAGGGGAGGATTCCATAGGGAATTCTCTCATGCGCACAGGAGAAACATCGTGAGAGTGAGAAATGAGAAGTTTACGACGGAATGACTTTCCTCAGTACTAAGCCAACACCTTACACCTTTTCGTTATACTGCTTATTTCTAGCTCGAGGTGCGGTGAGTTTGTCTGCTTGCTTGCTGTGGGTTTGATTCTCACTTAGGCCGTAGGTGATATGTGAAGCAGAAGTTACTGGTTTGTAAAGGGAAGGAGTAGGATTTTTTATGACGATGAATGTGAATTTTATTTTCATTTTTAGTATGTGGTGTGGTTTGCCCATATTAATTATCGAATGACTTAACTTTCAATAGGGAGGCGGGTGAAGAATATAAGGACCGCTGGCACGTGAAATCAAATGAATATCCAATTTTACTGTGGTTTAAAATCAAAGGAACAAGCGGTGCAGATTTACTTCATTTGGTACGTGTGTTGATTCTTCCTCGTGATACAAATTGTAAATTTTTAATGGAATTCTAACAATTAGAGTCGTTAGAAATTTTATATAGTAGAGAAGGACATGGACAACAATCAGTGGGCCTTAGATTCGCAAAAGTTAATGGTCTGAAAGGCCCCTGTTTTTAAAACTGAGCTGAGCCTACTCCTGCATAATCGACGCAAGAAGCTTTTTACGCTGAGCAAAAACTGAATAAAAATACAACCCACCCAAAATATATTTTGCATAGTAATTGTCCGGTGAAGTAAAAAATACAAATTTAAGTTTACATTAGTTGTTTGCATGTGTTGATATATGTGCGACTACAGCAACTATCGAGGATTTGGTCCAAAGTTTCTCAAATCATGAATCCAGCTTTCTGCGTTTCGATATTCTTTATGAATCATCTTTAGGGCTAAATAGGGTAGTAACAGAAGGTATATCAAAACAACATATTCAATTTTCGGAATATCAAACAAACATTTCCACATTGTCTTGGTGGTTGATATTATGGAATTAATCAGCCTGACAAAAACAGAAGTGAATAAGCACAGCGATAATTTTTATACTCACACACCTGATTTCAAAGAATTGTCTGCAAGAATAATCAATTTTAGGTGGCCGATTTAGCATTTTTAATGCAGTAGTACTGTCGATGATAAAGGTCTTGTGAAGAAATTATGAAGTGTACAGAGGAGTAGAAGAGGAAAGGACCATATGGAACACCATAGAGAAAGAGGAACAAGATGTATTGGGCACACTCTGAGACACAATGAGTTTGTGAAGGACATAATTTAAGGCAATGTAGCGGGGAAAGCCCCCAGAGGAAGACCCAGGAATAAGTTCATGGACCAAATAAAGGGGAAATTACATAGGACGAGATACCAGGAGGTAAGGGAACTAGCATTAGATAAGGAAGGGGGGAGGGCTGCAGTCAACCAATCAAAGCATTAAATAATTAATGATTAATGTCGTATTCTCTTCAGATTCTCGCTCCTGAAGGTTTCGTCTGGTCTTACCTTGATTCTGATACGTTAAGTTATGGTTTTGCAAGTATTGTGATTGCAATTTTGTAGCAGGTCAAATGAATGTTTTTCGATTGACTTTTTTACCAAGTATGTAAAGCGTCACGTCACTGACGTTCCGCAAATTATTGCTACAGGAGCGAAGTTTTGTCTCCTTTTTCCCCGCCCTCTAGAGAGAGAGGGAGCGAGAGAGATTGATAACGGCCGTCGCATGTCGCGTGGGATTGTTTGTCAGTGCATTACGTGGAAATGTGTTGTTTCCTCGCCGATCCTCTTCCTCGGGCGTTTCGCTCGGCCTATGCGCATGCATCCCTAAGGGCGGGGAGAGGGGGGCGTGGCAGGAGGGCGGGATAAGTGTCCCTTTGATTCTTCGTTACAAAGATACAAGTCCTCTCCCCTCCATCATCTCTCATATCCAACCCCCTCACTTGCTCTCTCTCCCTCTCTCTTTCTCCATAAGACTCGCGCCTCCGTTCCACCTTGCCTTAACGGATCCCGCCAAGGACGAATTCTCAGGGCTCGGGTGTCGACCAAGGAGGGCGTAGGAGAACTGCGGCACCCGCCCTCCCGGCACCTCCACCACCGCATCGCCGCCCGCACCCCGCTTCTCCCTGAGCCCGTTCCTCACGACTCTCCTCCTCCTCCTCGTCACTCCGCTCACGGATGCTGAGTCGCGTGCTCTGCATGGGGAGTTGGGATGGGGCAAGGCACCCAGGCGCTGGACCACGGAATTCAGTCTGATGGGGATGAGGACGGGGGGTGGGCTTCGGGGTTGCTCTTTGCTCATCATCAGTTGTGATCAACCCGGAGATTAGTATGCTGCTCTCTACCCTCCATTTTTTTCCCAGCCAACAGCGCTATTTCTGCGAAATTCCTACAGTAGGCATTCTTCAATATTTGTTACATGCGTCCCACCCTTTTTTCCAAAGGCAATTCTTCCTAGTCGTTGCTCCTTCCACTTTTCCGGAGACTTTCATGGTCGTAGTTATTTAATTTTAGCATACTTTAACAGTTTATGTCATTTCGCACATAACATCTGCCTCTTGCAGAGGGGGACTACACCTGGGAGTAAACTCAACGAAATCCGGCGAGATGTTGTGGCACCTGATGATGGCGCATAAGCGTCGACACGCGTAGTGCCTAAAATAAATCCAGTGGACATTGCCAAGTTTTAACCAGTTTTATTCTTTTATTCTCTTACACCTGGGAGAATACGATTATCACAATTTTTTTTAATTTTACAAGCTCAAAACTTCAAACTGATTACTGGAAACTCATGCCGCAGAACGTGACTTTGGTTAGTCTGAAATTTTATGAGGCCGAACTTTTTCAGTGGTTTGTGTTAAAGTGTGTGAAAAAAATGAGCATGCATACCAGAAAGTTTCTATGGAACAATGTTCAGCCGGATTACCCATATCAATTTGCACCGAACCCATCCATGCTTAACCATTTCTAGTCCACGCTATTATTTCCTAGTTCTCATAGTCTGGTCCATACTATTTTGCACTTTTTCTGAGTGGCCAATATTTCTCTGTCCTCTCAATATCTGTCAAAAGAATCGGGAAAAAATTGCCTTAAGTAGTCGTTTTAAGGAGGCACTTTTATACACACACATACAGCCTATTCTAACATAATCAGGCACTAATATAAGCTTGTCATCTCGAGTGACTCTTGACGTTAGACTGATAGATGTTTACTTCGATGACGGAAGTTAACGTTGTGAACCGGTTCCGTAGAAAAAAGGTAGTCTGTCGTAATGCATGGGATATGGTTCTTTCCTTCCATATGTTTTGTAAGTTAAGTCCTTTCGGGTCTTCCACCAAGCCAAGGTTGCCGACGTTTCGATGATTCCCCCGCCATCTGCTACAGGGCTATTACGAGACTTCACTGTGGTAATGAATTTTCACAATTTGCAAGTCTCGAGAATCGGCTGAATATCTTGAATTTGGGGGTCACTTTTCTCTCTCATTCGAGGCGGATTTTCCGAGTGCACCCGCGCATATGGTGCACGGAGGGGGTCAAAGTCGGTGGGTTGACACCGATCGTCGCTCCCGTTGTCCCAATTGGCACGCGGCGCCGTGTTCCGATTGGCTCCACTCCCTCCTCGATTATTGAAGAGTCCTCCGCCCTCCCCTGACCCCTCCACTATGGGAGAGACAAAGGGAAACTCACTGGTGGGGGGATGGCAGGAAACCCCGCCGAAAAAGAGACATGTGCCCTGCTGTACCCTTTCACCCTTTCGGGGTCGGCGCGGGTGAATAAAAATGCTAATTTCTGTTTATCGCTAAGGAAAGTCACTCTCCTTGCCGCTTTCTTTCCCTCTATACCGTACAAAATACACGCTCACTCCAACCTCAATCTTCTTCTTGCCAAGTTTTATATGTATAGTCCTGTTAATTTATTCAATAAATTTTTTTTTGAGGTATTTATATTTTCCGGTGTAAAATATTTTTTAACCTTTATATTTTTAATTCTACTCAAGCCTACTTACAACTGCGATTAACAAAAGTTTAAGGTAAGACGTAAGTACCCCAGATTAGCTTAAATATTTAGTAAGATATAAGGCGATATTTTTTCGGGTTACCTCTTCAAACGAATTGTGAGAAGCTGATACTGGCAGAAAGTCAGGAGTTATGTAAAGTTATATATTCCTAACTTCTATTCTAACTTGAGTCTACAATGTTTTTGTATTCTGCATGTTCTAATCCTAAAGGAAGTTAATTATGCAGTGGTCATCTAAAATCCTTCTCATTATTCTCATGGGGTTTTTATAAATACCTCCGGCTTAATTAAAAATCCTTAGGTGCCCGTCACCCGTTCGTTTATTTTGTACTTAATCCGCGCCTTTTATCTCTGTTTATTTTATTTCACCTCCTGAGTAATGCGCACCCATAAAATGTGGCCGAATGCACGCCTACCCCACATGGCCGAATTTTTCGCCTATCGCGTCACATTCTGATTCCTTTTCCATATAATTGAGGGAGTGAAGTAAGCTTTAATGCCGGGCCATTTTTCATTTCCTTGACAACATTCATTATAGAACATGCTCGTGGTTTCTTCGATGTTATTCGTTTACGACGGTGGATCTCTGTAAGGATCTTAGTGGAAACGCTTAGACGAGTTTCCGTAGTTCGTGCCCGCGAAATATCACTTTCACATCTCCTCCGTCCGTGGGAATTCGGAGGTTTTTGCCTCGAAACTACGGCTTGGATATACTTTCTAATTTCAAAATGAAAAAATGGAGACAACGTTGAAAAGAAATATTGACGGAAGGGATAGAACTTTTGAGGATTATGCGCTTTTTACCTAATTTTTTTTAAATCTACTGAGATTTTCTACTTTTATTTCAGGTGAATGACATCGAATACCAAAATGCTTTTTTGATGATTTTTTGGGTCATTACTTCCGTTTATTTTATTCCAAGTTATGAAGTGTTGACGATAGATTTCTCTCTGTGGATACATTTAGGAGGTCCAAATTGACTTTATGGGTTAAAAATACTAAACAGAATATATTTACCTATTATTATTATTACCCTGGGCCGATGTTTTATCTCTTCGTTTATTTGGTTTAAATACTCACCTTACGATGATGCATTAGATTGAAAAAGGGAATCCTTAGTCTCATTCTCGCCAAAGTAAAGACGCATATTTATTATTATTTAAATGCATCATCTTAACTCAGTTGTGGTGCTTAAAACTGTGATTTAGGGGCTAAACATGCAACATTTCCATAAATATGTTTATTTTTATGCCATTCTTTAACCACAGCAGCCGACTTCAGCCCCATTTCTATCAAATAGCTATATTTGGTCTTCAGTTATAGCAATAAGTAGCTAATTTCCCTATGACTAAACTGGTAATAGGCGATTATTTTATATTTCTTAAATTTCTCGGTAACTTAAGGAGGAACCAGCGCTTCGAAGTAGGTACTGTTTTCGTAAGATTTGTAATTTATGGGTAAATTTAGGTTTAGTACTGCGAGTTATATTTTTAAATTTTATTTTTATACTCCTTGGGGAAAAATCGTATAGGACAAAGCGTTGAACCGAAGCTTTTACCTAGTTACAAAAGCCAGTAATTATACTGACTCCATTCTACATTGCTTTTGGGTAGGACTTGATACCATAATTGTTTCAACTAACTGAGGGAAATGTTCTGTTATCTTCAGGCTTGAAACATTTAAAAATTTGTATTATATGCAAAAAATGTATTTAAAAAAATTTAAGTATTTTTTAAAGAAATTTGGTAGCCAAGGTAAACAGCAGAAGTTTCCCTTGGCAAAGTTGCAGCATTCTTCACAGCATCTCGGCCATGTTCTCTGAATAAAACCGGAAGTCTGTTATTTGTACCTAAATACTCACATGAAAAACACTCAATGTTGTACTTTCCACTTTTTTAATTGTATTCAAACGTTACTACACTTGTTTCGGCACTTTAATTGGCCATCATCAAGTACAGAAGACATTAAAAAAGTGGACAATAGGTACAACATCGGGTGTTTTTTCATTTCGAATATGCAGTTCCACAACATCTCGCCCGAAGCAGTTGACTTCATACTAAATACTCGTGCTATTCTATCGATGACCTAAACTGAAAAAAAAATTTGGTTCCCCAATACTTAGGTCATGCTGTACAAGTTTTTGAACAACAGAATTCGTGCGGAAATTGAGATAAAAAGTTATGTGATGAGACACCATTGCTCTGTCATTTGGACTGCTTTTCAGCGTTAAAATTCAGCATTTTCAACCAATACACATACGTTTAGTGACCAATGACTTAGTTACATTTTTACACCATTTAATGGTAGATATTCGCCTTTATATTTTATCAAGGTAGGTTATCGGACGTGTCTAAAGTTATGGTTCCTACTTAAGCTTCCTATAAAAACCTTTTGTGAAAATGGCATTGCTGTTAGATAAAATAAGTTCTATTTTCCTAAGTGTCTCTCCCTATCCGGCGTTTGACACAGTGTAGTTTCAAGCTCAATTTGCGAAAAAAAATCGCGTGGAAATGTAACGTTTTGTTGCTTAACATTTTGATAAGCGATTATTTTTTCGTTTACCCTGAATCCAGGAGTGAGTTATTTTGGAACAAAATTAAATTACTTCCGATTACAATTTTATAAAGTTGAACTCAAGTTTGTTTGATAAACAATCAATGACAAAAAGAAGATCATACATTGCTCGAGAAAAACAAAATAAAAATAAATACAACAATTTTACTGAGTAAGAACCTAAATATTGTGGTATGAAAACAAAAATATTAACTTAGAACAGGACTAAAATCAGCTTGGAATGCAATAACTTCCGTCAATAGAACCAACTACATGTGATATGCATGTACTCAAGGCTGAGCGTAGTTATTAGAATAATGGAATAGGTGGTAGGACTCCTCAGAGACACTTTATAGTGATAATTCGGCTCAGCAGCCACCAGGATAGATATAACAACATGCTACAATAAATCTGAATGGTAGGCATGAATATACGCCTTTACTGCTCTAGCGCAGATTTGAAAGACGTACATGTACGATCATACTCTGGATGGCCACGAGGCACGAGGACGTAAATGAAAGTTCGCACTGCTCAAAGGATTAAGCAAACAAAGGATATGTTTTTCTTTGAGTTGCCCGCGCGTGAATTGCACGATATCTGTGTAATTAAATGGTGGTTCCACTTACCTTTAAGTCTTTGCATCATCGGTTTGATTTCGCGATGCACTCTCGACGGCGCATGAGTACAGTGCTGAAAGCGAGCGGTCATGCTAGACGAAATCTCCGCGGGGGAATGCGGTCATCGGAACCGCCAAGGTTTTTCGCGCAAAATGTAGTCCCCCTCTTAATCCGTGTGCCAACCGTCCAAGTGAACCAACAGGCGGCTGTATCGCAGGTTTCCACAGAATCGTTCAACGTCCTAACTTGGAACGCGGTAATCGAGAGCATAAATAAAACATGAATCTTTCCCCGATAATTTTTTTCAGAATCACGTATAATTGTCGGGATAATTTTATTCACAACCGTGAGCGGGTGAAAATTAAATTCAATTCTGTCGCGCGCAATTTACAAATCGTGGCGTCATACGCTAATCTCTCGAAGTGAGCAACAAAATTTCTGGATGCATTTTCTGAAGTGGTGAAAGTCAGAGTTAAGAGTTTTTCATTATCTTTTCTTTCTTTTTATTCAAAAGGTTTTTCAAAATTGCATTGACGATTGATTTGGGAAAGCACTTCAAAGACCTGAAAGAAATTTGTAACCTATGTCACAAGAATTTGTATTTTTTACATATAATATTCTTTTGTTTCTCTTTTAATTGTAACTGTAATGCAATCTATGTAGCTGAGAATCCCGATGAATTTCATGAAAGAACCAAGCACATAGCTATTAAATTTTATGTTTGTGTGGATAGGAAGGAAAAGAAACTTATTCAGTTAAAGTATCTTACTACGTCAGATATGGCAGCTGATATTTTCAATAAGGTTCTAGGTAAGAGCAAACATTATCAATTTATGAGAACTTGGTTTGTCTGATTTTATAATTTATGAGTGTTATTACTTTTGATGATTTATACTTATCGTTCTATAGATCAAGGGGGAGTGTTGAATTTGTAATCTATGTCACAAGAGATTGTATTTTTTTAAATACAGTTACTCTTTTGTTTCTCTTTGAATTAACTGATGTGACTACGGCTACAGTCTTGTTATTAGTCCAACAATGCTTGTGGTCGATTAAAGACGTGATGTCTTCTTCTGAAGTACGGATTTTATTTCACAAATCACCCATTTAATAAAAACATTCTCAACAAATGTTCCAACTGGTATTTTCATCCCAGCTAAACAATCAACAAATATTTGTGCATGCCAGGAAGTTTCCAGTCACACCTCTCAAGTTGATATATTGCTCGTTTTTTGTATTAATTTCTTAAGAAAGCATGTAGACGTTCTGTGGATGCAGCCATTTTGTGATATCCATTTCCTAAGATGTAATAGAGTATCACGTTTCTACAATCCTCTTTTTATCCACGGCGTGACAGTTCCCCAAGGGTTCAGGTTTAATTAGGGCAGGTAAGTCGTTCTCAGTTTGTGAATTCCTAAAATAGTTCGTAGCGAAAGAAGGAACGCGTACTGGATGAAGTCATTCGGAGAATAATTTCCATCGTGCTGCCATTAACGTAATGCTAATAGTGGATTTACAGATAAGAGAAATAAATATATGGCGTCTAGGCGTAAGAAAGTTCGGACAGATTTTTTACTATCAACCAAACGTGACTCTCGCTCGAAATTTGTTCTATTTTGTTGGATAAAAATACTGTTTTTTGTCCCTTATTCACGTTCTCATTTTCTTGGATTCGTTAAAACTACACCGCAACATTGGGTCCTTAAAAAAACAGTTGCCGGCTTATTAATTATTTAACTTGTCGATTCCATGTGGCCGATCGCGTACACTACAAAACCTAGAAATTTTCAGTTCATATAAAACTTGCTGAAATTCAGCAAAATGTCTTAAATTCAGCAAGTTCTTGGAATTAAACTTTCCAGACTTTCCCAGTAAAAATAACTTGCTGAAATTCGGCACAATGCTTGAATTGAAGTTAGTCTTAGACATCAGCAACCCTAATTAGGTCAGGTAAGTCATTCTCGAGTTCGTGAGTTCCTGAAATATTACAGTTCGTGTTCGAGTTCGTGAGTTCCTGAAAAATACATTATTTGTTTCTAAAAATCGAAATGAAATTTCTACTTAGTGTCCAAAAAAATAATTCTTCCAAATAGAATGCCGGGTATCTGTTTTATTTGATTGTTTTTTTTTTCTCTGAGGACCCACTTAGGCCTGAAATTCATGCATCTAGTTTTTCAGCTTATGTAGATTCTTACATTAAAATATTTTTCCCCGAATTTGCTGGATTTCAGCAAGTTTTCCTTGCTTAAAATTTTCAGCCTTCCGGATTTGCTTAAAAGTTGGTACAACTTCAGTTAAGGAAACCTGCTGAATTTCAGCATATTTGTGGGAAAATATTTTACAGTGTATGATGTGGTTCTGCAGGCCCTATCAATGCATCTTCTACTAGATGGAGTAGGTGAGTCGCCCGGTTGTAACGGAAAATTAGTCTCAACCTTGCTAGTTGGATTGCCAGTTCTATTTCCATTTTCTTATGGTGGTCTTCCTATTGATCAATTTGTCGTGGGGGTGATCTATATCTAGCAATCTGGAGGAGTCTGTCATTCGTCATTCTACCGACGTGTACATCCATATCAATTCACTTCTATACAGTACATGTGCTTCAGAAGTATAGTGTTCACCGCCGTAAATATCACCTTATAGTTCGCGACACCCTTCGTTGATATACTCTTGCTTGCAGAAAGAAATGACACATGTATGCAAGTCTCTTGGGGTAGTAATTGATCTTGTGTAAGTTGACGCGTTCCCTGGGTTGCCTAGCGACCGTTGTGTAAAACTCACGTGCCGTCATGGCGTCTGAGTCTGTTTTTCTCTCTCGTGTCATGTGCGACCGTAAGGTTACGGCCTCACATAGTACACAGTTTGCGCGCATTGCCTTTCGCCGTTCCCTCCTCCTGGCTGTATTTTTGGCAAAATCTCTGTTTCGTCAGCGAATGCCGGGCATACTCGGAACACCGAAACAGAATCTTGGAATCAGGCGCGCGACGTGTGGGATCAATTTAAATGGAACCTTTTGAAATGAAGAAACATTCCCTTTTCTCACGTCGGGATTAATTTCTAAAGCCTTGCATCTACGCCGCTTGCATTCCTCCGCTGAGCGATTCAACAGCCATGCGGCAGTTTATTGAAGTTTATTGCAGGGTAGTTCCGCATATTTTGATGCGCAAGTCTTGTTTTTTGAGAAAAATGTAGTTCTCTTGTATGTATGTAATGTAAATGTAGCCTTATGGTAAAAGTGGTAAAATAAGGTGCGGAAGAAGGATAGAACTCCGGTGTTGGTTTTATTTTAAGCTTTTGGTTCTCAAACTTGAATTACATAAAAACAATTTTTGAGTAGATATCGTCTCTCGTGGATCCGTGTTCATTTCATTGCCTAAACCTATCTTTCCTGTAGAATGCATGAAGTTAGTGCATAATAATTATTATTCATCTAGTGCGAAATGGTGATCCCAATCACCATTATTTTAATCAATATACGTATATGAGGTTACTAAAGCTATTAATAAAATTAGAAAAATCTCTACACAACTTATTGTATGTATATGCGTAACATGTTATATGTATACGCCACAGCACTGCTCTCCATGAAGTTTATGTCGCCAAAATGTTTGATACATTTTTGTACTTTTAAGGTATTGTCCTATTATTTTTAAAAAACTCCAAATTATTTTAATGATTTTCCATTTATAGTTAAAAACATTCAAATTTTGCCGCAGACTATTACCTAACGTCCGGTATGATGGTTGGAGCACGGCGCTTTTAACTCTACACATAGCCTCCAGCTAGGTCACGATTTCAGTGGAAAACCTCATCCATTTCTAGAAGTCAAGTTTATTTCGCGTGAAATCAATGTAGTCATCGTATTACGCTCCAGAATACGGGATGAAATAGGAGCCTAACGTCTGGGATGAGATTTATCAGTTCAGATCAGTCTAACGTCAATTCAGGCATTTTGCCGAATTTTAGAAACTTCTAAATGGTGGACTGAAACTTCACTCAGCGCCAGTTGTTCTGAAGCTTTGGATTTGAGATTTAGGCTCGGTAGCGTATTTCTGTCATGTTTCCCAGAAGAAGTTTACCGTCGCCATGTAGCGAGTCCGAGGAGAGTCAAAGCCATTGGTGAGATACATTTTATGGAACGTTGCTGTTAATGTGCGGAAAAGAGGTTTGGCCAGCATTATATTGCGATGGAGGGATAATTTCTATCGATAACTACAAATATATAATGGCTCATGGCACTATTGTTGCGACTCATGGCCCTTAGTTTTTACTTCCGATATTTTCAATAAGATTTTTGTAAGGTGTCATTCGTGTAAGATTGATTTTCTGTTTGGAGAAGCAGACATGCATCATTTGCGGATGACTTGCATCGAAATGGGTGAATTAAAGACTGATCTAGAGAGATGGCCACAGAAGGAAGCTATCCCGCTAATATTATTTTATGAAAGTTTTTACAGAAACTGTCATATGAAAGTATGCATTACATAACATTGTCCTCATTTGTGTATGCGTTCAGTCAATGATACCTACACATAGTTACAAGTATTCGTGAATATGAAGCATGAATTTGACGTGCAATACTTAGTTAAGCAAAGCAACAGACCATGAAGTAGCTCACTGCAACGATGTGTTCATCCACCGGTTGTTCAATCCTAAGATTGGTTGACTGCAGCCCTCCACTCTTCCCTATCAAATGCTAGTTCCCTTACCTCCTGGTATCTCCTCCATGTACTTTCCTCTTTATTTTGTCCATGAACTAATTCCTGAGTCTTCCTGTGGGGACCTTTCGCCCTATTTTGCCTTCAATTATGTTCTTCACAAACTCATTGTGTCTCAGGCTGTGTCCAATCCATCTTGTTCTTCTTTTCTCTATCATGTTCCATATGGTCCTTTCCTCTTTTACTCTTCTGTACACTTCATCATTTCTTATTTTGTCCGTCCATTTTATCTTCAGCATCCTTCTCCTGCGCTAGGCTTTGAAGGCTTCTAGTCTTTTCTGGTCAGGTTTTCCAATGGTCCATGTTTCCGATCCATTGATTGCTACGCTCCACACGAATATTTTCACATATTGCTTCCTAGTTTGCAGCCGTATCCTCTTTGAGCACAGCAGTTGTCTTTTTCCCATGAATGCCTTCTACACTTGGGCTATTCTTCGGTCGATGTCTGTTGTACTTCTTCCGACCCTCGTGATGGAACTTCCGAGATAATTGAAGGAATCCTCTAGCTCTAATTTATCTCCTTTCAGTGTGACAACGCTTTGTATCAGAGACTTAATAACAAATCATACGGGGACATATAACTAGTAAGGACAAAACTATTTCTATATTGTTAGATATAAATATGAATAAACTGTAATTTAGACTAATTTGTTTTCTCCCTCTATGCTGTCGGTCTGTTTCATGAAGCTTCTCGATACTTTTTTATTTAAGCTCCCTTTCAGCCACCTTAAATTTTACTCTTCTGTGTCACGAATGACAATCCGTTTATCCTGAGACGATCTTTAATTCCTTCAAAGAGAATCCTCCCGTATTTTTATCTAGTCTCGAATGCAGTTGTTTACAGTGAAACTCGTGTCATTTTCCAGTCTCTTAATCTGTCTCAATGATAATTGGGCTTTAATCTGCGATAATATTTGTCAATCGTGTTTGAGTATCGATAAGATGGTATGTAAGATGGATGGTATTTGGAACGCGGCCAAGCACCTGGGTGCAATTCTTAGAAATTCGCTGTGGTAGAAATTCCCTATCTGAGAAGTTAATCATAATTTTTTGGTTTGTTAACTGATTTTGGTATATCGCCAGTTACTTTGAACTTCTTTAGTTTCTTAGCTATTGGTACCTCCTCAATATACCGCCTACTCCATAACTGTAAACGTTTTCATTTACTATTTTACATTTTCATCCCCGCTTATGGCTGGAACCATCCGGTGGCGCTTATCGAGTCCTCTTTTAGGATATCATATTCTGCATCTGCATCTATGAAGTACCGTGCAATCCACCACTAGCGTGTGTGGCCTGGGATGATTCCACACCAGGCAGGCAGAACTCATTACAGTTTTAATCAGGACCGCGCACTTTCCCTGGGCCGCTAGGCACAAACCAAAAGCAGTCAGGACAACAATGCACAGTCAGACCAGAAACCAGGAGACCAAAATGCTACTGTGCTACACTAATTATGATACATCATTAGTTAGCATTATAAATTCGGTTATATATACTCCTACAAGGCATTAAACCATGAAGAAAGCTAAATCATGCCGGAAATTTCATGTAAGGTGAGCTGTTAGTTATGATGGTAAGATATTAAGTAAAAGTACAAGCTCTACTCTGCCTGGCGAGGGTCAAAATTTCATATTACTGATCTATCGCAACTATTAAGGTCACTTATTGTTTGCAGAAATAATGATGTTCTAAATCAATCGTTTCTGCAGTATATTTCCTTAATTTCATACCTGCTATCGTTTCCTCTATTATAGTTTGCCTCTAGCAAAATATGTTGAACGTCCAGTATCTTGTCCTTCTTTGGATAAAATCATTGGTATCTATCGACAGCACGTATGGTACTTCCGGTCTTACCATTCTCCAGTATTCTCACGGGCGACGGGAACTATCGCGCACGTGCTGACTTCGTTGATTGCTTTTGTCTGACATTAAAGCAAGTTGTGTATTTCTATTTCTGATCCGGTTTGGGGCCAGTAGTTGTTTTATTTTACGCTAATATCCTTTTGCTTTATTTGTTTGCATTCTTTATAGGTAGATAACCGAGTGAGCCAGAACAGATGATTCAGTTGAGTAAACTACAGTTTTATTTGGTGCGAAACATGGTCGTTAAACCCAAAGGTCGGCCTGGAAGGTGAGGGTAAAGCCTGCGGAGTATGTGTTAAGCGAAACGGCGTGTGAAATTCTTACATTCTGAGATGGGAGGCCAGTTCCCTTTCCCATCCCACCGGTGGTTTTCCATTAACGTATGGCTACCGGTATACAACAGAAGCCCATGGGACAAAAAAGTGACTCCCTCTACTTGAGCGGCATGCATTGGGGTAGCGAAACATTGTGGCATTTTAGTAGAGGGCCTTCGTTTAAGAGGGAGAGTCCATTCCCTTCGAACTCTCCCCGAATCGGGGAGTAAGGTGCCCACCGCGTTTTACCTGAGGGATCCAGAGGCCGCAAACCTTCATTGTTAATTTCAATATGCCCGATCTGTTATTCATATTAACTTCTAGCTCTGCATGGCTCACAACCCGATTGCTTTTATGGGCTTCTCCATTAGGTTGCGAATTATGATGCAACTTCGTTTGGATCTTAAACGATAGTTGTGAAACATGGTGCTGACACTTCCGAGCCCTTTCTAAATTTATGCAGTTATGTTGGCAACACTACCTACCCTTCTAGGTTCCAGCCATTCTCTCTTTTTTGGCAGGCTTTGCACATAAAATGCCACCATTTTCCGATACTACTTACTACTATAGAGCTAAATGTTACTCAACGGCCAGACACATTGTGCGCCAATTATCCCAGAACTATCTAGGAGTCAAAGAATGAGGTTTTTGATTTAGAGCTATGTCCCACATAGTCCAATCAAATTAATATTCTTCTTCCGATAAATATGAAAATGGATAATTTTCCAGCCCTCTGGGAATACATACCAATTGCAGTGCAGACCATATAAAAGCATATTTGAGTGGTTGGGGTTGAGGTGCTCCAATCACTAATTCTACCACATTTTCCAGCAAATAAGACGCGATTTGTTCCCGCGAAAACGAACAGAAAACCGGAGTGTCAGTGTTCTGATCATATTTAAGGCAAAGACCCCCTTTTCTAAAACTCAGTGTCTCGAATCTTACTGCGAAACGCACATAAAATAAGCTGGATGACGTTATCAGTGATTTTTACACCCTGCTACCTTTAGCGGCGATGAAATGCGTGGAAAATACCGCGAGAAAAAACGTCGGCGTGACGCAGCCTTCCTGATTGTCGTGGCAATTTTTAGGATTTTTGTGAGCTAGTACTTTCGCCCTTGCGGTATTCAATGGGGGTAGCGCCAGGGGAAATGGGATTGAGACGTGTGTTTAATGCAATGAAAACTTCATTGTGAAATGATAATGATGAAAATTTGTAGAAAAGTGTATCCTTTTGTTTGATATCAACAACGAAATCCTAACATTTCCCCCCCTAATTTGGATGGTGATAAATGCGAGATGGGACTCAATGAGAGAACAGATGAACAATCGGGAAAAATAGTTCGTTCATTCGTGGTGCCTTGAGTGGGGGCTAGAACTAAATATTGGTAAATGCACCACAGTACACTTCTTGCGAAAGTCATTACACAAATGCCATATCTACACTGTGAGTGGAGTAAACATAGTCTTCAGATTAAGTTAAATATCTTGGAATTACCTTAACTTCAGACATATCGTGGGGAACACACTTACAAAACATATGTGGCACAGCATTAAAGAAACTAGGGTTTATCAAGCGTACAATTAGAAGGTCCTCGGATGAAAAAGTATAAGAGAGGTGCTACTTTGCTCAGGTTGGACCACACCTCGAATACGCCACGAGCACTTGGGATCCTGGACAGAAAAGTCTAACAAAAAAATAAATAGAATAAAAGAAAATCTGCGCTCTTCGTTAAAAACTGCTAGGAGCGAACATATAATGTTTCTCGGCTTTCAGAGGGACTAGTTTGGGAGTAGTTAGAGATTCGGACGCTGCACGTTAGACTAAGTTTGCTTGAGATATTCAAGACAGGTGTTTAAAAGCAACAGAGAGCATATCATTTTGACGCCACGATACATTTCTAGGTCCGACGATAAAATAAGAGAGATACATTGCCGGACAGATACGTATAAAAGTTCGTTGTCTCCCCGCACAGTAAGTGACCATAGTAAAAACTGAGCTCCAATCAATACACTTCCATAAAACACTACACCAACAAAAACCTTATTACCTTTACACGGCTGGTGGTCTGCCATACCCCGCCACACGTACGTCCGGCGGCTAGTTCGCTGGGTAGTATGTAGATACAAAGAAAAGCAGCACGCTTCGTTAAAAACTGCTACGAACGAGCATATAGTGTTTCACAACTGTTTGAAGGATTAAGATGGGAACCCCTAGACACTCGGAGGCTGCACGCTAGGCGTAGGCTGCTTGAGGAATTCAGAACTGGTGTGTTTCAGAGCGACACAATATTTTCATGACGCCTCACTACATTTCTAGGCCTGACAGATGCGATAAAATAAGAGAGATACACTGTCAAACAGATAGGTACAAAAACTCGTTCTTTCTGCGCACAATAAGCGACTACAATGAAAACTGAGCTCCTCTGAATACACTCCCATAATACACATCACCATTACACCTCCCAAAAACTTACATCTTTACACGGCTGGGGACCTACCACCCTCTGCCACACGCCCATGCGGCGGCTCGCGTGTTAGTATGTAGATGTAGATGTGAAATTGATTTTTGAAGGTTCGTATACTAGTTCAGTTGAATGATTTTTTTCTTTTAATTTTACACATTTGTGGAAATCCATTGTGAAAACTCATTGGTGGGTGTCTGCGTTAAAGTCACTGCACGGCCATTTCTGAAGTTCTTCGCATATCGCTTCTCTCTCGGAGGATCTTCACGAAGCATGTTTTCCCACATGTTCTTCGTTGGATTTCACGTTCGCTCTTTGTTGGGCTCTCAAGGTTAATCGTCCTCAATTCTCTTTTGATAAAAAAATAGCAAATTCAAAGAACCGCAGAACTGGCCTCGTAGTTACTTATGCGAAGTCAGCCGCCAGTGGTTACTCCATTAGGTGCGTGAAATTCCGCTCTGAGTGTCGCTCCTTCTACATGAGATTCTCTGTGGAAATTCCGCTGTACACGGGGCACGTAATTGCGCATTCTGATATATGTACGTGCGTGCATTTCAAACTGCGTCGTGTAACGCGGTGAGTTGCGAGGCTGATTGTTCGAATGCAGGTGGCAGAGTAGCCCCTGCTCTAATTCTGACTACTTTCCTCCATACTGAGAAAAACTTGCAGTATTTAACTTTCCAATATCGTGCACCTTGTAAAACGAGTTGAAGAGAATGCCTTGGTAGCCCAATCGGTGACAGCACTCATCGCGAAATCGAAGTGTCTGGGTTCGAATCTCAGGCCGGGCGAATGATTTGTCCAGTGTGAATTTCACGAAGTTCCCAAATAATTCCCTCTTATTTATTATTCCACAAAAGCGAAAACGGCACAAAGTCTAATTACATTGGTCGATTTAATAAAGAAATTAAAATATGGAACAATAATAAGGAATAACTAGAAGAATGAAATAAAATTACAATTAGCCAAGTAATTTTGACGAAAAGTCGGGGATCCATTACCCAAGTGCCGTTTGATAAGGATAGGAATTTGTTGGGTGATGAAAAACGATTAAGAGAGGGATATGTGGACGAGTAAAGGTGAAAATGTGAGAGGATTAGGTAAAAAAAGGGAACGTTGAGAAAGGGGAAGAAGGAATTTCGGGTTGTATTTCGAATTCGAATGGGAATTTCGGGTCGGATTTCGGTTGAAAAACCAATGTACCTACGCTTTTATAAACCTAAGTTAACATTATACTAAAGATCATTCTTATATGTGGGCCTAAATACATTCAAGCTTCTGCCTAAAAATATAAAAAGAAAGAAACATCGCAAAAAATTTCTTCATTTTGTGAAATCATGGGTGTTTATTTAAATCTACCACTTTCCTGTTCCCGTGAAGCCTAAAAATAGCCCAAGTAGTTTTGCACCAAATACAAAAGAGTCTGCCGGAATAGGCGAGGCTATGAAAGTAAAATTGGCAAGAGAAAATCCCCGTGACTGAGAGAGTGAGGGTAATTCGCCGCTTCTTCCGCGAAGGCGTTCGGAGGAAACCTACGCGACTCCCCCGCGTCGGAGCGACCTCCCTCGCGAACCCGAAAAATCTGCATCTGCGTCGACACCTGTCTCCGCCTCGTTATTGTTTTATTTTTTTATTGAATTCTCGAGCCACCTTGCCGAACGAAACAATCGCCTCGGTAATCCAGGAGAGAGGGAGTATGGCGGGGGAGAGGAGGTGAAAAAATAGGAGGAGGACGACGCGTGTGAGGCTCTTGTGTCGGCACGTGCATTTCTTCCATCTACTCCGCCATCTTGGTTTTTTTGAACATGCGTCGAGTCAGCACCCCTGACCTTATATAATGACGCGCGCAAATGGCACCTCTTACGTGCGCCATCGCGTTGCGCAATTCATTTTTTTAATTCGCCGTCATCTCTCCTTTCATTTCTCTTCCTTACTTGCTCTTCAGTCCTGATATTTTCTCCCTCTCCACTTGTCAAGGTTGGCAACACGGATTAAATGTGAGAATAGATTGGACCTTAAGCCACATTTTAGCTGGAGATGAGTTTTGAGACATTGAAAAGGCTGCAGTCGACCATGCTGAGTTTAGCGATACCGATACAGGGATATTTGTGGAAGAATAATCGTCTTAATCATCGTACCTACCATTCACCTGTTTATTGTAAGCACTTCCCTCTCTCCGCCTCATATTCTATTATTTTCCTCAGACATCCCTTTATCACCTTCATTCACATGCCGTTTTCTCTCATATTTGTCCCCTAAGAAAATGTGTTGAGCTGAAAGTCTACATGAAAATAGCTTTTTTGCGATAATCACGAGGACTAGTCACTCCCGATGGCCGTGATGGGTTCAATGACATGTGCTGCAAAACCAGTGATTCTTCAGTTTCATGTTCAGTATTTTTGTGTCTCGATGTAAAAAAGGCACATATCACTTGCTCGTTAACTGGCTGTTAGACTAGGCGTTCAATTTGAACTCTTTTAAGGAATAAAAAACCTAAGAGAATTTTTTTATTAATTGAAAATATATTGTTTGGCGAAATTACCGGTGCAAACTATTAGCGCAAACATATTGCAATTCTCTGCCAGATTTAAGAGTGTTTTTGGTCTTAAATTGTCTATTATCAAGGAAAAAGTACAGCAGATAGTTTCACAAAATACTAAGCAAGTGGGGGATCGGGTTTGTATGGGGGCTGTAGTACTGACTAACCATACGGACGGTCGGGGTTCAAACCCCTGCAGAAGAGGATATTTTTCAGAGGAGACACGTTTCCTGCTAGTGTGTCTTGCGGAGGGCACTTCAAGTGAAGTACTCCGTCTGTCGGATGAGACGTTAAACTGTGACTTTCGTTAAGAACAGGCTAATGCTGGCGCCGGGGGTCTCTTCACCCACCCCTTCCTCCCTGACTTGTCCCCTATGGCGTAAATGATGTTAATTGTTTGTTGCCTCCCCAAATATCCAATCTAATTGACGAAAAAAGTGACCAATACAGCAATTCTCCCAGCTTGGCAGTGGCTTGATACGTTCAATTTATTCTATTTCCTCTCGTACAATTGTCTCTGGGCGGTTTTTATGCATGATACGTTGTGTGTTTAAACTAAATAATCTCCGGGAAGTAAATATATACTCGAGTCTTTTATAACGCATCTGGCATACATTTAAGAGAGTGAATTAACAAGTAGATTGTTTGATGGAGCTTTCACTTCTCATAAAACTCAATGAATTCTAGATTAAAAGAAAAAATAACACATCTTTCGGACAAGAAAATAAGATTTCATAGTTACAATGATGTCAATTGCCAGACACTCATCGCATAACTCTTCGAGATGAGAATAGCTACGAAAATGAGACATGTCTGAGGCAATGATCAAGCCTGAAATACAACGGTACATACCTCGTATGTTTTCTCAGGCATTTAAAAATACATTGCTTCATTGCTATATACAAATGAAAAGAACAATATCAGGCTTTACAATTTCTGGAAACTCATCCATCGCGGAAATAATGAAAAAGAACGATGTAACATTCCATTTTTGAAATGCTTGCAATCATCTTAAATTTATTTATTTTAGGCGAAATTAAAAAAAAAAATCTTCCCTTGTGGAGGCGATTTCAGTGTATGGCATGAAAATATGATAACATTTTTTGCCTCAAGTAATTATATTTAGCTAATTGTTAAGTAGTTTAGTCACACAAAATAGACGTTTCGGCGTCATAAGTATTACTATATAACCTTCAAGCTTTTTTTAATTTGTTCGAATTTGAAAATAAAGTTTGAAGACGGTCTCTATCATGTATAAAGAAGTATATGGCTCAAACTGATGCAAATATATAAACATTAAGCGGTGTCTGTCTTTGAGTGTGCTTATTGCTCTTCTCCTGGAAAACTAATCGACCGAATGATCTATGAATTCCCATTATTCTCGCATGTATACTAAGAAATGCTATTGGACAATAGGTGTTTCATAATTTGTGACAAATTATATTTGTATTTTGTAATTTATTTCAAAATTTGTTTTCCCCTATACCCAGATCACACTGGTATTAGTTTTACTACCTGCTATCGATTGGAGTATTCATATTTCCGTGTTTATATCCAACTTCCATATTATCGTTTGAAACTTTCATTAAAGCTAAGGGTAAAAAGTGTTCGCGCAGTAGGATCGTTTTCAAACGCCTGCTTCCTGCGCCATTGGCAGCTAACTCAAGTACTTACTCAGCAGACAGCTTTGAAAGGCTTTAGTGTATGGTATCCAATATTAATATACGATGCTCCCGAAGTGGAGTTTTTCATTTTGGTAATCACCAGTTTGAGCCTATCAGCTTTGAACAGCGAACTGAAAGGTTGCTATTTTTATCCGATACATTATCAACATTTTCACTCGTTGAATTTCAACGGGTAACTCTGAGGAGATCGCATTCTCATTAGCTTCAATCCTATATCAATCTAGCACCGCTTCCCCTTTCATCCAGCTTGATGGCTTGCGTTGAGAAAATGACGTCACGGTCGTATGCGCCGCTGCGCCGGACTCCACTCTCTTGTTTCCACTGTTCCTGATTTATTTCCCCTTTGTGTTTCCCCCCCGATCTCGCGGAAATGGCGTTTTCTCGCGAGGATGACGGCCTGTTGGGAAAGTTTGATGGATTCGGCCGATGGAGAACGATGCGTCGCGGTAAGCCACACGGTTTAAAAGCGGATCTGGCTCCTGGAACGCCCTTCCCCCTGTTTAAATGGATCCCCTCCTCATCTTTCATTGATTTGATTCGTGAGTTACATGCGGAAACGTCGACGCTAGCGTCCTCGTCGAAACGCAGCGTGAAATCCTATGCGAGTTGGAGAGGTCCTGGGTTTTAAAAAATGTGATCATCCGCTCATATTTCACGCTCCAAAAACTTGAATTCAAGAATGGAATGGTCGAAGGCTCCTTGGCTCACGAAAGTGAAGCTTGTTTTTTTATAGTGAGGAAAAATCCACTAAATACGACTACCTACGAGAAAGTTGTCCTTAACGTTCTTTGACGTAACGTTACAAAAATCGTCATAATTTAGTGAGATTTGTTTGTGAATTGCTTATGTTGCCATTAAAGTAGTTTCACGTAAATTAACGAAATATATCGCGTGCGCTATACTTTTTGTGAGTTCATTGTTGCTGTAACAGTCTTAATTTGACGTAACTTGATAAAAATTGACGAAAGTCTTCATAATTTGGCTTTTGAATTAATCGTAGATTTGATAAATCATCTGGATTGCACGCCCATTATTTTTTAGTGGTAACGTTGTATTCGGAGCATTGATTGATTAACTTATTCAATTTAATCGGCCGTTAGCGCATCTTAAAGCCTTCCATATTCTCTTACACCATCGCACTGTGGAATACCATCCATTCTCCTCCTAAGGTGATACCCAGAATTAATTCGGAGAATTTTCCTTTTTTAAGAAAGCCGTCTTTACGTAAATCGTAATCTTGCGGTGATAATATCACGGAAGTATGTTGACATCGCTTAGCATCCACTGGAATTCAAATGTACCTCTTTTTGTCGTGTATTCAATTCAATTTTTTTCCTGGGGGCGTTCCCGTAAATTTCCATAGTTGAATCGAGCCGTCGCTTACCAGTTCACAATGTTAAATTTGCAATCTCTCCTTAATTTTTCAGATTTCCCTTTTTAATGTTCTGTGTTGCAACGCAGTTAGTTGGCTGAGTGAGACAATGTTTTTTGTCAAATTATGTCATTCATTGACGTCAGTTCTCAGCTGTGGATACAAAGGTGAAACATCGAATCTCGGTTGAGGTATACGTGCGAACTCATTTAGTGTTATTATTCATTGGTTGCTCAGTCCTAAAATTGGTTGACTGCTGTCCTCCACCCTTCCCTATCTAATGCTAGTCCCCTTACCTCCTGGTATCTCTTCCCATGTACTTTCCTCTTTATTTGATCCATCAACTTATTCCTGTGTCTTCCTCTGGGGTCTTTTCCCTCTATTATGCCTTCAATTATGTTCTTCACAAATCCATTGTTTCTCAGGGTGTCTCCAATCCATTTATTCTTCTTTTCTGTATGGTATTCCATATGGTCCTTTCCTCCTCTACTCTTCTGTCCACTTCATCATTTCTTATTTTGTCTGTCCATTTGTTTTCAGCATCCTCCTCCATCACCAGGGCTCGAAGGTTTCTCATCTTTTCTGTTTAGTTTTTCCAATGGTCCAGTTTCCTTTAGTGTCGATTTTGTGTTACATATTTTAGGAAAATTAACTAATAACGCCTACATTTGGACGTAAAAATTTGAAATAAAATATATATTCATGTGGTCGAAAATATTAGAAAAAAATGATTTGTTCCTTCTGAGTCTCTTATAGTCCATATTTGGAGTCGTAAAGAAAACGAAATGAAACATTTAAGCTCTCATTAGTCGGTGCGCTTCGTCATATTGCGACGATGTTTCTTCACAATGGTCTTGAGTTCGTATCCTGCATTGGTTTGGATGTTTCTTTAGTCAGGGGTTCATTTGTCACGAGGGAAGAGGGAACCACAAATCTATCTATTGGCAAGAGACAATTCAAAACCTAATGCCTTGGGGGTGTAAGTGCCATCTGATGAGTGCAATTAGTTTAAGGAGAGTATTTTTGAAACACTTTTCTTGCAATTTCAATTGCAGAGATGGTTGAAGATCAATTTTCGTCATAGTTTAACTCTGATAGAGATATAAAACAAGTGAGCATCAAGTGTTGGCCGTGATCAACATTGAGATACCATTGTGCAGGTGAATATTGTAACTTGAGAATTGAATATTTCAATTTAATTTACGACGGGACGGGAATCATTTTATTCATCGATAGCGACTTGAACTGACTGGATATCCGATAGGATGGAAATGAAAACAATCAAATTAAAGATTTATTGTATAATTGTATGACCGAGTAATCAGAAGGTCTCCGTGTAAACATGTGTGCCGGTGGTCCCACTTTAATTTTCTTAGTTCAGAAACTGAGAGGATGGTGTCTCAATCACAGATGGGTAAATCCGGTAATTTTTAAGAACTCTTTCATTTTGGACCAGTTCCATTTCACTCGTTCACCGTTCCCATTTCATTGGTGGTTATGTACTTGTATTTTTAGCAATTTCTTAGCGTTTAAAGAATGTAAAAAACCCAGTTATACTTCGTATACCGTAATGACAGCGTTTAAGAATGTCGGATGAAATAGAAGATGGATAGTAATATTACCAACTTTTAACATAGTTTCGTGAATAGATTTAATTTGCATAAAGAAAAATTATACTGCTAATTACACCGCTAGCATTAGCACATTTATTTATGAGGTATAATAAAGAACATCCTCTCTCACAAGGATAGGAGCGAGGACGGAAAGGACCGACGGAACGAAAGGACCGACCAACCGAATGGAACGAAGGACCGACAGGATCGAAGGACCGAAAGGAACTGTCATTCCATAGCGTCGGTCCTCGGTCCTCCCGTTCAATTAAGGGACCCGTTCCTTCGGACCCATTCGTTCGCGAACGACCCACCTCTAGTCTCAATTGTCAAGTTGTCTCCGTCGTTGTGTTAAAACGAGGGCGCGGTTAATAAGGATTAGATAATTGGCCTCGTTATGCCAACTTTTTCTTCGATAGTTCTAATCTCGTCGAAGCAACCAAGTCAAGGAAACTGATCCATTAAGAAGAGGATTTACTTTCGGTGAAGGTTGGACTGATAAGTACACCGAACCAGACGCAAGTTTTGAAATGAGGGCAGAATAATTCCCGCAACTCGGGCTCGGTTGCTCAAGGTCTTTTTCCCACTATGAGCGTCCCCGCGAAGCTCTCGCGATGAAAATTTGAGTGCTCCCTCCAAGGATCAATGCTGTGGATAGTTAGTATATATACCTATAGGGAGCGTGTCTGCTTTCCACTGTTTCGGAAACCACGGCGTTAAAAATCCTTTTATCCTCGGACGTCGCATATATATATATATATAAATACATTTCCACGTAAAAGGTTGGTTCTGGTCTCCACCCCTTTTATCTTTTCCTCCCACGCCCGGGCAAAATTCGACCACGCCCAAAAGTGCCCGTTCCCGCGTGATGGTGGACAGAAAGTAGCCCCAATGCCATCCGTGCGCGGCTCCTATTACGGGTCTTCAGGCACCCGGCCAGAATAGTACCTACTGGTAGTAGGATTGGATCAGTCGGCCAGAAATTAACGCTCACCTTAATGCTGCAGAAATGGAAAGCTGGGGACCGCGAGATATTTCTCAGGCGTTCACTCCAAAGAGGTGCGTTGCGAGCAGCTTTCCACGTGCTAAATCGAAGCGAGTAGCATGGGAATATGCATTGCGTTTTCAACAACTATTTGCATGTGAAGTTCAAGATGGTGAAAATAATTAAATAAAACCGCCGCATGATAGAATGAATGACCACACGTACAAAATTTCGAAAACAGAAAACGAGTTTTTGCAAATATTTTTCATTTGGAGCAGTCGATGAATGAAATAGTTTTGCTTGAAGATGTTTTAGAGTCCTTTCCCCATGCTGCCAAGACATTTATTAAAAACATCCAAAGGGTTCATAGTGTAGGTTTTTAACTTTTATAGTGAAGTGGAAAACAGAGTTCTCTGTGGTAGAAATGTGTTTATAATATGTTGATTTTTAAAAACGGTAGTTGTATTGTTGAGCTGTTTTGTGATTAAAAATATATTTTTAAATTTCTAATTCAATTTCCATTGATAATTGTATGGAGTTGAATTCTGTCGTAATCGCAATGATAAATTATTTTGTTGTCAAATGGGAAGATTAGCCAAATTTTTAAATGAAACGATAATAATGATATTGATTATGCTCATTTTGAGTTTTTAATGTAATAAATTTGTAAATATACACATTTCTTGTTTGAATTGCTCGCGCTTGGTGACGTCATCTGAGTCAGTGTCTTACGACGTCATCGGGAACCCAGCAGAGAGTATCACGGAACGATATCTCTCCTCGCTTTCATCAATACGACCCGTTTCAATGAAAAGTTCGACTTGTTTTTATTTATTTTACAAAATTGGTCGATTTTATTTCCTTTATTGGAGACAATTAAGGGGCATGTTTTGACTCTTCCTGTTTTAATATATTAATATAGAGAAGCATTGCGGTGTGGAGACGCCAAATATGAGATGACGTTCGGGTTTAGGTGGTTTTCCAAATATTTTAACCTTCCTTCATAAGGCCACTTTACACGGTAAATTTTATTGTACAAACTAATGCATGAACTCTTTCATGAGGACGATTGCACCGTGTAAAGTGACAAATTGTATAATTGTCTGAATGGCTGAACGGGAAATAGAGCCTGCTCTAATTCCATTCATATTCTTGTACAACCCATCATACATTCGTAAGTGCAATAAAATGTACCGTGTAATGCGGCTTTACTCAAAAAATAAAACAGTGTCTTTGTAAACCTGGTGGTATGTTTCCATAGTTATATTTAATGTTACTTTTACTAAACCACAAATAACACACACAAAACACGACCCGGGTTTCAATACATAAGTACATATCTGATGATACCGAATCATAAGTATCTGACACAAAATACCTGTGACTTTATAAAAGTGACTTTATGCGATAAACATCAATTCCTGTAGCAACTCATACGTACCCATGGATGTTATAATGGAGTTCGCTGGTTCATTTTCTGGTGCGAACTCGACTCAAATATGAGAGATGAATACATTTTATGAACGTTCTCTCATGAAAAATGTTATCCCATTATTATGTTCTAGTGTAATGGGTGAGTAACTTAAGCGCTATACTGTCATATTCTAAGATTGTATTATTCAAGGGCACGATGGCGTAGTATTTGGGATGCGGTTAGAACTGGCTAGCGTCTTTTTGCACCCTCTCATGGTCCTCAAATGCACCCGTGCCAAGAGAACACTGGCTCTTCTCGAGGTGAAATTCTGAATTGCATTGCTCTAGTTCGAAATTCCCACAGCCCGACTGTGAAAACGCTCCGATTTCATCCTGAAGGAGAGTGTTAAGGGTGACCGAAAGTGTACATGATTGTATTAAGTTAAGACTCGGTATAAATTCTTGGATGCTTCCCTCATCATTAATATAAACGATGAAATGTACTTTAATGTTAGCGCCTCTGTGTATGAACGAAACGATCGTATTAATCAAATATAATTTATTTTTTGGATAGCAAATTGTTCTTCTTGAAGTTAATCTTATTTGAAAGATAATTAATTTATACTTCCGAGAATATCCATAACAATAGTTTTCAGCTGATGGTCTATAGTTATACGATTTTTTGTGTTTTCAGATTGTTTAAATGGATCTCCCTCCAAAATGATCCATGTATTTTGCAATATACAACGTCATGAATGAAACGTCATGATTATGTACTGATGCATAGGTGTGTGTATTTGCATATAATTCGTCAACTTTGTGATACTCCATCACAAATTTATTGACTTGTAACTTTTACCAAACAACTTTGCCAAACATCATATAACCTGTAACCACAATAGTGATTTTAAAGTTGATGTGCTGCATTTAATAGATAATGGAGGTGAGCTATATGTTTTTGAGCAGCTCGAAATTTTGAAAAGGTGTGGTGACCCAGATGCTTATCTTGTAAATGAATGTTTGCTTCCTCACAATTCCCCTACCCTATTCCCCTCACTATTCCCCTACCTTCCCCTTCTTCCAAATTTGTCCTCTCACACAGCTATTACCCCCTGCACTTCCCCTCTACTGGTAGTATATGTAGGAATGAGATACCTGTTTAATCATTTGAAGATGATACAAGTTCTGAAGATTCCGACGATACTCTGTGGAACCGAAACAAACTGACAAATCGCAAAACGAGCAAATTCCTCAAGTACAGATTTATTAAGTGATGAAGCTCAAATGATTTCGTACTGTCTACCAAATTTTATTTCTACCTCTTGCTACACGTGTTTCGACTGACTAGCAGTCATCATCAGGCAAGACTGATGATGATGACTGCTAGTCAGTCGAAACACGTGTAGCAAGAGGTGGAAATAAAATTTGGTAGACAGTACGAAATCATTTGAGCTTCATTACTCATTATGCTGTTCTACGATATCTCGCCTGAGAAAGTGGAGTTTATACGGATTTATTACACGATCTAGGTTTCGCTTTTTCCTGATGATGCTGTAAAAAGCGAAATCTGGGTCGTGTAATACATTTGTACTTTTGGAATTCGTTCGTTTTGTGATTTGTCAGTCACCTGAAGATGATGCTTACCCATCGAAATTCGGATCATATTGAAGTTAGAAATAGCCTGTGGTCTGTAAAAGTTGCAAGTTAATAAAAAAGTATGCATTTGCGCAAAAGTTAGCGAAGCTTCATAGCGCAACTATCTTTGAGTGCAGACCTAAATACATACGTGCTTTATTAAATAATTTGTGTGGAGTCGCCAATTCGTCTGAAACTCATGGATGTTTATGAATCACTATTATTAGCAGCAGTCATAAGATTGCTTTGCTGCTGCTTTCCATTGTACTCTCTTATCACTTAAACTCTTCGTTCCTTCATGAATCTTTACTTCGACGTCTTTCAATATTTACTAACTCTTGGTCTTCCTCTGTGTCTTCCCACCCATCCCTCTTTCCATTGTTATGTTTACCTGGCTATTGTGTCTCAAAATGTATCCAATTATTAAACCACTCCGTCTTCACAGAGTTTTCATTTTTTTTCTTTTCTCTCCTCTCTTCACAGACTCCGTGATTGTCTGCGTCCATTGGATCTTCAACATTCTTCGACCCATCATCCGCAACCCGGCGGACACACTCGGTAGCGGTAAGCAAGAACCAAGTTTTTTTAAATTTATGCATCAAAGAGTGTGATTACAAAGTTTCACTCGTTTTCCTATTTACTGGTATGAGGAATTGTTAGCTTACGCCAGAAAAAACCGAATGAAGTTAAAATGCATGACTGGGGAATCAAAAAAAGACTAACAGGGGAGAAACTAAAATCATTAGATGCTGTACTATCCACTTCATATGTCAAGTACGAAATGTGTTTTGGCTTCGCGTTTCGACATTTTTATTTCTGAAAATGCTGATCAACCACATCTCGCTGGAAATGGTTGGCGACTATGATAGTTTGAGCGAAATATCATTTCATTTAGAAATCAATGAATCTGGTCTCGTTTTAAAGAAAAATATCTCACTCTTCCAAAGATACCAAAACATCAGCCCATTACTGAACTACTTATCGAGATTTTTGACGAAATATACGAGCCCTATAACATGGGAAAAGGTACGTGTATGCACTCCAAAGAGACTTTATTTAAAGGATGAGGAATTTCTAACTCCTAGATCTCGTCAAAACATTAATTGTGCGTAGTTTTCCATATTTTTCTCAACTATTTTTGAAAATAAATCCTAATGTCACCGCAGTAATTTTTTCAGAATCGCAACAAGCATTTCGTTGTGAAGGAGATGTAAACGTCCCACGCGAGAAAAATGTAGGAAAATTAAAGACTTATGAAGTTATTTTTCACAACTTACTATTTAAGACATGTAAAAGTATTTTCATGCATCATTGATAATTCAATATTTTAGTCATGCTTCCTACATCTGGTGAAAATAAGACGTATGATTCGAATATGGTCTCCATTATGACTAGGAAACTATCTCGCTCACACTACCTAAACATATTTAAGACATGTAAAAGTATATCAATGCATCATTGATAATTCATTATTTTAGTCATGCTTCCGACAGCTGGTGAAAATAAAACGTATGATTCGAATATGGTCTCCATTATGACTAGGAAACTATCTCGCTCACACTACCTAAACATAGCGCTTGACTGTGGTATAATTTCACGATCATCGTAAAATTTATCGAAGTGTCGGAGTAACGCCATCAATTACCAACCAAGAGTGTTGCACTAAAATCCAATCTGGTGCCAGTTTCGTGTTTTGATACTCGGGAGGTGTTACCAGAAAAAAATTATAAGAGGGGGGGAGGGGAGATTGGGGGTTTGACCGCTCCCACCGCACGCGCTCGTATTGTATTACCCCCTCTGCCCCTCTACTCCCCCCGTTTTTAACGGTGAATTCTGACCCGTGGATGTGTAAAGGGGGAGGGAGAAAGCGACTCGGCCTCCTCTCCTCCGAAGAGCGCGCGGTGTGGTACCTCTCAGATCAGAACCCGCTCTACGAACTCACTTTCGAATTACGCGTCGCCTCCGCGGGAAGAGTTTTGGGGGAATTGGGTTGGCCAAGTGACTAAAAGTGAGAAAAAAAAGGCTTCTCATCCCAGGGGTCCGGGTTCGAATCCCAGCTGGGACTGTTAGATACTTTTCAGCAGAAATCCCTACTCAGACTTGACGCTGTGAGGAGAGAACTGCGAGAATACAGCTGCGCCCGTCGGATGGGACGTTGACCTGTTGTCCCCTTGAGGTCCTCTGTAGTAGTGGTATTACACTATTATGTAATAGCGCATCGATGACGGGGAAACTTTTAGCACAGATATTAATCCCTAAATTTAAATCCTGCAGGTTAAGACGGTTTTGAACAATATAAATTAATGCATAAGTGAGTGTTCTCGACCGCTTTTAATTAATCATTTTCTGTGGAGTTGTATTTGATCCGTTCGAGATGCCAATCGAGTGACTAAGGTTTCACGTAGCTCACCAAAGAGCGATTCGAGTTTTTGGTCAAATTCAACCCAAAAGTATGGATAACTTAAGTGTATGTTATGTTTTGTTTAATGCGTCTCTTTAATCGCGATATTCAACTCCACCAGCAAAGTTCCCGCGAGAAAGACTGGATGCGGAAGGCTGCGTGGGATTTCCACCAGTGGTTAAAATTGCGCCAGAATTTCCAACCCTTTGTGATTGTACCAAGTGACCCATTAGTCTTGTGATCGGCATTATCTCAAAAGTTTCAAACACAACCCCCTTGCTGTTATCGCCCTTTTGGCCATAAATTAAACCATCAAACTGAAGCTAAATTTGTATTTTCAGACGTCATCAGAGCTAAATAAGATGAAACCTATAACGGGCATGAATAAAACTAAATGAAATAGTTGCGCAAATGACCTTAGCCGTCGGTCGCCTCCTCAAAATCCAGTCCAACCAATGAAATAGTTACGGTCAGCAGTCGTCCATAAGAATATTTCCTCATTTAAGAGGTGTCCCGAATATACGTACACTATCTCAAGAATGATGGTGACGAACCAACATTTTGGTGAATTTTACGACTACCCAAAAGGTTTTTCGTGAAACTATTTGTAAACAGAAATTACAATTAAAAATTGTCACGAAACTTCAACGATGCTGTAAAAGTATGTACAAGTGTTCTAATATTTTTTGAAGTTTAAAAAATACAAAGAGGTTAGTCCGAAATGGAGAAAAACTAGGGAACTGTCTCGCTCAAACCACCTTAACCAGAACACTATCAGTGACAGATATGGAAAGCCGCAACGCAAAACTCTAGCGGCCGAATTCAGTACTTCTGCCGCCGGTATATCGTCTACAGAATCGAAAGCGCACATTTTTGCTGTCATAATCGTTACCGTCAGTTACTCTCGTTTCGACGGCGCTGCACAACCTTCTAGCACCTCACAGGTCTCTGTCCTTCTGTCCTCTCCCTTTCGCACAGTGGACTGATACCGCGCTCTCGTCCATTAAGGGCGCCTACACCCTCGTGTTTCATACGGCGTGATTTCCCGGAGAAGAGGCGGCCACTTTAATCAAACTGTCAGCTTTGTCGTGGGTGGGAGACGCATGGGACATCTCTCGGCGCGGACTCATGAAACCGCCCCATTCACCCTCCCCCTTCCCCCTCTCTATCCCCAGCCCAGGGGATCGTCTCTACCATTTTATTATTTGCGATGCGTTTATGTCGACTGAGTTATGTCTCCTTTCTCTTTTTCCTCAGGGCCTCTTCTTTTTCCAAGCCCTCTCCCTGAAGGGCTCGCTCCGTCCTTTTATTTCTCGTCCACCCTTTAATGGCTTTCTCCCTCCCTCCCCCCCTCACACTTCACTCCCCATACTCTCATCAATCTTCACTCTTCCTCTGGCTCTTTTTTTCTCTCCTTTCCACATTTGTTTTCCTCACCGTTCTCACATTTTCATCTTTTCTCCCTCTCTCTCTCCCCTGAGCTGTATCTCACTCTCTTTCTGTTCCCCCTCTTTCCTCTTTCCTCATTTCCCCTCGTCCGTTTCGCCTGACGCCACTCGAGCTCGTATTTTTCCGTGAATGCGGCGATCAGGGCTGTGAGGACTCCCTCTCTCTCTATATATATCTCTCTCTCTCCCTCTCTTTGCGTCCGCAGAAGGCGAGAGCGGAGGAAATGCTACTCACTCTCCCAGCCAGAAGGTTTGTGATGGGTGAAACATGTTTGGAAGGGATTAAAGCGTTTTGAAGGATGGTCGTAGACAGTAGGTTTTTTTTAGAGTCGAAGAGGCCAATCGGCATTCCATTTGAATGGAATAATTTCACCGCAGGAACATTTCTGTGTCTCCCAAACAATTCCATAAGAGTTCCTGATTTACTTTTACTGCAAGTTTTATTTAATCAAAGGTTTGGCGTAAATGGAAATCACATCATATCTTGGCCTCCCAGGGGACTCCTCTCCATTGCCTGCCGACCGACTTTGGATTTTAAAACTTAAGGTTTAAATTTCCACACTCCATCATGAACGGGTCCCTCCTCTCTCCTGTTTTTCATTCTGCATCCAAGCCCGCACCACTCGCAATAAGAGTTTGGTACTTGTACCAAAATTCCATCCCTCCACTTTGTAGTTATCCCTGTTCTACCGCTTACCTCCATTACACAATGCCCTCGGTTGAAGTCACACTAACCTTGACCTTTTCTCTTCACGCTACAGTTTTTCCTCCCAACTGAAACGCACTGCGTAGCAATATTTTTTCCATTGTTTACTCATTCACTCTTGCCTCATTGTTTATTCCTGAATGCTGCTGTTTTTGTTTTAACCGTACCTTTTCACCATTATCTTTTAAAATTAATTCCGTGTCATGAACCCAGTGTAACGGCTTAAGTTGCTGTTTTCGGTATTTTTATAAATTGACAAAATAATAAAAGTGAATAAAGATCGCATAATTGTTTGATAAAATTGCCATAAATGTTATTTTTTCCACATTTTTGAAGCACATTGCTTCATACTTTCAAGTCCTTCACTGTGAACAATGAAAGACAAGTGAATTCCCCGGTCTAGTGTTGGAATGAACTCTACAGCTCGGAATTAAAAAGGGAGGCCAAATGCAATTACCGTTCGTGTCTGAAGAAAAAAAAAGAACATGTAGGAAGTGGCATTTTCAAGGGCAGTGGCTCATTTTTCTTATAAAGGCGACCTATATATGCCAAATAATGCGATTTTGAAGTAGCTGATGGTAATCTTTTTCCGATATTGGTCGTTAAGTATTATATATAGGTGTTTTGCAATGAAAGTACTACATATTTATTCGAGAAACTATTAATCTATTTTTATGATGCACATTGAATGTATGAGAGAATTTTATTTTCCTGCGCAATTTTTGTTGTGTGACTTCAATCTCACTGAATAAAATATGATTATTGATGGTAACTTATAACTTTGTTTGTCCACATGTTTTTATTTGGAAAAACCCGAGTTTCGACGTTCAACGTCATCTTCAGGTAAAGATTCACACTCAAACATCACCGTATATACACACTGTCCGGTAGGGGCGGGGAGGGTGGGTGGTTGTAACTTCAACCCCTTCGACCCTTTCCTTCTTCTTGCATGTCCTCTCTGACCCTCTTTCAACCACCTACCCTCCCCACCCTTCCGTCCTCCTCGCCCCCACCGGACTGTATGTATATACATAGTGATATTTGCGTGTGAATCTTTACCTAAAGGTGATCTTTACCTAAAGGGACGTCGAAACCTGGGACGTTCCAAATAAAAAGATGTGAACAAACTAAGTCATAAGTTATCATCATTATGTTAACATAGTCCATAAAGTTACACCTAAAACCACAAAAATTTGAGTATTTAATACACATTCTTATTTTACTTTGTATTTGGTGCGGGTTACTCTGATAAGAAATTAATCTAGAAGGTTGGCAATGTAGTCTTATTCTTGGAGCTCTTCTAGTTCGATGACTGTGAGAGATTATAAATGGAAAGTAGGGCGAAACCATTCTTGGCAGAGATCAGTGAGGTGGTTGTCTATTGTCAACTCAGTGGAGATAATCTGATAATACCAGTCCATGTGACAACATTAAAGTTTTTATTGGGAGATATCCGTCGCCTAAAGTAATTTTCGTAATTACGGTGATGATCGTTTGATGAAATGGAGTGAATGCGGTCTTGCTGTGTAGGGAAGAGCAGAGAGAAATTCGGTGTCATCATTGGCGTACGAGCCCATATTCAACGGAAGGGGTTACAAGGGTTTTTGTGCAAATGTCCAAAGAACACATCCGGAGTATTTGCATTGCAGACGGAAACTTTTTTCTTCGGACCTGTCGTCTGGTTCGAAACGATGCCCGAAGGTCTTAACCGGACCCTCAAGAGGGGAAGCCAGGTAGGGAACTGATTCATACAACCTCTGCACGCCAACTTTCCCATGGTTTCGGCTCGTGAGATGTGTGTATTCCGCTGAGGCTCACTAAGTAAGCGAGTGAGAACCCTTGTCGGTGGAATTTTCGCTCACCGCCGCCTGGCGCCAGGCATAGAAAGGCTGGTGTTCGGTGTGGAATGCGCGGTCGAACATTCTTCTTTTCGTATTTCAGGTTGAAATTTCAACACCCGAACCTTTATAGTTCCCTCTTTTGATAATTTGAAATGAATTAGTATATTTATGCAGATGTTCCTCGCACTGTACAAGCAGTGAAATTATATTCTCTGACTCGGATGAGGTATCATCCGGTGTATTTGTCATTTCCGGGGACACTTCGATATCGAAGTTCAACTGAATTGTGTACGCGGGACAAGAATATAGTTTTTTAGTGACTAAAACACCAAATTATCATGATTCCTTAGTATCAGAAGTTTTAAATGTAGTACGATCGGATTTATCTCAAAGAGGACGTCTCCAGGACTCACAATCGCAATGAAATTGATCTCTTTTCAATGAATCAAAAGTAAAATTTCCAACAAATGTTTGTAAGTTTAGTTTTCTCTGAGTTAGTATAAAAATGATCCATTCAAAATTTAAATTTATGAGTGAGAATTTACGTCTGTTTCAATTTGACCTAAGCTTAAAAATCTATCACAATCAACATCGGATCACTATCAAATAGAATCTCTAATAGCTATGATACATTCAAAGGCATGCGTTGTCGAAGTTGAGTCGAACGAGAGTAAGGCTACACATTTCCTAAAATTACCATTTACTTTATATGGACGGATTTTTTACGAAATTTGATACTAATTCTCTCTTCGACGAGCTGATGGTGATACTTAAAAGCCACAATATATTCACTGAGAGAGCAATCGCTATACAAATTAACTAAATATTGCATCATGGATCCGGTTTGCGCCTAGATTTTCCGCTGTTATATCGGAGGAAGTGTACATTCTGAGTTGAAGACACTGAACACGTGTATTTTTTCCGCTGTTATATCGGAAGAAGTGTACATTCTGAGTTGAAGACACTGAACGTGTATGGGTGGAGTGTCTTGGACACCAGGTGGCACGCGCCCTCTGGCAGTCGCCGCTTAAAGCTGTTTCCCCTATTTTTGTTTTTTTGATGCGCCCCATATTGTGCCAGGAGTCGTCCCACCCCTCGTCATTAGTATGTGCTCTCTCTTCTTGGACTGACCCCACCTACCCCCTTGATAACCAGTGTCTGACAACAACAAACATAAGTATACTGCAATGTATTTGTGCAAAATCTTTTCCAGGGTGAATTTGTGTTGGCAGCCACTTTTAGGAAGGTATCGATTAAAAAGCTGAATGGGAAAGAGCAATAGTACTTTGAAAGTGAATAAATAGAAAGTTTATGACCTCAAAAAGGCTGAAAATGATGGGCTAAATTACGGAGGTTTGGCTAATTGTTTTTCTTGGAAACTATTTATTCTGCAAAAATGAAATTCACACATACGAAAGAATGATTTTTTATGCTAATTTTTACGTAAAAAGTTGTCATGTCATGAATGTAGCTGATGCATAGGACAATAAAGTTTTGACGGTCTTACTCAATTAATCATACTACTGTAGACATCCACCCTTATCAACTGAATATAATGAATTCTCGAAAAAATGAGGCCATAATCAATAAATTTCCATTTGACGGGTGAAATGTGGCATCTGGTTGACCATAGAACAAATGCTAATCGCGAATATGAGAAATTCGCTGCGAAAAAATCGTCTGCCTGGTCTTGGACTCGAACCCATACGCCTCGATTTCGCGCGGAATGCCAGTTCCACAGCGGCTTAACCCTCCGTTCTCATCCTCTGTGAATGTAATTTCTGTGATTGCTCGATTTCCAATTTAGACGAGTGTTCTTTCAGCGTGAACTAATTCAATTTCGCGTAGCAATAGATTGAATGAGCAACATTTAATGATGAAAGAAAGAATAGGAATTAATCTCGAGTTTCCGTACGGGTAGCAGTGTTTCCCGGTGAAATCCGAATGCGTCTCATAGAGAAACTCTTCAAAATTTAATATCTATAATAAATTTTTAACACGGTGTAGCATTTTGTCTAGAACAGACGTTTTTATGGTAATTTTTCGGTCTTTTGGGTTCATGGATATGGTTTTGTATTGGATTAAATTGGATTCGGGTTGGAACAGAGTCATCCTGAAGAATATGGTTTTCTGGTTTTGTCACTTCATGATGCATTAGGGTGATTCAGACTCACACTGAAGATTTTAGCAGATTCATTCCTCTAAAATTCTATGCTGAACATCTCTACTGCTACTGCCTCAGGTAAACCCAAGATACTCCTCCATCAAATCACGATCGGATAACATTCTTACTTGGGTATCAAGAACCCCTAGCGCTTATGGTTGAGGATGTCGGATTCGGTCCTCTCACAACCCTTCCTCAATTTCCCCAGTAATCCTTCCATCACAGTGTATGAACCTTCCCTTAATGATACGATCGCCCTCAGTTGTCGGTCGCCTTTACTGAAAACTAGCCCACCAAATTTCGGTGTAAAAACTCCAGTAACTCGGGTACTAGAGCCCGAACCCTCTAATTCTTTTTCCATTAATCCTCACCGGCGGTTCTCGTACTTTTTCGATCACTCAGCACATCAAAGGGCACCTGGAAACCTCGAGGAAGCATTGAGATAGTTTGGTTTTATTTAAAAGACAGTTTGAAATTGTGATTGAGATTTTTCGTGGTCACCGACAGTGATTTTGTGGAACATTACTCAGGAATTGCAGGAGACAGAGGAATTGTTTTCTGTCTTTATTTCTGGAAGTCACTCATCACGGAAGAAATGATTACATAATTCCTCGATGAACTCTACTTAATGATTATTAATTTGTAGTTGTGGTATTCAAATTGTGTTCCACAGAACTCTGAGGTTCCACATATTATTGTTTATATTGCATTGCATTTGTAAATTTACTAGTTTCCACACCAAATCCTTTGCCTATAAGAAAGTTGGTTTTTGGGGGGAGAAGAAAGAAACTCAATAGGATTTATTTGCCCGAGGAGATACGGAGAATGGTCATGTTATATTTTCACGATTCGGTCTTAGGAGGGATAAATCAATACGAAGGAAAAGATATGTCGTGAATTCTATTGGCCTAAACTTGACAGAGACGTTCTACAGTACGTGAAATCTTGCCTAGGGTGTCAACAAGCCAAGCCCGCTGGAGACACGCACGTTGGCTTTCATTCGGCGGAAGTTGCGTCGAGGCCCTGGCAGAAAATATTTATCGACTTCACGGGACCATTGACCTGAACTCGCAATGGCAATAAGGCGATCCTAGTTATTATTGATGCGTTTACTAAGTTCATGATAATAATTCAGACGAGGGGGATATTCAGTGCGAATATCGTTAACATTTTATACTACAGAATATTTGGAATTTTATAGTTTCCCGAAGTATTAGTGTCTGATAATGCCTCTATTCAATTATTTTAAATCTTGAAGTGCAGTTCAAGTTGTTTTCCATTTCTTCTGCTGGAAACTGTCAGTACACTTCTCCGCTTACTGTAGACAACATGCTAATATATCCTCCTCCATCCGGGGTTGACCCTCGAGCCTTCTCTTTCCCGGTGAGAGGCCAGCCAACTCCCGCGACGCCGTCGACGGCCCGTCTCGCCCTCCGGTCTCCTTCCTGTTCCCAACCAACGGCAACCACCCTTCTTCGCCTCACGCAAGGAGGAAGCACGGGGGAAGTTAAAAGACGGGAGTGGTGCGGGTCTTCCAGAGGTGCCGCCCACACTAACTCCCCCCACCATCCCTGGCTCCCTGCTTCGTTCGCCCCCGCCCGCCGCCACCCCCCGACGGCTGCACTGCACCCTTCGTCGCTCACCACTCTTCCCTCGAGAGGGAGAGGATACAAGAGGAGACTAATGTCGCCGCATTCGGTCGCGTGATTGATGAACGTAAACAATCTTGCAGAGCTGAGTGAGTGAGCGAGTGAGTGTTGGTTGTGCATTTCTTTTCGGGGTAATATACGGGTGACTTCCTGTCGTACATCCCCTTTTCAGTTTGTTTGTCTCCGGAAAATGAAAGTTACGACCTTCCTGATTTTTATCTTTCAGCACTCATAAGGTCTGCTTTGGTATGATTATTATTATTGGAGTCTTCCGTGTAAAAGGAACGTGAGAACGAAGAGCGAAGTCGCCTTGCTCTACCATTACGTTCTCCATCTCAGGTGCGCACATTGAAGAAAAATTATATTTTTCCAACCAATTTTCTTATGAAATGGGGCGAAAAGGGTGTAAATTATATTCTAGGATTACATAATGGATGAATTCCGCTATCATTTCCATGTTTCTCCGACGAATTTTCAAGTCTTTGCAGCGTCTTCCACTTAAAATAGTTATGGTGACAATATCATTGAGTGATATGCGTTTATTTATGTAAGAGAGCTTACTCTTAACTAGCAAAAGATAGGTTATTTATTGTATACGCAAGGGAGAGATTAGCTTACAATTAATGAAAAGTACTCTAGAGTTTCCGTCGCGAATACATTGAATGTTATCAGGTAATTATTAATTAATACAAAAATTAATCAAAACCTATGTATTCTGTAAATGTTTATTAATTTTTGTTTCCAATAGCCCACCAATACTGATCGTCTTAAATTTTTTTGATTTGTGACGTAAATAGTCAATAATAATGTAGGTATATTTAATATTCCATCTTCTTACTAATTGCGCTTCACTTCATAGAAATAAATTGGTGCTAATTCAATTCTTTACATTTTCTCGTTATTTCTATCGTGCCGTTGGTTACTTTTTTCCTGAAACTGTATTTGAGGAAGACGAATTAATATTAATTATTGTTAACGGACGCGTCACTCAAACCAATAAGCATGGGAACCCATGGGCAAAGCCGGAAAAAAATCCACCCTGCCAAACCAGTCGCTACGGGTATCTGCGCTTGTTCCGTTTCATCAGAAGTTGCAAAAAGCGGTGAACCGACTCCAAGTCTTTTCTCGCTGATATCGGCGGATTTCGCTCGCATTTCATCACAAGAGAACCCCACTCGGTGGAATTTCCACATTGCATCAACTGGCAAAACGAACTTCGTTTTATCCCATGGCATTTTTCGACACCCATAACGATTAAAACCCTATTATATCATAATTAGTCTGAAACAAATAATTAAAAGTTAAATTTAATTAAGTGTTCTCAAATTTGAATTAGACCTTTAAACAAAGAAGTAAGTGCGTCACCACCACATTGAAGGATAGCAGCATCTTGCTTTGCGTGGAATGTTAGAAAGTTAGTTCCTGGGTTCCTTAATACTTTTTTTCTAATTTATCGAATTATAGAGATAAATTCGTGAGAATATGATGCAGTAATTCTTTGTTAACATGATTTTTGTGGCACGGTGAGACTCGATGTCTTGTTCTCCCGAATAAGCCTTAGTAATAACCAAAAATCCATTATGTAAGAATGTTGATTAGCTTAGTTGTTGTGTCCCAGGTGGCAGAACGCATCAACGATGAAGCTTCGACCCGAGTGGCGAGGCCTAAGTTCCAGATTAGGGTATAGGTGCAAAAGAGTGAAAACTCTTTTCGTTTCTACCGTACGAAAGGCATTATTACAGAACAGCCTTTGCCGGAGAGTAGTATGGCCTCCGGCTAAACCTTGGAGATTGTTCTCCGAGTAGAGATTTTCCGGGGTTTATATTCTGGTAGTCCAGAAGGCAGCAGTCAGTGGTATGAGAGGAGATTTTTGCTGAAGATTCTCACGGGAATAGTTCACAGGGCGTCTGGGTGCAGCTGCATTTTTGGCTACATTTTTGGTTAGAGCATGGGTGGCCCATGGAGTAAAATCCTTTCGGAGTGCATTTAAAAGCCAATACGACTTGGTTGGCGTTCGCTAAAATTATGATGCCTAGTTAATGAGGCAGTTGACCGACCCTTTAAAAGGAAATGCGATCCTTCGCGCTTCTCCTCTCCACCCCTGACGCGACCCTCTGGTCCGTTCCCACATTAGACGAGCCCAAGGATCCATAACTTGCAAAAGACAGTATGGCGTTCATACCAAGCGCTTATACCTAGAGAAGGAAACGACGATCACAACATAGTTGTTGATGAATTTAGAGAGAAGGGTAATTAGATAGTCAGACTTTTTGAGTTGCAAGACTGACGTACATCTTGTATGCTCGCGATATTCCAGTGTTAGCATCCCTTCTTTGGGATGGGTGTTGTGTTGGTTTCAGCTTTAACTTGTTACGTTAGACAGTACGTAATTGATTTAGTAGTCTATAAGCCAAGTACACTCCCTCAATTAGTTGGAGCCACTGCGCCTATGTAGATATGATATTGAGTGGGCAGGAAGAATAAATCGACGTCGCTGGTCTTAATACGAGGCCTTATTTGTTGTCGTACGTTTATCCTCGGCGTTCAAGTCAAGCGTTCATTGTCGTCCGCTGAATAACCTATAGGGTGCAGCACCCTCTCGGGGGCAAGCACTCTCCCTCTTCATATCCGACGACGACCAGTCTTCTCTCTCTCCCTCGCCAACTCGCCCACTCCCTCTTTCCCATCCGCCCACGCCGCTCCTCCCGGCAAACACCATTCTCTCCACCCATCTCTCTCTCTCTCCCTATTCGCCGCCTGCGTTAATTCGCTAAACCTCCCTCTCCCTCCCGACTACACCGGGGGGACTAATCCCCCTCATGCCTATTCAAACGAGGGCGTGACCCTCCCACCAAACAGAACTGCACACTCCCCGTCAGACATCCATATTCAACTCCTGTTACGGTCGCGAAACTGTCCACTCGGCTAGACTCCATTTACTCACCCCGCTCTTCGGCGCAATCATGCGAAAGAAAAAGAAATGGAAGAAGACCATTCCCGTCTCCGATGTCGAAATTCTTACCTTGGGAGATGGGTATGTAATGAAGCGCTTCTTTTTGAGAGAGAGAGAGCGAAAGCCGGGATTACACCGAAGCGTGGTATGTTCTGTGAGAACGTAAGCCTGTCTGTAACGAGGGTTCATTTTTGTGTTGCTCAGAGTAAACACGATGATGGATGGAGTGCAATCTCAGTTAAACGCCCGGAATGGTGAAAAACAAGTCAGTCGGAGATCTTTGAACCCGTTTGAAACGTGCTATTCTGAACCGAATACTCGTCTGCTTTCGGATGATGTATCGCCCAGGTATCATTTCCGATTTCCTTTGTGAGCGGTGCGCGTGGTTTATTTTCGCGAGTTGGGAAATGTATTTGTTTGCAGCGTCGTTCGCGATTTCATTCCCAATCACCTCAACCAACCTACCCCAGTGCACCCTACACGTCCACCATCATCACTACGCCTCCGGCCGGGGTGAAATTGGTGTGGCGCGTGATGCATGCGTGGTTTCGTTTCCAGACGCACGCGTGACGAAATGATTGGGAGGACCCCAAGAGGGGTGATGCACGCATATCCCTCGAGGCTACTAGTCGGGCTGGGCACCAATCGGTTCTAACTCCCCGCCTCCACAAACCTATTTCCCCCTAGTCCAGACATTCGTCATGATTATGTGACGATTGCGTGCGCAAATGACAGTGTTGACTGTGAGTCACTCTTGCTAGTTTGCTAGGTGGCGATATTCCAGAGTGTTATTTTGCTTCGTCCGAGTTCAATCACAAGATAATCGCTGTTAAGGATTGTTGTGCTTCCTGAGTGCTTGTCAGTAGAGAATGACGCCGTCTTGTTCTCATCAGTAAAATTACCAATTGCCTGAATTTGGCATTTCTTTGTTGAGACTTATTACTATTGAGATGCTATTTTCTTCGTGCGTTAAAATTGAGTTCCAGATCCTAAGTCAGTATTCAAAAAATTTAGTCTGCGATGGGAGACAAAATTTTGAAGGTGTGGAAGTCATTCAGTGCCCCCTTTTTAGGTTTTACGACGTTAAAAGCTAAATCACCACTTTTGCCTCCTCAATTATGAAATGTCGAATTTACATATTCACTAAAGTTTAGTGAGATAATATAGTGCAATATCGCAAAAGTAGCGCATAATATTAATCAAAAAAGGGTATTACATTAATTTGTAGGATTCATTTGTAAGAAGCAAAAGAAGCTAAGGTGTCCAGTGAAAACCGTTAAATGCACACACTTTAAAAGTTTGAAATACCGTTATCATCGGAATAATGTTTTTACTTATGAATTTTTAGTCAGAAAACCCCAGGAGTCAGGATCTGATGAATAGAAAGGATGACATTCCTTATATTCTTTGGGGAGGAATAGATTTTGGTTATGCAAAATTTTAAGACCGAAAATGGACTTACGCGAGAAAGCGATACGATACGAAATTTATACAGGTAGCCTAGTTCGGGTTTTTGACGGCTGCTGTGAACAATAAGAAATTTTTACTTGGGCAACAGCTTTTTCGATCTTGGTCAAGTTGAACTGAGTGAAATGGAATAATTTCTTTCCACTACACTTTTACTCGAAGCCGTGCTGTGCAATTTCAAAGAGACACAAGAACGTGATCGGTTGCATTCTAGTTGTGACATTAGAATTTTAAGTGGTGGAAATCTCAAACGAAAGGTTTTCCCACCTCTGCTGAATTGCTTAATGCGATGCAAACTGTTTCCTAGTCACTTTCGACATATCCTATGATGCGTGCGATGGGATTAAGGTGGTAAGGTATGAGGTGCTATCACTCTCCTCCTCATGGAGGCATCGGCGAAGGAAAGGGGATTCTCTCGATCCCGGGATGGGGATTCGAATTTTTTCCATTCAATCCGGATCAACTTACACGGTCGGAAGGATGGAGGGGCTGATCTCGGGGATAGTTGAACGCAAACAGCATCTAATTTCAGAGGAGGTATTCAGCACGGTGGATGAAATACCTGTGGCCAACGCCTCAGGCTCAACCTCTTGGTGTTTCAGTGCAAGATTCCCCGTCCAAGTTTGCGTGCCGCGTTGATGAGACGTCCTCTAGCCCATCCGTTGAACGAGGTGTTTTACGAGTGTCTCTTCCAATCGTTCAGGTAGATCCGTAAGCTATCCTGGCATCCACCGCTGTGGTGGATTGCAGGGGATGATTCTACTCCAGGAATGCCAAACGTGTATTAAATGAAACCAAACCTAAAATGTTGAGATCAGGCAATGAAAGTAGGTATAGTTTCACAATCAATGCGATGGATGTTACTAAAGTTGCCTACAGATTACGGATATTAGTGTTAATAAGCTTGAAGATTACTCTCGTAGTTCATTTTGAACTTATATTTCTGGATATCTAGCTCTAGTTTCTTAGTTCGAAGATGACTTTGATACCTAGGAGACATCTATTCTGGACTCATATCCGAGCAATTAGAATTAAAACTGTCTTCCGTTTCCGAGCAAAATATTTTATCAGTTAACACATATAAATGGAACTTATTCTCTGGCTACAGTGAACAATTCAAATGATTTTAATTAAAAGGGCATCATTTCCAATATCACGGAAACAAATGCCTCAATGAATCTGGAACGTAGGAGTCTTTCTGTGTAAGTTCCTTTCTTTTTCATTGCTCTTATCTCGCAAACAAAAATAAATTCATGTATGTGCTTGATTGACCCGTGATTAAAACATATTTGAATCTTTTGGCTTGTGATTATTATTGAGCGTAACTGAGTCAATCAGTCACATATTGAATTTTTCATAGTCAGTTATTAATTTTCCTAATGAAAAAAGACGTTTGGTGTCGTGAGCCAGTTTTATAACACGCCATCAAACAAAAGTAATCGTCTTTTCTGGATTATCGCGTTTTTTAAATAAGTAACATCGTACGGAAAAATTATTGTGTTACGGTTCCACCTCAAAATGACGTAGCTAAACATTATTTCATTCAAATTCAGCTGCTGATAGAAAATTGGAAATTTATTCATATTTTTAAGGCTTAATTGATAAATTATTTAAATGTGGTCTCAATGACCCACGAATACCACTCCGGCCACCTTTGAGATCCCAGTTCGTGGCTGGACGTCAGAGAGGCGTCTCCGCGGGTCATCCCGGCGTGCGTCGGACTCGTGAGCGCCGCCCTCGTCGAGGCGCATCGGCGCGAACCGCGGTCGCTCCCCAATGGAGACGGATCGCGGAGCCGGAAGAATGAATCAGTGCTCACTGGCTTGTTGTCTGTCGCCCGACGGGGTTTGACGTATGACGAGTGGACCCCCCCCCCTCCCATCCATCCTCGTCCCCATCGTCTTCCTCCTCCTGCTCTTCCTCCCCTTCCTCTTCTCAACGCGACCTCCTCCTCCAACTCATCCTCGACCTCAGACATCCTCCGTAGGTAAGGCTCCTAAATAATCGAGCTGGCTCGTCAGCCACTTTGTGCCCCGGAGGGACCGTTAGTGCCCTATTACGGTGAGATGAGTTGCAGCGAGTAGTGACGGAGAAGCGTTCGTGATTCTCCCTCGGAGGTTTGGAAATGGGTTATTATAAGTGCAGTATTAGCTTCAGCTAATTTTTTAAATGTTACACACTGATAAAATATCTTTAGGATACTGTAATTAGGAGAATAATGAATCATTATTTACCGGGGAGAGATCAGAGGTTACATGGAACATACGACCCCATTTTTAAGAGTTAGTTGAAGTACCTTCTATATTGTGTAACGTACCTAACGTTATTTATGTATATCGGAGATGAATATAAAATGCCACTGCTGCGTTGATTGAATGTTAATCTAGGCCCACTTTTATGTTCTGGTAAAATATTTTCAGTTTAAGAACCCCTGTTCCTACATTCTCCCGTCGATTACGCTCACATCAGTCAACTGTTTTAATATACGAAATCCTAACTCTCTGTTAACATCAAGTTAACGTAGAGAGTATATCATCTTGCTGTCTATGTTAACCAGGAATGATAAAACCACACAAAAGAGTTGAAAATGAATGTTCATTTCGCTCGTAGACAGATTTTCCAGAGGCTATCGTTGTTTAGGCTGCCAGTTCGCACCCTCCTCTAGTCTCTCGATAATCTAGATTTACATATTATTCTTTCATCCTCCGCCAGGATGTGCGGCACCGGATTTTAGTTCATCAGTCGTGAACTAGGGTCCAGGTGTGTAGAGGCGGAAGGGAGGTCCCTTCAAGTGTGCAGGTTTTTCGCTCTTTTTTTGTTGTATTGCGGTACTCCATGGTGTGGCGGAATTACATATCTTACTGCCCAAGCATTAAGTACAGACACCCAAGTTTAGGACGTTATAACTTGAAAACCAATGAGCCTATTGATGTGAGATAAACTTAGTTAAAATGGTTTATTTTCACAATCCGTTACTGGCGTGGCATATTTTAAATCATAGTTTTGATATTTGTTTTGGGGGATCCGTTTAAAAAATTTAGCGTTTCTACCACCTAAAAATTGTATCAATAATTTTAAGCCAGCCAGCTCAGTGATCGTGCTAGAGCATTTTGAGAAAAGTGCGAAGAAAATTTTTGTTACTTTTCCCTAAAAATAGATCCCAAAATATCCAAAAGACCATACAAAAATTGTGAAATTACGAGAAAAATATCTCAGGATTGAAAGGGATGAATAGAAGTTTGGAGGAGAACGCTTTAATGGGACAATAAGATCAGATTTGTAAAAAAAATTGTTTTCAACACTGATATTTTCGTTATCTTTCGGCTTATTGTATGGGTTTGGAATTTTTTGTAGACATCCTCTTGTTGTTAATTCAGCGATTTTGTAAGGTCATTGTCGTATTGCGTGTGGCCAGTGTAATAGTCCAAAAATGCAGGTTAGGAATTAGTATAACCTGTGAGTATAATATTACCGTTTCTTGAACGTCATATTCTTCTATTGTCGTTCCAAAAAAAACATTTGTTATTTTCGAGCGGCTCTGTTGACAATAATGAATAAAGAGGACCGTACCCGGAGTTGCCCACTCTCCTTAGCGGTCGGAAACCCCATCTCCTTGCGGGCGCAACCTCATCTTCCCAGGGTCGTCTCCGTCTGTCGTCCCCATCCCGAGCACGAGGGAAGGTGTACCGGTCGCCGTCTCAACCGGTCGCGGCCCTCGAGCCCCGTCATCTCCTTCCTCCGGCGAGAGATTCTTCCTTCTATCCCCTCCACACATTTACTCTCCCACCCGCCTCCGGGGGCGGGGGAGGTGGAGGGCGAGGGGGTGGATGGATGGAGGCGGGTACACAGAGAATCATCCTCTCCACCACTCCGTCCCCCTGCCGTGAGGGCCGCCGCGGGGGCAGAATCTCCCGGTCCGACCAAAGCGGAGCGACCCCGTCTTGCACCCGCCGCGGGAGAGCCAAAAGCGGCCGCCGACTACTCTTCTCTTCCTTCGTCTCTTTCACGTCTTCTCATCATCTTCTTCTTCCGCGGACGATGCTCGCCACTCTCAGCCACCGCCGGAGGCTGAGAATCTCCTCCCCCTCCATCCTCCTCTGCTCCCACCCCCTCTTTCCCTTCGCCCTCCCCCCATTCTTCCCGCCCCGGGCGAGCGTTCACTCACGTATATACGTGCCCTCATCCTCCTCCTTTCTGCTCCTATCCTCCTCCCTCCCGATATTCCACTCGCAACTCCCCTCTTTCAAGGTCTAATCGTCGTCATTCTGCTTCTTTCCTCCCGGTCCATTATGGGTCCAAGATCCGTATCGAGAGGATCCGGGGGAGGTGATGGTGGGGAGATGAAGTGGGGGAGGAGAGCGGGGAGACGAGGAGAAGGAGGATGAGACGGAACTGTGGGAAGCAAGAGAAGAATACGACTCGCGGATGGACTGAGATACGTGGAAGGACGAGAGAAAATCCGCATGGGGTCAGTACGATGGCTAATAATACTCGATTTGAAAAATCGATCCTCGATCAAGAAAAAAATGCTATTGAGGTCGGGAGCGATTCGTAACTGCGTTAAAAAATACGAGTATCGGGTGGTATCGAATGCTTCGAGCATAATCGATAATCATTTTCCGTAGTCGACATTATCTTATTGACGATCGTTGTTAATAATTTCGAGCAAGCCTTTAGCTAGACAAAAGACCGTGATTCAGTTACGAAAATAAATATCTGACTTTTATACGTCTATTACTAGCTGTGCCTGATGGCTCTTTTTCTTTCTAAGTAGGAACACACATACAAAGCAGACACAAACGAATTCGAGACTTAGTCCAATGAACACCCAATGTTCCTACACAGAAATTCGTAACGCACAAATGATGGCCTAGGTTTCCATTCCGTGCATATGCTGCGGTTTCCAAGTAAATAAAACATTTTATTGTTGAAGTACTGCAAAAATTTAAAATTTTCAAGCTTTAAAATACAAATTTAGGAAAAATCGAGACGTATACGAAAATCGAATGCAAGGAATAAAAAAAAGCAAACAAAGAGACCACTGCACCAAATCATATTCTACGTACAAATAAATTACGTTCCTTTTAACACAAATTGTGTCACTGATACGATTCTGATGTACGTGATTGGTCAACTCTTAAACGATCTGCTTCGTTACTTGCTTGTCGTTCCTCGCTTGTGGTATTGGAACACATAGAAGACGACCTAACACACATTCATTTTTATATATTAGATAATTATCTTTTGGATAGTACCTAAGTATGACAGTTGACACTCAATACATCGATTCCGTCCTATATTCCATATCGATAGTGTCGACATGAAAAAAATCGGTTTGCAACCATATAGCGTCGTATCACGCTGCCCAAAATCCGCTCTTGAGAACTCCCCGCGAGCGTTTGCGATTTCATCCGCGTGCCAAAAAAAGAAGAATCGGCGATGTTTATCCGTCATCTCGTCGATCCGGCGGATTGTATTTTCTCCGCGTGGTCTTTCATCGGGGCGGGTCCCCGTCGAGATAATCATTCTGGCTCGTATTATTTTCCCGTAGTAAAGACGTGATGTCAGCGGCATTGTTGCTTCATGTAGCTGCTATTCTTAGAAATCTCGCGGGTCCTCTGTCACGTGAGCTAGTTGACCTCCCTCTCCCTTCCCCAACCAGGGTCCGCTCGACAAAAAATTATGATCGCGTTTCGGAAACTGGATCATGCCATCTCTCCATTTTTTTGTCTTTCTGTTCCGCGATCGTCCCGAAGTAAATAGGTGCTCGGAGGAAACTTTTCCCCAAGGGCTACAAAAGAATCGCCTCACTCGTAAGAAAGTCTGGCGTCTCAGCAGTCCGCACGTCTCAATAAGCCCCGGTGGAGTTTTTTTTTCCGAAAGGCACTTGTACCCACTCTCTGACTTCTTTCGAAGACATGAAGTTTTCGATTGTGAGAAACTTCAGGTGAAAAAACATCATCCGCTTTAGCGGGGGTTTCAGACTCGTATCACCCGATTTCGCCTCGTTCTCTTGGTCTAACTCACCTACCAAGGAATCCGCTTCCAGTTTGGAATACATTCAGGTTTCAAAGGAATATTTGCTTAGACAGAGATGTTCACCAGTGTTCTAATAATATGAGTGGAGCCTCTTGAGGTTATCAAAGAGGTTGAAAAAATTATAAATCGGTGGTTTGGAAAATTGGGGCGAGTTGTTACAGTTTTATATTTTTGGTTTTTCAAAAAATATGTGGCGTATATTGAAAAATAACGATTGTTTTGGAAAAAGTTCTCAATAGCCATTTCCAGCGTATTACTTATAAAGTATCAATTAAATTCATGATCACTCACTTTCGTCAGTATCACTTGGTGGTATCCCATCATCAAATAAGAAAGAGGACATCGTGACGACCTGAAGATGATGTGAATGCACATCGAAACCCGGGTCGTTTTGTAATAAAAATTAGTAGTTTTAGTAAAAGTTGTCCTCTTTCTTATTTAATTAAATTCAACGATTTCAGTCAAATTTGCAGCGCGCTGCACTTTACGCTGCTTTATCCTTATCAGGGCATGTATTGACACGGTCGCGGTATTCAGTATTCTCGGTATATGAAATATTATACTATCTAAGCAATTGTGTTTCCCGGAATTGACTTGTAACTATAAGTACATGTTTTATTCATTTCAGTTATTTCCTTGGCAACATATGCGAACTTTTTGAAATATACAGGACACGATTTTTGGAGAAGCGTCAGTAGCTTCGCTCAATTTACCCTAAAACATTTGTAAACCTATGTACCTTGTAACCTGCGAACCACCCAAAGGACGTGCGCCAGAAGAAACAAGAAATTTTTCTGTCCCTTTGAATAGAATAAGTTTTCAAATAATGCGTCACGATGGTGCATTTTAATTGATTGGTTATCTACTTTTCTTTGGTACAGTTGTGTTACCAAATAGTGCTAATAAAACTAGACATGCATGCGAGGTTCTATAAAAACAGTTTGATTTTTTCACTCATTCTTAGAGGAGTCGACCGTTAACGCAGATCTTTCCACCTATTCGGCTGTGTGGATAGTGTGGTACAAGTTTGGGGTTGGAAGAATGGTGGAGGGAACCCGGTGTCGACATTAGTCTGCTGTTGACGTTAGGCGTAAAGAATACCGTGGCTTAACTTCCCCTCCGACGGACGGATTACTGAATTTGAAGTGTCTCCACTTTGCATCCAAATAGGAGTTAGGATTCCAATAGATTATCTCTGCCTCAATCGAAATTCCAAACCAGGCCCTCGGAATGAGAAGCCAGTGACCACTCTACCCACATCACCCACCCGATCGTCTCGGCCACGGAAAAAAATCACCCATGTGTTTCCGTTTGCACATCGAGGAGGATGTTTAAAAAAATGTAAATCTCTCACTTTCATGGTCTTTTCAGAGGTAAACTCCACTACAGTAATTGTTGCTTGCGGCCTCATAGCATGCTGGATGTGGAAATTAAGTTTTATTTCCCTGGGAGTTAGTATCTGTGAAATATTCCTGCAATACGTAAGGTGTCTTAAGAACGAGAGAGCTTGTATGAAGCAAGTAAGGAGCGTGTAACAGAAGTAAAAGAGTTGTGCAACGATTGAGCGGTTTAAAGGAAAGCATTGAAACAGAGCCAGTAACCTTGACCAAACAGTAATCTTTGTGACTGTCCTTCCTGTAAAAGGACATTGTCGTGATGGAGGTGTGCGAATGTTTTGCTATAAATACCATCCATCGCAATGGATGCCCTTATCCATTACTGCTGTACATTTACCTCACCCATGAAAGTTTTTACGCCATCAGATGGAAGAACCTGAAGATGTCGCCCTTGTGATTGAAACAGGTCGTTCAAAATAAAACTGCGTGAAAAATTAACAAGACATTTTGATCTTTCATATCAGATTTTCACTAAGCAAAGCCCGGAACCATCGAGTTGGTTACTAGATGGTACTTTTTGTCAGAATGGGGAGCATGCATTAAATTTAATCTTTGTATTTGAGTAACGTCATCATTGGTTTTTCAATCCTAAGATTGGTTGCCTGTAGCCCTCCACTCATCCCTATCTAATGCTAGCTACCTTCCATCCTGGTGTCGGCTTACCTGAGTACATGAGTATAGGCACCGTAATTTCAAGTTAACCCAAATAATTGTTACATATGAGGTAATCTACCGGTTAGGGTAGGTTTTAATGGAAGCAAGGTAATAATACACTAGATTTTTACCTGTGCAGTGGCCTGTCTGCCATGATATTTCTTCCTTCATTTCCGCATGCTTCTTCACCCTTCTTCATTCCGTCCACAAAACGTATTCTCTTTCTTTCCCTTACCAGGTTACCCAACACCCGTCGCTATCTCTGGTATCATTGAGTAACACTTCGCCCCTCATTACCGCCTTCTGCCCTCTAACTTGACTCGTCGTTATTACTTCCGAAAGACACATATTCTGTACGTATTTACGTCAACAGCTGGCGTTTAGATTTGTCTTTGATGGCTCGCATATTTCATTCATACGACTCTAACCAATATCTTGACAGCCTACAATACCACACGTTATGGGTTCTCGTCGGTACCCATATTTCGACGGGGGGATCATATTAAAATGGTTTCATTGCAATCATACGAAAAATCGTAACGACTGTTTTTATCAAATCAAGAGAATCCGGCTAAACTCTACATGAAATCGGATCTTTTTACCGATTACTAGTAGCGATATCGTTTCGTGACGTCATTCGCCGGGTTCACGATGACGCAGTGTGTTGACGCTGCCAACCCAATTAATTCATAACCAGACATATTTCCGAAATTAATCGTTGTTGGAACTGGTCGGCTAATTGTAAGCTATTGTATATTATAGGGTAGGTTTACACTTGCAATTGCACTCCGCAAGTTATATGAAACTAGCGACCCTTGAAACACATTGCTCGTGTAAACGTTTTACGCGAGTCCGCTGGCATAACTGTTAAAAATTTCGACAACTCACCGGCAGGATCGAATGGTTGCCCTTGTAAACAAACACGAATATCTCTGTGCACTAACTTGAGAAAAATTGCATGGCAGACTAAAATTCCCCTCAAGCTCTTGCAGGATAATCTAATAGGAGTGATTTCTTAGTGTAAATCTAAACCCATCCTAAGGAAACTTACTTAATTCAAAACGGCTTTAAATAATAGGTAATACAAGTTCCTCATTATTGGGTTGTTGCGTATCCAAAGTTGATTCAGTAATTTTTCCTCTCGCAACCCGTCAGAGAATGAGTTTCATGTGAGAGACTGAAGCTCATTCGAGCGCCAGGCATCTGACTTACCCGACCCTCCTTAAAGGAGTTCAAAGAAGGAACACGTCGAAGGTATCAGAGGGCTTACGCGAAGGTCACTCGCACTTTCCTTCTCCGGGGAAGGGAACCGGAAAATCGCTCACGGAGGAAGAATTACCGTCGCGTTAAGTGATTCTTATGAGCACATCACCAGCCAGCTCCGCACAGCACATTTGCAAGCAGCATGGCGGATGAATTATCGTGGAATTAAGCGTCGTTTCGCGTGCGGACGGTCGGGAGAAATTCTGTCGGGCTCCCTCTTCCAAATGACACCTCGCTCGCGGAATACTTCATCGTCCCTCGTGAAGCGGCTCTGCGTTTAAGTGGCCCGCAATGTTGTGCCGGCAACAGTTCTCCTGCCCTCTTCCGTTAGCAGTTTTAAACTCATTGAACTTCCAAGACACGCGGAGAAAAACAAGCTCGTTCACTTGGTGATGACTGCGGAGACTCTTTAAGTGGTTGTGCGTGCGCGGCATGTTAACTGGTCATCGTTTTAATAATGGGTGCGGCGGAGTGGCGTGGGAGGGAAATATAATATTATGTGTGTGCGATTTCGTGTCAAAGTGCACATGAATGGTCCTCACATCCTCCGATTTATTAACTTTCATTGGGTAATCTCAGACCGGCTGGTGAAGAGCTTGATACGGAGCGTGGCGTTGTGTATAGATTAAACATGGGCTCTCAGAAAGGAGGACGAGAATAGGCTGCAGGAATTTGAGATGTGGGTGTGGAGAAAGTTGGAGAAGGTGAGGTGGACGGAGAGGAAGACTAACGAGAAAGTGCTTGAGATGGTGGGCGAGGAATGGATATTTCTTAATGAAATTCGAGATCGGCAGAGTAAGCGGCTGGAGGGTTTAATAAAGGGCGATGGGTTGCTTACGAATGTAATAGTGGAAAAAATGTTGGACAAGCGGGGATGGGAAGAAAGAGAATAGGTTTCATGGACAGAATGAAGAAGGGTAGATCGTATGCTGAGGCAAAAAATAATATATGTAGTAGAGCGAGATAGGTCCCTGAAAGTGTAGAAAATCGGGAGAAGATTTCCGAAATTCAACAAAACCTACCTTAACCGGTAGAATACTTTTTAAAAAATCTCAGGCCAATTTTATCGAGATAGCGATAGCTTTTTTTCGAGATAGCGCAACACTAATCCGGTGCAATTCTCGAAACACTTTCTCCTTCAAAAGAAGATAATATCTCCTTTACTCCCAGAAATAAAGCACTCGTCAAGATTATCTTATGAACCATACAAAACTATTTTTGCCACGAATAAACATTTTATTCATTAGTAACTAAAGGATTAGTTTTTATTTTAACATTTACATAAACTAGCATTAGCTAAGTGCTGATTTAAAATGTCATATGAATGAAATGAAACGATATTGATTACGCAATAATATTTTATTGTTTAAAATTAAAATACTTCTCATTGCGCATGTTTTTCCTTAATTATTAGGCGTTGTTCAATTGGGGATTCAAAGTGTTATCTGTGGTGAAAATAAGCTGTGAGCGCTGTCCACACCGCTGAGCACCACCGGCGGGGCTGGAACGCCTTGAAAAATCATTAATCAAGTCACTCGATATGAATGAGACGACAAACTGGCGGTTACATGCGTGAAACGGTTACCATTCTCTTTTTTCCTTCTAAAATTGAGTGGCCGTAGTCAGATTTTGAGCGTGATGAATGGCAGGGAGAACGCGAATGCCATTTACACGACTGCTTTCAATTTGGAGGAATATTCCGTCTTCCTTTTGTAAACGATGAAGGATGCACGTCATTTCCGAATTTTCTCTTACTCGTTCGCGGCCTCCGTCACGCTGGGAGAAAGCTGTTTTCTTGAATCCCTCAATACCCTTTATAAATCCTGAACGAAAACAGTGAAGTTTGCGTAAACGTTAAATTAATCACTATTGATGATCTTAGGATATCGATGCTAAATTATTTGATTTTTTTTAATACTCCCGGGATATGCAATATTTAATTTACATAACAACTTTGTGGTGTTTTGATCTGCCCTCCTTAACATCTGGCACTGTTTTAGGTGTATAAATTGTAACCATCTTGTCCGAGAGAACTTTATATTAATCGTTTCAAATCGATATGTTACATCGTGCACTTCGCAAGACAGTTTTATCTCTGGTAATATAACTCGCCAAAATTTGAACTCAATAGAGAGTAAGATACTCGTTTGTTTATGGGGTCGATTTATTTCCCTTTGTCATGGTATTTTGTTCGGTCCTCCTTAATATCTGGCACAGTTAGGTCTGGTTGACCAAGTGAGGTCAACCAGAACTATCGGTTGTGAGGAAAAGCTTCCAAATTGAGTTTATGTGAACGTTTCCCAGAGGTCTCCTTCGCATTCGAACCTGGATCTTCCGGTCAGTAGCTCCACTTTCTCACAATGAGTATCAAAATCTACATACTACCATAGAGTAAATATAATGTACTTAATTACTCTATTATACCACCCTGCGAGCCGCCGCATGACCGTGTGGCACAGGATGTTGGGACATCAGCCGTGTAAAGTTGTAGGGGATAAGGTTTCGGGAGGTGAAATGATGACGTGTATTACGTGAGTGTATTTAGTGGAGCTCAGTTTTTATTGTGGTCTCTTATTGTGCGCGGAAAGAACGAGTTTTTGTACCTATCTGTTCGGCAGTGAAACTCTCTTATTTTATCGCTTGTCAGACCTAGAGATGTAGTGAGGCATCATGATAATATTCTCTGTGTCCCTCTGAAACTGCGTTATAACAAAAAGAAATGTCACATTTCAGGCCATAGCATTCATCTTGTCATGCACGTAAAATCCTTATGTCATTTATTATTTGCAGACCAAGGCCGCAAAGGTTATGAGAGGCGAGCCGATTAGGAACCACCGTGGTTGTAGGATTTCACACAATGGCGCCGAATGTTCAGTCGGAAGTCTAAAGCAACGATGCAATCGTTTCGATCCACTTTTATTGGCTCTCGAGTAGCGGAGGGATGGTGGGCTTCCGTGTCCCCCTAATTCCGGGATCGGGCATCAAAACGACATTTGTTTGATTGCACAGAGTTCCAATCGGCCGTGATACTTCGGGGAGGGAAAGCCATGCTTGACAGGCACGACTGTTTGCCGTATCAGAGCGGATCAATCACAATGAAACGGTCATCAGCGACGATTTTTCTTCCGTTAGGTTTTTTTTCTCGTTTTATTTTGCTCTTGCTCGGTTGGTTCGAGTCGGAGCAAACGTAATGCCCGGACTCGGACTCGAAATATTTGGTTCCGTGCGATTAAGGATGTGTTCGTTTCCCTTTCGCCCGATCCGTTTATTTCGATGCGATGAACGAAACTCACTAGATCTTCAAAGGGGAGATACGGGATCCTTGGATGAAAAAATTCTCGGCGCAGAAATTTGGATATTATTATATATTAAACCAATATACCCATACCGAAACCAAATTTGACGATATTTAAACCATGTTTTTTGTACGCAGGATCAAAAGTGTAAAATTTATTAACCCATTCATGCATTGAATTCTGTAGAAATTCAATCGAAAAATGTACAGTTTTGGCTTCTCACCAAAGAGAGTGCATTGGACATATTACTGTAAATGTGTTTGAAATTACTCTATAAACTGTCAGTTTGTACTTTATAGCTTCTTAAGGTACGCAATTACATTGTTAAGTGCTTGTTCTCATCTTACTACATGAGCAATATGTTTGTTCATTTGTAAGCATAACATGTTATCTATGATTTTACACTTTCCCGGCGAATAACATTTGTGTAAACTTCTCTGGCTCGCCACCGGCTAAGAAATTCATAGGCAGCAGACGTTTCGGATTCCGACTCGTTATCCATTAGCCTTGAGAATGGGTAACGAGTCGGAACCCGAAACGTCGGCTGCCTATGAATTTCTTACCCGGTGGCGAGCCCGAGAAATTTACACAAATAACATGTTATCATTTGATGGTAGCCCTAAACAGGTTCTCCATCAAGACTACCTAAAGTTACTCGCAACTTGTCATTTTGAATGTAAATTGTGTTGGAGTGATAAACGTTAATATTATTATTATCTGAAAATGCCAGGTTTTGTACCAGAGACTGGATATCCGGGGAACGCTCGATGGCTCGTTTTAGGTGCTGAGGGTCTCAGTCACGTTTATGAATCTTTCAAATAACTGGCCTTTTACAGAAACTTTGAAATTTGGCATTTTTTATATTGTAATTTTCTTGCTACTTTCATAGTCCGTACTGACGGGAAACAATCTACATCTACATAGTATCCTGCGAGCCGCCGCATGGGCGTGTGGCAGGGGGTGTTAGGATAACAGCCGTGTAAAGATGTAAGGGATGAGATTTGGGGAGGAGAAATGGTGACATGTATTATGGGAGTGTATTCAGTGGAGCTCAGTTTTTATTGTGCGCGGAAAGAACGAGTTTTTGTTCGGCATCTGTTCGGCAATGTGTCTCTCTTATTTTATTGCTTCTGTCAGACTCAAAGATTTAGTGAGGCGTCATGATAATATTCTCTTGGTCGCTCTGAAACACACCAGTTCCGAATTTCTCAAGCAAGCTAAGCCTAGCGTGTAGCCTCCGAGTCTCTTCGGGCTCCCACCTTCATCCCTCTAAATGTTGTGAGACACTTTATATTCGCTCTCAGCAGCTTTTATTTGTATTTTATTAATTTTTTTAGTTAAATATATGTATGATCAGAGTCCGAAATGCTCGCGGCGTATTTGAGGTGTGGCCTAACCAGAGCGAAGTAGCATCTTTCTTTACTTTTTCTTCCGAGGACCATCCTATTCTACGATTAAAAAACTAGTTTCTTTAATTCTGTGGCGCATATGTTTTGTGTGTATGTTCCCTATAGTCGAACGTACCCGATAAGATTCCGCGTGTGGTACAGCAGCTGATGGTATACGCAAAAACCCGCATACCTATTTTTACGTTTCCCACCTCTTTACATCGCATGGGAGGACGAGAAATTTATTTCTCCCATGAGTCCCCTGTAATTCGCTATAATTTCGATGTGATCAAGAATGGAGGGTTTACTCGCAACTCGAACTGAAATATGCTTTGGCTCCGGTGCATCACTTTTCACTCTGGTCGCATTTTTTATTCACCTAATCAGCAATTAGGGCGAATGATGGTTTTATCAGAGAGGTTGGAACTTGGGTCGTACCAAGCCGATAGGTGTGCGAAATTAACACATTCTGAACGAAGGGGGTCAGTTATTTTTCTTGGGACACTTGCGGTTTCTCGCGGAATTTTTTCACCCGGAAAATTGCTCGGGGAGAATTTAAGTCCGTACATAAGGGATAAAAAAGCTTGGCGTTTCCATAGATAACTTTTTATAGATTCAACGCGTCTCAGTTTACAATAGCACCTTCATCGATAACCTCCGTATTGAAAGGGATTTTGCAGATTAGGGAAACGTGTTGAAACGACAGAACAACATTCTGTGTAATCAAGGGATTCTTCAAGTTTCAAGGGATTCAAGGAAGTTTTGGTCACTACCATGTATGAAATTAGAGAGTCGAAGGCGTCTTGACGCAAGAAATTGAAGCTTGTTTTAATTGGGAAAAATGGTAGACTAAACATGGCCATCGCGCGCATTTAGTCTATGACGTTCATGCAGTGCACTCAAAAATAATTTAAATTTTGCAGTATTCTGATAAATCATCACGGTATTACGACGATTCCGTAACCAATACCCAATTTTCGGATTCTTAGAACCTGGTTGGACTCATTGCACCCGGCCAGCTTTTCCAAGCCTTGGGAACTCTTGGAGCGTCGCGCTTAATGCCTTAGTGGTTAGTGTGAAAATATGTATGATTGCGGTAGTATGGAAATGATATTTGCGTACCGGTTTTGTTTGCGTTTGGTTTTGGGTACTATCAAAGCAAATGGGCCACCAAGGGACATACTAGGCAATAGAGTTTGTACACCGCTTCATTAAAACATCATTTTTTGAACATTTTACTACATGCTCTTGGGCATTTTATCGTGTCCTCGAATGCATTATCTTGAAAAATGTGGAATTATTAGCGCCGGATCAAAAAAATAAGTGACTGACCCTGCGGAGGATCGTCCCGATAGCCAGGAGGAGCTATATTCCGCGCATCTGGAGTCAATTTCTCTCTTCTCCCTCGCCATCATCATTTTTGCTCCGCTCGAAATATTCGGGACGGCCGCTTTCGAATATTACACGAGAAAACATTTGAAAAGTCGGCATTTTTTTGAACGCGAAGGTTCTTCTCGCGTGGGATAATTATTTCCCGCTTTTCATTATTGCGAGAGAGCGGAAGCACCAAACGGACGAAACAATGGGGAAGAAGGGAGGGGGATGGGCGGGGGGGGAGGGGGGGGGGGGGCTTGTGGATGAGAAGAACACAGCCAGGGAGGATGGGTGCATTAAGATGCCGCCGCGGTCGTATTGGGCAACCGAAGATTTAATTGGGCGGCTGATAACGTGTTTCTTTTTTTTCTCTCTCCTCTTTTTCGCGGGGCATTTTTAGAAGGGTAGGGAAGGAGAATTGATTTCACCTGGATTATGTCACTTTTCGGGGCGAGGGCCGTGAAATTCGTGCTCCAGAATCGACAACCTCACTGCTCTCTCATGACGAGCGGTGCGGGAGAGTCGCACGGCAAACCCTTACACGAGCGCAACTCAATTTGGATCTTTACGTAATTGAAAACTTTCGCGCTTTTAATTCCAGAGGCCTTTGCTTTTGGATCGACGGGACGACTCCGTCTGGCACCACTCGCTCGCCTTCTCATGTAAAGGGAGAAAAAGATACCGGGGCTCTGTTTCTTTCTTTCTCTCCCCCCGTCCGATTTCCTCGCTCCAGGAATCGCGACCGCAGTAGGGCTTTTTCGAAATCTTCCGCCGCCGGGGCGCGAAACATCGCGATCGTTATGCCCCCTTCCGTGGGTTTCGTCATAGATGCCCAGCAGTGCCGAGCAAGCGACCGCGAGGGATCGAAATCCGCGCTACGACTTTGATCGGCGGGCAGGATTACCGACTCGCGGGGCGCTTTTTGGCGGTAAACTTCCGGCATTGACTATTCCTATATCTCCCAAATATAAATGCATAAAACCCGGTTTAAATATCTCTGTTTAGATACTTTCTAGACAAGAAAATTGGCATTAATAAGTTCTCCCACCAATTCCGTCAACTGACAGAAAATCTCTCAATGTGTACGAAACTTGGTGTCTCAGTCTGTTTCAGGTTTACCGCAAGGATACGTGGTCTTACGGTTAAAACCAAATTAATCGGGCCTACGAGTTTATTATACTGCAGCTCAAGGATGTGTGGATAGTGCCTAAGAAGCAGATTTCTAATCTCGACCCTCCGGCGCCCACGGGTTGAAATGGGTTTAGAATTCAACCTCGCGCAAGGATTGTATTCGCTGTAGAAAATAGGTCTTATATTCGTCGATGGGATGGTACTTCATAATTTGAAGCACCTAAATCCAAGCTTGCTCTGCGTGAAAGGAAGAAATCCTCACATCATCACGGTAACCGTGAGGATTAATTCCTATGCAGATAGGCAACTTGTAACAATGGTCTCCATGCTAAGATAACTACTTGCTTTACGAAATATCAGTGCAGAGAAGTGCAACAGCCGAAACGTTTTTTGGTTATGGTTGGAAAAATATTGAACTTCGCAAAAGATAACCTGAAGTAATCCGAAAATTCTACAAACTATCAATCCAGTCGTCATGATACCTCTTCTGATATCGTATCGTGAACAACAAGAAGATTTTCCACTCGGGCCGGTCATTTTGGCATTTGACTCTAATTGTATTTTACTATCTATTCTTCTGAAGGAAATCAAGAGTTCTCCAGAAATATTTTATCCGTCTACGATCCAGGCTTGACGACCGTCGAACAGGATCTTCATTGACTGTCGTGAACTTGCTTACTAGGAGATGTAGCAATCGCAAACTGCTCTCAGATCGCAGTAATTTCTAAACTTCCTCCCGGAAAATGTATTTACTGCTTCGGTTTGCGTACCAATACCGCTAATATGGAGATTAGATGGAGGGTTTCGTTTTGGTGACTATTCACTATCGCGTATGTACCGTATTTAACGTTTACGGTGATAGCCCGCAAGTTTATCTTCTGGTAATTCCTCGTAATTGGTTGGTAATCTTCCTTATCCTGACTCATCAGAATTTGGTAACCCTTGTGGTGTGAGGTTGCATTGTTGAGAGATGCGTCCGAACGGTTGGGCCACTTGCGCATTCAGGAATCCGTGAGCAATTGGGACGGCTCGGGTGTGTACAATGGCGGGTTGAGAGAAATTGGGCGTCGGTATTTCGAGATTGTCGGTATTGTCCGTTAAAAAAAACTTCGAGAAGACCAGCCAATTACATTTTCTTCTACAGAGGGAAATGGACAGGTACGTTAATTATACGGAAAAGTGAAGGATATATCGCTCTAGTTAGATCTCGTCTCTGGTGCGCCGTAAGAGCGCAAGCACACATCTGGAGCCAGTACGTGGAGAGAAGTAACTAGAGAACTGAATAAAATACGCATACGCATAAGCCACAGATTTTGTTAGGAAATCAAAATTGGCAAACAAGAGGGTGTGATGCAGGTGATAATGGGATTGAAGCATTTATGGTCGAATGTCAAATAAATCAAACTAATTTCACAATAGAGGAATTTTTAGTTGACAAGTCCTTCTTCTTCCAACAAGCCCTGGTCTTCAGTAAAGTAAGGTTTAGATGATTCTCTGCAGAAATGAACAGCTATTAGCTCCGTAAGAGATATAAAATTTCAGGGAGCAAAATTATTCTCCATTTCTGTACATTGAGGTTGGGGTTCCTTACGAGGTGGAGAACAAATTCAAGAATGAATTTACCTTTAAATAGACAATTTGATCTCTTTTATCTTCTTGAATGAGTAGCTGTGAATTTAGCGCAAGCGACCGACAAAGGAAGTTATATGCGCCGCCAAGGGCAGTGATCCTTGGGAACTCTATCAGTCAAATACGGAAACTATCTTACCATCCTAAGTAGAGGCAGCTCAAACCAAATTGACTATTCCTGCCAAAGGTCTTCTGCAAAACTGCCACCATGTTTCACACCCCTGTTGTACTCTGATCTCCACACGAATTCATCCCAATTGTTCTTCTCCGTCGAGACCAATCGGGTAGACGCTCTACCCTATTGGTCTCTTCGCTGCTCATGTATTTGCATCAGGCTCGCTCTACGGTGTGAAAGTGGGTGCTTATACGTTGGCACTAATAGCCAATTGACAAGTTTCCGAAATCGAGGACGCTGTGAGGACATTGAAAATGGTGACCACTGCTCTAGATAATCGTCTCCCCGTTCGAAACGATCGAAAGTTGTCCGAAATTTTCAAAGGCCGCTTCGCTCATCTGCCGGATGGGGGCGATGGGAAGAGGAAAACAAAACGGAACATCGTCCAAAAACAGTACGATCAGGTGACGACGCCCATTCAGAACGGGATTTTTTATGCCCGCTTTTTTTCTTCATTTTATTCCCTTTTCGTGGGGGAACGGTCGAGGAGAAATGGGGTGTATGGTTAAAGGGTGGAAGGGGTACAGAAAGGGTGTTTTCCTCACCACCTCCTCACTCCTTCCGGTAAAAGGGGGGGTTGGGTCCGTGTGGAACCCTTTAAAGGTTTCGGCTCGCCGACAACCTCATCCCCCTCCGGCCCTTCAACCACAACCTTCTTTCCCTGCAGAGTCTCGCCTGTTTTTCATCCATTTAGTCTCCATCTTGTACCCAAGGGTTCGTTTTGGTTGGTGGTGGACGCAGATTGAGGGAAAGGATTGATAGATAACGTTTAGGCGTACATGAGAAAAAGTTTATTAAATACTATATTCTATTACTTCGGTTGTCATCATCATTTTCTCTGCGGCAACCTCCCTTCCGCCGTTATATGCAAGAGCCCTTGCCTGGTGAAATTTTTCTATCCCATTCTCTCTTTCTGGTTCTCTCTTACAGTCATTCTTTTTCTGATTCCTTCTTGTCGCACTCTATCTGCAGTATTATGGATACCCCAATTCATTCTTCGCCAGGATTCCATTTCGGCTGCTTCTAATTTTGCCCAAGTTGCTTTATTTAATACCCAATTTTTGCCTCGTGTTGAATTTATTTCTAAATTCGTGTAAGGTATTCATTCTTTTTCTTTTTCTTTGCTCTATTTTTTATCCAAAGTGTGAAGTTCAGTGTTTTTTCAATTCTTTTTTCCTCTCCCGTATTACTTGTACGAATTTTTAATGGAATTTAATTTGGGAAAATTTATATCTTTGTGAGAGAAACACTAGAGAAGACTCCTCACGTTTGGAAAAATCATATGTGGGGCTACAGATGGACTCTATCATCATAGATCTCGTAACATACGGCAGAAAACCCATTGATGGATGTTCTCCCATAGCAGTTCATCCATTCTTTTAGAGGAATGCCCGGGATTATGATGATGTTTATCCTGTAGGTACTCTAGCTCTATATAGTCAGTTCTATCATCTTATTTAATCAATGGTGATGATTGTGGGATGGTGTACAAAGGAGGGGGGACAACCCATATTAAAACCCATTCATCCCACCCACCCCTTCTTTGTCTCCCACGAAGCTAAGGCGATGGACACACGCAGGAGTCCTCACCAGCCACACCCTCATGGCGGCAGGGTCCGCACCCCGCCCTCCCTCCCCTCCCCCGCCTTCGCTCTCAATCTCTTCCCCTCTCGCCCTCCTCTCCGCCCCAATTCCTCTTCCCCGCCCCGCCCTCTTCGCCTCCTCCTCCTCGTCCTCCGCGCCCTCCCGTCACGCCCTCGCGAGCACCCTCCCACCTCGCCACTCCCCCCTCCCACTCTCACCTCAGATCGGCTATGTACTCACCCCCTTCCTTCCTCGCCGCTCCTCTCATCCTTCTTCTTCCTGTCCTACCGCTCCCCCACCACGGCACGCCGTCAGCTTTCAGCACCGGGTGAGCTAAAGTGGGACCCCCGAGGGGGGAGGGGTGCTGAAAACGAAGCGAATTTTTTCTCCGTGAGGGAGGAGAAGGCTGATGGCTATCGTATGTTTACGTCGCGCGGGGCGATGGGAGTTTAGCGCACAGCATACACTGCATTACCGTCCGGGAGGGTGATGGAAGATGCACATACATCTTTGGAGATAATCTGCCGCACCCTTATCTCTGCTCCCGAATGTATTTTTGAGGGTACTGAATGGGTGGATTCAAGAGGAGAATAATGATTACAAATCAACCCCATTTAAAATCGACGAAAATTCGATAAAATAGCATTCTCTCTCTTTTTGAAAGGTGCTTATTTTATTTTGTAGGCATTCTAATCTTATTTAATATTTATGATCACCAACCATCTTCTTCCTACATTTTTGCCGCTTTGGGTTCGAAAATAATACATATTCAGTTTTATTCTTTCTAGCAATATCTTCGCCTCTGTAGTCTAATGTGTACGTTCCGGATGAGCCTTGGTTTCTACTGGACAGAAAACTCTGTGGCCTTTTTCGTGACTAAATATCGTTTAAACCAAAATTTATCAGACGTTTCTATTCTTAATTTGCCCTCCCGCTGGGTCAAGTCGCTTTTTACAATATACTTCAATTCTTCTAGTCTAGTCACAATACACAATTGTAATATGTGATGAGCTAAATTGTATTCCTTCATCACCTCTCGTCTGGTAAGAAGTCTTTTAACACATTAATTTTGTAGCTCTTTTTCTATTTAGATGCAGTAGCATGTGGACTAACATTCAATTTTCAGTCTGCTTTATCCCTGTGGTACTAGGCTGAAGACTGGATAACTAATAATCGCATATTTTTTTCACTCTTTTGTGTTGTTGTGTCATGTATAAAACTTGATGTTGCAATGCGAATGTTGAAGAGATGCGTTTTATTGTTATGTTCATACCTAATTTTTAATTTCATGTGTGCGTACATTGACGAGGAGTCATATGACAGAGGGGACTTAACAGTCTCAATATCGCCCCTGTAAGGCCGACTTATTACTTTTATGATTATCGTAGAATCAGTACTTGTTGAAGAAGCTCTTGTTTATGCATCTCTCTCTTTCAGTTCCTCTCAGTCCCTCTTCTCCGTTCCGAATAATGGTCCGATGTATGGAGAATGTTTTGCGGGTAATGAAATCGAATTTCGTTCCGCTAGTTTATTGTAGGTCGAATGCCGGAGGGATGTGTTCTTTTTTCCGCTCGGGAAGAAGAAACAAAAAAGGTTTTCCAGATCGCTCCGGACGTTTAGGATGAGGAGGCCACGCTTTTGTGAGAAATTCCCGATTCGATGGGCGTCTGTTTTGCTCCTCTCCCCCTCTGCTCGTGTGGACGACGTCTCTAAAGTGTGTTTTCATTCAGTGTTTGCGAAGGGCGTGTAATGATAGGGACTCACTTCATGTTTTCATCCGGATAGCGATAGCCGATCGGAACCACCGAAGGCGCCGAATTTGAGGAACCGTTTCTCTTCTTTTTCGATCGCCGTCACGGTGACCCGCTCACGTTTCAGGACATACCCAATTATTCGCAGTTTATTCGAGGAAACCACGTACTGAATCCCGTGAAATAATCGCTGTGTTAGTTTCCCTTTATAAACTATCCATCGAGAAAAATTCTTGAGGAAAGTGGGCCAGTTATGGTGTTAACCGCAGGGGATGGTCACGTGTACCTTTCGAAATAACTCAAGCATAATGCGATTGGAATCATTTCTCTATGCTTTTATTTAAACTGCTAATGCATACTATTATGATGCATGATGAATGCATTTTTTCTAGTGCACAAAGGCCTAAGGTCTTGTTTAAATATATTAAACAGCTATGTTAAATCATCTGAACGCAGTTTATGTGATCCATTACATTCCCATCCCGTAGATACGAATATTATTATAGTCATTTCGAGTAAATTTGCTACTGTGTGAAATTAAAGTGAATTTTCAAAATAATCTATTTGATATCATTATTTTTTTATTTTCGACTAAGGTACCATCATGTTAATGTTATTTTACCTTGATAATTCCACTTGTGTGTTGAAATCTTGGTCAGCCGGAAAACAAGTGTGAAAAAAGTACAAAGTTACATTGTTCATCAATATCGTATGAACTTGGGGTTGTTTGTTGCTATTAAATATCCAATTTCGCATCGAATGGGTGATATTGATACTCGTCAGTCCACGCATTACCTCACCATTGGATTTTTCAAATGAAAGCAATGGTTTTAAGGGCGCAATTATGGCTTTGTATTCGAATTTCCATCTGGTTTGCCACTGAAACCGTGATTTATGGGTGCTTCGTAGAAATGAAAACTGCATAAGTGGGGGTTCGACCCGGCACACGGACATAATCTGCCTAATGGCCAATTTAGTCGACTTGATGACTCACGGGAGGTGTAACTACCCTGCCAACCCCCCAAGCCAACCCTATCTCAACTACTCATTCCCTAATTCCCCCCCCCCCCCACCTCGTAAGCCCGACGACTAATCAAATCAAACGGCCATTTCCGTGCACCCACATTTTCCATCTGCCGTCTCAAAAGGATCGCCACCGAACCTCCTCTTTGCCGAGCCTCTCCCTCCCCCTCCTCATCCGAACCGCCCCTATCCCCGCTCCTCGTCAATTGAAACCTATTCCTGCCCCTTCTCTCTCTCTTTCTCCGGTGTCCCCCATCTGGACTCCACCCTCCGCCGCGCACCCCTTCTGTCGCGTCACTTGGGAGCCGATCTCGGCTCCCGTGTGGTGGGTGACGATGGCCGAATTTCACTCTCGCATGCTCCGCGTCATTCTGTAGGCGTCGCTCCGCTTCGAAGAGAGAGAGGGAAGCCTTTGGCGGACGCGATTTCACCCGAGCTGAAATATCTGGGTGGCTCTGTATGGGTAAGAGACTTGGTTGTTGCGAAGGCTGTACGTAGACTTGAGATGTGGGAGTGGGGTTATAATGAGTAAGTAAAGTAAATGTATTGCTTTCAACAACAATAACTTTAAACGTTGACTTTACATTTCAACCACAAGAAAGCTAGGTTGCCTCTAAGGAATACCTGTGCTGAGGCAACACTCATAAGAACATATATATTGCCAACATGATATGGTGCATTTTATTCAACACAACTATCTTATACATCATAAAAAGTAATTGAATTAATAATACAATAAAGAGAGTGCCTTTCACTTTAAAAAGTAGCTCTAACTTTAAGAAAAGCATTGTGTATAATATTTCAGAAAAATCTAACAATATCTTCTTCAGCCAATATCCAAAAGCCAACTGTGGAAATACTTTATAATTTTTCGTATTTGTTATAGTATCAGGCAACATATATAAACTTTTGGACCCATATAAACTAAGAATCGCTTGAAAATGGTTAAGTTTGGCTTGATTAATTGAACATGTCCCCTTCTCAAATTCAACTTAAATGTCTGCCAGTCTAGTCAATGATGAATGTGTTATAGTTGCAGTTTGAGAGGTATGGGATAAACCATAAGGAGAGGAAAGTGATGAGATTCTCTCTGGAAGCACAGTTTATGTATCTGGGTAGTCAAACAGTTTATGTATCTGGGTAGTATTTTGGAGGAGAATGGGTTTAATGGTAGGGACATAAGGTATAGAATTTCCATGGCTAAAAAGCAAAGCAAGGAGGAGGAAATTGATTAGGAAGGTTCGAGTAGAGACGTAAAGTAAAGTGGTGAAAACTCGAGTATGGAGCGTGGTACTGGGATGAGTCGGTGGGATGCTAGATGTTGTGGGTCGAAGGTCGCTGGGATGCTAGAATGGGCCAGAGACTTGTTCATTACGGAGGGAGAAGGAATGTAGACTTGAGGCGTTTGAGCTGTGGGTGTGGAGAAGGATGGAGCCGGTGAGATGGGTGGTAGGAAGGATGAATGAGGAGGTATTGGACATGGTTGAACAGAAGAGAGGAAGCTGAGGGCGAGAATTCGCAGGAGGCAGAAGAGATTGATGGAGAACATTTTGAAAAGAGGGAATGTTGAAGAGAGTACTAGAGGAAGGAACTCTAGGGAAGCGCGGAAAAGGAAGAAAGGGAACGGGAATTCCGGACGAAATGAGAAGAGGAAGGCGATATGAGGACTTTAAGAGCGATCTAACAGAAGATCACGTAAGGAGGGAAAACGAAACGATATGCCAGAAATTAGGACGTTAGAATAAGTACCGTATAAATACAGACGAATCAGCTGGTAGAATGCTCGAATGAAAGGAATGAAATATCTGGGTGATTGAAGACTTGGAAATTGTTCTTCATCTACATCTACGAATTACCGTGCTAGTCACCACTAGTGTGTGGGGCACGAGGGCCATTCCACTCCATTATGTTGCTGAGCTAAGCGACACCAAATTTGGGCAGTATAATTATACTTCGACTACATCTTCAATCTAGACCATGCAAAATTTTTCCTCTACTTTTCCCATTCAGCTCACGTCGATGAAACTTTTACTTAAGTAGAGGACCCCAAAACTGATATGCTACATGAGAAGCCAGCTCAAAATATTTCAAGATTCAACTAACATTCCATTCGTGGCAGAAGTAGGTACTATCATCTCATTTTAAACCATGCTGAGTTCCATCATGACTAAATACAGGGATTGAACTGAGCAAGTTAAGGACGATTCAGAAGTCATACCTTCATAACTACGAAAATATTTTGATCAACACATTATGAAAAATAAGTGGAGAATAAGTGCCGGCCCGTTCCCACCGGGGTTTTACGTGCATTGGGAATCGAGGAAGAGTTGAACAGGAAGAAATTGTCGCACTTCGCTTGGTCGGTTTTCGGGATCGATGCCATTTTCCGCCTTGCCCCGCCCCCTATTTTATAATTGCGTGTGCATGCATGGACCCCATTCGACTTCCCGCCCACTTCCCGCGTTGAACTCTCTATCCTGCCCGCGCGGGGAAACATCACTCTCCGCCTGGCGCTGCCCCTCCGAAAAACAAACGCCGGGGATCGCCCGTGCTCGACCGTCTTTTGCATTCCTCAGCCTCTCACCCCCACCCAACTCGACTTCCCTGCTGCATCTCCTATTTCCCATCACACCCCCTCCCCCGCCGCTCTCTCCCACCCCCGATGGCGAAAACCCCGGCAGTCCATCTGTCCGTCCGTTTCCTTCTTCCTCAGCGTCTCGAGAACGACAGGAAGTCGTGGAAGATGAGGATTCGCCCTACTCTCCACGAACGCATCCCTCATTGTTCTAACTCTCTCTCCCCTTCCCCTCTCTATCTCTTTCTCGACTAATTTTTTACTCGGTTATTTTTTTTTGGCGGACGACTTTCCCCGACCCTCCTCTCTTCCCCTCCCCATCCATTCCATTCGAGCCACATCTCCGGACCTTTCCCTCCGCCACCACCGCTGCTCTCATTGAGCCGCCTCTTGCTCCACTCCAAGATAAGAGACAGAGAGCGTGTCACACAGCTGAGGGGGGGCCTAGTTTGGAAGCCACTCTAGGCATGGAGGATACACGCTACGCTTAGATTACTTGGAAACTTCAAATTAGGCGAGGTTCAGAATGAAACGAAGGATATTATTTTGACCCCGGCCTCTATCTCTAGATATAGGTAATAGAGGCACCAAAAAAAGTACCCTGCCACACTAACGGGTACTAAAATACCTTTTTTCTACGCGCCACAAGTGACTGAAATGAAAACAGAGTAGGAACTAAGGTACTCCGACAATCAGTCTATTCATCACCTCATATTTACCATCTCAACGCACGGTAATGCGCTTCTCATTTGGCAATAACAATTCTCAATAATACTAATGTATTCACTTATTGTTGTCACAATAGGTATAAAGAGCATAAATATTGATCGTAAAATAATTTTGAACATCACTATCTACTATTCTGTAACGCCCTCAACCGATAATCGAAAATGCCGTCAATAAATAATGAAAAAGAAAACTGTTTTATTCCACCAATTTATTTTCAGTATTATTAGTTTCGACGCAGTGGTGTCATATTCAGGTCCCTGAACAATACAACATTTTTTTTCATTATTCACAATGAACTTCCACAAAGTTGAGCTTGAAACCTTTGAGATCAATGTCGTCGATGTTGACTATCGGATGATAATCATTGGCAAAGGACTGATATTAAATCATATATCCCGTATCGTCTTATCGATGGTAACTCCCGCCATATTCATCGTGGTTTTCATACCAAAAAGTCGGCATTTTAATCATATCGACGGTCATTATTGAAAATATCTTCTCCTTTTCACGCTAGAAAAATTTTCCGTATGGGCCTACGGATGATATTTTTACGAAAACATCATCAGTTGTTCTATCGATCCTAAGACAAGTTTGATACAGTCTTCTTATCAGTTTCTCGTTTCTGCCGATTTCACAATTGGCAATTTTTATTTAATCATCGGTCATAACTTGCTCGGTTAATTTTGTCCTCTATAACTATTCTGTATCTTGAAACTACTTTTCATTCAGATTTCTCCCACTGTAATTCTCTACTGTTAAATAATTTAAATGAAAACTTGCTGAAATGGCTTGTTAAGGTATGTATGTCTTATTCCTTAGCTTTGATATTTTTCAGCCGTTCATTTTGTTACATGTTGGTTTTTGGTATTTTCCTATCTTTTGGATAGCATACCACACTTTACACATAGGGTTTTTACCGCATTATTATCTCATCGACAATGTGGGAGATATCATTTTGTCGGAGATAATCTTCGTTATTTATTCTCATGTCTATTGCATGATCTAAAATTTAAATCAATCGTTGTATCGCCATACTGGTGATATTCTACGTATTTCGATTCCCATGTATTTTCTCTTTGGCCCGTTCTAACGTCGGCGAGGCGTCCTTGTATCGTTCATATCGCACGATCCTTCCCTCCGACTCTCTCTCTCTCCCCTTTGCCCTTTTGTTTCCCCGGGTGGTTTCCCGAGGAAGAGGCTCTTCTTTCCCATGCCCTCTCACGCCTCAACATCGAGAGTCAAGTCTACCAAGTCTCATCATCGCCCGTGACGCAACGGTCTCTCACTGTCCATACTTCTTTACACTTCCTTGAGGACTCGTCTCTCTCTCAGTGTCACAATATTAGGGAAATAGACTGCAGGGCAGGCAGACTATAATTTTTTACAATTCTGCATCTTTTTTCATTTCGAAAAAATTTCCACTTCGTCTTATGGACATTATTGTTTCGGATATGTAGGCGTAATTATCGTAGTAGTCGTTATTCTTAAGAGTAGTTTTCGGCTGATGAATGGAGAATAGAAATTCTACGGTAGTTATCATGATTCTTTTTCAATGTTCTGTTTTGGTTGTTGAGTCATGTATACTTGTATTGAATCATAGTGAATGTTTACATCAACATTTGTACTTCATGACTGTTAATTTATTTTCTTATAACATGCCATACTTCAGGGTTTCTCCGCTTGATGAAATGCACATCTTTCTGAAAAGAAATCTGCATATTGCATACCTACTTTTTTAAGTAGCTAAACCATGCTATCAGATAGTGGCTAAATCATTGTTATGACTTGGATATTTAAGAAAAAATCGTTTGTAAATACCTATACTTCATTCGGTTCAGTACCTTCATATTTTCTACAAACTATTATATTAATAAGAAACTCATGCTTTTACTTTAAAGAGATATCTGAACATATTTCGTCGAATATTTTCGGATCGTATGTCAAGTGCCAAAAGCCTATGTATTACATAGCATTAAATTTCCGAGAAACTGAAACCGGTAACATGCACACGTTTTTACTATTATCTTTATATTATTAGCCTTGATCCACGCTGCACAAAAGTTCATATATTTATGCCCTGGAAATAAACATGCATGCTGTAATAAATTATTCGAGAATTATATTTTTCTATTTTTTTGTCACTTGAAAGCATTGCTATGACTTGGACTTACGGCGCGGAAATCGAAATTTTTGGGAACATCGTCTGAAAATGTTAGTTTCTTTATTCGGCATGATGCCTTGATGTTTATTAGGAGCTGTTATTATTATTTGATTTTATGGCCTTCATTGTACCACTTCATTCATCTTCTAGAATTCTTCTGTTTTCTGTTAGCCCAGTATTTTTTTCATTCGCTTGGATCGAACTTTTATTTATTTATCTGGGATCACTTCCGCGAGGAACCTTTATGATAAAGAGAAATGTATTTTTTCGCGTTAGAGAGAAAATCTGTGCATACGCAATAGTGTTATTTCGAAATATATATCAAGTTCCATATGGATTCGTGTTTAATAGCATTAAATTGCCAAGAATTCAACTCGGTAACATGCAAGTCTGTTCGCCTTAATCTTTGCTTATTGCTAACACGTACACATATACAAAGTTATACGAAAATCTGTGCATAAACGAAAACCCCTCCAGCCACCTTAAAAAGTTGGCAATCCTTAAAGTTGTGGAGTTGATGAGGAGGGATGTGGAAGCAGGGCAAGGGTACAGAGAGGATTTTTGGTATAGGGTGGGGAGGGGGAGAGAATGTGCTGGGTGGGAGAAAGAAAGAAGATGAGGGGAAGGGACGGCGAGTCCAATCACCATTTCACGATTGCCCTCAAAGCTGGGAATCGCCGTTTCCGTGACTCAATCGCTCCTCTCCTTCGTGCTCAGCAGACTGTGACCCGCCCTCCCCATCCCTCCACTTCTCACTCTCCCCCCCCCCTCGAACAATCCCTTCGTATTTCTCACCCTTGTTCCCATCTTCCATCGGGATTTTCTCGCTTAATATATGCACGAAGGATGGAAACCTCATACATTTTTTACATACGCGCACAAACAAAGCGATACTGTTAATATGCGTTATCCTCAATGTATATCTTACTAATTGTCTCTATAATATAAAATCCCGTTGTCTGATTACTCGCACCTCTCCATACTCCAATGAATCCGGACGGCTAGAAAGATTATTGTGCAAAACGTACAATTTTGCACAAGAAAATTTTGCTGCTTAATTTTAAAAGTTGAAAATGAACATGGTGTATAGGCTAATGTAAATTGTTCTCAAAATATGTTTGGCTGTATCAATATTCACTTGTGATCACCTCATTTTCAATCAATCCTGGCTGTTTGTTCTCCATACGCATACGTTAAATGTTGTACACGTGAAAAAATAATAAGTTCGTTTCAATAATTTGTATGCGGATTCATGTATGGCATTTCTATCCTCCCAATCTTGTTATTAATTTCCATTGTAATTTTTTCCTCTTCAGCAATTCCTTCTCATTTCGATGTTGAGCGAACATCTATAACGAGAAAAATTTACTAACTCAGACTGTAAGTTATTTTATTATCTCTTTTGTAGGTGCATTGCGGCGAAAATGTTTATTTTATTTATGGAGTCGACCAAACGATTTTGGGAACACGAATAGGATTCCGGCTCGAGAGAACTATTGCGACATTTGAACTTCCCGAAACAATTTAAGCGGAACAATGGGAAAGGTCACGGAAGACATTTTTCGTTCGGATGTTTGACTAATTCGAGACTTTCTCTCTTCTAAATCATTGTTTTACCACATCAAATCTATCACTCCCTGTGACTACAGCGTATCAGGTACCTGTTGATCACCACCGCGTTCATTCGAAATGGAAATTATTAACCGAAAAAGAGCAAATGTTTGACTTGGTTAAATATTCATGCTACTAGTGTCGTAGCTAGAAGATGGCAGAAGGGGGACATCTGTCCATGGGCGTGGGATCTGGGGTACGAAATTGATGTTACATAGTTACGAATGTTCTTCGGAATGAAGTATTTTCCCTCTTATGGGCACTTCCTGTGTTGTTAAAATAAAATCATCTATAAACTAATGTTTATTACATATAAAACAAATATACGTTATAAGTACCTCGGCTCACACATTGTAACGAGGGGCCCAGGAGGGGGCGCGAAAACTGACTTTGACCCGGACGCCGGGCGCGGGCGGTGCCCAGGCGCCCGGGTCCCCGGCTTCGCCTCTTCAAGCTGTCTCATGTCTCGCGGACTTAATAAACTGGCTAGAATTTGGTTTAAAATTTATCAAAGGTTCCTTGTATCCATGGCGCATATTAATTACTATAAATTTCATTGGAATGGATGTTAACACTTTTACTGTGAATAGACGAAGTACCTGCAATTCGTAGGTCGAAAATTGTCGAAATTTTGTAGAATCTATAAAAAATATATAATATGAGAACGATCAATTTTCTTCAGCAGTTCACGTTTCTCTGACTGAGATATAATTGTTACCTTGATGATATGTACCAGATAATGTCCCAGAGTTAATAATAATGGAAGCTAACCTGTGGCCCATTTTTTTGAGTTTCCTGGTTTACTTGCTTCGTAAGAAGACAACCTTTTACGTAGATATGTTCCAATTGAAATTTCGAGACATGTTTTCGACGAAAGCGTCAATGATGTGAGGGCGTATCTTTTTCGGCTATCGTGGCAAGAAAATGCTCAAACCGATAATACTGGGTGAAATAGAAGAGAAATTACTCTTGAATTAACGAATAATGCTAAATTTTGAATGGAATACGAAAACGTGGTTCGCCTTATTTTCTCGAGGAAACCTCTTAGAGAAATGACTTCGCTTCAATCATTAGCTTTGCTTACGATAGCGTGTTTTTCCTGTTCCGTCGATCTTGCAAAATTAAGTATTAAGACCCATCCGGTTGGAGGTGGGTGTTGAATGATTGATGTCCAACGTATATTTTCATCGGCTGGTCTTCCTATTCCATCCCTTCTCCTATGCCTTAGTTGTGAAGAGCACGCGGCAGGGCGTCGTTAGCCCATGGGCGGGCGCCGCTCAGTGGTCAGTTCTCCCGCCATTTGGGCGACGCCCCATTCGATTCGTTCGCGGAAACTGCGACGGGCCAACGCTTGTGCCGAATCCTCCGCAACACGCCGGAAAATAACGCGGCGCAGATACGTTGCCGATGGTGGCGGTTCTTCTTTTTTATCTTTATTTTATTTGATGGTTTTCCGAAAAGGACGCGGAAGAAGAGCGCTCCCAGATCAATACATTTATATATATCCGCGGGACGCAGGTGTGCGTGGTAACAATATGGTCGTGTGTGATCGCGTGTGTTTGTTTGTTAGATAGGTACATGTTTATTTACGCCTTTGTTTGTTTTTTTTTTAGATTCACGTATATGTATACGTGTATCCACTCCCATTGTTGAAATGTTCACTCTCCAGTGAGCCGTGCCCTACCCCTCTCGCTTTCCTCTCATCTTTGAGCTTCCCCCTCCGTCTCCCTCCCCCCCTTCTAGCTACCCATCACCCCACTCCCCTCATTCGTGCCCATTTTCCCATCATTCCCTGCCATTCACCCCTTCCCGTGATCCCCCCCTCCGTTACCTCCTCCCCATTTTCTCTCCCTCTATATTTCCTCCCCTCTTCATCCTCCCGACCTCCGCCTGGGTACCGTTGCGTTCAGTTCTCCGCACAAAGGCCTCTCTCCCGAGGCTATTTAAAACCATTGGAGTGGTTTGTGCGCCCGGCTTTGCTTTGCTTTTTTGGTCCCTCTCGACAAATGTTACTTCCATATTGACTTCGCTCCCGCGCTGGTTTTCGGCGCGCGGCCATGATCGTTTGTTTTTATTCCGCCTTCCCATTCTTTTTTGTTAGCCGTCTCGGTGGTTTTAGCTGGTGTCGCGGCGTCCTTCCCGTACCAATCGCGAAGCCTTTTTTTGTTTCTTTTTCTTGCTAATTTATTGCCTCGCCGCACTTTCCGTGAGGTAATTGTCTTCGTGTTTTGACCTGGTGAGCGTCGGTCCAGACTCATGAGGATCGATTTCGAAGCGTTTAAATTAAGTCGGTTGCAGTTATCTCCTGAATTGGCCCCCTATTGAGTTATACCCCCCAGTTACATGAGAGGGTTCGAATCAGAAGAAATTGTCGGATTAAATTGTCTCGATTAGAGAGAGTTATGGGATGTTATAACTGCTACCGAACGTAATCATCAGGAAATGGCTTCATTTAAAAATTTTATGAGGCTGCTATCATGAATACCTCCTAATTTGTGAATAATGTTTATTGTTCGGTAGATTATAATGTAATTCGTTTTGTATTTACTATATTACCAGTGCAGTGCCTTCCCAGGCACGGGAACAATTACCGAGAAGGTCCATGATAGCTTAGCAGGAGCGTTGAAATGAAGACTAGTGAAGGAAATAATGAGTTAACTGAGTGGAGAGTGGAGCAGATAGCTGCTGTAAACCAATCTTCGAATTGATGAATGCTTGTGGGCATTCATCTCCAAAGTTTTGTACGAAATTATATTTTCTCATATTTCTTAGGGAAAAGTGAAATATTTTAGGCATTAGTGAGTGTCAGTTCGGTGTTTCGGGGTCATGAGGGAATTTTTTTTTCAAATGGAGGTCAAGTGTAGGCGTTCCCTGTGGTCAGATATAATTCTAACTCCATGTCATATGCATCTATATTTCGGAGAAGGTTGGAAACAATTTTCTATCCGCAAGCCATCATCAACTTCTCCACTCACGCGTGAAGAAATATATATTCCTAGTCGTGACCAGGCTCTCAATCGACTACGGGGCTCGGTTTCGACAAAAGCGATCTGCAACTAATTTTCGATCTTTTTATAAAATCAAGTCAACGCTTTCTTTCCTCAAGGTGAAACCTAAGTGATGACAGTTGGTAAAATATATGTGTCTATAAACTGGCAGAAAAATGTTCATCGATAAAACAATCAATGATTAACGTAAATTCTGTGGCAGAGCCTTCATTTAAAGTTTTCATTTGCTGGCTGCAACGTCTATCTACATTCTCATTGTTCTATTTTGCCATAGAGAGTCCCCTCCTTAATTTCTTAAAAAATCACATACAAGTAGAATGTGTGTATGGCAGAAATGCAATTATTTAATTTTTAGCAAGTCGATAAGGAAAAGTGTTGAACCCGGAGGATAGGGAGGGCAACTATTTCCGGCCTTTCCCCACTTGAATGGCATATTTCCTGTGATAGGTTATTGCAATTAAAATTTGATCGATATAAAGGAGTGATCGTCCATCAAGTGTGTCGAGAAAAATTAATCGAAATATTTGAGTTATTCATGCGACGAAAGACGCGTTCATTTAATTATTCCGGCTATATAAAATGTGCATGCATAAGTAATTTACATACATACGTATGGTATGCGAATGTACGAATACGAATATTATCCAGTTGAAGGAAAGTAGTTCAAAGATTCATGCAGTGTGAAAATATGCTGTGAAAGTAATAGTTCCTGCTACCCAAATATAATATTGATGTCCATAACTTTATGAATCTCATATCTATCGATAACCTCAGCAAAATGCTTGTGCGACCGGCCATTAGCCTCTGAAAAGCTGAGTCGCCAGCTTTCTTTGGCATATTAGTTCGATTCATCCCCATAGGCGGTACTGAGTATCCTTCCCTATTTCTTATCGGTGGTTGCATGATTATTCTTTGAAAAAAATTGAGCCGACCCCAAAAATCGGACTCGTAGACATTTGCATACGAGAAATTGTACTGTTCCTATGTCACCTGATACACATTTCTATACTAAAGGCCATAGTGTGAGAGAAACTCTCAGAGGAACTTGTGCCATGTGGGACATGAATGACTTTATTGAATAGCCCGCAGATGAGAATCTTTGCCCACGCGAGGAGGGGGAGAGGAAACGGTCTCTAGGCCATAAAAACAATCGCAAAACGGTGGATTTCCCCTCTCCGTCCGCTAGTTATCCCATGGCAACGAATGCCGATGGCCGTGTAGTGTGCAGCCCTCTCGCTCTTCCGTCGTCGATACAACACCCTCTCTCTCCCTAACCGCCTCTTCTTCTCATCCGAAGTCGTCGTACGGGAGAGAGGGCAGCCGGACAAGAGATCCGTGACAGACAGGCAGCGAGGGAATCAACGGAGACATGAGCGGGAGAGGACGAGAGAAAAAAGACCCAGATAGTTGTGGGGGGTTGAGATCAATCTCCCGAGCGGCGGCGGCGTGCTCTCTCGCGACACGCGATTCTCTTGTTCAGCTGGGCGTGGCCGCGAGTGGGGAGGCGCGGCGGCCGCACCCTCCTCCTCTCCGCCAATCGCGGTGAACGCACTGCGCTTCGAACTCTCGTTTCGTCGCATCAAACGTTCGGAAGATCGGCGCCGGTGCTCACCCCGGGACCCAGAAAGGGTCTGTGTGAGAAACTCCCACGTGTTCCGCGGATTACAATGGAAACGGCGAACAAAAATTGATCTCTTCAGTTTGGGGACACAGCAATCATTCAATTACATTCAGTCTCGGGGAATTAAATGAGCTGGGTAAAGTGACTGAACAAACAGCGTTGTTTTTACTATGGACTTACGTTTGGACGCGCGTTAATAAATAACCATTCTGCCATCGAGAGATGAATTTGCTTAATTAATGAATTTATTGGTAGTGTCGTTTTTATGACATTTTACATTCACGGTGGTCGTTTCCGACGTCATGATGTACAACCTCACAGAAGGCCTTCATCTTATATCTTCATCTTATACATATGACAGTTCATTCCTGTTTCTGGATTTGAAACTGCGACTTTTGATTTAACAATTCGGATGTACTGAATGTATTCTAGCAAATATAGCATCTGACTTATTTCTGACGGAATGTATTATGTCAACCTTAAAAAAAATTCGTGCCACTTTTCCACATTAAACATTTAAGGTAGTTTGAGCAAGATGGTTCCCTAGTCAAATGGAGTCGAAATATAGGTTGTAATTTTAGCAGCTGTAGGAAGTATGAATTTAATACTACATTATTAATAGTGCAATAATATACTTGTATATGACTGGAATTCTAGGTAATAAATTAAAAATATCCACGTAAGTCTTAGATTTGATTAATTTTTTCACGCGGTACGTTTTGAACTCCGCAACGGAAGATTTTTTGCGATTCTGAAAATAAATTACTACGAAGACAATATGATTTATTTTCAAAAATAGTCGAGGAAACATACAAACTACACCCTGTTAATCTTTTGACGTGATCTAGAAGTTAGAAATGCCTCATTTTTCAAAATCAGGTCTCTCTGCAGAGCGTATCCTACAATTTCCCATGTCAAAGGGCTGGTATTCTTCATAAAAAATCTCGAAATGTAGTTCGGTAAGGGGCTAATATTTTGGTATTTTTGGAAGAGTAAGATAATTTTAATTAGAGTGAGACCAAATTCATTGATTTATATGTGAAATGATATCTCGCTCAATCTACCTTTAAGTATTACATGAAGGTGGTGTGTTGAAGTTTCTGGCATTTTAAATGTACAATTCTCCTTTAAAAGCATACAAAGAAGACCCTTGAAATTCACGGTGAAGTGTTTTGATACGGTGGAGAGGGAAATGCTTGAGGAAATTAGGAGAGGGCAGAGAAGGAGGCTGGAACGGATAGAATGGGCTTGCCGTTGGAACAGATAGAACGACGAAAGGATACCGAAGGTCATGTTTGAGGTAGTTTAAGCGAAATATCATGTAACCTAGAAATTAATAAATATGGTCTCATTTTAAAGAAAAATATCTCACCCTTCCAAATATACCAAAATATCAGCCCCTTACCGAACTATTTTCCGAGATTTTTGACGAATAATACCGGCCTTTTTAGGTTTACGCGAACGTTTTAATAACGTTTCAAGTAGGTCGAATAAAATTCTAGGACGAAAATCCAGTTAAGTACATATATTTATACCTTGGATATAACCATACATTTTGTGATATAAACAAATCGAGAATAAATTTTTTAAACTTTTGTGTCCCTGAAAGCATTTCTATGACTTGGGCTTACGGCGCGGAATTCAAAATTTTAGCGAAAATTGTCCGTAATAATGAGTTTTTTCATTCTGCATGATGACTTGATGTTTTTTAGGAGCCATCATTATAAAAATAAATGTATTTTTTCGCGTTTAAGAGAAAATCTGTGCGTGCCTAACGGTGTTATTTCTAAATATATATTAAGTTCCATACGGCTACATGATAAATTAGCATTTAATTGTCGAGGAACCAAATCGGTAACACGAAATCTTGCTCGATTTTATTCTTACTTAATACTAGTACGTACTCTTATGCAAAGTTAAACGAAAATCTGCACATAAACGAAAATCGTTACAGCCTCCATAAGGGAGGATGTTGTGTAAGCGGGGGTGAACGGAAAAGAAGATAATTGGATTTTTGTGTAGGATGAAGGGCTTTGGGTCGAATGCCGAAATTAAGAATAAAATAGTGAATGGAGTATAAGACCTTCAGCCGTGAAAGTTTTGTATAGGCATTCATACATTGTTTTAAACATACTTTTGATGATAGATCACCTCTAATTAAGTAATATAGTAGATGGGATCATAGTGTTTTGTTCAAATTATGAGCATGACATTAATATACTCATTAATAAGCTCCGCGAGTATCTGAAGCTCGAGGATGTAGAAACACCGGTAGCTGACTTCTCGGGCCTGAGGAGAATGATTTCACCTCATCACATCGACAACGCGTGAAGGTTAATGAGGAGAACGGTGGCGGCCAGCGGCAGAGGAAGACGTAAATTATGCTCCTCTTCGCTATACCGTTTTCTCTTCCGATTGCGCGAAGTTTCCCAGCGTCATAATTGTTCGCCGCGAAATGCCCCAACCCACCTATGCGGACGATGAAAGAGCTCAGAAATGTTTTCATCGCCTGCTAAAAGATCTGTCTGGCTAACCCTTTTAAGTTTCATAGCAAGGTCCGCCTGCGATGACCTTAAAAAGCGCATGTTCAATGCCTCTATTTCGCTGCTTTAGAGGTTACTGAAAGTGTGTCTTATTCGCAATAAGTGAGGGAAGAGTTTCACTCATTTCATGTGATACTTTACAATATCCGTATTAAGGAATGACTATGGGGCATATTGATCGGAGAGAAGAACGGGATATGCTTCCCGAAGAAACGAAGGCAGTTTAGTCGTATCCCCAGCCGAAAATTGGAATAGGTTGTAGTCATCTTCTTTGACAAAAGTGAATGGGCGGATGGCAAAACTTCAAAACCCACCCAAGCCCACTGTATTTGATAGGTAATTTTTAGCAACGATTCCCATTTAGTCTCATTGTGAGATTTATGGCGCAATTCTTATGATTAGTTCACCCAGGCGAAACTTAGATTGCGAATAACTTGGGTCTACGAGTATTTCTCAAGACGAGCGAAGATTTGGCGTAAGATATAACTTGATGTTCTGCTAGCGAGGACCAGCAATACGAATAGCCCGTTACCGGTTTTAAATGCCGAGTGTCACGTGATATTGAGCACCACGCTAAACGTACAGTGTGGATCAATTTGCTTAGTGATTTTTTTACTTTCAGTTTTGTATTAATATTTTTTATAAATGAAGGTTTTTGGATTGAGGTACTGGTAACCTGAGTCCCCATTATTATGTATGAGAAGATTTATGTGGAAATACGAGTACTTTGGATTACGAGCACGTTTCCCGCACAGATTATGCTCGCAAGTGCAAGGTTTTGTTATAATTATTTGCAATTATTTATTTACTCCATGAATTTTCTATACAGCCACCGCTGTTTGGAAATTTCTAGGTCTACCATACCACTTGATCTAGTGATGGGACTGAAGTAAAACATGGGAAGTTTTCAGCGGCTCGTCGCACATTATTTCCCGCAGCGGATGGTATTCCGAGGCCCAAGGTGGTAGAAATCGCGAGGCTCCAATTTTCCTTTCCTCGGTGATCGCTGCGGTGGATGCGAACACCACATCACCCATTACGCCCGATTTCTCTCTTCTTTTGCCAACGCTCTGCGGTCTTACGGGACCTTTCGCGATATAATTCCTCGAAAACCATCTTCTATAAATTTAAGTGAATGTTAGCCTGACGTTAGTCCTTTCTGGATTACAGCAAACACGTGCTGAGTTAGAATAAGACAACGTCAAGCTGACCATAATCATTCAAATCTAAAATATTTTTTTAGTATTATTCCGTGTCATCCTCGAGTGATGGCCGACATTTCGTCACCCCACCCATTCAAGGTTCGTTAAGGGAAATAAATCAATCATAAATGGCCATCAATCTTTTTAGCTATTCCCGTACAAAAGTGTTCGCTATCCTTATTTTGCACCTTTTTGATGGCACCATATTGTCAATGTAAAGGGGCGAAGTCAGTTAAAACTTGGTCGATATGAATTAAACTTTGTGCAAACAGGACGGTTTTTTATTTTGAATGTGTATATTTTTCACACTGTGGATCCTGAAGTAATTTCACGTAATGCATTTCCTTTTAATCTAAGAATTATAAGTTATTATAAATAATAATTAGGTAAATATCCCAAGGATAGCCGTCCTCGAGCGTGGGCGATAAATGTCTAATGTTCAAAGATGGCAGCAGATCAAAAAATTACATTTTAAGGTTTCCGAGGTACAATACATTCATTGATCGGTAATAAAAATGGGTTTGTTGTCTAATACGTCTGCGAGCTCTTTTGAAATTTAATTGAGACACTCCTTGATTCATACGAAGTTTCGAGCTGCACATTTAAATGTGCTCAAGGTCTTTTTAAAAATATCTTTTTCCCTAGTCGGTTAATTTTTTCTATTAGGAGATCAAATTACTTCATAGCCTGATTGTCACTTTGAATCGGCCAAAAATATCTTCAATTGTACTTCATAACTTTAAAGTTTTCTTCTATACGAAGGCGTCCATGATGAGGAGTGCATCTCAACAGTAAAACGATGAGAACAGCTATTTTGCTCCTGAGGATAAGTCATATATATTCTAAATCGACACGTACTTACCTCAGCCAAAGACTACTGGAAGGGAAAAAGTGCAGTGGTTGTCGAACAAAAATTACGGCGTGCGCGATGGAATAAATAAAGTCAGCGCTCGTGGGGATGCAAGGATTTATATCTACCGTTGAGGGAAAATTGATAGTCGTCCGTGGTAATTGGAGTAGCTATTTTTTTATGATCGAGGTAGGCCACCAGACCATCTGGTTTAAAAAAAAGCCAATCAGGCGACTCACTTGTGCATGTGGAGAGGCCTCACTCAGCTGAGAAAACTCATTGGATTTCATTAACGGTGATACGGCGTGATTATCATGAAGAAGTCCATAGCTGTGAGGAGGAATCTCATTATAGTGTAGGAAAAGAGAGGATATTCGAAGTGAAAAAAATAGCCTTTCCACGAAACCGTTGTGCGTCTTCACTTCGATTGCTTTGGCGTATAACCGAAGTCATCTTGCCTTCATCGATGAGTTAATTCTTAGCGAGGAATTATTCATGTGCGGTAAGAGTGGCTTCTTGTCGTATTTTTTCCTCCTTTCCGTGCGATGTCTCGTGCGGTGAATTCATTCGATCTTCATTTGTTGGCAAAAAAATCGTTCAATCGGTAGCCGTACGGTGCACGGTGGAGGAGTTCATGCAGAAAAACAGGAGTGGTGCGTGCGGACAGCATACGGCCTTGGGATTTTCACTCCAGGTCATGCCCAGATGGAAACCTCGGCCACGCGATTCATCGAAGTGCCATGGGTCACGGAGTTTCAGCGAAACGGGACGATTCAGGATTTTTCCAAGTTTTTACGGTCGGCCCATGGAGCTTTTCTATTTTCTGGTTGTCATGTCATGTCCTTTTTATTCATTCAGTCTCGTTCAATGGTATCAGGCTCAACTATGTGGAAGTTGATATTCACAAATGAAAAAACGACTTCGTTTTCTTCCACTGATTTATTTTTTTGGTACAACATGTTTCGACACATAGAGGTCATTTTCAAGTACCTTCAAGGTACTTGAAAATGACCTCTATGTGTCGAAACATGTTGTACCAAAAAAATAAATCAGTGGAAGAAAACGAAGTCGTTTTTTCATTTGTGTCATTCAGTCTCATTTGAATCCATCCTTAAATCCTTCATCCTATTCAAAAATCCAATCATCTGCTTTCTCCTTCACCTCCGTTTACACAACATCCTCCCCTCAAGGTGGTTGGAGCGATTTGTGAATGTGTACAAGTTTTCGTAAAACTTTGCATGCGTGTACGCATAGTCAATATGCAAAGGTAAAAGCTAATAAAATTGCGTGTTATCGATTTTGGTTTCTCAGCAATTTACTGCTAATTTATCACGTGGCCGTAAGAAACTTGGCATATTTTCAAAATTAAACTGTTACGTGTGAACAGATTTTCTCTTAAACGCGAAAAAATTCATTTTCATTATAATAATGGTTCCTAATAAACATCAAGGCATCGTGCCGAAATATAAAAATCAGACGATTTTTGCTAAAATTTCATGTCATGTCCTTTTTACTCATCCCGTCTCATATGAAATTTTAATTGGCCTCCATAATCAACAAGCCATCTTCAATCCAAAGATAGTTTGCTACATCCCATCAATGCCATCTCCTAGTAAAATACGCAGTATTCCTTCTAGTTGATATCCAGCGTAGCATTGTATGGAGTTTAAACATGGACCCTCAGAAAGGATGACGAGAATAGGCTGCAAGCATTTGAGATGTGGGTGTGGAGAGGGATGGAGAAGGCGAGGTGGACGGAGTGGAAGACTATCGAGGAAGTGCTTGAGTTGGTGGTTGAGGAAAGGAAACTCCTAAATGGCATTCGAGATCGACAGAGAAGGTGGCTGGAGGTAGTAGGAGGAGGGGCGAGGGGTTGCTGAAGAATGTGATAGAGGGAAGGATATTGGGCTAGCGGGGAAGGGGAAGAAAGAGAATAGGTTTAATGGACGGGATGAAGAATGGTAGATCGTATGCTGAGGCGAAAAAGGAAATAGTAGAGGTAGATATGCCTCTGAAAGTGTAGAAAACCGGGAGGAGATTCTCTGACATTCAGCAAAACCTATCTTGATCGATAGATTAATAAAAAATTCTTAATTTTAAAAACTCTCATAACTTTCCTAATGAAATTTCTATTGAATTTTTCATTAGGAAATTGAATTTCCCTAATAAAAAATCACAAAAGGAAAATCTTTGGATTTTCCTTTTGTGATTTTTTGCTTTCGTTTCTGTCTCCATGACTAATAAGGTAGTTTGAGCGAAATATCATTTCCCTATTAATTAGTGAATTTGGTCTCATTTGAAGAAAAACATCCAACCCTTCCAAATATACCTTCATATCAGCCCCTTACCGAACAAATTTCCGAGATTTTTGACGAAAAAATACCTGCCATTTAACATGAAAATTGATACGTGTATGCGACCCGGAGAGACGTTATTAAAAAAATAAGGAATTTCTAATATCTAGAGCTCGTCAAAAGATTAACACTGTGTAGTTAATATGCTTCTCAACAATTTTTTAAAATAAATCTTATTGTGAACGGAGTAGTTTTTTCAAGATCACAAAAAATCTTCCTTGTGAAGTGAAGGAATTTTAAACGTACCGCGTGAAAAAAATGTGTCGAGTTCATATGAGTATTTTCATTTAATTACTTAGAATTTCACTCATATAAAACTTTATTTTTACACCTTTAATAATGCAATATTTAATTAATGCTTCCTGTAGTTGCTGAAATTAAAACGCATAATTCGAATTCGGTCTCCATTATGACTATCTCACTCAAACAACCTTAATGGAGTACCTGATTTGGTCCAATCAATCCGTCTCTTTTACTTTACTGGAGAAATATATTTCTCACCTCCTTATCGTCGAATTTTATTGGGTATTCTGTAGTGCATTGGAACTTTATCATTTTTTGGCGGCAACACATTTCCATTGCCTCCGATCTCCTCTACTATGCTGTAGTTATCGTCCAGGCCCCTATAATTATTGGTGGTAAATGTTTTACTTTATCTTGATTAGGGCGAAATTTTATTCGGGTATAATCTCATTTTTTGTGAAACCTCTTCTACCTTTTTTGACATACTTGTTATGCCGCATTCATCCGATGACTTAAAAGTTGAGCATTTGGGAAAAATATTCTAAGTTTTCAACGAAGAGTTAAATCCGGCAGAAATATTAATATGGTGATTTTTCATTAGAACGTTCAAAATAATTTTATAATAAAATATTATATAATAAAACTTCATTTCTTAAAAATCTTATGAGGATATTATGAGGATATGAGGATATAGTAATTCAAAGTGAGTACAAAGCGTTTGAAATATTCACCACACGGAAAATGCCATGCAACGACCTGAAATTGACGTAGGTGGAAATGAAACAAACTTTTTCTCCATTTGATATGAAGGATTGGCATTGATGCATAATACTGCCAATTGAGATGCGAAACCTCTACACCTGGCGTCTCTACTTATCTTTTGCAGAGTAGTTAAAGTTACATCTGAATTAAGACATTGTTTGCTTCTTCTTGATGTTTGTGTTTAAAAACAAATTTCGAATGAATACCAGAGGAAAATGCTAAGAGTTGATTTCGCGGAGAACAAAAAAATTGACAGTTGTTGACTCATATTCTAGACTAGCTTCAGCTGTTTCTGAGGAACAGTCGGAAAGGGGATTGAGTTTTTATGGTGGCTGTAGTGCTGGTCCCAGATCCTGAGGGTCTGCGTTCGAATCCCAGCGGGAGTGAATAATTTTCATTTATGTCCATGTACGTTGGAGTTATACTCTGCAGACGACGATATAACGTCAGCGGTGAGGAGGAAATACTGCACAATAGACAAGTTTCAAAAGTAATTTTTCCGCCCTCCATCAACATCATTGGTTCCTCAATCCTAAGATTGGTTGACTGCAGCCCTCCACCCTTCCCTATCTAATGCTAGTTCCCTTACCTCCTGGTATCTCTTCCTATGTGCTACCAACGCGATCTTAAAGTTGTTAAGTCGATAGTTAGTGACGCTAATAATTTGATTTCCTCTCTAATTCTTGATTCTTAATCGGCACCATAGAACTAACATGCTGCACTATAGTTCGTCTCTACTCCAACGACCTCATGAAGTATCAATCTGTGGTCACCACGGCAGTGGAATTGTAACCGTTAAACTTTACGCAGACTGTGCTCAAGTCAAAATTTTACTAGAATAGGGCTAATTAATACCAATTTCCTCGGAGGTCACAGCGTCTCAAATTTTTATCTTCCTGCCTAACTTTCACTGGAGTACTTCAACTCCACCAGCATTTGCCACTCTGCCATTGTCTGTTACGTTGCCTCGGTACCGTTTGATTTGCAAAAAGTCCGTCGGGTGTAAAAAGATCCAAGATGGGAGATTTCTCTTCCATTGGGGAAAGCAGTTGATCCCGGAAAGTTAGCGGTAATCAAACGCAGCTGTTATAAGGATATAAATGATCGCCCACGTATGACTTGAAATCACCACTTGATGATGCTGTCCCCGTCGTGGAACTTTTCCAGGCACGAATTAAATCCATTGCCAATGTTTAGCAATGCTGTGTGCCAGCAATTAGCAAGTTATCAAGAGGCGCTACAGCTGCGGTCAATCAAGTTATAATGTACTTTATTGCACGCGAGAGCCCAAAATAATCGGTGAGCCCTAAAATTTTATTGGCTGAAATTTTATAACGGAATAAAATACATCTAGTTTGAGTAGGAATGTCTCATTTGTCGATGGGATTAGATCGATCGTGCATACATTTTTAGTTTACTGGTCTCTGATGCTATGGCTTTAAAATTTGCAATTCGAATCGTGTTATAGAGGGTGAGAACGTCGGAGGGCGATAAGTCAAATAACTATGCCCTTCTAACGACAAATTCGCTAGCCTGGTAATCCCTATTTCAGCCGTTCAAAGCAGTAGTAATAGTGTGCATCGATTGTTAGAAGTCAGCTGTTAATCTCTTCAATACTGCGACGTAAGAAAAAAGATGACGAGCACTAACTTTACTGGTAGAAGGCAGTGAAGACTTTTCGGGCTCTCTTCCGCGTATTTCCATCGTCGTTGAAAACAGTTTCGATAGCATTGCAGCTATCTGAAAAATCTTTGAAGGAGTTATCACTTCTGACCTGAAGAAGATAGCTGCAATGCTATCGAAACTGTCGTCTTTGACAGTGGAAATACGCGGAAGAGAGCCCGAAAAGTTTTTACTCCCATCTCAACGACTCCGCGGAAGCCTTCGAGTTCATATTTACTGGTAGAAGACTCATCCATTTATTCCACAGTAAATTCCACTGTGCTCCATACATTACAGACTCTCTTTCTGTTCTCTCGAAAATACTACCTTGCCCACGCCAATGTCCCACATCTCTCTTAATGACGTTCCAGAACATTCTCGAACGAAAAACAAAAGAAAGCAAATGAGTTGGAGTATGCCCGCTAACATTAAATGGTACACTACGCCAACAACATATCAATGCACAATAAATAATGGCTCGTCAATGTCACAACTCTAACACCTATATCTTAGGGTATCGTTTTGCCTTTGTGATTTTATGCAGAATCACAACTCTAACTTTTATTTTAGAACTGTCCACAGTTGTGAAAAATGTTTGTTATGTGATGAAACTGGTGAATTCTCTTGTTTATACTTATGATATTCGTCTCTGAAAGTTGAATAGTCAAAATAAAAATCCCGACGAAACGTCCGATATCTACGGCATGATTTCAAAATAGCATATTTTATAAGCTGCGCACTGGGTATCGGCGGCCACCTGTTCGTCAGTTCTGCCCGGGCCACTCCCGATCGTGACGGTCCCCGAGGGCCCGGTCGCAACGGAAGGGTGTGCCCGGGCGCAATGTGGTGCGTAGGCTGAAGAAGGACGGAGGCTGTCACGGAAACACATCCTCGGATGGCCGGCGGTTGCCCAGTACTCTCGCCGTGAATCTCCGAGCCTAAAAAGATTTTAGTGAAACAACTAAAAAGGAAACAGAACGCTTGGTAATATTGTGTATTGTAAATCTCCCTAATAATTATCAAGGAAGCAGGGATGGCTCGTTGGCTGTAGTACTGGCTTCTCTTCTTGAACATCCAAGATAAAATCTCGGCTCCGGTCAAGATTTTCGAAGGTATCCTCATTCTTTATCACGCGCTACGTGGAGGACACTCCGATAAATTTTTGGCGTAGGATTGTTCCAAAGCCGGGACTTTCTCCGCCGTTTTCCCATTCCCTGGTACGTCCTCCCGGTCCTCCCTTATCTACAGTTACCCTTAATGGCGCAAATGGTCTTAGATTTCGGTATCCTCCGCTCCTCTTCTCATGGATAAAAGTAAAATTTTATTATAATAATGTGAGGCCTTTATTTAGGGGAGAAATGCAAAATTGCTTACAGTATTTGCGGGTTTCGCGCTAGTATAGATCATTTAAACCAACGATTCAATGGTCAATTACATTTTTCATTGGTCGTTCAATCCTAGAATTAGTTGATTGCAGCCTATCACCCCTCCCTGTCTAATGCTAGTTCCTTTACCTCCTGGTAACTCTTCCTAAGTACTTTTTTTCTTTATTTGGTCCATGAACTTATTCCTTGGTCTTCCTCTGGGAGCTTTTCCCTATTTTTTGCCCTCAATTATGTTCTTCACAAATCCATTGTGTCTCAGGGTGTCTCCTATCCATCTCGTTCTTCTTTTCATTATGGTGTTCCATATGGTCCTTTACTCTTCTACCCTTCTGTACACTTCATCATTTCTTACTTTGTCCGTCCATTTTATCTTCAGTATCCTCCTCCAGCACCAGTTTTTAAAGGCTTCTAGTCTTTTCTGGTCAGCTTTTCCAATGTTCCATGCCTCTGATCCATAGAGTGTCATGCTCCACATGAATGTTTTCACATACTGTTTCCTAGTTCCTATCTTCTTTGAACAAAGCATTTGTCTTTTCCCCACGAACGCCTTCTTTGCTTGGGCTATTCTGCTCTTGATGTCCGTTTTACTTCTTCCGTCCCACGTGATGGTACTTCCGAGATAGGTGAAAGAATCGACTTGCTCTCGCGCCGGTATAGATCATAGAAACCAACGAGTCAATAGTTAATTAAATATTGGTTTCAAATTACCTAACCCGCATCGAAACCCGGAAAATTGCACAATCTGTTCTTCGGTTAAGCCTAATATGCTTCACGAGGAGATATGCTCGCATCCCGTCACTCTCGGAGATTCCTACTTTCTATCAGGAACCACCACTACTCCTTCCTCGCTCATCATTATTTCCTAGAGTTTTTCCTGCATTTCGTCAGCCTGGCACAAATCCTCTCACTTGTTCCGTGAACCACGATGAGATGTCTCTGTTCTCAAGTTCCTCCACAGCCTCTCTCTCGCTTTTCTGGGAAGGGTGCGCCGCTCCGTTATAAGGAAGAGGAGGCCATAATGTGACGCACCCCACCAACTCCCTCCGGGCCCCGTCCGATCACCGCAGTCACGAGGCTTCGATTCTCGCGGTTCCGACCCTTCCTTCCCCGCCCATTAATCGGGAAATTTTGCCATTTCGGTGCGACATCCATCGTTTATATGTTTAGGTGTCTGCGTTCAGTGGGTCACTTCGTAGCCTACGAGATATAGAAGCCTGAACTCCCGAATTTTGATCATCATCCGTTTGTAAAAAGATTTGAGAGTTACGCTTGTGTATTCCGTCATTATTGGGGTTTCCGATTTCGAACTCCTTCTCCTTATGAGCTGCCTCCTTGATGTTTTCGAGCTATAATAGTTGTAAGAAATCCCTTGAGGACATTATGTGGTAAGCCAACAATAGGTAGACTTCAGTCTCCAATTTTTTTGAGGTAATGAGGCTCCGAGATAAATATCTAGACCTCGGGATTAACGAAAACAATCGAATGAAATAACTACTCCTAAAAGAGAGCGAGGAAAAAAATATTTCATAATAAAAAATTGAGAAAATAAAACTTTAATGAAAATATTCTTCAAATTTGTGATACAATGGTTGAGTATATCGTATTTGCGATCGTTTATTGTGTGACTTAAAAACAAACAAGGGATCCTTTGTCATCGATTTTGCGGAACCTGGTTTTGGTTATTCAAGGGTAACTGTTACTATTGTAAGTAGTTGTCAATCCGAAAAACAGTCTACAGTAACTCTGCTGTCTGGAAAACAGGCAGCAGCCTCCGTAAACTCTTCCTGTGTATTATCCAACTTCCTGTCATTTGGTAAATTTCTCGCATTATGGGCTCGTCCTCTCTAATCTTTCGTATTTTATTAATTCCCTTAGAGTGAGTTTTAAAAGACCTTCGCTCCACATTCATTTTCGACAAAAGACACTAATTATACCTAGCTATTTTGATATTTGCAGAGTCTGTGGAAAGTACACGAATCGTTGTTGGGAATAGGTGAAAAATTAAAAACTGCTGCGGAAATGTGTACATTTGCACCTTATTCTAGGGAAAGTTTGCTACAACTCATCTGATAAAATAAAATTCTTTTTCGGTTTGATATAATGGGAAAAAATCTGGAAGATCCACTTCCGCGTGCTACTATTTCCTCCATGATTCGGAAAAACAAATTAACTAGAACTCTTCGAAGAGATCATATGATTATTGAACTTATGCTGCTCATTTATTGGTATTAGACTTTCATAATTATGCCTGTAACTCCGTTGGAGAAGCAAGTGATACAAGGTGCCATCGAAGAATAATAAAAATGGAAGAAACGAAGAGAATTACTAGCGAAGAAGTCTTCTGAAGAGTCGGAGACACTAGAAAGGTAATGAAAGGAACCTTCAAAAAAAGAGAGGCACATTTATGGGCCACATTTGCGACACAATTTTTCATTGTAAACAATAACGGAAGGAGAAGCAAATAGGAAGATTCGCATTGGGAGACTAAGAATGGAATGGTTCCGTCAGATTATGGAGGTCATCAAAGTAAAAAACTATGTGAGGATGATGCGGTAGACTGGTAAGAGAGTAGTGCAGAGAGCTGAAGCAAACCATTGTTCGAACCCCGAAAATTCACTCGATATCCATATACTTCTGGAACTTTTCAATCTCGTGGAATTGAATTTTCTGGACTTGAACATGAATGAGATGACTCAATTGCGATTTTATTCATATTCTGGCGACTAAAATAAGAAAAGTTTCCGAACGATAAAATGAGTATCTAAGGGGTACCTTTTCACGCTAATCGAACCCCAAATTAAAGTGAAGTTAAGTGCGCGGGTGGGTAACAGTTTTATTTTTCTCTCAAATTCAATGCCTTTTTCGTGAAAGAACGGTTTATAAGAACCAAATAATCTGAGTAAATTGAATGGTAATGAAACATAGGCTCCATAATCGTTTTTATATCGACAAATAATCTCACCAACTGAACAAATGTAATAGTTTCACCCTTAACTTGGTAACAAAATTTCATCATGCTCAGGAATAAAAAAAAGTTTTGTAATTTTTATGTAGAATATTTATTGGACGACTGGTTTCGTTGTAATTTTTATGTAGAATATTTATTGGACGACTGGTTTCGTTGAATAGTCGACATCACCCAGTGATTCTTCAGTAGAAATGTCTCCACAAATTCGGGTCATATGGTGGAAGGAATTTGATCATTAAAAATATAATATTCGAATAATCTGTGTATTTTGTACCAAAATCTTGTTTCGCGATGGTTCAGCTCTATCATCCGACCAAACATACTCTCGTGCCGTTCGCATTTGAGGAGATTTGAAAGCGAGAGTCATCGCTCGCGATAATCGCTCGCTGCATGCCGATCTCAAACCGACACGGTAGTCGGACTCAGCGCTCATTTCCTTGGGCCAGCAGCCGTTGGCGGGCGCGTGAAAGGTTGATGGAAGACGACCGTCCGAATGTGGAGGCGTGAAAAATGGAAGCTCTCAAGGTTGGAGGGATGTGGAATACGTCCGTGCCAAAATTGAACGGTGGCGGGTGATTCTTGCGCGTGATGAACGCACGTAATGATTGTCATTATAAGTGGCGATACAGACGCCGTGTTGTTTATTATCTTACCCCAGCGTTGATTTTTCGCACTCCTTATTTTGTGCTGTACATATTTGGACCACGGTAATCAACGTCGATTGAAGTATTAATTGCAAAAAAAAACATATACCGAAACACTCGTCATAAAATACGCGGCAGTAAATTCGATCGGCGGCGTGGCGTGAGACAGGTATCGACTGTTACTGTGAATGACATTGAGGTTACTGTTATAAATATCCTTCAGCCTATCCATAAATATTCAACCAGACTGTTACTTTTATACAATTCAGTCGCTACCTATTCGAACTTTTCACATCACCTTCCCTTTTCATCCTTCGGAGAGGATACATGACTTTAGTAGATAATGTTGATTAGTTGCTATCACCTCCAGTAGAAATATGAGTTTTTATTCGGCTCACCCATCATATTATTATAGTAACTGGGTGAGCAATAACCAAGCAAACAAAAAGTACAAATTAAATTCACATTGGTCCAAGCTGGCCAAATTCATTGCACAATACACACTTTTAATTTACTTAAAACAATCGCAATTCTTTGTTATTTTTTAAGTGGCACCTCTCTATAAATTCTCTCAATTTTGATTAAATGGATGTAGTAAAAAAATAGGATATTAGTCATACATATTTAGTGCAAGGCAGCCTTTTGTCAGTTGTCAAGTTTACATTCGTGATGTAAAATGTCATCTTATTACTACTTTTGTTGGTTGGAACATGGAAACTCAGTCTATATATCAACGTACCAGTTTTTCATGAATTAGTAATATCGGATACTAATATCAAGTAAGTCAGTAGTCTCCTATCGCATTATTTTGAATAATTAACATAACCGGAAGATCCACATATTTTACATTATTGTCAAGAATGGGATTGGCAAAATTCCGACCATAATGCATGTACATTAAAGCTGTTTTTTGAACTCTATCAATCTTTCCCATATCCGCTTTTGCGTCAGGGTTCCAAATTAGACTCCCATATATATTAGGCTTTATATGTAAGGCTCTATATAAATGATGGTGATTGCTATAGGCGCATCTTGTGTGATGGCATTCAGAGGGGAGGCCAGCTGGCATCTTTAAATGCATCTTATGCGCTAATGATATCATTGAACAAAGTATGAAGCATGTCATATAAATCTCAATCGTTCCTTTACAATGATAATGGCAAGCTCAAATGTTGCGAATAGGCATCCACTTTTATATAACACACCTTGTAGTTTCTAAGAAGATTTTAAATATTCACGCCTAATTTACGGAACCGAGACTGAGGTTTCGGAATCTAATACCTAGAGGCCTAAGATGCTCGGAGTGAAATGCAGGTGTCTCTGCCCATAGGAATGCTCTACGAGCCTTGGAGACTTTAGTAAAACAGTTTTCTTAAATCACTCATAGGGAGAATAGGGAGGCCATTGAAGGAGGGCCCTTCGAAGCCTATTTGCAGGAGATGGAAGCTGGAGATCGCAAGCACAGATAAAATAAGAAACGAAGAAAACAAAAGGTTCTGCTGAAAGAAGGGTTTAGTGAGGTATGCGCCGAGGAAGAACCAGCTGGATTGAATTAAACCTCGAGACAATGGATTTTAAGGGACTAAGGAATGAAAGATCCCTTCGAGGAGATCAATAGACAATCACGTCTACACTCTTGACATTTAAAGCATATTATCAGTCGCAATTTTCCCCTTTATCTACACGGTGAAATCACATATAGCCAGGATTTTATAATACCTTTTGTGCATTGTTATATATTGTTTCATACCATAACAACACGAAGCTATGAGGTCACTTGTTAAATATTAAATTCATATACTCTACTACATCTTGTGTAGCTACTAGCGTGATCAATTCACTCAAGGCACTCAATTGATCGGAAGGATGGACCATTGGAAAAGCAGATCAGAACAGACTAGAAGCCTTAGAAACCTGTTGCTGGAGAAGGATTCTGAGGATAAAATGGACGGACAAAATAAGAAATGATGAAGAGCACGGAAGAGTAGAAGATGAAAGGACCATATGGAACACCTTAGAGAAAAGAAGAACCAGATGGATTGGACACACCCTGAGACATAATGGGTTTGTGAATAACATAATTGAAGGTAAAATTGAGGGAAAAGTCCCCAGAGGAAGACCCAAGTTCGTGGATGAAATAATGAGGAAAGTAGGAAAATATACCAGGAGGTAAGAGAGCCAGCATTAGACAAGGAAGGGTGTAGGGCTGCATTCAACCAACCTCAGGATTTAACCACAATTGATGATGTTACTCTACTATTACCTGTATAGATTTACTTATTGCGTGGAGTTGAACCGATGGGGTAAATTTTTCATGGTTAAACATGGTAATAGTATACTTATTGGGAGGAAAGAGATTTTTGGGAAAGTTGATTGAGCACCACATTTTATGAAATTTAGAAGAATCTCACCTTGAAGTCTACATCCATGGCTCAAATACATTATATATCCTAAATTTATCCAAGATACGTTGTATCCAAGGTTTTTGGATCGTGCCAAAATATTTTATCGTCGTCTTCGTCCATTTTCTTGATATCTCTAGGAAATTGGTCCGAGCCTCGCAGAAAATAGCCTCCCACAGGGAAACCCGTGACCTTAAAAAGGCTGTAATTATGGCCTAACCTTCGCGGTTTCCTTTCCCCCGCTAAAAATTTCCTCCGTCATCTTTTGGAAAACATGACCTTCTTGTTGTAAGAAAGATGAGTTCTGAGAAGATTTCAAGAGAAGCAAAGTTTAAAATAATGACGTTGTAGTTAAAGAATGCTTTGTAGTATTTGATATATTTACTCCATCCTCTTGTTAATAAAATACATGTGCATTTACTTAACGGTTCGTAGAGTTGTTCTACTCCTACAATGTCTTCAATCTTTCTGGGAATTAGGATACCGAAGACGGTGGTAGAGTTTCGAAGAACATGTTATTCATTTGTTTGTTCGAGATTTACTACAATATAGCGTTGACTGAGGCGTAAACCTTTCAGTAGAAATAAAACCGTGCCAGTGAAGTTATTTCAGTGTCCCTTATCTCGGTGTTCTTAATTCTTATCCGATCATGCTATCACAGCGTGGTAACCCAAATAGGTTAGTGCAAGGCTAAGTCGTAAACCTCGATTTCTTGTGGAAATGCCACATCAACGGGTATTTAAAATTGGAAAAGTACTCCATAAGTCCCAGGGTTTACTTAGTTCTCATAATTTTACAATCCAACAAAGTCTGTATCGTTGCTTTTTGTGGTTAGGAACAGTGCCACGCATTGGACTTCAGATTTGGGTGGTTGGAGCGATTTGCGTTTATGTTCAGATTTACGTGAAACTTTGCTCACGTGCACATGTTAGCAATATATGTGGATGAAAACTATACAAATATCGATTTGGTTACCTGGAAATTTAATACTATCTTAACATGTAGCCTTATGACATTTTACGTATATTTCGAAATAATTTAATGACATACGTACAGATTTTCTCCTAAATGCGAAATAAGTGTCTAATGCCATTAAAACGTTTCTTAACTAATATCATGATATCATGGCGAATAAAATAACACGTATTTACTTATGATTTTTGTTCTAATTTCGAGTTCTGCACCGTAAATCCAAGAAAGTTAAGTGAGACCAAACCTTTAAAACAAATTCTTGCATCATTTATATTACAGAATGAATGGTTATTTTCAACGTTTAAATTGATGCTCTTAAGTGAAGTGTGGTCTAAAAATTTTTTTCGACTTTGTTGAGAAGTTATTAAAATATGACTCTCGATTCGCCCTCCTACGACCTTAATCAGGTTCAAGAAAGATCAGATTAGCCTATTCGTGTGGAGCAACAGTCTGAGAAAAAGAGGGAAATCTTATTTCCATAATGCCCTAATCAATGGTATTGCATGAAACCTCGTTACTCCATGGATTTCCCTACAAGAAATTCTTTTTTTGTGTCATGTGTAGTGCATACTGTGAAACTTTTAGTCATATCAAATTTTAAACGGTATCATCGGGAAAAATGAGACATCATAGTAGAACTCAGACCTAAATACGTGGTACAATATATATTATTTTTTCTTACGTATTCACACAAGACACGAACATAATGAGGACATATTCTTTCGCAAAAATTATCTCCGATTCCGTGTTCGAATTTCAAATCAAGTATTGCATCGGATGGTTTCACTCGCCTGTAAATCGGATTAATTTTCCCGTGCTCTTAGAGGCAGGGATTATTACGACGAGGTATGCTGTTGAGAGAGAAATGGTAGACGTAAAGAGGACACAAGATTCGTAAAAATCCAGTACTGTATGCTTTGACAAGGGATATGTTCCAAAGCGTCCAGAAACGGCAATACTCGAGTTAGTCCCCCGCGAACTGATCTTGTCGATGAGTTAACTTCAAATGACGTGATGCATCATTAATAACCATTCGATAAAGATGTCGGCAAATGAGTTAAGTGCATTCCCAAGTGTACGTTTGTGCTCTCTCTCTCTCTCTCTCTCTCTCTCTGTGCTCACAATGTGCGTTCATTAGCAATGTGCTGTAAATGTCAAATTGTTATTCCACTTTTTATCCGCAATATGCGTTATCAGAAGGAGGAACGGTTGTGTTGCGATGCATGTCTTACGATAAAACATTTTCGAAGCCCATGGATGTTTTGCCTATTGCATTTTCTTACGAGTTATGGCTTATAAAATATTTGAAGAACTCATTTAAGGGACACTTACTGCGTCATCCATTTTACCAGAGTGAGTCAGAAAACCTACACCCAAATATATATATTTCGCCAGTGGAAGATTGAATCTACGAAGATCCAGGCCTTTTTTGACAAGAGCGCAAAAGCAGTCAAGAATTTCCACTCAAACTATTCTTCATTAGTTATAAGTCCATTAGCCTTACTTTCGATTTCAATATATCAAACTCGCCTGATAGTGTGATTAATGAACTAATTTCGGTATCCACTAGATAATGACTTACTCTTGCCTCTTGCATAACCCTTTATACCCAAAGACTTTCACGAAAAGACCTTGGAAATGGAGAGTATCACTCTTAATGTGTTCCGTCTCGCTCTCTAATTTAGCGTGACTTCAAATATGTTTGATTTACCTGAACTCACCTACGTGAAATATCTCTTGCAGTCTTTTTAACGAGCTGTATGTCGGCATTTGTTTTACTTTACATGCGAAATTTGGTATGTATGATGTGCTAACCATCTCATGGTTGTCTGGTTTGACCCTAACCTTGGAGACAGTGTTCGCGGTTGTGCCTGGTGATTGACTTTAATGAAATGAAAAATGTGCCAAATGAGCTTAGCCGTCGGGAGGCGCTCCTGAAATCAGATTACTTCAAGTCGGAATGAGGAGAGGGGTGGAACTTAAGGAGGCAGTTCAACATCGACACTTTCACGCCTTCCACGCGAAGGCTTTTTTAAGCCCCCCCTTAACAAGTGTACATTCCGGCTTCGAGAGCCACTCATTAAGCTCGCGTCGGGGATGTTTACGCGGGGGGAAAATGGAAGATAGGCCGATGGTGTTTGTAAAGACGCTCGCCTCTCCGCTGCTTCCCCTCCGTTTCGTGGTTAAAATGCTTGAGAGAATGGGGACCGGACTTTTGTCTCGAGGGGAGGTGGAAGAATGGCTCCCCCCCTTTCCTTCGAGAGATGAGCAGAGGCAAAAGGGGGGGGCGGGGCGGGGCTATCGGATCGCCGCCACGGAGCTGCTGCTCTCCTCCCCGCAAGTGATTTAGAACGGGATCGCGGTAATTACCACTTTGGGCCTCCGTTGTGCGTTGATTTGTGTTTCCTGCTCCGAAGCGGTGATCGCAGCCGATCGCTTTCCTGCCAAACGTTAGACGGATTTCGCGTTTAAGCGCTGGTCAAGGGCGTGTTGTGGGGGGTGGGGAGAGGGCTGGAGGGTGAAAAGGGGGTGAGAGTTGTGAGCATTCCTGTTGCCCATTCATCGCGATTTTTTTCGGGGTGTTTGGGAATCCTCTGTCCTCCATTGAATCCAGATCAACGGCTGAGTGATGGGAAAGTGCGACCCGAACTCCGACGGAAGTGTGTGACCATTGGCATCTGTCATATGTTAAGTTTTAATAACCAGTCCTAAATGACTTGCCTCTTGGTTCACTGCTTTATTAATGACGTCCGGTGTCTCTTGACAACAAACAATGGAATGGAAATGAAATGGACAAAAAAATGGAACCATATTAAAAACAAATCAATAAACATACTAAAATAAAACAAATTAACTTAAATATTTAAAAACAACTAAACCAACTTAATGAACAATTAATATACATAAATCAAATACACGACACATGAAAAAGGCCAGGTTTTGGAAGTGAGTCTTCTCTGATTTAAACGATTTATTTTCTTATGTTATACGCCTTTATTCACTCCGAAAACAGCCTCTACATTCTGGCCTTAAATTAGGTAGCACATAACAAATAGGTAACAAATAATGTAAAGACACAAACATTCATCATTACCCATGTGTTGTTTAGCTGAGGATCTGCTTGGTGCGGTGGTTTGAAAATCGTCTGACAAAAAAAAATATTCTTTATTTCGGTACTTATATTAACCCTGATAAAAGCCCCTACATTCTGGCCTCGACTTTGGCAGCATGTGACAAATTATAGACAGCCGGAAACATCCATCATCACCCATGTCCTGTACATATTTCAGAGGATCGGATTGGTACGGTGACTAGAATATTTCTTACAATTCCAGGGGCCTAGGTTCGAATTCCGCCAGTGGTGGAGATTTTCCAGTGTGTTTGAGAGCGTAAGATCTCCACAAGTGCAGCGCTATTTACATCAAATGGGACGTTTAACTTTTCTCAGCACCTTTCGTTAAGAGCAAGCTAATGCTGGCGACGGGTTTCCCTCCACCTCTATTCCTATCCCCTTAATAACCTACTCACCTCTCCGGAATGGCGCAAACGAAATCGGCTACCATTCGCCTTCCGAAATAACGACCTAATCACCCATATCACTGAAAATAACCTTTCCAGACGCCACTCGAGCCGGTGACCCCTGTTAAGAAAAGCGGGCTCGACTCCGCAACCACCAAGGCCGGCAATTTTGCGTGAAATGACAGTTCTTCGGAGTTTTGATTGACGAAGAAGCAATGGGAAATATCCTCTTACTTTGATACTCAAATTTTATGTTTTGATATGCTTTGAATCAAAAAGTCATTGGGGCTTGAGGTGCCGTTTGAAACGTAACAATTGAAAAATGATCCCATAGGAATGTCCTCATCGCAAAGCTGAAGCAAAAAGTCAAATGCTCCCGTATATGCTAAAATATCATTGCCTCCCTGATTGATCAAACGACCTTCGCAACGCGCCCCCGGTTTGCACGGGGGTTCAGATCTGTAATAGCTCCTTTCTTCTTACCTCTGTTTCTCAATCGATCGGAGCGGAATTGCTTAGTCACGAATCCCGCCCACGCAGCATGTTGAACTTTTGACGGATATCACGGTAAAAGAAGATCGAGGAGAAGTGTTCTCGAGAATGTTAAAATGTTATTACCCCTTGGAGTATTTTCAAAGTAAGCTAGAAAGTGCTGAAACCACCTACTCTTATTGTTCTGCACGTCAGAGATTATATTTAATTACAAATGGTTAAACTACAGTGGAATTCCCTGGGCTGCACCATTAAGTATCTATTGGCTTTACCCTAATCTCGCGATTTCTTTCAGTTCCTCTCTTAATGTGAAACAAAAACCTTTGAAGAAGCCCCTTGGATTCGTTGTAGGGCTATTTACCGAAGTATTCCAGGCTCAAATATTTCATAGGAGTCATTCACTAGTGGTGGCTTGCAGAGTAGTTAGTAGATGTAGGATAAAGCACACCTCCAGATTCATTTGTTAATCAACTCGATGGTTGACCGTTTCAGCCCATCGAAAAACCTGATAATCAATCAATGATCACATTCGGTAGGTAAAGTTGTCAATCTGCTGGCTGTATCATTGAATCGTTTTTTTTCTCAGTAAATAGAACTACCATGCTCTACTGACTTGTTTTCATGTCCACACAGAAGTTTGCACGTCGTTGGCCCTATTCACTTGCTCGTGAAATTCGGTTCATTGGCTTAACGTGTGATGACAGCGCATCATTTAATGTTAGGGAAAGTATGTTTTTGCGGTAAGTTAAATATTTTAAAAATCCAAGTAGATTTCAATGTGGGATTCGTGGCAATATTACAATACGAAATGAATCAGCAACAAAATCGCCTTTGTGTTTTCATGAGATGCCGAGCGCAACGCCCTCACGACAGCCCCGAGCGCCTTCTCGACCGTGAAAACGTCGCTCTGGGAAAGATAGACCGACAAGACCCAAGAAGTCTGACCTTGAGATTTGTTGTTAGTTTGGGCACCGGCCAAAACCTGCTCGGACGGAAGTAAAAGGAGAACAGCTGGCGGACTCACCGCGCGTTAGATATACTAATGGAAGAGCCGAATCTTAAAAGACCTTTCGCTGTGTAGCTGGGAAAAATATTTTTAAAACAAATGACGACCACCTAGCGAAGTGTATTCTCGGGTTAAAAGAATGAAACATCCGTGGTTAACACTTTCTTCCAATTAGTCTGCATAGACCAAACAGTTTCCTGCGCCGTCATCTCCCGTAGACTAATAATTATTTGTTCATTTGGCCTCGAGCACCACATTGTACTACCAGTGTCACTTCAGTTTATGCTTTGAACTTCGGTTTTGAGTTTATTTCTCCTCTTCAACTTGTGATCCCTCAATTTCCAGTCGTATCAGCATTTTTATCATGACTTGTGACTCCTGGATCCTATTGTAAATGAAGTAACTTTGTCATTCCACGTAAATTTTATTTAAGACGACTCTGGTTTCGACGTGGCACGTCATCATCAGGTGTTTAAATAATAAATATAAATGAAATTTGAGTGGAATAACAAGATTAATTCATTTACAATGGGAGGTAAATTCCATGAAGTCACGCCTGAGACAGCTGAGTCCTGGATCCAATTTTATTTCCCAATGACTGAAGTGAAACAACAAAGTGCCTGCTTCCACCTACTATCCCACATATGATTTTCTGTGGAATTATTTGACGATTTTCCTAAAGTAATTATATTTTTATGATACATGCTAGGAAAATGCCGTATAGCGAGGGGGATTTTCCGCATGCGAAATGGTCATATATGCCTTGTGTTCGTTGTTTCCAACATCACACTCGATAGCGTTGCGTTCATGAAAAAAACATACCCTTAAGGTAGTTTGAGCGAAATTTCATTTCTCATAGAAATCAATGAATTTGGTCTCGTTTTAAATAAAACTGTCTTACTCTTCCAAAGATATCAAAATATCAGCCCCTTACCGTGCTACTTCCTGAGATTTTTTACGAAAATATCAGCCCTTTTTTATGGAAAATGGTACATGTATGCACTCCAGAGAGAGCTTATTTAAAAAATGAGGCATTTCTACGACCTAGATCTTCTAAAGAAATTACTTGGGTGAAGTTCTCACGCATTCTGGACTATTTTTGTAAATAAATCATATTGTCACCGCAGTAATTTTTCTAGAATTGCAAATTAACTTCCATTGCGAAGGAGCTTGAACGTATCGCGTGAAAAAATGAGTCATATCAAAGACTTATGTGGATATTTTTAATTGATTTTTTAGAATTTCAGTCATTTACAAGAAATTTATTGCACCATTAATAATGCAGTATTTTATTTATGCTTCCTACAGCTGCTAAAATGAAAACGAATGATTCGAATATGGTCTCCATTATGACAGGGAACTATCTCGCTCAAGCTACCTTAATTGTTTCTCTTTCACCTTCAGTTTGATAGGTATATAGGCAACGCTATATTTGGTAGCAGAGTAGCACGTATCACGCAAGGTACATTTTCGAGATCCTTCTCGTGTATAAAAAGCATTTCCGTACAATAATGATAATAAATAGTGTGTGCACCTCGTGAGATGTAGTTGCGAATTATTAAATGGGTAAACAATTCCCAGGTTTTTGCTCTAAAATCTGAGTTTCCCTTTAGGACCACAGTGATTCATACTCCAAAACCGTGAACTGTGAGATGGGATGAGTTTTATCCTTCGTCACATGACGTATTTTCACCATTTCCATCGTATTATACCTGCATTTTTTAGTCGTTCTGTGTCGGTCAACAAGAAAAATGAGGCCGGAAAAAGCGAAGAGGTACAACTGTACTACAAGAGTAAATAGAAGTTTACTTTGACGAATGACGTCAGCTCTTTCCTGCAGTTAACAATTTGTTATAATTGGCAGATTATTATGTTGCGGGTAAGTGCGAACGAGTTGTTTTTTTACCCCCCAGTGTTCCCGATGTTTGGAAACCTAGTTAATTTTTACGCATGATTCTGTCGGAGTTACGAATCTTCTACATCCCAACATTGGTCGTGATGTATATCCTGCCAATCAGCATTATGTGGTGTGGGGACATAGATGTTGAATTTGAATATTGATGAATGCAAAGATAATTATATCTTAAGGACCCATCCTTGAATCTTTCCGGTGTATCCTTTCGTCTCCATCGGAAAAGAGAGACGTGTTTTTTGTTAAACTCATCTTTTATTACGTGGCGAGTTTTTATCTTAAACTACTCGTAACTCATCCGTGAGATTGGTCTTCTCAATACAATTATTTCACCAAGGTGTTGGTGGTGGCGTGCATAGGATACTGCACGGGTACATTAGATGGGATCGGAAGGGTACTTATTCTTATAAGGGATATTCGTAGGACTGATTCGATCGCAAAGATCTATCTCTCCGTATTTCTTTGGTTGGCTTTTCTGCGCAGCAACTTCACCAATCCTTGATTATTAAGTTTTCATCATTTCTCGATTTCGATATGCCAAATGTATTCTTTATTCGAACGTCATGTACTCATTCTTTTGCTTCGCTTATTTCAACACTTATTAGAGCTTGATTTGAAAAGATATGATTGAATACAAATAAATCCCCTATGCTCAGTGAGTCAGCCTACTCACTCTCTTTCAATCAAGGCCGTTTTATTAACATTTTTAAACAATTGTGGAGGTCTTTTCGTTGATGAGTTTCATCTCATTTCCAAGCTTATTTATGCTCTAATTTTAATATTTATGTTCTCCCGGCCGATTCCGAGTCTTAAGCTTAATTGCCCGATGCATGCTGGAAAAAAGAAAATATCAAAATTTGGATAATTGAAAAGCTAAGTGTGAAATTTTATTCACTAAAAATTACGTATAATTAGATTAGTCCAAATTAGAGTAAGAACAAAGTATTTACGTTTTCTTTTCTTTGGAGCTCCTCATGACTAATTGGTCGCTTGGAATTAAGACTTAGGACCGTCGCCTACAATTAATTGGGGTGAGTGTATATGTAAGTATAAATATGTGGTTTATAACTTTAATACGATTATGCTGTGAGTTCAGAGTTTGACAAGGTTGAAGACAAATGACTATAATTGCGTTTATGGAATTTTAGGTTGTGATTCCTTTGATCATCTACTTCTATATCTACATCTACTTATAACCCTGTAAGCCACCACAAGGGTGAATAGTAGGGGATGACTTATCACCAACATGAACTGGGAACAAGAAATTAACATTCACCAACATGCACCAAACTATGGGTATGCTATAAATGCTACAGAAACTACTTAAATAATCTATAATGTAACTATGTAAACGTGACACTAGAGACATGCAGGGAACATGCAGAACATGGTGTTAGCACAACTCGGCAGATTTAGAAACATGCATTAAGAGGCATATGAATTAATCAGCGACACTATCTGTCAGCTAAGCTACATCAAAGTCTTATCACAGCCCTTATTTAATTCTCATAAAAGTTTGCAATTCATATCATCAAAGTTTTGCGCTAATGATTTCGGTCCATTGAAATAGTTTTGGAAACTGGTAATACTCGTATAAAGTTTAGGTATTGAAATTAGTGATCACAAAATTCCTCTGGGGACGTTTATCAATTCTAAAAATATTAATAAAGGTGAAGTCACCTTGTTTGATTCGCAGGCATTGAGCACTGCTCGTCACCTACGCCATTTCATTCCAGAGCCGGCGCGGAGACTTGGCTGGATGAAGTGGTCGCGAAACAGATGAAGTCACGGGGCGAGCGGACGAATGTCATTTTTAAGGAAATCAAGTCGTTTTTATTTTTTTTCATTTTCTCGAGTGGTCGTCGTTTGAGCTTCGAGCGGGTTTTTTAAGTCTGAATCTCACGTTCGCTCTGCGTTCTCGTCCATCGAAATGACTCGGGCACGTAATGTTAAAAAAATAACAGAAAACCCGTTTGGTTTCCTCAATAAGAGGTTCGTCCAAGAAGATCGTCGGGACGACGGGAAGGATGCGTTTAAAGGCGAATGCAGAATGACTCTCATCACCGAGAGTGCGCGTTCTCATCATCGAATGCTTTCTCCTCCTCGCCTCTCGCCGTTATTGTTTACCCCATAGTTGCTAGGCTTGTTTCGCCGCGTGCAGTGCAGGTATATTGAGGTTGCTGCTTGCAGTGCACGTATTTCAGAGCACTTGCGAAGTTACTAAATACATCAGTATAAAAGGTTTCTCTCGATTTGTCAGTATACCTATAGCGTAGTGCACGTTGGTGAAACGTCTCCTCCTGACAAGTATTTTCCAGGGTCGTTCGATTCGATGTATCCGTAGCTCTATCGTATCGAAGGAAGAATGCAAACGATATTGAACGACCTTGAGTATTTGTAGGTTTGTGCTAATGTATTAATAATATTAGCTTCATTAACCTACTGTTGTCATAATTATGAGTTGATTATTTTTTGTCAATCTCTACGTATAGCAATCAACGCTGACTTTCTCGACCGTTATTATACAATAGCAAGATTCTTGAGCTGTGGTTAATAAATGTATTTCTCAGCGCAGACGTTTCACCAAATTTTTTTAGCATCTTGGGGGCATTGAAATCAGTGAAATTGAACCGTCAAACAAAGTAAATGTCAGCTCCAAGCAGCAAGAAAATTAAGTTAATTAATTAATCACTTGATTTATTTACTTCTTAGAGTTGACATTTACACTATTTGATGGTTCAGTTTTGTTGATTTCAATGCACTGAAGGTACCTAAAAATTTAGCGAAACGTCGGAATTGAGATGCATGCATATTGACCACAACTCAAGAATCTTTCTGTTATCTATACATGGAAACCATCAAAATAGTTTCAATTTCTTTACATTATATTCAGCCTCCTCTGACAACGTACTCATACCAATAATGATTCTCAAGTTAGAAGCAGGGTTAAAAATTTCTTATGATTTTATAAAGAAGGGTTATTTCACTCACACTTTTTGCATAATAAAGCCCTAATGAATCATAAATAAGTTTGTAAAACATTGGTGCAAGAGGTGAATACATTCATTATCCCGAGACCAATCCTCCAGGAGAAGAGTGAACATGCATTAAAGTGGTCAAAGTATACCCACATCAAAATTAACCCAACGTTTTTGGGTCTAGTACAATGGATATTGGTGATAACTATCCCCTGTCACATTTCCTTGCGGTTGGTTGCTGGGTATTATATAAATGTTTAGTACCGGAGGACTGAGCTTTGCTCGGTACACTGTTAATACAATTCTTAATTTATGAGGAACAGAAGCGGAAAACCTCCACATGAGTATGATACTTTCATCAGTTCGTTATAAATACCGGTATCATTATTAGAGTTGTTTACACAACAGCCCGTTGCCATAACAGTCTCGTTGTGATATATTGTTGAAATCAGAGAAAAAGTTACAATTTTGACGCGTATCGTAATTTTTACGCGAAAACAAAGTGTATAACAAAATCGATTGTAAGAATTAAATGCTTCATTCATTCTGACATCCGATAGCAAAAATGTAAACCCTATACCTTGATTGCAAGTAATAAAAAAAAACAAATAAATAGTTCTTAGAACTGATTCTGAGTCAAGTAGGTTCCCATTTTGGGTGCATTGGGGCCTGAGGTCCAAGAGATTCCTCGTACATGAAAATCCATGAATACGGACTTTCAGAGGATTCGGTTCGGTAGTTTTCGAGAAAATATTAACATACTTTTATAAATATAAGCATATACGCAAGAATTACTCGTTTAATAGTGTAAGATAAGATGTACGCCGTATGCAATGCGCTTGGGGACAAGACGCCTTTCTTCGATGTGTTGAGGACCCCCACGCCTCCGCCACCAGTCTCCAACATCGCCCTCAACCCCGTCCTCCCAATCAGCTTTCACTTCACCCTCCCGGGAGGGGGAGAGACCGGTGTGCCTCCTATCTACCGTAATTTAATATCCTCCCAGTGTTATTTTTAGGTGTCCAGTGTTTCGCAGGCGTGGTTTCTCGTGTTACGACCGCACTTTGAAAATGAGTTAAACAGGTATTTCGTTCAAATCGGAAGGTAAACTGTTCTACCCTATTTTTTTTTTTAATGTCTGTTGGTGTCAAGGCGTCTGCGGCTTGCAAGGATGTTGCAAGACCTTGATCCAAGTCTTGCGAGAGTATTTTCAACGTGTTATGGTACCATAGCATACTTTGAAGTTGCTGCGAAGGTTTTTCTACCAATACAATTGTCTGCTGATGAGCAGCCTCAAGAAATTGCTAATGTAACAATACATTTAGCCTTAGTTGCTAGCGAATCGGGGACGGATGCAGGCGCTATCTGTAATAATGTCGTAACTCAAAGTTTCGATTTCCAATGGTTTGGTGATTTTTTGGGCTATTCAAAAAATTGTTTAGACGTCTGCGCAAAATAGTTAATAGTTTTAAGTTTCGTCAACACCATATTTCAGGAAAAGAATACCGTCATATTAATTTGGACTATTAAATTTTTATTCGTAAATGAGGTGAAAGGGTTTCATTAACTCTACTTAGAATCCTACGGCTATATTCATAATTCTGCCAGTTCAGGTCTCAGGAAATGCGTCCTGGGCCTCCACTTTACCAGAATATATATCGTCCCTTTACCCCCTCAACGCGTCATTCCCGGAACATTAAGTTCAGAGAGTTTTTGTCGAAGGTTTTCGCGGCGATTAAGCATTCCATTAGGCAGATTTCCGGTATTCGTCCGCGTTGACATCTTGAACGATGGCGACGTTTCGCCTACTCTGCTGTAGGCGTCCTCAGGCCCGGCTGAAGTCGCTATCTTTCAAGATGTCAACGCGGACGAATCCCGGAAACCTGCCTAATCGAATAAGTTCAGAGAGCTTTGAACTTATGTCCCAGTCGGTTAACTTTAAATGTTTAAACTTACTGCGAAATGTAGAACAACTATTAGCCCCGTTGATATACTCACTCATACCGTTTTCGTTGTCTGGAAGGAAGGAGTTCATGGAGGTAAAACCATTTATAAATTGTGAACACTGTCATTATTTATCCTTCGAGGACCGGACAAGACCTATGACCGGGTCATTTCGGCAAGAAATGATACGGCGCTTAGCCTTTAAGTTTGATCAAGAGATAGCCTGCATTAACCGTGGGTGTTAACTCATCTTGTTCAGCCTTCAGGAAACTTGTTGATTGATCACGCATGACTTTTCGGAGCTCAAGAGGTGCGCGGGCCACCGAAGATGGCCGCAGAGTTCAATAATTGGTGTTATGACGTGGCGTCCGTTTTCATCAACTAATAAGAATAACTGCCATAAAAGTATATTAATGGTGATTTTGTTCTTGGATTCAAACTTATTTCTTCTTTATGAATTAGACTTTAAGTTTGTTCTGGCTTCACTCAACCATCACCCTCGGCCTTTCGGCACTCTTTCCTCACACGGGCTTATATTTTAAAGCCTGCTTTGGACCTCCGGTGCTCTACTAACCTATCTGTTATAGACTGAACATCTAGGTCTTCTCTAGCGGATGTATTTCTTATATTGTCAAACCTTGCACACTCCTTCACAGCTCGATGAAATTTCATTTTCCAGTTATTCAATAAGCTATAAAATATTCACGCCATGAAATTAATTTAGCCCAAACCTAATCTTTTCAGAACTATGAAATGTGTATTATGTGTCAAAAAAAGTCGTAAATGTGGATGTGATTGATGATAACTTTGGATCGGAGTATATCTCCCCGCTCTTCTTTCTCCGTGATATCCGTCAAAAGTTCAACATGCTGCTTGGGCGGACTTCATGATCAAGCAATTCTGCTCCGATCGATTGAGAAACAGAGGTAAGAAGCAAGGAGCTCTTAGAGATCTGAACTCCCGTACAAACCGGGGGCGCGTTGCGAAGGTCGCTCGACCAATCGGGGGATCTGAATTTGCATCGTGCCACAGGCATGTGTCGATTTGCTCTCTTCTTATTGGCTGAGCTACCTTCGGACTGCATAGTCCCCACGAATGATAAACTGCTCTAAGAATAATTTTACGCAAATTCGCGCTCGACCGAATTCCAATTTGTATTTTTTTCCACGCTGTCTTTTCTCACATAGTTGAAGGATTGATGGTCTGACGGCACGCGATGACGAAGCCTGTTTCAGCTCGAAAAATAATCAAACCATCATGGTTGTCGAGCGCAACTGCGCAGAAGGAATAATCTATTTTTGTTTTTTTTACACGTTGTCCAGAATTGAGTTTAGTTTTTCCAATTAGTTAAGGTTAAATATTATATCAACATTGCCATTCTTCCGGTTAGACTCCGGTTTCCGATCTATTTGTTTTGAAAGCGATGCAATTATACTAGCCCATTTGTTTTGAAAGATATACAATGAACATGGCCGATGGCGCATTCCCAACAACTGCGCTGCTTATACTTCCTCCAAGTTTGCATTGTTCAATCAGTTTATTCCCTTTTTAATAAATTTATTTGTTCATTTCGGTGAATCTGTCTTATCTAACATTGCATTTTTCGGTCCTCTTTATTCCCTTTTCCAATAACACATACTTTTTTCATTTCTGGCTAAGTTGTTCTGAACTCCGATGTTGAGGCAGGTAAAAAAAATGTGCCTGGTACAAGCTGACGTTAATTTGGCGTTAATTTTTATTTTTCGCAAACCATTCATTCTTGGCGGACGATGGAGAGAGACGTATCTTTAGATCCCATGAAGGGAGAAGATAATAATATTGGCGGTGGTTATGCGGGGGCGGAGGAAGGCTGTCCCAAGTGTGGAGTCGCAGTTGAAGTGTCGGTGGGAGGATTAAGGAGGGTGGGCGTAGGACGTTAGGGGGGAGGGGGAAAAGAGGGTGTTGTCCACGCTGTTTAGCCGGGGAAAGTGAAAGCAGTGTGTGCTCAGTGGGGAAGGAGGATGGAGGGTTTTGTGAGAACTACCCCCTCGCCGCACCTCTTAAGTGACATGGGAAAAAAAACGACGCCCGTGAGACGGAGACAAAAAAAATCTCACTCTCCTGAACCACCCCCTCTCCCCCAAACCCATCCCCAATCGTATTTATTTCTCTCCCCCTCCACCCTACACCCCCCGCGTCCCTTAATCCTCCCTCTCTCCTGCATTCTTTGATCCGAAATGAGATGATCAAAAGACAAATGAGTGCGTGCGTGCGCAGCGCCCTCCGGTTCATTGTGCTTGTGAGGTCATTAGTCCCTCCTTTTCCCGCTCTCTCACGCCGTCTTGGGTGCGCTGCGGAGGAGGAGAGGGCGCTGCTTCTTTATTAGTAAGGTAAGGAGAGAAAAAAACAACCGAGTCGAGGTGTCCGCAAGAAGTGTATCCCTCCCGCGAGAACCCATGAACTACAACTCCTTCCTCTCCTTCCCATTGCTGTGCTTTGCACTCCGCCCGCACGGATATTATAATATCGGCAATCAAGGTGTTTCCGGGTAAACGGGAACTAATGGGTGGGTGACGTCGAAAAGGAGGGTTGGAGGAGTTCTGTGTCAGAAAAAAGAAGAGTTCCTGGTTTCGGGTTATGGACGTAACACGGTTTTTTCCGCTCTTTCTCTCTTTCCCCCAAAGCGTAGCCGTTGGCATTCTTCTCGTGTTTCGTTCTGCCGGATGAAATTGACTCTCTTAGCGGTGGAATCGCACCTTGGTTTTGTCTCAAGGGTGGTATCATTGCAATTGTACAAGTTCAAACAAAAACGAAATTCAAGCTGAATGTTTGTAATGTTAAATGAAATGGGTTTCACTGATGACAAGTTTTAGCTATAAGAAAGCAGTGCTAAGACAAAAAAAACGCCGATTATTAGACGAGTAATTTTTTTATCGCCACTTTTTCTAGCCATAAGAGTCGAAAGCAGCACCATTTTTGTTGAACTAGCCCGTTTTAATTTCAGTTCCTCTTGTTATTCACTAATTATTTATTTGGTGCCTAAATGTTATTACTGATCGATCCTGTTGAATAATTTTCTCCTCATAATCAGGTTTTCACCGAAACGGTATTTATATCAGAGAGAGAAAACTAATTATTCCCACGCATTCTCACGTTAAACACCCAGTAAAGTGCATTCAGTGTGCGTTTCGTTTAATTTCGCTTAAATTTCTATTTGCAAATAATAAATGCGTGCAAAATTTTGCTGTCCATATCAAACAAAAGACTATTGTTTCTACGATTGGTCAGAATATAAATTATATGAGATTCCTGTCACAGAACGGCAAAATCAATTTAAAATATCGATGGAATACTGTTGGTTAAGTGCTCTTAGTACCTAGATCGCCGAAAAGTGCTCAATTACCCGTTTTTGGCCTCGTTATAAAAATCCGGCGCTCTGTTGAGGAGGAAAGAATCAGTCTCGAGCAAGTGAATCCCAGTTGCGATCCAATCCATCATGCAGACACTGGGAAATGAACTCGTGGTGGCAGAAAGTGTACACTTTCAGTTATTTTATTGGTACGTTGAGTTTCCACTTCCTTGCTCAATCATTTCACTCCCTTCTCCGAATCCAAAACCTCCTGAACACCTCCGCCTCTTCGCTCCCATGATGTCACCCAGTCCCATGCTCTTAAGATAGTCCGAGCGAGATAGTTCCCTAGTCAGAATAGAGACCATATTCAAATAATACGTACAGCTGTGAGATACACGAATTAAACAATGCACTATTAATGGTGACATAATGTAGTTTTCTATGACAGAAATTGAAAATAATTAAATGAAAATATCGAAATAAGCCTTTGACCTGACTCATTTTTTTCACGCGGTTCGTTTGAAACTCCTTCAAAACGGAAGGTTTTTTGTGATACCCAAGAACCTACTGCGGTGACTATATGATTAATTTTCAAATATAGATGAGAAAACATATAAACTACACACTATTAGTTCTTTTACGACATCCAATTGTTAAAAATACCTCATTTTGTAAATAATGTCTCTCTGGAGTGCATGCTCGTACCATTTCCCATGTAAAAGGGATGGTTTTTTTTGCAAATATCTCCCAAAGGAATGCGGTAAGGGGTTGAATTTTTGCTGTCATTGGATAGGTGAAATATTTTTCTTTAAAACGAGACCAAATTCATTGATTTATAAGTAAAATGATATTTCGCTCGGACTACCTTAAGCTGCTGCTCTCATAAAACAAAACCTACAACTCCGCACTCCCAGAGCCACACAATGAGCCACTCGGAATCCACTACTCTGCCATATTTTTTTTTGTTAATTTCCGCAGAAACATATGTAATATATTTCTAATAAAAAAAGAAGGATCGATCATTCAATGTTTTAGGAGATATTTTCCATTTTAATTGATTCCCTCTTGAGTTCGAAATCTTATTATGTCAAATACAAAGGGTCAAAAAGTCAAGCGACGTATTTTATTGGTGGTCTAATGATTATTTTATGGTCTAGGGTCTAATGATTATTTTTGCTTTGTTATCAAACATATTAAAAATATTGATTTAAGAAATTTTTAAAATAATATGCGAATAATTTGAATGACAGCTAATTTTTTTTAAATATTCCTCTAATGGCCACTAGTTACCTTTGACCAAATATTTTTTCGCACATGTCGCAAAAATACCAACTTTGGAGTCGTTAAGTATGTTTTTAGCTTCCTCTCATCACGCATTTATTCTTGCACATTACTTACTAGGTAATACAGTAGTAATAAGTACACTGAACAAGGTATTTTTCATATCAAAGTAAATAAGTTGTGAAACAGTTGTCCCTGGATAATTTGTTTTGATAGTTAGGAATTCGTTAGACGTTGGGATGGGGTGGATTTGTGCTTGCTTCCCACATCCAAGGAGAGGGTTCTAATACTGGAGAGAGCAGGATCTTAGTCTCTTTACCTTGTATTAATCACCAACCTATGGGAAGTGGCCCTTACATTTGCTTCCTGCCCGCTATGACTGCCTTTTTATTAAAGTGAACATAGCTCGCCAGAGCCATTGTGATTCCCTTAGAGAATTTCTCTTTCCATTTTCCTTCTCCTGTCGTTTAAATCAACTCAAGCTGCCGCTTTTCACGACATTATAAATCCGTATGACCTTAGTTCTGCTTCTCCGCACTGCAACACCAACATCTTCTATGACACACCACTGCCGAGTGCAAAAGAAAGGCCTCCTTCACCTTCGGCATTAAGACGAATGACGTCACTCCAAGCACCATTTTGAGACTCTATAGAGAGCCTTTCATTGCGCTGCATCACTATCTCATGCTCACTTCCGTGCCTTTCTCACTCCACACCTTCGGCAAACTCCCTTCAATTGTTTTTCACTGTCTGTGGAACGATTCACTTTTATTTAGCCTTTAACGCTTCTTACTCACTGCTGTACGGAAAACTTGTCTTGGAGACTTCGCTGACCGCATAGAAAAGTTATTAATGCAAGAACTGAGTATCCATCAAGATAATGCGGGGTATTGTATTTTAACCTCGTCAATCGTTTCAAATAGCTAGTATTTATCTGCTTCTTCACTTTTATCTTACAATATGCAAAACATAAAATTTGTTTTTTTGTCCAGTTAATCGTTTTCCCACTGAAAAAGCGGACATTTTCGTCAGTGTCTTCATTCCTAAGCACTGGAAAGATTTTTTCATGTCATCTCTACAACTTTAAAAAAAAATTTGATCGGGTAGACTTTCTTTTTTATTCTTTTTGCATGAAACCCAACTCTTTAAATCGTGCATTCCATTCCCAACCCTTTGTATATTTTCCACATCATTTTTCCTCTCTCGTTATTCTTGACGATCCATGGTACATTAATATCGTTTGTTATTATTAGTGTACGATGTGATTCATCCAATTTTTGTGGATTATTTCATTATTCATAGATCGCAGCAAATATTCGGCAATTACTTTCTCGGAAGAAAACACTGGCAAATTACGTGAATCCTATTTTTTCAATCTAATCTCACCTGTTCTTAAGTACGTTTTTCCTTTGAAAAGAAATTTAAATGTGCACTAAAATTTCATCTGAAAAACTGAATAAATGTAATGGAGAAGTCATAATTCCACGTGTCTCCATCCCCAGCTTTAGTGTAGGAATACTTACAATTTAGTATTACATTAGTGCAAGAGATTTTCCCTTACCTTTGCTAAATATGTTATATACATTTCGTCACATTCACAATCATTGAATGGAATCCATTTATTTAAAATGTACGATTTTTCGAGGGACCTGAAATTAAATATTAAGGGCCCGGTTTCACTCTGAAGGAAGACAAACAATATTTCTAAATACATTTATTTATTTTATCAGCCTACTTAATGGCTCAAATGCAAGTTACTGGAAAATACGAAACTACCATACTTGTGATGTGCGTTTACGTTATTAGCGTTCCGATTGCATTACTGCGTGTATTTTCTTCTGGCAAATTACAGGGATGTTTCTCCATATTGCGCCAGCCAAGATGGGCCGTGTTTTTTAAATTTTGCATTTGTTGAGAATTAAAAGGGGGTTCAATCTAATTTTGGCATGTTTCAGATCATCGGCCAGTCACGAATTGAATGGCGAAACTCGCCTATGGTGGTCCCTTGAGCGCCTGTGAACCGTCCGCAAAACCTCTGGTTGCAATCCTTCTAACTTTGAATTTCATATAATTTTATTGTCTACGACATCATTTGTTGAAAGTTGGAATTTATTAACTCATGTGTGATTGCGGATTTTTATAGCGCTAAGTCTTTTCACATCACTTCTTGTGATACAACTAGGTCGCCTTTTTTTGCCGATGATGCAGTAGTGCATAAGGAAATTATAAATGAAGAGGACATCCAGTATTTAGATAAGGATTTAGATGCGATTAATGATTGGTGTGATAGTTGGCAGCTAGAATTAAATTTGAAGAAATGCGCTATAATGAACTTTTGGAAAAAGGATGGCTTTCCCCGGAATAATTATAGCATCAAATAAAAGAAAATATCTAACGTAGAATCTATTAAATACTTAGGCGTCACCATCACCGAAGACATCATGGGGGAAACACATCAGGGAAATGACTAGTGTTGCAAACCGTAGATTAGGATTCGTAAAAAGGGTTCTAGGCAAATGCGATGAGAGAGTACGAGAAAGATGCTATTTTACACTTGTCAGGCCTCATTTAGAATATGCCGCTAGTATATGGTATCCGTACGAGGAAGGTATGATAAAAGAATTAGAGCGTGTGCAAAGGAGACCCGCTAGATTTGTTAAAGGCCGTTATGATAATTGTGCAAGTGTTAAGAGTTTATTAGAAGAACTAGGATGGGAATTACTATCAGAACGCAGGTTAAAATTAAGGTTAAACCTTTTAAGTAATTTCGTAACTGATTTGTTCACAGATGACGTTAGATATATATTGAGAACCCCTGCGTATTATGCTAGGTTTGATCATATTAACAAGATTAGAGAGATAGATTGTCGTACCGATAGATTTAAAATGTCATTTTTCCCGCGTACTATAAGAGAACAATAGGCAGCGTAGCAAAGGGATAGGTAGGTTAAATATCGTTAGAGTAGTCTGTAGTGCATGATGCATGTAATAACAACCATTAATCACTTTCTTATTATGTAGATACTAACCATGTGACGCTACTATCTAGCATGCCTTCATTAAATATCCTACTTGCATGTCAATAGTGCATGTCTGGTGATCTTCACCCCCTGCCACACACCCTCGTGGTGGCTCGCAGGGTATTACGTAGATGTAGATGAGATTACACTACGGGTATGCCACGAATGATATAGACACCACGGATATTAGAGTATTGTCAAACTACAAAAATTCACAGCGATACAAGAGTCATGGAGGAATCATGCGAGGGGTACTGTAAAATGAAATCTAACACAACCTGAACCACAGTCGAAAGAAGACTGGTAGAAGCCATCATGGCCCGTTATCGTTCGCGGTAAAAAAAACTACATAAAACTTGTTCGTTCTGCATTCTAATTCTCTAATTTTATTCTCATTCTTTATTCTGTTGGCATCGTCCAACACTAAAGCTTATCCACACTATAAATGTCCTTTATAGGATGGAATGTATGAGGTCGTGGCCGAAAACGCCTTCGAGTGTATTGTTTGAGGCGCTCGAGCTAGAGTCAACCCTTCTACCGAAGGACTCAAGGTCATTTACGTAAACGGGCATTCGGAGCGGGGTGGCGGTGAGTCACGAGGGGGAAAGGGACTTGAAACAGAGTTAGTTGCAGCCAAGATGCTAACCTCCCCGAGTGCGTGGGCGATTCCAGCTTCATTCCTCCCTTTATACCCCTCCGCACACACATACACGTTAGCCAACCGCATGAAGTTGAGAGCTGGGTGACTAACGGGGGAAAGTGATTTCAACGCGCGAATCTCCGTGTGGTAAAACTTGGATGGCTAAGTGAGCTGGACGGCGAAACACGGCAGTAGGGAAGGTGAGGAAATGGCAATAAATCGATAAATGGCGCGAATAATATTGATTTGGACTTCTCTTCTCGCGGCCCTCGAACTCCCATCGATGCGACCTTGGACAAGAAGCAGAAAGTTTTGAGATGACGGAATGAGAAACTCGGTGGAACAAGAAGGAAAGGCTGTTTCTTTTGAGAGTTGAATGAAATAAACTAAAAAGTCCAATTAACCGGAGGTAAAATGGAAACAGCGTGAAAACATAAGCTTTGTGGCGTCGAACCGATGTGATACAGTCGAAACTTTCAAGGAGAATGTACGAACGTGGGTTTATACTGGCAAGGCACAAGCAAGTCATGCAGCAAGCGACTTTCTACTAAACTGCATTCGTAAACGGCTCTACAATGTTACGGCGAGTCATTTCCAGAAGTATATTGTGGCCAGTGTAAACGATAAGAATCTGGCTCTGAACTGACTTGTGGAAAAGTTTTCTTCCGAGTAATATCCCCCAAATGCTCTTGCAGATGAGACTCGAAGAACTAACTTGCAAGCGTAAACTTAACCAAAGAAATAGGCTGAATACGACACCTCAGTTTTTGGGGAGAAGAAGGAGATTATGGAAGAGCCAATGATATATCAATATCATACTCATTAAGGACAATACGAAGAATGTACTGGCACTGTAAATGATGTGAGATTATAATAAAGAATTTCCAAGGCTTAATCTGGCCAACCGGCCTCATTCCCACAAGACTTGTGGTTGTTGTGTTGATTCATTTTATCTGGGACATAATTCTAAAACATCCATGATTAAGACGGGATACAATCCATAGAGCTTTGAGATTTCAAATTCCTCTCCCAACCCACCGGGCTGCAGCGATCGACCCCAATGATTAACGAATTCACAAGCATGATTTTGCATTCAAATAGAGTTTTGTGTCAAATATTGACATCGTTAAACCGGAATTGCGAAAATAAATAAGGAAATTTTAATAAATTTTCATGTCAAAGTAATCGAGAGCTGTTAGTCAGCTCTTGATTTTGGTGTGGAATCACCCCTGAAACATATTCTTGAGGTACACCAAGAAGTGTTCAGTATGCAAGAAAATATCATCGCCTACATGTACATCTGCGTAATACCCTGCGAGCCACCACGAGGGTGTGTGGCAGGGGGTGAAGATCACCAAACATGAACTATTGCCATGCAAGTAGGATATTTAAGGGAGACTTAAGTAGTTTATAGTGTAGGTCATGTTGATATGAACTTAACTTTGTCCCTAAGGTGGCTTGTACGAGATTATGCAGATTGAGAAAAATGATCTATTTAGTTTATTCCATTTTTTGCTATTAGTTCTGAATAGATTTTCATCTGTCGTAGGTTGCCACAGAAATATTCCTCTGAGATAACGCGTGAAGTATTGCCTAACATTTATACACCATTACCATTGGAGGAATTGTTATTCGTCGCGAATATTCTTTTCGTGCGATATTCAACTGTGATTCCCGCCTTAATTTAGTCAAACGTTTGAACGCCATGAACAAAATATTCGGGAACAAAGGAAAGAAAGAAAGAAATCCTAATTTACCGCAGGCCAGTCCGTCGAACAGCGTTATAATTCTACTAAGATAATTAAAATTCACTTTGAAGATTTATTCAAGGGGAAATCTAATACATAATTAATAACTGAAATTTTCGAAGTAATGGTGGCTGGTGGCGTTCATCACCAGCAGTAATGAATACGAAGATTAGTTTCCTGGACCTTTCTTCTATATTCTCTTTTTAGTTAAATGCATTATTCCTCTGAGTAGCTTATACGTAACTTCACTGTTAATTTTCTGCTTTTACATCCTTGATATGCGGGTAATTTTTCCCATTTCTTTCTACCTTGCATTATTGTTTTCGTGAAGCTGTTGTATTCCATGATGTGTCCAAACTGATAGGGTTGTAGTAAGTCTAGCATCTTCTGCCAGGTGAATGGTTTCTCTCAGGTTAGAATTATGCATGAAGTAAATCAAAATTAACATTATTACAACATTACTCGCAGTAATGAAAGCATTCGCGCTGTGCTGAAGTAATTCACTCCAAGCACCTTTCTTGACCCTAAAACTTTAAAAATATCCCACTAATTCATTTGAACGCAGTAATTAAAAATATGAATTAACCAACATACTTTATACTTTTAACGCAGGAAACTTAAATTTTCTTTGGAACCACAGGACGAGGAACAAGGATATTCAACTTCTTGAAACGTTTGAACTCTGGAACTGTGGAATCGTAATAAATGACGAGGAACGATCATAATAGTGCTTTCCATGTACATACATTCATCTGTCATACTAGGATACAACTATTCCGTTATCTCCGTAGAGGCGATACATTTTCTAGTCATTAAGAAGAAGTCAGCCGCTTGTTTTACTTTACCGCGTGTCTTTTGTTCTTCTGTTTTTCCGCTTTCTCGCCCCCTTGATCTCTACAATTGCGTCACCTAGTTCCGAGAAAACCATTTTGCACGCCCTCCAACATGTGTGGGCGTCCTTGAATCTTCTTTCAATAAGGGATCCGTTTTCCTCGACTGCTATTTTTAGCTCATTCGACCAATCGCTTTTTTTCATACAATGCTCTGACATTAATTAAACTCCTGTCAAAGTTTTATTTGGAAGTCTCATTTTTTTTCGTTGAATTATTTTTTATTACTTTAACTAGTTATTATTATTTTGAACTCATGATATCAAAGTACAAATTAATTATGAAACCACGAAACTTTAGTTAATCCAAATGATAAGGAAAATTATGCATCTTTAATTGATAATGGGGCTCGCACTTTGAAGAGTTTACAACTTTAAATAACCCGGTACTTTTTAATGAACACTGTTCGCGTTTCCCACCGGGCCAAACTCTCCATCCTTCCGACGTGTCGATGTACGAGTCGTCCACTATTATCAGTGCATGAGGGCATCGTTATCATGCTCTAATTACGATGGGTGACTCGTACATTGAAACTTGGCGGATAAAGAAGTCTTTCACCAAAACGGAATGTCAACCCGATCTCAAATTGACGATTATGCATAATATCTTGGATGCTGAACGAGACTCGAGGATAATTAGCGATTATTTCAGTTAGTTATCCCACGGAAGGTCAGAGTAATACCTGGCCCTGGAGGATAGTTCTGTGTTGCCGACCTGAGAAAGTGGTTTGAAACAACATCGCTGGAAACCTTTCAAAAATTCATCGAGCAAATTAGGCATTGCCATGATGAGAGCCCACATCCGAAGTGAATTAGTCTGGAGATGAAGATAACGGAGAGAAGAGTGGGAAAGCCTACGAAGAAACTTGCAGAGGCATGTTGAAAGCTGAGGTCGTATCGTCACCTACCTTGAGGATTGCCATTTCACCTTTCTGCTTAGTGTTGTTAGAATTTCTGGGCCATTGCAAAGTTCGAGCTAATAAAGGAAAAGTGACTGACATTTCAAGTTATTACCAAGGTTGTGGGCATTGAAAAAGCTTCCGGTAAAAAGTGAGTCAGCGACACCGACCGTGAAGCCACTGTTGCATATAAACAAATAAATGCAATTAATATGCAAATGTTGCGAGAGAACAGGGCCGACGCTAGGAAAAAGCGCATTTACACCGAGAACAGGTTATGCCAGGTGTGTTCAGGTCCTTTCTCTTGATAGTTCAGGGGCAACTCGGTCTGACCAGCAGCAGTCACTTGTCAGTAAAATTTTGTCTTTAGGAAACAAGGGAAGGTTTTTATTACTTTTCCGCTCGACAGAAACCTATGATCGCGCTGGCCTTGCGACAAAAGGTTGAACGTAGTTAGCAATTTCTATCTCACTGAGCTTGACGAAACTCCAAGTCTAGCCTCATCCAGGTTTTTGAAAAACTTTCCCGATGACTTGAGCAGTAAAGAGCGAAATGAGGTCCTCTACCACTGTTGCACTCCATCAATGAAATTGAATTCCATACCTGAATGCCACGCTACGTAATTCGAATTAGACCATCAATTGAATTTCAGGCTTTCATGGTGAGGATGAAACCACAAGCCGAGCGCATGAGGTCATAATCCAGTGTTCTTCCACGATTTACCCAGTTTTGCTTAATAAATTACATAATATCCGTGAAAGGTTGGCGGGATGTGTAGGTTAAGAATATCGAGAGGGAATCTGAGCCTCTCCCATAAAATGAACAGGTATTACGCTAAGGTTTTTAACATTAGAATGATACACGCAAGAAGTTGCTCATTCAGCTCAGCTTTTTCCTCAATCAAAGAAATGCAAACATTAGTCTCTATTTTATTTGCACTCGATTCTTATTTGTTAGGGGTTTAATTCATGTAAATCATGACGCTAATAATGGCAATACAGGCTATGTTTCAATCCACAGAGTTTTTTACTGGAACAACTAGCTTCAACGCTACTGCCTCATCATCAGGTACCTGATCAGTATAATCAGTACCTGATGATGACGCAGTAGCGTTGTAACTAGTTGTACCAATAATAAACTGTGGATTGAAACATAGTTGGTATTGCCATTGAAGCCAAAATTAATATTTTTTGAATGAAAAAATATTTTATGCTGAATTATATCTCCTTTTATCTTTATTAAGCTATAAAACGTTTTCCATTCGTTTTCCCTCATTGACTATTGAGAAATAGACATGCGACGTACACGTCACATTGGGCTTGAAGGGATACAAAATGACCACAACTGAGGCTCGCATAGAAATTTTTTTAACAATAAATGACTGGATATACAATAAAATTTTGGTGTGATATTTTGTTTTCTACAGTATACAATTGTTAAAAAGCACAAAGATTAAAATATTTAGAAAAAAAAATAATTTTTATGAAATATTTTGTGTTTTCCCCAACGTATATTTCAAAGTAATAAATTATGCCTGATTCACCAGTCCTCGTCAAGACTTTGTATCCCCACTTGTGAGGTTTGTTTCTTAAATATTGTTTTAGGACATGACGACCTTTGAAGGGGATGATTTGTTCATCCACTGCATAATGTTCTTCTGGAGGAATAGTTAGAAGGGCCATTCTTAGTTATGACAACAAAGGCCTTTCCTTGAAAAGTTTATCGTATTTGTCGTCAAGTGAAGGAACAGATTTGGTATTGCCCACTAAGTGAAAATAACGCCTAAGTTCTAAAAACCTCTTTCGACTCATTACATCGGCTATGGGAGGATACCGGCATTCATTTGACCAATAAAACCTTATGGATGGCATTTTAACAATGCCCATATGAATTTAAATTCCTAACAATTGTTCGTATTTATCCACTGTAGCATTTAAAATTACACCATCTTTCTGCAAAGCATACACATTAGATTGCTCACAAATCAAAGAAAGAATATCTGGAAGACTGCTAGAAGAGACGATTGGAGTGCCTTCCAAGTACAAAGTAAAATAGGTGACCAGGGCTTAAGAATATTCAAGCAACTAAGTGAGACAATGTCAGCTATAGGGGTTGAGACTGAAAAAACTCACGCACTTACACATTGTAAACTAGAAGATTTGGGGCCGATAAATTTCAAGATCCTTAACTTTATAATGTCTGGTAGAATGTCAGCTGGACTAGGATCTCAAAAAATTCAAGTATAAACTCCTCGCTGACACATTGTCAGAAATAATCACTGGACCGAGAAAAACCATGATCCTTACTTGCACAGTATCGGATAGAAGACTTTGGACGTAGAACCTTTAAGACTCTTGCTGACGAAAAATCAACAAACTTATGGATGGAGGTGGTTGACTACTGTGTATGTCGTACCACTAAAAGCCCAATGTGACGTAGACGTCACATGAATAAAAATGAGTATTGCTTTGTTAAGAGAGGACATTGTTCTTAGAAAAATAACTCAATTGAAAGAAGAGGAATTTGGGCTAATGAAAATATTTTTTCGTCAAAGTGATACGTCTGATAGTTTTTATAAAAAAATTCAAAATTCCGAAAAAATTTTATTCCTAAGATGCCTGGTTTCGCCGAGTACAAAGGTCTATAGACAAGACATATCCCAGAAAAAAACAAGTAGTTAAGTTCCAAATCCGAAGAAAAGGTATTAAATATTATTGTAACACAATAAGTACTTGCCTGAATACAGAAGCAGTGAGCCATTTGTATATTTTACTTCATGTGACGAATACGTCACATTGGGCGCGAAAGGGTTAAGTCAATAATGGACTTCCACAAGGTTACGCTTGAAAGGATTGACTTCATGAATAATCACAGTTTAAGGTAACTTGGGCGATATTTTTATAATGATAATAGTGACCATAATTGAATTTTATTTGTTACACTTCAGAAGCTGTACGAAGTTGGAAGTAAATTGCTTAATATTCATGGTGAAAAATTATAGTTTTATGTGACTGATAATCTCAGTAATTAAGAAATATATATGACTTAAACTTGAACTTGTTTCTCTTCGTACGGTGTAAATGCCTTCATAACAGACATTTTTTGCGATTTCGTAAATATTTCTGCGGTGTATTATTACTTTATTCTTTAAAATAGTTGAGAAAGCACTGTTGCACTGTTAAGACTGTAAGAAAAAAAACTGTACACCGTTAAGATTATAAATTCATACTGATATTCATGCGCTAGACGCTGCTCATTTTTTAGATTGTCTCTTTGGTGCTCATACACGTGCTATCCCTTTGAAAACTGCTTATATTTTTTGGCAAATATCTCGGAAATGATGCAATTAGTGACAGATATGCTGTATTCTCTGAGAATATGAGAAATGTTTTTTGAAATAAGGCCAGATTCATTGAATTCTGAGTAAATTACGTCTCGCTCAAAATACCTAAAAGCGGACCCGTTGAATGAAATTTCGGAATAGAAAGATCACTAACAAGCAAAACTTTTCGTATGAACCGGTCATCAAACTTGGGCCAGTTGCGGACTTACACCACCATATTAGATTATAATGATTTTAAATTTAAAAATGGGAGTCAAGATTGTTGCCATTTATCGCCTTAGAAGTCGACCTTACAACGTGCTCTACTCCCACACCGAGGAAATCGGCGCCAGAGAAGCAAGGTAAAAGGGAATTATTGGACTTACTCATCTCACGGGTGCAGATAGAGAGACTTCTTTCGCATGTTCATCGTTCTAGGATGTATTGATGATTTCTGAAATCGGATGCTTATAGGAGTGAATTTTCAATTTCAAAGATTTCAACGCCCGTAGTATTTCCGTGTACTTGCCTGTGTCTCAAACGTTGTGTTGCGTCAGTATCGTGGACGTTTTGCGAAAGTGTCGCAGAAAATGAGGTAAATTCATTGTTTCTTTTTAAGCTTTACGTTAATTAATATTTCTTAAACTCTACATTTTAACTACATGAACAAAAAATCTACAAAAGTTATTAAAATTATATTCACACAATCGGAAATATTAGGAAGAAGAAAAATTAGGCAACTAATTGGTCTATTAAAAACTATATATTTCTAGAAATAAATCTGTAATGGTGAAATATATCCAAATACAGAAAATTCAACTGAAATTTTGAAGAACGGTTGATATGTTTTGGCCATTTATAGGTGGTGATTGGTAGTAGGTTAATATAGGAGATTTTCAAATTTAATTGAAAAGTCCAAAACTAATCGCGTTCAAGACTTTAAATCAGATTTTATATCAGTTTAAATCTCGAGGATAGGTCACAAAATTCAAAATAAATAACTATGACTCCTTGCCGATGTTTCGGTGTGTAATTAACACCATCTTCAGGGCTCAGATTTAGCCAGGAACATCATGTTTCAACAATAAACATCTTCTAAACTGTCCTCACTAAACTGTAAAAAAACATCTGCTAAAACTATATAATATTTTTCCGGATAAGGATTTTAATTTTGTGACCTATCCTCGATATTTAAACTGACATTCCATGAAGAGGCCGATAGAACAATACTTCAGATTTTATATTTATTTAATAAAGTTACAATATGAAAGAAGCCACTCAACGCTAGCTTTTAAGGGATAAAGCACGAAAAAAGGAGGGATACTGAATTTGAAGAAAGAAAAAAAGAGCCTCAAAGTGTTTCCTTGAGAGACCAAGAAACATGTTAAAAATTTGAGAGAACATTGGCAGAAATTCAAACAAAACATTATTTGAAATTGAAATTGATGCGTAATATGAATATGGCTATTTCGAAAATAATAAAATAGGCTCACAGAAATATTTCCGTGGTCCTTTGAAGTTTAAGAAGTTGAAGTTTATATTGATACATCGATTGCAAAAGTAGTATACTGTTATTGTAATAAAAGATGTAAAAAAATGTAGTAAAAGAAAATGTCGGAAAAAAGGTAACACTCTTATTTCCCTTGTGGTTTTGTAGTAACGAAGATGGCTCTGACTTATCATCAAGCTATATGTCATTTAGCCATTATTTATCACTGTGTTTATCGGTGTTTCTTCTCCTCATCACCGCTTAAAGACGAAAGAAAGGTCGAGCATAGTTACCTCTAGTTTTAAATTATAGTTCTGAACATCAGTAGCCATATATCAACTGAAGGAATCTTGCTGAATTTCAGCATTAGGAATAGAGAAAATTAGAGATAGTGAAGGGATGAAAGAGCTCGCTGCCTGCTATTACAATTTGATGAATATTGGGAAATGAATTAATCAGGTTAGGTTCCCCCTCACGTCACCAAGAATCCGCTTGAGACCGATGAAGGAGAAGTCGAAATGAGCGGACTTGAAATGAGTCTTTCCATCCCTTCCCATGCTTCCGAGGACCATAGCGGAGCAATTCCCCCTCTTCCCCTCGCACTCTCTCTCTCTCACCGTTCTGTGCTTCTCCCCCCCCCCCCGCCTCCTCCTCATGGTCGGTTGTTGCATTCGCGTGATCTCGCCGAGGTTCCAACCGACCCAAAGGTCACACCGCTCAGGTTTTGTAAGCCATCCCACTCCGCTCGAATCTGTCGATACCGAATATATCACTCCATGCATCTGACTCTTTGAAAAAATAATCCTACACGTCCGATGTACTAGTTTTTGAGATATAGACACCTCTCGGATTGCAGATATACTTTGTTCCAGTTTAGATCACTTCTTTAAAAAATGTTCCCCTCGATCCCATTTATTTATTATCCAATCCAAATCGCGAAGTCTGTCTTCACAAGATAACTATTTGCCACGCGTACGGATACGTTTAGTTTTTATTTTTGACTGGCGTTTTAATAATGATGACATTTGATATTGTGTATTTTCCCAGACCACTGCAATGGCATTTGGCATTAGGTCCTTTGAGCAAAATATAGAAAAAGGAGAAGAACCTTCTACTTTTAAAGCATAAGTAGTGGTGCAGTATGGAAAGGGCGAGAAAGGGGCGGTAGGGGAAGGGTTACTACTGCCCCCCCCCCGTGTATTTGGTTGTGAACTGATGGAAAATGTGTCGCAAGGATTCACGAGAATATTCACTGTGACAGTATAATGCACAATTTACAACGTTTTTAAAATTCTCGATAAAAAAGGAGTGCAGAGATTTTTTTTAGATATACGTCGTACATGTTATTGGTATGAGCTTATTTTCGACATATTCACGTCTGTTTAAAAGTTCCAATTGTTATGAAGAAAGCAAATAGCGGAAAGTTACGATCATTTTCAGTATCGATTCTTTTTCTAGAGGCGGGCGCAAACGGATTTGCTCAAAGTTACAAAGCAGGGTCGTAACGTAAGAGCGCGTAGACATCTGCGGAGGCGTTTTCAGCCGTATCACACAGTGCCTTAAATAATGGGAATATTTTTTCTCTCATTGTAAAATTTTCGTGTATTCTTTCTAATTAATTAATAAGAATCAACAAAGGCTCCGACGCGCTGTTTCGCCTCAGATTTGTAAAAATAAGGTTAAAGGACTGATTTCGAGCCAAAGGTAATACATAAAAAGGTTTTACAATGCTCTCAACTTTACTCCTTAAATATATATTTTCTAATGCCTCTTTGATTGTGATCCTTCATCGTATTCATTTGCCAATTCGTTCGGCCATATCCTGCCGTTATTGGTGCGGCATCGGGATCGCGGCGGTACCGCGCTTCGCGGGTGGGGGAGCGAGAGGGTGCGAAGCCACCACCACCACCGTAGCCGTCACCACAATCTGCCTCCGTCCACCGAATGAAATTCAGACTGGTTTCCTTTTCGAGACCTCGTGAGTCTGCAGGAGGAAAGGCTCGATCCCAGGAACCGGTTTGTGTACACTCCGCGACGGCAGCGCCGCAAAAGAAGGCGGCTGGTGGAAGGATGATGAGGGGGTAGTGCGTGGGGCCGCTGGGAACTTTGGGGGCGGTTGGTGGGGGATCCATGTCCCATGGGGAGGCAGGGGACTTGGGCTGCAGCCGGGCTCTTCACGTCACGCCCTTCCACAAGCAAACCACGTCGCGACCTCCCACCTCTCTCCCTCCCCCTTCTTCCTCCTCCCCACTCGCCCTCACCTTCTTCCTCTCCGGCTTCCTACCCCTCTTGCAAGCCAGCCGCCCTTAAAACCATCCTCCCAACCTTTCTCGCATGTATTTTATATCTCACTCTCGTCCTGACCCCTTCACGCTCACCCCCTCCGCCTTTTAAGTTTTCCTTCCCTTTTTTATTGCCACCCCCTGATAATCCTCCCCCTCTTTTCGGTCGCCTCAGGTAGTGTATCTCATACACCATACTTCCTCCCGCCGCCTCCTCTTGCTTCGCCACCAGAGAGTCGTCCGCCCTCCTCATAAGTGCCACTCGGGTATTATAACGGTGGCCGGTTATAACTTTTTTTCACACGATACCGATATTACTCGTCCCTGCAAATCCATTTTTTTTTACCCGCGGGGTCGGAGGATACGTCCATTTTTCTGGATCGGGGGGTATTAAGTAAGTAATTTTCTCGGCGATCCGCGATCCGGGGTCTGTGGGACTTGGGTGGGGAGGGATGTCTTGTGAAGACGTCTGCATCTACTGATAATCCACCCAAGCCACCTGCGCTTGGGAGTTTGGCAAAGGGTGAATCATCGCCAGCCACTACGAAAGGATTAGGGGCGCAGTGGGTGCCAACTTAAATACATTGATAGACCTCGCGTATGTTGACACCAAAATTCTGCAGTTTCGAAAAGTATATGATTAATGCGAAATGACCTGCTTTGTTGTGTCTTACATAAAAAGGTTAATTTATAACTTTTGATAGTCTTTCTTGAGCTGCCTGTCGTAATACCTATCAATTCCATCTACATGATAGCCATAATGAATTAAATTCGTGGAGTAAAGGGAACTTGAGGCATATTTAAAAGGCACTTGATATAGAGATCATAAAAAGTTATTTTCGCCTATAATTTCGCGGTAATAATATTGCCAAGTTCATCCCAGCTATATTTTTCACGATTTTTAAATATTGGTGAAGGTTATACCTGTAATTTCCATCATTGATGTGAGATAAAAACACCCGCCTGTCGATTCATCTACAGTGAAACCTGTGTTAAGCGACCACCGACGCGACGGTTCCGCTGAAAAATGGTCGTTAAGAGGGGTAGTCTTTCGACAGGGGTTCAGTTTCTAGGACTACGTAGCAAACGACCCGGCGGCTGATTTGAAAAAAAATGGAAAAACTCTTGAAGCGACGGTTTTGTTAAAACCTACACAAATGGCGTTTATTTCCTCATCATTTAGTTGCTCCTGGGATATTCAATGGATATTAATTTGATGTACACATAGAATGAAACCTGAGTTAATCCGCCACCGACGCGTCGCGAAATGTATATCAGTCCCTGTTCTCATGACTAAAAATGCAGCAGCAAGTCGAATATGGCCAAATATTTTAAACCCCGCCCCAAAAATTTAGGATTGGTTGACATTTCTATAATATTTAAGAGGTAATTTAAAAATTGTTCCCTATGATTGTTGCACTCGATGTAATTCAGTCTTTCGGTCAATGTTGTGAGAATCTAAATTGTTTACGCGATCCTCTGAGGGGCATGGAGCTCGTCAGACGGCCGTGAAGCTGCTCAGAAACTCCAACCCACAAATATTATTTTCCGGAAGAAGAAGAAAGAAATAAATCCTTTTCGGCGGAAGAAGAGAGAGATCATTAATTATCCTGTTTTTACCGTGTTGCAAGACACGGAGATTCGCGCATTTGTTGCAATAGTGACCTTTCTCAACCGTTTTCGAAATTCTCGATGGGAGGAAAAGGGAATCGAGATAAACGCCCGACGCAAAGGTCATGCGGTAACGAAAGGCTTTTTTTTCGGACGCTCGATGTGGGGGTAATTTAATTTTTTTATTATTCGGCCTTGAACCAGAGTTGGCCTTTTTGATATGAAGGTTTCCTACTGCTGTTTTGGGTATTGCCTTAACAGCTTCTGCTTTTTATTACGTAAAAAGTTGCAGGAGAAAAAAAATTGGATATACGCGTGCGAGTAGGTTTTGAAGATGTTTTGCCCGTAGTTTTGAGCGAGCATCCTTTGATTGAAGCAAATAAATTATATTCAGAAAATAACCAATTGACGTAAAAATGAAATAGCATAGCATTAGCTGTTGGGAATTCTGAAAATAATTCTACGCTATTTCAACTCCATGCCTACCTTTATTCTTGGTTATAGCCTTTTTAATTGGCGCTCACTATTTCTTAGTCTTAACTTGCCTTATGAAGTTCATTATGTCCCCCATACCAATAAAAGCTCGAAATAATATACTCAGGACTTAAGTTATTATCCATAGAATACTTAAGAAGACATAGTGTTAATGGGAAAATTTCTGCGATACGCGTGTGAGTGAGACGTAAAGACGCTTTTCCCGTTGTTTGAGTGAACATCTTCTTGTTTCTTTTGAAAGTAACAAAAAAATTATGTTCAGAAAATAACCGCTCGAAAAATCTAATAGATTAGCCTTCATTGATGGCAATTCAGAAAATAATTCTGCACTATTTAACTCTATTCCTAACTGAATTCTTGGTTATAGCCTTTTGAATTAGCACTTGCTTTATCTAAGTCTTCACTTACCTTTTGTAGTTCACTATGTTCTTCTTCATATCAATAAAAGCTTTATGTCATATACTCAGGACATTGGTTTTTATCCAAAGAATACTTATGATGAAAACATAGTGTTGATGGGAAAATTTTTGTGCATTACCACCAGCGGGCGATGCTGAAGCTCGGAATTTGCCCTTAAATTGTCGCACTTCTTTGGTCACCCTATTCATATCCACGGCTCCTAATCTCTCACCCTATCTTCTCCACGCAGGGTGTTGAGAAAAGACTGTCAGCCGCCATGTCCCGCCACCAGCCAGAGAGAAGCATCCCGCACCTCAGGGACATTTTCGGCTTCCACGGGATGAAGGGCGGAGCGGACGCCGACGGCGACGTCTGCGGCGACGCGGCACAGCTCTCGTCTCAGCTGAAAGAGGTGGTGCGACTGCGGGGGGGTGGGAAGAAGTCCTCCGGAGGAGGAGGAGGGGGAGGTGGCGGCGGAGGGAACGACAGCGCCGTCGGTGGCTCTAGCGACGAAGAGGACGCCGGCGGCGAGGAGAGGAAGCAGCAAAAGGAGCAGCAGCACGGATCCTCCAAGAAGAAGAAAAAGTCTGGATCGGGGGGCGGGGGCGGGGGTGAGAGGGCGGCCAGCAAAAGGGACCGGACCCGGACGCTGACCGAGAGGGACGTCCGCCACTTGGAGCGTCACCTGTCCATGAAGAAGACCATCCGGAAGAAAATAATGAGGGACCTTCAGGTGAGGATTCTCCACCCTTTCCAGTGCTGCTACCATCCACCCTGCCTCTCTGACGATGGTTGGAAAGATGTTTGTTTTTGCGGAGATTTGCGTGAAACTTTTCAAAAGAGCTTCCATAAATAATCATGAATAATTTCTATAGATGAGTGTGAAAAAATTGAAATATACCGACTTAATGTCTTGGCAATTTACTGTCATTTTAATCTGTATCATTATGGCACATGAAATATACATATTACGTCATAATTCAACTGCACATGTACAAAATTTCTTTGTAAAGCGAAATAATACATTACATAATATTGTAATGGTTGCCAACAATTATAAAGGTATCAAATAGTGCTGGCGCTAACTTCGTGGAAACTCTTGACCTGCATCTTCAGTAGAGAGAAAACATTTGTACACTTCCACGCTCTGTTTATATGTGACTATGGTCCTATTTTTAATGTGAAAGGACCAAGAAGCAGCAAAAATAAATACCAAAGCTGTTACAAGTATTTTTAAATCTCTTTACATTTTTATCATCCAGAATATTTCCCATCAAGTATTAGCAAATGAGATTCCAGACTTCAGAGGTTATGTGTGGAATCTGGCATACTGGGTAGTGGTGGGTAATCCAAGTTAATTGATAGTGAGGCTTTGATATACTCACATTTTTAACCAATTATTCCTCGTTATATGTGTTTTATTACTCTCCTATATAGTCATGCCAGTCCTATAGGTGTATTTAGGAACAAATGTTGATACAATTAGACCTTAATTTGGTGCAACACCAAGGCAGTGCCCTTAGGTCATATGCCCATTAAGCTTTAGTGGCCTAAACATATTATTCATTAGAGTGATCAATGTGCATTTCTTAATATTTTTTATTAATCACTATTCATTAAGACGAAAATCATAAATCGACTATTGTTTACTGGTGGATGCATGAATACACCCTCTACATTTTTTTACACAGTATGAAAATCAATCAATGAAACCTTTCCAAAAAGCCACTGAGACTTAAACTGTTATCTTGTATGCTTTATTGCAGTCTGCCTTCTTGGTTGAGGAATCAGAACCTCGTCTTTCTCCAAGTGTGAAGCAAACTCAGCCAGAACCAAGTCTACTGGATATGCTTCGGGCTGAGGATGACGGCATTGCACAGAATGGAAAGATAGTGAATGATGATCGAGACTCTGGACATGAGAGTCCTACAAGAGAGACTTCAAATGGTCGACATTCTGACTTCCAGTCATCCTGTGATAAGGGTGTCGATGATGATCCAGATGACGAAGATGCTCCATATGCTGATGTGAGATCTGAGGTGAAGAAGACAAGTTTTTGGAGGAGGTTTACAATGAAAGGTCGAAACAAGCGATGATGAGTTTTATTGGACAAACGAAAGTAATGCCCTAAGTTCTATGTGAAGCTTAGTGATGTAAGTGATGTAATTGGTAGGTAAATAACTGTGATATTATGGAAAAATGAACTTCCAGTGCCTTTTTTGCCAGATGTAGACATATGTACTGCTTGATCTAATGGACAATTGAATTTTTTTAATGAATAAACATTTTTTTGGGAGTGGTGATGTAGATAAATAGTGGTGTTGGTTTTTTACTTAATCATTTATTCTTAACCCTGTGTTACTCTCATTCAGTTTCTACCTAATGAACTAGTCATTTAAACACTGTGTAGTCATGCCCAAAGTGAAGACTGTCTGTCTTATGGTACAGGGTTTGAATTGTTCTTCTTGTTTGTGATAGTGTGTTGTATATTGATATGTGTTTTTAATCAAAGACTAATTTTTTTGCACAAGTGAAGCCCTATGATAAATTGTTGGTAAGCGTGAATATGTGTGTGTAATATTTATACTTAATAGAGTAATAAAATATATTTCTAATGAGATGTATCTCACTTGTATTTTATGAAGGTATAATGCTTCATGCCCTTCCCTGATAAGTACTTGTATCCCTGTATGAGTACTTGCATTTTTATGTGATGATTAGAAAAAGAGTGTGTTATTATAGATGACAGAAAAGTCTTTCTGCAGTTGTGTGTGGTATTTCTTTGATGATGTAAAGTGAATTTCACATGGTATGAGTTGAAATTAAAGGTTCTCTTGTGCGAATTGGGGGATGCCAGTAGTGGCTGTGCTGTTTGATTTCTCATGCTGATGATAAATGTGTTTCAGATATAGTTATAGATTAAATAAGTTATTTACTGTTCGATTTCTTTATTTTGTCCACATACCATGGATATATTGCTTGTGAAAATAATTAGGCTGCTCATTCTTTAAACTACTGTACCTATGGCATGATAGGCATGAATTGGAGTCCATCAGACTGAAATGCACGGTAGAATGTAAGCACCATCTTTCTAAATAAAATCATCTAAGACTGGCTTACATCTTTGATTACCTACAGCTGATAATATTGTGACATGCTACCTTACATTTTATATACATGCTTCTGGATCAGTAAGCATTATAAAACCAAAAGTATCAAGTAATTACACATCAGAATCATTTTGAGAAGAACCTCTAGGAGAGTATTAAATTGTGTGAGTGGCAACACTATCAGTACCTTTGAATTTGGCTTGCCATAATCAACATTTCATGATATACTTGGTCAGGATTATGCATTGAATTTCAGTTCCAATGAAAAATATTGACTTGGATGCTAGCTACAGTTGGATTTTGAAAATTCTGGCTGAAACTTAGGTAAAACGATTAATAGAAATTTACATGTTAGTAGTTCAGAGCACATATTTATTTAACTGAGTTCCAGATCTTGATTTATGCCATAGAATTAATTGTAACACTTAATGTTCTACCATTCATTTCTCTACATCCCCTCTTTACAATTCAGCATTCAAGTGATGTGATCCCCTTATTTTCAGGAATATATTTCAATTTGGTTGGTAAGAAATTTTTGATGCTATCTGTTTTATTTATTATGTAATGACCACCTAATCAGAAGAGAGCTTTTTTGGTTCCCAGGTCTTTACATATTTTCTGATCTAATTATCAATTTAAGTTACACTCAAAACTTTATGGACACCCTCCAGTTTTATAGGTATGTAAACGAGTGACACAAAAATTTTTTTCATTGCCAACCCAGATCCCTCAAATTTTTTACGAAAGCTTAGGTATACTAATTTAAGTCATCTGGGCATCCTCTTCCAAAATTTATACCTTTCATACCCAGCTAGTTGCGATAAATTGTAAATTCCAAGGCGAAAACTATGAACTTCTGTTATTATTTACTCTAGGAGTTACCTTCAATACCCTAGTATCAGAAAAACTAGCTGTTGTCTTGATTTCCATCTGCTCATGCAGTGGCAGTCAAAATTACAACTACTTTAAGTCCATATCGTGTCACATTCAAGGTTTTTCTGAGCCAACTTCTATCATTGGGGCATCATTTATGAGTACGAGTATTGTGACCTCATCTAAAGTGGTTTATATTACTTTACTTTAAGTTTTTTTATTCTTATGACCTGTTACTTGCTTGCTTTGAGTGATAGAGATGATTTTCAACAGTTTATTAGCTATTAGGGAGTGCTGGAAATCATGTGTTTCCTCCCTGGTATATCCAAATTTCCATTTTATTTATTATTTTTATTTATTTATTTTATTTTATCTTCACTACCCCGAATACAGCACGATGTGCCAATTTACGTCGGGTGAATAACAGTAACAACGGACGAGACACAAACACCCATGTCCTGGGCAGATAATATTTTACCCAGGCGGGACTCGAACCCGCGACCCTAGGATTAGCAGGCGAGGACTTTACCCCGCCGCCACCGGGGCCGACATTTCACATTAATGCAAGGCCAGAGGGCAAGTCTTGAGATGATGCCCAGTTCCCTAGATATATCATGTGGGAAATGTACCATTTGGTTTTTGACGATGGATTGGTTAGTCAATTGACTTGATCAATGACTCTGATTAAAGTATTTAACTTGAGTTTGATAAATAAAGAGATAAAATGGAGAGAGCATCATTTATTAACTTTTATTTTCATGGCTATTGTCTCTGGTTATTTCAGTGCCATTCTGCTTTTAAAAAATTTCTCTTTCCTTTGAATCGGTTGGTTTGATTTAAATGCCGATTATTTTGAGAAAACCATCTAGCTAATCCTCAGAATGAGTTAATAATTCATCTAGCCAATGTACAGGAAAGTACCAAACCTTTCACAGGATTCTCTACATTTGAACTCCATTGGCATGGTTTTAAAAATCTGATGAGGACATCTCAAATAGGAAAAGAAGTATCCCTTCATTGGTGGAGTTTTGGAGTCCAGGATACTATTTAAGAACAAATGGTTTTCAGGTAAGTAGAGCAATTACGAAAAAGAGTGTTTGAGGAACACTGGCAATATTTCAAGGTTAAGCCATCACTGTAGAGAGAGAGAGGGACTTGTCAGAGAAAATTTAATGCAGCTTTTATTCTATCGGTAATAATTTCAGCAAGATCTTCGAAATGCAATCGTAAATGAAGCACATTTATGTAAAACATGGCTCATTTTTAAATCCATGAAGCATCAATACCGTGAAGTGAAACAGTTTTTTAAGAATAGTAAATTATTTTGAGCATTTTCTGAGGACAATATAGGAGATGCAACTTTGCATGCCTTCATCAATAGCACAACACAAAATACATCATGAGTTGTGATGCTGTCTCCTCATTGGAACTATAATGATAAGTTAGGATTTTATAGGAGTTACATTTTCTTCTGAAGGCTAGCAATACTGCTCTAAAACATAATTATGACCATGAATACATCATATTTCCATGAGATCTGAGGAAGCCCACAATGTGATCCTCGTTTGACCGATTCGAATGGTGCGCCGGAATGCAGCCATTTCGACAGTCGATTTTATTGATCTATCGCCACTGTAAGAATCGATACTTGTGTTGCTTGTGTTCCAGCGGTTCCAGCCGTGTCATCGTATCGTTAATATCGTTTGTCTATTAGCATTTTGAAGTACGGTCCCCTGATAACCAGCGTTCTTAGTTAATTTAATTTCGCAATTTCTTTAAATAACACCTTGTGAGCTATTTGCTATGGCGCTTGCTCTAAGTAAGTTTGCTACTCGTAAAAATATTGCTGGAGCGGCGACTCTCTCCATAATATTATTACTTCTTCGCAGAAGCAGAAAGAATAGCAGAAGTACTCGGTAAATGTCAATTAGTTTAAATGCCAATATTGAATATTTCTTGCATTATTATTTTCATACCAATATGATATATTTATCTGAGCGAATGTATACTGGTATTTTAGGAAGCCGGGTTCTCAGGAAGTGCAGTATTTAGTTGGCGAGGTAAGAAATTGCTTGAGCTGTTATTGATTCGGTGTCAGTCTCATTATTTGCTTGCTGTATTTTGTATGTTTGCCAAAGCGTGTTTAGTGCCTCTTATGCAAATATCGTTGTGATTCAAAAACGTATTACTAGCCTTAGCATTCTAAGTTCCCTAAAATGTTTTGAATTTATCAATATATTAATCTCCCAGAAAACTGGCCGCAAAGAGTCTGCCCATGTTGATGGAGAATTCTTTCGTCAGCTGCGACAACTTCTTCGCATTTCAATACCTGGTGTGTTTACTCCTGAGACCGGCTACCTAGTGCTGGTGGCTGCTTCCCTTGTCGCCCGTTCCCTATGCGATTTGTGGATGATTCAGAATGGAACACTCATCGAAAGGTATGAGAATCGTTAATTCTGAATGAAATCTGCTTATCTCACGTTAGCTATGGTAATTCTTAGGTTCTTCATGAATATATACGAAACAATTCCAGACAGAAGTCCTTGACTGGGGGCTCAAATAAAAAAGTATTTCTGGTACCCTCTTTCATGATCATTTTAAAGTTCATGCATAACAAATCCAATTGCATATGAGTTGTCATTTTAAAATTCATGATCCTATCGAGCAAAGTTTTATGTGGAAGTATAGGCGTGTTATCATCTCTAGGCTGTTGTGAGGCTGATTTTGAGTATTGAAAGTTCAGAAATTTACAACCTTTTGCGCTCCAGTGAAGATTGAGTTTAATGTTAAAGATGTGGGTAAGTGGCATAGTTTGGCTAATGGTTTACAGTTGATTTTGTGTAAATCTGTGTGAAATTTTGCAAGAAGAATTAGGATCATAAGAAAAATATTGATGTTAAACATTTTCTGCAAACTTCTATTCTCATGGAAAGTATTCGTGGAAATCATTTTATCGCAAACTTTTTGAGCCTATATAGTGTGATGCATTTTGTATGGACTTCTATATCACTCTCTCCTCTGCCAGTGCTTCTCAACCTTATCACACTTAGAGAACTATTAATGCATGCATTTGTGTACTTACTGTATACATGTTTAAAATTTGTATAACTTTTTTCCCTGGTACTATTTGCATTATAAAATAGCTGTAAACACTCCAATCATGGCTCCGTGAAAATGGGGGCCTGTGGCCAGGTGTGGCCTCTCTCTGTGTGGCCATGAGAATAGGCACTCCCTTGACATAGAAGTACTACTTCGATTATCCTAGTCCTGATTTACCTATAGGTTCCCTAAAATCTGAGTACTTCTATACATGATACAAAGTACAAATACTTATATGTAGCTGCACCAAGCCTGTTCTGCTCATGGAATGGAACATTTTAATTTTTCAATGGTTGAGATCTTCATCTCCATGGGATTGACTGCACTGTTTTATCCATGCATGTCAAAACTGAAATTTGTGTATCTGATATTTTGATCTTTTGAATTTCAAGGATCTGATTCTTGTCATGGTCAAGTCTTCCACATTTTCCAATGTTGTACCTTCTCAGGTGGCTTTAGTTCACGTTAACTCAGATAATCAAGATAGCTATGTGCTTTTTTGTGTGATAACTCAGAAATCACTTAGTCCAGATTTTTGGCCCACTTCTGCCGATATTTTCCTAACTCATTGTGTGAGAACCTCTGCTGCACAGATTGGTTTTTTGATGGCCTCCTTATGAAAGAGCTTAAGTTATCTAGATCTTGAAAATCTTTCCGTTGTCCCTACTGTTGAGTCAAGATCAGGATCAATTTCTCTATGAGATTTTAAATCTCTGTTAGTTAATAGAGGAGACTCACCACTTTAACCTTTACCTTACTGAGTTTTTCCGTAGTCATAAGCCTTGCTGGCCGGGGCTTTTTAAATGTCCATCATTGTGCCAAATGAACATGCTCGGCTGTCTAGGGACACAATTTTTGTGCCGGAGAGACACACTCGGAAGATAAAGGTTTATACATGCTCGCCTTGCACTGCTAGACTTATTACTCTCACCATTACATTAGGTCTACTCCTGAAGACCTACTGTTAGTGGTACCTGAAAGAGTCCACTGAATGGTTGTTATCTTATAGGCTCTATCTTATAGGTGGTTATGGGTCACCCTGAATTGTCTGTCTATCATAAAAATAATTAGTTGGGAATCAAGTTACTGTGGTGGATAAAGAACTGATTTTATTTCCTGAGGGCTGGGTCCAAATCCTAGCACTTTATGGTGGAGTATTGTTAGGGATTTTTCAGTTTAGTCCTGATCTTGAATTGGATGCTAAGTAGAAATAGTGGGTGTAATTTTATCATGGTTGTATTCTAGTCGAAACTCAGTGCTGTGATGGGATCCATGAAATCTCAGCTTTGGGAAATTATTGTTCAGTGTTTCTCCATACTGTGCCAGTAGTTTTGTCTCTCCTGTGATTCTATAAGTGACTGAGTACATCTTGTGATTCTTGTACCACTTTGATTTTTCTTGCTCTGAAACTTTTAATCTCTTGCATGTGGTGGGGAAGGTAGAGCAGTCAGCCTAAAAGATATGTACCCATAGTTAATATATTATCACCCAGGGCAAAATCAGTAGTTCTTTTTACCAAGTGTAGCTGAGTCAGAATTGTTGGAATCAGAGCTGTGACAAAACATCTGTTGATGTTTTGTCACAGCTCTGACATGTCTTGTCATATCTCTCATGATAAGTGGTCATTGCTTAAGTATAGTACCCCTCAGATGGGGCATTAAATGGATTCCTCTACACCTTCTGTCCAGAGTTGGCTTATGCTGACTCCAGGTTTTTGTCTACCCGTCTTCCAATCTCCATTCTTCCAATTCTTCCAAATACCCGTCTTCCAATTAGCCATTTAGCAGTGCATAATATTCACTTCTTAACTAACTCTCACTCTGTGAACCCAGTACTGAACGGCCCCAAATGCCTCATGAATTTTTGCCACCCTCCAGCTTTTAAGGAAAAGAATGGAGGACTAGTATTTTATCACCCTATGAATTGGCACTATCAAATTTTCCTAGAGTTGCCATAGCATTTCACTTCCAGCTTACTCTTATGGGTTGAAGTAAGTTCTTACCCCAATACCTTTCCCAGTGATCCTTCCTGGGAATTTGGATAAACACTTATGAATCCACGGATAATGCAAGAATTGCAAACAAGCTAAAGTTACATTCCATATTTTGAAGCTAAACTATGTGGAAGTTGAATTTCACAAATTAAAAAGTAACTTTGATTTCTACTCAGATTTATTTTGCTGGTACAACATGTTTTGACACAGCAGTGTCATCATCAGGCATCTGATGATGACACTGCTGATGATGACACCGTACACTGTACAGGAAAATAAATCTGTGGAAGGAAACAAAGTTACTTTTTCATTTGTGAAACTAAAGCTACATCCACATAGGGTGATTGTTTCCAGCATAATATCGATGGACGATGTTGCCCAGCAATGTTGACAGTGTGTCTGGATACAAAGTCATATCCATGGTGTTGACTGGCACTAAGGATTAAAGAATATCACCGTTGCTGTGTTTCCCACTTGCAATGTAAAACATTGATCTGCATGAATGTATATTGGGCAACATAAAGAAGATTTGGGTGACAAAACCATGACCAAAACCTTCCTTGATCTTCATGTGTATGACAGTGTTAACTCAGGTGGCCACTTTTATGGAATCTCTTACTGTGAAGATAGGTATTCTTACCCCTTCAAGAAGTCTACCAGTTGAAGATGCTGCTGTACATCAGTCTGGAATGCATGTCTGGCAAATGCTATATTCTGTTGTCTCGGACGTGACTTCGTAGCATTTGCTCAAAATTGTAAATGAAAAGTATAACTTAGTTATTCCACTTAGATATATATAGCTGGAATAACTATGTTATACTTTTCATTTACAATGTCTGGCAAATGCCTTTTTTTCAATCACCCTTCTTTTCTCCTCACATTAAACAATGTTTTTCTGCCATTTTATCTATCTTTGCTCTCTACAGTCAACAACAATAAATGATGCAGTGATGCAGGGCTCCATTTCTTTAATGAACAAGACAGAACACTACTAGTTCACACTGGAAAAAATTAGCAGTTCACCCACAACTGTGTGGACAGACAATATCATTGGACACATGTATCTGGATACAAATCTGTGTCCAGTGGCGAAGTTGTCAAGTGCCATGTCACCAGTATCCAGTGATTATCACCATGTGCTGACTTAGCTTAAGAGCAACATAGTGGATTAATAAATCAAAACATTATAAAAAATGACTTGAGCAAGATTTGCCATGTTGAAAACATAACTTCATATTACAATGAAGTGGATATCAACCAGAAATATAACAGAATGCAGTTTTCAGGAATATTATATATGTACTGAGATATTTTTAATAATGTATTTAACTTTATGCTTGTCATTGGGTTGCTTTTTAGTCTTATTATATGCTATATTGCATGGCTTACAAAAAATGCTATTAAGCATGGGAAAAAAGTTTGAAGATTAAATTATTTTTATAAATCCATCAATACACTTCATAGAAATTTTTTGAGTTTGAAATGAGTTTGGTAGTTAGGGATAGAGATGTAAGGATAAGTTTGATTTAAGGCTCGGATTTCCAGCTATAACTTTTAAATACCCATGCATCACATTAAATGTGTTTTCCATAAATACACTTCCAGGATATTTCATGGTGAGGGGTATGCTACTTATACACCAATTTTGAGCAAAATTGGAGACCTTACGGGATCATTATTTGTTCAATTTAAGTTGAATGACCCATATGTTATTGGTTGCTAGCTTATCTCGGGTAGCAACCAACTATTGAAGATTTTTGCTGTATATAGGATCAGTGGATAGCTTGGTTGGAATGAATAATTTTGGGCAGCTGTATCTGTATTCATTTACCATCGTATATGGCATTGTACCAAGTTAGACTGTCGATCATAACAATTATTGAATTGAGTGAACATGCTTGGTTCTTGCCAAGTTACTTATTTTCTGAGTACAGTGAACATAGTTGAATAAGTTTCTCTATGTTTTTAACAGTGTGCATATTTGCAGAATTGGATGGGTAACTTTAGGACTTGTGTCCTTGGCACCCAAAATTCCTCTTTCAGCATTATTTTCATTTTATTACCATCAAATACACGCTTGAGGTTGCCTGAATATTTCCACCTCTCGGTAATCCATACAAATAGTGGTTTGTGTGGTGAGGGTGGAGCTGAACTCCCACTAGGCGTGACTTTCTCTCATACTGGAAAGATAAGTGTGTTTGTTGACTTGAATTCGCAGATAAATGTACTATCTTCCACCTAGCCGTTCATTGTAGTGCAATGCAAGTATCTAATACTGTAAGCTTGTAATTTTTGCTAAGTTTGGTATGGAATTAATATATGCAGTCATGGACAATAGTACAAAAAGGCATTGACTGAACAAGGAAATTACCTTCCATTGGCCTCCTATGGTTTCATGGGTTTAGCTTGTGGGAGTCAGGATAGAGAGATACTTCATTCCAAGTCAGCTCTACGGAGCCAGACAGGGTGATGTGCTGCTTCCCCCTAACTTAAATCCTGGCTACACCCATGTGTGGTTTCCTTAAATGTTCGTATAATCAGCTAATTGTGCAAGTGATTTTTTTAATGAGGATTTTAGTAAAGGTCCTAATCATGAATAATACATATTTTGCTTAGTACTCAACCCATTGTGATTGATTATCCACCCATGAGTAACGAGTTGGAAAAGAATGAGGAATTCACAATTGTCTTTGCATAGATGATTGTTGATGGTAAGCTTTAGACTTCAACTTTGATAAACATTTTTTGTCTTCAGGCAATTATCTTGGTTTTTCTGTGGACAGTCCTGAACACATGCTTCGTCATGAGGTAAAGACAATGAATCCAAATCAGCAATGCGTTCAAGTCCCTTCTCCAAAAATTGAAGAAACTACCGTTATGCCCAAGCACCAGAGCTACCTGTACGCCAATGGAGATCGTGTCTATGCTATTGTGTGCTTGAAGGGCACTTATTGTTCAAACTGCGTATAAACAGTAATTTTTTACACCCATTCTAAGCTGTTGTTGTGTTGGGTAAGTTGTTATATAAACACCATTTAACAGCCTGTTTTTGTTGTTACGTGGGGTAAGGAATTTGGAAAAGTTGACACCGAATGACTGAATTTGCGTTCTGGTGTTTAGATGAAGGGGTGGCATAAAAGCTATTAGGAATTAATTGTTTGTGGTATAGCTCAAATGTCGGAAGATGTAAATTGGGCAACTTTCAATTTGGCAACTTGCAATCGGGTTATTCAAAAGTGATGAAGTTATGAAAATAGAAAAGAAATCGAACGTTTCTTTGAGAATAATGTACATACACGGGCTTAACTGCCACCAAAGGTGGCAGCTTAAGCTTGTTACCGGATAATTGTGCAAATGGTTTTTTAATGAGGGTTTTAGTAATGGTCCTGATCACGAATCTTAAATATTTTACTGAATACTCAACCCATTGTGATTCATTATACACCCATGAGTTACACCTGTCAGTCAATGTTATAGTCATGATAATTCATTAAGTATAGCACATTCTTTAGGGACCAGTTTTCTTTCAGTTTGGGATAAGTGAATTCCATCAAGATCTAGTGACAGCTATCTCAACCATTTATTCATGGACTATGCCATTTGACAAAGGCATTTTAAGTGTTTGAGAACAGTAAGGAGTGTGAAATATTTCAGTTGAAAAAGTTGAAGATACTTAGGAATATTTATTTTAGTGGCTTGCGGTTTAAAGCTTTGTACATTTGAATGATTTGGATATGCATAGTCCTTGTGGAAATGGCATAGTATTAAAAAAATGAAATCACTAATTTAATACCTTCTATTAATTAGATATATCTTTCGATTGGAATTAGTTCTTTTTTGTAAACAGTACATTTCCATTGTTTAATGCTTGAAATCTCTTATTTTTCAATTTTGGGTATCTTGCTATGTTTTTAATCTGCGCAGTTAATGACTGCACTTCTCTCATTGCTGTTACCATTCTCCCTGGATGTTTAAGCTGAGATAACAGCTTAATCTCCAGTCTTCCTTTGAGTCATAGCTTACTCATTACGTCTTTTGTTTGCTCTAACCCAAGATAGCCTTTGTTTACTTTCAGTATGATAGTAAAACATTTTTGTAGCCCTTGCTCCTATTTCAGGTCTATCATGAAACACTAGTCTTTCTTTTTATCTATCTTTCCGTATCGACTCCACCTTACTTTGCTTTACCAACACATCTATCTAATACCCCAGCACTGTTAATCATTGGTGTTTTTCTTGCTTGTGGATTTATATGATGAGGTTATTTTTGCTCTTGACACAAGTATTATGTGGGATTGTAGTGGAAGCTTAAAGAGCAAAGTGAATGACTACCTGGGCAATGATGAATTTGGTGTTAGGAGAGGAATGGGAATGCATCACACTCGAGGAGTTAATGAGAATGCGAGTGGAAATAAATTTAGAAAATGGCTAGTGTGATTTTGCTAATAGAATCAACATACCCTTCTTATATCAAACTTTGTGGTGTTGTACATGTAATTAGTTTTACTTATGTACCTTCCAACATTCACAATAATCATAAGGAGTTTGTGACTATGACCTGTGTGTCAATAGATGAGAGTCACCTTTAGGTGCTTTGTCACTGATCACTCTATAACATATCTCCCAGTATTCCGGGCTTACCCAATGTCCTCCTTTCTATCACAGCCTTAAGCAACCCTTTGCCTCTCATTACCTTCTAAAACCTCCTGCTTTGTCTCTTTATAGTCTCATCCAGAAGTTTCCTTTTCTTACCTAACATTCTAAGCACAGTCTCGTTTGCCTTCCTTTCTGCCCACCTCTCCTTCTCCATCCTCCTCCACACCCACATGTTGATTACCTGCTTCTTCGTTTCTTTGAGTTGGTGTCTCTGCCTCTTACAAACCTATAATCTCTTTGATGATCTGCTGACCAACATAAGGTTGTCTGTGAACCACACTGGCTCTGTAAGCTGGCCTCTTACTTTGATTCTTACTTACTTACATCTACCTTTCCCATGCTTCTTTTACCATCTACTCAGTATAAATGTTTAAAATCAAAGGTGACAATGGGCAGCCCATTATCCATTATCCCTTATCCCATGACCAACAAATGCCTATCCTCAGTCACCATCAGCCACCCTCACCGACCGATGATTGTCCCATATTGCCAAGCCCTTCTTGTTTTCATAAGTATCTGCATTAGTGTTTTTATTTAAACCCTATCAAAATCTCTTCAAAATCCGCCAAGCAAAACCATGAATGAAATAAGATTGGGTTTAACTTTGTGGAATTTCATTTTATGGCACAGAATTGTTTACGTTACAACATCAAATGGTCAAAATAAACCAGGTCAAAAAATTAACCACAAACTTCCATCTAGTAGTGCCCCATGCCATCGACCCTCTTCCACCTCAACCATTACAAATGCATGCACATAATACCTTCTTGTCTTTGTCAGTAAGGATGATCCTGATGATCATGCATCTGCATTGAAATTCAGGCATGAGGTTAATTTTTGTACCATTGTGGTTGAAATTAACATCTCTGTGTTTAGAAAAAATATCGTGATGACACACACTATGTCTTTCAATCAGTGTTATCACTGCAATCGCATCCAGGGTTGCCCTCCTTTTCCTGAACCCAAAACTGGTCATCATCTGAGAGTAATTTGCTATACTCTCTAGCCTTTCTTAATTTGTCTTAGAAAAACCTTTGCCGCTTATGAAATTGAAATAATTATTCTGTACATCTCAAATTGTGTTTCTTTCTTCATTTTTGGAATAGCTCTAAAAATCATCTATTGAAAAGTCTCGTAGCCATACTCCTCCCTATTATATCCTACGTAAAAGTTTGAAAAAAAATTGTTTTCCCTATTACCAAAATTCTCCAGTAAGTCCAAGATATGTCATCTACTCCCACTGCTTTTCTTGTCTTCATTTCTCATTGTACCTTCTCTATTTCACTCATAAGTAACTGCAGTCTGAGGATGTTCTTAACTATTGTCATCTCATTCTCTGTATCTAGGTTTACAGGTCTTTTATCATTTTCACATCGCCATTCCACTTATTCTCTCCATTTATCTTGGATATCTTCCTGTTAGATTAATGGCTTCCCTGTTTTGTCCTTCGCATTTGCCCCTTCTAACCACCCAATAACATTTACACTATGGTGTGCGGTGAACCCTCTTCCCCCTCTTTCTGGGGTTTTTCCATTCCCTTGCTGGCCTTTTCTTCTAGTTAACCTTCCTTTGATTGGCTACTCTCTGGGGTTTGTTATATTATTCCATATTTTTCCTCTCGCCCAGGTTGGTGTTGACACTTTTCTACATCGTTCTCTCCTACATTTTCCCAATCATTTCTTTCTGTCACCCACTGATTCTTTATCCTCCTTGTTTACTCTGATCCTATTGTTTTCTCTGCCTCTCTTACCATGCCCATTTTCTCCCCATAGTCTCCCATCTTTCTTCAATTGTTCCCATTTGCTTTGCTTCCTCCTGGTATTCCCTCCTTTTCAACCACTTTAATGCTTATATGGTCACTGTCTCGATCCTTCTACTTTTTAAATGCCCTTTTAATGTAGCATAACAGTTCATAATAACTAAAATATAATCTTAGTTTGCATCTACCACTGGATAGCTTTGTGCATTTGGGACAGTTTCCTAACATTTGTTTCCATGATGTAATCAATGTGATTTCTCCCTGTGTCCCTCATAATTTTCAATGCGTACCAATTCCTGAGGTAATGAATCAAGTGTTTGGTACTATTAATTAATTTCTCTGACTAAGTCTTATTACAATGGTCATTTTTTGTTCCTATCCCATACCCTCAGACATAGTATTCATCCGTTCTCTCTTCTGTCACTGTATTCTGGCTGTGCATTACCATCAGGTTTTATCTTCTACTTCTTCATCTTATGTTACTATGGTTCCAATAATCCCCATTGTCCCTCCATCTCACCTCACACATTCCTAAACCGCCTATTTTCCCATAATCCATTTCTTGTTTAGTATTTTCTAGCTTCCCAACCCTCATCATTGTCCTCAAGTTCCAGGTTCTTATTTTTAGCATTGGTTTTCTGTTCTTCTATCTCTTAGTCCTTGTATCCTCTGATTATCTGTAAACAAGAATTTTGTAAAATCATGAACACAGAGACCCTGCCTTCCCTAGTGGGCAGTGTGCTGTTGTTTCTAGGATTCAATTCCTTATAATTGAGGTAATTGATTATTGGGAGGGCTTCCCATCCCTGCTTCCCTACATATTTTAACGTGATACCTTCACATTAACTACTTTTCGTCTATCCCTTACCCTCTGAACCATCTGGCATTGGTGGCCTTACCAGGATTGATAGCAATTTCTCTCACTAGTCCAGCTATAAGGAGGTCATTGGAATGTGTAAGCCTTTGGCTGCATCAAAGTTGTAATCAAAGGGAAGGTTGCTGTGGATTGGATGAAATCAAGGGAGTAATAAATAAAGTATGAGTCAGTTGGAAGGAGCGTTTACCAATTAGAAATCTCAACATGCATCAGATGGCACAGGTTGGGGTCTATCTGTTTGGGAATAGAAATTGACAATCATAGGGAGCAGACTACAGTAATGGTGCTTGAATCTGTAGGCACATTGTGAATGCATATAGTCATTTTTTAAATAGCATGTTCATATCTATAATGTGATATGTATTTTTTTTTATTTCAGTGCTGTCATTGGAATGGATAGGACCTTATTCTGGAAACGACTGTTTAAATTCTTTGCCGCTATGCCAATTGTGAGTATTTACTGATAGTTTTTCTTTCTTTAACTGAGTACTATTGAGTTAGAATGAACTTAGTGATGCATTACCAAATGTTTCCATACTTCCAAAGAACAAGGCTTGGTTGATTCTTGGTGCTGGCATTTTTGCCTGGTTGTGTGTGCTTCTTCTCTCAACATTGAGGAATTATGCTATTATTCAGACTTTTAAAATTTCTTATAATAGTAATTAGTCCTAAAAATGTTTGGTTCGCAGATATGCTTTTTTATGGGACATAGGTGTTGCAAATGAAAATCTTCCATTAATTTTTTTGTTTCTTGAATATTAATGTAGTGAGTGTTATGAAATGCCTTTAGCTCTCTGAACTATTGTTTTATTTAACGTGCAAAATTACACCTCTCTATAAGTTTAATACCTGTGGCTTGGTATCATTGTATTCAATGTTAATAATGAAATATTTTCCCCTACTAAATTGTATTGTTACAAGTAAGGGTTTTGGAAGTATTTTGGACCAATCTCAAGTTGGGTCATTTAGATGCCTCAGTCACTTAATATTCACATTGTTGTTGTTTGACATTTTAGATTCTCTCTGCTTTGAAAGAAAAGTATCACAATTCAAGATTTGCCTGAAGAATATGAAGTTTGGATGTCTTTCATAAGTTAATTTTTCAAATTTTATTTTGGACTAAAGTATATAAAACGTTTGCTTTACTGATGGTATAGCAATTGTGGCAGACAAAAAAATATTTCATCTAAATGTTGAACTGCGTGAGATAAATCGAAGAAACACAACCAGGAGATGGAAGAAATATGAAATAGTGACCTTTAGAGAGGAAGCCAAGAAAGCATTCTACTCGAAGAAGTCAACTAACAACTAGCTCCAGTTAGGAAGCTAAAAAAACTTGAGTAACCCATTTACTGCTCACGTTACCTATCAACAATTGGACTCGGACACTTGATGCACATAACAGTTCAACTCATTGGCTTCTGAACCTGTGTACAAATTTCATACAGGTGTCTCCAAGGTCTTTTTGGTATTTTATTCCCCTTCTCTGGTGCATTCAGCTCTCAGTAGCCCTGGAAATGATGAGAGAAGACACTAGAAATGAAACATTGTTAAGTTCCTCTGCATGTGTGAGTATCTGATTGATTATTCTTTTAAAGGGTTTAACATATTTACAGCATGCTCTTAAATGGGAGTGAAGGCTGGACAAAACTGTGGGATTGTCGCAAACAACAGAAATGTGGTCCTATCAGAGAAAGAAATAATCACATTTTTGGAGAGTTGCCAGTGAAGAAACCCTAAATGAGGGTTTGAGAGGAAACGTATTTACTGAAAACTCCAACTATTAGAAGAAGTAAAATTATTGCTCACTTTGTGAGATGTAAAATTCAACTGAAAACTCGATGGAGGAGATAGGAATGAAAGAATTTTGACTTATGTCAAAGAAAGAATACATTAGATTAATCTTGAGGGAAATTGAAATGAAGATCTATGTGGAAATTAAATGGAAAGTAGTGTAGAGAGAAGTGGAAAGCTGCTACAAACCAGTCTTTGGAATGATGGCTGCAGACGATGATGTTTAACATTTTATTTGCTGATCAATGTCCTTGCAGATAATAAAGTACCCTAGGAAATGAAGCTAGCTACTCCCTGAAGGTCCTGTGTTCGAATCCCGGAGAGGTCACTGAGTATGCAGGGTGACCCAAGCCGTGTTTTATTTCTTGGGGAAGCCCAGGGAAGGAGAATGGCTCACCAATCCACATGCTTGAATAACACACACCATTAGTATTAGGACTAGGTGAGATCTGCCTTTATCAGCAGACTGACCTCTGGTTTAAAGGCTGAGGGTTGGTGAGACTGTTCCGCAGCAATGCCCTGTTTTGATTTGTGGTTTCCTTCTACCCTTGTCATTCTAAAGATAAAATAATTGACCGTGATGTTTTTCATTCATGGAATGAATAATTATATCCTTAAATGGAAAATGTCAAGTGATGCCATATGGCACATACTCATGCTCCATTATCATGATTTATACTATTTATTCCATGATGAATCAATTATTGTTATGAGTGATCAATTACTGTGTTTTGTTTAATGGAAAAAATTCAGCCAGTCTCTCAGGGCTCTTTGATCCAATTTATTATATTAAAACTAAAAAAAGTACTAAATTAATTCTAACTATTGAGGGTGCATGGTCATTGTTACAATCATATTTCCATCTATGCAATGTGTCACACTGTTGAGGACAACAAAGAAGCACAGTGCATCACTGTTAATTATGTACTGTGCTTCTTTGGATTGTGTCGGTCCTGCAAGCAGTGCCTTAACCATGCTCCCAGTGGTGTGGTTCTGTTTGCCTCACTGCTCTACTTATATTAAGTCTATGATCTATATGGTGATAGTGAAACTTTAGATTAACTGGAAGCTCAGAAGAAGATAATGTTTTGTAGTCATTCAATCAGGAAAATTCTAGGAAATTGGTGTATTGGGGAATGTCAAATAACAAAATGTAGAAAGGAAGCACAGATATCTTTGATTCATATCTGGAATTTATCAAATTAAATATTTAAAGAGTGCCAATGTAGTGATATTTGAATGTGATGAAGAGTTATAAGAGTTTATTTACTCTGGAGTTATAAGTGTATTTTTTTCTTTTGCAGATATCTTTGGTGAACAATGTTTTGAAGGTAGGTTGTTTTCCAAGAAATGTCTGAGTTGAATATCAAATGTTTGTTCTCTGCATATAGTTTGATGATCAAATTCTCTTTGGATTTTTTTTTTCATTTTTAGTATGGCATTGGTGCTTTAAAATTAAGACTAAGGATACGACTGACTCGTAATCTCTATGACCAGTACCTATGGTGAGTACTGCTTTTCTATTCTTACAATCAGTTCAGATGTCTATTTTTATTCTCATTAAAATTTAAAATTTTTGCATCTTGCTATATGGCAATTTCAACTTTCCGTGACAACCGATATTTCTTCGTTCCTATTCTTTCTACTTTCTGTATCGTAAGTGGAGGTTTCTGGGGTGTAACTTCAATTGATTCAAAAGTTAATGTAATATTTTGCTGAAATTTCAATATAAAAATTAATTTGTGGTAACCCTCTGATGTTAAGTGAGTGGCAAAATTAGCTTGATGCTTGAGGACAAGCAGTATAGTTGTTGAAAATAATGCTTTATCCTCGAATGGTGGCCTGGTCATCTCTGAGAAAGTCAATCATCATTGTGATCTTCATATGTATGTATATTAATACATATTGTGTGGGTTTCCATTGAATAAGAAGAGTATTCCAAACATCCAGTTTAAAAATTATTTTGATCGCCAGTTAAGACATTAGTAATCAAATATGTAGTTGTTGTTACACCTTTTAGAAATAGATGTAAAAAATAGAAATGGGATGGTTTAAAGAATCAGATCTGCAGTTTGAATAATGCTGTATTTGTTCTAGGATTTTATTTCCTCCAATAGAAGAATATTATGATAAAAATCGTATTTACTGTGGATTTCTCGATAAAGCCAGCAATGATAGATCTCAAATAATTACCACATGCATACTCTCTAGTCTATGAGGCTCAGAAATTCATATCTGTGACCTCATGCATATTTCACAATTTTTGGATAACTTATATGCATTCTTAAGCCCATTTATTCTTTCCTCACTCACCCTTTGTGTCTCTTTATTGTCACAAATAAACCTTATTTTTGTATTTATTTCTCTTGAATGTGTGAATTTGGATTTATTCTGTAAAAATTGCTGTTTCTTTGGTGCTTCCAATATATTAATGTTGGTGAATCATTACTTACGGCAAAAATCAGCTTTCACTCCAGATAACAAAACCAGGTATAAAAAATCTTTTCTGTGTGAATACTTGTACACCTGTAACTTTTAGATATTGACCTGCAATTTTCATGGGTGATACATGAATTATTATGAATGGGCATTAGTCCTTCTTAATTGTTGAAATCACGGCTTTGTGGAAACCGTGAAACCCAAAGCAATTGCTACTCCAAAGTTGTGTGATATTTTGGATCATTCTTTGTATCCTCACAATTGATGCACCTTATGTTTAGTAATAATTAGATTGCATGGTAAAATACCTGTAAATGTTCAGTTCCTTGGCACAGACTTCAGATCATGATGAAGTCTGTTTTGATAACTCATTATGTCGTGTGATTCTTTCAAGGAGGCTTGCAGAAAGTGGTTTTCCTCAGATACCTCCTTGTTGGTTAAACTTAAAAATATCCTTTGTTTTTTTCATATAATTTATAGATGGGTAGTTATTAATTTTTGTGATAATTCTGTTTCCAGTAAACATATCCTTGTGTATGTGTTTGGGATTGTTCGTGAAATGTGCCAATTGATGCTGTCTCTCTTCCCCCCAGAATTCATAGTAGCTTGTAATTTTGAGAATTGAGTAGCCATTGGTTTAGCTCTTTAAGAAATGTTCATAATAGTCAAGCACTTTATTCTTTAACTGAGCATCTTGGTGTTTCGTTTCATTGATGTGTCATTATTTCATTTTTTAAAGTGGGAACTTTTGGCCTTTGAGGGTACTCTATTTTTTAGATTAGTGCTTTAAGGGTATACTACTGCTTCTTTGTTGTGGTTATCTTAATCTTATCCTTTATTCATGAATTCTTTGGAAATTCATGTTTTGTTCTTAATTGAATAAAAGTAACATTTACTCTTTAATTTTCAGTGGGTTCACATATTACAAGATGAGTAACTTAGACACTCGTATTGCTAATGCAGACCAACTTCTGACCACTGATGTGGAAAAGTTCTGTGACTCTGTCACAGACTTGTACTCCAACGTCCTAAAACCATTGCTAGACATCCTCATTTATGTATATAGATTAACTGCAAATATTGGTGCTCAGGTATGATAATTGTTGAATTGTAATATCTCATTTATCTAATTGACTGAAAAATTGAAGTGCTTTACTGTAGAAGTATTCTAATAATCAGGGTTTGTTTCAAGTGTTTATCATATGTCTATTCTTTTGTAGACTCCCTTCCTGATGATATTATATCTGATGGCATCAGGAGTTTTCCTCACCCACCTCCGCCGTCCCACTGGACGGATGACCATGAAGGAACAAAAGTTAGAGGGAGAATTCCGTCACATCAATTCAAGATTGATTGCTAGTGCAGAAGAGGTAGCATTTTATCAAGGGAATCGCCGGGAGAAAATTACACTGCTGGCCTCATTCCAAAAGTTGGTAAGTATATGAGTAGATGCAGATTCAACTCAGGTCTTTGTCATTTTTCATAGTCAATTACCTGTTGAGTGTTATCACATTATTATTTCAAGTCTCATTTCATGGGATTGAAATGGAAATTCTCAGCACTCAAAAATGATTTCTTCTCTCTTTTGATGATGTAAACTAAGTGATGATCTGCTGCCTAATTTTTTTGGATAGTCTAGTTAATTTTTTTTTCAAAATAAGTATCTTTAAAATTATAAGTGGCTGTAATTTGATGTTTTTTGGGGCTTTGAAATCTCTGCAGTCTCAATACTGAACCATATCGCATGACTTTCAATGATAGCTGTGGCAAAAAAAATCTTATAAGCTACACGTGTCAATCCATAGTACAATTTTGCTAATATAATATACTAGTGCTGCAAAGTTTTACGGGAAAATTTACTTTATTGGAATACTGGAATACAACGCAGGATATCACTTTAAATGCAAATTTGAATATGCAATGTCATTAAATAAATTAAATAAAAATAAATTAAACTAAAATAAAGGAAAATCAACTAAAATGTTTATCAGTAACTGTAGTTTACTTGTGCATTACTTTTACGGTCTCACTCATAACATTCACTCGGGCTAATTATTACAACTCTGAACAAAACGATTAAGCATCATAATTTGTTAAAAACATTAAAGGATTTGCTTAAATATTATGCTAGTAAAGAATTCGATAATGTGCCTTTCTTCATAGTCTTTCTTCAGAGTGAGTATGCAATGGATTATCCTTCCCGTGCTGTCTGAAGTGGACCCCGCCAATTTCTTTTTACCATGACATCTTTGCACCGCCATACACACAATGCACATCCTTGCACTGACATACACTAGAAGCACTCCTCCCATCCGTCTTTTCAGGAGTACTCGGCGGAATTTCAGAAGACCGCCCCCGACCCACCCCTACAGTGTCTACACCTAGTAGGCAAATGGAAAACTATGTCATTAATTTAGGACACTAGTAGCGCCTCTGGGAACAGTGCATTGAACATCTTCCTTTTTAGATTTGAAATAGCCTACCATGTTTCCCTATGACAGATGCCCTGGCTTGTTTATCACTCATGCAACATTCATATTTCTCACCCATTTGAAGCATTGTATAACCTAGTTATCCAAATGTGTTTCTAGTGTATTTTTGTTTCCATATCTGCGGTCTATTTGTGATACTTGTGCTTGCTCTGTACGCTGGTTAAGCTTCTGAATTATCTGACTGATGGCATCATTATTGTTCACATTTTACACTCGACTTCATGTGTTACTTCCATGAACTGCTCATGAAAGAAATGGAGTCATCCATGCTCTTTGGTTCAAATTTTTGTTATAATTTGTGTACATATGTATTCATTAACAGCCGATCAGGTACCAATCATTGCTCATTAGAGATTACCACCCAAATGCTAATTACCGTATTCTAGATGGTGAATGCCATCCAGATAGTATCTTAACCTGTATACTTACATTTTGTGGTCTAGAATCCTCAGCTTATGAGTAATATTACTCATTGGGGCTGAATATTAGCTCAATCTAAACATGATTGTCAGACTCACTGCAGGATGAGACCAAGGTCTGTGATTTAGTGTACAGTCCTCAAGACTGAAATTCATTTAAACCATACTCATTAACCAGTGTTGCATAAATAACAACGTCATAAATTTAGTTTATCACTGTTTCGTTAATCAGTATTCTGTGTCAATTGATCCATTCCCACATTCTTCGCAGTAACAATCCAAAGTTTATATTTAATAGCACTGATCAGCACTATTAAGTAGGTAACTCTGCAATAATCAACAGTAAACAGTGAATTAGTTGGCAATAACTGTGCTAGGTAATTTGTTTATTGCATGTATCTGATATTTTTCAAATTATGTTGTTCTCGAGAAAGTTCTGATGGTAATATACAAATGATTGCAAAATTTACTCTTATACTAATTCTGTTACTGAAGTTTTTTCTAACTGAGTTGATTATCATTAGAAATGTTTAAAGTACTTGTATACCTGAAATAAAAGTAAAGTTAATTTACTGTTAAATTTTATCACCTTAATTGGTAACATCCTATGTATTCATTTTTTATAGATTGATCATCTCAAGAAGTTCCTGGAATTCCGATTTGCCATGGGATTTGTGGATAACATTGTTGCTAAATGTAAGAAAGGGCCTTTTATACACATTACATAGAACATCATACAAAAAATATTATTTTAAAATGTGAGCACGTACATATATAGTTGATTAAAGGGATTAGGGAAATCAAGGTATTCCGAATTTGAATAATCAACCATTTATTCAATCAATTTAATGAAACCATTCCCCTCAATGCAATCATGTCACATTAATGAAAATCATAGTATGTATAATGCCCTTTGCCGACTATGTATTGGGGATTTTACTAAGAAATTATGTCTTATCAGGTTCTTCTAATAGCATTTCCATATTAAGCTCCTTTCATTCATATTATGCACTAGTTCTGAGAGATAAGGTAGAAAAAGGAATTCGTGTTCTACTCATTCAAGGTATTATTTAAGTAAGCACAATGACAAATCTGGCATTTGCTATCTGTGATATTAATGCTTGATGCTACTTGTGCTAGATGAAGCATTCCTTCTTTTCTAACTTAAATTATTTTAAGTTGACACCCATTCATCAATTATTGCCCAAGACTTATTTATCCAGTGCCTACTACAAGTCATATTTCTGTGCCTTAGACATTGCATCTGTTATAAATAGGTCAATTGTTGGATGTATTTTCTCTTCAATATTTCTATTTCCTGAGTCTCATATTTTTTTGGTGGAACTTAAATAAATATTGGATTGTGGGACTTGACATAAAAATATGTGGTAGTACTCTCATGTTTTAAAATGTTTTCTTGTTTGATTACAGACATTGCCACTGTTGTTGGTTTTTGGGCTGTCAGCTTACCATTCCTCTCTGAATCACATCCATTGCTAGCAAAAGTCAATCATCATGAAAGACTGCAGGTTAGTATTCTGTCATTTTGGTTTAATTTGTTAGTTTGTGACTTGTAAATAATTTCCATGTTTTATTGCTGCTGCTCAGTGGTGGATTTAGGATGGGGCAGCCATAATACCTGGTATAATAGGGAAATGTTGGCCATACGGTATTCCAGACCCCTGGAAAATAAAAATCCTCCCTGGCCATATTCCACCCCTGCTGCTGCTTCAAATTGTGAATTGCTATTTAAGAGTGCAACAATAGCACAAAAATGAATTAATATTGTCTGGTCAATATCACTCTTTCTTTTGGAACTTTTCCAGATAAATTTAAAATGGTAATTGTTACCCCATTACATGAAAAAAAGATCTACAAGCAAAAGAAAATTACCATCCCATATAAAAACTGTTAGTTTTTTCAAAGATATTGGTAAGAGTTATCTCAAAGAGGGTATTGCTGTTCCTGGCCGGTGACAGTATACCATCCAGTTCCCAATTTGGTTTAATTAGAGGGTGCTCAGCAGAATTTGTTGTATGTAAATTTGTTGATGCTGTTCTTGAGAGCCTCGATGATCATCTCAACACCATTGTCTTGTTTTATGACCTGGCAAATGCTTTTGATTTTGTAGATTATGTGATTCTTCCCAGGAAAATTCATTGTTATGGGATACGAGGCATCCCCAATAATCCGATCAGATCTTTCCTATCAAAGAAAACCCAAGGATTGACCAAAATTGCTGATGATATTAAATACTCATCATCCTAGCAGGAGGTGGTAAGAGATGTTCCTCTGGGTTTGATTTTAGGGCCTTTGATATTCCTGCTCTATATTAATGATCTCCCTACTGTATTAAGTGGGAATGGAAGTGTTTTTATGTATGTTGATGACACTAATAATCTAATAAAATATGATGATAATATGGCAATTGCTGTCCTTGGTATAGAGAATTGGTGCTCCATGAACTGGGTCAATATAAACTTAACCAAATCCTCATTCATTTTCGATAATCCTTCACAAAAAACATAGATTACAGCTTATACATTACAATTGCTGATTGCGGCCTAAGACAAGGATCAGACATGAAGTTTCTTGGTCTTTTCATTAATGAAAACTTGAACTGGGACTCCCACATAAATTTCCTTTCATTGTCAGTAGCCTCTGGTTGTTTTTTAATCAAACAAATGATTCAGATCACCAATGAACAAACTGCCCTGACTATTTATTATTCGGGGATCAGGTTGGTGTGGTGGCTAGAGTACTCGCCTACCACAAGGACGGCTAGGGTTCAAATCCCTGCAGTGGCGAAAGTTTTTCAGAGGAACCCATACCTACTTGAGTGCCTTGTGGAGGACACTTCAAGTGGAGTACTCTGTCTGTCGGATGAGATGTTAAGCCATGGTCCCCTTGGCATCTTTCGTTAAGAGTAGGCTAATGCCGATGCCGGGTTTCTATCCACCCTTCCTCCCTTACCTATCCTCTATGGTGCAAATGACCTTAGCCATCAGGCGCCTCCCCAATTATCCAATCCTATTCATTATGCCCATATTTTTAGCAGAATTATGTATTGCATCTTAGCCTAAGGACTATCTCCGCCTTTTCAGATTACAAAAATGGGCAGTCAGAATCATACGCAAACTAAAAAGAAAGATAGTTGTCGAAATCTATTATGCAGTTTCCGATTCTTCCATTGGTTTTATATACTATTTTATACTGTGATGTTTATTAAAGATTTAAAGCCTTAGCTAATCCTTAAAAGGAATTGCGATATTCGTGAGTACATTAAAAGAGGCAAATTGGACAAGGCTCTAAGATGACACAGCATTGGTCTCTACAATACTGGGCCTATCACTTTGAGTGGCAAGTTATGTAACAAATTACCAAAATCTATAAAAAATGAGTTAATGCTAGGGAGGTTTAAGGTAAACCAAAATGATACCTTTTCGAGAATTGTTTTTATTCAATTGTGGAGTACCTAAATTTTTCACCAGAAATTTGATAATTTTTAGTAATGATTTTTAATGTGATTTTATTGGTTTCTCACTGAATCTCTCACTGAATCTTTGAGTGTATCATTGTTCAAGGTAAAATTAATAAATCAATCTCATACAATCTCCCCTAGATTACTATCCACCTCTTGCATATGTGCCAATTTTTCGCACTTATCTTCCCCTCATGGGTCATTAAATCGATCGACTACTTTCTGTGTGGCATCCTTGCATCTGCCTTGCCATTCGTGACACCTAATGTGTACTGTTATTCCCTCACCAGGGTCCATGTTATTTAAAACCTCTCTGTGTTCTACGAAGCTCATTTTTACACTTCCACTCTCTCTGTCCACTGGTGCAGAGCAATCCACAATCTTGCAATACTTTCTCATATACCCATATCAATCTAGGGTATATTGGCTCATATTTGCTTGGTAGCATATCATTTCCTACATTTCTCATTTTGGGTCAAACCTAAACCAAAGCAGCTGTGCACACGATTGTCTACTCTAGACCATGATGCTAATCTACCATCATCAGATGTAAGAAATTCCCCATGTGCTTGTGTCAATGTTAACACCAAACAATCACCCATGGCATTTTCATTTCATCAATCTATTTTTGATAGACTCCTCTCACTTTCCAGGGACTGTCTAGTATGTACGAAGGTTGCCCAAATAGTAATGCCCCATTTCTTTCATAACTATTTATTCTAAAAATGAAATTTACACTTATGAAAGAATGATGTGTTATGTACTCTCTCTATTTTTCCACATTATCTCATTCAAGTTCTCTTGCCTTCCTCCAGGGACTTACTAAGGCGTGTATTACCTATCGGTACCAGTCCTCGCTCTGTTTATGGAGCCAGGTTTTTACTGTGTAGACCAAAGTAGTGGTGTGGAAAAATACTTAGTATCATTCTTCATGATGGATTAGAAAATAAGAGAAATTACAAAGCAATTTATGTTCTTTCACGACTTTAGTTTGTGCCAGAGTGGTATTTGCCAACCTAATATTGCAGTATATTGTCTACAGAGCCTATGAAATTGGTCAGAGCACTCAGATGTAAGATACCTGATGCATCGTGATAACCTGATAAGGCTTTGGGACAAATGGGTCTCTCGATGACCTTTTCAACGCCCTGATTTATCTTATTAGGGAGTTAAAAAAATGTGGGTAATTACTTTGGGGCCAAATATCCTTACATCACATTTCTTGATGGGTCTGTTCTAAACAGTTCCACCTCCCATCATGGGCTACTCTTTGAATATTTGCAATAATGTAGAGTATATAAGGTTACTTACCTTTGCAGTACCTGCGGCACATGCCGGTTTCCTTGTTAATGTTTATGGTGCTTTACTGGTCATTTTTGACTCATCTTTGTTGGTATCCCTGGAGAAAAAACAAACCCTTTTGATACCATATGAACATTGTGAGTGTTAGTATTTTTTTTCCTCTCATATAACTAGGATCCCTTCTGAAAGGACTAAACAGGGTCCAAAATGCTGTTGTTCACAATATCCTTCTTGAAGTTGTGTATGGTGCATTGACACATTGTAACTACTTTTGTGTCATTGTCACAGTTAACAGGCAATGCTTGTCATTGTTTACCAGAAAGTCTTTATTTTTGTGGTAGTTTAATGGTTTTTAGCTTGGATTATAAAAGGTGAGGTGATGCTGGATTGTGATTTATTAATTTATGTAAATTTAAATAAACTACGCTTAAGCATAGTTTAGGGAGAAATGAAAGCTGGTTAAAAATGTTGTATTCCTTTCATAAGTAATGTGGTGTAAAGTGAGAGAACCTGAAATCTCTTTCACTAATGGCATGATTATACAGTTCTATTATACAAGTGGAAGGATGCTGGTGAAATTAGCAGAGGCCATTGGGCGACTGGTCCTTGCTGGGAGAGAGATGACACGACTGGCTGGATTCACCTCAAGAGTTACTATGCTCCGAAAGGTTTTAATTGACTTGAACCAGGGAAATTATCAAAGGACAATGGTCACTCGTGGTTCTGGAACAGCTTTGGGGCAGTCGCCATCTTCTGAAAATTGTAAGTATTAGCCACATCTAGCTTCAGTATTGAAACCACTGCTGTACCCCAAACCTTAATAATCTCTCTATATTTAGCTTTTCCTGCTTCTAACACTGCCTGCCTATGTTCTTACTCTGTGGCCTATTATTACATATTTTATTGCTAGTTTGAATACAGTCACTTTTCTTGTCCTTTTGGCAGATAAATTGGTTATAGCCTGGGTTCTTCAATTGAGATCACTTTTCAGCAAAATGGGTTGCTCTGTGAATTATGCAAAGAGTGTAAAATAGTAGTGTGTTTCACTTTATTGTGGCATTCAATAAAGGTTATTGAATGAATTAGAAATTGAATGAAATGGGTTATTATACATGAGTATTATTTTCATTTGGGAAATTTTGTTGTTATATATTGGGAAGGGGGAATATTATCCTGAACTGTGGGGGGAGGAGAATTGAGCCTAAAAGATTGCATCAAGTTATATTTTTTAATTGTTATGGGAATCTTTATGACAAATATGTAGTTGACTGTTTTTGCTGGGGAATAATTCTATAAGATGACATCAGAAATTATATCAGGCAAAATGATTGGGAAATGTAATAATTAAATATTGGTTATAAGTGATTAATTATATTTCAGGCTGTCTTAAAACCTTATGATTACGAATTTTATTTAAAATCATATAAATTGGAAGCAGTTGTATGTAATCATTTCAAGTTATAGTCAACAGCAAAAATAATTGTGGGAACTTGTTCCATGACACAGAGTGAGCTCAAACCACTTAGAGTTTGAGGTATTTTTGTAAATTAATGGTGTATTTTATTGTAGATGTGTTCAGTAGAGATGGAGAAGGGAGGGGTGAGAATGGGGGAGGTGAGAGAAAGTTGGATGGATATACTAAGAAAGTGAATATAGCTTTTGCCATATTGTGGGAGTTGAATCAAAATGTGACTTTCTTAACCCTCTGAACTCTTTTAACCTGCAATGATAATTCTTCAGTGATCAGAGTGGGATATGGGATCTTCTGCTTAAACATTGCAGCTTTTTGGAGTACTCTCGTCTGGGGGTAGACTTAAATAATCACAATGATTGGCTAAGTAAAGTTTAGTAACGTCACATTTTGTGAAAATACCTTTTATTCTCGATATTTACAGCCCTGGGCCTCCAAAGATGAATTATGAATGGGCTTTGAAATGAAAAAGTGTGACAGAGATGTTTTTTCTTTATAGTTGGACCTTAATTTGAATAACTTGGATAATGGACTGAATTCAAGCTTGCATACGTTCATCATATAAATTAAGAATATCTCCAATGCTATTGGCTAATGGTTGTTTACTGAACTAGTCTTTGGCAGGCCGTCCATCACTGCCTGCCGCAATTATTTGCACTATCTCGTAGGATGTGGTTTGGATGAATGATTCTTTGATGTGCATTTGCAATGATATTTTGTTGCTCAGATTTAGTGTTTGTAACAATATTGGAGGATGCTGTATGATGGATCATGATATCAGAAGCTTGGATAGGAGGGAGAATTTTGGGTTAACTAGCGGTTCATAAAAATTGATTGTATATTGATCTTCATAAAGGATGTTGGCAACATATGAACTGAAGGAGTATATCACTTAAAAATTAATGTTAATGCATGGCCAAATGGTGGGAAGAAGTAGATTTTGAATCCCTGAAACCTTGCCGTACTTATCTGGTGACCAAGTAAACCTACTAAATATGTAGGTATGTATACTGTAGAATACCTGAGATATGTACCTAAATGATAGGGACCATACCGAGGTAGCACATTCTAAGAAATATTCTTTAGTTTTCTCGATAGTACTCAGAAATCGAATAGAAATCACTTCCCTTATGGGAAATACATTCTATATATATTTCGGAAAGTGAAGGGAAAAGCGACAGATATAACAAGTATGGGTTTTGGCAATCGAATGGATATCCCTTCTCTTCGGAGGATTGTAGCACACCTAGCGGCACTTTGGCATCACTTTCTGTAAAGTGATCATTTATGTGTTTCCTTGTGAGAACTGCTTCCTTGATTAGAAATGATTCTTGTGTTATCTAAAGGCTCCAGTATTTTTTTATTCCTTATGACCATAGAATAGAGAAAGTGTATTGTATTCACTTCATTGTATATTTCATTGTGTACTTCATTGTATATTTCAACTCATTCTTTGGTTAATGCATCCTCCTGGAAACTATCTTAGCATATTTTGTGAGGTAGAGTTGTTATAAGTCTGACAGTAAATGACCATTTCAGCACATGCTGAAGTCCTGTAGTATATAGGTACTAACCCTTGAAAACCATTGTGTTATTATCCTTAGTGTCTATTTGTGCTACCTAATTCAAATTATTTTGCAAAATTTCATCATTGTGTGATACCTTAGTGAAGTCAAATTGGGAATTGGGGAACACATACTTATTACAAATCTCAATGTAGGGAATATTTTCTTGCATAACATACCTAATTTTGGAGTGGTCTTAGTAAATTGTCCGTAATACGGTGAGACTTGATTCTCCTTTTAAACTTTATATTAATAATGAAAACCTTGTAGTAAAAAAGACTAATTTCTTGTTCTCAGTTTATAAAATTAGGCTGGAGCTATAGAGTAAGACAGTAAAAGATCCATGAGGGATCCGCATGTCTGTTTTAAGTTAATAGCTTACAATTTTGATTGACATTTTTGTCAGAAATATTTTTGCTTATCTAAATTTTTGAACATTGGTATAAGTATTAATTTCTCTTCCATAATTAAATATGTCTTCACTGAATCAATAATTTTAAACGTTTATGTCCCTAGTTTATTTTTCTCATTTCTTTTTCTATCATGGTAAAGGCTCGGAGGAAGCAGCTACTAGCAGCATGAAGGTTTCTCAATTTCCTCTCATTCCTGGCTCAGGAAGAGTCTTGTTTCAGGTAAGAAATCACTCATGCCAATCAAATCCAAAGATCCTTGAAAAATTGTGTGAAAATTATGCATCATGAAACAATAAACCAAGCAATTTTCCTCTCAATAAAATTTACTTTCGACCCAGTTTTCAATGTTAATACATCACATTCAGGTGAATAGTGATGCTAAGTACGTGTTATTTGTTCTTATTTTGGGGAGGGGGTGTAATGGAAAGTAGTTGGGCAAGGTGGAGAAAACATATGAATGTGGTGACCAATGGGAGGAGGAAGAGGCTAGGGTGAAATGTGAGGAAGAGGTTTTAGGTTTAAACATTGAGGTAGATGGAGAGGGAGCTGGTTATTGTGGCCACTGGTAAAATCTGTAACATGGATGTTTCCCGTACACCATCATTGTTAACCCAGATTTTCATTTAGCCGTCACTGGCTGATGCACTAGTTTTGTAATCCATCCAAGTTTTCCTTTGGTATCTCATTAGAAATCGCATGCATTTTCCTTGCTTATATTTTTCTTTTTATTTAAATTTCTAAGACCCCCAACCCTCTATGGGGCATTGTCAACGATTTGGAATGGATTTCAGGAAGGTAACTCAAGAGTTACTCTCAGTTTCAGAGAAACTCTGAGTTTCCTTCCTGAAATCCCTGCCAAATTTCGGCGACAGCCCATTGAGAGGAGGGGGCTTTACAAATTGACAATAATACACATTCTCTGTAAAAATGGTACTATGGTACAGTCAAGTAGAATCCATTGCACCAAGTAGCCAATATGTACATGATTCAAAGAGTTACTTGCCTCAAGTTTCTTACAGGTGGTGAATATAATTCTTCTGCTAATTCTTCCATTCTGTCATGCTATTCAAAGGAAAGTAAGGAAAGAATAGGGACAACCAGTATGGTTGTTATAACAGTTGTCAGGCTGCCTTTTGATGAAATAATGCCCTGTCCATCTAACTTAATGGAGTTAACAATAGCAGGCAACAGTATAATGGCAATAGTGGCACAATTCTCCTGGGCTTCACCTCACCCAGAACCTGGAGTGTGGCTGCTAACGGAAGTCCATAAATGCTCCCAGTAACCTAATGGAGTGGGTTCCTTTAGGCTGGCAGGATGTCCACTAAAGATCAGAGTGTAAGGGAGATGGGTCCCACTCTTGAGGGGAAGGGTCGGGTCACAGGTTAAAAGTATCTGGAGGAATTTTTCCTGGGGGTGGGGGAAAAGGGTGCTGGTCACAGAAAAAGGTCTCGAGGTCATTTTACACAGGGCACGTACTTGCAAAATCTGATGTATGTATGAACATGCATTTCAAATTGTGTCATGTAAAGCAGTGAATTGCAAGGACTTATGCATGAATGTATGGACACAAGATGGCAAAATAGCCTTAGCTCTAATACAACAATTTTTGCACCCTGGACTGAGGAAAAAAATACAGTTCCAAAATTGCAATTTTGGACTCTGTGTAGAATGAGCTTCAGACCTGGCACTGGGGATGATGGGAAACAGGACACTGGGAAAGACTGGTGGAACTTGATGGAAAGAAGGGAAGAATTGGAGAGGCTGAAATGTTCATTGACTAAGGGAATATTATCATTCGATCGTTGTAGTATTTCCAACTGTTCGAAGGTGTCTAGGTACTTTCTTCCCTTTGGCCCAAATATGGAGCACTCATATGTCAAAATCTGGGTTTCGACTGCTGGCAGTTATATATTTAGTCACCATTGAAGATTCACTTCCTTATATAATGCACTCTTTGTGTTCACTGATTCTTGTGGAGAAAACTCTACTTGCTTGTCTTACATATTGAGCTTGGCACTTGGAAGTGATTTCATAACACCACTCATTATTTCCATCTCTCTTCTCTCATAATTCATTGCATACATGAAATATTTCATTGAAGTAATTTTCTTGTTGAGTCTACAGCTGGTGAAAACCTGGGTAATACTTTGTGTATTTATTTTATGTTTTTTTTCTGGTAATTTTAACATTTTAGTGCCTTTTTTCTCTTTCTCTTGCTTGATTATTTGGATACATTTCAGATTGCTCTGAATGATTCAATGTTGAGTTAATGATTACCATTTGTAATCACTTGAGTCACTCCCTTTATAACGAAATGCTCAGTTCTATTTTTTGTGTTGTAAATTCCATTGTACTATTGAGAGTGTACCTTGGCTTCAATATGCTTCCATGCAAGGTGTGACCAGTTAACCTCTTTGGTGACAGTGTAGCACATCATGATTGACTTTTTGCATGTTGGCTTGGGCATGTAAAACATTGTTAAGCCTTCTAATCCAGCTCACTCAAAATGAAAGGTGCCTTGGTGCTACACAGTGTTATGTCCCATTCGGCAGACTTGAGGACTGGACTAGAAGTGCCCTCCACTTAGTGCCCAAATAGGAGTCTGTATTCTGCAGATAAATCCATGTCATTGCCAGACTCAAAACCCAGAACCTTGAGTTGAGAAGCCAGTACAGTAGCCACTGTGCCAACACAATGCCCATTACAAATAAAATGGCAATCAGTGATGGAGGATTTTTTCCTTGCAATTTTTCCAAAGCTTATCTTGAGTTACCTCTCAATTTTGACTTTCTTGAAACAAATTTTGTCAGAAATAATCATGACTCCCTTTGCCTGCTTAATTTCTTTGGTTTTATTGTTTGTTTTATGAGCAGTGTGTTTCAATAAGGGTCTGTGACTGTTGAAGTCATTGTGACTTTGACACTGTTGTATACCAGTTTCCAGAATGGTGATTCAAAATGCTCTCTGAAATGCAGTGTTGTACACAATGTAAGGTTTGCAAAGATGATGAATTATTGCTCTTTGAGTGATCTTCACAAATCACACCAGAAAAATCATGATTACCTCGAAAAAAACACCACCAATGCTGAAATTAAAATGTGGGCCATGTTGATGGAAGGTCAGTACTGTAGCTATTACACCGACCCAAATTTCCAAGACAAATATATAGGAGTAGAATCATTTCTTTGTTTTTCATATCTCTTCCAAAACTGGATTTATGGTAGCCCCCATGCTTCACTGGGTATACCATGAGTGGAACATGTGATGTAAAATGATGCTCTATGGCAATGGTAATTGAAACTAGATAGCTAGTGATTCCATTTTTCTCTGTGTTATAAATCCCAAAACTCAGCTTAGTCTCAAGTATCCAGCAATAGGTTATTATTTAGCAACTAATTTGTTAATTAGGAAATTTTGACTCGGCTAACATTTTGAATGTTCTCTGTGTACAATGTAGTTAAATGCCGAGACGAATATGTGTTCATTTCCCATGGAGATACATTGTATGCATTAATTCAATTTTTCTGAAAGCAGCAACCTTAATGGTATGTATCCGTGGGCAGGTTTTCTGAATGAGTTTACTCTTCCACTTTAAAACTTTCTTAAGTTTTAATATCTCCATTTCTCAATATGTGATTGAAACAAATGGCCGTTGTTTTTTATGACTTAAAAATTTTGAGGACTTCTGTACTAGGATGCCTGTTTTTCTGTAAACACAAAGTGTCTCATTTTTTACATTTTTTGGGCTATAGCTACATATATTATTATTTAGAAGCCACAATATCAGGGATGGAAACAGAATATTGAGGATGAAGACATTGGGAGTTGATGGAAGCAATGCATCAAAGAGCTCTACCAAGGAGCTCTTCAAAGGAGCGTAATGATTGTGGTACGGAAGAATACAAGGACTGAGAGATGTGAGGAGCACTGAACATTGAGTCTAGTGTCACATGCATAAAAAATACTCACACAGCTAATAAGTCGGAAGAATGGAAAGGAAAATTTGAGACTACCTCTTGGAAAATCAGTTTGGATTTAGGAAGAACAGGGGTACCAGGAAGGCTATACTCTGCTTTAGAGTATTGGTAGTGAAAATAATACATGTGACCAAGCCATTGTATGTTGCATTCGTGGACTTAGAGAAAACCTTCGACAATGTTGAGTGGAACCAGATGTTCAGACTGCTCATAAAACTCAGAATGGATCATGATGACTGAAGAATTATCTACCAACTATGCAGGAAACAAGTCATCACCATGGGAATGAGAGATGGAAGTAAGATAGAAGCTAAAATTAGCAAAGAAGTAAGACAAGGATGCAGCCTCTCACCAGCACTGTTAAACAAGTATTTGGAAGAGGCCATGCAAGAAGCTAAAGAAATTGGACTAAGTTATAAGTCTTTAGTGTGTAAACTGCTAAACTAGGACTACAAACCAGGAAGCACTATGTGAAAAAATTCATGTTGGGTGTGGCACTGTGTGGATTGGAAAAGCTGCCCAGAACAAACTAGCAGCCTTCGAAGCCTGGTGCTGGAGAAGGATACTAAAGATAAAATGGATGGACAAAATAAGGAATGATGAAGTGTACAGAAGAGTAGAAGAGGAAAGGACCATGGGGAGCACCATAGACAAAAGAAGAACCAGATGAATTGGACACATCCTGAGAAACAATTGGTTTGTGAAGAACAAATTTGAAGGTAAAATAGAGGGAAAAGTCCTCATGGGAAGACCCAGGAAAAGTTCATGGACCAAATAAAGAATAAAGTACATTGGAAGAGATACCAGGAGGTAGGGAACTAGAATTAGAAAGGGTAGAGGACTCGAGTTAACCAATTTTAGGATTGAATGAATGATTATAATGATGAACTACATGTATATTTATCCATTTCTCTACTGAGTTTGCTCTGTCGAAGCATTGGTGTTATACTTTAGCTAGCTTTTAATAGCTCCACTACTGGCCTCTGTAGGTAGCTTCTTCAACTGTTCATCTTGGTATGTTTCAAATTACCATTATTCTATCCTATTTTATCAAAAGCCCATCTCTTTCTTCCCTTTTCAATGCTAACCAAACATCTTCCTCCCTATCATGACTTTCAGCATCCCATACCCCTCTTAACATAATGTATGTATTCACTCTACCCTATAATCTCTCTCAGGAAATTTGTGTCCTTAACAGTCATGCTGAGCACTTCTTTGTTCATCTTCCTTTCCATTCATTGCCTTTTCTTCTAATCCGTATCTGCATTTCAAATTCCTGCAGCCTTCTATGGTCGTCTTTTCTCTGAGTCCTGTGCAATTTGCATTGCTACTCTCCATATTATACTTCTCATCAGTCTTCACAACCTCACCTATGGCCCTCATCGAGTTTGAAGCAAATGCATTCTTTGCTGAAGCTATTATGTTATTATGTACCTTATCCGTATTTTTATGCCCATCTTCCACAAATGTACTACCCAATTTATTAAAATTTCCTACCTGCTTCAAGTATTTACTTGTCGCTGCAATGGTCAAACTTGCTTTCTAGACTTTGCTTGTTTGAAGTTCTCATTACCCTTGTTTTTTATGGCTGATATTCATTCTGCTTTTCTTGCACTGATTTCCTAATTCGTCTTTGAATGTCTGCAATTCTCTGGATAAATGGCCAACCAACGGAAAGTCTGAACAACTTCAGCACAGATTCTAATGGCTGGAAAAGTCGTCCAAGGAATACATGTTTGTTCTAATTTTATAATGTTTGCTCTGTGAAATACTGTTTGCATCTTCTGCCTACATGAGCCTTCAAATGATTGAATATGGCTGAAGTTTGTGTGAAGTTGGCTACTTTGGAAGTATTCTGACACTTAGTATAATGTTTTATTAACCTTATCACAGAAATGCTCCAGAAGCTCATGGGAAGGTCTTTTCATTAACTGCTTCATGTTCCCAGCCTTGGTCACTCACAGGGTTTGCAAATGTGTGGAATTCAAGATTGGAATAATTAAAGGGTGATATGATTATTATTGTTTGTATTCAAGTAACATTTTTATTTGATCATCTTCTTACTCACTTTTTTGTTATGTTGAAGCTTGAGTTCATTTTTTTCAAAATGTAAATTTTCAGTCTTTTTATCAAGCTGTCTTGAAAAGGTCTGAAAGTATTCCCTCTCTTTCATTTTTAGTGATTGGTGTCATTTCAATGCTCTCTGTGATTATTCTTGAATCGTTCTTTTTCATTATATTACTGTCATTCTGCTTTATGTTGTACTTAGGAGGTGGAGTTGAATACCAAATAGAGATTTTTGACATTGTTGTAAAATCATTTGACCACATAAAGTGGAAGCCTTCCATCTACTATATATTAGCATAAACTGGGGTCTTTCTGGTTGTATGTTGAGGACATAGACTAAGTACTCTGAAGAGATGTTGTAAATTTGTCACTAATTCTCTGCTAGTTGTTACTCCTATTCCCCGAGCCCTATGTCAGGGTATGTTCTGGGATATATATCACATATTACTATGATTCTGTATCTTCATTAAATGACAATATATCTAATGAATCATTGTGTTTAGTGCCATGGTTAAATTTCTGTTCAATATCTTATTGTCAGCTGGTTTTAGTTATCCTTGTGGTAATTTTTGTCTTTTTTTGCTTGTCATGGAGTTGCACTATGATATGTGGACTTACTATGTTTTCATTGGACTTAAATTTGAATCATAATGAACTTTTATTTCTTTTCAGGACAATATCATTAAGTTTGACCGTGTGCCATTGGTTACTCCAAATGGTGATGTTCTTGTACCAGAATTATCTTTTGAGGTACGCTCTGGGATGAATGTTCTAGTTTGTGGACCTAATGGTTGTGGAAAGTCCTCCCTCTTCCGTGTCCTTGGAGAATTGTGGCCTCTTTTTGGGGGAACCCTGACCAAGCCTCCCAGGGGCAAACTATTTTACATTCCACAGAGACCTTATATGACGCTGGGGACCCTCAGGGATCAGGTGATCATGATTTTCTCTTTCATGTCTCGTATTATGCACTATAGTTGTGAAGCATTTAAGTTTAATATAACCTGCCACTAGATTTCAATGCAAAATTTCTATTTAGGTCATATATCCTCATTCACGAGATGAAATGGCCAGCCGGGGAATAACAGATGCTATACTTGCGGAGCACCTTGACCGGGTGCGTCTTGGATATTTGTTGTCTCGAGAAGGTGGATGGGATGCTGTGGCTGATTGGATTGATGTCTTATCAGGGGGAGAAAAACAGCGAATTGCTGTGAGTATTATGTTACAGACGTTACATGTCGATTTTTGCTCATTACTTACATCTCTTAATGAAGTCTTCATGGGTTTTCCACCAGGTCAGGTCGTTATGGGCTGACTTTTCGATAGCTACCACCGCCATCGTCCTCAGGGCCTGTCAGTGTCGGCAATAGAGCCGCCTCATATGCCTGGTGGTTTTCGCACCAAAATGGTCAGGTTGGCTCTGATTGGCTAGCGCTGATCTCCTTTCTGTCCGCCTTAATTCTGCAAACCCTCTGGAAAGCTTCTGAACCTTCTGAGAAGGGCTGGGTTCCAAGCCTCGCTTAGCGCATAGGCTGTGTCGCAGTTAAAGTTTTTCTTCTCCATCTGGATCTCTATGGCTTCCTTCGTCAGTCGTTCCCAGTATCCGTTGGATTGGCTAAGTAAGTGTCGTCAAATATTGTGCGGTGGTCCTTGCTTAGACTAGATGTTCTGCTACCATGGATTGTTCTGAATGACAGAGTCAGATACTCCTCATGTGCTCCTTAATCCCTGTCTCGATTTAGGAGCACATGAGGAGCATCCGACTATGTCATCCGGAACAATCCGTGCTAGCAGAACATAGTCTAAGCAAGGACCACCACATAATATTTGACGACACCAAAGTACTAATAAAAGGCGGAGAGAAAGGAGATCAGCGCTAGCCTATCAGAGCCAACCTTACCATTTTGGTGCAAAAACCGCCAGGCATATGAGGCGGCTCCATTGCTGACACTGACATGCCCTGAGGACGATGGCGGTGGTAGCTATCGTAATATCGGCCCATAACGACCTGACCCAGTGGAAAACCTGAGAAGACTTCATCAGTACAATACGCTGGGAAAGAACTAAATTATACTTACATCTTTTCTCTGAAGCATTTCATTGTGAATGGGCTGCAGATATCTTTACTCTGTGAACATTTGTGGTGCTAATGGGTCCTTCTCCTTCTGATGGCCAAACACTCTGCAATTGCTTGTGATAATATCTACTGCTACACTAATGTTTTTGTTTAAATATATCTGGTATTCAGATAGTTTGCTCAAGAGTAAAATTTATGAGTATAGAATTAATGTTCTCAGTTAAGAACATGCCCATTATAGCTGCCTCCTTCGTAGTGTGTATGCATTGCCATGGAAATTTTTCTTTGAGGTTTTAGAATCACGGTCATATAATTTGTGTGTTGACAACCTCAAATACATATATTGAATGAAAGTCTGATCATTAGAATATCAGTGGCTCTACTTATAATATCCCAGTAAATATATGTTTGAACAAATTTGAGCATTTTTAATTGATTACATCAGCATCATGGTAATTTTATATGACCTTAATGCCCTTTGCTATATGATCCATCAAAACAAACGAGGTGTCCTTTATTTGATTTGTATGAAAATCATGAGGGATATTCTGAAAAATGTGTAGCCCATCAGCAAGTATTGTCATCCCTGCAACCATTTATGTTTGTGGAATCATTTTATGTCATCCTCAACTGTTTTTGAGATCTAAGTAAAAAGTTAAGAGTAAAATAACCCATCAAATATGAACGTAATTAGCTTTTAAAAATGAGTTGGTATGACCTGGCATAGTTCAAATACTTGGTTGCCAATATTACCAAAACTGTGGGCTACATATAAAGAGGTTTATAGGCTCACCAATTTTGAAGGGAGAGAATTTAAGTTGATGGATGGCAAATGTTATAGATGGATGGATGAAAAATGTTAGCCTCTCATGTATGATTGCAAGATATGATAATTAGAGTTTTTGTTAGATATTTTAATATTTGTGAAGAATTTTATGTACAAATGGGTCTTATCAAACATTTTTTGAGATTTCTTCCAACTCAAAGAGTATTTATTCATTTTTCAGATGGCTAGACTTTTTTATCATGCCCCGCAGTTTGCTATTCTGGATGAATGCACCAGTGCAGTCAGTGTGGATGTAGAGGGATTGATGTACCAATACTGCAGAGAGGTTGATATTACCCTATTCACTGTATCACATCGACGGTCATTATGGAAGCATCATGAGGTAGCCATTGAATTAATTTGTTCTACAAACTGTTAAATTTGCTATGAATTGCAATTGACGTAAAATTTTTATATTTTTCAGTATTATCTTCAAATGGATGGAAGAGGTTCCTTTGAATTTAAGCCTATCGAACCGGACACTGTGGAATTTGGATCCTGAAAATAATTTTGTTATCTCTTGATTGTCTCCTATCCTGTATTCTCATATGGCATACTGGGTATGCTGTATTTTGAGAAAAATTGGGGCATGTTATTTTAGCTAACCAGTGAACATGAGGCTTTGTTGAATGGATGAGAGGAACGTATGAAATGAGTTAGTATGTAAAAATAACTCTGCAGAAAGAAATGCATCCTCTCAGGGAGCCAATGCCCGTGCTTAACTGAACATTAGGGAACATATTACGTATGGAGAATAAGGTATTGGTATATCATGACACACGCCAATTATTAATCATAATTATGGTCTTATCTTGCTCTTATATTCCGTTATGTGGGGCTGGACTCGTGCATATTGGTTTTATTGATCACGTTTATTTGACTGGACAAGAGAGTAAATCAAGGTTGTGAAATGTTACTTTTTTAAGCCTATGATTTAGATTTATGATCTAAATTTCGTATGCTGTAAGTAGCGTTATGAATTTTTATACTGGAGACTTTGTTGAAAGTTTGTTGATGAAGGTGGCATTGAATGCGACGTATTCTTGTTACTGTTTGAAATCGTTTATAAAATAGCAATAAATAATAAAAATATTTTCTTTTTGACTGTAAACTTGAACATCCTCCATTCATTTCAACTATTTGATGTTAATAATGTTTACGAAGTCGTCAACGCCAATCGTGTGTGTATTGTTTTCGTCTGCAAATGGAAATAGTATTCCTGCCCTCCCATTGGCTGTCGCCGCCGTTGAGCCGGTTGCACTAGCCAACCAACGGAGCTTTGGCCACTTCGGAAAGCTCCAGCAATTTCAGTACCGAGGTGGCTGAGGTGGGATACGTACGTGTTTGTGTGAGGCTCTTAGGTCCAGCTGGATAAAGTAGTAGTTCATCACGTCGGCCATTATCGCTGTGGATAGCCAATTTTATATATTTTAAAGTAGATATGGAGGGTGGTGGGAACTCTGGTACTCCCCAAAGTGGAGAATGTTCTAAAGGCTCAAGCAATAATGTCGTAGGTTCAGAAAGTGATCTCTCGGGGTGTGGCTGTGGCAGTGGTGTAACCAACTCGGATTCATCCATTACGGTTCGCGTGACACCTACTACAGGAGGACAGTTTGATTTACAAGTGGCGAAAATGGAAACAGTGGAAAACCTCAAAAAAATTATTTCTAAAAAGCTTAAAGTGCCCAAAGAACGGATATGTCTACTTCATAGAGACAGGTTCGATATTGAATTTTACTTTGCTTGTTGATTACCATCAAGATAATTAGTCGTTACTAATCACTCAATGTTTCGAACTTATTTAATCGGAGACTTGTTTACAGGCAACTACGGGATGGAACATTACACGAAAATCAACTTATGGATGGTAGTAGACTCACTCTTCTACCCAGCGTTGAGACTGGACTGCTGGTGCGTATGATTCAAATTGGACGTTATTTTACTTAGTATTACTTCTGTATGATAACTGGTTTGGCTCTACTTAACGGGTTTGGTTTTATTGGTGTCGTTAATGAGAGACCCGTATTCTACTGCTGGCTATTGAGTGTTCTGATTGGGAAAGCTGTTAGTAGGTCACGGCCTAAGGCAGGTGCGCTTACCAGAAGGAATTTTTAAATCATTTTCCGTGCTGAAGTCAGAGTGAGACATGAAAAACTGTGTGTATTGTTTAAAGTCTTTCCAAGTGTGTCCAATTACTTGACTGGCTCTAAATTGATAAGAGTAGTTCGTCGCATTTCGTTAAAATGGTTGTAATCGACTAGTACTTGGCATCTCGATTTTTGGTGTGCTTACCATCAGGATTTCATATTAATAAGCCTGGAACATGCATTTATATATTTCGCCTTAATTGGTAATTCCTTCCCGAAAAAGGTAAGATGCCTTCAAGATGCCATCTTGTGGCTTTGCGTCCTGTGTGGGCCTCGTTCAGCGTCTGCCATGCCCTTGGAGAGGACGCGTCAGGGCGTTATTAGTAGCTTTTCGTTTTTGAGAACCCTCAAGTCCCTTCCAATTAGCGGGCTTCAATAAATAAGCATTATTAAAATTTGTGTTCATATTACTTGCCTACATTTACGGAATATTATCCCTTGCTGCGTTCAGGCTGATAATTTAATTAATAACGCCGGTTAATTCTTATTCGTGGCTAGGAAGTTAGTGACAATGCTGATATGTTCATCAGCCGTCGTGAGATTATCTGGCAGTGAAACGTATCGGACAACAATTTCTAAAACTTTGTTACGGTCATGGGCTATGCTGTTGTTGCTGGTCGCGGAGCGGAGGGCTCTCTTATGCATGGTTCTTATCTTAATTCAGCTACTTTGCGATAAGTTTCGTTCTTTTTCTCGCGGTCTTATCGTCAAGTTCGAATTTCAAACATTTCATGTCATTCTTTGTTCCCAACCAGTCAACTGCTCTTCTGCGATTTCTTTTTGCGTTTCGACGTCTGTAGTCCTTGTTTTCGCTGATAAATTTTTTTGGTGTGGATGTGAGCGAGTTTTAAGGAGTTGTACAATTTTGCTTTGGTGAGTTTGTGCCGCCTTTTTAATGACCCATCAATATCCTCGGGGCGCGGTTCGTTACCGCATGGCGAGTGGGGACTTACCAAGTATCTTGCGCTCTGCCCATACCCTCGTCCATTTAGAAGCTGAGCCTCGTAGTGTAACCTGTGGAAAAGCTCGATAGCCGTACGTGCAGATAGATTGCAATTTCAAATTACCTCTCAGAATTGCGCTTTGTCCCATTATTCTCTCTGGTTCTTAAGCGAAAATATTTCGTAGTTCCGATTGTAGTGGGTTGTCAGTGTGTGTTGTGTGTTCATTTCGCTTAACTGCTTTTTGTTGAAATTATATCCCGTTGTGGGACTAATAAGTGACTTTTGATTTGATTTTGATCTTACAGAATAGGTGAAATATTACACGCTGTAAGTGGGTGGATGTGCGATCCCAGCATCATTGTCCCCTTGCCCTTCCATTTAATGTTTGTTCTACTTCTGTGATATTTTTTGTGTTATTCCATTCATTCATGGCAATATCGGCGGTGGCAATTCGATTGAGGCGTTTTTCTTTTATCTTTCCAATTCACTGGCGACCTTGTTCCTTGCATTTTGCCTGCCTATTTTAAACGTGGTTATTTTTAGGAACTTTTCGCTGCGTTGACCAACATCCAGTCGTACATTGCAGTTGCTATTTAGGAATGCATGTCGTGGATCGTAATCTTAGCAGTCTCGTTTCCTATCAAATCTCTTGAGAGTCCTGTACCCTGTTAGAACTTCTGAGACCTGCGGGAATATACCTACCAGAGGAGCACGGATTGCATTGCTATGCGGCGGTGTGCATATGTTCCTCGTACGCTGTTGCACCTCGACGCTTGTATGGAGTAGGATGCTGGAGCGCTTTCGCCACTTCGTCCTGTGAGCCACCGGTTCGATGTCGCACCTCCGGCGTGCTCGTGTAGGGCGAAGGTTAACTTTTTCTCGCCGCCGCTCAATTATTTTAATGCAACATAATAGTAGAGCAGGTAAAAAAAGGTGAAAAGTATTGCTGTAGTAAAAAGTTGCACTGGCAACGCCGCGTCCCCTGTTCCATCCGACAGGTGACGCATCGGTAGGGCGGCGGTTCATCGCACCGACGCTGCTTGCCCTAACCCCTTCCCATCCCTTTCCTCCTCATCCTCCCATTTTTCTTTGGTCCTTCCCACAGTCCCCACCTCCCTCTCCCCTTCGGAGACCCATGCCTTCATTCTTTTCTCTCCGGCCCCCTCTCTTGCTTCTACCCCCCACCCCCTCGAAAACCTCCGCTTCTCTGGCCGTCTCTCTCAGCTGACTTCGCTGCTGCCGCTCTCCCCCCAGCCCCTCTACATCTCCACCTCCTCCACGGCGTTCCCCTCCCCTCTCTCGCTTCGCATCCCTCTCCCAGACCAACGCCTCGCTCTGCCGACGCTTCTCTTGTTCCGCCGGCTCCGTTCCCGTGACCTCGCCGTCTCCTCCCTCTTCCATCTCACTCCCTATCTTCTTCCCGTTCCATCCCTCTTCCATCTATAGTCTTCTTCTCAGTGTGTGTGTTCGGGCGTCCTCCGCCTGGCCCGCCGCCTCTTCTTCCCCGAGCCTTCGGGAAGGAATTGCCACGGCTCATGCTTCGCGAACCGATTTGATGGCCCCACCGGTCTCGCCGCGGCAGTCTCGATGTTTTCTGGGACCGTAGTTTACATCCGTGTGTGTCGATTGAGTTATTTTTCTTGCTTCGTCTCTGTATCTTTATGTCATCATGTCTGTGCATTTTGATATATTCCTTAATCTGAAGCAATGACGGGGTGGGGGATTCTAATGTTACTGTATTATTGCTGCATTTCGTATATTTTGTGTGTCCTAGTACGTATTTAATCCTTTCCAATATATGGTCCAATAAAATGATAACATTTATAATAACCCTGCATTATTAGATTGAGATGGAGGACAAACATACTGGTTTTCTGATATTGCCTATGATTATGGACCTACTTCTATAAATGTGTGGCGATGTTTTTGCCTACGGTGAGGAATGTCTTGTCGATTTAATTAATATCCCGAACAAATAAGCTTGAAAAGTACGAATCTGGCCGGTTGGGTAACATCCGGTGGTCCTTCCTGATTTGTACTCGGGAGTTCTCTGAAAAGTTGAGGGGTAGCAGTCATAGCTATTTTTCTGCGATTCCACGGGTTGCGAACCATTCTCCAGTGCAGTGCGTGTAACTGTGTTGTAGCGTTGGTCCAATCTCGGCGAGGGTACTCCTTCACGCGTCTTGCATACTCCTCTGCCGGCTGCAGCTTTTACCTGGTGTCGGCATTTTTTGGGAACTGGGGCGCGCGGAGACGGAACGCTGGAACCAACTGAATCGGGGACATTTGGGCCGCTGGACTTCCGGCTGCGCGTCGAACTTGGGGCACTGAGGATTGGGCGACATTAAACTATTTCGCTCGAAATTGAAAACTGGTACGGACGCAGTTAGTTTTTTTTCGAGGGCGCGTCGTGCGGAATCCCCTTATAAGTAGCTCGGTGGTACAATCATGTTCTACCGTCAGTCTGCTCAGCGATCATCTTGCCACTTAACGGATGTTATATTCCAATGTCTCTGTTATGAGCGGCTTCTGCGAAATCATGCCATTAAATTTTTCCCGTAATCCGTCATCTTTGGTAATGATTCAGATTTACAGTGTGTTAAGAGCAACAGTTAAGCACTAATTTTAACTGAAACCATCCTTCAAAATGAACTAGTCATGTTTAAGTTCCAAATTAAGTTAAAAGTTCATGTACAGAATATTCGACCAATCAACCTTGAAGGTGTTTTTACTATCCGTAGGTTTTTTTCGTTTGCTTCATCCAGTGGACTCAAGGCTAATCATTTCTGAGTGCTTTTGTCACATGCTCTGATATCCTTCTATTTATTGAATTATTTCTCATTTTTCTTGTGTCATTTATGGAATTTCTCATATCAGCAAGGACCCATATCGATGTCAAACGTATTATTCCTTCATGTTTATAATCGCGCCCTGTGCTGAATATTTGTCCGATTTCCAATGTTTCGAGAACCTTTGCCAGTCGTGATGCTAATGAATCCGCCCAGTTAACTTGACGTAGCGTGCTTTGTGATTCAAAGCTTCGAATTATTATTCTGATTTTGCGATAGCACGCGTTGACATAGCGCGTCACGCCGAGTTCCACATGACACGGATAGCGTAACGTTGGCGGTCGTATGCCGGTAGCTGGAGATTTTCGGTGGTATTGCGATGAGGGGACGAGGGCCTGCGAGTTTTCTATGATTTTGCCAACTCTGTTCACGGATAGTGGGCTCGGGAGTTTGAATCGGCCAAGGAGAAGTGTAGGGGGGAAAGCCTCGCCATTGTCATACACTACAGCCGTTCGCTGTGGTGGGGTTTGATTTCATCGTCGGTAGGCGCCACATTTCCACGAGTCGACCAGTCGCGTTATAAGCCCCTCTTTCAATCTCTCTTCCCTAAATTATTTTCGTGACAGCTCAATGTCGACGCTGGGAGGGGGATGCTGTTTCATTGAGCTCGCTTGTTCCCGTTTGCCTCATGTCAAGATGTCATTTTTTCCTCATCTTCCGGGAAAACGGTTGCAATGTGTAGTGAGTAGGTATCAAGTTCCTCGACCCGTTCCCGGTTTTTCCTGTCTCGCGGTCTTTGATTATTTACTTATGAAAGACTGATGTATGGCACCCGCTATCAGGAACGGATACGTGTGGGAGATGGGGCTGGCCTATCTATATTTTCTTTCCCCATTCTAATGCTGTTGCTTCGTCAATGAACTAAGGCGAACCTGATGTGATGGTGGCAGTAGCATGCATTTCGAAACTTGGGTTGTAGTCGTCCATTAATGTGTAAGTGAAATGTCCCGGAATTGGAGCGTTTTCTGTATTATAAGACGTGGTTGTGGTTCTTTAGCCATTTAGTGGGCTATAGGCCCCCTTAATGACAAAAGGAATCATCATAGGGCATTCGGAGTAATGGTACGTGCTATTTGCTGGTCTGCTGCGTGGAAAGTATCCGCATCTGCCGTTTTCAATAAATACTTTTACTCTCTCCATTCCTGCGATCTGCCTCCATCGCAATTATTGTCCGCAATGGTTGCGGACATATTGTTTTTTGTCGGCAGTATGATGTATTTGGAACGCCGACTCTACGTTACTGCTTCGTCTCGAGATGTTTTGGGTGTGAGATATGGCCTCGTTGGTACGTTCTTTCCCGACAATTCGGGTACGTTGCTCTAGAACAACACTTCGCTTCGGGACCATCCAAGATGCAGCTTGTACCGGGGCATGGTGTAGGGTTTTTAATGATTTCGTACACTTTTAATCCACATTTTTTGGCGTTTTTCGTTGAGTGTTTAGCCATGGGGTGATATATCCCTAATGTGAAGAATGTGCAAGTATTGGTTAATTAGCGGTTTTCGAGTTGAGGCCGCTCGGGGTAGTAGGTTCAAGAAAAGTTGGTTGGTTGAAAAAAAAATTAGGGAAGCTTGCATATGCTCCATCAGGAGTCCGACGGGTATAATATTATCGTTCTCGCAAAATGGCATTCTGTGGTATTGTTGAACCTAGTCTGACAGATCGCGAGGGCGCCCCTGGTAGCCTTGTCCTTCCGGAATAAGAATATTCATCATACATCTACGCGGTCCACAGCAAGCCTCATCAAGGGTGTGTTGCTGGGCTTGACTCTCAGGCAGACCTGGTCGTAGTGACGACCGCCGGTTTCGTTCGCAGTGTGTTCGCATGGAAGTAGGCAGTTAGCATTGAGTCACCTCGCGCCCTACTGATGCTATTTATTGTTTATAAGCTGGATGTTTTGCATGTGGGGCCCTCTGGTGCTGCAATTAACCGCATCCTTTCGATAATGTGACCCTGGGTGGTTGTGTTGTGATTTTAGGTTGGTCTTCCACCGTAGTTTCTTGGCAATTTCATCTACATCTACTTAATACCCTGACAGCCAGCACGAGGGTGTGTGGCAGGGGGTGAAGATCACCAAACATGCACTATTGCCATGCAAGTAGGACACCAATTTAAGGGAGGCATGCTAGAGGACAGGGTCACATGCAGCTAGGTGGTTAGTATCTACAATTTCTCGTATCCTGCCATGTGTAGCTCTTTCCTCGACTTATTTGTGTTTTATTATCTGTAGCTCTTAACTCGCCACCCCTCCGTCTGCCTCACTTCCATGAAGTGGCTTGCAGGGTAATATGTGGATGTTATTATCGAGTGTAGCGGTTTATGCATATTCCTAAAATTATTTTTAGAACGGCATTGCGTTAATTGAGCATGTTAACTGTTTCTGATTTCGCTTCAGATTTATCAAGTTATGTATTTTTAGGTGGGAGAGAATTGTCGTAGTTCGGACTAATAACTTGCTTTGCTGGGTGAAGACGGGGGTGGAACCTAATGTCGTTCACATATGGTGATTATGTTATAGCTTACGAGATTTCTGTTAGTAGCTTTCTTTTTTAAATAAGGGTCGAGTGGTGTATGTATTTCAAAGTTTACTCAATAAATCACCGCAACAAGATTTCGTTAGCTTCACGAGTCATGTTGACCGATTCAAGTAGGGCGTGGCAATTTTACCTCACTGATGTTTTCCACTTAATAGTTTTGATTGTGAAAAGTTTCGTGTGGGGCGTGGCACTATATGGATCGGAAGCATGGACCATTGGTTTCGTAGTTACACGTTTTCGTAGTTGCATTTTAGATTAATTTTGTGGATTCTGTAGCTTTTGTCGCATACCTATTGTGTGGTGCATGTTGGTGAACGTGGGTTTCTTCACTGTGGTTCGTGTTGGTGATGAGTCACCTCCTGCCAAGAACCCATGTGGTGGCTAGCAGGGTAATAAGTAGAAATGAGGTGGGAGCCCCTAGAGACTCAGTGGCTGCAAGCTAGGCGTAGACTGCTTGATAAATTACACAGAATATTATCAAGAAGCCTCACCACATTTCTAGGTCTGACAGATGCGATAAGAGAGATACTCTGCCGAACAGAACTCGTTATTTCCGCGCACAATAAGCGACCATTTTAGAAACTGAGCTCCTCCAAACACACTGTCATAGGACATGTCACCATTTCACCTCCAAATCTTTTACATCTGTACACGGCTGGTGACCTACCACCCCCTGTAACACGCCCAAGCGGCGGCTCGGGGGTTGTGTGTAGATAATATATAATGATCTCCTTCGGTGTCAAATTTTACTCGTAGGAGTCGGGAGACAGCCATAAAGAATGAACGCAGTGCAAATTTCCACTTAGATAAGTTTTAATCGACCTGGGTTTCAATGTACTGCGCGATCATCAGTATTATTAAATTAGGTTATAAATCTATCTAAGTGTAAATTCGCATTACTTTCGTTCATTATGATGGAATACTTCCACCATATCAAGCCTGAAACTTCTCTTTTTATGGGAAGATCATGTTTGTTATATTGTTCACTCCAGCTATTTTTCGTTAAACATCACTCGTTTTTTAGTTCCGTATAATCTTTCGTATGGGAATATCGATGAGGTTTAGCGTATGTAGTTCTTATGTAGGTAATCTCAGTTGTGGTTGCTTTTGTGAATTATTTATTTCCCCGTAATCATATGAATCACGGAGAGCTGAAGTAGCATATTGGGACCGATGTCATGACCGCTCATGAAATCGGTCTGCGTTCATTTCCCAGTAATTTTGGATTTCATTGAAGGTTGCCCTTGCACGCACGTAAATTGCACATTCTCCTCATGTTGAATTAGCCATTGGTCAAATAGTGACGTAGTGTTACTGTTGCTTTTTCTCTAAGGTTTGCTCATTCTCTGCCCTTTCATAGCTTTTAAAGGTTGATTCCTGATATTGTTGGTTCATTTCGCCTTTGACATATTTACGCCTTTGCCATTCTTTCTCTTAGACTGGCATGCACCGATCAACTATGTCACCGAGTGGCCTAGTGAGATTATATCAGTGTTTTCCCTATGGTACCATGATTTCGTTTGTCATTTTGATGGGGTTTGTGGGGAGGTTTTTCGTCTCTGCTTCTCATGTTTTTTCTTTTGGCCATGTAGTTGCGCGTACGTGTCGAGGACTTAACCTTGGCAAAAACGTGAGTGCGTTGCTGTTATGTGATCGGAAACCTTGCTCACTGGTTAATGTTGTTTCGTTTGTGTCACTCGGTAAGCTGCTTCTTGGACAAGTCGTGGTGTTGGATCGCCTTCCAGCTCCTGCGAGAGTTATTGTTTTTCGTTTATTGTAATAATTGAAGTGAGTTAACACTCGGAAGTTGGTGTTAACGGAAGGCCCATCTTTCATGAGCCATAATAGAATACTTTTAATAATAACCATGTTGTGGTATTGACTAAGATGATCTCATTACTAAGTGTACATGGAAAATAATTGTTTGTAAATAGGAGGAACCAGTTAACCAAGCGTATGTGCTGGAGGTATGAATAACTTTTCCCGCTTTTCCTTTTGATGTATCATGGTTTACCATCTTGGTGGCGATAAATTGCGTAGATTATTCATTCTTGAAGTTAGTGGTCAGTGTAAATAAAAATGCTCCGTAAATTTTTTCACAGAGCATTCTTCCCTCATTCCCGAAAGTCTTATTATTGATTTTCGAATTAGTAATGGAAGAGAGCATTAGTGCCCGTAGTTTTAATGATGTCGAAGTTATTTTTGTCAATTCTGATTTCGCACCGTTACATGTGTACCTTTTATCCGCGGGCCTTTTCTTAGCAGTTTCACTCCTCCCCCCGCCTAAGTAATCTTAAGTGTTTGTCAGGGTATTGTTCTGTTATTCCGCTGTTTCGTCCATTGCGTGTCTTTGTTTTATTTGTTGTCGGACACTTTTTATTTTCCCCCTCTCCTTCATCCGTTTCGATACCCAATTGTATTATTTTTTATCGGTGATGAAGTCAAATATGAAGCTTTGTGACTTCACCCATCTCTAAGAAATTGTATTATGCTCCTTCCGTTTTGGGGGTGGCATTTCCTCGCCCCTTTGACCGGTGGGGTTCCTCGCGTTTCATGGCGCCCATAATGAGTATAGAAGGAAGAAGACCATATAGGGTATCCCATTGCCATGAAGGTCATTTGCATTCAAGCCTTTACCAGTGGTAGTTCTCTGTTCTGAATGGGCGAGGCTCTTGAAATCTTAAATCGCTCCTATCATCAACACGTTCGGCTGCGTTGCCAAGTGTTGCATGGGCTGATGTCGCGTTATTCGCTGATTCCATGGCCCTCTCCGGTGTATAATGTTCCGGTTTTCCGCTCCTAGGCAGTGACTACGAGGCCGCCCTAGTCGGCTTTTTTGTTCCTGAACCCGTTTCTAGGGATTAAAATCGAGTTGAATTTGCATTGGTTACTTACAACATATCAGGGTGCCCCGCAAGCCAACTGGAATCCTCCTGCATTTTTTCCTCTGTATGGGGATATTATTTAATTTAATTGGCTTATATTCCGTTCTTCGTGGAATATGCTGTCTGTTGAAGTGTTAGCTTATGTTGTAAGTGTCGATGAGTGGACCTCATTGTGTGGTTTTTTGGGGCGTCGCTGATAAGTCCGACTGAGCACCCGTTCCGTGGCCGCACTTGGCGAAAAAGTATACATTGGGCATAGTATAAAGTGTGCCTTTTTCAGGCAGTGGAAATCAGAGATAACACCCACGCTCTGGCCCATCTCCTTGTGGGCTCATTTCGTTTCTTTTTTCGCGTCAGTTGTGGTCGTTCATTGTAGACGGAGCCGTGTCATGGTCGTCCAGCGTTCAGACGACGCCAAAAATAACTGGAAGCGGGAAGGAAAAACACGAGCGGGTCGGTCTTATCCTATCAGCGGCCGGCTGTGTTGTCTCTGAGGGAAGCTCTCTGGTGCCGTACTTTCTTAAGCCTGCCCCGATGTCTTCATGTATTTAAACCCGGATTAAAGCTGTGCCAGCTAGTGTGAGTGATGATTCAATGGGACCTACCAGTTGTGTTCCGTTAGACAACGAGCTAAGACTTCAACCCTAATGCAGTTGCCACGGGTTTCTCATATCCGGACTAAATCTGTAGGTTTTATGCTGCATCTAACTGTTACGTGCTTGCTTTTGAATCACTTACGGGTGATGGATTCGGTGCACATCCGGTGATGAATCACCATCTATAAGGCAGCAATCACCTCTACAAGGCAGATGTAACGAACTCGTTGCACCTATGACTTATCGTTAAAGCTTAACGAAAATAATTGTGAAAGGAGTAGGAGAAAATATAATTCGAGGAATTGTCGACGAAGGTCGAGGTTGAATGTGTCTGGCATGTCGTGATGAAGGCTTTTGGGGCATATTATGGCCAGTGAGGAACTGCTAATTTTGAGATTTTCGGTTTATTGCTGAGCAGATGACACAGACTTGAAAGTTTTTGCTTGTGATCCGTCCCATTATCGGTCGCTGTTATTGCACTCGACTAGGGTCGTGGGTGGGCTTCTATTGGTTAAGTTGGGGAATTATGTTTTACCTTCTTCTATTAGTGTTTTCTGTTGATAGTTATCCTTGTACTGCCAAAATCGTCAACCAGAATGCGAGTCGCTGACTTGCTCCTCCAGAGAAAGTGACTGGTGGACCGTTGGAACTGGAAAGGTGATTTTGGCGTTGAGCTTAGTAGTCACGCCAGCATGAACCGAATCACTCATTCGACTGTTTCTGCAATGAGCGGCTTGAGAATGGGTCATTTTCAAAGACGGCGAGCGTTGCCAAGTTTGAGATCAATAGAGCCGATCGACTTCTTCGCTGCGGTTATTCAAATGCGGATTTTTCACCTTGAAGGCTGAGTTGGTAACCTTCGAGGGTACATATCTAAGTACGAGGAGGTTCAAGTTTCCACTAGCTGATACGTTCTTGGTTTTGAATTAGTTAAGGGATTACGAATGAGGGCTGTAGTCATTTGGTAGAGAGGAATGGAGAGCATTTCGTAAAACCGCGAGAGGTTGTATTTAAATCCAAGGATCTTTACATTTGTATATTGTTCCCTCCTCCTATTTGCATTTTCTGTTAATAGTCATCATTGTAGAGTCTTTATCTAAAGTCATGGGTCGTGCAATCTAAATCCTAAACCGGGGTGCGAGTCGCTCCTCCTGAGACCAAAACAATGACTTAATAATTAGTTGATAATTGAATGATAATGAATGATAATTAGTGAAAATTATCGCCATTGTGGGCGAAATGAAGAGGCGTTTGTTTATGATTCAATGTCTTTTCCTGTGGTCTCGTGAATGGATGAGCTATTCGGGTTACCGTCAGCGTCTTATCAAAGGACTTTGAGCACAGTGCTTAACATAATGGTATCAATTGTAAGGTGGTGTTTGTAATGGGTAATCAGTCATAGTTTTCAAATTGGGGACTACGGCTTATTTCTTGTTAGTGTCTTTCTTTAGCTTACAAATTCCCTTCGTTTCGTACTTGGAGATTTAGTCTGCTTTGTAATTTTTCTTTTGTGGCCTTTTTGTTTGGTTATTTCATATTACTTTCATTGCTACAAACATTCGTCTAAATTTCTAACCTAACTCTTCTTGCTCTGAATTCTGCTTCGCACCGACTTCCTTGCGGCCTCTCCCTCCGTGATGCTTGGTAGTCGTGCTGAGCCCGTAATCGGGGATTTCTTATCTTCTCCCCGAGGAAATTGCGGAACTTGAGGCGCCACCGCATTGCAGTGGGAACAACCGAAGTCTTTGTCGTTACTGGCCCATGGCTTTTCAATGCTGTCTCATGTGGCCGTGGATGCGGGGGCCTATTCCTTCAGCCTATTCAGTCCAATGGCGGCTTCGTGAACCACTCCTTTCATACCGACCCGCATCATCACTATCGCGCTTTCATTTTTGCCTGGTGATACTTGCCAGTTACTCTCACTCTGGGCGGACTATTGATTTCATAGATTTCGGCCTGTATTTTCCGATATTTGTCTCTGCTCTCTATATTTAGATTGGTCCAGTGAGTTCTAATATTTTCTACCGCGTACCGTGCCGCTCCTAAGGATGGCGAATTTATTTGCTGTGCTTATTCTCTTTACAGACATTTTTTACAGTATGGTATGGCTGGGCCGATTAAATTTTTGCGTTTATTATTGTGTTCTGATGACGAGCTTCACTCGTGATAACACGCTCTCTTTTCTCGTGTGTTTACTGCCCTTTCATCACCGTTCAGTTTCAATTGTGCTTTCAAAAAATATCTTTATTTCGCTCATCTAGTTTTATTGTTCGGAAGGCGTACGAGCGATTCAATAAGAATCATTTATTATTGTGGCTTGATGATGTAAAACTTCGGAACTTGACATATTAAATATTTATCATCGTGGTATCAAGCCGCATAAGAGAAGTAATCTCTCAATACCTATTTTGGTGGAATGCATTGTGTTTGCGAAAGCTATGTGCCCCCGATTGTTTCTTTCATGGCTCTTTTTTTTTCATTTGTACCGTCCGTCAAACATTTTTATTGCTTTCGAATCCCAGTATTATATCACGGTATTTTTTTATATTGTGGGTGATATTTTCAATGAATACTGCAATTCTTGCTCTTACAGAATAATGTAATATTCTTTGTTGTATTACAACTGCTTGTATATTTAAATGCCGGTGTCTAGTTAAGCGAGTTGGCTTGCGTTCGAATTTTCTTCCCTTGGAGATGCTGCAGTGAAAGTTGGAAATCCATGTAATCGGTTGGAGCGTCCAACCAACTTTCTTCACTGCGGTGTAATGGAGGCGCCGCTGTCGGAATTTTCGGAGATCCTGGAGTGGGTGTGGGTTACCTGCCAGAAATCGGCGCCGTTGAGTCATTAGTGAAATTTTCCAGTTGAGTGTATTTCTCCGTCGGCCGGGGTATGAGAAGTCGATTTCTCGCGAGCCTTGGTGTATGTAGATAGTTTTAATAAAGAGAAATTGTTTAAAAACTATTAATGGTTTAATTTGTCATAATATGCCTCCGTTTTTGAAGGAATTCTACATAAAGGTGGTTGTTTGACTTCATAGTCGCAGTTTAGCTGATAATTGTTTGTACGTGGACAGAGGAAACGGTTTCAGCCATTACTTACTTATCTGACTTATGGGCATATGAACTATAATTTGATGAACCCTACTTTAAAGTTTTATTAAAACGACTCTGGTTTCGAACTTCATCTTCTTCAGGTCCTAATCAAAGTTATTTTCTATTTTCCGCGTGATTGTATCTGCTTTGGTGTTTTTTAGTTGATACGTTTAAAACTTTTTCTCTCGTGGAACGTCTTCAGTGTAAATATTGAGTCGTGGGGCTGGGGAGTCCATATAAATTCTCCATTTATTTGCCCTCGTGTTCCAGTGCAGTGTATTAATATTTCCCATTCCGTAGTTCGGTAAAATTCCCTTTGCTGCTATAATACACGTACGCCATGAAAATGAAAACTTGAAGCGAGATCGGAGCATTGAAAGCGTGTGGCTTAACAAATATGGAATGTTGTTTCAATTATCTCCGGAATTTTATTTCCTTATCAGAGTAAGTTGACCTTAAATGGGTAGATTTCACTTAAAACGAGCCCTGCTAAGCTACATTTACAAGTTACGTCATGTATGGTGAAATGTATGCGATGTCCACGTTTTCTTCGCCCTAATACTTAGTTATCCTTATTGAAATCTTGCTTGGGTAGTCGTATCCTATTCGGAACCGATGAACCACGTGGTCTTAGCTTTGCTTTGGGAGTTCACGGTTTTTGATTCCTCTGGCCATGAAACCTGCAGCAATGAATAGACGGACGTCTGATGGCGCTCGCTACATTGCTCAGTATACTCCTGTAACTACATCGACTTACTGTTGAACGTTTATTTGATGCATTGTTTGTCTCTCTTCTCTCCTGAATATGAAGAAAGGTTAGGCTCTGAGGTATTTGAATTGAGCCTGTACCGTAATGATACATGTAGTAACATGAATGAATAATGCATACAATGCCATGGAAAGGCGAGCTGGAACGTTTTTTCGTGAATGTAAAAAAGGCTTTCACTACAGTTGACTTTGGAAATTTTTGCTACCTTAATATTTTGGTTGTATATTTTGTCAAGGATCATCATATATCGATGTAGATTGTTCGGAGTAAAACCTTACTTTTTTTAGTAAATTGTCACCAGCCTTGCTATGCTTAGGTCCCGCTCCGCCGTTTTCCCGTACAAAAACGGATGGATGGTTCAGTTCCCTTGCTTTCTGAAATTGACAGCATGAAATATGGCTCGATCAACTACTCTGCTTCCGGTGCATAAGTCGAACACATCTCGAGGGTATTTTGAGGATGCTGAGCGATTGGACTCGTTCAATGTATGAGAACGAAGCTTAACGAATGCGTGGGAAGCTAGTTGCTATACTATCTGGACGCGGAGTTTGCGAGGTCCGAGTTTTTTTTAAGAGTGTATTGGACCGCGCCATGTGCGCCGGCCAGCGCAGGTGATAATAAAAAAACAGTCCACCCGCCTTGTGCGTGATCTGCTACGAAGTGGCTTTGATATTTGCGAGTCGTGTGCCTTTCTGCGGGTTTTATCATTGTTAAGAAAGGAGGTTGATTCGCACGTACGCGGTTATTTTGAGAGATGTTGTCTCCTACGTTCTTAGCAGCCGTTGTTGTCCGAACTTAGCGCCCACGTTGAAACTATAATGCAAGTGGATGGGAAGGGTTATCGAGAGGGTCCAAGGATGACATGTATCAGTTGTGGAGGATTTCATATTGAAAAGAAGGTAATGGTAAACCCTGTTAAAACAATATATCCTCATTCTGGGTCTTGATTATTTTATTAGCGCTCCGAAGGAAATAGCTCGGACTCCGAACGCAATATTACCTGTCCGCATTGCTAGATTGTGTTCAAAATTGTTTGTTCCTTGTGAATAATTTTAAATTTTCTGCTTTGGATCGATTGCTGGAAGGTGAATATTTTTACCACTCTGTGGGAAATGTTTATTTTTAACAGACTGAATCATCTCCCTATTTTCGGGACCATAACAGCTGTGATCGTCGTCATGAATAGTTCGAATAGTGACAATAGGCAGACATTAAATCTTTCTCTTTATATTTTCTACGTTCTTATTTATGGATGATGTAAATATTGATGTTCTTATTTATACATGATATTTTGAATATGTAGTAGTCTTTGTATCACTTGCATGTTGGAACGATTGACGATAGAATGTTTCTTGGTTATTAGATTTTTAATTGGCGCTTTGCATGTGTGGTACGCGGGTTTCAATGTAATTTCGGTGTTCTACCGTATCATTCATGCATGCCTGGTGTGGAAGCACCCCCTGCCACGCACCCTTTGGGTGGCTTGCAGGGTATGATGTAGATGTATTAGGTATGCGGTATTCCAGAACATCGTATTATGTTTATCTATAGGCAACTTTCCAAACGTGTGTACTGGTTGGAATAGTCTGCCTGGCTGTCAAGTTGACTGTTATGTTGGGGGACTCTGTCTGTGACGAATAATGTTTGTTCTTCTATTGGGCGTTACGAAAGGTCTGCGGTTCGTGCATTATCTTGCTGATCCTCCAGAGTGACATGTGGCATGTAATTTTTTCTTTTCCCTCGCCTCGCCGAGTATCCATGTCGGGTCTGCACTGGCTCCCCGGGGGCGCCCCTTCGCTCACTGTGTTCCACGCAGTATCCCCGCAGCCTCCTCCTTCCTTCACTCGGCTTCCCTCGCAGCCGTCCCTGCCCAGATAGAGCTCTGCTGCTCTGGGTGGTGCGTCTTTCCCTTTCCGATTCCGTATCTCTCCTCCTCGCCCCCACCGCCTCCCACGCATCCCTTCATGACGATATTTTTTTCCCTCGCCGCGACATCACGTATGTCCTGCCCCTTATCGTCCTCTCTCCACTTCCCGCTAAGCGTTTGCTTCTCTTGAAATTCGCTCGCATGTTCCTCTCTCTACCACCTTGGTCGGCAACGGAGGTGGCGGTAGGATGCGCGAAGCGGCAACGTCGCAGCCCATAGCCCCAATGCGAATGACGTCAGCGGACACGCTCCTCCCGTTTCCCCTACCCTCCTTTCCCCTTCGCTCTCTCTCTCTCTCTCTGTCTCTACCCCTCCCTCCTTTCCGAAAAAGCATGGTTGTAAGTGACGTCATCCCCGGGACGGGCAATTTCGTGGATTCCTGCACAGTTTGGACGGGCGGATGATATCGTGCGCGTTATTGCGATCCTGTTGATGATGAGGAGCGTGGACAATGACAGTACATCTACATCTACGTAATACCCTGCGAGCCACCACGAGGGTGTGTGGCAGGGGGTGAAGATCACCAAACATGCACTATTGCCAAGTAAGTAGGATATATAATGTAGACATGCTAGAAAATAGGGTCATAGTTTATTACTTACTACAGTAGATTATTAGTTATTGCAAGTAATTGCAGTAGTTATTACAATAGAATATTAGTTACTACGGTATAGTACAGGTTAAAATATACATAATAAGGAAGGGATTATTGGTAGTTATTACATGCATCATGCACTACAGACTATTCTAACTATGTTTCACCTACCTATCCCTTTTGCTACTTGCCTATTGTTTTCTCTTATGGTACGCGGGAAAAATGACATTTTAAATCTATCGGTACGACAATCTATCTCTCTAATCTTGTTCATATGGTCAAACCTAGCATAATACGCAGGGGTTCTTAATATATATCTAACGTCATCTGTGAACAAATCGGTTTCGAATTTACTTAAAAGGTTTAACCTAAATTTTAACCTGCGTTCTGATAGTAATTCCCATCCTAGTTCTTCTATTAAACTCGTAACACTAATACAATTATCATAACGACATTTAACAAACCTAGCAGATCTCCTTTGCACGCACTCTAATTCTTTTATCATACCTTCCTCGTAGGGATCCCATATACTAGCGGCATATTCTAAATGAGGCCTGACAAGTGTAAAATAGCTTCTTTCTCGGACTCTCTCATCGCATTTGCCTAGAACCCTTTTTACGAATCCTAATCTACGGTTTGCTACACTAGTTATTTCCCTGATGTGTTTCCCCCATGACATGTCTTCACTGATGGTGACGCCTAAGTATTTAATTGATTCTACGTTACATATTTTGTTTTCTTTGATGCTATAATTATTCCGGGGAAGGCCATTCTTTTTCCAAAAATTCATAATCGCGCATTTCTTAAAATTTAATTCTAGTTGCCATCTATCACACCAATCATCAATCGCATCTAAATCCTTAGCTAAACACTGTCTGTCCTCTTCATTTCTAATTTCTTTATACACTACTGCATCATCGGCAAAAAGACGGAGCTTGCTATTTTTTACTACACTATTTAAGTCGTTTACGTACAGAAGAAATAAAATTGGGCCTATCACGCTTCCCTGGGGAACACCCGATGTAACTTTTACTTCGCCTGAGCTGACACCATCTAATACCACCCTTTGAACGCGTTCATGTAAGAAATCTCCTATCCAGCCTACTATATTACTGTCTATTCCGTATGATGCTAACTTCGCGAGTAACTTACAGCGGGGAACCTTGTCAAAAGCTTTTCTAAAGTCAAGAAACGCTGCATCTACCTGTACGTTACCTTCTCCGGAAACTAAAATATCGTGCACAAAAAGACCTAATTGAGTTTCGCAAGACCGTCCTTTTCTGAACCCATGCTGGTTTGTTATTAATAAATCCTGGCTGTCGAGGTGTCCCATTATTGATGTAACTATTATATGCTCTATAATTTTACATGATAGTGACGTTAATGATATTGGTCTATAATTACATGTCTGTTCCCTATCTCCGCTTTTATAAATTGGGGTCACGTTTGCTATCTTCCAGTCTTTGGGAACCGCGTGTTCTTCGAGGGATTTGTTAAATATTACTTTAAGATACGGAGCCATTTCGAGAGCTAATTCTTTATAAATACGAGCTGGAATTTCATCAGGACCTGAGGACTTTTTCGGGCTAATGTTACTTAGTAAGGATACGATTCCGCTACAAGATATATCGATTGGGGGCATTGGTTGTTGAAATCGGTCTGGTATGGTTTCGCGGAAACTATGCATAGGTTGATTAAAAACACTCTGAAAAAAGTAATTCAAACAATTTGCCTTATCTAAACTGGAAGTTACTATTTCGCCTCTATCGTTTTTCAAGGAATTAACCGTTGACATTTTAGTTCCCTGTACTTCCCTAACATATGACCAAAATGCTTTCGGATTTCCCTCTAGTTGTTCTACAAGTACTTTTCTCTTGAATTCGCTAAACGCTTTTCTAAGGGCTGTTTTTGCGGCTGATTTACAAATTTTATAATGCTCGATGGTATTTTTTAGGTCGCTATTAGCTACATTTTTCTTCTTTTTTCTTAGTTTCGCATGGCTAACTCGTTGGCGTTTTAAACATTTTCTAACCTCCGCGTTGTACCACCTTGGTTCCCTATTCTCGCTCTTATACTTATGAGGTATATATCTGTTGACAAGTGACCGTGTAATTTGGAGGAACTCTTTCCATGTATTGTCTGTATTGCTATTTTTGCTAATGTTCTCGAATTTTTCAAAAGATGTCTTTAAGTCAAGCCTAAATCCGTTAAAATCTGCTTTACTAAAAAGGTAAATCTTTCTTTTTAATTTAAAATTTTTTTCAGTGTTGAGGGAAAATTTTACGTATACTACCTTGTGGTCACTTATTCCATCGATATTTTCAACTTTAATTACTTTTTCAGGGATGTTTGTGGCAAGTAAATCGAGAACATTTTCCCCTCTATTAGGCAAAGTTACTATTTGATGTAGTGCGTGTGATGCGAACAGGTTAAGCAATGACTCGCAGATTTCTTTGTCCCTACCTCCAGACTTATGACTGCATGTTTTCCAATCTATCGATGGTGTATTGAAATCTCCACCTACAATTATCTGTCGTTCGTTACTATGGGAATTAATGGACCTGATCTGTTTCTCGAGTTCTAATACTGAGTGTACATCGGAATGGGGTGGTCTATAGTAGGCACAAACATATATTACTTTCGAATTAGCACATTGAATGGAACACCATACACTTTCTATTATATTATGGGGAATCACTTCTATTTTGCTGACTATTGTGTTCTTAACTGCGATAAATACTCCCCCTCCCAGTCGACTCTCTCTATCTCTCCTGTATACCCTAAAATTTACTGGAAAAACTTCACTATCAGCAATATCGCTTGTTAACCAACTTTCGGTTCCTATAATTATGTCAGAATTAGTACTCTCTATAAGGTGATGAAATTCAGGTATCTTGCTTCTTAAACTACGACAATTAACTACTACTACTGAAAATTCCTCTATTTTAATATGTCTGCCTATTGTATTTGTGGGGTTCGTGTTTTCTAAATTATTGGGAAAGTTACAGTTTGGAAATTCATGGGTGTTGTTTTGATTTGTACGTTTTTCCTTTTTCTGTGCTTTCTTCCGTCCCGATAAACCTATACTGTGTTGTCTGGTCAACTTGTTATTCTTTGCTATCCTGGTGAGTGGCATGTTATTTAATGGTCCACTATTTGACCTACTCTCTTCCCTAAATAATTCTAATTTATTGTTATCTATTAAGATTTTCCTAGGCACTAAGCTTTGTGTACTCTTTATTATCTGACTTTCCGGAAAAGCACTGATTTCGCCCCCACTAACTGACCTACTCTCTTGCCTACCATCTATGCTAAACTCGCTGGGTATGCTCAAATATCCTGCACGCTACCTTCTGCGATGCCTCGTACGTATAATGGACACCCGAGCGGTTTAGTGGCACCCGACACGAATTCAGCACCGGCCTGAGATCTAAGAACTCCGCTCCCTCGCTCCCACAGACTTCACGGAGTCTCTGGTTTATGCCTTCCACTCGGCTCCAAACCATCGAACCCCGATCCGTCCTAGGTACCAAGCTGCATATGGTAAGCCTCATATTGCGACTCGACCCTCCGCGAATACGGCGGAACTCGGAGCATAGATCTCTCACAGAGTCTAAAATCTCCTCTGATCCCACATCCACGGCGTCATTGGTCCCAACATGGGCTACCACATCCAACTTAGAGCAGCCCTTGTCCCCGACCGCCGCCTTCATCGCCTTCTTCGCCTGTGGCACCATTCCTCCCGGTATACACCAGGAGGTGACCCGTGCATCTCCTCTCTCCTTGCGGGCCTTTACACGCAGTGGAGCCGCTATACGCCGGACATTCGAGCTACCTATCACTAAGATTCCCTCCCTTCCCTCGTCACTCCCTCTCGGCAACCCACCTCCCAGCGCTAGTTCCGATGGTGTAGCCTCCGCCAGCACATCGAACCTATTGCTGACGGGGATCGGCTCAGCCTCAGCCAGTACGCCCACAGTGCCGCTTTATTAAAGGGGCGACTCCCGAGGTCCGTGTTGGCGGTTCGAGTGGGAGGGATTGTTAGTAATGCGTTTGCAATAGGGAACCCTGAGGTGGTTCCGGGAATCGAGGAAATTTCCTTCGTCGGAATTAATGCCTGCGCTCTTCATTGAGTTGAGATCATTTATTGCCCGGTACTAGTTCTCTATGGGAGACATTCATTCCTTAGATTACAATCGGTGTTGTCTCGGACATCGCATCTTTTTTAGCATTTTTGTCGTCCTGTGTTAAGTTCGCACTGGCGGTTTTTCAAGGGGTTTTTACGAATAATACAAATAACACAAGGGGTAAAGCAAGATAATTAATGATTGTTATTGTTATTCCCTCCATTGATATTCATTTGTTCTTCCTGAAATGAGACATGTTCTTCGCGTCATTTACGTTTTCTGTACGCCTCAATTCAAACTGGTGTGTTTACGTGCTTGGAACGCAGTTTTCATTTGGCGCCAGAGGTGATTTAAAGCTCGCTTCCTGACGATTTTTCGATATAGTTTCGAAGAATAGGTATCCAGGACATGAATTATCAAGGATTCGAACATAGTGTGATTTTGCGTTTATTATGTATGAGGCGTAAATTCATTGGTAACACTGGTATGTGGATGAGCCATCTTTGTTGTTTTTACAACACCACTGCGTTTTCAATGAGCTTGTAGTGCTACTTCACTGTGGCAAATCGTACGGCTGTTGTTATCGTAGATTTACATGTGTTCTGTAATCGATTAATTCAATAGATGTCTGAGAATATGCGCTCAATTTTTATAACATGGACCTTTAATCATACGTCTTGATCTATCTGCTATAGCTATGTACCGCCCAAAGGTCGCAATCCGATTTCCTTCATTCAGTCTTATGATGTCTCCATCCTCGTCGCCTCTACAGCAATCATTTGGCTCAAGTGAAATTTTCGTTTCTGAATGCATGCATACAAATTTTGTGGGGTCGTGGGTTGTTGGATTACAATGAAGTGTTATGTTCTATTCTGTTCATTTATTCAACAATGGCAAATAATGTTTCTTGTCTAGCCATTGATGATTCCGCTCTAATTAAATATTATTGTTTGTTTGACGGAGTGAATGCTGTTCCACCACAGTAATTCCTTTGGTTCAGTTAGCACCTCGACATTATCGATGTCGTCAGGGATAAATCTTTGATTGGGCTCGGGTAAACGTATCGGTCGAGGGAAGTGTCTCCGAGACAACTCCTTCGCCCTGTGTATAAGATGTGGAAATATTGATACCAGACTTCCGTTAAACATCTACATCTACTTATTACCCTGCTAGCCACCACAAGGCTTTTAGCAGGTGGTGACTTATCACCAACATGAAGTAAAGTGAAGAAGTTTACAGTCTCCTATCGATCGTGGGAGAAACGACATTTTCGATCTATCTGTTCAACAATCTATTTCCCTTATTTTATTTTCATGATCTGATCTACCGTAGCATGTTGGAGTTCGTAAGATATTGTAACCTTTCTGAGAATAAAGGTTTTGAATTTACTTAAAAGATTTGAGTCTAATGACGTTCGGTCCTGTTTTAATTAACGAGGTCTACATCTACATCTACGTCATACCCTGCAAGCCACCCAAAGGGTGTGTGGCAGGGGGTGCTTTCGCACCAGGCATGCATGAATGATATGGTAGAACACCGACATTACATTAAAAACGTATCATAACTTCTATAACGTATCGCTCTCTTTTCGGGAGTTTCATCGGCCGTGGGTATTCCCTTTTTTCAAATTTCTTGCATTTATCTTGCATGTATTTCATTTATATCACTCTAACTGGTTTAGTTCCTTATAACGGGAAACCGGGGCTGTATGGCTGTTCTTGTGATATTTGTGATTGAATATTTAATTCAATATAGGCATCACTGGCGTCGCCCTTAACGAGTGTCATCAGAGCATAGTATACGTCTTTGGTTGAGCGGCAAGTCTATCGCGGCCGTAAGATCGCGTGAATTGTGAGATTTAGTATCTGAAGTTAACCTTTGTTAATCAAGCGGTCGTAATAAATCTCCTCCGTCATCTACATCTACGTCGTACCCTGCAAGCCACCCAAAAGGTGTGTGGCAGTGGGTGCTTCCACACCAGGAATGCATGCAGTTGACAATTTTTGCTGTATCGTGTGCATGTTTGTTTTTCGTTTACAAATTGATGGTTAGTGTGTTCATGTGAGTATTGTTACATTTTCTGTGTAAATGACAGTTATTATCCATTAACTAAAGGCAAACATTATCTATTTTGAGTGTTCTTATATTGACGGAACGGTCAATACCTCAAAAAGTCCTGTGTTTGTTTGAATATCACTGATACCTTGATGTGGTGAAGCTGTAGTGTTTCCAAATGATTTTATGAAAGATCAGTGCAAGTTTGTAGTGTATTACTACGTTTGGCAAAAAATATAGTTTATGGCAAGTATGTATCCCCGATTTTTCTATACAATAACAATCAATGTTTACATAAGATTTGTCGGAATTATGATGGTAATGCTAAAATGTGGGGAAATTTGAGTATTTACCGATAGCGCCATCGTAGAACTATTGCTGCATGACATACGAATTCACGTACAATGAAGCCATTGACAGTGTTGCCAAGCGTTGCTTCATTGTTTTTAGGGCAGTCGCTACCAACAATTATGTACTCCACTACGATAGTGGCGATAGTAGCATACTAGGTTAGTGGCTCCTAGTAGCTCACTGGAAAGGATCTATGAATACCATTTTTTAGTATGCGACTAAGTGCTCTTAGTAGCTGACTAAGTTAGTCGCAGTCATACCAATTCTCACGTTGGTTCTAGCTCGTTGCTAATAGTGGTTGTTTTGAGTTGATGGAGGGTTTTTGTCAAACCGCAGGTGCAGTTTGAAATCACATTGGGTTGAAATTGACTTAGTACGATGCCGTTTGGCTGAGAAGTAATTTTTTCGGCATCAGGCAGTACGATTCGTCTTTGCCCTCTTCATTGTGACCTTAGCAAATTTAGATAAGGAAGCAGATGCAGCTGTTGCTCGTGCCACATTCTTTGGGAATGAATTATCCTGCTCATTCTATGATACCATCGTTCTCGTTCTTTCGTTAGGTTGTGCTTCGCCATAACGAGGACTACATTTTACCCACCAGATTTCTCTTAGTGTACCCGAATCCTTTCATGAGTAGGTACCGCTTTCACGCTAGTGTCCGTGGCTTTCATAATATGCGAGTGTAATAGATTCGCAAACAATTACTTTAACTGAGGTGCTAGGGCGTCAATTGCTGTTTTATCCGGAGCGTAGATAGCGTGATATTAGTCTCATACTTTTCTTATAAATCAAAGACTATTGACGAGAACTCGCGGAAGACTCGCTGTGCCCATGGGAGTTTGCTAACGGATTAGCGTCATGCTACGTGGTTGTGTGGAGTGGGGAATGAGGGCAGAGGGAGGGGATGCCAGAGCGGAAGGGGTGAAGTTATGATGGGAGGGTTAGGGAGTAAACAGTGCTATCTGTTGCAATGGAACCGCTGGGTAAAAAAGGAAAGCGGAATGGGGGCCTCCATTTTCCTGATGGACTTAATTCCCCAGATCTTCAACATGCGCTGCATTGTTCATTGATATTTACCGTCATTACTTACCTCGCATTCGGCGGTTACTTTCACCCTCGCCTTCGTGATTTAATGCAATGCATTCGTGGTGCTCCTTTAGCGTTCAGTTTTGCCCTGTTGTGTGGCGACGTATGTTAATGTCTCCATATAAGATTTCTTTCCCCTTTTCTATGAGATTTTGTGCGATAACTGTTGCCGTGCGTGTTTGATGACTCTATGGTGGGTCTTCTGTACGATTCGTAAAGTTCTTTTGACTCTGTACAATTTTCATGGATATTGTTTTAATGCGAGCTACCTACGATTCAACCATGATACTAGGAAAGGAGGCGAACCCTATGCATTTTGGCGTCATTCGGAAATTTCCTTGTTTTATTTCTTTGTACGAGGAAGTAAATTGCAGTTTGCTCACTGAATCATTTTTTAAGTTGATTTCAGTGTAAATGACACAAGTCATTCGACCTTGGCGTGTAAGCTATACCCACGGTCAGATATTTGCCATGCTCGAAGTAGCCTCGTCGGTGTGAAGCAGTAATCTACATCTACATCTACGTCATACCCTGCAAGCCACCCAAAGGGTGTGTGGCAGGGGTACATATTTGGTTATAATTTCCTATGACTCTTCTATCTTTTTAATGAAATTTAAGCCTGGCGACGTTAAGTTACCGTCTTGGTTTCTTTATCTATTTAAGGTTATTTTTTTAGAACATTTAACTCTCTATATTATTGTACTTTGAGTAATTCCATGTCAAGATTGAAGTTGTATGTCGTAGTCACTAAGCTTTCTGTTCAACTCCGCGCGTAGACGAGCTTCGAGCCACCTCTTGCTATACTCCAAATACTTCAGTGTTCGCTATTGAACGTGACTCACTGGGACTTTCAAATATGTGCCGAGCGTAGTGCTATTAATAAATCTGTGATCATTTCTACGACGCTTTGCCCTTCAGCCGGCAGTAAAGCTGAAACTATACACCAATAGTCCAGGTTTATATTTGAAAAAGCAGTATTTATGTGTTTGGAAAGTACGTGAATGTATTGTTTTATTGCGTAATGACTTAAGTTTTGAAGTTGTTTTAGAAAGGCATTGATTTCTTTTGGATGTGGTATTACGCACTTTTAATCGGTCATTATTACTTAAACTCCCGAGGCAGCGGGAAGTTGATACGCGCCGCTCTTCGTATTATTGACATGTTCTTCATAAAAATAATTTTATCCACAATTTCGCTGCAAATTCCAGGAGCTAAGTATGTGTAGATGCAGGAATCATAAATACATCTTGCCATGTTTTCGTTCTGGCTGGTTCGAAGCTGGCATTTGGCATCGTCCAGCATGTTCCTCGGTTGACTATTAGTGGTAGATATATTGGAATTATGGCTCATCATATGAGTCCATGAGCGTCGTTTTTTAATTATTCCCTTTTTGAAGGTCCGCTGGATTAACTTAAGTTTTATTCTAAGTCCTGTCGTCTTGGATTGAGTCTATACCTTTACTTTTTGCTCCAGCTGGACCGTATTTTTTATTTTGATTCGTGACTACTTAGTTGTTTCTCAACTCACCTGCTGTTCTAAGTACTTAGCAAATTATCACTAATGTGCTTGGCACGGGAAAAGGGTATTCATTATGAAAGGGTAACTAATATTTTTCGATGGTGTTGACAGTAATTCTTGTATAGTTGGTGAAAAGTTTACTCTTCCAATTAAATCTTAAGTACTGGCGTACTTACGTACGATTTTAATGGATAGCTTCAAATCGATGTCATTGCTTTGAAAGTACTTATAAAGCACTTTGTGAGGCAGGGATGTGGTCTCACTTCAGATTTGGGGTACCTGGTGCGGTTCGGCGTTTGCATTTCACATTTATTTCATGTGAATGTTCGAGGAGGCATTTTAAGCTCGTATTATTACCCCCTTTGTGAGCCTTTAGTTATTGAATTTGCTTTTCGCTCTTGATGATGAAGAGAGGAAATATGGTCAGTTGCAAATTGCTATACATTGCGGGAGGTCTACTACCAAGTATTGCCCTCTGATTGTAAATTTAAGTGAAATTCTTCACTTCATTAACCTTGTACAGCGTTTTATCACGTAGTGAATTTTAAGCTGTTTGTTAGGTGTAATTTTTAAACACACTGATCATAATGCTAATTTCTAATGTTATACCATAACTACTTTGAATTACGACCTCGCTCTGACTTGGCCCCGTCTCTCTGCGTAAGATAATAGGGACAGCGTTGTTGCATTTGAGCATATGTATTGTTTCGAGTCGAGCCAGTAACTTCGGTTGTTCAAGCAGACCAACGTCGACAGTGGCCATTTCTCCCGGTGGTTAATGGAAAGGCTGAGAAGAGGGGATCAAAACTTGGAAATCCATGATCCTCATTCCTCCCACACCGTATCATCCAGATGTATTCTCCTGTTGTGAATATTATCTACTACCACAATGAATGATGTGTATACTTAATCGATCTGTGTTCACGAGATTAGTACTTTTTTTGGTCTGCTGTAGGTACTCCGAAGGAATTCTTAGAGTAACATTTAATGTGTCGTAGATACGCTATCCGTTTTTATCAGTTAGCGAATTAAAGAGCAACTATCTTGACTCTACACATACTTGTATTAGAATGGTTTTATGCATAGAATCCCCAATGATTGACGATTTAATAATGAAATAAAGTAGACCCTCGCTTTACGATATTAATCCGTTCCGGAGGACCGATCGTAAAGCGAATTCCATCGTATGTTGAATCGGCATTATTTCCGGACGAGGAATCGGTCGAAGGAGCATCAGTGCCAATCCATTCAGGGTACGCGTCAGAGCCAAAGCATGCGAAATATCGTGGATTAAAATTATTTAAAATATTAGTAAACCAATATTTAAAACAAAATCGGAGAAATTGGAAATTTAAAAAAACGTGCGCAAAATTAGCTCAGATCGTAAGTCGAATCCATCGCGAGTCGAACACATCGTAAAGCGGGGCTGTACTGAATATACTAAAATTGTATACAGAGGACCAGCTACATTAAAATACCCATGGGCTGAAAGAACCCAAGCCTTAATGTTTTCTTTTAGTTATCCACCCTGGCGAGGTCCTTGCGAAACGTGTGTTAATTTAATCGAATGAATAAATGAAGTGTATTGATGATGATGTGTTTTAATTATTATATGTATAACTATGGTTTATTTATGAATAGTATATTTCCGGTTACACGTTTCTTATTGGCTTCTTCCAATTTATATTTTCTCTGTAAAATGCCTATCAATGCCTTACGTTTTGGGGCAATGTTTTTGTGTCCATACGAACCCGCCGGTACATGATAACCTAGCGGAAGAATCGTTCAACATCCCTCTCAAATATTCCCACGAAACCATATCGGGTGTATCCTGTGAAAACGAAAAGTGCATAATTTTCTGATTATGCTTAAGTAGGCGGAAAACGGGGATATCAGCCATTTTGTCCTCAAGTTAGGATTTCAGTTGCTTACTGGCTTGTTAGCTGTAGTGGCAGCTACCAAAAGTTTTCCGTTTTTCTGGTCGATCTTCGGAATGAAGTCTGCTTTCTGTGGTTAACTGATGACCCTATTCTTTCTGCGTGGTCGGAAGTTTTTATCTCCGTAGATGGAACGTTGGGTTTGGAACTGAATGGTCCGGGGTTTGACTAACCGAGTGGAGCCTATTAAGTGACTTAACGTTATGGCGGTGCGAGATTCTGCTTACCAGACATTCGTTGGAAACTGCTGGTGGCCCCTTTTCCCCGAAATTCTTTCGCACGCTCTAGAGCGTCGTGAAGGAGCCCTCTACGCATGCTAAAGTTTAGATGGATTGGTTTGTGGGTGAACGTCGATGCTTTGATTTCTCTAGATCAATAGTATTCAAGTGTGTTGGCTGTCGCCATATTTCGACGATTTTGGATTTTTGAACTTTAAATTTTTCTTGACAATTGTACTGTATGAAGTGGAGCACGTGTTAGTATCTTTTCTTCCCCATAAATGATCTACTTTGATGATGATGATGGTAATCTTATCATGTCTTACCTTTAACAGCTTTTAGAGTACGTTGAAATTCACTGACAGCGATAATATTAGTGAATGGGTGGTCTGGAAAGTGCACTGCAAATATAGGATGACACAATGAGAATCTTATAGAGGAGGATCCTCAAATAAATCTATAAGTTGTTGGTGACTGGAAGTATTGGTGAGACAGATAAAAGAGAAAATATCCGAGGACGATTTAAAAAAAAACATTGATTTAATACGGTTGCGATTAAACTAAGGGTTGGGATAGAGGAGATATTTGGATTTCACGAAGAAGATGTATTACCACGATCTGGTTATGGAAATTATATGTGTGTAGTGTACTGTGGTGGTTTATGGTCAGGACGCGGTGTATATTCTTATTTAGGCAACAATTGCCTTTGAATAACGCATCTTTTAATATACTGATAAAAGTATCTGGGGAGGCAAGGGAGAGAGGCATGCCCCTCGCTTGCGTTCGTGGCTGCGGCAGCGTGCTCCCGGGGATTGGGTCGACCTCCCGCAAACTCCTGCGATTGGATCGTTCGGAACATCCCATGAAATATTCCGTGGGAGGATGTTCCGTACTGTCCCATAGCAGTGCGCTCGGCTGGTGGAAGTTTTTCCACCGAGCCCGTATCGTTTCGCCTCCCGGTTCTCCCGCCCGTTAGCCCAGGCTTTTCCCGTTTGTTTTTCGGGGTCCCGTTTGCCTATGCGCGAGGTCCTCGCTCGCTCGCTCGCTCGCTCCCCGTCTTTCCCTCCCACCCTCTCTCTCTTCCGCCCCTTCCACCCTCTCCCGGGGGCAGGCGCGTCCCCCTTCCTTCCGCCCCGCGCCGCCCCCTCCCTCTCCGCCCGCGTCCGCTGCACCCGGAGAGGGAGGGAGAGGCAGCAGCCCCGGCGGCGCGGCAGCGTCTCGTCGTGCTGACGCTTCCCGAGGCGTGTGCGGGGCCCCGTTGAGCTCTTATCGCGAGGGGCTCACCCCGTTTTCTGCATCTGGCACGGGCCCCGCACTGCGACTCGATATTGACCTCCCCCATCCCGAGAAGTCACCACGGCGCCTTCTGTCGTGAATAGGCGCCCTATGTGTGAATGTCGGAAGCGTAATGATGCACTGGTGTAGGGTAGGGATGAGCCGCGTGAGAGTTAAAACTTAGCTGGTTAGCTCAAATACTAACAACTACAAATTGACATTACCGTAGAAGGTCGTCGGTGTTGGTGTAACCTCGAACGTTGTTTTTTTATGTTTACCCATTCTTTTTCCGAAGATGTCATTAAAATCGTAGAAATTTCCCGCGTGATACCCGTATGCAGTTAATGTGAAAATAATACATTGCTGTAGTTCATTTATACCATTAATGACTTCAAACTAACGTGCAATAGTCGCTGCATTTAATGCGCACGAATTCTCGTAGGATGATCTCGAAATAAACTGTTTCATAATCATTTTTAATTAATTAAATTGTAGTGGTTAAAACATTCCTTAAATGGAGGGCTAATTGGTTGCAGAACATTGAGTGGAAGCCCGTATTTAACTTTATGCCAGTTAGCTATGCTATTAATTTCCATTCATAGATTTAGTGATCAGAAGGGAAATTTCGGACTGAAAATACCTTCGCCTCATATCCTGAAGTTTTCACTCGGGATTCATTGACGTTTTTGAAACATAGTCAGTTAAGCGGAGGCAAGGTACCTCTAAGGTCGCGGAATTTAATATCGCTTCCGACATGGTTGTTAGTTGTATTAGGTGTTTAGGTTTTCCAATTAGATGGTTGGGTATATCCTTCGCAGCAGGTTCGTCGAAAGCCAAAGAATGGTTTCTGGTTTATTCAGTGCAATGATGACTCTTTGCCCTCTTCCCTAATACAATTTGGAAGGTGCTGAAATTAAAATTGATTTATTCGGCAGAAAAACTATGCTTAATTGGCATACTATACATTCGTGGGTGAAGGTGAACTTAATTCATTTTTCAACCGCTATGCAATTCATTCATGGTATCAACTGCCCCAAGGTTTGTGCTAATATGTCCATTCTTGCTCCCATGCTCCCGTTCAAGAGGCCTGTGTATCCACCCATAGGAATATATACGAAGGGGGACGTAAGTCGGCTTGAATGTTACAGTCTCCTCAATTTGGCTTCACGAGCCGCGAATCACCGAAATGTAGATAATTAAGTGAGAAAATCAAAGTATTGGAGGCTTTAAAAAATTATATGGGTCCTCAATAACCTGTTCTTTCAGACTGGTGTTCATTTATGAATACAAACGCATGAGAGATGCTCGAAGTTAATAGAGTAATTTTCATGTATTCTCCATGTAGGTCTTGGATAAGCCTAGAGTTACCCCCTACCTCTGGTGTGGCATCTTCCACCTTTGGAATTAGTTATAATTGTGTTTACAATTCCATGCGTTAGCACCGGGTGTGATGTGGGGAGATAGGCGAGGGCTTGATTGGTAGTTTACTGTCTTTTCATCCCATTGTCTCGGGTTCTAATCCCGATAATGGCGGTTACTTTTTGGTGGTGTCCTGATCCTTACTTTGGTGTTATGTGAATAGTTTTTCATGTTTAGTTCTCAGGATAATATATTGTGGTCCCTTGGGCGTCTCTCGTTTTGGCGAGTCCAAAGCGTTCGCTGAGCTTCCCTCCACCGTTCCTGCTTTTCTCAGCTAATCCTACCCGCACCAATCTTCCCATCAGTACTTAATGGCGTAAAAGACTGCAATTGTCGGTCGCTTCCCCAACCAACATTGTGTTGTTGGAAGAGTTGCTCTTCGCAAAGCTTTACATGAAGTCCATAGAGTACGTTAAATCTCTCGGTTTAGACAATTTTAGTGTGCTTATTTCTAATTTTGAATAAGAAGAACTTATGTTATGTGGTCATTCTTTTAGATTTTTCCGAATAGTAACATGAATCATTTACAGAATTAACATTGTTAACTCGGAATGGTAAATGTTGTTTTTGATGTTTCTTTGATGCATTAGGTAATTATAATAGTATGCTGTACACCTTTTTCATCTTTTGGCATATTCCCCCGCCGTGAATTTTAGGAATGCTTGACGGTATGAAAGGTAGTATTATCATTATTTACGGTGATAGATTTTTCAGCTGAGGTTGCATCTCATATCTCTCGGTACATTTCTCATTTCACCACCTGCTTGACTCTTCTGTCCCTGTTTTATGCACTTTGGTAAGGGCTCAGAATAATCACCGCCTTTTGAAAAAATAAATATTTTGTGTCCCTCCTGTTTTGCTTGTATGTCTAAAGCGGTCAATTGCTCATTGTAGTATATTTCTTTTACTCATTGCCGTGGCAGAATCCAAGTGCTAGCAATTATTATCTCTATTGCCATAAGTAGTATTAAATCATACTCCATAGCCTGGGCGTCCCAAATCTGGAATCGTGTGGTGTCTTGACGGTGGTGTCTAGTATTGATGAAGCTCAATCCTTTTAAATATGTATCATTTATATTCATAACATAATGGGAACTAGCAAAAACATTAGCGATGACATTTACTTGTTTGTAATGAGGACATTGCGAGTCTTGAATTGCGCTGTTGAGCGCGTAAGAAAGCGATGTCATGGGTGTAGGTTCATCTGTACGAAGCTGAAATCCCAATTCGCGCTCTATGCAGCACATCTTTCCACGGAACGTATTTTATTTTTGGGATCGACTTAACCCTGTTCGTTTAGCTTGCCTATTCGTCCGGATGACGTTACCTTTTCCCCGTGCCTGCGCGAGTGGTTTATCTTATGCCAGCCAGTGCTCTTTATTTTTAGAAGTTGGCCTAATTGGTGGAAATGGGGCTATTTGTTCACGCCTTAAGATTATTCTTATTTTCGGCCGTATCGCAGGTGAAGAAAATAAACCGTGGCAGATATTTAAATTTCCTGTGAGCAGTACTTATTTTCGTCTTCATGCCAGTGTGTAAATTAAGGTTCTCTTTTCTGTTTTTCCGAATTACTTTGTTAGATGTCAGATCTAATGTATTTTCTTTCTTTGCAGGCTCAGAGGCCGGAGCAGAGTGTAATGCAGGCGTTGGAAAGTCTGAACGACTCTCAGGTGAGCATTTTGGCGTAACTAGGGGCTTGACTTCGCTGCGAGGCAGCGAAATGAGTTCCTCATAATGAGAGGGGTGTAGACTCGAGCGTACTGCTGGCAATTTTGAAGATGTCTTGGTTTGGAAACTTCATGTGGCGAAGGATTGTGGAGTGTATAAAGACGAGATTATTTAGTATTATTCCATACTTTTTATTTGCTATACACCTGTTTCCGCTAAGTACCACCGTTTTATTAATGGAATGGGTTAAATTTAGCAGTTCTGTGTCGGAACCATGGTCCAACATTGATGAAGGGTATGTAATAATGCTAAGCGACTTATTATGGGATTTTAATTGCTTCTGCTGATTTATATATTGGAAATTACGTCATACAAGATTATGGAAATATTCTGCGTTATTGGGAGTTTTTAACGGGTTGGAAAAGGGAGTGTTTTGACTTGCATGAGAATATGTTTATCACTTTGAGCTAGCCATTCTTTACGAATCATTTGAGATATTAGCTCCAATTTTGATTTTGGATACACCAGGAAACGAAACCTCCGTTCAGTATAAAACAATGTTCCTGCTTGATTAGGTTGCTGCGTCAGATTTAAGGTATGGCTTGCTTTCTGAATTCCATTGTGGTATGCCGATTGAGATTGATAATACATTGCAATCTATTAATCCGAATTCATTAGATTAAACATTTCTCGGGTTAGATGAAAGAGGTCTCGGGTAACACCGGGCGATGTAGTGAGTATTGCCAACTTTACGACAGCAGACCCAGCCGTCGTAGCGAGTACAATGAGAATTCATCCTGATGACGATGGTTGAGTCTACCGTATAAATGTTGATTGTATTTAATAATATCACCCGGTGTGAAACCCGTGAAATCTTTGCTCAAATAATTTTTCGGAAAAATCTTGTAAAATCCAAATATAGGGAAGCATGACTTGACGATAACATTTTTGGGGTGCATTTTCTTGTGATGGTCTGAGGGCTACTTGAGAGAAAAAGAAACAACTAGATGCACAAGAGTTGGCCATGGATGTAGAGAAAGTAGACGGCTGCCGTTTGCTTATCTTTGGATTGAAACTATAATCCACACTATGGATCGATTCCCTCAAATAACTGGAAAGCGCGGGTTTCAAGCTACATTTAAAAACAAATTATATATCTCCTTCTAATAGGGAGCTGATATTATTTGCTAATATTTGACTGTACTCCATCTACGACCAGTTTTATACTTATGCCTACTTATTACATATTAAAAATTATATTGCATGTGGCAATGTTTTCCGGCCAGTATTCAGTTTTTAAACCTACGTTTGCTCCATGGGTTATACTTAAGGCAGAAAAATAAATATTGAATCGAACTGTAACAAATTGTCAGTAATCACCGGTCTGAAAGCATTTCCCATCCCAATAAACTGCAAAAGACGTAAGTCAACAATGAATTTATCTTAATAGCCATAAATACATCCCGACGATCTTCGCTGTTAGCGTTCTAACTCACTTTTAAGCATTGCTCCTCATGACTCATGATCCCATACCCTTGTAACGCATTCCAAGTGCGTTTTAACAAGACAGAGGAAGCTCTTTTAGCTAACATAGGTATTCGTTCCACTTGCCATTTCATTAAAATTTTAATTTAAAATTAGCTTGGCCATTATTTATCGGATGTCTTAACCTTACGATAGAGCATGTGTCAGTTTCACTCCCGAGGATGATTACAGGTTTTACAATGTCTAAGTAAGAAATTTGTGTGAAATACCTGTAATAGCAAGTCTAAGGTCAAGAAATAAATTCTAAAGTCAAGAGACGCAGCATTTCTTGACTTTAGAAAAGCGTTTGACAAGGTTCCCCACTGTAAGTTACTCGCAAAGTTAGCACCATACGGGATAGACAGTAATCCTTGACTCCGAACTCTGGACTCCGACAGGACAGCACCCCATGCCACACACCCTTGGGTGGCTTGCAGGGTATGATGTAGATGTATAATGACAACTGCTGGTGATGTGATCAAATTAATGTTTTGGTACTCTTGCTTTATATAAAATTGCTGTGGTTATATTTGCGTATTTTACCAATGTATTGATTAGTGTCTCTTAACCGCTGAACGTCCAAAGGGATAGAATTACTCTGATATGGAATGTTTCTTTTCATTTGGTTATTAGTAAGTATCGGGTCATATTTTATGCTCTGGTCACATCCTCTCGGAACTACGCCGCACATATGAGTTCATCGGTGCCGTATTTAATGGGATCTAGTGTAAGGGAACTCAGGCAGCATTTTCGGGGCGAAAAATGTCAAGTAGAGCCACTCTGAGTTAGAAAACCTGAACGGACCAGATATATTTAGTTCCTATTGATGAGATGGGCACGATGCTTCGCGTGCGCTAATGAACATTTGCAGTCCTGAAAGATAATTAGCGCAGTGGAAACAAACGGCCTTTTCGCTCCTGTGACTGATTCGTTCAGAAGCCTAGATTATTGTGGGAGAACTTGACCTCAAAACACACAAATGGCTCAAACCCGTCCTTTAGTTGTGAGATAGCTCAAACATCGTCAGCTTATACAGGAAAAATGTACTATCATAGTTGCAGAGTGGCTTTTGGGGAGCCATAAATTCAGTAGTTTCATCATGAATATATATTATGGATTGGGATCTCGTTGCCAAAAAGCTTTGTCTAGAATTCCAGTTAACAAACAACTTTTTGGAAAGTGGTTCAGCCTAGTGATGAAAGACGGAAGTTCAAATGTAAATTCAGTCGACAGATTGTTAATAAACACGTCTTACCGGTTTTGCCATGAATATAGGTACATTGATTTTTACTTACAAGTAATCCTAATGTAGTGGATAAAAATGTAGTAATACACGATGGACGTAATTATACACTTTTAATATCGTTCGTTATACAGATATATTTAATTCCTCTACAAACTTAAATAAAACAAATGCTCAGTTAACTTCTTTGTGCTTCGTGAATATCACCATCCGGAATTTGAATAATAATGCGAGGTGAAAAAGGTGGAATGAATCAGAAGACGAATACAAGATTGAAAAACCAAGAAACGATAATATCATCTATGGAAAAGGGATTGCGCCAATGTATCGATTCAGCCTTCGTTTTAAGTCATTTCCTACTTGACTTCTTGAGTATTCCCAATGGCCATCATTGTAGTGTAGGTAAAAAGGAATGCACTTACCGCCGCCTTGAACAGATTCTTATTTTTCAATCCAAGTCTCCTATTTTGGGTTCTCGTTGACGCATACCCTGTTTTGCAGCTTGGTACGAAGCACGTTCTGTTCAACATGGCTTTCTGAATTTTTTATTTAGGCAAAACAGGCTTAATTCATTCCAAATTAAAATCGAATTCTGGCGAAAAACGCTGTGGCACACGAGGAACGTTTCAATAATCTCTTACTGATTTCCTGTAATAGATAATTCCTCTCTAGCATTTAAATCTAAATTTAAAATGTAAATTATAGATAACAAAAATAGCAAGATATATTCTAATCATCAGTTAGTTCATATCTCCTCGATCTTTATTGAGTATTCACCACAGTCTCACGTTAGCAACAATCAACTACGTCTATTTACAATAACAACAGAAAAGACTCTAATCGAAGAAGCGCCAAGGACTGGGTGAACTAAAAGTGGAAATTTAGGCAACACATAGCCTAGGCAACAGTGCCGAACATCCGAATCCGTATTATATATATTTATGAGTTTCATATTAAAGAATGACGAATTTTTACGCATTCAGCCTACAGTGTCTTTTCCCCTTTATGGGAGCCCTTGGGGTTTATTATTACCGCTCGGTTCGCGACAAGTGTTGCTCTCTCTTTTGTACTCAGTACGCAGATGGCTAGCATGATTTGCGAATCGATTGAATGAAAAACTATGATGTTGGAGCCTAAATCATGTTCAAATTTTTATGAACCGGTGGGATACTTTAGAAAAGTCATTTTATTGCAAAATAGGATTTCATTTAGCATCATAAGAATTGCCCCGAATTGATTTTGATTCCGTATTGAGATCGACTATGAAGTTCATAGCCGGGGTTCTCACCATTCATAGCTTGCGAATAATTAGTTTCCCATTTATAAGTCCATGTATTTGGATATTTTTCTAATATATTATTTTCGTTGTCGCTATCGTTGGTTATGTTGTCGTTTTGTAAGACATTGTTTTTAATCCTGGCGTGGTGAGCAGCAGAATAGTTCTTTCGTTGGAATCCTTGTGCGTATTATCGAAAATAATGTGAAAGAGCTTTGTGTAAAGTTAATTTTCATAACACACATAGTCAGCCCTGAATGACCTTAACGTTTTTTTTTCTTTTCCAGTTAATTTATTTAACTCAATCGTTGACAGCATCGTGCAATGAACATCAAGGTTAAAATACCTCTTACTTGCTAAGATAAAGTTTCGACTCTGAAATGGATTGTGAAAGTATTCTGTTTGTCTTCTTGATATTGGCGCATTGAAGTTGAAATTGATTGCTCTCAGATTAATTGTGTGATATGGAATCAAATTCATTGCCCGTGCTGAACTCTGGAGGGTTCCACGCTTCACTCAATCAGTACAATAACTTACGGTTACGTGTCGTTTCTACCGTAGCCCGCTGATGAAACTCGTAACCTACTTTTATGTTATTGAGGATCATGGGATTTCGTCAATGCTGGAGAGTTCCGCTTCCTTTTCTGGTGTTCTCGGTTAGATATTCGTCTTATTGCGCTGCGTATAATACTTCGCATTAACTTATAAATCGTGCGACAAACGTCCTGGTCACATTCGGCGTAAAGTTGACTCTGCTTCTTGATCCTTATATCATTTCTCGTTATTTTAGGACGTGAATTCGCTTTCAAATTAATTTGTCGTGATCTTTGAGGGGAAGTGCTTTTTGCTTTAATGGTAGTGGAGTATTTTGTGACAAATGTTTAGGATAGTTAAGAAATAAAATGATGGTTCATCTACATCTACGTCTCCGTAATACCCTGCGAGCCACCACGAGGGTGTGTGGCAGGGGGTGAAGATCACCAAACATGCACTATTGACATGCAACTAGGATATTTAAATGAGACATGCTAGAAAATGGTTGTATGAACCTGCGCTGTGTTGGTTGGGGATGAATCTGTTATTTGTGGATGACAAACTAGGTGAGAACTTGCCGTAGGATCTCAGTGTCACATAATAGTTTCCTACCGATATTACGTCATATTGAGCGCCATCGATAACTATTTTTCGTATGCTTGTGTGGCTTTAAATAATCCTGATTTAGGGTCGTACGTCTTCTAGAATTTCCATTAATTATATGCCAATTATCTTCCAACTTCGAGTTTGTCGAATGTTGATGGACTAATTTCGATCATTTAAGTGCATGGCCGACAATTATGCAGATGCAGCCCTCCCAATTTTTAACCCACTCTTCCGGCACCTCGAACCCCCTCGACGGTTTTTTGTTCGTAGGAACAATAAGCCGGACCAACCGTTGGCCTACATAATGCGTTACCGGAGTCGAGAAGAGAGGATTCCCGTTAGCAGTGCGATCCGTGCCGCAGACTCCTGCTCTCTCGTCCGCTGTTCCCCCCCCTCAAACCCCTCACGCCACCTCGATTGGCCCCCGTGCTCTTGGCATAAGTGGACCACGTTCAATTCTAATACCCCACCGTTCCCTCCCGATTAACGACATGCCGACGCTCGCTGGCCGACGTCTAGCTCGTCTCATTAGTAACTCGAGAGTGAGTCAGGTACGATTTTAGCGGTTTGTAAATCATTCGGTTGTGTTACATGGGTTTTCTCTATTCCTCAAGTGGCGCATTGAAATAGAGGTCGGGCCAGCGTCATGAGAAAATGAGACACCGTGCTGTATATTGCACGCTAAGCGACACATTTTCGTTCTTGTGTGTGGAAAGTTAAATTTGGTTTCCTCTCCACGGGCGTTAGTTTTGATTTCTGGTTCCCTTGTTTAGTTTATTGTGGCTACGTAAACGCAGCTGCTTGCAGCATGTGGTTTAGTTTTCCTCGCCCAGGCTTTAATCATGGGTGACCTCGCTGAGAAGTAGGTGTTGTTTCTACATTTGGACGGTGTCGAGAAAGACAGCTCGTATGAGGAGTGTCTCCATGTTTTCCCAAATTTACTGAGTTGTCTGCTAAAGCTGTTACCTGTCGCCTGGGAAGCAAACCTACTCGAAAATAATTTTAAAGTTTATTCCAGATGATGCGTGTCATATTGCTCATTTCATAGCCATCCAATTCGAATTACACTCTCTGCGCACAAGTTTCTGTGTCTGCACGTCATGAAGTCTTAGATATCGGTTCTATATGGCCGTAATTCTTTCTTTTATCGTTTTCTCTCATTGTCAAGTGTAGAGCTTTTAAAGGGCATGGCACAGTCTGCCGGAAGGGACGTTGTGTTATCGTACCTCGTAGTTTTAATTATCTTATCTCTCGGCGCATGATATTGTCAGAATCTCTCATCCTGCCCTACGGTGTTTAAGAGATTGTTGCAGTCTGGCATCGGAAAAGTGTCTCTTGCGAGAGACAAAATGCCAATGTGACATTCACTGAATGTCACACGGTGGCAGTTTCTCCCGTGTTTATCGTTTTAATTCAATTTTTTACCTGGACCTAATCAGTGAGCTCCTCTGGTATTTGTTTTGCATAATGGGCCGAAATAAACAGAATTCCATAATTGTTTCTCTAGTTCAGTAATTAGCCTGCTTAGTCGTTCTACAATATTAACATTTTTATGGAAGCAATGTAAATCACATTCAGGCTACCTATGTTAAAAATTGTCCCCTGTCGTTGTGTACCAATAAGGCATACTTTTCCTCGCAAATATCTCACAAATTGAAGTTGAGAAGTTTGAGAGTTGTAAATGGGAGGAAAATTTGGGGAAAGGGTGAACAGTTTAGGGAACAAGTGTATTCCTATCTTATGTAAATGTCATTTTCCCGAATTACTGTTAATTAGTAGTGCCGTCTTTCAGAGTATTGAATGGTGGTTAAATTTAGACAGCGATCCATTCAATTTTTTGAGTTATTAGCAAATAACTACAATGGCAGGTCTAAATGCGTCAGCTGATTAGAAGCGATCATGCAGGCTGCTCTAGTATAGCTTCAAAGTTCTCATCGGAAATAACTTCGTCCCCTTATTTGTATCTTCTGTTTTTTAATAGCTTAGGTATTTGATTAGTGAAAGTAGAGTATTTTGAATTATACAAGCGAAAAAGCGGAATTCGTGTATTTTGACTTAGCTGCGGTGGAACCCCCTGGAGTAATGGGTGTGAACTTGAAAAAGTTCTGCAATTCCTGGAGTATTTTTTGTCTGACCCGCATGGTTATCCTGCGTGGTTAAGGGCTCCCCGTCTTCAAACATTTTTTATATTGATGGGGAGAACGCGACATGTGACTGTTGGCTAGTTTTTATCTAACTTTGGAAGACAAGATGTTCAAAGAAAACATTTCTCGAGTCCTTATACTTAGAAGTTATGGTTTTCTTGAGTGAAAATCTCATATTCGGTCGCAATTCGAGTTGCTGTCCCAAAAATGGATTTTAGTCAAAAGACTAGTGGAATGAGAAATGTGGGGTAATTTGCTGTAGTGATTGCATTTACCCATGAATGAAATTCTTCGATTCTCGTTTCATAGATTCTCGGCCGTATTCATAGATTCCTTAGGGAGCTACTATCGGCTTAGTAGCGCACTAACTATTCGCCAACTAACAAAATCGTATTCATAGACTGCTACTAAGTTCAGCAGCGCCAAGTGAGCCACTATTTTAGTAGCTGATTTTTAAACACACTCTCGCCTTGTTTAGAGACGCTGCTAAATATAGGGCGGTCTGTCACAAGTGGCTCACCTCGGGTGATAACCTGAAGCCATAACGGATATTTTAGGCGAAAATACCAAAGATACTGGTGGAATAGCTTTTCTTATGGCTGGCGGATGCGATGTGTAGTACTGTTGCTGAATCAAACTGAACATTTTAATTATTTGTTCTTAGTCTACGACACCGTATTGTGGTACTCCGTAGTGCTTCATGAGTGTTTAATTCAACGAAGAAGGAAGAGTTAGTGAGATGATTACTGTGGTTTCGAGCGTCGTGAGGTGGTTATCATCTCTTCATCTCGTTACATCAGTGCTACGCCTCACAGCTTCATAAAGTGCATAAGTCATTGTGTGTTTATTGACTGTTTTTTAGGGTAAAAATTGCATTTTTAAATTCTTCTGGCCTTAGTAATGTTCATTTGTGGTTTTGGATGATTACTCTACGAGAATACAGCCCATTTTTAAAAAAAGTGTCCAGGAGGAAGCCTCGTCAACAATTTACAAGTGTATATTAATTTTCCTACCTACTACTTCAAGTGAGGTGCTTCAGAGTAATTAACTCGAGCATATTACGGTTGTGTTGTCGTAGAAATATGTCTTACATTGATATAAAGACGTACGATTGTTATCTTAATGAATTATAAGGATTTCGCACAGGTAATAATTGTAATTGTGAGTCTGTTTACATCATAGCGTTGGTCTGCTTACATTCTGCCGTAAATTTCTATTCGTTTCGTTTTTTTTTGGTAGCAGAACGTTGTTATGGTTCACAGAGTGATAGAAACTTCTTCCAGTGCTTCAGCAGTATATCGCATCATATTTTATGTTTTATCTTCTAAGTGGATAAGTGAAATCAGTTTCGTTTTAATTAATGCTCAGAAAGGATTTGTGAAGGGACATAGGTATTCAGATTAAACAGTGAGTGTCCGCTGCTCCGTGTGCAGTTAGTTTTTCGTTTACAAAGTGATGGTTAATGTGTGAATGTGAGTACTATTACATTTTCTATGTAAATACCAGTGATTTTCCATTAACTAAAGGCAAACCATTTCTATTTTGAGTGTTTTTATATTGATGGAACGGTGGATACCTCAAGAAAGTCCTGTGTTTGTTTGAATATAACTGATACCTTAATTTGGTGCGATTGCATGGAGTTAGTTCAACTTTGATGTGGTGAAGCTCAAGTGTGTCCAAATGATTTTATGAATGATCTGTGCAAGTTTGTGGTGTACTACTACTCGTGGTAAAAAATATAGTTTATGACAAGCATGTATTCCCGATTTTTCTATACAATAACAATCAATGTTTACATAAGATTTGTCGGAATTATGATGGTAATGCTAAAATATGGGGAAGTTAGAGTATTTAACGATGGCCTCATTGTAGCAATATTGATGTATGACTTCGAATGTGACGAATTCACGTACAATGAAGCCATTGGCAGTGTTGCCAAGCATTGCTTCATTGTTTCTAGGGCTGTCGCTACCTACAGTTAAGTGTTCCGCTACGATAGTGGCGATAGTAGCATACTAGGTTAGTAGCTCCTAGAAGCTCACTGGAAAGGATCTATGAATACCATTTTTTAGTATGCGATTAAGTGCTCTTAGTAGCTGACTAAGTTAGTCGCCTATTAGCGCCTTTTAGCTGAAATCTATGATTACGGCCGTAGATATTTTGTTAAGACATTACCTCGGTCATTTTTTTTAACTCTCTCTTTTAGTCTGTTCGGTTCATCGAGCACGTAACCATTTTTTCTCCAGTTTTTATTTTATTTTCAGGCGTGGTTGATAGTGATTACGTGCGTTGCGCATTGTTGAAATTTCAATTTGAAATTCGAAAAGGCGCGATTCATTTGACTTTCTTTTATTGGTTTTGAATTGACTATGTCCCATAAAGTTAACTATTTGTGTGCCATGTGTATTTATTACTAAAGTGTTGCGGAGAATATTCTAGTCTTGTTGATAAAAGTCCGTAATACTAAGCGTGTGAATCTTCAGATGGAAGTGAGTGCCTATTTGGAGTCCACGGTAGTGACTCAACTGGACGGTCGCCAATGCGTCAGCTGTATTTTCTCATTATGTTCCCATGGATTTGTTACAATGGAACAGTATCTGTGCAATGGCGCAGAATTGTTTTTGCGATAATACGCTTCAAGGGCTACAGCTGGGATTAACTCGATTGTTAACGTGATTTAGGTACTTGTAAAATTGCATTTTTAATGCAATGCAGTTTTATCCATCTGTTATCGGCTTTTTAGATGTTTTGGGTGCGTCTCACCTGTCAGTGTTGATGACCGCAGATTTTAGAATTGTTTTATCCATCTCCCCAGTATAGGTCTTTTTGAAGCGCTATCCTTGATCCTGGAATTTTCCTAAATATTTAGGTATTAAGGAAGCGTATTATTCCGCGGCGATTGCCTATAAAAATCGCGCGTGGCTACAGTTATTAGCAGTTGTATGGTTAGTCTGCCGTCTTCGCTGCTCTCTGACCAAGTAAATTGTTCATTTTTCAATTTGAAAAAATGTTTAATTCCCTCTCAATAGGTTTCTTCGATGGGGATTTTAATAAGCCCAGCCATTGTTATCTCTCCCTCCGCTGTAAAACTAGGAGCTAGAGTAACTATGCTGTAAGCATCGTCCCGTTTTACTTACTCATTAACTTAGTAGTTTAGCCTCTTTTGTGGTAGCACGCGCTGGAGGAATTCCTGAATTTTTCGAGTGACACGTTTCTCAGCAGGAAAGAGGTCCGATTGCCCATTTAAGAAGCATTTCAAGGTAAATTTGACCCTCGTATCCGGCTAGTCGAAGGAAATTGTTTGTGACCTTTGCGGCCAATTTAAATGCCAAAAGGTTCGTTTCCTGAGACGAACTACTCAATGTCTTTCAATTATCGACTCTCTCGGAAAGTCTGATCGGCTCCGGGGTCAAAAGGTGGGCTGCATTCTCATGTTTTCTTTTTACTTGCTAAAAATATCCTCGAAGAGCTCAGGAAGAAAAAATGGTTAACCGCGTGGATTACTGGAATCCTCATGTTGCATTGCCACTCTCCCGCCCAGATCCAAAATTAATTTCTGACAGTCAAGCGTGTATTCTATGTTCCTAATTTGGAGTATTAGTATATTTTAATCCATTTATCGGAATTCTGGTTTTTTATCATATAATGGAAAAGGTCTAATTTATGTCAAATTCTTATTAGTAGTTTTCTAACGGATGCTAAACGTTCTGTTGGTCGTCCACGGCTGTTATTGTGGTCATTATGAATTGGTCGGCGGGAAGAGGTACCAATTAAAGATATTTCCCTCATGTAATCACATTCAGACGTTGGTCTAAGAACCCCGTACTCGGTTGGAGCCTGCTCGCACTTCTCTCGTGACCGGTTGTCCAAAAATCTTCGGAGATGGCATGGAAAGGGCAGTGGGAATTTCTCACAGCTTAGCAGCAGTCTTGTTTCGCCACCCGTTCGTTTGTTGTATTTGATTAGGTAGCTATGTGTTGCGTCAGTCAGATCTCGCCGCGCGTGTCGTAATTGGCGTCTTGTGGTGGCGGGGAAGCATCTTGCATTCGTTCGGGACCAAGGGGAGATATTCCTTGGGCAAGTAGGCCACGTTGAAGCATCTCTTTCTTTCGTCCCTCCCCCCTCCCCCCTCGCTCGTCGCCATCTCGGCCGAAAGCGTGGATGCCATGCGATAACGCCCGCGCTCAGTTTCTCAACGAGGGTCCTATTGGTGTATTTTAACCGACCGAAACATGGTTCCACGCATTTCGTATCTCTTGCCTTTTTCAGCTTTGTCGCTCTAGGTTGCGGCGTCATATAGTTCACCCTGCTAGCAAAGCATCCCATACGGTTTGAATTCGCATTCCGTTCCGTATGGTTTCCTCCTCCGGCTTGGCCCGTTACCATGCTTTTCGTCAGGGTTTATTGTTGGCCTTCCGAGCGGAGATTACTCATGGTAAGTCCCGTGTGCGAACGCTAATCGCCTGTGATTCTTTATGGGACGTGGCTGCGCGTTTTTTTTTCTTCTCACGCTTGGATTCTTTAGTGACTCTAGATCTTGTTATCGATAACTGTGTTTCAGTTGAACGGTTTGGTTTTGGACTTCTGGTTTCACACGGGTGGTATTTGCTGCTGCACTTATTTATCCGCGAGATTTAATCGTTGCTATCTTGTATCGTAATCGCTGCTTTACTTGTTGAAAGTGCGCTATTTTGGGGACCAATATAAGATGCACGACATTGGAATTCTGCACCGTCCGAGGCTAACAAATTGGATGGTTTGGTGGGAGAATGGGTGGGGGATTGATATGTTATCAAATGAGACCATAAGGGAAGGGCGTCCTTCTTTTTCCGGGCATAGTTAAAAAAGCGACCCGAATAATTTTGGTGAGCTGCGGATGCTGCCGTGTGGAAGCCGGCTGCCATGGTAAGATGGATAACGCGTCGACCTAGCTACTCATAGATCGAAGGTTTAAATGCCACCAGGGGCACGGATTAAAAATCTTTTGGGGATTTGGGGTCTTAGGATACAAGATAACCAAGTCCTGGAAACCCAAGTGTTACCCCGTTCCCTTTCCACTCTAGCATGATCAAGGAAGTTTTGGACCCCTCAGCATTCGTCGTCATCAATGGTTATTTTACCAGCTAAATGATAGGTTATGATATCTACCCCCTCTCCCTTTTATGGATCATTTTTTCTTTAATATTCATTAGTATTCTCCCCCAGACCTGCTGCCTCGCAGTGTTTAGTTCAAATTTATTAATGTATATCTATAATATTTTATCATGGATTGTTAAAATATAACAAACATTCTACAAATCAATTACTCTTAAATTACGAACTATGTTTCGGCGTAATTGATTTACATCCCAAGGACCATCCCAAGGATCTTCCTTTACAAGGACCTACAATGATATTATATTGAAACCTAGATCTTCATTATAGTTTCATTTATTTTCGGGCAGTTGCCTATCGGATATCAATCTCTAATGTTCAAAGCCATTGCTATATCGCCTGATTATTATGCATTTATTCATATTCTCTTTCTCCTTCCGCCATTTCTCTGAATTATCCTTTATAATCACCCACTTCTGCATGCCCTTATCCCTCAATGAGTCCCCCGTCTACCTTTTCTGCCTTCTCCGATACTAATTTCCCCACTTCCTCCCAGGCGTTTAAGTTTCATAAAAAGACTCGCACGGGGGGATTTCTGCGACGGGCGATGCGTGACCTGGGTGAATTCCGCCTCGCAACCCTCCGACGACGTGTCCGGGGGTTGGACTAGGCCCTGCGCGCGCCCCTCATTTTTCGCCGCATCCGCTCGCCTATTATCTTTCGCGCTGGCTGCGAAGTGACGCCATCGGCACCGGTTTCCTCACGCCTCCTCTCATCCTCCTCCACCCACCGTGGTGTGTTCTTCCCACCGCCCGCTCGCCTCCTCGGTATCTCTCTCGCTTCCCTGCTTTGCCTGCCTGTAGGGTTGCTAACTCGTGAACAGTTGATTCCTGGAGTGTGGTCTTAAGAGTGAGAAATACCAGGAGCGTATGAAGCGTGGTTATGATTACCGTTGAATGCACACCCTCAATAGATTTGCTGCAACAATAATGCAATATGACCGCGAATGAGTTCTCGTCTCTGTCGTTTTACCCAAAGCTGGTTAAATTGTGATGTTGTAATATTAATCATCTGTGATATCAGTTATTAAATTTATCATTATATATGTACGTGTCAGTCATTTGAAACACAAAATTACGAGATAAATTTAATTGCCCTGAAGGTCGATCAAGCTGACTCTTGCCTTGCGCCTGTTGCGGCTCCGGGCTTTATTTTAACTGATGAATAAATTTAAACTTCTTGGTTGAAGACTATTTAGCTAGTTATTATTGTTGATCAAATTTTATTACTCCCTAATATTTGGTTTATAATTCATTTCTACTGGGCCCCCACGCCATATTTGCGTACGGGGCCTCGGGAGTAATTAAGTGGGCACTGTTGGTGATATCTGATGATTTAAACATGTGAAAAAAACATTGACCCGTGGGAAACGATTTGAACTGGAAGAATGTGCTTTAAATTTTTATTTGTAGACTACAAAAACATAGACAAATTGGGAAGAGTGACTAAATTTAAAAAAAATGAAATCAAGGAAACAAAAAATCGAAAATGGTAAATATTTTTCTCGTCATTAGAGTGGTGGAATCCTAACCTGAAGTTCTTATCCCTTTCCCCGCAAGCCGTCAGGTTTTCATGAAGAAACGCCTGGGGGAGGAAAGAGTATTCTCCACATTTCCATTTTGCATTATTTCCATTACCACCAGGTAGCAGTCTTTGGTAATGTAAAATGCAATAAATAAACTTCTGTCGTGAGGGAAATTCTATCTGGAAGGCAGGGGGAGTTGCAAAAAAAATGAATTGCTCCATTCCGGGAGAATCCGTGAGAGTTGGCTGCCTGCCTCCGCACATGAGAGAGGCTCACTCAATACTTGCATGCACACCTCTCCGAGTGCTCCCTCGGTCTCCCCCGGCTCTCAAGCGTCTCTCTCGCCGCCGCCGCCTCTCGGCCGGCTCTCTCGTTCTCCGTCCTCCGCTGCTCTCAAGAGTCGAGAGAGAGAGGAGGCCACTCGTGGCGGCGGGCGGGGGAGTCGTATTACCCTTGTCTTTTAGAGGCGACCCGGTTTCGAGGCGGCGAGCGCGAGGCGCGCGCTATCTTCGCGGACTCCTGCCCCCGCCCTTCATTCCCCCTTGGGGAAAGTAAGCGAGTGCTCCCACAGCCCGACCGGCCGCCCGTCACCGCCGCCGTTCCCGAACGCGGTCGCCTCACAGAAGGGAGAAGTGGGGAGAGGCGAGCTGGCGACTCGAGACGTGACGCGCGTTGGCCGCGGTTTTATTATGGCTTTCCGTCTCTCCGAGCGGCGTTAACACCTGGGGAGCCCGGTTCACATCCCAGGGGTGCCTAAGTCGGCATCTGCATATTTTCTCGCGAGCCACTTGAAGTGTGTGGTGCGAGGAGTGTGGGACACACGATTTGAGTTTATACAGGGTATTCATTTTGTTTTAACCCGCGATTTTAAATCATGAATACGATTCTAGAATTGTCAGTGGTCGATTCAAAATCAACGCATACTATTTTCTAGGTGGCTGTTCCAACATATTATAGCACCTTTACTGTGTTTTATGACATTAGTGGCATCTTGAGACTATTAGCACACTCGAGAGACGGTGACTAAACGTGACTTTCGAACCAGCTAGGGCCGCTTAAGGACTGGAAGCGTCCTCGGGTGTTTTGCTGTCCAAGTTAAGCTATAGCCATCAAAAATAACGATGCTAAATCCCATATTCGGTATTCTACAAAGTAACTTGTCCGTGGACTACCTTGCCTAAATTTTCCTGGAGCGTTGGGAGTCTTCGCTAACGCTAGTTGGCAGTTTTCCATCATCAAATATTATTTAAACTCCATAATTACTTTTTTCCTAACTTCATATCATCCAGGATTCCACCTCCTCTCCTCAATTGCCCATACTGCCGCGGATTCACCCCTCTTGCCCCGTCATCGACTTGTCGTTACCCTTTAGCTCATCTCCTATCCCGTCCATCCTCAGAGTTTGTTCCATTATGATCTCCTACCACACCAAGCGCTTCTTTACGTGTTCTCCTCGGCACCCTTTCTGCTATCCTTGTACTCGACAAAATCCCAAAACCGACGAGTCGTACAGACTTAGTGGTCTTGTCTTGAATAACCTTATTGTAAAATATAATTTTTATTATGGAAATCGTATTATCATGTATTCATTTATGCTTGCGAGAAAGCCACGTCAGAATTACAATTGTGAGAACGAAGAGCATTCTTCTGGCCACCTTTGGTGATATCAGTTCTGAGTGAAGGACGGAAAAGGGGGAAAAAATTAGTAGTGAAAAGGGACGAACGAGAGGTATATTTTAAGGGATTAGTACTTCGCTCTTTCTGTTGCGATCAATGTTACGTAGGAAGAAGGAATTCTTGTGCCTACACATACGATTGAGTAGAATAACCAAACAGATGAATGATATAGGAGTGAATGGTGTGAGAGGAAGGCTAGACCGAGAAATTCACGGGTGAATCGGTGGAAGGTACTCTTCAGAACAGGAATATCATACTTAAGAACGGTAGGGTGCGTTAGAACCAATGAATCAGTGTAACTGAAACAAAAATGGTGTTGAAGAAATTAGTGAAACGGTCAATTTTCAATAGCCCCGAGAATTCTACTTTTTAGTCTGTACTTACCATGAAACGGAAGGCATGATGGGTATTTTCGTTCATATGTATTTATTTCAGTCTCTCTCTCATATTCTGTCGCCTTCGACTGCTCTGTGACAAGAGCAACAATACAAGCGGTTTGCTCCCGGCCGGATCTTTTTCCTGCTCCCTCCTCCCGCCCACCAACCCACCTTGTCTCCGTCTCGATGCGCATTTGAATATAATCCGCGCGAGCAGCCCCCAAGGCCATATTACATGGAGAGGTGGGTTTTGGAGCTTGCTCTTCTCGCACACCCTTCTCTGAAATTTTCTCGCACTATAACCATGTTTTCATTTCGTTTTGAGCATCCCAAATAGCTCCGCACTTTCTCATGATCATCTCGGTATTTTCGAAGCGGTGTTATCAGCGTGAAATAACGCCGGCCATTTCCTTTCTATCCGTTTTCTCGGTTATCCCCTCCCCCCAGTCCACCCACCCTCACTCCTGACTGTAATTTCGCCCCGCGATCCAAAAATGGAATCTCGCCCGCGTGCCTTTCAAAGAGGGACCGGAGAAATGTAAAAAGCGTGAAAACGTTGGCCCCGCCGCTGTGGAAGTTAAAAAAAATGCACACGTGGAGCCGTGTTAATATTATATCCCCGGTCTGCTTCCCTCGAGCTCGAGTTGACGTCACTCACGTCCATTATCGCTCCTTCATAGTCCCACTGGCTCAATGTGAGTATCTAATTTTGTTTGACATGCATCCGAGGTCCATTTATTCCTGTGAGGGGAATATGGGCAGTCGGGTAATATGGAAATTTCCATTAAATTTGAGGTTTTAAGTCTCCAACGTCTATTTTCGATTTGGTGAATTGCAGAGCATTTGTAGGTATGTCTAAATATTTACTTGGTCATTGGATACTGTTTACGGAACAGGTCAAATGAACATAGCAATTCAACGTTGCCCTTTTTATACACCACATATGTTTCGTAGTGGTTCGCCATCATGATCTAATTTGGATAATCATTTACATAGATCTTGTTCACCTCGAATAGAGATCGCGCTTCTCCTGATGGCGCTGTACCTTAACGAGTAAATGGTCGACTAGATTTGTAGTTGCGTGTGGAATTGCAGTGCTTTGTTCCTATAGTTTCCTAGAAGATTAACACGTTTCATGTTTAGCAGTCCTAAAACGACTTGAATGAGAATTAGAACTTTCGAATTAGAGAAAATTAGAGAAATTAAAAATTAGATTAGAGAATTAGAATTAGAATATGAGAATGTTCAATACGTCCGCGTGGTTGTATGTTGCCGTTACTTTTTTTATGTTTTGTTAAGTTTTTGGTGCCCTTAAAATAGTCTATTCAATATGGGAAAAATTGATGAGTGAATGATGATAATTCTGCTTTTTCATGGTCACGATTATCAGTAGCTTATCGTTGTCGAAACGTGAATTGGCGGAATTATTGCTCGAGGAGAGAATAGAGGCAAGAATTTTAAATTAATGGTTGCGGCTTGGATAGAAGTTTCTGTCAGCCAAACCTTATTTCCAGTGATCAACCCATCGGGAAAGGGACCTTTCCGCAGTAAATTGAAATAACCCTTATTTCGGAATGGGAAAACTACCAGCCGCCGCTATTGATATTTCTTGGTTATTTCGAATATTTTGACGTCGACAGAGTTCCTTCTGTTTACCGCCTGGACGAACAAAGCTCGGAAACATTTTTTACGATGTTACGTCTCCGTATGATGTTCGCTCGATAGTTAGAACTGGTCAAGGATCACCTATCTCTTTTTTCTTGTGTCTACGGTGAGAGGCTGCCTAAAATCAGTCCGCTGTCGCGCCTTGGAGAACTTTCAATTGTGCCTCCCGAGTTCTCGTGACTTTCTCAATTTCTCCCCTTCGATAACCAGTTAATGCCCAATTAATTCTTCTAAACACTCAAAAATTCCGCTTACGAGAGCTGCTGCGTGCACAAGTACGGAGAAACTCGAATTTTGGGAAAGAGAAGCGGTTTCTGAAAGAACTTTGCTCATGGCTGGACAAGAGAATTTGAACAGGAAGCATATCGAGGGAAAGTTGATATCTAATCGAGTAGAAGCGGACGGAATCTAACCGCGGTTACTTTCGTGTGATTTGGCGTACTTGGCTTGCCTACCCAGTTAAGTTCTAGATTCATCAAATCCTGTGGTATACCTGGACTCGTGGATTAAAAAAAAACATCGTTCTTGGCATTGGGAAATCCGATCGATGTTTTTTTTTCATCGAGCGTTTTTTTAGCGTGCCTTCTGGGCGGTCGTAACATGGGTCGCCTTGAGCGCTAATCTAAATGGAAGGTATCTCTTGTTTCCATGCGAGGAAATCGGCATTTATTTTACGAGCACGATATAGTAAGCGTGTGTGAGCGAGGCGAGCGTAGGCTTTGGTTGTTGCGCCGCTTTTGGTTGAAGCCAGCTGCTACGTTTTCCAGCGCGGTGCCGTGTTTCGCTAGCCTCTGGGGTATCGTGTCGTGGTGCGCCAACTGAAGCTCATACTTCAGGCAGTTTCTGCATGTAGGTCGAATCCGGGAGGGAAGCTGTTCTTTTCAGCCGAATTGGGTTAACCAGCGGGGACAGGATGGGTGAAGTAGATGTGGAAACGGGACTCCCACTCGACGGCCGGCCCATGCTCCTCTAGTGGCGCTGGAAAAATCGCACTGCATCCTCCGCTCAACCGGGCATTGTATTTGTCGATGAGATATAATACATGTTGATCTCATTATCCTATCTCCGCGGATCGAATCGCCCCACTTATTAACTCCAACGTGGAAGCTCGTCCTCCCCACAGGTAGCCGGCTGTGTTTCGAGAACCAATTAGTATCAGTAATTTCTGAAGTGTGTGGGAAATTGGAATTGCATGTTCACTCGTGGGCGAGTACTTTCGGGGATAATGCAGGTTCTTCGGTTCAAGTCTTACTAGCCAGCTGGCTACGAATAAATGTGCATCCTTCCGTAGCTTTTTGTTACTCCTATTTAATGGTAGACATTTTACGTAGACCACTGGTAGTAAAATCGAAACGGCGGGGTTTCTATTCGTATTTAATGTGCGTCCTGTGATGATGGAGATTCTAGGATTTGGGGTCGGTGGAACTATTAAGTTTATTATGATACTTGAATAAAACTACATTCCTACGTATTGTGCTGCATTACATTTTTAATATTAAAAGTTTACGTACGCCCCAGGTAATAAACCTGTAAGGATTTGTTTTTGAAGTGTGAATGAATAGGTATTCCAAATCTCGCGTCTTAATTATATTGTGTGTGTAATAGTTATAAGAAGTGCTAAAAGTCGGTCACCGTCAAACTCGGCTCGACACAGCGGAGGCGGCGTATGTGATGGCCGCGGTCTGTCATCGCCATGTATGATTGATCAGACCCATCAAACTCAGTTGGAACGTATTTCCGGTCACGTTGCTTCGCACGCATCGTGTATGGATGATTATCATTGTCTCATGGCAGTTGTGTTCCCTTCATTCTCTTTGCCATTCGGTCGTCGCTATTTGTTCCAAGTATAAGATCGAAAATAGATTTGGGACATTTTGATGAAAGAGAGAGAGTAGCCGAGTGAAACGCTCGAAAACGTTCCTGTAGTGGTTTTTCTCCGGTGGATCGATTAATTTTGTGTATCATTCCTGTTCGCCGAGAGCGGAGCTGATTTCCTAAAATTAAATTTTAACCTTTAGATATTCTTGAATGGGAGAAATATTTTGTAAATACGCTTACAATTGTATTTTTGGACACACTCATAATATTTTATGCTCTTTGGTATGTATATTAACCGGAATAAATAACAATGTTAAGTCTAAAATAGTGGTCTAGATTTGATATAGCTCTCGTTTTTACGCGTCTGACTACTCCCGACGATTTCGTCGTGAAAACTGAGCTGTGAGTTGTCGAAGTCATTATTTAATGATGACTCCTGCTCTCTCGTAAATGTGTAGCCTTCGGGCATTATTACAGAATATCCGTTTAAGTGTTTCTTACCGACCGTTCCCCTTTGCACTGCACCGAATCTTCGAAAGCCGCGTGTGCTTAGAGGGAGCAATACGTACCGAGGCCATTACTTCTTGCTGCTTCTATCGCAATCTACCTATCTGTTACTCGAAGGGCGCCAAATGGCACTCGTCACGGAACGTGCTCTACTCATCAAATGGAACGTGGAAGTGTTCTCCCCGCCGTAAACTATTTCCTGGAGATGGTATCTCTAAACGCAATCGCCTGTGTCATCCTCTCCACCATATCGGCTTTTTCGAAAGCTGTTGCTCGATAAATAATTCTGATGACAGCCGTGATAAAATAAAGTGTGACCGAAATATATGGCCTTTCTCACCGAAATGTTGAGAAATTAGTGCGGATATTTTTCCGTTTCTTTCGAGTGTAATCGAATCTCGGAAGTCTCTAATGCAGTTTCCATTTGCGCTTTAATTTATTAATGAGATAAAAATTGTGGAGTGTCTCCTCGCTGGCGTGGGCGGTGGTGAGGAATGGTTGTTCTGGAGTGATCAGCGGAATTAGCCGTGGAAGAAGGTGCGTGACCTGAGGCCGAGGCCATTAAGTCACGAGGTAAAAGCTTACAGGTGTCGATCGACGTAGTGATATTTCAATATTTTTATTGCTGCTGCTCGCCTTTGTGTGCTGAAAAGACTTGAAAATTTGTTTATTGTTCAGGGTCAGAGGGCATTTTTGTGGACATAGAAGGAATGCCCTTGTCGAAAATTAGAACATCAAATTTAATGTGATTCATTCGGTGAAATCGATTGAATCGTTTCGGGAATCGCATATATATATATATTCCTGTGATAATTTTTAATTCGACCCTGTCAATAACTCGTCCGCTGAGCATTTAATAGTTTGAGACAACCTGTTAACACGAACATTTGTTTTGTGTGCCACGAGTTATTCGGCAATTAATGAGGTGCTTCAGTTCGGTTGGATTTAAAAAGAAACTTTTGTATCGGATACTCTTTTACTAGGGCATATACTATTGAATTGAGTATAGTAGCAGAGAATTTCATCTTCGTCCGCTGGATTCGAGGTTTTTTTTCGCAACACCAGAGTTTGCTAGGTTTCGGCCTTTTTGATTGCGGCGTTTGCCATTGCGGGCGATGCTCGTGTGTGGTTGCAGTATCTGAACGAATCATTAAAAAACCGGACGGGCGTGTCATGAGGGGGACGTCACGCCAGTCATACTGCAGCGGAAAAGAGAAAAAAGTAATGGTCGAAGTTGTGCGACGGAAGCGGGCCTGGGGTGTAGCTATGTCGAAACGGACCTCTCGCTATCCGGCTATAATGCCCACTTTATCACCGCGAGGCTATTCTGCGAGGCAAAGGGAGTGTGTGGTGGTGGGCTTGGGTTCGGAGGGCTTTGCGGGGGCAGCGTGGGTGGGTGGGTCTCGAGGAGTTGGCGGAGTCGGGTGCCCCGCGAGTTCTTCAGCAGGGGGAATTGTCTGTCGGCCGGTCGCGCGTGGCAACGTAGCTCTTTTCGCTCTCTAGCCCCCCCCCCCCCTCCCCCACACACCTCCCCTCCGCCAATCTCCTCGCTCGGCTCCTAAAGCTTCGTGCAGAGGAACGGCGTGCATGCACTATTGGAGGGGGGAGGGATTTCGGTCGAGTGGCGGCGGGCGATGGGGGAGGCGAGGCAGGCATTGGGTCGGCGGCGGCGGCGATGTCTGGCCGGTCGGTGAGGGACGCACGAGAAGCCGTACAGAGAGAGAGAGGCAGGGAGATCCAGCGTTGGGGCAAGGGGACGGAGGTACTGCGCTTGTGGGATCGATGGAGCGGGGCTGGGAAACTGCTCCTCGCCTCTGGAGGTGCCCCCGGGGGGCAGAGAGGACGGCGGCGGGTGTGAGGGGGGGAGGCGGAGGGAGAGAGCTGGGGCGAGGCGTCTGGGTCGGCCGTGATGGGGGAAGGGCGGGTGGTAGCGCTTATGAGGACCCCCCAGAGTGAGTGTTTGAGGGGGAGTGTTTCGTGTGTGTGTCCCTAGTCGAGTGGGGAAAAGGCGTAGCCTTGCCAATAATCCGCCAACGGTCGATTTTTCCGACTTCAGTTCTCGCCGCGTGTACTAATCATGTTTCTAAGTCGAGAATTAGGAAGATTTGTCTAAAGTTCGGCCCTCTTTGAAAATAATTGTTATTCCTTTTAGTATGAAGATTTCAGGTAGACTTTTGGACTTAAATCTTAGTTCTGAGTCTTAATCGTCGTTGGTTGCCTTAAAAATATACGATAGAAAGACAGTGCCTGGCCGATTTTAGGGAGTTTTTGTTAGGTATTTGAACATTTCCTGGAACTCCTTTTGACCCTGTCTTCCTCTGTATATCATTTAGGTTTCGGTGTTGCTTCTCAACGTATTAAAATTCTTTAAATTTTTTCTTCTTGTCCCCTCTTCCGTTGCAGTCCTCAGCTTTCCATAGCCTCTGAATTATGTACCCATCTAACTTTTTGAACTCTCCCGAATGGCTTTCTCTTTCTCTGCCGTACACGACCCCTCATCATTCGTACGTCTCTTTCGGCAGCTGATCTTCTCCATTCTTTCTGTTTTAGAAGCATTATATGTACGCTCAACCTCGTAATGTTTCCGAGTGCTAACTTATGGAACCCCTGCATTGCTCAAAGTAAAGATTTTACTTAAGTGTATGCTGTGATGAAATGTAGTGGATGCGGTTGTCTACGGGAGGAGGGGGTGAAACGACAGCACTGCGCCATCTTAGCGAATTCTATTGGTGGTTGACGATGGTAGTTAAAATGTGCGAAAACAGTTTTCTCGACGATCACCGATGGTAGAGGGTTATCCAGAGCGGCCACTACGGTCTTGTTTTGTGCTGCGTTTGTCTGTCGGTAAGAATTCACATCTGTCTGGATCTAACCTAGCCACCAGATAATTTTTAAGTTTTAATGTTGGGATAACTTAAAGAAAACTATTGCTAAAAAACCGACATTGTGTGCATTCCGACGCTTGGTCGCGAAAATTAGACAATCTCGGGGATTGTGGGAAATTATAGGAAATATTTCTGAATACATAAAAGAGAGAGAAGAGGTAGAAAAATCGCATTTATTCAAAAGCTTTTAAAAAATAGAGAAAATGTCCGTTTTCTACCGACTAAAACGCTTTCGAATGACTAATGACGAATCTAGGAATGTAGTGCCGTGAGCAACACAGTGGTAGTCGTATTGAGCGTCGTTAACCGGCAACCGATCGGTGTCCCCAGTATTTTGTCTTTTAGAGCTTTTCACATTTAGCTGACAGTTTGGGTCTCGTGGAAAACGCTGTTGCCAAACTTGCTGTGTATGCTCACCTCCAGGACATTTACCCAAACCATTTCGAAAACCGTGCTGAGTTGATGGTAATTTAGGGAGTAATATTAACGTACTGGAAGGCTCCCAGTTGCACAGTGAGTGTACTGCATGGCTTGAGGTTCAATTTCCTGCTCTTGGCAACATCGCATCGCCGGCCTTATGGTGTATTACAGAGGTAACGAATCTCCATCAGTCTCCCTTGCGGGGTTCCCAGCGCGGCTGATCCACTCGCACGCCGAGACGCTGCGCCTTCCCCTACCGCGCCCTTCCTGCTTCCTCCCCGCGCACTCTCCCCCTCCCCCCCCCAAATAGCCCCTCTGCCTCTCACCCCCCCTAGCATGCCCTTATCCACCTCCCGCCTCACCTCTCAAAAGTTTGTCCGGAGTCGATTTCGGCGGGCTTAATTACTTACAGCTGTTGGTGACGGAAACGGATATTCACGAGGGGTGGGAATTTGGGATAAGGGAGGGGAATGTATGTACTGGGCGGAATATGTAAAGTCTCCGCTCGTTATTGTGTCACTCAGCGGTATTGGATAGTCGTGTTTCGGCGTCTCTGTGGTGATTTTCTCATTTCCTTGCCCTGACGATTCGAAGAATCACTGTACCGGCGCTCCACATCGTCGAACCGGTTGCCGATCGTTATGATTCCGTGTCACGTCGGAAAATCATTGGGAAAAATCATTGGGAATACAGTCACCTTTCATTTATGCAGATGTTCATCTTTTTTCAATTCTAGCATTTCTTCCCTATAGGTCGTATGAGGTTCGTTTGACATTCTCCATCATAACCATTACCATGCTCTAGTCAATATCTGCATTGCTCTTTGCATAAACAAATTGGCGATCGACACTTTACCATGCCTTAGCCCAGGGGGTTCTAATATTTTGCTAATCATTGCTCCCGCTTGGGAGCAGTGTGATTGGATGGGTTTCTTATAGCAAATGTTGAAATTTTGTGGGTAACTTGGGCAGAAAATGTATACACGTAGTAGATACTTTACGTATGCGATGTCCTCATTTAGTCGTTCCTGTTTGTGTATATACGTCGTCATTCATATTCGTTAAGGCTTCAGCATAGCTGGTCGTTTATAAAATACGAGCGAAATGGCATTTCGCTCGTATTTTATAAACAGAATGTGAACATTGGAGGCAACCTAAGTGACGGTGATAGCAGCTGGAAACAACTAGCGAATTCGTGTCTGTGCCCAAGTGACCAATTACGACTATTTACCGTGTAGATCGTTAGCCATTATAGAGAATATTCGCGTAGGAACCGATATAAAGCCGAAAGAAACGCTAAACCACTTTAGAAATTCTGGGAATCTACGGACGTATCACTTCGTATTCCAGGTGTGGTGTAACGAATGAATAACGCCAATTTCATTCGAGCTACTCCACCGAAACCAATTTGCCCTTAATTAAGAGGAGTAATCCATAATACAAACTGTGTACAGTTCCACCATATTTTAATGCCGTCTACCGGTTTCGACATCTGTAGCGTCATTTCCAAGACAAACTTATCTAAAACTGTTTGTCTTGAAAATGACGCCACAGACGTCGAAAATGTAAACAGCTTTAATACATAGTGGAACTGTACACCGTTTGTATTATGAGTTATTCCTTCTCGTCGTTCCCCATCGTAACGCGAGAATCATTTGATTTGAAGAGGAATTTAGTTTTCTCCAGCTCTGTATTTTCAGGATAACGAGAGTTGTTAGTCCTTTTCTTTTAATGCTGACGGTTTGAAGGGAGATATTCTTGATCACCAATAATGATTTTCGAGTTACCAATTGGGAGGAGTAGGAAATATTATTGCAGTCGTTCGGCGTTGGCTTGCTTGGTGGAAAAAGCCTGGGGAGGTGAAAGTGTATGTGAGTAAGGCCTGCAAATAATCTCGCAGTCGTGCACGAGCGTAACAGAACAGCGAAATGAAATCATTGAACTTGACCGGGAATTTGGCCTTTAAAATTTTTTAAAAGACTTCTAAGGATGTGATACTATCAGTACTCGGAGATCGAGCGAATTTATATTTTTCTCTTTAACCCTCCACCCTTTCTGTGCGTTCTGCTCGTCTTACAAATTCTAGCGTTGGATTGGCGTGTCGAAATTTATGACTTTAAAAGTCATCGAACTTGGTTGCTTGCTCGCTGACTTGGCGACCGCTTTTGACTTTCGTCCCCATCACTTTATGCCAACTCGTACGATCAGTGTCCGCCGTCCGTCGGGGTGACTGGGTGTGTCCGCTGAGTGGAGTCGTCGATCTCCGAGAAATTCTGCTATGACTGCACGAACGCGTCCATCCAGTCATATATTGTCTGGTGGTGCAAATTCGATGGATAGCTCGGCCATGAGTGTTTTAATTGCGGCGGCGCGGATACTCACGGTTCGGTGGAGTAGCCTCGGTAGCATTTTTTCAAGGTTTTATATGCCTTGCAATGTTATAAAGGCGGAGGTAAAATCAGGTCGATTTGCATTTTTCTGCTGGCAAGGTTTTGAGGGGGGGCTCTTTCACGGCTGAGGTGATTGTGCTCACCAAATTCGAGAAACTACTCTGCGCGTATTTAGGAAAATCCATGCCATCGACCTCATTATAACCCGCAATCAAACTCGATTGTAAGTGCGTTAACCACGTCTCTATATTATTCCTAGTCGGCTGACGAGTCTGCATGTGGAAGATATTCAGAAAATATTGTTCTTGATTATTTTAGAATTACTTATTTCGAGAAAAGTATGGACGACGAAAAAGAGTTAGCTGGCCAAACTGACAGGTTCAGCCTCACCTTTTGCTTAAGGGAAGGGAGGAACCGTTTTCATAAGGCTCATTGCAGTCTTAAATTTATTCTCCGGTAATGATGAATCAATGCAATAATAGCGAGTTTGTGATTCATTATCGTAATAGACATTCAAATCACTTAAGGCTTCGCTTTTTTAAGTGGCAGCAATTGTCTTTTGTGATTATGATTTGTACGTAGTCCATGTTCATGCTATTGAAAGTCTTTTCATACTAAGCCTTAGATGATGGATGAATCGTGATGTCTTCTTTCTTTTTCATCCCTGTCTTTCTTGGTGATTGATATTCTCCGTGTAATTGATCGGCTATAGAGCGAAAAGGGATCGCGAATTATATTTGAGGTTCCCTTCTGGAGAATATCTCGACTTCGACGAGGTTATCTCGTAATAAGCTTCTCTGTGGAGTGTCTTGAATTAATTTGATGTCGTCAAGTATTTATTTAAGCATAGTTTTGTGTTATTTGGTTATACTAATGGTGTTACTTGGTTACGTGTGTCAACTCGTTCATACATCTACATATCACCCTGTGGTAAGCTTCAAGGGCATGTGTAATTTATGAATAGATTCGGATGTTGGGTCATTGGAATGTTCAGTGACAGGTTTCAATGCAGCTTACCATTTTCGTATACTACAAAGGTATGCCGTGGGTTATTGAATCACTGGTCTGTGTAATTGTGAAACGTTAATAGAAGAAATCCCCTTATGCGATAAGGTGTTAATCTAAGCGGTTTGGTTGCTTATTTTTGGTTGAAATAGGCATGGCTTAACCTTGTTGGGCAATATGCTAAAATGCCTATCATTTATTTGTATATTTGGTTTATTACGACATTCGTGGTTGTATTCTCTGGCGAAAAATATTACAAATGCTCTTCTACGTGGAATTGGCCAGGTATCGTGGTAGATCTCTGGCTTCCTATTCCTAGGTTTGAATACCTGCAGTGGTGGCAATTTTTTAGTGGATTTCGAACACTTCTTGGTTGCCGTGTGGAAGAAACATCTAGTTAAGTTCTCCGTCCGTAATATTGTACATTAAACCACGATCCACGCTAATGCTGGGCTTCTCACCACCATTCCTCCGTTCACTAAATATTCCTTTCTTTACCATACTAATTAGTGCGAAGGGAACCGGATAATTTCATGAGGCTTGCATTTCGAGTTAAAGAATTTATTTTGGAGGCTGATTTAGACACTGGGTTTCCTCCTCCTCCCTCCTTATTCCGAATATTCTTCTTCCTATCGATCTCACTCCACGCCAGTCCTTGATGGCGCAGATGACTTCAGTTTTCGGTCGTCTTCCTATAAATAACCTGAAAATAATTGTCGACGATATATCCTGGACGCCCCCAGAAAAAAATCGTAAAACACTTTGAAAAACAAGACGTACCTACGTGCAGTTCCTCTTCGCGTAGGAGTATGCTAGTGGTAATGCCGCGAGTCTATTCTTTGGCACATGAGATCGACAATTGCGCCTGTCTCTGACAATTTTTATTTCGCTATTGACGTTGAGTGGCGTCAACGCGTGGATTCTTCTCTGTGGACACGAGGCGCGCCACCTTGTGGACGAGCCTCATTTGCGGAATGCGATTTGTTCACTCTCCCTCGGATGCGTTGGCGCATATGCATTATGGAGTCGTGGACGCGGGTGCCTCTTGAAATGTGCTCGGAATCAGTAACGTTCGAGGCGACGCCATTGCAATCTCGTTCGCGTGGAGGAAGCACTCGAAAGAATTTTCCTTTTCCACCTCTCTCGGGCACCCACCAGCCCCAGCCAGCCCCTACCGCCACCTCCTCTCTTTCCTCCCCCTTCCTTCTCTGCCTCCGCTGCTCGCCTCGCTCTCCCGTGACCTTCTTGGCTTTCCTCCTCCCTCCTTCTCCCCCTTTGCCATCTCGTGTCGAAGTCTCCTCTCAGGCCTCCCACAGCCAGCGGCGTCAGTCGCCCAAGCCTTGCCACTATCACCACCAATAGGAGGTTGAAACACACTTCAAAGCGTCTAACTTGGAGATGTTTTGAGTTGTTAAAAGTCTGCCGAATTGGCCTGCCTACGGTTGTCACATTTTTTTATCCTTGGAGAACAAATATAATTGAGAAATGCTTTGACGATCGCTAAGACAAATTGCGATGAAGTTTTAAAAAAAATCTCGTCAAGGCGATGCATTGGGGACCATAAACAGCTACAGTATTCCTTGTCGTTTTCTGTCATAAAACGACACCTAGTGGTGTTTAATGAATATACGAACGACTGTTGATTAATTATTTTTAATTTTTAACAGATTAGGAGATTCCGCTGCGTCTTAATTGTTCTGCTTTCAGTGATGGCTTCTCTAAGCTGTTTAAAAGCAGTAATGGTGCACAGTATGCTTGTTATTCGACTGATATATTTTTAATAAGCACTTTTCAGACGAAAGTAGCCGAAGGCGAGCATATTTCCTTTGGATTGACGCGTTTTGACGTCAACTATTTCAATAATTTACTTGTGATTCAGCGTATTAGATACCTAAATTTTATCACCTCCGAAATCTGTGATAATTTCCATCTTTTCAGGAGTTTTGTGCGATAATTGCATTTTTTAAATTGGCCAGAAAACTAATTTTTCCCAATGTGCCATTTAAAGTGATGTAATTTCAGTTCAATTTGCACAAGTAGCAGCATGGAAAGGTATGATTAGTCCTTCATATCAAAGAAAACGTTTTTCTGTGTTTAACCAGAACGTGAATAAATGAGACATTTGACGGTGGATACATCTTGAATAAAAGTTTTAGCTGCTAGTTTTTCCGGCATAGATACGTACTAAAGAGGTTGATTAATACACATTTACTAGGAATCCCTAGGCGATTTCAATGATTTGGCCGAATAAGCGTGGTATTCCTATCCCAATTACTGCGATTCTTGCCACCCTCTCGATCCATGCGTAGGACCCCCTCCATTGTATTTCAACCTCCTTGCTGCTACCCCGAACCCGGAATGAGGCGTCTCCAGGACTGAAACTCCGCCATCATCGGAAGAATTCCACTCGGGAACGAGAACCGATGGTAAATCATCGTCCGTCTCGGAATCCGAAAAAAATTCTTTCCCGGGAGCCGTTTGCGTTAGCTATACGAACGGATACTATCCTCTTCTAGTGTTATGTCAAACCTATAAATTTAAATCATCGCGGTACGCAGCAACTTCAATATGTCGTAGTTGCCCGCGACCAATTTTAAATGTGAAATATCATATTTTACTCATTTGGGTGTTGAAAGTTAGTTGATCTCGAGCTGTGGTTGCATACGAGAATGAAGAATAATTCAATGCCCAAAATCTTGGACTGGAAAGAGAAAAAGTCACTTCAGTCCTCCACCAATAGTATTATTATCGGTTTTGGAGTGTATAGAGGCCATCAATAATTTCCCGTCTTAGAAAACCTATGAGATAATTCGATAGGCAGGCACGGAAACATATCGACCTAGTTATAAAACAGATATAAAGCGTCTCAGATGTATCGAATGTCGATAATTGTCGTCCGCAAGACCGTGTACCGCAGCGTCAATAACTTCTGTCAATAAGACGATGCGGACGATATTTTCGATAGTTCTACTGCATCCAATAATGCCGATATGGCTCGACGTACCCGATGATTATGGTCCCGTCGGCGTGTGTGTGTTTTGGTGGTCGCTATATCGATATTTTTTTTTGCATCGAGGTTCGATAACGTGAATTCAGGCTCACATGCGCGGAGCCCCTCGGTGCGTGCGCCGGTGAGTCTTCTTGCACCCATGGCATGCCGGCCCACGCGGTGTATATGCCTCACTCTTTCTAACCCCCCCCCCCCCCCTCCATCCCCACGCTCGCCTCACCGCTGGCACGTCTGTTCAGCCACCCCCCGGGCTCATCCCCCGACTCCCCCGGGATCCTCTTGTAGCTCTCTCGTCCCCCCGCTCCCTGTCCGGCCCTCGTCTCTCCCGCAAACTCCTCGCCTGTGACTGCCTGCCTCTCTCCCCACGTCCCAGCTTCCCCTCACACACAAGAACCTTTTTTCGCCTTTCCTCCTTTTCGAAAACATTTCTCTCGTGTCCTTCGTGGGGGCCCATTGCTTCTACCCCCCCCTCTCCCCCCCCCTCCCGTCTCCCCAGTATACGTCCCCCCGCCTCGAACTATCTCTCCTCTTCAGTTCCCCCTCGTGTGTGCGTTTTTCCATTCCTTTCGCCCAGTCCACCACCACCAGCACACCGCCGCCACCGGATCCACTCGCTCTCCGTTCCCACGTTCCTCCGTCTCGCTCCACAGTCCTCTCTCTCTTCCTACTCATTCATCCCAAACACCTTGGCCTCTCCCAGTCCTCCCACCTGCTCTCTCCCTACCTACATCCCTTCCTACCTCATGTGTTTTCCCCTCCCGTGTCTTTCTCTACACATCTCTCCGTCTGCCTCTCTCTCCTACTCGCTTCCCCACTTCTCCTCGTTCCGTGCCCACCTTTTGTGCCCGTTTTCTCTTTTAGTGTTTCCCCTTTCTACCATTGGCAATCTTCGGCTTACGCCATAACGTTATTTCTAGCGCCCTGTTTCAGTTGCCCCTCGTCGAGATTTGTCCGGGGGAAATACTTCGGTACTCTTTTGAGGGAAATGGATGGCTTTTTTTATTCAGGTTTTTGAGTCCCCGGCTGTTGTTGTATCGGGCGTATTGTTCCGTTGAAAAATGTGCCTTTAATCGGTCCACGTACTCTTCCATCCGAGGTTTTAATTCTGGATTGTCGCGAGCAGTTGTGGCGGGGTGGAGGGCGAGACTTGGGCATTAAGTTCGCTCCTTGTTCTCCTGCGTGGGAACGTATATACCTAAATCGCTCAAGCGCTTGTGGATGACTGCCTGTCTTGGTTTAAACGTTCATGGAACCGACGGCCATTTAAAATTTAAAATACGACAAATTTGACCTTTAAATGGCGAAACATGGCCAATTTGCTATAATAGTGAGGGTGTAGCCGAAGGGTATTTGCCTACCCTTGTGTGTATGATGACGAGATAAATTATTATGTACGTGAATTCTGTATTCCTGAAATTAGTTCATTCAGACCTACTCGACTAATGTATTCTTCAAGTTACATTAGCGTCTCAAATTAATTATTCATATAAGTACCTTGATTTTCAGACCCCTAGTTTCGTCACTGAATGCAACTTCTCCAGTCGCATTTGGGAATGGAATATTCAATGAAATTGGCTATTTTAAACTACAAGATATTTAATTAGATTTGGGTAAATCTTAATATATAATTTAATATTAAAGTAGTTCCTTACATGGATACTTCGCAGGAATCCGGTTTGAAAATTCTCTCGCGGTTGAATACTTATTCCTTATCCTCATCCATGCATTGTGTGTTAACATGGGGGTAATTTTATTTTCAAACTAATGACGGAGACGACTGTGATCTGCCCTGAATTGATGAGTTTTTGCTACTAATATCGTTTCGCAGTTTCTGGTAAAATATTCCTAAATTCTTTAAAATTAAACCATAGGCTTTTTTCACCAAAGGCTCCACCATACTTGTGTTGAATACATATTAAGAATTGCTTAGTGCATATATATTTTATATGTCTTGAATGAACTTCTTGTCATTTGCTCTGCCACTAGGACGACTCTTTCACCATAGCATATTCGACTTGACCACTTATATATATGTGCATGGTATCCTTATCGACGGAATTCTGGGCCCGTGGTCTTTAACCTGTGGTGGTATCCGAATGGTTCCGGTCGTCATTTTAAGCTATTCAAGTTGGAAGCCGGGGGTGCAGCTCGGGGAGAGGTAGTCATCGAGCAGGTGCTGTTGCTTTAGACCCCTGCGCGGCCCCTGGCAAGTTGACAGGTATGAAGGAGCGCTGAAAGCATGGGGGAATCCGTTCAATGCATTCCCCAGGTAAAATGTTCAGCCTGCTCGTGAAGGCAGTGGGGCCTGCCGTCCTTTTTTCTACCTCTAGCTGTAGTCAACCTTTCCCATTACCCTCTCGAGGCCACGGGTTATTTTGATCTTGGGGGCCCCTGATTGTGGAAACCTTGCAGCCTTGCTTTTTTTGCTGCTAGCCATTTGTCATAATCACTATCAGTCGTCACAGCTTAGTTTTTATTCCAAACCGAACACTATATTAGTCACCGGTGGTGGAGAAGATGAGGCTAAATTAGGCATCACAATGTACCTGTGAAATGGAAGAATTAGGGCCGATGTAGGGTTAGGTAGTCGCTGTAATATTTTTTAGACAGTAGATTTATTCTTAAAAAACTTGATTCAGAAGATCCCCATGATTTTTAATGTCTTCAGGAATTGGCTGTTGTTTTACATCTACATCTATGTAATACCCTGCGAGCCACCACGAGGGTGTGTGGCAGGAGGTGAAGATCACCAAACATGCACTATTGACATGCAACTAGGATATTTAGTGGAGACACGCTAAATAATAGGGTCACATGCAGCTAGATGGTTAGTATCTAATAATAAGAAAGGGATTATTGGTTGTTATTTCATGCATCATGCACTACAGACTACTCTAACTATATTTCACATACCTATCCCTTTGCTACGCTGCCTATTGTTCTCTCTTATGGTACGCGGGAAAAATGACATTTTAAATCTATCGGTACGACAATCTATCTCTCTAATCTTGTCAATCTGATCAAACCTAGCATAATACGCAGGGGCTCTTAATATATTTCTAACGTCATCTGTGAACAAATCTGTTTCGAATTTACTTAAATGGTTTAACCTAAATTTTTAATCTGCGTTCTGATAGTAATTCCCATCCTAGTTCTTCTAATAAATTCGTAACACTTGCACAATTATAATGACGGCCTTTAACAAATCTAGCGGATCTCCTTTGCACACGCTCTAATTCTTTTATCAAACCTTCCTCAAACGGATCCCATATACTAGCGGCATATTCTAAATGAGGCCTGACAAGTGTAAAATAGCTTATTTCTCGTACCCTCTCATCGCATTTGCCTACAACCCTTTTTACGAATCCTAATTTACGATTTGCTGCACTAGTTATTTCCCTGATGGTTCCCCCAAGACATGTCTTCAGTGATGGTGACGCCTGAGTTATGATGGTGAATATTCTAAGTATTCCGTTGTCTGCTGCACATGTCTTGGCTCGTAGCCTGTCGTTGTCATGTCTTCTCTCCCTCATTGAATCAGTCTTAGCCTTCCACCTGTCTGAGGCCTCTGTGGATCGTCCGAGTAATTCATCGGGGCCGGTTAATTGTGTACAAATCATCGTAATGGTGGACACACACACATACATAACATTTTAGCAACTTAGTTTATAACCCGACGTCTTGCGTGATACTTCAGAGAAGAGTTCGTTCATTTGTTCGAAAATCATTCGCTAACTGCGCACCCAGACTAGCCAACCGCTTCCTCATAGTAATTACCGAACCGATTCATCGAGGGAAGTGATCAATCCGAAGACTAGTTTGCTGTATCTCAACAATGGACTGGATCTCAAATAACCGACCCGGGTTTCACATCGGGTCCTAGGTTTTTTTTGATGAAAACAAACAAAGGAATTTTAAATGCCTTGAGCGTTTAAGGATTTAGTTGGAAACATTCAATTTCGATGCGAATGCGTAAATATTGTCAGGTATGGTACTGCATGCCTCCTAGAGCTTTTGAGCGACTGCTGGTCGCAAGTCTCGGGTTTTCGGCGACCATCCGTTTTTTTTCTTGTTGGCGCCTGCTATTTTTACGTTTCCGAGACATTTTCGAATGCCATTTGAATGCGAGTTTTAGGGCGGGGAACTTGCGGCATGCAATCTGTTCGTCTGGGCATCCTGCAGAAATGACGCGACGGCCCAAGTATGCGTGGATGATGTGCCCTCTCGCGGTTTCCACTCTCCTCGCTTGGCTCTCTTTGCCGACTCCTCTGCCGATTCGAAAATAGAATTAGCCGAACCTCGTCCATCTATATTCGTCTCCCAAAAGCGGCATTTCACACGTTTCCCCTCTGTCGAGTTCTCGTCGGCGCGGAGGTGTGCCCCCGCAAGGCCTATTCTCACCGATTGCGAGAAACTTCCTCAAAAGAGAATAGTGCCTCCCTTCGCGGACGAGCACCACTCCGGCCACTCCTGCCGTAGGGTCTTGATTAGGTTTTCCCCGTCGCGACGGGGAAAACCTAATCAAGTCTCGTCGCCTAGATTCCAAGTCGTGCAGCCGAATGTGAAATTCTCAATGAGCGAATTTTAATCTCGTCAAAGGAGAGACGCTAATCGAATTTGATTTTTAATATTAAGTAATTGTGATTGGTACTGGGAAAATAAAGTAATTTTAATGTCGAAAAAACCTTTTGTTGTAACTTAATTTCTCTGTAAGTGGCCTACTATAAATGCATTCAAGGAGTTGAAATTTGCCTTGAAAATTTATTTGGGCTGGTTTTCCCAGGAAAATAATTTTTTGCTATTTTTAAAACGCGTGATGGGAACTTATCGATTTTAAAATAATTGAATAAACATACTGTCTACAGGGTATTTTTTTTCTTATGCGCTCTCTGCGTAAGAACTTCCTCTTTTTTAATTATATATGTCAGGAGCGCATAGCTGTACCATATCCCATGGAACGACTTTTTATGCTACATATCACCAGAGGTTGTGCGATAAGTGGATTTGTCATTTCTATGGGAGATTTTATTATGTGACTAAATGCATTTAATTTTACATGTGATGTTATCTCGCACGAACTGTCTCCACTGCAATGTCTGTTACTGCCGAAAGATTAAAAAAATAATCATCTTTCTAGAACGCAGGAACCTTTTGTTTTCGCACGCCGTGTGCTGATACTTCTATATTTCAATCGCTTGAAAATGTTTTTCGTCTCGATACATTGAAGCACAGTTCCCATCGTGAAATCGCAAGAGCAGTCAAAGTGTAGTTCAAAATTGAAGCAAGACCATTCCATCCAATTAGATAACAATCCTAGCGTGGTGTGTGGGCGAACAGTGGGAAGGAACAGCGTGGATGTTTACTGAAACGGGATTCTCCAATCGTCAGTGCATCATGACCTCAAATTTGTATTGTTTCTGTTATCATCATGTTAATGAAGACCCTTATTCTCGGGAAAATAACTAGCGATAGTGTCCAAGTACCTTCCTCTTATTTGATAGAATAACTATAATGATGCTAGCTAGTGCCAAACCGAGAATAGTCACTCCAGTAATAGGTCAATAATTTGATACTTTTATGAAGAGAAATCGGATACTAGCCGACGTGATGCTCTGTGAGTCCAGCTGTTTATTCTTTAAGAAAACTTATAGAAGTTTTCGTCTTTGCTCTTTACTATGAAGTTTCATTTAAAGCTCGTGGAAAATGCTCGGTCACTCGAGGGTTCAGCTCCAGTTTCTAGCGGACTGTTCCGAACCAATCACCTTGCATTCGAACTGGAGCTATTTTAAATGGCGCTCAAGAATCTCCGAATGCTCGCCGTGTGGGAGGAAACCTGCCTCCCACGAAGTGGCGGCTCGAATCCAGGTTTCAACGGAAGACTCAGGTTTCTTTGGGATTAATGGTGTTTCGCTGGTTCTCAGCTCTTGATACGGAGTGTTTTGAGATTGATAGACCACCCCTTCCCGTGCGTTGGTTTTCAGGAACTGCGGGTATTGCGTGTTCATTAAGTAGTTGATGAGTTATGTCGCCCTGATATCGTCCACTCCATAGCATGGCAAGGGGTGGTATATTTAACTTTTTTGAGCGCCCTAATGCGAATGAAATTCTCATTTTCATGTTAGGACGAACAGGTCCTGTCCTTCTTTCCCTTAAGGTTTTCCCACTAACGTCCGATGTTTCGGAAATCACACTTCTTATAACAGTTCCCATAGGGGCCTGGTTCCCATAGGGGCTCAGCCTGGATTTGAATCTGGAAAAGGCCAGTCGGTACCTCGAGCCTCAGGGTACTAATGTGGCCCTCGACTGATCTTGGTGGGTAAACTAAAGTGCTTTTGTAATTTGGTGGGGGCTTTTTGGTACCTGTCATTCCCTCGAAGACCAGGTGTATTCGTAAGGGAATGCTGGAGGGTTTGCTGCAACCTCGAGGTGCATCTGCTTTCATTTTTTACCCCCTACTTCTTTGAATTTAGCCGTGGAGTACGTTTTTTCAACTGAAGCCTCTTACAAATGCCTTATTTCCCACTTTGTAGAATCAGTCATCACCGAACATTTGAATCTTCTTGCCTTTTTTTACATTATCATGGAGTATATGCATTATTTCCATCTAATCCTAGAGGATAATTTGTGACTCTGAAGGGTATTTTAATTGTATCCGCGTTATCGTTGTTAGTTAAAACTTCGGTTTATGTGGACAGGCGTTTACTATCGTGTGTTTCACTGAGATAAGACTTTAGATTGCCGTTGTGTGTGTTCATGCGGTGGTTGTCGTTTGATTATTAACCCTGCTCGTTCGGTATTGTTTGAGTTCGCGCGGACAAACTGCTCGTTTAATTGATATTGGGCGTGCTGGGGAGCCAACTAGGGAGGGTATGAAGGCGTCTCGTCGGGTCTTAAGAGGTGGGAAGTGGAGAGAAATCGGACGCAACTGGGCACCCATGTGGAACGGTGTACCGTTGATTTTCTTCCCGTCTCTCTCTCTCTGCTGTGGATTTTAAGATTAGCCCGGCCGCTTCTGCGCGTCACGTGAAGCCATGGTCGTCTCTGTGAAAAGAAAGAAATTATACTTGAGACTGCGGAAGTAAAATGAATTTCCGGAAAGCTTGCTATTGTTATACAAAATTAAGACCCGCAATTTCCCTCCTTGAGATATCAATGCTCCTCGAAGTGGAAATAAAATCTTTTGCGTGATTAAAAAGCATATATTAAGTATAATGTTGCTAGCTAACTTCGCTCAAACAAAGTTACTACCCTAGCCTTGTTTTCTAGACCTGTCGGATGAGGTTTTTCACTCTGAATTTCTCACATTCGTGTGCCTTCTTGCGGGTGATTCCCGCTAAAGTGTGACTCGATAAAATAGTATTTTGCCATTAAAAAAACAAAGCTCTTAAGCTCTACTTTGAAGACCAAGTCGCTGATTTTTAAATAACGGTTCTGTTATACTTTCAGGGGGGATAAGGTGTTAGTAATTTTTATTATTTTTATTTATTTGATACTTATTTAATTTTATTCTGGGGTTTTACATATTTAATGTGGGAAAGTCTTTTTGGTATTGGTTATTAATTGAAATACAGATGTCTGGTTTTATGTATTGTTAATATTGCATTGGATATAAGTGTAGAGCTCTGTAAAGTTAATGCTAGAATTTGAGACCATGCATTATTTTTACAGCCGAAACTGGAGCTAAAAATTATATTAATTATTGAAAACCTTTTCGTTCTTATCGGAAAAGTGCCGAAGGTAGCGGTGGCCACCTTGTCGGTTTCTTGTGCGAAACGGTTGGCGGGACACGAGGGGTATCGAAAAACGCTTGCACGTGTCGTGCTCCCCTTAAGATTCCGCCCCTCTGCAGTCATTTCTTCCATTCCGTGTCTCTCCCCTTGTTAATGCAGATCCCGTGCTCTCTTCCAGGTGAATGACTTCCTTTCCGGCAAGGCGCCCCTAAACCTCACCATGCGTCTGGGAGACCACATGATGCTCATCCAGCTTCAACTCTCCACCGTCACGCCATCCACGGCCTCCTCCTCCTCCTCGTCCTCCTCCGCCGCCACCCTCTCGTCCTCCTCGCGGCGCTCCTCTGCCTCCTCTTCCGCCTCCTCCAGGCTCATCACCTCCTCTTCTAGCTATTCCTCGTCGCACCACCACTCGAGGTCCGGATCATCCACGAGGACCACACCTCACCCCCCGCCGCACCCGCCGCCCAACCTCAACTTTTCCTCCTCCTCACGTCCTCTCTCTACCACTACTTCCTCCACCACCTCCTCTTCCTCCTCCTCCACCGCCTCCGCCGCCGCGTCCTCCTCCACGCCGGCGTCCACCCACCTCCACCACCATCACCCGGTCTCTCCCCCGCTATCCGCTGCCACCCTGCCTCCACCCCTCCTGGGCGGGACCTGCGCCGGGCGTGGTTTGACTTCCGCCCACCACCCTACTGCATCCTCCTCCTCCACCACCACCGTCGCCTCCACCGCCACCTCCTCCTCCACCGCCACGCCCTCGTGCCGCTGCGACGCCTCTCCGTCCGCCCCCTCCCACTCTGTCACCTGTCCCCTCTCCACCCCCTCCTCCACGTCCTCTTCCTCCTCTCAGTCTGCCGCCGTCCAGGCGCACGCGACGCCGGCGGGGACCCCCGCGGCCGCCGCCAGCTCCTCCTCCGCCTCCTCCTCAGCCGCTGCCGCTGCGCCGAAGCCGACCCTAGACACACGCGCCCTCGCGGAAGCCAGCAGAAACCTCACGCAGACCCTGAAGCAGCTCTCGTCTGAGGTACTCACTTCACGCAGTGATGTGACGGAGGTGAGCCCGTTGTCAAAACGATGGCCCCGTGCATTACGGCTACTTAGTGGGACGAAATTATGATCTAGTTTATAAATTTACTGTCATGCTTGCAAAATAAATGTCTTGATGTGTGTTTCTCCTAGAATGCCTTTCTTGGATGCCGCTTTGAATAGGTAAGATATCATGTGTGGTGAATGAATACCTTCTACACACATGAAAAATGTGCTGAATTAGCATAGATAAAAAAAACGTTTTTAGACTACCGACCTTGGGAAGGCTGAATGTTAGGAAATCTCGTTCCTTCGATCTGTTTATCAAATCATTTTTAAACTCTTTGGGAGATCTGGAAATTCCAATAACCCTTTGATACTTGAATCTCACTACTGAGACACCTGTGAATGAAAAATTCATTAGTCTATAGTTAAGGCCATATACGACGGAGAGTTGCCGTGATTCTACCTTATATGATGGGACGACTGTCGCAACCGCAAGTGCGACCTTCTTAGCATATTTCGGGAACTACTAAGGAGGATAAAATATGAATTTCTCTCCCCTCCCAAGTCTTCAGACCCCTTTCGATACCCGTTATCATCGCAGGTGAGCTTATCATTAGTTCAGCCGGCAATATCAGTTTACAGTATATGAGCTATCATATGAATCTCACAAATGCTCGATTGTTCTGGCCAACGCGTTCTGTAATCGAAATGGACGTAGATTCTCTTTTATAGAGGTGTAGCTGCCTTAAAATATATTCCTTCCTTTCATCCTTATTTTCATTTTAGAATTAGTATTGATTAGTTTCAAAATGCGTATTTATATTCCTCGTTATACTTACTACCGTTTCATTACGCAGTGCGCAAAATGTTTTGTTGTTTTTGCCTATAAGGCCGTATATCCCGGTTATATCCTGAAAAGGTCGGATACTGCTACAACCATCTCCTTCATTATTCATTCTTACTTTTGTCGCTCGACTCAAAGAATGTCTCTTGTCTCTGTGCCTTCTACCACTGGTGTTGTGATCAGTCTCTCTCTCTCTTCTACTCCTCACCCACCTCTCTATGAATAGAGGAAGGCAATCGAAATTAGCCAGCAGAAAATAGCCAGGTCGAGCAGAATTACATTTAATATGATTATTCGGTAGTAGCTCATGTATTTTTAATAAAAAATGTTCACAATATTATATATTTTGTCAAACAGTATCGCAACTTGTGTTTCTGTTCCTGGGCGATGATCGTTAGTAAACAATGCGTGTTAACCAAATAATCTTGTCTAGTCACCTCTAACACGCGTGCCATAGGGTTGCCATCACTGACATTGACGTTGATTTTTTCATTTCCGGAGTTGCCACTGCCAGCTATGAGGCTCGAATATGGTAATAAATGCTATCGGTACAAAATTGCACTCAAAATAGTATTAGAATTTCTGAAACTACGGACGGGAGCTAATTGACAACACTCTAAGGGCTGATTTGAAGATTGATTTCACATCCCTGCAGTGACCTCTCTTACGCTCAATCCAAAGTTAGTCACAACCCGGAAGGAAGAGACCTCGGCTGGCGAAGCAATACCCTATCGCGCGGTCTTCCGAGCGGAAAACCAGAATCTTTGGTCTGTCAAGTCCCTAGTTCGTTCTCTCCGATGTAGTCCCTCGAATTCGTTGCCCCTCGCTCGAGGAGGTGCAGTATGGATCTTTCCCTCCTTCCCCTACATCGGATTCAGGTTACTTCCCCTTCAAATCACCCAGCAATTCCCTGAGACCCTTAACGTGTTTTTCTACTTTGGTGTTAGAGCAGATCTTCGTCCGGGGTTTTTTAATTAATCTTTTAATTTAATCTTATTTTACTAATGACTGGATGACAAATCAGTCCTTGCTATTTTGTGAATCGATACTTGTACAAATTGTACTTGATAAACAATGTATATTCTTTGCTAGTAATCCTCTTTGTGAAAAACTAGTAATGAGAGAAATTTTAACAGTTGCAAACTCTTAATCGTAATAAAATAAAATTTTAAACACTAGGAAAAGCTTTTAACTGTTTATAAAGCCAATCAGTGTAATGTTTTGCATATATCTCAATTCCTCTATATGCTATAAGTAAGACCATGTTAGAGGCAATCGTATTTCGCCTTAAAGAATTCTTTGTGATCTATTACTCTTTAATCATTGTCACTAGTGATATCACCCCAGCTTATATGTTGGTTAGTAAGAATAAGTAGCAAATATGTTGTAAATGCCATTGAAGTTTTAAAGCACGTCGATAAACGGCTCAACGCTAATATTCGTGGTTCACCAATACCTTAAAATTAATGAGAGTTAGAAATTCATTCTTTTTTTAGCGCAATTTTAATGAATTCCGCTTTCTCCGGGACGGTTGGTTCCGCTCAACTTTGATTGAAGGCGCCAGTTGTATTCTGTGAGAAACGTCCCGAAAAAAAGTAGCCGGGTGGTGTCACTATAGCTAAGAAAAACCTCCGCGTAAGACTCCATGACGGAATCAGTTCATCTGTCAGGGGTTATCGGGAACTTCGTACAAATTTCAAGCCGTTCATCTTAACGCCAACCTATGTTTATGGAGGGAAACGTTTGTAAACTTTGAATGTCGTACTCGTGTACTTTTCGTCTGGTTCCTGTTTATATTTTTATATGTAGTGTTAATTGGTTGTCGGATCATATCCTTGACGCGAAATATAATTTCTCGACCCTAGTTCGGGTGAAATAGATAATCGCGCGGGGTGACTAAAATCTTGAATATTTATGGCTTTGCCCACGGGTAGAGTACGTCCTGGGTGCCTCCTAGAACCGTGATGTAAGGCTTTACAACTTTCCTAGGGCTTCTTGCGCCCATTACATCCTCCCGTATTCGTATCTTCGTGCATGGAAAACCTTTGAAAAAATTTTTGAGGGTCGAAATAGCATTATAACACCCGCAGTCAAGGTTTCGCAAAATATAATGCCTTGTCGAAATGGTGGAGACGGTAACGGGATTCTTCTTATCGCGTTCTTGATGTCAGAAAGGTTCCGCACCCATGATTTTTATGGTATCACGCGTGGGATTGGACGTGCGCAAGTGCTCATGTTTGCAGAGACAACTCAACCCTATTTACTCCGTTGATCATTTCAATTGTTGCTTTCAGATTTGATTAGTACCGTAATGGACGTGCTTTGACGATGAAATGACCTTTGCTCGTTTTAATGGGAAAGGGGCCTTATCTCTTTCGCGAGAAAAAACGTTATTTTAGTAACCTTTGTGAGGGCTGCCATTATCGTTCCGGCGAATCTTTCGCCGGGGACGGCTTGTACCGACGCGCTCCCTCTTTTTCCTGGCATTTCTTTTTCCGTCCGATAACTTTGCCAGGAATCGAAACGTTCAATCTAATATGCCTGTTGAAAAAGTCGCATGTAAGGGCAAAAATAGCATTCTGGTGATAAAAATATGCAGCTATTCTTCGAATTTCGAAGCTCGAAAGAATATCGCGGAGACTGATGTGTGCCGGAAACAAGTCGTTACCACAAATGACTGTTGGCAACTCATTAAGATGGCGCAGGTATCCGGTATACTAATTTTCAAAAATCTGAAGCTAAGAATATGGTGTATTTTAACTTCGTTTTGTCCAACGTAAGTAAAAAACTCTGGCGTAACTTGGTGGAGGATTCTAGCGTCAAACATTCCTAAATAAAAACTTAGTATGTATTCCACTCTTCGACTCGATTCGTCGCTGACCATAGTTTCAACAGACCTTGATACTGGTGCCATTGTGCTGAAACTATTGTCGGTGATGTGTTGAATTAAAAGTGTGGAATATACCTCGTTTTTAATCAGGAATTTTAGACGTTTTTCCTGTGCAGTTGCGAAAATACTGTTCACCTTTCCTAATTTCGTGCTTACAAGTACAAATTGAAACGTAGGATTTTCTGAACCCTGCGTATCACGATACGCGAAAATTAATTTTGAAATATATTGAACATTAATTTAAATTTTTTTTGAAAATAGTGAAACAATTATGGTTTTAAGAAATACTTATTAAATGTTAGCCCTGTGAACAAACGTAGCTATGTGAGAAAGCGTTCTAAGGTATGTAAAATTACGATGATGATAGATCTGACATTAATTAGATATGTAATATGGGTACTCGTTATTACTCTTGCTAAGCTTTTTAATGAAATTTTTTCGATATAGTATTGTCTTGGAAGTCATAGATAATAGTTGAGAAATTCGTAGTCGGGAAAAAAACATCATAGATGTTGGAACTGCTTGGCTTACGTATCATTTCGAGAAATCTAAAATGCTTGGGTGGGCCTGACATAATAATTGAAGTACGTTTTTGTCCAAAGTTAGGCGTCACCAACTGTTTGTACGTGTCGACTGTGTGGTTGTAATGTTTTCTACTGAGTTGCATGCTATTCGTTAGTGTATTTCATCCGTGCATAAGACGTTAATTGGGGGTTACCCGCTCCTCGAGCAGCGACAGAAATGTTTTTCGTCAAGCGTGTGCGAGCGTCCTAATCTAAAAGCGGCCAAGGACGCTTTAGAGCCTCGAATGAGGGCGCTGCCGGCGTCTATTTTTTTTCCTCGTCGCCCTCTCCACGTGGCTAATGCGTCGCCTGTGGTATAGAAATTTTACAAATTCTGCGAAATATTAATGTTGCGACGATATTTACAGATAAAGCATGGACAAGATAGGATTTACGATTATGTTCTCAGAATCAGCCAACATACGCGTCATTTGGCTTCGGTTTGGTGTCTTAGAGAATCATAGGTAATTTGGATTTTCTGAACGGGGTAAGGTGAAGAGGAATATGCCGTGCTATGTCTTTGGAAGTGGACAATACCCCCAAATCAAAGTTTCTTTTCCGCTGGGCATGACTTAACGGGGATAGGGAAATCAGTGAAAATGTCCCGTCAGCGCTGGCCGTTCACGGTTCAAAGCAAGCGGTGTACTAATGCAGTGTATTTGGAGATTTTCCCTTCCACTGATTGACGTCACTAAACGGAAACATGGTGAGCTTGTAAAAATTCAAAAGGGTCAAATTCAATGTATGGCAGTAAATACCAATGGTCAATGCATGAGAAATATTCACTCTGAATCCCGCCCTCGTGCGGTAGCCTCGTGACTTTGTCCCTAGCGTGCAATTGCATATGTCACCCTTTGTTGTGTACCTCTCGTGTGCATTTTTCTTTCCAAAACTCAGGATCCAGAGTGCTGAGCGGAGCCCGAATTTTCGCAGCGCTTATTGGGTGGATTAACTAAAAGTTACTTTCCCTGTCCACACTACCCTAGTAGTTATTTGTTGGGACTTCTTTGGGACATTAAATTTGGAGAAAAAAGTTAAATGCACTCTAGCAAGTAATGGATTTGGCCGCTGTTACTCGATGTACTTAGCTTGAATTGGCCGACGTATATTTTGGCGCTTATCCAGTAATTCTATCATGTACTAGGCTTGATAGCCTAGGGATGCATATCTTTGTGCTACGATACATTATATTTCGATTAGGCATTGGCTTGATTCGCCTTACAAACTGGGCGGAATTCTATAACATCGTGAGCATGATCCTTTAATAGTAGTCAATTCTTTGCCGATAAAACTTTAACGTGTTTCGCTAAATAGTATAATAATTTTATTGATTTGCGTGGATGAGGAAACAAAACGCTTCAGCGTTATGCAAATGTTAAAAAGTTGATAGAATCTTGGGCAATTAGCCCCTGTTCCTGAGTCGAAAATTGCTTGTCTAATCTACGAATATAATATTGAAAGGCATGGAAGAGGATAGGAATTCTGGACGAAATACGAAAAGGGAGACGATACGTGGAATTTAATTGGAATCTAATGGCGGATCTCATATGAGAGGCAAAAGTGAACGATGTGCTTCAAATTAGGACTTATGAATAAGTGCTGTCAAAAAATCCACTGATCAGCTGGTGTAATATTCAAGTAATAATATGGGAAACTGCTTTCAGTCTGGATGCACCCTGAGGTTTCTAATTTAGTAAGGAAAACACGGGGTGTGTATTTAAGTGAATCCTCTCCCGTAACATCCTTCTGATAAGCTATTTTCATGGTATTTAGGGACTTTTTTCACAGAAAGTGGAAGAAATTGAGGCGATAACCTCGGTGAAAAACCTGCCTCTCTTCTAACTTCAGATTCAAATTATTGAAAATGGAAAGTTATTACCAATGAGCCATAATGTAGATGAAAGGTGCTGTTATATTAATGAATATGCCGAAAATCATTGAGCCGAAAGAATTACATTTGTAGTTCTACTGTCTTGTTTGCTCTGCATCATATCAGGTGAAAATTGGAATGAATTATCGAATAATCATTCGCCGCCGGTGGTGCAGCGTACCCTGCGCGTGTATTGCGGTGCGTGACCCCTCGGGATACGGCGGCGGCTCCCTTGCACGATTCCCAGGCCCTAGCACGCCGATCGAAACTCGTAGGGGGCCCCCGCGGGCCTGGGCGGAAGGAACTCGAGGGGAGAGCTCAGGGCTCGCCGTGGTCGGGAAACTGCATTAGAGAGGTTCTCATTCCTTGCGTCAGCGTCGACCCGAGTCGCGCGGCCGACTCGCCCGTGGTGAAAATCCGTGCCTCCCGGCCGCCCTAGCCGTCGATTGTCTGTCCCCCCCCTTTGCCTTCCTGCCTCCTTGCCAGCCCGCCCCTCGCGCGTATTCTGCCCATCCGCCTCCGCCCCCTCAAATCCCGGCGGAGCGGGTTGTTCTCCCCTCCCCTCCCCCATTCCTATCTCGTGTCAGCTGTTGTGAAGGCGTTGCGGAGGGGGGGGGGGGTTGAGGGGCGGAAGCTCTTGTGGTGGCAGCGGTGTGTTACCCAGTCGCCCGCTGCTTCAAAGGTCGAAAGTGTGGCGTCCATGTCGACGATGCGATTTCGAGTTGCGCCGATTCCCACCCCCACTCCTAACCCTTTGCGTGTGTCGTTCGCTCAATGTGAAGAAATGTCATAGGGAAACTTTCGTAGGAATTCTTTTCTTTCAAGATAAATTCTGCGAGTAGCTAAGTTTTATCTGGCCGGCTTGGAACTCCGAAGGTTCGAAGCCCGCGTCAGGCGTGGACGTTGCATGTCCAACTTAGCATTAAGGTCTTCTGTCGTATGGTCCTATCTAATCTGTTGGTGCGCCTTGTGAAATTATCTTCAACCATTAGGACTATTTATTCTATTTGGGTGGGCCCCCTGAGTTGTTCTGGGCGGCAAGTTTGGTAAGCCTGCGGAAACGGAGGTCGGAGAACGGAAACTCGTAGCTTTCTCAGAACGACTCGTCGTGCAGCTATACTCGAAGATAGTGCGGAAAGCATTGTTATTATTCCCTATTCCGGCGTCCTAAGAAGCCGAGACCCACAAGGCCAACGCAGGCAGGACCTGAGCCAGCTGTCTTTCGTATCTCCTCGTACCGAACTTAGTGCTGACGATAAGCGACACGGGAATTCCGAGGGCCGGCTTTCAAAATGCTTGTGAATACCATATCCTGGCTCACGATGTGCATTGGTCGTAATTTGAAATTGGAATTCGAAAGAAACTTGAATTGATCGGAATCTTTTAATGGAAGGTTAACGAATAGCCCCTGAGTCATTCCATCTCAGGAAGCCAGCGGATTGGTTCTCTGCCCATGTTTATCTAGTCAGACTATTGTCCTATGTCCGCCTCTTAGTTCTCGACTGATACCTTTTCCTAAGAATAATTCATTGTTATTCCTTGTATTCATCCCGCTTTCACTAATTGAACACAATCTTTTGTGCTATTTTCATTTTAATCTCATCTACATGCCATCGAATCTGAACATCGTTGCACGCAACGATTCGCTTACCTACACTGCTTTTCAATATCGCGTATTAACGGCGTACCAGCTTTGTATGTGTCATTCTTAAATTTCTCATCATAGCAATGATACACGACATTTTTTATGGATACTCTGGATGGAAGAAATGATTTCTCGATCAGTTAGCCATAATGTTAGCCTAAAGCCATAGCTTATCAATTAGCCGTAATGTTACTAAAGAAATCAATACAATGTCTCTGTTGCGCACTTGCAGTTAACCTCATTGTCAACTTAACTCTAATTAATGAAAGTTTCTTGGTGTATTACGTGTGCGCGTAAGTCCTCGCTATCAAGCATCAGTTGAGCTAGGTAGTCGTTTCGTAAAGACGACTTTACCGATGAAAAGCGTTAAAATGGGAGTACAGAAAGTCGATTATCGCTATGTTAAGTTGCTACGAATGAAAGTGGAACGATAGATGCCACTGGCGTTTCTTATTGGGATACATAGAGGCCATTCTTGGCGGCTGTGCCTAGAGGTTATATTTCTATCATCCGTGGCTTCATAGCCCTCCATTATTCGAGAACTCCCCGTCGTATCTGCTTAGTCTTGCGTACTGAATGGCTTTCTTGTATGCAGGCGGGCTCTCCCCACGCTTCCTCCCACCATCTAACTTTCTCGCCGCGCACACCGACCATTTCCGAGTCTTGGGAGCGAGACAAGATGGTTCCAGGTAGTACGGGACGCGAAGGCTCTTTCGTGCAGACGCCGACTCTCTTTCAGTCTCCACGCCGTCGGGGGCAGCCACGGTTGAAAACGACCGCGTCACGAATGGTCGATATTTCGTAATTATGACGGAAATTTTTTTTCATTCGAGACCAGACTCGTTGGCGCAAGTGACGACGAACCGCGTGCAGATTTGAGCGTCGCGTCACCGACGCTTAACGCGCCGGATCACAGGCGGCCGCGCCTGCACCTGTGTTCGAGGCACTCAGCGAGAATGCAGCGTCGGATAGCTGTACGATTATTCATTATAGTGTGTGCAGGAGAACAGCGTAGTTTACAGATATACAGCCCATTTGTAAACACATCCAATGCTATTTGAGGAAGTCATTGACGTGTCTTAGGAATCCATGGTAGTTGTCTTTTTTTTTAAATCGTACGATCATTAGACAATAGTTAACTTTTCGTTTCTTTCTAACGAAATCCAACTAGCCAATACCGTAAATTTTAACTGTTTATTTATCTGGGGTGGATGGCTTCTTGGAGGAAAGTGAATCTTTTTTATCATTAGACTTCCATACATACATACCCATCACTTCCTTCCCTTTCGGGGTAGGCACAGTCAAAATGTTTCCTTCGTTAATACATAATTGTACACCTAAACTCTGCTTCAATAATTTCCTCCATACTGACCTATCCTTGCAAATCTCTTTTACCTCATTTGCCCCCATACACTGTTTCATACACGCCCTCCTGTTTTTAAGACTCCTAATATTCCTCCTCCTAATAATTTCCTCAGCCACATTCAACCACAGCTTTCTCGGCTTACCTCTACCTCTCACACCATTCATTTTACTCTCATATATCTGTTTCGTAATTCTATTCTCATCCATTCTCTCAACATGGCCTAACCAACGAAGCACTCTCCTTTCATACACGTCCATTACTGGAGCATTTAACACACATTCATTCATGACCCACTCATTCCTGACCCTATCCATCCTACCTTTGCCACAAATACTCCTCAGATAACTCATACCCACGGCGATTAGTCTACTCTTATGTCTATCATGACATACCCATGTTTCACTACCATATAGCTAAGTGGGAAGAAGTACACTTTTGTACACAGCAATTTTCGCTTCCTTAGACAAGCACTCATTCCTTGATATGCTCCACATGCTACCTACCACTTTCCTTCCAGCATTCGCACGTTTCTTTATCTCCTCATATATTCTTCCATCTTTCGCATACATCTTTCCTAAGTGCACAAAATCATCCACCTGGTCAATTACTTCACCATTCGCCCTCATCATACAGTTATTCTCCCCATTCTCCTTATCAAAAACTACTACTTTAGTCTTGCACGCATTTACCTTTAATTCCATTCTCTCTGTTGATTCACAAAACTTATCTAGGAGCTTCTGTAATCCCTGTTGAATGTCTGAGATCAAAACAGAATCATCCGCATATAGAAGAACTCGCAAGTTTACATTTCGAATCAAAACACCTTCGTTTTCACTTAATGCATCTCTAACACATTTATCCATAAATACATTAAACAAACATGGAGACATTACGCATCCTTGCTTTACACCCCGATTCATTACAAACCAATCACTCAGAGCCCCGTTAACTCTTACACTTTCCTTACTATTGTATCTCCATCATAACATTCACTAAGTGCCCATTCACTCCATAGTCTCACAAAACCTTCCACAACTTCTTTCTATTTACTCTGTCATATGCCTTCTCTAAATCAACAAACGCACAGTACACTTTCTTTCGGACACTCATACTTTTTTTTTATCACTTGCTGAAGTGCAAAGAGCCGGTCACTACATCCTGTCCCAAGCATAAACCCACACTGCACACCCCATATTCTGTCAGAAGTAATATTCCTCTCTTTCGATTAGTAATTTACTGAACACTTTTCCCAGGATACTCAATAAACTAATGGCCTAATAAAACCTAAAATAAACTAATAATTATTACATTCGGTATTTCCTCCCTTCCCTTTGTACAACGGAACGATGATAGCATTCTTCCAATCCGCTGGGACAACGAAACCTGTAAGCTTAAATTGTATAGATCACACAGCCTGCAAATTAGTAATTTACACCCACACTTCAACATTTCACTGGATATCCCATCTATGCCTGCAGCCTTCCCATTTTTTATTATGTGACCTCCTTCTCACTGATATCCTTTTCCATCATCACATTCTCACATACCACTTCATAAGGCTCATCCTCAACGCCTGCAATATTATTGTACAATTCTTCAAAATACTCCCTCCAGCAGTCCCTGATATTGTTCTTGTCCCACATGATCTCTCCACTTTTGTTCTTTACCACATTTATTCCCCTTCCTCACCAATCTTAGCCCTTTTTACCCACTTCCAAAAAAGCTTTTTATCACCTTCAAAATCACTGCATTTTGTTAGCTTTATCCGCATACATTCTTTATTTTCTCTCTTTCACAACGATTTTGCATTCAATCTTATTCTTTCTGTAAATCTCACATGCCTTAGTATGCTCTTCCTCAGATTTGGCAGCAATCATATTCTTGTATGCCTCTTTCTTTTCTCTGACTGCAATTTTCACTTCTTCATTCACCTTTCATTCTTCCTACCACTCCTTTTCCACATACACTTTCAGCATATTCCACAGTCACTCATTTTAAACACTCCCACACATCATTTATGTTCTCGTTTCTGATATTCTCGTCCCATTCTCTCTGCTTCAACGATAGAGCATCCTCAAGCATGCAACCATACCACATTCTTACCTCGCTGTCGAGCAACCTTTCCACTTCTACTCTCAACGGCTTACGTGCAACATTCTTCCTTGGCACCCACTTTCTGCCCAGATTCACTTTGGAGAGTACCAAATAGTGGTCTGTTCCACATTCAGCACCCCTCATCACTCGCGTGTCCCACACTAACTCTCTCAATCTCTCATCATACACAATGAAATCAATCATGCTTTTACAATCACCCCTTATAAGTATACATATGTATTCTCTTATGTTTAAACCATGTATTCGACACAAACAACCCTTTTTCCAAGCACACACTCACCAAGTTTTCACCATTATCATTCACTCTGGGGTCACCAAAAGGCCAAACCACTCTCTTAGATGCATCCCGCCTCACACCAACCCTCCCATTCATGTCACCTAGTAAAATTATTCTCTCACCAGGATCACAATCATTCAAAACCTCTCTCAGTTTTTCCCAAAACTCATCTTTCATACTGTCAGTCTCTCCATCCACTGGTGCATAGCACGCCACAATCACAACTATCTTAATACCTACTTTCATGCGAACCCTGAGCAATCTAGGGGATACTAACTCGTACTTCCTTACTAGCAACTTAGCTCTCTCATTCAGAATGAGTCCTACACCTTGACTGCCGTGTACATTATCTTCAACTCCTTACCGCAATGCCAGACTACCGCCATCTAATGTAACAGCATCCCGCCCCTTACGCTTAGTCTCACATACACACAAAAAACGTCGTCTCACTTTCATTGCATTGAGCAACTCATGCTCCTTTCCATAGTCTCCTCTCACATTCCAAGTACCGAGAGTCCTGTTCGTTTCCAGTCCGTATCTTGATGGGCCAACCTTATTCAGCTTCCGCCGCCCATCGTGGCTTCGGCTGTCCGAGGCAACATTTTGACGTTTAGCAGTAAGTTGTAATAGAATATGCAAGGTTACCAGCCTTCGCAGTACCCGCACCACGTGCAGCTTTCCCTGCTAACGGTTGCGGCGCTCTACCGGTCAGTTTTGGCACATTTTCGCCAGTATGCCACAAGAGAAACCAAAGAATAGTAATACCCTAGGCCCGATTTCCCTATTCTGCTCAAGCTAGGATCCCTTCTGAAAGGACTACCTTGAGAGCCAGCATAATGTTGCCCGCGACCCACCAGTAGGAGGTATATGCGGTGTACTGACACACCGTTTATCCCCACAATACGCCAATTGCGCGAAATTTCTCCTGTGGTATAATATAAAATGCTCAGTTTGGTTAATAATTGTTTCCCAATTATAAATACTTTTATATTTACTATGATATATGGTCGCGGTATCGCGATATTTCGTTCAATGATCTAATGAAAACGGGTACGATTAATTTTTGTCTTGTTAACTGTTAATAACTAATTTTTTTTTAAATTGCCTATTGCGTCAATGCATAACTTCTGAATTCCCCCATGCTTTCGTGTCGTATTTCTCTATTTATTCTTTTCATTTGTCGATGAACTGCAGTGAATAAATGTTCCACTTGTCCATCGAAAAACGTTTCATCCTTAAAAAAATGTCGCACACACTGCATACGTGCTTGTTATTGCTTAATAAGTTTTTATCTGTGTGAATCATGGCCCATTGCTCGAGGATCATGTGCAATGAGTCGATCACGTGAATCTCGATGCTCCCTTTCTGGTTATCGCTGCATAGATGTTTTTTTACGGGGAAATCTCTTTTTGGATAAAAGCAGTTCTGGTTTTCGCTCACATTATTGTGTACAAGGAAGCGACTGATAGCATACATACTGCGCGCATTCTGAGGCGTACTACCGTGTATTGACGGTAATAAATGGATTCATAGATGATGATCCATGGATGATGAAACACGTTATGAGTAGTGATAGAACCTTGGAAGACGTTAGCTAGTGTTCACCCAGAAAATCATGACCAATGTTGAATTAACCCTTTCCGGTCCTTTGATTCCAAATGCAATCACGTCGCTTCCCTGCGTCGAGCGTCGATTTTTTCAGATGTATGCCATGTAGAAGATGATGTAATCTACGTAAGGTGAAAATATGTGGTGAGATAAAATAAATTTATGAATCAATCAGTCATTTGAAAAAATCGACGCTCGACTGATTCCATTTGGTCGCTTTCCTGCGTCCGGACCGGAAAGGGTTAAGGAATTATGTTGGAGGGAAGTGTTTAGATGTGATAATGTCGAGTGCTGCAGCCAATCAATCTTCTGATTAATGACTGCTGATTTCGATGAAACGGCCAATTCATAGGATACGAATGATGGTGTATCCAACGTTGATTTTTCGTTTCTCTTGTCGGAATATATTTGCAATATTTTGTTGGGAAAATTTTTAGTGCAATTTTAATCCCTGTCACCATCGCCAATCTGTATTTGCCATTCCATGCCGCATGCTTGAAAAAGAGCTTAGTGCCGGCGAGTATTCGTGTTACAAAATGACTGCGGAGAAGCAATTCCGCGCGTGGAATACCTAATGCTGTGACACCCCGTACTGGTCTAGACGAAACTTGAAAGGGCGAAGTGCGATCAATATTTATACACGCATTGCGGGCACGATTAACTTGTGGATTCTGGATTCGGATGCCGTCGATAACCATAGCGGTTGAATTTATTTGAGATCGGAAATTTTTGCTCTTTTTTTTCTTTTTAATATTGGAACGTCAACTTCGCCCGGACTGATTGAATTCCCTCGAGTGCAACTCGTGGAAACTTTTTCAGATACGTACGTCGATGCTCACGATCAATCAAATCCCTGGCAGACTAGTTACGGTTGACTATTTTAAAGTGATCATTCTCATTAATGATCTAATTTAAACTGGTAGTTTCAATTTAGTTTCTTTTGGTAGTTTTTGATTGAGTAATTTAATTCCTGGCTTTGTATTACTTGTCAAGTGTTCACTTTTTGAGGATCTGCCAATTAATCATTTCCGAAGCGGAAAAATCAACTATTTATGACGCAACCTTTTGTTCGGCTAATAACTGTTGCTCATTGAAGCCCCCCTTGTTCATTATTTTTTTGGCTAAAATGAAGTGCATTCCTACGAGGGCCGAAATATCTGTTGCTTTTTCGATTTGTGGGAGAATTTTCTCAGTATTAATTCCGTCAAAATATGCATACTCATTACTCAACTAGTGACATTGAAATGAGTAACTCCTTGAAATGAGCTCGCTAAACTTTGGAAATACGTCCTGTGGTAAGGTACCCTAAATTCAAAGTTTTACTTCAATCGAAACTTCGAGCATAATTGATTTTTACAATGAAAGAAATTTATGTTAATCGTATTTTTCTCTCTTTAAGTTATTGTTTAGTTTATCCAGGATAAAATTTTGTATTTAAGATTACCTGGTTAGTGTTAGAAATTACGAGTAACCAGTGTTTGTTTTATCTTAGAAATTAAGTAAATCCACTTAGTTATGCCTGAAACCTTTTGGTTTGTTATCTCTCGACTGGAAACGTACGTCATATGTAGACAGAAATTAGCGACAAACATTTTCAGTTTTTAATGCCTTACTTCGTCTTATACCTTGCTTTGACAGAAAAATAATTAAAATACACAAAGGATACTGCTGAACACACTGTATCTAATGTGGACGAGTGAATATTATAAATTGGACCAATTTTATGAGTAAAATTACTTTGGGCTCAAATAATTAATCATGGAACGATTCTACTTCCTGTGTGACTCCCTTCTGACAACTATAGTATAATGACTTAAAATGTGACTGAAACCATCTTAAGCCGACCGAATTTTCGGCTTTACTATAGTTTATTCCAATAGAATTTCTATATTTTTTGATAATTTTAGCATGCTTTAAGAGTTGCAATGTTACGGCTTCTGTGCCAGCCCCGTCCACTCGCGCATATTCTGGTAGTTCAGAGTGGTCTCGGTGAAAGGTTAGCGCTTTGATGGTCGGCTGTATCAGTTTTTGGGAAGGAGAGTGATGCCATACTGCGCTCGCAGGCGAGGCGCGGCATTTCCAGGAAACCCTTATCTGCGTCCAAGGCTAGGGAAGCCATTGCGGTGGCGTCCGTTGGTGCCGAGGCGGCGATGGATTCTCATTTGCTCGCGTGGCTGATTCAACCAACGCGAGGGACGTGCTTGCGCGGTGGAACACGAAGAGAGCGAATAAATGCGATGCTGGCGCACGGGGGCGACGTAGGCGGCGATGAAAGGAAGCGAGGATGGAAGACGAATCCTTCGCTGCCGTTCCCGGAAGTCGCGGGGCAGCATGAGAATCGCTCGCTCTCTCTCTCAACAGGGGTTTCCCACAATGTCAGGAGAGGGCGGCACTTGCGCCGAGACTGAAAGATAGGCCCGGCTAGAATTTGGTTTCGATCGTGCGTAGGAGCGCTGGGATGGTAATTCTTAGTAGTGGGTAATTGTCCACGAATTCGGAAAAGTTGGTTTACTCACTTTGCCTTCTTGGTTGTTGGGTGAAATCGATGAATGTGAACAGGAAGGGTGGGGCTGTAACGCGTTATTTTCCGAATACTTGGAGCGCATCGTATCGTGCACTGTAATTCGGACAGGTTTTTGGTGGTTGGCAATACATAGATAGAGCTGTGTTTCACTGAAAGACGTCTTTGACCTGGAAATTCCCGTGCGAGCGTGTGAGTTATCTGGCGATTGTGTAGACTACAAAAGCTTTTAGGCCGCCCAGAAGAAAAGTGGGAAGGATACCGTATCACATCGATTCTCTCTCTCCAGGCATCATTCACTGCTGTGTTCATTTTATTTTTTGTCTTCAGCCAAAATCTAACCGTGTTAATTTTCGGATTAGGGGGAATAATGGAAATCTACTGAGAGTCGATACATTACTATTATTTTATCTTCGTTTGAGGCTATAAAACGCCTCGCATCTACTGTGGACTCGAGGCAGGGAGATATCCTCTCTGAGAGGAATGGATATGGATTAATGGGAATCGATTTGCCGCGCGTACGAAAGAGTCACACCACTGCGTTTTTCATCTATAGTGCCAAGAGCAAGGTGGTGCCTGTTTCAGTATACATCAATAGATTCACCAGTATGGCTGCACGCCATCAGAGGAAATATCAATAGACGCCCCCTTCTTCCCATCGAACGAAACAGCCTCTCCTCTTGCGACTTGGCTATAACGAAGCCTGGTATATTGATTGGGTGACCTGGCACCACTTGCCACCCACTCACTGATCATAGTATCATGCCCCATTCCAGCCCTTCTTTCCTTATCTATCCTTGCTCAGGGCCTCATCGCCGACCAGAACGTTTAATGGAGTGATTTCTGACTAAAATTGGTAATTCGGTCGGTGTTTGTTCTTCGTCGCCTTCTTCAAGTATTTCTACATCCGATTTTGCCTGCATGAATTAGTATTTATTAGGTTTGATACATTTTGAGAGCTTATGACTCTGTTAATATTACATGGTTTCTTTCGGATGGAGCGTGAAATAATGTTGTCGTGACAACTTGAATTTTCTGTTCTTATTTTATATTTTACTCAGGGTCGCCATATAGCTTATAATGCATGTGAAACTAAAGTAGCGCAATGATCCAATGAAGTGACGCTAAGGGCGGACTCTTTTAAGGGAAAACATTTCACAGGGAGCTGGCTGTAAGACAGAAGAAAGCTATTACCCCACCTTCGTCGGCTAATGGAGTTTCCAGGGTCATATTTCGAAGTGACGGAAAATCAAAGTGGTGCGTGCTTTACGCTGTACTGCGAAGGAAGCGAAAAAATATGTGGCATTCAAGTCTTCAAATGTCGATGATATTTTAGTTCTAAAATATTCTTGAATTCGTGCTGAACGTGCGGTTCTGCGAAGGAGGTTATAATCTTGAAAACTTCTGAAGCTCGAAGAACCCTGCCTACTCTTTTGAACCAAAGTTACTCTTCCGATTGACCCAAAATGGCGTATTTAAGGAAAAACGTTCTGAAAATCTTGTTTTACTGTATGATCTTTGGCCTCAGTGTGGCTGGCACCCTCAGAGATCGTAGGCGCACCCAGCCCTTCCCCGATGTTCTCATGCAATCCATATTAGTTATTGACTGTTGCTCAGGCACTCGCCCGCTAGTTATTGGCTTGGAGTTCACGACCTTCGTGCCGTCGATTCACTTCTTGTGCCTCGGGTCGATTACGCTTTCATATTTGGAGTGACTGAAATATTGACCATCTGCATTCCTCATGGGACGCCTGGAAGATTTGTGAAAATTTTCGATAAATAATGTAAATAATTGTCTATTTGATCGAAAAAACTTATCTTGAAAAGTTTTCAATTCGGCGCTCGTGTGCAACGCGCTCTTGCGTTGCTCTTCTTGTGAGCATTCAGTGTTTATCGTGAAACCTGATGAAATAAGACACTAGTGAATGGCACTAATTTCGTAGCTTGACGTATATTATTTTCTGGAGTGAATCATGTGTATAACAATTTATTTGGGTGCATAATTTGATTTCGCGCGTTGCGGGGCTCTCAGGTTAATCTCATGGTCAAAGTAATACCAATCTCAGTCTCCAATAGTGATGGGGTGTTGTCACGCTATAATTTTATTTTTACCCAACCCACGCTATTATGTAACGTGAAACCGTAGTTCTCCGTAGCCAAATGTCGTACAATGTGAAAATAGTTAGTGTGTGGTGTTGCGGGGATATCCATTGCATCAAAAAATGCCTGGATGAAGTTCAAAGCGATCCTCGGTGCCGTTTTACCTTGCCGTGACAAAGATAGAGAGTATTATGTTTGCCTATTTGTGTTATAGGTCATCCTGATCAGGTGGAGTATTTTATATTAATTTCTTCGCGCTATGAGCTGTGAGATATTTGGTAGTTAACCGTGGAATTTCCTTTAAAATTCTTCGGAAAAAAGGATTGAATTCAACAATTAACAACGTTAAGGCGTGAACCCAAATATACGAATGTAAAATGCCTCTAAAACATATACATATTAATCACCATGGTTGTTATCTACAAGGTTGAAAAAAAAAACTTTTTAAAATGGTGATTGCCATAAATTGTTCTGTCTCTGGAAAAAGGAGAAGCGTGGAATCGCTTTTGGATAGGTGGTAGATTGAAATGACGAATTACCATCTTCTTGGTGAGCATTCAGTGTTTATCGTGAAACCTGATGAAATAAGACACTAGTGAATGGCACTAATTTCGTAGCTTGACGTCTATTATTTTCTGGAGTGAATCATGTGTATAACAATTTATTTGGGTGCATAATTTGATTTCAGATTTTCTAATTCCTTAATACCTTTCCTCCAAGTACTAATGCCATGTTGATAACTTCTCAACCGTGCCAATTAGGTCGAGAAAAAAATCTTTGGTGTCGAATAAAATTCTCAAATTTAATCTTTCAGAATCTCTCTCTCTCTCGAGTCGTAGGCGTCCTAAACTTATTGTATAAATACCTGGAGATCCGTCTTTTTCTTCGCCAGCACAGTACTAGTTCTCCATTCAATGCAAATTAAGTATATTGTTAGGGTGCAATTTTCCATTTTGTAGTGTCGAGTAAGTTGCACTGGTGGGTGTTTATGCGCCATTAAATTGACTTTCAAGCTATGTGGTAGTCGGGGAAATGGTGAAACAGAGGATATCTAAGTAGAGAAGACGAGCGTCATAGATGTTTACGAAGAAAATGCAGGTAAAACGCTTTATCCCCAATCTGTACCGCGGGCTATATCTCGCTTTTACTCTGTGAATGTCTTCACTCGCTGGTTCTTGTTGTTCATTTGGCTTGATGTTTGACTATGCACCCTTATTTTCAACATTATTTATTTACCGAAACTATAATTCTAATGTCGCAAGCACGTTATGCGTTTTTAAATTTCCAGAACGTATGGTAATTTTCTACAAAGTTTTTTAATCGGAACCCATTTCCCATTACAACGTCACAGTCCGGTCTCGACATGTTGTGGAAACGCAGTGTAAATAATACGTTTCAAGAGGAAAATTACCGCAGGCTCGGTAATTTGTTATGGAAGGATTCCACTTCGCCCAGCCTCGGCACCGTTTATTTGACGTGTGATGTTTATTCAGTCTGCTTTTAACGTATGGACCACTCGTCTCTACCGCGTTAATGTAGTCGGGCGGAATATTCGGGGAAGTCTCGGGAACACTCACAATGACGTTATTTTGACGTCACAACCCTGAAACATCCCGGTCATCCTAATTGTCTTATTGTTTGTTGAAGCTGTGGCGTCACAGTGCCATCATTTCATCGTGGCTTGACAGTTTCCAATGCGTCCTGAGTAAGCCCCCATGACGATATGAGCACTATTAATTCCATACCTAAGGCGAGCCGTGCCTTGGTGGTGATTCACAGAGCTGGAAAATTTTTTTAGCCCCGCAGTATAATCTCATTAGAGACGCGATATGTGAGTTGATCACCCGCATCACGCAGAGATGTCGCGATAAGTCACCTCTCTCTCTCTCTCTCTCTCTCTCTCTCCCTCTCTCTCTCCCCTCCACACTCTCTCCTGCTCAGGGTCGTTTGATTCTTTATATCCCTTGCTCCATGTGGGTGTTCGCGGCCATTTCCAACGCTCTCATTAATGTTCTTACCGAGCATTTTCTATTTTAGGACACCCAGAAAAACCTGCGCATATGCGGCGCAAGTCTTCATATCGAATACTATAGAGAATACTGTAGAGAATACACCAAATTGAGTACTCTAGTGGCGTATTTGTCTAGGTTGTGAAGACCTGTATCGAAGGAAGAATGCAATCGAAATCGAGCAAATTTGCCTCCCTCTGTCTAAGAAATCCCCCAGGTATGTTCTTCAATGGCTCGGTCAATCCGCCTCGGATAGCTGAAATCTGCTTGCATGAGGTACTCGCTTCGGTTTTTGTGAGGCGGTCGGCCTGGGCGCCGGCGAGAAAATCTATCTTCGGGAATGAAAGGTCACTCGAGGCTGAGGGGTGAATAACTTTGGATATCCCTTAAAAGCTCCCCAAACCAAAAATACCACTTCTGATTGGCGAGTGTCTCCCAAGCTTCCGTCGCCAAGGATCTTTCCACCACTCTCCTTCCTTCGCTCCTTGCAACCTCCCTCCCTCCCTTCAGCCTCCCTCCCACAAACTCTCTCCCTCCCTCACTCCTTCCCTTTCACTCTCCTAACTCGTTGACTTGTCGAACACCCACTGCCGCGAACTTTCGAGGCTACGCACAAACCGAGGAATGTGTTATCTGCGCAGCATTGGCGGATTCATCGTCTCAGGTTTTTCTGTTTATTTTCCGCCTCCCCAAGTCCAGCGCCAGTTTGCCATCATCCTCTCACCTCTTCCGCTCCTCCCTGCCCGTTCTTGCGCACTCCCTCGTCCGTATACAAGTTACCCTCCCCTCCAACCAACCTCTCCAAACGCATTTGGAAGTCTTGCGTCAGCTGTGCGAAAGGGCGTTTGCTTTGTCTCGCGGTTTCAAAAAATGCTCGTGGAAAGCTATAAGCCGCAGATTTAAGATTGATGTGGATCTTCTTCGATATTGTGATGACATTTCCATTGTATTTTAGCCGCTTTGAAATCGTTAAAAAAAATGCTGTGAATGAAGCCAAGAAAAGAAAAGGTTGAACTTGAAAATCCGCGCGTTTGAACTCCCTTGGCTTTGGTATTACCTCTCCTCCACACTTCTACTATCTCCACTAAATCCCGCCTCTTGCACCAACCTGCTCCCTTCTCAATATGGTTTTTTAATATTTTAAACCACGATTCGGATTATTCAAGCCCAGAAAAGGTTACGGAGGATTACTACGCATAGAATTCTAATTTTTTTGCTGGGAATAATAATTTTTTCTTCAATGCCAATGTGCACTTGAGCAAGGCCAAACTAATTTCATCTTTGGGTAGACGAGTTAAATGTGTTGATTAATGAACCGAATCCTATGCAATAGAGTTCACTCTCGTCACAAGATTTAGTCCTATTCTACAAGACTTGCCATATGTTGATTTAGGGTGAAACTGTATTGCGGCGGTAAAATTTTGTACCTCACGACTGAAGTGGCAGGTATGTCAGTAAAGTCGACGTCATTCTATCGAAGAAACGAGCCTCAGGTGGGTCGGGCGAACGAGGAACTCATTCGAAATTGTGAGATAACAATTGGTGGGAAAGAACCACAACACCAGTACTTAGTTCATTGATTAATAGCTCTTGCTCGAGGTATTCGTTCCTTAGACACTTTATGTTAATGAATAGGAAGTTAATAACAGCACATCGCTTTCTAACCTTTACCACATTAGGGCCTCGAATGCCTGCTGCGTATTTGAGATGTGCGATATAACCAACTAACCAACCAACGCCAAATAGCGTTGCTCTCTCTCATGTATTCAGCGGTACACCCCTTACTATTCGATTGATGCATCCTAGATGCTGATTGATTTCATCTAGGTTAACATCCCTACTATCTTCTCGCCCATCTACGACTGTTATCGGGCTCCATCGCCGCCGCCGTGTCAGGAGTGTCCAGCTTTGCGGAGCAACGATCCGAAGATAATACTCGCGGCCTCTTGACGACTTTCCCCACGGTGGTGGCTGTTTCCGACACCGATAGTAATTTTACACTGACTCGGCCGCTCCGCGCACGCCTAGCGGCTCTGCGCCGCCTAAGCTCTCTGCGTCTCACCCTCGCGTGTGTGTGTGTGACGCATTTCGCGACTCTGGCATGTGTAATCAGCCACCGACGTCCGTCCTCCCCCCTCTAGAATTCGCGCATGCTAGCCGTCGTGCGTGTTATCGCAATCGTTCGCTGGTGTGTGTGTGTGCAGTGCCAAGCGTCGGTCCGAGGGGGGAGGGGCTAGATGGGAGGGAGGAGGTGTGGGGATTTCCTCAGCGGCGTTGCATTCGACGCAATCGATTTCGGTGCGTGGTAACGTTCGCGCCGTGCCGGCCCCGGATTACTTTGGAGAAGATGCGGCGAGACGGCTGCTCTGGTCGGTCTCTTGGCTGGGAGGGGGGATGGGTGGGCAGGATCAGGGGTGGGCAGGATCAGGGGAGGGCAGGTGGATCTGCTCGTTAAGCCATCGGGATCCGATCTATGTAAGGCTTGTTTAATGAAGGCGTGTGCTTGCTTGAGTAGTTGCGTGCCTTGATATTACTATTCCAGACTTTCCGAGCGAGTGCATAATCATGTTTTACTGTTTTCTTTTCGAGATAATTTCTTTGCTCGCAATTTCCGGTCATTTAACGCATCTGCTTGCGCAATAAAAGACATTGGCCGCTAAGACCAGAAATCCGCCGCTATTCTGGTAAGAAACGTCACGTCGCTTCAGCTATCACTTCTGATGGGGAAGTTTCGTTCTCATTTCGGATTCCGTGGCCCAGAAATCTGGGACCCGTCGATGGATCCTGGCGTAATGCGTACTGCGGCAGTACGACATAATTTTAAGAACTCATCGTCTGTGACTTTATCTCCTTCATCAAGAATTATACCGCGGTCCTTTGACCTCGCGTTTCACTTTAGTACATCGCGGGCATAGATTGTCCCAAATTGCTAAATGTCTTGAGTCCAATTAAATGAACTTCGTTTAATCTTATATTTGTTCATTTGTTTCAATGAACGCGATTACAGAAAGCGGATTTTAAAGCATGGTGTGCCCCTCCAACTAAAAGCAGATTAATTCGATCCTCAGTTCAGATGCTACTTTGTGGACATCTTTTAATAGTTGTAATTTTTCGTCTGCTTAAACGTGTTAGTTATTCTTAATTCTAATATAGTGTAATACGTCTTCGCCTGTATCGTTTCTGTTACCTGTCCCATTAACCATGGAATTTAGCGATACCAGCATCTGAGATTTTTCCCACCCATTTTTGACGTCAATTTTCGCACTATTTGTGGTGACTTCTTGTGTGAATGTGGAAGGAAATGTTTCATTCATATACATAATAGGAATAATTTCCGGACTAGAACGGCACTTATTATCTGACAAAAGATCCTAGTGAATGACCTCTATTTGTATATTAACTACCCGATTAGCCACCACTAGGGTGTGTGGCAGGGCTTGCAAGGGCAATAGACGTGAAGTATAGGTCGAAGGTACTGGTAGGGGAAAGGCACGAATATAGGCACGTGTTTCGGTTGAGTAATCTTCACTCTTTGTTATGGTTGTCTGCCAACACCTAAGTCCTGTATCACTCGACACACCCGCCAGTATGCCCATCATCCTTAGTAATCAGCTGTGAAATATGTTTACTGCTGCTATTCGCTGTTATTCAATTTCAGCTCATATCTTCGTCATTTACATTTGGTTTTTTACGGGTGAGTTACTGATGATTCATGGGCACTCTCGTTCAACACATCGTGTGGGTTGCTGCGTTTGTTTACGCGGTCGCTCTCAACCTATGACATTATTCCTGCATAATTTGCCACTTTCACGTAAAACAAGACTTTTTTAATGTATTGCTGTTATGCCAGCAACCTTATGTGTGTACGGTCTAGAACCGTGCGTGCCATCCTTTGATGCTTGAAGGCGTTAAGTCGGGGGCGAGTGGCCCTCCCCGGGATCGAACCTGAGCGTGCCCGACCAGAGGTCAACGCCGCGCGCCCCCAAACCCGATGGCCTTCGGAACTCCACCGCATTCCGGGCCGGAGCCGCCCTGTTTGCCCCCCCCCCCACCTCCCTCCCCATTTCCCCTTCTAGTCTCCCAGGACCTGCCGCCTCCTCCGTCCTCACTCCCTCCTCCGGTTCGTGTGCTCCGGCTTCTTACTCCTCCTCCTTTGCAACCCCCCTCCTCGTGAACCCAGCAGCGAGCCTCCCTCCCACCCCCCTCTCGCCGCCTCCCTAAGCCGCCTCCTCCTGCTCATTTGCGGAGTGGGGTTTGACGTCTCGGGGCTGCTGCTGCCGTTCCTGCGTGCACTCGGAAAAGTTCTTTTTTGTCTTGCCAGTGAGGGCGTGGATCGGCTTGGTAATACAATCCCTCCCAAAAATAACGCGTTTCTAGGAAGGGCTTCTCCTCCACCCCCCTCTATCCACCCTTATGTTGATAATGTCCGTTGCGGGGGAGGGGTCCCGCGTTTTATCTCTTTAATTAATCCGACAAAAGGCCCCCTCGCTCGGGGCTTGCTCCGTCGCTTTAATCCGTCGACGCCCCGTTCGGGGAGGGGATGGGAGTGTGCTTTTTGAACGTTCCGTATGCGTCAGTACTTCTTGCGATTGATCCGACGTCCTTTTCCGTCGCGCTGTTGTTTTTTTAATGTCCCACTTCATCTCGAGGCTATATCTGTTCCTCTAAGAGCCGAACATATCGCGAAATGAGCGTAAGTCAGCTGACCAGCTGAGGGCGACAATCTCTAATACTTGACGTACAAATTTCGGCTTGGCTTATCGTTTATACTGTTTTCCGGATTCCTTGACTTCGTGATTGGTTCGCCCCGCGCGAACGGTTGATAATGAGTTCAGGGAAGGAGATCGTGGATTTCGATGACTTGGCTCGTTTTCTCGCGCTTCTGCGTGGGACATTGTCGGGCGTCACGTCCTTTTCAATTCCGGCTGTGCAATCGCTCAAAAATTTGCTGTGAGGGACAGAATGACGAATTGGTTGAGTCCGCGTTGACGTAGCTGCTGAGGCGATGTGTCAGGTGTGTGTTATTTTTATCTGAGATGATAATTCCGTGAGAAAGTCGTAAAAGCCAGTCTCTCTAATCTCGGACGCGGCCGTCTTTGTACGCTCGCATTCCATCGTTGTGGATATTAATTTCTCGAGGCTTGATCTCGAAAGCGAATTTGCTACGTAATTTGTGTCCTTTTGTTTCGATATAATTTATATTTGCATTCAAGCGTTACTACTTTTGATTGCCGCTTAGGTATTATTTATCAAATATACCTGTATTATTACTTTCTTGTCAGTGATCATTTGTGGAGATGGAGAGTAGGGATCGACACTCGGAAGTCTTCAAGTGAGGCTACGTTGTTCTTTTGCTGCTTGACCCCAGTTGTTTTCTTCTATTGTGGTTTTCACTGGCATGATTAAAAATATTTCCAGGTTTGGTAATCTAATGGATTGTTTAACTTCTTGAGCCGAAAAGTGGAAGAATTAAAATTCGAGCGATGCTTGTCGTCAACAATCTCTAAGAGCCGAGCTGCATGATTTCCTTGGTAAAAGAACTTTGGTTAAATAGATGCGGGCTCTGAGAAAGGAAGCAAGCAAGCTCCAATTACCTTGAATGTCGGAGGTTTCACATATCGTGGGACGTTTTTGGTTGACTTGACCTGCTGCGTGTTGAAATCCAGACCAACCCTTTTTCTGTGATCGTGAATATTTTCGCTTCTTAAATCCTGACGCCTACCGGAGATTTTTGTGAGAGGTGCGTAGGCCATATTCAGTAATAAATCGGGTCTCCCAACCAGGAAAGAGCGCGCACCCACGGTCCACTCAGTCGTGGAATATGTAAATAGTTTGGAATAGAGGCGGGAGACCTTTCAGTTCAGGTTTTGGGGGAGGTTCTGGGGAATATTATGATGGGATGATCGTATCGCCTTGCATCATCAAGTGTCTACCTTTGGAAAAAATTATTTTGTTAACGTTATAAATGGAGTTAACCTTAGTCTCCTAGTGGTACACCTCCATCATCAAACCATTGCCAATATGAACAAGGATTTTTAATACCAGAGGTATGATGTCGGTCTTCTTTACCTGAATGCAACTAAATCTCCATCAAGTCGGGTTTTTGACGAAAATCATCGGAACTTTGGGGGGGTCTGTGGTGGGGGATTTGCCTTTACCTCGCCGAATAGCGCCCCTCCCCCCCACCCAAGCGGAAACAATTACTTGGGACCGCATAGCTCTGCGGCAGTCTCTCTCAAACGCGGTGCGGGAGTACGAAGGCCTCGCGTGCTGCGTCCGAACGCCGACCTTTAATAGCCGGGGCAAAACTTCAGTATTTGATGGAAATGGGTAGGCATGAGGGGGTGGTGGGTGGGTGGGTGGGTCGGGGATCTCCGTCGTCCCGCAATGGCCCAAGGAAGGCGGTGAAGGAGAGAGAGATAGACGCGGCGTGGCGGCGGGTCGAGGAGTGGGGAGGAGGGTTGGCGAGGCGAGAGAGAGGGTACGGCGGCGTGGCGGACCAGCTGTGCGTGGGTGGAAATGTCGCAACACCGCAGTGTGGGAGGGTTGGAAGCGGTCGTTCGGTTGTGCCGAGGAGGCGGAGAACGAGCGAGCGAGAGAGAGAAAGAGGTTACAGGAGTAGGAGGTGGCGTTGAAACCTCGCCGTCCTGGATCAATGCTGCTGCTATAAAGCCCCCCTCCTCGAGTGGACCTTACCACCACCACCTCGTGCTTCCTCCCCATCTCACACGGCCGCTCTTCGCATCCTCCTTTTGCCTCGCGCGCATCACGCCGCCGACGCTCGTCAATTGTCCCCGGACGGAGTAGTAATCCTGCCGTCGTCGAATCCGGCTGCGGGCTCCGCAAGGCTCGTGACGCGGCCCGGTCTTTTTGCGGGCAACCCGGCGTCGGCGGCGAATCCTAGGGTCGGGGGAAGGGTGCAGTTGGGGAGTGGCATGCGCGACCCGTCTTCTCCCCCACCCACCTCCAAATCTCCAATTCTCGTTTCGTTCGAATGGTAGTACATATATGACACCCAGTAGCGCTTGCGGTCGTCTATACGGCGAATGGGATGTGTTAGAGGTGTTGGTTGAGTGCGGCACAACCTGGACATACGGAAACCTCAAGGGATTGAAAATTATGGACGATTCGGGCGAAATTGTCTAAAATTAGAGAGATCGGCGGAATATTAACCAGTAACCAATTTCTGGGTTGGGTTGTTCATGCCACTTCCATGGATTAATGCCCTTAACTCTATTTGTTCCATTTGTTTAGTATTAGGCTCGTGGAAACGCGCCATATGAATATAATCAGAAATTATTAAATAATTCGAGGAAGACTGGAAAAAAATGTTTTCATTGAATTGAGATGCATGAAACCAGGGGAAATTTGTGGGAAAACTCATCCGGGAGCTATTCATGTATTTTTTTACCTTCCCGATTTTCACCTCCGTGTGCGCTCCTGCAATAGTCTTTTTTTATTGAGGTTTTCCGTTGTATATGTTTGAATAATTTTTGTTTTACTCTGGAAAAATATTTTCCTTGACCAATGAACTGATCTATTCCAAAAAATCTATTGGTATATTCTGGAATATTATACTGTCAAACAGGGCGGAGAGATCGAGTAATATTCGCATTGAATTTCGGTTTTACTTGACGAAACGGAATAGTACAATAGTATGCTCTCGACGTTGAACGGAGTCTTAGTCCTCCTAGCAAAACTTCTTGGAGCTTACATTATGAAATTTCGTTTTTGACGGTCGTTGTTTGTTATCACGCAGTCCTAACTCATGGTAAACTCTACGAAAGTTATTCGGATGATGTGGATGAAAGGAGCTGAAATGGCAGCAGTTTTTGTTATTTTGAGTCCGGGAGGTGTATTCCGGCAATGAAATGGATGCTTGGTCCTTGAACTGTTTCTTTTCCCAGTATGGGCTTCCTAGCTTTGTTTCCAAGTAACACTTGTTCTGGCTTCGTAAGCTCACTTCCAGATTGTGGCTAGCGCCGCGGCCGTCCGCGTCAGAACTGCACCTGACCTTCGGCGATTCGCGTACTTCCAGGCTCTTCGATCGCCTATAATTGTGGGGATAAGAATATTAAAAGGATAAATTTAGGATGGGATATAGAAATGTGGTTATATACTAGTGTTTCTGGTAATTAAAATTGATGGAAGGTCGCTGTAGTACGTCCTATCCACGCCCTGAAATTTATGTTGTATCAGATGATTATGTCCCGATGATGCTCTGACCCATTTGGATTGGTTTCCAGTGCAGAATTTTTACTCAATGTTGGTATGTCATAAATGGAAACTGATCCGTGCATTATGATCAGTGTGGATTAATTGTGTTAATTTTATAAACACGTCGCAATTGCACGAAGTCCTATCGCCACCATCACGTCAGTACGCCGCTCGAGAGCCAGCGGATAATTTCTTGGCTCGTGTTAATTGGTGGTTTTCCTTACAGCAAAAGAGTCGAAACGATGCGAGCCAGAAAATCGTGAACTGTGCTAGTATTTTCATATACAGTAGACTCGGATTAACCTCAATACAGTTCCACCTGGATAATTCGGCGGAAACTCCTTTCAGAGTTCTTTTTCTTGCTACGCCACTGAATTAATGTAACTCCATTGGCGCTCTTCGCGTGTTTTAAGTTGTGCAATGGGAATTGACTGAAAGTGAATATACTCTGGTAATGTACCGAGTATCTCAGTTTACCTAGATTCCAAAATTACTTGATTATGGCGACAGTTGATCCTGATCAGGGTTGGAGCGCGCTACAGACCGTCAACCGCGACCATCCTATGGAGAATTTTTTTTTGTTTATCGTCATGCGTACCCTGTTCATACTGGGCGCGCTAAACGTTCGCATAGGTTGGAGAAACTGCCTGCATATCTCATAATTTTATTCTTGGTCGATTTCCCTGACGTTGATGTACTTGAGGAGAATAGAACCTTTGTTGATGTGCTGTAATGCGATTTGAATTCATACTGTCCGATGTGTTTATATTTTGTGACTCCGCCTACTTCATTCAAATTAGGACGACGGCAGTCATACGTAACTCAAGCTTCCAAGGGTCAAATTTTTTGTGTGTTAGTCTTTTAATTTGGAGTGAAAATTTAAATTGGTCGTCAATGCCCCACGATCTTGCCTCTACTACATTGATATCGACCATTTTAGTTCTCATACCAAACGTGACATTTGGTAATTTATTTTAACTTGGTGAAGAGTATTTCAGTGTAGGAGTTGAGCAAAAATAATTTCCTCGAATTAATCGTTTTCAGTTATCGTTCACTCGTTGATCGACCGTTAAAAGATCGTAAAAATTGTCGCTCCGTTAGTTAATGATGTAAAAATATTACTTGCGTATGAAGGGCTCCAGCTCCATTAACTAAGAAATCCCAAGTCTCCTTATGCCACCCTAGTAATTGTCTTTGCTGCATCCGAATTCGGTAAAATTTCGGCATGCAGAGTTGAACGTACTACGTTTATGGACGGTTTAAATTTGTTCATTGCACCATACTATAATTACCGTATTCCTAAATTCCAGTTTTATTGCATATTTTTGTCACAATATTGGCTCTGCTACGCGTTAATTTCCTCGAATAATGCCATGTCTCTACTACGCTTATGGATTGTGTACCTCATGGAAAATCTATGCACAATCAATATCTAATTCGAGTGATAACCACACTTAATAATGTCCACGGAATAGTTTTCAATCAAAGCAAGCTACCGTAGTTAAAAGAAAATTCAATCCTAGTGGCTCCCCCTATGAATTCCTCTTTGCGAAGGTTATCAGAGGGGAATTTCAGCATTCGAGTAAGTCTAAAGAAACTAATTTACTTCTTTAACGAAAGATCTAGGCGATTCGTTGAGATACATGCGGTTCGTTGCGTTATACTCAGTGGAGACTTGAAAATGCTTACCGAAATCGAAAGAACGAAATTGAATATTTATTTTCGTTGGCTTAAGATATTAAAGCATGTCATTGTGTCGTCGTTAGTTTTAGGTGCGTTTGTTCTTAATCTCGTAATATTTGTAATCTGGAATAAGGTTGAATCGACACTCTACCCTTGTAAAATGAAGGATGGTATTCACAGTAAGCATTCGTCACTTATTTTAGAGCATTCAGATTCCAACTGCGTGACAGTTCTTTCTGAGTCATGTAGAATTGTAAGATTGAGCAAGCCGACGCTGTGATTCGGGATTCTCTCGGGTTCGCGATCGTTCCGAGTCGTCTGCGCAATTGTGGAGCCGCTCGCCTACGGGGCGACGCCGAAAGAACGCCATAGGTTATCGACCCTTAAAGCGTCGTTCTGAATGGCATTACGATGTGTTGCGGCGCTGATGCCTCCCGATGGCCCATCATCATCATCATCATCATCTTTCTTTCTCTCCAGGACTACTTTCCACATTCATAACCTACATAGTTATGTTGCTATAAGTTCCGACTGGCACCCCCTTGAAGGAGGTCATAATAAGTATCGACCAAGATTACTTTTCGCTTGCTTGGAGAGTTATATTTCTGCTTTCAGATGTTAAAATCCAACTGTAGGTATCATTCAAATGGAGGAAAAAGATCCCTGGGTTTACGGTGATATTTGACCCTAAAATTTGCCATTCACAACTTAATGGGCAATTAATACCTCCACCATAAGGGTAAATTAACTCCTCTTCAAAGAGCTTCTCAAAGAAGAATTTTTGTTGCTGACGTATCCCTGGAATATATTCAGTAGTCCACGATGAGAAATCCTCGTTGTTTTGCCATTTCCTTACACCTTTGCTATCCTTGTGCTTTTGCAAATTTCAGTACCCCATCCATATTACAACGCCCCTAAGGAATTGCTTGTGCCTCGTGGAGGGTTTGTGGAAGTATAATTATCCTATGAATTGCTTTGTTTATTCGTCGTTCCGGGTATCTCCTCCTTCTAATTCCATTATTACCTGCAACTGCGCTTCTATATTGAAGATTCCGCGATAACTTTTGGCTATGGGAATGTGATGGTTATGTCGATTATACGTTTGTTGAAAACGTAAGCTTCCAGCGTTACAGCCATATTTTGTCCTATCCTCTTTCCCCTCCTAGCACTTGTTTTCTAAGTGGAACTCGCAAGGCTAGATAATCTTAACCCTCAGATTTTTTACACTTGATAAAAAAAGTCTTATGTGCGTATTCACTTTTACTCTATTACATATTGCCCCATTACATATTTACCCTATTACATATTTTTACTCTACTTTGTATGCGTTCGCAAACAGTGAAAGGCTCTTGTTTTGCATTATTAGTTGATGAGTTTCTCATCAACGTGCAATTTAAAATGGCCGTTTCTTGTCTTTCAGAAGTTGTTGAATGTTGTGAGAAATGGTTTTCCCCGGTTTATTAGCTTCCTGGCTAAGTTTAAATCAGCACATTCTTGATGCTAATTGCATCATCGTCGTAAATTCTGAGGTAACAGTTGCGAGTGTGCTTTATGTTTTCAGTCAATCTCGCAGTATGTTATTTTCTGTTGCTACTACAATTTGTATTAAATTGAACCATCAATGCCAAATTTGTGATTCGAATCTCGAGATAGCTGCAGAATCATTTATTGATCATGCCGTCATACATAATGTTTTTAGCGGGAAGGTTGTCTTCCAACTTATCCCTTGTAAATAACTGTGAACTTTTCTGGAGCCCATGAGTGATAACATCATTTGCATGCAATAGTTAATCGATTCACAGTATTATTTATTGCCCCAAGCGTGTTGTAATACGGCCAATGGCTTACTGTAACATGCAATTTTTTCTCCGTACTTATCTAGAAGTTCGCAAAGCTAGAGTTCTGCGAATATTCTGTCTTGCGATAACCGTCGTGGTCAGACATGTTCGTTCTTAAAAGTATTCTTTGTTGGCAATTAGTGTCCGACGCCGAAGCGTAAATATGACTAAGGGTAGCGCTTAATTTGGCCTTGCAGGGTAGTGACAAGTGCGTCCCAAGTGCCCATTCTCGGTTCCCTGGCAGTGGATGATATGGCAACAGGGCATACCAGTGAGCCCCGCTTTGGGAAGGCCATTGGCTCCAGAGAATGGGTACTTGGCTTGCGGTGCTTTCGGAACCGAAAGACGGGTTTTCCTTTCGGGAAGATTTTCAGCGTGCCCTTTGTATCGTGAAGGCATTGAAGCCATTAAATTTGAAAACGGCCTTCAGAGAACTCGGAAAATTCATGTGCTGTAATTGTGAGATTATCAGCAGTCAAGAATTAATAATTCCGTTTGATATATTTTGTAATTTGATCCTTTTCAAAATTGACAATAAGTAAGTCTGAATGGTGAACGGGCGTTGGAGTTGCACCATTTTGTCTTGAAGCTATTTGGCGTTTTTCTCTTTGCCGAATGAATCTTGTCGACCTGGTTAAGCTCTCGCGAATTGTCGCTCTAAGCCACTCGTCTCAAATAGGTGGTGGAAGATGTATCGCCCTTTTCGGTTTTCCGGAGAGCTATTTCGAGTACAATAAATTTCTTTGCTTCTACGCCGAGGGGGCCATCTGCATTGCCATTCCGAAATTTTGCGCACCCATTAGTAATGCAGTTGAAAGTTCTATTATATCGTGCTCCCTCCAGTTACATCGTTTTCTCCGTTTGGCGAGAATGATATCCTCTTGGGGGCTGCGTTGTCGACCCCTGCCTAGAATAAAACCGTTGTAAGATCATATCGATCGTTTGAGCACTCCGTAAGACATGTTTGATCAGCTGGTATTCGGTTCGGAAACGATGGTTATTTCAACATAGCTGATTCCGCTCTAAGTTCTCGCAAACGATGAAGACATTTTACTGCCCGGTCGAATTTCAGAGGAACCTCATCCTTTCCTGGCAGCTATGTGCAAAGTACTCCGTGGACTATGTCCGACGGAAGGGATGGTAAACTGTGGTGCCCGTGTCGCTTTTTTCTTAAGGTTGGCTAACCCCAATACCGGGTCTCTTGCCACCCTTCTTCCTTCCACCAAATATCCCTCACCTGACCTAATAAATACTAATTTTGATGCGTCGAAGTGCAATAAGAACCGAATCATACTTCAAGTTGTATCCATTACTAGTTGTGGGCGCCTGTAGCATCAGAAAGTTAAGCAAGTTAAAAAAAAATGGGTGTACCACACCTCACATCATCAAGTGCATATATTTATGCATCGGAAATTACCGTACTTGCTGTAATGTCAATGATGCAAGAATTTTATTTTCAAATTATCGTCCCAATTGTCACATTGCTATGACTAGGGTTTACGGCGCGGAATTAGAAATTTAAGCGAATATCGCATTTGAACACTTGTTTTTTTATTCAATATGATTCCTTGATATTTACTTGGAACCATTATAATTATACAAAACGTATATTTTAGTGTTTAGGAGAAAATCCGTACATAATGTCATAGAATTTTTTCGAAATATATATCAAGTGCCATAAGGCTACGAGTTCAAATTGCATAGCAATAGCCGTGAAACCGAATATTTTACCTACAATTTCTTCCCTTTTATTTCTATATATTACTAATAAGTACATGTATGCTAAGTTTCATCCAAAACTGCTCGTAAACGAAAATCGCTCCAGCCACCTTATGGAAATTTCCTATTTGACATGTAACATGCACAAAGTGAATTTCTTTTGCTTTAATGAATTATCCACGTAAACTACTTCTAGCCATACTGTATCCACATTTGCTATCCAAAGTGGCTCTGTGGGCTTTAATTGGCTTAACCCTGAGACTCATGTGTCTATAGATATGGAATTGTATTATATGAGCTCATTTCCCGGTATTCTTGTGTTGTGAATCATTTCACCAGATTTGTCATCCATGTGTAGTTGTCAAGTGGTCACTGCTTTCCATTTCCAGCGTACCAGCATATTTTTTCCATGGCAGGCTCTGTGAACGTATTCACATATGATCTGGAAGCCTCTTTCAAACAAAATTATTAGCTTTGTTGGACGAATAATCGTCTATGAAGACCCTAGCTCTGTTGAATTTTCCCTTCTTCATGAGCCGAATAATCAGTTTCTTTTTAATGCTGTGTGGCTAATCTAATGAGTGTGGCACTTTTTCATCGCTATCATAAAGTTATTCAAATACTATATTGAAGGGCGCTTACAAATGCCTTTAAATTGTACACGTTTGATTTATTCATAACATTTATGGTGCTGGTGTGTTGTAGTTTAGTTCAGAGGTCATTTGGCATGCTGCATTTTTAACTTAAATTATTGTCATTTTTAATGATTTAACAGTGCATGATATAACTGTGAGGAAGAAATACAGGTATTGCCGTAGATGTTTCACTGCAAGGGTAGTTGCCAAGGGTGTGGTATAGAGTGGGATAGTTAGTTGGTGTTAACCTCTGCTTGAGTTAAAACAACTTTGACCTTATGGCCTCTGGTAACTTTTCATGACAAAGTGCTCTATTTGCTCAGAACATGTTTTAAAAAAACCTTTCAAGTTGAGAAGCTGCTCAGTTCATTGCTGCAAAACCATAGTAGTCAATAGGCAGTGACCATATTTATATGTAATTATGCAGCAGACAAATTTGTGTGGTGATGTCTGGTGTTTACTCTCATATTATCCTGGTTATGATTTTTCTTATTATTCCTTTTTAAGGGTATTCCTACTACAGAGTAGAGTGAGTTTTCTTGAGACCTAATAAGTGGTGAAACAATCCCTCTTTATAAAGCTCTTTCACAATTGTGAAATTTATTTAATGTTTATGGGAAAAATACTCAAAAAATGATCTTTTTGTATTAAAAAAAAGTCTTTTAAATATTTGATTATCCTGTCCAAAAATTTCAATTGAATGATCTAATTCATGTATGTTGTAGTTATAGGTCATTCATTCATATCCAGTTTTACATTGATAAGAATTGTTTGTACATATTCTTGTTTTGTAATTTTTTTTACATCTGAAATGTATGTTAGTGTATGTTAATGTTTTAATTCTCCTTTTTTCAGGAGAGTACATCAAGTGCAAACCGACGTCGCCAGGGAGCCATAATTGAAAGCATGCACCATCATGGAAAGGGTGTTTATTCGGGCACCTTCTCAGGTCAGTGGTTGGATACTTTGTTGCCTTTGGGGATGGTACATGTTGGTTGGTTACTTGTTTACCTTTCTTGTCTCCCTTGCTTACTTCAATTTTTGTGTATTGTAAATAGTCCAAATTTATTTATCATTAACATTAATGTGCAGTGCTTATTTTACAATCTAGGCCACCATAGGTCAACATTATTAAATAGTTGTCTCTCAAGAATCCAATGCTGTTGATCTGTTGATTTATGGTTTGAGGCATCATTGCAGAGCTAATTTGGATAAATATATATTTCTGACACACTCTTTATCTGTAATCGTTTATTCTACCCCCAGGAATATTAATAACTAGCTGCTAACATACTCTCAATACATTTGTGTATTACTCAGCATATATTTACTCATTTCACTTGGCAGATGAATGTTTCCTCTTCTTTTGAGGATATGTTATTATGAAAGTTTACATGCCTAAATTAATGCCCATTCTGTATGTTCTCTGAGCTAGATAAAGTAACTAATGTATTGCTGAGTTTCAATTCTTGCTCGTGTCAATACATGGGATATTGCTGCTTTAGAAAAAATATTCGGTAGACCCAGGGAAGAATGTTGATTAGGAATAATTGTTATTGCTCTTCATTATCTAGTCATGCAGATGGCACTTAATTGACATGAATAATTGTTTTACCTTGTTTTTTTGTTCTTAATGAGATAAAGAAAAATTAGTAATGGTTTAAGAAATATTTGGAGAAGTGGTCATATAGCTCTGTCACTTTTTGTAAACTTCCTCTTTACTGTTAGAGACACGAAAGCTTTTTAGTGTATTAATAGTTTTTTAGTTGATTAATTGAGGATTGGAAGTAATGTAATACACTAATTCCTGCAAGTACATTCATGTAGTCAGGTGCAGTGTTCTTTCCTGTGTGTCCTGCTGAGTTTTTCCCCTATGCATTTAGTTGGATATTAGTGACTAAGTGATCAAGTATCAATATGTTCTTACTTGGTGGCCTGGAAAGATCAATTAACTAGGAAGTTTTTTATTTATAATTGCTCAGAAAAATGGTAGTAAAATTTTATACAATGATGTGAATAAAGTCTTGCTCTATACTCCATAGATCCCTCTCGTGGTCTACAACCTTGTCTTAGTGGAACACCTTGTGTTTTCTGATGACCCTTAGAGTTCTACTTGTGGGAGAATGATTATAACTGCTATAATGGTCACAAGTACCAGATAGATCTGAGATTAGGAGCCAGTCACCCAAGAGGCAGTTCATTCCAGGTCTCATCCTTGGTGCAGAGGCTGCAAAGGTGTTAGACTCTGTTGGGATGTTCTGTATTAAATTAGGAACACCATAGAAGAAGGCCGTGGGAAACCTCATGAGGGATTGTCTTATTAATGAAAACAGGCAATGGAGGATTCAATCTTGGCTTCAACTGACACAGCCTATGTGGTCAGGAGGAAGGCCAGATCTCCATAGTCATCATCGGTCAAAATCCATGCTGATCAGCTGTGGCATGAGCAGCAGAAGGGAAGATGTAGAAGAGGACTAAATGAATTGGAATAGGTACATGGAATGTGAAGATGATGCTGAGAGTAGAACATTGAGGTAGCCTATGAAAAATGGAGAAGGGATGTGAAGACTATATCCGTGTATACTTCAGTTGAAAGGGCAGTAGAGAATAACTCTCACTGTAATGGGTTTATAAGAAAGGAGAAACTAAATGAGGCACTAAGGAGCTAACCTTTATCTCAGAAAATCTCATGCAAGCCAGTAAGTTCATTGGTGTAATGCATGTAAAGCAGATCAGTAGAATGGTAGCAGTGAATATTAAGATGCACAATACATATTCATTCAAAATTCACGCACATATGGTGGCAGTGAGACTTTTTGTGAGGAATAGGATGAAGCTTATGATCTGAAGAAAGTATAAGATAATGTGGATGACATTGACTTAACATTTTCTCTTAATGGTGGAATGGAATATGGCAATGGGTGGAAACTAGGTGAGAGTGATTCATGGAAGTACAAGTTGAGTACCAGTAATGACTTGCCCTAAAGGGATGAAAGTTGCTCTGATAATAGTGATTTGACTTGATTGGGATTTGAACTTGGATCTCCCTATATCTCTTGTGAATAGCCTATTAGGTTTGTTTGCCAGTTATGCCACCAATCCATCTTTGTTCAAGGCAAAATCTTTTCTCTGAAAAAGTGAGTTATTGTTAATGTAAGACTTGATTATCACTAACTACAATCATATTTTTCCTAAAATGTAAGCATTTCAAATTCTTATGAAGAATCTGGATGTAATTAAGAGGCTTAAGCAGAAGGGAGTTGAAGAAGAAAATGATTATGTGAGTGGCTGATGAAATTCTTTAGTAAGGGTATGGGGATAGGAATTGAGTTTTAGCGGGCAAGGAAATATTTAAACAGCTCCTGAAGGAATGCTAGGAATATAAAGCATGACAAGAGAATGAAGACCATGTATTTTGGTGAAAATGATGGGGAAGGAGGAAAGCAGGAAATGGAGAATAATGTAAAGGGAGTAGTCAGCGGGTAGAATGTTCAGGTAAACAAATGGAAAGTGCAGGTCAGAAACAAATGAGATGAAAGAAGCATGTTGGAGAGAATGGAGTAATGTTGCACTTCGATTTTTTATGGTAGTTTTAGAAACAGTCTGTGAGTGGTTTTCATTGTAAGTTGAAGCTATTCAAGGATGTGCATGAAAAAAGAGGAATACCATGTGTGATAATCACGGCAGGCAGTAGATCCAAGCTGTAAAAATAGGAATAATACCGTAAATCATTCGACCAAATGCAGATAAGAATTAAGGTGATGAGAAAAGAGGAGAGTTGATGTGGATGTCTGACATTGAGCATGAAGGGTATTTTCATATGGACTTTCCTCTGCATGGTATCCATTAACTATGACTGATTTGTCAGGATGATGAAACTATCATCATTAATGAATACCATGCAAAGGAATGCCTGAAAGTCTATATTTGCCATAGAGGAGGAGTCAATAAAAATTTAAATAGGGGGAGGTGAGGAAGGCTTCTGAAAAACTTTTTGGTCGATCATAGAAGATAGAAGGAAGAGCTGAAGGAAGAGACAGTTAGAGGGAAAAGTTGCTCCATTCCATTTAAGTGCTTTATTAGTCAAATACCCATTTGATAAATTGTTGGTAGCTACCTTTTATTGGTAGGCAATGTTTATATAATGTAAGAGGAGATTCCCTGAGCCTCAATGAAGGGAATTCACTCAAGAGTTCTTAACTCAGCATGTTGCTTACTCATCTGTAACCATTCTAAATTATACTCACCTCTACCCTCATTGTATATTATCATTTATGCACAGTCGCCAGTAGCTTTTTCTTAACCCATTTCCATTCATATAATTTATTCTATTACCTTTGTGTTAATTATTTTTGTGACTGTGTAAATAATAATGTGCGTACTCTAAAAGGAATTTTTATTTTTCTCCAGGAACCTTAAATCCAGCTCTACAGGATAAATTTGGACGCCCAAAGAGAGATATTAGCACAATTATTCATATCCTCAATGACCTACTCTGTGCTACTCCTCAGTATCGTCGTCATGCTCGGCAAGGTCACACAATAACTATTGAGACGCCTGGGCCATCTCCTTCGGCTCAAAGTCATTCTTCAGGCAATGCATCTTCTTCTACTAGTGGAATCAGTAGTCGACCTGAGATGATGGGTAAGTATTCATCTTTGTATTTCTTAGTTATTGGAGTTGAATTTTTTTGCTGGTCTGGGGATTGATTCATGTTTGAGCAAGTTTGTCAAAGTCTTTACATCATCTTCTAGGGCTGCACTGTGTATGCATCAGATTTTGAAATTTGACGTGCACAATGCTGCATTAAAAGGCGAGATGTCTTATCATTCTTATTAAAATCTTGATGTTTTCAGGTAATTCAGAAATTTCTGATTATACTTAGGCCTGTTGCAATTATGAAATGCTCTGGGACATGAAACTGAATTTTCATAGTGTTATTCAGTTATTATGATAATTACTGCTCTCTGTTAGGATGCATTGCAAAGATGGTGGTTGATTCTTCAGTGTTTGGGGGTTTTGGGCATATTGTTTCATCTTCAGGACCTCAAGATGGAACAATCGGATGGCGGAAATCCCAGAAAACCAGAGAATCAACCTCCATCCAAGTCCCACGGAAGCCTCCATCACAGAATTGCAAAGATACTAGAAGATATTTGGAATTTTCATTGAGCATTGAAAGTTCCACATTAATTTACCCAATGTTGCAGAAGTATTAGCCATGCCATACTGTTATGGCTAGTTTTTATATCCAACTGAATTAGAGATTGCTGTGGATCCAGAAACTTTTCTTTCTAGGAAAAAATAAAATTCTCATGCATACTTAGCCTTTGCTTGTGAGAATCGAGTGAATTTTTTAATGATTTTTACTACTACTTGTGAATTCAATGGGCTTAGCCCAATTATGAATGGTTTAACTTCTGCTTTTCTTGTGATGCAAGTGCTTGGTGTAAATCATTCTTGGATTAGGTCTTGGCACTTACTCTGAGCACTCTATGATGAAAGTCATGAAATTCTGCCATCAAGCTGAGTATTAGCATGTCCTCCAGCATCCAAGACAAATCATAGTATACATTTTGAGTTCAATGTGTTTTTTGAAAGTGTGAAAATATACATTCAGCATCGGAATTGCAGTGTATTAATAACTCTGAAAACTTAAATCTATTTGTGTGGAGAACTATGCAACTGGAGAAAGGAATGTTCGTGATATGAGCTAAGCTGAATACAGCAGCAATGTATTCCAACAGTGTTCCATCTGTGGCATTTATTCTTGTGGTTGGGTCCCCAGAAAGTTGTTTCAACTGTTCCTATGAGACTCAGAGTTGAGAGTTCCTATGAGAGTGACAATGATGTTTGGGGGACTTAGGATCATGTGTCATGGGAACATTACCCTATGGCATAATTTTATTATGGTTTCAAAAATATGCTCATTGCCTGCTCTGTGAGTACTGTACTCAAGGACAATATCCATGGCAATGAATTTTGATGCAAGCTGGTAAACACTTGGAAATTCTAAAAGCTCAATGTACCATTTAAGACATGAAAAAACAATTAATGAGATAATGTGGGGCAAGGTTATGCAAAAAAGCGATCTGGATCAATTGAAAACATTTCCTTTGGTGGTCATTGTGTAGAGTAGACACTCATTTTGAATGGGAGACATGTGAGTTTTTCTGGAATTTCATTTTGAAAGAGCTTGATTCTCTGAGGGCATAGACATTTCTTTTTATGCTAAAACTGCCAAGTAAAATTATATGTATATGTAATCATCTTTTCTTACTTTTACTATGAATAAATGGCAAATTGCTCCTACAAAATTAATTATGGATTGCGTCAGGTATATTGGATATGTAGAAAGGTGGTAGCAAGTTTAAGAAATATGTTTGAAGTAGTTTTGAATTTAAATCAATGGAATTCTTTGGACTTGTAGACTCAGAATTTCTGAAAGCTCTCTGAACTCTATTAAAAATCCATGGTGACTGGGAAGTGTAGATCCATTAATTCTTCTTCTAGAGAACGAAATAAACATGTTATTAAGCCACTGCAATACTGTTCACATAGCCTGTAACTTGTGTTGCAAGCTGGCTGTTATTTCCTAGAAATGTGTCGTGGGTCGTTAAAACATGAAATTGAACGAAGAATAATGACTACTCAAGAAGTGTGCTTATTTCATTTGATTCCTCAGCATTGCTTTAAATGAAGCATTACTTGCATCAAACATGTTATAAGTTTTTACAATTCCATTGTCCCTTTTATTTGTTGCTGTTGTTTTTTAACTGTAGACTGCATATATGCCATTCTTTGAAAAATGAACCCGGTGTCCTTCATTTTTATGTGTTAATAATACTCTACGATATACCCTTGCCACTGCACTAAATTTATTTCGCTATTAGTGTCAGAACAAGATGTTCCCATGACATTTTAAATATATTTATTTTCTTATTGTAGATGATGAAGAGGAGTCAGTAGAACTCTCTCGGGAAAATCAAGCTACACGAGGAAAGATGGAGCAACTTCGGCTCATCATGGAAGAGAGACGAGCCAGGAGGCGAGCAAGGCGTGAGGCTCGAGCAACCCCTTATTCCCATGGAGTGTCTGCGGCTCTGTCTGGCTCCGGCTCTACGTCCAGCCAATGGGGCGGCACAGTCGCTGGGGCTAATTATGCTCAATCCACCGAAGGGGGAGAGAATGCAGCAGCAATTAATTCTAACAATGTTCCATCAGCAATGGATGCTGATAGTAGTACCCTACCTGTCAGTGCTGGCACTGCAACAATTCCTGTATCTACTTGTTCTTCCATATCGATGGGAAACTCAGCCTCGGTTAATGTGCCTGGAATGGTCGTGCCACTGCCCGAGCCACCCACGGGCAGTGCAGTGGCAGAACTTCAGGTGGCTGGTCGTGATTCGACGCCACCAGGGACTGGTGTTAGTGCAAGTGGCGCTGGAGCAGGTGCTGTCTCGGACGGGGGATCAGCTGCCAATGCCTCAGGAGGAGCAAACGGAAGTGGGACCAACTCAGCCTCGGGCTCGGGAGACTCTCCCATGGAGACGGACTCGAGCGCTGAGATATGTGAATTAAATGCGGAACCAGTGGTTGCTTGACCTACATTAATAGATAGGCGAGTTGTTGGTGGGCACTTTGCCTCTTGTGACACCTGAGCAGAAGTTTTCATCAAAGGGGATTGTGACATACCAAAACCATGGAATTTGAAAAAAAAGGATGGGATTTCCACACGGTATTGGTTTTTGTATTCTCCCTCATTATTTCTTTTTGCAGCCGCTATTGTTAAACCCATGGAAGTTTTATAATTGAGGGTTTTAGAAAATTTTGCTGCAGTAAATGTGATACAGTAGGTTTAGAAGTGGATCCTAAGTGGGTTTTGATTTCATCTTATTCTAAAAAAAAAAGAAACAATTATCTGCTCTTGGCTATGATAGTTTTTGGCTTCCTTTCTCTCTTCTCCCAGAAGTTAACTAATTTTTTTAGGCCTTCTTATTATTCTTTAAAAATCTACCTCTTTTATTAAGATCTTAAATGGACTCCAATAAAATTTAAGACTGAGCCTTATTAAAGTTCATGTTAACTTGCTGGGCTGTAAATGTTAACACTTAAATAGCTGTGGGAGGATTGTACTTCTATCATCATATGAAGTCATATTTGACCACAAATTTCACCTTGCCTCTCCTGTTTTTAGTCATGAGGGCAGTCCCATCTGTCAGAATGCCAAGATATATGAGAAAATTTTTTTATAGCTGCAGTAGGAGATATTTTGCTTTGCAGAAAAAAAATAAAGTTCTCTGGTTAGCCAACATTGAAATTTAAAAAAATGATGAGGTCATGAATGATTCAAAACACTAATGTAAACTGAGGTAACTTGAGTGATTATGGGATTTAATTTCGTCTAAATGAACATGTGCACTTGCTAATTAACATAAGTGTGAATGCAGTGGATGTATGTTGACAAATTCAGCAATTCTGGGTTTGAGAAACTCCTCAAACGTTGCTAAGGGCTGTGTAAGTATTTCGGTGTGTATTTCAATTTGTTGCCTATTAAGCTACTTATTTTCAGGAAAAAAATTGGCAAGTCATGTATATTGTTAGGGACATATTTCAAATAATGTTTGAGTGCTTGTAAAGATGACCCTTTTTTAAAGAGCTTTTCATTGGAATGTGTGCTTGTACCATGAAAAAAAATCCTTGTGATCTTGAAGTGTTTTTGGAATGGCCCATTGTATTTTAGAGCGTGCTCTATATCTTCACAATTTGTTGAGGTGCTTGCGAATGGTGTCAGTGAGAGTGGAAATCGTTGCATTATGTAAGCAGTGGAATGGGTGATTTCTCCATGCGTGTTGTGGATAAGTTAGCTTATGACTGTTGTGAGAGGCTGCAAGGAAGTGATAGGATTTGAGTAGAGTTCATAGGTATTTTAACACCCATAGGCATTTGAATAGTTATTGTAACACCCATTTCTATGCTGATCATAGCATGTGATAATCATTTCCAATAGTGACTTCCTCCATTCTAATCAAATGGGTGACAATGCTAATCATTGACAATGGACACTTATGTTTTGGTGAGTCTTGTGAATCATCCAATAACATGAAGCAATGCAAAAGTGAACGGCGTGGTGAATTTGAAATTAATGTTTTGGTGTTTTGGTTGTATGAGATGTGTAGAGTAAATATCAAGAGGAAAATAGCCAAGTAATGGTGATGTGATGAGCACATGAATTAGGTTCGACTTAAATCCTGAAGATTTTGGTTACTTCTTTATGATGGCCAGACTTAGCTTTAGGCATTGAGGAAGCCTCTCTCTATTATATCAAAGTAGATTACATCATAATGTCCTCACTATTTATCACTCTATATTTAGGATGTTGTGAATGCAATTTTTACAAAGCAGTTGATCTCCTTAACAATTATTGTGAAAAATGAATTCTTTTCTTTTGAGGTGATTTCTCTTATGGACTTCAAGCTTGTGTAGAAGTAAAAGAAAATTCTGCCACCTTTCATAAGCCAACACATTCACCAAGGGGTATAATAGTTTAAAATCATTAAAATTTCCACTATAGAGTAATCTCCAATAACTAAAAAGTAAAGAAGGCAAATGTAAAATAATGTAATTATTTCACATGTATATAAATAACTGTATTCTGTATGGTGCATTTGCAATATGCTGTCTAATATACATATGTATGGAAACAATATTGAATGTCCAATGATATTGTCTGTAGAGATGTACAATACAGACATGCTGTCGAAAAATCAATTTGCAAACACATGCATTGCACACTTGTAGGATTAAAAAAAAATATGGAATTGATTTTTTTATAAGAATTAATGGCACGCTGACCTGGGAAAGGTGTTTTCAGGTTTTTTAAGTTGCAATTGCTGCACAGAAGTGGGTTAATATTGGCATGAAAATAAAATCCTTACTTTTTGTTCATGATTCTGTGTATTTGGGTTAAATTTTCAATTTCTTACCTTCCGACTTGTTTAGGAGAATCACATCATTAGTTAATTCCACTGGACTTAGGTACATCTGTGTGATATATGCACGTATATCAGTTGACATTTTTCAAGTTCCTGAAAGTGATTTGTGGAGTAGGTCTTGGGCATGTGTTTGTGAATTCTAATGGAGAACTGATAATTTGTAGTGGAAATTATGATTACAGTCTTTTCCCATTTAGCAGTTACCAACACACCACTGGCACACGTGAGCAACATCTGCAATTGAGCACCTTGGTTCTGTTTTAAATGTAATTTGAAAATGAAGTTAGGCTTATACTGGAAACACAGTGGTACAGACACACTTTTTCTGCTTTAAATTATATTCCTTTCAATGCCCATTGAAGTTCGTTATGTGTTGAAGTGAATGCATGGCCCACCTTAATATTTTTGGTTTGTAAGTCTTTTGTTTAATAATTCAAGTTATTGTCTTTATGTGTTGTAGAATTTGTTGATTGGAGGTACATCTGTGTGTTTAGGCTTCCAGATAAATAGAAATAATATTAAGAGAAAATGGTTTTCAATATTAAGTATATTATATAAATATATATATAAATAAATAGCCTTTATTCTCTTATTGAGACATGGACTTTTTTATGGAGAGAGAGTGTTGATTCATGTGAATGCTTGAGTTTTCTCAAAATAAAACAATAGTTAAACCAGGGAATGTTTTTGAAATTATTTTTCTAGGGCAAGGTTTGTGGATTGAAATGATTTGTGGGGTTGTCGTATTTTGGAAGCACATGTATATCTAGTCATTTCTAGTTCTTCTCACTGTACTTATTAATATGAGTGTTTATAGTTAGGCTCAGTGGTAGTGGATGGAGTGGTTTCTTTTCCCATCTCTATTAAGTTTGATCATTTACTCGCATTATTTTTTTATTGAAATGGACTTCAATGATGATATTAATTCAAGGAACTTCTTGAGGCTTCAAAATTCCAACCCTCAGTGGAGGAGGCAAAATGAAACCCTATCTTACCACCCAGAGGGTGTGGATTTGAATCGCGCATGGGTGAATTTCTGCCAACCCTGAGCGTGAACATGAGTTTATTTAGTAATGGGAAATTGCACTCATTTTAAAAGCTCAAGCATGTGAAGTTCTTATTTTTGTAAATGCAGGACAGTAATTTTGTCAATGAACAAGCTTGAGAAAAAATAGTTCTCATTAGGAAGTGTGGACCCTCCTGGGTCAAGTCACTGTCATCTACAGTCTGGAAGATAATATCACGGAAAGGTATTGATTCAAGTAATACAATGCATTTCCATCTTAAGTTGAGCTGGTTTATATTAGTTTGGTGATAATAGTTTTTTATTTCTGTGATGGAAGGCAATGAACTGGTATAATTTGATGCCTGGAAGTGAACTGCATTTGGAATTCCATTCCAATAACTGGAAGTGAACATCAGAAATATGATGCCATGCTGTGACACGTTAGCCTTCCAGTTCATTGTGGTTCATTGAAATTTCTGTGCACTTAATAGGGCAATTATTTAGGCCTGCAGTTGACACAGGTTTTTTCTGCTAATTTGGGGAGGTGTGACTGACATCAGGTCAATTGCACCATTGAGGACAGGTGGGTAGCTGTGAAAGAGAAGGATCATTGGGGAATGGAGGAAGGGCAGAGAGAAGTCTGGCTTCAGCATTAGCCTGCTCAAGATGACGTTTCATCTGACTGAGTTCCACAAGACACCGAAGGAGGGATTTGATTTATTCTGAAAAATATTCTCCTCTGCTAGGATTTTGGCCTTATACTTATGGATTATATGTTTTAGTTTGTTATAAAAGTTGCCTGCACCCAGCCTACTCAAATATGAGGGAAACATTTCATGCCTCATACCCATTCTGACTTTTTTTGTACCCAGGCTTTAATTTACTATAGACTTCCTAGAGTCTTCCTCTGTATCATATGAGAAGTTTAAGTAAAAAAATTACATTCATCGTACAAATTGAAGAACCTGAATGAGTCATCCTACACTGATGCACATCAAATGATTTGATTTCCGTAGATTTTGTCCTTATGAAGAAAAAAAGACTAGGATCAGAAATGTATTTGGCTTGAAAGTATACACAAAATGAAAAAGATACCTAGGTCTGTTACTCAGATATTGTCTAGTGGATGATTAAAATATATTTGATGGACCAACCTGGCTTACTTTCATGTTTAATGAAATTATTGTGATACATTATGCCACTATTGGTATGCAAATTTTGATAAATGATAGCCTGATCTTTAATGTTGATCAGTGTACAATGTTATTACAACATATTTGCCTATGAAGGTTAAGTTAGTGATATTGGTGATGCAGCCTTTCCTGTATTGTTCCCTATAGAAATGTTCAAACAAGTGGGGGGAAAATATAGGTTTTTTACAGTATGTTAATTAAGTATTGACAAGACATTACAAAGGAGGCTTTTGGATCAGTAGCCATTCAATTATTCTGAGTCTTGTGGACGTTGAGATAATCCAGTGAAGATGAAAGGTGTAAGAATAGAGGAACTAATATTTTTTCCTCTATGCTGTTATGGTCTTACATGTAAAAATATTACCCGGGGTTGTTACTTCAATGAGATGATCTACTGTGAGCAATGTAGCTATGTATGTCATTTTCGGAGTCAAACATGTCAAGAGGACTTGTGTTGGAATGGCCTTGGTGATGAATCAAGTAATATTTAAAAAGATTAACTATGAAATAATATTTTGAGCAAAACTTAATAAGGTAAAAGATGCTCTTTCTTCACTGTTTCCGGAGCAAAAATTTCTGAACGTAATTCATTTTCTGGTGGCATAGGGATATTTATAATATCGTCTGAGTGTAATTATTGAAGCACATTGCTCATACATACTTTAAATGGAGAGGTGCTCACCCTTATAGTAATTTGAAAGTGTTCATTTATATACTTAATATTTTTAAAGTTTTGAAGATGTTTTCTTTAAATCTATTGATATTTATCTCTATCCTGACTGATACCTCTGTACATATCATCAATCTGCCACTACCCCATCATTGCCTTGAATTCCTATGTGAAGTATAGTATGATAGAATCACTTTTTATCAAGAAGTTTTTTTAATGCTTGTTTGCAGCATGCATCTTTGCACTTGATGCCTGGAGACCTTAATTTCACAATCTCAGTGTAAGAGCAACCTTTCCAGAATAGTAAAACAATTTTGTGATTGATCTTAGGTTTAAAGTTCATAATTGTAACTGTCAACTCAATTCAGATATCACCTCTTCTTTTAAAATATGTCTAGATATAACAAGCACACAATGATGTTTAGTTGACTTATATACTCCATTCACCATCTAATTATCCTTTAGTTCGCATCAAATAAGGTTCAGTATAGAATTTAGTGCTTTTGAATTTTGTGTTAAAAGAATAATTAAACCCCTTAGCACACAAAGTAATTTGCCATTGCCAAAATATATTGCCGTCAGATGATACAGTATTACTATACCAGATATAATCCTTAGGTGACATCTATTCTTCATGATCCAGGTTTTAAAACCCTTTCATCTTTCCAGTGAGGTGAGTCATCACTTAGAAAGAGAGATCGATTATCTCATGTGATGTATAAAATTAAAAAGAACTGCCCCCTGGAATTTACCACTGCAGTCTATAATATTCTTATTATTAAACAATATGAAAGAATCTCAATTCTAATTGCCCGCAACCTCTTTTACTTCTAATCACAGAATATACCCAATACACAAACATCTTTCTTGGAGAATTGAAATTTTTTTCACGAGTATTTACGGAAGTAACAGTCCAGTCCAAACTGTAATTGTGTTCTCCCTCTGGTAACTCTCGTGCCAACTAACTGATGTAATATATAAAATTCAAACTTTCAGTTAACATATAGTTCATGAAAAGGTTGTGTCATCTGGCTGTTAACGTTATCGAGACATTTTAAAACCTGACGAGGGGGTAAGGGAAGAATTTTATGGCAAATGGGGGAAAGGAGAAAAGAAAATTAACATCGACAATAGACAACTCTTTGTGAAAGGTGCCCAGTGTCTGTAGCTAAGCATCCTTCCCAGATATGATATTTGTAGTATCTATAAGATCAACAGATAAGATTATTGTAGTATTTATATTGCAGAGAATACTTTGTACTTTCCTGCTATTATTTAATTTGAACAATTTGCTTCATAACTTTACTGCATCATCAGGTACAATCGAACGCATCATACAAATTAAATTTGTTGGAAATTACTATGTATTATATGCTACATGGATACAAGCGTTAAATTCTACAAGGAAGTGGTGCCTGATGTCTAGATTGTAGTACTTAGTGCTCTCCACAGGGTGTTTGTAGGGATCTGAAAATTATCAATGACTGTGGGAATTTGAACCTGAGCCCTCAGAATGGGAAGCTTGTATTTAAGCCACTCTACCGATCAAATCCTGTGTTAAACTGTAGCTTATATAGTTAAGGCTGATAAGTCACGCATACAAAGAATCATGGATCATATGATGACGCAGAGCAGGAAGACTAATGTTTTTGCCAAATCATGCTTCAATTCATAGTTGGCATAAATGAAGAAAAAGAGAAGGTTTTTACAAAGATTTCTATACATTTCTCTTCACCTACTAGCTTATATTTCTTCTTAGTCAGAGGTGTATTTATTCACTATGATTACCTATTCTCAATTACATCCTGCTACGTCCTCTCCTTCTATACACTATTATGCTATATATATTCTCTTTTGATATCTTACTTTCACTCAGTCTCTGTCTAATATAAGAAAGAATCCCTCCATATTTTGTGATAAACCATTGAGGAGTATTTTGTGTTATCTTGGGTTTATTTTCTGTCTTTCTGTGAATTCTCTAAAATTATAGCTGAAAAGCCCTTAAAATGAAGTTCATTTAAGTCAGTGGGCAACCAATTTTTATGATGTTTTTAATTCATTGAAAAGTTGTTGTAAAATTATTTGTTAACGACTTGAGTGCTTCAGGCCCTGCATTGCGAAGTAGTGTTAGTTTCTGGATATGGAGGGCCTTTTACAACTAGATATGTATTCTCTCACATTGGATTGGATTTTAGGGAGGCGACTGACAGCTAAGGTCATTTGCACCTTAGGGGATGGGTAAGGGTGGATAGAAACCTGGCATCGGCATTAGCCTGCTCTTAACGATAGGTGCCAAGGGGACCATGGTAACATCTCATCCGACAGACAGAGTACTGTACTTGAAGTGCCCTCCACAAGACACTCAAGTAGGGATCGAGTTTCCTCTGAAAAACATCCTCCTCTGCAGGGATTTGAACCCTGGCCATCCGTAAGGTTAGCCAGTACTCAAGCCACCACACCAACCCGATCCCCTTCTCACACACTATTATGGGTCCTAGCATCATATTTGAAGGCTCGAAGCACTTTATTGTGCTATCTGATGCATGTTCAGATGCCCATGGAAAATTGCATAATTTTAAGTAGTGAGTCACGGGAATCCATGCTCAAATACATATGCAGCTGTTAGGAAAATGGCCTCTGCTATAATTCCATGCCTATATTCTTACAATATCTGTTCATCAAATTGTATCATTAAGATCCCCATGTTAAACGGCCTTAAGAATAAAGCTCCAACCTTAAGTTTCTATCTGTTCTGAGCTCATATTTTCACTCTAAAATGAAGTAATTTTTTGTCAGTATGAAATGCAGGTAAGACGAATCATGTTGGTGCAGCTTTACCTGATTCCATCAATATTATACCCAAGATTCTTTTCTGAATATACTTTTCAAACTAAATATATACTACAAAGTGCTGATGAATTATATCTCCATTGTATTATGTATGATTTGAAACACTACTCCCTCCTTGCCTCCCCATTCCCCCTTTACTGAGCCCCAGAAGTTTTACTTAGTTGGCAAAGTGTGTGAGTTTTCCATACACCTTGCGTGAGTTAATAACTTTTATGAATATCACATCATGCCCAGGTATTCCATCTGCTCTCTGTTTCACTTATGATCTGTCCAAACTGATAATGCACCCATTTATTTCCTGCTATTTTTGAACATAGGTGTGTTTATCTGTGAGTTTACTAACACTTTAGATAAATTGTTATGTTTATGTTCGTGTTCAAGGAAAGAGCAAACATACAAATGTATGTGTTAGCGATTATCAGATTTTCCTTGGTGACACTCGAGTCAACTATTACTGACAAATATCCTGTTTTGAGCCAGTATTGAGTAACTTCGTTGGATGATAACTTTTTATCATGGTGACTAGACTTAGCAACAGAGAGAAGGAGTTTAGTTCCATGACGAGTGAAATGCAACAACTTTGGATAGATGCCTTCTTTCCCAGGGGCCTGGTTTCGTATCCTAGGTGTGACACCAGTTTTGCAATTTCAGTTTAAACTGATTTGGAGAGCCCTTGAAGAAGAGTGCCTTGTTGGTCGAATAGGACAAGGAACCCTGTCACTTTTCTTTTAGAGTGGCCCAATCCCGACAGCAGGTTTCTCTCCACCCTGCTTCCTATCTCCAAATTTTCCTTCCCTCACTGTCTTAAGCCTAACAATCCTGTGGCGCAAATGACCTCGGCTGTTGGTTATCCCCCCTCCCCAAACCGGATTATAATGTAATACGAGTAATGTGCAGGGGATGACAGTGGTCCAGGTTTAAATCTAATTGGGATTACAAAAGAAATATTCACCAGTGGGACTTTAGACCCCAAATGTTTCCCTTTGTCCTTAGCCCTGGAAGAGAACAGAGTGAGGCAAGAGTGACGAGGTGGATAGGAGAGGCGAGATGAAAAGGAGGTGGATGTGAAGAGGGCCACGCAGAGGAAACGGTTCAAAAAAGTCCAAATAGTAACCTCCCCAGTAACAATGAACCAAATTTTAATGCAAATTATAAAAACATCCCTACTATTGGGGTCCTGTGTTGGTCGTTGGCCATGAAAATAATTTATTTTGAGTTACCCAATAAATTAAATAAACAAAGAGTTAAGCACGTTTTATTTGTAACGAAGACACTATTTGCAGCTTAAAAACCGATGGCGTAACTTTCAAGTGTCCGTCAATCGCTGACTTCTCAACGTATTGTCTTGCGAATTTGAAAAAGCTGGGCGGAAATGTTTGATACCCATCAAGGGAGGAAATATGTCGAAATTCGCTCAAGCTGATGTAAAAGTCGTTAACCTCGACAAATTTCGAAACTAGTGACGCGATTGACGTAGTTGTGAGAAAGATAACTATAGATAAAGAGAAAGGTAACTATAACTGTACCCACCTTGGTACCTGAGTGCATTTTAATGATTTTCAGTGGACGCCTCGACATCTATAGGTCTTCACTTTGGGGAAAGAAAAGTTTCTCTACAAAAACTTATTCCTGGGATGGGTTATGTTGTTTAATGTGATTTGCTAGTATCAACTAACAATAAGTAGTTTCTCGAGATAATTTTCTTAATAAAAACCTTATCGATCTGCCTTGGCGTGTCGTTTCTCGTCTCCGATTAACTTAAGCATGAAAGCATAAGGAAGATTTTAACACCTTGGGTACAATTTTCACCTTTTTTGCTGTAGGCACTTCTCGATTATTAATTTTTACGTTAAATATCTTGTAACTGTCCAGGGAGGAGGACAATATACGTACAAAGGGTACTACTATATTTTGTAGTACCATGATTCCTACCCTTCCGTGTATGAATTTCGAAGCCATATATGAGAATATTTTTCGCGGGGAACTTTTGCCGAGAGATGCTGGATAACTCCGAGCTTTTGGACAGCCGAACTGCACGCATTAAGTCTGCGATTTCGGGAAATATTATACACCGTAAGTAGCTATGATTGAGATCCGTGGCATGTCGGTGCCCATTTATAATTTAGCGGATGAGTGCTCAATCAGCAGGTGAGGGAAGAATACCTGGTTTAGAGAGGTCAGGTTCAGTTCAGACGAGCCTTTATTCCTATCTGCGGCAGTTATGAGTACTCCGGTCTGCTAAACTTCGTCATCGTCGGAGCACTGTAGTTATTAGTGATGGGTCGTTCATAATCGATTCGTTCAAAATGATTGAATCACCAAGCGAGTCAAATGACTCATGATTCATTTCGGGAAAATGATTCGATCATTCAATCATTTTGTGTTTCCGTCAGCCGTGTGATTGAATGTGATATTAAGTGGAAAAACATTCACAAGTACGTTATCCGTTATGTCTAGTCAGAGAGATATCTTCATGGGCATAAATCCATTAATATTTGGTCAGTGAGTTTATGTTTGTATAGCATAGTTAGAGACAAGGCGCTCATTTTAATAACGATGAAATTAACCCTTGTTACAATACCAGCGAATAATTACAGTTGGTAAACTTGATAAGAATTTTAATTACCTGCTCAGTTGAAAGCTCCTAATTGAATGTAATTCAATACTGCAGATCAGAATACATTCATGCACATTAATTTGTGTAGTCTGAGCTAGTGATTTAATTTTCATGTACATATTTTGACGTTATTCTTCTTGAATTCAGAGTCTGTGACAGTTTTGCCTCACTAAATATTCTCGTGACTATAGTACTTGGAAATCTCCAATTTAATGTGGATCCAAAATTTGTGGAATATGGAAATCAATCAGCCTTCCTAAATTTCTAAGCACGATAGTAATTATTCGAAATCAATTATTCAAATAGATTGATGGCATCAATTAGCATCATTCGAGTTTTTGAGTCCCTTCAATCTTGATTCATTCAAGTCTTTCGATTCACGTGAGTCTCGTGATTCATCTAATCAATCTGACTTACGAGTCATAATGAATCAAATGATTGAATCAGTTGATTGAATCTTCTAAGTGACTCGAATCAAAATGATTGAATCACTAAAATGATCGACTTAGCCCATCTCTACAATCTCTCTCTACTCTATCTTGTAGTAGTTATCCATCCGTTTTAACTCATTTCCGCCCACCGTAGCCATTTGACTACACCCTGACGCGCCGAGTGTATGACGCGTATGACGCTCTGTGGGAGGAACCGCGACCTTTATCGCAATCAACTTGTCAACACTACGTCGTTCAAGGTCACGATCACCAAATAATTTGCATGTAAACAGTAGTTTTGAATGTGGCCATTAAGTGAAATACCAAAAATTCATGATAATCGCAAACAAAAATTTGTCTGTGCGGAAATGGATTAAGGAACGAAAAACTGTGTGCCCCCTGTTGCCTTTTGCTATGGACCATTCAAGGAATACGCAAGGCGATTTTGGCCAATTTTTAACACCCCTCACCCACACATACTTAAGATTCCACGAATTCCCAAGTTCCCTCCCCGTTTTACGTAGTGTAAGTTGCCGTAGAGTTATGGAAGTACGGGAAGATTACTTTCCGATGAGCGATCGTTAGTGAAATTGCGACTAACCGTTGAAATATGGAGTAAAATGCATTATGTTCCTTAAAATACCCAGGGAATTATTACATATTGTTCAATGTCATAACTTTGAAGAGTTGAGAGTATCCTTTGTCAAGATATGCTGAGACAAAGCTAGTTATTATTATTACGTATTATTCGTGCTCACCTCGCAACATATAAAAGATATCTTCGGTATCAAAGTTAAAGAAGAAAACTGCTGCTTTTTACTGTGCTACAAACTGAGATAGTTTGTCCGACGATAGTAGTGGCTGAGGTGAAGCATATATGCGATATCTCTCGTGAAACTTAAAACCTCCAACTTACACACCTCCTTGCGTGAGGCAACGTTAGTTGAGCCCAGCCCTCCTCTCTCGACCCCCTAAAAGCCTTACGCAATCAGGGTTGCTACAAGCCTGGAATGCCTGAATAAGTCATGGGAATTGAAATGAGTCTGGAAACCCTGGAAATATCATGGGGAATGGGAAAAATAGGTTGGAAATTTGCTTTTCCCACCCAGTCTGAATCTTTCATATCATAAAGTACCATACTTTTTGCACCAAGTATCTAGCCTGAATGAGGCAGTGGAGCTCTTGTTAGAGGTTTTGGTATTAATAACGCTTATAAAATTAAGTTTCAGATCCCATTCTTTATTCTCATCCCTTAGAAGATGGTATATTTGTCTATCATCAGATTTTGTACTAGTAATTCGTGACTTAGGAAGATTATGCTATCAGAAAGAAAGACAATATTCCCCCTGAGCGACAGTGGTGTTGCCATGTTTGTTGGGAAATTTAATTTCCGTTAATTCTCTTATAAGTGTGAATGTGTAGTACTCCTGTAACACTGCTTAAGATGTATGCAGAAAAGAACGGCTATTTGAACCAGGAAAAAAAATATTATGATCTGGAAAATTTAGAAAAGTCCTGGTATTATGTAATCTCTGAGGTGTGGCGTCCGTGGTTATACATGACTGAACAATTTTAGGTATGCCCATCCCGACGCCGGCTATCTGTCCAATCTTCCTCCAATTCCGAAATAATTCTTTCTTCGCACACTAATCTGAGTCGTCAAACGTTACTGCAGTTGTCGATCTCGGCCATATTCAACAAACTCTTTGATGAGATTGCTTACTGCGGATCGGGTTGATGAGGTGGCAAGAGTGCTGGAACCCTATACCGATGGCAGGGGTCCGAACCCTTGCTGTGGTGGATGTGTTCCACCGGAATTTCAAACCATAATTTAGTGTGACGGGGACTTCAAGTATAATGATTCGACCGTGAGTTAATTTTGACGCTAAAATCGTAAGCGCATTACAGCCTGTCATTTTTAAGGGACAAACCCCAACGCCGGGTTTCCTTCCACACTTCCTGCATTTCCGAGACAACTGAATGAGTCGCGAGAATATAGTGCCTTGAGAAAATTTAATAATTTTGACATACTAGATGATTTAGTTGGTGTAAATCCATTAACGGTATTTAGAAAAGTCATTTCAATATTAATACACACAATCGAAAATATTGTATCATAATTTTATCAAGGGGTATGTTATTTAAACCAAATAAATACTTTTTATTGACTCGATATTTTCTACTCATGCTATACTGAACCTAACAGAAAAGCCTTACGACCTCTATAAAAATGTTTAATTGAATAACTCATAACTTTAATAGACCTTTTCCATATCTCCGAGATATGTTCTTAAAACGCCTTAATTTTGGTTTTAACATCTACGAACTCATTTGCTACATATCCTGGGAGCAACTCCTCAGAGATTCCGTGCCTCATCATCTTTGCCTTTTTTATTTCAATGGTGCAGATACGCTTGCAATCAGTTGTTTGTTTGAACCTGTTCCGGAATCATTGCACGGGATCAACAAATTGGGTACTACATTTTGTTTACAGCATCTTGTGCGTGTAACTAATGTTGCCACAATAGAATCGCGTCTTTCTATCAACAGCGTACAAATACAACTCATAGATAAGTTGATAAAACACAAATATCCGGTAGACCATTAATGCGGAATGAACGCCGTTATTTTATCCCGAGTGCCTTTCTTTTGGGCTTAAGTTTAGGTTAGTTGCTGCTGAATTCGTGATATGATGATTTAATTTTTCCGACGATATTGTACAGAACGCGAGAAGACTTTGAATTATGGTCAGACCAACTTGACCTAACCCCTGATTAATTGATTCCTTGCCAGCTCACCCGCGTGTCATTAATGGTCCACAGCTGTCGGTCTCATCCCCCGAAAACCAACCGACCGATTACTGGCCCACTGCGGAACTACTTATTTCGCGGAATTTTACTGAAAAGGGAACAGTGAAACCTCCGTATTTACTTTTCAACTATCGTTTATATGTCCAATATTTTAAATAATTTTACGATCAAAAGTAATGTATTATTTGTTAAATTTAATTTGAATATGCTTACTAATACCACTAAGCTATGGCTTATGTCATCTTGGACGCGTAAAGTCATGACTTCCAATCAATTTCCAAGCCATGTTTTCCCGAATATTTCTCAGAATAATCTGAAGTATGCTTTAAGCTATGAATAAATAATGTTAAAGCATGAATGCATTCATGATTTGCATTTATTTGGAGAAGAATGTCTTGGTAAACAATTGTGCGTGACTTCATACCATGCCAGCCCATCCATAGATTATGACCATCCATAGACATGACCATTAAATTTCGAATGCAATATTTTCCGCACCATGGTGATGCTTTTGAAAGTATGCATAAAAAAATGTGTTTGGTCTTAACTATCATAGCACATAGGCCAGTCAGTTAAAATCAGGCGCTTGAGACATGAAATTTAAACTATCCTACGTAATTTAAATAAAGACTTAGTCCCCAGTATACTCGTATCATATTTCAAGTCGTATATCAAGTCGTAAAATAAATTCATTCTCTTGAAGTCCCAATGTATTCCCATGCTTGTCTTGCTTGGCCTGGAAATCTTTCCTGGTGTCAAAATCGACCCCTTGATGAATTTTCCTGAATATCAGACTTAGCCCGATGAATATCTGGTACTTTAAAACCTTTAGCTCTTTTCTAGATTAACTTTTACTAATAATTATACAGCATAAGATATAGTCTTATTTTTCTCAAACTTTAACGCGTGTGTCCTAAACAAGGATCCTCATACTTGAGGCACATTCTTAGAATTCATTTTTTTTTACCTTTCGCATGGTTTTAGGCAAGTGTCTAGTCACAAGGAAAAAAACACACCCGAAGACTCATGAACCAGTACGGCTCCACCGGGGAACTGAAGTCGTTGGAAATAGGTGGTACACTTCCTTGCCAGCTGGCGCTTTTCTTTAGAAACGTGTTTGTTGAGAACGTAGCCAATGAAACACTGACACAGGCTGAGTGATAAAGAAGCTCGGGTGGGGGGGACGAGGTTTCCCAAGGACTCCAATATCGCAATCGCCCCGAAATTCCGCAGAACGTCACTCATATTGATATTGATACGGAAGATATGCTTTGAATTGTAGATTTTCCTCCTCCGTTCAATGCCGTCATGGGGAGTACATTTCCCGTGCTACTCGTGGAAATAAGCCCGTTTATGTAAAACGATTGTATGAGTGTTCGCGTGCAAATGCGTGAAACTATACTGGCCGAGATTTGGTGTACGTCTTCTTCAAGACTATGACTTGTGTGGGAACTATATTTCCCGTGGCTTTTAACAATTTTTTCCATGATTCATGTAAAATTTCGCGAGTAGATGCCTGTACACTTTGAAATTGCAAAGTGTTAACGCGTCTACTAGCTCGTATGCACATGTCGGAAAATAACCCGTTCTAATTCTGCAAGTTCACGCAAGTGTTCACGCATTAACTTGCGCGGGTACGTTGGTGCATTAAGAGCGGAACTCATTGTCAGCCGACCGGTGATGATTGTCATTTATATTTAGGATGAAATTTATAATTTTCAGAGAAACCCCAATAAAATTAATGGGTAGCATGCCACGAAACTCTTCGATGACGTGTCTAGGCAAAGGCGAATGAATTGGAAAACCGCTGTAATACGTTGGAGAAGAAAGTTGCTGTAATTATATATTTGGCTCTCTCTTCCTCTGCGCTCTCGATTCTGGCGCTATGAATTCATCCTAAGCTTAGAATCTTTTTCGAAGGTGGGAAGTTTCATCAAAGCGAGCTCCTTGTCGACGTCAAGAATTCACAGAGAATACTCTTACAATTATCATCGTTGTCTCCGTGATTCAAGCGGTTAAACTCGTTCTCCCACTCGTGAGAAAATATCTACCCATATGGGTGTCGACAGTTCGCCGGATGGACAAATTATGCCGTTTGTCGGAATAACCCAGGAAGGCGAATGCTTATTTGGCATCTCTCATTGTAAGCGCTTATACATCCGCGGTATAGGGTTTTCCGAATTTCTTAACTAAATCGCGCAAAATGGATTAGGGCACACAGATTGAGGGGTGTCATCGCTTACTTAGGGGTACCGACTCAGGGGTAAGGAAAGAGGCATATTTAGATTTAATCAAGTAAAAATGAGTTTACAATATGGTATGAATGAAATTATACATTTCTTAACGCTCGAGTCATAATTTGTTGATTCGGAACTTTAGGATAAATGTGTATAAATTTGTTCGAGAAAAACATCGTGAGAACTTCGCTTGGTGTTAGAACAACGACCCCTCCCGGAAAAGCTAAAATTCTCCTTCAGCCGCCTCTGAAATCGTTGGAAGGGTTAATCCCAAGGTATATTTCGTCCCTCAACCATCATTAGTACAGAGGTGCGGCAAGAAGTGAGGGGTTGGTGCAGTGAGCGCCAGGACATCCAGGAATTAAAAAAATAGAAGTTATTGAAGGGGAGAATATTACTATCACATTATGGATAGATAATTAAGCAATTTCCCGCAAATAATAACAACTTCATCTACTACCCGGGTTTGATGCGCTACATTATCTTCATCTGAAGTCTGTGCGATCTTCTGATCATCATCTGTATAATGTTCAAAATCCACACAATATCGCTTAGCTCTTCTGAATTTATTAATACTTCAGCTTAATGAACGCTATCATCGCTTAGATCAGTTTGAATTAACGGTTCCAAAATGTTATTTTATTGCCGCTTTGATTTTATAATTTCTAAAGCCTACGTTTAACGAAGTTTTATATGAGCACAACACATTCACGAATATAAAGGAAATTGACGGGAATTAAGTTTCCTAACGATCGAAGCACCACCACTGTCGCTCAGGGATAAACTTGGCTTCCTTTATGATGGCATAATATCCTTAGGTAACCAATTACTAGTAAAAAATTGATGATAAACAAATATAACCTCTTCAAAAGCATGAGCAAAGAATTCAATCTTTATGCAATAAATTTCAATGCCAAAATTACATTTACTTCCGCTTTTTGGAGAAGTCAGGATGGGTGAATTTCGGATGGACAGCCCTGAGTCTGAATCTTTCAGATTGACGCATCTTCATTACTGGAACGATTATGACAATTTTGACAAAGTGTCAATATTTTTCCCAGCACACTCATGGTTGTGAGATTCTAATCCTCCCTGTCTCAGGGTCTCCTGGATGACCGAAATGCATGCGCAGGAGTCAAAATACCCATTGTTTTCGCTGTCAATTAGGGTTCATTTTCAAACTTCAACTGGTCAGCAAGTGAGCGAGGAAGACCTTGAATTGTTTTTTTATAGAGGTAATTTTCTAGTAAATCTTGGCTATGTTGGCAGTTCATAGTAATAAATATGTAATTTGCGCACACATTATATTTCACCGTGTGTATATTTTCCTCAAGTCAATTGAATTTAATGACTGTGTTGAGCAGGTACAGACAGAGAAACAAATACCGTTCATGTAGAACCTCAAGCACTTACCGCCTTACAAAGTTTCTGCCTTCAGGCCAGCATATGACCTGTCTAATTTCGTCCCATTTCCCTTTCCTCCGTCACAAACTTTCCCGCTCACTCGACGTCCTCCCGTTCATCACAGCCTACAGCATCCTTACGCACATCATTAAATGCTTCATCCGTTTCCTTTTCATTCCTCTATTTCCTCCAGTATCCTCCTCCTCTCCCAACTCACCGCGCCAAGCTTTACTTCCCTCTTTTACTTTCGGTCTATCATACTCTCTCCATTCTCTCCCACATTCAAATCACAGACCATGTACTCTCTTTTTCTTTCCTCAGTACCCAGGTTCCTGCAAAAGAAAGCGTTGCATTCCTCATTAGACTATTCACCATCCGTTCACATGATCCATGTTGTGGATTCTCTCTCATTGGTGACTATCTTTTTTATCTTTACCCTCCAAATACGCTTAGTGCACCCGAGTTCCATTCGTGCCAAACTCGAGGTATGAGATTACTTTCCCTTCTTCAATGTGTGCCATTCTGCTTGCATGCGAAACTACTTGTCCTTGAATATTTAACTAGCTTTCTTACGGCCTCTTTGTTCGGCACATTTTATTGCACAAACTAATGTATCACAGATTGTACAAGAAAATGAATGGAATTAGAGCAGGTTCTATTTCTCATTCAGACAATCATACAATTTGCCACTTTACATGTTACCATTTTCCTCATGAAAGAGTTCATATATTCGTTCGTGCCAGGGATGGAAATCGATACGAAATTATATTATAGTTTTGATCCGGAGAGAAACTAAAATAGGAGGTCCGATTTAAATTTCATTCGGGAACGAAATTAAATGCAATAGAGGGTTTAGTTTTGACCCTGGACGAATCTTTACTCCCGGGAACGAAATTAAACTAAACTAATTTCCTTTGTTCTCAGTTTAGTTTTATCCTCAAAACCAGAGTGGAGGGGGTAAAGACCCGATAGTTATGACCCTTGCATAAATGACTGTTTAAAGGAATACAAAAATAAATTACAAATCCATACTTATAGTCTATCTACACCTAAGAAAAGTTAGGTCGCAACCTTGGTAAAAATTCATTTTTAACATAGATTTTGATGGTTTGATGAACTTTGTACAATAAAATATACTGTGTAAAGTGGCCTTCACGATAAATTTCCATTCCTTACTTCTCGCATCATCTTATTAATATAACTGTCATCCTTGAGACTTAATTATAATGGTAATATTAAATTGACTATCGGGATTAGTTATTGCCAATTTTTTTCTGGAAAAGACTGATAATTAATAAATAAAGCTATGTACCTCCAAAACATTTGTGGTCTTTTTTTCCTCACAGTAGATTTGATCAAGACTCGGGATCAGGGGATAGAGGAACACCGCGAAGAATAGGCTTATTCAAGTGAGATATCCATCTTATAAAGTCCCATGTAAAAAGAAGGACGCTGATTTCCAAACGCGTTATTTTCTAATTCAAATCTTCTTATCTTTAATTACTTAATTATCTCAGGGGCGCGGGTACTTCACGGATGTAGGTCTTTAATTTTGTTAAGTTGAACGGAAGAAAAAAATACGAGCGATATCTTATCGAATTGCCTCGGTTATCTTCATAATTGTGGATTTTTTTCATAGCGGGGTAAAATCACTCCTTCTGGCGTTTTAACGACGACTAAATGGAGAAGATTATTGGTAATTGGGAGAAGATATACCCATCAGATCGTTTTTTACTTGGGTATCCGACATGTTTTCATAATTTTGCCACTAAAATCGTGGAATGCAATGTAGGCGGTTATGAGTTATTATGGCCGACATACGTATGTGATTCATATGAATTTACCATCCCATTTGCCTAGTAAAACGGTATCTTAAAATCACCTTACCATTTCCACATATACCATTCCTATCAGTGTCCCCGAGTGGCTGAACCTTTGTTAAGAAATACGTTGAAAGTCTACTTATGTATTGGCTGATAGTTCTCCAGTTCTCCCGACGTTGATAATAGTAATATGTTCAGCCACAAAATGACGTAAAAAGAGGTGGAGTTAGCCTGGTTGCTGATATTTCCGCCAGCCTATCAATTAGCCGCGGGTTTCAGACTCACCATGGGTGTTTGTGTTGCGTAAAGCGGATTGTGTAAGGTTCCAGCGCAAAGCCTGGCAAGTCAAAAATGTCTTATTGGGATACTATGCAAAGGTGCTTCGAGAAATAAATACGCAGTCGTATATGACTCTTGGGTCACTGCAGGGTCACTATTTTGAAAAAGTCTTAGTTTGGACAGTATCAAGATTGCGATAACTGTTAATGTTAGCGGCCAGTGGAGATAATATTGATAAATTCTTGCTGAAATTTTTGTCAAAAGAATTAAACTACCCTGTTTTGTATCTAAACTGTCTCCATTTCGAAATAGTTTTAGTTTGAAAGTATCGGAATTACTATAACTGTTAACGTAAGTCGGCAAGAGGCGAAAACATTGAGAAATTCTTGCTGAATATTTTTGTCAAAAAATTAAACTACATGTGGTGCTTTTGCTGTCAATTTCGTTTTTTCCCTAAGTCTTGGTGGTCAAATACAGCATTTTTCTTAAGTAGGGGTTAGTGCACCTTTAAGTTTACGCGCTTTGCGGCTTAGGGCTACACGGAAAAAGTTCATCGTAGTTATTTGATGTAGAAGTAAAAATGGAAAATGGGAACGCATTTGAAATGTATGTGATACAGTTTTTGGAAATTTTTGTCCAAGAGGTAGGCAAATCAAGAAAGGTTGGAAACCGCTGGTGTGATATATTGTCAACTTCCAAATAGTTTTATGGACGAGAGCTCGAATGGAAGTTTTGATTCTGGCGCGGAAGTAGGCCCCAGTCGTGGACCCAAAGTAACCTCTGGAGGTTTTTGAGAGCATTCACCCTTATTACGCCATAGGAATGTGTAGGAGGAATTATGCCATGAAAAAATGGATAAATGGGAAAAAATGCGTTCTCACCCCTTCCAAGTATCCTCTTAGGATCAGCTCTGGTAGATGTAATCTGAAACTTTATCCCTATCACATTATTAGCATGATTTGGTATTGGCTATGTCAAAGAAAATCTATCGTAAGTAACAACAATATTATAAAATGGCGATTCTCTGATTTAAAACACCCAATAAAAATATATCGACACTCTGTAAACTTACGTATTTTCTTCGTTATTTCTCTTGGCAGCTGTGAACAGTGCTCAGTTTTCAATCACTTTGTTTGTCCCAATGAGACAGTAAAGAAGCTATTTGTTTATCATTGCTAGTCTTGCCGCCACACCGCGGCTCCACTCAAGTTAAATAATCGCATATATTCGTGAATCAATTTTCCGTGAGCAATATACCCAAAGAGTATATTTTAAGAGACTCCAATGTGTTTTGAAAGACGGTGGTCTAATCTTCAACCTTACGCAGTGAATTCTCTTTAACTTTGCACTTAAGTTACATAGCATGCTTGCATTAAGAATTTATGGTGAAAATTACTTTGATTTACGGCTATGCAGATAATCCTACGTGCGTCAAAGCATTATACATACGCCTTTTAGTACACACGTGTATCCCCTATGTTCCTTTCATATAGCCGAAGATCTTGGTCTTTTAATGAAAAACTATCGGTAAAGATAATTACAGAAAACGTAAGCAGCGAGTGGTCGGGCGACTGAAAGCCAATTGAAATAAATATGGGACACTAAAATTAAACAAAATGAATGATTTACTAAATTAAATAAGGCTCGTTAAGAGCCTACAGTAGTAAAATCCCTATGAGTAGTTTAGTAATATTTCAGTAACATATTTGCCTTAGCAATCATTTAAGTGTATTTAATATCTGACTAATTGAAAGCAGCATCTATACAAGTTAGTTTTGAGCGTAAATTGTTGGTAATGAATGGTATGGGCACAGTATGGGTCTCTCCATTTCGAGGAGTCAAGTATATCAATGATGTGCGTAATTATTGAAACTTTTCCGTGGCCTCCAAGAACACATTATTGTATCGGGGCGCAACTCATGTATTTGACGCAATGATTAAGCAACAATTCAATAATGATTAAATTACAATGTCAACGTTTTCAGAGTGTTAAACCTTAGCTTGGTCGCTCCTTTAATAAATGAATGCTCTTTTTAACCCTGGCGATACAAACTGTCTCTCTTTCTGTATTTTGCGCCTCTCAATACCCTTTTCTTTGAAAGAAAATAATTGGTTAAAGTCCCAAGGGTTTATAACGACATCAAGTTTTCTTTTACAGAAATTTCCTTGGCCTCAACTTCCGAGAATAATGATAGAATCTAATGATTTATCCGGGTAACTCCTCCGAAGAGCTGTCAATCGTTCTTATTTATAAAGGAATAGGACCAGGGACTAAGAAAAAACGTTTCTTTCACTTTTACTCCATTACTATCATGCGAATTAGAATGGATTTGTAAATATTTGAAATGCACGTAAATGTGGGTGTTTCCATTGCTAAACAGATTACTCGAATCAGTTTCAAGTGTCCTTAAACGTTTTTGGACCAAAGTGATAACTCAATATATTTATTAATAAAGTAATCATTGATCATACAGAGCAAAAAAGTTATTTTCCGCGAATATAATTGTGTATTTAAAGAAACAAATACCATAGAAGTTCTAAAAAAAAACAATTTACCCAAAATACATTTTTTTAAATTAATTAAGCCCGTAATATGACCAAAAATCGAAGTTTTTTCCGTTATCTTTTTCCTATAAAGAATTATTTGTTTTATATCTCAAATTTATGGGATACAGGAATTACAATGCTTTTTTCACGTACATCATCTACAAGTACCTTTCGAAATTGCCCCGACAAGCATTCGTCACTCTACAAAGCGTGGTAAACGCTCATTGGCTGAAAGGTATTCGCCAATGGGAGTTCTCCATCTGTCCGTCTGCTGGTCCTCTCAGAAAGAAAACGGACGTCGACACGGCACGCCTGGGCATCATTCGGCTTAGAGAGGGTGTGAAAGTGGCTGAAACCATGAAGATTGTAGCCGGTTTATTTGCCCTTGTGGCACTTACAGTAGTTAAAGCTGAAGTTTATTTCGAGGAAAGGTTTGCCGATGGTTAGTTTGTTGTATTTCAAGTTTATATTCCGGTACTAGGATTGTTGAGCATGCTGTTCATTTGCTGATGTGGTGATTATCAACTTGTGTATTGTAATATACGTTTTCTTCATTTAGATTCATGGGAAAAAAATTGGGTGGAGTCAAAGCATTCAGGAAAGGAATTCGGCAAGTTTGTATTAAGCCATGGAAAGTTCTTCAATGACCCTGAGGATGACAAAGGTAATACAGGCGCTTGAATTAATAGCATCGGACTTCTTTCGTAAATTTGATACATTGAGCTCACATATATTGCATTATTGTTTCAGGTATTCAAACGTCTCAGGATGCCAGGTTTTACGCCCTCTCCACAAAGTTTAAGCCTTTCAGCAATAAGGACAAGCCATTAGTCGTCCAGTTTACAGTCAAACATGAACAAAATATTGATTGCGGTGGTGGATACGTGAAAGTATTTGATTGTAGCTTGGATTCCAAGGATATGCACGGAGACACACCGTATCTTCTTATGTTCGGTAAGTTTGCAATTCGAACATGCCCGGAGTGTTGTATTAATTTTGCGTTTCATTAATATATCTAAGATTTTATGCGTCTATGTTAGGAATGGTGTGTGATGTCGTTGGCATACGTAACAAGTGATTTTGTTCTCGATAGGCCCCGATATCTGTGGACCAGGAACGAAGAAAGTGCATGTCATTTTCAACTATAATGGAAAGAACCTTTTGATTAACAAAGATATAAGGTGTAAGGACGATGTGTATACTCACCTTTACACGTTGATTGTCCAGCCGGATAATACCTACGAAGTTCTCATTGATAACGACAAAGTTGAATCGGGGACTTTGGAAGGAGACTGGAACTTCTTGCCACCCAAGAAGATCAAGGATCCAGATGCAAAGAAGCCTGAAGACTGGGATGATAAGCCGACCATCGATGACCCCGAAGACAAGAAGCCTGAGGTACGTATTTGGCATTCCAGATTTTTCTCTGTTAACCGGTTAATTCGGTTCTTTGTGATAATAGGATCATGTTCAACGCTTTTGTTTGAGCTTCCTGAGACTACTACTAGCCATTACATAAATCATTAAAGTGGGTATAAGGGTATATCGTTCGGGTCTCTCTGAGGGGGCAGTCCTCGTATAGGTACACTTGAAAGCAGTTGCTTGTGACAGAGGGTTTTAACACGGTAAACTTTCAGATACACTCCTTTCAGAAGCGTGTATGTTAGAGCTAGAAATGTCTACTTCCCAGGAAAATTGCTGCTATGGTATTTTCTTAACAACTTTTATGTCACTGTCAGTTGATTCGAATCAGGGATTACAATGTGGAGTAATGAAGGTCACCAGTTTTTGACTAATTGATACTAGCTCGACCATGTTATAGTCTGTTTATATCTACGTTTATGTATGTGTATACTTTGAGCATCAAGGTCGTATACTTATCCCCAGACTTGGTAATTATTTGTGCTGTTTTTTTGCTGGCAGCACTTCGTGAGGTTGGTGGGTCAGAGAAATTTTAACCTCTTATTCGTAGCCTACTATTTGGCGTGTTTGAAAGGGAAATAAGCATGGCGTACGTTTTGAAAAATTCTTTATCAGCGAGAGGTATTACATGCAATTTCTATGATTGAATGTGGTGTGCAATTGACATCCCATCATCATTGAAATAATTTTTGTCATGGTTGGAATCGAGGAGAGAATTGCTTCATTCTACCATTGGGTCCTATCATGCTTTGTTGATGATGCTTGACTTCACAATCAGGAGGCATATTCTTGCAGGAGATGATCATGAAGAAGCCTCCTGGAAGTGAGGGGAAAAGTAATAGTACCTAAGATTGAATGAAGAACATAAACTTACATCATATCAACCTGGAGAATAACTTAAGTCTCACATGTGGGTCGAGAAAAATTGAAGTTCATCTAATCAAAAGTGCAGTCGTGAAGTACTACCATTTAGACAATCAATGTAGGCTGTTTGCATTTCATTATTCATTCGGCATAACTAATTGTATTCTCATTTGTGGGTGTTGCTCTTTATCTAGGATTGGGATCAACCCGAGCACATTCCTGACCCTGATGCTACCAAACCTGAAGACTGGGATGATGAGATGGATGGCGAATGGGAACCACCAATGATCGATAACCCAGAATTCAAGGGAGAGTGGAAACCAAAGCAGGTAAGGCTAATTATGCTTTCAATCTTAGTGACTACTTTTACTTTCACATGGTGCTGAAACTTAAATGGCTAGATTACGAAATCAGTTTTTTACATAAAAATTACTTCATGTTTGGATGTCATTTGCACTTCTTTAATGTGTTCAATGAGTATGTTTATCTCATTTAGATTGACAACCCTGCATACAAAGGACCTTGGATTCATCCTGAAATTGATAACCCAGAATACAAAGCAGATCCAGAGATTTACAAAAAGGATGAGATTTGTGCTATTGGTTTTGATCTGTGGCAAGTGAAATCTGGAACCATATTTGACAATGTACTGATTGGTGATGACCCAGCACAAGCTAAGGAGGTTGGAGAACAAGTTTGGAGGCCGAGATTGGTAAGTTTTGTAATGAAACTGAGTTGACTTGGAGAATTGCCTTACCTGAGTACATGTTTCTTTTGAAATTACCTTTTTACCACTATATCACCTCAGGTGGTCTGTTAACTCTAGTTTAGCAGCAAGTCTGATTTTTAGTGTTTGTGTCTGGTTATGGTATTGATGTATCATTATTGTGCCTGTTTCTCAATGATTGCCTGTTTTCTTTGTAGGAAGGTGAAAAGAAGATGAAGGAAGAACAAGATGAGGAGGAAAGAAAAAAGAGGGAAGCAGAAAGTAAGACGGAGAAGGACGATGATGACGAAGATGATGATGATGATGAAGAAGAAGAAAGCAGCGACGTGGAGGCCGGGGAAGATGATCATTCAGAGGTGAGTAATTTGTTCTAATTCTCATAAGCTGCAGCCATTCATAAGATCTCGTCCTTTTTTGTCCTTAACTTGATCTGGCTGAGTTCTCTGTATGCAGAACCAATAATATTTTCAATTTGTTACCCTTGTGTCATAATTGTACAGTTGATGTACAATTGTCAAACTCCGGAACTTACACAATACCAGTTTGTTTGTCACACTTCATGCTGAGCATTTATGTGCTTGTATGATCAAGTGCACCTTTGTTAGTTACCTATTTAGTTTTTGGATACATCCCAGTTACTGTTTCAATGTGCTGTCTGTTTGGAAAGGGAGTCATTCAATGAAGTTGGATTTAACCTATTTGTCCTTGGCTGGACAAAAGGAGAATTTATTTTCAATTTTTTTTTCTGTGTAATGTATTAGCTCTCTTTAAGAGGGTGACATGATGATAAAATGTAGGTCCTGTTCACCAAAATGTTCAATGTAAATTTCATTGCCAGATTATATTTGTGATTTGGGGCTTATGTAAAATATTTGAAAAGTAGGTGGTTTCTTTGGGCCTATTTGAGACTGTTGATGAAGTAAAATGCCTTTTGGCAAGTTTTCGAAAGAGAATCTTGCACATTCTTCTGGCCAAGAGTGAGGATGTTAATCCACTACTGGTTTTACTGTACATTTGGCTTTCTATTCATGTGCCTTACCTCTTGTTCCATTGTCATCCCACTACAGGGCTGCTTTGGCAAACCATGCTCTAATGTTTTGAATTATTTTTTTTTCAGGCCCATGAAGATCACGATGAACTTTAAATGTGTGTGTGAATGTGGGACATTTTTAAGAATGTATAGTGACTTGTGAATCATAGTGAACCATGCCAAGACTGATTTTTGAAGGTTGCTGCTATGAGTGGTGAGCTATTCCAGCTAGTGGGGACAGAAGATGATTTCTGAAAATAATTTCCAGTTTGGAGATAGTGACATATCGGCCTCTTTGTTATTTATGTTTTGTTTTGTGCCCTTTATGGGCATCATCCCATCCCTGGTGTTTTGTGTTACATCACTATGTGGTGACTTAATTACATGATTAAAAACACTGAGGAATTTGAAAGTTGATCGTCATTGGTCGTGTTGGCACCGTTTTGCTGTCAAATTCATCTTTTACTGTATCCCATGGGAAAATTTTGCACTGTGTGACTTTGTTTTCTCTGAAGTTTTGCTGTGATTGACAATAAATGTTGTCAAACTCCGGAATTTACACAATTTCAGTTTGTTTGTCACACTTCATGCTGAGCATTTATGCGCTTGTATGATCAAGTGCACCTTTGTATGTTACCTATTTAGTTTTTTGATACATCCCAGTTACTGTTTCAATGTGCTGTCTGTCTGGAAAGGGAGTCATTCAATAAAGTTGGATTTAAACATAAGACTCAATAACCGTGGTAATTTGTTGCTTTTATCATCAAGAGCGTTTTGAGGCAAATAAATTGCTGGTAACTGCAATTGAGATTTCTCAGTAGTGTTAAGTCATTGGATTTTCCAGAGTATGGCTGGTGCAGCGTAAACAATACGTGCAATTATGATATTCCATCAGATGAGTTTGTCGTTACAGAATTTATGGAAGACTGTACATGCCCGAGTAGTTCAGGGTTAAGTCACAGGTGTACTTCATCATTGGTCGTTCAATTCTAAGATAGGTTCACTGCAGTCCTCCACCATTCCCTATCTAATGCTAGTTCTCTTACCCCCTGGTATCTTTATGTACTTCCCTCATTTACAGGTACACTTAAGAGAAACGAAAAAGCTAATTTGAGGCCTCAAGCAGAGATGTTGCGTAACAAGCATCTTTACTTTTTGCTATAAACAGCGGTATTTCAGCATGCTACACTTAATTGAGGGATGATTTTCTTTTTATTTAGGTGGCTGCAATTGATAATTAGAAACTATTTTAAAGTCTGATCGAAAGCAGTGGTCTGTCCAAGCAAAACTTGCATGTAATTTGTAACCGAAGAGGATCAAGTTAAAAGATTTGGTTAGGCGCTCAATCTACCAGTAACTGGTGGAATCGAGACGTTCCACATTTTGCCATTTCTGTCGCTAGTTATGGTAGCAGCAAAAGTTTAACTTGAAATAGAATCGCTAATTATATGAGCGACCGTAGGTTTTCCTTTATGGAGAGATTGGCTTCCCACGGTAATAGAGCATGGGTAGTTCCCTTGTAAAAGTTCAAGCTAAAACCGGAAATTTTTTCCTGTTACTTGACCCAATAAGGAAAATGCGCGACTACGGCACTGGCTTTACGTGGGTCTATGGAATATTTTTTCTTAAAAGTTCCTTTGCCAATAGACACAGAATTGTTAATATTTACCGTTGAGGGATGACCAGGAAAATTAACGAATATAAAATAAATTACTGAATTTCACCAACGAATTCTTGTTCTAAGCAGTAGGAGGAATTCTTACATCACATGCGCTTCATAAATCAGCAGTATAAAAAAAAAAGAAGGCTGATTTTTTATCATAGCAGTACAGCAGAAATTGCTAATGTAATTTAATGCCATCCTACGGGAGTAAATGGACATTCTCACCTGTTTTCTGGTGGATTTTGGATATTTAATTGAATTTTTCATTTCATCGTTCACTTGTTCCGCTCCTAGGGGATATTGGGAATTGTATACTTTTTTCTCATCTGGGCTCTCTGAGTTGACCTCAAGAACAGGGTTTGCAGGAAAATGCAGGCCAGCGTTTGGACTAGGATTTCGTCCACAATTAGGGTGAGCCAGGTAGTTATCCTTACTTTAATATATTTACACGGAATAAATTAGACGGTTGGCCTAACTTCTCTGTGTAATATATTTCATTTCAATGCGATTAGTATATAGTGGGCCGGAGATACCTTTTCTTGGATATTAAGGGGACAAATTTGATTGTCATAATTGAGAAACAAATTCTCCCGTTATAAATAATGTTTAACTGTAACTTAAATTGTTACTAACAGTTTCATTCCGCTGTTTTCATTAAAAATTTTAACTGTATGATGTATGCTACTACGAAACTATTTTTATCCTAGCCGAAATGTGCTCAGCGGCAGATCACTGCTGTCCAGCATGTTTGTATACAGCAGAGGCTTTATTCTGCGGAGTCTCACGAAGCTGACCTCGTCGTTATAGGGTCTGGTCCAGGTGGCTATGTCGCTTCCATCAAAGCTGCACAATTAGGTCTTAAAGTAAGTATATTACTAGGGGTTAAACTAATGTTCGGACACAAAGTAATGCAGAGCTTTATCCCCTACTTGACGGTGTATAGCTCATCGAAATGAGTAGCATTTCTGATCGTGAAGGAATACGTAGAGGTAACCGTTGGATACAAAAAGGCCAAGTATGTATCCTAATGTAATTTTTCGATGTCAGTGAAGTCTATAATACAATAGTCTTGGGAAATTAAAACGGAAATGAAATGGAGCCTACATATTTTCAGATCAAGGCGATGCGAATGTTTCATATGAAATAACGTTGTGAACTAATGGTAGGGAGATGAACGCACTGATCGCTAATAATTGGAATTATGGGGTATGGTAACAGTTACCTTTAAGTGAAGTTCAACTCGGAATATTATTACTGAAGGATGTTCACTCTGGAAATGATGTGATATCCCGTGGGATAAAAAAAGGGACCAAAAGATATTCATTCTTAAACAGTTTTGACGGTCAAATTACCTGAATCAAGACCTAGTTGCCAAGCTTGCGAGCTCTAAGAGTCAAATTCTGGAGATCAAGGGATCCAGTCATTAAGTGGAGTGTGGAGAGATGGTGTGGTGATGAAATAATGTGTATTGGATGGAAGGCTCAACTGTCTGATACTTCAGTAATTTACGATCAGTGAGTAGCCTTTAATGCATTTCAATTTCAATCTGACCCCTTGTTCGGCAAATATGCTAAAATGTTTCTTCCTTTTTTTTGGATACTGAAGTTACTATTACATATTAGGAAGTTAAACTGGTGATTATGGATGAAATTAATCCCTAGAGGTGAAGATTAATGTGTAGAGTCACTGAGAAATGATTTCCTGTACAAGTTTTTTTTGGCACTGTTCATAATTGAACATACTCTAGCACAATATGAAATTGCTGAATGTACTTCCCACCAACATCAATGCTCTTCAGCCTTTGTGCTCTCAGCTTCATAATGGCCTGGTGTTTCCAGTTGTTGAAGCTGTGATGACACCTCTCATGGGCAGCTGCCTACAGTTACTCCATGTTCATTTATCTATGACTGCTTAATGTTGAATCAAGCTAATCCAAATTGAGTGAAGTGTGGGGTTTATAGTAGGTTAGCGTGAAGAGAACATACCTTTGGATATATTGGTTATGGAAAGAAATTATGTCAATGGCTGTAATCTTATTACTGAGATTATGTCCTTTGGGATTCTTCTTTTCCATAGTGGGTGATGCACAACAAAGTACCTAAGGGATACCAGTGTTGTGGCCATAGTTTTGCTGGTGCAAATGCATTGCCATATTGAAACATCCTGTATGACCAGTTCAGTTTATTCAGGTTTTTCCCGTGTTGATTCACCTTTATGGACAATAGTTTCACTTATGTTACAGCTAGCATAGTCAGGTCCTGATAACGATAGCTGTTACGCAAGTGAAAATGTTGTCCATAAAAATGAATCATTGTAGGGAAAACCTGAATAAATGAAACTCATCAAATCACCGTGGAAGCCTCTGTACCAACCTTGTCTGACCATTTCGCAATAGGTGACTTCTACATTTGAGTCACTCATTACTCTGCAGTGTTGATGGTTCTGCTTTATAGTTGCCAGTTAGTCAGCTAATTGTATGCCTGCTGTGTCTCAAAATATGGTGACCATTTGCTTGCCTGCAGATGGAGCAGAGCAGAATTTCTTGGGCCTGAGACTTCCTATATGTTTCCAACGATTGGTGCCTCTTCTTGGGAGTGTGGTAGTGATACCAGAACCAATTTTTCCATCACCAACTTCTCCAAAAACTGTGGATATATGTTATGTATTTCTCTTAGGTGCCTACCATGTACATGTGTTTGTCCTGTGCTCAAGTCCCGTGGCACCCAATGTGCACTAACCTTGCTCATGTGCAAATCATTTTGAATGACTGTTTGTGAACTTGAGACCTGTCATGTCTTCCAGTTCATTCTTGGGTATGAACCTGTCAGCCATAATCAAATCATAAATGATGTCAGTGATCTTGATAGTCTGTGATGCTGACGGATGATTAATACATTCTCCACTGCAGTTTCCATGTCAATGATGAAGCCTTGCTTCCAGATTAACACAGTCTTCTGTAGTATTTTCAATACATACTAAAATTAAATTTCCAACTTTGCCTGCAGTTATCAGAATTTCCTTCTTCATGTGTTTACCCTGTCATATCTTCACGTTCCATCTTGTCTGTGTTGCAACAAAAAACTCAAAGGGCTGACTACACATTGCAGCTGCTGTCCAGCAGTTTTTCGGAGTATGTACCAGTATCCATCTATCTCTCTGCTTGTGGATACATATGTAGACAGCTTGAACGACGTCTGTAGATGAGCTTCATTTTCTATCATGTACAAATGACTTTTTTGAAATGAAATTTTTCCTCATTATACGATTTGCTCCCATGTGTAAAATGCCCTCTTTGTGAAAGAGTTTGTCATTTTTATTATCTTCATGCTGGTGAAAATTGTACTGTTCGTTGTAGGCTATGAACCTATCAGCCTATCAATAGTTGGTAGGGATAGTATTGGATACTATTCATTAGCTTGTGCCAACTTATGACTTGTATACTTGTCTTTCCAAGTTACTCCCCACAGATCTGCCTTCGTTAACATGTATCAGCATTCATCATGTGATAAGTGTCACATTTAGTTTGTGTTAGTGAAATAAAAGAATAGCCGATTGTTACTGTTTCTTTTAAATATTTACTATTTATCAATGCAAAGCTCTTAAATACCTGTAACCTATGAAATTAATGGTCAAAACAGTCATTTCGCTTAATTGCTGGGTAATAATAATAATTCATTCATTCCGGTGGTGTTACAAAGACATAGAACAAGTCAGTACAAAAAATGTAATACATGAAATACACAAGTGTACTATAATTTATTATAATTACATAATGTCTTAATATTACATAAAATGATTTACTTAAGAATCTCAGTCTCACATCTCAATCTTTCCTTTTTCTGTTATATCCTTTATTGTTATTTGAACATCGTGATTCATGACAAAAATGCACAAAATATATTCCTTATCTGTTGTCTCATCAGTGGAAGCATCATTTAGCTCAAAACAGTTTGTTGTCAGGCTATGATTTCTTCCATAATTATTGGAAACGGTTTTCCTTTTGGTGGCTTAGCAACCTCAAGAGAACCTGATGCAATGAGGAATTTCAAATAAAAAATCAATTAAATAGATTTTGTTCATGTTGAAGTATAAGGTCTCATTATGATTAACATTCCCCTGAAAACTGTGGTCTCAACGTTACCTCTGGTTTTTTTAACCCACAGACCAACCAACCACCTATCCCCTTGACCACTGCTAAATGATGTTTTGTTTCTTTCAGACTGTTTGTATTGAAAAAAATGCCACACTTGGTGGAACATGTTTAAATGTTGGCTGCATTCCTTCAAAATCTCTCTTAAACAACTCACATTACTATCACATGGCCCACGATGGAGACTTGGCAAAGCGGGGCATTGAAGGTATTTTAATTTTATTTTTACCTTTAATTGATTAGCATACTGAGAGTCATTTTTTAACGCATAAAAGCTACGAATGAGCCTCTGTTACGAATTTTGTGCAAATTTTCTATTTGCTAGTAGTTATTGTATATATTTATTTAAGTATGTTTTTAGGAATAGTTTTGGATAGGGTGACCAACTATTTTTGAAGACAATAAGGGAGATTTCTATATTCTTGACCAAAAATAAGGGAGATTTAGAACACGGCAAAATTTCCCAAAAAAAGAAAAAAGCAATGCAGTGTTTGTAAAAAAATTTGAAAAGAACACTATTTAATACGTTAAGAAGACCGAAATATATTTTCCAACAGATTTAGCTTCAGACAATAGTTTGCCATCACTTTTTGCAAATTCTAAACATTCAGTGCAAGAATACGTGAAGTTCATGGCAACTTGCACTTCTGATTTAATCAGCTATGTACTGCTCCAATTCCTTACATCTGTCTACTTGTTATTCATAAGAGAAAATACTCTCTCTGTGTGAACATTACTACCTGGTATGCTCATAACATAGCCTACCAACTTTCCCAAGTTTTCAGAAGTTATATTGCTCGATTTTAAGCTGCTGAAAACCGCCACCCATGGCTAGCGTTACCCTCTAAAGACACAACACATGTTATTGCATCCTTACAACTGCAAAATTCCTCATACAATTCATCTTCATTCACACAATCCAGTTGGATACACTCCACAACGTCATGTGTGTCATTGAATGTTAATTGTTGAAATACCGTTTCAAAACTTTTGGACAGTCTGAATCATCTATGCTTTTAAAATAGCTTTTTATTGGCTCCCAATTTTTTAAAAGCCTTTTGACAGCGGGTGTAAGATATAACCTTCTAGTACTTACATGACGAAGGATTTCAGTCCATTCAACATCAACAAATTCAAAAAAAAAATTAATATTCCCCTTCGTTTAGCAGAACAGGAAAAATGACTACAAATATTTAACGCTAACACTTCAATATCTACATAATCTAAACAATTACATGCATATTTCATGTCATTATGAACACAGCACGTTCAAACGAATTTCGCTCGTGTGCTCAAAATTTGAATGATTGAAACAATGATTTTACTTGATGAAAAAATGTGGGAGAAATTCACTCAAAGAGACAGAAAATACGGGAGCCGCGAGATCGTGAAAAAATAGGGTCAAATACGGGAGATCTGGGGAAATATGGGAGAGTTGGTCACCCTAGTATTGGAAGCACATTCTTGCTCCCAGTGTCAGTACAGAACCCTTTTTCTGGCCTTGAAATAGAATATTTATCCATTACCAAGTTAACCTGGTGTGTTAATCCTGGATATGCATAACACGATGTTTTTCCCTCATTAAGAGCAATTTTGTCAAATGTATCTACACCATATTTATCTAAACAGGTATTAGTCATGCTAGCAAAAGAGTTACCACATAGTGATTTTTCTTTATTCATGTGCCTGGATTTGGGTTGAACACCTTTTCAACTGCTGAGCTTTACATCTTCTTTAGGGTAAAAATATTATGTAGCTTGACTTTAGCCATATTTAAATCCAAAGTTGATAGCAGTATAACTTATCAATTTGTTAGTGATCTACCCAACTAACTCATTGGAAACAGAAAAAAGCTTCTCATGCATCCTTAACATGGAAAATGTGGACCCTTAAATTTAAATACCATATTTTCCGGCCTATAAGACGCATAAGACGTACTGTGATTTATCAGATTAGAATTTACGAAAAATACTTCGATCAGACAAAAGAGGATCAAATTATTTTAATGATAATACTTTATTCAAAGAAAACGGAACTGTCACATTTAAAAATTGCAAACATTTTCAGTGTTTATTCATCGTAGGGTCCCAGAAATTCGTCATTACTATTACTAAAATCACATACACTGTTATTTTTGCTGAAGTTGTCACTTTCCTCATAAACAAAGTCTTCTTCGCTTCCATCTAGCGCATCACTAATTCTGCGCTTTTTAAAGGACTTTACGATAGTCTCCCTTTTAACTTTCTGCCTACGATTGTGCGATTTATTGAGAAATATTTTAGGATGTACTGTCAAGGATTCTGTCAAACTCTGGTGCTTTCAACTGGCTCAAAACAGTTTTATTATCAAAGGTTTTAATGAAGGAATCCATTTTCAATGCACGATGCGAGAAAAAATATATTACAGTGTCTTTCCCGGCGAATCAGCTCGTGGCTCAGAGTATACCCTCGGCCCATTAGACGCAGGCTGATTTTAGAGCACATTTTGGAGTAAGAACGGTACGTCTTATGGGCCGGGAAATACGGTAATATTAGCAAGGATGTTTTTGTTGAGGTATGGCTGTGGTGAATCCCAATGATGTATGCCCCATGGGGCATAATTACTTTGACACTAATTCACAAATATTTGAGCACAAGTCCACAACTCAATCATAGAAATTTGATGGACCAATATTTAGCTGGTTTTTATGTAATCTTTTTTGCATTTTTGAGATGTTTTTCCTGTGTTGGTCATGTTTCTTTCCATGGCACCTCTCTCCACCTTGGTGTTAGTCTAAGGTAAATATTCAAATGAGCTACTCGTCCAAGGTGTTTTATATGTCACACTATTTTTTCTCTTCACAAGTACATATTGTGTAGTGTAATATTGTTTTGACTAAGTTTTAAACTGCCATATGACTTCTAGCCTTCTTCATAGCACGATTAATTGGGGTATGCTTTTAATAATTAGATTTATGCCTATCAGTTGTGAAGTGTGGAACTTTTCTCAGTGGTCTGGATGGGATATAGAAATTAATAGTTTGAAGAAGTGGAGGACAGTCAATCACATTGTTGATTAATTTTTACAAAAAAGTAATATCATGCTGAGCACGCCAAGAAGATAAAGATCATGCCTGCCATCCTAGATATTTTTTCTTTCTCTCTCTCCTCCACGTATCTTTCATGTTGGAAAACTGCTTTAGTCCGGCCAATCAAAATTAAAAGAAAAACAATTTCTCCCTCGGATTACTGCCCAATATCTATCTTACGTGGAATATCCAAAGTCCTTGATCAAATTGTATACCAGCAAGTAACAAACTACATGTCTGTTAATAAGCCTATGGACCCATTTCAATCTGGTTTTTCGACAGGGTTTCAGTACCCAATACGCCCTTTTAAAAGTTATTGATGATGCATGGTATACTGTTAATAAGAAAATGGTCATGGTGCTAGTTTTATTTGATTTTAGCAAAGCATTAGACTGGCTCAATCACTCAAGGTTTCTGCAGAAAATTAAAAATATAAATTTTTCCTGCTTGGTACTGAACTGGTTCCACAACTATCTCATTGGATGCCACCATGCTGTCAAAGATGCAAGCAGAAACATATTGAAATGGAATGCTGTAACCTATGGAGTACCTCCAGGATCAGCACTCGGATCTTTGCTTTTCTCTATATACCTGCTTGATCTTTCAAAAACTTATAAGTACTGTAAATAGATGCTTTATGCAGGCGACTTACAAATTTATCAACTCTGTCTCCCTCAAGATCTCGAAAACACCATTGGAAAAATAAATGAAGATATTGCCTCAATATCTGACTGGGTCAAAAATAATCATCTTGTCTTTAACTGTGCTAAATCCAAAGCTATTATCATTGGCTTCTCAAAGCTCATAAACATGATTGACCTTGATTTTATACCAGAGTTCAGGTAATGAGTGCTGTTTGGCGGGTTGCTTACCTTATTCGTGCACTTCCAGGCCTCTCTCAGAGCTCCTGTGGTGCCAATGTGGATGGGGATGATCCTGAAGGTAAGTCTGATGCAAACCTTGGTTATTTCACTACATTTAGGCTGGAAACAACAAAAAATATCGAATTTTCACTTTTTTTGGCAATTTTTGTGCTACATGTTGCACGTTGCCGTACATTAGGCAAAAGTAGGAGCGTGGAAAAAAACTGCCTGGTGGGCCAATGCCCAAGTTCTCACTCGCATGTAGGGAGCTGTGGAACTCGAATGGGCGATCTCACCTAAAGAGCGTCGATATGACATTTGGTATGCCCGAGGTAACTGCGTTGAGGGGTGTGTGAGTGAGAAAGGAGCCACACGTAAAAATATGGCAACAGTGAGCGAGTAAGTTGAGAAAAGAACATGGCCTCCGACGAAACAGGCTTCAGACTGTGGTGATGGATGGAATCCATGTACAACAACTATTTACTAGTCGAAGGAAATTTCCCAAACCAGAGTAAAACTCCCCAATGTGTCAGCTACAGCGAATCATTACGGGATCTCAACTGTTGCAGCAGCGGCACTCACCACTGCAGCGTGGGAGGACAGGAGTCTCGTTGGGACTTTAAACGTCGTAGATTGCAGTAAGATTTGTCGAGAGAGGGTATGTCTTGGGAAAGCTGTCCAGAGTATGGAGACAACTGCTCTGAAAACCAACCCACCCTAAGCGATCTATTTCGACGGGAAAAGGTGCGACACACTTACAGTAGAAGCCATTGGGGAGAAACGCCGCAATGTTACTGTCAAAGAGGAACGTATAATGATTGTTGACCAGCCCAGTGGCAAGTATTTAACACACATAACACCCACCAGCGGCTCGGCTGAATCTATCTCCTCCTCCATCCTATCTTATCTGAAATCATTGGCAGAAGATGATTTGGAAGTGATCAGAGCCGATGGAACCGACTCAAACTCTGGCTGGAAAGGAGGATTCATAATGCTCATAGAGAAGAACCTGGGGAAGGAACTGCAGTGGTTGATCTGCTTGCTGCACCAAAATGAGCTGCCTCTCTGTCACCTGTTCACTGCTGTCGACGGCCGAACAATAACTCCTAACCTGTTTTCCGGTGATGCCGGGAAACTCATCAGTAAGTGTGAGGAAATGCTATCATGCATTTCAAAGCTATCAAGACCAATATTTCAGTGGTGGATGGAAGTAACCTGAGCAACGACCAACAGTACATGGTGGAACTGGCAAGAGCGATTAGCAATGGTAGTTGCCCTGCAGACCCAGCGGCGAGATATCCAGGGGATTTGAATCACTCCCAGTGGGTCACAACAGCGAACCGCATCATGAGGACGTACATTGCTACCAAGAATCTTAACAACAAGCTGAATATCCTGACAAATTTTGTGCTTTGCGTGTATGTGCCTCAGTGGTTTGCAATCCGGCGTGCACCATCTTGCGCTGAGAGAAGCCATCATCTCTTCAATGGAATCTTGCTTTCCAGATACCTTCCAAAGAATTACAGGGATAAGGTTGACAAGACAATTCAAACTAATGGATTCTTTGCTTACCCTGAGAACATCGTTCTAGGCATGGTTACAGACCCTCGGCAGCCTGTGCGAAAGCAAGCTTTATAGAGCTCATTCTATCCTCGAAAAAAAGAAAGCAGCTTCTCATTCACAAGGTGCCGTGCATAGCTTTTAATGTTCCACATATCAATTTCAAAGCCAAAAGCTATGAGTGCATGGTAGACTTAGCGGGGAAAATAGTCAATCTGCCTGTACTGCTGCGGTACTCCGATGCTGATCTTCAAGCTAAGCTCGACGAACCTGATGGGCCGGAAATCTTAGAGGTACCACCATACCAATGCCACCCATAAAGTGTTGAGCGCATGGTGCAGGTCATGAATACAGTATGTGCCCAAGTGGTTGGTTTTGAGCAACGAGATAAGTGCATTAGAACGAAGTTGATGTCACAAGCAGCCATGCCTAAGTTCCACACCAAGAAAGACTACAACTCTCTGTTTGTATTGAAAAAAATAACGTGAGAAAGTGCCCATTGAAACCCCCATAAAGCACAAACAAGTGCAGGAGGGTGGGCACAGGTGGGTGTCGCAGTGCAGCCACCTCCTTGTACACCTGGATAAGTTTCGAAGGGAAAGTCCTAGAAACGGACCAAGAGCTGCACAAAAATTGCCAAAAAACGTGAAAATTCGATATTTTTTGTTTTCAGCCTATATGTAGTGAAATAACCAAGGTTTGCATGAGACTTACCTTCAGGATCATCCCCGTCCACATTGGCACCACGGGAGCTCCAAGAGAGGCCTGGAAGTGCACGAATAAGGTAAGTAACCCGCCAAACAGTACTCATTACCTGCACTTTATCTTTCAGGCCTTGGCACCTCAGTAAAATATTTTTTGATTGGAATGTTTCTTATTTCCGTAATCTGGGGTTTAAAAGGCACCTTTTCCCAATGGGTGCAGCTCTGGAAAAAATTTTTGGTGAAATTCACTACACCCTAATGTAATAGTGTTGTTTGGCATGTGATAATGATGATAAAGTTGATGTGTAATCAACATGAAACTGTTATACTGGTGTAGGAAAAATATTTAAATGTATCGCCAAGCTGGTAGTTCTTTCAAACTTGCCATAAAAAGTTATCAATTTTATGAAACAACTTTTTCTTGGCTATGAATAGTATTGGAAGCAAAATCTAGGTGTCTTTTTTTCTTTCTCTGCGATAATTTTTCTCACCCCACTTCACCCATGCCCCTTGATTCTCCATTTTGAACTGCTGGTTAATTTGTTTGTCAATTGAGCCTTTTTTCCCTATGGGAATCTTCAACATAGACTATTCTAGTTTCTGGGATGTTAGTGTGTGGAAAGTTCTTACCCTTACCTCGATGAGATATAATCAGGGTCATCTTATCACTTAACTTAATGTTTGTCGCCTGCTGTCTAGACTCTCTTTTTAGTGTCTCATACTATACTCTGCCTTTCCTATGGTATTTAACATTATTATCCTCTCATGTCTTCAATGCTTGCCTAGTGCTTCCCCCTCCTTCAATATAAATTTACTTATCAGCTCATCCTCTATCCATGTTTCCTGTTTCCTGATCTCCACTATTTATTTCCTTTCCGCCTCACTACTGCTAGTTTCTCATTTGACTTCCTTATTACCCAGCTCACCCTCTTAATTATTCTCAAAATTCAAAGCTCAAAGACCTCAAGCCTACATGCATCGTCTTTCCAAAATGACCCTAGTTTCTGACCCATGCAGTGTCACACTCCATGTTTGAGTTTTCTCCCATCTTTTTTATTATGATTCTGCTCTGAGATCCCATTACAAATTCTCTTTTCTTCAAAAATGCTTCCTTGGCTTGTGCAACTCTGCAACTGATTTCCCTACCACTAAACCTATTGTCCAAAGAAGTACTTCAAAGGTTATTACGGATATAATTAGGCCCATAATTGATTCTGCCTCTGATTTTTTTGTCATCTATTGTGATTGGTGAATTTTTTTCACACCAAAGCTATAGGAACTCCATGTATATCTCTCATATGCTAGTACTTAAGATTTACCTTAGCAAATCAATCTCTGGTAGTTCAAATTGGTTATGAGAATTGTCTTCACCTTCAAGAAAAGTTTTTCACCAGAAAAAGTCTACTTACCAGGCTACCCATATTTTAAGTGATTATACCTAATTTATGCAAAAGGATGCAACTCTTAATGTTTATAAAGTGTAGAAAATTATTGTTATAGGGGGTTTTAATTTTTTTATTAATCCATTTGAAATGACTTTTATGTTTTCAGTTCAAGGTTTGAATCTAAATCTGGAAAAAATGATGGATGCTAAAAGTGGAGCTGTAAAAGCCCTTACAGGTGGAATTGCTCACCTCTATAAACAGAATAAGGTATGCTAATCCTGATGAATAGAAAATATTATAATGGAATCATCAGTGAATGCAGTTTGTGTAAAACACTCCCATTCCACTTTTTTTCTAGAATATTTTTCCTGGTATTTTGTGTTATGAAAATATAAATACCTACTTACTCTACTACATTCACTCCTTAAACTCATGGCTTATGCAGATAATTGATTCCAAAAATGTCCTCTTAAGTTGGAAATATATGTTAATGCACCACTCTGTCACAGGCTGTCTAATTTTTACTGCTGTTGGTAGATACTTCGGAAAACCCCTTTGGAGCAGCACTTATACACACAGTTTGGAACACATTTGGAATTTTTAACGTAAAAATATTTTAATAGAAAGTTAATGTACATGGTAGCTGTCCATTAAATTGCTAATATACCATAACTAGGTAACCCGTGCGAAAATTTTGCACTTTCACGCTATCAGGGAATAAGTATGTTAAGGAAACGGTGAAATTGGGTTTTAAATAGAGAAGAAGGTGTATCATAAAGTACTTTCTTTATACTTGTTTTCTTGCAAAAATATACAAAACATATAAATACAATACAGGCAAGAGAGTTTGGTACCAGTAGGAACAATCATGACGTCTGTTACTGAAAAATGGCACGCAATTTACAAAACTTCTTTAAAGACAATATTAGAAGTAACAATGTTGTCGTCTGTAACTTTTTGGTTATGAGTTTCTTTAACACAAACATAAATATCACGGAAAGTGCGAACTCTAGAAAATGCTACATAAAACTGTCCATGCGAAAAAACGGGTTCTGGCAAGTACAATCCGGCTCTCTGAAGAGTCTGACCCTGTGCTTTATTAATTGTCATTGCAAAGGCCACTTTGATTGGGAATTGTTTTCTTGTCATTTGGAAAGGCATGGTCGGATCCGAAGGGGTGAGTTTAATTCTCGGAATTATGACTGTTCTACCCAAGTCAATTAATTTAGCAGTGATTGTGTATTCGCCTAAATTAGTAATTATTAACCTGGCACTGTTAATCAACCCTTGCTTGGCATTGAGGTTGCGGATCAACATTACTATGGCATTTTTCTTTACCAACAACCTATGAGGTGGGAGACCTGAAGGATTTAATGAATTCAAGAGCGAATATATCATATAAATATGAAATCAAAAAGTTTTAATTGCATTGACTTACCAGATGACCATTCACCCATGTACAATGACTATGTGCATTTTGTACTATTTTCATTTTAAACCTTTTTTTGAAGTTTAGAATAAAAAGTGTGTGGAGTCGATATACCTCGAGCGAGTAATCGACATGGAAAAATCGAAACTTTTAAGTCAAATTAATGGGTAAATAGTGAAATTTGAGATTGTATTTTTCGTCAGAAGCCGGTGATTCAACGTTTAAAATGATACCTCATTTATCACTGTAGGTGCAGTATTAACGGAGCATATACGGAATGACAGAAAAAGACCTTTCTGTAATAATTAAATGAGGATGTTTCACCCTGTAATGGAATTCAGTCATCATCTGCATAGGCATGTATAATAGTAACTTTAACTACACCACGGACACGAACCAGGCTTCACTACACAAACACAAAAACACAACCCAGGTTTCAATACATTTAGTATCATCTCAGGTGATGATACTAATGATGATGATGCAGTGATTAGTATCACTTGATGATACAATGCATTGAAGTATGGGTCATGTTTTTGTGTTTTATCTCTGTGGTGAAGTAAAAGTTACAATTAAATGTGGCTTTGGAAATATACCACAAAGTTAACAAAGATATTGTTTTATTTGATCATCCGCATTGCAGATAACTAACTATGCATTGAGTGCTCACCTATGCAGTAGCTCAAGTGGCTTATGTTTCTCTAAAATCTCTTAATATTTCAACCTGTAATGGAAAACAGAAATCATCTGCTGAGAAGAGAAAGTTAATTAATATAGTAGGTATCCCCTACATTTCTGCATTGTTAGCATGAAAACTCTTTGTTGCTCAAAATTCCTGGTACTCAAAATAATGCAACTATGTGTTGAGTGCTTATTCAAACAAATCCCTATCCATGTTACTCAGATCTGGAACTTTCTGTGGCTGAATTTTGTTTTGTATGGAAAGCAATGAGTCTCTAAGGTGTATCTTCTGAGGTCGCCCTTTAGCCAGTTATAATAGCATGCATTGATAAGAATCAAGTGGAATTAGTAAGGAATCAAGTATGTGTGCTTTTGGTTCTCAGTACATTTAATTTTCTACTGTTGTATTGACAGGTCATGCAGAATGGACTGAGTAATATGTTGACCAGCATCTCAATCTTACTTTTAATCTTAGATGGAGTTTGTCAAGACTCTTGGGTAGTGTAGTGGACAGTGTGGGGCTAAATTTTAGAAAATAATATAAATATGTATACCTTCAGCTCTTAATATGCTGGCCGAATTGAGATCACAATTTTGACTAAAAAATGGGCAGTCAGTTTATCATCTGAAAGGCCTGTGAATATGGTAGTCATTTCTCCTTTGGCTCTCGAGGTGTCTTTAGAGAGATTTCATTTACCAGTCAAGGTAATTTAAGGTTAATTAGGACCTGTGGCTAAATCAATAAAATACCATTTCTCCTTTGTCCATGTGAAATTTTTATACTCTGTATAATGAATTGTTATATTTTTAGGTGACTTTAGTTAGTGGCCATGGAAAAATTACTGGAGCTAATGAAGTCACAGCACTTAAGGAGGATGGATCATCTGAAGTAGTCCATACTAAAAATATATTGATTGCTACTGGATCTGAAGTAACACCTTTCCCTGGAATAGAAATAGATGAAGATAAGGTTAGTTATTTGTTGTGTGTGTGCATTTGAGTTAAGCAGTTAATATTGTTGGATACACTCAGTGTTTTGGTGGCTAGCCCCCACTGGGGGTGCCGTCTCTGTATTTTTTCCCCTTAAGATCAGATTATGTCAAAGTGAACTATCTCATTTGCATATCCAAGTAGAAAAGTGTTTTTTTCAAACTTCACAATATGTATTCAAAATGTCTTCCTCTTACATTTTGGGGTGTGGATCATGACTAGCCAAACTAAAAAATGAGAATGTAAAGTAGTAGCAAGAAGCAGGAAAATAGAGAATGAGTTTAAAGTTTGGGGAAGTGGGAGTGCCACCCCTTTCATTGTGCCTGAGGTGCCAGAAACCCTAGACTTACTGCTGTGTAAATTGATGTGATTCATTGTCAATTCAGCCTTTTTTCTGGGCTTGTTTTGATGAACTATGGCAAATGATTGGGATACTTACATGCTCATGTTAACATCATTAATTCAATTTGGTTTGAGTGAAACAGTATTTACAAATGCTCTTGTTCAAGTGTAAATCCTTTTTCCTCAGAGGATATCAATTTTATCTTCAGTTAATTTTCTTTCTTCCATTTTCCAATGTTATTCTTCTCTGACATTGCATTTGACATCCAATTGTCTCTCGATATTCACTTTCTCTGCATTTTGAATTTCCCTGATAGCAAGCAAGTAATGTGCATAAATGTGAATAGATGACCCAGAATGGGAAAGTTAAGAGTAAAGACCTCCCAATAATGTTTCCCCCCCGATACCATAACCGATACCGATACTACCTCCTCCTAGGTATAATACAAACTCAATATTCCTCCACAAACATTTTAAGCTGGCTCAATCAAGTGAGAAACCAGATTACCGAAACAACCATTATTACACCGGCGAAACACTAAATTCACTGAAAAAGTTTGGTGAAGAAAGGTGATCGAAAGAAACGCACTCTGTATTACATTGAGCTGATGGCATTTGGTACCAGAGCACTGTAGCGGTAGAATTCGACATCTCATTTAATTGGCCAAATTGGTGGTAAAAATCTGAAAATTAAAAAATCTGATAAACACTGACGTGACTACCGATACCATAAGTATCGGCTGATACTTCATATCGGTATCATTATCGGTCTATACCTAGTATATGATGATATGAATGTGTAATTAGGTTTGATTTTCAGTTGAATTTAATAATCTCAATACAGATTTTGTGGATGGAATTAAATAAAGTAATATTTGGCCTGCATTACTTCTACTCTTATGTATTCACTCTATTGATTTTGCATTTTGTTGTTTTTTCAAACTTCGTAAATCTTTTCAAAATTTCTTCTTCATACATTCTAGGGTATGAATCATAACTAGCCTAACTAAAAAAAATTTTTTTTGAGTGTCTTTAGATTTATTTTCATGATTAATGATTCTGCTTTCCCCGTGATCTCATTGATCCTGGAACTTTTCTGGTGTGCTCTGGCATATCTAGTGAATGGATGATTATTTACTTTTGTTATTTGGGTTTGCTTTACAGATCAGCCTGTGTCTCTAATGCATTTTCCATTTATACTTGCTCTACTTATTTTCAGGTTGTTTCTTCAACTGGTGCCTTGAGTCTCCCAAGTGTCCCAAATAGAATGATTGTCATCGGTGCTGGTGTAATTGGTCTTGAATTGGTATGCTGGATGCCTTGATTTTTCCCTCTTTGCTTTAGCTTTTTAAGTATGGCCATCTCTTGTGTCTGCAGATTCATTTTGTAAAATAACATGATGCACCAATATGACAATAATTTCACGTGAATATCTATATTAACCCTCTCAGTGCTGACTCCTGCCAGCGGTTCTAGCGAGAAATGCAGAGGGTAACTTAATGAAATGTATCACTCTTGGACAATTAATATTATAAAGTTGTTTAAAATATCCTTACGTGGTTTTTCATAATGTGTATACATTGAATTTGGTAATAATCAAAAAAACTTATACATCGTACAAAAAATAATGGTAATTATGTGTGTGGTAAAGTTAAACAATTTTTTGCATAATAGACGATATACCGGCCCGCCGCACTTTTTGCTCGAGATGCCATAGCCGATGTATCGGCCCACCACACTAAGAGGGTTAAGAACAAGTGTGTTGTTTTGTGCACATGATACTGTGTGTTGCATCTTGACAGCCACCTGTTTGAGAGCTGGCTGTGTTAAAAGAATATAAATGCACATTTATGAAATGCACCTTATTTTTCAATGCTAAAGTTAAGTGAAAAAATATGCCCAGGATAGACAGGTAGATTCAGAATTTGAATTGAGGTACTGTAAGGCTAGTCATGACAGGAGCTTGTGTAGTGTAACCTTTTAGCAGATAGTGTAGAAGGGCAGCTAATAGGAGTTATTCACTTAGGCTTGGATTTGAGTCCAGGTCTCCCTGATTCATATTGTGTTATTCACCCACTTGAGCATTTTTGAGCATGCCTGGGTAGCTTAAGTGGTTTTGGTTCCCAGCATGAATGAGGCAATCCAGAGTCTTAGTCAGGGAAAATGCATTATTCATCGTGGATTTTTACATTTTATGAGCCTTTAATTGTTTTTTGACCATGTATCTCCAGAAATGAAAGGAATTGAATTCCCCTTAATTTTCCTGCATTACCATCTAATGCAGTATGACATTCTACATATTATATTCTTAATAGATAGAGTATTATCCGTTGTCTCCTTTCTTGAGGCTAGTTATTTCAGTCATTAGGTCAAAATGATCCTATTTTAAGTTTTTCTTGCTGAATTAAGTAGCTTTCATTGTAAATTCAGTCTATCGCTTGTGCTCTTTGATGACTATCTCATCCTTCTACAAAGATTCAGGCTTGTTCTGGTGAGCACTGAATTCCAAGGAAATTGGAAGGTTTTTAGCAAATTTGAGATAAATGAGAAATATTAAAATCCTATGCTAGAATTACCTATGATTTAGCCATTACTATGGTGTTGACATTGGATGAAAGAGAAGACTATTTGAACTCTATAGTCTCAGGTGATATAATATTGACTCACCATTTCAAACCTGAAACCAAATGGCAATGACCTAAGTGGTGGCTAACTTCATTCATGTTTACAATGAGGACAAGATGAAAGAAGTGTTCATATTCTTTCGCAATGAGTTGGCTGTGACCTTCTATGACCCAGGTATGCGAAAACTGCTGCATATTTCAGTGAACATAATGGCTTTTATGTGTAGTGAAAATTGTGTTGTTATGCTTCACAACCAAATAAAAAGTTTTAATATTACTTTTTTTCTATTTGACAAAGACATTATATTTGGGTTGAACCTCTTAAATAAACTATTCATTTCCGATGCTATGATTCATTTTTAGGGATCAGTGTGGTCCAGGCTTGGCAGTGATGTTACTGCAATTGAGTTTTTGAGCTCAATAGGAGGAATGGGAATTGATGGTGAAGTATCTAAGTTATTTCAACGAATCCTTGGTAAACAAGGCCTGAAGTTTAAACTTGGCACCAAAGTAACTGGAGCCTCTAGGCAAGGAAGTGATGGTCCAATAACTGTCTCGGTAGAAAATGTCAAGGATCCAACCAAAAAAGAACAGGTTAGTGGTTTTTATTTCCTCTGCAAAAAAAACTGAGATGGCTATGACAAATATTGGAGCTTTCTGATTTTATTGTCCTCATGATTTTACCTCTGATAGTAACTTCATGTGACTCAGAATGGTAAAATTTCTCCTACTAATTACAAGATAAGGAAATGTAGTGTTTTAAGTGAAAAACTCAGCTTCTTTGCATAACTCAGCTTCTTTGCATAAAATTTTTTCGCACCATTTTCAGTGTTGATAATGGGTTAGATCTGTGGTTAAGGTTGAACCTTCATTTTAGGCATGCCCAATTACCAGCCTGGATTTTGACTATAAAGTAAGACTCCTTCCGTCTAAAGGTGTAAAAATATTACTTTGTCATTGGTCAGTTAATGAAGGTATATTAATTTAAAAATAATGAATTTTAATGTGGAAATATATTTTTTTTATGGTGGTGCGATGCCATCTCTTCGCATAGCTTGGTTTACCAAATCTATTTTTTTATGTGTATAGAAATTAGGCATTTAATATATATTGTTAAATGTTATAAGCCTGAAGATAATTATACCATCCCACCTATTTGTTAAAATCATCAAAATCCTGCCAAATAGAAATGGAAGCTGGAGTCAGTATGATTTCTGGTTTTCATTATGCTGTAAAAGCCTCGGGTTTTATGTTTTTTCTGATAAGATTTTACCTAAAGAAGTATATTCGTGAAATTAAAATAAAATATAACTGGCACAACTAACCCAAGTTTGTTCATTACAGCAAATTTTGTGAACCTGAAGAAAATAGTGCATTGAAGCATAGGTTCATCCTTAAGGTGCCCATACTCTTCTAATTGGCATATGAAAATCCTTTTAGTCACCAGCAAAACACTCTCCAAAGCATTCAAACGTAGAGTAAGGAGTCACATTGATCAACTATCTGGAGAATACCAGTTTGGATTTAATTCCCAAATTATTTTAAATTTTTTTGCTCTGGAACCTTCTGTTGACTGTAAATAATGGAGGCACTATGTTTTCATGCCCAGAGCTGATGTTCATCTCCCTGACTTAAAACCCAAGATACTAGCTGAAGATGATAGGGTGATCAAGATACATGTCAACATTGAAAAGGGGTATGGCTCCATAGATTTCGGTATACTGGTGAAAATACTGAAAGACTTTGGAACAGATGGAAGGAAAATTCACTCATTCCTTAACACTTGCAAGTGCAGACTACATTCCATTACATCTTTTAAAAATTAATGTGTGGCTTTAAAAAATTCAAAAAATGAAATTATAAAGTTCCACTGTGTTAGTGTTTAGTAGGAGAATTCAGAATGTGGTGTCAAAGCAGGAGAATTCTGCCCCCTTCTCTCGTTACTACTTCTAACCTTTTATGAGATCACCAATGAGAGAAGAGTAATTTTCCTAGTATCTATGAAATGTCATCCATTATCGTCAATAAAAAAAGGAGACTGTTGTGGGTTAATGGAGTAGCTAGCTCTTCAATGAAATAATGCTTTATTGCATTTTCTTGTTTTTTTTTTGCTTGGCAGTTTTACGTTTGTTTGTCATTTCAGTTGGAATGTGATGTTTTGCTGGTCTGTGTTGGTCGCAGGCCATATACTCAGAACTTGGGATTAGAAGAAATTGGAATTGAGAGGGATGAGAAAGGAAGAATTCCTGTCAATTCTAGATTCCAAACTGTAATTCCTAAGTAAGTGATGTCTTACTTTTTAGGTCATGCTAATGATTCATGCATGAGAATTTGAATTTGCGTGCCTATATGAATAGATTTATTTTGTGATCTCATTGATTTTCACATGTTTTGTGGTTATTAAATTTATAGTATATTTGCCATTGGAGACTGCATTCATGGCCCTATGCTTGCACATAAGGCAGAAGATGAAGGAATTGTCTGTGTTGAGGGAATAGTTGGAGGGCCTGTCCACATTGACTATAATTGTGTGCCATCTGTTATTTATACTCATCCAGAAGTGGCTTGGGTTGGGCGATCAGAAGAAGACCTTAAAAATGATGTATGTATCTGTTTTTTTTTTTAAGGAGAATATTCTTTAACCAATAGCTCACCCTAGCTTGTAAATTTTGTGTCACTGCTAAACTTCCATGGATTTAATTTATTCAGGTGAATTTTTTTAGTGATCAGTCAAATCCCAATTTCAACAAATCAGAATCTCGTATCTATATCTCTTTTTTTCATGGAATTTGAAACTCTGAGAATGGAAGATGTGTGCTCTAAATTATAAATTCTAGCTCCTTCTAACATTTTCGCGTACAAAAAAATGTAGCGTTACCAGTTCTATGTATAACACTACCAATTCTGTAACTTCCTTTCTCGCAACGGTTGCTCCATTTTGATGCAAATTGGGTAACACAACTTACCTCCTTTTAAAAGAACACATTAATCATGCAACAACACATTTAAACACATCAAACACATGCAAATACATTTATTTTCAAGGTATGGCTCTTTTTGAATCACCATAAGCAATCAATTATTAGTTTGAATTATATTGGGCCCAATTTACATAGCAAACTTGGTGGTGTTTAGGATAACATATAGGTTCTTAACCCTTTGGTTATAAAAAACAGGCAATTAGTTACTATAGGTTTGCAGGAAGAGACAAAAGGTGTTCAGTGCAAGATTTAACAGAATTAAAAATTTACACTCCTTTCTTATGAATGTAACGGCTATTTGGGTGCGAAAGTTCTTTTTCTTTTTAAATTAATGGTTGTGTTTCCACTTATCCTCCCCGGATCTCCTGCCCCCGCGTGTGTGGCCAGTCTTGTTCCCTCCACTGCCATCCGGCTATATTGTATTTTCCTCTCTCGCCCTCTACTAAACTTCCGCTCCAGCCCAAACCACTGCTGCTATTTTCGCTGCTTACTACCCTTAAGAAAATTTGGCCCCAAAACTAAAGGAAAAACTAAAGCAGAAACTGTAGAAATTCCTTTAGTTGAGCCTATAGTTAATTGGAACAAGTTTTACCAAAACTATAAAAAAAAACTATAGACCAAAAACTAAATCCAGAAACTATAGGAAAAACTATACAAACACTCTAGTTTTTAGATGTTTAGTTTTCGGGTCAAAACCAAAAAACTATGGCAATGACTCTATAGTTTTATGAGAAAAAGCCCTTAGTTTTGTAACCTAGTCTTCGGAACTCAAAACTATTCACCTCACATGCTAATTCCTACCTGAAAGAAACTCAAGTCACTCAAGAAACCTCTAGTGTTAACAAAAAAAACATCAGCAAGGGCAGTTAATAAACAAATTATGATCAACTTTCGGTAACTAAAAGGCAAAAATAACTGAAGTGTTTACTAAAGGACCATTCAGTTATAGGGGCAGTAACTAAACACCATCAAAGGTAATAACTATACAGCTAATAGTCAAGTTTTGATAACTAAAAGGCAAGGCAATAGTAACTAAAGTGTGATTACTATAGAACTCTTTAGTTTTTGGAGCTGAAACTAAACACTTCCAATCTTACGAGAAAACTAAAGAATGATAACTAAACAGCTCTTTAGTTATTGTACCAGAAACTAAACAATCTGAATAGTTTTTGAAAAATTAAAGGCACTCATCTTTAGTTACTAAAGAAATGCTTTAGTAACTAAAGCTTCTGTATACTTCTTTTTTTTTAAGGGTATGCCATCTTCTTCCTCAATATATCTCCCTACTTCGATTTTCCTTCAGTTTCATCTCTCCCCCCTCCCTTCACGTCTGTTACCCTCGACTGCCTCTTTCTTTTTTTTTTTAATATATGCCCAAGCGTCCCTAGATTCCTCCTCTGTGGAATTATTTACTCTGGTATTCCCAATTAAGCGTCCTTAGAGACGGATTTTGATGCTTATTGTTCGGTTGACCTTGCGGCCATATTTATACCATTACACATGTAAAATTAATTTTTCATATTCTTGTGAGTTAATGAACCTATTAGTTTTCTAGGTTTAAAATTGCATTAAAACTGAGTAGATATTTCAATACCACCACATTTTATTAGTTATTTATTGAAGGTGCTAATTTGACGCAAGGAATTTATTGATTATGGCAAATGGAATGGAGCCTTTGTACCCTTGAGGGAAGTAATCTGTGCAACATTAATTCATCTCAATTTAGTGAATGTGAATTAAAGTAAGAGATGATGTACATTCAAAAATACATTCACATGATGGATTCCTACCGTCTTCTGTTGAGAAAAGTTCCCTTCATCAAGTCCCACCAAAATTGTCCTCTGGCTTTTGCCTTGTGTTTTAAATGTTAACTGTATTATGGACTGGACTGACTTTGTCTGTCAGAATATTTTTGTTCTGCCTTAAATCTCTTGGTATGTGTTTCACAAAATGTTTATCTTGCAAAATCATTACTAAACTTTTCAGTGCAATGTTGGCTTGTATGTTTGTTTTAATCATAATGGCTACTTTTGGTTTAAAGCTGTTTGATGGAATGTGTTTGGGGAAGATAAGATATCAGACTCATTGTCTTGGAAGGTCTCATTGTTTTTAATTATACTTATTTTTCCTATTTAGGTTGTTACAGATTGGAATGAGGGTATTTCCTTGTCATGAAAATATTCATAGAAGAAAGTAAGTGTTTTTTACTTTTTCCATGCCTGATCAGATTTTTTTTCTTTTTAAGGGTGTTGAGTATCGGGTAGGAAAATTCCCATTTGCTGCTAATAGTCGAGCGAAAACTAATAACGAAACAGATGGCTTTGTGAAAGTCCTGGGTGATAAGCTTACGGACAGGATCCTTGGAACTCATATCATTGGACCTGGTGCTGGAGAAATGATTAATGAAGCTGTTCTTGCTATGGAATATGGAGGTTCTTGTGAAGATGTTGCCAGAGTTTGCCATGCCCATCCAGTAAGTAACCTTTCTCTTTAACCACTTCCCTGACGTGCCCGAGAATACTCGGGCACTGAAGACTAGCAAATTCTGACGCATCCGTGTATACTCAGGCAAGCTCTAAAAGTCCATATCTTTCTCGTGCCCGAATATTCTCGATAGCTGCTAGTAGGTCATTTTTCTGCCGCCAGTGGAACACACTAGGGTCCGTAGCTCACTCTAGCCAAGTGACGTGTTACTCAACAGGAGATTTGATGGTTATATACGTAATGGTATTTTCCTGATATTTTTCAGTGTTTGCCAAGGTGTGAAACTGCTAGTAACGGTTTAAAAACTTATTTTATCCACGGTTTCTTCAGTTTCTTTCGCATACCTTTGTAACACCTTATTACACACAGCAAGTTATTTTTCACTTGTTACAATGTTTATACGGTCTATTCACGATCTTTTTGACGACTATTACCCCTAACAGTGTAGGCAATTTTTGGAAAGGATTTCTCTTGGTTCATCGTCACGTATCAAGCCTTCTTGCTGGAAACCTCTCCTGCGTAAATTTACCATCAACGGTTGAAGTGCGTAAGTCCCTTTTCCCTAGGATTGAAGAAAAGGAGTGACGGAAATGTTTTCGATGGGCAAGGACGGCGATCCCCAAAGCCACGCCATGCCAATGGGCAGACTTCGCACCTAGGTGCGAAGTCTGTTTCTTGTCGCGGTGCCTTTGTTGGTCTCTGTGCATGTGCTCTAGATGTTTTTGGTCCCTGTGATTCTACACGCGATGCTCGGAAGCTAGAGGGTATGCAAGGGACAACGTTCGTATTTAAGAGCAAAGTCTGGCCATACCCATCAGATCGCACTGCGTCCGCCTCATTTTCTCGTTGATTTTCAAAGCGCACACATGGTCCTCACTAATTTGCCTGAATTCCTTGTTTCTGTAAAGGGTCTAATTGAACAGTTTAAGGTCTTTGATCTTGATTTACGCTGCTGGCTGATACATATGTTATTAACCCCCCTTGACTTGAAGACTCAACACTTTCGTGTGACATCAACCTGTGATATTTATGCAGCTATTTCATAAACATTATAATGATCTGATTATTATTATATATTGTTATTATGTTGGTGTATAATGATGAAGCCTTGTGTGTGCCGTAAGGGAGAGTGCCAAGGAATTAGAGACAGTAACATGCAAAAATATGAGTAAACAGCTGCTGGTCAAAAATGACTTAACCACTATTTAAGGACAATTTAGATAATTTACCAAGTTGTCACTGAACTTAATTCATATAGCATTTATTCATGAAAAATAAAAAGTGGTGAAAAGTCACATCATCCTGGCATTCTATTTGTAAATTCTCTGGAGGAAGGGGAAAATTTTGGAGGAAACATTTGTGGTGGGTCAAGAATAACACTGCTGCAGCTGTAGTGTTAAGATGGATTTGGAACAAATACTAAGCTGTACTTGCATACAACCCTAAGATGTAATTATGGACTATGGGCGGTATCATATTAATTCACTGACTAGTTGGGTTCTATCCAAGAAAATACGTTTTCATGGTGAAGTGAAATCAGTCTTGAAGATTTTTGGACATTAAATGAATTTTTGCTGCTCGAAAAATATATGCATGCTAACTTACCTCCCTGCTCTTTTCCAGACCTGCTCTGAAGCCTTGCGGGAAGCAAACCTGGCTGCATTCTTTGGAAAGCCAATCAACTTCTAGAGATTTGATTGCTCTAAGAATCTCTTCTCCTATCTTTAATTCTGTCACCTGAGGCAGAAGTCAGTCCTGCTTAACTGACGTGAGAAGCATTCTTGTACCACAGAAGGAGATGATGATGATAATGCTTTATAAATTTTATACTGTAAATAATGTTTGGAGCATGCACTCAGCCCTGAACCATTGTTGTATATATTTGTGTACATGTAAATGGTTTACAGGTCTGTGATTAAAAAATGAAAACAGGCACTTGTTATTGTAGTAAAAATGTAACATTTGGAAGGAGCTTCCATTAAATAACAATGTTGACCTCATTTCAAGCATTTAAATCATGATTTACCATTGGTGATGTGATAGTGATGATGATTGCCACATCATCCCAGGTGTCTTAAAATATTTACACCACCTGTTTTCTCGGCATCATAACTAGTGTAACCCCTTGATTGCACAGTCCCTAGCTCCTCTATTGACTGTACTAGCATTACTCTCAATATGCTGGTGCCTTTAGATTTGTACAGTTTATCGATCACAGATGAGTACAAATTCAACCATATCCTCAAATTTATTTTCAGTCGTAGACTGTTTCTGGTGCTTACATTAAAGATGACCCGTTCTTTGAGTTTATTATGCTGCAAATTGAGTGTAATTGACTGTATATTAGTTACTTTCGTCAATGTTACAATAAAATGTCCTGTTTGCTAGTCTAAAGTTATTGATAGTATCATTTCCCTTCAGCTGGATGCCTCACCCCCTGGTTTATAATCATTTTCATAATTTTAAACTAAAATCATCTTATATGTGGAAAATGTTGCCATATCTATATTATGAGCTAATGAGACTTTTTTTCTACTGCTGGATTGCTTCGTACTGTGAAAACATGTTGGGGCTGCTGGTTTATTCTGTCACAGTGAGCTTTAACACCATGATCAATTATTTTGACAGAATCTAGCTCTTGATCTCCCATGAGTTAGTTCCCCATGCCCATGGGGAAATGCAAATGTAGAGGATCAAATAAGAATGAGGCATGTAATAATTTGTGAAGGTTTCTATGTACCCATTAAAATGGCTGTGAAGGTTTTTTCGGAATCTCTTCTGTGCAGTTCTATTTCATGGGACAGGAATGACTTCATCAGTGACCTGAAGAAGGTAGCTGCAATGTCGATGAGACTGTTGTCCACAAAAATGGAACTAAAAAGAAGAGATTCTGAAGTTCCTTCACTGCCATCTCTACGACTACATGGAAACCTTCACAAACATTTTTAGCGTGTTGCATGCCTCGTTCTCATTTGAAGTGACTTCAAACGTGGAGGTGGATGTAATGCCACTGAAACTGTCCTTCACACAAATGAAAATATGCAAAAGAGATCCCGAAAAACCTTCAGTGCCATGTCCTTTATTGACAGCAAATTTTCTTGGTGTAATAAATAAGTTTTACTTTGAAGTAAGCTGTGACCCCAATTGAACTTGAGTGGAACTTCAATGGCCTACACTGGATCTGGATCAAACTAAAACCAGAATTCTTGGTTGGTCTTATCTCAAGATTATGGTATGACCTCAGCTGAAACTGGTATATCTGTATATATTAATTTTGTAGCGTGTCAGTCATTCTGTATCTGTTTTGTTTCTTTCTCTGTCAATTTTTGAGCTAGAAGAGTGAGGTTTGGTGCGTTGAATGTGGAATCTCTGTCTTTATTATTTTGTAGTAGTTTTGGATTTTTATAGCTTGGGCGTGTGGAAGGGGGTGTTAGGTCACCAGCTGTGCAAAGGTGTAAGATATTTGGAGATGAAATGGAGACATGAATTAAAAGGAGTGTATCTTGTTAGTTTAAATAAGATCCAAAAGAGTGGCTGATTGGGCGTGTGGCAGGGGGTGTTAGGTCACCATCCGTGCAAAGGTGTGTTATATTTTTATTTATATATTTTATACATATTTATATTTGTCGACTAGGAAACTTACCCCCTGCAGTACACACTCCTGCTCACGGAGTGAGCAGGCTAGCTGCCTGCTAGTAGTGTTCTTTAATTTTAGTGTTTTACCAGTCTGTTATATTCATTGAGTCTGTCTTCAATTCTTGTATCTTTCATTGACATAAAATCTCTAATCTTTCCTAGTCTATTAGGGAAGGCAACAAATCACAAAGGTTATGTATATACACATGTTAGGACAGGTTGGTAGTTAGGTAAGGGGAGAATTATTAGGAGAATGGAGGGGGAGAAAACTCAGCACTTGATTCTGGCCTACTCTTGATGAAAGGTATTACTGTGTGCACAGTTAATGTGACCTGTTGGCCTGAGTATTTTATGTATGCTAAGTATTCTCTATTAAGTACCCAATGGGGGATTGGGATTCTTCTCAAAGATCTGGACCACTGCTAAGGACTCAGACCTGCTTGGATGGGATGGAGATAAAGTTTTCAAGCCACCTGACCAACCTAGGGTGGGCCCAGATGCTAGGACCGACCACAACCAGAGGATTTCCAGAAAAGGACTTAATCCCACTTTCATTTGGGACAGTAAGCATTCTTTGTCATATAATGCTGGTTACACTCATTTCATAGCACCCGGTTATTTTTAACTGAAAGGTGCAATATCCACTGCATCAATTTGATGATAACTGAGAGGGTTTTGCAAATCAAATCCAACTCAGATTAAGCTAACATGCTATTAATAGGAGAACATATTAACTTTTGTGTTGCACGACTCTCTCAAGACCAATGTACAGGAATACCCCACCTTATATCACCAATTGTACCTTTTGAGAATGGTATAAGTCAATCTAGTATGCCTGCTTAAACACTATTTTACCCTGCTATTATTGTTACGGATTGTACAAATGAGCTTTATTTAAAAAAATATAAGTAGAAAATGAACAGACCAGTATGCTGAAATGAAATTACATCAGCTCTGAAAGATGACAAAATGTGGCAATGGTGGTATGACAAAGGCCACTGCTGCATTCCAACCTTCAATGACTTCCTCATTTTTATTTTCTTGATGTGATGATTTTATAATTTTTATATAATTGATATCAAACTTTTGCATTTTTAATGTTCTCTTTTTGCAATTGTGGCATCTTCCTGAGCTCTATGAAGTTGCAGTCTTCAATTGAAGCATTTATCCATTATGTACATTGTGAGAAAAACTGTTTTTCCTTCAGAACCAAATAAAATCCACCAGTTGATATGTGAAAGTAATTTGTTTTTCTGTGTAGCCATTTGAGGTGGTTGTCTTCAGCAGCATTATTTTAACTTACTACAGATTTCCATATTGAAGTAACACTACCATTGTTACTATCTTTCTAAATTACCACAACAAATTGTTACTATCTTTCTAAAAGTTGAAGACATTTTGTAGTGTCATCTTAGCTGCATTTGCCATAAAACCTCGGAGACGGATAACACTTGTCCAACAGTGGCAAACTTGATTTACGGCTAATGGTTGCAAAGTACATCAAGAAAAGAGTTTCACAAGAAGCATCTCCATAATGGACTTGTTAGAATCCATATAATAGGTAGAAATGAAAAATGAGGAAGCTGGTGGTTTTTATGCTGTGTAGGACTTACCATTTAGATTTTGCTATGATGAAACTGAAATTTATTCCCCCACCTATTAGGGAGGAATACCTCTGCCATACAAGTTCTCCCCCTGTGACTGTAATTAAGAAATGGTTCTCATCATGTTGACTAGTACACCAAAAAAGATATTTTTCGTCTCACGTTTTTAATGATTTGATGAAACTCCAAGTTATGCTTATCATCCACTTCAGTGAAAACATAAAGGTTTCACTCACTGAAAGATAATATGCCAAAGGTTAACCATGAGCTATTGACATGTACTCAATAATTCGTCACTTGTAACTGGTCTTTCACAAAGACAAGGTGCTAGAAATCTGCCACACTATGCCATAATTGAAAAAATGTCTACATGTAAAATTCGCCTATTACTGAGGAAGACATAGGTTGACGAGTGTGAATGGAAAGAATGAGAGTCCTTAACATAAGAGCAGAATGTAATCTTTGACTGGAAATGTAAATGACAACATCAAAGGTCAATGATATATATATTTACACTCAATCTCCAAAAGTATAAACTGGATGGACAACACTATAAAAGAAATAAAAATATAAAAAATGAACCCTATTAACACATTTTTAGCTTTCACAGATGCATCTTGGATCGCACATTCAACTACAATTAAACTGTGTGCTTCTCATCCAACATGCAAGTCGCAGCCATTCTTTCAATGTCATCTAAACTTAAGGCAGCCATCGAACGATCAAATTCCTGAAAACGAAAGGGGATAATTAATGGAAGACATATTCAATGTCATCATCCGGATTCGGCAAAAAATTCCAGTATAAATGCTAATAGTATCTTCGACATACCGACATAAATTCATTTAACACCCTCTTAGAGTCTGCTTCGTTATAATATTTCCTGAGAAATGTGGTAACCGCTTCCTGTAGAGTCGTAACTGGCAGTACTGGAGGGACTTCTTTCACCGCAGCAGGATTAGCATCTTCTGCTTTTTTTATTACTAGGTTCATTTTGGCACCGTCTTTTATTGAGTATTCTTTTAATGCATTGGAATCTAAAAGGAAAACAATGGTCAGCAAATTCATGGAAAAGTGCATGTCACACGAACAAATTCATCGAAATTGCACTCACCTGCTAGAGGCTTTCCTAAATACAGGAGCTTTTGATGCCCAAGAGGTACTTTTAGCTCGCTTTCAACCATTCTCTTGAAATCGAGAACCTTTGTTTCCTCGGAGACCTAAAACATTATGCCATGAAAATGAGGTATTTATATGAAAATTAACAAGGACTCGTCGAACATCAACTCACCTCAAGGGTGCATTCCTGGCCTTGCAAAACTTTTACACTAATTTTCATAACGATGAGTTTCAACTTACACTAAATAAAGAATAAGTTATGTTCAGAGATCGGCAATGTTTTCGAAGAAGTAGATTTATTTCATTGCGTCTCTGTTGGTTGGCAACGATCACGGCGATTTAGCGATACTATCGAAATCTTCGTCAGCGATTGGAGGGAAAAAGAAAAGGTATATGTGAGGATTTCTGTTGGTTAAGTATTCCATTTCCTTATTAGCAATACTTATCAATGAATTTGTAATTTATTGAGCATTAATTGTTCGAAATATTGCGTATAGGCTCGTAGTATTTTCCAAATCCCTATAATACCATGAAATGTTGTGTATATTTTTTGAGTAAAACCATAAGTAAGTGCATTGTAAATGATTTAAGATTTTCCCGGTGTATTATATTTAAATATCTTTCTCGGGATTCGCACCGGTTAATGTTTTTATAATCCGCCGACGTTTCGGAAAACGACTTGTTTTCCATTTTCAAGGCACGTGTTACTAAAATTAAACAAGATGTTGATGCCCCAACAATGAAGGTTGCATCTTTTTTAATTTTAGTAACACGTGCCTTGAAAATAGAAAACAAGTCGTTTTCCGAAACGCCGGCGGATTATGAAAACATTACCCGGTGCGAAGCCCGAGAGAGATATTTAAGTGCATTGTAGTTCCGTATCCATTGTCGTGTCTGACCACGGTCTGACACATTCATGCACATCGTCATAAAACAATGATAACGTCGTTTTTCACTCTACTGGTAAATAAATGACAAATCTTATTATGATACATACTGCAATAGCCACTTTTAGCAAAAATGTATAATTCTTTCAAAGGACAGGTAATTTCCTAGAGCATTGCTAATCAGGGAAAGGCAAAAAGTGTTTCTGCATTATTTTTTGCGATAGTTTTTATTAATAACCACTGTTGGGTAAGTTACTCAAAATATAAAACCAAGGCGAATTACAATTACTTCATAAATAAGGTATTAATTTCGAGAAAAAATGTTTTATTTTCTTACCTCGGGTACTTAGTGCATAATCTCTCACTCTATGATTAGTGTCGCCTTCATGGCAATATGTTTTGTGTATTAAGTTACCATGGTTTGTTTTTCTCTTCGGAATTGTTCACGTATCAATATAAACGTATTTGCTATATCTATATTTTAAAGCTATATTGCGGCGTATCATTTCAAGAGACCTGGTTTAAATGAACAGAGGATTTTCGCAGTAAACAATTTACTATAGGTTATGGGCCCCAGAACGATTCCACCGCGGATAATGTAAAAAAATTACGTAGAAGTAATTGGTGGTGTGAGGTTAGAAGAACACGCGAAGTGTAACCGTCAAGTAATCGCTACAAGTATTTTTTTGCAAAGATTTACAGTCAAGAGAGGTCATGAAGATGAGTAATGATGAACAAAGTTCTGGACACGCGACAAAAACAAGTGAAGAAGGTAAAAATGTACCTGGCAGTGGCACGGCTGGTAATAGGGCGAGTACTACGATAGTTGGCTCATCCCCGCTTCCCAGCATAGAAAAATTGGAAGGAATAAGCAATTATAACACATGAAAATTCCAGATGGAAATGTATTTAATACACGAAGATCTCTTGGATTGTATTCTGGGCGAAGAAATCGATGCGAAGAAAGATGCAAGGGCAAGGTCGAAGATTTGTTTGATGGTTAAACCAAATGTGATCTCACATGTAAGAAATGCTAAATCGAGTAAAGATATCTGGGACAACTTAAGTGCAGAATTTGAAGCCAGAAGACTCTCCACCAACACCCACCCTCTCCCCCTCTTGCACCACCGTGACGATATAAATTGATGCACAATAAAGGCAATTAGGTCATTCAGCCCTGATGAGATCTCCGGCAAAGGAGAAGAAAAGTTGGCTTTTTTAAATCTTGACGCGGGTTATCCCCCCAAAAAAAACCATCACTGCTTGCCGAACATGGACCGCGAAAGTTTTAATAATTTGACGTTTAATTTATTGTCTGTAAGAATACCAAGGTCCTAATTAGATGTTGAAACACGTTTTAGTGAGTGATTAGTAACAGTATAATTAAATTCAAGGGGCCCTTCTTTAGGGAGATGGACATCACACTGCATTTATCTGGGTTTAATTTAAGCTTCCAAACCCCGCACCAATTTGGGGTCCGACGTAAGGCATCCTGTAGTTCATGGCAATCGGAGGGTTTCTGAATGTTGTCGAAAAGTTTACAATGATCGGCATAAATTTGGGTTTGAGCTTGGGAAGAGGGTAATCGGGAGGCAAGATCATCAATGTACAAAATAAAAAGTTAAGGTCCGAGGACACTGACTTGAGGAACCCCAGATGTCAGTGGAGACCAAGGAGATGAAAGACCATAAAGAATAACCCTTTGAGTTCTATTGCTGAGGTAGCTTGTAAGAAGATTTTTAAAATTACTAGAAATGATAAATCACTGAGTTTGTGAAGGAAGATGGAAGAAGAAGGTTGATGGAGTCAAAAACTTGGAAAGAATCTAGGAAAGTGGTATATGACTGTGTTTAATTACTGATTGAATTTACGGCAGGATGTTAAAAACAGTTAAGTTAGCCATGCGCGAACCATATTGGTTATCAAAGAGATGAGGGGATGTGAAATAAAAAAGTCGGTTGGAGACTATTCTCTCACAAACAGATGAGAGAACTGGGAGTAAAGAGATGGGTCGATAGTTTGTTGCTTCATTTTTTGGGCCGGATTTATGTATGGGGATAACGTTAGCAGTTGTCCACAGAGATGGAAACGTACCAAGGAAAAACAGCGTTTTAAAAGTAAACTTAAAGGTATAGAGAGGTACTCTGCGCAACTACGAACAAATATCGGGCTCAGGCCATCAGGGCCAGGGGAACGCTGAAAGGTAATTTTATGTAGATGATTGAGAACTTCATGAGGGTCGGTATGATTTCAGAAAAAAATTATTAGGAATGGGAGAGAGAAAGTGATCTTGGGAGAGGGGTGGGGTGGAGAGGGATGTCATTGATTCGGAGAATAATTTGAGAAAGAGGTTCGTCCTGTTTTACTCATTATTAGCATAAGAAACTATTTCTTGGATTCTAGGTTTACTACGGCGACGATTTACAAAAGACCAAAATTTTCTTGGGTTGGTGGTAATGGACGAGGAGACGTTATGGATGACCTCAGCATAATCACGATGAAAGAGCAACTTTGAGTAGCGACGCAAATCCTTGAATGAGCGATGGGTATGCACGTTTGGACAAGTTTATAAAGGTACCAGGCGGGATTCTTATTTCCCAGAATGCGCAGAGTATCGGGATTGAACGAGGATGGAAATTTTCTCGTTTTTGGTTTCACTTGAGGGACACAGCCATTTATGACACTTTCGAGGCCATTGTATCGCTTCCTCGGGGGATAAAGACGGTAGAACGCCCTAGGGGATGAGGTCGAGGCAGCGATTGACGTCCTCCCAACACGCCTTTGACCGTGAAGGAAAATATATGATGGATGGTGAGTAAAATTGGCAATCTCCGTCGTTCACAGAAATAAAATCACCGTAATTCATGGGTAATTACCCAAAATATCGCTTGCTCAACTTCCATAACTTTATTTTTTGCCCTCATGTTGATTTTGGACAATCAAAAGTGGATTTAAAAAAGGAGCTTCGTTCCACCGAGAGTCGTCCTATCTTCTTTGAATCTTATCTTCGTGGGGAATTGAAAAGACTTCATGCCCAAAGATGAGTCGACCGGGGCAGTATTCGACTACAAATAAAAAAAAAACTATTCGACTAAAAATTCGACTAAAAAAAAAAAACGCTCTCAGGAACCCTTAAGCTGGATGTCCGCATATGACTATGATAGAGATCGACGCATACCATCAAGATCGAAGAGCTAGCAGTTTATTATTGGAGTATTCTACCGGTTAAGGTAGGTTTGCAGAATGTCAGAGAATCTCCTCCCGGTCCTCTACCGATTCCGAGGCCCATCTCCCTCCAGTATATCCTATTTTGCCTCGGTATATGATCTACCCTTCTTCATCCTGTCCATGAAACCTATTCTCTTTCTTCCCCTTCCCTGCTTGCCCAACATCCTTCCCTCTATCACATTCTTGTGCAACCCATCGCCTTTTATAACACCCTTCAGCCATCTACCCTACCCATTCCGGATTTCATTCAGAAGTTTCCTTTCCTCTCCCACCATCTCAAGCACTTCCTCGTTAGTCTTCCTATCCGTCCACCTAACCTTCTCCATCCTCCACATCCTCATCTCAAATGCCTGCAGCCTATTCTCCTTCCTGAGGGTCCACATTACTCCTTTCTGAGGGTCCACGTTTCTGCCCCATACAACGGTACACTCCATATCAAGCTCTTCACCAGCCTCTTCTTTACATCCTTACCCTCTGTCCCCGTCATCACATACCTTCTATTACTAAACTACTTTCGCTAGCGCTATTCTCTTCCGTATATCTTTGCTACTATGTCCGTTTTCCTCTAGCGTACTGCCTCAGTAATTAAATTGCTCTACTTCCTCGAGTTTGTGTCCTACTATTTTCATCACAAGCCTAGCTCTCTTTGCCCTAGAGAATCTTATTATTTTGTTTTCTTATAATTAATCTTCATTCTGAATATCCCGTACTGCATTTTTAAAGCATCTACCCAAGCTTGCAGTCCATTCAAAGATCCACTAGCCAATGCCTGATCGTCCGCGAATCTGACTTTATCAGATGCCCTCCTGCTTTGATTCCGACCTCAAGTTCTTCCTATGCCTGTCTTACCTTTTCCTCAGCATAAATGTTGAAAATCAATGGCGACAATGGGCACCCTTGCCTCACCCCGCGACCTATACTTGCCCACCCTGATTCACCATCAGCCACCCTCACCTGTGCCCTTTGCGTCATATATAAGTTTCGGATTAGTCTCCTGTCTCGCCAATCTATTTCCATTTACCTCGAGCATTTCCGTTAGTTTATTTCAATATACCCTGTAAAAAGCTTTTTCAAAATCAATAAATCAAGCAAAAACGTCCTGATTAGACTCTATGTTTCTTTCTATAAGTGTCCGCATCACCGCAATCGCATCCCGAGTTGACCTTCCCTTCCGGAACCCAAACTGGTCATCGCCCAAGTAGTTATTGGCCTCACCCTCCAACCTTCTATTGATTATTCGAAGTAAAACTTTGGCTGTGTGTGAAATCAATCTGATTGTTCTATAATCCTCGCATTCTGATGCATACTTCTTTTTCGGGATAGGAATCATGACTGTTTTCACTAAGTCCTCTGGCCATACTTCTTCCTCGTAGATCCTACGTATAAGTTCGAAAAAAGCTTGCCTACCTTTATTTCCAAAACTCTTTAGCAACTCCGAAGGTATGTTGTCTACTCTTACAGCTTTTCTTCCCTTCATCTCTTTCAATGCTTTCTCTATTTTGTTTCTGTCATTATTAGCTTTATTATTTCTCGCGGTAGATCAAAGAAAATTAGCAGCGGAAACGCGATGGTACACGATAGTTAAGGCATTTAGCATGCCTTACCTATGTCGGTGTTATCGTTTTTCCAATTCCTTCTCTCCTCCATTTTCCTAATCATTTCTTCCGTAACCCACTGCTTCTTTACCCTCCTCATTTCCGCTGCTCCTATTGTTTTCTCAGCTGCTCTTACAATGACTATTTTGATATTCTCCCATTTTTCCTCGATTGTACCTACTTCCTTGGCTTCGCCTATGTTCCTTTCCACTATCTCTTGGTATTACTTCCTTTTTTCCCCTCTAAACGCTTCCTAGTTCCACCTCTTCATTCTCCTACTTTTATGAAGCTTTTTGAATCTAACCTCACAATTCATCATTGCTAAATTATGATCCGAGTCTGCATCAGCCCCCGGATAGCTCCGTGAGTTCTTCACACTGTTCCTGAATCTTTGCTTAACCATGATGTAGTCAATTTGATATCTCCCAGTGTCTTACGGCATTTTCTATGTGTACCACCTGCTACGATGGTATTCAAACCAAGTGTTTGTTACTACTAATTTTTTTCTGTTACAAAATTCTACTGCCTTCTCTCCGCGATCATTTCTCGTTCCTAATCCAAACCCTCCCACTTCATAATCGTCTCTCCCTTCCCCACTACAAGATGCTTTATTTTGATCTTTTAGAATTTTAATTTTTTTATATTCTATCTATTGATTTTTAGAATTTTGATTTTGATGCATTATTTTGATCTTTTTAGAATGTTGATCTTTTGATAGAAGAATACGACTTTGGATATTTCAATATGTGCTGTAGGATCCTTTGTTGAAAATGGTCAAATGTTTTCGCAGAGTCACCATCGTAAGCCGTAAAAGTCACAACAAATAAATCTTTCCACAAAGTTCTCATTTTAGTTCGATAAAATGCGAAAAACGTGAGAATTTTTATTTAAATAAAAATTTCAAAGAGATTATGTACAACCGATGGAGCATGGTGCTGGTGGTGATGCTAAAAGGAAATACATAGCCGTTAGTTGTTTCGCACCTGTCCCGAAAACGAATAAATTGATGTGAAACCTTGAGCCCGGAGACGTATCGTTCCACTAAGAGTCATCATCAGTGGTCGTTCAATCCAAAGATTGGTTGATTGCAGTCCTCCATCCTTCCATGCATATAAAATGCAAGGTCTCTTACTTCCTGGTAGCTCTCCTCATGTACTTTCCTCTTTATTTGGTCCATAAACTTATTCCTGGGTCTTCCTCTGGGGATTACTCCCTATGTTTTGCCTTCAATTATGTTTTTCACAAACCCATTGTGCCTCAAGTGTTTCCAATCCATCAGATTCTTCTTTTCTCTATGGTTTTTCACATGGCCCTTTCCTCCCCTACTCTTCTGTACATTTCATCGTTTCTTATTTTTCCCGTCCATTTTTTCTTCAGCATCATCCTCCAGCACCAGGTTTCTAAGGCTTCTAGTCTGTTATGGTCTGCTTTTCCAATGGTCAATGCTTCCAATCTATAGAGTGCCACGCTCCACACGAATGTTTTCATATTGATTCCAAGATTCCTATCGTCTTTGAGCACAGCAGTTTTCATATTCCCATGAAAGCCTTCTTAGCTTTGGTTATTCTTCGCTTGATGTGCGTTGTACTTCTTCCGTCCAAGGTGATAGTACATCCGAGATCGGTGAAGCAATCCACTTGCTCTAATTTCTCTCCTCTCGGTGTGATTTCTGCATTCAACTTCTCTCTTCCGCGTACTAGGACTTTAGTTTTCGTCTTACTTATCTTCATGTTGTATTCTTGGAGAACTTGGTCCATTACGCTCAGCGATCTTTGAAGGTCATCGCGATTTCCAGCTATGACTGCGATATCATCTGCGAAGCGGAGCATGTTAACATCTTCTTTGTTAATCTTTATTCCGTTCAGTACAATTTCATGTGCTTCTTTTGTGGCCTCCTACAAGGGATGTTGAAAAGTGTTGGAGAATGGTTGCATCCTTGTCTTAGCTTAATGTTAATTTTAGCTTATTTTTGCCCTCCGTCTCTTATTCACATTGTGAAGACTTTCTTCCTGTACAGTAGGCTACTGGTGTTGCCGCGAGACGAGACGAGACTAGAGCCACTCTCGTCTCAGTCTAGATTTCCGAACTCGAGTATCGTCTCGAGTGTCGGACGAGACTCTTGTCTCGTCTTGTTTCCCTCAAAATAACGAACCATAAAAAGACCAGTTTCCGTTGCGTACGTAGTCACCGAATCGGTACACTGGAAATAGTAATGACATTTATATTTTTAAGTATATAAAATTGGTCACCGCATTTAACAAATTGCATGTGCAATCAATGATTTTGTTGATACTCAATGAATTAACTGGAAATATTAACGATGGAATAGGTGAAAATAGCTGAAAGTCACAACGTTTGTACATAAAAATTCACAGAAAGTTAAAAAATATAACTTTAAAAATGATGTAAGTGGCTAAAGAAAGAATGAAAATTCTTCTTCAAAAAGTGGTTAAAATAGTTTTCAGGTTTAAAACAGTTGAATCAAGATAATTCTTTCATTTGACTGGCTAAATTGCACGTCACCTATGAGTCCACACTGAGTAAACTTCCGGAAGATTCGTGGCCCAAGAGGTTTCCAGGCTCTCTCAATGTCAATGCTGGCGGTGAGAACTATCTTTCCGCTGGAACAGATGTAGCGGGAATGCTAAGGAAGTCTCTCGCCATTTTTGCCAGCGCTAGAAAAGTTGGCTCATTTGCCTTCCACCAAGTCAATATATTTACATTACTAGGGGATCTCGGCTGTTGAAGGTAGTTTTCAAGTTCTTTCCTCCATTATTCATACTGGGATGACTCACCATTAACTGATAACCAAAAAGGGGTGAAAAATCAATTGAAAAGTCAAAAAATTTAAATAAAAGTCTAGAAATTAATATAATGTTTCTGATATGTATGGTTAAAATAGTTAAAGTAAGTGAACTTAATCGACAAGGGGCAAATAAAGGGAAAATTGTAGTGGAAAGAACATACCTCTAAATACTGGGACGTGCCTGCTTATACAGGGAAGATATATCTACCAGGTCGTCCTCATCTCTTTATACCAAAGCAGACCTCTCAAGATCCTCTTGATCCATTGACTGAGGGGTCTGCATTCGAGTGGAATACTCATCGTGTTAGACATTTCTTCAATTTTCAATAGGGACTTATCCTACATCAGTTTTCCCTATGACCCGCATGGAGAAAGTTTCACATTTATGATGAGGATCTATTATTAATACCGCACAATAAATCCAGTTTGTCAGGCGGTAGTGCTTTAATATCTTGTCCCGAGCAGCTTGATATACAAGCAACAGTTTTTCATCACCTTCATTTCTTCTAAGCTTATACTTACTTCCAGTACTTCCACTATTTTTTATCTTATCCAACGACAAGTGAAATGTAACGGTAACGAGTGGAAGGGTAACGTAATTTTCTCCTTATTCATTCAACAGAACCATAAAGTTTTTTATAACTTTGTGCACATTTTCAAGCAGTGCCCATTCCGACCCACTGATTTTGAGACTTTTCAGGGCACTGATACTATAGCATAGGATTGAAATACCTCTCTTCACGTTAAGCGCTGTTCCAATCATACCGTCCATTGAATTCCACCTAGTTGGGTCATCTATTACAGTGTTCAGTAATGGTACCCCTGCAGCTTCGCAACCACTACGGAATTCATTTCCTAACTGCTCACTTTTTTTTAACTTTTAAAAATAAAGATCTTATTTTGGCAATTGAAGTATCTTTCCTTCTGCAATCTTGATTGCAGAAGGATTGCAAATGAAATCTTCATCATCACTGTCAGGTAATCGAAACTGGTCTTCTGAAACCCCGTCCTCCAGAGTCAACGTTCTTGTTAGATCTTGACTGCAAGATTAATGTAAGTATATGGGCCATCATCTAAAATGCTGATCAGTGCTATATAAACTTGGAAACATCTTGTCGAATCCCTCAAGATTGTGGTATTAGTGAAGGCGTTATCTACGATAACTCCTTGCAGCTTGCGCTGAAGTTCGAAGGACTTTAGGGTATTAATAAAAACTCCAGAAATATCCTTGGTGGTTTCAAGCGTAACTTTTTGGAATTTGTCAAGATATGACGATGGCTATAACTTTGTTTTTCCACATGTTTTTGTGACACAAACATGTTGGAAAAACAAAGTAATAAGTTCTCATCATTCGGCAATATCCCTTCCTGTGTGGTCACAATTGGATGGAACAAAATCAATAACAAGTCCTTCTACTCTACTCCCACTTCTCGTCTATGAAATGAGCCGTGAATCCGTAGCACGATTTTCCAGCTATAGATGACCAGCCATCGATGGTGAAAGACAGTAAGGATTTATTTTATTTCAGAAACTGTAACACCGCCTTCTGTATCCTATTATAACGGTCAAGTACCATCTGCCTCAACTTTGTCCTTATAGGGAATTGTATGGCGGGATTCAACGAATTGAAAATTTTTTGAGTACACACAAAAATCGGAAAGGGAGGTATTTCTGCGCTGTCCAGTCAACTATTGATTTTCCGAAATCATTATTTCCATCATAATTCTGAAATTATAATAAAAAGTCGCTCTTATTTTACTTGTTTTCGATAATAAGATAATGTTTCACTCTGATTTTGCTTTGAAGTGTGATACATTACGTAAGGAGAGACTTGAGAGACATGGGAATTGATAGAAATCTACAAAATAGTTGAAAATGGTTGATTTATATAAATGTATATAAATGCGGCTATTGCTCCAATAAGATAAGAATCATACACAAAATAGATAATTTACGACATAGCTGCATCTTTACAGCAAATCGTGGAAACCGTAGAATTTTATCTGCCACCAATCCTTCGCAGCGGTGAAAAAGTCGACAGTCTGCAAACAGATGCGATTCGCGATGTATCCTGCCCCTTTAGGAATGGACGGAATGCAGCTGAAATGGAGTACCTGCTAGGTATTCCTGGAAAAAGTAGGATGAATGTAGTTAGGATGAGTGGCTGAAGAATAAATGCCGGTTAGAGGCTCCAGTAGTGGACTTCTTGATTGAATGCAATTTTAATTAGCAAAATGAAAGCAAATAAGAACAATTGAAGACAAAAGAAAGCCAATTATAGTAATCTGGTTTCTCGTTTATCCTTAACACAATTTAACGACATTTCCTACTAACCAAGGAAGGTATATCATGTAGGAATAGGTACATAGTGATTTCAATTGTCATCCATTCTTTCGCCGAGGTGATGTGCAATGCGCAATAGCGGCATCTTTTCTTCTTAGCAGGCAAGCTATAAGCAGGATTACAAGTGCCGCTAGGCGATACTTTACACCATATATGAGTATAATCCATGTCATAGAAGTCGTCGTAATTTTGTCGTTGAAGTTGCGGAAAATTACTGCTTTAGATAATAATACATTTATTGCTGGATAAGTTTTCCAAGGTATTTATAGTCGGTATTTAAGAAAAGTAGTGAGCCAATAACACTCCCTTACTTGGCTCCAGATGTCACGCTCATGCCACCAGAAATTGTAGTATTGGCAAACAATAATTTTTAATAGTTAGTTAATTTATCGCTATGTCATCATTGAATTGTATTGCAAATTTAATACTTTAGGAAAACGTGGCATTTACTTCGCATTAGCTGATGGACGTAGTTTTAGGGATAATGTTACTCTAAATACCAATTAATCGCATATATATGTGTATTTCGAGACTTTCGAGAGTTTCCTGGAAATGATATCGTCCCGTCTCGAAAACGGGACGAGACGAGTAAATCTTGAGTGTCGCGGCAACACTACGCTTTGGTAGCTATTTTTTATTATTCCGTACATATTATCCTTGGATTTACTTCCGTGCACTTTGGTGATTCCACCGTTGATGCTGTCTGCTGGAAAAATCTTTTTTCGGGTAAAGTTCTTGAGTCCCACTCTCACCACAAAAACTTCGGCCGAAACCTTTCGCGGCGTAAGTTTCGTTTAGGGGCGTAAGTTACGTTTAGGGGCTAGTGAATAGCAAGTTGGAGATGGTCGTTTTATGAATTATAAATATGTTTTCCAATGGTCAATGGGCTATAAAAACTAATGTTTAAATTTTCCTTAGACAATACTTGACTTCGTTAAACCTAAAGCGCTTGGCAAAGGATAATTTGCTATCACGGGTTTTGTCCGGGGAAATATTGGCGAGGTGAGTGGCATTCAGTATGGCTTTCAAAAACTTACGGCATTCCGTTCGCCTACGAATGTTGCGTTCGCTTGATCGCCCCACGAATGTTCCCTTACGTGTCTATCACTTCAGAACGCACCTTAATGGGACAAATAAGGAACTACTAGGTAAGCTGTTATTTTGGTATTCATCTAAAAAAGTCATAAATGCTGCAAATGTACATTCAGAAAGCATCCTGATGGTGATTTATGGCTAAAGAATGTGGTTTGAATGATAAGTACCAGAAAAGTCTATTTTTTTCAAAAAAGGCTCTGATTATGAATGTCAAACATGTCCAAAAAATCTTCCAAAAGATTAGTTGTAGATGCTCTATTTATTGAAATTGGTCGTGAATTATTACAATCACAGAAGTCCCATTTCTAAAACGAAGTCGAAAGATTTTTTAATGCGCTCTTGTTGTATCTTTACAGCAATCCCCCCACCCCAATGTTAGTCAGTATCCGCGCCTTGGCTGCTGAGGTAGGCAGTTTCATCATTTAAATGTTAGAAGTAAGGGAACTAAGGGAACATTCATGAAGGGAAGGAAACGGCCAATAAGCTCTGAAGTGAATAGGAACGCGTATGCACCCCAGAGAGACCGTATTAAAAAAATTGTAATTTATAGCACTTAGATCTCGCCAAAAAAATTAACCGTACAATGATTGTATAGGTATTTTCTCTACTATTTTTTATAATAAATCTTACTGTCGCAGCAGTATATTATTGCGCCATCAATAATGCTATATTTAATTCATGCATCTCTCAGGTGCTAAAATTAAAACGTGTCATTCGAATATGGTCTCCGTCATGACTATGGAATTATCTCGCTCAAACTAACTTAAATTTCTCCGCTTTCAACGCGGCGTGCATTATGTTGAAGGAGGTATCACGTTCAAGGTGTCTCTCGATTAGTCACTCCCGATATCGATAAGCCTCACCTCTTACTCTTCTCTGGATTACAGCATTTCATTTGCACGGGTGCTTGGAAGGCTGAGCTCGAAGCTATGGGGTATAAACCCAGCCACCTGGCCAAGCCAGGTTTTCTTTTTAGATATGTCACTACATAAATGAAACATTCTCTAAAAGGACTATAAGTTGTTATCTTTCTTTACACAGCCCCTCATACCCGGCGGCGTCATCCCCTCCGGTGTGAGGTGGAGCCTAGCCGGTTGGGAGGGGTTGTGTAAAGAAAGATAACAACTTATAGCCCCTCTACCAGAGGGGGAGAGACCTTACCCCCTCTACCAGAGGGGGAGAGACCTTACCGCTGCCATCTACCAGAGGGGATATTGCAAAACCAATAGATAAGTCAAGGCTTGAGAATCAAGTAGAGCTATGGGGAGTTGCAGAGAGTACAGGGATACATCATTACTTGATATTCACCCCTTGTACTTAATTCCGAAAGATATCACATTATTCTTGGAATGGTAAAAGTGTCAAAGTAGTGCAACGGGAATGGAAAATCAGAAAATTTACTTTTATTTATTGTCTTTATTTTTGCAATTGCTACTCCGTCAGGGTACGCCTCTTTCTTTGCTTGATGTAAGGTAAAGTTGGAGTGGTAAAGCTTGTGCCCGTGTTCCATTCTCCCATTTGACCATAGAAATGCAAGTTCCGCTGAATATACAGGTTGCCTCAATTGGAGTTGTATGCAAGACGTGAATAACGTGCGAGAACTCTCTCAGGAAAGTTGTCCCTCGTGACTTACTGTCAGTAAAAAAAAGCAAGATACCCGAGTTTGAGATGCTCTATCGTCCAAACGAGGAAACCGATTTCAATGCCGTAAAGTTCATAAGAGAGCTTGTTCATTTCTACGTTAGATAATTACTTTAAAAAATCCGCCGCCTATTAGCATTTCCTATACTTAATTTTTTCTCAAAAAAGTACCCGTTTTTTGCGCGTAAAATCCAGTTGTTCAACTATGAGCGCTTGAGATACCCGTAATTTTCGTTCCAATAACTTGCAATTTTGATATAAGAAATCCAAATCTATTCCTAACTGTTTTCAGAAAACAAATAGTTTACATCTCTAAAATCGAGCAAGTTATTGTAGACAACGTAAAACCTCTGCTAACTTCGAAATTAATGGCTCAATTGAAAATTGATTGAGACTGCTGTGTAATGTAAGTAATACGGGTACTTAGATTATGTAGAGTCAGTATCATTATTATAGCTAATTTCGTCTGTTATTTATTTTTATTTTAAGCGCTGGATATTGCTGGCTGCCTAGCGAAGGAGACAGGAACAAAAAGGATCTGAATAGAGAAAGTTTCTCTGAGCCACGCGTAGTTGCCACAGTGTGCCTCGTGACTCACAGTTCCCTGGCAGCTATGATTCATCCATTGCTTACTTCAAAACGTTCGCTTCTATAAGGAGGCATTATCTTGCTATTAACACTGAACACTCCATCGGTGCATCATGAGTCAAAGAACGGGTTTCTCGGAGACAGAAGTCCAAATAAATATGGGCTTTCGTTAAAAATAAAATTGCGTAAGTAAATTTAGCCACTGCAGCCGAAAAAGGGAGTAGTATGAACGTCGCCCATCAGTTAAGTCTGGATGCCTTACAGTCTGTGACACCCGAACTTTTGAAAAAATCTGTGGCACTCGTGCAGAGAATAGAATAAAATCATTGGAAAAAACTATTTAGTGGACGAATTCACAGACAATGACAGAGTTATCGTCAATTTAGATTCTGACTCAATCCAACATCGATATGACTGAAGATGAATCTCAATCTGACGACGATTCCGATTGACCGGTTTCCAATAATTTGTGAGCGAGATCTATACATACATACATATGTAAATAGTAGAATTAACGCCTGAAATGTGGTAATATACCATCAAAAGCATTTTTAAAACAGCCTTTGGTGGTCCAAAGCCCACATGAAAAATGCTAATGGGAATTGATTGCAAAAGGTTTTGTCAATTATGTTCCGCAATAATGCGCAGCTCACACCAGACGCATATATGTGCATGTGTTTCAGTTGTTTTCATGACAGTGAAGCGCACAGCTAAAGGCATATTGGTAATAACTCATCCCGAGATGTCTTGAATTGACACATGCTTAGTATAGACACGCACTTTTACCGTACGTGAATGGACATTTAAATGAACCGCGCTACTGGAGAGTAAGTGGCAACCACGCGGCTCTTTTTTTTCTCTTTTCCTCTCTTTTCCTTTCTTTCTTTTTCTTTTTTTCAAACTTTCCCCTCACTCCACCGCAGCAGAGCTACCGATACCACCGATACGCTATGCAAAACATGCCGATGAATAACAGACAAAATTGGCTATACCAATGATACTGACTCTCTATAATCTAAGTACCCGTATTACTTACATTACACAGCAGTCTCAATCAATTTTCAATTGAGCCATTAATTTCGAAGTTAGCAGAGGTTTTACGTTGTCTACAATAACTTGCTCGATTTTAGAGATGTAAACTATTTGTTTTCTGAATACAGTTAGGAATAGATTTGGATTTCTTATATCAAAACTGCAAGTTATTGGAACGAAAATTACGGGTATCTCAAGCGCTCATAGTTGAACAACTGGATTTTACGCGCAAAAAACGGGTACATTTTTGAGAAAAAATGAAGTATAGGAAATGCTAATAGGCGGCGGATTTTTTAAAGTAATTATCTAACGTAGAAATGAACAAGCTCTCTTATGAACTTTACGGCATTGAAATCGGTTTCCTCGTTTGGACGATAGAGCATCTCAAACTCGGGTATCTTGCTTCTTTACAGACAGTAGGGGTGTGTATAGCGGGGAACTTGCTGAACCTCTCAAGCCCTTGTTATCCTGTAGGAAAACGCCCAATATTAATGAGGACAAAGAAGGGACAGAGGGGAGAGACATTCTCCGCATATCCCTTCCTTTTATATTCACATATGATTGAAGTTTGTAGAACTCTAGGTTGATTGATGCTAAACTCTTGTTTAATAAAGATTTTGGTTGGTAGGTGCCCGAATCAAAAGGAAGTTGAAGTCAACAGTTTCGGGCGAGATATTGTGGAACTGCATTATTAAAATGAAGAACAATAGATATTGTAATGTTCACTATTTTTAATACTGAAAACTTTACAACACGTGTTTCGGCACTTTATTGGCCATCATCAGGTACAGAGTGAAAATTCCAGTTATGCCATGGGTAGATAAACATGATTCTTCGTGGAAAGGAGGGGAAGGGGAGGGAAGGAAGAGGAAAGAGGAGGTTTGGCGGTTGGATTATCGGTATTGAGGCGGAATGGGGGGTGAGAAAGAGGAGGAAATGGGTGCATAACAATGGGTTGGTTAGGTCATCCCAACGCCGCTCGTCAAGCGGGTGGGGGAAGGAATGTTCAGTAGCGGGGGTGAGTTGGTTGAGGGATGGTTAGAAGGGAGGGGGGGTTCACGGTTAGGGTTCTGGTCAAAAAGGTAAGAAGGGTTTAGGATGGGGGAGTGCTATTGAAAATCAATATAATTTAACAATATGACCTTCTTTTCTTTCCTCTTAATGATTTCCCATTGTTCATAGGCATCCGAGCAACGTCCTTTGGTTTGAAACCTTAAAATGTTCACTCGGAAGTCCGTTTGGTGAGATTCTTCCATCAGATGTTTTGCCAAATGGGATATAGTGTCTCCTTTGCCCAGGCACTTTATGCGTTCACTCTTAGGAGTTCTAAATTTTTTTCTGTTTGACCCACGAATACTGCCTCACACGAGTCACATCTTATTTCATAAACCCCGGACTTGCTCATGGGGTCCAGTGAGTCTTAAGCGTTGTTAAAAATGTGGCCCAGGGTCAACGGCGTATAAAAGCTAACTCTATATTTGTTTCGGGGAAAAGTATTCGCCACGTGGTAGGACCCTATTCCTAAGAAGGGGAGCGTCACCCATTTCCTCTTCTTTCATCTTACCCTTGGTTTTGGGTAATGCGTTGTAAGGTCATCTTTTTTCGTTTCTTATTTAAGATGTTGTCAACTAAGTAGGTATCATAGCCATTATTTGCCACAATTTGTTAGATAGTAAAAATAGTGGACAGTACAACATCTAGTGCTCTTCATTTCAATAGGAAGTTGTCGCACAGTTTTGTCGGAGGTCGGAAAGTCAAAAGTTGACTTATTCAAAAAACCAAATGGCGGATACACAATATCTATTGAAAAAAGTCGAAATCACTCTAGTTTTTCTCTACTCAAGTTATTTTTAACTCAAACAGTTAACTTTACGTATTCATGCAAATGAACACAAATATACTCATACATTTGCTGATCATTCCTCTAAAAGAAACATTTCCGTATTTTATTGGATTATTTTTGCCACAAGTTGATCCTTTGATGACGCAGTCAACGTTGTATTTGCAAATAGTTCATCCTTTCGTTTCTTCCGCTTTTATTACTGATTCATTCTTTGACTGGTCCTATAGCAACATTGGTCAAATCGGAAATTAACATACGCATGGCTATTTATAAATGTTGCTTGATAACTTGAAGTGAAGGAAGTCTACAATGATTTATATCATTTATATGCTCTGGTTAGGCCACACCTCATATACGCCGCGAGCACTTGGGACCCTGTTCATAAAGATTTAATCAAAAAATTCATAAAATACGAAGAAAGCTGCACACTTCGTTAAAAACTGCTACGACCGAACATATAGCGTCTCATAACTTTTAGAGAGATTAAGGTGGGAGCCTCTGGAGACTCGAAGGCTACACCCTTGGCTTAGCTTGCTTGAAAAATTCAGAACTGGTGTTTCATAGCGACACAGAGAATATTATCATGACCCTCGCTACATCTCTAGTTCTGACAGAAGCGATAAAATAAGAGAGATACTTTGTCAAACAGATCGGTACAACAACTCCTTCTTTCCGCGCACAACAAGATACCACAATAAAATATGAGTTCCAATATATACACTTCCATAATACGGTCACCATTTCACCTCCCAAAACCTTGTCTTTACACAGCTGGTGTCCTAACGTCCCCTGCCACACGTCCATGTGGCGGATCGCAGGGTAGTATGTAGATATGAAATAATGCCAGCATATAACTAGAAAGTTAATCAGCTCTGGAAGAATCTGTTTTCCCTTCATATTCGCTTCCATTATCAAACTCGATGCCAGAATCTGGAGATAAAATGGAATCATCAAGTGTTTCACGTACTGAATTCAGCAGTCTTCGCTGTTATTGCCGCGGAATATCTCTTTTGATGAAATTAAAGGATCTGATGTCAAAAGTATCCGATGAAAAATGTCTCTTTGACTCAAATATTGAATTTTTCCGACTATATCCCGGCGAAATCTTTTGAAGTCTTTATGCCTGGATTGAAGGGTTTCATCAGTCAGCTGTCCAATAGGCAATAATGCCTCACTTTTCAACATTTTTCAGTGTTGATGCTGTGAATGTTTGAAGTACCTTTAAAAATGTCACCAATTTTTGAAAAATTATTCCTCAGATATCCTAGAGGGATTTTATAATTTGAGTTGTCAGAAACATATGTCATCAAAAATAGTACCAGACCTCATCATCTAGTTTTATTTGTGAATAATGCCACTTTATATTTCCGTATCATTACTTATTAGCTCGTCCGCGGATTCAAATCCTTATTTTCAAGACAAAGTTATCTCACGATCGATCTAAAAAAACAACCAAGGGTAAATTCGATGTATCCTGTTTTACAATTATCGAAATCCACGGAATGGACTCTGAAACCTTGGAATATTATTTGAAGATACTTGTGAGTTTTTTTCATTCAATTGAATGGTTAAAAAATTGCATCGACGTATTTCCGCCGTCCGACTGACCAAAGCCCAGTCTCGCATATCAACACGTAAACTGAAAGTATTTCTGAATGCCTCTTGAATTTTTTTTCTTTCAAGCCAGCAGCATAGCTTTCGTTCTGTCCATCTCCCTTTCCGAACTGGAGATTTACTCCAAAGTTTCTCCAAATATTTAATAACACTATTTCACCGGAGTAGGACATGTTCATAAACGAAGGGTTAGTCAGTCAATGCATTGATAGAATACTCCGCAAGAGGAAGTTCTTTAAATAAATACATCAACCATAATTAATTTTACCATATCCGTTGTAAGTTTTAAATGATTACCTTCCATTTCTTTAATTCAAATCGATACGAAATACTAAGCAAATATTCTATTCTTCGAATGCTTGCATTCAAAGAATCGAATATTTGCATGTAGCCCAGATCGCCCAAAGGAAATCGCATTTATCTAACTCATGGTTTATCATTTTTTCCATTAAAATTCATATTATAAATTTTTGTTTTGCGAAACAGGTTAAAGAAACAGTCAATGCATTGCAAAATGTGAAAGTGATTTAGTGTGCTGGACTGATTAAATAAACGTAAGTCCGAAATTACTGTTTATCATGGAAAAGAGGGGAAGGTGGTACTTACGAATAAAATATTTGTTCAAATTATTATTCTCAACTAAGCAATACGAATGAGGAATTGAAAGAGGAATTTTTCACCTCCAAGCAGAAAACTTACTTCCCCATCATGACGAGACACGAACAAAAGATCATTTAATATTTCCTATTGCAAATGTCTTTAAATTCTAAATTTGTTACCATATTGTCGATATGTCTTTCGTCTCGGAAATCCATTGCAGTCTTATGAGGTGAAGATGTTTTAGTGTTCGACCAAATTATGTCTTTATTGGCTGTATGTACCAGATGAAGAGGAACAATTGAGTTGGCAAAAAGAATTATGTCTCTTCCTCCAGGTTCCAACCACCTTTGTTTGTACAGGAAACGTTCTGTGCTTCGGCCAAAACCTCATTGACAAATTAGCCTTGAAGTCCGATCTTCTCTAATGTGCTATTTCTTCTTTTCTTCTTCGAACTTCGATTGGACTTCGAATTCTATTTTATTTCTGAATTGTATTTCTGGAAAGGTTGTCTCAGTCAAACTTTCTTAAGAATTGCCGAAATGATTCCTAGCGCCAGCACTGCTGCTGTGACGTCACTGATCTCTTCACAGACAAGCACTCATAAAAGAATATCGAGGTCCGGATGATAAATATAGCCGTTTTCTCGTTCAGTTCATGAATTATCCCTTGTAATACCATTATTTCAATAATTTCAACATTCATTGTAATGATAACATCATGAACTCTTAAAAAAGACTTAAAAACGACGTCAGTGACGTCACGCGATTAGCCAGCCACTGGCGGTGTGGATCGGAAAATCGCGTTGTTTACATATTTTGAGGTATCCTGTTTTATGGACCTTGATAGAAATTTACTGATCTTCGTTAGGTATAGGATGTAATTTATTTCTGTTGTTGTCATTCCGTCAGGTTACGCCTCCTTTGCTTGATGCAAGTAGAAGTAGGAGTGGTAAAGGTCGTGGCCGTGTTCCTTCGCCCCCCTGACCATAGAAATGCAAGGTCCATTCGACAAGAACAGGGATTCATCCACTGCATACACACTTTGCCGAGTTGATTTAGCACTCTTCCAAGTTTCCAAAATTCTACTTGCTCTGCTCGGTGAATTTTTTGTCATCTCCGAGAGCAACTTTCCTGCGGCTTGATTACCTCAAGATCTGAGATCCATCGTTTCCGCCAAAGTGATCTCCTCCATTTCAAATGAAGCTATGACTTTCTTTGCCTGTATTCGTTTTGAGAGGTCACTACTTTCTCCACATTATTTTCTGGGCCGTAATGTCTAATTGGAATAATAATGTGTATTTCGAAAATACTAAAAAATCAACTCTTTTCGATAGTAATTCACGTGTTTCTCTGCGAGACACTCTTGTTCAAGTTAGACATATTTGCAGAACAAATAAAAATATTTTAAAGCATATCCCTTTCGAATTTGACGGAGTAAATGCATGAGGAAGTGAGACGGGAATGGAATCGCTCTACCAATCTCCGTATTTTTTGATGAACACTTCCCCTTTTCTGTGACACTCTTCCTATTTACTCCTCATGTGGCCAAAATTTCTTAGAACAGACTTCCTTCCTTCCGTTGAAACGCTTGGGTTCACATCATGAGATATACCTGAAGCTTATTCAACATGGGTCCACGCTAATTGATAAATTGGTCGCCGACTGTTATTGGGATTTGACATTAGCACTCTATAAAGCTCAACTTCCTTGGTGAAGAACATTGTAGCTTTTTAAAAAAAAGCTAGATCGCGAAGATCTTGCAAGATGCTTGGAAATTTAAATATTACTAAATACATATATTTGGTTTGTAGCCAAAGGAAGTTACCAAAACAAGGTTATAAATATACTGAAAACAAAAAATTTAGTTGATGCATTGATCATGAGAGTAACACAAATAAAATCACTATATAAAGGTTAATATTGATAAATAGTTGGTCATATAATATTCAAAATGTAACGCCAGACTTCACTTTTCGAATGCTAAAAATCAATTCTGCCCACTGCATACACACTAATAATAAAATATCAACAATCAAAGAGGAAGTAGAGAATGAAATTTTTATAAAAGTTGGTTTTAGAAACGTAATGAGTATTTATACGGACTTTCTGTTTTTGGGGATATGAATGAGGGTCAATCCATTTCAAATCACCCAGGCAATGTTGCTCAACATTTTTTATTTTCCTGATTTTTTTATCATGAGTTCCCTATAGGTAGAAAGTCACAAAACACTGTTTGAAAAAATTTTATAACCCATAATTTTTTTCTGGCAGCCATTTTTAAAATGGCGGTTGGGCAAATTTTAACGAAAAACGTGGTTTGCGGAAAGTTTAATTGCCAAGCTATTTTATAGATATCAGCATCATTCAAAGACTAATGTGTTAAGCATGAAATGTACTTTAGGTATACATTTTTAAAATTTTTCTATCATGCAAGAGAGTTAGTCAAACTCTTTCTGTAAAAACTCGGAAAAAATTTATCAATCGTTACTTTTAAAGACCTTAATTTTTTACGAAGGAAACAAGACTCACTAATAATATGTTATTTCTGTGTTGAATACTTACTTAACTACCTGCAGTATGAGTTTTAGTCCTGAGAATGCACTCCTTTTATTTATAGAGCTTTTCAAAAATGGCCGAAAGCCTTTTAACGTCAATTTTCTCAGGTCAATATCTAAAAAGGAACTGAATGAAAACAAGTGAAAATTTACAGTGTTCTTTATACGCATAGCAATATCTCACAAAAAATTATGACTGAGACTGAACTATATTTACAGTAATAGAGCAGTGAATTTCAGTATAAACGCTATCCTTCTACTCGCTCGTGCAGTGTCAAGTTAACAACCCTTTAGCAAGTTTGACCCTGCACGAGCGTTTTTTTGTCGCACAGGCCTATATGATAGAGAAATAAAAAATTAATACAATTTTTCGGCATGAGAGGACGTATCAACGTAAGCATCACGAATGAATATTTCCAATGTACAGGGGGTCCCAAAATATTCACATACGTATTATTAGTATTCACTTACGTAGCCAGCAAAATACTCTTTTGCTGGCCACGTGGGGCAACACTATACTAAAGTACGGTTGTGGCTAAAAACGAATTAATTTCAAATGAATACACTAGTCATCAACATTAACTACTGTGCCTTACATGGCGGTCATGAGCCAACAATGGTGGGCTCGTCACGTGACTCGATTTTGGCCAATCACGTCCCTCTCTCAGCGGCAAAGGTTGCGTAAAAGAATGACCATACTTTCCTAATACAGACTTTCAGTTGGCTTAGGGTAGTTGGAGCCATTTTCGTTTGTATACAGACTTACGTGAAACTTTGCAAGTGTGTTCTTATTAGTAATATGCACAGTGGCGGAGAAAATTAACGCAAAACTCATTGACGTCTGAATGCGTTGTACAAGGGAACTAAGTGAAATCGCTTTTCCTTGACTGCTCATTGCACCCGGGAATAATCAAACTCGTATGAATGCAAATTGATTTTACGCAACACATAAATAGGTTTTCTAACAAGGACCACGTTCGCGAAATCGCCTTGCAGTCATAAACGTGAGATGAGTTTGCTTTACCCCGCAGCCAGTCGAGGTTCCGAAGTCGTAGTTAATTATGATATAATACTTTCCACATTTTTTTTAGACATTTGAACCCTTTGAAAGCATTATCTACCATTGAAACTTTAAAAAATTATACGGTAAAAGAATTATTACTAGTGATACAAAGTGATGTTATTCTCCAGATCACATCCACCCTCAATGAAAAGTTTTTCCGCGTGTAGGAAATAGCTGTGAATGATCGTCGTTTTACTACGCCTCAAACAAATTTTGAAATATTATTCGATACAATTAGCATTTTGGCGTATTGTCCTATAAATTTTACGTTAAAATTCCGGAAAATTGGTAGAAGGGAATGCTTGCCAAGAGGAGAAAATTCTCCGTTTAAAGTATTTCCGATACCTTATTATCCTACGAAAGTTTCGACCCTCGCATATTCAGGAGGTCTCGACTACTTAAATTTCTTAATTCCTACTAGTGTATTATTCACTATCTGAAAACTACAATCAAAAGTCCAGGACATATTTTTAGGTCCTATGTGTCAATTACTCGATTTTTAAACTTACCTGAGGACACACTCACTTTTAAATGACGATAATATGATTAAGGGAAGTGGATAATTATTTTTACATGTATAAATTGAATGCCTTTAAATTGCACTGAACATCTCATGGACGGAAATGCAACTTAATGCCTGTAAAACAAAAGGGAAGATTTTATTATTGCAAATTGTCACAGAGAAAATTCCTTCATGGTCTATGAGATGAGGCATTGTTGCCCGGTAGTGCTTTTATGTAGCTTATTTGAAAAAAAAATATCTTGAGAATGTTTGAATACTCCTATTTGATTTGTTATAACAATAGCGAAACAAAATGTTAATTTAATTGGATATTTACAATTGATTGATTTTTAATAGTTTTTAATTATAAAATAAACATTTTTCCGGTATCAGCTCCTCTCAGAGCAAACCAACTGCATTTGCAGACGTGTGAGAAGCTAGTGAAAAAAGGAACTTTGGTGTAGTCACAATAGATGTAGATCGTGTAGTACTAATAACAGATATTTGTTTTTTTATAAAATATAAATTCGTTTGTAAATGATTTTGTTGTAACAACACCGCAAGTACATTTAAGAAGGAAAACACCTCATTCCGAATGGCATTCGTGACTATGTAACATCGATTTGGCGCCCGCAGATCCTGCGTCCGGGGACAGATCCTGCCCCTTGCTCTCCGCTATTAGCTAATGGCTACGCCCCTGCTCGACTATCCCACCGCAGTTCATGGACTGCTATATTGACTCCGATGCCCATTGATCGCAAGGAGGCTTGATCATCAAGAGGCATATGTGTGACACTGCGGGTTGAGTCCGGCCATCAGTTAATTACGCAAACAGACGTACATGCTATAATTGACGGAAAACGCAAAACATTGCAAAAAAATAGTTCTTTGAGAGTAATCCACAAATACCTACAACCTCAAATCGGTAAATGAACCTCAACTCATTAACCCTGTATGAACAGAATTATGAAACATCAGCATGAAAAAATTACTGCTACTATATAAGTTTTTTAAAGTGCTATTTATGCATTTAAAAAAATTAAATTGGTTTGATAATAACATTTATTTTGAAATTTCACATATTTGTATTGTATATATTTAATTTAAATAATACTCTACTCAATAAAATAGACGCAAGGTATACTCTAACATTGCCTTCATATCGCTCCTTTTTTAAACTTTCCCAATTTTTTCTTCATGTGACAGCTGAAACTATTTATTTCAGCACTCCACCAGGCACGCCAGTGAATAGCGTCACACATTCATCTATTCAAATTGATTGACACACCACCGACAGAGACGCTACTTTCCACACAGTTACTCCAAAGCGTTAAAATTCTGTCTGTCGCAGCAAATAAATGGAAAAGCCTCTTAGAAAGCAGATATTACAATGATTTTGAAACGTAACAAATTTGACTCGCTGGTCCATCGTGTCGCTAGCACGAGGCTGACCCTCGAGCCTTGAAGTCATAGTGTATTCCTAAGGGACGGGGAATTTCCAAATTCGTACCATATTGCCCGAAGGTCACCCTGAAATGAAACAAAGGGAAATGTAAAAAGTCACAATTCAACTTCGATCAGTAAACAAGTACATATAGTTGACTGCTTTTTATCGGTATGTTATTCTCATACCGATACGTGACGAATTTGTATTGTATATTGTAAACATCTATTACTAAATGGAATATCCTATTGTAATATTCCATTTCATAATAGATAATGAGCTAATTGAACATATGCTGATAATCGTTAATATAATGGGAGATCGGCAGGGGCTGGCAAATACCAAATTTGATGATTAGTCATAATGAAGAATTTGATATAAGCCGAGGACCAAATTCGTGGCAGAAGTACGGATTTTATGCCATTGAAGATGAATATTATAGTGGTGGCAACCGCTGTTTACTTCCAGATCTAATGATTAGTGAACCATGCTCTGCCGAAATCATCACATGTCTGAAGCCAGTTCCACCCCAATAGGCCCCGGTCTCAGACCGGGGAAGGGGATATTTATTACGATGGAATTGGCTGTCATCACAACGGGTTTTTTATAATAGACTATTAAGGACGTGAGAGGGTGGAAGAGGGGAAGGCATCAGCCTGCTCTTTACGAAAGATGGTGAGGATGGACTACGGTTTATTTACCCATCCGAGAGACGGAATGAGGTTTTTTTTTTACGTGCGGTAGTTAGTAGTAATTATGACAATTCTTGTTTTTACCGTACCGTTTCTCTCATGCGTTCTTCTTACGATCCGAGGTTTAGTCACACTTTCTGAAGAATTTGCAATCGGGAAATTCCATATTCAGTCGCTGGCCCTTAATTCTAGTAAAACTATACATATAATGAATTTTACTGAATGCGCCCGATTGTGTCAATGAACTCGCGAGTGCTTTAGCTCACATTTGGCGATTCTTACTTATTACGGTCCTTTTGAAACAATTAGCTAGATGGCTCGGTTCCTTTTATCTGGAGTATTCATCTGTGTTGTTGTCTCATCCTCTACTACATTTATCAATCGATCTCTGAACGATCTGACCGGATCAGCTCGGCATGGTAAACGAAACGGGCTGGTGGGAACGGTCTGAGTTGCGGGTCGACTCTGCCAGATTGCTCAGTAAAGAAAGTGTGGAAATTATGTAATATTTCATTAAATAATAGATAATGAGCTAATGGAACATATGCTGATAATCGTTAATATAGTAGTACTCTCACAATCCTTAAAGCACTTCTAGCAGTGACATTCGAAAAGAAGTTAAACGACAAACCACATGAAGCCATCGGAAACTGTGCCCTCAAAATAATTGACACTGAAGGAGAAGGGCTGTCTCGAGTGAACTTTCTCCACCGACCACTTCCCGCATCCACGCCTCTTCGTTCTATCGCAGGTCAAGTACTTATTGACTCGTAATCTCAGTGATGGGGATTATTTCCCCTCGAGAAATGGGCTGGAGTCGAATTTGACGATCATCTCCTCGGGAAGATGCGGCAAACGTTTCCCATATTTCAACGCATTCGAGACAGGTGGAAGTCCTGAGCGTCTGCGTACTCAGTACATCTATATTCTTGAAAAGTGTTGTAAGTACAGTTATTATTTTTATCTCCTGTAAGTGTGAGGCGGAATAACTTCTGGATTCGTTAAGGTGGTTGGAGCGATTTTCTTTAATGTAGAAAAATAAGACATAGCTAGGAATGCGTGAAACTTTGTATTAGCATTCTTGTTAGAAGCATGGGTCAAAAAAATACGAAAAAATGCATGTTACTGATTTGTTTTTTTTTGGCAAATTAATACTAATATTTTTTTATGCGACAAAGGATAGAATAGAGCGAGATGGCGCCCAGAGAATGTAGAAAACCGGGAGGAGATTCTTTGACAGTCAAAAAAACATGCATTAACCGGTAGATTACTTAAAAAGCACATGGTCGCATGACACTTGACATATACTTCGAAATAATTTGGTGACACGACGATTTGGTGAAAACGACGGTGTTTTGATTGGAAATGTAAACGTGCCAGTTCTACTATATGCGGATGATGATGTTTTGATCTCAGAGAGCCAACAGGGATTACAGTAGCTCCTAGGTAAGTTTTGTGAATCAACACAGAGAATGGAATTGAGGGTAAATGCGTGCAAGACTAAAGTAGTGGTTTTTGATAAGGAGAATGGGGAGACTAACTGTATGATGAGGGCGAATGGTGAAGTAATTGAACAAATGGATGATTTTGTGTACTTCGGTGAGATGTTTGCAAAAGATGGACGGATAGATGAGGAGATAAAGAGACTTGCGAATGCTGGAAGGAAAGTGGTAGGCAGCATGTGTAGCATATCAAGGAATGAGTGCCTGTCTAAGGAAGCGAAAATCGCGGTGTACAAAAGTGTACTTCTCCCCACTTTGTTTTTTGGTAGTGAAACATGGGTATGTCAGGATAGACATAATAGTACACTAAACCCTGTGGGTATGAGTTATCTGAAGAGTGTTTGCGACAAGAGTAGGATGGATAGGGTGAGGAATGAGTGGGTAATAAATGAATGTGGGCTAGATGCTCCATTAATGTACATATATGAAAGGAGTGTTCTTCGTTGGTTTGGCCATCATGTTGAGAGAATCGATGAGAGTCGAATAACGAAACAGATATATAAGAGTGAAATGAATGGTGCGAGACACAGAGGTAGGCTGAGAAAGTTGTGGTTGAATGTGGTTGAGGAAATTCTTAGGAAGAGGAATATTAGGAGTCTTAAAAACAGGAGGGCGTGTATGAAGCTGTGTATGGGGTAAATGAGACAAAAGAGGTTTGCAAAGATAGGTCAGTATGGAAGAAGTTATTGAAGCAGAATTAGGTGTACTAATATGTATTTACGAGTGAAACTTTGTGACTGTGCCTACCCCGCAAGGGAGCTCCGTGATTGGTATGTATGTATGTAATTTGGTGACACAGGCACAGTTTACCTTCTAAACGCAGAGACATACGTTTCTTATTGGCTGTTAATAAATATCAAGGTATCATAACGAACATAGAACGCATGTTTGCATATAATTTTCGCTTAAATTTCGAATTCCGCGTCGTAAAGAAGAGCAATGCTATAATTGAGACGAATATTTGAAAATATAATTCATCGTTGATATTGCAACAAGTATTAGACGTAAGAATAGATGTACTTAGGTGAACTGAGTCCATGCATTTTGTTTTCGACTTACTTGAAAAATAATATAAATGGACACTCAATGACTCATGATTCGCGCTCCAACCACCGCAAGGTTACATTCTCCAACGATTACAAAAGGAGGACGAAAGAGACGTACTGGACAATCGATCAAGGTGTCTCTGGGTTGAAGCTCCACTGAACCTAAGACGGGGGTTTTCAAGCGTCGTACGCTAAGACGGCGAAGTTATGACACCTATGACATTTACAGAATCGACCCGCAGATCAAATCGTCTTGAAACTATCGAACAAATGTAAGGTCACCCTTACCTCCTTTGTCGCATTCCCTTCTATCTTGAAACGTTACTGATTCTGGCCTCGCCACCGAGTTGTCGCAGCGTTAAGGTCTGGCAGGTAATAAAAATTTGTTGGTTATGATGAGCTTCGTGGCGGAAAATGACGAGAAATTATAGCTGTAACTTAAGACGCCCTACTGGACCCTACTGGATTCAGTTTATACCTGGTGTCCACCCTATTTTTTCATGATGAATTATTTGTTTCTAACTCTTTTTTATGCCTGTATAGGCCATTTAAAAATACGCTTTCGACAATCGCCTTTGGGTAATTAAATTATTAAATATAACGTGTGGAATTACGGTGAAGGTATCGTTAACTATTCGGAAAGTGGAAAAATTATACCTGGGGACTGAATGAGTTTTAGAGCTTCAATGAAAATTCGTAGATACTGGGTGAGAGGCGGAAACGCTGCCGGAACAATGACCGCATAGTTATTTTTTCCCCGGAAACTCTGTTTCGTCATTCGTGTCGAGTAAGAACCTCGTGCAAGTCAAATTTTTAGAGCGTCCAAACACGATGAATGTCACTAATGTGCAAAACAGGAGAAGATACGCTTCACAGAACACAGACCACAGACAAAGGAGAAGACATGCTTCACAGAAGATTCCTTTCTACTGATTTGTTCTCACCATCTATAGTTTATGAAAAGATAATGCAAAAAGTACTGTGGTTATCTTTGAATAAAGGCTATGTTATAATGGTCAAATCACATATTCTTAGAGAATGATGGGCTTATTTCATTCAATTTAGCAAGACGAAAGACCTATTAGGGCGAAGCAAATTTTACCATAAAAAAGTTGTCGTGAAATTCAATAATATTTGGTTGGAAGTGTTAAGCACAACGAAATACACGGATTGGCTTATTTTTCAGCCTTGTAGCATTCGTATTTGTTATTTTTGAAAATGTTACAAAAAAAAACTATTAAAATTCAATAACTTTAATTAGTCTGCGACTTTAGGTTGCAATTGTTAACCCTTTCTAGTTTTGAGTTTTCTTTTTTCGTTTTCCCTGACCTCTGGAGTGACGTTTTTTTAGAAAAAATAAAATTACTTCCGGTTACAATTTCACTACATTGAACTTAAGTTTGTCTGATAAACAATCAATGAAAACAAGAATACCAAACAATAAACAAGCAAAACACACAAAACACAACAATTTTACCTACTAGTTATTGCCTAAATATTGTGGTATGAGATCAACAATAATAACGCGATCAAAACCACCTCTGAATGCAATAACTTCCGTCAATGGAACCACTGCAGCAGCATGTGGCATGCACGTGCTCAAGGCTGACTGTAGTTAGTAGAATAATGGAATATGAGGAAGGACTCTTCAGAAACACTTAAATGCGAAAATTGGGCTCACCAGCCACCAGATTGAATGGAACAACGTGTCACAATGCATCTGAATGGGAGGCATGAGCGTACGCATTTACTGCTCCAGAGCAAATTTGAAAGACGTACATGTACCATCATACTCTGGATGGCCAGGAGGCACGATGACGAAAATAAACGTCCTTACTTCTCAAAGGGCTAAGCATATGGAAGGACGGGTGTACTTTTCAGCCGTGCAGCACAATTATTTTTCCGTATTGAAACTTTTAGGTCATTAAAAGGTGTATTAACGATGTGTCTTATGGGAGTGTAATTTTTTTTTTTTTTTTTAAAGTAAAGTTTTTAAAGCCATTTACGGTACATGGAAAAGAAATGTTTTTACCTATCCATTTCGCTGTACATCTCTCGTTTTTGTCGCTTATATCAGTTCGTGAGAGATACATAAATAGCTGGACATAAGGTGAAATTGAAACTAAAAGCAAATGTAGCTTTTAGAAGAAGAAAGATAGCAAAGAAGCGCTGATTCGAGTCCTGGACTGGAGGAAAAGTACCTAAGGTATGTCATTAACTTGCCACAAGTACCTAATATGCACACCTAGTGGTGAAACAGTTTTTCCTAGTGCCCTCTGGAAGAATACCTTGTGCTTCCTATTTTCCTACTCTTACCTCTCCCAACTAGGATAACCCTTTAATAGATGGAGCAAGATCCGTTGAAATTTCTGTGACTGAATTTAGTTCTTGCCATATCTATACTCAACAGTTTTACAAAAATATTGCTTTGTATAAATGTCAAAGTCTCGAAGCAAGATGCAGTAATTTAGTTTTTTAAACTTTTGACCCTCCAGAACAGCAGCCACCCATGACATCACTCATTTTATGCATTTAGACTTTTGATAATTGTTTCATTTTAAAATAATGCAGTATTGTAATAATGTAATGTAATATGTAATGCAATAAAAGCAGTAAAGAAGCGCAGATGAACTCGTTGAATCCATTTCGCATCCTTTCAAAATAAAATGAAACTGCTTGAAGCAGCTTCATTTTCAGGAAGTGGACCCCTCTCCACGAATTTTCCATTCTCAGGTGATGATTTTTCGTTTGAGACTAGACCCTAAAATTTTATGGTGCATAATTTCCAATTAATATCGCAAGAATCTTCGGATTTTCTACCTACATTTTTAATTCCTTCCTATTAAGTATGGTGTAGGAAACCAGCACTGTATGATATTGTAATGACCATGAAATATTACTCAATTTTTAACATTCAAAAGCGGTTTCATTACATAAAACTGTATAGTTGTTGCTTTTTCTGGCGAATTTTCCAACGTCTTCGGACTGCTTACAGCACCCTAAGATATCTCTTCATTCTAGATCCATCGCGATCTGCAAGGATTATCAAATACCTACTTCCCATATTCCTTCGAGGAACCCCTCAGCGTCTTTATTCCCCTCCCAACTTCCGCGCCTCCCTCCCAAGCGGACGGCCCCTCTCCTTCGCGCCACTATCTTCCATCCCCATAGATCCCCGGCTATCCACACAATCTTCCGCGAGCTCAACGGAGGAAGTGAGCGCGCAGGTTGAAAGCGCGTTAGCCTCCGAGGCGAGAGAGACGGCCGTGTGCGTGAAGTAAAGGAAGGGTCCTCTCAACGTTAGCCACATGTGACGACTTTGCACGATCTGTGAGCCGGTGAAAGTTTCCAATTTGCACAATTAAGTCGCGCGGCAGTATCTTTCGAATCATTCAAGATTACACGCTTCCAAACCAGTGAATTGTGGTCAAAATTCTAAGCTGCAGAGCAAGCTAAGAAGACTAGTTTTGTGGCCTGATCTCATGAAGTAAGTTTTCTTTATTTTTTAACCGGAATGAGTTTTACCATGATATATTTCATATCACAGGCAAACGTGTTTCAGTGCCTCTCCTCTCGGCCTGAACTGTTATAGTCAAGATTTGGTTCCAAAAAGTGGCGATGATGTTGGAGAAATGTGTTGACCGCGAGGGATGAGAGTAATCGGAGCAGTGGTTTACTTTAAAAGCAACAGAGAACCAAAGTAACTTAATGGAGTGAAGAAGTTTCATTTATCCGATTCCTCTTCCGTGAAGCCAAACACGATTTGTGTCGCGAGAATCCTTATCGACATGAAATACATCACACTATTATACTCACTATCGAATGTTGTCGGAACTCCCCAAGCTTGGTTCTGCATAGAAAAATGTTATTTCATTATGGCATCGGAGTGAAAACTTGGCCGCAGTTAATAGAACTAGCGGGTAGTTGGGAGGGAACTATAGACTCGATTAATTCCATTTTTCTATTCAGGTTCGATGTGGTGCTATGAATAGAAAAGACATACCCACTCAGCAGTGGACAGTACAATTTGGACCTAAAATAGCCAGCGAAAAAACGAAGCAAGTTCGTTTTGCGTAATGTGCCTCACATGAAGTAAAAATGACACAGTAAAGAGCAGTGCTAAGGAATAAGGTTAGCTTTCTCTCCCTCGACCGATGACACACAAACGTAACGAACCTCAATTATCACGAGTCAAAATACCTACATAAGGAGGAATACGATTTCGGCTGGTTAGCGCATGTGTTTCGACAACCTGCTTTCAACGAAAAGAATACTCACGAGGAAGAAAGGCAGCCAGCTCTCTCACAGCGGCCGTTTTTCTTACACTTGTTGATGTGAGATTGGGGGTTTTCATGTTGTATAATCCAGCCCAGTTGTCATAATCCGTGAATCGTTCTCCCAGAATCTATGAAATATAATCAAGCGGAATTATACAGATTTTTATTGTATACAGTAAAAATATGATTAATTATTCCCTTTATGCATTTTGAGTAACCACCAATTGGCCATTGCCGACGGATACTATTCGTTGAGAATAATTGATGAATAATATTTGGAGCACTGTTATCTGGTTAGGTTCGTTTTACCACCAAGTAGGTCAAGCGCATCGACGTGAGTTTTGAGGAAAACGTGTCGAAAGTTGTGTCAATTCCTCCCGAAAGTCAGTGCTGTACACTTAGTCCTCCAGTCATAGGAATGCACACAACGGACAAAAGCATCCGGATTTTTTTTCGGAATACTCAGATACACTGCCATGAAAAAACACGCGAAGTCACGAGAATGAGGAGGATGAGGAAGGGAGTATGCCGTCTGATAAAATCGCTCCTTTCGAGATGCACGCAAATCCCAGGTCACCCTTGCGTATCGATCCATTTTTCTCGTGTGACCTTCACCGGCTTTTAGCGAACCGTCTAAAACCAATCACACAAGCTTTCAAATACCTAAAGCATCTCAGCGCCGTGTAATATTAACTGCGTGCCTAACTACGCTTGATTTCAGAATCGAGAACTTCAATATAAAAGTTGAACGAGTGTGAGCGTCTTTGTTTGCCGGATCAAATAAACGAATAATGCGTCACTCAATGAGGGCCATGCAACATGTCGCAACGCACCAAGTACCTTAAATTATCTACGGCAATTTACAGCCACACAACTATTGTATAGTGGATGACAGTAGCATAGAGTAAGAGGCAATGCCAAAAAATATGAAGGCACTGTAAAAACTGTGAAATGCAATAAACAGAACTTGAAATGAGGAGGAATAACCATTTTATTTACATTGTTGTTTACTATTGTTTCCAATTAATTGAGAAAAATGAGGCGCGTAATTTCTCGGCGGAGTGAACGAGACGAACGAGTACATAAACAAATGGATAATAATTTCACTATTCAAGGGAAGTAGATATAGTATAGATATTTTTAATACTCTCTTGGTCTTGCGCACTATGAAAGGCTTGCTTGATTCTCGCGGGAAACTTTTATCGCACGCGTAGGTGATAAGGTGAAAGCTTCAAGTTCATTATCCAGTGACTTCCGTATTTCATGCTATCAGTATTTTGGCTCTTGAAAAATCAAACAATTACTGTCATCATTGAAGGAACTGTCCTGTATCTCGGATTTATATCGTTGTTGTTGAATAATTGTTATCATTCGTCAAATTTCATTGAAAACTTAAGACGAATATAGCGACGCCAAGGTAAATAGAAGAAAAAGTTGCTGTACAGTCTTCTAACCCAGATAAAAATTTTTCCTTTCCGTTACCTTTCCAAAGTGATTGGAAAGCAAACGGAAAGCAACTTTACTTTCCGATTGCCTTCCATTGCTTTCCGGTTATCTTGCGTTGTGGAGGGTTGCTTTCCATTTGATCTCCATTTCTTTTCCTCTACCTGATTGCTTTCCGCTTCCTTTCCATTTGCTCCAATGGAAGGCAATCGGAGAGGAGTTGGAAAGCAAACACTTTTATCTGGGAAGTTTGTGTATACAGTATTCTCGATTTGTGTGAGCACTAAGAAACATCTTAAAATTACTTTGAGTCGCAGGAACTTATCTAAAATGTTACCTTTACATGGACTTAAGGCGTGCTTCTTAGGATTAAAGTGAGTGGATCCGCTCTTTAAGGAGCAACCCGATGGATTACCACAGACGCATCGGTAAGTTTCAAAAACTGATAACGGTAAAAATTGTGAGTCCACTATCAGTATCGGCCACACCTTTTCCGTAGACCTGAGATAGCGCGGAACGTAGTGAGTACAGTGAGAGAGTAGAATAGTGAGTAAATATTCCGTAACGTAAGGTGATAAGTGTGCTTCTGACCTCGAGGAGACGGGAGTTCAGCGGAAGCGGCACAAGCAAGATCCGTGAGTTCGTAATAGTCCCAACTTTTACATTAAGTTACCATCCATCGATAATATTTCAACACGCGATTTCTTTCTGGTTATGATGTATTTTTTTAAATTTCATAAAACCTCTAAGAGAGGAAACGGGAAAATGTAGTAAAATGTATTCGAGGAAAACAGCAACCGAAGGCTAATATTGAAGATATCAAAACAATATTATGAATCCACTTTTCTAAGTGGACTAGAAATGATCCACACGTTTGGCTGAAAGTATAAACCATGAGATGTATTCAACAGGAAAAGACGCAAGGTCAGAGCTTCTTAAAATGAGTGTCGGAGCCCCACGGACACCAGGAATCACCACGCGAAGTATGACGCATAGAATTGATTGCGAAAGCTTTTTCGGAATGAAAGGGAGACGCTTATACGAAAAAATAATAAACCGAGTAGCGTAAAAGCCTCCCATTGCAGTTGGTGTAAATGATATTCAACCAAACGCGGTAAATCTCCATGTACATTTGTAAGTGTATTCGGTTTACGAATGACTACTTTCATTGTACTGGTGAAATCTTCTCGGGAATAAGTTAATTGTCATAGTTTCACGTTGTTAATTATCATTAGTAATTATCATTAATCATAGTTGTTAATTCCTCATTCAATTTTAAGAGAAACTGTCCGGGGCTTTTAGATGTTATTCAGACGATATAAATGCGTTTATTTTTCTGAGAGGAAAGGGTCCATCATGAAGTGGGAGACAATGACAGTAATCCATTTGAGATTTATAAGTTTTATGCAATAATTAACTGAATGATATTTGGTGAATGCCAACAAAAATATTGAGTCATATTTACTAAATGGTATATGAAGTATATTTTACGAAGTACGAAGACTCTCACTATCGGTCTCTTTTATTAGATGCCCAGATAAAAATTTTTGCTTTCCGTTACCTTTCCAAAGTGATTGGAAAGCAAACGGAAAGCAACATTACTTTCCGATTGCCTTCCATTGCTTTCCAGTTGTCTTGCGTTGTGGAGGGTTGCTTTCCATTTGCTTTCCATTTATTTTCCTCTATCCAGTTGCTTTCTGCTTCCTTTCCATTTGCTCCAATGGAAGGCAATCGGAAAGTACCTAACCTTCGGAAAGAAATTGGAAAGCAAAATCTTTTTCATCTGGGTGGATCCTGCCTAAGCATTGTGAAACTTTTACATTAAGTGAAATCGAAAAATAAAAACTAGTACTTAAACAAATCAATCTAATTTCTCTTTAAAATCAAATCAAATTTCATAAATTATAAATCCTATGTTACACCCAACCGTTTATAGGAGCGTTCAAAGATAAAAATTAATCTTTACCGTGAAATTTAGACAGACAAAATATCCTTTAGGGTATGCCACCCGCACATGTATTCAATCAGCACTAGTATTTTGTGGTCAATTCTCTTTTACCGTGCGCATGCATAACTGTGAAATATGTAAATATGATATGAAATTCAAAAAGTTCCAATCTCTGCTCTTCTCTTTCAGAACCATGTAATTATAAATGGCATCTTACTCATTCATCTTCAAATCATAAGTCTGAATATGGAGTTGACATTTTTCAGTTCTCTCCTCTACAAGTGAAAAACAAAAGGAGCATTTAAATTTTGATAGGTCAGTAAATTATGCACCATATAACACCTTAATACCTTTAAAATGCCATAGATGTATTGTTGAATAAGTTCGCTCTTCAAAAAACTGTGTATTAGCAATATATAATTTACAGGATAGGTTTGATATGTATACAAATTGCCATTTTGTAAATGCTACTATTGACTTTATTTACAGAGGCCCATCATGCATTATTTCAAGTTTCAGCATGCATTATTACTAATATCAATATTTTGGCTTTGCAACCAAGGCTGTTTCTGTGATGTAGATGAAATTATAGGGGAGACAAATTCTACCATCTTTCTAAATGAAACAGAAGACACATTAAGCAAGCCCTTACCAGAAGAATCATCGAGTGAAAAAAATGACTCAAGTGACCATCATGTTTCAAAGAGCGGTATCACATTAGCTGCCTGGAACTGGGAGGAAGTTGGAGTACATATTACTCTCTCTCTATTCATTATAATCACAGGATTATCCAAAGTAGGTAAGTGGCACATTGTGGTCATTTTCAGAAAAGTACAGGTCACTTACTCAGCATAGACAGATTACCCTAGTATATTATAGATAATTTAAAATTATTATGAAAGGACTAAAATAATATTGTATTCAGTGGAAAACATGTTGACATGACATGCAACAGAGTAGTTAGCAATAAATTACCATCATGGGGGAGGGGGGCAGCTGCTCCCCCTGAACGAGACATTTCATTCCAAATCTGCTATTTGGAGCCAGACAGGATAATGTCCTGCCCACCCAAAGTATATCTACACTTACAGGTGGGTATCCTGCTCCCCCTAACATAAGTTATGAACAGGCCCATGATTATTATGCTTCAATGAACATCATACAGGAAGGGGCCTCTCCTACAAATGTAGAATCGTATGGAAGCATGGAAATATCCAGGGGGTGGATTTGATATGAAATGTCCAGCCTTAATTTCAGAAAATTTCTGTTTCCCCCTAACCATAGCCCCCTTCCTATAGGAATAATTCCTATAGGAATTCCTATAGGAATTTTGTTAGGGGGCTATAGCTATACACATCCACAGAAGAGAAAATTTAGCAGAATTTTCACACTGAGAGACACAAGTTCTATGTGAGACTAATAATTACAGAGATACAAAGATATGTAAGCTAAACTTAAAAAAATGAGCCAGCAGAAAATTTAATGGCCATGTACTCCATGTATTCCAGAAAAAGTAAAACTGAAAATTCATGAATTTCTTTAGCAGCAAATAAAAATAGAGGATGTTGCTTCAGGTCTCATATCCACTCCTGTATTGTGACCTTTCCAGCAAATTTGGTGGTGTGTGTCACCCTTCCTTAATGCCTCACTATTTTTGATAATACTAGGAGTCGCTATTTACCTCAAATTCTGGTCACTGGCTACAAATAATTTTATAGCCCCAACACCACAAGGTATAAATTTTGGGACACACTCCTCTGTTATTTTCCTACAACAAATCAGAAATATTTTGAGTTATAAAATTTTTTTAACCAAAAGCAGTCCTACAATTTCAGTTCACTTGAGTTATGGCACATAGAGTGAAGTCACAATATCAAAAAATATGTCTTTGGTTTCATTAATTTGAATAAATTTGGAACCATTTACTTAAGGTCACAACATCAATATTTTTGCCCCAAAAATAGATCCTAGCTAGATTTCCAGTAACTTCTCTGGTACCATATTTTCACTGCTGCATTCCTCTTCTGTTTACATTTGAATTACATTATACCATAGTTTTTTTTAGTTTTCACTCACACAGAATACAAAACCTTAATGATTTTCATTTTATTTCAGCTTTTCATCATGCCAAATCGGTGTCTGAACATGTTCCTGAATCATGGTGAATATGGCTATAATTTCTTAAACACCATGAATAATCATAATCATTTTCTCTCATGTAGAGTTATTTTCACAGAAGGTAAACCTTGGAAATGAGGCAATATTTTATGATGCCACTACATTTTTTGTCTTCTTAGACAGTACATGATAAAGTGTGCCAAAGATACATGGATTTAGCACGGTATAAAAGTGATGGCTGGGAACTATGTATTAGACATTTTTTATGCATCATAACTATACATATTTCATATTCATTCGTATATCATTAGAGGTGGAGAGTAAAACTAATTTATGAGTTATAGTTCCAGCTAATTGATTTAATTATTGGGTCGATTGAAAAATATTATTTTCCATTAATATTCATGATTAGTAACTGAGAAGCCTAGAGAAACACTTATACTTAGGTTCTTTACAAACTAAAGCATTTTTTTCCTTCTTTCAGTCTGCTAATTATTGTTGGCGTCATTGTTGGATCAATCATCTAGTAAGTATCTTTATGGTCATTTTTGTTGACATTAACCAAATGTGAATTTTTTGAATTGCCAATTTCCCAGAAACATAGTTTTATCAATAATTTTAATATGTGCTCTCTTTCTTGCTTGGAAATGTAAGCAGTGAAATTCATTTAGCATGACTTCTGATTATTCTGACATTGAATCGCCTGAACATTGAATTATTAAGGTGCGTTTACACTAGCGAGCGACTCTAGGGAGTTAATCCTCGAGCTCCTCGCAGAAGGGTTTACACTGACTTCGAGTAGCTTCCGGGAAGCTCCTTGCCGACCTTTTCTGGGGGCGCTCCCTCGATTTCTCGCTAGCCCGTTCACATTAATGAGCCGCCCGCTGCGAGCTATGGGGTCCCAGTTTATCTTCTCCCCGCAAGCCCAAGGTGCAAAAAGAATGGAGATTTCTTGTGGAGGGTATGCGTAGTGACAAAAAAATTTGTGGGAAAGAAAATAGTCAACCTTTCGCAAAAATTAGAATTTCAAGGAAATTAGCGTCATAAAAACCATAGGAACAGAAGCGTCTATAGACGTGGTTTTGCTTCAGATCTTGGCTCCCCATTTCCACTTCTGATGACCAAAGTCGCTCTCAGAGCGTGCTCCCTGAAAAGTGTGTTTCGCTTCAAGAATGCCATCGAGAAGGGCGATTATCACTGCAGCAGCCACTGCCGTACTTTTGCTAAGGAGAATGAAAAGGAGCAGGGTATGGGTCAAGGAATGGGTACAGAAGAGAGTTCGTTTGGGAGCATATCACTCCTTAATGTCAGAGTTACAGGTTGAAGATACACAAAATTTCCTTGCGTTCATCTACATCAACATCTACGTCATACCCTGCAAACCACCCAAAGGGTGTATAGAAGGGGGTGCTTCCACACCAGGCATGCGTGACGATTACACGATAATTATACGACAGAACACCGAAACTACATTGAAACCAGCGTATCACACATGCAACGCGCCGATTACAAATCTACTAACCAAGAAAAATTCTATCGTCAATCGTTCCAGGGAATCAAAGACTACTATTACAGATTCAAAATATCGTGCATAAATAAGAACATCAATATTTACATCATGTATCAGTAAGAACGTAGAAAATATAAAGAAAAAGATCTACAGTTTAGCTAATGTCACTATTGCACTATTCATGACGACGATCACAGCTGCTATGGTATGCGGAAAAAATGACATTTTATACCTATCGGTTCTACAATCTATCTCTCTAATTTAATTAGAGAGATATCTGTGTCAACCCTTTGTTCCCGCCCATGTAAGAACTGATTAATGAACTGAAGTTTTAAGGGCCGATTACTTAAATGTAAGGATTTATTTAGAATACAACACATGAGATTATACTAGTTCAAGAATAATTCTATGCTGACGATATTGAATTAAAGGTTTACAAGACGATAGAGCATTCAGAATTGAACCTATACCAAATTTTACGCAGGGTGATATGTTATTAATTCTGTTGAAGAAGGGACGGGATGACGAGTCGCTATTCCAAAGAATTTTTCTTGAAATCTCACAAATAATTTTATGACTGTGTTTAAACTGCTGTGCAGTACTCTATTAATTTCCACGTATGCACCTTGTAACAACTGTTTTTCGTTCATATTTTTAGAACATAGTTTTTAGCTCTTTTTCTCATTAGAATTTTGGACAGAACGAGCACAAAATAATTTATCCTCTAAGTCACCGTTCTTCAACTAATATTAAACTTTTTTATTTGTTCCTGGAAAAAGGAGGTTTAGACTGTGCGCCGAGTGGGAAATCAGGGAAAGTATAATAGAGGAGTGGAAAATTGCACTGGTAGCAGAGAGAAGCGAAATGTGCAGCGGAGACCGGCAGCGTATTTAAATGGTCGTCACGATAATTTTATCAGTCATTCGACGCTCGTAAGCAACTAGACTGGGAATCAGTCATTAAATTAAATAAATAAAGGGTAGGTACTGAGAGTGAAGGATGCAATGAGAGCACTAAAATTAGTCGGCAGATGTGACAGCAGGCTTCAAAGATCTGGTATATTTCATTTAACCTGATAACCATTTTAATTTTCATTAAAAAATCAAATTGGCAGTGTTTGGAGGATCATTACATTTTTGAATACATTATTTGAATGCATACAATTTAGCTTGAGGATTATAATTGAACTACCCACTAACTGTGGTGTTTAGGTGCTTAGAAATCGAAACATTGTTGGCGGTCAATCAGAGTCAAGAAATGGCAAACTGGGACATAAAAGTTGCCATCTCATGAAGGTTATTTCTAGCGAAATTTCTTCTTGAACCACTGCTAACTCATTAGTGCTTATTTTCTTCTGTAATAATAATTTGCAACCAGAGTCCATGCTGACAAGCCTAACATTGAGAAAAATCATTCTGCTGGACAAGTAATGACTCACTGAGACCCAATGAGCATGGGCATAGCCAGGATTTATCTTATGAGGGCAGGACATACATCTGATACATCTGTAACTGTAGATTTATATCGGAGGAGATAGGGGGTGGTTCAGGTCATCATCCTGACTGACTCCATACTGCAGATTTGGAATGAAATGTCACACTCAGGGGGAGCAGCTGCACCCCTGTCTTCTCCCATGACATTCCTATCCAGAATTGATTGCAGCCTCTCTGGCCCAACACGACCCTGGAGTATGTTGTCCACTTCCACACCTATAACACCTTCGATCAGCTGGGCTGCGGTTGTTACGCTGACCTTGACTGCTTCCCTTCCCCATCCGAGGCCCGGGAACCTCCTCGTTCCCTCGAAAGCATCCGTCCGCTCTCGCTGCCTCTGTGGGAGCTGTAAGTCCTCTGATTCACGCCTGGAGGACGAGAATCCTCCCCCATTGTAGACATTCTGCTAAGTTCCTTGCCTGTGGCTGCTCCATCCGCTATTTGATGGCGGGAATACCCCCCACCATAGTCTCTCCGCAAATTTCTTGATATGCTGGTAAAATATTCTATATCAGAAATTCCCAACGTGTCCGACATATACCCAAGTGGGTACTTTAAAAATATCAACAGTGGTGAATGTAAGTTTAAAGTCGTTCTAAAAATAAAAATGACAATTACTACATTTTTAGAGAGTGATCGTTTTGTAATATTGATGACTTTAGGATTGGATAGGCATGAGATCAGTAGCCTCTCTTCTAGGTGAAACATAAGTTTTAAAAGGATATTCATTTAGGTTAGTCAAATTTCTTGTCAAGGTTGTTTTGTTGTTTTTTATTTTATTTTAAGTCCTATAGAAGTCCAAATTTCTTTTCATGGACAGTGCAGTGCAACCAATGGGAGGCGAGGAAATTTTACCTAAGTTTACACCAGAATTGTTTTTCCTCATTCTTTTGCCACCGTAAGTATTCACTGATTGATAATACATACTATTGGATATAAGTGAACAAAGTTCTACTCTCCAACTGATTAGTATACATAATTTTGGGCTTCACAGGAGCACCATGAGCGCTCTGTTACCAGAAATGGGTAAATTATCGTCATTTTCATTTGAGGTGAATTTCCGCGGTAAATTACGGTAATTTTTAATTTTTTACAGTAAATAGCATATGGAGGATTTAATAGGAAAGCCAATAGCAATAGCAAGGGGTTAGTGACATTTAAATTATTAATATTACCACACTAATGAATTATAAATAAAGAAAATTTAAAAATAAATACGGAGGCTCACTCACAATTCGGTGCTCTTTTGTTTGGCATGAGTAGAATTCGTTCAAACCATAAAAACGATAGCCCCACATATACTCCAAATGCAAAAATATTCAACAAATGAGTTACATGTGCCTTTATTTATAATTAAGATTGTATAAATCTAAGTAGACTTGGCTTAAAACAATCACTACGTTTACCAATCGTACTCAGATCGATAGGAACTCGGACAGATCTGAACTCTCCGACTACTTCTACTCTCTCTCTCTGACTCAGATCACCTGGTTTACCAACGCAAAATTGATTGAAATAATAATTTGAATCAGTTATATCGATTTGAAATCTTAGACTGGCAGAGAAAATGGGCCGAGTTAGCCCGCTTCTCATATCGATCCCACTAGCCCGTTGATTTTACCATACCGAGCTGAACCGGCCAAATCGATCTGAGAGCGATTGGAAAATGTAGTGAATATGTTTGAAATACATCAGTATGAAAAATATCTGAGTCAGAGGTGAATATTACCGAATATTACGGTAATTTTAAGGGACTGCGGCAAATTACCTAAAATACCACAGTAATTTACGAAAACTACCGCGGTAATTTTTAGAATGGCCCTTCTCAAATCATAAAATGATTTTATGATTTATTTGAAGTTTATCCATGCACATTTTCTGACATGCCTTCATCTCTACTGTTGGAGTATTCACAATGGTTACTTTTCTCCTGTCTTCATCACAGCATGGTTTTTTGAGCAGAAAGAGTACAGAAACTGCTATTTACAAATTTGTTGAACTGATCATTCATGGTTTGGATGAACATAAAAATGTATTGGGCATTTTTTATGACTTAAGAAAGGCATTTTACAGCGTTGATCAAGGTATTCTGTTGAAGAAACTTCACCATTATGGTATCTCTGGCAAGGCCAATGATTGGTTGAGATCTTATCTTTCTGGTAGAAATCAAAATGTTTTTATTAATGGCCTAATTTCTAAGGTTTCTTCCATGAGGGCTGATGTTACCATGGGTGTTCCCCATATTTAGGGTGTAATAGAGCCCCTACTTTTCTTGTTGTATGTGAATGATCTCCCTAAATGTACTCTGAATGGGGAACTTATTATGTATGCCGATGATACCAACCACCTGATCTCGTGTGATAAGGATGAGTCTGAGGTGGCTCAGATTGAACTGAACAACATGTACACTTGGTGTATTTCAAACAGGATATCACTAAATAGTAATAAATCTATGTACATACTCTTCCATCCTTATCAGAGTAAATTCTTGTCTTCTCCTCTATTTAGGTTAGAGGGCAAGTCGATAATTTCTTCCTCTTCTTATAAATTTTTGGGTGTTTATATGGATTTAATTGGGAAATTAAATTTCCCTTAATTGGGAAAAACATATTGATTTCTAATGTTCTCGTATGGCTTCTGGGTGTTACCTTCTTAGGAGAATTCCTCCGATCTCCATTATTAATGTTGCTTTGTCTGTGTACTATGCTTTTATTTTTAGTATTCTAAAATACAGTGTGGTGGCCTGGGGCCATGCCAGTTGTTCCCCTAGGCTATTTAGGCTTCAGAAATGGGCACTCTGGATTTTGATGGGTATCAACAAATATACCAGTTGTAGGCAGTTTTTTTTAAGGAGCTTAACATTTTGACTCTTCCTTGTATATATATTTAATATGGTATATATTGTATATGTCAAGGAGCAGCATCAAACCTTGGGTCTGATAGGTAATAATGATGTGCATACGTACAACACCAGGGGAAGCAGGGATTTCAGAACTGTGTCACACTCTCTTTCTTTGTTCGCAAAATGGCCATCCTATGTTGGTTGCAAATTCTATAACCACTTGCCTGCCAATATCAAAGGTGTGCACTGCCTCTCAGCATTTAAAGCTATACTAAAAAGGTATTTACTCTCTAATGCCTTCTACTCTGTTAGTGAATTCTAGCTATGTAATGTGTTTTATGTATTTTTATGACTTGTCCTAAACATGTACTATTGTCCAGGGATCAATAAATTTATTATTATTATTATTATGAAATGTTATTTTGGTAACGTTCCCCTCCGAGTCCTCGACAAGCATCGGGTCTCATTGCCGTCATAATGGCTGAGTACTCAAGAGGGGTTTGACAGTTATCGCAGCCACGTCCGATGCCCATCGGATTGGTGGCTATGCTGCAGTTGGGTCGTGCATGTGGAGTAGACGTAGGGACCCAAGTATTATGGCCTTCTGCATGCGAGCTGCAAGTCCCTGCCTCTGGACTCTGCCTGTGCCACGTAGGACAGAATGCACTTGATGCTCTCCAGCAGCGAGCCCTTAACTCCACTGAGCACACCTATGATGAGGGCTACCAGTTTAACAGAGTCTCCTGGGTACATTTTCCGAAGCTCAAAAAGCAGGTCTTCATATTTTGCCCATTTCTCTGCCTCCTTTGCATCCATGTTCGTTACAACCTGGGCCGAAAACTCTATCACAAACATGGAGCGTGAGAGGTGGTCTAGAAGAATGATATCAGGCTTGGTTGCCTCCAACTGCATGGTGGTAGAAAAAGAGTAATTCCACCAGATGGTGCATTTATCATTCTCCATGATGGACTCAATTTTTCCAGGGGCATAGGGCAGCACAGGAGTATCGTCATTGCCAAAATGGTGTCGAAGATGAAAATATAACACCTGCAGGGCCGCATTGTGCCTAGCAATGTGCACTGACTTGGCGTAATAGCTACAGACGGAGAGAAGGTGGCTCAAAGTCTCCGGCTGGGCTCGGCACGCCCTGCATCTTGTGTCCGCAACCTCCATCTTAATTATAATGCGGTGGTACATGAGTGTGTTTATGACACCATCCTGGCATGCAAGGATGAAACCCTCGGCCTCTGACTTTAGACCAGCGGAGCAGAGGAAGGCAAACGTCAGCTCCTTTGATAGCCCATGCTTCTCCATGTTTCAATAGAAACATCCATGCATGGGCTTATCGGTGTGTGCCTTGAGCAAGGTTTTCTGCTCTGCCTTTTTAATTTCGAGCTGATGGACGTCTGCCATCAACGACAAGATCGACTTGCCGTCGTCGCTACCGTCTGAGTTTGGGTCAAAGTCCATACCGGTTTCGTCCGCTGACCTCTTGGCCGCCTGGAAGAGAAATGCCCCTACTCCTGTTATTATTATTAATTTTTTTTCTCTCCATTTCATTCCTCAGTCATGCTGGGTTATTCTGACGTACATGTAGTATACCAAGTACTTACTCCCAGAAATAAATTATTCAGTTGTTTTACTAAAATTTTAGAATTTTCTGACTACATAGTATGTTGCTATAATGACAGCCTTCTGGATTAGGATATTTACATTGTAATGTAAATTTAGTTTTTCCAGATTTTTTCAAAGTTGTTTCGGTATTATTCCGGTGGCTGAAACTATTACGGGAACTATCTCGACCGTGTTCATTTTCCATAATCTTAAAACCTCAGCTGCTAAATCCTGGTACTTGCTTTTTTTCTCCAGTATGGTCCTTTCCATATTTTCTGTCAGAGGAATTGCTATATCTACGAAGTACACAGATTTATTTAATTTGTCTACTAATGTGATGTCTGGTCTATTGTGCTGTATTCTTCTGTCGGTAATAATAGCACGGTCAAAATATAGTTTGAAATTTTTGTTTTCAAGTACGGACTCAGGATTATAATTATAATATATGGAGGACAGTTGTTTTTCCACAAATCCAGTAGTGATTGCTGATCTGTTGTAATATTATGTGAGCCAAGGGGACCTCTTTGGAGATTTAAAGGAGTGTAACACTTGTTAATAATTATAATAATTCTCCACAAATTACCACATGAGTAGCACATGTAGCTCATTTCATTAGTCCATGGTAAAGAATGTTTTGAAACTCAGGTTATTGATTTGGCTGTATTAATTTTAAAAAGATCCTCTAAATTATCCCTTAATAAAACTGGGCATGTCATCTCATTCTATATTATATTCATTAATGGTTTATAATATAGGTTTGACTCCCTGGATGTATACTTCTTAAAGTCTAAGCTCTTCATTATTTATAATAGTTTTTTCACTTTAAGCAGCGTCTAAGTCTGTTTGAGAACATTTTATAACATTGTAATAGCTGTTATGGAATTCATGAATTATTAAATATATTTTACAGAAAAATTACTCACTCTTTGTTGCAGGGTGATACTTGAATCAGCATATTCATTATACAATGCAACTTTTTATGAAAACCTGAGTACCATTTTGCTGTTTGCTGTTGTGGTGAGTAAAGTGTTAAGGAAATGTACCAATATGTGTAGTTATTTTGCCTCATACCAACAATTAATGATTTAAGTACATTTAATTACAGTAAAACCTTGATTTTATGTTGTTGGAGGGGCCCAAAAATGACCATCATGTAAAATCAAAGAGGTAAAAATCAACAGTTTGCAAAGAGGTGACAACAATGCAAGGTGTTTATTATTTATTTAGGCAATTACTTTTTGTTTTAATTAAGTCCTAACATATGCAATTTAAAGATATAATCGAGGAATAAGTATACAGAAACAATCCTATTTAATGTTTGCAAACTCATTTTGGGTGAGAAGAGTAAATTATTTTAATTTCCTACTTCCAATTGCCAAATATCCTATGAACTAAAGTCTGTTAATTATTTAGGTGTGCGATGCAACCATCTGAACTATGACAATTTTCTCCTTTTTTATGAATTCGTCTGTCTGAGAGAGTTTTCCAAAATAGACCATTTTCATCCTTGTTGCGCCTATTAGGGTGGTCCTTCTTTTTCAAAATTCAAATTTCTTTTATGACCTCTTATTGTTGGGACACCTCTATTGCCATCAGGATAGAAAATGAAGTATGTAGAATATTATTGTAATAGGATAAGGGAAAGAGGCTATTTGCACTATTTGCTAAGACTATTTGTAACTTAAGTTTTCAATTTTTGCTTTCTTTACTGTTTTTCGGCCATTGATGATTGTAGAACATTCAGTATTTTTCATTACTTTTATTTAATTACTAAAAAGTCATCATACACTTGATGTGTCACATTTCGAAAATTTTCAAATTCTGTTGAGTAGTTCCCAAGATACAGCTCCAACAGTGAGCACCTGTCACCCAAGTCATTGTGTGCCTTAGGTATCCTCAGTAGGGTCACACTCAATGTTCACTCTTATCAATGCTTAGCAAAATATGCAGCTTTTCTTTGTATTATTTTTACTTGGCATGAATAATGTATCTTTCTGCCCAGTGTTCAAAATGCTCATGACGTTTATCATCAACTAATGTACCACGCACACTCTACTTTTATAAGAGTCAAAACAAAAAAAGCGGCGACCTACTTCATTCTCCTACTGGGGTTTTTGGCCTCCTAGTGTTTTTTGGTCATTAGTTTAACCTTCTTTCTCTTTGTTTGAAGTGCTCTCTCATAATTTAGGCATCTCTATTTGGCATGATGAAGCTCAGAGGTTCTTCACATTCACCCACTCATCTTCACCTTGCAATCTTGCCACGCATTCCAGACCTATATTTGAAATAGGAATGGTGAACTGATTCTCCGAGCCCTGCATCTGAGTGAATTACTCTCTCTTCCTCAACTAAAATCTCAATCCATTAGTCTTATGTCAATGCTTGCTGTGGTGTCCGACTTGACACATGTGGTGAATATCGTCATTGTTGCTCTTTCAATTCGTGGTTGTGTGTGAGTTCTTGTAGAATATGTAAGCATAACCAGGCTTTTTTAATTCGTAAGTCCCATAATGCAATCGAAAAAATCGAAACATCAACATCAAAATCTAAAAGAAAATAATCAATCAAAATCTCACACATACAAAGAGAACACTATGTACTGGTGATAGGGGGTTCCAGAGTGCATTGAGCTGGCTAGTTGTTAATGATGGCCTTGAAAGGCAAGCAAGTAAACAATACACTCTCCCAACTGATTCATGCAGATCTTCAAGGGGCGCAGCTGCCCTCAGGGTTTCCAGAAAAGACAGAAAGATAAGAAACTCGTGAACGACACACTGCTTTTTCTGCAATGATTTCGGGGTAAAAAAGGTTGAGCAGGAAACACAGAAGGGCATACTTTGTATTCATGATTCACCTCTTTAGGAACACAAATTGTTGTGGTAGCGAATAGGTTCATATTGTGGTATTAGGTTGTTTATCCCTTCTTTTGTCTGATCCTAGATGTCCTTTTAATGATTATGTAGTTGGAGGTGATTCCTTGGCTTAAGATCAACAAAATCATTGTGAAGATTACCTTAGTGTCCCTGAAAAGCTACTTTGTTCAAATTCCTTGAACAAAGATCTCAAGAAATATTGAAAATTGAATGACAGCCGATATTATCATTATGTTAACTAGAATTTGATGCCGATCAGTGATGGTCACTGGTTGATGCTAACTGGGCCCTTTCATGTACAATAGCCTTCCTTCAAAATCGGACTGTCAGTGTATTTGGCCTTCAGGTGGTGGGGAAATGCAATGGTGGGATATTTTTTTTTACATGATAGTGTTAGCTCTCCTATTCCAAAGTTCTGTGAGGGATACATATTGCTGGAAATTCAACATAAAATCGAGAGTATTTTGCTTTCAGGGACTGAAGTGGTACTGCGTAAAATAAAAGAACTGTATAAAGCTGAGAAACTTTAAATCAAGTATTTACCATTGAAATTCCCTATAGTTCCCAGCTGGACTTCACTGTCAATACTTAAAATCTAGAAGTACATAAAATCAAGGTGTGTAAAATCAAGGTTTTCTGTACAGATAATTGAGAGACAGTTAATTGAGATGTGCATGTTTTAATCCCGATCAAGTGCAATTTGTTAGAATACAACTCTCTTTGAAGGCTTTAATGAAAGAATTCCTTTCATGGCCATTACATTTAATAAGCTCTACAGAATATAAAAGTCCTATTTTAAGCAATGTAATTCCCATATGCACCTCTCTAAATGTTCTTTTCTTTTACAGGGAACAATATTCAACACTTTTGCAATTGGTAAATATGAAAACAATAAAAATTGAAATACAGCAGGTGGGATTAATGTACAATGGATATAATGTATTGATTTACTAAATATCTCCTTCTCATTTTTCAGGTTTATTACTTTATGGGTTGGATCGTATGGAATGGATGGGTGCTTGGTGTCCAGAAGCCATTGAACAAGACCCATCACATGCACCTATTTCACTGGCTGAAATATTGATTTTTTCAGCGCTAATATCTGCTGTTGATCCAGTTGCAGTGCTGGCAATATTTCAAGAAGTTGGAGTGAATAAAGATCTTTACTTTCTGATATTTGGAGAGTCTCTTCTAAATGGTGAGGCTAAATCGTTGAAGTATTTGGTAGAGTTAAGTGGTTGATTGATGTACAGTATTTACATTCTCTGTGTATAGTTCCCTGATATTTGAATTTTTATTACTACCTTATAAGCTCCCCCTACTAAATACTTAAACCAATTGTGCAACTTAGACATGTTTAATTCACTGCTAATAGCTGATACTTGGTTGACAATCAACAAAAACTATTATTTACTGTTAATAAATCCATTTTTATTCTCATTTTAACTGATTATTTAAATAATCTTTTTTAGATGCTATAACAGTGGTAATATACCACACAATGGTTGCAATAGCAAGTAAACCAACTGTTTCAGGTGAGGACATAGTCTTGGCAATGATATCTTTTTTTACCGTTAACCTTGGAGGAATAGCACTAGGGGTGGTCTTTGGCTTATTGACAGCCATCATCACTAAAACTACAAGTGAGGTCCGCGGTGAGTCAAATTGAATTTGATGATTGTATATCTTTATCACATAGGACAGATATATTAACTTGAGCAATTGCTACTATTTATTTGTTAATCTATGATATTTATGACAATATGAAATTATGAGAGCTATAAAAGAGTTAAACAAAATTCAATAAACTAATCGTATGTTTCAAGACAGTGGTGGAACCATTGGCTGTGCTGGGAATGGCCTATCTTTCGTATTTGATGGCAGAATTATTCAAGTTTTCAGGAATCATAAGGTAAATACATTCCAATTATCGTATTTTCCATGAAAAGGTTATAGAAGGTTTTCACTTCCTTCTTTGCAACAATTCTCTGACAATTCCCATAATCCACAATGTAAATTGCAATTCAATGGCTAGAACAAACTTTAAAGTTATGAGCAAATGAATCTGACATTCATTGGAAAGTATATCGTCTTAGTCATTAGAACAAGACAAGAAGGAGAAATCACTTGCTATCAATTTCAAATACAAACAAATGAACTGATGATTTTTTTTATAATCCAAATATTTTCTCATAGCACCTGAGAATATAAATCTTGCAATTAAAAAAATATGTATCATCCTCCTGGGCGCAAATTTGTTGCACCAAGCCAAACCCAGCCCAACCTAAGTGCGTAAACAAATATTTTCTCTCAATTCTCAAAATCTTTCACCCCTTCCTCTCTCTGAAAAATCTCTGCTACAGTCAGGATTAGATCCTGGGCTCTTTCAGAATGGTAAGCCAGTACTATGGCTGCTCCCACACCCCTTCCATTGCATGCAATAGATCAAAAAACTTCCCAGAAGAGGATAAACCCATCTCCATTACTATTTTCCACACTTGCACCATCACCAGTGACTCTTATATCCCAGGTACAAATCACTTCACTTACTCCTGTTTTTGCTGTACAGTGTCTATTAATGTGACTAGACTTCTTCCCAAATAATTTTCTAGATTTTTCTTTCATCCATTAATACAGAGTTTGATGTTCAATAAAATCACTTACATTCCATCTGTATCTAATAGTGTAGTATGCCATGACTTTTTCCAACTTGTTAATAAATCTGAACTAATTCACTTCTGTATTTCAGCATAACAGTATGTGGGCTACTGCAAGCTCATTATTCATTCAGAAACATTTCACATAAGTCATATGTGACTGTGAAATACTTCACAAAAATGGTAAGGTAAGCAACGTCGCCATTCAAAAAAATGAAAATTCCACATTGAAATATAAATCTTACGACAGACTATTATGCAAATTCTAATACTGTGATGGTTTTGTTTCAAGTGCAACTAGTGAGGCCATGATATTTTTATTCCTTGGAAGTGTTTTATTGAATTACCATCATGATTTTACATCTGGATTCATTTACTGGTCCCTTCTTCTGTGCTTCATCTGTCGCTTTGTTGGTAAGCATGAGGCCTCCTACAAGTCAATGGAAACCTTGGGAAATCACAGAATTAACCAATCCTCAAAATATTCATTAATCTGAACTTGATATATGGATTCCAAAGGGAAGGCTATGAAATCAAACTTATGAATTCATATTCTGGTAACAGTGAAGCTTGATCTAATGATTATAAAATACGTTTTTTTATTTGGGGCAACACTTTCAGCACAGATAGTCACTGTGATATGGATTTATTTGCCCAGAAGCTTAGCACTGGCATATTTTACTACACATACACATGGTGTACTCATTACCTGTGATGAAAACTCACTCCTCAAAACCTACGTTCAATTCACTGTGAAAGTGGATCACAGTGAAGAAGACAAGGCAATCTATACAGAATAGATACAGTAAATACCTGATTTACACTCATGTATTTCTACATAATATTCTAAACCCAATGCTTGACCACTCCCTAACATCAAAATTCTAAATTAATGCCACTGATACAAATAACATCATGACTGTAAATAGGAATGTGCATGATCTTTGCATGTGTATGAACTCTGTTGGTGAAAGTCAAGATTCATGAGTAGATATCTCATTTTTTAAAGATTCGTGATTATGCTTCATTTTATCAAGCTCCTTGAGTATGCCACTTTCATGACATCTTACTAATTGCCTTCCCCTTCACCTTGGTACAATATAATGGAAATATATTGGAAAATTTAATTTTTCACAGGTGTCTTTTCTTTGACTGCATTATCAAATGTGTTCCGAGTGAAAAAAATCCAACTTCAAGAGCAAGTGATTTCTGCATATGGTGGACTACGTGGTGCAGTAGGATTCTCATTGGTTATAATGTTGCATGAGGAGGAAGCAAGGGCAAAAAATGTATACGTGACCACAACATTAGTAGTCATTCTCTTCACAGTTTTCATACAGGTAATACGGCTCTAAATTGTTTAATAAAAATCATTCAAATATTTTGATAGCATTGAAACTGAAGCTCAATCAGTTACATTTTAAATAAAGATGCCAAATCCAGATTTGCCAGAAAAACGAGGGATTTATGCAAGCAAAAGTTTCTCAGGCTACGGAATGCAAAAATATTCATTCAATCTAGACAATACAATTTATATGAGTGCTATTGAAATTTCTGTCTGATTAAAAAATTGTTCCAAATATGAAATCCTCTGGCTTGCATCACTTAAAGTGAGAGGCATAAAATCACTACCTCTGAAATTTAAATCTATACTTTTTCAAATAATAGTATATTTTTATGTCTGTCACTCTTGTCCGCTCTCCATGGGAAAACTGGTTGACGGGTTATTTTGAAAATTTTCCTTGAGGTATTTGGGTGCAATGGGACGGTAATAGGCTACATAGAAAGACCTCAGGGCCCACAAGACCCCGAGGGCTGCAAAAAGGGCTCTTCCTTGGACAACTATCCCTTATGTTCAGACAACCCACACATATAGATGTGTAATTATCGCAGCCTATCTCGAAGGATATATCTATTTGAACATTCCATTCACATCGGCATGCCTTTTGAACGCTGATGTGATGAAATTCACATTTGAGAAGTAAATTTGAGGAAAATGTGGGCACAATGAGCAAAACAAATATCCATTATCCATATCAAAATTATGGACCCATCATTACGATCATGAAATCCATACCTAACACAGTTAATTAAGGGATGTAAATGATATCATATATAGCCCTGTAATACTTATGAAATACAGTTGATTCCGGTTCATTGGGCCACCAGTTATTTGGGCCAGCCTCTTAATTGGGGCAAGTCTTGAAGAACAGAACCCAATTGAAGAATATCCCTGTGCTTTCTCCACTTAATTTGGACAGAATGCCGCTTATTTGGGCCATGAGCTGGCAACATTGACTCCACACTCGCAAGGAAATGCAAATTTTTTTCATACCAGGATACGGTTTTTTAACACTCTACTTCTTTCATTTAATCTTATTTTCCATATGGCTACCTATTCCTGCCTTTAAAGCTCTTAGACCAGGCTGTAGGAGAACCGGATTCAGTTTCTGGACCACGAGACTTCATCCAGTGTAGTGTCGTTTATAGGGGAGTGGACTCTGGAGGCAGTGGTTGGGCTAAAAGGCGATGTGTTTAGAGATAAGTGTATATAACGAACATAGACACACATATTCTTATCTGATAAAACGCTCATATTTCTTTAATGGGACATCGTAAAAGGCACCCATCCAGCATTACCTGAGGCTGAGAGAAATATTTTCAACAAAACTTATAGAATTCCTGAAAAATGTTTTAATCATTTTTGCTGATTTATTAAACCAATTAATAGTTTATTAAACATTTTGCATTATAAACCTTCTTTAGTCATCTTTCTTTCTACTTTGTTTAAACATACTTGCGGGATACTTTGCTTTATTTGGGCAGCCGCTTAATTCAAAGTGCTCCTGTGCCGATGTGTCTCAATTAACCGGAATCTACTGTACATATTTATATGATATGCATATATAAAGATATTGCCAGGTAAAGTTGAAATTTCTTTTTTCGAAGGGTGCTAAGGAAATATTTTAAACATTATTTGACACTTCTTTCCATACTATGTTAATTGCAAGGCAAGGATTTTCTGGAGATAAAAGAACTTTTCAGCTGCTTCATCTTTTGACTTTGGAAAATACTGCATACCACATGCGGTGCATAAGCACTACTGTTGCTAAAACTTAGCAACTTAGATATGGCAACTTTTAATAAATACATTTCTCTGTGTAATTTCCTATCTATAATATAAAACTTGTGTTGCTTAATGTTTGCTGTGATATCTGCTTTTCGTTTACTTTAATTGTTTGATCTATTGCCGCCCTGGTTCTCCATGAAGAGCTAGTTAAAAATTCAATATTTCAACGTAATTTTTAAAATATAAAATGAATTTTCCCAACTATGAGATGTTGTTTTCAAAATTGTATTCCTTACCCTTTGGAATGGAAAAGAAAACAACTCAATGTTGTTTTCTTGTCAGAGTTTAATATATCCCAACATTTGATCAACATCATTGGAGCCACTTTTGATGAACAAAGTCCATACATTCTTACTGAAAGACCTCATTCAATAGTATCAGATATGCATAGCATAGCATAACATAATTCATAAGTATCGTACATATGTGCCATATAATTAATATGCTCATGATAATTGATTTACAGGGCTCCACTGTCAAGCCTTTGGTAAAACTTCTAAACATAGAGATATCAGGAGCAAAACACAAAACGTTAATTGGAGAGATTAATGATCAAGTAAGGTGAAACTTATAAAATTGGGAGAATATATTACTTAATATTTATTTCTAACAAAACTTTTTCTTCTTCAATGTAGGTAGCAATTCATTTGATGGCTGGGATCGAAGAGATAATTGGATTCAGATGGAATTTTTACTTAAAGGTAAACCTGAAGAATAGTAAACTGATATATAAATGAACCATATGTTCCATTAAATGATTTTTATTAATGAAGCAAATATTTTTACAGAGAAAACTAATGGACATTGATGAAAAATATTTTCGTAATGTCTTCCTTAGTGATAGAAGTGAAAACCGGCTCAAGCAGTTTTTTGAAAAGTCTTCACTCACGTAAGTATTATGCTAGATCTAATCATCAAAGCAATGAATACAATATTTGTGAAATTAGATCAAATATGAAGTTGATTTCACGTGTACTGAATATACCCTACTTTCCAGGACAGCTCCAAAGGAATTTCTCTACAATTCACTACATTTCCCACAATAAAAATTTAGCATTGCAGAAGCACTTCATTTGGAAGTAGCCACATTCTTTCCTTATTTCAATTCTTTACATGGACACTCCATGAATAACCTAGGATAAAAATTGACTCCTCCCTCCCATTTTCAGCATTGTTGTATAAAAGTAAATTTTTCTTTACCATATCGAGTGGAGGAGTGAATAAGCTCTTACAGCACAACTAAGACCCTCCTTCTGAACTCTCTTGCTTTGAGGAAACCTTCCTCTGAAGGATGATTTTCACCTGCTACAGGTTTTTGAGGGGAGAGGTTGGCCATTGGGCTCCCATTTGCTCATGAGTGAAGTAGAATGAGTCGCTGAACGATCGGTTATTTGGCCACAGTTGTGTTATCCCTCAACAGAACGCTTCTCTGTAGAATCAGGACTCAAATATCCTATATAAGGCTCCATCACAGGATGGGAGTACCCCCACTGAAACTGACATATCTTTCTGAGATTTTTTTTTGGAAAAGGCAATTATCACTGCTACCCATGCTACTACTTCCTTGCCTTCAAGATATCCAGACAAAAAATCATAATTATATCTTGTTGTAAAAGAGTTAATTATAGTGCAAATGCATATTTCATGTCTCTTTGCTGACACATTTTCACAAGATTTTACTCTACATAGCAAAAAAAAATGGAAATTTTCTTAGTGCCCTTTATTTTGTTCTAATTCTTTATAATTCAACATTCTAAATACATATTTCACATTTTAGGCTCATTTTCAACTCTTCCAGTTGAGAGCATAAAACTGAAAAGCACAGCAGTCAAACTTCTCAATTTTGGATTTAAAGCTTGAACATCCTTCACGCAGCCTAATATTTCACAAGGGATACGTTTACTAGCACACCTCCACACAGTAAAATTTGAACAAGAACAAGCCAAGTGAGAGCACACATATAAAACCTTGAAGACCGTCTTTCCCAACAAAATTTAATAAATACATACAGCATTCGGCACTGCTCCTAAACCAAACCTAAGGAGAAGGGTACACATCCTTTAAGATGTTTTGAATGTTGTTGGCCTTGTTGATTGCCGGGTGAATGCCTCGCCCAAAAACCTTAGGGTTGTGGGTTCAAGTTCCACCAGGGAGGATTTTTCTCCACTCAGGGCATGGCTTTGCGTTTTGGTTCATAATTAATTATGAAATACCCCAATGTAATAGACCATAGGCACTGTCTTCTGTGTAAATGAAAACTGAATACATTTTAATAACACTTTGAGGTTCTCTAAAATCTTGACTAATGAGTAAATTACTAACTATTCTTTCACTCTAGTATTAACTTAACACTTATCATCCACAGTTATCACTATGCTCACCTCTATGGACCAGTGACTTTAGTGGAGGACCACAAAACTGCAATGCTACATGAGCAGCCAGCTCCAAATATTCCAAGAGAAATTCCATTTGTGCAAGACACAGAACCATCACGTACAGGGCGAGGCAGAGTGTCATTTGCAGGGGTTGAATTGAGGAGACAGGAACAACCAGAGCTTAAGAGAGGATTATTAAAAAAAGCTTTTCAGAGCAATCCCTTCCAAAGGGTAAGGAATACAATTTTGAAAACAGCTTTTTTCATAGAAAATAGATAGAGACATCAAATGTGGTATCTAATTATAAATTACTACCATTGCAGTATTTTCAAAATTACAACCCTGATTTGGATAATGACGGCACACAAGTGATTGAGGAACAATTAAAAAGCAGGCAACAAAGAGCAAAGAGGATTACACAAGCAGTATATGAACCAATTCGTTCCACAGCAACACCTCGACAAGAACCAACCAGTGATTCAATTGAAAGTATGAGCTCCTTGGAGAGATCTTTACATTCAGGTTAGTAGCTGAACATTTCTTCAGGAAGATTTTTGAAATATTTCTAAATTGGCCATTTGTGTGAAAATAGCTGCCTCGTCAGTGAAAGACTTAGCATCGTTAAAGGCAAATGGTAAGGATCAATAATAAATTTTATAATGTATAACAATATACATTATATGAATTCGTATACACTAATGTAAGTTATCACTATAGAATAATGCTCCAATTGCCTCTTTTTCACCAAGATACACCTAATTATTTCATTTCCCTAAGATCTTGATAACTTAAAAAAATTGCTTTGGCTTTTACCTCATCTGTTATCAAGTAATCAAATGCCTGCGTAATTAGTTTTACAGGCACTTTTATTTATGTACATTAATAGTTAGTTCACTTTTCTTTTTGCTAAATTCCAAGTTCAAGCTCGTTCTTCCCCTCAGCCCAGCAATTTCCATTATAATTTGTTCTAAATCAAATAAAAGAAATGAGTGACACAAGATCCAAAACCATCCAAACACGTGAAATGATTGCACTTCATAGTAAAACATAAAAATAATAGCTGGGACACAATGCATGGAGATATTATGCCAATACATAAAGTTGTCCCACATTTTCCTAGGTTTGTGATTGCAAGTTTTGAAACACATGATTCCCTAACAAAGGAGCTTAATTTGAATTAGTTACATCTAATAATAATCAAATTTCCCCTCCACAGCATCTGAACATCAATGCACTCAGGAGGAAAGGATGGCAGTTGTAACCATTTTGCATCGGGCTCAAAGACGTAGAACTGTTTCCCAAAATTTGCCCAATTCTGCCAGCAATGAATTAAGGACATCAGCACAAGAAACTGGTTCAGGCATTGAAATGTCACCAATGCATAATCAACCAAGCCAAGCATCCAGAGGGGACAGAGAAGAGCCTTCACCAAAAAAGCCACTTCTGGGTGACTGGGGGAAAAAAACTGACAATTAACAGGATGAATCTAAAAAATAAGTCATGGCTGCATGTATTATTGTGTAAGAAGAACTTAGCAAAAGAACTGTATTAATTTTTATACAGATAAACAAATAAGGTTTTCCTTCCTATTTCATCTTATACCAAATATTTGAGAGAGCAAATTCTGGGTTAACACAAATATTATCAGGATAATGGTCAAGCTATTCTTCTGAAGATGCTTCCTAGAATGGGGAGGAAGTATCATCACTAAATGCACTATACACCAGCAAATTAGAAAATGAATTCTGTAATATGTCTCTATCACAGGGTGGTGTCAAATTTACCTGATTAAAAGAAGTGCATGCAGGTAGGAACATGTATCAAGATCTCACACATATAGTTTCAGCTAAGTTCCTAAGCAATACAGGAAGAAAGAGTGTATCAAATGCGACAATGTTTGAGAATTCCAAGAAAGTGCATGATTTGGAGCACGGGGATGTGATAATATTTCTCACAAGAGAAAGAAACAGGCTGAAGAAAATCTGTGAACCCATGAGTGCAGTGTTATGGGGACTCTTTGCCTTCAGAATATAAAAGATTGGAACAAGAAATTCCAGTAGAGCAGAGAGTCTACAGAAGACCACTGTTACACCACGTACCTTGTAGCGGCAATGACCCTGAAAATGCCAAAAATAGTTTATATTGTTTTGACTGACAGACAGGTGAAAGTACACCATGTAATAGATGGAATAGGCATTTCTATGGGCACAGCCTGTACCCACATTCATGAGTATATAGACCTGACTGAAGTCAGTGAAAGATGGGTTCTCTGAATATTGGCATTGTCTCAGAAAGATGCCCAACACACCTATTGAACCTGAGACAATAAATTTCTATCACATTGTAATTCTTCAATTATTATTATTTCTTCTAATACGCATAATTTCATTCAGAAGATTCCTTTCCATGCCCACCATCTCAAGCACTTTCTCATTACATGTATCTGAGCTCTCTTCAAGTGTGCGGCTCCAACATGACAATCACTGGTGTACATGTCAGCAAAAGTACAGGTTGTCATTGGGACTGTAGTTCCAACAGCTTAGTCATTCACCCTACAGCCCAGACTTCACTCGCTCTGATTATCTTCTCTTCTGACATTGGACAACATTTCTCTCTGGACAGCATCAATTGAGAGATGGAAACACAAAAGCAGAGGTGAAGACGTGGCATGGTAGTCAGCCAAAAGATTTTTTTTCAATAGGATAACCTCACAAGAATTCAAGTGGTCTCAGTGTACAGAACATCAAGTAGGCTAAATATTTAAGTATTATACCGGTAAAGGTAGGTTTTGTTGAATGTCAGAGAATCTCTTCCCAGTTTTCTACACTTTCAGGGGCCTAACTCCCTCCAGTATATCCTTTTTCTCCTCAGCATACAATCTACCCTTCTTCATTCCATCCATGAAACCTATTCTTTCTTCTCTTTCCCTGCTTGCCCAACATCCTTCCCTCTATCACATTCTAGAGCAATCCCTCACATCTCACAAACACAAATATTATCTGGATATCCTCCAGCCCCCTACTCTGCCGATCTCGAATTTTATTCAGAAGATTCTTTTCTTCGCTCTCCATCTCAAGCACTTTCTCATTACAAGTAGGCTAGATTGAAAAAAAATTGTTCTTTTTTGAACCTTTACCATCCTTTACTTACCTAAGTAGATGAATTATATTGAACTCATACAATGAGAAGCCTCAGAAGCCGTTGCTCCCACAACATAAAATGCTAATTTCTACTGAAAGAAAATTTCAATTAACCCTTTCAACTCAGGCATAAATGGTGATTCCTTCCCAGAGACGAAGTTCAGTTTTTTGCATATTTACATTCAGTTTGATGAAATAAGACACATGTCACTAAAAATTTTAATTTTTGAAGCCTATTTTTAGTAATTATAGCTGTTTAAACTTTGGACGTTCTAGAACGTCCTGCGCCAATGGCTGTTGTGCGGGTTGCATGCCTTTTCAGTAATTCCCCATTGTCGATTTTACGTCTAATAAATGAATCACAAACCTTAATAGCCGTTAAGCTCATAATTTCACGAGTATATCCAGTTTGTAAACTCTTCTTACACTTTGCACTCATTTAATCCTCTTGGTTATAAAATATTGCGCTTATATCAATAAAATTTTATAGAATGCGATTTATTTGGAAACTTCAAAAGAAAATTCCTCATTCAGCAGTACAACTGTCTTTTCGCTCAGAATTTTGATTGTAAAAATACCCAATACAAAATTATATTTCAGGAAATAGATTGCTAGCATCTTTAATTGAGAATTACCATAGTAAGCCATTGGCTGTGTTCATAAAAGTACAAAATTCCTGCAGTCATTTTTAAAACTTAAAATCACCATCGAAAATCATAAAAATACATCTACATAGGAATTAGTTTTTAAAACTACAATCAATATTTATGTAATTTCAGCATTTGATATTCCTGTGATAATTTACAAAGCTTAGAAAAATGCATAATTATGGGTTTCCCTCACAAGCCGCACAATTTGTGGGATTGTCCATCCTAATCCCCTCGCTTGGCACTCTTGGCATTTTCGATTTTGCGTTGTCCATTTCATATTAATGTGGATAATGTGACCAAATCTGTAGTGTTCTACAATTGACAAAGGTATTCCAATGTCTCTACACTGCAGAAAAATTGTCTTCAAGGAAGGTAATCGTCAGAACCATGGATATATTGGTTAAGGGGTGGTTGGCAAAGTATTTTTGGGTAGAAAGGAAAAGTACAAGACGGAATAGGGAGAGAGAAGTTGGGTTCGAAGGGCTGAAGGATGCTGGCGGTGGTGTGAGACTTTCCATGGGGCGAGGAATGGGGGAAAGGGCTCAGATCATTGACCACACACTGGTCACAGAGAGAGTTGGCCAATGGTGGGGGTGTATGGTGGGTATCCATAAAGAGTGGAGCAAGAGGAGGGATTAGCTCAGGAGAGGCCATTGAGCAAGTTTTGCAATGACTGAATCACTAGTGCTGATGTGGATGAACGGCAGGCATCGGCGAACAGCTAGCGTGGAGACGGAGGGTAAGGATCCCTTGGTGAGGGGTAAGCGAGGGTAACAAGGAGCAAAGTGCATGGCAGAACAATGTCAATGTCGGGGATGAAAGGCAACTAGCTTGGAAGACAGCTGAGACAACAGAGAGGTGAACCATTTTGAACAAAATAATCATGGCATAGATTCATTCATTCATAGATTTGCATTCAGACTGTTTCATGAACTGTCCTCATCAGCTGTTGTAGAGTATCAACAGTACTATTGAGGAGAGAAATGTCGAACACGGGAATGTAAAAGGGAATTCATGAATATAAAAGGGAAGTTGAAGTTTCCCATTAAGTGCGCCCCGATGTTTTTTAACAAATGTCAATGAACACTATGGAACTATCTGAGGGATGACATGTTTTTCAAGTTACCTACAATGGCATTTCTGCAATAAAATGAAAATTTAAAAAAATACAACAGAGTAAATGGAGTGGACTACATTCACTTTCACAGGGAAGGGTTGGCCCTGTATTTGATATATGGGTAATTTAAAATGAAAGGATTATAGTACCTTGTGCATTAGTTTTTTTTGTTTCACAAAGACTTTTTCACTCCACCATTACGGTTAATTCTTTTGCGTTTAAATTTCTCTCTCACATTCAATTCCAATGAAGAGCAGATGAATAAAAAATGAGTTAAACATTAATGAAAATCATTTATTTATATAACAATGGTAAAAGGCATTATAGAATTAAACAATGAATCAACAAAGTTCAACTTGTCATTATGATAAGGAAATTTACAGATTAAAAAATCTAGTAAATATTTAAAGTACCTAAGGCATTTGCTTATATTTCTGTCTAATGCCTACCCAACAATTTTTTTAATTTTTCTAATTTTTTTTAGATTTTAACAAAAGCCCTACATAAGCAAATCTATTTTCATCTATTGACCAACTTTTTTTCCAAACTTCTTCTTTTCACAATGTTACTCTTCTCATCATTTTGGGCTGGCTGAGACAAAGAGGAGGACCTCATATTAACATTGAGGGTAGGCATGATAACAGAACAAGGCAAGGTTCTGGCTGATGAGGTAGGTTTTGTGAGACTAGAAGTTTTGGTCGCAACCAATGAACTTTGGCTCGCGACAACAGAACAAGTGTCAGATAATGTTGATAATACCATGGAGGTAGGAACTTGAGGGGGCACAGATATAATACCAGAGATGCTGGCCACATTACATTTCTCAGAGAGCCATGGAACACAGGATGAAGATACTGTTTTATCACTTGCACTGGCGGCAGCATTGGTTCGTGACAGTACCTTGGTGCTCACATCACTAACACTGTTTGTGGCTGATGCTGCCATACCACCCGAGCCACCATCAACACTAGGTGCAGTTGAAGTTTTGCTATCACCTGCCAAACTCATCACTGATGATGCAACCACCCTGGTATCATTAACGGTGCTTACAGTAGATAATACTTTATGACTCGATTCATCACTAGTTTTTGATGATAAGGGGACTTTGCCAGTCGAATCACCAATTAAATTAGCTGCTGAAGATAATTTCTCAACTGAATTACCAGTTTTTGAGGACAATGAAACTCCAATACCGGAAACACTACTTTGAATGGAGGTCCCTTGTCTGCTTTTGGGAATGCCAGTCAACAACTTTTTAACACCCACATAATCCTTAGAATCTCCCACAGATGGAGATGAAACCACAGAATCATGTGCTGGTGTTAACTTCTTCACATTTGTACCTGTTTTTCCAGAAAAGGCTATTTCACTACTAGCATTTGCCACAGTCTTAGCTGCTAATGAATCACTGACATCTGCACAGCCTCTAACCTTCTCATCACCACTGACTTGCACTCCTGATACAATGCTACCACGGTCATGGGAGACAACAGTAATTGATGCAGAAATTGTTCTGCTACTTTCACCACCAGCATTACTCAGAGAAGACGACTTCTTCACATTATCACGATCCCACTTTTCAGCCTTGACACTCTGAATGACACTTCCTTGCCCTGATAGAGCAACACTGCTACTTTCACTTGTTGCTTTGCTCTTTACTACACTTGAGACAGACTGACATGATAGAGGAGGGTCGGCTTTGGGGATGGGGGAGTCCTTTGGCATAGATGGTTTCCCAACAGCTGAATGAACATTATCACATGGTGTCTCTTCTTCAGCCAATGAGGGCAGGCCAGATATTGTTCTGACTCCACTGGGAGACATTTGGACATGGGAAGCAGGGGGAGCATTTGAGGAGCCAGAAGTGGTTCTGATAGGGGAGTGAACTGAATTATGGGTTTGTGATTGATGTTCAGAACTGCTTGTAGCAACCTGGCTGGCCTCCACAGGACTAGGAGCTGACACAGAGTGAGGAGTTGCAGGCAAGGCACTACTTGTTCCACACACAGCTGATGCTCCACTGGATTCAGTCAAGTGCAGTATGTTCGCTGACTGCTCATACAACTGCAAAAATAATATTGAAATGTAATCCTGGTATCTTTATGCTTTAACCAAGGCCCGCATTCATGGCTATTTAAATAAAGATATCAATTATTTCACATGAACTCCAAGTTAGGGCCAGAACCCACTCACTTCAAAAAAGTGAGTGGGATCCCTAATTAGGAGTTCAGATGAAAAATTCTTGACTTTAGAGGATGTATTAATCTGCAATTCCAGAACTTGTCATTCTTATGTTTGGCAACTTTTCTATCACATGGATGACAACGACCTGCATTGCCATTAAAAAGCAATAATGTGAAGCCTCTAACATTATTGATTTCCTAGACCTAACATACATGACCATTGAAGGAGGATCCAGAGATAGCAGTTAATATGTCCCAAGGTCGTAATCTTGAAAGGGAACAAGGATGGGAAAAGATGATAAGATTTTGGGAATTAAAAAGAGGAAAGTTAAATTTAGGAGGAAACCCAAGTCAAAACCTCCACCCAAGGTGAACACAATGATCATTTTTTCATTAATTTTCATTTCATTTTTTTCATTAATTCAAAAAGATACAGCAGAAACTCTTACCTCATCAAAAGTAAGGTCAAAAAATAATTCCTGGATAAAATGCCTTGAAATTAACCGATATGAAGCTGAGCCTAAGCATGCTGAAACCTCTGAATACAGACAAACATCCTGGAATGACTGTGGATGCTTCTGTTTTAACCTAAATATGAAAGGAGAATAACAAATAAATTAGTATTAAATGACCATTACACTAATAGTAAGGAAGGCATATGTATTAAGAGGTAAACAAAATGACATTATCATAGAACCTTGAACCATGATACAATGTCTATTTGCTTTCTTCTAAGGAATAAGTAATTATTAAGAGCCATAATTAATACTTTCACCAAGAGAGATGAAATGATACTTAGTAAAACATTCCCCAAAACATAAAACTCTAATTTTTACAATTTGACATCACATTCAATGCTGTCAATTTTACACAACTTTCTTAGAGACAAAAATTAAAACTAGCGAGGCACAAAACAGAACTTTCAAGAAATTTTGAGTCCAACTACAATATAATGAATATTTAGTCCATCCTTCTGTTTGATTTTAACTACATGGCAATTTACGCCATTGCAAAAACCTCAGCTATCAGAGCATCATTTGGCTAAAAATGACTGAAATATTTAAATATAAATCATGAAGACAACAACATGGCAGTTAGCTTTACACTAATGATACCATACAGATAAAATAACAATAACAGAAATAGAACCAATTAAGGCATTGTAATCACACATAATATTTGACTATCATGAGGGTATATTATTTTGAAAATAATAATCAATTTCCACAGGAAATAATGAGTACTGACAAGTTGAGGCACAGTAGAACACTATAAAAATTCACGAGGTGCCTTAGCTGAATGTAAATAAGAGCAAATGAACTTAGTCATCACAGGCAATGCAATCAATGTGAGAGCAGAATCACACCATGAATGGAAAGCTCAGAAGATGGAATACTCAGCCTTTAGTAATCTTTTTGGCAAATGCAATGTTTGGTGTATATCCCATTGATCCCACCAAGACAAATATTTATTACTTGGGGTGAAGTTAAATATTTATCACTGGGAAATACACAAACAAGGGGCTAATACTACTCTAGAAAATTAACAGGAAATAATAGCAACATGATCCAAAAAATAACCCTAAAAGGTAGCTGGTGATTGAAAGTTGAAAGAGAATGATTTTCATCCTATCCCTAGGGAACGGTAAAAAGTATTACAAAAAATATTTTTTCACTTGTTAGAACTTGCTATACAGAGTTCTTTCATTTTTAACTGCATGAATGGACAAAAAAAGTCCATTTGGATGACTGCCTTGAACATGTTAACATCCCTGCAAACACAGGCTAACAGTCTTGGAGAAATAACAACGTTATCATGCCCAAATACCTTTTTTGACATGCAAGTTTTAGATAATTCTAATACTGTCTTTTACAGCAGCTTATCAGCTTCTTGAGGATAACAGAATATGTTCAGATATTGGAGTTTCATTAGTAAAAAGAGCATTTGAAGGGAAGGGCAACAAGGGCAATTAACCTTTATCTTCCGAGTGTCTCTCCGGCACAAAAATTGTGTCCCTAGACTGCCGAGCGTGTTCGTTTGGCACATTGATGGACATTTAAAAAACCTTGGTCATTTAAAAAACCCTGGGCAGCAAGGCTTAGGACTATGGAAAAACTCAGGAAGGTAAAGGTTAACAATGGAATAAATTGACTTTTACCTATTAGCACTGGCTGATGAATGTTAAGATAAATTTGAGGTTCAACTATAATCTCTCTTGACTTAAAGGAAAGAATTAATTTCACCCATAACAAATTATAATTACTTACAATAACAATGTCTGTCTAGATAGCTTCCACCACAAAGGGTTGCTCATTCTCATGATGTATTTCAAAATCTCCTTGCGTATCACAGACTTAGAATTTGAGCCTTCACTTTCATCCTCAATTTCTTCACCCCTTTGGAAAGTTCCTGCAAGTGAAATAAATTACTTTTCAACAATTTGTCACAATTGAATAACTAATTGTTTACTCTACTATAAGGGATTGAAAAGACACTCCTCTCCTAACTGTGGGTTGCAAACATTATTTTAAGTACGCATCTGTTTTCAGCAGTAAAAATACCACTGAAAAGAAAGGTATTCTCGGCTTGAATGTTTCTACATAATGTGTCCAAGGCATTTCAGACATAGATTTCATGCAACATAAATGCATAAGGCATGTCAAGTATGGAGACATGGAAACTGAACGATAGTTGAGGGAAAATAAAGGGGAAGTGTATTGGAAATCTGAAGGCAGGAGAAAAAAAAAATAAAGAGGGTATTTAGGACAACAACCTGGGAGTAAGGGTATAGGCCATTTTTTTTCTCCCCCTACCACCAACTCACCAAATATTAGGTACTCTCAAAAAATTAGGATAATTCTCAGTCTTGGCTGAAACATGAGTGACCCACTAGATACACAAGTTTTGGTTTTTCTTCTTGGAAAGTGATTTTTTTCATTGAAGTGGCAGAATATCATTAGAAGTCATGGGAGATTCAGATACATCACTCTTTAGCTTCTCTGACTACAATGATTCGTATATCCCGTCCAATATCGAAGATGACAGCGACTCTCCGTAATCACAAGAGGAAAGTGGGGAAGATTCGTCATTGGAAGAGGAAGAGTGTGTTACATCTTCGTCAAGTTCGAGTGCATGGGAAGATTGCACAGATTCTGCCCAAAATTTCACCTTGTATGGTGGTGCTGAGCCCTATTGTGAAATGGGCTCAGACACGATGATAACCTCATCCTACAAATCACCCCCACACTTTAAAATCCACTTTCCAGAAAGGGAGTGGTGGATAAAAGGGGGAGACACAATGGAGCCCAGGTGTGGTTCACCGATGGCTCCAAGAAGGAAGGCACAGCAGGGGCTGGGATTTACTGCCAGCGCCTAGACAAGAGGATCACCATCTCACTTGGGGAATATGCTACAGTCATTCAAGCGGAGGTGTTTGCTTTACTGACGTGCACGCTATCAAGGAATATATTTACACGCTATCAAGGAATCAGGTCTCAAGGACAGACCAATCCACATATTCCACACATCCACAAGATAGCCAAGCGGCTCTAAAGGCCCTAGCATCACCAATGTGCAACTCAAAACTCCTTCATGAATGCCGTGAAGTGCTCAACTCGTTGCACAGTCTTGGCAAAGTTGAACTCTTCTAGGTCCCCGGACACAAGGGTATAACCGGAAACGAGATTGCGGATCAACTTGCAAAAGAAGGCTCAAACCACACACTGATGGGACCAGAGTCTCACATTCAAATCGCATCTTCAGCAGGGATAACTGAGATCAAGGATTGGGGCCTTGCCCGCCACTCTGAGATCTGGCGAAACACACAAGGGCTCAGACAAGCCAAGCTTTTTATAGAAGGACCCAAACCGGGACTAGCAAGAAGACTTCTATTGCTAAACAGAGGTCAACTACGCACGATAGTGGGTCTCCTAACTGGACAGTATCAGGTAATGAGGCACCTTCATCTCTTGAAGCTGGCGGACTCCGCCAGATGCAGATGGTGCAAAGAAGAGGACAAAACAACATCACACATTCTCTGTGACTGTCCTGTCTCGATGAGAACCAGAATAAGGCACCTAGGATCTCAGTTTCCTGATCCGGCTGAAATCAGGGTTACTCCTATAGAGGATATGCTGGCCTTCAGTAAGGCCATTGGACTCCACAGTTAACCAAGATATGGTGGTTAGCACAAAGGACCAATAGGTCTAGGTGCCCCAGGTCCTCCTCAGAGGAACTCCAGTAAAAACAAACCTAATCTAATCTAATGGTGGTGCTGGTTTAGGTGTACAATTGCACCTTTCAGATCCGGTTAGTGTTTACATTTCCTGAAGAATGAAGTGCAAAATCTAATAGTTAAAGCCTAATAAATACACAATGCAGGTTATGGAATCGGAAGATATTAGATGGTGAACCAGGATGCAGAAGTGGAAAGACAGTTAAAAAGGTCGAAATACGCTATTTCATTGCCATCCTGATTGCGATGGGTATAAGCCACTTACCCTAAATGCGGCTATATTGGTCACAGAAACCACTACACCAGAACGATATCATCTGGAAGAGTCGGGACAGGTTCGAGCTACTATTGAAATGATTTCTTGTCAGTAACAATGCTGATTTGACTGCCAGCACAGATAGATCAGCCAAAGCTCTTTGACCTGGTCTGCAGGATATTTCATTCTACTCTCACTCCTGCGGAAAATGTTGTGATAGATGAATCCATGGTACCTACGAGAGGTCGACTACATTTTAGGCAGTACCGACTGGGAAAGGCTCATAAATACGGAATCAAGTGTTGTTAACAGCGAATTCCTGAGTCCTTACACACAATCTCCAGGTTTATGCAGGTAAAAGTGAAACGCCTGGGCTGCGGCAGATTGCAGGGCACAGTCACCAAGTTGTGCTGCAGTTTACCGAAGGACTTTTACATGCAGGCAGGACAATGTGCATGGATAATTTTTATACCCAGTGTTGGACTTGCTGAAGAACCTCTGAGAAGGAAAACCTATGTTTGCAGCTCACTCTGATCGAATCGGAAAGGTCAACCACAAGATGTTCCCCAAAAAATTGAAAAAGGGGGAAAAAAGGGAGTCATTGATGGCCTTTTGAAGGACGATTTTGATGGCAGCGAGGCTAGTGATGGTGCTCCACCATTGAAGAAGAAAAGGTCCATAATCACCTAAACAAATCTGAAAGTATTAGGTATTGGATGTAGAAACTGTTCCGTTGCGAATGGTATATGACTAGGGTAGCATTTCAATATTTTATACATTGGAGGGGAACTTCCTACCTGTATGCTCACGATGAGGTCCGTATTTGTGTTGAAAACCAACGCCATTTCATATGACGTATGTACTACATAAGGGGAAAGTCAACAGTCAGACATTCTATATTGCAATTGTGGAAACTAGTGCACACTTTATGTACATTATGATATATTTTTTACGACTGAATAGAAAACATTGTAAAATTTTACTTCAGGTTATTGCCGCATCATAGACAACAACAGCTTAAACGCAATGGTCATCTACATGTTTCTTGCGAATAAATACAATAACGAAGCACTTATTTTCTATAAAAGCTTTTTTTTCATTTGACGAAATTTATCAAAATACAGACGGGATATATAATTTTAGGACCAGCTAATGCGAAACATGTCACAAAAAAATGTTTCCAACCCCTGTGAATGAAGAATAGGATATTTGCATTACACAGATTACGTATTTCTAAAAGTTCGTCATTATAGTAGATTTCAAATGTTTGTTGAATTTCAAATTCTAAGATAGAAAATATAAGTTATAGTAATATTTTGCGTAGAAGTAACTGAAGGACCTGAAGAAAAATTCAGGACCTGAAGATGTCATTATGTGACGAAACCCGGGTCGTAAACAATAAAAAAATTAGTTGACCATTACTTGAAAGTTTTTGATTTCCGATATGGAGAGGTTCCACAAAGTGAGGCCAGAATTTATTAGTTATATTAAATATGCAGTAAAATATATCAATTTATTCCCGGTGTTGAGTAGATACGATACTACAGCATCATTTTTCAGGAGGTAAAGCTCAATAACCAACAATTACAGGAAGAAAGAGCAGCATTAGAATGCGAATCATGTGTGCTTGATCCAAAGAGCTTTATGCCGCACACTACTGTTTGCTTGCAACTGCACTGCCACCAAGCAGGTATGAAAGCATATCTGGAGGTTGAATTGACAGGAATGCTCCTATGAAACTGAGGCATAACTTAAGATTTCTGCGATACCCAATTTTAATACAGCAGTGAGCACTCAAAGAGTTTTCTTTACTCTATGAATATATTAACCTTGAGCAGGAGTGAGTGAATAGAGGGCTAATGTAAGTTTTTCATAACAAAGTTGAATGCCGATGCTGAAATTAGCAATTAGGGGTCACAAAAAACTAGCTATGGGACAAACAATGATGATGCTAACTCACCTATGTCAATACTGCAGCAACTGGGATCACTGGCCCTTGTCACTGCATTGCCGACACTCATGCTACCACTGGGGATCATGGAGAGGGTACCTCCCTTGCGTCTGCGTGCCACAGGACTTTCCCTCTCCCCAGAAACCAGGTACTTCTCACCACTACTCTCCGTATCTTAGGAGAGAAATTCCAACCAAAAAAATTAACATTCAGTGCAGAACTTTGCAGCAAATAGCAAAAGAGTTAATTTGGCAAGCTCTTTTGCGACATAATTCTGACCAAATAACAAGGAAAAGGAGACAGAAGAGGATAAAAGTATATCCCTTTCTTTTCTTTGATTAGAAGCAGCAGCATATGAAATAATCAAGACCTATCAAGATATGAAAAGTACTCTTGAGAACTTGAATGTGGTTTACAACAAGAGTGAGACAGAGCTTACCATGTTTACTTACGCCATTTGGAGAACAAATACACCTAGAATAAGAATACATTAGCACTCACCCAGAAGGTTTCAAAGATTCAAACTTTCCTTTTGTTGAGCTTTTATGTCTAAAATGGCAGCCTACGTTTTACCCACTCCTATGAATGAATACTAGGGATGTGCATACACCAGATTTTCCTTAAACAGTTATGTTCATATCTTACGCACAACAAATATTTTTTGGCAATACGTTTATATTATATTATATTTTTATTTAATGTCATCCTTAGTGAGACGGACTATAAAATTATATGATTTAGACGTCAATTTCGAGGACAGGTTAAATGGAAGAAGGGTCAACCTAGTAACAGACTTACCCAGATAAGGCCATTTATCTGTCTCCCTATCTACACAAAGAAATATTTGGTACACTAATCAAAAACTCACCGGTCCTGTTTCGACATGACCCGGTAGAAACATCCCGAGATCGACGAGTGTTCCTCCTTTGCTGTCCTAACAGCTTAACACAGCATGCAAGGCATCGATCTGGGCGGTGAGGCCCAACAGACACTTCCCCTCCACCGACACCTCTCTTGGACCGATGTCCCCCTCCAGCTCGCCACACCCACCCCTCACCCATTGACACGGAGGAGGAGGGCGAGGACGATGATGAGGATGATGCTGATGAGTCAATACTTGTACCGACAACCCTTACTCCTCCCTCATCTAACTCTCCCGCAATCTCGGGTGCATCCTCCAACTCACTCTCATCCTCTTCACCTTTGAAGAAACGAGCAAGAAAAATTACAATGAGAACAACATAAGAATATTCCAATAAAAATACATCACATAATACTGATCTCAAATTTATCATTCATCATCTATGCCAAATATGGTCACGGGATATTTCCTCCTTTTCATTTTGGACTGCACATGGTTTAGAAACATCATGTCATCATCAAGAATGACAAGAATCCTAATAATGACACTCGATGCCACATTCATGGTGAATTTTAAATAAACCAGCAGAAAAATGTAAAAACTGACAGTATTCAACACACAAGTCACTATCAAAAAGTGAAGCATGATACTCTCTTTCATCTCAAAAGATAATTACCATAATAGCATGAGAGATTGGAATAAGGCAATAACAAGAATATGTACAGAGAAATCTGAGGTTTCCTTCAGTACGTTATGCAGGATATTTAACGTACATATTACTGCACATGCATCATACTGTATTACACAAGGGAGCTGGGCACACCCTACAATGGTCTTTCTCACCCACATATCGTCTTCTATGACACATCTGATACTTTATGCTGATTTTCAAGTAAAAAAACATGAATGTGGTACATGTATAACAGAGACAGTTTTTATGGATTCCACAACTAGAATACAGTACAAGATCGATAATCAGGAATACGTAGGACCCGATGTGTACAAGAATTATGCTACTTTCAGGGTTCAGATAACTTTAATTTTAGTGGGAGGTATGACCAAAAAATTGTTAGTAATTCATTTAAAATATGCTATGATTGATGAGGTGGTAAGTTATGCGAAATAAAGTATCAAAATTTATTTGACATAAAAAGATTAAAAGATTTAAACCATCACCACTTAAGTCATTACGAGTGAATGTATTCACTGCAAGAATTAAGATACTCTTCTTTGGAAGGAAAGCATGATTTTCTTTGCTGAAATCTGCGGAGTTGACACAAAAAGCCAAACACTGCTTTAAGGTGTCTTCATTAACAGCTAAAAAGCAGTCATTGCCATGGCAAACATAAAAATGGGGTTTATAAAATTCTTGAAAACCTTCTAATATTGGGGTACCTCTGTTGCTTAGAATTCCAAATTATTGAGCTTCACATGTAACGTTATAATTATATTCCTACCTCCTCCATTTTAAAAGTCTGCCAAAGCTTAATTTTAAAGACAGTAAAAACTTTTAGGAAAAATTCACTAGGCAAAACTCTATAATCCTCCAAGACAGATAAAAGAATAATGACAGGCGATCTCCCTTCATCCTGTACCCTGTCAGATCATGTACCCTGGGAGAACAGGGCATATTTGGGACTATCCATTGGGCAACTAACCTGTTTCCCTGAGTTCCTCCAACAACTCCCCGAAAGATGCCCCATAGATGCCGCTACCACCGCCCTTGCGACCATGACGCCTCCTCCTCCTCACTCCGTCGCGGGCAATGCCCATTCTCCACCAGGAGACAGGACCCCTTTCCCCCACTACATCGCACTCAGCAACCTCCCCCATGCCTTCCTCTTCGTCCACCATCTCCAGCGCCCCACCAACCTCCTTCCCCTCCTCTGATGCTCCCTTCAGAAGGTCTGCATCTTGTTCAGGCAGCACATCTTCAGTGGGAAATATGCTCAGAAGATCCTTTGGCAAAGCAATACCACGATAACATGGTCCATCATTCTCACTCGTTGAAGGCATTGTGAAGGACCTTAGGGATGCTGCACTCATGGATGTGGATGGAGCACGAAGAAGGGGAGCCTCCAACTCAGGTGGCAAGCTGGAGAGAGAAAATACAATTAAGGTATTCCTTGAATTAATGGCTAAAATAACTTAAAATTGACAAACAGAGATATTGATTAAAGTTTTATGACAATTCAAAATACAAACCATGAGGGTGAGAATAAAAAAAAGGGAAATTTCAACACTCTTTTACATAAAAACCAAGCAAGGTTTCGACACACTGAATCATAATCATGGAATATTTCCACCAATCAATACCTCAAAAGCTTTCAATCAAAAGTAGGTTTGAATTGTTTTAGGCTGTGTAGCATGAACTGTGCAGCTGAAACAACAATTGTTTATTTTAACAACAACAAAATTTTAATTAGAGCTAAATTGATTTGACAAATAAAGTTGAGAATATGAGCTTGAAGATACATTTGTTTTAAATAGTATTTGCTTCATGTATTCAATGTTATTTGTTACTTTAATATATATAATATAGTTCTTCATCCAATTTCTCTGAATTAAGGTCCTTCTGGTAGCACATTAATTCAAATTTCTAAATATACCTATTTCTCATTAAGGTCTAATTTCCAAACTATATTTTACAAGGTAAAAGGAATGAAAGTGACCCGGAGTGTCAGTACATGGCATATACCTCCTAGTGGTGGGTCGCAGGCAATGGTATGCTGGCTCTCAAGGTAGTCCTTTCAGAAGGGATCCTAGCTTGAGCAGAATAGGGAAAGTGGGCCTAGGGTATTACTATGCTTTGGTTTCTCTTGTGGCATACGGGCGAAAATGTGCCAAAACTGACCGGTAGAGCGCTGTAACCGTTAGTAGGGAAAGCTGCACATGGTGCGGGTACTGCAAAGGCTGGTAACCTTGCATACTCTATTACAACTTACTCACAAGAGTCATGAAGTAGCCTCGGACAGCTGAAGCCACGATGGGCGGCGGAAGCTGAATAAGGTTGGCCCATCAATATACGGGCTTAGCGATACGAACTGGACTATCAGTACTTGGAATGTGAGAGGAGTATATGGAAAGGGGCATGAGTTGCTGAATGAAATGAAGGTGAGGCGAATGGATGTTTTGTGTGTATGTGAAACTAAGCGGAAGGGGAGGGATGTTGTTACTATAGACGGCAGAGGTCTGGCACTGTGGTCAGGAGTTGATGATAATGTACACGGCAGTCAAGGTGTAGGACTCATTCTGAATGAGAGAGCTAAGTTGCTAGTAAGGAAGTATGAGTTAGTATCCCCTAGATTGCTCAGGGTTCGCATGAAAGTAGGTATTAAGAGAGTTGTGATTGTGGCGTGCTATGCACCTGTGGATGGAGAGAGATACAGTGTGAAAGAGGAGTTTTGGGAAAAACTGACAGAGGTTTTGAATGATTGTGATCCTGGTGAGAGAATAATTTTACTAGGTGACATGAATGGGAGGGTTGGTGTGAGGCGGGATGCTTCTAAGAGAGTGGTTGGGCCTTTTGGTGACCCCAGAGTGAATGATAATGGTGAAAACTTGGTGAGTGTGTGCTTGGAAAAAGGATTGTTTGTGTCGAATACATGGTTTAAACATAAGAGAATACATATGTATACTTGGAAAAGGGGTGATTGTAAAAGCATGATTGATTTTATTGTGTATGATGAGAGATTGAGAGAGATAGTGTGGGACACACAAGTAATGAATGTGTAACAGACCACTATTTGGTACTCTCCAAAGTGAATCTGGGCAGAAAGTGGGTGCCAAGGAAGAATGTTGCGTGTAAACAGTTGAGAGTAAAAGTGGAAAGGTTGCTCGACAGCGAAGTAAGAATGCGGTATGGTTGCATGCTTGAGGATGCTCTATCGTAGCAGCAGAGAGAATGGGACGAGCATATCAGAAACGAGAATGTAAATGATGCGTGGGAGTGTTTAAAAGGAGTGATTGTGGAATATGCTGAAAGTGTATGTGGAAAAGGAGTGGTAGGAAGAATGAAAGGTGATGCTTGGTGGAATGAAGAAGTGACAATTGCAGGGAAAAGAAAGATGTGTACAAGAATATGATTGTTGCCAAATCTGAGGAAGAGCATACTAAAGCATGTGAGATTTACAGAAAGAAAAAGAATGAATGCAAAATCGTTGAAAGAGTGAAAGAGAGCAAGGAAAGAATGCGTGCGGATGAAGCTAGCAAGATGCAGAGCGATTTTGAAGGCAATAAAAAGCTGTTTTGGAAGTGGTTAAATAGGGCTAAAGTTGGAGAAGGCAGGGGAATGAATGCGGTAAAGAACAAAAGTGGAGAGATCGTGTGGGATGAGAGCAATATCAGAGACTGCTGGAGGGAGTATTTTGAATAATTATACAATAATGTTACAGGCGCTGAGGATGAGCCTTGCAAAGTAGTATGTGAAAATGTGATGATGGAAAAGGAAATCAGTAAGAATGAGGTCATAATGGCATTTAGAGTATTGAAAAATGGGAAGGCTGCAGGCGTAGATGGGATATCCAGTGAGATGTTGAAGTGGGTGTGTAATTTACTCATTTGTCGGCTGTGTGAACTATACAAATTATGCTTACAGGCTTCTGTTGTTCCAGTGGATTGGAAGAATGCAATCATTGTTCCATTGTACAAAGGGAAGGGAGGAAAGACCGAATATCACAATTATCGGGCCATTAGTTTATTGAGCACTTCGGAAAAAGTATTCAGCAAAATTTAAATGGAAAGAGTGAGGAATATTACTTCTAACAGAATATGGGGTGTGCAGTGTGGGTTTATGCCTGGGAGAGGATATAGTGACCAGCTAGGAAAATATTGAAACAGTGTTAGGTGTACAAATATGTATTTATGAGTGAAACTTAGTGACTCTGCCTACCCCGGAAGGGAACGGCGTGATTGGTATGTATAAATGTAAAAGAATAAAAGAAATAACTAATAGGCCTTACAGTGAATTAACTGAGAACTGCCTTAAATCAACAAGCTTCTCAATTTCAGGACTAAAGACCAGATATTATACTCTACTTCCCCAAAGAAGTTATTCTAAATGATATCTTTTTTTAACCCTGAACACAGAGTGTCTCTGATGAGAAGCTAACTTGATTGCTTATAACATTTGTCACTTAACCACAATAATTCAATGAATATCATCTTTGGCATTAAATATAACAATTTGTTATTCAGTATGACAACTGATATACTATATTTTTCAACCAGGAGTCCATGGCACATTAGATGGTACTTTCAGAGAAACAACTGACAAAATTTATAATGATAATTTCAATAATCATGATGGATTTAAGGCTATAACTGAGGCAAAGTTATACGCATTATTTGTCAAAAAATACCATTGAAAGAGAGAGACAGCAAATATTTGAGATACGGCTAACTCGAAATGGAAAATATTTGAACTGATTGAAAGATGGCAAATTACGTATTTGTGCATAGTCTACCCTGAACCAATCTTAATGGAAGATTGGTGCATTTATCACTGGTAATGAGAATACATTCACCATCCCTCTAATTTCATGCACTTGGGGGTAGGGGGAACTCAACGCAAACAGCACTACATAAACATGCTGCCGGTTACAAAGTTACACTACCTGCTTTTTGGATCATTCAAACATGCTACGAGAACAATTAGTAAAACAAAATACTGCAAGTACACAATCCAGATATTATGTAACAGTTGGCACTTTAACGGTGATTTCTGATCAGATTTAGTGTGCAAGAATAATTGAGAGTCATCAAAACTACTAAGAAGAATTAGGAGATTATGAAAAGTCAACAGTTTATTTCGAGAGGCAATTGATCACCAATGTTCAAAGCAGCATAAGCAAAAAAATGGTTGTCCATCACAATAGTTGGCATTATTTGTGATCAAATATCAATGTCTATGCTGATTGAACATTGGTGTGAATGGTTCATGACAAAATTATTTAGATATGAACTGAAATGCTCAACATAAAAAAAATCTTCCTTAGAAGATTAAGTCATAAACATTGCATCCCGCAGGTATGACAGGTTCAGCAATAAAGGAGCAGTATTATGACACAGAGATAAGGTGCAGGGAATTGCAAAAATTCACTTCTTGCCATCAGCCACTTCCAGGAAGTGATAAATGCTATAACCCAAGTAACTACTCAGGTGAGACGTTCCAAAAATTAGTACATTCACTTACCCAGCACGAACATTACGATCCAGAGAGCGAACTTTTAGGGCCCTGCTATTTGGTGGCCTTATCTGAATACCGTGAGACAGACCGAGTCCCAAGGCAATCCCACGTCGGGAGGGGACCCATGTTTCCAGAAGGTCTCTACCAAGTGCCAGATCAGCACATGAGGGAGAGGCTCTCGAGGAGAAAAAGTGAGGAGTGGTTGGCTGTGGTCGCCGAGATCTATTAAGTAGCCTAAGCATGGCAAATCCACGGGCCCCCTCACCACTTAATCCTCCCATGCTACCACGCAAACCAGATCCCATGGATAAAACCCAACCGCTGAGACTAGTTCCACCAATGGAGCCTGCAAAATTGAGCATTTATGTAAGTAACAAATAACAAACTTTTAGAGTACCACAAATATTTCCTATCCATCCATATGATTTAGAAAAACCAAAAGACCTTTCATTGGCTATATCATGACCTTATCCACAAATACTTATTTTCAAAATTACGTCTATTAGGCCAAAAAAAGGGAATGAAAATTTTTCACCTGGCTGAAAATGCCACACCAAACAGGTGATAAAAATAGTCACTTTTGGGTGCTTCAATATGTAATGTGATTAGGTTATATACCACATTTCTAATGAAAAACTATTGATGCAAATGTGCTATTTGAAACACACAATAATAATGTTTCAGCTTAGGAATAACTTTAAGATGAAGGACTAAAATGACAAAGGCAAATGAATCAAAGAGGCAAAAGTAACAGTGACTTTGGGTAGCACGTACACAGGAAGTGTAGGCATATTTGCACCCCAATAGAACTTATGGAAATAGTTCATCACTGGCTTGGTCGCTATCCATATACATACAGAAGCTAGTGCAAACATTAATAATTTTTTGGACAGACATGAAACATACGACATTTTGCATTATTTAACTGAATAACCACCTTCAGAAAAGTTAAAGGAGCAAGAAACATGGCTTTGTAAGGCAAAAAGCACAACACTCAAAACAACCTCGATCACTCTGCATGGACCCCGCTCGACTCCTTCCCTCGCTGCTCTTACGGGAACGTGGCTGATGTGATTGTGATGAAGATCTCAATGTGTTCAGGGAAGCTGAGCTTGGTATCGGACTTAAAGTTTGGACTCCACCCCTGAGATAAACGCAACCCAGCCAGAACAACCAATGAATAAGACATAATAAAGCACATGAAACATCACTTATTACATGGGGAATTAAAGGTTCAGCTAGTAAACTCTCATTTCCTTGAGTCAAAACATTGTTTACAGCCTGCATGATGTTTGCCAATTAACTGACTAATAAACAAATATCATTATGGCCATATATTCTGTGATTTACATTGCTATACCTGTGATATTGTTCACAGAAAAATAGAGAAGAAGCCTTTACTGAATGATGTAGACCAATATGGCGATGTGAAATTACCGAGGAAATCATTATTTTTACTTGCATCTAATTGTGAAAATGACATCGATTTGATTCCAATAATTATTTTACAGCTATAGATTACCTGTTACATGCTTTTTTCCATAAACTATAACCACTGATGATTAAGAAAACTATACTTCCATAGAAAATTTAAAAGTAACATTGATATGCATTTCATAGGTTAGTTTAGGAAATCAATCAAACAACAACACATTGTTGACTTCAGTAATCAGACCATGGCATTGCTCAAAGTGCAGAGTGAACTTCTAAGGAGAAAACTGTGTATCTTATTGCCAGGAAAGTACAGTATTTCAAAGGCACAGGTAATGAAAATTTACATCCAAATTTTCAATTCATTGATTAAATATACAAAATTACTGTAGATTGTCTAACAGGCAACAAATTTTACAAAAAATCAATAAATATATTGTGAGTATTGCACTGTTTGACATGTCAATTAAATCTCATTCATCGAACCATGTCAAATAAAAACAAAACAATCACTAATTAAAATTTTATAAGTTTTAACCAAAGAATTACACTCCTCCTCTTAAGTCTACTGGCTGAAAACAGAATGAAAAAAATTAAATGCATCCATTAAAATTAATTTAATACCAGAATATGAAGTAAAAAGCTCACACAGCATCAGCTCAAAATCCTTTCTAAAATACATTTACAATGGCTGACAATAAAATCAGATAACAGTGTGACAGACTTATACATTTCTATCTTCATACTAACATGTGAGCCACCACATGAGCATGTGGTAGGGAACGTTAGGACGCCGGCCATGCAAAGGTGGTTACAAGGAGGCATAATGGTGGAGTGTATTTTTTGTGAGCTAAGTGCTAGGAGCATTGCCCATTTTATACCACAACTACCATATTTCCCGGCCCAAAAGACACTGTTTCCATTCCAAAATGTGCTCTAAAATCAGCCTGCATCTTATGGGCTGAGGGTATAACTTTATCCTCTAAGACACGAGCTGATTCGCCGGGAAAGATACCGTTAAATATATTTTCCTGAATCAGACCAAGAAAATGGTTAAAAATGTTGATAATAACACCATTTTGAGCCAGTAGAAAGCAATAGAATTTGACAGAGTCCTTGACACTACTTCCTTAAAGAATCCCTAAATAAATCGTACGATTGTAACTGAAATCGTACGTACACATGCATGTATACCATGCAGCGTATGTGTATGTTTACTATGTAATGTGATGTAGTTTCATGTCCTTCTTCCATGGTTTTATCTCACATTTGATTCAGCTGCGAAACTTGAACACTTTGGGCAAACAGGGAAGTCGCCCCTCTGCTAGTACATTGTATCTCTTGCGATATACTCGGGAGTCTACAGGCACTTAAACTTAGGTGTGTCGTTGAATGGGTAATACGTTCCTTTCTCATTCATATACATATCTGCTAAAATGCGGAGAAACTAAGTACAGCATAAAAAATTAAACAATCATCATGGGATCTAAAGAAAGAAGATTGTCATACAGTATTTCACTTAAACTTGAAGTCGTCAATTATGCTTCATAGCTGAAAGGCATTTTGGCTCACCTCCAACTGAGAAGATGATATGAGAATGAAGGAAGCAGAAGATGGCTTTAATGAATGCAGATAGGAGTAAAAAAAACTTTGCGTTCATGTGTTCCTAAATGGCCAAAGCTTGAGGAACATTTTAAGAACTGGATAATAATCACAGGAAGAATGGAATTTCTGCTTCAACAAAAATAATCTTAATTGAAGCGAGAAAATTAGCGATGGATATGTCAATTGCCAATTTTTCTGGGACAACATCATGGTGCGAGAGATTCATGAAGAGAAACGGTCTGTGCATGCATACCAGAACTGAAATAGCACAAAAACTGCCACTTGAATACAAAATAAAAGTTGTAGAATTCCATAAATACGTCATTAACTTGAGGAAACTTGAGGATGTGTTTTGAGATAGGACAAAGAGGAAACATGAATGAGGTGCCTGTGTCATTTGACGTGCCAACAAAAAGAACAGTGGACATTAAAGGTGCTATGACATTTATGATAAAAGACTTCTGGTAACAAGAAGAAACGCTATACTATTGTTCTTGCATGTTGAGCTGACGGATCAAAACTCCCTTCTTTGTTAATCATTAAACAAAAAACACTACCTAAATGAACAACTCCACATGGAATTTATATTCATCCCAAAGGATGGATAGATGGAAAGGGTATGAAGCTGTGGTTACAGAAGGTGTGGTCCAGGTGAACTTTTGAAGAAATCGTCTTTATTAGTGTGCTATCAGTTTAAGGCTCATATAACGTTATCAGCAAAAATCCTTGCTACTGAACTGAAGATGCATCTTGCTGTGATTCCTGGTGGATTGACTTCTCAATTGCAGCCTCTGGACGTTTCAGTTAATAAGATGTTCAAGGGATTTATGCATGAAGAGTGGAAAAAGTGGATTGAGGCGACAACTCAAGATGTCACACCCACGGGAAGAATGAAATGGCCGTCAATTTCTAGTGTTCGTGAGTTGGCGAAAAATTCCTGGCAGAAAGTTAAATGGGAGACTATCATAAAGTTTTTTAAAAAGTGTGGAATTAGCAATGCGCTAGATGGAAGTGAAGATGACATTGTGTATGAGGAAAGAGAGAACTCCAGCGACAATAACTGCGTATATGATTTTAGCATCAATGATGACAAATTTCTGGTATTCTATGAACAATAAACGCTGATATATTTGCAATCCTCTTTTGTCTGATTGAAGTATTTTTCGTAAATTCCAACCTGATAAATCACAGAGCGTCTCATATGCATATTTTTCATAAATTACAACCTGATAATTCACAGTGCTTCTTATAGGTGTATATTTTGTAAATTTTAATCTGATAAATCACAGTGCTTCTTAAGCACCGCTGATTCTTAGAGGCTGGGAAATATGGTAATTGTTAAAACACAGACTGACAATTAAGTAAAATTTAATATTTGTAAAAAATTTAGGACAAAACTGAAAATTTGGGCCAAACTTGTATCTAATCGCATGTGAATTTGGCCAAAAAACCATTCACCAAACAAATGATCAGCAAAATCAATCATTTTGGAAAAACAAAAATATCCTAAGCACAAATTTCACTTTATCAAATTAATTTTTACATGTAATACCCTGTATTAAAGGGCAGGTTAACCTTACTCATTTTACTAATCAAAATTTCACTAAATCATGTTTCATTATTAAGAAATTTCTCTACTCCTCCAAATTACAAAATCTGAATGTCAAGTGTTACTCATGTCCGTTTGATTGGTACTATTGAGCCACCAACAAAACTATACACAAAAACTTACCCAGCCAGTGTTCGAGAAGCATGAGCTGATTCACAGGAGCTCACCCCACTTGTAGTGGAATCAGTGCAGCTATTAGAACGACTCTTGCCTCCACCAACAGCTACCATGCCCGCATACACTGCCCCACTGTCTGTGGCCATTTTTGCTGTCCCGTCTTGATTAAATCCTCCCTGTAAAGTGATCTCTCATTAGTGCAAAGAACAATCCTTATGCGTTGAGGACCCAAAAAAATGGTGAAATTACAGAATTGCCCAGACCCATAAGATGCAATTTTTACTTTAAAACATGTTCTAACAACAGCCTGGGCTTAATGTAAGCTAAATTTTCATTCATCTGATTTTACATTCTCAGCTCATCTGCCTACTTTCCCCCGACTTTATTGAAGAAGTAAGCTGGTGCTAGGACACTACACCATTCATTGGTTTCAGGAGTTCTAAACCTTCAACACAGTTGCTGTTTAAGAAAGCTAACAATCCCATTTTCTTCCAATAAGTTGTAAATATTAACGGATGATGATTATATTCTTTTTCTAAACTCCAGCCCAAAAAGTCACAGCATATCTAATGACCAGAAAATTCAGTAACAACCCATTCTCTTATATCCATACAAGGAACCCTAAGTACCCACCAACGGAATGTTCACAATTAATTCTTCCTGACTTCTAAATATTTATGTTCATAGCAACACAATTAAGCATGTCCAACAAAAAAATTTTAGCTGTCAAAATTAGCCCAATTATGTAAGTCATAAGCTTACCAAATGCAGAAATGAGCAGGGGGCGACAGAAGAGGTTTTGAGTGCACATTAGAAGACATGCAATAAGGCTTCAGGGGATACAGCTTGGCTAAGAGAGACTTGTTACGCATGAGAAACAACTTTATAATGGAAAATTTTACTATAACTTCAGGTTTGTGAATGAATCTGAATGATTAGGATAACGAAAATCATACAACCTGAAGTCTGATTGAATTTAATGATGCTCTTACCTGGGAGTTACTGCTGTGCCTTAAAGATCCTCTGTTGCTCACGAAACCATCACCAGGGGGCCCTGAGGTAGGATGTACAACATATGGGCCTTTGCTCTCACTTAAGCTTCTATAATGGTTTGAGCGCTGCCCTCTGATAGGGATCCCTGGAATAACTGGTGCTGCTGTTGAAGGGCGACATGATGGCAATGTGGATGACTTTGGTCTCATTTCCCGTTCGTCCATTGCACCTAACTGCTTTGACACTGGATCATCATGGGTGCTATCATCAGGGCCTGAATTACAAGCAATAATAATACATTAGCAGCTCAAAAAATAGAAAAGAGATATCTTAGATCACAAGAACCAACATGATAACATAGTAATCAAAGAACTCATCTATATTGTAAGATAAAATGTTCTGCATTAACACTTAGTGCTACTGGTAGATGTCTCATTTTCTGCTGAAACCAGTTCAGATATCCTTAGGAAAAAATCCACCAGGGCCAGTGATTGAATCAAACTCCAAGAACCAAGCAAGACGTCCGTGGATTGATTACCAGTCCATAGGGATTTTTTCCTAAGGCAATATCTATGAAGAAAATACAATTATAAAAAGATAGCCTGATTTAAACCAACCAATGCTTCCAACACTTTCAGTATCACCATCATCTGGGATGTAAAAGCTCCCCTGCCTCATGCTTTCAAAGCTCCTCTCTTCGTCATGACTGGTGACTCTGTTTGCTGCGTGAGGAGGCCCCTGAGCAGAGAGACTCATCCGTGAGTGGGACCTTGAGGTGGCGAGCAGAGATGAGGAAGATGAGTGGGGGGGAGATGAATGAGATGACATAGAGAAGGAGGCGTGGAGAGGGGGATGCACCGGGTGGTGAGAATGCCCTGCTTGGGGATTAAACCCAGTCGTGGGAATTTGGGATGAGCTGGGCTGAACAATGCAGGACGCATCCACCGAATGTCTGTCACCCCACCACAGAGGGGAATGCTCGGGGGCAGATGACGGCCCAGATGCAGGGCCTGCAGAATAAGATTCAGTCTCATCTCTCCAAGAGGTCCACAAGAGCTTTGAAGGGTCAAGTGCACCTGATTTGGAGTCATCACTCTCTGGTTCCTCCTCTATCACAGGCCACTTCTCATGACGGTGGTGACGTATGGATGCCCAGCCTGAAAGAACAATCAAATTTTACTTAATGAAAGAATTGACTCACTTTTGGCCTTAAGTCCACTTTGCACAGTACATTTAATTGTACAAACGAATGTATGGACCTTGCATGAAGAAAATTCTACCGTGTAAACTGGCAATTAGTATGACTGACTGAATGGGAAATAGACCTGCTCTAATTCCACTATTTTCATGTACATTCTACAATACATTCATTTGCACAGAAAATGTACCACGTAAAGCAGCCTTTATACTCAGGGTACTCTATTATGGATGTCCAACCACTGCGTGAGGCATATTTTGCAACACATGCTAAAATATGCTGAAACCACTATTCCCTCAATTTCAAGGGTCAGGGCAGGATAATGCCAAGACATATATTAGTTGGTTCGAGATACTTAGATATTTAAGCCTGAGTAAAATCACTACATTAATGAAAATTAGTTCCTTCCTTAGCCTCTTAAACTGGATCTTATGAATAAGTTCACCACCATCACCATGCATTCATCAAAATTCATTTAATTGACTCAAGAATTTCTTATTTTTTGGTCCTTTTCATTTCTGTCGCACAAATACTCTGTAATATGGGCAAAAAACATACAATCACAGGCATTTATTTTACAATTAGGGTAAATAAATACATAAGCATGTATGGCAGGGATGTCAAGTCAATTCCTGTGTTTTAGCCTAAAGCAAATTTTGTACGGCAAGATTGATACAGACTCTTTATCTAGTAAAAAAAAAATATATAAATTTTAGCAAGTAAGCTCTCAAACTTCACCTCACTTACACCTAAACATGTTGTAGTCAAGAAGAAAGCATTTCTTACCATGTAAAGTCACAGTTCTTTGGCTCATTTAAAGCTGTTACTGTGCAACTCATCTGTCATATCTCAACCATTTACGGAAATGATTATTGCCTGCTATCTTCTCACGATGCATTATTATGATTTATATCAATAATCTATCTCTATGGAAATTAATACTAAATAATCTGCCATTGCACATAAAACTATCTTTTCCTCAAATTCCGAAACGGCATCCATGCCAGCAGACGACACATTTGACCATACATTTTTCATACACAACTTTAGATTGGAACTGAGTCCTCTGGATAGCCTTATGATAGCTATGAAGTGTCTGCTGTGCCATTTTCTGGTCAAACGGCTGTGCTTATATCATGTAGAGAATTAGCTCTATACGCTGCATCAATGTGAGTTTCTGTGTAAAATCGTAAATATAAGAAATTCCACATTTCAGGGTATGATAGTGGAGTACTTAGGTAAAAAGTTTATTGGAAAGTTATAACTGCTTGTCTGACATCAAGAATGAATTCCATAGCATTTTAAGGAAACTAACTACTTATGCCAGTATTATCATTTCACAACAGAAGTATGTTGTGATTTAACTACATGAGGCTAGTTAATAACTGTTGCTGCTAATAACTAGTTACCAAAAAGATAGCTTGCATACTCATCACTCTTGTAAGGATGCTTCTTTGTTTTTTGTATAATAAAATTTATGACTGTTCAAAGGATGAAGACAACAGGCATCAGTTATCAAAAATACCATAACATTTACAGCCAAACGAATGAGTAATGAATAATAGATAAGGTTGATACCTTTTGCTGATGTGAGATTCATTTTTGTTGGCCACAATTTTGGCTAAAAATTATTGTCTTGTTTATGCAGGTGGCAAAAATTTGTAGTTTTAATTAGTTACAATTACACTAAACGATGTTGAAAACCAAGATCAATCTGTAAACGTAAGTTAATTCTGAGATATCAAGATGAAAGATCTCCATCCTCACTTTTCAAGGGTTCCAGCACATTCTGTGTTCCTGAGTATAAAAAAGCCCTAAAGTCAGACTAAACTAGCATCAAAGGAAAAGGTACATTTTTTGGCTGCAAAATCAGAGGTCAGGCAAAACACCAGTAGACTTAAATATAAGTATGTATTGTAACTTCTTTCAACATAAAGAGTACTATAATTAGAACTATACTATAATTTAAATAAAAATTAGAACTTACCAGCACGAGAAAGTGCATCAGCTCCTCTTCGAGTAGTTGCAACTAGCCCAAGAACACAAATAGTTGTCCCCCTAATTGAATAAACTGGGCAAGTGGTTGAACAACGAACCATTTCACTTATGATGCCTTCTGACTCCACAATAGATACACCAAGACCACTCGTGCAAATGTGTCCCACAGCCCATAAGGCAGCCTTAAGGGAGAGTATTTCATCATCCATTGTGCAGTGCTGCATTCTTATTATCTGAAAAAAAATTAAAAATCATACCTGAGAAAAGAATTTCATTTTATCAATTCATTCCTCTCGTTAATACTAAGTTCATAGGACCAAGGAGTTTGCAGTTCGGACATCAGACTTTGAATCAACATTTTTTATAAGCATGGAAAAAATTATCCCGTAGCAATTTTTCTTATTGTTCGGTCCAATCTTTCGTGTGTAATAGTTGGGCTGTGAAAATATTACTAATGTATAGTTATGATTAACAATGAAATTACGAGCAAAGATGCAAAATCTAGCATCATCCCATTTGTGATTATAAAATCACATTTCCACACACCACCACAAACAACAGCAATTCTTGTCCTAATCATTGTAAGCTAGGAAATTAATTAAGCGGGGAGATAAATTCCATAGAAAAACTGCTCTGCTGCTTGGCAAACTATTATGTTGCAAAATTGATACAGTAGAATATTGACTTTAGGAATACCCACTATGCACAAAATATTTCTCACAAGTGAATGAGTGATCTTAAGTATTTGTAATGGATCATTGTATAATTGTATGTAAATCAGACGTAATAATTTTACTCAGACTGTTTGGTCCCCAGTTATATGAAGGTACATGTAAAGGTTGGAGGGTATCTGATAAAATTAGAGAGATTTTATGATGATCAAGAAATGTTTTGTCAGTCAGTTAAGGGATACCAGTCTATGATGAAAGCATTAGGAGTGCTGTGTGAAAGAAAGGTAATGAGGAGCAATAATTAGTGCAGCGGCTGATATAATTAGAAGTTGGGCCCTGCCCTCACAGATTTTGAAACAATCCAGTTCGTAATGTCCATGCATTTTGTATAGCATGTTTTCACGTATTTGACAATAATTCCCAATCGAGAAATTAGTCCATTTTTTTGTGATTTCTCAGTGATGTTTCTGTTCCACTCTAAACCACCAGAATCTACAGAATTTATCCATGACTTGTTCCAGGGGAAATTAAAGCTTACATTAACCTCACTTAATCAAGCATCTAATGAAAACAAAATTTTTTACTGAAGTTGGCTTCAAGACAAAAAATTTACTTAAGTACCAGTGCTGGCAACAAAAGAGATAATTTGACTACCTGAAATAGTTGTGGCAAGTTTCCATCTCGGACTAACACATCCAATCCTTTCTGATGCTGTACCAGCTGGCCATAGAGGTGAGGAGGGATGAACACTTCAGGAAGGGGCCTCCCCCCTCCTCGAGGATGAAACCCCCAACCGCCTCCGGCAACGCCAGCCCATGAACCTGAGCCTTGCATACCGAGTGTACCACAACCATTCGTTCCAGTGGGCATTGAGCTGCCTCCTCCTCCACTAACCCGATGGCTATAACCGCCATCGTCCCCACGCTGGTGAAGGGTGAGGGCATCATGGATCATACCCTCAACAATACGAACATATCTAGAAAAAAAAAAGAAATTGGTAAACAATATAGTACTTTTCCACACCATTCCATCCTCTCAAACACCTTCTGCAGCAACCACTTTCATGCTTAAAATGTATTTAGGTATTTTACCAGCTGACTGGCATGTTTTAACAGTCTCATCCCATACTACCCCATTTCTAGCTATCTTTTCACTCTTACAAGTTACTCATGTTCTCTGCCACTACTTAGGTCCCCCTTAATTTTTACCCTCTCCCTTCCTGGACAGACTAGAAAAAAGAACCCTCACATTAACTATACATACAAAACTCTAGTCCAAAATTTATCATTCAAGCTGAAAAATTTCACATTTCAGTCATCCCTCCTTCAGTAAAAGCAATTAATTTCCAAATTATGTACATTACACTGGTCTCATCTTGAAGTAAGTAGGCTAGATCCACTGGTAAGGGTCTGAGGACATGCCACCTAGAATTTCACCAGATCAAGATATGTAGTCATTAACATAGCAATGAAAATGAAGACCCTCATATCAAGTTCTCTGAACTTCTACTGACCCATGAAATGAAAGCTTCCATTTCTAACTCATACTGTTTCCTTATAGACTCAATTTCAGAATCCACACTACAAACTTGAGGAAAGAGGGACCAACAAAACACCAGAGCAACACTAAACACCACTTGACTTCACAACCAATTATTAAATCTTAAAGAGGCACAGATATTTAAACTAATGAAAACAAAGATATTTAAACTAACGAAAACAAAGGCTGACCAAGAGATGATAGCTGGATAAAACCTCACAAAAAATACGAAGACTTCTTACTTGAAATTGTTGGTTTGAGTCCAACGCTGGATTTCATTTGTAACAAAGTTGGCATCATGCAGGGAATTGAATCCAGAGGGAAGAGAGAGGAATCGTATGAGGAGGAGAAGCCCAGGATCTCCAAGGTGCAGAAGTGACGGCCGAAGAGAAACTAGTCTTTCCAAAAACTCCTAAAGTGGAAGATAATAATACAATCCACCATTATTTCCCAAATGCTAGGAACATTAGAATAACTCACATTTAAAAGAATAGTTTTTATAATATTTTTCGTGATTATTGAAGACCAACGCTCCAGATACAACTTATGCATTATGAAGAATAACAAGTGACCACAAGCATTCATATCACAAGATATTGGGGGAAAATTCTTTCAAAAGTTGGAGCAACATTTTTTAATACTTAATTCTACATACAGCTAAATCAAAGTACAACAGTGATTGCAATTACAAAAAATTAACTACAATTAAGTTGAATTATTTTAGTATCAAAAGAAATCAGAAAAAAATGCATGCGTTTAACTTCTAATTCTCTTGATTCTACTCCTCTTCTCATACTATACATCTCTAACTTCTTTAATTCTCTTCAGGTTAACCACTATAAACATTATAACCTGAGGAATTCTGTAAAACAAACAATTTCATGAAGCCATTAGGGTTAGGCTGTAGGCTTCCGAAGGAGTGGTATTAAATGATATTACCGAATCATCGCAGGCTTCACCGAGGATGTTTGCAGCTGCCAAGGATACTGAGCTCTTAGTATCACCTAACTGGTCAACCAATAACTCAGTAGCCCATCTGTGTAATCCTGGCAATCGAGAACGAATCAACACCAGCATAAAGCGAGTAGCATATAATCGGCAACTCTCAGATGGGGATGTTAATGCTCGTTTAAGTATAACCCTGTATGATAACAAAAAGAACCAGATTAATATAATGCAAACATACCACATATATCGCTCAAAATAACCCCAATACTAATACAATAATATCCAGTCAAATGCAACATGTTTAATACTATTAGAATAACAAATGAATGCCAACATACCTGGCAACACCATCAATGCTGTAGTCAAGACTTGAGATTACCAATTTAATGTAACAATCATGTGTAGTTGATGCTACGAGGTCCAACAATCTGCATTGGAACAAACACAGTGGAAAATGAGAACTTAATGCAAGATGTATTCGATATCTGCAGCAAAAGTAATTACTAATACATTGGGTTGATAAAACATTGTAATTTTGATAAATTAAATGTTTTATTGATAAAGAAATCTATCAGGACATTGAGAAGGAAAAATAAGAACACAGAGTGAAAGGATAATTTAACACAGCACTGGCAAAAATTAGATTATAAAGAAATACAAATTTGCAAGAACCAGATTATCACAATAATTAAAAGGCAACCATTGATGATCCAGTTCAGAGTCTTGGCAGGGAAGAAAATCATTCACTGGTTAAATGGATACTATCATTGCCTAAGCCCGGGCAATACCCCTGGCTTTTGTCTCCTTGCATGAATAAGCAAAGGGTACACAGCTATACATTGAAAAGTCTTCCTAAATATAATTACTGGGTCCATACAAATGTTTTTCAATTCAATATTGTGGCCTTCATTATAACAGTAGCTTTACCCTGATATCAGCTAATAATATTTCCCAATCCTCATTTTTAAGACACAAAATAGAAAAATACCATAATACTTACATTTGAAAGACTCCTGCTCTATCTAGTGCCCTTAACCCTCGGCTATGATGAGATAGCCTTCCCAGGAAAAGGAAATAATAGCGACACAAAGATGTTGACATCTGGTGTGGACTAAATAATGCATCGTGAGCTGAAGAACTCGAGGTAATCATTTGAATGTTCTTTGCAACGTCTGAAAGGAGTTCTCCTAAGAATTTTCCACTTTCAGCCTGGAAAATAAAATTTGATAGGTAACGATATAAAATTTAAAAAGTCACGTTTAGACTGAAATAGCTAAGGATGATAAAATTATGATGGACAAACTGACCTCATCTGCTTCAACAAGAAACTCAATTAACTCGATTCCCACAAGAGTTTGAATGTGACGTTGATGAGATTTCTCATCAACAGTTCCAGAAATTGCGATTCTACCATAGCCATTCGGCGTTGATGGCTTAAAGTAATCAACCAGACGCCGAATAAATGTCTTCTGAGAGGAGTCTTCAAGATGCTTGAACGGCTCACTGCGATTCTGTAAGAAAATAATTATATTACTACACAACTATGATTCCTCTTCCACTATAACATAACAAGGTGAAATCACTCCACCAAAAATAAACATGGCAATACCATTTTATAAAGTCTGTTTAGACAATTACACAGAGAAAAAATACATATGACACTTGGAAGCGTAATTGTATATAAGACAATGGATGGAACAGGAATTGTTATATCTCCTTCAAAATAACTCAATACCCTTAACAATTTTGAGCTTAAAAATAGAAGTCAAAGCAGTGAATTGACCTATCACTATTTCCATGAAATTGGCTATAATTAAAATGCTTAATTTATGGGGATATTTTAATCTAATGTTTTCAGTATCACCAAGATGCATTGATGAATAACAAATCTCATGACACTGACCTTAAGAACGGCTCTGATGATGACCCAGTTCCAAAAAAGTGGGTCCTTATTTGCGAGAACACCAGATTCCTTCATTGCATCATCTCCATCTTTCATCACAAGCTGTAAAAAATAAACATGCATAGTAGAACAATCATTGCCATGACACAAGAAGATTAAACCAAAACTAAAGAGCCCAATATCTATGGTTTAAGTTATCTGCAGTTACTTGGCTCAGAAATTAGAAGTAATGATTACCTGAAACACTCTCATTAATTATTTGTTCATAAAAAATCAAATATTCCAAAATATATCTTGTGTCAGAATTACAGTAGAAACTCGATAATAAAAAGAACAAAAATACGAAGTAAAAGTGTCGGTTCAGATGAAAATCCGGTGCTAAATACATGGTGCCACTCGAAAATAAGAAATTTTCAACATTACGAGCCTCGGACCCAGTGTTTTCGTTTTTACAAACCTTGGGGGGAAATCATGTCAGTTAAGCTCTCTCTCTCTGCCAAAGTAGACACCAAACAAATCATCATTGCCGGATATAATCTATCAATTGTGTAAAATGTGTGAATTTTAGTGCATTCATCTCTCACAAGTGCCTAAGTCACACATTAATTTAACACGAGGAAAATATTGAGAGTGAAGAGGAAAATGGTAGATTGAGGCAATTTTTCCCTTATTTTATTTTTGTTATAACTGTTAGCTGCATTTCCACAATATAAACAATTCTCTTTTCATTATAACTCATGTGTGGCACCATGTACTAACTCTCTGCCATGCGCTATTAGCAGCAATTTTAATTAATTGAGCGCTTGAACGGAAAAATGATGCGATTAAATGATGGGAAAGAGGCCTGGGATACCTGTCGCAGTCACTATCCCTAAAATCTATGGTTTCACTATGAATAAACCTGCGTTTCCTCCGACCATTATCCATATTTCATGAGACAATAGAAAAAAAAACAATTTCCAAAAATTTGCAAAGATTGAGCAGTCCCCCCAGATTGATGTAACTTAGCATTTCATACGGATTATTTCAAATTGTGAAACAATGACCCAAGTGGGGGAATGGCTCAACAAATTAACATTATAAAATATAAGACCTGTGATAAACCACTGAGGCACTTCAACCTGAAGAAGCAATTGTTCGCAAAATATCGTCATATGAAATATAGTTCTTCGCATGAGTAAACCATAAAACTGAAATCTTTAAAATTAAAATCACCACTGAAGCCTTCTCTTTAACTTAATTCCAAGATGTTGTTGGGGTAACTCCATGAAATCTTACTGGAACCAACTTTCATCCATGAATTACTGCAGTGAATTCGTTGAGTGACCAGGCCTTGGTACATTACATTTGATCTATCATCACTGCTATCCCTGATTACCATGAGATAAATGACCAACTGAATCAGATTTCATTGTGATGGCATGAGTAACTTTGAGTCCTAGGCATTTCAATACGCAGATATGACACAACATGGGCATGAATTGGATCCTGATGTGCTCTATTTCAAAATCACCTGATGTTTAGAAGGATATAAGTATGGAAATACAACTCTGCAAGAAACTAAACTCATTATCAATAAAATTTAATGGTTGAAGGCGTAACTTTGTGGAAAATTTTCGCAGATATGACGAAAAAATTTCTGAGTATATTCCACACCTAAAAGTTTATTTCCGACCTTGAAAATGATTGCTGTGCAGTCGAAACCTAGGTCAGAAAGATACTTTTAAATGTGGAATATACTTATAAATTTTTTCGTCATGTCTAAACTTATCGTCTTTATCAGGATTTTACCGCAGAGAGGAGACTCCAGCCACAGCTGCAGCAGATTTTTTCCGTGACACCTTCCTCTTCCTAAGTTCCCCTTGAGTTAGTTTCACAAAACTACGCTTGATACAGTTAATCTTATTTCGTTTTCGTGTTTTACGCTCCACAGCACAGTCAAGTATAGAAGGCTAAAGTCACAGAGAGGAAAGAACATAACTAAATAATGGAATGGAGAACACTGGATCTGAAATATCTCCACGATGCCCATTTAAGATGAAGTTTCTTCTTCACACTATTGTGAATAAAAAGTTCTGAAAATCGTTAAGAAATTCAGTAATAGCTTTTAAAATATGAGGGATGTCATTGGCTTTTATGTTTAAGCATACCAAAGTTGGCATACAAGGACGCCACTGGAAAAAATGGCATTCCGCATAACACCCACGACGCGAAGAGGTTATGCATAGAGGGATGAAAAAATAATCGCTTAATTTATTTACTGGATTAATGTTTTTCAGAATAGGACTATAAGCACAAATCATCGAAGTGAAAAGAAACTTGGTCAAGAGTTAATGCTTCTTACTTGAACTTCAATGGGCAGTGAAACAGTTTGGCTTGGAACAAAATAATATTTCTTCTCCCCATATTTTGCCATTTAGAACTAGAAAGTTAGAATACTCCTGAGCTGAAAAAGATATGGAATATGTCTGGATCATGCCCAATTTATCGTCAAGCGATTAGGCATTAGAACGCAACAGTATTTCTTCTCAAGTTCGAATATCCAGCAGGCAATGTGAAAGAAACCACAAATAATGACTTATGAAGGATGTCTTGGAACGAAATAATATATATTACAAGTTTGTATATCCTGCAGGCAAAGGAAGAAATCACAAATAATGACCCAAGAAGGAATTTATTAATGGACTGAGTCTTAGCTCATTTCTCATTTGACCTATGATTGGGCGATAAAGAAAGGGTGATTGGAAGCGCGGTCGGGCCAGCTACTGCCATTACTGCATAATGTTAGAAACAAATGCCTCTTTTAAATGTCCATACCAGTTGCATTGATTAGCCACAGATAAAGAAAGCTAGAGTCATACAAAATGCAGAACTTGCTTTATATATGTCTTCTAAACTGGGGGAAAATTTTGCCAAGAAAATGATTGCCAACTACAAATCATTTGCATAGGGAACTAAGATGTGATAGTTATTTCACAAACGTGCGTGACATTTTGCTTATGATATAAATGCATTATTGCAAATGCTTTCACAAATAATGACTATAAATCGTTTTAAAACTTATCCAAAGACCAGAGAAGTCAGGGGGGAGAGGGAAATATTTTTCGCAATTTATGAAAAAGGTTCGAAAATATGAAACTCGAAAATACGAAGTGCTGATTGTTTGGTCCTGCCAAATTTGCATTTTCGAGTTGCTACTGTGTTTACCCCACATGGAGTTTTGACAGCATTTAAATGATGGAAACATGACTAAGGCATTGAATTTAAATTATCCATCGAAGGTCTATGAAAGTAATGGTAAATGTAGGGAATCTACTATAATAAAACTAAGAACAATTTAAATGTTTAGGTTACCACATACTTTTAGAAAAAAATAACCAAACCCCGACCCTTTGCTCCCCTACCCCACGAAAATTAATAGTAAGGCGATTTAACCAGCAAAATACAGCATTAAAAAAAAATTCCCTTTAAATTGGTTCACTTCAAATGCAAATGATTCAAAGTTAAATTTTACCACAAATCATTAAAGCGAGATTGGTTAAGAGAAAAATGAATGTGAGGTCAGAGTTACTGATATAATAATGAAGAAAGAATCAAAATATACCTGGTAAAGCTTTGACCTTGCAGCTCTATCGTTAGTACCAGTACTGGGACTTGCGAACTGCATAAGTTGGTCAAGGAACAGAGACGAGGGAGTGGGATGTCTTTCCTTGAATGCATGTATTCTGGAGAGGATGGATACAGCACTTAACGCTTGCTGCCTCCATAGCTGGATTTCTTCTCCCCCTTCACTAAGACCTCGATCACTCCTAAGTTTATCAACACCCACTGTTGCATAACCAATTAAATTTGGGAGGCCAGGTGACAGCTGAGAACACTGGGGAGGAAGGAGCACGTGCACCAAATGCAGCACTTCACCTGAAAAGATAAGACTCTCATCACCAATGCATGCATTCATCAATTTTCCCAGAGAGTTAAGCATGTGATAAAAGAATTACATTCACTGACAGTCCACATGCAGAATTTGTTACAATTATTCAGATGAGTAAGCAAGATTTCTGATTTGCACAAACTTTTGTTAGGATTTCCTTTACAAGGAAATTCTGCAAAAGCCAGTTTCCATAGCACACAATTTCTTTAAGATCAGAAATGGTAATTTCTCTTAAATTCTTTCTTTTATATCCAAAGAAATGAAAGTATACTATTTCCTTAACAAGGATATTCTGGGGCAGCATAACAAAATGCTATGTGCCCATTTCAATTCATTGATATCCACATAAAAAACCATTTACAGCCAAAATATATCACTTTGTGCCATTCTCCAACTCTCCAGCTTTAAGTGATTACAATAAAATCATCATTCATTAAAATTAAGGATCCTGAAAAAAGTATCTAAAATCAAGGGAAAGTTGTATAAAAATACTAGTCACAGTAAGTTAAAAATTGAAAGAGTTGAGATCAAACTTCACCTATCAAAATACCTACTTTTTCACACTTAAAATAAGTGCAAAAACCATTCACAAAATTCCAGGATTCTTAATTATCATACATTAGCGTATGCTCTATTTAACTGCTTATTATCAGAACTTCAGCCCAAAAATCTTTTTTAATAAAGAGCAAATATGATTAAAAGTAGTACACTTGATCTCAACAAGTTTACCTTGAGTTTGAACTTACCAAGAAGAATAGTAGCACGAATCGATAAAAACACATCACTGGTCACAATGACATCAACTAATGCTTCCAAGAGACTACACTTCATTAGTGTATTTAACAAGACGGCTAAATGTATTTCCACAATGTTGGGCCTGCAAGAAAGATATGATAGTGATTGAAACAGATTGATAATTACTAAAAAAATTAACACCAACTTAATAGTCACAAACTGAGATGCAAACAATGTGCACAACAACAAAAACACAACAAATATGAGAACAAATATTAGCTCAAGCTCCAAAAGCCAATTTAACTACCATCAATTACAACGAACATGCCTTGCTCTGTAGAATATTAAATGAACATAAACCTAGCAGGGAATCAAATTTTAAAATAATTATTTAACACATAACTACCTCAGGACTACACATAGTTTTCCACACTTGACAATCCATCTTCTTCTCTCAAAATTAAATCAATTCAATAATTGGATTTTGAGTTTTGTAAGGTCGTTTTCGAAAACTTTAGAAAGTGGAAGTTTAACTTTGTGCATAGTGCTTATGCACAAATATCACGATATGTGACAAAATGGAACATGTATGTGAAGGTTAGACAATTAGAATTCTAAAGGTACATTGCAAAACAATAGCTAAAAAACATTGAGTTTTGTAAGGTCGTTTTCGAAAACTTTAGAAAGTGGAAGTTTAACTTTGTGCATAGTGCTTATGCACAAATATCACGATATGTGACAAAATGGAACATGTATGTGAAGGTACAGAGGAATTTGCAGAAATTAGTCTTTTCTGTGAATTTGTCCTTAAAAAATATGACTTTGCTCGTATACAAAAAAATGTTTTAATTAATAATATTTTTGTGTTTAAAGCTGAAAATTTAAATTTATAGTGATGACACGATTTTATGAATTTAGTTACCCCTAATCCTTATTAAGAGTAAATTTTCAATAGTAGACCCTTTTAAAAGTTTTAATACGGGTTTCACTGTATTTTTATATCCCATCCATTAAAGTCATAGGAGGAGGTAGATTTTATTGGCTTTTTCCAAGCATAAGAAATAGATCATCATACTATATCACCAAAATCATGGACTAAGCCACTAATTTCAAACATACAGTAGAAGCTGTTATCACGAGGGCAGCTTATAGCGAGAGAGGGCCATTATAGAGAGTGATTATTTGGCCATTGTTGGTCACAATATTACATATATGCGGAGTTTGTTGGTTATAACGAGTGGCCATTTCTGACGGACTGCCATAACGAGTCTGTTTCCCTGTGATTGTCATCCAGGATGCATAACTTACTGAGGTCATTGGTTGCGTGTGAGACTAGGGCAGGTATACTCAATTTCGGTAATTCGCGATAACCTTTCACTCAGATTGGAAAAACAAACTTGAACTGAAGAACTCACAAGTTTTTTTGTATACGCTCGCACATTACATTATAGCGACTCCTGGGTCTTCCAGGGGAATAAGTAGGAGAGTGGGAGTAGAAGGAGGGACAATAAAAAAGAAGAGGGGTTTAGCTGCATGCCATTCCAGCGGAAAACGTGGCCAGAAGTGCTTTGCATCAGTTATTTAGGAAAGCTTGATCCTGATCTACTTCCTGAAGTTTGCTGCTTTTTATTACGAGTGTTACAATGGAAAAAAAAGTCATTGGATTTGGCTATGGAATTTGAAACCATTCGGGAATGTGACATAAAAAAACCCCAGTATAACGGAAATCGGCCGACAATATGGTTTAACTTTGTCCACCCTGTTTATAATTCTAGAAACCAAAGAGAAAATTACTGCTGCCTTTAAAGTTGGAAATGACATTGGGAGTAGTGAGAAACTACGATCGCCAGAAAATGTTCCATTAGAACCAGTGTTATTTGAATAGTTCGCCATGCAAAAATAATATAGATCACATCAGGGCGACCAGTGCAACAAAATGAAGCCATTTGTGATCAGTTAGTCAGCACATCCTCAATCATTTTGCGGACAGTGAACTATTCCCTGCACCGCAGATTTTCAGCAGTAGCTTTGGGCATTTCATGCTAAAATTCGAAGGAATAAATAGGAATGTCAAGCTGTGTGTGGATTGCTGTCCTTCGCATCCCATCCTTATGGGCACTCTCCCAAAATACCCAATACAATGCCTCTTCTGATTCAGTCGACCTCTTTGTCTTCATGGCTTAGCTCCCTCTTCACCCTATGCCTGTTGAAACCTGATCCTCTTTCTCTAGTTCCCCTTGGGAGACTGGTGGTGCTAAATCATTCCGTGATACGCAGAGGCTGACGTTTGTTCCCTCTCTCTCTCCAGGCTTGAATGAAAACATTGCACCTAATGCCCATTAGTTCAATTTTGCCCAAACTTGATGCAAGGATTCAAGGCATTAGCATTGAAAAAATACCAGGATGGCTATAATGAGGCACGATTTTTCAAATTTTGTGTGAACTCGCTATAGAGGCCTTCTACTGTACTTTTCTAACACTTATACTCCAAGAGGTTAATGAATCTGTCCTGACTGATTGGGCACAAATTACTTCGGTTTAAGCATTGGCCGTCACCTTTATTCGAGAAAATATGAAATTACTAATTTATAGGGATGTGAAAGGTACTAAACTTTCTGGTTGAGCCAAATAAAAAAAAAAACTCAATGCAACTCGGGCATCCTAATAAAACTAACTCAATAATGTGTGCATTAAGTGGTCACATCATTTCCCTCTATCACCATTAACATGTACAGCAGAAGGCTGCCATAGCAAGTTCGTATAAAAAAATTAAAAAATCTGCTGTTATAACACGTTATAACACATTATAGCGGTCATAATGCATTATAGCCGTTCAGCTATTTTTCCAATGCTAACACCTCGAATCCTTGTATCAAGTTTAGGCAAAACTAATGGGCATTGGGTGCAATGTTTTTGTAAATGCGTCGAAACGCCAACGAAATTTGTAAGTTTACCGAGGTAAAATTGTCAACTTGTATCCGATTAATTTGTATTCCGAATTTTCCATGCACAGCTAAATCTCTGGTGATATTTAGTGGGAAATTCCCATAGAACTATCACCGGGAAAATATGGCATAGTGTGGTCAAATGATATCAAACGTGTATGTATATAATTGTCAAAGGTGCCACATGGAAACCAATCCTCTCTCATGGTGGAAAATTAGGGGTAGAGGTTACAAAATGATGAGCATTATGGCCAGAAAATATCTAAGTATTCCAGGGTTCGAGACTTCTAGTGAGAGAGTCTTTTCTGAAGCAGGAAATGTCATTACAGATAGACATGGAAATTTAAGCCCCACTCATATAAAGCAGATTGCATTTTTACATGATAACTTAGGAAGACTGAAGTTTTTATTATCTCAAAAGCATTTTATTTTTTAGTAGTACAACTGGGCAAAATTTTGAAAATGAATAAATATAAATAAAAAGCAATAATGTATACTCTACTGTCTCTTCTTAGAGGCATGATATAGTGTAATTTAATTAAGAAATGTTATAATAAATGTGAAAAAAATGCAGTTATAGCCACTTTCAATACCAACATGTTAATGAAACTCAAATTTGGATTTAAATTCGAAAAGCAAACAAATATTTAGTCGATCCAATTCAAAGTTTGAATAATTTTGCCCATTCAATTCGAAGTGAAAAAGCATCATTCGCACATCACTACTGTGCAGGTATTTTTGCAATGCTAATGCCTTGAATCCTTGCATCAAGTTTGGGAAAAACTGAACTAATGGGCATTAGGTGCAATGTTTTCATACAAGCTCCGAGAGAGAGGGGGGAAGGGAGAGAGGGAACAGCTTGAGACTCACATGAGTACTTTCGCCACCAATACTGTGAAGAGAAATTCATCATCATCTAAATCGATTAACATACATCATCAGTAGTGATAAAATCACTGTGTTCATCCATTGTGCAAATTATTCAGCAACTGCTTTTAGAATTGTCCCTCCCACTCCCTGCTCTACTCCTTCTCCCCCTCAAAGACCTGAGAGTCACTATAAGGTAATGTGCAAGCCCATAAAAAATAACTTAAGAGTTCTTCCGTTCAAGTTTGTTTTTCCATTCTGAGTGAAAGGTCATGGCGAATTACCAAAATTTAGTACACCTGCCCTAGCTTCAGGCACGACAACTGAGCCCCACAGGTTATGCATCCTGGACGACAATCACAGCAAAACAGACTTGTTATGGCGGTCTGTCAGAAATGGCCACTCATAATACCCAACTAACACCATATACATTTAACAATGTGACCAACAATGGCCAAATTATCACTCTCTATAATGACCCTCTCGCTATAAGCCACCCTTGTCATAATGGCCTTCCATTGTATTTATAAATTCAAGATACAATCATCAAATAGGAAAACCCAATATTCAATAAATAAACATTGTATGTTTTCACAAGATTAATGCACAATCTGTTCATTGTGATGACACCCGACAAGCATTACAATAATCTCATGGACACATACATAGTTTACTTGTTTAGTGATCATGATTTTTTATCCAAAATGTTGAACCCATACATCAAGCCCAACATTACCTGAATCGTGCTACATGAGGTAAAAGTGAATTCGCTTCTGCAACAACAAACCCTTCCCCTAGGTTGTAGCTATCCTTGTGGCTGCCTGGGTCGACTGCCTCCAGTGCAACACTAGCTTTGTCTGTCCATGGAGGTACATGAAGCCCCAACACATCATACAACAAATCCAGTATCGCTTTCTAAAATAAAAGATTAAATTGAAATCAGACTCAGAAAAAAATTACAGTTGTCAACAAAATCATAAAATATCATTTACAAAGCACAGTGAAACTTGTTAACTCATGCAATTGATGAAAAATATAAATTAGAATTGTTGATCAAATAAAGCAAATTGATTCACACTGTAAATTTAAACAATTGATATTTCTGCTACTAATGCACTCTGTGTGCATATTTCTTCAATCTTGAAATTGCTAGAACGTGAAACATACTTCTGCCCTTCAAGCACTCCATTTGATGCTGTTAAATGTCCATTACAACAGCATAACAAGTGAATATCTAGACAACATTTTCATTTTATTAATCCAACAGCAAATCAAATGGGGAAACTAGTCTATGGTAGTTTCAAAAAAACTTTTTTAATCAGCCTATAACGTACCCGGACATCTAGCTGCCTCAAGTAGAGAATGTCAATTATTGATCGAAGACCAGAAATGTTGTTAGGACAGCAAAACTGGAAAACACCTGGCCATGATCGAAGTACTGACAGTAATGCTAATCGACTGCAGTTGAAACGCATCTCTCTATCCTCCCTAAAAATGAAAAGCAAAATTTGATGATGCGTAGAAAAGAAGCAATTGAGAAAAAACAGATTCATGTTTTGCATACTGTATTAATTCTCTATATTTCAACATAGGAATTCATATGCTCCAATCCTCATGTTTCAAATTAACCCACATATACTATGATTAAATCAAATCAATTATAGCTTCAGTGTACAGGAACTAAATATGTATCTTTTCAAAAAAATATGGCCAACCTGTTCTTATCAGCAACACTGTTTCCACTTCCACCAGAATGACGGTAATGAAAATCACAATATGGTGCTGCCAGAGCGTGCAAACAAACATGAGCTTCTTTCCGAGTTTCAGGTTGATCTAGTAAGTGCAAAAGGCAGCCAGCCAGAGATTCTGACACACGAGGGGCACCACAGTCCAACAGGTTACGCCCCAATGTTCCAACACCACCACAATTAACAAAGGCAATGGGATTTAACACACCTGTGAGAAAAGTCATGAAAAATAACCAATTTTTCTACAGCAAACATAATCTAAACACAGTTAAAAAGGCATAGTTTCTTTCAATCAAAAAGCAAATCACTTTTGAAAGCAAAAGCATGACCAACATTTACAAATCATAATGACTAAGGAGGAGAGCAATGAACAAAATATACTATCACAGAGATCAAACTGAATTCCAAACCAAAAAACTATTGATTAGAAGATAATAATAAAAATGTTGAAGGAGAGAGATGAAAGCAATATCACAGTGACTCAGCAGCATCAGTATTAACAAATTACAATCCAGCTCTGTGATTAATAGCAGGGGCAAAATTCGTATACATAAAGTTTATGTTTCAAAGCATTTGAAATTTTTTTGTCATAAAAATATAATACACAACCATAATTATTTCAACACAGCCATACATGAATCAAAAAATACTCTACTCACACAACATATTTATAAGCACTTGAAACCTATGTGAAAGTTAAAACATAATATTCACAGAAAGTACAAAAATCCAAGTGATCTAGCCCTTTCCATTACGACTATTATTATTTAAGAAAAACACCATCGCACTTGAAGTCATTATTTAGAGAAGTATTCAGGCTTTTACGGCAAAATGTCTTTGATCATTTTAACTGAATAATTTGGGTGACAACTACTTTTTCTCAGAATCCTACACTCAAAAATAAAGTAAGAAAAATTAGAATCTAGGGCCAAAAATCGTGGATTATTTACAATATTTTATACCTCATTTGAGAATATTTGCTTCTTTGAAAAAATTATCATTTTCAACTTACTTCCTTTCCAAGATGGACGGCAGAGTACCCCATCAATGGGATAATTGTTACATTACTTCACAATATTGTTTACAATACAGATAAGATGTAAGTCCTACATAGCGAGAGTGACAATAGCCATAATTATTACCAGAGATAATACAATACATTAAGTAAAATTACCACAAGTATTCTTAATGGCACTGAAAAAAATTTTGACAAAAAAAATTGGGCTCTATAGAAATTGACAGAGTAAAAAGACAATTACTAAAAAAATCATCTTCACTGTGCAATACCATCAAAAAGCATAGCAACACTTACAAATTTCAGCTAATGTTGCCAGTGCAGCTCTAAAGAGACGATCTTTCTCTTCTGCCCCTCCATTGGCAAGGCATACTAGGCAGCATATAAGTTCCGGAGGGAAAAGTCTGGGAGCTTCACAAAGAATACGCCGAGCTAATCGAAGAGCTTGGACCCTTTCTGTTTCATTTCTCAACACTAAATCAACACTTCTATAAATGGAGAAAACAACGAACTGAGCATACTTGGTGACAACAATAACCCTCAAAACAAAGTGAACTCACTGAAAAACATTTCTCAGTGTATCACCAAATGTATACACCATTGCAAACGTAATAAGAAACACTTCTTGAATGCAAAATAATATGAATATGCATTCCTGACATTCAGGAATGTATCTTTTTTCACAATCACTTTAAAGAACTTTACTGGCCCTTAAAAAATAGGATTTTTCAACAATGGACACACAAATACCCACATCCTGAGTGGTGAGAAATTCTTTCAGGGATGACTTGAATTCAGGCCCTGAGATTAGAAGGCAAGGACTTTACCCCATTGCCACTGGGGCCGACATATGTATGTCAGTTCATTTCAAGAATAGGATGGATGGAAAAGATTGATTACTCAGGATTGTGTTTCCATTATCTCCCAATGTCCAAACTACAGACTTGCTCATTAACTACAGGCACAGCCTAGAGAAATCTCAGTCCAAACTAAACCAATTTTAAAATCAATTAGGCCCAGGTACACTGTAGATCTGTCACAGGATACAATACAAAAGTTACACTTCCTCTGTACAACTTCCTGAACCCAGAGAAACATCATTCATAGCACATGCAGGAAATGAATGACATAAATCAATCAAAATTACTTCTCAATTCCAGCCAACATTGTGCACGAACTGCATATCATTACTACTAATTACAAGCCCTGAAACCCAGACTGAAACATAAAACCCAGAAAATCAAAGACTGCAAGTAAAAAAATCACCATAAATTAGATAATCTAGGAGCTTTAACATGCTTATGAGATAATTGATCTAATAGCTGGGCTCAAATACACAACTTCTTAAGCGCAGGAAATTTGGGCCTTGTAAATGAACCTTTTAAACGAGCTCTTGGGAATTTTGAAGAATTTTATCAAATCAACAAATAGGCAAAACATATCCATAAATGCCATAAAATTTATCAACAATTTACTGCTTACCTGGCAATTAGATATGGAAACCTTAATCTAATAAGTGTAACAACATCTCTCTCTCCTGTAACCAGGTGCCTCACAGCCCTCAAAGCACCAGCTCTTACTTGAGTGGACTCATTAATTAGCGCCACTCGTAGACTGTGGAAAAAAGAAGAAATATGCATTTCAGAGCAAATTTTATATTTTTGTGGTCCATAATGTAGCATATTAAGAATTAAACACAATTAGTGAGTTGGATTCCAGGATCCCAGAAGACAATAGGTGAAAAGCCTATCCCTAAAAAATTTTCAACCAGATAATTACCTTTCACTAGCCAAAATTTGCTGAAGCCATCGATATAATACCCTTATTTTTTACATAATTTCATGTTCATCATGTTTGCAGTTTGAATATTACAGTAGACTCTCCTTATTACAAACAATGTTAATATGAAGTTTTTGTTCTTACGAACCAAATCGTTGGTCCTGACGATAGGGGTATCTAAATGTATGGTAATGAAATGATATTACGAAATAACGAACCTTAGTCCCGGTCCCCACAGGAACAAAAAATACTTTATTATGAAGTCTGTCACATAAATAACGGCATTCATTCGGCTATGCTCGACGCTGCATTATAAATCAGGAAGCTTTGCCACACATACTGTGCCCAAGAGCTTGTGAACAAAAATATATACAAGGGATACTTCGCATAAGCTGTTTAACTGGGTTGAGGGTACAGAACTCTCACTGGGTTGCTGCACTTTGAAAGGAGTCTGAGAGAGCATGAGAGGTCGAGGAGGGGTGAAAGGGAAGAAACGAAAGATAAGGACTTTTCATCTTCCCTTTAACCCCTCCCTAACATCTCATGTCTCTATTGACCCTCTGAAGGTCACTCACCCAATTCCCAGCCAATCCTCCCTCCCCAACCAGCTTCCCGGCCTGGCCTTGGCTCCACCCATTCTACACCCACTCCCTTTTCCCGTCCCTAGCTCACAACCCCCTTTCCAACTAGACTGTGCAGTGGGCGAAATGTGTCCCTCTTCCCCTCAGGTAGCGGCAACTTAGCGTCACCACTAGCAATCGGCAGGGCAATAACTCGAGTCTGAATCGACGAAGTGTTATCAGTGCTTTGTAATGACCTGGCGAAACTCTCTGCCCGGACTTGTGGGAATGACTATGCCACATGTGAAGTTTCAGCATCATGTTTCCATCGTTGAAAAAGTATCTTCATGCGTACTGAAATTCTAGCCTCAAAATCCCTACACATCATACGTATGCATTGAAATATTATGAAATTGTGACACTCTTTCGCTCGTCTGGAGAGAAAGACGTCAGTTCTTCCGTTTAGATGAGAAAAATTTGCTATTCATGTCTTAAATTTCGTCAGTGAGAAGGCATAGCAAATAAACTCCAGCAACATTATGAATGGTAAAATTTGGCATTTCTCCCTTTCCCTACGAACGCAACCATGCTCATACACCTCAGATTTTTCAACGGAGGCAGACAAAAGTCGATTGTAAACGATGTATATAGATTTTGACGCGCACGAACAGCAAGCAACATGCCTTTGTGGCTGAGGAATACAAGCAAGCAAAAGAAAGTCCCAGGGGTAACTAGGCACCCCATCTCTTGGTACGCCGGACTGTGTCCATGGTCCATTGTTTTTTACGTTGTACAATATGTTGGATGCTTGAAACATATAAGCTCAGAAATCATCTTGAATGTTCATTATACAAGAACTTTGTTATTAGTAAAGATAAAGTTCCATTTAAAATTGGTCAATTCAAAGCAAAACTTAAGGATTGCACGTAACATAAACGTAGTACCGAATAATTTAATCACTAGCAAAAGTGTTATCGATTAAAAGTTAAGCGTTACGGCAATTAAAAAATAACAAATAAGTTGAAAAGCTAACGAAACCTGTATCAGTTAAATTTAATCGTTAATCCCAATTATGTTAATTGAATACACAGTTGGCCACGAGCCATGAGTGGAGATGGTACTGAGACGAGCGTCGTGATTGCCTCCGCCACACGTTCGAGGAATGTGTCTGGCGTCCAGCTGACTTATGCTCCAAGACAACGAGAAGAATTGTTGCCTGTGCAATTCCTTGTCGCGAGAGAGTTCTATGAGGAGGAATATGTTCACGGCGTTCATGGCAAGGGTTGAATTTTTCATTGCATGGACCGAGCGCGAAAGGGTAAAAAATCACAGGTGGCATACGATAACATCAATTGTAATTATAATTTATTAAAAATTGTCATTCTTGTTTTGAACTACATTATGTTTGCTGTTATTATGACCTGGCTTGGTTCTTCAATTCAATTTATTTAATGGTAAAGCCAAACTGTGTATCAACTTCCGCTCAACAATGCGCGCTGGTGAGATGACATGCTTGCTTTTGGAGGACCCAAAAGCGAGCGTTATCTCTTCACACGGAACAGTTGAGGGGGTTTATCTTTCAAGGTCAAGGTTCCAGCGCAACTGTCTGAGCGTAAATAAGTAAACACCTTGAACCCTTAACTTTTCATGCTGAAAGACGGGACAGTAAAAAAATTGATTATACCATTAAAATGCCAAATATTATCTAGTTACAGTTGAATTTCATGGTCGTACGAAATTATCATGAAGATTTTCGTTAAATACGGGCAGGAATTCGGCCGATTTAGCTGAAATTTCTTTAAGTTCTATTATTTCATTTCATAAAACCAATTCCATACCTTCACCGGGTACCGAAACAGCCGTGCATAAAATTGAAACATATTTATGTAAATTCAAATAATAATTTCATAATGAGGTCAAATGATAATTCCATATAGCTAAAGGAATAGGGCGGGACCACTAACTAACTTGTGCGAAATCAAATTTTCCATAAAATCGATATACTTAAATTTGGAATCCTACTTGATTAATTTTACTGCATAGTAATTGTACAGGCAGCCAAGCAGTTTTTCCGTGGAATTAATCTCCCAGCTGAATTAATTTCCCGGCTTGCGATGATTACTACAAAAAATAGCGTGATGCATGATTTTTGAACAACAAATTAGACTGTTTGATTTCACATCTTTGCGCATAAGTTGATTGTTATTTACATATCTGATATCATTTCACAGCAAGGCTGTAACACACAAAAAGTTAAACAGGTCATGAAAGAGCAAATGGATATTTTTTGCGATGTTTATATAAAAAACTACGTTGATATGAACAACGTTATTACGAACCGTCGATTTGTTGGTCCCATGAACTTCGTAATAACGAGAGTCTACAGTAGTTTATAATGACGAACCTTTCAGCATGCTTATTTGATATCTAATTATAATACATCATCTAGCTTCATCATTTCTTCTAATTTTAGGATACCAAGAATTCCATTTGGGTATTGTTTGTAGCACTTTCATAAATCGAGGTGACATGGGTTATTCTCCAGTCTTTTGATATTTTAACCATTAAGTAGTAATGAGGTCAGGGCATGAGCGTAAAATCTTAGAATACCAGTTGTAGGTGGCATACAAACCAGGGGCAACTTACATGTAGCGAGCACCGAATGATGACGCCACTAGCGTACATGTGAGCATAGCCTGCTTACACATTTCATAACCAAACATAACATCACCAAAACTCTGAACTACTCTAACAAAGGAATTGGAACAAACAAGTGAAGAGCAAGTGAATGAAAAAAGGTTTCCCAGCTCTGTGAGGGAGACACTTCTAATGGCTAATCCACAAATAAAAAGGCTAGTCATCATACGAGGCATATCCAGAAAGTAAGGGTACTAAATTTCTGTAGGCTACAAAAAAATTATTAAAAATTTTTTTTTACAGAATTCCATCGGTATACCTATAAGTCAACTATTTTTCCACGTAGTCACCATCCCTCTCGATGCGCATAGTGTGACAAGAGATCAATTTTGTTAATGCCTTGGTCGTAGAACTCTCCTGCCACCTCTTTCATCCACTACTTCACCTCCTCTTTCACTTCCTGGTCGGTTGTAAATCTTTTTCCACCCACGTGCATCTTCAGGGAGGTAAAGAGATGATAATACAATGGCGAAAGGTCGGGGGTGGTTCAAAACATCCCATTCAAACGAGTCAAGAAGTTCCTTTGTGACATTGGCTGTGTGGGGCCTGGCGTTGCCGTGCAGTAGGCAAAATCCCTTCTGCAGCATTCCCCTTCTTTTGTTTTGAATTGCCCTCCGCAATATTTTTAGGGTCTCACAATATCATTCAGCATTTATGGTTTCACCATGAGGTAAAACATGATCAAAATGATGCCTTTGTGGTCCTACAACACGGATACCATGATTTATTTGGCCAAAATTGTGATTTTGAATGTTTTCGCTAAGGGTGATGAGGTGCTGAATGTAAGTACGGCCGTATTTAAATTCACGGCACCATTCAAACACATTCGTATGATTCATAACTCCTTCACTATAAACCGTTTTAATCTCATTAAAAACTTTGGACAGCAATTTTCCCTTCACAACCAGATAGTGGATGACGCTTCGAATTTCGCACCTGATGGAAGGAAGCAATGACATTGTTTAGGCAAGATGAGGCCACATCGACAGTTCTGAATATACTGACACCTGTGTGGTTTCATTGGAAAGGGGAGGAGATAATCTACATGGCAGTGTGACCAACATAGCAAAAACAAATTTCCTCTGCCCGTAAGAACCCAAGTACACTTACTTTCTGGATATGCCTCGTATTAAACATACATCACCATGGTGTGGTCACCCAAAAGGGAAAGCATTCCCTATATCCTAGTAAACTGTTTTGTTTAACATCTCACTAAGTAATTATTATCTACATCCACAACAGTATTTTCCTTCAAAAGAATTAATAATGAGAGTGAAAATTTATTAGTACATTAATAATGGCAGCGATTTGGGATTAAGGCAAACTATCTTCCATGGCTTTATTCAGAAATTCCATGCATGACATAAGCACAGACATACAAGGTTTGTCCTGAAAGTAATGTCAGTAAGTCTATTAAAAATCATTTATTGAACTTTTTGTTACAAGTGTTTAAAAATCTTCAAAATAGGCTCCTTTTGCGTCAATACATCGGCTCCAGCGGGACTTCCAGCTCTCGAATGCATTGTGGTAGACCTTCTCTGGAATGTCCTTTAATGTCGCGGTGCAAGCTGCTTTGATCCCGTCCACTGTCCTGAAATGCTTGCCTTTCTGGGGTGTTTTGAGGTGTGGAAACAAAAAGAAGTCAGGGGGAGCCACGTCCGGGCTGTACGGGGGCTGGGAGATCGTTGGCACCCCTGCTTTGACCAGGTAGTCAGTGACGATGAAGGCGCTGTGGGCCGGTGCATTGTCGCAGTGCAACTTCCAGTTGTCCGCAATGTCCGTCACTTTTGGAACCATTTTTGCGCACACCTTCCGCATGCCGATATGGTTCATAACGATCTGCTAAACTTGAGTTTTCAGAATGTTTAACATGTCGGCCATGAAACAAACACTTTATCATCGGTCTGAGTTCAACAGTTCCCTCACTCGAGTCAGTTTGTCGGCCGTGGTGGTCGTGGATAGCCGTCCAGCTCGGTCCTCGTCATTGACCTCTTCCTGGCTTTCCAAAAAGGCCTCGTGCCACTGAAACACTTGCCGATCTGACAGGGAATCTTCTTTGTAAGCAGTCTTGATCAGAGAAACAGTTTCTGTAGCGGGCTTGCCAAGTATCACGCAAAACTTGATCGCAAATCTTTGTTCTAATGAGCGCTGAATTTTCACTTGCACAAGATCAAAAAATAACTCTCACAGACAGGCCCATTCCCTCTCTTCGGATGCTCAGGGCACACTGAGCGATGGAACGCTGCTTAGCTGGGTTCCTCCACTACCAGTCCAATCGCGCTCCGACGTACAGTCACGTCACAATAAAATCACTGACATTACTTTCAGGACATACCTTGTAACCTACCAACCCCAACGCAATCTTCAAAGCCAATACAAGAGTACCACAGACTATAGCACCAGACTTTCATAGTTAATCGGTGGATGCAAAAATGTCCTTTTGGTTAGTGAAAAACATGGTTTTCATGCATAAACATTGTCAATGGTGTGTTTCCTGATAGCACAGCAGTTTTTATTTTTACTCTGCTCAAAATCTTAAGAGCACACACAAAAAATAAGGAAGAGTCACTGCCAAACTGACTGGAATGAAAACCCCTTCCATGCACCATTAATGACAGACAAAAATACAGCAAAATACTAAGACATTTGACTAACACCCAAAACACATTTGTCCTCCTCCTACACTCCCACAATTTACTTCAACTGCCTCCTCTTCACATGGCCAGTGTCCTAACACTCCATATTCCACTATAATTGCCCACAGAGTAGTTTGTCAATGAATATGAATCAAAGACAACAGCCAATGATTACCCAATACATTGATAGGAGAAAATATCAAATAAAACTTCTCAAATTACCTTATTTAATTTTGGAAGAACAGTGGAACCAGGGAGATCAATATCAGCTCCCCCTGATTCACTTCATTCCGGTGAAATTCACTCATATCCTGAAGGACTCATTTCATAACCATATAGGTGGCAAAATTAATAGCTATATAATTAGTAGTACAGCCAACAGAACTCTTGAAATTTTAAAAGTGTTAAAAATGACCAAAGACAAATGATGGAGTCAATAAAATGCAGCAAAAGAAGGAACTACATGTCGAAAAAACTAACAATGTCTTGTATTATAGTTTACCAAAGCTCAAATCAGTCCTCAACTGAAAGCTCTCTGAGAAAGCTATGGAACTTGTTAATTTTTCCTCCTATTGTACAATATATTAATTTCATTTTGCAAAGAAAAGAAGGAGCATGGGCATTAAGTCTGTCTTGTCTAATGAATTTCATTAATGGCCACTTCTGTTACCATTGGTTGTTGCTTAGATTCCATGCTCCATGCACATAGTTGACAGCTTGGAAAGCCCACTTAACATGGGGCACAAAATTGCACAATTTTAAACAGTATTTTTTTCCTCAGTTTGGCATTCAATAAGACTATAGGATAGAGCAGAGGCTATTTTGGTATCCCACGCTCATGCATCTTTATATATATAATTCTTCTGTGTGTATGTCACTGAACTCCTCCCAAATGGCTCGACCAATTTTGATGAAATTTTTTGTGTGTTTGAGAAGGTCCCTGGATGGTTTGAATCTATCACAATTGGACCCAGTAGGTGGCGCTCTAATCTGGTTTTAAGAATTTTTTTACAACTTTTTTTTTCATATTAAAAAAAAGATTGTTTACATATCAGAACACATTTCTCCAAAATTTCTCCCCCCTCCCACCACTCCCCAATATTTTTTACAATGAAAAAAATAACAGGTTTATGAATAATTGGCCATTAAAACCGTTTGAGAAATTCATGAATAATTGACCATCCTAAATAAATTACAGTTATGTTTGTGTATAGGTGGTGCTGATGACGAATTCTGTGGTATTTGACGTACACATCAACACATGCGCAAGTCATTGCACTTGCGTCATAGTTTGGCATTTTTTTAACGAAACGTAAAGATTGAAATGTTAAACTCAATATCAAATGTCACTTAGTATTAAGTTTATCGAAAATTCGAATATTAAAAAAAACGTTTGTTGAACCCGCTAATAGCTAGCAAGCCAATGTGTGGGCAGGACATCTGTCGGGTCCTCTAGTTTGTGCATATATTCTTGCAATTCACTGCTTTAGACTATGCAATTTGAAATGCATGTTCATACATGCATCAGCTTGTGCAGTTACGTGCCCTGTGTAAAATGGGCTGAAGAACATGTGAGGCTCTGCCCACTCATGGTCTTATTGCAAAGAACTTACAGAGATCAGCAGCATGATTAGAGTGATCTGTTACATACATTACATATGAATTTCTTCAACTGAATACAACATGAATTCTGGTCAATTACAAAAAAAGGACAGAAAAGTTGCTGGACAATTAAATTTACCTGCCTCATGGGCAGATTTGATCATAACAGTAGTTATTTTTATACAAATTTGCTTGAGAATGTCAATCTGTTTGAATAAATCTATAATTAGCTGAAGAGGGCCACATTGTGCCCAAAATATGCATATTTGATACACACCCTTTTCCTTTGAGTTGTCCCTATTATTAATACTACTGACTCATTCATTTTGAGTGAGATTCATACCAGAATTAGTGGCTAATCAAGTGTCTGAATGAGTTTTTTCCTGAAGTGAGTGCTCGTGCAGTCAGTTTGCTCTGTTTGTCCCTTTGTTTTTATGAGTCATGGGTGATCGTAACTCCGGTGACACAAATGGGGTCCCTTTAGCCCAAGGAAGTATACCATTGTTGGGTTGAGTGAGTGTTTCTGACTTCTGACGCATCACTGGCGACTTAACCTTCCTGTCAATCCCCACCGTTGGGCTTTTCTGGTTTGATTTTAACATTTAACCTTTTTTATTAAGCCTTTGGAGAGGTGCCAAAATTATAATTATGAACGCAGGATCTTAACATCATTACTTAGTTGTATAAGAAGCTTTACAGCTCAACTTTCCTCGATTCCTTTACCTTGCCCATTTTCTTACTTCTCTCATTCACTTCTCACCTGATCTTCTACCCAGCTCTACTAGCCTCACTTTTTCTTGATAATCTTTGAAATTTCCTTCATATTTAGGGGCATTAAACCTCATACATCGCTCATATCCTTGGCATGTCTAGATGAGCTGAATTAGGGGTAAATCAAGGCATGCCAAATTTTCATGAATTCGGATCCTTTATGTTACAGTGTTGGAAAAAGTTCTCTAAAATAAAATTTACTTGACTATATAACCTCTACTAAATCTAATCATGCCATGATGGCAACATTGTTAAATATAATAAAAAATAAGTCCATTATTTTGACTCCCAAGAGAAAAATTTTCTGCAACATTACAACAAATGAAAACATCAATTAAATGTGATACATTTACCTGCAACATCACCATTCAAATATTTCATGATTTCTTCAGGCTATAATCCTTGTTTAAAAATCGCTGGAAGTCTAAATTATTGACGGCAGTATAGATTACACAATCTGTCCCAAGCATGACAAATTAGAAGTTTTATCATTTTTAAAAAATCTATGCCAGCTGTTCCACGGAACTGTCTTAATGCATTCCATTCCTGGTCTTCCATGGCAATTCTATCCACAATTTTCCCTTGCAATAGATTTCTCAGAAGGCAGTTGGTCTTCAAGAGTTGTAGGTCCAAAGTGTTCAATAAGTTTGATTTCTCCCATTCCCAAAGATTTCATCATACAATCATCATTATCTTTTCAGCTCTAAACAGAACTGTTCATCAGTGACACTTTCCTGATTCATCATCCTTTGGTATAAACTCACAGTGAGAAACATCCTTCAGGGATTCCACATGATTTTCTACATTTCAGGAGGTAATGAGATGCTGTCAACAAGTACTGTCTATACTGAATTAATAACTTCTGTGATATTGCATACAAAGAGCACAAATACCCCCAATAAGACTGAATAAAATTAAATGCTCTGAGTATGCTCTTACTGCAGTATCACAATAATGCACCTTTTTAAAATGATCATCAGATGATTGTGACAGCCATAATACTCCATAAAAGCAAAGAGTTGTATCCATATCCTAAGAAACCATGATACCTGCACCATTCTGAGAGAGAATTAGGCGCATAATGTTTAATGAAACAAATGTGAGGCCCATTTGAAGTCCAAGAGATGAACACAGATGAACGCAGAAACGTAAGACAGACAAACACAATTTGAACATGAACCACTAAGTCACATAATAAAATAATCCAGGAATAGTAGCAGAGTACATCATGACAGAAATTTAATAACCATTTCCAATGTAATCAGGAAATAAAGGTCAACGAAAGACATAAATGAAAAAAATGGTATGGATGCTGCAAGCATCTCTTTGACAAGGTAAATCAGTATGCATCTAACTACAATATTGACTTTTGATTAATGCGTCAGTAAAATTTTACACGACAATGAAGTCTAAAAATGCAAGCAGATAAGAGGTTTTAGGAAAAAGAATGAAATTGTGCATGAAACATTAGCCATCAGTCAATTAAAACAAAAGAAAAGGCTGTGGCATATGGTTAGAAAAGGAGGTACAATAAAATCTTTCCCTCAAATGTTAGTTACTCCTATTATTTCCTATAATTTTAGGCCAAAATACACACTCCAAACACACAATGGTCGCCATCTATAACTTTTTTAAAAAGGAATTATTGAACTAACCATGCATATTTAATTCTAGAGTAAAACAAGGTCATAATAGGTGTTTCTTCGCTACAAATGGAACATAAGACATTGTTAATACTTCACACGAACTTCGAAGGCAACTAAAGATTAAATGGTGACGGCAATTTAAAAACAATTGGGACGATTGAAAATCTACCGACTATTCACCCCATGCAACCGATACGAATGACATTTTCCTCCTACATTAGGGCTAAAAAGTATCTAAATAATGGAGCAATAACCTTCCTATAATAAAAAACATGAACTGTATCGATTACCCTTTCCAGGTGAAATACTCCTATTTTGCGTTGCATTGGCAATTGTCAAATGTAGGTCATCAGGGTCGGTATCATCGAAGAGAATTTAAAAAAATTTCTGGTCAGGGTAAAGGTAATAGTAACACACTATGGAATAAATCTACCGCCGAGGGACAATATGAAGCTATCTTATTCGAAAAACTGAATGTATACACCAGTTTTCTTCATTAAAACAGATGCTAATATACAAGAAAATTCTCGGACAACATTCCCAACTCTGCTCCAGCATTCACTCAAAAACCGATCAATTTTAGGAGTCAACCAGTCAAAAATAGCATTTCCATCTATGTAAACAACTGAAAAACCATGACTCATGACGAGGTTACATTACACATTAACATCTCATTACAGGATAACTATATTAAGAACATCATTTTGATATGAAACAAGAAAATCTTCAATTACTTTGACACACAATACCAAAAGAAAAGCACACAAAACAAACTGCACTCACCAACAAAAAATATCCTCCTTGCTGTAACCAAAACTTGAGTTACTTTTCACTTTGGATAAAAGCTTCACAAACGCGTTTAAGTAGGCCAACTTCTTTCCCTCACTAATTCCCTGCTTTTTACAAACATTGCTGAGGATTTCGTTGGTGTTTTCGCATACATCTGCAATTCAATGACAATACATTGCAAATATGAAAAAAGTGTTTTTCTAAAATATAATTTAAGCCAAAAGGAGGAATAACATAAAAGTTATTTCACATCGTTCAAGTTAAATGCAGCAGAAATACACCAGAGGATTTATAGAAATATATATTGGCATTACCTTTAGTAAAGTCCAGGTGTACATGGTCATCTTCGCTGCCACGCCGATCTGAGGACAAAGTAAAAATTATCGAAGTTATTTAGCATTAGCGAAACCTTCTACATTCCTGTCATACAGTTTAAGCATATACTAACTCCTTAACGAGCGACCCGTTCTCCCTGTCCTCGGCCGGACCATCCAACTCGCCATCTTTCAACTGCTTAATGCTGTTCTGTTGAACGCGTCCAATAAAAACGCCCCATGAGAATTTTCAAAAAACAGATGAATAACGAATTGCAATTTGCGAGGATTGCCGGACGTGGTCGATGGACAACAGCGGACACCAGGCGGGGTATATTGAAATTCTGACGCTGTAGAATTTGGATAGCTTGAATAGATCATGCCTACTATCAACTCCAGGATAGACTCTGTTGATCCAACTGATTCCCAGCATTCGTCGATAAAACCACACTTCTAGAGCATCCAGTCTTCTTCTTTCTTCCATTGCAATGGTCCAGGTTTCACATCTGTATGGAGCAATGCTCTACATGAAAATTTTTATCAATTTTTTCCTTATGTCTACGCTGATGTTTCTTGCAGTGAAAAGTTTTTCCTTCTTGTTGAAAGCTGTTTTAGCCATGGATATTCTATTCTGATTTCTCTTTTGCATCACCTGTTATTATTGCCCCTAAGTATTTGAATTCCTTGACCATTTGTATGCTTTTGCCTTGTATACTTAATTTTTAATTAACATATCCCTCTTTAATGCAAACCATTCCCTTTGGTTTTTTATTGTTAATTCTCATAATGTATTCCCATTGTATCTTCCCTATTTTTCACTATACTCGGTAGTAGTTCTTCTCTTTCTGTTAAGATCACTACGTCGTCAGCAAATTTTAGCATGTCCACTTTAATCCCTTGTATACCCCTCTGCTTATCTTTGGAATTGCTTATTCTATGTTCAAGTTAAATAGAACTGGTGATAAGGCACAGCCCTGTCTCACGCCTTTCTGGACCTCTGCTTCCTCCCACTTTTTCCCATTTCTTGTTACTGCTTTTTCATTTACATAGAGGTTCCATATAACCCTTCTATCCCTGAATTTCACCCCTATTTCCTTTAATAAGTTAAATGTGTTCCCATTTAACATTATCAAAAGCTTTTTCTTCGTCTATGAAAGCCATGCTTGTGTTTAGGTTGTTGGAGATTCTCTTGTCTAGCAGAGTCCTTAGGGTCAGATTTGCCTCTTGAGTTCCCATCTTTCTTTGGTAGCCAAATTGATCTTCACATATTTCTGCATTTATCATACCTTCAATTCTGTTAAGTATTATGTTATCAAAGACTTTTGAAGCATGGCAGATTAGGCTAATTGTATGGTATTCTTTGCACCTCATCTCATGGGCTATCTTTGGTATTGGTACTACTATGAATCTTTCAAAGTCATTTGGTATTTCTCCCCTTTCATATATGTCCTTGACCATTTCAAACAGTGCTTCTTTTGTTCCAGTCCCACATGCTTGGATCAATCCAGGTGGAATAGAATTGATGGTATAGATTGAAAAACATATCTATACAAAAAGAGCCATTCCTGAGAGAAAATATATAGTTAACCCTATCATGCTACATGTAGCACCCACATAACAGGGATTTTTCTCCTGAGAAAGGAATGAGCATTGTGCCAAAAAAACACTAGTGTATGAATAATTGAAATCACCCGTTTTAGAAATAATTTTCACTGTAATCAGTATTCCAGTTCTCTTTGTCTAAATGGTCCCTACCACTCAGCCTCCAAACTTTTTAACAAACTACCTAGTGATATTAAAGTTATAGCCTCACATGATTTATTCAAAAGGAAGGTAAAACAATTACTCCTAAAAAAATGCTATTATGATTTCACTGATTATTTGCATGACTCAATAGCTAATATTTAATGTATTGAAGTCTTCCATCACACTTTACTATGTAAACTGTGTCAATCTGTTCTCTTTGGCAATTTTTATGAAATGTATGTACCATCTGGTTATTGCAATGTGTTTTTACGATCCTTCTTTGTAATTAATGTTTTGATGTAGCCATGCAAATGTTTTGCCAGTGGTGAAAATAAAAAATAATCATTATAAAGCATTAAAATTTTAAGGAAAATAGGTAAATATGCATTTCTTTGCCTGGGCAATAGTTTATGATCAAATCGTAAAAGACTTTCCCTTCCGATGTTTTCATGTTAAGATTCTCTCCTGTGGATATTGAACTACTGTTAACTCCTTACCATTATCTCTCCCGTTGAGAATTAATGGCATTTCTGCATGTTCATGATAAAATACACTGATCGAATTACTCTCCACAAGCATTTTCCTTATGTGAAAGACGGGGATTGGATAAGATTTTTAGTTTGTGAATAAAAGCAACGAGAGTGCACATATTTCAGCTTAAAAGGGGTGTTTGTGGTGAGGCAAGTATACATATCTTGAGGTTAAAATTTCTTTATATAAAAGTTGATTTCCCATAATGGACAGATTTTTTTCAAGCTAAATAACAATAAAAACAGTCAACATTACAAATGCATTGAAATACATTTTGAAAATACTAGGACATCTTGATAACCACTTTTCCTGTCGACTTCCGCTGAGCAAGAAGTTCAAGGCCTTTATTAATATCTTCAAGACTCAGGGTGGATGATATGTATGGCTTCACCAGACCCTGCTCACACATATCAATTGAATCCAAGACTACATCCCTGTAACAAAATTAAAAGTGAGAACATTTTGCAGCACTGAAAACCAACATAATAAAACTGCACATGTATTAATGAAATATTTTAATAATCAATATTTAATTTAATGGATGAGAAATAATAAAATTGTAAACACAATTATCCTTTCCCAGATCAAGTTGGTATAATCAAAGAGTTTATGGCTGTGAGTTCTTTTTCTCCTTGAAAAAAATGTTAGGACTAATATTACTTAAACTTTGTGTTTGTGAAAACCCATGAGTAGGTATTTTTCACACCAAATTCTTCTGAGGCAACTACAACAATGAAAAATTTGAAGAATGTCATTTCACATGTTTAGAGCAGTAGAGAAACCCTTTGGAAAAAATGCAAAATTATTCTTGGGTTATGCGAAAAATAAACCATTTTCATCCAAAGTTACTCTGATAATGCCCCAGGAATGTAATTGTAGATTGAAATTATTACCTTTACAGGCACAATTGCCATCCAACTAAAATCTTAATATAGGTTGAGTTGATTATGCATAACCAACATACTAAGTTAGAAAACCCAAAACCTCTTCTTTGCTACGTATTGCCTTACCTATAGCTCATGCCAGGAATTTTTCCATACATATTTGAAAACTATGCACACATGATGACGTCTATACTATGAATTGAACATATCTTCCTACTCGCACTCTACCATTGGAAAAACTTAAATGAAATATTATTAGCTTGTCCCATGCTGGTTTCATTCATTTTTGAACTCCCACCCCCTACTGGAATCCTCAAGAGTCACTTCAAGCTGTTGATGGCAACAAAGAAACAACCTGTAGTGAACCTCCATTGTAGTAACAGAGCCCCTGAATCACACGATCATTTTTTTCTGTCCCTTTTAAGGGAGAGCTCCAATGATAGCTTTTCAGGGACCGTGACAATGATAGCTCGAGCTATCATTTTCTGAATCACACAGTCATTTTGGCCGTCCCTTTTTCCATCATTTTTTCTGTCCCTTTTCGCATCATTTCTATGTTAACTACTCTCATTCCATTGAAAGCCAAATGTGGCGTTAGAGTCCCTCTTTGCGGCCGAGCACTCTGATTGGCTAAATGGTGGAGTTAGCGATGCCTCCAGGGACGGAAAAAGGGATGTGCCCAGGGATGGAAAAAGCTATAGGGATCCCTATCACTGGAGCCATCCCCGACTTTGTTCGAGTCACACGATCATTTTCGAGCGATCATTTGAGCTATCATTGGAGCTATCCCTTAGAAGGGACTGAAAAAATGATCGTGTGATTCAGGCATTAGCTCTTCAGCAAAATTCAGTCTCCTCCATTTTGACTCACTGGTTCATAGCAGAATTGGCCATTAAATATAGAGGCCTTTAGACACTAAGTATCTAATTTCCATTTTTTTTAAAGTGGGATATTTTTTGAGAGAGTCGCTGGACGAGGAAAAAGAACATTTGTAATTTGCATTGATTGAATTTTTTAGCATCTTAGCCGAGCACTTAGCCTACTAGTTGCTCCCAGCCTTGATCTTGCATTGGATATAATGCATAAAACTGTTACAAATAATACATAGTAAAAGTTTTCATGTCATTTACCACTTAACTATCATTAATCACAGTAGATGCTGCTAAAAGGACTCATTTATGTATGTAGCCAAACTCTTCCTCAACTTCTAAACCATCAGGTGAGCACCAGCCACTTAACTTAGGTTAAAACCCTCACCCATGCGTTATAATGCTACTAAGGTACAAATGAGTCGAGGCAATAGGAGAAGGAGGTAGCTGGACAGTCATTGGCATTAGAATTGCCTTTTTACATTATCAAACAAATCCTCCTCTGAATCTTTGTCATCGCAGGGTGTTTCAAATGTTATATTAACATTTTTCAAATATTTGTGAGCCAATGGGGGAAAAGGATAGCATTGCCACACGTACTGTAGATAACATAACTACTTGAAAATTTTACAGAGTGCAGCAGAAAACTGATTTTCCAAGTGAGCTGGATATTTTAAACTCAAACCGATTATTATTAATAATACAAAACAATGAGCAATATTTAGACCTACTGCAATGCTACATGTTTTAGGCTATTTAGACCAAATAAATGTTACATTTGATTAGAATACTTTATACACACACTATTGTACACAATAATGATACCTATACTAAAGACAGTGAGTATCTTCTCAAGTATAAAGACTTACCGGTAAACTTCTGGAGCTACTGCCCGGTAGTGAGCAAGAGAGACACCCATTAAACTGATAGAGGTAGACAGGAGGGAGCTAGCAATAATTTTAGGCACCTGATGCGATGCAAAGCCAGCTATAACAACTTTACTTTCATGGCCAGCACTGAAACAATTAAAAATGAGATATGTCAAAACAAATTACTTCATTTTCCAGGAGACACGATAAAGAAAATATGTACAAAAACACACAAATTGTAATTATATTTGGACACCTTTGGAGATTGGTTAGCTAAACCCCAAATCATTATAGGAATTAATTCCACTTTCTCAGGTGAGATATTGTAGAACAGCATTTTTCAATGATACTCAAATGATATTGTAGTCTACCATTTATTACAAACTCTTACAACACGTGTTTCAACTGTCTTGCAGTCATCATCGGGTAAGACTAATCTTAACATCACCACACATGAGCATGTATATTGGGAGATACATTGGCCAAAACACAGTAGTGTGGGTGGGGGTGGTTGTGGTGGGGGTAAGGAGGAAGGATAGGAGAGGAAGGCTAAAATCATAATTGGGATATGATCCTTTGTTCGTCCAAAACAAATTATGTCAAAACACCAGACCTGCATCACACTGAGAAAGGATAAAGAAAGACAGGTGGGAGAAAATGGAAGGGTGGTTTGTTGGAGGAGGTAAGGTTAAGTTAAAATTGTGTCAAAAATAGGAGAATGACAAACAAATTCATTCTCATTTAACAGGTTCATTTTCTTTCGTTTCCTTTTGACTATTTCCCACTGCTCCGACTGCACTGCTCAATAATGCCAAAGATACCTTTGACCCCATGTGAAAATCTGGTGTTTACGAACTTGACGAATGACACTGAAGTGTGACACATGTGGTAGTATGTATGTTGGTCAAACTGGGAGACATTTTGTAACTAGGGTGTCCTAACACAAAAGGTGTTTGGTGAACAGCGATCCCAAATCTTATTTCGCCAAACATTTAATGGAAGAATCCCACCACTCCACATTTTATCTGAAAATCCTCCATTTCCTGGATTAAGGACACTGTCTAGATGCGCCAGAGCAGTGGGAAATAGTGAAAAGGAAATGAAAGAACTTGTTTACCCCTGAGGAACTCCTTCTGCTGCCTCTCAAGCAACGTTGAGTCACCCTTCTTTCTCAATTCTAGAATAATGTTTCAACCTGCCCCCCTCTTCTTAAGACAATGTAAGATGATCCCAACCCCTCCCCAAAAAGTCTTATGTAATACTTGAATGACCCCTTGGAAGTCAGACTAGAGTGATCTAGGGAGTAGATTACAAAGCGCCCATGTGTATAAGATGCAAGCCCTCACACCCTCCACCTCCTACGACTTTGTCGCAGAGGTAGCGGAAGGGGGAAATTCATGACAGCATGGTTCGCCCCCATAGTGTCCGAAAATAGTTAGATTTTTAGCAAGCAAGGGTTCACCATTTTAAAGATTGCAACCTCAAAAATTAATAATGATGGACACACTTTACGTATCATATAAAAAAAAGATGTCACCAGAGGTTGACCATCTTCGATTTTCAAATATCTGGCTGAGAAGTGAGTTTTTGTCAGCCAAAGTTCAGGTAAGTTTCCTCACTAACCCAGAGGGATAAACATTTTTCTTTCTCATCATCTTTTGGAATAATATCTTTAAAACCAAATAAAGAAAACCCAAAGTCAATATCTTCAATAGGTAACCCATAGTTGAGTGGTACGTAAACACAGGTAGAGTGAAAATGAGGCCTGAAACGCTCGCCTCAGCCATCACTACCATAACACCTTAAGAGCTTAGCGAAACTTATGCTTTCCCATCCATGCCACCTGGAGATGCAGGTTACAGATTCACTTAGCACAGACAAACAATGCAAAACTGTAAGTTACTATCTAATCTATAATTTTCATACAAATTTTAACTCTCAAATATGACTTTCATGAGCATAGAAACTGCCGACAGATTAAGATCGTCGGCACCAGGGATAGAACCAAACCAAAAACTATTCAGGCTAATAAAGAAACCACCATACAATCCCAGATTTTGAAGGTGATGTCACAAGGTTAAACAGGCACTTGCTATTTAACTGCTGTTATTGACACAGTTTTTTATTATGTAATTAACAGTAGGTAAGGACAGTAGTTAGCAATGAAATGGCACCTATTATCACACATTAGCAGCCACTGGACCATTAAATATGTATTGTGATCATTAGGTGAGTAAGATAACCTCTATTTTTTGACACTTACTTAAATGACTATATTTTGATGATTAATTTATACTGGACCAAAATATAACCATTGGTTTATGTAGCATGTAAACTAATTAATCACATGAATACAATCACATGAATCAAATGATGTCTAAATTAAAAATCAGCGAAGGGACTCACTGCAAAACAGCACCAATTCATGACTCATGCATACCAATTAAAACCTTAATTAATGTAACAAATAAGGCGAAATTAAGTTTGGACAAACCACTTGAGACTTTCTTCAAAAATTTCTCCTCCAACAGTATCAAACACCACTGACACTCCTTTCCCATTGGTGACTTCCTTAACTGTTTTAAGCATATCTTTCGGATCATAGGTCAAGGCAGCCCACGCACCCCTGTCTCGTACAAGTGATGCCTTCTCTTCATTGCTACAGACTCCTATTACCTGAAATAGATTTGAGCAGTCATTAGAAAAAAATTTTTCACTCAAATTTATACCCCCACAGATGACCAGTGAATTATCATTTTTAATTGAAAGAAACCCATGAAATATGCAACAAACCTTCGCTTTGTACACATTAGCGGCCACATCCACAACAGCTAATCCTAATCCACCAGCAGCAGCAGTGACCAAGATGACTTGGCCTTCCTGTAGCTGTGCACGTCGCGTAAGGCCAAGAAGAGCAGTAGAATAGGATTCTGCGAGAGCTGCTCCAGCTTTAAAATCTATTGAGTTTGGTATCTTGAAAACATCCTTTGATTAAAAATAAAAAGTCAATAAATGATTTTATAAACATTAATGCATCATTCAAAAAAATCATGAAAAAAGCAGACTGATACAACATACCTCCATTCAAAAAAATAAAATTATTTGAGCTGCTTTTCCACTTTTTAATTTTCTAAGGGCATCAGATAATTTTGGCTTTCATAAATATGGCAACCAGACATTAAAAAACGGAAGATCAGGAGTTGCACAACTCATGGAGACTGATGTTAAGACTATAATTTTCATGTCTCCCCTACAAGTTCTGCAGGTCAAGAATTAAATAAGTAGCAGTTCAGTTTTAATATTCTTAAGCCATTTTGAAGGGAGGATAGAAGGGAGCTGATGATGGGGACATTGTGTAAGGATGTGAAGAAGAGGTTGATGAAGAGCTAAATGTGGAGCGTAGCATTGTATGGGGCAGAAATGTGGATCCTCAGAAAGGAGGACAAGAATAGGCTGCAGGCATTTGAGATGTGGGTGTGGAGAAGGATGGAGAAGGTTAGGGGGATGGATAGGAAGACTAATGAGGAAGTGCTTGAGATGGTGGGTGAGGAAAGAAAGCTTCGGAATGAAATCCGGGATAGGCAGGGTAGACGGCTGAAGGATGTAATAAAGGGCGATGGGTTGCTCAAGAGTGTGATAGAGGGAAGGATGTTGGGAAAACGGGGAAGTGGAAAAAAGAGAACAGGTTTCATGGACGGTATGAAGAAGGGCAGATCGTATGCTGAGGTGGAAAAGGATATAATGGAGAATGTTAGGCAAGCGGGGAAGGGGAAGGAGAATAGGTTTCATGGATGGGGTGAGGAAGGGTAGATTGTATGCCACGGCAAAAAAGGATATACTAGAAGGAGATAGGCCCCTGAAAGTGTAGAAAATCAGGAGGATATTCTCTTACATTCAACAAAACCTACCTTTACCAGTAGAATACTTAAATAAAAGTAAGCCATTTGGAAAAATTGGAGTATCTGGTTCACCATTCATTCAATGTACAGAAAACTGGATGGAAACTATATACGATGAGCTGCAACAGTATTATTAATGCTGTCTCCTTTCATTAACCCCAGTATCTCTGTCAATTCATTGGCCAACCCTAGTAAAAAAAATCAGTCAACTTCTGCTAGTACACTAAATGGTTTATTTCCACATTCAATAACCACTTACACCTTTTTTTTGCCCTACATTTAGAGTAGTCTTTGGCGAAGCAATTTAAAAACATTGAGCGGCAAGTTTTCTGCCAATCCACAAATCATTTCTGCATTACAGTAGTGTCGATTATCTGAAACTACTGGGGATGTTGGGATAACTGATTTTTTGGAAAACTGATCATTGAAAGAAAAAATTGAGAGAGAGAGCTTTGTAGGTTCAGAGGAGCTTCTAATCTATTGAAAGTTATGATGGCAATGTATGATAATAGTAAGGCAAGTGTAAGAGTTAACGGGGTTCTGAGTGATTGGTTTGCAATAAAACAGGGAATAAAGCAAGGATGCATAATGTCACTATGGCTGTTTAATGTATTTATGGATTAATGTGTTAGAGACACATGTAGTGAAAATGACGGTGTTTTGATTGGAAATGTAAATGTGTGAGTTCTTCTATATGCGGATGATGCTGTTTTAACCTCAGACAGTCAACAGGGATTACAGAAGCTCCTAGATAAGTTTTATGAATCAACGGAGAGAATGGAATTGAAGGTAAATGCGTACAAGACTAAAGTAATATTTTTTGATAAGTATAATGGGGAGAATAGCTGTATGATGAGGGAGAATGGTGAAATAATTGAACAGGTGGATGATTTTGTGTTCTTAGGTAAGATGTATGCGAAAGATGGAAGAATAGATGAGGAGATAAAGAGACGTGCAAATGCTGGAAGGAAAGTGGTAGGTAACATGTGGAGCATATCAAGGAATGAGTTCCTGTTTAAGGAAGCGAAAATTGCTGTGTAGAAAAGTGTACTTCTCCCCACTTTGTTGTATGGTAGTGAAACATGTGTATGTCAGGATAAACATAAGAGTAGACTAAACGCCGTGGGTATGAGTTATCTGAGGAGTGTTTGCAGCACAAGTAGGTTGGATAGGGTCAGGGATGAGTGGGTAATAAATGAATGTGGGTTAGATGCTCCAGTAATGGACATGTGTGAAAGGAATGTGCTTTGTTGGTTTGGCCGTGTTGAGAGAATGGATTACAGTCAACGAAACATACATGAGGGTGAAATGAATGGTGCTAGAGGGAGAGGTAGGCCGAGAAAGATGTGTTTGAATGTGGTTGAGGAAATCCTTTGGAGGAGGAATATTAGGAGTTTTAAAAACATGAGGGCGTGTATGGAGCAGTGTATGGGGGTAAATGAGGCAAAAGAGGTTTGCAAGGATAGGTCAGAATGGAGGAAATTATTGAAGCAGAGTTAGGTGTACAAATATGTATTTATGAGCAAAACTTCGTGACTGTGCCAACCCCCGAAGGGAAGGGCATGATTGGTATGTATGTATGTATGTAAAATCAAAGAAGCCAGACATTAATAATTTTAATGGCACAGAAAATTAAATCATCATCCAAGGAAAAATTCAGGTTTTACATCACAGAATATCTCAAAAACGTAGGGAAGGTGTGAGGAAAGACAATATCACATCGTAAAGCCAACTCCATTGCAATAACTTATTAGGGCTTATAAGCAATCTGAGAAAATTCAGAGTTTATAGACATCTGGCCACTTTGTTCATACAATGCCATCAACTCACCTGTGCTGGTACAGAGACCTGTTCTGCAAATCCAAAATACTTGGCTTCGTTGAGAGCGATGACTCTGTCTCCCGAAGCAATATCTTTAACTCCTGAGCCAACTTCCATAACCTCTCCACAAATCTCAAACCCAGGAACAAACGGTAACTTAATATCTTTTCCCGCCTCTCCTTTGCAGATCTCAACATCACTGGCATTGACCCCACAAGCACGAACATTAATCCGCACCTGTTAAATGAGAATATTAGAAAGCCATTCAGTTAGCTACAAGCATTCAATGTTTCCATTAACATCAACAACCAACTGGCATCGTGACTTCATTCATTTAGGTCAGCGTTTCCCAAACTGGACTCCACCGAGCCCTTGGGTCTCCGCAAGTGATTATCAGTGGCGGCATCGTCCGCGGCAGTGATGAAGATGATACAAATTAAATCGCTGCTTTCATCTAGTGATTTTTACTTCTCTTTTTTATAGAATATATACCGTTATTGACAATAGCATTATTATATCTTCCATACACGTATAGTGCGGCCATCATAGAACATCATTAACGATAAACGCTTAATAATCCTCCTCTCAACGAGAAATTCTTACTTCGAAAAGGGCTCCGTGGGATAAAATGTTTGGGAACAGCTGATTTCGTTCATTCCGCACACGTTAATTTGTTACCTCTCCTTTTTTTACTTTCTTTGCGCTATACTTTTCTATTTTCAGAGGAGACTTAAATTCGTGTAGGACAGCTGCTTTGAAAGATCCATTCCGCACAGCACCCTTGCCACCGAAATTCTTGCACAATGACAGCAAGTTCGAAGGAGTTCTTGAAAAAATCCCTCGAATAGCAGTGGCCATTACGATGTGCCTGTGGAAAAATTACGATTCGAGTTACTCGTCCATATCACAAAAAATAATGTACAATGAAATACAGCCGATATGCGTCAACTCAGTTCGAGTTATCTATTTGAAACATGGGAATGCAACCATTACACAAGAAAATTGAACTTACCGCAGGGTACTGTCAGTTTTAAATAGTCGCAATAACAAAATTCATATGCTACACTCCACACATAAACCCCAAAATATTTGCAGACACCACCACTGCGCCCCGCCCACAACGAAACAGTTATTCGAACTTCGCGAAGAGTTACCGGCTGCAGTAAAACACTCCCTCCCCTTGCACGCCCCGTTTCGCATGCATTCACGGACAACCACGCATCTTCTTTGTTTTCTCCTTTCGTATGAGGGTCGCCCGCTAAAGGCGCCATCAGTCATTCATCTGGCCCGCTGCTTTCAACGAGCAGCTGATGCAAGCTGGCAAAGCGATACAATAAACGCTAATCATTCACGCATTGGAGCGAGTAAAAGAACAAATTAATGTCAAGTTATGGTTACCTGATTGTTCTTCTGATTCTTCCATTCGAAGGAGAACAGTCTATCTGGTCTACTTTTTGAATCACTTACTTTATGAGTAGGACTGTTAACAGTCTTCATTTTCTCGGTTATTCTCTGATTTTTTTACTCGTTATTTTGCACAGTCTTCTAGAAATAATATTTAAATCAACTTACAAAATGATTTAGAGGGAATGCTATGTAATAAGAATGATTATTTGGCCATTAGGGTATATTCGAGTTTTTCCTGGGGAAGGGGATATTGATCGATTTTTTATGGATTCATTTTGTCTCTTTCCAGGAGGAATCACAGATTTGTATCAAACTGTTGTAAGGCATTGTTATGAACATGTTCATCCCTAATAAGCGGCGAATGCTATTGATGTTACTGGGATTTCAGGTAAGTACTTCAATCGTGTCTGCTAGGCTCATACATGAGTTCAATTTATAATAAAAATTTTCTTGAAAAGAGAGTTTATAGTAGCTCAATTCATGCAAACATACCCATACTGTTAACCCTCATTGGGAGAGTATAATATCACTTTCATGAGCATACAAATGGATTGTATTGTATATGATGGCTGGATATTTACAAAAGATGCCCAGGTTAAAATATTTGGTCTGTAACTGCTTTGAAAGACAATATCTGATCTGGAAGTGGTCTGTACCTGGACTGAACTGGTTTGGATTTTTAAAATGTTTCAAATCCAGACCAGTAACTGACCACTTCCTGATGAGATATTATTCCTTCAGAGTAGTTACAGGCCAGCCACAGTACAGTTACAGCTAAGTTTCAGAGCTGTTAAAGACCAAATATTGTTTCCTGGGTGGAACGATAACAAAACCCCAATAAGCCAATTTTTACAATAGTCACATTTTCAATTAACTACACCACCTGATTACTCATTCCTAAGGTACCCAGTAAACACAAAATGCTGCAGATGCGCATCTGATGCGCTGCACGGCAGCGCTGCAGCTGCCGCGAAGGCGCTGCCGCAGCGCGTCCAGCACTGCTAAACTTCCCTTTTTTGACTGTCAGGAGCGCTGCAAGCGGGCGTCAGGAGCGCTGCACAAGCGCGTCAGGGGCGCTGCACAAGCGTGTCACGATCGCTTCAAATGCATGTCAGAATCGCTGCAAATGCATGCCTGATTCGCTACTAGTGACCCAGCAAACACCGAATGCTGCAGATGCGATGCGCGGCAGAGGTGCACCTGCCACGAAGGCGCTGCTGCAGCGCGTCTAGCACTGCTAAACTTCCCTTTTTTGAATGTCAGATGCGCTGCAAGCGGGTGTCAGCAGTGCTGCACAAGCGCGTCAGGGGCGCTGCACAAGCGTGTCACGATCGCTTCGAATGCATGTCAGAATCGCTGCAAATGCATGCCTGATTCGCTACTAGTGAATGTAAAAAGCGCTACAAAAGTATGTCAGAGGCATTATCAATGAATTGAGAACACAGAGTTGCAATAAATCACTTTATTGATCCGTAATAGCAAACAAATTTTCATTAATGAGTATTAAAATATACATATGATATCTGGAATTGCCTTCGAATCAAATAACAAGCAACAAGCATATAGCTACAAAAACGTAAACATAGACGTAATTTGATTAAATTATTTATCTGCTTACGTTTCTCCTTAATTTTGTCTAATGTCTGCAGTTGTGGTAATAGCAGAGGACTGAGGCACCAGTACAAAACGTAAACGATTGCAGAAAGGTGCATGTTGTGTAAAACTTTGACGCCGTCGCATCTTGGACGTGTTTGTCTGAAACACTGCGTTGGATCTACGTGGAAACTGCAAAAAATCACAATTACCCACTAAAATTAATTGGAAACTCACGGAGGGGAAAATCTAGCAAATAGTCATATAGTACTTCATCACTGGAATAAATTAGCATTATGGAATCATAGTCACCTACCTTTCATTTCTCTTCCTTTTCCTAAACTACATTTCCCACTTCTTGCCTTACTCGCAGGCTTCAGGTTAGCAAGGAATTCACCATGCTGCCTTCACTTTTTGAACTTCGCCAAATGATCTACTCAGCCACGCTCACGTGTACAAAACTAACAAGCAATAATGGCCGAATCATGGACTCGTCAACCCCTAACGATTTTTTTTGTCACCATGTAGCGCCACTAGCATGACGCGTTACCTGCAGCGCTGTGGCAGCGCGTCCGCAACTTGCGGTTGCTACACTTCAAACAAAAGACTACCTGCAGCGCTGTGGCAGCGCGTCCGCAACTTGCGGCTGCTGCGCTACAAACACAAGCTGCGAATGCGCAATAGATGCGTTTCTCGACAATTCGCTCTATGAGAGCGCTGCTGAGCCGCTGCTGACGCGCTTCAGTTGACATGTGCTGCACTTGCAGCGCTGACATCCTTGTGAAGCGCTGCTGCAGCTATGTGTGTTTACTGGGTAGGTAGACCTACAAATTGCAAGCCATCAAGCAACTTACCAGCCAGTTAGATATTATCATCTCCTCCCATGAATGAAAAAGAATGACTTACTTTACTGAAGGAAAAAAGGTTTCCTGGGATTATAATTGAACACAACCACTGCTCTATTGAGAATTCACTATTCCAGCAGCCAAAAATAAAGTCATACTCATATGCATTCTAAGGATTTAAGGCTCTACCCTGGTAGAAAGTAACATCCTTGAAATAACCATGGCTTTCAAGAGCATTATTGAAGCAAAAGTTAGTAACCCTACCATCAATAACCATCAATCTAAAGATTGGTTTTCGGCAGCTATCCACTCAATATTTCTTTCAGCTAATTATTGACACCTTATATGCACATTCATTCTGACATCCCTCATAAATTGCGCAATGAATTCAATCCTGGATCTCCCTTGACAGTTCTCCTACCATAGTTTTCAAATGTAATTGTTTTACAGAATGTAACAATAAGTTTACTTCTTCTAATTTGCTGAGTTATCATTGAGTTTCTTTACAAATCAACTTTCCTTTCAACAGGGGCAGATAAGGGGTGGCAGATAAGGGGTGGCAGAGAGAGTGGTGGTCTCCTGGCAATTCTAAGAAATTAGAAACAATGGTAATCACAAGGTATTCCATATACCTCTCCCCCTTCCAAACAGCAAACTTAATTCACCTCTGCCTTTTGAATCATTGGTGGTTCTTTCCATACGTTTGATCTTCACCATTCTTCTTTAACACCACATGTCCATTTCTTCCAATCTCCTATGTTCTGCAGCCATTATTGTCAAAGATTGACAATCATGTAAGAATATGCTCCATTTGTAAATTTTTATGAGTACCTCCTTACTTTCAAACTTGAATAACAAGGCATTTTTTGTTCAACATTTCTTGACTAACTCCCATGATATATAGGCTCCTAATATTGGCTCAGTTCCCTGAGTAATGCCAAAGATTTTCATAAAAGGGTCCTTCTTTCCATCCACCTGCATCAGAGGAAATACATGCCAGTGTATATGCCACACCACACCATATACTTCCATACCCATTACCAAATGGCACATCAGTCCTAATCAGCATATCTGACCATGAGCTCATAATATTATAGTCCATAGCAGTTAAAAATAAATAGAAACAAAGAGAGGGAGAGACAGAGGAAGAATTCATATATTCATTCTTCGTATGCAATTTCAAGTGTTCAAGAGCAAGTTCAACAAGGCATTCAACATTAAGTTACTCAAGGGACTCGAAAGTGAGGCCATAATCCATACTATGGGCTTCAGTTAACAACAACAACAACGTGTTTTCCTAAATGGTCATATTCTGGGATGGTGCTAAGAGCTATAACCTACCATCACTTACAAAGCATTTGCTACAGTTTCTGATTTTTTTTGGAATGTAGGAGAAATTACTTACCTCAAAATAGTAATGTCCTTCAATATTAGTTTTACTTTGTAATAAGTACATATGGAGCAGTAAAGAGGTAGGTAGATTTGGAAATAAGTTTTTGCATAATACATATTTTGTCTGCAAGATGAAGCAAGCAGTACTGAATCAATATCAAGATCTGTAAAGGTCCATTTTTGAAGTTAAAAATACATTAAGACATAAGAGAATTCATTCCATTACCAATTTTTCACTTGATTTCTTGTATTTCCAAAAATGGCTAATGTATTTACTCGAAACATGTGTAAAGCAGGCAGTGGCGGTGCAAGACCAAATGTAGACGTCAGCAACATCAGCTTTGCGAGGCCTTTTTTCCCCCTTGCAAATATCTTCTAAACTAATACCTTCTTTAAAGAAAAAAACATATAACTATTTTTTCACTCACTTAGTAATAAAAATGGAAAGATAATTAATATTACGTTGTTGTCTGTGAATGAAAGCAGGAGGGTGTGAATTTTGTGAACGATGAATGAAACAGAGGGAACTCAGGGATTCCCTGAGTCACGGATGTGGTATCGCTTAAGAAACAGAAAGAATTAACTACTCGGGGATTCCCCAAGTCTCGTGTGTGTTATCACCTAACTTTCATAGTATTGCTAGACCACTCTGCGACTGTGGATAAATACTACTCACACATACATAAATACTTACAAACTTCCTTTGCTATGTTGAATTGGAAAAATTGAATAAAATTCAAAAATGGACAAATTGATGGGGATATGAATAACTAAACTTTTAATACATTGTTAAACTTTTTTGTGAGGCCCCCTCAGGTGTGAGGCCGTCGGCAGTCACTGATGACTAGTGCCCCTACTGAAAGGATGAGTACGACATGAAACCTATGCTAATATTCTTATGATAATTAAAAACCTTAGTCACTATTTTGGTTTCCTGTTTGTCCCTGCTCAACAGATTGTTTTTGAACCTAAGAAATAAAATAGTACTGGTGGACAATAAATTTTTCATATGCCCTCTAGGCGCTGATGTCATTTCTCCAGCACATGAACAATAGGGTGGCACTCATTTTTCAGAAGTAATTTTAAAATTTGAATTAAGTACATAACTTCTCAAATCCATCTTTTCCATTTCATTCTAGGATAGTAAGGGAGAATCTTTGGGGAACCTATTTTCTATCGCAGTTCCAGTTCTACCATACCCACCACTTTTTAGGTACCTACCGAAGAAAAGGGAACCCAGAAAAATAAACTGTGAAAGGATATACTAGCCAGTATTACTATTATTTCCACTGGTATACAGTCAATAATGAGCATCATGGAGGCAGCACATTTCCCCATTAATCTTCATACTCAGGGTTTGCGCATAGGTTCTTCCATTGATGGTCAATAAGGTAGGCATCTCTCATACTGAGATACGTCTTGTAGCCAAAATGGAAGGAATTTCCTTGAATAAATGCTTGAAAGAATGGCAGCCATGATATGTTATCATCGAAATCAATGTCTCATTCTGGCTTCAAATTTTTGCAGCAATCAGACAATTTTTCAACTAAGGGGTGCAATCACCATTCTCAGACTGTACTCAAGACAAATTTAGGAATTGTGACCAAAAACTTCTCACATATTTTGTGATTACATAGATACATGTATTGGAAACACCTAATGTTAGAATAAGACATCAACATGAATTGCTTTCATGGAGAACATGCATTTTTCTTGTATTTACCTGAATACACATTTAATATATTCAGTTAACAATTTGAACTTTCCCACATGGCTTTCCAGGAACATAATAGCCTTTAAAAGCAAAAATGCCAATAATCTTCAAATTCATAACAGCTCTGAAGGAAGGTGGCAACTACATGCCAAGCCAAATACTTTTCTTGCTAACATTCGACAAATATGATTTGAAAACATTCTTATAGATGTATCCAACTACCTACCTGAATTATATTAATGCTCAAATAAATTTAGTGATTTATCATTTGTGGCACACAAGATGCTCGAAAATTGGTTCACAAAAACTTGAATGTTAATGTCTCATCAGAATATGTAATGATTTATAAAGCAATGCTGGAAGATGATCATGCAATTGATTAGGATTACCTAAGTTTTCACCACAGGGATTGATAGTGTAAATGAACAAAATTTTAAATAAATTCATGAATTAGTTTATTTACATCACTATAAGGCAACAGGACTTTGTTTTACAAGTATATGTTTAAACCCATATTTGTTTGAGCAGCAAGAGGCCATTTTTAAGACAAAATGCAATAAAACCTGAGAATGGATATTGCTGAATTGTTTATCATTTGCCAATGCTTGCACTTTCACAATAATCAGAGAACTTCATCATTCATGAAAGATCCAAAGGCTTGAATTGAGTCAGTGCTTTTCATATAAATATAATAAAAAATATCTATTGATCCTAGTTTCAGCTCATATCTTTGAACTGTGACAAATTTCTTTTACTTGAAGAGTGTAAAATTTTTCTAAGGTTATAAGGGATATGTTTCTTTTTCCACCACATTTTCCACTTAAAGATAAAAGAAAACAAGGAACATGCAAGTTTGATCTGAGCATGAGATCTGTGCACTAGAGAGGAAATTTAAGATACATTTTATTGCTGATGTAACTGCTGCTAAGTGCCTAATGCATTTGGATGACAACCATTAATACTATGGCATCAAAATAAAATCATCTCTATGAAAAAGAAATCACTCGAAGCATGGCCAATATTTGTGGATTCTTCAAACAACAATGCCTCGTAATCAGAACAAAAATTTTTACCAAATAAGTGAGAGTTAAATTATTTTACCAATCCTCACCTTTCCCAGCAGTAAACTACTTGTACAAGTCAGGAGGTAGTGGGCATGTTTAATTCAAGCTTTGAATGGTAGACCTAGCATCATTATTGCAGTCATTAATTGGAGATACAATCATATATTGATGTATTATGAATTATCAAATGCTCAAGCTGAGGCAAAATATTTCTCTTGTTTAAAAAGCTAGGTGCTGACTTTAAAGAATATGCATGAATCACAATGCATGTTCACAGGTATATATATAGTTGGTAAAATTTAACTTGATTAATGAGACAGACCTGAATTTTTCGGATTGTATCCTCTTTTCATACAAAATTTTGCCTAATTCAAGCATTAATCATGATAGCTTCATTGAAGGAGCAGTGCTCCTAGAGCACTCAAGGCATTCAGGTACAAAATCAATGGCTCCTTACTTTCAGCAGAAGTTAACCCCCTTTTTTCACAGAGCATGGTACATTCACACATTTTATGCAAGAATGATGAGAATAAGGCATTCTCATGAGCTCAGAACCAGCCAACCACAAGCAAAAGGGACAAGGGAAGAATTCCATAAAAATCAAGATAGGCAAGATAGGATGCAAGGAAAAAATATCTCGTGTAGAAAAATTTCCATTTCTAGAAATCATCCAAATTAACATAGATATGAAGATACTCGAAAGTGTACATTAATATGAGGCAAGTAATTTTGAACAATTGCTATGATTATAGCATAGAATAAGCATTCCTTAACTCAGAAGAAAAACAAACAATATATTATGGAAAAAAATATTGACAGAATGGTATAAAATGATCATCACATGCAGGCAAAATCTTGCTGATTGGCTCACTGTACAATTTTTACCTGTATACTATTCAAACCTGTTGATGGATCCATTGTGGCTTTGCATTGCTCAAGTTCATTTATGAACTACAAAAGGATTATTTGCCAATTTTGTTTGGTACTGAAGAAAAGTAGGTTGAATAATGATGATTCAATTTAAGTACATTTTAACCATTATCAAGGATTACATTTCCTACAGTTTCTCAATATGAAACATTTTTTTAAAAACTTTTACAGGAATAATTTTTCTGCCTCCATGACATGCAGTTAATGAGAGTACCTTCATATTTTTCCTATTCCTTGCACATTTTTGAGCTTAAAGAATTTAATTTCCATAGCTTCACATCACATTATTTGCCCATGGTGGCTATCACTTAGCGTTATGAATGAAGAATATCCAATTTTGGTCGTCACTCTTATGTTTTAGTTGACTATCACTGGACATTAAAACAACATCAATGAGAAATGGGTGCATTCAAATCTCCTTGCTTCAGTCTAACAAAATTAACAGGCAAATTCATTACCACCCATTATCATGCAGCAATTTTGTTTTGCATCTTGATTGCTCAGAAATTAAAGTATTCTATTTTATTCCATCACTTGTTATTGCCTAATAGGTGTTCAAGACAGACTAATATTCCAGTCATGTCCCTCAACCATAGATCTGAGTTAGCACAACAGAAGTTGGCAACCCTACAATCAGCCAATATACTTTCAAGTAGTTGAACTCAAAAGCTGTAGGCACAAGGTATCATGCAGAGAAAAGGATTACTGGTAATACTTTTCCGTGAAAAGCCCAATTATAAACTTGCTACATAAGATAGAAAGCTTACAATTAGATAATTGAAGCAGCAACAGCTTTTACTCAGACATTATGAGATCAATAGATTCTAACAGTGAGGATAGGGATTAAGCAAGAATGTGCACAAAACACATGGAAAAAAGCTTAGCTAAAAAAATATATTTTTTCCAAGTGAAAAATTAACACAGCGTCCCAGAAGGATAAAATTTTATAAATATTATAAAATTAATAAATTACTACAACCATATTAGCACCATAAGTTAATTCATGAGTAAACATTAATTCCCAATTGCACTGATTATTTTCCGATATCTGGTGATCATCGGATTGTAGACCTGCAAAAAAGAAATACAAGAATAAGAAACTGTAGGCTACAAACTCAATACACATATGCCACTGAGATGAAAATATGTACAAAGAATGTGGATCAACTGTCACTGCGTTCCATGTTTATCTGTCGGTAACACATTTTGAAGTTAAGAAATTTAAAAAAGAAGTCGGCATGTAGTACTTCTGCATTTACTTGCACATCACATTTCAATTTCTAAATTCTGGCATGGATAAAAGCTTTTCCAAGTAACATTACCTGCTGCTATGAGGTAGATTATAAATCTCAATAAAAAGTTATAATTCTTCACCAAAGTTTTCTCATATCATAATTAGACCACAATTGACAACATATGCATGTTCATTTTTATAGGAGCCATATGCTAGCAGATAATCCAGAGGCATTTTGAATAACACTAACAGCTAAATCACACAGAATACTTTTTGAAGTGAAGATGCGCAGAATGACGCATCAGAAAAGAAACAAGCTGAAAAGAGAAACAATCAAGGCACAAGAAGGCATAGTTCGCAGGACAAAAAAATTATGGAACTAAAGTGGGGAAATGGGGGTGAATTATACACGAAGGTGAACATGTTATCCAGCAGTGAGAGTGGGCAAATTGTTCCAACAAGAAAGGGGAAGACTGGAAAGGGATTCACTGAACTAGAAGAGATTAGAAGTTGTTAGAAGGAATGTGAAGAACAGCTACACAATTGAGATACCAGGCCTGCTAGTTTAGATGTAAAAAAATATTGTACCACAGGTAGGAATTAGGGATGGGCAAGTTTCATTCTTTGGTTCCCCTATTTCTTCAGTGTAAACCAGAACTGACACAAAATAAATTCACAGTTAAATAATTGGAGTGAAAATTTTACATGATAGTAAAGGGAACTGTAGAGGTAATTTTGACTCAATCAACACCTATTTTTATTGGTATACTAACTATTATGATTGAAAAAGTGGGTACAAAAGTAGAAAGGTTGAACTCAAGGCATACTAGGAATTAAAAATAAACAAAATGGAAGGGTGAAATAGATTTCAACAATCATGCAGACAGTATGCTAAGGCAAATGTTCTCTAAACAATGCCTGCATTTTTGGCTCTGTTCTGTGGAGGGATACAATATCCTAAACAAAGCAACTTGATAGGGATTAATTTACAGTATGATATTTAAAAGGACGATATCTAAACAAAAAATACAAAGCTTCAATATTATACATCAAGGAAAAAAAGATGAGAAAACATTTGCACTTTTGACAATATTTTTGAATTTTCTGGCCCCACAATTTTAAATTAATTTAAAAACCATCCACAACTTATGTTATATTTTTTCATTTATCAAAAAAAGTTCTGCATCAAGCACGAGCTTCCAAAATAGTGCACAAAACAATATTGACCAAGAATTCCAACACTAAATTAGCTCACTATAAATTCATGTATTACTGTTTGCTGTTTTTAAATACCCATTAGAACATGTTACATGTTAAGCCATCTAACAATTCACAGAATTAGGAATTCAAAGTATTTTACTGAGCATCCATATAGGAAGTTTGACAGCATGATCACAGTTTCAGTACGCATTCTTTGAGTGCACAGAAAATCCCAAATGAATTACGCAGATACAAGTGCAATGCCATATCAGTATTACTAATTCTCGAAGATCAAAAATTAATGTAAAACTAATAAAATGTCTACAAAAAATCAGCAACACTTGCATGTGAAAGTTCACACATAGATTCGAACTTGAACAAAATACTTTGTGAAAGTAAGAAGAGTACTATATGTGAAAGTTTACCTCTGCTGCATCTTGAAATGGAGAACACACCAATGTAGGAGAAGGTAAGCAAGCAGTGACCGCTTCCAGGGAATTTTCATTCTCATTTCCCTCACATGATCCCTGTAAATGCCCATGTTTTGCTTGGTAAGCTGCTCCCAAGACAGCAGAGTTAGTTGATTCCTGAAAAGCATTGAAAATAATGAGTTATATAATTCCAACGCCTCAACAAGATTGTAACACACAAATCCAACAACCTTTGAGAAATGGGGAAGGGAAATTCTGAATTGAAACAAGAGACTTGAAATATTCAAGGTTTAACAGAGAAAGCCAAATTTCAAGTCAACTTTTACATGGAAATAAATCACTGGGAGATTCATGAATGGAATTTCGAATGGCTACCCATTAAATTCATGTGCAGCTCATTGAGCAAACAATGTAACTGACTCAATGAAACATTTAACCACAAAGATGATCTAAGCCAACCCTAAAATAAAGAACTAAATTCCTTATTGTGCTCTCCACATAGCACTGACAAGCACTGACATAGCTCTGACATGATTCAAGCTTACACTCTTCTCCACGGACAAGATTTGAACCCAGATCCATGGGATAGGATGCTAATTATACAACCAATATGTCAATCTTAACCCTTTATCACTAACTGACTTACCAGAACATACACTGGAGCATTGAAGACATCAGCTAGTACTTGCAGAATGGATGTATTAACTGAAGCTCCTCCAGTAGCCAACACTCTTGTTTCCTTACCTGATGTGAAAAATTAGCAGTTTCAAAAACTCAATTTACACATAAAAGAACATCACACACATAAAGCCATTAAAGATGCAATGAAATACATAAATGTGTAGAAAACTGGGGAGCTAATATTAACCTTTAAAGGACTAGCATACATTTAAATGTATGCAGGGATGTGGGCTCCTACGGCCGTGCGTTCATTATTGTGTACCCTAGAACCAACCTTGGGCCTTTTTCTTGCTTGTGACCTTGTAGAAGACTCCTAACCATCTGGTCTCTTTCTAATGTGATATATGACAGTCCCTCCTTGGTAACCCAATCTTTTGGGTAAAGATAAGGCTGCCGAGGCGTATTTTCTAAGAAGGAGATTTTTTATTTTTTCTTGAAGTGTTCGTCTAATCCTCTTGACGAATCTGAAGTGGCAAACTACTTATTTTCTTCCCTTCGTTTGTGTATATATATTGTTTTCTATAACTGACAAAGATCCATATATATTCACTCTCGAGGTTAGTCAGTAAACAAAAATTTATAAATTATTACCTTGTATACGTGTCGTGTCTTCTGTAGTGATTCGTATTAGACTGGAATGGTTTTCCAAAAGAAATGTATTCCAAAATATTATTCTACAAATTATTATTGCAAGGAAAAGCATTTACCGCAATAGTATATCTATATATAAGCTATAAGTAAACCACACAATATTTTTAAAAGCCTTTTGCAGTATTTTCTACGTCGATAAAACTATAGTAAATTTGCCCTGAATGAAGTACAGCTCGCTGAAACGCGAAGTAAAATTGTGAGAAATGCACGCTGATGTATAAATATTTTTTACAGGGAACAAGTCCACAATATCTTGCTCAAAGCTTATATTATTATATTTTTTCCATATTACTTCGGCAAAATTACGTGAACACAAGCTACTTATATGTCTTACACTAGCAAGGAAGAAAATATGCTGAAAAGTGTGGTAAAGCGGGCACAAAACATAAAGTAATACAACAACAAAGATTTGAGTAATGCATAAAAATATATTTTACATGATACTTGAAACATGAAGATTTCAGCAGGGAAACTAATACAAAGTGAAATCGTACCAACATTTTCCCAATCCGACCAGCCTGCCAGGCAACCGGCAATGAAAAGGCAAAAAGGAGCTGCCGTGCCAGGTTATTGCAGGAGATACGCAAACACCTATCAGAGGGAAATTCTAGCATTCCCTAGCATTGTGGTGAGGGAAAGTAACAGTAATGTGCATTTTGTGCTCGTAAATACCCTCACCGCCCACACCACTCATCATTTTGGTAGAAAATTGCTAGCAGAAACTCATCGGTCATCACTGTGGGCAGTCGTATTCAAAGACAATCTTGAGGAAGGTATTGACAATTCCTGTGAAGTGCTCACCTTGACGGATTTCATTCTTTTGTCCAGTAAGTATTTTTTGTAAATATAACTGGATTATGTTTCATTTTTTTGAAGCTAAGTTATCTTTTGTATACCAAATTTCTATTGATATATACAAATATGCCAATCTGAGATAAATCATCTTTTCACTTTTTTAGATTGCTTTAAAAATCAAGTGGCATGAGGAGGATATTGAAGTATAATTATGCGCTGATAGTTATTTGAATGCACATAAAGCCAGTGATGAAAGTTGAAGAGATGAGGAAGCGGAGCATTCGGAAGAAGATATCAAAGAATAGATTCCACATTCGACCACTTGAGTGCCAAGGCAGTTTCACAGACGTGCAGCACGTCTGAATGTTTTTATTGCAGGTCCTAGCAGAATGAGAGAGAGTGAAGCACCTGACATGGGTAAAGATTCATCTCCTTTGGCATTTTTTATGCTCTTCTTCGTCGATGAGATCCAAACCCTGTTGGAGGAGACAAACGGGTATTAAAACCAATATCTTCTCACCATTGACGAAGGACCTTCGCCTCAGCCTGATGTTACTCTGCCGGAAATGTTTTTGTTATCAGCAGTTTTTTATGGGATATGTCAACAAAAGCGATTGAATAACGAATAATTATTCCTTCAGCCATTGCACCTGGAAATGGTCAAAAAAACTTTCTATCATCTGCCGGATCTAATAATACTAAATACTTGGATCCTCATGAACTCCTGCAGTAGTAAAATTTCTCATAGAGAATCATCTGGGACTTATTAGACACATGAGGGAGGAAGGTTCCAATGCTTTACCGGCCCACGCTTCCCAAAGAGACAAACCGCATTCACCTAGTGTTAGCCTGGAGAGACTGGAAGCTAAGGAGAACAAATATTGGCCAGTGAAAGGAAACTCTTCACGATGTAGCGTGAGTTCTTCTAGAGGGAAGCAGTCGCACGCAAGATTTTAAAGCAGAAAGGGTGACGTCGGGGTCTGTCGTATCGTGTTTGGAAGAGTACCACACAAAAATTTTCTTTTAAAATTAAAATTACATTGCAAGTGATATCCATAGATGATATTTATAAAATAATATGCTAATTATTTACAGCTTTAATGTCAATGAATATATGTTGTTATTTTCCTTGATTACTGGCGATTATTGTGAATTTTTACGCTCTTTTTCATGAATAGCTGAGAAAACGGCCAACAAAATAATAAAGCAGAGTTTTGTGTTAATAAAATGCTTTTTATTTCATTGAATTCCGTCGGATCAATCTCAAGTTATGGCCATTAAAGTATACTACTGCAAAAATTCATTGAATACTGAAAATTAAATCAGTCCGGGACCGCCCACAATGGGGATTTAAATCCGTATGATAAAGGTTAAGAGGAGCTCAGAAGAAAATCTGAAGCTCCTTCAGAAGCTAACACACTTGTTTCCTTATCTAATGTGAAGAATTAGTAGTTTCAAAAACTCAAGTTTCACACAAAAGAACAACACACACATGCAGTCAATAAGATGCAATAAAATACATAAAAATAAGAAGAAAACAGACAGGGAAATATTTCAAAGCACTCAGAAAAAAAACTAAAAAAAAATACCAAGCCATTTTATTTCCCTTCCATTAACAATATTTGAAATTGTAAATAAGGATCTGTTTGAGTTTTTATCCAGCAATGGGAAGGAAAATTAGAGAATATTTTTTCTTGAGAAAATCTCACTTTCAATGCCTTTGACACTAATGTAAAAATCAATATTTAGACTCCAAAATGTAGCAAATGACCTCACTTTTTAACACAAAGATTGCATATGTGATTACAAAAAAGGCCAACTCTTTCAGTTACAGATAAATTATTCAAAATGATCCTCTTACCAATTTTAAAACCAAAGTCCTCTGCATGGGCACGCTTGCCAATGAACTGCCCTTCAATCAATGCCCTTACTTCTACTTCACTACTTGTGAACCTGGCAAGCTTATCACCTGCTTTGTTGAACCGATAGTCACCAATAGCATTTGGTAGTATTTCCTGAGAATCAAAGTACAACCCTGGAAAAAAAATGAAAGTGTAATTGACTACAGTTCATTACAGTAATAAATTTGATGCAGTTGAAAAGATGTTTTGGAATCATTAGGAGGATTAGCAAATGGAAAAAGGATACAAAGGTTTATTTAGCAAAGCACCTTCAGGAATTACTCCACACTAAAATGCATTGATTTTCTTCAAATTAGCAAACATCTAAGGGAGGGAAAGTCATTCAAGCCAAATTCAAAAGAATAAAAAAATAGTCAACCCAGCAAAATCATTGAATGTTAAAAATTTGCAAAAAAAAGGCAAAATACAAAAACTAGTTCCAAGTAAATTGCAGTATTTGAGTGAAAGTACAAGCAAAAATAAACTGCTAACTTTACTCATCAATACATATTTGACAATATGCATAAATTAGCTGCACAAAAATGCCTGCTTCCAAAAAGCTGTGGTAAAAACCATTAAGTCAACATACAGGCAATCACCATCTCACCCATGCACTCGTATTGAAATTGTATGAGATTTTATTTACATCACTACATCATTGGTAAGGTGGTAAACACTTAGTAAACAAATCAGTCATTCCTAAATTCCTATGAATAAGGTATTAGAGGCCCCTGGATTGGAGGTTTCTATGATGAAAATATTCCATAAAAGTTTCATTCCATTCAAATACATCACATAAATGTCTAGCAATAATGTATTGTTTTATTTTCATGCAATTATCATGATTTTAAGCTATCTTCATCATTTATCACTATTTGAGCGTAGTTATCACAATATATGTATGTAGATGATTTATATTCCACAGTTTCATTCATAAATACCAGCATTCTATCCATCTGTCTATCAGCAAATTTTCAAAAAGAAATACATGTTAGATTAATTTTTATTGCAAGCAGTCTTTATTTTGTATGATTAAATAAGATATAGCTGTTGTAGAAGAAAAGACAATGACTATAAGAAAAAAATTTTTATAAAAATTTTATTGTTATTCTTACAATGATTATGATTTTATAATAAAGTTCATGAAATTTTGGAAACAAAACATTTGTATTAATGCTCAAAATTATGCATTTTTGGTCAACCATTCCAAAGAGAACCAACAATATTGTAGAAGCTAAGTTTCATACGAGAGCACAAGAGCCCATAGTCAATGGCCCATAAAAAACAATGATAAGCAGCTGTTATCGTAAGGGAAGAATTTCTGAGTATAGCACACTTCTTCGACGGAGATATAGAATAAAATTACATGAAAGATTATTGATCAAGCAGTTAGCTAGTAGTATTGTGTAGGTCGAGAGTATCGTATACAAAATTACAGAAAACTTGGGATAGAAGACACTGGAATTGAAATTATAAAAGACTCTACTTAACTGAATCACAGGAAATTTTGGTCATCAGCTTTCCGACATACATGTGAGTTGTAGAAAATTTGAATTTTAGCAATATGTCTTTCAACTACTATGATAAGGGTTTCTACTGTACAGAATTATATATTTTTTCATACAAAACTGTGGCCCGAAAATCATAAATTATGAAACTATAAAATTCTGCATATTAAAAAAATACTTCTATATGGAAATGATAGGTATCTTCAATAATTTGCATCAAATTCTATCATGCTTGATGGGAGGGGGACATAGTTGTTAGAGCGTAATTTGCATTTGCTCAAATTTTCATGCGTGAAATTTTCCATTTCACACAAGGCAAAACCTTGAAACTCATGATCATTCAAAGGCCTTTTATTCAGTAAGGTGAAGCCTACCACTGTAAAGGCTGCTTTACACGGTACATTTTATTGTACAAACGAATATATCACAGAATGTACAAGAAACTGTATGGAATTAGAGCAGGTTCTATTTCCCGTTAAGTTATTCAGACAATCATACAATTTGCTGCTTTACACGGTACAATTTCCTTCATGAAGCAATTTGTACATTCAGTTGTACAATAAAGTGTACCGTGTAAAGCGGCCTTAACTGATATTTGCAGAAAAATAGAGCAGCTTTTAACATAGATGGAATCCATCATTCCCCTTAATTTCATGCTAAAATTTCCACATTTGAACTTGAAAACTTGCAAACTCAAATGGCAGAGAGACTCATGAATACACACCCATATTGCCAAAGTTCCCCCGAGGTGTGTTGTTCAGCAACTCATCGAATATTTCCCATGAGCCATCAGCACTGTTGTCCCTTATTCTTTCCCGAGTCAAAGACCCGTTTTTAAAGCTGAAATACAGGTGTACATAAGAATGAATCAGTACAAAAAGTCACCATCTATTGATGGATACATCGAATTGAGCAATGAACGTAAAAGAGCAGCTTCAAATTGTTTGAATGAAAGAAAAGCTGGTAAATAAATCTGGCAATTTTTACCTTTATAATAACACACATGGAGCAGGAAAAAATTAGCTCGATAATATGAAATTCTGAATTACCATAACAATGCCATGTAGGCATCTTTTTTCACTGGATTGCAGAGGACATGCCCTTCTGTAATGGTCTTTGGTTCAGATAGCCACATAAACACAGTATCACTTGTGCCTAAGCTAACAGCAATGTCACCTTCTTGAAGCCTCATACCTGGTTAAATTTATGAAGCAAGTTGAAATCAAACACTGGAATAATTATATGAGTGATAAGTTTTCCATCAAAGCTGATGCAATCATTGGAAAATTCATGCTCAGCAAAGACAGTTGCATGCAACAGCTTTCACCAAAAATGATAAAAAGACCTCTTGGTTCAGATTAAAAAGAATATCCAAAGATAAAAAAAACAAAGAAAATTTTGGAGACAATACACAAGGTATTGAGTAAGCCAATTCCTTCCTCACATGCACATAAGTAAGCAGCATTGAATCATGCAAAAGAAAAAAATATGCAGCATAATTTTGCATATAAACAGAAAAATGGGCATATGATGTCAATGTACATCATATGCATGAACTGATCTCCAATTACTTGGTATCATCTTGAGTTAATATCAACTTAAAAGCTTATAGAGGGATAAATTGGTATCACTTTTCATACCCACTAATGATGCTGGATTATCCCCAGTGAATGCTATTACACGACACTCAGGGCTGAAGCCAAAACGCTCCACAAAATAAGGTGAAATTGGTCCAAGATTTGCATAGGAATGTGTGGTTGCGCCAAGTTTACCACGGAGCATAGGAGCACACAACTGTTGTGATTTTTGAAAAAAAAATATACCAAAAGATTAACCATAACATCACACAAATACATTTTCTAAGGAATTATGTTATTATGGAGAATCATATCATCATCCCTTACCATAAATCGATATAGGAATATCGATCATTTAACTGTGTCATACTGACATGCACTATAATCAGAATGAGAATAAGTAATCCCAAAAGATGATAAAACAACTAATTGAGCATAATTTAAATTTATAATTATTGACATACATGTGGTAGAATGCATATATTTAATCGATGAAAAAAATAAAAATTCACTTTCTGGCATTCAAAGCAAACTGATATTTAGTGTACCAGTAGAAGAAACAGTCCATCTTGATGCTGGTCAGATAGGTAAAGGAGAGGTTAAAATCCTTCAGTTTTGTACATAACAAGAATGAAAGCAAATTTTCTGTGAAACTACAGCCATTAAGAGAGAATTCAATTTAAGGTCCCATTGGTTCAAGTGTAGAAAAAAAACCACAGTACAAAATAATAATTGACAAGCATATTCCTTAATAGCTTCCACAATAGGGTAGCCATGGCTTACAGGCCGAGTAGATACAGAGTGCCAATAGGTTGAAGTATCAAGCTTAAATATTTTTGCCAAAATTCTAATTTATTCAAACTGAATGCTGTATGCTTCAATGCTACGGCCTTACGTTTGTCTGAAATTTTAAAACTTAATGGGTTGGCAGTGTATTGCCTGAAAATACAGGAAATGGGAAAAACTCCTGAGGATTTATTTCAAGAATGAATAATTTCTGACCAAACTGGAATTGACAGTTTTTATATGTGTATATAATAATGTATTATTCATACTTTAACACATTATACAAGGGTAGATTAACATTTTAATGCATCCAAATGAAATTGTCTCTTTTCTCTACATTTTAATCATTTTATGAAAAAATGGAAGGTATGAAAAGATATTTTGATGCTTTTCAGCACCTTAAACCAACAGAGAAACAGTTTCAGGTTTTATTTTGCGGAAATTATTCATCACAAGGAAATGTAAAAAACTTGCTGAACTTCACTAATGACCTGAAGAAGAGTCAAAGTATCAAAACATGAGTTGTTTTTCATAAAAAATGTGGATTTCACAGAGTTATTTTCAGTAGGAAATGGTTTCCAGCCTCACTTGGTGGAATTCTCTAATCTCTGAAAGGGTTAGAGAAAGAACTCTGAAATTCCACATGGTGATGTGGGGATAGGGTTGGTGTGGTGGCTAGAGTACTCACCTACCACACGGGCAGCCAGGGTTCAAATCCCTGCAGAGGAGGATGTTTTTCAAAGGAAACCTGATCCCTACTTCAGTGTCTTGTGGAGGGCACTTCAATTACAGTACTCTCCGTCGGTCGGATGAGACGTTAAACCATGGTACTCTTGGCACCTTTTATTAAGAGCAGGCTAATGCCAATGCTGGGTTTCTATCCACCCTTACTCCCTTACCTATCCCCTATGGCGCAAATGACCCTAGCCGTTGGTCGCCTCCCCAAATATCCAATCCACATGGTGATGTTATCTGCATGGCCAGTTTCGCCTCAGAGCAGTAGCTTCAGGCCATACTCAGCTATGAAACTACTTGGGCGACTAATAATGTCATGGCGAATTGCAATGTTCTTTCTTCAACCCTAATACCCATGCAGCTTCCAATAAGTAGCTCATCCCAAGGCTATGTCCAACATATTTAAATGAATAATTTCTATTTTTTCCCTTAAATAAACCTAAAGTTGGTGGTTTCCGGCAATACTTTGTGGAATTTGCTAAACATTTTGAATGAATAGGGCAAACTTCGTTTTTCCACAATGAATTTAATGACTTGCAACCAGAGTTGGGCAGTATCAAAAATACAGGTATTTTAAATACGTATTTTTGATACAATTGTATTTTGTATCGAAAAAGCATTTAAGGTAATGTAATTTGTATTTGAATCAAAAATATATTTTGCGAGTATTTTGTATTTTCCAAATATTTAAAATACTTTCTTTGTCACTTATGAATACATATTGTCGGAAATCGGTTTTGTTACATTGGTTTCATCTTTCTCATCCTGAAGAAATTCCTGTCCTTGGTTGGGTTTTGGCTCTACCTTATATCCCAACTCATGGTGCTAGAGGGGTAAGAGTGAGTAGCCAATCAGAGGCGCTTCCCCTTCCACCTCAGTTTCCCCTCCTTCCCAATCCATGTGGCCGGCCAGCATTGCCAGACCTAAGGAATAAATGCACGTGGGGCGTCAAGCCCGGCTTGAGGTCTAGGCGACTGCTCGGCGCGGTGGGTATTTTTCTGCAGCAAAGCAATGTTCCCGGCACTACAAAATAACTGTGGCAACACTCACTACGTTTACCAATGGAGCCCAGATCAATATTAGCTTGGACCGATTTGAACACTAAATCAGCTGACTTGGATCGCCTGGTTTACCAGTGCGAAATCAATTAAAATATTGATTTGAATCGATTTACATCGATTTGAAATCTCAGACTGGCAGAGAAAGTGGGCTGAGTTTGTCTCATATCTTCAATGAGTGCTTCTCATATCGATCCCACTAGACCGTTGCGTACCATACTGAGCTGAACCGGCCAAATTGATCTGAATTCGATTGGTAATTGTAGTGACTGACGGCTGGAGAGTGACGTGATCACCACGGTAGCAGGGCTATATTTGTGTTTCTAAATGCATTTTATGCTCTTGTGAAAAAAATAATTTTGGAATTAGACATAACTTGGTGATAACTAAAAAAGAAAGATGTATTCTGCAAAAAATCTCTTCCCTGACAGAAGTCGGGGACGGACTGAATCTCCCCACCTGAGCAACCTGACTGAAGCTTTTGTAAGTAGCAACAGGGACGCCTCCATGGACTCCCACCCCTTGCTCTCTGCCGAACGGTGATTGGCTAGAAGCTTTTCCGTCTTCCGATTTCTGCCTCCAAATGAACCTGGCTTTAGCAAAGTGTTGTCTTTAGTAGTGAAGTTGCGACTGTGTGCTCATGTGTGTTGGAAGTATATTTTTTTTGTTTTTTATTCACTTTGGCCTCTGCGTCATTTCTTTTTTTCTACTCTCCTGATTTGACCCCTGTACTATTTGGACTTTGATTTTGGATTTAATTGGATTTGTTTGATCTATTCTCCTTCTTTGACTCCTGTGCCGATTTGGACTTTGATCTTATTGAAAAAGACATTAAAAAAAAAAACCTTTTGACTTGAAATCATTGTCTCACAGAATGAATAGATTATGCAAAGAATCACATTGTAATATAAATAGGACCATCTTCAAAGGCAGGAACCCACCAAAATATGCTACTGTAATAACATGAACAACAAGAAAATGCCTTAACTGTGACAAAATCACAATTCTCTATAATTTGAGCACTGAAATTACTGTTATTTTTGAATTGCACTCATGAGAGCAAAAACATGAATGTCACTCAATTTTGTCAGGTGCTAAAAAGCAGTTGCTTTAATTTGCAAAAAGCCTTCTTGGGATGGTATCTTTTACTTACATAGTGATTTGTAGAACTCACCTCTAAGCATTCATCAGACCAATCCTTGGATTCAATGTCCAGGAGATTCATGCCAGATCCATCTGCCCAGTCAATTGGAGCATAATCACCAAGGAATATTGAGCATGCAAAACTGCTGATAAGAGATATTCTCTGAAAATAGGATTAAATTTCATTTGAAGTTTTTAGAGTTGACCAATGATGATTTTCGTTTTTCCCCCAGGCTACAATGATGTAAACTGAATTGACTATTTACGTTTTTTGAAGCAAGGTTGAAGAAAGTGGACGGAAAAGTTTTAATCAGATCAATTAAAGAACGTAAAGATATATTGTTCGGCAGTTTTTCAGAGTCTAATAAAAGACATTTAAGTTAAAAAATGGATTGAGAATGAATATTTGGCAAAAGAGGTTGGCTTAATATCTGATGATATAAATTGGACTTAACACTCTCGCTGCTGAGAACTTCTCGCTGCTGGATAGGTAGAATGTTGCGTATTTTAAGCTTTATTCATGCTATCACAGAAAAATAACTGTATTACTTAGAAAATGCTGTTTACATTGCTTTAAAGCTTGATTCTTCTACCTTTTTTAATTGTAAGTTGATTGTAAGTTGGTTGGAATATGTTTCTCAGCAGCTAATGAAACACGTCAAATGACAGGATTAGCAGCGAAAGTGTTAAGTCAGAGATATTCTGTGGCAGAATTTAAAAAAAAACGATGATGGTTGGTGAAATTATATTACTTCATAACGCCAATATATTTATAACTCACATTCGACTTTCTTCGACATCTTGAAAAGCTCTGTATGTTATTTACTTTTTGTTAATAACCATACCTGGCACCTACATTTCGTTGTTAAAAAAAAGAAAGTCGACTAGCACGTATTTTGAGCTTGGTGAATTGTTTATTGGGCGAAATACACGTTGCAACAACAGACGAGAGAAAATTAAATAACCTAACTTTTCACACTCTTTAACTTATAAGTAACAAATAATTTTGTGAAAGTGGTCAAGTGACTTGTAATTTGTAGACTTGTAGCTCTGAGAAACAGCCCCCAGATAGCTTTTTCATAAAAAAATAACTTTCTTTTCGGTGGAGTCAAATTTATGTCCCACAGTTGTTCTAGTGTTAAGAAAAAGTTCAGCAGAGAATGGTTGGAGATCTTGGAATACTCAGAGCAAGGGAGACATCCCCATACAGTCCTATCACCAAATTGCTACTGTAGGCAAGAAATATTTTGAGAGGTACAAACTGATGGAAAATGCCCTGCAATCATCCATGACTGTTTGGTTGATGAAGTTAATGCAGATTTCCATCAAATATTCTGACCAGCCCCAGAGATTTGTACGCTATAAAATCATTAGCATACTTTCTTGTGAATGGCAGTGAATTTCTCTCAAGAGATTCACATTAATTGGTATTGAAATCTCAACAGGAGCTCGACATCAAGTTCTATAGAGGTTTGAGTATCTGATTTTGGATTAAACATTTATCCTACTGAGTTCTTGCATTTAACAGCCAAATGACAATACATACATTGTCAGACAATTTGTCTGAGACAAATCTACCTATGCAATTTGTTCATTATAGGGCATAGATTTTGTTAATATTTCATTTAAGAGAAACATTGGATCATAAATAAGTTTATATATAGAGAATTTTACGGCCTTAAACCAATGTCATTGAAAGAAGTTCATTATTTTTAATTTTCTAATAATATTTTTGAAAAATAACCCTTAATGTACTCATGCATAGCACAGCCTTAGACACATTTCAGATCATTAGTCATGACCCAATACAATCAGTAGACTGTAAGGAAATATTACCTTTTATTTCATTTCAACTTACACTAGTGGTAGAGTAGGCCTGAGATTTGGTCTCCGCAACTTTGGCAATCTGGGAAGCAGTGAAACGTTCATACGCTCGAGAACCAGTAACCTGGGCCAATCCAACTGGGCCACCTCCACCCACATTCCCAGACTCTAATCGACGACACTGAGCAGTCGTGGATGAGTCCATCCACACCGGAGAATTGGGGATGGAGAGGACTGATGGGAGACCCAGCTGCTCGTGGAGAAACCTACTTGGGTTGAGGGATGCCAAGGCAGCCTTCCCATCTTTGCCCCAATACACTGATCCATGTTGCTAGAGGGGAAAAATGTCGCAATCAATATCTGATGCATCTTTCATGGAAATGATACACATTTAAGGCAGTTAAAATATAGGGATATCAACCTCTGAGGAAATGTACACGCATGCAAAATTCACAGTAGAAAAAAATTGGATGCATAACCTAAAATTTGAACCAAGAACATATGAATTCACACCATATACTTTGACCCTCTTACTGTAAACAAATAAAAATTGATTTAATTGCTTTGGTGCATCAGTATAAAAAGCTTCAAGTCAGATTAGAGCAAATCACACATGTGAGTCAAGCTTGTAATGGTATTAGATTAGATTAGATTTTATTTGTTCCAGAGACATTACATGGAATGTATAGAACACATCATAATTCAACAAGTATTTAAAAAAACCATATTTACACAGAAAGACTCATATAAATAAATCCTCCACTTTGTACAGACATTTCTCGAGGAGAAAGTTATGTCGGAGTCTTTTGAAGGCATTCAAAGTTGTCACTTTTTTAATATGGCATGGGATTACATTATATAATTTTATCCCCATGACTTTGGGACCCCGGGAGCACAATTTAAAATTCTGTAGCATTATATGCAAATCCTCAGATCTTCTGGTGTAGTGGTTATGAAAAGTTATTATTTTTAGCAAATAGAGACATGTTAGATCTAACATATAGCACAACATAATAAACATAAATGGACGGCACAGTTAGCAGATCCAGTTTTTTAAACAATGGTCAACAGTGTGCCCTGAAGGGGGCATTACACATAGTGCATACAATTTTTTTCGGAATCTTAAAGATTTCAAGTAGCTGGGAAGTTGCACCCCATAGAACAATGCCATAAGAGATCCGGGAGTAAAAGTGGGCAAAGTAAACACTCCTGAGTACACCAATACTGACAGCATGCTTCAGCACAGATAGCATATAGTAGATAGAGTTCAACTTTTTACATAAATTATCAATGTGTGTCGACCAATTGGATTGGACCAATTGTGTGGATCAAGGAGAACACCAAGAAATTTGACTTCATCATTAGGTTCACAAACAGAAATGTCAACTAAGGATAACATACTTTTGTAACCCTTTTGTGATGTTGAGAATAACATAAATTGGGTTTTAGGTACATTTAGTGTTAATTTGTTGGTCATACACCATTGAGACATGCTCACCATGGTACTGTTTAGCCATTCTGTCATATCATCGTCACATGAATTATAACTCAGAACATTTACATCGTCTGCAAATATTATAACCTTGCCATTACATGTAGGGACCAGGTTAATAGGCAAGTCATTAATAAAGATCAAGAATAAAATCAGACCCAATACAGAGCCCTGGGGCACCCCAATAGATACAGGTTGAATATCAGAGATGAAATATTTGTCATCTTTAAAAACTTCCACAACTTGTTGTCGATTCGTCAGATACGATTTTAACCACTTAAAAGCAACACCTCTAATGCCAATTCGTTCACATTTGCAAAGAAGGATCTGGTGATTGACAGAATTAAAGGTATTGGTCAAATCAAAGAATAAACCAAAGGTAGGATTTCTGTTATTAAGTTGCTCTATGATAAAACCAATGCCAGAAACAAGTGCATGGGTAGTAGATTTACCTTTGCAAAAGCCAAATTGAGAACTGGATAGGATGTTATACTTATCCAAAAACTCGATCAGTCTTGCACAGAATAGATATTCTAATATCTTAGAAAACTGAGATAATAGGGCAATAGGCCGGTAATTGGTAATGGCATTCCTTCCACCCCTGTTTTTGAACACAGGAATCACTTTAGAGGTTTTTAGGACATCTGGAAATACCCCATTGAGTAGAGATAGGTTGATGAGATATAAGAGGGGAGTCAAGATGCCATTACATACTACATTCTTTAAGAACAGTCCCTGATATGCCATCTAAACCAGGAGAGTTGTTCTTACCAACTTTTAGTAAATATGAGGATAGCTCAGTTAAGTTACAAGGTCGGAGAAACATAATGCCTCTCGAAAAGCTCTCATATTCTCTGTTTATTCCACCACCTCCATCCCTCCCACCAACCACCCACTCCCACGAATAGTTTATCAGAGGTTTAATTAGGTTGACTATGTTTTGATGTCCCACAACCGAGAAATATACATCTCGTTTTGAAGAGGATAAAACTGAGATCATATCCGGACATTGTTCATAGAAATCAAAATAATGCTGTACAGCTATTTTATTTTTTTATTGCAATTATAAAATAAAACCATAACTAGCAGCTGTGGCAACTTATTTTAGGACCAAAAACTGAAGTACTGAATTCTAATCTCATTACTAGTGGGGTGGCTAGTCCCTTCTTGGCCCCTGTTAAATAATTCCTCTGAGTCCCCCTGTATCACAGGAGTTCTTCCCTTCAATCAAGAGATAAACACTATATTCAATCTAATGCCTTTGAGGATGCAAGATACAATGTTTCCAAACAACACATTTTTGTCATTGACCTGTCGCTGAACGTTTGTGTGAGCAGTGAAAAGCAGACCTAACGGATAGTTTGAGGGATATTCCAGAGTCAGCTGGGGCAAATTTTCCAATGGTTTCACCACCACTCACCATGACATCAAAAACAAAATTTGATCAATACCTGAGAGCAAAATGTTTTTTTTGACGATGTAAAATAGAATACTGGTGAATAACAAAGCTTTTATTCACCACTGAGTCATGAGCGTAGGCAGGGGGTAACAGCTGCCCCCCCCTGGACAAGACATTTCATATCAAATATGCTGTATGGAGCCAGACAAGACGCTTTCCTGCCCCCCTAAATAAATCCTGGCTATGCCCAAGCAGTGAGCCATACAACAATTAAAACAACTGCGGATGTCAGTACCCCTAATGCACAGGAAACCATTGGTAAGTTGACATTTAACCTTTATCTTACTGGGTTATTCTGTAGCTGTAAGCCTTGCTGGCTGGGTTTTTTAAAATGTCCACTCAATGTGCCAAACGGACACACTTGGCATTCTAGGAGCACAATTTTTGTGCCAGAGGGAGACGCTTGGAATATAAACATTAGTGCATACTTAAGAAAATGGTTTTTCCATTAAATTTAATTTCAAATGGGAAATGAAAAATTTTACCACATGATCTTACCTGAGCAGAGCCTGAGAGAGCTGTGATATCTGAAAAGTCTACCCCACAGACTCGCAGTTTTTCAAGGAGCATATCCAGGGCTTTCACCCACATAATAGTGGGCACGGTAACCTCCTTGCTACCCTTCTTTTGAACAACTCCTCCATGAGTTCTGTTGTGAACAAAATCAAGAATAAAAAAGCATCTGAACACTGAAATCTGAAAAACTTCCCCATTAATATTCCTTGGCAATTTTTTTCAATTTCAAGGCCACGACGACTAAAAGCAATTTACTGATAATACTATGAATAAAAATAATATGATCAATGGGACTGCTTCATTCACCACAGCATTGTGAACAATGGATATCTCACAAAGTCATACATATTACGTGGTAAAAAACACTGAAGAGATTTCCTATTATTTGTGTAGTTGCTTTTAAAGGTTGTTAAACAGTAATGGGGCAATGCATCAATTCAACTGATTAATTTACTGCAAGAAAAGTTGATAAGAATATCAGATGTAATAAATATTTACGTGAACTGCATACTGAACATTTGATGATGCCTTTATGGTAGAGTTTATATTAGGCAATGGAAAGAAATTGGAATTATAGAATGTGTTCCTACTCCAGTAACTGGAAAGACGCTACCATAACAGCTCTGACTTCTCAAATTACATTAGTCTCAGCTAATTCTTATTGCCCAATTCAAGTGGAAGGATATTTCATCAGTCCTACATTCCTATTTTTACTCATTTGATATCAAGCATAAAGTTTAAATGGCTCAGGAATGCTCATTAATTCAGATATGAATTAATTCTGTCACTAATAAATATGAACGCTGGGGGAAGTTGAATCAATAAGAATTTTCAGGTTCTTAGTTAGTAGCATGATGTACTTCATTGTGCTCATTGACACATATCCTTCACCCAGAGTATATTGTAATTTGGGATGATATAAAATGAAAGAGCCTTAAAGTTTGAACTAATACATAAAAGCATGGAGATTTAAAAGAAAATATGAGGGATATGTCACCACTTGGTTATCAGGACAAAGGGCTGATACCATGATTTAAAAGCATGATGCATGTGGTTAAACTGGCAGTCTGCTTAGTCATTAAGTCATGACTTCACACATCGACTTCATCAGTCTTCTAATTTATTTACAGACACTTAGACCGAGAAGTCACGTATTTACCAAAACAAAGCCTTTACTTTATGAATGATTGAACAATTCACAACAATAATATATGACAGGTGAATTGAAAATAAAATTAACAAACAAAAGTTATACTTAATGCTATCTCATGTTCGCGACTCCATCAATAGCAGTACCACAATACTCGCATTAATCTTTCAAACTTAAAAAAATGGTAATTCTCACAACAGTGGGTAGAGATATTCAGTAGCGCATTCCGCTAATTATTGAGAGAGCTGCTATAAGCCACGAGCCATTCGACACTGTAAACAGAGTGAGGGCTCACAATACATACCTGAATTCCGGCAGTTCCGAATCAAACTGAACGTATGCTTCATGTAAAATTTGAAGTTCATCATTAAGAACCACCGCTTTAAGCTACAAGCAAAAAAATCCTTACATTAACACTACACGAATAAAATAACGATTATGACCTAACACTTAAATGATATAGCTCTAGATCTTTTTTAAGAGCCAGTTGTAAGATTTACCACTGGGTTATAAGTAGAAAATGAAGAAGTAACTCCAAAACCAACCTGTTGAGTGCTAAAATCCAATCCCAAATACGTTGAACTCATTTCATATCCAATAAAATTAAGTTTTAATTCAAAATCAACAAAGTTCGCTTTCGAGTCGGAGAACTATATCTTTTCCTCAACCACAGCCATCTAACTCAGCCAACGAAGGCTCACTGTCTGTTAATTCCGTAGGCACACTGAACTAAGCGCACATATCAGGAATACTGATTGCATTAGTTTCATTTAAGAGATAAGGATATAAAGGTCCCGATGCACCCACTCCATAGATAACCCTGCCCTCCGTATTTTTCGTTATCGTTTTGTTTCCCAAACATCTTTCGCATTTCGCCATCGGCGCTAAGATAAAACTCGATTTTGGACTGCTCACAATCAGCAAGGTTGTCAGGAATTTCATGGATATTGCACGTTGCTTTAGGATTCATCGGAAGCCTGAGCGTTCCTATAGTGCTTATATATTTTAATATCTTACACAGGAAGAGTAGTCAGTGGCGTCAGCTAATACTTTCCTTGATGTGCGTTGAGGCACGCAGCCGACAAATTAGTTTCAAAAAAGTTTGTCCCAGGTGGGGTGCTCTGCCTTTTTAAATTTTAGTTTGTATACTGCCACATTCTACTTTTTAATGATTTCTCACAAATTACTTCGATTTTTATGATGCTTCAACCTCCTGTCACGTTATTTTTCCATTTGGGTATTCACGGATATTCTCAGAAATGACAGTTGTAGAGGTAATTGAATCTCCTAAGAAAGAAATAGTTTGGAAAAGTTTTTCGTATTTGTTTTAGCATAAAACAACCAAAAGTTGTATTTGCTATTACCAATTCGCCCATAGTAAATATCTGTAGCACTCTGGTATCGGATGATGAACAATTCACTCGAATGCTAAAAAAAATTAATACCGTAGGGACCAGCCGAAATCCTTCCTCGTCAAATAAAAATTAACAGAATATGAAGGGGGCTTTTTTCTAATGACATCACCCTAACAGCGGCTTTGTATGCACGTGGGTTGTCTGTTCAGAATATGCCACTGATCGGATAATATCGCTTTCGAGGATATTAAATATGCTACCTTGCAATACTGAAATATTTTAGCGAATATACTTGAAATACATGACAAGGTGAGCTCTTGCTTTGTGTTTTTTCTTCCATTATATGTTGGATATTTTTCTATTCTATTCAAAGATATCCATATTATTTTGTTATCTGATTAGTGAGTGCGTTCCATGCCATATACATAAGACACAAAACGATATGCATTCAATAACGGTCCGGCTATTCAGTCATATTCTGGTCCGCAGTAAGATTTTGCACGAATTAGACTTTAGTTATAGAGTCTAGACTAATAGTTTTAGAGTTCATTAGCGGGATGCGATAGGGTAAATCTCATAATTTTCACTTATGGTGGGTGGTAGCTAGCGTTTTCTCATCCATCACCTTAAACATCGACCTCTATACCATATCGTTGCATCTGTTTTATGCGGTGTATTGTCCATATGGCCTCGAATCGGTGCACCTATCACACCAGCTCACGCAGCATAAATTACGAAACTTAAAGAGAATGGAGCGATAGGAAAGTGAGTAATAAATGAAATTCCGTTGAGATATCTTACGCAAATGAGATGGTAATCTTGACCACAGGAAATTTTTGGTGGCAAATTAGTCAACTCAAATGGGCAAGCAAATTCCTAACACCTGGAAAACCAGCGGGCAAGAAACGGTTTAGAACAATTGGTACCAAACAGAGATTCTACTGATTGGCAGGACATAGGGATATTGTATGGACTTGGGTTCGAATCACAGTCCAGGAGATTGATTTTTTAGCCAATAATTCCGCACATTCGTGGGTCTTCCCATCGTGTGATTTCCATAAAAATTTAAATGCACTAAACTTTGGCTCGGGTGAATACCCTCGTGTTTTAAAGCGGCTTCAACCTCGTGAACTATGGAAGGGGAGTACTTAATAACATTACATGCACGGAATCGCTAGAGGATACAGTTGGAATGATATAAAACTCGATTCTATTTTGTGAAGTTACATATTAATTTAAAAAATATCTTTTACATTCCACTGACAACTGACAATAACTTTTACTCTCCACTAACGTGTAAAAGTTATTTGTACGTATTTTCCACACGGCCTCAAAATCGGTGCACCTATCACACCAGCTCATGCAGTATAAATGACGAAACCTACTTTCTGGCATATCGCTCTCCTCCTTATTTACTTATTCTAACGTCCTACGTTCTGATAGGGATATTACTTATTTATTTAAATTAATAATAATCAGTATTCCCGGGGAAAACTATGTTAAAATTCAGTGGACTGATAGAACTAATTAACTAATACTTGTTACAAGAGTTACTTGCCAAACAGATGGTGGATATTCCTGATTAACATCCTCTAATCTGTTCATTTCGTCGTGTTATTCAAAGGAGAGTAAGAGAAGAGTAGTGACAGCCAATATAGTTTTTATTTTGGTTGTCAGGCTACAATTTGATGGCGAAAGACCCTCCCCATCTCCTTCAATGGTCCTGACACACGGCCTGCAATGGCGCTTTCGGTGTCTAATTGCGGATTTCGCCCTCACGAGATCCTGGTGATTGCCGCTGATTGCATCAGCTTCGCTCGAGCAGAAGAAACCGGATGGTGCCGGGTGGAGTTCGTTTGCATTGTCGTACCTCAGAAGGCTATTGGTTCGAACCTCACCTCTCGCGTGAACTTCCTGTTACTGCTTTACGATTCTAACCGAGGGTGAATAACGTCGCGGAAAATCATCTCTCACCTTAACGCTGTGGAAGGCAATCGAAATCAGGACGGAGGATTTTTGGCCATCATAAAAAAGCAGGTAAGGTTTTTGTAACCAATTTTAAATATTGAGGATACTCCAGAGGGGTCCATAAGTGGTGGCTTATTTCTAGGTACGGTTTCACTCGGGTTGTGCAGTGAAACCCCTCTAAAGGACCACTCCTATCCAGCGACCACCCCTCTCAAAGACCATTTTTCAGTGGAACCGTCGGTGGTCGCATAATTCTGGTTTCACGGTGTGCACATCAAATTGATATGCATTGAAATTCCCCAGGAGCAACAAAATTATGAAGAAACAAAGTCCATCTGTATAGGTTTTAATAAAACCGTCCCTTTAAGAGTTTTTTGATTTTTTTTTTCAAATCAGCCACCCGGTCATTTGCATAATACTCCTAAAAACTGAACCTCTGTCGAACGACCACCCCTCTTAACGACCATTTTTCAGCGGAGCCATCGGTGGTCGCTTAATGCAGTATAAAATCAATAAAATACTAAACCACAGCAGAGTTTGTTTTAGTATTGGTGCATTAGTGGCCACCTTTTGCTTCATGTCATTGCTTTTATCAATAAATTGTAGAAAAAAACCTCTGTGGGACTTCTAGATTCTAAAAATTCACATCTTTGCCTCTTATAAATGATCGTATCGAACTACTGTGACATCAGCCCAGCCAGCAAAACTTAAATACGTTTTTTGCGTCTCTTTCATGATGCATTACAAACGGAAACTATTGTCAAAAGTGTAAATAATTTCGCTTGACGACGCTGTTCTTCGGTTTAGAAAAAAATTATATTGCCGTATCAAATTTTCCATTTTGGATATTTATGTTGTTAGAAACGTTTTCATTTGGTACTGACTGCTTTCATTCCGTTCTGACTAAGGACCGACCCTCTCAGCGGGGGAGGGGCTGGCGGAAACCGACCACCTCCACTATATTTTATATTTTCCATAATAGCAAATATTGCGGGAAACTTCAACAGATTCAGGCGAGATATCGTGGAAGTTCGTCATTTTAAAACAAAAACAACAATTGCACTATTCCACGAGGTATTTTAATGTGTACGACGCGTTTCAGCCCACAGGTTTCAGACATGATGATGGCTATGTGAGCTGAAACGCGTCGTACGCATTAAAATACCTTGTGGAACAGTGCAATTGTTGTTTCTGTTTTAATAATTGCGTGAGATTATGAAAGTATTCGCCATCCTTGTCAAAATTCGATAAAAATCGTCTTTTAATCGAAACTCTACGATGATTTTTTACGAATAACTGTATTTTGCCGAAAATTCAACGCGGTGGTATATCAACACTGTGGTTTAGGTTTTAATATTACTGGAAGATTTAGTGGAAGTAAGACAGCGAACCTCAGGTTTTTTTCATGAATGAAGCTTTTAGGCTTCTTACCCAGCCTGCCTATGTACATTATGTTGGTAGTGTTTTAACGAAAAAGTTAGGCCACAGATTTCGCTTTCAAGGCAGTGAATTGAATGCTCACGGTTTGCCAAACATCATGCATTGAACAAAGTGATTTATTTACTTACTTGCTTGCCGTTTGAAATAGGTTGTATTTTCTCTTTCAAAGCAGTAGTTCATGAATTCGACGTCGCATTCGTAGAAACTGGAGCTTTGAGACTTCTTACACTGCTTACATATCGGAATTGTATTACTGATTATTTGCCGAGTGCTATAGCGGAAGATTTAGTTTGCAGATTACGCTGGATAACTTGGTGCGGAATAAAGTTATCTTTCGCCGGCATTTTCAAGATTGCATAGGCATCTAGTCGTAGTTTCAGTCATGGTACTAGAAAATGTATAAATACCAAGGTTTCAGTGGTATTTTCAGGGTATTACTTTGACTTTGATAATGACTTGTTAAATATAATTTATAGCAATCTATATACTACCCTGCGAGCCGCTGCGTGAGGGTATGACCGGGGGTGTTAGGGCACCATCTATATAAAGGATAAAGTTTTGGGAGGTGAAATGGTGACGTGAATTATGGGAGTGTATTGAGTGGAGCTCAGTTTTTTATGCATCATTTCCTGCAATATTTGGTTTTATGGAAAGTTTAAAATATAGTGGCGGTGGTTGGGTTCCCCCAATCCCTCCTCCGCTGACAGGGTCGATCGTCCGATATCACTAGAGCGCGGGTCGACGGAAGGGTCGCATTATGAGGGACGAAAGGGTGGAGCCCCACTTGACCGTCGGTTTTCCCCACCAAATCGACCCAAACTAATATTTTTATCCCCCCCCCCCAAAGCTTTTACAGGGTCTCCCCTGGTTTTCAGCCTCTCAAGTAAGTACCTACAGACTAATATCAGTTGCATTCTGACAGGAAATTTCTTACCGCCAAGAAAAAATTACAATTATTACATTGGAGCTCGAACTTCATCGAGGAGTTTCGTTACATCGTATTCCTTGTCAACATGTGGAAATTACCAGAGCTTCATAAAAATAATTGAGTGTGTAAAGATGAAGTAGAATCAATTGAAGCCGGCCTGGAACGAATGAGATCACCATTTATTGTGAAAAGATAATGGACATAAGAGTTTTCGTTAGTTATTTTTCAATAATCTGGCAACCTTGCTCTGGCTCGGATTAAGATCAGTTAGTTTTACTCTACAATTAACTTGATGTTGATAGAGTTACGATATTTATTTGTAAAAGATCATTTGTTTTCTATGAAATGGCCCTAATGCAGAAATTGTCATGGACCATGAGCTGATATAACCCGGAGGAATAATTATGATCATAGATCATCATTTATGGTGGCTGAAACGGGTATCAAGAGCATATTTTTTTCATTAAAAAAGTCGACAAAATATTAGGGACAGACTTATTTTGATCACATCTTTTAATGCAAATGAACTCAGCATATTTTTATATTTAACTATTGATAGCATTTAGCCCGAAATTAAAAATGTAGAAAAAATTTTATTCAAATGTCTTTTTCGAACCTTTGACTCGGCGTGACACTATGATATATGTCAGCAACTATCAAAATAATATATTATACATTATTTCACTACTAGGAGGAAATCTGTGCATATGTGTAAACGTATTATTACGAAATATACCTCATTGTTACCTTTGCGTTGAAATAGCAGTGTCTTGGGATGAAAAAAAAACAAATTGGTAAAACAAAATGTTTTTAAATTTATCTAAAGTCAACACTAATGAGAAAAGCATGCATACAAGTTTTATAGTTTTCAACTCTTCTTCTTCCTCTTCTTAGTGGAATCTGTCTTCTGACAGGTTGCAACTGGATGCCCCCCATCGCAGTCGGTCCTAAGCATCTTCTTTCATTTGCCCGTAACTTCGGTCATTTTTTATGTCATCGAGCATTCTTCTTCTTCCCCTTCCTCGCTTTCCTTCTATTTTTCCTTCAATAATTCTTCTAAAAAGACAGTTTTAGCGTAATATATGTCCCATCCAAGCTGTCTTCTTCTTTTTGATTTTCCCTAGCTGTATTCTTTCTTCTCCTATTGTCATTTGTACTTCCTCATTTCTCATTCTTTCGGTCCACTTCGCCTGAAGCATTTTTCTCCGCAACCACATTTCGAAACATTCTGAGTACTTTTCATCTTTCTTTTTGACTGTCCATGTTTCGCTGCCGTAAGTCACCACACTCCATGCAAAACATTAAGCAAATCTATTTCACAGTTCTATTGGAATGCTAAATGCTGTCCGAAGTTCTTTCACCTTCTCAAATACTTTTTTACCCATAGGTATCCTCTGTCTTTCTTTCAACTCTGCACATCGACGAAAATCGCTCTAGCCATTTTGACGTTTGGGAAACGAGTGGTATTCCGGAAAAATCACCGTAATAATTGTGACCGTGTGTATGTTTTCTTCCGCAGGACGCCATCAAATGTTTCTGCGCCATTAGCTGTCGTCTCCTCTAGCAATCCATCGTCGGATTCGACGTTTCAGCTCACGCCGGCCGCCGCCGTCATTTGGGTCTCCGGTTCCATCCCACGCTCCCAGGCGTGCCTCAACCACCGGTCGTGATCGAGACGCGAGCGCGGCTGTTCCCACGGCCGTCTCAGGTGAGGAGCTTTCTCTAGTTTTCCCCTCTTCAGAACCTGCCATTCTTCTTAGTGTGGGGGGAGGGAGAGATGAGACAATACCTGAGCGTGTTAGAGGTCCCGTGCGGCATTCGATGGCGCCGCGCTAACTGCAGCTTCGGGCCTCGTTTGAACCAATTTACAGCTCTCCTCGGCGGGCGCAACTTCCGCCTGCGGCTCGAGAACAAGAGATCGTGCGCTTTTGTTCTCTACGAATCTTGCTGTTTTAAGGTAGTTTGAGCGATATATTTCTCCAGTCGCGACAGGGACAATATTCCAAGTTCATTTTCAAATTCGAGGTCCGTCAGGAGCTTGAAGTGAAAGGTTGTAATACTAAACATTGTGTTTCATTCATTGGTCCCAAGATTGGTTGACTGAATCCCTCCATCTTTCCCTATCTAATTCAAAAGCGAAGAGATTTATGTGGAACCGATGGAGTATCTGCGTAAAGGAAATATATAGCGGTTAGTTGTTTCGCACCTGACTCTAAAACGGAGAAATTGATATGAAACCTTGCGCCTGGAGACACATCGTTCCACGAGTCCCAAGAGTCATAATCATTGGTTGTTAAATCTTAAGATTGATTGACTGCATCCCTTATCCTTCCCTATCTGATGCTATGTCTCTTACTTCCTGGCATCTCTTCCTATGTACTTTCCTCTTTATTTGATCCATGAACTTATTCCTGGGTATTCCTCTGGGGACTTTTCCCTCTATTTTGCCATCAATTACGTCCCTCACAAACCCATTGTCTCAGAGCGTGTCCAATTCATGTTCCATACGGTCCTTTCCTCTTCGAATCTTCTGTAAAATTCGTCATTTCTTATTTTTTCCGTCCATTTTATCTTCAGCATCCTCCTTCAGTACCTGGATTTGAAGTCTGTTCGGGTCTGCTTTTCAAATGGTCATGCCTCTGATCCATAGAGTGCCACGCTCCAACCGAATGTTTTAACATATTGCTTCCTAGATTACAGCCGTATCCTCTTTGAGCACAGGAGTTGTCTTTTTCTCACGAATGCCTTCTAAGCTTGGGCTACTCTTCGGTCGATGTCTGTTGTACTTCTTCCGTCCCACGTGATGGCACTTCCGAGATATGTGAGAGAATCCACTACCTCTAATTGCTCTCCTCTCCGTGTAACTTCTGAATTCAGATTTTCTCTTCATTGTGCTTATAGGACTGAAACCCTTAGCATTTAACTTTCGTAAAAGTTAATCCGGTGCTATCCTGGGTGGTCCAGAGGTCGCGTGTTCGACTCCCGCTCCAAGTGTCGTAGGTTAGAGACCAAGTAGCGGAAGAAAAATTCCTGACACCGGAATCCAACATTTACATGCTACCCGAACTAACTCAACTACTGAGAGAAAGCAGTCTCAGCAGAAGGCGTTGGTAACGCAGATCGGACCGGTATAAACAGCCGCAACAGTGAAGTTCCTGAACTCGGCCAGGGTAATGCAACATGGAAGGCAACGGGGAAACCACCGCATTAGCTTCCCTAGAATATGCAACCCTGCAGCAGCAACCATCATATAATTGAAAGACAAATGATGATAAACTTAATTACGTTATAACATTAATAAAAATCAAAATTGAGCCACTAAATAGAGAAAATATCGACTCTATGAGCATGTAGTTACTTTAATAATAAAATATATATTAAAAGAAATGGAGAAACGTATTCCAAACTTCACTCATTCGTTAAACGCAACCAGTTGAAAATGTCTTCAGAACCAAGGGTGTTTTTTTAAACTTGGTAAAAGGTATTATCGTGAACGGTAAATTCCCTTTTGAAACTACTTGAGAAGGTATGATTGCGACATTGTCAAATATCTGACTCGACCTATGCGTCAGAAAAGTATTGCAATGAGAGGCTGATATTATGGCATATTTGGAAAGGAGCGATTTTTTCCGTATGATTAGGCCAAATTCATAGAGGTTTTGTGGAGATATCTCGATTAAAGCAAAATATATATTTTCGCTTGAAATGTTGCCGCTCTTACTTCTCTACGTTGTATATGTATTTTTTGAGGGAAATTGGAATGCTCCTCTCCGAATTCGGGGTACATGTTTCATCTGTTGGTTTGAAGTATATCGTTCTCAATATTCAGCTTTCATTTTGCATTTTAAGTGCGCAGCTGATCATTGAGTCCAATCCGATACTTTTACATGAGTAATAATTGGTATGTAAAATTTATCTTGAATTGTAAAATTTATCTCGCTAGAATTATTTTGATGAGTCAACACATCTGGTGGGCTCATGAGACTCATTGAGTCTGGTCTCATCTTCGGAGAAATGCGTTCAAGGACTGAATTTGAGCCAAGAAAATTTATCTCGGTCAAATCATAAAAAAATGTGGGAATGAATGCGGACTTATTGGTAGAATATTTTATTCAAAGACTCTGAAATGTTATAAACCATAATCAAGGCAATGAGACTTAATTGAGCGAAAAGGTTAAAGATTTATGACTCTCTACTATCTATGGTCAATAAATTGTGATCATTATGATCAGATATTACTTTGGCGTTTTTATTGCCATTATCAAGATTAACACTCTATTTATGGCCTTTGTTGGGATCGAGATTTTGTGATTATGTGCTACTATCATTTTGCGAAAAAGGATAACAAATGGCTTAGCCGGAGTTAGTAACTGATGGACCTGCGGCAAAGTGATTGATATGATAATCCAAAAATAAAATTTTCTTTTCTCAGATATTTCCCAGAAAATGTTAACTAAAATTTTAAGATAATTATATTTCTGTACACTCTTATGAAAGGACCCACGTAAGTATGGTCCATAATCTTTTCAGCCCATTTATACAGTGTAGAGTTAACATACGGTTATTTTTCGGGGATATTGGATAGTAAGAAGTATCCCTCTTTGGATATGTACTTTGCAAGATTCCTCATATGGGAAAGGTAATCACTTTGGATTCAAGGAAATTCAAGGAAAATAGTCTTCACATTCTCAAGTAATTCACAAGGCAACTGCTTCCTCTTATGTTTTTCATTTTTGACTGAAGCATTTTGATAAAAATCAACCTTGATTCAAAAAACGTAAATAGCCGTCTTCGATGTATATTTTTCATAAAGGTTTTAGACTATTGGAACACATTATTTTCTACGGTACTTTGCAAATTCTTTCCTAATATCCGGTACTAAACTATGGAATGCTTTGCGACATGATCTAAAAAACACCAAAGGTTTATTTTATTTCAAAAATAAATATTTCAAATGCCTCCTAAATGTTCAAATTGAGTAATATTTTAGATCATTGTTCATCAGTAGTTTTCACCTTTATTGGTGATATTTCATTGTTAATATATGTTGTTGACCTACGGCATATTTCTGTTTGTAAACTTATTTTGAATGTATTTTTAACTTATGTTGTTGTATGTTTATATTGCATATTGATTGTATTTTTATTCCTGTCGTATATTTTGTAACTTACGTCCTGTAATCTTTGTTTTTCTCATTCTTACGAACAAAGTGCTTATTGATTTAACATTTAACAGAGGAATAGCCCGTACCTTTTTTTTACATGCTCCAAGAGTGCTCCCCAGAGCAAATAAATCTCACCTTATCTTATCTTATTACTTTGGTGTAAAAGTTAGCAAATGACTTGTAATTTCTTCACGAATTCGCCCAAAGAATTATTACTTTCCTATCGAAGGTCGGTCACCTCATATTCGTATTCTTAGCTACATTTCAGAATACGCTTGTACATGAATCCTCTATATGGTTGTATAACTTGATGTTCAAATATAATCCGCCTTATTGGATTTGGACCCTCGAACAGTGGACTCTTTTCGGCGAAAAAAAATTGATCCAGGGATTTTTCTCGCACTGGTATCTGAAGATAGGAATCGCTCTGAGGATTGTCCATAAAAATTTAATATATATATATATATATATATATATATATATATGTAATCAATCGTTCATTCACTCAGACCGCACAGCGGCAAATACATACAAATAATTATTCAAACAGAAAGGAAGAAAGAAAGTGGATAGGAACACATGAAATTGACACACAATGGTGGTGTGAAGATGTAATGATGGCCGATTCCAAGCGGAAGAAAAATCGACTGGACCGGGAATCGAACCACGGACCTTCGTATTTTGCGTCCACTGCTCTGACCACTGAGCTACCCTTCTACTGAGAAACTTCCGGAATCGGCGGGGGGTTTACATGAACAAACACTCCCCAAGGCATGACCCACGAGAGCGGCCAATAGATGGCACTAGGGCTGATTTTCACCCACCGGCAGAGAGAGAATGACACACAGAAGGCGAAATGAAAGAATAACTCTAGCCCACAGACAGTGGTGAAAGATACAGAACAGGCGTTTCGGGGTCGAACCTGGTTCGATTCCCGGTCCAGTCAAATTTTTCTGCTTGAAATCGGCCATATTTACATCTTCACACCACCATTGTGTCTGTTGATTTTATGTGTTCCTATCCACTTTCTTTCTACCTTTCTTAAAAACATTTATATGTGTGTATTTGCCGCTGAGCGGTCTGAGTGAATGAACGAACGATTGAATTTACATGGGAAATGGTGCGTGTATGCGCTCTAGAGAGACCTTATTTAAAATATGAGGAATTTATATTTCCCAGATCTCGTCAAAAAAATAGCATTGTGTAGTTTGTGTGTTGTCTCTACTATTTTAGAAAAGAAATCATAATGTTACTGCAGTATTTTTTTTCAGAATCATAAACAAACCTTCCGTGTGAGGGAGTTTGAAACGTACCGCGCGAAAAAAAAGTCAAGTTAAAGACTTAGGTATATAGATATTTTTATTTAATTACTTAGAATTTTAGTCATATAAAAGTATATAATTTTATAATTAATATTACAATGTTTACTTCATTCTTCCCACAGCTGCTGAAATTAAAACGTAAAATTCGAATATGGACTCCGTTATGACTAGGGAACTATCTTGCCTAAACATCCTTAAGCTTTATATTCCCGCATTCAATTTTCTCTACCGTGACGTCATTATTTCTTATTTTGTTAATTTCTCTTTCCTAAGCGGAACTCTTCTCATCACCCCCTCATGCGAACACTCTTGATCTCTCTCTCTTATCTCATCTTCAAAGAAGTTAGGCCTCATTTTTGCCGCCCGTTCGAGCAGACTTCGTAATACGAGTCAAACAGTGCATTCATCGACGTGATCAATCTCCGTTACTTTACTTAATTACATCCTTTTTGGTCCGTATTAACATGCTCTACGTCGACGAACGCTCCCCCCGGTGTGTGTGATTCGCTTGGCTGCGCCACCGTGTACTCCACCTTATCCATACCCTAGCGAGTGTCTACTCTTATCCGTTACATTATTCACCCCCTGCCCCGCAACAATGGTGTCTGCACCTGAAAAATTTGCGGTCTAATTGCACAATCAAACTTTCTTGGCGCGGCGCAGTGAACGAATTCGAGATAAGGGTGACTTTGGAACACGTTACATTTATTTATCACTTGGAAAAAATAGGCATGCAAATTTTTCGCGAAAATTTATTCATGTATTTTATACTGAATCCGCGAACCTTTGAAAGTTAAAAACCACGGTTCTCATCATTAATCAGTAAAAAACAATTGAAATTGAATATTTCGTTTTATGATTGCTAGATTCCTATTCAATATAGCAAGTTATAATCAGCTTCCTACTTAATATGGCCCTTCAATCCCGTTTCATCCTATCCTAATGTCATCCTATCTACTATCCTCCTTTATACCTGCATGATAACATTGGTAAAGAAATAATGAAGTGTACAGAAGAGTAGAAGAGGAAAGGGCCATATCGAACACCATGCAGGAAAGAAGAACAAGATGGAATGGACACATTCTGAGACAAAATGGATTTGTGAAGAACATCATTGAAGGCAAAATAGAGGGAAAAGTCCCCAGAGGAAGACCAAGGAATAAGTTCATGGACAAAATAAAGAGGTAAGTACATAGAAAGAGTTACCAGGAGGTAAGAGAACTAGCATTAGATAGGGAAGGGTGGAGAGCTGCAGTCAACTATTCCTAGGATTGAACGACCAATGAATTAATGACCATTAGTAAAAAAAATTTGAGTTCGGCTGCTTAAGGAGGATCGGGTTGGTGTGGTGGCTAGAGTACTGGCTAACCATACGGACGGCCAGGGTTCAAGTCCCTGCAGAGGAAGATGTTTATCAGAGGAAACCCGATCCCTACTTGAGTGTCTTGTGGAGGGCTACTTCAAGTACAGCACTCCGTCTATCGGATGAGACGTTAAACCGTGGTCCTCTCGTCCTTCATCCATTACCTGTCCCCTTTGGCGCAAATGACCTTAGCAGCCGGTCACCTCCTGAAAAATCCAATGCAATCCAATTTGGCTGCTTAAATATGTACCCATGTATTATATATTGGCTGAATGTAGAGTTACAGCCGTCTGTTGAGATAACTCAATCTGTGGCCTGCGTACATGGCAGGAATACTACTCGGTCTTGAGCGCATATTTGGGAAGAGTGAGTGTTGATCTCTCAAATGTTCTTGGCGGTTGATTTGGGACATAGGCTACGGAACTTTTAAAATAATCCCGCGAAACAGGGGGACAAAAGTTGTTCAGCGAGGAGGGTCAGTCAGAAACCTCTTTCTGATAGGTGACATGAGCACTCTTTGAAGTTGGATAGCATACCAATGCCTACCGTCCCCGCAGAGGGGTGACCACTTAAGGGAGGTGGCCGTGAAGGCAGGATTCACTGTATATAAAACGGCAAAAAGAGGGTGTGTAAAATATTTTAACCATATTTCTGTATACCTTGATACCCAACCCTTCCCCCTGAAACCTTCGTCTGCTTTCACTCCCTCCACATTACCCTAGCCCCTTGGTATTTAGTGACCTCACTGTTGGACAGAATGTAAAATTACAGAGATCATTAATTTCATGTGTAAGATTTATATTCAATCTCCGGCGGTATGAGCATATCTTCCTGCATCTCCAGCAGCTTGGATGGATTTCTACTGATTCCCGTCGAACGTGCCTGCTGGCCACATTCCTCTTCTCCTACTTCCATAAAGAGCAACCTGAATACCTCCTAAACATCTTCCCAGTCTCACCATCTACTCTCAGAATTGCCACAAGATCCTCATCTAATATCTATCCTGCCCAGGACACCGCGCCGCAACCCTCTAAGTTGCCGGTGCAAAACTGTGGAACTTCCTACCTGAAGAATTAAAGAAACTGTAGTCTCTCAACCAATTTAAAAACTGTATTTTTAATATGTTATTAGGCAAATAAGTTTTCATTTCTCCTCTCCATGTACATGCATGTATCACCCAAATTCCATATGTCAGCTTGTGATTTTTTTCTGTTCAATATATTGTTTCCATGCTCAAATCAAATTTAACATTCTATTAATTTTATATTGGAACAGTTTTGTAGTGTTTTTGTTGTACTCAAGAGACAATTTCCGAGTGAAAAATAAATGATCTATTTACTTATCACTTCTGCCGTCCCTCACTGTCGCGACAGGACCTTTTGCGAGAGCTATACCTTCGTACGTGCCGAAGTTACGAGGGAAGGAAAGGTTGGTCGATTAAGATCTTTATCAGGAATTTTAAATATTTATTTATTGCATTTCAGCACTAGAAATTCACACCTCTCTTACTCACCTCCTAACAAATGGTTTCTCCTTTCTTTCTTATTTGGCCGTCTTTCATCTCACTCTAATAGCGTGGCAGCGAAGGCTCGCGTTACCTCAGACTCTCTTTCGCAATTAAGGACTTTTATTCAGCTCGACACTTCAGCTAAATTTTTGAAAATCAATGGTGATAATGTAGGACTCTGTCATGCTCCCATTATGATCCTATTCATGAGGTTTTTGATTTATTTTTTGTTTACTCGCACCTCATGCTCATGTTTTTAATTTAAGTTACACAGCAGAACAGTTGATTTAAGTTACAAAATCACCCATTATTAATTGTTGCTGCGGATCCAAGTATCTGTCAAGGGTGCGATAATCATGCGATGGGAGTGATAGCGCTTATTAAGAGAAGTGCTTCGTGACATAATCTATTGTGTCTTCTGAGGAGGCGGACACGGCCTCTCGAACCACGACTAATCTCGAGATGCAATATTCTCGTTCAAGTGAATGATCAGAATCGATGTGAAGCCTTTTTTCGAGTGGCTGACGTCAACAGCTCTGAGAAGGTTTAAATGGAAGGAAAATGTAATCTTCGGCGGTAAAAGAACTTAGATTGTGAAGTTGAATTTTTTCTTTTACAGATACCTGCTATTTTGGGAAATTTCGATAATTTGATAAAGAATGCGATAATAGTTCAATTTTACAAAGAAAGCAAGGGGAGACCAGTGAAAATTATAGAGTAATTAGTTTCGAGAGTATTTCGGAGGGATTTTTGCGTAAAAATGTAATCGGAAGAGAAAAGAAGATTACTTTCGACTGAATCTAGGGAGTTCTGGGTGAATTTACGCCTGGGAGAGGAAGTGGAGATAAGCTGTTCGCGTTTAAGTGGGAGTTAGAAAAATATAAGGACGCCCGAAAGATAGTTTTATTTGTGGATTTAGCAAAGGTATACAACATTTCAAATAGGAAAAAGCTATGGAAGATTTTGACGAGCAAGTAGCGAATGAGCAGTTATCGAATGTTATGAAGGCGACGTATGATAATAGTAAGGCAGGAGTGAGAGTTAATTAGACCTTGAGAAACTGGTTTGAAATGAGACAGAGTGTGAGGCAGGGATGCGTAATTTCCACATGGCGGTTCAATCCTTAATGTATTAATGTGTGAGGAGGATGCTGAAGATAAAATGGACGGACAAAATGAGAAACGATGAAGTGTACAGAAGAATAGAAGAGGAAAAGACCATAAGGAACACGATAGAGAAACATAATATAAGGTAAAAAAAGAGGGAAAAGTAAGCAGAGTAACCCATTAATAAGTTCATGGACCAAATAAAGAGGAAAGTACACAGGAAGAGATACCAGTAAGGTAAGTGAACTAGCATTAGATAGGGAAGGGTGGAGGGTTTCAGTCAACCAATCTTAGGGTTGAACAACCGGTGATAATGAAATGTGTGAGAGATGGATGCAGTGATAATATCGGTTAAATGAGTGAAGAAACAAGCGTGCGAAATTTATTGCACGCACATGATGCAGTGCTATTCTCTGAGTGGTCATTGGTATTGCAGGGGATCCTGATTAACTTCAATGAAGCAACATGAAGAATGGATTTGAAGATAAGTGCCTCAAAGACACAAAACAATAGTTTTTTTATATGGAGTGAGGTAAGAGAGTGAATCATATGATGAAGTAATTTAGTAAATACAGAATTTGGTTTATCTTGGTAAAATGTTCACGAAAAATAAAAATGTCGATGGAGAGATGATAAGGCGTGTGAATGCCGGAATATAAGTCGTAGGTAATATGCGGAGCATTGGAGCACGGATGCGTTATGTCAGCGTGGCTGTTCAATTCTTGATCCATGAATGTGTGAGAGATGCGTCTAGAGATAACGTCCGTTTAATGACCGGAGAAAAAAGTGTGCGAATTCTATAGTATAAACATGATGCAGTGTTTGTCTAAGAAAGCGAAAATCGCAGTGTGCATATATGGCCTCATCCCAACGTAACCATTTGACAGCGAAGCCTCGATGTGTCAGGAAAAGTATGAGAGTAGACCAAATGCAATGGAAACGGGGTAACTGAAAAGTGCTTGTAGAAAAAGTAGGATGGTTGGGGTGAGGCATGAGTGAAGTAGTGTAGTTTGGATGCTCCGAAAATGCGATGTTATTTTTCTCTCCTCAGACCTCACTTGGAGTGCGCCGCTAGTATATGGGACCCTTACGAAGTAAGACTAGTTTCAGTCGAATCGAATTCAGTTCATCGAATACGGCGGAGGGTAGCTAGGCTTGTAAAAAATTGTTACGATAAACATAGAAGTGATAGTGAATTGTTGAGGGAATTAGGGTGGGAACCTCTATCCGATCGAAGGGACAAAATATAGATTAAATCTTTTACGAAAGTTTGATGGAGACTATTTTTTGCCGGACGTTCAAAATATTTTGCTAGCGCCAAACTGTTACGATAGAAACGATCACAGGAGTAAGGTTAAGGAAATGAACTGCAGAACCGATAGAATTAAATTTTAATTTTTTGCCACGTACAATAAGGGACCATGATAGTTGCGAAAGATCAGTTCTAGGATACTTTGACTCTGACGAGGTAAAATAGGTGTTTTCAGTAGCGCTAAATATCTTAAAATCATTATTAGTAAATAACCTCGCATGCAATTTCAGGCATGGTATTGCTCTTGCATGATTTAGTACCTTGTAGAACTATTTATCTGTCGCAGTAATTATAACCAGTAGTCGTATCTTAAGTAGTGTACCGCATGGTAGCATGTTCTTGAACGTAACACTCTCCTAGTTCCTAGTTCTGACCGCGCACTATTATCCTGACTGCTTTTGGCCTGTGCCTGGCATTCCGGGAGAACGTGCGCGGTTCGGATTTCAGCTGGGATGAGTGATACATGCCTGGTGTGGAATCAGGCCGTGCTACACATCCTAGTGGTGGCTTGTACGGTATTTTGTAGATATAGATGTGATGGGCCAATATGAGTGTGCTACATTATTTTGGCCAGGTAGGAAGGATGATGGAGCATCGAATAACGAAAGAGATATATGACAGCAGAGTGAATGATGTGAGAGGAAGGGATAGATCGCGGAAGTAATTGATGAGTGTTGTAGAAGAGACTTTTAAGAGGAAGAATATTAAAAATAGGAGAGTGTGTATGAAGACATTCATAAGTGTAAAGCGAAAGTGGTTTTATTTAGTGGTTAAAGTGGTGATAAGGATATGGATTTGTGGAGAAATTTATAATAAGGGATCCAGTTTTTAGGAATGATGATAATAAATAAATTATTTAACATTGACTCACCCGGAAGGGAGTGGCGGAATGGGTATGTATGCATGTAAAATCTAAATTCAAACAAATTAGATATATTTTGTACAATTTTTTACATCAGTATAATGGTGCAAAAGATTTACAGAGATTTTGCAGCTTTATATAAATGAATTGAATTGAGTTTTACTGTTTGACTCTTTATCTGGTTTTGAAGGGTTTCGCCTGGTTTCGCCGTTATTTTGCTCGTCTCACAGCATTTTTCCTAAGTTTATGCCGCAAACAATACCCGTTTATGAGTACTTTCTGTCCCGTTGATTGTGTGTCATTTTTAACTTCTAATTTTAGACACTTCCGTTTGTGCCTCGTTGATGAAATTTGGCACAAGGATAGAAATAGGTCGTATGTTATTTTGAAATTAAGCAAAAATTTCAAATTTTATCTTTTGATACTAGAGTGGGGGACAGCGCCTAAATCCAAATTCGGCCTAATGGGATTTCAATGTTGAAACATTCGAAATTCAAATAAGTCAGAATTTTTTCGCGAAAATTTTAATATAGGGGTTTTTCGGCACGAGGATAACGATGAAATCACTTTCGTTTTCGAAAATTCATCCGTGACCCCAAAAAGGGTCACAGTCAACCCTTGGAAAAGGCCTTGAGTGTAATTTTGGGTATATCCCGGTATTTATTTTTCTCTTTAACTGAATATAAACAACTTATCGCCTTCGAAGGAGATCATTCCGCATGTAATGAAATGGCCACTAGCGGGTGAATCGTCAATTGCGGTAACGTTAAAAATTTATTTCGTTCTTCGCAATTGAGTTTGCGGAGTATGAGGTTGCAAGTGCGTCGACTTGTGCCATTGCCTCAAAATGTTAGGTGTTGCACTAAACTTAATTTATTCCTCAGGACTTCACGCATTCTCTCTGAAAACTCCCATCCTTCCGTGCTAGACTGGAACTAGAGCGTAACTTTTAATTTACCGTTTAGGTTTCAATATTGGTTTGATTTTATGAATAAATACTATAATGCCAGACGCGACACGCGTTTGCGGACTTCGTAGACGCTTGAATTAAGGCGAGAGGGCGTGCACCGCAATTTGGGTGGCCTACGCTCTCTCTCCGAGGGGTATCTCGGGCCCGACCTGCTGGACATAAACTGGAAGCATGGTATCGCTTCAGAGGTCAATGACCCCATCAGAGGCCAATGACGCCACAAAAGGTAAATGACCCAACAGAGGTCAATGACCCCACCAGAGGCCAATGACCCAACAAAAGGTCAATGACTCATACAGACGTCAACGACCCCACCAGAGGTCAATGATCCCAGAACCCCACAAAAGGTCAATGACCCATGCTAAGGTCAGTGGCGAACCAATAGTGAATGACCCGCAACGGAGATCGATGACCCCTTCAGAGGTCAATGACCAACCAGAAGTCAATAACTCCCTAAAGAGGTCAATGACCCCGTCAGAGGTCAATTACCCCCAAATAGGCCAGCGACATTGCAAGAGGTCAATTACCGAACCAAGGTCAACGATCGCCTCCGCGGATTATGTCCGCACAAGAGGTTAATGCCCGAGAGTAAAATTGACCCCTTCAGAAGTCAAATTTTCCAAATAATTATATACCATTATTTCAATTCCTGAGAGTGAAAACGAATGAATGCACTCACGTCCAAAAAATTATTATATTTTGTTGGAGAAAAGACATTCTAGAATTGCAAAATGGATTAAAGCAACTGGAATTAAATAAGACCATTTGGCGTTTAGAAGTAATTTTCTCTAAATGTCCAAAACCCTGTGAGAGAAACATAAGTATTTGCTAACGTTAGAAAAATATTTATATAATTCTGGAGAAAAGTCGTAGTATAAATACAAATTATTTATTAAAATAAATGAATTAAAAACAACATTGGGCTATTCTAAATAATTTTCCATCTTTAATGCATAACCTTTGAGAGAAAACGAATAAATTTGCTACCGCCTGAAAAAAGATTACATTTGTTGGAGAAAAGACATTCGAGACACACGAAAATTGATTATAGCAAGGGGAATTAAATAAGAATTATGGCGTTACTAAGTGATTTTCCCTGAATATTTCAAATCCTGTGAGAGAAAACGAAAAAATGCTCTTACGTTGGCAAAACGTTTATTTTAATCTGGAGAAAAGTCATTCTGAAAATGCAAATTGATTGACTATATATCTGAAATTTCAAATGAACATTGGGCTTTTCAATATGATTTCCCATCTTTCATTCAATTCCGGTGAGAAAAATCAAATATATATGCTAAGGTCTTAAAAATGATTATGATTTGTTTGGGAAAAGACATTCTAGACATGCAAAAATTGATTTTAGTACCTAGAATAGAATAATAATATTAGGATTGTCGAAGTGATTTCGCCTGAGTATTTCAAAGCCTGTGACGAAACGAAAATATGCACTTACGATAGCAAACGATTATTTTAATCTGGAGAAAAGAAATACTGAAATAGCAAATTGATTGCCTATATATCTGGAATTTCAAATGAACATTGGGCTTTTCTAAATAATTTTCCATCTTAAATTCAATTCCTGTGAGAAAAAAAACAAATATATATGTTAGCGACTGATAAATGACTATTATTTAATTGGGAAAAGAATTTCTAGAAATGCAAAAATTGATTTTATTACTTGGAATTAAATAATAATATTTTGCGGTTCGAAGTGATTTTTCCTGAGTATTTCAAACCCTACGTGAGAAAACGAAAATATGCGCTTACAGTAGCAAGAAGTTTTTTGTAATCTGGAGATAAGTCATTCTGTAAATGCAAATTGATTGCCTATATATCTGGAAACAAAACGAAAATATGCGCTTACGTTAGCAATACTTTTTTTTAAACTGTAGAAAAGTCATTCTGCAAGTGATTTTCCCTGAGTATTTCAAGGCCTGTAAAACAAAACGAAATTATGCGCTCACATTAGGAAAACGTTTATTTTCATCTGGAGAGAAGTCATGCTGTAAATGCAAATTAAATGGCTAGGTATCTGGAATTTCAAATGAACATTGGTCTTTTCTAAATGATTTACCTTCTTCAATTCAATTCAGGTGAGAAAAACCAAATATATATGCTAACGTCTGATTAATGATTATTATTTGTTTGGGATAAGACATTCTAGTCTGGCAAAATTGATTTTAGTACCTGGAAATAAATAATAATATTTTGCGGTTCCATGTTAGTTTTCCTGAGAATTTCAAAGCCTATGAGAGAAAACAAAAATAAGTGCTTACATTAGCAAGAAGTTTATTGTAATCTGGAGAAAAGTCACTCTGTAAATGCAAATTGGTTGCCTATTTATCTAGAATTTCAAATGAACTTTAGGCTTTGCTAAATGAATTTCCATCTTTAATTCAATTCCTGTAAGAAAAAAGAAATATATAAGCTAAAGTATGATAAATGATTTTTATTTGTTTGGGAATTGACATTCTAGACATGCAAAAATTTATTTTTGTACCTGGAATTAAATAATAATATTTGCCGTTTCGAAGTGATTTTCCCTGAGAATTTAAAGGCCTGTAAAACAAAACGAAAATATGCGCTTACGTTAGCAAAATGTTTCTTTTAATCTGGAGAAAAGTCATTCTGTAAATGCAAATTGGTTGAATATATATCTGGAATTATAAATGCACATTGGGTTTTCTAAAAGATTTCTTATCTTTAACTCAATTCCTTTGAGAAAAAAGATATATATATAAGCTAAAGTCTGATCAATGATTATTATTTGTTCGGGAATTGACATACTAAACATGCAAAAATTATTTTAGTACAGGGTATTAAATAATAATATTTGGCGTTTCGAAGTGATTTTCCCTGAGAATTTAAAGGCCTGTAAAACAAAACGAAAATATGCGCTTACGTTAGCAAAATGTTTCTTTTAATCTGGAGAAAAGTCATTCTGTAAATGCAAATTGGTTGAATATATATCTGGAATTATAAATGCACATTGGGTTTTCTAAAAGATTTCTTATCTTTAACTCAATTCCTTTGAGAAAAAAGATATATATATATAAGCTAAAGTCTGATCAATGATTATTATTTGTTCGGGAATTGACATACTAAACATGCAAAAATTATTTTAGTACAGGGTATTAAATAATAATATTTGGCGTTTCGAAGTGACTTTCACTGAGTATTTAAAGGCCTGTAAAACAAAACGAAAATATGCGTTTACGTTAGCAAAACGATTATTTTAATCTGGAAAAGTCATTCTGTAAATGAAAATTGATTGCCTATATATCTGGAATTTCAAATGCACATTGGGTTTTTCAAAATGATTTCCCATCTAAAATTCAATTCCTGTGACAAAAACAAATATATATGCCAACGTCTGACAAGTGATTATTATTTGTATGGTAATTGACATTCTAGACTGGCCAAATTGATTTTAGTACCTGGAATTAAATAATAATATTTGGCGTTTTATAGTGTTTTTCCCTCTATATTTCAAGGCCTGTAAAACAAAACGAACATATGTGCTTACGTTAGTAAAACGTTTATTTAAATCTGGAGAAAAGTCAATCTGTAAATGCAAAATTATCGACTGTATATCTGGAATTTCAATTGAACATTGGGCTTTTCAAAATGATTTCCCATCTTTAATTCAATTCCTGTGAGAAAAAAGAAATATATAAGCTAAAATCTGATAAATGATTATTAATTGTTTGGGAAAAGACATTCTGGAAATACAAAAATTTATTTTAGCACATGTCATTAATAATTATACTTGGCGTTTCGAAGTGATTTTTCCTGAGTATTTCATTGTCTGTGACAAAAACGAAATTATGCGCTTACGTAAGCAAAACGTTTATTTTAATCTGGAGATAAGTCATTCTGTAAATGCAAATTGATTGACTATATATCTGGAATTTCAAATGCGCATTGGGATTTTCTAAATGATTTCTCATCTTTAATTCAATTCCTATGAAAAAAGGAAACATATAAGCTACAATCTGATAAATGATCTTTATTTTTTTGGGAATTGACATTCTAGACATGCAAAAATTTATTTTAGTCCCTGGAATTAAATAATAACATTTGCCGTTTCGAAGTGATTTTCCCTGAGAATTTAAAGGCCTGTAAAACAAAACAAAAATATGCGCTTACCTTAGCAAAACGTTCATTTTAATCTGGAGATAAGTCATTCTGTAAATGCAAATTGATTGCCTATTTATCTGGAATTTCGAATGCACATTGGGATTTCGGCACATTGGGATGCGTAATTAATAATAATACCTGGCGTATGGAAGTGATTTTTCCTGAGTATTTCATTGCCTGTGAGAGGAAACGAAAATGTTTGCTTACGTCCACAAAACGTTTATTTTAATCTGGAGAAATTTATTCTGTAAATACAAATTGATTGCCTAAATATGTAGAATTCTAAATGAACATTGGGCTTTTCTAAATGATTTCCCATCTTTAATTCAATTCCTGTGAGAAAAAAGAAATATATAAGCTAAAATCTGATAATTGATTATTATTAGTTTGGGAATTGACATTGTTGACATGCAAAAATTTATTTTAGCACATGTCATTAATAATTATACTTGGCGTTTCGAAGTGATTTTTCCTGAGTATTTCATTGTCTGTGACAAAAACGAAATTATGCGCTTAGTTAGCAAAACGTTTATTTTAATCTTGAGATAAGTCATTCTGTAAATGCACATTGAATGCCTATTTATCTGGAATTTCGAATGCACATTGGGATTTTCTAAATGATTTCTCATTTTTAATTCAATTCCTGTGAGAAAAAACAAATATATATGCTAACGTCTGATAAATGATTTTTATTTGTTTGGTAATTGTCATTCTAGACATGCAAAAATTTACTTTAATACCACGAGTTAAATAATAATATTTGGCGTTCTGTAGTGATTTTCCCTGAGTATGTCAAGGCCCGTGAAAGAAAACGAACATATGCGCTTATGTTAGTAAAACGTTTATTTAAATCTGGAGAAAAGCCATTCTGTAAATGCAAATTGAGTGACTAGTATATATCTGGAATTTCAAATACAGTCGGGATTTTCTAAATGATTTCCATTCATTAATTCAATTATTGAGACAAAAACTAAATATGTATGCTCACGACAGATAAATGATTATTAGTTTTTTGGGAAAAGACCTTCTAGACATGCAAAAATTAATTTTAGTACCTGTAATTAATAATAATACTTGGCGTTTAGAAGTGATTTTGCCGGAGTATTTCATTGTCTGTGAGAGGAAACGAAAATGTTCGCTTACGTCCACAAAACGTTTATTTAATTCTTGTCAAAAGTCAATCTGTAAATGCAAAATGATTGACTATATGTCTGGAATTTCAAATGAACATTGGGCTTTTCTAAATGATTTCCCATCTTTTATTCAAATCCTGTGATAAAAACAAATATATATGCCAACGTCTTATAAATGATTATTATTTGTTTGGTAAAAGACATTCTAGAAATGCAAAAATCTATTTTAGCACATGTCATTAATAATTATACTTGGCGTTTCGAAGTGATTTTTTCTGAGTATTTACAGGCCTGTAAAACAAAACGAAAATATGCGCTTACGTTTGCATAACGTTTTTTTTTTATCTGTAGAAAAATCATTCCGTACATGCAACTTATTTATTATATATCTGTAATTTCAAAAGTACATTGGACTTTTCTAAATTTCTACCCATCTTTATTCATCCCATCTTTAATTTTATTCCTGTAATAACAAACGAATATATGCGCTCACGTCAAAAAGTGATTGTTATTGGTTGGATAGAAGTCACTCAGGTATGCATTAAGTGATTTTTGCAACTGGAATTCAATAAGAATATAAGGCGTTTCGAAGAGATTTATTCTGATTTCTTCAATATCTGTCGGGGAAACAATAATAATTTCTGACGTTAAAAAAGATTTATTTTATTCTGGACGAATTTTATTTTATAAATGCAAATGTATTTATTACGATAACTGGATTTAAATAATATCATTGGGATTTTCTAAATGATTTTCCATTTTTAATTCAATTCCTTTGAGAGAAAACGGATAAATACGCTCACGTCTGAAATATGTTTATTATTTGTTAGACAAAAGACGTTCTACACGTTGAAAAAAATATTGTGGCAACTGGAATTAATTAACAATATATGGCAATTCGAAGTGATTTTCTTTGAGTATTTCAAATCCCTTGAGATAAGCAATGGTATTTGCTGACGTTAGAAAAACGTATATTTTAATCATGAGAAATGTCATTCTATAATGGCATATTGATCGATTATAATATTTGGAATTAAATCAGAACATTATGCTTTTCAATTATATTTTCACTGTGTAATATAATTCCAGTGCGAGAAAACGAATATTTGCTCATCTTTTTTTTAGTGCCAATTCTGTGAGAGGAAAGAAAATTTGCGCTGACGTCAGAACGATTAATGTATGGAGAAAGGTCATTTTTATATGCCTAATTGATAATCAATACTGGAATTAAATGTCATGCTATTTGAAGTTATTTCCACTGTGTAATCCATAGCCTGTGAGAGAAAATTAGCGCCTCCCTCTGCAAAATGATTTTTTTGTTGCAGAACATCATTCTAACCATGCTAATATTTATAATTTTAACTGGATATAATTGAGAACATTTACTCCAAATTATGTTAACTTTGCATCACTTGGATATATGTTCTCCCGTACTTTTAAACGGATTTTCAACTATCCAAGACTGTTCGACTCCCCAGACTAGATCTCGTCTAGATTCGATCTCTTCGGACTAGATCACAACGGGTATTTACCCGATCAGAGCCCTATATATTGCGGCAGTCATCTATCTTGTCCATTACGACCTGATGCAGCCGACTGGAATGGCGGCGAAATGGTATTCCTCAAGAATGGTGAAACGAGGGCAGAACCAGAAAAATACCAATAAACTAGCAACAATGAGTATTTTAACTATATTTGTGCACATGGATCTCTTATAGTGGTTAGATTAGCGTGCCCACCAGTTGTCAAGGACCACACAAGAGGTTAATAAACCCTTCAGAGGTCAATGTCCAAACCAAAGATCAATGACCCCAAAAGAGGTCGATGACACCCTCCAAAGGTCAATGACGACCTACAGAGGTCAATGACCCCACCAGAGGTCAACGACCCCACCAAAGGCCAATGACTTCTGAAGAGTTCATTGACCCCACAAGAGGCCAATTACCCAAACAAGTAATGATTATATCAGAAGACCAAACGAGAAGTCAATGACCCCCTACATTGTTCAATGATCCCTTCAGAGGTCAATGTCCCCATCAGAGGTCAATGTCCTTATCAGAGGTCAATAACCCCACCAGAGGTCGATGACCGTTTAAGAGGTCAATAGCCCTACCAGAGATCAACGACATCATCAGCGGTCAACGACTTCTCAATGGTTGATGACCCAAAAGAGATCAATGACCGCACAAGAGGTCACCTACCCCACAAGCGGTCAATGTCCCCACCAGATTTCAATGACTATCAGAGTTCAATGACCACACTAGCGGTCAATGACCTCACCAGAGGTCAATGACCCGCAAATGAGGTCAATGACCCCTTCAGTGGACAATGACCCCACTAGAGATCAACGACTCCACCAGGAATCAATGGCCACTCTAGATGTCAATGACCCACAACAAAAATCATTGACCCGTTTAGTGGTCAATGACACCACCAGAGTCAAAGACCTTACTAGAGGTCAATAACCCGCAAAGTAGCTCAATGACCCCTTCAGTGGACAACTACCCCACAAGAGATCAACGACTCCTCCAGAAGCCAATGACCTCAGAAGAGGTCAATTACTTCACCAAAGTCAATGACTCTATCAGACGTCAATGACCCCACAAGAGGTCATGAACCCCACCAGAGGTCAATCAATTAATCAGATAGCAATGACCCCATCAGAGACCAATGACCCACACAAAAGGTCAATATCCCCACCAGAGGTCAGCGATCGCACTATAGGTTAATGACCACAGAAGTGGTCCTTGACCCACACCTTAAGTCGCTTACCCCACAAGAGGTCAATGACCCCTTCAGAGCGTTACCACCGGAGGTCAATGACCATTCTAGGTGTCAATGACCCCATCAGAGGTCAATGACCCACCACAGAAATCATTGACTCGTTCACAGGTTCCGAGCAGAGGTCAAAAAACGCTACGGAGGTAAATTTCCCCACCATAGATTATGACCCGCAATAGAGGTCAATGATCCCTTCGGAGGTCAACAAAATCACCAAAGGTCAATGTCCTTCCAGAAGTAAATGACCCCCAAGAGGTCAATGACCCCACTAGAAGTCATTGCCCCACCAAAGGTATATGACCCTACTAGAGGTTAATGACACATAGGGATGTCAATGACCCCTTCAGAGGTCAACAAAATCACCAAAGGTCAATGACCTCCCAGAAGTAAATGACCCACAAGAGGTCAATGACCCCACTAAAGGTCATTGACATCACCAGATGCCAATAACCCACCCCAAAGTCAATTTCCGTACCAATGTCATTGTCAGATGATTTGAGTAGCAAAGTGATAATCACTACTATGAGCCATAATATTTCAATTTTAATTCGAGATATCATAATCAATATTTTCATTTCTAAAATGATTTTTCTCCATTAAATAATAACCATTGTTTGGACGTGAGCGCATATATTCGTTTTTTCTCACAAGATTTAGATTAAACAGTGTAAACTTTCCTTGTAAAGCCTTCTATTAATTCCATATACCATAATCAATATTTGCGTGTCTAGATTGTTTTTTCTGCATCAAAAAATAATAATTTTTCAGAATTGAGCGCATATATTTGTTGTACTCACAGGAATTAAAATAAAGATGGAAAATATATTCAAAATTTTACCTATTAAGAGGAAATTGAACTCTGGGACTGGGGTCATTGACTCTGGTGTAGATATAACCGCTGGTGCGGACATTGAGTGGTACGGTAATTGACTTCTGGGTGGGTTAATGACCTTTCGTGATGTCAATGACCTCTGGTGATGTCAATGACCTCTGGTGGGGTCATTGACCTCTGGCGATGTCGTTGAAATATGAAGGAGTCATTGACCGCTGAAGGGGTCATTGACCTCCCTATGGGTCATTGACCTCTGGTAGGGTCATATACCATTGGTAGGGTCATTGACCTCTGAAGGGATCATTGACCTCTTTGTCGGGTCATTAACCTCTGGTGAGATAATTGACCTCTGTACGTTGTCATTGACCTCTTGCAGGGTCATTGACCTCTGGTGGGGTCATGCACATCTGGTGGGGGTCATTGACCTCTGCTGTGGGTCATTGACCTCTGATGGGGTCATTGACACCTAGATTGATCATTGATTTCTGGTGCGGTCGTTGATCTCTGGTTGAGTCATTGACCTCTGAAGGGGTCATTGACATCTGTTACGGGTCATTGCCCTGAGGTGGGGTCATTGACCCCTTGTAGGGTCATTGACCTCTGGTGGTATCTTTGACCTTCGGAGGGGTCATTGACATATGCGGGGTCATTGGCCTCTGGTGGGGTCCCTGACCTCTGGTGTGGTCATTATTATCTGATGGAATAATTGACCTCTGGTGTGGTCAATGACCTTATGTTGGGTCAATGAACCCCTGAGAGAGTCATTGACCTTTGGTAAAGTCATTGACCTCTTGTTGGGCCTTGGCCTCTGGAGAGGTCGTTGACTTCTGGTGGGGTCAATGACCTTATGTCGGGTCAATGACCCCTGAGAGAGTCATTGACCTTTGGTTAAGTCATTGACCTCTTGTTGGGCCTTGGCCTCTGGAGAGGTCGTTGATCTCTGGTGGGGTCATTGACCTCTAGTGTGGTCTTGGGACTCTTAATGTCATTGAGATCTGGTGGGGACATTCACCTCTTGTGGTGTAAGTGACTTCAGGTGGGGTCATTGACTCCTTCTGTGGTCATTGACCTATGGTGGGATCGTTGTCCTCTGGTAGGGTCAATGACCTTTTGTGGGGTCATTGGCCTCTTGTGGGGTCATTGACCTCTGGTGTTGTCATTACATCTTGTGGGTATTGATCTTTGAATTGAAAAAAAACTTCCCGAAATCGGAGAAGATCAGATTCCGACTTATCTATCTCTCTATCGCAAAGTTCGAGGCCTGAAATAGACGTGTGCGCAAGATGAACGTAGCCCAGCCGAGGAGTAGGTGAACCTCTGTTTTGAACTGTTTCGGTTGGAGGCATTTTAAAACAAACGGATGGCCATTTAATGCCCGGATAATATGTTTGAATGAAACTAAAAATTAGCGTTACTTCAGGTGAATAAAGAATGAGTTTTAGGCCTTTTTACTATATTAATCAATGTCTTTCATTAGTTTCCTCAAGGGAGAATATAGCTCAGTGAGATTGAAAGGGTTTCGTAAATGACACGGCGAATTTTCAAACACAGTAGCTTCGGCAAATTTTGCATGAAATTGACGGAATATCAGAGGTGGGAAATGTGAAGGTAAATGAGATTTTACACTCATATTATGGAAATGTGAACATATTTACAGACTTGTAAAATAATTATAATTGCATCGTGCATTGTTCCATGTCTTCTATATTCAATATTTTACAAGAAACTTAGGGATCGTAGAATCATGGGAAACCGAATCCGTGCAAGTTGATGGAGCACCCTAGCATATCCGGAATGGAGAGGGATAGTGAACCTACTGGAAGTACACCGCGGGTGGTGGTATACAAGAAGTTTACGTCCGGATTTTCCATCGTGTTAACCCAACTGTTTGCAAGGAATACTCTAGACGATTCCAGGTTCAGTGGATTTTGGGTAACCGGTTAGACAAAGAAAAGTAGTCCCACAAATGCACTCTCTGTATTTATTATGTGTATATATAATATTAGTATCCTGCCGATGGTTGGATTAATTCTTCATGTAATGATTCTATTGCCGTTTAAAATATTCCCTAGAGGTATAATCATTTCGTATGTAAGCGGTAAAATATTCCACTTCCTTTGATGGCTGAACAATATAACATCTCTGGTTTAGGTTAGGGTTAATTGTGGAATCAGATATCAAAGAAAACAAAAATAGATGAAGTTAGCTTGTGCTCACAAGCTCGAGAGTTGAAGACTCAACCGCCCCGGAGCGAAATGCATGTGTCGCAAGCGATCTCAAAGTTTTCGTAAGCGTTTCTCTTAAAATGAGGCAAACAAACTTTTATGAAATGATTTTTAATAATATTTCCTTCATAAACAAACTTCAGGGCACAATTCCTAATTATTGTTTTACTTGGCTAAACATCAAAAAAGCAGTTTTAATCTCAAAGTTTTGACCCCGTCAAACAACTCATTTTTCATTTGTTTCTTAATTTATAAGAAAATCTGACATATTCATGGGAAAAAATTTATACAGTGAATTCGGCAATTTTTGGTCAATCCAAAAATGTTGTTGTAAAATTTAGACCGACTTCAAATTTTGCTTCCTTGGACTCCTGGCCCGCGTAAGCGACAGAGGCCGCAAGCCACTGTTGTACGACCGCAGAAGGGACGTAGGTCGACAGAGGAATTCCTCCATTCTGCCTCTTCTGTGCTCCCATTGATAAATATTGGTTACAAAAACTGTCCTGTGCTAGGCTGCGTTCTTCCTGCGGCAGGCATTAGGGTTGCTAGGCCAAGGAGCTACCAATCTGCATACTTAGGCTGGTCATTCATGATCTCTGTGCACGAGGACTCGGTCGGGTAATATTGTAAGCATGTATATCCTTGGCGTCGTGCGTGATTTCGGTTTATTGTTCCCGAAGTGAAGGTTGCTTGTATGGTAAACCGGCGCGAAGCGTCGACGAATGCCGCGAGAGGCCTAGAGTTTCGCTCTGGAGCTCCACTTCTGAGTCGTCTACGAATTTGTCCATCCTGACCGACTGATAGCGGTGCTATTGGACCTCTCTCGCTAGGCTACCGTTGAGGAAGAGAGCCACCCTTTTAAAAGTCGGATCGGCGCAGAATGAACAAAATTGAGGAGTTACGCGCACCACGGATCGAGTACCTCACACGCAGCCAAACTCTCCGAATTTCGAAGTCTTCAAAAGTCTCTGGCCGTCTGACATAGCGGCCTCCCCTCATTTCTTACCCATCCATTTCCCCTACCTTCCCCATTCCCTCGCGTATGTGTATTAAATCGGAGATGAGGTTTCTTAAGGCCTTCAAGGGGCGGAGCTTCGAAACGGCACTATCACCCTCTTTGCGGCGGCGAAGTCAACTATGTGGCCCTAAACGGCTTGTCTGCAGAGACATCTCTGGAGAAAAGGTTGCGACCAGCTTCCTCTCCAGCACGCTCTTAAGGCAGAAGAGCTCCAATTGTCTCAGGTGTGACTTGGTGGACTTCGCTTGTTGGAAAGGCAGATGAGTAAGATTGGTGATGATTCTTATCGCGGTATCACTGACGTAAAATTTTATCTAATCTCAACTCGAATTTCGCTGAACGCCACCGGTAATTCTTGATTTATGCATCATTAATAATAATGATAATCAGGATAAGGGGTGGGATTACGGTTGATTCTTAAGCAATTTCATTTTTCATTGGAGTACTCGACCATTTCATTGTTAAGTTTTTGGACACGTCTTATCCCAAATTCTGGCAAATCATTCCGCGTTGCCTACAATAATGACAGATTATATTCCTCTAAAATTCCTAAATTAGTTTGCTAGTCCTATTTCGTCTAGAATTACTATTACTTTTACAGAGGACACATTTTGTGACAGAATAGCCTCTCAAAAAAGTGATGTAAGGTGAAACTTAAGAAGTATTGAGGAAGACATGGGTGTAATACATTAAGTAGATTATGAGGGACGTATATTTAGCATATTATTTCTTCCTCTTCCACACTTCCCGAGTGCTCTCGCCTCTATTACCCTCTTCAGGGTGCCATCTACTAACAAAACGTACTCCATCCATCCCTTCTGTCTTCTTTTTACCTCCGCTATCCGTTTTCTCTCCTCTTCTATCGTATTCTATTACTCCTCGCCACCCATCTTACCCTCTCCATAATTCTCCAAACCCACAATTCAAATGCTTCAAATCTTTGTACGTGCTATCTTCTAAGTGATTAAGCTACTGACTCATACGTGCCACGCTCAAAATTTGTAGTCCTTGTTATACTAATCGCAAACCTTTCTAGAAGGGAAATGCTCTCATGTACCCCCATAGGAATACACTGTAATAAGTGAACAGATATTTAAAGCGCCGGGTAAAGTTTGAAAAACAACGATTGAGTGTCCGCTCTCACGTACACGCTAAAGAAAAAAAAGTGACGCGAGTGTACGCGTTATGAAGAATCGCAACCGCTCCCCAGGATCTTTTGATTTATTTTGGAAAGTCTTGAAACCATTTCAGGAGCATTTTGTGACATTTTGCGGCCGGGTGTTGCCGGAGAGGTTAGGGAAAAGTATAACGGGAAGAGTCCAAAGGAGGAACCTTTGGATAGGCTTTGTAGTTCTGTCAGAATTTGTGCCGACACAGCACTCGATGGTTCGAACACACGATCAGCACAGAGGAGTAAGGGGAAGGAATGAAGGAAGAGGAGCAAGGAAGGATGGAATACGAAAAGAAAAAGTATATGATAGCCTTACTTAACTGAGCGAGACCTAATCAGAACGAATCAGTCTAAGCCTAATACTAGGTAGAGATAGAGAGTGCACTTCCACATGGGAGCGTAAAGGCAACTGCCCGCTCTCCGCTAGGCCGGCCCTAGAACTTTTTACCCCTCCTTACACTTACCTTACACCTTTTCCTCCGCAAAAGCAGCGAACTCCGCGGCTGTCTATGGCATAAAAAATAGCAAAAACAGCGGGCGTACTCCCGCGAAAGCATATGAACATCATACCATCCGAGGTAAAATCGCATCTCCAGGACACGTCTCGCGGGAAATGAACCTCCGTCTCTGGATCTGAAGCGAACTGAAGACTCCGGCCGAGGGTGGCCGGATAAATCCATCGCTAACCAGACCGAACTCTTCGCGGAGGAAAACGCGGAAAGCCATCAGCTATACGAAAGACTTAGTGGGTCTTCCCGTTCCTTCTCCTCCACCACCATCCTCCAATCACTCCCCCATCCGGAGGAGGACACCCTGCCCCCTACCATCTTGGCAAGCGGAGAGCAACAACAACATATACTGCTTCTCCCCCTCCTCCACCTCCGGGAGAAGAAGATGAGGGCGCAAAAACAAGACACCCCCCTCCATGCACCCTCCGAAGGGGGTCTCGTGTGCGCTCTCGGCGGCGGCGGCGACGCTGCCGGCCAGAGAGGACGTGCACTCCGCCGCGCCTCCTCCCGCCGTGGTGGCGGGAGGGCCCGGTGGTGTGGTGGTGGTTATCGGGATGTGCGCAAGGGGGTTGAGGGAGAGGGGGAGGAGGATGGGGACGCCGGGCGACGTCGACGGAGGCGGGGGCGTCGCCTCCTCTCCGGAGCAAACAAAACAAGAGAGTCCCGCGTCGCCGGGCGTCCGTCGGACGGCGGCTGTCGGCGCTCTGTGTGTTGGCGACGCCAGGCGTGGACCACTCGTCGTCGGGCGCAACATCCCTGCCGACGCCTTTCCATCTCTTCTTCTCCCCCAATTCTTCCCCCCCTCCCCCTTCCCCCCCATTCCTCTCACTACCCTCGCACGCCACAGAGTCGGTGCGCCGGCGGATCCACATGGTGTGCGGGGGATGGGGGATGGAGTTGTGGCGTTGGGAAGGGGGGGGGGGGTGCACAAAAGAGTATTGGAGGGGTTGAGGGGGGTAGCGTGTTTGGGGGGCGGGGGGTAGGAAGGCGCCTGGCTGGAGGGATGCCCTGCGGAGTGCGGCGCCGGGGCCGAAGGCGACGGCGGGGGCGTCTTAGGCGGGAGCGAAGCGCGGGCGCTTGTGTGTGTGTGTGATGCTGCCGTTTGGGGGGGGGGGTGAGGGTTCTGTGGGGGTTGGGGGGATCATGGGGAGGTTCTGGGGGGTGAGTTTTGTCCAGAAGGGGGGAGGGTTTGGGGGTTGGATGTGATGTCCGCGGACTTCGTATTTGGTCGAGGGGTCAGGGGTTCGACAGAGGTCTTGGGGTATATTAATACTAATAATAATGATATTTGTCTCTGTGAATGATTTCCTTTGAAGCAGGAATACGCAATTACAACTCAGACAAATAGATAATAACAATCACATTCAAAACATGTCACTCAATTGAAAAAATGTTATCACATTCACGGTACTCGTAGACAACAAATATTTACAATTTCAAGATCAATGCATTTTAGTAATTAAAGAGACAGTATATTCATAAATTTAATTCAAGATGTTGACCTAAATATCAAGTTTCATTGAGATGATACCAAACAAAACAAGACACGTTTCAAATAACCAACAAAACAAGTTTCATTGAGAGATATATTAGAGTGCAAGGGTGTGACAATGCAAATAATGTAACGGATTCAACGAATAGAACTGAATAGTGGTGATGCTTCCATTTGATTTGGACACGAGGGAGATGACCTCAATAATATATGTTCATGCATACTTTTACGACCAAAACTGGTTTGTTTATTTGATTTGACACTGCAATAGTTGACGACAGAATTGAGGTTAAACTTTAACATGAGATACCTCACCGAGGCATTAATAAAATAAATCTCTAAAATAGTTTCATCAATAAAAAAGAGGGGAAAAACTGTTTTGAAGCTTGCCTTAAACACGTTTTGGGGTGTGATAGCCGCAAATATTAATTTTCGATAATAAAGGTCGATATGTGGTCGATGGTAATAATAATGGTAAAATTTTTATAAGGATAAACTAGAATTATAGATAGCTCTAATATGAGATACTGAATTTTCATGGCCAAATAATCATTATATAGTGTATTTATAATACTGTAATCTGGCTCGAATCACAATAAAATGGCAACCTATAGACAACTCTCGACCAAATTAACGATTGATATGAACCAGAACAAATATTGTACTTGATATCGCCTAATTCATTCGTTTCATGGTAAGGAATGAGCCTCGTCGTTGAACCATTATCTATCAATCTGATGTTTCCATTTTGTTTTGACCATCAATATGAATAAAAAATAGCACGAATGATAGTAGTATGAGAAAATTGATGTTACTTTGATGACAAAAGCCATTTTACGATCATTTTTTTTATAATGTTGCTGTTGATAATGGACTACAGTAAACTGATTACCTTAAGAAACCTCTGCACTGAATTGACTACTGATTAACTATTTATAACGCCGAAGCCAATTTGTTCAATGACTACAGCTTTTACATATTGATATCAATATAATCTTCTAAATCTTATACAATTTTTTAAATATAAATTTCAATCTTCTAAAATTCGAACCCACAACCTCTGGTCAGTAGGTGAAAACATCACCCCAGCACCGTTGAGATCGGCTCTGCCCTGAAATAATGGGAATGATGTGTTCAGAAAGGTCCAGTAGCAGCAAATAGGGAGGTTTTAGGCTCTGCGGGATGGGGTTTATCCATCAAAGGAGTTAACGATGTGCGGTCTCGGGTCTCGGCCTTCATATCTGACCAATGGGTAATGATTCGACCGTGGTCTTCGGGACATGAAGTTGTTGTGCAACGTACTTTTTTCTGACACTTTGATAGACAGAAGCTATTTATCTATCCACGTTATTTAATTCTGTAAGTGAAGAAAGTTTCTATCAATCTCCCGTTTCGCGGATTTAGTTTTCATTTGCGAGCTAGGGAAAAAATTTCCTGTGGTATCACCAACTGCTTTCGATATGATATTAATTTAAAAATTTGCTCACAAAATTCAATCAGAGTCGTAATTATTTTCTTCTGCTTCGTCAGTTGAGCGAATATTCTCTCAGTAGTTAAGGTGACCAGAAGTCCTCTTCAATTATAGTTCCCTGAATACAGGCTAGCCTCATGAGATACCTGCAGCTTCTAAATATATTGATAATAATAGGCTTATGTTGTTCCGTTTTCCATGCACATATTTAAATGATTGACTCAAATGCAAAATTATAGAAATTAAAAACTGAGCGTAGTGTTTTTCATTATATTTGTCACGAAAAAGTTAAAACTTGATTTTATGATTATAGAATTAACAGTTTTGATTTTTTTGACAAAACATAACATAGTAAGCTTAGATAACATTGTATCGGCATTCCATTCACATCTTAACATGAAGATGCCGTGGTACCAAACTCACCACTGGTCTAAAACAATAAAATTACATTATATTGTCCCATTCATTGGATATGGGGACGTTTGGGATTCTGTTGGATGATTTTCTGTCCAGAAATTATAGTCGGGATATATATGAGAATCTCCAGCCTTATATCTTATATCTAATAAAAGGGGGATGCTCTCAGGGGAATTTTAGTTTATGGGTGTATGAATGCATGTATGGGTACAAATTTTAAGTTGAATCAGGTTTTGGTAACGTTTCCAATAATTTTAGCTATGAATAAAAATACGTATAGTTCGAAAGATAGCAGAATTTGATTTAGGAACCACCTACAGTCCACAGGTGGAAGAATTTCGTTATGCGATGAAAAAGGTGGAAATATAACCAACACTGGAGAGGGCTGTACGTAATTCTCCATCAACAAAGGACCCGGCAATCAACCACACAGTCGTAAAGCATGTTTTACCAGGGTCCCCTCCTCCGCTGGGAATATCTCTCTCTCTCTCTCTCTCTCTCTCTCTCTCTCTCTCTCTCTCGTTGTGTTTTGTCACTTCTATCTCTTATAGAAGAATAGAGAAATAACGAAGGGTCGAAATGTTGTTCTTCATATCGTTCTGAGACTCGCCTGATCTTATATTTTCGAGTAATCTAAGCCTAGCGAGTAGCCTTCATATCTGTGACGGCTCCCAAACTAGCGTATTAGCATTTAACACTTTCAGTTTCCAACGAAGCGTACAGATTTTCCTTGTATTATACTTTATGCATAATAGAGGAAGAAAGCTAGGGGAACCTACTATAATGGCAAAAGAACGAGATAAGTCGGGAATCAGATAATCGAGTCTGTAGAGTGGTAAAAAAATACTGTAGTTAACACAGTTTCATTTATCAAAAATGTGAGGTTTTTAGGTTCTTTTGGATAAATCTTGTCCAGAAAAAAATAGGTATTGGGGTATGCAGAGGTTTCTCGGGCTTCAGATCTGACCGTGGAGGGAGGAATTTAAGGGGGGTGGGGTCAAGGAGACATGGGGTGTGGGTGTGCCAGCGCCAACCCCTTCCTTGTGTCCACAACTATATCTCCCCACCACGCGTATTCATCCCCCGCCTCGTTTCATTCACCCCGCCCTCACCCCTTATTTCCTTCGGCAGACATCCCATACCACTCGTCCCCTCTTTGGTCTGGTGTGTTTTCTCCCATATTGAGAGAGCCCCTCTTTTTCACCGCAGTTCTGCATTTTCCTCAGCGGCCCGATCCTCTGGGAAGGTCTCCGGCGCCCGATGGACCCTCGCCCCGGGAGAGACGGAGTCCCGCTTCTCCCCGCAGACGGGACAGTTCTTCTGCGACGCGAACACCCACAACAGCCGAAAACACGGACCCTCTTCTCCTCCCCTCGCCACTCTTATATTTCCCATCGCTAAACAGCCTCCGTCATACTCCTTCCCCCCTCACCACCGCACTACCGTCTACCCTCTCCTTATCCTCCAACCCCCTCTTCTGTTCTCGCCATCTTTTTCAGCTCCTCTCCCTCCTCACTATTCTCTTTTGGTTCCGATCTCTTCCCTCCCCCTCTACTCCCTCCCCACCACCAGCCCTCTTCCGAGAGATCGCATAAAGAACTCAAAAAAATTGGCAGTTGAAAACATTTCGGGTAAAAATCATTGATTCTGTGAGTGTTTACCGCGTCGATGTTTGTGTGCGTGTTGTCTGCGAGTTCAGTCGGCTATGAAGTCGGAAATATCGCAATCGGATAGTGCACGCTGTCTTCTTTCTCCTCCTCCTCTCCCCGCCCCCCCGGATCCACTTCTCTCCTCCCCCCGTCTCATTTACGGCAGTGGTTTTTCGGTGGCCTTTGATGTGACGACTCCATTTTGGTTCTCAACCACGTCCGTCTTCTCTAACTTCCCCCAAAACCCTTTCTTTTGCTGTTATTTACGATCGGAGTAAATTTAGACCTTTTTAGCGTTCGCTTATTATTGTTGTTTTCGCGGAGCAAAATACTTTCGGAACCGCATTCGCTCCACAGTGTTTGTAAGGCATTTCGCGTTTTGAGCATTCTCTTAAATGTTGACAAAGGCGCTAAAATTACTCTCTTGCAAACCTACTTTGTGAATCTTTATGATTCTGGAAGAAATCTTTTACCAAACAATTACTGATGGAGGCTACAGAAGCAGGACTAACTGCTTCTTTAAAGCATTTTCAAACGTTTTTTTGCAATTTTTGTTTGCATCGAATAAGGCTTATTGCGAATTCGTAAAGGGATGAGTTCCAATTTAGGTAAACACTCTTAGTATGCCCAGTGTGCAAAAATTCAGTTCGAGCCTCGCCCATACTTGCGGAGTGAAACGGAAAATGAGTGCTTGCGCATGCAAGTGATTGAATTGGCAAAGCATTCAAGTTCGCATTCGCATGCAAGTGATTGAATGGATTGGCAAATACGTCAAACAATTTAGAGACGGCAGCCGTCACTTTAGGATTTCTCGTGGTAACGCTAAGATATGAAATTTTTCTGGCTATAAAATGTTAATTAGGCCACGCAGGAATAAAGAAACAGTCCCTAAACTTAATTATGCCAGATAAATTAATATGCATTTAAGATAACCCTCACTGAGTTCGCAACGCAACAATATCAGACGCTATGACGAAATAGTGCGACTGTAACACCAGCAGGTAAGCCTTTTCTCTTACAACCCGCGCCAATCCTTTCGTGGTCATGAAGTTGATGCAGAGGTTGAAATTATGACACCACTTCATGAATTTTGGGAAAATTAAGTACGGGTAGTACACATTAACGTGAATAGGAACACGACTATGATTCCGGTCGTATGTGCCGAATATGGAACATCTGGCATTTTAAGGCTAACTTTGATTGCGCTCTTTTCATGATCCCGGAAAGAGATTTTCATTCAGGAATATTATTTTGGGGATGATGACCACTTCAAGTCATTGAAAAATATACAAAGAACATTCGTTGCTCACGCCGATCCATTTTTCGTTAGTCGTTCATGTGACACGTAGGACGTTTTTGGGTTAGAGAGAGTCAAGGCTCTTTAACTTGGCCTTGAACAGGGGTGGGTTAGGCGATTCAAGATAATCCTACGTAATATTCTCATGATATCGTGCCGTCACTTACGGGATTATCGCCGAACGAAATGTTGTGGGTGGCGTTTGTGTGGACCTACCCCTTCTAGAAAATATTGCCCACGATCAGTCTTAAACCTCCATAGCAGAGATTATCCATGAGCCTGCTTCTAAAGATCTTGAAACCATACATATGATTGTTTAGGGCGGAGGAGTCTTATGAAATGGAGACCTTGCAAGGTTTTTTTTATGGAAATTTTAACTCATGCATCACTTAGATAACCAAAAATGTTTCATATACATTTAACATATCCTTTCCTTTAATCTGAGCGACCTATAGTTATTGAACAAGAGTGAATTGAAAAGATGATATCGTCTCAAACGCAGCTTTTTGCGCGCCATTTTTAGAAGTTATACGCGAGACATCACACCTGCCGTCTACCATATGAGATACCGGCGAATAGTTTGGCGAGTATCACTGTTCACTTTCCGTTCATTTATCTTTAGCCTCGTGTTATTTCATTGAAATATTGCGTCTGAGTCCCAAGAAGTATAATTGTATTTTGGTTTGCATCACTTTCTAATACTTGAACGATTTCTAAGTGTTTCATCTTCATGGAAGTTCGTGCCGAGTCAGATAATCTGCCAATAATAAGTAAACACTCTAGCGACTAATTATGAGATGCAACATGAATTCATAGCCCGAAATACTAACTGTTAAATCACTTCGTTCAGTATTTACTGTGATTTACCTACTCTTTTTGCGTTTCGGGGTAATTCTCCCCTTTTGAAACACTAATCCTGAGATAACAACAACTCATAATTATTATATTTGATGTTATACTAAAGCTGATGAGTTTTAGGAGAGTTCTGTTCCTGGTGATGCTCATTTCAAATGTTTACATTTGTGCCTTAGAAAATTCAATGCAAGGGAATATCCAGTCAAAATACTTTTCCGTCCTATTTTGAGACGCCACTCCATAGTAAGATGTCTCTACGTAATAACTCCTCCAGTCAATACCCACAAAGGACTTTTACGAACCTCGTCTTCAGTGTCAAAGTTCCGACGTCAGGGAAAGCTAAGCATTTTTTTCCGATTTATTGGTCGTCTATCGTGGGCTGATCTATGGGAGAGAGTCATCCGATTGGGTGACAGCATAAAACTGAGGAGCAATGATCTAGGGTGAAGAGAGGACTTCTTCCCAAAATCTCCTCTCGAGCAAAAACCCTTCCGTGCAGCGCCGAAAATGATCCCTTAATTCCCTTCTATCGTAGATTCACGAGTGGGACTCTAAAATTATTTTGGAGAAGTAAGTCACCTTTTTTCCAAGGAAAATATTTTCCATAAAACATATTTACTTTTATATCATCCATGAATCCTCTTTTTTTACAATCGGGAATCACAGAGAGTGAAAGTTTGATTGCTTAATTATTTTAGATTGCTTAACTCTAGGATATTTCCTGGCAGTACAAAGTTTAATAATAATAATAATAAAACGTTTATTGTCGTAGACCTTCCAGAATTTTTTGGTACATAAATTTAATGTTTACATAAGATATAATTTAAAAATAAAAACAACAAAATGACTTAGATAATGTTCACACAGGAAAAATAAAAAGAATAATTAAATGATACGCAATATTGACAAAAAGATTGAATACCCTACTAATTTCAAATGTACAACTATCACTTTTCACACTCTCAGTTGAAAGTTATTGAAAATGTGGAATTTGATAATAATCTTTTGAATTTTTTATCTATACTGGCATATTTTTACATCTTCTATTACTTTTGAGCACACGTAACTAATGTTTACTTAAGACAAAAAATGAAATAATTACATGGCAGATTATTTGCACATGAAATAATTTTAAGACACACTAAATGCACGGTGACAGATCGAATACCATACCGCTCTTAGATGCACAAATCTATTGCCACTTTCTCAGCTGGAAGTTTCTCGAAAATATGGAATTAAATAATTTCATCTTGAAACAATGAACAGACTGGCATGTTTTTACATCTATTGGGAGTGAATTCCAATTTCTTGATATTGTAGTTATGAATGATTTATGATAAGTTTCAGTTTAGTGCTGGGGGATCCGTACGTCTAAATGATGGGATGGGACTGGTTTTACATCCGTCTGTTTTTATAGTTTCTCTCTGATTTTCTGGTGTTCTTTCTTTTGAGGGCTAGTCTTAACTGTATAGTTTTCTTTTAATCTTTTATCGTCCTTTTTGGTTGCAGAATTATTTATGGGTTTGGAGATGTTAATTTATTTATTTTATTTATTTATTTAAAGTAATAAAACCACATACAGCTATGCCGCCATTTTATAGTGGCCATGTAACAATACACACACTTAAGGACACATACAAGCAAACTTAACAACTGGTTGCAAGCAGAAATTATGGAAATATATAAAAAAAAGAAAATTGGGGGAATAACTACTTAGGTGAAAGATACAAAAGAGAAAGGCTTATAAAAGATTTAGATGAAAGTGCAAAAGGATCGATGTGGGAAGGGAGGGAATTCAATAGAGAGGAGAGGCGGAAGAAAAGAGAACGTTTAGTGATCGAAAGTCTAGGAATGGGCACGTGGAGTAAAGGGTGAGAACGGGTGGGGCGGGAGGGAACTTTGAAATTGATAAAAGAGAGAAATTCAGGGCAGTCGATGGTGGAATTAAGAATATTATAAATAAATATTAAGTCTGCTGTGAGTCTTTGAGTGGGGAGATTAGGGATGGAGAGATAGGATAGAATAGCCTTGGTGGACATATTACGACACTGTGGTAATCTATTCTTAACTATTTTAGCAAAGAAGTTGCAGACACAGTCCAGCGATGAAAGATTAGTTTGAGAAGAGTTAATATACGATTTATGAAAATGAAATCGGAAAAATATTGATAAACTGTGTGGTGACGATTGAGAATATTCCTAACGTATTGGGATATCGCAAGGGAATTTCTCGGTGTCGCTAGCTTCAAGTTGACATCTGTTTTGCGGGCGCCCCAACGGCATCCATCATTCTTGAAACGGCCTGAAGCTAATAGAGCCAGGAGCATACAAAAGACCTTCCTCATCACCATTACTCGAGGAAAGCATCCAAATACGCGTAACCCTATCGTCAAAGTTGGTTGATGAAAACCCTTTTCGCTGAGACATAATGGACGACATAGTGGTCCCCCAAGTGCAGAACCGTCTGGTGAAGAACTTTCAGCGCTTCCACTCTGTTTAATCGAAAAGTTATTTATTATTTATGGATTTTGACCAAAATGTGTGTGGTCTTGGATTATTTTTGTACAAGACGTTGAATAAAATTATTTAAGCATTATTTTTGCCCGTTATTAATATATATTGCCTTTTATTACACCGGCGGGGTGCATATATGTGCATTCATAGTCAAAGGATGGATTCCTCGAGATATCCAAATAGATAGAAGTTACTAAGCTTTATGTTATTTATAATCTGAAATATCAAGCATAGCAGTGGAAAAACTTGGGTATGAGTCGCTCTGTAACACACCAGTTTGAATTACTCATGCAAGCTAAGCCTAGCATGTAGCCTCCGAGTCGCTAGGGGCTCCCACTTTAATCCCTCCAAAAGTTGTGAAACAGAGTATGTTCGTTCGTAGCAGTTTTTAACGAAGTCTGCAGCTTTTCCTTTAATTTATTAGTTTTTTGGTTAAATCTACATGACCAAGGTCCCAGTATTCAAGGTGTGGCCTTACCAGAGCGAAGTAGCATTTCTGTTTTACTTTTTCATTCGAAGACCTTCCTGTTTTACGCTTAACAAAACTTAGTTTATTTAATGCTGTGCCGCATACATTTTGCAAACATTTTGTGCCGCATAAATTTTTTGGTCGTCGTTCGTCTCGCCATCCAGCTCACCTACTCCATCATTTCCACGCCCATATCGCCAACGCCTCCATTCTGCGGACATCCTCCCTTCACAATGACCAAGTCTCCGACCCATACAGCGCCACGCTCCATATTAGGGTTTTCACCAGCCTTTTCTTTACGTCCCTACTCAGACCCTCACTCATCAACTCCCTCCTCTTTCATAATGCTTCTTTAGCATGGCAATCCTACTACTTATGTCCCTACCACTAAACCCATTCTTCTCCAATATACCATCCAGACACGTAAACTTCTCAATGTGCCCTAATTTGTGCCCTCCCACCCTAATAAACAAATGGGATCGGGTTGGTGTGTTGGCTAAAGTACTGACTAACTATATGGATGGCCAGGGTTCAAATCCCTGCAGAGGAGGATGCTTTTCAGAGAAAACCCGATCCCTACTTGAGTGTCTTGTGGAGGGCACTTCGAGTGAAGAACTCCGTCTGTCGGATTAGACGTTTAACCGTAGTACCCTTGTCGCCTTTCGTTAAGAGCAGACTAATACCGACGCTGGGTTTCTCTCCACCTTTCCTCTCTTACCTGTCCCCTATGGCGCAGATGACCTCAGCCGTCGGTCGCCTCCCAACACTCCCACCATCCTAATAAATAAAGTTCCGCATATTTCCAAATTCTCCGCAGAATTGAGTTGCTTTCCAAGTAGGATTAAGGTAGTTTGAGCGAGATAGTTCACTAGTCAAAGTCGAGACCATATTCGAATTTTACTCTTTAATTTTAGCAACTGTTAGGAAGCATGAATTAAATATTGCATTATTAATAGTGCAATAATATACAATGATATATATGAAATTCTAAGTTATAAAGTAAAATTATCTACATAAGCCTTCAATTTGACTCATTTCTTTCACGCGGTGCGTTTAACATTCCTTCTCAACGGAAGGTTTATTGTGATCCCGAAGAATTTACTGCGGTGGCAACATGTTTTATTATCAAAAATTGTCGAGAAAGCATACAAACTACACACTGTTAATTTTTTAACGAGATATAGGTGTTGGAAATTTCTCATTTTAAAATAAGATCTCCCCGAGTGCATTCACGTACCATTTCTCATGTAAAATGGCTGGTTATTTTCGTGGAAAATCTCAGAAAATTGTTCGGTAAGTGGCTGGTATTTTAATATCTTTGGAATGTTAATGTATTACTCTTTACAATGAGACCAAATTAATCGATTTCATGGTAAAATGATATTTCGCTCAAACTGCTTAAGTGGAGACAACTTAACCGAACGCATCAACTACGTAACTGGACGCATCAACGCTTCGAAACCGAAAGAGAACTGCAAGCTTGAATGTTTTCTCGTTAAATGGGAAACTCATATTTTTCTCTCCGATGGCGAATGGGATGGATTATTTCCGTCGAGTAATGCATCCAATCTCTTAAGTATATCTGTTTTATGGATGCGGGAATATTTTTGCGCGCCCCGCCGCCGTCAACTGTTATTCTCAAGAGCAGCGGGGGTTGGGCGTCCAATTCATCTCGGGCTTATCGGAACTAGGCGTCGCCCCATTACGTAATGATTCCACCCCTTCTGCCCTTCTCTCTCTTGGCATCGTATGAAATCTTCATTTTGATTTAACTGGGTCAAATATTTCATTTCTTAGGAAAGTATTATGCTTGAATTTGGCCGCGCTGTTTCTATGCGGAATTTTGAAAGGCGAGTAGAAACGAGGGAATAAATTATTGGTCTCGGTGAATTTTTGACCGCAAAAGCCTACGCTGTTTTTGAAAAATATAATTTGGATTGAAGCTAACCATCCATTAAGTTATAATCTTCAGTAGTTTGTAATTTGGCGGTTAATATCTGTAAAGGCCACTTTACACAGTACGTTTTATTGTATGTACAAACGAATGTATGAAATCTTTCATGAGGAAAATTGTACTGCGTAAAGCGACAAATTGCATGAACGACTGAATGGCTGAACTGGAGATAGAATGTGCTTTATTTCAATTCATTTCATTGTACAATCTTTAATTCGTTCGGAAATAGAATGTGCTTTAATTCCATTCATTTTATTGTACAATCTTTGATTCCTTCGTTTTTGCAATAAAATTGCCGAGTAAAGCGGCCAAAAAAGAATAAATCAGCATACATGACTCATCTGGCGATAATTATGACGAAGTTCGCTAGAAGACTCCTGCGTCGACAGTTTTGATCCCTGCGTTGAATTCAAATAGCCATCCATCCAATGCAGTCTAATATTTTATCAGATAATTTTCGGTTTCTTTTTCCCCGAAAAAACTCGAAAAATGTGCATTTTTTGGAAGATGGAACTTTCATTCTTTTGAGGAGAGCAGCTAATTCAAAGTGCCGATCACGCAGAATTTTTAGCTGACTAATTATCACGCAAATTTGTAAAATTTTAAGTGAAAAAATTATTATTCCCCCGACTAGGTTTTGATTCACATCTTTGGCATTGCAGCGAATTCTCCAACTATAGTGCTCGCAGAGTTTCTGTGCACTGCAGAGTTCCTCCAAGCCTAGCTGCCCATGGTAGATGAGCAGCGATTGGTTGCCGGCGTCCAATCCCGTAAACCGGTTCTTAGCTCAGTGCGCGCCGCGTACGAATACTGTAGTGGCGACCCAAAAGAATCGGCGAAAACGAACGCTATGCCTCGCCGACGCGAGGGCCTTTAGAATAGAAATACTCTGGACGAGAAACTACGATAGACATCGAGTCAAAACTTGCAGTGATTGCCATAGTCATCGCAGTGAGGTTAGAAAGTAATCCCCATCGGCGCAGGCCACCGTGGTTACACGATAAATAAACAAAACTTTAAGTCAGTATTAAAACAGTATTCGTACGCGGCGCGCACTGAGCTAAGAACCGGTTTACGGGATTGGACGCTGGCAGCCAACCGCTGCTCCTCTACCATAGGCAGCTAGGCTTGGAGGAACTCTCCAGTGCACAGAAACTCTGCGAGCACTATAGTGTTGCAATAGCGCGACAACTGAACTGGTTAGACCATTACCACGTAACTGGACGCTTGGGTACTTCAATAATTATTGGAGGGATCATGGTTCATTTTTTCGCGCTGTCGTCGTTGTCATCGTTATGCAAAACGAAAACCACTCCAGAAAGGTAATGATCGCAGCCCTAAGAATTTCTATCCATCTTTCTATAAATTAATACTAGTGATTAAAAACACCCGAAAATTTCTGGAGATTGACGATCACTTATTTGCTCAATTAAATAATAACGACTACGCGAGCGCACGCGCTATAGACAACCATGATCGCGCCATAGTTGCTGCACTGTGCGCGACTTCAAAAGGTGTGGAGTTCGAATCCCCGTCCAGATTATTTTTTCCCTGAGAATTTCACACATCAGAGCAGACATTTCACAATTAATTGAGCAGCAATGCTCAGTTCAGTTGGGTATCCGTCAATAAAATAAAATTTTTAAAGATGTTATTGAGTCGATCAGAAATAAAGGAACCAAACATAATATCATTACTGATAGTGGTCGGTTCTACCAGAAGCCATTTAAGGTAGTGCGAGCGAGATAGTTCCCTAATCACAATAGAGACCAATTTCGAAATATAAGTTTGATTTCACCAATTTTGAGACACATGAATTAAACATTGCATATTTAATGGTGACATAATATAGATTTGCATGACATAAATTGTAAGTAATCAAATGAAAATATCTAAATTAGTCTTTAACTTGACTCATTTTTTTTTCACGCGGTACGTTTGAAACTCCATCAAAACGGAAGGTTTATTGTGATCCCGAATAATTTACTGCGGTGACAATATGATTAATTAAAAAAAATAGTTGAGAAAACGCACAAACTACACACGGTTGATTTGTTGACGAGATCTAGGTGTTAGAAATTCCTCATTTTTTCAATAAGCTCTCTCTGGAGTGCGTACACGCACCATTTCCCAAGAAAAATGGTTGGAATTTTCTGGCAAATATCTTGGAAAGTAATGTGATAAGGGGTTGAATTTTGGGTATCGATGGAAGGGTGATACATTTTTCTTTAAAATGAGTCCAAGTTTATTGATTTCTAGGTAAAGTGATATTTCGCTCAAAGTACCTTAAAGAGTCAGCGGTTGTCAAGTTTGTATTGATAGTTTTCAAATGCATATTTTAGGTTCATCACTTTATTAAATGAGATCCTAATATTTTATGCAAATTTCAAAAAGTACAAAGCATCTTGCAAAATACAGGTTGTACTTGAATAAAAATTAATATGCCAATGGGATTCGTTTCGCTACCTGGCAGTGAATTCGCTGAATTTGGTGCCCAGGTATTACACGCTACATTTTTGTGCGCGTTAAGGGATCTCTCTAGTAAAAGACTTGATAAATATATCCAAATTTTGAGGTAACAGGCCCTCATTTTGAGGTAACATGTTTTCGGATATCGTTTTTTTTAATATAACTCAGGTACGAAATTCCACAGAGAAAAAAATCATGTGAATAATACGCCTCGGTAACTTAACTGGCTAAAGCACTCGACCAGAAATCGAGGGATCCGGGTTCGAATCCCGGTCAAGGCGGATGATTTTTTCTTTGTGGAATTTCGCACATCTGTGCATTGCGGGTGACTCCGTAAAAGTGGAGATCCGTGGATAGTACCGGATAGCTTGAAATTTGATAACTCAGGTAGACAAATATACGCAATGAGTTCCCAATCATAATCATTGGTTGTTAAATCCTAAGATTGGTTGACTGCAGCCCTCCACCCTTCCCTATCTAATACTAGTTCCAATAACTCCTGGTATCTCTCCCTATGCACGTCCTCTTTATTTAGTCCACGAACTAATTCCTGGGTCTTCCTCTGGAGACTTTACCCTCTATTTTACCTCCAATTAAGTTCTTCACAAATCCATTGTTTCTCAGGGTGTGTTCAATCCATCTTGCTCTTCTTTTATGCATGGTGTTCCATACAGTCCTTTCCTCTTCTCTTCTTCCGTAAACTTCATTATTTCTTATTTTGTCCGTCAATTTTATCTTCAGCATCCTCCTCAAGCACTAGGTTATGAAGGCTTCTAGTCAGTTCTGGTCAGCCTTCCCATTAGTTCCTATTAGTTAACTAATATCCATTTAATACGGAAAAGAAACGCATAATCGTATTTTGACTAGTCCTACTCGCAATATGTCCGTAAAATATTAAGAGTTTAAATATATCACGAGAATAGAAACTAGTTTTGAGATACTATATTTGGATAAGAGTGGAATAAATTTAGGAAACTTGTCTTGCTCTGAGTCGTGTATCTTGAGTTTCTTCCCCCGGCTGTCAGCAAAATTTGTCCCCACCTCAACATACTGAAACTTATTATGAGATGCAGGTCTCTTTTGTTAAATCTTTCTATAATTGAAAGAATAACACGGCTTTGTGTTTTTTTCAGATTTACTATATTCGACTCTAGGAGTTTCGGCAGTAACGCCATCATCAGATGCAATGCCTACCACTTAGGAACAATAAACTTGTGATTTTCTTTTAATTATGAAAAGACTGATTGTATACGCAGGCAGTGGACCCACGCCCCAGCTCACTCGAATTCCAAACGACAGAGTCCTGGCACCGTCACTTTCCCTCATGTAGGTACGCACCCAATATGGCTGCGGCGCGAATTTAGGAGAGTGCGTGACTCGAGGGCTCCGCGGCCATAATCAAGGGAAAGAGGACGTAGGTCCTTGTCACCTCTTGTGACCGTTAATTTATTATGATGGAGAGATACATATGCATGAGTTCGGGATACAATCAGAACATAACTCCATTTCCCTTACGCAACGTGTACTTCGAGCTCTGATAATCGTTGTGCAAGTTCACTTTTACACAATGACCTAACGATAACACCTGATCATGGCGTAACTGATTGTATACACTGCATTGCCTCAGGTTTATTATTTTAAACTCTATCGGTTTTGGCTGTTATACCATCATCTGGTGCAATGCTTGCAATGAACCGGAAAAGGCAGAGTTGATTTTGATCTATCTGTGGAAAATAGAAAGTCTTGTTCTTCTTTGAATACTGAAACTAGCGTTATTGATTATCGAATGAGCATGAGGAGAATCGTTACAGGTCGGGGAAGATTATGAGGAGGAAAAGAAGGTGGTAGGACGGGGCAGTTATGGGCGAAGGGTTTTCCCAAGGTCGAGAAGGATGCTGGGTGGGTATTCTGGGAAGGAGGAGATAAGATTATATTATATGGAGAGGATAAAGAAGGGAAGGATGAAGAAAGAAATTTCGTGGGAAGATCGAGCCCTGCACTTGTAAATATTCGGAGGAATTTTAATCACCGCCATTTAAACGTATCTTAACCAGGTGATTACCTTATTGATGATAATTATGTACAATGCTTCATTTAGGAATTCGAACGTTGTGTTTGTTTACACTGTAGAGCTTAAAAACTCGAATGCACATAAATTATGCGTCAACGCTGTAAGCCATTTATTCTTAAAAACTAAAATGCTATTTGTCGACCGTGACGCGGAGGCGGAGGACTATTTGTTTTAAGGAAAAAAAACTCAGCCCGAGACTTATGGACAAGAGCAATGCGGCGGCGACGGCGGGCAGGGTCCTTGTCGTCTCGTCGCACCCTCCGGGGTCCGAGGGGCTCTCGCTATCTACGGGGGCAGAACGGGAGCGTCTCTCGCCATCCCTCCCACCCCTACGTCCCACTCGAGACGGACTCCCTCAAAGTCGGCAGCAAATAAATAAGCAAACATCTTCCGCCCTTCCCACTGGCTGTTGCCCCCGTCCGGTGGCGCCCATCTCACCCCGTCGCCCTCCAACGCCGTCCACGCCGCCGACTACAAACTCCCCCATCCGGCGTTTTGTTTTCGCCTTTGCTCTCCTGATACTCTGCGATGCACCGACTCCGGTCCGGTCCCGGAGGAGGGGACGAGAGACGTGGGGTCACTTTTTTGTTACGGAATACGTCTCTCACCACGGGTGATGTGAAAATGTTACGCAACTTGTGAGCTTAATATCATGCGTTGCAAGAACAAAAAAAATTTGTTGAAGAATACTAACGGTCGGCTCCCCCGAAAAATTAAGATAGCTTGCACGTACGCTTAGGATGCTATGTGGGATATCATTTGACTGAGTTTTATAAGTACTATCAAACAATCTACTTTGAGTGACAATAATGGCAAGCATTGAAGAATCGTGCACTAATTAAGTGTTGAATTTGGGCTATCTTTCTTGATTTTCTCGACATTTTAAACACATTCAAATAATTCGTGACTTCATCTCTTTCGAAATTTCTTCTGGTGGTCTTTACTAGACAATAGTTTTGCTAACATTCCAGTCACAGTCTTCAGCTCTAAGGTAGGGGCGATGGTTTGTTATTTTAATTTACCGAAAAATCTAACGCATTGATGGAACGCGAACGAAGAGCCCGCGCCCAAGACAGAGCCCGCGTGCAAGGCCTCCTCTTTTTCTGTCTGATCAGTTCCTAACTTGCGCGTTGCCATTAAGAGCAACCTGAAAAAAATGCGGCCTTTTGTCCTGAGCTGTGGGCTGTGCTCTTCTTGCGGCGGCCCTAGATGGGAGACAAAGGGCGGTTTCGGAGGTCGCCCTCCGACGCAGATCGCGGACGGAAATGATGGATTCTCATCGTCAGAATGGTCCCACAATAACGCTTAAGAAAGATTAAGAAGTAATGATGACAAAAATTACTGCTTAAGGAGAACCGCACAAAGGTATTGTGATTGACGCGTGCTTTCAAAGGGCTAACAGTCAAATGCACATTTAGGTAGTGCATCGAGGACTGGATTAGTGTGAAGGAACAAATACTCTTCACACCCCGGTGACCTGAGATCGAACTCTAATAGTGAAGAAGATATTTTGGAAAGATTGGACTTCAGTACTTAGTGGTAGGCATGGTAGGTGGTTAGAAGGGGTTATGAGGGGCGGTGAATTGCTTGAGGCCGTGATAGAGGGAAGGGTGTTGGGCAAACGGGGATGGGGAAGAAAGAAAACATATTTTGAGAACGGGGAGAAGGGTAGGACGTACGCTGATATAAAGAAATATATAGTGAAGGTAAATAGGGTCCTAAAAATGTAAAATGTGAAAAATTTTCTGACTTTTATTAAAACCTACCTTAAATTGACAGATTATTTTAATGAAAGGCCCTATAGGAAGCGAAGCAATGATGTAATAAATCGTAATGCATTGTAAAAAATTACGAGTTCCCAAGGGTTGTCAATTCAGGCACTATATTTGGGTTTTGTTCCATAGAATGAGCCACGTTGCCTTGACGTTTACCTTTCAAAGAAAATGTCTTCACATAAGGCAGCTGAATGTCTCTGATATCTCATTTGGTTCCTCTCTCTTTGTCCAGATCATCATCATAGGTCGTGCAATCCCAAGATTGGTTGACTGCAGCCTCTATCAAATTCTAGATCTCTTACTTCCTGGTAGCTCTTCCTATATATTTTTATCTTTATTTGGTCCATGAACTCGGCCCCGGTGGGGGCGGGGTAAAGTCCCCGCCTACTGACCCAAGGGTCGCGGGTTCGGGTAAGTGACTTACAACCTCGTGTTGCAAGTGCTTTTCCCTTCAGCTCGCTGAAGAGGGCCACCTTGTGGCCGAAATACGCGTATCCGACGCTCACCCTCGTTTGTTTCTGTGTGTTTTTCTTTTGACCACGCTCTTTTTGAGCGATTTCTCCCAGAAGTTGGGCCCGTCTGTGTGTTGTGAGTGAGTTATTTGAGTGCGTGTGTGTGTGATTGTGGTAATAACCAGGCATCCTTAGTAGGGTCCCATTAGCCCTATGAAGGATATCAGGTTATAACCCAGGCATCCTTATCAGGGTCCCATTAGCCCTCGAAAAGGATCCCAAACTGGGTTGAGTGTGTGTGTGTCTGTGTTGGTCACTGGCGAGGAAGTAACATTCCCGTAAACCATCACAGGAGGGTATTCTGGTGGAGAGGCTGTGGTTGGTCCCTGCTGTGGAATCCCCTTTCCCGCAAACCAACACAGTAAGTGAATTTTGTGGTACATGTTTGACGAGTGGTGCCATTTTTACGGCTATTGGAGAATTTTATTTTTATTTATCTTTCAATTACGTTCTTTACTAGCCGATTGCGCCTCAGAGTGTGTCCAATCCATCTGGTTCTTCTTTTCTGTATGGTGGTCCATATGGTACTTTGTCCAGATCCTCCTTTGTCCAGGGACTTTCCTCTTCTACTCTTCCTTAAACTTCATCATTTCTTATTTTATCCGATCATTTTACCTTCAGCATCCTCCTCCAGCGCCGGGTTTTGGCTTCTAACAGGAGTCTTCTTGACTAATCGAAGGCGTATAGTCAGGTCTGGTCAGCTTTTCCAATGGTCCATGTTTCCAGTTCATAGAGTTCCACGGTCCTCACTAATGTTTTCACACATTTTTTCCTAGTGTGCAACCCTATCCTCTTTGAGCACAGCAGTGGTATTTTTACCATGAACTCCTTCTTAGCTAGGACTATTCTTCGCTTCATGTCCGTCATACTTCTTCCATCCCATGTGATGGTAATTCTGAGATAGGTGAAAAAAATCCGCTCTAATTTCCTCCTCTCAGTATGACTTCTGCATTCAGCTTTTCTCTTCCGCGTTAAAGATTTTTGTCATCGTCTTATTTATTTTCATGTTGAACCATATTCATTTTAATTTTAATTTGTCCAGATATAGTTTGATTTTTCACAAGGACGTGAATGGAGTAATAGGCTGCTATGGAAAATCCAAGTGAAAGTGAAAGCAATGTTACGTTTTCCGGTTAGTCTCAACACGTACTTTGTCGGCCAGATTAGTCAGGTTGTTTTACATGCCTGCTCGTAATCTAAAGGTTGCGAGTTTGGGTCGTATTTGGGTATGGATTTGAAATGCATTAATCATGTAAAAATGTTTCTTTTGCTCGTTTCTATTGGATGCTTTGAATGCTTTGCTGGATACTTTGTAATTAGCGAAGTAAGTATGCGTATATCGGGCTGTTACTTGACTCGCCCATTTCTGCATGACATTCGCTGAAAACCCCTCGACATTCGAAGATTTTTTGCGACTCCGTAAAGATTACTTCGGTGATTGTTTGATTTTAAAAAATAGGTGAGGAAACAAGAGAACTGTACTACATTGTCGAATTTGTGATGTGATCTTGGCGTGTTTATGTCCTTATTTCTAAACAAAGCATCTGAAAGGGGTATTCTAACCATATTCCACGGAAAAGGGATTCAATTTTTCCGCCAATACACGTATCCTGTAAAGTTTTGCAGTAAGTGGCCGATATTATGATATAATTGGCAATATGAGATATTTTTTAATGAGGTGGCAAATTCCATTATCATCACAATAATCCGTCAAATTTTATGGGAAGTGACATCTTGCTCATGCGTTTTATCGAGTGGGAAAAACTTGAGTGATTTATGCCTCATTAGGAAATTTGAAAGCAAGTATGGCATATCACCAGCAGATTCTACGAAGAGCCAGCAACAAAAGTTTGAAAGAAATAATGCTCTTCTCTGGAATACATTTGGTGAATTCCAACTCTTATATGGTAGGTAGTGAAACTTTGACTGAAATGGAGGAAATAAGGCTGAAACAATGAAGACGTGGGGCGATCGAATAATCTTGAAGTTTAAATTGAGGGAATCAAACCAATCAAGAAGTCCTTTAAGGAGTTGAAAAGGTTAGAACATCATGAATGTTTGACTACATTTACATGATATGATTCCCAATATTTACCGTGATATTTTTGTTACAAACATCACTGAAGACTGCTTTTGATACAAAATCAATAATAAAAATACCCTGGAAATCAGGAATTTTATTAAAATAAAATATCTAGGCACGATCGGGAGATCGAAATCCATTTTGCTATACGCAAAAATGTACGCTACGTTTGCTATACGTATATACTGGAAAGTTGACACCTGCCACTGCTTATCGTTTTGCTAGGGGTTACAATGTGGAGTACCATGTGGAGGAAGTGCTGGTGGAATCATGGTTCCTTAATTCGTGCTTTCGTAATCGTTATCCAAAACCCAAACCGCAATTTATGGGTAACACCGATCGTTACCGTCCTAATAATGCATCCCATCAATTCAAACGAGTGATTTAAAGTACCTTAAAGAAATCCCTCCCTTGATATGACAAAGAGTGTTTCTTGCTGGTGCAGATGCTGTCGTGATTTCTGACCGTGCGTTTTGTACCAGCAGTGAATAAAGCTTATCATATAATACTTGTTCCAGTAGCCACTAGCTCTTCTATCACTATTTTATGGACCGAATTTTCTTGTGACAGCGTTGGTTCGGTAAACTCAAAAACGTTTGTTTTTTCATTTCCCGGAGCATCAAAAACACGTCGAAATAGGATACGCAAACTAATTGGGCACATTTTGCGACAAAAGATAGTGTTGTAAACGGCTATGGAAGAAGTAACAAACGGGAAGAATTGCCTAGGAAGGCCAAGGTCGGAATACACTAGGAAAGGACGTGAAAAGAAACTCTATAGGAATGAAACAGTCAACTGATAGGACTGAAGTGGAAAGCTGCAGCCAAGCAATCATCGGATTGGTGACTGCTGACAATATATGATGAGAGTAAATTGGACCTTGCATGTCGAAATTAATGGCGATCTTTCGTCTTTAGGGGAGAAACTTTCCCTATTTTCCTCTGGACTCGGGCAGTTTTAATGATTTTTGAAAAATCATATCTCTGAAAGAATGGATAAAGGGTCGAAAAGCGAAGTGACCATGTGATATGGGAGTGAATGGCGTGAGAGAAAGGAATATCCCTAGAAAGTCCTTTCCTCAAAAATTGGAAGATACTCTTACGAGGACTATTGAGAGTCCTCAGAGCGGAAGGGTGTGTTCAAGCTATTCATGAGTATAACTTTAGCTTGAGAGGTAAGCAAGGATATGTAAGGTGAATGAAATAATGAATACTTTTCCCATGGTATTTTACTTTTCCTCCTTCAGAGAGATCGCGGAAAGAAAAATTACCATAAGAAAATTTCGAATTTTTAAAATATTTTTTGTGAGCCTGCTGGTGTTACGCGGTAGGTACCTGTGTCAATGTTTTTAGATTCTGGTAATGGAATACCATTTGAATCAAAAATAAGGCGAGATAAATTAGCATTAATTTTCTATAGAACGAAGTCTAAACAAAAGAACTTATCTCTTTGTTGTAAATGAAGTAACTTTGTTATTCCACATAAATTTTATTCAAGACCGAAGAATGACAAAGTCCAAATAATAAAGACCAAAGGAAATTCCATAGGCCAAAAAAATAACAAAGACCAAAGAATAAAAAGTTACTTAGTTTACAATGTACAGTAAATTCCATGAAGTCACGCGTAAGACAAATGAGTTATTTATCTGAACCGATCCGTCTGCACCCTGAGTGTTTTAAGATGGCCCTAGAAAATTCCGATATGCCGGCACTTGAGGTTCTAAAGAGGTTCAAGTCAGAGTTAGCATTACGGGCCAATAGCCGAGAATTAATGTTTTTTAGCTGAGTATACCCCGGAAAGGGAACGGCGTGGTTAGTAGATGCATACGTATGTAAGTTAAAAACACGAGCTGTTGAGCATGTATTCGTGGGATATGAGCCTAATGTGAAAGGATACCCACTGTATAACATGGAAACAAGAAATATTGACATAGGGTTGCATCTGAGATTTGAGGTAAATATTCTTCCATTCGAATTTAAATCAAAGAAGAAAGTTCTATACCGAGGAAATCATCTCGCCTATGTAAGTGATCCTGATGATAATGATGTTGATGTGAATGATGCCATTTGGTGGTATTGATGGACATTACGATGTTGTAGTAAATGATACTACAGGATACAGATACGATTTAAATGTGGCTAATGTGTATGCTGTGATGATTCAGAACTGAGACGAGCCAACAGGCAGCTCCAAACTAGGAAATGTATTTTCTGTAACAAAATACTGGAAATATGAGAGTGAATGTATCTTTTATGAGTTTGAGCAAAGACATCAGAGAATCAGAAAATAGTTCATGTTCTTCACCCAATTCCATTAGAAAATAACATGTGGCATGTTATTTCGGCGAGGTTACATCTAATATAACCCAATTGCCGCATATGAGCCGATGAAATCCGCATGCAAGAGAAACTGGACAGCCACAGAATAAAAAAATAAGTTGGAGGAATCGAAGGGTTCGAGTCAAACATTGGGGGGAGGGGGAGCACTGTGGACTAGAAGAGCGGAGGTGAAGAACACAAGCATTTCGGCATGGGGTGGAGAGTGGGGCAGTTTTGGCTCGAGAAACCAACATCGCCCTCCCTCTTGCCCCCCCACCCCCCTACCACACCCTCCCACATTTTGACAAAAAAGAATGAGGGAGGAGGATAAGGAAAATGAAAAGGGAGGAGAGAGAGAGAGAGAGAGACGTGGGTCGGGAAGGAAAATAGTGTGCTCTTTTGAGGAGTTGGGGAGTGGGTGGTATTGGGAAGGGAGGCAGGAGTCGGACCCATTGCGACAGGAAAACAATGAAAAGAAACTGACGCACGCGTTTGCGAAATATGGAGTCGTCTTGTGAAAATAAGTGCCGTCGCTAGGGATTTACAGCTTTTTTTCTCTCCTTCTTTCTCTCTCTCTCTCTTCCTTCTTGCATCCCTTGTACCTCTCCGGCTTTCCTCCCGTCCCGTCCCCCCCCCCTACCCCTCTCCCCCCGAACGACCCCGAGACCTCCTCCTCTTCTCCGAAGTCGTCTCGCCCTCCCTCCCCCTTGTCCCGGCGGCAGCGTCTTCCGACTCTCCTCCCATTCCAGCCGGAAAAGTTTGCCGAAGTTTTTGCGGCAAGTCGGGGGAGGATTCGAAGAGGCGGCGCTCTGGAGAGAGAGGGGAGGGTGGGTTTTGTAGAGGGGTCAGGCGAGCACGGGGGGTGGGGGAGATGGAGGGCGAAGACGAGAGGGAAGGAAGCGTTTTTTGGTCGAGGGCAAGAGTGTGGACCTTTCTGTGTCGGTCGTTTGCGCGTGACCCCGTAATTACCCCCCCTCCCTCTTCTGGGTGTCACCCCAGGGGGTTCCGCCTTAACACCCCCCCCCCGTTGCTCCTCCTACCTGAGGTTTGGGTTTGCGGTCACCTTCCGTCGGCCTCTCTTGTGTTCTGCGTGTCGCGTTCTTCCGCGCTGGCACACGTCTCATAGACAATGAGGTTCATGCAGACCCTTCTGTCCGTTCCAAAATTGCGCAACCCGAGTCCGTGAAGTCATCATTGGTCGTTTAATCCTAAGACTGGTTGACTGCAGCCCTCCAATCTTCCCTATCTAATGCTAGTTCCCTTTCCTCTTGAAGTTACTCAGGATCCCCTGCAATACCAATGACCACTCAGAGAATAGCACTGCATCATGTGCGTGCAACAAATTTCGCACACTTGTTTCTTCACTCATTTAACCGATATTATCGCTACATCCATCTCTCACACATTTCATTATCACCGGTTGTTCAACCCTAAGATTGGTTATCTGAAAACATCCACCCTTCCCTATCTAATGCTAGTTCACTTACCTTACTGGTATCTCTTCCTATGTACTTTCCTCTTTATCTGGTTCATGAACCTATTCCTGGGTCTTCCTATGGACACTTTTCCCTCTATTTTGCCTTCAATTATATTCTTTACAAACTCATTTTGTCTCAAGGTGTGTCCAATCCATCTTGCTCTTCTTTTATCTACGGTGTTCCATATGATCCTTTCTTCTTCTGTACACTTCATCATTTCTTATTTTGTCCGCCCATTTTATCTTCAGCATCCTCCTCCAGCACCAGGTTTCGAAGGCTTTTAGTCTGCTCTGGTCAGTTTTTCCCATGGTCCTTGCTTCCGATCCATCGAGTGCTACGCTCCACACGAATGTTTGCACATACTGTTTCCAAGTTTCCAGCCCTATCTTCTTTGAGCACAGCAGTTGTATTTTTCCCATTAACGCCCTCTTAGCTTGGGCTATTCTTCGCTTGATGTTCACTTCTTCCGTCCCACGCGATGGTACTTCTGAGATAGGTGAATGAATCCACTTGCGCTAATTTCTCTCCTCTCAGGGTGACTTACATTTGGCATATCTCTTCCGCATTCTACGATTTTAGTCTTCGCCTTATTTATCTTCATATTGAATCCTTTGAGAACTTGGTCCATGTGAAGTAATATATCCAAAAGTGCCAAAGCTACATCTGTCTTTACATCATCAACTTAAAGTTGATTATTATTTCCGTTGATTGAAAGCAAAAACCTTTGTTAAATGTTGATTTCGTTTGGCACAAACGATGATCGCTCCCGCGGAAAACGGCCGATTTTTCAACATTCTAAACGAATGCAGAGAGTTTGTTGCTTTTCACTTGAATGTGGCGAATTCTGAAGACAGTGGCGCATTTTCTACTGTTTGGCAGACCATTGAGATAGACATGTGATAGATGACACCTCCTTGAAATCTTCTGCAATATACAATTGTTTTAACACTCCCTCAAACTTTTTTAAGGCGGTTCGAGCGATTTCTGTTTATATTCCTATTTGTATGAAACTCTGCAAACGTGTTTTAATTAGTTATATATGTAGATAAAAGTGAAAAAGTTACGTTTTACCAATTTGTTCCTTTTTTGGAAATCCAACGCAAAGTTATCCCGTCGCCATACGTAGCCATACGGCACGTGAGATAGATCTCGTAATTATTTGAATGCATATGTACGGAATTCCCTCGAAAGTCGAAATATTTCATTTCATATGATTAAAGTAGTTGCTTAGAAATACCAAGTTAATGAAATAAAACTAGGTTCAACTTTGTGTAGTTCCATGTTAATTAGTAAAAATAACTTTTACACTACACTAGTCAGTTCGTAGATCAATCTATTGCACAATCCGGATTTCGATGCCTAGCATCGTCTTCAGGTGCTCAATTGTCAGAGCTCTTTTTTTACTTGTCAGTGTCGGGTTATGCAATAAACTGATATTTGAACTGACTAGAGAGTGTAAAAGTTATTTTTTATAATTAAGGAATATCAAAATGTGATGCCGGTTTAAAGATACCAATTTAACCTATTTAAATGTAATTTTCGCCTTAACTTCGGATACTGTGCCGAAGACCTTAACCGTAACACGCTTTGATATAGGCGCTAAGATATCAAAATATATGATTATTGTATCACTTAATTTACTCAACAAATGGTTGGTTTCATCACATAATCAGTTATAATTGTATTGTATGTGGTCCAATATTTCTTTTCCGTCTGAAATGAAAAATTATTACAACGAGCGTCGTACCACTTCCACTCCAGCCACCTTAAACCTCTCGCGTACTGCGCATGGAAACTGCATTGGCGTTCCATCTTTCTCATGAGCGCATTGTTGGCTCCGAAGAGAGAGCGTCTTCCGATTTACGGCAGGAAAATAAGAAACACACTTGACGCATCAGTGGGGACTGAATCGTAATCACTCACTGCTCTCTTTTGGCAGGACCCACTGGCGCCCGGAGCCCTGAAGAAAACGGCCAAGATAACGCTAGTTTTTGGGGGAAAAAATCGTGAGGGAATGACAATCCGGCACTCGGGCCGCCTTGATGATGTCCTTAAAACCGCTCCGACCCTTCCCCCACCCCCCTCGGCCCTCCATCCGATTCCTCCCATCCCAGTTAGCTCGTAGCAAAAGAAACGACATAAATAAGCCCGCCGGAACGAGGAAAAGAGGTGATGGAAGGAAAATGCCTCCTTTTTCGCGTCCATACACTCCCCTCCCCGCGAGGATAGAGAGCAATTATCTCTTTGGGCTCCTAAAATTATCGTTCCTTCTGGTATTCCCCTCTCTAGAAGATGGACTTCCGACAGTCCTCTGAGCAGAACTTAGTAAACAATTTCAGCATCATCTTCTGATAGATTGTTTTTTTTTCGCGTGGCGCCAGTTTCTTGTCATAGTTCAATGATATGTTTTTGGAATTACACGTATTTTCGGATTCCTTTTCATTCCATCTTAACTATAGCTGGAAATAACCGATTCCGCTTCGTGAAGAACGGAAGGCAATGGTCAGTGTTCCCAAAAGAGCGAACTCTTCCAGGAGAGGAGGAGATACGTTGTCAGAAAAACAATGACGCGGCCGAATCCCGGAAGAAGAAATGGAAAGAATTTTACATATGCATTGTTATTCCGAACACTCATAATTTCTTATCAGTGAACCATTTCAATGATGAAGTGTGATTTCTAGATTATCTTCCACGTTGTATCATCTTATTGACTATATATATGCATAAATCATCTGTCGAAAAGATAACAAATATACAACGACAAGAATATACTACGTGGAATACGTCTCAATAATGTCACTGCTTTAACAATACACTCCTCAGGAGCCTTCCTCCAGATTTTCATGCCCCTTTTAAGCACGTATAGCCTAAATATTCAATACAGAGACACATTAGATGGGTGTATGCGATTTTCGGTGGCAGCGGAGTAACAACGCAGCGGATTTAGGAGGGAGAGGCAAAAATTCTGACGCCCCTTCAGTAGTATGGCTTCCATACCCCCTCACCCCTCTCATAAAAATTTGTTGAAGATTTCAAACAACCCTTTTTGAAATATGATTTGGTTTTTTCCCGGCCTACGATGCTAATAAAGTCTTCTTTGGTTTTCCACCAGGTTAGATAATTGTTGGCCGACGTTTCGATGGCTACCTCCGCCATCCTCCTCAGGGCATGATAAGATGCCGTGAGAACGATGGTGGAGGTAGCCATCGAAACGTCGGTCAGCAATTATCTAATCTGGTGGAAAACCCGAGAAGACTTTATTAGCAACCCTTTTTGAATCCTAAATTTCTTATTTTAAAACTCGGAATTAAGGTTCTCCGCTTCAGTTTTCAGCTTTCACTAGAACCGAAGCCCCGTTTTTTTATGAGGTCATATGAAATAAGGGCCCCCTTCCGCCACATTTTATGGGGCACAATCGACTCTTCCCCTCCCTCTACTCAGCTTCCTGTTGACACTGCACCGTTCGTTTTGGTATTCGTACACATTAAGCAAGATCAATAGAAGTTGGAATGCACAGTTTCACTCATATTTTTTATTTCTGTGATCGATTTAAACCTCTACAGGTAGGTAGGTAACAACGAGGTAACTTTAATATTTACCTTCAAAATGAACCAAGAGACGCTGAAGTCGATGGGTTAAACGTAGAACATAAGTGAAGTCTTTTTAATTATGATATATTATTTCCTCTAATCACATTTATCATCTGTCTACGTAATGCATCACTTTGAAATTAATTGGGCGCATTTTCGAATTCTCAGCGTTTCTCAAAATTGAGGGAAACTTCACGAAGCCTCGAAATATTGGGCGAGGTCGAAGTGATTAGGTAGATTGCAATTTGCCTGCGGTGTCTGGAAGCATGACAATGCGTAATATTTACGAAGGAAGGTAAACACGCGGATTCTAAAACCAAATCTCACGTTGTTCAGATACCCTTTGTATATTTGGGCACTAAAGTATTTAACGCCTTACCTGAAACTATTGAAAGTTAAAAAAAAGAAGACATTTTTGAAATTTTCAAAAAGGAATGACATTGGCACGTAAAAATATTGATGTTTTTTACTAGATCTGCTATGTGTGTATATTCATCCTTCGTTATAACTTGTCAAAATTATAGTTTTATACGAAATGTTAGCAGGATGAATTATTATTATTGCCTCTACTTTTCTTATTCACAATTGGGATAAAATGAAATCATCTTTTTTATTGTTTCATATGCTTTTGAAAGTATTTTTGTTCAATTCCAGCAATTAATTTCATTTTTGGAAGGTTGTCTCCACACAGGTCTGTGACTTTTGAGGCTGCCTAAAGCTCAATGACATTTGTACAAAATATTGTACCGAAACTGTGGAGTAATAAATTATCCTTGTTGATGTTTAGTGGTTGGTGGATAGGTGATTTTACATGAGCATAAATGTCAAAATGAGATAAGATGATAGGCCGCAACTTTAGAGAAAACATCACTCAACGGGCGAAAAATTGAAGTTAAAATTCCAGGAATAGACTACGATACTAAATAGAACACAAATTTCCGTAAATAGATATAGTGACCGATGATTATAGCACAAAGTGATCTATATCATATATTTCGATTTTTGGATAAATTTTGTCTCAAGGTATGAAATAAAGAGCATTAAATGGATGCTGAAACAATGATACAATTAGGGAGATCCGTGTAGCTTGTACCTTCTAACTGTGACTTCATAACTTCTACCTTATTCCAGTAATGCACGAAAATGGCGATAAATTTTCCTGAAAAACCATGCTCAATGAAGACGACAATGGTCCGCTCATCTTACTAACATGTAAAAATCTAGTGGCGTCTGTCTGTCTCTAACTCAATCATTCAAAAACCACTGAACCGATTGAAACAAAATTTGGCAGGAAGATAGCTGATGTATTTGATTCACACATAGGCTATATAACAAGGGCCTTTAGGGCCTATTAGGGCCCCAAAATGGTTATATCATTAAATAATCATAGGAATAGATGCAGATGTTTCTTTATTTGCTTCGTTAAATAACTTATACTTGAGGTATTCGGTTGTAATTTTCGCAGTTATGTGGAAAAAATGAAGTTTTTTATTCTTTCGATCGATTTTTATCTTCGATTATATTTCACTTAATAATTGCAGTTTTAACGCCAAAAGAACACATTGTTCTCCAATTTCACCAATAGCTTATTTACTTGGTAACTAAGACTTTTTCATGCATGAATGGGGACTTTGGGCTTGCTTTTAGGCCTGAAATTGTCCACGGTTTTAAAGCTGACGGCTTCAAAAATAAATTAAAGCCCATACATTGTAATTAACTAGGTAGGTAAAGAACGTGGCTACAATTTCCTAGACGCCGAATTTTCGATTTCTAGCTTACCCGGGAGCAATGGTAAGGCAAAGTTTGAGTGTTTTTTATCTCAAATCAGGGGAGTTTAAATATTTATTTTCAATCATAATATAGAATCTTATCTCTTTTATCAATTTCAGAAAACTGCAGGACTCTATCTTTGATAGTATTCCCATAGTGGAACGCTGAATGAACGCGGACACGTCCGCCGGATCGCGCAAAACGGCCGGAAATATCCGAGGTATTATAACGATTTAACTATCAATAAATAAGTATTAACGTATGATTTTGGCTTAACTGTGATATACGAAATACTGGTAATGGTACTCAAATAGTAAATGATTTTGCCTAGAAGAAATAATCAATAGAATTTCCCAAGTCTCGCCGTTTTGGTTTCTTTCAGGTGCTTGAGAAGCGTACAGTCAATAAATGAGGAGCATATATGGCAATAAAGGACTCACGTCATTTACCTTTTAGGTTACTAATATGTAAAATTATTAACACTTTTGCTAAAACCCTTTTCCACCACGAGGTCCCGCATTTTACATTCAGGATGCCTCAACACTCTTCTCCGTCTTCTCCACGAAACTGCAGTTGGTTGCCAACCATAAGAGCTAAAACGAAGAGATTTATTCAAATAATTTTGGTAGTTAGCGTCTTTCTCTCACTCCCCGTTGGATTTCAATTGGTAAATATCGTCTGCTATGGTCGATAAATGAGGAGCTGATCCGGCGTAAAAGAACTTATGTCATTGCAATTCTGTGTTTGTACCGTACCAAATTATCAAGGGATGTAGAAAATCCTATTTGACGAGATCATTAGCCTAATTTTCACAGTTTTAGAACGCCCTATACCATTTATATACCTAAATGCCCATGATTGGGACCAGAAAATTATCAATAAACAAGTATCATTGTATGATTTTTGTTGTTGTTGTTGTGCCTAATTGTGATCTACTACTTATAATAGTATTCAAATAGATTAATTTGTTTAGGGGGAAAAACAATAGCATTCCCCACGCTGCGCCGTTTTGGTTTCTTTCAGGTGCTTGAGAAGCGTGGGGTTGATAAACGAGGATATGGCGTTAAAGAACTCATGCCATATACTTTTTTGGTTACTGCTATGTAAGATTATGAAGATTTTTGCTTAAGCCCTTTTCCCGCATGATTATATTCAGTGTGCCTCAAAAACTCTTCTTCGTTGTCTCCACGGAACAACAGTTGATTACAAGCCATATGAGTAAATGCGAAGAATTCAATGAATTTTATCAGTTTACATCTTTCTCTCACTCCCCGTTGGATTTCAATGGGTACGATCGATAAATGAGGAGCTGATCCGGCGTAAAGGAATTTATATCATTGAAATTATATCTTAATACTATGCCGAACTACCAAGGGAAATAGAAATTTGAGGAAAGTTTGATGAAAGACATTAGTCTAAAATGTCCTGGTTTCGAACTCCCTGAACCATTGATATACCTAAATGATCATGTTTGTGGTCAGAAAATAGAACTTTATTTAAATATTGCTAGATTTTGAACACAAACACAGTAGAAGATACTCGTGGATTATTCTTGGTAAATGATGATTGGATCCTTGACCGCTCACATACACGGGTGTGACCCTTATTGACCGTGGGTCCCAGAACAGAGTGAATGAGACTGTAATTGTGAAGTCTCTTCCTGTGTCTATCCAGTGAAAATTAAATACCCTGATTATTTTGAATATTTATAGAGCTACACCGTCATTTTTTATCTAATTTCCCATCAGCAGGTTTCCGAATGTCAAAAATCATGTTTCCTCAAGAAATCTTATCCTCTTCGTCTCCACGAAACACCAGTTAAGGAGGAAGATGAATTCAGCGGAATAAATAGAAATTTATTTAAGTTTCTTTAATGCATTACCCCCGCTGAATTTCAACGGGTACCTTTCGCTAGTATTTAATAATTGTAATTGAGCATTGCATTCAAAAGCACTTCCTCTAAAGTTTTAGTTCCAGCTAATTTGGATGGAGGTCGTAAAATTCGGTCCAGCAAGTCGAGCAATACGAGCCTGAACCCAAAATTTCGTTCTGCCATAGGACAGCTTTAAAATCAACATGTTCCGTTGGTTTTTAAGTATTTTTTATTGAAAACGATTTAAAGACAACTATATCGGTGGAAGTTTTTAAAATTCGATTTATCAATTTATTTTGTGTACAATTGTGTGAAATTCACAGTGGAAAACATCATTCACCTGAACCGGATCGAACCCAGATTCCTCGATTTTTTACCGAGTGCCCAAACCATTTACGCCACCTAAGCATCCTCTTCCGTAATGAATCTCATGGGGGCTTTAAGGAACAAGCTGTCCTCACAAATAGAACACTCGGCGTGAAATCGAGGAATCTGGGTTCGATTCCCAGTTCAGGCGAATGATTTTTCCTCTGTGAATTTCACACAACTGTGTGAATACTAGCCAGTGACTCCGTTAAATTTACTGCGCGGCTAGTTCCGTAGTTCTTCGAAAAAAATTATTTTGTGTAATTTCAGCAGCGTATGTTGATCCCATGCCAGATTGTACTGCTATGTAGGCGTCCCTCAAATTACTTTTGTTCCATTTCCCATATGGATGCCCTCCGATATCCTTACTGCCCGTATTTCCATCTGTAGGTACATTGACCTATATGCCCGAGTAATTTGATTCCATCGAGCCAAAATACACGCTCTTAGGTGGTCCGAGTTATACGAAGAGGAACAAAACACAAATGGCTGAATTTAACAGTGACATTTTAGGTACACATATCAGGCCTCGATACGATCTTTGTACAAGTATCAACATTTAAGCTCCAGCTATTAGCTATATATTCAATTACGGTTAGTTATTAAAAGGAAAATCGTCTTTATGAAATTTTGTATAACTTCGCACATCGCTTTTCTTTTGAAAATATAAGTAGACGTCAAAAAATCATGGAGAAAGTGATGTGGTGGTCACATTAATTGTTTGTTATATTTATCTCTTCCTGAAATAACCGAGTTTCTCCAAAATACGGGGCCCTCGAAGGCGCGGGACCCGGGGCAGTCGCCCTGTTTGCCCGGCTCAAAGGCTACTGACGCTGGCGAATCGTTCGGGTACCTGTCATATATAGATATTCGAAAGAACATGTTCTCACCGGAATGTTTATTTTAATACTTCATAAATTTTTAATGATTCTGATGGAACTACATGCTGAAGGAAGAATTGTTTTTTAACCAAAAAAGTTATTACAAACTTCGCATCATCCACGTGTGAAGTTTTCTCGGGTTAAACACCAGGTTAAATATTATTACCGTCTCTCCAGTCATCTTCCTTGTCCTGATGGAGACAGAAGAGTATATCGTCGAAACACTGATTGCAGCCAAACATTAACTTCTTTGTGATACCCGAGAAAACTTCACGTATATTATTTTCCGAGAAATCATCAAATTTTTCCATCCATACTAAAGGGCGGCTTATCAAGAATTCGGCTCACGTGGGGAAATTCAGAATATTTTTACTTTAGGAGGTTTATACCCAGTTTTCAAGGGGCACTCCGGAAACTACTGGCTACTGGGAGGCTCGGTCCCGTTCGTTGGCAAACTCGCGAAATTGCCCATTATGTTGGACGCCAACTATGAAAATTAACTCATCAACAGCAGTCGCGAATGAGATTATCTAATTTCCTCTCAAACACATCTGGGGCTTATCAAAAATGCTTCCAATCTGTTTTGAAGAGCGCCACTGAGTGCGCAGTTTTTTAATTTAGTTGAAAACAAGATGGCTGCCGTGTTGCAAAGTGAGCAGTCTAATACAGCGACAGAAAAGACTTCCTTATTATTTGTCCGAGGAAAACAAAAGAAAATATGTCATACGGAAGGAGTAGAGTATATCGGAAAGTTTTCATCATTGAGGTAAATAGAGGGGGCACTATGTCATCAAACTGTAGCCGAACAACCAGAATAACAATAACAACCATATTGGTAATCCCTGCTCTTCCCTCACTTTCCTTTGGATAGCACGAGGGAATGGACGAATTAGCGGATGGAAAGCAAGAATATCCACCGTCTGTTTAAAATGTAAGGCAAATAAATCTTGAAACATTTATTAGTTACTCATGGCCGGTTGCAAAAAATTGAGTAATAGAATCAATTGTCATGATATCCATGAAGTTATAGATCTCATAAAAATATTCGGGTCGTTGGAACGCATCTACTAGTTACATAACTAATTTCCCAATAGTTCATAGCATCGAATATTTGGTCTGAGTCTCTACCGTTGGATAACATTTATGAAAGTTTTGCCTATGAATAATTGCTAATGCATATAATAATTAGTCAATGAGAGTAAAAAACTGATTATTTCTCTCAAAACAATTCAATTATCAAGTAATTAAATCTCCAAGCGGTTCATTGCTCATCCGCCAACTTGTCTACTTAAGGAACTCATAACTCCTTGCCATAAGTTACGAAAGCCTTAAATTTATCGAAGTTTTCTGTAACACTTATTGAATGCTTGAATTCATATTAAAACTATCCTTATACCTTTCCACTAATATGGATGTTTTTATATGGATTCAAGTATAAAATACTTCCACGAAGTGACGCCGTGAGGGTGTAAAGTTTACTTACGAGGTGTCTTCAAAAAATACCCGGAATGATTAAATTTCGCGCGTTTGGAGAGTCCGATTGTCAAAAAAAATTTTTTATTGTGTTTCTATACATGCCCCTGAAGTATGACACAATTTTCAGCTGTATTTATTGTTTACTTTATCTGTGGCAACCGCTAAGGTTAGACGTGTTTTCATGAGCTCGGCGATTTTCGATTGTTAAAAAAAATGGATCAAAGAATTTGTATTAAGTTTTGCGTAAAAAATGAAATAAAGTGTAACAAAGTTTCGTCACCTGTTATAACTCTTTTGAGCAAATCTGAGTCGACGTTGACTTCATTTAGTGATTCCTGAGCAACTTCCATTCGCCGCTGTTTTTGTTCAAAATTCAACAATGTTGGGACAAATTTTGCTGCCACGCGTTTCATACCCAAAATGTTCGCAAAAATGTCATGGCATGAGCCAATCGATATGCCAACATCATCAGCGACTTCTCTGATTGTGATTTGGCGATCATTCATGACCACTGCTTTCACTTTTTCCACGTTTTCATCGGTTGTTGATGTGCTGGGGTGTCCGGGGCGTTCGTCATCTTCAACGTCTTCACGGCCATCTTGGAAACGCTTATACCACTCGTAAACACTTGTTTTTTTCATAGCAGACTCACCATAGGCCTTTGTTAACATTTCGCACACTTTGTTACACTTTATTTCATTTGTTACGCAAAACTTAATACAAATTCTTTGATCCATTTTTTTTAACAATCGAAAATCGCCGAGCTCATGAAAACACGTCTAACCTTAGCGGTTGCCACAGATAAAGTAAACAATGAATACAGCTGAAAATTAAGTTATACTTCAGGGGCATGTATACCAACACAGCAAAAAAAATTTTGACAATCGGACTCTCCAAACGCGCGAAATTTAAACATTCCGGGTATTTTTTGAACACACCTCGTATAGAATGGCTGCCGTAGCTTATGGGTTCCATGACTTTATAGAATACATTTGTGTCGTTCCTGCTACTGGCTATTAGTGCAATGAAATCTACTCGATTTTACCATAGTTTTCACCAGGAATGTGAGTTATGAATAATTATTAGTTAAAATGCATTTTTAAAAATTTAAGTCAGGAAAATGCGCATTAAATAAGCTACTGCATGCTGATTTCTTTTAAGTTATCGAGGAAAATATTGTAAAAATGCAAAAGTCGTGTTCTAATTAAGAGGGCGGACTGGCCACGCCTACGTTACTGCTTCTGGCATTGGCCACCGTTGCAAGCGCCATCTCCATCTACGTCAATGGCTTCCACTGGATGGACGGGTCGTTAGGCCACACGCAATACTACGAATCGCGGGTTGCATAATTGTTTCTTTCTTCATTTTTGTCGATTCCCCTGCTACGAGTTGCCATTGCCTCCGACTTCGCAGAGCAACGGGAATGGTCACAATATAGATTCCAGATTGAGCCACCCTCGGGAAGAAACAGGAATGTTAGCAATTCGCGATGATGAAATGAAACACAGAAACGGCCTACTATTCTCCCCAAGGTCTTATTTCGCCTCCTTCCACTCGCCTATATATTTTTGTCTCTTTAACCACCGTGGAATGACTCGATTACATCATGTTTGTAGGTCTCTTGCGCGGCAGTGGAACTTCGATGACAGAACTAGCAGAACGAAGGGCATTGGAAGCCACGAAAATGTGGTCTCATCAAAAATACCATAGATGAAGCGGGCGGAGACAATCACCAATAAAGAGGTCCGACAAAGAACCAAGGGGAAAAGATTTTAAGTGAAAAACTGCGAATTAGAGGTGATCAACTTAAATAAAATGCTTTAAAACCTTATACACTTTTGAATTATTTAATGAAAGGAGTAGAGGAATTTAAGAATATCCTAGGAAGACCAAGGATGTGATGTGTAAGAAAAAATGATTCTCTGAAAAGTTAAGAACTATGAAGGCACAAAGCAATTTTCCGGAAATACGACTTCCATCTTTAATACTACATCTTTTACTCTATGTAGTATAGTTCTTATTTATTTTCCTCTTTATTTGGTCTGGGTATTGATCATTTGGCCTTCCTCTTGGGATTTTCCCCTCTATTCCTTTAGTCATATTCCCCACGAGACCTTGTACCTCAGGGTGTGCCCAATCCATCTTGTTCTTAATTGGCGGTATGTCCAATTCAAATTTCTGATTTCTCAATGAAATATTTATTTGGTCGGAGCTCGGAGCCAAAGGTTTATTCCTCCCTACCTCGTGTATGACATGTAATCCGCACACCATGGTCCACTTATCGTTAACCACAAGATGACATAGCCTTTTCGTAAAATAACTGTTAACTGAGAGTTCAGGCCTTTAGTATATCGCCATGATGTCTATTATATAATAAAAAAACCTTGAATTAATGGACAATAATTATACGGAAATGAATTCTAGCAACCTTGGGACCCTGTCCAGTGGGCGGAGTTGTCGTGCCGATCAGAAGAGGGAGCAAGGCCCCTGCGGTCGTCATCACATGGCATCCTCACTCGGATGTAGAGGAAACTGGTAAATTAGAGGAAAAGAGGAGGCAGAATATAAAAGAAACCATTGCAACAGGTACGTGGAATGTTAGGACTGTGCTGAGAGGTACGGTAAAAATATAAAAAAGAATTGAGGAAGGTTGTTGTAGACTCATGGGTATAAGCGTAGTAAGATGAAAAGCGATGACTATGGGCTGTTGCTGTTATATAGCGGAGAGGATGAATGCCATCGTATTCGCAATGAACAGGAAACTTATTAGAAAAGTAGTGTATGCATAAAAGATGAGTGTTAGAATTATAGTCCTTGAGCGAAAGGCAGATCCAAGGAACTTAATTATAAAGCCGGTATACAGGGTGATTCAAATGTCTTGTTATGATTACGGAAAATCAGAACTTTTTTATTTTTCAACGTAGATACATCAAACAAAGATGAAAATGTTACAAAATACATAAATTTTTAATTGTTATTGCTACAAATGTTCAATGTGACCTCCATTTGAAGCACGGCACACATCTACACAATAGGAGAATTATTTTTTTCATTTTCATCTTTGTTTCATGTATCTATGTTGAAAAATAAAAACGTTCTGATTTCTAGCAGTTGGTAGTAATGGCATTGGAACTCGGTGGTGGGCGAAGGAAGAAATCCCTGATGGCTTCCGCGTAGTGTCATTTTAGTTGACAACAGTTTCGCGAGCGTTCCAGCTCGCTTCTTCAGGTCTGAAGTGTTGCTTTGTAAATCAGAGTCGCTTCAGACCTGAAGAAGCGAGCTGGAACATTCGCAAAACTGTTGTCAACTAAAATGACACCCCGCGGAAGCCATCCCGAAAGCCATCAGGATTCAAGACCACTCCGCGGAAGCTTTCATGATAACAGAAGGAAGAAATGGTTGGTAAGTGGACAATTACGGGACAGGAGGGGGAAATTATCGCGGCGAGAAATATGTTTTAAAGAGAAATATGATAGAGTTCTTCCACGGAAATAATCTATTAATTACAAATGAATGATTCAGGCATATTCCGCCAAGCAAGTACACATGGAAGAAGCCGAGAGACAAATAGGTTACAGATAGATTATATTATAGTGACGTACAGATTCCGGAATAGTGAAAAAAGCTCACATACTTATCGAGGGGCTAATGTGGACACAGAAAAATTGCTAGTGATGAAATTTCGCGTAAAACTTCAGAAGATAAAAAGGGGTAAGAGGATGGTCAAAAGGGGGACAAAAGGGGTTGACTGAGGTAATGAAGGAGAAGCATCGAGAGCATGCTGATGAATCAGGGGCGCAGATAGTAGAGCGAGATCAGAGGAAGTTCGGGGAAGTTCAGGAAAACGCATTGTAGCGGCAGCCATTGCAACAGTAGGCGTAGCAAGTGCAACTAAAATCATGAAACCGTGGGTCAAGGAGGGAACGATAATGGAGATACAGGAGAGAAGGAAATAGACGAGCGTTAGCTCGGACTTCGACAAGAGGAAATACAGGGAGCTCAACAATAGGCTCCGAAGAGAAACAAATAAAGCAAGAGAAGCATGGTGGAGAGAACAGATAGATTTCTTAGAAAATCTTCACAACGAAGGAAGACCTGATGCGCTGCATAGGAAAGTTAAACAATTGACCGACGTACAGTGGTCTGAGAACCCCCAAAAGCGGTTTAGCGGTCAAAAATCGATGTACTGAAAATGTTGAATTTACATCGTAGATGTTCTTATGATAAAGAGAAATGATAAAATTCATTATAAACCAAATGAAATTTTATCCCTTGATGACCCATGTCCGACTAGTACAGACGGATATCCGAGGGATCAGCGCCACCGCTTAAAAATAATTTTCTCGCGCTCGAAATGGATGCAAAATATAACTCGACTTAGGCGTTTATACGTCATAATATTAGATGAGTCACTCATTTTGAAACCTATACTACAATTTTACTCTGCCAAATCGTCTCTTTCGGTCGTATTTAAGTAACTACCGCAAGGTATTCTCAAATGGTGCTACGCCACGCACTTTACCGGCATCAATCAGACTTTTTAAAAAAATCTTACATTATCTTGTGATGAGACAATATACTAGGGCTAGTGAAGTCCTTTGTCTAAAGGAAGAAACAAGAGTTATGTGCTTTTAAGGACCATTTTATAAGCTATTGGCAGTTTTATCCCGAAGCGCGGGCAGCGGTGCTTCCACTAGTAGCTCATTCTCGCGCTCCATCTGAGGAGTACGTGCTGAGAAATAGCGGTCTGTTAACATTCTCAAAGAAGTTAAGTGGCTTAGAAAGAAATAGACTCATTATTTTACACTCTAAATGCAATAATACATATCATTCGGCACATTAAATAGCATAGCCATTAGTGTTAAAGACTTGGTGTAGACGAAAATCGACACGCTCCCATTTGCAATATTAACAAATACGACTGACATGGGTTCATGAAAATAAATACGTAGCAGTATTTTTCAATCATTATTATATATTTACCCTATAAACTGGTAACTATTTTCTTCTTTCTGGAAAACATTTGAGTAAACAGAGAACTTTGGCTCGGTTTGAGTAGCATCTTCCTGCTTATTTTCATCGCTTTACAAGTGTTAAAACCTGATATAACCGGGACCGAGCATGTTTAAAAAAAGACACTTCTTTGAATTAATTAGGGAAAACTGGAACGACTCCGATGTAGAGAGGAGTGAACAAATTTTTGAGTTCATAAATAGGTAAGTGATTTTCTATTGAATCATTGTTTATATGTTTTTGTTGCTAATCGAACGAGAAATGGGAAATAATTTTTCAGTCGTAAAACGGAACGGAGTGTAAGAAAGTCGAATCCTTGGTATCCAATGCCAGTTACTCTACATAAAATCCTCATACATGGAGCTGACATAATAAATGCCATGCCCCTTCCAATCGGCTACTTTTCTGAGGAAGCGCAAGAATCTAGGAATAAGGACTGCAAAAGGTATAGAGAGCTTCACACCAGGAAAATGAACCGGGAGCTAACAAACAAAGACCTACTCCACATCCTCCTTCAGTCTTCAGATCCACTTTTATTTTACCTAAGCAAACTGCCTAAGAAGAAAAAAACCTAATCCCTCAAGCATTTGAACTTCTGCTTCCTCCATGTGTGGAACTAATGACGGATTTTTATTCAAACGACGAGGAGGACCTGGAATAAATTAAGCCTTTACTTATGCCGTGATCAACTGAAGAATTGTCATTTATGCGGTTAATATTCGCCACCGGCTACTATGATAGTAAAAACATACAGGGCCTGCATAAAACCATAAATTACCAATCAACACACGTTCTCCTTTCCAGAAAGATTGGTCTGTTCATAAATTTTGGCAAGGATAAAGCAAAATTAATAATGGAAGTAAATAAATTTATGAAAAATCTGTTCGTAATAAGCAGCATATAGCTGTTCAATTGAGGAAATTGCAATGAACACGTCCTCGACGTGATATGTTAGTATATGATACAAACATACGATATGATAGATGATAGTTAGATATGTAACAAACTTTTAAATTTACCCAAGTGATACTCCTTCAGCAAAAAAACGTCTAATATCCTATTAAACTCAGTAGTATTATGTGGTGAAGAAAGTATCATAGCTATATTTATTGTCACGAGCCCATATAAGTCGTATTTGTTAATATTGCAAATGGGAGCGTGTCGATTTTCGTCTACACCAAGTCTTTAACACTAATAGCTATGCTATTTAATATGCCGAATGATATTGTATTATTGCATTTAGAGTGTAAAATAATAAGTCTATTTCTTTCTAAGCCACTTAACTTCTTTGAGAATGTTAACAGACCGCTATTTCTCAGCACGTACTCCTCAGATGGAGCGCGAGAATGAGCTACTAGTGGAAGCACCGCTGCTCGCGCTTCGGGATAAAACTGCCAATAGCTTATAAAATGGTCCTTAAAAGCACATAACTCTTGTTTCTTCCTTTAGACAAAGGACTTCACTAGCCCTAGTATATTGTCTCATCACAAGATAATGTAAGATTTTTTTAAAAAGTCTGATTGATGCCCGTAAAGTGCGTGGCGTAGCACCATTTGAGAATATCTTGCGGTAGTTACTTAAATACGACCGAAAGAGACGATTTGGCAGAGTAAAATTGTAGTATAGGTTTCAAAATGAGTGAATCATCTAATATTATGACGTATAAACGCCTAAGTCGAGTTATATTTTGCATCCATTTCGAGCGCGAGAAATTATTTTTAAGCGGTGGCGCTGATCCCTCAGATGTCCGTCTGTACTAGTCAGACATGGGTCATCAAGGGATGAAATTTCATTTGGTTTATAATGAATTTTATCATTTCTCTTTATCATAAGAGCATCTACGATGTAAATTCAGCATTTTGAGTAAATCGATTTTTGACCGCTAAAGGGGTTTCTCAGTCCACTGTGCGGCGGCAAAAAGGGAAGGGGAATTGTAGCGATAATAGAGAAGACAAAATACCAAGCAGCTGGTAGAATACTCAGATGAAATTTGTCCGACATTCGTCTTTGCCCGGGACGAATTGGTTGCAAAATATTCTCCCAGGGACGCTATAAGTGAACTTGGGGATCCATAACACATTTCTCGTGACTATGAAACATAGTTTCTTTAACAAGTGCACACCTGCTGTAACAACATTCATAATATGCGTAAAATATTTGGACTTGAGCCGTTTGAGTCGAGGAGACTTCATCCGCTATGCGCTAGAGATTACTAACCTAATTATCCTTTAGCCCTGTCCGTTATGATATACCACGAAGGACTTATTTCCGAATGGTTGCTCTGGATATATCCGCTACGGTGAGGTTAAATAGGAGAAAAATGACCATGACTTAAATTGGTCGGAGGATATCGACTCGCTTCGATACCTGCGATCCAGTTCGCAACGGTTTTGGGGAAAAAAACTGACCCGGATCTCTTTCTCAACAAAATTCAAATTTGTGTTTTGTATCTCATTTTCTCCATAGAAAGTGAAGCATTGATATGTTTGAGAGAATGACATTTTGTAGAAATGAAATCAAGATTACTGATCCTACAGGAAAAGAGCCGGTGGTGCTGGCATTCTCTTTTTTGATAGGTGACGATAAGTAAAGTACAACAGCTGGAATGCAAACATTTTTCTGTACACGGGTGACAAAAGAGAAGGATAGAGAAAAGTATTTCAGGATATCATAAAACATAGTTGATATAGTATAATAAAGCACATTTAATGCAGATTTTTACAGAGAAATACGGAGCAGAATAACAATTCAAAAACCAACAACCTTATGCCAATGCCAATTGCTTAGGACAAATTTCATCTGAGTATTCTACCAGCTGCTTGGTATTTTGTCTTCTCTATTATCGCCACAATTCCCCTTCCCCTTTTGCCGCCGCACAGTGGACTGAGAAACCCCTTTAGCGGTCAAAAATCGATTTACTCAAAATGTTGAATTTACATCGTAGATGCTCTTATGATAAAGAGAAATGATCAATTCATTATAAACCAACGACCTTATGCCAATGCATGATTTTACAACAAAATAATAAAACGCAAAGGAAAGCTACGCGCTTCATTAAACACTGCTACGAGAGAACATAGTATTTCTCAGGTTGCAGATGGATTAAGTTGGGAGCCACTAGAAGCTAAGGGCGCGCGCTATACGTAGTTTGCTTACGAAATTCAGAACAGGTGTTTCAGGGTGACACAAGGAATATGATTTTGACTCCACGTTACATCTCTAGGTTTCATAGAAGCGATAACATGAGAGAGATACAATGTCAAACAGATAGGTGCAAAATTTCGTATTTTTCACGCTCAATAATTGACCAGTAAAAACTGAGAACACTAAATACACTCCCATAATACAACTCACCATTCACCTCCCAAAACCTTTTCCTTTACATAGCTGGTGCCCTAACACCGCCTGCCACACGCCCATAGGGTGGCTTTCAGGGTGATTTGTAAATGTAAAAAATGTAAATGAAAATTTTTTAACAATAAATGGCATGATAGTGATTACAGTCACTGTTTTGGAGGTATCCAAGAGGAATGAGACATCCAAACCTATTTGTTTAACTAAGGTTTTGCAGAAGAGTATAAAATTATCTAAGCAAGTGAGAGTACGAACTATAAAGCCTAATTAAATTAAAACGTATGTGATGGATTAATTTCAAATAAAACTTCTGATGAAGAACTATTTGCTTCGGAAATCTAATCTGCACCCTGCAAACGCTGGGTTTTCAGGGAAGCCATTTTAAAACTAAAATGCTAGGTTACGCATGAAATCGAGAGAGACTTTCTGTAACAATTATAATAAAAATAATTTTAAAATTTCAATGGAAATACTAAGCAAAAATGGAATGTGTTCAAATAGATAACTAGAGGAAATTTTAAAAAAAGTAAGCAAATGCAAGAGCTCTAAGTTGATGGCACCGTGATACTGACCCATTTTGGGCATTCAACAAGTAATTTATTAGAATTTTTGAGTCCACGAAGTCAAAGTCATGATGTGGAAACTATTTCAGTTTGATAACGAACACCGGCCACACCCTACATTTTTTAAAGCAGTAACCTCCGTGGAGGTCTTGAGGCTGATTACCTCCCTTGCATCCAGAAAATACATAATCAGGAGTTGATGGAATTAGCGCCAAATTATTGATATCTTCTGGTGTAGATTTCACCCTTATAAAATGGCTATCCTACCCATTAAAGAAACTTATAATTCAAAATTGGTACTGAGAGTGTACCAAATTTGATAACTTTAGCATAACCAGTATACATAATAGTGGTTATGAGAATTTGTTAGAGAAAAAAAGTAACCCACGTTGATTAATATTTTAACCCAGTTCCTGCTATCCGCCGATAGAATCCACGATAGAAGAGGATAGCTAGGAACAGAAAGGCGAATCTCAGGTCTGAGGGACGATTCTTTCACTGTAAGCATCATGTGTAAGTGAAAAAAACTGATTTATATTTTAATCGACCAAGTTCAAGAGGTGGGAAAGTCTCTGGTTAAAATGGGGATTGGAATCGTTCCAAAAAATCGACTTTCGACTTCGACTTTGGGCGCTCCGACTCTGAGCGTCGACTAGTCGACTATCGTCGGCCTCTTTCTACTTATCCTCTAATTCTGACAGGGGAATTGCCGTATTTGCATTGTATTTGCCATCATCCTGTAATGTCTTTCATAAATATATTTACCACTTAGATAAAGTCTTTCAAATGGCTACGATGTCACCAAGATTGGAAGGCATTTCATGGCCACTTTGCGGAGATTGGGAAGTTCTGGCTTGTCTCTCAATCACCACTGGACAATTTTCGTTTTGCGAGCGAACACATTATGCACGTCCGCAATTCAGCACAGACTTCGTTAACTGCTCTTACCTTCCAGAAGAACAAGGGGACGTATGTTGCAAGAATGAAGCCCACCAGGATCTATAAAATAGTGGGATTATGACAGTGGGCACAGGAAACAAGAGAAATATTTCGAAGAATGATGAAAGTGATGGTTTGAGGCGTATATTTGTAGAACAACTTCATGGCTATAAATATACTGAAACACTGTAATTTCCACAAGATGAAAGTTACATCATTTGGAAATTACAAAGTGTTTCAATATATTAATAACCTAAAAGAATGATCTCGGAGATGAAGAACCTTTTCGGTGAGAAGACGAAAAAGAGTATTCTCGGAGGAAGAACGAGCACGAACCAGCCAAAAGATGAAGGAATGGGGAAAAAGGAAAGAGAGAGAAGTTGAGTAAGTAATAGAAGTTATGTAACCTCAGCCCCATAGATGGTAAAAACGAAACTGACAATAATAATAATACTTCTAATCCACCTGAACTAAATACACAAGTACAAATACATCCATTTTAAGGGGGAATATAGGTACCCCAAAGGATAACCTGAGATGGGATTGCCATCTAATATAAGAAAGCAGTGGCTGGTGCTAATAAATATTAATTTTTTACCTTATGGTTAAAGAGTAATTTTTATTTTATCATAGCGTATTATAAACAAGTAAAAATGTAACAGTACTAACAGTAGTAACATGTAACAGTACAGAGACAAAAGAAAGTACAAATTCAAAATCATCAAGATCACAAAACAACTTTTAATAGTTTTTTCACTTCATCGCCCTCCTTGGATAGAACCCACTGTTTTAATTTGCGCAGAAATATAGCCGTGGAGTTTTGCTTACACAGTTCAACCGGGAGGGAGCAGAACAACTTTGGCGCCAAGTATGCGTATGTTTGTTTAAGTGTTTCGCTACAGGGGTTAGGTATTCCAATGCCTCAGCCAATTAAAGAAATATCTTGTTTTCACCTTAGTTTACTTGAGTATTCAATCGGCTTTGTTCTGTTGTCACCACGAATATAAAATATATTGAGCATCTTAAAGACAAATAAATACCTTAGTGGTAGTACATCAAGATTTTTTAACAAAGGTAACGAGTGCTCAGTATTGGGCTGTCTGTACATCACTTTTATAAGCTTCTTTTGGGCTATCAGCAGAGGCCTAATTCTGGTAATTTAGTCTCCTCCCCAACAAGAAATGCCATATTTCAATCTGGAATCAACCACAGCACAATAGACAGAACGAACAACTTTTAACGGACATACATATCGTAATGAGAGAAATTAGATGCGCTCGTAGATCTGGATCATCTTCTTTATCTTGGTCTGCTTGAGATGGACCGTCGATGCTAGGACGTGTTCTTTTGTTGCCTTTGCCGGTATTCTAAGTTTCTAGCAATCTTGTGATCGGACCTAAAGTGAGCGATGTGAATTGTAGTACTCCAGTTGAACTTTAATTCTCAATTACAAACCGTGCACTTCACTTTATTGCCGTAATTCAGTTTTCCAAAATATTCACACTTAGCACTCTTGTCGATGTCAGGTGACTCACGATGGGACAGATAACCACGCACCGGCGTCAAAACACAAAAAATAATTCACCGGCACGCTTTATCGCGCTGAATATGAAATATAGTAATAAGCCTCACAGCATTTGAGATTAAAAAGAACTTACTACATGCCTTCGGCCAGCTCGTTCTAGACGTCGCCTTCTCTATTCTGAACCCCTGACTCCATAAATAATGAAAATGAAATCATACAGACGATCCTCATGATCAGCACATTAGCTATCTTTTGTTCGCGATAAACGCCCGGCCAATCGCCGCTCCGAGTTAGCGTCTATATTTTAAGATTCAGGGCCATAATTTCCAGACGATGCTAAGCGAAGCTGTTTACTTTATAAAGGGGAGATAAGCGGATAGATTTTGAAATAGTATGGTTGAGACTGGTGAGGCTTGCTCAGGTTTTTATAACTCAATCTTTCGCGACCATGTACGGTAAACAGTTTAGTTGTTGACCACAGAAGTAAAATTTCCTACACCAAGGGTTGAAATTACTGCAATCATTCGAGTGGCTTCGTACCATATCATTTGTAGATGTAATGATTGGAACTTTGGAAGATTTAATGTTTGAAGAGCAATAAAAATAATAGATATCAAATAAACTACTTATTTAAAAACCTCGGTAATTTCATTTTTGACTATCGTCAAGTAACTCTAGAAAGAACTTTACACAAAAATAATTTTGGAATTCAAGTATTGCACATTCGTACAGTTATTGGCCAATTTATATTTTCTTTCTTGAAAGTGACAAATCACTTCCAAGAATTTTGTAACTACAGCAACTTGGATCACGAGTCGCCATATTTCTTCTACCAATTTTAATGGCAAACATGAGTAGTTTATTAATCTCTTCATCGTCTTGCTCCTCTGAATTTTTTAAATACTATTTCCTAAGACCTTTCATCTTCACTTATACGAGTGTAGGAATTTCTTTGTTACAATTATTGTTTGGCATGGATAATTCATGAAAGAGCTCCTGACACTTGAAAGATCTAAGCTCTGTGTCTAGTATGGTTAGCTCGAGGCATAGTGACAGCATGAATCATCCATCATTTGACACATATCTCGGTTGTATAAGATTTCTTTCGTTTGATTTTCTTATAATTTCATTCCTTTTCACTTCTTTTGCTTATTCGCGTTATTTTTCTGCCTTTTTTTCTCCTAATATTTTTTACCCCAGCCATGCATTTTTTGAGATATCATCCGACATTTGTTACATGTAATAACAAAAGTTTTTTTTCAATACATGACGCTTTCCTTTGGTATTTATGGTTATTGGAAATATTAAAAAGTCACTCATGTATACATGGCTTTAAATTGTTGAAGCAAAGGAGATTCCACAGCTCATAGCTGCCTCTATTTATATGCCTTATAGTGACATCATTTGAGTGGCAAGAACTTTCCTTAGAATTCCTGATTCTCAATTTCCATTTTACGCATATTCCTTGCTTCAATAACATCTCACGTTGTACTACCATCTATATATTATTGGAAATATTACAAAGCATATAATTCACGCATTTCCTTCAACCCTTGAAGCAGAGGAAGTTTCATTGCCAATTGCGAGGTAAGGACCATCCTTAGACTTCCTAATTCCCAATTCCCATTGTAGTCATTATTCTGATCTTCATTCGCATCTGACATGCGGACATCTACATACCTTTCTCCGGAAAAGGGAGTAAGATTCCCGGCTTGTTCAGTCTTAGAAATTCCAACAATTTAATTGCTTTAAGATGTTACGATCTATTTCCATCTCAACAATACGTGGAGTGTTCATTGTGTTGCAGAATCCAGAAAATGTTTACATGTAAATGTTCCTGACTTAGAATAAAAAAATGAATCACTACTTTCATTCATTTTTATTCCGTTTCATTCCCTTTCCAATTTTTAAATGGATTGGGTCTTGGGTGCTTAATCAAGTGCCGCTGAACCTAGGAAATTATGGCCTCTGTTCTTGGGAAAACCTTTTCTAGCCGCATCTTTTATCCACCTAAATACGTCAGAGCAGTATACTTAAAAGGTCTTACATTAAATTTTATGACCAGAACATATCTTTGAGTATTCTTAACGAACCAACGTGTTTTATTAATAAAATGGATGGAACTGGTGATATACCGCAAGTATTTCTGCATCCAGACAAATTCTATTTAACCGTCGGCTTGATCTTGGATCTCGTTGTGTTTTTGTCCCTGCGTCATCTGTACCCTAGGTGTAATCTTGTCAATTTTCAGCATTCTACGCGTTTTATAACAGTTATTGGCCCGAAGAGTCACATTTAATTAAATTTCCGGCGGCCAATAACCGTTTACTCCACCTAGAAATGAAAATGAAGCAAAAATATTGGAAAATAAAGGTTTTTGTTGGGTAATTTGAAAATTTTGTTGCAATATTGTTATTTACCGGGGTGGTAAATAACTTAAAATGACGTTAAATAGGATTTATTATTGGTTACCGTTAGTTTGGGCTACTTGATATGGCAAGTTGCATTTATCACAAGTAACTTCTTAGGCAGAGCCCGAAAATAAGCCATCAAAATGTTATGAAGTAGGTTTTGTGCCAGGGAGACCCGCGGGGATGCCTGAGTATTTATTTTTTCCTTAAAAAAATGACAAGAAACTCCTCCATAAAAGAATCTGCTTGAAAAAACCATACTTAACTGAATCATCTGACATGTAGTAGTCATTTCAAGAAAGTTGCGGGTACAGAAATATTTGTCCATCACATTTAGGGTACTTATTAAATATTTGGTCCAACTGTATTCATATTTTTTTCTTCACAATGCCTAGTGGCCAATAACTGTTAGGGGGCCTATAACTGTACAATTTACCTTACTAATACACGACGAGCAATTACAATGATTTGGGGGCATGAGAAATTTTTCGATTATTTCATCGTTTTCTGATGGAGGCACCAAGTGTATGACCTACAAAGCTAATTATTTTGAGCAGTCTTCTTTGAAATAATTCCACCCAAAAACTGGAATCATCGCACTACGCCATAAGATATAGCCCTCTTAGAAGTTTGTAAAATGTAGCTACTTTTCCTCCTCCTGACGATGTTTGTGCTTATAGAAAATAAGAAATTGTTTTTTTTAAGGTATTTAGGTATGTTCTACAATAAATACACTTTGTGAAAATCGGTCTCTAACTTCTTCGCCAAATCAATTCGTAGTCAAGCGGAAGTCGAAAGTTGATGACTTAAGTCGACTTCAACAAAATCGTCTTTCGGAATAAAAAGTTGATTTTGACTTTCTAACCTCTAGGTTGAAAACACTACGAATCAATTGCTAACTACATATCAAAAACTCATGTCTATGTGTAAGCCATTCCCTCTACAACACAACCGACTTCTGTTTTCATATTACGCAAGTTTCTGTTTACTTTAGAAGCATGTGATGCAGAAAGGTCGCAAAAAAGTGTGATCGTGCTTACCAATTACAGTCGTCCGCAGTTTTTGTGTCCACATACCGTCATATCAGAGGATTCCAGCGGTTTAAGAATTTGTGAAGCTATCAGTGACGATTCATGGTCTTATTTAAAGAGAACTTACCGGAATAACTTCTAAAGGATCTTACATGCTGTAATAACCTTTTGTTCGATTTTTTCTCTTAGCTCTGTGAAGGGATTGAAGATTTCAGGACTACTCATTATAGATGTTCTCAGTTTTTGTGTCCATATACTGTCATAGTAGAGGATTCCAGTGGTTTAAGCATTTGTATAGCTATTATTGACGATATATGATCTTATTAAGGAAACTAACTGGACTAACTTCTCTTACAGGATCTTACATGCCGAAATAACCTTCTATTCGATTTTATTCTATTAGCTCCGTGACGGAATTGAACATTTCAGGATTACTATTAATAAATAGATAGCACTAGCAATGAATCGTGTAAATTATTCTAGGTGAAAATGCGAAAGGAAATCACTTCCTCATTGATTAACAGATAAGAGCGTGGGCTTACGGCTTCCCTCCTATAACGATGCGAAGAAGGGTTGGATTCGTGTGCCTAAATTGCTAAGGTTCATTACGCTTTGATCATTTAATTATGATTCCAGGCGACGGAGATTTCACTTCCGCCGCCTTCCTTCCCAAATCCACGTGAGAGGGAAGCACGTGGCCAAGATAAAAGTTTCCGGAAGCCCGTGCGTAGCGTGACCTTATATACATTTCATACGCCGCCAAATTTGAATAAATATTCATATCGGGAATTGGCACCGGTCCATCGATAACCAGATATACATCTAGGGTTCTCGCCCTTCCGAGTAGCATTTGGGGTTCGATGGCAAGAGGGACTATTTTTGGCTCCTTCTCGTCCGGATATAGAGGGATTCTACTCATTGGCATATTCTCTTATTCAATATCGCTTTGATCAACCTAAAGATAGCTTTTAATATTGAAAAGAAAAATGTGAGTGAGGATCACACGCAGAAAGTTCCCCCTGGAAAGAGTTTCTCCGGACCTGGATAACTTTTTAATTCGGCACTTTCTGATACAGACTTCGATTTCCAATCATAGTAATGGTAGCTCTCTCACGTTGTGAAATGCGATTTATCAGCTATTCTCTGTTTCTCATTTTTCAAAACTTCTTAAAACATACGTATAAACTGGATTAAGTGAGGAAAGAACGAATTTTAGCACCAATCTGTTCGGCAGTGTATCTCTCCTATTTTATCGCTTCTTTCAGACCTAGAGATGTAGTGAGGCGTCATGATAATATTCTGTGTCTCGCTACGTTACGGAAAGTTCGTAACAAAAATGTTGGTTATCGCTTCTACAACCGGCAAAATAATGAAAAAACTGAATATGGAGTCTATAAACAAATTCAAATGTTATTTTGATGAAAAAAATAGTTACTGCATCATGCTTACTAATCCTTTCCTGTAGTAACTCCAAATGTCAAAGGTTTTTATTATAGGTAACGTACAATGGAAGCAAATTTCCTTTCTCTTTTCCATCCTATATTTATGTACATTCCCTTTATGTTCCTTCGAAAAAATTTCGTTTTGTAAATAATACAATCAAATATGGTAGTTATCTGTATATGTAGTATCTTATCTGTGGGACATTTGATAATGAGATATCCAAAGCATCACCCAACCTACCCAGTTCCACTGCTGATGAATCGAAATACCATGCGACTTCTCGTTCTGATAGACACTTTAAAAATTGCCTTCAAAATAAATGATACATGGTGACATACCGGCATACTCACTGACTCGAAAAGCAGGAGGTTCGCGATTTTTTTCTGATCCTAGGAACCTTTTTATCACAACAACTCCAACGCATTTGCTTCCGCCCATCGTCACGGAGAAAAACGTCTTGCAGTGGAGCTCCCCTCTTCCCACAAAAGCCGCGTATTTCAATGCCGATCAAAACCTCACATGCATCACTATTTCTTTATCTAAATGAATGTGATATTTCAGCTCACCACCAAGAATCCGCGCGTGAGGTTTTGAATGTTTCCAGGATTTGAACGTGAAATTCCGAGGAATTAACACAATAGAGCATGGAATGAGCTCTTTATTTTATATATGACCAGAAACAAAAAAAATAGTAAATGCATTGTGCTTACTATTCCTTTCCCGTAGTAACTCCAGATGTCTAAAGTTTTTAATACGGGTAACGTACAATGGAAACATTAATTTTCTTTCTCTTCCTAATCTGATATTTATGAAACATAATTCCATTGAAACTCATCCTTGCAGATGGTATACTGGCATGTATAAAGTAATAAGTTATGCAGGTAAGAATTACGCTTTTAATTTTACAGTCTTCCGTTGAATTGTGGCAGTATTGATTACAACTCTTCGTGAAACTGATAGTTGAACGAGGAATCTGTTACGGGATTTTCTGTTTGGAAGTTCAATGAGGAAATAAAAATAACTTCGTGATCTGTATTCCATGATTATTTTTAAAACGATGCACGTTATGATACCTTCTGTTACCTTGAGGTGATAGCCGTTTGTTCATGACGAGTATGTTTACCATTTTTTAAATCTCCGGTCAAATGTTTTTTCGGTATGAAAAATTAACATAATACATCATCGTCTCGTAATAATACAATGCATTAGAGTTAAACTAAATGGAATAGAAACATGGAAATATAAAATGTGGGATTTATCACAGTATAAATACATTTTCGACCTTGGTTAAGACTTTCCCCCCCAATCTCCCAAACATGTGCAATTGTATGCACTTAACACCGCTTGTCGCCTGACGATGATGTATCAGCATTCAAAACCGGGACAAAATTAAATTAATAACGTGGAAAATTGATTGGCTCTATTACGTCACGAGGTAAAAACGTTCCAAACATTCTCACTCCCGTTAAATAATCACAATCCTGTGTAACTTGTTCAACCAGAACTTTCAGTTAACTTCAAATTAATGTAAAGGCAACGCCATCTTTCGACTAACGCTAACAAAACATTATAGGACTTGGCCTTGATTGTCGAAGCTTTGGTCGTTTCGATAAAAATCATTAAATGAAGTTAATAAAGTCATTTTCAGTTTTCTCCGTAATATGCGGAGTCTTTACGCAGGTACGTTGTCAAAAAAAGTGAGTTACGATCTTTCTCTTTACGCAACGCATTTCTGAGTAATTTGCATCCTTTTAAATCAGCTATCTGGAAGTTTACTTTACCATTTCACTGCGTAAACTGAAATTAGTTTTCAATCATAATGTGGGTAAAATATCTATGATTTAACTTTTTTGTATAAAATGATAAAAAATTTACAATTTTATGTACAGAACATAGGCATACAGGCAAAGGTATTTGGACCGTTGTTGCATGGGAGTTAATTTCCACTGAAGATTATGTATTTGCATCTACATACTACCCTGCGAGCCGCCGAATGGGCATGTGGCAGGGAATGTTAGGACACCAGCCGTGTAAATATGTAAGGGATAAGGTATCGGAAGGTGAAATAGTGACGTGTATTATGGGAGTGTATTTAGTGGATCTCAGTTTTTATTGTGGTCGCTAATTATCCGCGGAAAAAACGATTTTTTAAACAATCCGTTCGGAAATGTATCTCTCTTATTATATCGCTTCTGTCAGATCTAGAGATGTAGTGAGGCGTTATGATAATATTCTCTGTGTCGCTCTGTAATACACCAGTACTGAACTTCTCAAGCAACCTAAGCCTAGCATGTAGCCTCCGAGTCTTTAGGGGCTCCCGCCTTATTCCCTCTAAAAGTTATGAAACAGTATATGTTTGCTCATAGCAGTTTTGTAACGAAGCCTGCAGATTTTCTTTGTATTTTATTAATTCATTTGGTTAAATCTTTATTTTGGCTATCTTTATTAAATGACCTGGTTCCCAAATGCTCGCGGCGAGTTCGAGGTAAGACCTATCTAGAGCGAAGTAGCATCTCTCATTTACTTTTTCATCCGAGGCCCTTCCTATTATACACTTAACAAAGCCTAGTCTCTTTCATGCTGTGCCGCATAAGTTTTGTAATTGTGTTCCCCACGATATATTAGAACTTAAGGTGATTCCAAGATATTCAACTGTATCTAGTAATTTCATACTTACTCCACTCACAGTGTAGGTATGGCGTTTTTGTGATGACTTTCGCAAGAAGTGTACAGTGGTGCATTAACTGAGATTTAATTCTAGTCCCCACTCCTGGCACCCCGAATGAGCGTTGCAAAGGTCGCCGATGTGATATAGATCACTTTGTTCCATAATAGTCGTTCTTTATATTTTATGTACCGACCTTCCTATTATACGCTTAACAAAACCTAGTTTGAACCTAGTTTAGCCAGAGTACATGAAGGGATGTATTTGATCTTCTCAGTATAGGAGAGTGATTTTTAGGGTCGTGGGATAATGTCAAACTCAATGGTCAGCGGATGGAAAAATTGATCGGATGTTTCCGAACGGCGCTGCAAAAGAGTTAAGCCAACGAAATAAGCTAGCAAATAGGTATTCGCTGATTTATTTAGGATTCGCTTCTCCGACGGGTTAGTTCGTCGGTTATGCCCTGTTTACATCACTAGCTTTCCAACCGGTTTAACTCCAACTGTAATTAAAGTTCGCCGAGTGTACGCAGGCTGGCGCTAACCTTAGTCAACTTTTTAACCACGCTGAAGTTACTAGGGTTGGCGCTGGTTACCATCATTCCAATGCGTGCTTACGCAGTTTAGAATGGCAATTAAGTGATTCAATCCACATGTAGCTTACATTTGAAGCATACAATATATTACGAGGGTTTCTCCTGTCATCTTCCATATCCAAGAGTTAGTGGTAAGATGCTTGATGTATTCCAATGCATGAGTGAATGATAAACCTTATTTTATGATCAACATTTACCTTAAATGTGTAAGTGAAGATGGGTCGTGGGAAAAACTTGGAAGAATCGGCTCGTCGTTTACTCCGCTGCATATATTGAGGCAAGGACTCGAAGTGGAAGTTATTTATAAATCTTGTATGTAAAGATAACATTTTAAATTGTTTTTACCTATCTTAAAAGAGTGCCAGTGACATAATAATGTAACATTCTTGTGGTATCTTAAGGGTAAAGAATAGCATAGTGACATGCCGATCTATTAAGGAAATTTATTCTCTCAATTTAAATATTTCGATTCATGAAGTAATGTCTAGACATGAAATGATAAGTATATATGTAGTCAAATTTCAATGAATGAGAAGTCTAATTGCGCAAAACATTTGTATATTCAATCACTTTTCTCGCCCGTACAAGTCTCTCGAATGAAGCTCACCCCCCTGGAAACAAATGAAAAGCGACTTGCGATACCTGTTGGGCAGTGGGCTACATAACCTAGACATGACAAAAAAGAAACATCTCTTAGTAAAGTCCACACTTAAAACTTTTATTACCGACCGAAGTTTCGATTGCCTTGCAATCATTTTCAAAGGTTTTTTTTCTAAGGTTTGCAACCAAAGGTGAAAAATATTTCCTTGAAATCATTTTCCCCATTGAAAATGATTGCAAGGAAATCGAAACCAAAGTCGGTAATAAAAGTTTGAAGTGTGAAATTTACTAAGAGATTTTTCTTTTTCGTCATGTCTGTGGTAACCTTCCACAAAGTTACGCCTTCGACTATTAAGTTTACTACATCACCTACTTAACTCTCCACCAGAGGCCACCAGCATCTTAACTCGGGTTATGGAATGCTTTGTAAACGCAAGTTAGTTAAGCCAACATATTAACTACCATTCTAACCCTAGCAGTGCAAACAGAGCATTAGTATGAGTCCCGTATATAAGCCATATTTTTTAACTGCTGTTTTAGACTATATTAACTGCGGATTACGGAAGCGACTGTAATAGCTGAAATTACATCTCGGCGTTGGCTGCCGTTGTTATGCATGGCGCTGCGGGACTCTGCTATCACAATCGCATGTGGGCTCACTTCTACTGTGGGTCATTCGCATCGATTCATTGTGATGCATCGGAGGTGAGATGATGACAGCGGAGATATGATGTCCCCTTGTCTTCGAGCATATAATTATGCTGTTGGTGGCTTTATTGTTCCTGCTCTTAAAGAGTGCATAATCAAGTTTCAGAATTACACCTAAGAATCGTGCCTGGCATTTCCAACTGGAATGAAATGATAATATATTAAGTATGTGAAGATTATAGAATACTTAAAGTAACAAGTCATACCAAACAACTCAAGGTGAATGCATAAAAAAATCAATCCTAATCATATTTACCTGCGTCCAAAGGATAGAAGCTCGAACAAGTCGAAGGGGTTATTGCTTGCCAATTCCCATCTCATCATGGTCTTTCTATTCGCAGTTTTCCCAGATTCACATTAATTGTTATAAGCCTTCCTTTTTTTCATGGCAATGCTTTCCCCAATATTTGCCCTGATAGAAGTACTAACTTGTTATGATCCAATCCCAACATATGTCATGGTGGTAGAAAGAGTGATATATGCGAGAAAAACTGAAACGCATGTCTCTAGCATTGTATGAAATTTTGGAATAGGAAACGGACTGGTGTGCGCACCGTCGTTCACAGCTTTTCCTAAGGGAGTGCTTTGGTATTTTTACTGTTTCCCATTCATTCATTGATCGTTCAATCCTAAGATTGGTTGACTGCAGCCCTCCACCCTTCCCTATCTAATGCTAGTTCCCTTACCTCCTGGTATCTCTTCCTATGTGCCTTCCTCTTTATTTGGTCCATGAACTTATTCCCAGCTTTTCCAATGGTCCATGCTTCCGATCCATAGAGTCCTACGCTCCACACGAATGTTTTCACGTAGTCTCCTTGTTTGTAATCCTATCTTCTTAGAGCACATCACTTTTTCCCTGACTCAGTAAATTACTGAATCATGTGTTTTGTAGTTGAGAAATTGACGAGAAAATACGAGCCACTCTCATATATCTTTTTGGATTAAAAATAAGGCAGAAACCTTGGGTGAAACTATTTCCATAAGAACTAGATAGTCTCAGGCTTAACTTACGGGGAAGTAATTATGACTGAATCACTGGAGGAAGTTAAGTAATTTTCCCATTACATGTGTTATATGTCGACCGTTTTCACCGCATATCCTGACGATGTCACCTTTGCAATGACACTGGTCAAAGAGTAATGAATTTCGCGAAAATTACAAATTTATTACATTGATTCCGTACTTCCTCTCCCATTCACTCAGTTTCGTCTCGGTTCGCATTAACCTGGTCCAGTTTCACCAAGCTGAAACATATTCTCCGTCATTTTTGGTACGGAATTAATAATAATCTACTTTGTGCATACCAAATGGATGCACAATTTCGCTGAAGAATTGAATACGATACATCTACGATGTATTCGATATGGATCAAATGTCATATACAGACAATATGAGACGATGCGAGAATTATAAATCGATGAAACCATACCTTAAAACCATTATTTGCGCAGGGGTTCATTTTTGCTCGTTTCGCAATTCGACTCCCAGATCCATTTTCGCGGAACTAACTTGCATGGAAGAGACAATATTTAAGATCAAGCGGTGAGAAGAGGAGGTAATGTCTAATATTCAGAATGGAAGCAAGCCAAAGAAGTTGTTGATCTAATTGGACAATGAAATTAGACCTTGCCATAAAAATATTTAAAAAATACTGCAGATTGAATGATAAAAGCCTTTTATGAGTGGGAGAATTTAAAACACTTAGTAATATTCCACAAAGATTTATTTTCCCAACCGGTTTCAACGCTGATGCGTCATTTTCAATGGTACAATTCTCAAATTGCTTAGGAGGTGCGCCACATATATATCCAATTCTCAAAGGGGGGTGGTTTAAGTAAAATGGGGGGGGGAACGGGGGATGGATAGGGAGGGAGGATAAGGGTATTGCGAGGAAGCAACCGTCAAGGTGAGGGAAGGGGCTGTGGGTGTAGCACAGAGGTGAACGGAGAATATTAAAAAAACAGAAGTCATTTAAAAACACAACATCAGGGACACCTTGTCTCATATTAATTTCAAAATTCTCTAAAAAGTCCAGTTTAAAACCTTTGTCATTAACATGTAAAACCTTAGGTTTAATTTAGTAAAGCCTTAGCTTAGTACTAAAGTACTTTAGTACTAAGTACTTAGTACTAAATTAAATTAGTAAAGCCTTTTATGAGAATAAAATGATAATAAAGTTTAGATAATCAGAAATTAAAGCTACAAATATTGAACGAAATGATAAAACTTAGGTATTTCGCAGAAATTCTGAGGATATGAAGAGTTGAAACTGGAGGATGAAAAAGAGTGGGGAAAGAAGCATTGGATAATGATTAACTCTTCTCCAGTTTTCCCAACAGGTAGGGCTCTTTTTTTGTCTTATCTACGAAAACGACTCTCCTATCGTCGTCAGGGCTATAGAAATGTGTAACCACAGTCATGGTGATGAGACAATAGTCTTTTTTCCATACCTTGAGTATTAAGAGGAACCTCACCCTGGGTGGAAAGCCCTGGAAGAGTTCACCAGAGTAGTTCGTGAGAAAAATATTAAATCTCCCATTATAGCAAGAAAGAAAAGAGTACAAGGTGGCACACACCATAGCGGCGGCTTGCGCGGTACTTCGTAAATGTATACGGCAAAACATGAAGCCAAGAAAAATCAATACACACCCGTTTATTATGTCTAGAAATGGCACAATACCATATTATATAGCAAAGAAATCTGAAGAAATTAAATTTACAACCAAAGATCCACCAAGTCCTAAATTAAGTTATATTAAAGTCATGCAATGTGGTCAGAAAGTTTTTAATACAATAGAAAATAACTTATATAGTTCCGTTTGGCATCATACGCCCGCTATACGTAAATGTTTCTGGCTGGATTGGCTGAGAATTGTAAAAGTAATAGTAATATCATGGTATTTTCCAGTTTAGGAAAAAAATTAACTTTTTCTACCGCAAGCCGCAGAAAGAGGAGGAAGGGATTACTGTCGCCTTTTTTTCACTCCCATTCCCAAAGACGCGTCACTCTTCACAAACAAGCGTCAATCTTTCGTCTCCGACATTTTCCGCCCACGTACATGACGGTTGGAACGTCCGGCGAGAGAGGCGGAGGAAAAAGTGGAAGATAAAGGCCGCACACTCCCTTCTAATAGGGTCAAGTGTTAGTTGACCGTAAATTCGATGAGGAGAAAGAGAGTGAACGCGCGCGAGCGAGCGATATCTCGCAATTAATCCGAGCGATTACGACGGCGAAGTCCGAGAGTCGGTCGGTCACGCGAGCGACGCGACGCTGGGAGTTCGTCATGTCGCGTCCTCCTACGTCGACGTCATACTCCGTCGCGCCGCCGCAGGTTTCGTCGGGAAGACGGGGAGGAGATGACGCCGAGGGCCAGCCAAATAAACCGTCAAATGAACCCACTCCTTAAATTCCATTCTTTCCGCTCAGGGGCGGGAAAATCATATTCAGAGAGTCCGCGTGTTGCGATTAAGGGTAGCCTCGGTCATCCATGTAATGCATACAGCTTCTCTCGCAATTTACTTCTCTGAGCGATTTCCCGGAATTATTTCATCAGTATGGTACTTTTTCGTGGAATAGTTGTTCACATTTCCTGTCAATTGGTAATGATCCGCATTATGTTTTTTTAGCTTTTAATCTGATTTCTGGGACTAAAACAAAGCATTTTTTTGGAATGGAAATAATTTGGATGAAATTAGTATTGCTATTAGGCACTGGACCATTAGGAGGAGAGGAAATAAGAGCAAGTGGATTCCTTAATCTAATCCGGAAGTTCCATCACGTGGGAAGGAATAAGTTCAACGGGCATCAGGTGGAGAATAGCCCAAGCTAAGAAGGCGTTCATGTGAAAAGACAACTGCTATGCTCAAAGAAGATAGGCCTACATACCAGGAAACAGTACGTGAAAACATTCGTGTGGAGCGTAGGACTCTATAGACAGGAAGCATGGAACATCGGTAAAGCTGACCAGAAAAGACTAGAAGCCTTCGAAACCTGGTGCTGAAGGAGGATGCTGAAGCTAAAATGGACGGACAAAATAAGAAATGATGAAGTGTACTGAGGAATAGAAGAGGAAAGGACCGTATAGAGCACAATGGAGAAAAGAAGAACTAGATGGATTGGACACACCCTGAGACAATGAGTTTGTGAAGAACATACTTGAAGGAAAAATAGAGGGGAAAGTCCCCAGAGGAAGACTCGGGAATAAGTTCATGGACTAAATAAAGAGGAAGGCACATAGGAAGAGATACCAGGAGGTAAGGGAACTAGCATTAGATAGAGAAGGGTGGAGGGCTGCAGTCAACCAATCTTAGGATTAAACAACCAATGATGATTAAGCACTGATAGTTAGTCATTTCATCATATTTTAAGGACATATCCCCTAAAGCATCTAAAACCAAACTAATATCTTGCACTATCACTTGCAACACAACGGTAAGGTTGGACTTTTTTTACAGTTGGCGTATATATAATTCAATTTATCAAACGACTTAAATAAAGGAGCTATACCAATACGCAGAGATACCGGGAGATGGTCACGATGCATAGACTAAAATAGCGATTAGACTAATCGTTATCGATATACACATAGATTTCACATTTAGATATGTATCCTATCGTGCGTGCTTCTGTAAAGGCGTCATCAGGAGGTGACGCGTTAGGGCGCCTATCATGAAGATATGAGGGAAGGGGGGAACGGAGGAAAAGAGGGGATAGGGAACAGGAGACGGAGAATGGACGAATATTGAGGTTTGTTCTGACGGATTAATGTCTTGCTCCGGTTCTGTTGTGCTCATCAATGGCGCGTGGGAAGAGGGAATTTCGTACCTAACAGTTCGCCGGTGAACCTCCTATCGTAGTCTCCGATGAGTACATATGAGTAAAAGTATATTAATCCTTTGTAAATAAAACTCTGTCTTTTATCACTTGGTGGTATTCCATGGCTAACAAATTTCATTCACAAAACTTTTACAGTACCACATAAATTTATAAAACAGACACGACCCGGGTTTCGAAGAATGATCGTCATCATCAGGTGATACTTTGTAAATACGTCCCTCTATGTATACAGTTCTAACAGCTGGTGATGCAAAGATAGGGAGGGGGTTTGAGAATGTTGGTGATTGGTTGAATAAAGAAAGAGGAAAGGTTGTCGTTCAACTGCTACGGGTTGAGTAATTACGAGGAGGTGAGAGAGAAAGAGGTAATAAAGTTTTGCGTTTGTGAATTTTTTCGTCCCCGAGGAATATATTCATTGTTTTCACTTTTGAGCTTGCCTCATAATGTTTTACGTCTTATTCATAGAAGTAGCAAATTGCAGAACTAGTGGCACAGTTTTCTGGTCTTAGTTTTTACATTTTTTATTAACCCACCACAATGGCAGCTATGAACTACACGTTTAGAAATTGGTGTTTTCGAGTTGAGCCAATTCTTAAGTGACTAAAACTGGGAAGGGGACTTGCAAACTAACAGGCATGGGATAGTTAAAAGGTTTTCATTGAGGACGCGCGTCGCCGAAACGGAGAGAGGCGAGGCTTCTTCAATGGCGGTGACTGGCGTTCGTGGCGGCGGATTGAGACGACGCCTTCTCCCCCTTCCCCACCACCACCCTCTTCAACCCTCCGTATCCCCATTCTGGCCGAAAAATAGGGAGTGGGGAGGGGGGTAGAAATGGAAAAAAATGATGGGTATTGTGGGTTAAGGGATGAGGACGTGGGGGATTGTCGGCGCGACATAAGTGTGCGTATGTGGGCATTGGTGGTAGGGGAGGGGGAAGGCGTATGGGTGTCTGTCAAGGGTTGGGGGTTATAACTGGGGGTGGAAGAGGTGGGGTGGGGGAACTGCGATGCGGCTGGGGAGGAGGAGGAGGGTATCAGAGATGGCTAGGGTGGAAGACTTATGCCATGTGGGGGGGAGAGAGTTGGGGGGAAATGTCAAAGGGGAATTCTGGCGAGACCTCGCGTCGGGGGCGAAACACTGGCTAGTCGCCAAACTCGTAAAAAGCTTTCCACCCTCTCCTCCAATTCTCTTCCCCCTCCTCCGCCTCCTTCTTGGGCCTTCCTCCCCCCCACCCACGCCCCCTATGCCACCCAGTATCCGTCACTCCATCCCCCATCCCCCTCCTAGACATGGAGTGTTTACAAGAGCAAGACGGATCGGCACATGGCGCCAGCCCTCGCTGATATTTCCCGAGCAATTTGGTTGATAATAAACCACTTTCCGCAAACACGCGCTATTGGGAGTGGGGGGGAGGAGGAGAAACGAGGGGCGGTGGGGGATTTGAGGTTGGTTCGCTCGGGACATGGAGGCCGTGATGGCGGGAGGGAGTGGGGGGGGGGGGAGATCGGGATGGGTTTTCTGGTTTGCCGGGAGAGGGATGACGCGCGCTTGGAGGGGTTGCGTTGGTTTTTAATAAGGGTGATGTACGCTTCGGTGATCGCCGGCGGGGGTTTGAGGGTGGTGCGTCGTCGCGGCGCGCGGTCGCTTCAAAAGGACCGTCTCCCCTCGCGCTCGGAGCGGGGAGTCCTTGAGGGGGTGTGGCGGGCGGAACCCCTCGCATCTCCCGCCAGAAAGATTTTTCCCCTACCCCCGCACTCTCGTCCGGATGCAGGAAAAATGGGGACATGTCCGAGAAATCTGCGGAGAGTCCATTGGGGGGATCGCCGCCGCCGCCGCCACGGAGGAAGCGCCCGCCGATGATGTAGATGTGGCGGAGGTCGACGGTCCATCCGCCGACGACCTCCACCCTTCGCTTTCCTCGCCCCCCTCACCACCCACCACCACCAGCCCGTTCCCTTCCAACCCGCCCCCGCCGACCTCAGCCTTCCGTCGGCGACCGCGAACGCTGTCAATTTTTCTCGCGCCCTTTCCCCCCTTTGTCTTCCTCCTCCCCGAACAGACAATCCATCCATCTCCAGCAGACTGGAGCGGGGCGCTGGCGGATGTGCGGTTCCTAAAGGCGCCACAGTGACAAGGCGCCCGGGGCATTTTATAAATTTTGACGCGGGGACATTTCTCAACATCCGTCAGCGTGAAGGAACTTATTGTTGGTCCACAAATGTAGACATTACACACATTTGCGTGCATATTTGGTCGGGTGGGCATTTGGTCGTAGGCTTATCGCCATCATTATATGCAATCGTCAGTATGAAGACTTGTTAGCCGCAGCTCACCACTATATCATTCTTTCAGGTAACAGATGTACTATCGTTATTTGGGTCATACTCCTACCGGTAAATGTAGGTCAAATAACATAGAGTAGTATTCCTCTAATGGGGTGGACCCCCTCTACAATTTCTTTCTTACTATACAATAGCAATCACTATACATTTCTATTTATTTTGACCACCATTCTCCGACTAGTTATCATATAAAGTCACATCTACACGGAAATAAATATTATTGCTATCTGTACAAAACCCCATTTGCTTACCTGTGAGACCAGAAGTAAATAAGTAATTTATTTATTATTATACAATTACATTATACTCATATTCATATTCAAGTGTGAAAGCTTTAGGTTGTCTCTAGAGGAAATAAACCTGTGGTTGGCCAGTCGACATGAAAAATATATAAGCATCGCTGACAATGACATTAAATTACATTTCTTTTTAAAATCATTACGATTCCATTTTGAAGATACAATTCGCGGAACTGTCGACATACCTATATTAAGGAAAGGAAAATTATGAAGAAAATTGAAGCACACCCACGGCTGGTGTAATATTTTTAGTCCCATTTATCAATTGTTTTATCGCCCATATCCAATTCTTGGCCTGGTGAAGAAATGTGTGTCCATGGCTGACATTTTTCTGTCCTTGTATGATAAATTCTCTGAATTGGATTTTTATATTGTTATGTTTCATATCGTATGCAATGGAGATATGCCATGTTGTTACTGTACGCTGGATTCCTTTCATCTATGCTATGATTTGTTTCTGTGGCGAATTATTCGTTGGTCTAACAAATTATTTCGACCGTTGGAGCAAATGGCATAATTTATGATGCGGTTCCATTTGATTCGATGATATGAATATCAGAGAAAGCACCAAACATGTTTTCATGAAATGGATGTATATTTACCCTCATGGAAAATATATGGAGGATTATGAATTAGTTTGTGAATCCATTTTTCGAGGAACATTGATCGTGGTTCTACAAATTACAGCCTTCATTTTCCACAACCTAGGATAATTCTTCACTGTTCTAAACAATATCCTACCCTTCATGTCGTAGCTCTCGAGTGCTAAAAAAATTGCGCAGAGTTTGAACTGATTGTCCATTTTAAGCTCTATAATCACCAATACTCAGCACCATAAACACCTATACAATCATAGTTGACCATTATTGGCAGAAAATTTCTATTTGGAATCCGTGCAAGCGCAGGACATTTTCAGTTTAGGCTTTGTTCTTGAGTGTCAAAATTAGTAACTCTTTGATACAAAACTCACATCGCGTTTTCAGGTGTTAATTGTGAACGTTCCTCTTCCAAGATGTGGAAATACAATTGTTGATTTAAATTAATAGAAGAGGGATAGTCAAAGGGAAATGAAGGAAAACAAAATATTGTCAATTAAATGCATCAAACCATCGCTCCAACCGTTTAGCCATCGCCCCAAAGTTGACGAATCATGGAATAATGTTCACGATTAGCGAAACTCGGAGGTACTTACTTGGGAAGGGCAAGAGGCAAGGGATAGGAAAAAAAGAGAGGTTGGTCAGAAAGGTTCCAGGCTTAGGTCTCATCACCTCTGCTTATATTACCCTCTGTGACTCTCCATTCTTTGAGTTCTTCAGTTGAGCACCACCAAGTATTGATACACCTATTTTTTAAAGCAGCATTCCATTCTTTTTCTAGACCTCAGCATCCTAGAGTCAGCAATCTACCCTTGAACGTATCCAAAGGAGTTCACAGGGATCAGGAGACACCTGGGAATACACTGAGACCGAGGGAAGAGATGACGGAATAAACCCAGGTAAAAGAAACCATTACTTCAAATAGAAAAGGCAGTACTGATAAGTGTGGTCGCTTGTGTACTTATCTTGTATCTTATCCCAAGGATGCGGGTTCGAACCACTGTTTGAGTGAGAAAGAGAGTTGTGGAGAGCCCTCTATGTGCAGCACCACAATCCGTCTGATAGGTTGTGATACTGTGGATCCCATGCCTTTATTTTCCCGATCAAATATACGCAGAAACGAGTGACAGGGGATCTTATGGAAGCTGATTTGAAAAGGGGGGAGAATAGGGTTAATGGGAGGCGATTGGGACCAGAGTGTACTGTACCGACTCGAACATGTGTCACTCTGTCTTAACATCATACTCTGCATTTGTATCTGATGGCGCGTGGAATGGAGAAATGTTTTTTTTTGCGAAATATATTGCGATATCTATATTTGAGAAATGTTTGCTTGCCGGACGATTCTGTTAGCCCGTATGTCCCCGGAATCCCGATAGGCTGCTGAGCGTGTCATCAGGTTTCCGGCAACCGAACCAACAGAAATTGACACACATCCATGCCCTGGGTGGTGAAAAACCCACCCAGGCGGGACTCGAACCCGCGACCCTCGGTTTAGCAGGCGAGGACTTTACCCCGCCGCCACCGGGGCCGGCCATTTTTGTGACTCAAGATCTTAAGGACTCTATCCGCGTTGAATTCGTTGAAGTTTTTGTAGTTTTTCAGAGAAAACCTGATCCCTACTTGAGTGTCTTGAGGAGGGCGCTTGAGTGCAGTACTCCGACGGTCGGATGAGACTTTAAGCCGCGGTCCCCTTGGCGCCTTTCGTTAAGATCAGGCTAATGTCGACGCCGGGTTTCTATCCAACCTTCCTCCCTTACCTGTCCCCTATGGCGCAAATGGCCTTAGCTGTCGGTCGCCTCCCCTAATATCCAATCCAATCCGTTGTAGCACATTTTTCGTGTGACTTTTCCCTCCGTGGACTTGCAGATGTAAACTGGAATGTCGTCGAAACTGTTGTCCAAAAGAATGGACTGTCTCACGCAAAAAGAACCCGAAAACACTCGAGTTATCTTATAATAACCCCGGAATCCTTCATACCTAAAACCGGGGTGAACCCGGTACAGTTTTTGAGGTTTTTTAGGTGTCATGTACTAACCATCTTTTCTTTCTCAATAAAATTTTTACTTGGAAAACCTAATATATCAACTTATCGTTTCCTTTTTGAAAATTAGCAATCCAACCGCTAAAACTAGGAATAAAGAGATAAATTTGTACCATCTTCACCTCGAGAGATACAATAAAGAAATACACCAGCGTTTTTCGTTGAAAACTCGTAGACGTCTCTAATTTCAACTTCATTGCATTAGTTTCATGCACAAACATCTACAAATTTTGCGATATTGGTCATCGCCTTACCAACCCTCTGTGCTTACTATATTATCAATAGCAAGGCGTTGGCTATTTCTCAAAACCATTGATATCCTCACTGAATCTTACGGTGGCAATCGCCTGGATTGTTTCCGTAAGATTTTCTGTAAGAAAAATCTTGATCCCCGGGCCACGGGAGTAATTTGAGCATTTGATCGGGGAGCGGAGATTATCGGGGGTCCGGGTAGATAGGTAGATTTTTGAGAGCAATTCGTGACCACAGAATTACAGCTACTATTGTCTCTATGTAATTTTCTCTTGAATGCCCTATTTTTTCACTTAAAATTAATAACTTCATTGAAGTAAATTAAGCAGATTATCGAAAAATGCCCCTATAATCTTTGTTATCCCGAAAGGTAACATTGCAAAATTTTTTTTCCCTTAAAAAGATTGGGTGGCGGGGGGCCTGCTGCTGCCCCTTGACACTCTCAAATTTCGTACGTCTATGCCTTCGACCTCCAGGTTTTCTAGGTAAGTTGGTGGCATCTAGAGGAATATTAACCAGAGCGATGGAAGCATAAAGTAAACATAAAACTTCGAGGTACCATATTTGTTGTAAAATTAAAAAACATGGACTAACTTTTTTCAACGGATTATTTGACTCAAATTGTTTCGTGTGCAAGGAAAAACACCTAATTGGCGAAATTGTCAGCCAGGATGGCACAGCAACTGAGGTTTGGCGATATTTTGGTGATAACGCTATTACGATAAAAACAAAGATTATATAACCAACTGGAGCAGAAGCACGGAATCGCGATTTTTAGGAATGTCTGGTTTTGCCAACTTGTGTCTAGAATACGAACCAATTTCCGACGTCTAATTCCCTCTTCCTTTAGTCTGCCAGCTCCTTCCACATTCGAAATTTTCGAGTTCATCTTCATCCCGGTTTCTGGTAGCAAGAATTTTTTTAACCGATCAGTTTAGCAGTGTATCCGTTATATTTTGTTGATCAGTTATCATTTATAGACATGCAGTATGAAGTTAAAATTATTTGGTCAGAGTCATACCGAAGCTCGCCTGAGCCGATTTTTTTTTTCAATTTAAGCCCAGCGTGTAGCATCTAAATCTCTGGCGGCTACCTTGCCTAGTCTTCCATCGGCTGTGTAACACTTTCTGTTCGTTCGTATCAGTATTTAACGAAAAGTGACGCTTCATATTTTATTTATTACGCGTGTGAAAATCTTCTGTGCAGTGTCCCATATGCTCGCGGCGCAAAGAATTTCTCAATTGTTTTTTCATTCAGGGAGCATCACTATTAGTCGCTTGTTAATAGTTTGTTTCTCCGATACAGTTCCGCAAATGTTAAGTGTTACCCCTCTCTGGGTCTGAAGTTTCGTAGATTCCCAGGTGTATTTTTGGCACCTTCTACCACTCTCCTGGTCGTTAAAACCCTCCACCGGTTTTGCCACCTTCAGCAGCAAGCGGTCATCTTCTTCTTCTAACTTTGGTAATCTTATTCTAACTTCGGTATTCTAAGCTTATTGCAGTGATAAAAAATTAATTCCTTGTAAATCCTCTATGAAATCGTCTCTCCAAGATTTATATTTCATCTTCTGGGCCCATTTTCATCAGGTGTCCTTTCATAAATTTTCTTAGTAGATCTTTTCCCTGTCGAGCGCGTTGACTTAACCATCCTTGATTTATCAAACAAAGTATGTTTATTTTCCTTTATGAACTCATTTAATTCAAAATTTCACTTAACTTTCCATGCACCTTATTCCTCCCGTGATCCCCCAAAAATTTTTCCAAGCATTAGTCTTTAAAAATTTTCAAGTCTGTCGTTAATTCATTGCATTAACGCTTGTCTCGCAACCGAATTCCAAGGCTAATGCAATTGATGTTATATAGTTCTTAAGTTTGGACTGCTTGAGAAGAATATTAGAGCTTGGTAGTTTTTTGAGGAGGTTGAAGCAATTTTCGTTTATGCACAAATTTGAGTGACACTTTTCATACGCATACTAATTAGTAATACGTACAGATAAATGCGAAAAAACTGCATGTTGCCGATTTAGCTTCTTGGCTATTCAATAATAATTTAACACGTAGCCTTATGGCACTTGACATATATTTCGAAATAATTCCAAGGCATGTGTACAAATTTTCTCCTAAACGCGAAAAAATACGTGTCATGTTGTTACAATTGTTTCTAATAAATGTCAAGGCATCCCGCCGAATAAAAAATACATATTATTAAAAATCATTCTCGCTTAAATTTCGAATTCCCCGCCGTAATACCGAGTCATAGCAATGCCTAATTGAGACGAAAATTTTAAACTTTAATTCTTGCATCATTAATATTACAAATAGTATAGTTATTTCCATCTCATAAATGGATGTGCTGAAGTAAAGTGTGGTCCATGAATTGTTTTTGTCCTGCCTGAAAATTTATCAAAATATCCTCTCAACGACTGACGACTCGTGCTTCAACCTCCTTAAGAACATAAAGACCACTACTACCTGCAATTATTGAGTTATTTCACTCTATATTGCACTATGTACGCTAAATATAGACCAATATCATTTAAAGATACATTTTCAAGAACCCTAATGTCTAGTTTAGGGTTTTTCTACAATAATCTAAATCACTATATAAACTACCGTATTTCTTCGAATATAAGCCGCACTCGAATATAAGCCGCACCCGATTTTTTAGGGTCTCAAACAGGGAAAAAAGTTAATACTATACCAAAGTACAGCGTGCCATAGTGACCTCTAGTCCTGCTGACTGAATTGCTAGTTTTGAATTTTATTTTCTGATTGTTTGATTCTTAATTTTTGCTGTAAACAAGTAATACCTACAGTATTAGACATTAGAAATTTATATCTGTTTTTACATTACCTATGTAACTGTGACACAATTTTACCTAAATTATCCTTTGATATATGAATAAAATGTGCACCAATTTGACCTTTTTCAGCGCTATTTCTTACTTTCCCCGTGGCTTAGGCGAGTTTAGCTGGCGTCCGCGTGAATCCAAATGGCTGGGTTGTTCAATTTCGTCATTTTTACGATCTTTCAAGAAAGTTCTCGAATTTAAACCGCACCTCGATTATAAGCCGCACCCCGATTTTGAGGCCCCAAAATCGGGGAAAAAAGTGCGGCTTATATTCGGAGAAATACGGTGGTAAGTTGGATAGCTAGGGCTCGGAATGAGAGGGCCACGAGAGACTGTGGGTTGGATGCTCAATAATTGATAGTGAAAATTGGAATTAAAAAAAGGCGTGTGGTTCGTTGGTTTGTCCATGCCAAGAAAACGGCAGAGTCGAATAACGAAACTTGTATATGTGGGGGAATTTAAAACACTTAGTAATATTCCACAAAGATTCATTTTCCCAACCGGTTTCAACGCTGACGTGTCATTTTCAAGGGTACAATTCTCAATGTTCTTAGGAGGTGCGCCACATATACATATATCCAATTCTCAAAGGGGGGGAGGGGTGGTTAAGTAAACAGGGGGGGGAACGGGGGATGGATATGGAGGGAGGGTGAGGGTATTGCGAGGAAGCAACCGTCAAGGTGAGGGAAGGGGCTGTGGGTGTAGCACAGAGGTGAACGGAGAATATTAAAAAAACAGAACAGTCATTTAAAAGCACAACATCAGGGACACCTTGTCTCGTACTAATCTCAAAATTCTCTAAAAAGTCCAGTTTAAAACATTTGTCATTAACATGTTAAACCTTAGGTTTAAAATTACATTGGTGACCAGTTTCAATTATATGCTTAGCAAAACCTGATTTTGGGTCATTATTAAATATATATTTCATATGCTCTTTCGCTCTGGCAGCAAATTTGCGATAAGTTTGACCCACATAAACCACGCACCTCCAAAGAACTTTGAGAATTGTACCCTTGAAAATGACGCGTCAGCGTTGAAACCGGTGGGAAATAAATCTTTGTGAAATATTACTAAGTGTTTTAAATTCTCCCACGATATGTTATTCCACCAAGTAGAGCCGTCAACAGTTGAAATGAAACTGGTATATGATGGTAGAGTGAGTATGAGGTGGGAGAGGAGTACGCAGGCCGAGAAAGTCATGGCTAAATGCGGTAGAAATGACTCATAAGAGGAGAAATACTGGCTACCTTATGAATAGGAGAGAGCATATGAAGTAATATCAGTGTAAGAATGCGATAGAGGTTTATTGTAATGGGACATAACGGGAGAAATAATCAAAAGAGAGCGAGTTATCTTGGGCCGACGACAACAACTAAATTATTTGATTTGTCCGACCCCAAGAAAAAATGTGTACATCTATCTTGATCTCCATATAGAACCGAGGATTTGTTTACCATTTACAAAATATCCCATCTCGCATGTCGTATTTTTACAAATCATCAGATTTTTCTATGGCCGTTTTTCCAGTTTTCCCCATCATCATTTCACCATTATCATATATGGCTATTTGGAATCGTCCGTTCAGTCTGTATATCTCTCGGACTGCAGCTTCTCTATGTATATACAGTATATACATATATCTATACGTATGCAATAATTTATTAGTCTTCGTCGGCGTTTCCCTTCGATAAGTGGTCTTTGGTGGTGGTGGCAGTCATTAGGCGCGGGTCTGCTGAGGTCATTTGCGGCATTAGGGGCGGCGGGGGGTGAACAGCCCCAACAGGGGTGGGAGTGATGTTGGGGGTGGGGGAAAGAATAGGGGCGCAGGGAAGCCAGGCATTGGCGCCAGGCTACTCAAAGCGGAAGGCGCCAAAAGGTCCGAGTTTTTCACATCCCATCCGACGGGCAGCTTACTGCACTAAAGCATTCGATTGATAACTATGGAGCCACTGAAAAACACACACCGCCTTCACCAATGGTCAAATCTGGGCCCTCCAAACTCCCGAAAACATTTATCGCTTATAATCTCTTAAGTCTGTTCGAGGAAAAGGTCTTGGCAACGCATCAATACTTCTATTCATCATCAGGGCGAAAAATAGTGTTTGAAGCTACTTTTTTTCCCTTAAATCTGTAACACCCAGGTCGTCTGTTTGCGCAATATTTGTTTGTTTGTTTTCTGTAATAAAAATGCGTCAAATAATTTTTTTATGCTCATCTGTAAATTATTCGTAATGGCTAATTTCTAAGTTAATGAAATATTACCGGTAATTTACTGAAAATGGGACCAAGTAGCTAGACTATTTGAAGTGAAAATATAGCCAGTGGAATGTAAGATCTCTATTTAAAGTTTTCTTAGTTTAAATTAAAAATCCCTGAAGTTTCGATCTCAACCATCGTTCACATAAGATTATCTGTAACACGAAACGAGTTTATGTAATGTGCTTGATATATTAACGACGACATAGGTGTCTAATGAAGGAAAACATAAAAGCAAGAAATCTTTTCATCCTGAAGCAGCGCATTATGGTGATAAGCAATCAGATTTCCTTGGTTATTAGTATGTCTTATCAAGATTATCGTCTATTGATTATGGGGTCCGCATGAGGAAAAGTTTGTTTCACGGATACAACAGAAGATGAACAGTTCCGTGAAGAATTGTAAGGCACGCAAGATGATCGAAGTGTGGAACTTTCCAGCAGGGGGATGTTGATGAGTAGTACCGATGACTAGTTGAAGTCTGTCATCTTTCTCGGGGTGAATGGTTTAGCCAGAAGGGTGTCATTAATTTATACTATTTCATCAGAGTTAATTCTTTTTAAGAGCGGAAAAGCGTCGACCCATTAAAGCCAACTTGATTCCGATGGAAGAGTATAAACAATGACTTCTATATGTCCTAACCATTCACCCTGAGTACGATTCGAACAATCATCTATTGGGATAGCCTTCAATCTTAAGGCCTAGTTACAGAATACATTAGATACATAAACCCGTACGTGTTCATGTAAAAGTTCATTAACGAATGCATTAACCAAATAGAGATGGTTCTATTTTCCTGTTCATGCATTCGTACAAGTAGGTGTGGTTAGACGATGACTTTTCGCGTTCATTCAAGCGTTCATGCAATCACACATTAACTTGTACGGGTTTATGTACCGTGTAATCAGGGATTTATCAGGTGAAATAATTCTGCCACTCGTTGTCCTTACCATATCTCATGAAAAACCAATTTTAATATTTGGCGGGTGTCTCCAAAATTCGTGCGGTAAGCGACTGATATTACTGGAAAGATGAGATTGTTTTCATCATAAAGGGGCCAATATAAATGAATTTTTTGTTTACCTCGTGAAATTACGCTGAAGCTACCCTCGAGATGCGAGCTCTTTAGAGTACCGCGCCTTATTTAAAAGGGAATTTGAAGGGAGACCCCTCTCCAGGTGTCTGCTTTCCGTCACACTGGAGTGTACATCCAAAATAACTGTACGCGTAATACAAGCACGGCCTCACCCTACTCTTTCCCCACCCGCCTCCCACCACTCTTCCAAACCCTTCCTTTATCTATTCTCTCCGCGGGATAGCGGGGCGGGAGCTGCTGCTGCTATAAATCCTTCAAAAACGCCTTCACTCTTCGCTTCCCTGCATCCATTCTCACTATCCGCGCTCCATAATTAATAACGCCCCCCGATCATTATCGCGAGTCGTGAAATTTTATCACCCCTTCCGGAAACTCTCGCGCCGCTTTTACGGAGTCAGCCGACAGCAACGACTGCCCCCGTGACATGAGGAATGCAGTTCGGTCTTTCCGGAGAAACCCCGTTTTGTTTCCCACCCCAACTCGCCACAACCTTAACCTCTACTGTAAATGTTTCCCATTAACATTTCGGCGATCGCAAACGCTACTGTTACTCTCCCATCAGTTAAAGTGGATGGGGTGGTAATCGTGGGTCATTGAATGCACGTTTTCATTATTTTTCAAGTAAGACAAAAGAGCTCTTGGTACTCATTTCATAGTAGTTTGTATGTTTATGTGGCAGGTCTCACAATACTTTCGGAAATAGAAGTGATACAAGAGTTATATTTTCCATTTTACCTTCATTCAAGCAAATTGTTAATCGAGTTATCGATGTGGCATTCGTAATTCAAGTGAAAAATATGATACTAATTGTATGTTTGTTCGAATATTTGAGTCAGTGCGACACGTTGCTATTTGTTGTCATTAACTACTGCAATAGGAAATTTATTATTTCGCGTTTTGAAGAAAATCTATATATTCTAATCGAATAAAATCGAACTATATCACATGATCATTAAGGCTACGAGTTGCTATAGCCAAAATTGCCACAAATATAATCGGTAAAATACAATTTTTCGTCCTCTAACTATATATTTCATTGATATGGACAGGTATGCAAATTGTCACGCATTTGTGTGCTCAGAATTAAATTGTTCCATCAACTTCAAGGTGGTTGGAGCAATTTTTGGCCATGTAAAGATTTGCATTAAAATTTGCATGCATATAATTATTAGGTATATGTTGATAGGAGTGAAAAAAAATGTGTTTCCGATTTGATTTCTTGGAAATTTAATGCTATCTTAACAAGCAGTCTTATGACACTTGATATATATTTAGGAATAATTCGACAAAAAATGTAAAGATTTTCTTCAAAACGCTAGTACATGCGTTATGCGTTTCCTTTTACTATAATGGTTTCATTTACATATTGCGGTGTCATGCCGAATAAAAAACACTTTACCTATGATTTTAGCTTAAATTTCGGATTCCGCGCCTTAGACTCAAGTCATAACGGTGCTTTAAAATAGAAACGAAAACTCCGCAGAGGAGGATAGTTTTCATGGGAAACCCCACTCCTACTTGAGTGTCTTGTGGAGGGCACTTCAAGTACAGTACCCCCTCAGTCGGATGAGACGTTTAACCGTGGTCCCCTTGGCGCCTTTCGTTAAGAGCAGGCTAATGCTGACGCCGGGTTTCTATCCACCCTTCCTCCCTTACCTGTCCCCCTATGGCGCAAATGACCTTATCTGTAGGTCGCCTCCCCAAAATCTGATCCAATTCAGAGACGAAAGTTTTAAAATATAATTCTTGCATCATTTATATTGTAACATATGTGGTTATTTACAACATATACATCGATGTGGAGGAGTATGGCCAAAACGTTTTTTTCGACTGTCTTAAAAAGTTATTCAACTGAGCACTCAATGAATTACGATTCGCGCACGAACCACCTAGAGCCCGGGCGCCGAAATACGAGGTTGGTACGAGGGCAAGGTGAAAAGACGATTCCGTGGGAGACGGGGGCAATAATTAAGGCCGGCTCCGACGCGGCGGGAGGCCGAAATGTCTGTGCACTTTGAAGGAACTCTTCTTCTTCTCTTCCACCTCCTAAGGTCGTTGGCCGAGCGACATTTCCATAAGGAAATGCCTTCGCATGTCTACTTAGCTCCCGTGGAAGTTACTGGCACTGACCTGCGCGGCAAGGAGGGGAAGTATAGAGGGAAGGAATGAGGGAGAGAAAGAGGCTTAAGGAAACATATTGCGTCGCGAAAAAGGCGCGAAGTGATCTCTCACAAGGCTAGCGGGCAAGTCGTTTAAATCACTCATAGCCACTACACAGGCTTTACCTATAGGGACCTCGGGCCTTCCTCACACAGGACTCAAGGAGATCCATCTTTGGGAAAATCTGTGGATTTGACGTCTCAACCTCCGAAAAATATCAACTTTTATTGGTCCTTTTTGAAACTTTCGAGGTTATGACGTAAAAATGTTGTCACTGCCGAGGCTCGGAAATTGCGAGATCATGCCGAAGAATTCCGCTCTCAATCAAATGTCAATGTGAGACGGATCGAAACGGGACGACAGGTAGTGGTAATTCATCCAACGTCTCGTCGGCTTGTGTTGACTTAAATTAGAAAGGTTTTTATGACTGACCCTCACAGTAAGAAAACCTTGTTTCTCAGGGGTTTGAAAGTTCCGAAGCCGGTGTAACAAATCCGTCCACAGCACAGAGAGAGAAACTTTTGCGAGAACTGTAACACTATGCTCGTCTTATTTTGGTCATTCCTGAAAAGCTTACTGTACCAACACACATTTCGCATCCAACTAGATATGTTTTTCTATAAATTTTGGTTAAGTAAGATAAAAATAGATAGCTAATTCTTGATAAATCTGAATAATTTATTTTTATTGCAGGGCTTATGGAATTATTTTTGATTTCAGTAAACCAACCACCTTAAAATACATTTACTCTAGCCCTAACAAAAAACAATTGTTAGAATAGTGAACACGGCAGCCAATTTTATAGCACAAGAAAAATCGTGGTAATTAGGGCCCTGTAAATGTAAAAATGTCAATGGTTTTCCATTCGTTTGATGTAAACTAATCTTAATTAATTAATAATATCCATTTGGCACTTTATTGATAAGTGCAAACTGTACCGCGACTATTCCTTTAACAATAACTATGTTTTATTCTTGTTAATCGATCGCCTTTTCTGTCCAATGTTTTAATGACTCCAGTATTTCATTGTACCATCGCAGCGCATTGCTTCATCTATTTCCCATACGACTTCCCCTAATTTAGGTTCATTGAGAAAAGACGACAAAAAGAAGACTGCAGACGTTTAAGTATTGGTGTAGAAAAGAAAGAATGCATTAAGAGTAACGAACGTGAAGAGAGAAGAAGGAAGAAAAGCTTGGAATGGTGGTTGAGGATAGCAAATCACTCGGGAAATTTTGGAGAAGGCAGAGTGGGTGGTTGAGGAGTAAAAAGACGCCGGAGGTCACGATTGAGGGGAGCTTGTGTGGTTAGCGGTGATGGGGAAGAAAAAAATACGTTTTTTGGACGGGATGAAGAGAAGTAGGAAGCTAAAAAAATTGGGGAACGAGGAGATTGGGGACCTCGTCCGTAAAAATCTACAGAGGATTTTTACTCTCTTACATTTAAACCTGCTTTAACCTGTAATCACTCTCATGCTAATAATTGATACTTTGTAGCAACCATATTCTGTGTAGCTGATTAATAAAATTGTATTTTCGCATGAACTATGCTCCGATGAACGTTATGCGTCCCAGCTTTTCGACCGCGGCGCCAAGTAGTGGGGTTGAACGCTACCGAAGGCGGGCAGAAGTAAATAAATGATCATTCAGAGCTCAAATAGGACTCAAATTATATACATATATGTTTTTTATGTCGCTGATGACTACTATTTTATCTAAATGAGTGAAAATGGTATAAAATTATTGTTCATACTGTAAAAAGATTATATTCATTCGCCCGGTTGAGATATCGCGAGCTGGACAGTAGAAATAAACACGAGTAGGGAGGAGAGGGGAAAGGACTCGAACGCTAAATTTAGATTATTTAACGTTCTGATTGGTTCCAAATGAGCAATTATTAATTTTTATTTTGTCTGTGAGCATATATTACTATATTTGAATAATAAATTTAAAAAATATATCACGCGAAAGATCAGTGCAAAGATGTAATTTTCGATAATTATCTATTATGTTCAAAAACTGCCTAAAATACTGATTTATTAGTAGTTAGTAATAATACTAAGAAATATGCACAAAAACATGTTTGCAATTGATTATTTATGAAAAAAATATTACCAAACAATACAAACGGCGTGCCGTTACCATCTCAACCGCATTAATCCTCTCTGCCGTCTCTCAAACCCAATGAAGAAAGCTTCCTCTCGACCCCGAAAAGAACGCACGGGACCGGAAGGAAAGAAATATGAATGGAGAGAGGGAGAGAGAAGGAGAGGAGGAAATAAAATGAACTCCTTCGAATTGGCTGGATTCCGGGAGTGGATCTAGGCAGACGACAATCGGCAAGACGTTCGATGGCGGTGAGGATCTGGGGGTGAGTTTTGGGGGAGGGGAGAGCAAAGTGGGCGGCGGTGAAGAGGTGGGAGGAAGGACCCGTAGATCTCCGGATTAATCTGTAGTTATGGCAACACTGTCAGTGGGCACCCTCGCTTCGCCCCAAGGAGGCGCCTGGCAGTGGACCAGCCGAAGGCACGCTCTCTATCCCTTTCCTTCACTCTTTCTTCCGATTCTCTCTCTCTCTCTCCTTTCCTATGCCTTCCGCTCTTCCTTTAATCCTAGTTCACGATCGGCGTCAACTCGAAGTTTTCAGTACGGAATTGAGTCATTCTCACGATTCCGTTTTACGATCGGATTTGGCAAACCGGAACTTGTGCCGGCAATCTTCGCTAACCTTTGGCAGCGCATCCAAGTTCAAGCATTCACCACTGTGAAATAATCATAGAGGCGAATGATGCGAACATTCTTCAGGGAATACCTATGACGTTTCGGAAATAAGATATTCGTCAAGTACTCGAACCTGAATCCTTAGATATCGTGGCAAGTGCTTTTGGCATGTAATAAACCCCGATGTCCGCTCTTCCTATTGGAGATATTTTCCTCAGAAGCTTATGTGACTAATGTACGCGGCGCATTACTGGAAGATCTTGGTCCGACTCCCGGTCACGAAAGATGATTTTTCCGCTCAGTAATTATTATCTCTCTTTGGGTGTTATGTAGCAATTTTTATTTTTCTTCAGATTTACGTGAAAAGTTTCATATGTGTTCCCATCAGTAAATTCTATGCACAGTATGTCATCGGTATGCGTCGTTGCGATTTACGTCTGATTCGATGTTACGTCCATGCTGACAAGGGTCGTCGGAAAAATGTTGCCTGTTTAATTCTAATAAAATAGACCGAATACGCATTTACATGCGTTTTTTCATAACTGAGACGTAATAATCCCATCTGAAATAGCTATTTTTTCCTAGATGAAGGCAAAAAACGAATTTTGAAATTAACGCCTTGATTTATCTTGGGATTAAAGTGTTCGCGAATATCAGGATTTGTTTTACGTTGTTTCGACTTACGTCGCTCTTCTTCAACACGTATCTCCGACGTAAATCGTGAACTTACTGTGTAATATATGTATATAATACTATAATATGTATTTAATTTGTAATTATTGTAATTAATATGTAAAAAATGTATTCAATAACCCACAATTACCGCTCCTTCCACCTTAATTGCACCCGAGGATAGCACCGTAAAATAAATACCACGGCCAGTTGGCAGGACTGTTAAAATCGATCCAAGATGAAACTTTTTTTTAAATCACCATACGTTCTTTAATCATCATAATTTATAAATCGCGAATAAAGCATATTTATTGGACTTAATTCTGCTACTTTGGTCAACCTTATAATAATATCAGCTGTGTGAGACTGGCTTACTATTCATGGAAACTGAGGTCATTCGATATCGATTGTACTCTGCCATACGGGATGTTCGATATATCAAGTGGAACGACTCTGCAAGTAAATGCCAGACATGCAAAGCGATAAGTATTGATGTTTATTACCTCCAACAAGAAAATAAAAAATTTATACAACTTCTTTTAAACATGAAAAATGGAAGCTTTTGGATAAGGCTGACTTTAATGAATGAATGAATTACTTTATTTTTGGGAAGGTCTTGGGTGTAAGCGTCTCATAATTCTGAATACGGACTGCTGCTTATACTCTAGAGGCTAGCATGAACGTAAAACGAGAAGAACTTGTCTAACTTTGTAGTTGATCGAGGGTTGACGATCACTGCTGATGCTTTCACGATATCGCAAAAGCCTCCGTAAACACTTGTGTATTCAACCTGTGGTCGAAGTTGAGGAAATTATGAGCTCACGTTCATATGCCTTGTCATCCCATTTCATCTAGGGTCTTGTTCCCCGCTCAATGCCTTTCCTATGCCCATTTGCCTATTTCAACACGTATGCCTATTTCCAATACCTTATGCCCAATCTGCGAAGGACGTGAGGCGCAAGCCAAAATACGTAGCCCGTAAGAATCTTTTGACGACATCTAATCTCCAGTGGGAATATAAAATAGTTAATTGTCGATATGGGAATCGAAAACTAAGGACTTACAACATCCAATAATCTCATTCCATTTTTACTGAGTCTTTTTAAATTTAATACGTATGTCAATTTATATTTCACTTTTTCTTCAAAAAGTGAACTGATATGAAATGATAAGGCAGTTCACTTTTTCTTCAAAAACTGAACTGCCTTATCATTTATGGCCTCATCGCTATTTAGAAGAGTTGCTTCTTCAAGCACATATATTGGAGCTGTTTTTATATTGCTCCACTTCTTTCACTTCATTGTCAATCATTTGTATTGAGACGTCCATTTCCTAAAATAGGATCACGTTCTAAACTTTCACACTTTGGAAATTATGGAGACAAAAGAATTACTCATTAGATGGCCGCTCTGGATGCAGAAACGACATGCAAAGATTTCCTAATTTAGATGCAGAAGTTTAGAGATTAGTTCAATACACTTTTCGGAAATATCCCATAAATTTATAGGTTTCATCAATGGCCTCGTAACTTATTTGTCCAAGAGTAATGAATTTTAATACTTAAAAGGTCCATGCGTAACCAAGGTGGCGGATGACCCTTTGGAGGCTTGATTACTTAAAAAGAGTTATTAGACCGAGGATGAACATATTTACTCGCGGTGGCTGTTAATGACGGGCATTTAAAAGCTTTTTATGTAATACATTCGGTAAACATACATCCATTTTAATCAGCAGAAGCACCGGAGTCCATATAGTCGTAGCAATGGCTATTAGGAGATATGTGTGTCAGGTTCCTCGAAAAATCGTCTGTATGCACCAAGGAAAATTAACAACTAGCCCTCATTGCTGAGAAAACGATCCTCTCCTCTTGCCGCTTATTATTTGCGGTGGTGATGTCGCGTGGAACCAATTTATACGTCGGGTCCCCACGCTCCAGACTCCGCGCCATTTCGTTCGATTGCTCGACAGCTTGTCACGTAGGAGGTGGATTTAAATCTGTAGTCTGGTTGAGAGAGAACGGGAGTGCCAAAGGTGCCGAGTCGGATATCCGCAACCCTCTCCGTCACTCATATCTGTGTCCACACTCCTGAATATGTATCCCCGGGAGAGCGAAACTTTTTCTTTTTTTCCAGTATTCATTGGTATATTGATGAGTAAGCAGTAGATATTCATAGGCTTTACGTCAGAAATTAAGAACTTTTCTTTTTTGCTTGAGAAATTCAGAACAGGTGTGCTTCAGAGCGACACAGAGGATATCCATTTGACGCCAAACTACATATCTAGGTCCGACAGAAGCGATAAAATATGAGAGGTACATTGCCGAACGGAGAGGCACAAAGAATCGCTCCTTCCATGCACCATAAGTGACCATAATAAAAACTGAGCTCCCCTCAAAACACCCGTGATACCTTGTACAATTATACTCTGATAAAATTCACCACTCCACCTCCTAAACCTTTACATATTTACACGGCTGGTGCCCTAACAACCCCTGCCACACGCCCTTGCGGTGGCTCACTGGGTAGTATGTAGATGTAGATGTAAAGAGGTAGCAGTTTTCCGTCTGTATATCACAGTCCTATGAACGATTTTTGTAGTACCGCCGTCTATGCTATCAAAGAGAGAAAGCAACATGAAATGTGTTGATGAATTGTTGTAAGCACCACTGGGGGGGTGTATGGAGAGGGCGCTTGCTATGCCGGTCAGTGCTAGAAACTGAAGCCAGTCCGCCACCTTAGTTAACCCTTCTTTTCCTATGGCGCTTGCGGGCTAACGCACTAATTTTACCATGTTTTCCATCATTAGCTTACTATAAACTAGCATGGAATTATTTTTTTATATGTGTTCTCCGATAAAAAATTGTTTATTTCTTTAACTTAATAATTACCCACATTCCCGGAGAAAAATAGGGTAAAATAATTGTACAATCCATAGGAGTAAGCAGCCAATATATGTTTCAAGAGTTACCTGTCTTGAATTTCAAACAGATGGTTCGTATTCTTGCTTTACATCCGCTAATTCGTCCATTCCGTCGTCCTCTGCATTGAAAAGTAAGGAGATAGAAGGGTTAAACAATATGGTTGTTATTTCAGTTGTCAGGCTTCAGTTTAATGACTTAGTGCCCTCTCCATTTTCCTCAATGAAAAGCACCAATTTGCATAATAATTCTTTCCTCGAGAAGAAACCTTATCATCGTGTTAAAAATTGAACAAGAAGTACGAAAAATATAAATTTATGCAGTGTAAATAATATTTATGCTCTGTTTTCCAGATTCCTAGCCCAACTGCCATCCCTTACCTACCCCCTGGTTTTCCCTCCCCACTTCCCCCTCCTACCTTCCCCCAAACCTCTCATGACATATACAGATCTGGAAAACATTTTTTGAATTTGTACCTGATGATGAGACCACTGTGTCGAAACATGTTTTACCAGGAAAATAAATCTTTGGAAGGAAACAAAGATACTTTTTCGTTTGTGCAATTCAACTTCCACATAGCTGAGCCTCAAACTATGTAACGTAAATATTTATGCTTAGTAAAATGTCGTATCGTTTAAATAAATCGCTGAATTATCGGTCGGTCCTCGCCCTCACCCTTGGTACCACGAGAAGATTAACTGTAGTGCAAGACTTACTAATAATAATAATAATATCAACTTAATTAGAGCAAAATTAGGACTAGGAAGTCTTTTCTTCGGTACATTAAAACCTATGCCCTGGACGAAGAAAACGCCACTCGAACCCGTGATGCAGGCGAGGCGAGCCGTAAATGGGTCGAAAAAGAGTACTGATGAAAGGATGTTGTAGGACGTAATAGATGGATAGGGAATTGTTGGGTGGGCGGGGAAGGGGAAGAATGATAATACTTATAATAAATAATCCTTTTTGCACGGAGGACAAATCATGGAGAAGAAGGACACCACGGTAACTTTAAGGTAGTGCGAGCGAGACATTTCTCTATATATAATAGAGACCATATTCGAATTATACGTTTTAATTTCACCAACTGTAGGACACATGAATTAAATATTGCATTATTAATGGTGCAATAAGATAGTTTTACATGGCAGAAATTGTAAGTAGTCAAATGAAAATATCTAAATGTCTTTAACTTGACTCTTTTTTTTCACGCGGTACGTTTGAAATTCCATCAAAACGGAAGGATTATTGTGATCCCGATGAATTTACTGCGGTGAAAATATGATTAATTTTCAAAAATAGTTGAGAAAACATACAAACTACATACTGTTGATTTTTTTACGAAATCTAGGTGTTAGAAATTCATAATCTGTTAAATGAGGTATCTCTGTAATGCATACACGTACCATTTTCCATATAAAAGGGCTTGTATTTTCTGGCAAATATCTTGAAAAGTAATGTGGTAAGGGGTCGAATTTTTTATGTCAATAGAAGGGTGATATATTTTTCTTTAAAATGAGATAAAATTCATCGATTTCTAGGTAAAATGGTATTTCGCTCTGACTACCTCATTAGCAAAGAATTTGGCACGATATCGAGGGATCGATGCGAATAGTTTTCCCCTTGTGGAATTTCGCACTCGCGTGCACTTGCGGGCGACTCAGTAAAGGTAATACCATTGAGTAAGCAGTAGAAATTAATAACCGCACTTTCATGTGAACGCAAATGGATTCAAATTATTTTACCATACTCGAGTTTAAAGTTGTATATATTGCATTTCTGGCGATTTTACTAAGTTAAAACCACAATTATACATCTACATCTACGTAATACCCTGCGAGCCACCACGAGGGTATGTGGCAGGGGGTGAAGATCACCAAACATACACTATTGACATGCAACTAGGATATTTAATGGAGACATGCTAGATAATAGGGTCACATGGAGCTAGATGGTTAGTATCTACATAATAAGGAAGGGATTATTGGTTGTTATTACATGCATCATGCACTACAGACTACTCTTACAAAGTATATTTCACCCACCTATCCCTTTGCTACGCTGCCTATTGTTTTCTCTTATAGTACGCGGGAAAAATGACATTTTAAATCTATCGGTACGACAATCTATCTCTCTAATCTTGCTAAGATGATCAAACCTACCATAATGCGCAGGGGTTGTTAATATATATCTAATGTCATCTGTGAAAAAAACGGTTTCGAATTTACTTAAAAGGTTTAACCTAAATTTTAACCTGCGTTCTGAAAGTAATTCCCATCCGAGTTCTTCTATTAAACTCGTAACACTTATACAATTATCATAACGGCCTTTAACAAACCTAGCGGATCTCCTTTGCACGCGCTCTAATTCTTTTATCATACCTTCCTCGTACGAATCCCATATACCAGCGGCATATTCTAGATGAGGCCTGACAAGTGTAAAATATCTCCTTTCTCGTATTCTCTCATATAAGTGCAGTTCTCGAAGATTTTCTTTCTAATAGTGGTGGATGCTAAGGTATTTCTGTGAATACATGTGCGCGTGCTAAAGGTGAGTGAGGGAAATCAGTATCGGTGGTTCTAGTCAAGTACTGTTGATAGTGCTTAAATTAAAGTTTCTTGGTAATATTATCCAGATACTGCTTAAATAAATTAAGGCTAGTTCCGGTGTCATATAAGAAATCACTTATTTTCAATCAGTATATAACGAAAATATGGCAGTTTCAAGCAATAAAAAAATATTTGTCCATATTGTTACTGTAACAGCATTTTTATGTATACCTTTATGTATATGAAATCGATACGTCCTAATTTGCTAATAAATGCATGATCCATATGGTTCTTAAGCCATTAGTTTTCAAAAAGGAGTAATCATTTTTGGGCGCAAAAAACCGCGACATTTTTCAATAAAAGAGGAAACGGAAAAATAAATAACCTTTGAGATTCGGTTCATCCCATTGCAATAGGATCTCGAATGACAGAAATGAAACGTCTCAAACTCAAATACTTCCATTTTTTGGCATGGGCAGCTGGGATATGCAGGGGTTTACCGTTGGTAGGAAGAGAGGTATACCGAACTGTTCAACTTTGAGTAAAGTAGCAAGGGTCTGTGGGTGTGAAAGATAAGTGAAATATTCCTTCTGTCATGTAAACTTATCAAAACCTTTAGAACACCTTAAATAATGACAAATGGAACCGCGGATTTTTTTCACTCCCTCCATTCCCCAAGTACTCATTAACAAGTCTCACACTAACGTATCATTCTAGGAATTAAAAAATCTGTTTTCTATCTCTTCATCAGTCACAGAGCAAAATCCTATACCTTTCTATGTGCTGTATGAATCTCAAATATTATTTTTAGCTTCTTTTTTTCTTTCTTTCTTCGAAAATCGGTTGAATTCGTCTTTTACCACATCTCAGATCAGTTAAATTCGTCTTTTACACTTGATTAACATGACACCTCAACAAACAAGTAACGGTTATTTGTTGCTGTCGAGAAACTCTTGTTGAATTGAATATATTGCAACTCTTATGGAGCATAGAGTTACCGCGATGCCGGTGCAGCGATAAACCCCATGACCACCACTTGATCTCAAAGTGAGGAAATAAAGCATTGTCAAATGAAGAGCGGGAGCGGGCGTTGCCTGGAGGACTTTGCCACGCGAGTCACATTGGTTCGAGTCCAGGAACTGTAAGTATATTTGAGCATCATTCATACCCCTGCCATACCGTCTCCGTGAGGACATTTGAAGGGGGTTACGCAATCCGTGGTGCTTGACAAGCAGTGAGCCCATTAGCGCAGATCCTCGGCGTCGCCGTGATTGGTCCCATCCGGACGCCCGCGTCCTCCGTCACCTCCTCTACCCGAAAATTCTTTCCCTCGTCCTGACCCCTTCTTAATGGTGCAAATGAACTCAGCTGTCGAGCGCTTCCCACAATAACCGTTATGAATGAAGTTTCCTAATTTGAAGGGCCGCTAAAACTACATTTAGCGGCGACCGCAAAAGAGAATTAAGTGCATGACGTCAGCCATCACCTGCCAACTTTGTCCGAGGCTGATTTTTGGCAGTTAGTGCAGCAGAAAACGTGTTATTACTTGAACGACGGCTCATTGTACAAAATATGCCAATATTACTTTAAAACCTGTACGGAAGTGAAAATCGAGGCTATTTTAATGTAAATTACTCACAAATAAATGGCATTTACCTCAAGGGAAACGAAAAGGGAATAGGGAATTTGCACTAACGACAGTACTTCTCGACCTTTGACCTCTGAGTATGATTTGCATGCAGATAATTAGGTTGCTGAGTGTATCCAATAACAGTGATGTAATAAATTAAATATCGATCTATATCCTTGTGAGCAAGGTCCTTCAATATCGATAGTACCCACTCTTTCTTCGATACAGGCCTTCGCAACGTAAAGAAGTCCGCCATTAATGTGCTTATTTTGTCGTATTCTCCGGAAGCATAGCACAGGTTTTTCAAGGTTTTTGTTAATTTGTCAGTGTATTTGATTTTGAAATGACGACTTGTGTCTCATACTCGCGGATTTCTATAGGTTTACTGTGGCAGAAAATGCTCAGAGAGCACATTTATTGCGGCCGTGGTGGAAATAGTTGCGAAGACCCATGTCGATGTGGCTACAGATATATCGCATCAAAGTCTGCTTGTGAAGCGTTTCGCTCTTTTCTTCCTAAAACTTATGAATACCAATGTAGATCCTTCATAATGAAAGAGGTAACTGTAAGAGGTAACAGATTCCTCACTTCATTTCACTCACCATCCCGGGTTTCGGCATATTATATAATTTTTAAGGTGGAGGGTAAACATGGTGCCTATGGTGGATTTCAAATTAACATGCTGCTCATGGCGCCATTCGACAACAGCAGGCTGTCGCTGGAATTCTCTCTTCTCCTCCTTCAGTTCCCACATTACCCTCCTCTCACAGAACTAAGCAAAGATAATCTTTGATTTATCATTTTTAGCAGATAATGAGGATTTCTTTGAAAGCAAAAGTCCTCATAATCTTCTAAAAATGTTTAATAAAAAAACTCATGAACCTAATTCATTTCACCCGATCGAATCCAGACCTTTTTTTACTATCCCAACCGCCACACCACCACCTTTCAGAACTCATTCCAAATAACCTCAACACAATTTTAGAACCCCCTCCCTGTATTCTTGAGTCAAGGTTCATCAGTTAAATCCTTTAAAACCAAATTATGCGAATATCTATTGGAACAACAGATCACTTACAGTTGGATATTTGGTTATTACGCCTAAAAATTAGTGATTTATTTAAAATATTATAAATAAAATATTCTCTAAAGTCAACCAAAATTATGTATGTAACCAATAAGTCAAAAGTATGCATATTAAATGGCATTGACGAATACTGACTGGTAATTGTGTACTTAATTTTTGTAACAACTTTTGTAAAGACCTAGCATAGTTGTTTCACTCAATGTACTTGGTCTCACAGGGCATACCCAAGATCAATCTATCCATCAACCTACTCACCTATCCACAGAGGCTCAAAAGGCCTTAGTTGTCGGTCGACTCCCCAAATAACCAACCAACGATTATTTGCCTATGGATTTCTCGTCATATTTTTTGAATGGTGTATTCCATATTGTCTTCAGCGAGCAACGAGAGAATCTCAATACCCCTGACGGTCATCTAATCGAAGGTTTTTCTTCTGACGCTGGCAGAGAATCACTCTCATAACTGTTAAAGAAAAAAAACGTTCGCCAATAAAGAAAAAAAAGTTCAACGCCTTCTGAAACTGAGAGATGGATGAGGCAAAATAAATAAGGCGCAGCTCTGAGATTATATTGGTATAAATTGAATTCTGAAATCGAAATGATTGAGCGATCGTGTAGATGATGTGAAAAATGGCCCATCAATGGAAAAAAGCGGAAGAGGCCAAAATATCACGACGTCCGCGATGGCAGCTCCAATGAATGACGGATCATTGACTAGATATACATCCCTCCTCCCCCCACCCGTCTTGGTCACTCCGAGATGTTGTGAAAGAGGATTGAGAGAGGGAGGGGGGGAGAGAGGGGGGGAGCTCGGAAATTAATGACTGCTATTTTTATCTTTTGGGGAGAAATAGCCATGATATTTTTCCAAACCTCTTTGACATTGTTATTTGTCACCTTTCAGCCCGATTGACGATTTCCACGATGGGACTAAGCTCGTGCTTCGTAAGTCCCTTAGGCGACAAGCGCCTCTTTCTGAACCGGCCGGCTCCATCCTCGGAAGACTTGGCCCAATTTCCAAAAACAGATGAGAATGTAAAATGTTGCCGTTGTGGCGAAGGTGCCACGGAGAAGCGGAAGCCGTGTTTCGGATCGAATGTATTTTTTTAATTATAAGGTAGCTTGAGAACGACTGAATTTTGAAGGCTTGCATTAAAGAGCTTTTTTTCTGTCATGGCTATGCAATTTTATTTGTTTGGAAGGTGGATATTTTCAAGTAGGTACTTATATAAATTTATCAGGTTTCAATAAACTGGGGAGCAATTGGAAAGTTTCAAGTTTTCATTCTCGGGCTATTACCAGTGTACGTCAGTGTCCTATTTTATGCTTGGGAGACCACATTAAGTTCTCAATGAACAGTGAATGAATTGCATGGATGGGTTTTGTTGCCGGAAAAACCAACAGGAAATCATTACACCATTTTTTTATCCGTAAGCGTTTACTAATGGCCAGCTTCACTTTTTTCCAAAGACTCTTGTTTTTCCAGCCTCAGCAGATTCGGTCAACATCGGCGCTCCTGGTCGAACGAAACGACTCGTTCATCAAGACGCTTTTGTGTTCTTCTGATGAGCCTCTTTGAAAGTCGCACAGAATGAAATCACGACAGCGTATCGTTTATTTGCGTCGCCGTACCGTCTGCTCAATATGGCACATCCCTGCACACGGCGTCAGAGCGGACTCGACCCGTTAATCCTTTCTGCGTTCGTCCGCTCCTTTCTTTCCCCCCGCTCCCCCTCCTCCCCGCACCTCCGGCGGTTGTTAACGGGTATGCGACCCCCTGATTGGGTGGCGCGGCGCCTGAGAGTAAATACATTAAACGCGGCGCCCAGCCTCCCTCCCGGAGTGTCCATTGAAAATTCCGCGATAGACGGGGGGCGCCAGACAGTTATCCCGTTTGTTAGAGGGTGTAGGGATGTTTTTGAAAAGGTTTTCGTGGCTCCTGGGGCGCGAAAATATAAGGGTAGAGGAAGACATGTTGACTCCCTTTCAAGTCGAGTGCCCATTAATTTTACCGGGAATTTTTGTTTACGAATCACAAACGGGAGGCAGTCTTTAATGGCTCCCGGAACATTCATTTTGTGAGTGCTAAGTATCCGTTTGAGAGCGCGCCGTAAGTATAGTGCTCCGGACAAAAACAGGACTGCTCACAGCTCTCTCCTGCCAGAATCATAATCATGAGATAGGATAACGGAGGGTAATAACGCCACTTCAATTTCGAAGAGCTGCTTAGGAAATATTCGTTGATGAAAGCACCTACGAGATTAGCAAAAAAAATATTTGGCCAAGTGAATATATACCGCTGATAAATAACCAAAACTTGAGATGTAACCAAAATGCCGATGGGAACGCATAAAATCTCCATGGTATTATACTATGTAACGCGTCTCTCAACCTTATTTTTATTAGAGTTTATTGACTGGTTAAGCTGGATCTGCATGGATTAAGGAGTTGCTACTCTAAATATTTATCTGTACGATTCTCTCCTCTCTTCATCCGGTGCATAAAGTCTATTCGCTTCCTTCCTCTTCGCTGCCCGTTCAATACTCTCTCCTTATCACAATATCACAACCTTTAGTATCCCTTCGCCTGTCATTCCGTCTTCCAACTACTTAAATAACCTTCTCAGAATTTCCGTGCGCATTTTCCTCTTTTCAACCAACATTCTGGTCGCGTCCTCGTTTTTATACATTTCCGTTCATCGTGTCTTCTCCATTCTCTTCAACGTTCACATCCCAAACGCCTGCAACCTACTCCCGTCTTCTTACGTCAAAGTTTAGTGCGTCACTCAACGCTGCACTCCGTATTAGACTCTTCTTCACTGCTTTCTTTCTTTTATTTCACAAGGTCCACATCATTAATAACCTCCTATTCCTGAACGCCTCCTTCCCTAACGCTTTTCTGGATGATTTCGATAGATTCGGGTAAGATGTCATGGAAGCTCGTCATATTATAAAAGAAACAACAATTGCACGGTACAAGATGATGACTCTGTGAGGTGAAACGCGTCGTACTCACGAAAATATCCTGTGGAAAAGTGCAATCCTCATTGCTTAACTGCTTTGCCCATTTTTCTTCGAAACTAACCATAAGACCGATGGCGATTTATAAAATCTCCAGATCACGATATTACCAGCCGTGTTTTTCCCTTGTTGGAGTGTAACAATAAACATGCATCATTGCGATCCGTCCTTTTGTATGAGATAACGTTTTAGTTTCAAATAGGCCACTACAGATAGTAGACTTGAGCTCGTACTAGGAACAGTTCCTAACGTATGTTAGTGCTATTGGGATTTTTTTCTGTATACCTGTGCTGTAATTATCTTTTTTTTGGTAAAGTCAACTCTTTTTCTTCAAATATTCTTCGACCTCATGTTTTTGCTGTAGTATTGATATTTACATGAAAACAAAGCAAAATTACTCAAAAGCGGATTAGCGAAAACTTTCAATGTAGGCTCACAATTTACTGTGAGTGAAATAGGTAAGCGAGGTTAGAGTGAAATTGTCCGACATATATTTAACCCCCTACGGATGGAATTTAAAACAATAGATGGAAAAATATTTACTTTAATCCTTAACTGCTATCGTCGGGTCTGTTTTTGGCCCGACGTAATTTTCTTTTGCTGTTGTGGTAAAACGGCAACTCGCAGCAACCTTGGCTACAAGTTAATCCTAGGGGAGAGGGGAGAGAGCTAGCCAGTTGAACTTGAGACAGTACGGGTGACGGTTGTTGTTTACGAGAAATTCGAACGCGTGTACGTGGCCAAAAGCTACGATAGTAGTTAGGGGTCAAGGATTATTGTTGTCAAAGGGTTTTTTGAATAATTTAAAAAATAAACGAAAAATGCGCAATTTCTGCTTTTCTAATCCGAAGCGTTACTATTCTGTCTAGCGCGGCAACTAAACGGAAAAACTTCTCACAGATCCGATCTTACAATGATGTTGAAACGTACCAAATTTGACACACTTGTCCCTAGAGTGAATTATACTACGCTGCACTCTGTATTTGACTCTTCGTCACTGCTGTCTTTATATTATTTCACAAGGTCCACATCATTAATTTCCTTCTATTCCTGAACGCTTCCCTAACGCTTTTGGAATGATTTCTACCGATTCAGGCGAGATATCGTGGAAGTTCGTCATATTATAACAGAAACAACAATTGCACTTTTCCACGGGATATTTTAATGAGTTCGACGACGTACGACGATGTTTCGTTGATGATACTTTACCAGAGAAAACCAGCAATTTAATTTTAAATAATATACGAATAGGGGCTTGATCATAATTAGTCTCTCACGAGAAAACCGGATTCGATGGAGAATTTCAACGGTGCACGATAACTCCCACTCATGGGCAATACGTGGGACGCAAGGGAGGAGCGAGTACCCACGCCTCTTAAATGGAGAATGGAATTAGTTGGCGCCACGAACTTGGTCAAATCACCTTCGTCTTTCGATCTGGTGACAATTTCAAGGTCCCAAATCAATTAACAAGCTTTCTCTCAATCCAAAATTCTTCCCTTCGTGAGAACTCCAGATTATTTGGTCGTTTTAATAATGGCTGGAGCACTTTACGTCACGAATCATAAACTCATAAACTCACTGCGGTAATTATTTGAGGCATGCATGATGGAACTCTATCTCCGGAAAATTTCCTTGACTGACTGAATGCACTCATTCAGTCAGTCATAGGCAAAGGTAGCTATAGGCAAGCCACCAAATTTTTAGCTGTTTTAAATTCCTTACACACACGTATCAATTTTACCATGGGATCTGAATCAAACGGTAATTTAAATTTTTTTGACTTAAGTATCTCAACTTCAAATAATCTCCACCAATTTGCAATATACCGCAAACCAACTTACAGACCACGTTATACCGTCTGATTCGTGCCATCCGTGGTCTCGTAAAACTGCAGCGTTCAACCATATGATCCAGCGAGCTTTAAATATTCCTCTTTCTTGGGGTAATTTTGAAAAAGAATTAAATATAATTAGAAAAACCGCTAAATATAATGGTTATGAAGGAAATCTTGTCAATAAAATATTAAATAAGAAATTAGAGAAGAGGGCATTAAAAGATATTTCACTATTGCAACCAGTTAAAGATAAAATACTAAAATGGGCAAAGCTGCCTTACTTGGGTAAAATGTCTTACGATGCAGTTAAATCATTCCCTAAAGACAAGTACAGAGTGAGTTTTTACATACCAAGAACTCTGGGAATATTTTTCAATATTGCCAAAGATCCTTTTGACCCCCTGCTAAAATCGGGTGTTTATGAACTTAAGTGTGACACATGTGGTAGTGTTTATGTTGGTCAAACTGGGAGAAAATTTGTAACTAGGGTGCCTGAACACAAAAGTGTTTGGTGTACAGCGATCCTAAATCTTATTTAGCCAAACATTTAATGGAAGAATCCCACCACTCCACATTTAATGTGAAAATCCTCCGTTTCCTGGATAAAGAACACCGTTTAGATGTTTCGGAACAGTGGGAAATAGTCAAAAGGAAACGATAGGAAATGAACCGATTAAATGAGAACGAATTTGTTTGTCATTCTCCCATTTTTGACACCATTTAAACATAACTTTAAGTCCTCCAACAAACCACCCTCCCCCCCCCATTCCATTTTCTCCCACCTGTCTTTCTATCCTTTCCCAGTGTGACGCAAATCTGGTGTTTGACGTAATCTGTTTTTTGGACGAACAAAGCATCATATCCCATTCATGATTTTAGCCTTCCCCTCCTATCCTATCCCCCCTTACCCGCGCCACAACCATCCCCACCCCACCCACTACTGTGTTTGGGCAACGTAACTCCCAATATATATGCTCATGTCTGTTTATGTTAAGATTAATCTTACCTGATGATGACTGCTAGACAGTTGAAACACGAGTTGTAAGAGTTTGAAATAAATTTGGTGGACAGTACGATATCGTTTGAGTATCATTGTTAATGTGGTACGGGGTTGAATTTTTGGTGTCATTAGAAGGGTGAGATATTTGTCTTTAAATGAGACTAAATTCATTGATTTATAGGTAAAATGATATTTCGCTACCGTAAACTACCTTAAGTGGGGATAGAAATATTTCATGAATGGTTTAAAGTTAGAGAGGAACTTGAAGTCTCAACTAAAGGTGCCTAGAGGTCTCCATTGCCAGACTGAGCTACACTTGGAATTCTATTCGCGCCTACTCTTTAATGCCCAACTGAAATAATCCACACCACATCCGGGATTGGAATACGAACCTTAGGAATAGGCAGCCAGTAACTTGGCCACCGCGCGAGCTCTATCCTCTTACAGTTTCCGATCATTAATTCCTCAACATCCAAGTATTTTAATCAAAGCCATTGTCTACTTATCAGTTTGAAACTGGGCTCTGGTGGAGAGAAGACGCGTCCTAGCCGTAGGAATTTGACATGCATGGAGAAGATTGATAGAGGAGCATTTGGAACACCATGAAAAAAAGAAGAACAATATAGATTGGACACACCCTGAAACACGATGGGTTTGTGAAGAACATAGTTGAAGGTAAAATAGAGGGAAAAGTCCCCAGAGGAAGACCCAGGAATAAGTTCATGGACCAAATGTAGAGGAAAGAACATGAGAAGAGATACCAGGCGGTAAGGGAACTAGCATTAGATAGGGAAGTGTGGAGGGCTGCAGGCAACCAATCTTAGGATTGAACAACCAATGAAAAGGAGAAGATTTGAGAGGTTGAAGTGGATAGTGAGGTAGAAGAAAGAGTATGAGATGAAAGGAGAGATGAAGAAAAGTTTTTTGTGTAGATAAAGAGAGGGATAGAAAAATTGTTTGGAAAACGTATCTTAAGGTGAGGGTGGAAAACGTATCTTAAGGAGATGTCGAAAGGGATGATGAAGGAGAGAATATTTGGCAAGCACGAAAGAGGAAGGAAGAGAAGAGAAATGTTGGAGAGCTTCAGGATAGACGGACTGAGTTCAATAGAGATAGGACAACAAACAAGGAAATAATATGCGAACGTAGTATGCACCGTCTGGAGCGTGGCACTCGGTGGATCGAAGATATAGACCATTGAAAAAGCAGTCCATAAAAGCTTTTGAAGCCATCTGCTGGAGGTGGATGCCAGATATTGAGTGGACTAATATAAGAAATGAAGGACCATATGGAATATTAGAAGAAAAAGACTATATGTAACGCTAAACAGAATAGAAGAACCAGACTAACAGACAGACCAGAGGCGCGGTGGGCTTGTTAACTATTCAAATGAAGCAAAAATATAAGAAAAAGTCCCCAACAGAAGATCAAAGGGATAGATACACACGCTAAATAAATAATATGGTATATAAAGTACATTGCCAGGGCTAAGGGCACTATAATTATATAAGACAGGATTTAGGGGTGCAGTCAACCAATCTTAGGGCTAAATGACCGGTTTAGTGGAGGCTGAGGATGTGAGAAACTTTAAGAGAGGCATAGCGGCGGGCGGATTAAGTGAAGGGAAGTCAAAAACCGACCAATCAGCTTGCTTTGGATGGCTCCCAGTGAATAAACATTGCTCCTCAGAAATGCGTTTCCTCGCGCTCCCCTTCTCCGTACGTAATGCAGGGTGGAAGAGTTTTCCGGCATGTTATTCGGGAGCGAGTGTAATCTCGACCGAGGGACTCCACAGGTGAGTGCTCGTGGCTTGTACCTACCTGTTGAGCGATCGGGAGAGCCAGGCGAAAGCGAGAGATACAGAAGAGTCGAGGGCATACACGGAGGGGATAACCCTTAGCGCGTAGCTCTCGCTTTAAGGTGAACCCAATGAAGCAGATGGAGAGGGCATCTTATATATTATTACAGAAAGGTCTTTTTCTGTCATTCTGCATATGCTCCGTTAATACTGCACCCACAGTGATAAATGAGGTATCATTTTAAACGTTGATCACCGGCTTCTGACGAAAAATACAATCTCAATCTCAAATTTCACTATTTACCCATTGATTTGACTTAAAAGTTTCGATTTTTCCATGTCGATTACTCGCTCGAGGTATATCGACTCCACAAACTTTTTAATTCTAAACTTCAAAAAAAGGTTTAAAATGAAAATAGTACGAAATGCACATAGTGATTGTACATGGGTGAATGGTCATCTGGTAAGTCAATGCAATTTAAACTTTTTGATTTCATATTTATATGATATATTCGCTCTTGAATTCATTAAATCCTTCAGGTCTCCCACCTCATAAGTTGTTGGTAAAGAAAAATGCCATAGTAATGTTGATCCGTTACCTCAACGCCAAGCAAGGGTTGATTAACGGTGCCAGGTTTATAATTACTAATTTAGGCGAATACACAATCACTGCTAAATTAATTGACTCGGGTAGAACAGTCATAATTCCGAGAATTAAACTCATCCCTTCGGATCCGACCATGCCTTTCCAAATGACAAGAAAACTTTTCCCAATCAAAGTGGCCTTTGCAATGACAATTAATAAAGCACAGGATCAGACTCTTCAGAGAGACGGATTGTACTTGCCAGAACCCGTTTTTTCGCATGGACAGTTGTATGTACCATTTTCTAGAGTTCGCACTTTCCGTGATATTTATGTTTGTGTTAAAGAAACTCATAACCAAAAAGTTACAGACGACAACATTGTTGTTTCTAATATTGTCTTTAAAGAAGTTTTGTAAATTGCGTGCCCTTATTCAGCAACAGACGTCATGATTGTTCCTACTGGTACCAAACTCTCTTGCCTGTATTGTATTCATATGTTATGTATATTTTTGCAAGAAAACAAGTATAAAGAAAGTACTTTATGATACACTTTCTCTATTTAAAACCCAATTACACCTTTTCCTTAACATACTTATTCCCTGATAGCGTGAAAGTGCGAAATTTTCGCACGGGTTACCTAGTCACTTCATCATTCTGTAGCCTCGTAACTGAAATATAAACATATTGCTTATCCCCGCTCGTTCCCTACTTTCCTTTGGAAAGTACGACCAGGCCTCCCTTCTCTTCCCTGGTACGACGAAATGGACGAAATAGCGGATGGAAAGAAGGAAAATCCACCATCTATTCGAAATCTAAGGCAAGTAACTCTTGAAAGATATATTGGCTACTTAGTACTATTGATTCTCTTCGATTTTACTGTAGTTTTCTCCGAGAATGTGATTTAAATCAATTATAATAAGTAAATGATTATGAAAGGAGAGGCCTTGTAAAATAAGTAAATGCAAGGCGATATCTTGTCAGTTGTCAATGTGAAACTCCGTAACATTGCAAAACTAGTGCGTCAGCCCATTAAGCGCTAAAGGAAAATCGGGATTAACCCTTTAATGGGCACTGGTCTCTCCCAGGGACCACCATTCAAAATTTTCCGCTGCCCGAAACGCGGGAATAGTTTAGTTCGTCTCCGCTGCATGCGTTAGTTACTAGAAAAATATCCATGGGATTTTGGATGGCCATGACAAGGTCCTTATCCCCTTAAGGCATAAGGACTTTGGTGGTGGCGCTCCCTTGGAAGAAGCTCCGAGGGATCGCTGCCCGTTCCGGACCACTGTGGATCCAGCCGTGCTCGAGGACGCGATTTTGATCGTTTGGATTTTCATTGTCCGTACCTCATTCCATTTCTCAAAAAGTGAGTGTATTGAACATCAAGTGTATATATTTTAGATTAAAAGCATTAATTTTAAATTGTATTAAATCGAAAATATGCTATTTAACAAAAATGGCGGTCAGGCCACGCCCGCTGTACAGATTTTAGCATTGACAACCATATGGCGCCCTCTCCATTCATCTTATTGTATCAACCACCGTTGAGGATGAACATTTTATTAAATGCATGTTTCATATTTAAGCTGTGTAGCTGATGTTAGATTTTTCGTCTAACTCAAATATATAATCCACATTTTCCGACTTACACACATATATATGTGTGCTAGCCTTTCCAAAGCGCTCCAAATTTTTAAACTGTCGCATGTTCCAAAACGGCCTCCGACGTCACCGCGCAGTAGTCATCCTCTCCTCAATGCGCATTTCAATAGGGAGTATTTAGTCATACTAGTACCATTGAGGAAATGAAAGCGATTTTTTTCGTCTAATTCGTAAAACCAGGCGTACTTCGCATGGAAATGCGTCGTATTCCATCTAGCGATACCGTTCAGTTACATCATCCCCCGGATTTATAATTGTAGATATAATTTCATGAGACCGCCATTTTCGGGCGCCGACGCGGTTGCGACAACCATCCTGCGGGTAGGAAATGACTCTTCATTCAGGACGCCAGTAGGATGGCTGGACAAACTGTTGCCAGTAATGGACAACGCAGTGTGGAGGAAATCCTGTAATCAATGACTCATACAGTATGATCACTGTTCCCTAGTGGGACTTATATTTTCGAAAATTTAGAAATACATTTTTCCAATAATTTCTGGTATTGGACGTAACTTAATAGAATCGATTCATACTGGAATTTAAATTGTAACTTTATGACTCCGATGTGATATTTTCATGATAACACTACCCTGTAATCGACGTACAACTTCATCATCAGGTCTAAGCTAGTGACGGAACGTTTTCGTGGATCACAAAGTTCCCAGATTTTTCATTCCAATAGCTTTTTTTCGATATAATGAGCTCCTAATATTTCTCCGCTCATCATCTTAAAGCCATCACTCATTTCTTCGGACACGAGATCAGTGCCCTTTGCGAATAGCGTGGACACCAATTCATAATTGGGGTCGAACTAGGACGGGAGGAAGGGGGTGGGGGGGGGGGGTTGACTGTGCGGAACATCCGCTATTTTTAACGCGTCAACTCCGCGCGGCTAGCGTGCGTCAATATTATTATCTTCCGGATCGCCCTTCATCCATTTTGAGTCTCTACGGGCCTTCTTGCTTAGGGGACGTCGCCAAGTTTGTGTGAGAGGGAAAAAGTTGGGAGGGAGAGGAGCCGTGAGGGCGTGTTACACGGGACGACAGTCCTCCTTTTCCTCCTCCTCTCTCGACATCATCTCTGGGTTTTTTTTCTATCACCCCCCCTACCTCCCTCCCGCGACGACGGCGGCTGCGGCAGAAGGGGAACTCGGGGAGGAGTGTCCGGGAGGTGTCGTCGCCGGCGCCTTCAATTTCGCCACCGGAACTTATAATGAGAGCCCCCTTTTTTTCCGTGGGCCACGTACCCGACGCTAATGTTGTGACAACGACACGCGCTCTCGTCCTGCTCCCCCCCACTGCTCTCTCACGCTCCCCGCACCCGATGAGGACGGCTCTCCGTCCTCGCTCGTCGTCTTCTCCATGTCTCCCTTCCCAACCTCCCCGCCAGTGTGTTGTTGTCACCAGTCGTGGTTTTCGTGGTTGAGGGCAAAGCCTAGTTTACGACTGGCGTCAACTTGAGACGTTATTGGCGAACCGGAGTCACGTTCGCGATTTCGGTTTTACGATCGGCTGTCAACCTGGACTTGCGCCGGCAATCATCGTCCATCTTCGGCTAGACGGCTGATTCACGGCTGTAAATGTACAAGTCAGCAGTCATTTTCGGGCGTGAGGATATCTGTTGTACATACAGCATTATTTGTGGACATAATTTGATCAGAATCAGGAAAGTATCAGTCGGGAGTCACAGGCTCTGGAATCACGGGTAATTCATGGATACAAAGTAAACAGTTGAATGACCACATTCACGACGCGCCCTGTGAATGCGCAAGTGTTAACTTCGATCTTTGATCGTGAAAAATTGGTCTGGTCGAACATTTTAGGAGGAACCTGACCTTCACAGGAGTGTTTTCTTTAGAAACAAAACCTTCTCTAATGAGCAAATTATAACTAGGTGCAGTCTTGCATAATTTTTTATTTCATGCGAATATTCCTCCGGGCAAATCATTTACGACAAAACATTGAATCGTAGCTTTTACCTCGTAAAAGAAGCGGTAATTACACTGGCTCCAGCCTCTACGGATTTTACGCATGATTTGATATCATGATTTTTTAACGAATAGAGGGAAGGGTACAATTACCTTCAGCCTTAAAACATTGAGTAATATACATCAAATGCCTAATTTTGAAGTTGTTTTCTAAGAGTCTGGTAAACAAGGTAAGCGGTAGAAGTTTCTCTTGAAGATCTTGAATGTTATTTTTTTTCTATTGATACCAACGAAACGCATAAGAATTTGAAAGTCGATCAATCCTTGGCAACCCCATCCTCATGGGTGCCAAAGCTGCAAATTTGACACTTGAGAAGTGCTTTTTTCATTGTAATTCGGTGTATATTGAATGCATCATTACTTTTTTCCATGAAAGGTATTTAATTTTATTATAAAAATTTTACTTAGCTAAAAAATTACTGAATCGCTGTTATAATAGCCACTAATGGTACGTGTCGTCACCTGATCGCAGGCAACGAGCACGACACGCTTTTTTGGTTGTTCGTTGGTGTTGTAGCTTTTTCCCAACTTACTCCTTATTTTTTTTTTGTTTTTCGTGTTTTAAATAAATGAAAATAATAAAAGTAAGGTGAATAGTTCATACTATCAATGTATATTTAATATTTATTATGTTATTAAAACTATAAAGAAGATACAAAACGATGTCATATACGAAACTATTACAGCCATACAAGTCGGCAAAACGCAAGAAATACTGGAAGAAAAGGCTGAAAAATGAAAAACTACAAACGACACTGTTTCAGACGTTATTTTGTGGAAGTTTTGGATATTCATGATGAAAAGATACATTTTGGATAATCCCACACAAATTTATTAAATTAAAATCGACCTGGGTTTCAGCAACTTTGTGCCATTTTCAAGGTACAACATGAGTTTGTTGTAAGTTGTACCTTGAAAATGGCACAAAGTTGCTGAAACCCAGGTCGATTTTAATTTAATAAATTAGTGTGGAATTTACCAAGTTGTATCATTTCATCATACTACAGTCATGGCAGGTACGGCGCATGTGGTGGTACCGACAAAGAACATGAAATTTGAGTCTGGCCGAGCATGGAAGTTGCTGGTTGATGTTTGTGGCTGAAGCTGGTTAAACGTGAGGTTGTCCAAAATCCATTGAATTCACTGCATTGAACTACTTCATTTCAATGAACTACTTCATTTCATTGAACTATAAGTTGAAGCTTAAGCACGCGTTAACCCTGATCGCCATTCGGCCTAAAAAATATAAGGTTTTTTGAGCGGTTTTTACATATACTTATTCGCGGGAAACTTAGTATATTTACGTAATCTCATCAGTGATGCGTATGAATGAAAGAGAAAAATTTGCGTCTTAGTGGCAATTACATTCTTTTTTATCACGTACCCTTAGGTATAAAAGATGTCATATATTTGACAATATTTCGATTATATGCATGCGGATTTTCTTTTAAACGCGAAATAGTATATTTTATATCATTCAAAATTCAAATAATTGCATGTACAAATGATATGGTAGATACGAAGTCCCTCGCTCGAGTACATATACACCAGGTGATGGAATTCGCCATGAGAACTTATTTGCCTGGACCGGGATTCGAACCCGAATCTCCCATTTTCCGGTGCGTTTGCCAGTTACACCACCAAGCCATCTTCCTCCAAGGCGGCATTCCCTTTGAAATTCGCCTTGAAGGAAGATTGCTTGGTGGTGTAACTGGCTAACACACCTGACCGGCAATTGGAAGATCAGGATTTATGTCAATTGATTTTTTATGGCAAATTTCATCCCAGCAATAATTATCAAGGATTAATTTTAAGTCAAAGGCTCCAAAAAACTTATTGATATATTATTTTCCCTTTAATTTCAGATCACGTGCCGAAAACTCGAGTCATTATATGATTTAATTGAAGCAAAATATGTCAATTAAAATCATGTACCATTATCAATATGTACCTTATTTTTGGAGAGTCCACTGCATAAATAGATGTACTCCAATAATGTGTGTTCCTAGAATTTGTTTCAGTTTACTTTTAAAAAAATATTGAAATGCACGTAAGCTGTGGCATTCGTCACACCAGCGGAATAATGTTCCGCGGGAAATTGTTTAAAACGCCTTGTCAATTGGGGAGATTTTATGTTGAAGGGGGAAGAAAAGTTGAGGCGCTTAATGTAGAGACGCAACTGGTCGATCATTGCGCTCCGTATGGAGCAGAAGGGGAAATGGTGAAATGATTGCCAGGAAAAACGCACTTCATATAGAATGCTTCCTAATTATAGTCGATTTAAGTTATTGGCAAGATAAAAATATTGCGCAAATACACAAAGTTGGCATTGTATATGACCTTAATTTCGCGACGATACGTCAACTTAAAAGCCGCAGTTTACTGGAAATACGCACTCAATGACCCATGATTACCTGTCCAGACACCTTAAAAGTTGGCAGTGAAGGTTTCAAGGTCCTACCGGTTGAAAATTTTACAGCCATTTAGTTTAAACTATCATGACCAGTTGGTACCTAAAGTTTCCATTTGACAAACTGGATTCGTTTTATGGAAAGGATCAAAAGTTTCCATCGGGCAGATTACAAACTTCCCTTTCCAAAATCCAATTATTTTACCTTGAACTACGACTACCCTTTATCGGTGTCTGCAAGCCCTTGGTGCTGTTAACGGGCAATATACGGAAATATTCGCATCTAAAGAGGCCCATTTTTTGTAGGAATTGGGTACCAATCTTATTCATTAATATATCTCAGGATAAATTAGAAACGTTTGGAAACTAACTTAATATTCGAAAAATTTGGTGTACAAGCTTTTTCGGTGAATTGACATGATCAAATTTTCGCAAAAGATGACATATCTGTTTTATTTTTCGGGACCCAATGCTTTCGGTTGAAAGAATTTTTCCATCTGAGTGTAGCATTCATTCGTGTTTTAAATCGTTGATTTGGTTGCAGAAAGGCATCGAACGGTCGAAGTCGTGAGAAGCGGTGGAAGCGACAGGGGTGTGGCTCGTGGTGTGGCTTCGGGACTTCGAAACGTCCTGAGGAAAATAAAATAAGCGGAGAGATATCCCACGTCCGCCTTTCCTAAGATTTCCGCGTGGGTGTCAGACTTGTCGTCGGGGCTTCCGTGGGAGGGGGGGGAAGGAAGGAACACGGGTGGAGTACAGTGGAAGACTCGTTAAAGGGACTACCTACCCGCCAAGTTTTTAACATTTTTTGGTCGTTTTAAAAAATGTTTTTGCTCGTAAAATTTTAAAAATTTTCCAGAAATTTACGGACTCCGGACGCGGACCACCTCTTAAACATTCGGTATTGTTAAAATTTACAGCCTTTGAATGAATGTACTCGTGTCGAGCCTTTTTTTTTTAATTCTACGGAACCCGTGTCTGACGGAGAAAAATGGTAGCCGTATACATATTGCGCCTGACTCTCGAGAGTGATTCACTACCGGGGAACATCATTTTTAGCATCTCGTGAATTCAGGCTTCTTTATGCTTTCAGAATGACTCAGCGTTAGAATGTGCTTAACGCTATGTTATTTTATCGATGAGTCTAGAATCGTGTTGTGCCAATTCTGAAGACAATAATAATGTCAAATATCCCACGTAGTTAAGTGCTGGTGAGTGGGTTCGGCGCTATAAATATAAAAAATCATGATATATTAACAAATAACTCGCATTGAATAAACTTGGGATCTGTTTCACTACATTTGATAGGTATAGCAAAGTAAAAAAAACATAAATTTGGAAAAAGAATCGTACATCTACATACTACCCTGCGAGCCGCCGCATGGGCGTGTGCCTGGGGGTGTTAGGACAACAGCCGTGTAACGGTATGAGGTTTTGGAAGATGAAATTGTGACGTGTATTGTGGGAGTGTATTTAGTGGAGGTCAGTTTTTATTATGATCGTTTATTGTTCACGGAAAGAACAAGTTTTTGTACTTATCTGTTCGGCAATGTATCTCTCTTATTTTATGGCTTCTGTCAGACCTATAGTTATAGTGAGGCGTCATGATAATATTCTCTGTTTCCACCAGAAACACACCAGATCTGAATTTTTCAAGCAAGCTTAGCCTATCGTGTAGCCTCCGAGTCTATAATTAATATACTTAATTTCAAGGATTGGGGATACATTATAATAAGAAGGGAATTCAGTGAAGTCGGAACAGGCTTAAAGCACAACCAGGAAAGAAGAAGAATGGAAAAAAACCTTAAGGATGTAATGCGTTTTTCTTCTTTTATTCATTGATAAAAGAACAAAAATTAAGCATGGAGCTGTGGAACTTGCCTATATACGTGAAAGATAGTGCATCAGTGGAAATATTTCGGAAGAGACTTTTAAGCCATTTACGTTCTTGTGACATTTGATTGTAAGAACAAATTTTTTAGAGACGTTTCTTTTGCTATGCATGATTTAATTTTCTTCCAGCGAATAATTGAAATAAATTTTTCTCGGGTTAGCGTCCGGGTTAATTGATCCATCTCCGCCGACGTTAACATTAAAGACTCATTCATCGTCATCAGGGCCGTCGATGATGAAAACGGCCCGGAAGGCGATGAGAAAGTCTTTCATCGAAACGTCGGCGAAGCTGGAGCAATTAACCCGGACGCTAACCCGAGAAGAATTTATTCCTTTTGTTGTTTGTTGCTCCTGCAGCAAAATTGTACAGGTTCTATTGCTTCCGCACTTTGATTATTGATTCGAGGGTAAGACAATCAATGGCCCGGATGAATAAAAGTGAGCATAAGCTTATACTCGCAGAATTTTGAGCATTTGCTTCATTTAATATGAATAAAAATCTAGAGCATTAGCATTTGCTCAGTTTTAAATGCATCTCCTCCGGACTAGATGCACCATAAAACTTTTCCGTAATGGCGGAGTACATTCCTGATGTGCAACATGAAAAACGTTATAAAAATTGTGTTTCTCCATTCACCGATGATTTTGAAGCATTATATCGCTTCAATAAAGACAACTTGCAATGGATTGCCAACCATTTCCTCGGAGAAACCAGTGAGACTCGAGGTGGTGCCCTTTCATCGGAGCACCGAATGAAAATATTCCTGAGATATGTTGCCGACCCAAGTTTCCAAGATTGGGGATTGGAGAAGAGGTTGGGGTGCACCAGACAATCGTTTCAAAAACTGTGGCAATGGTAATGGAAAAAATTGTTGCAAAGGCCCACATGTGGATTAAGTTTCCCTCTTCCCAGAACGCCATAGATGAAGCGAAACAGCTATGGCAAGCCGAATTCTCTTTTCCCAGTGCTCTTGATGTTGTTGACTGCACATTATGGTCCTTAAGCCTGCATTTCATCGAGACGAATATATAAATATAAAGGGTTATTCCAGTTTAAATGTGCAAGCTACTTGCGACGCGAGGGAGGTGTTCACGAGTGTTGACGTGAGCTGGCCTGAATCGGTACATGATAGTAGAATATGGGAAAATTCTGATGCTTGTACCACCTTACGTCAATTTAATGACGCTGTGTTACTGGGAGATGACGGATATGGCATTGAACCGTGGCTGATGACCCCCTATCGTAATCCTGTGGAATTTATGAAGGGAGCATGCATCCGACTTTTCAAGAAGGAACGGGTTATAATCGAGAGATGTTTCGGCCAACTAAAGAGGAGATTCCCCATTCTGCAGTACGTCTGCCGAGTAATTCCTCAAAGGATACCATCCATTATAGTTTGTTGTTTTGTGCTGCATAATGTAGCAAAATATCTCCAAGGTGATGATTTCATGGGAAATGAGGAAGGAGAGAAAGCCGTCAACATCGAAGACGAATTGGATGAAGGAGACATTGATGAAGGAGAATTATGTCAACGCGGTTGCCGAAAAAGGAGTACTATCGCAAGAATTATACGCAACCAAGAGCAAGAGTAGAATGAAATAGAAGTTAGAAATCAAAGGTCAGTATTAAATTTATACAATTTAAATTCTAATTAATGTTTAATGAATAAAAAAGTCACTAAAAAATGCAGATAAAAACTTTTACAGCTGGATAAAACTTAATTCTTAACTTGTATGTAATAGTATCAGTCGGTGAAGTACTTTTCTTTTCAAGTATTTCTTTGTAGTATTGCCTCTGAGTTCGGACAGTTGATAACTGCTCTAAGAGCACAAGTCGTTGGAGGTCTGAATTTGATAAGTTTCTCTGGTTTATATTGTTGTTGGATAAAATGGTCTCTTCAGCCTCATACTTAGGTAAAATATTCTTTTTTCGAAGGCTTGAAGATGATATTGTCCTTGTTGGCGAAGGATCAACTGGTGAAATTTAGATGGTTCATTGAGAACTTTCACCGGTGCTTGCTTCAGAGCATGGACCATTTCTTCGACTAGGGTCTTTACCAAGGCTCAGGACTCCTGAAAAAATTGAGTTAGATGTATCATTTTAATTGCATTTTAATGCCATTTTGTAGAATTGTCTGTAATATTAAACAGAAAGATAACATAATTCCATAATACAACTCTTATACCAATTTTTCTCCGATAGAATCACGCATGGATCATTAATCAAGGGTTGGATACAAAAGTATGTGCTCTAAAGTTTGAAGCTCAAATAGTTTAACGATATCATATAATTTTTTTAAACTTAAAATGATATTTTTTCAATGCCAGAACGTAAAAAGTGCCCGTTTTCGGCGTATTTCTAAAAGAAGTCAAGTTTAAAATAAATTTTCTTTGAACATCGCAATAGTATCGGTACCAAACGTTAGAAAATTATACATCAGACTATTTTCTATGTACTTTATAAATTTTAGAATTATATCTTCTTAGAATAATTTTTTTATGTGAGTTTTCTGTAACAACTTTTTCGGGCGGGACGTTATATAACAGCGTTCTTGGCTGCGTTGGTATCAGCACAGCATTAATAATTTATTTTGCAATGCCAATAATTAATAAGGCAAATTAAATGGCTGATTTTATATTGATTGATATTGATGTCATTTTAGTGAAGCCGCATTCGGCGGCGATCCGCCAGGTCTACCGACGCACGGTCGCGGCAATAATTGCCAGAGAGACCTGGCGGATCGCCGCCGGAAGCGTATTCAATGTTTTCTTTCATAGGCTATCTTATTGGAGCCATTTCTTAAATCAAAAAGGCGTAAAGTAGCAAGTACGAGCTTGGGTAACGAGTGAATCCACTTGCTTCAGTTATAAAGTCATACATTTTAGACAGGTGGACAAAACCGGCAGTTGCGCTGAGTTGACCTGTTACCTAAGAAATTACAGTATGGTATCTATTCGGTTCCAATGCCGGAGAAAATAAGATTCGTCATTTTCAGGGCAACTGACAAAATATGTACTTTGAGAGGGGAACATTTAGTAATTTAACGTAATTCTAACGTTTGAGAGAACGTGATAGAATACAGAACAGAATTATAATAACTTCCAAAGTTAATAAATATGAAACAGTTTGAGGACTGGCATCTGAAGCTTGAAAATTGAGAAGCTTACAAGGGAGACTAATCGTGGAATGATAAGATTTGAAGCGGAGACTGATTTTATCTGACACGAAGGAAATGAATTTATTAATATCAGTGCTGGTAAACATCGAGGCACAAATCTAGAAAATTTCATTCGCCATGCTATCTTTTGTGAATATTATGCGTGGTACCAAATTATATTTAATCCAGGTATTTTCTTATTCATGAATAAAGCTTATAACTGAATATTTATTTGAGTATAAATATGTGGAGATGATTAACTATAATTTGAGTTACATTCTCTGGGATGTCTGCCTGCAAAATATATGTTCACGAGCGCCTATTTGCAAATTCAATGGCCGTACCTTTTCAATTTTTATCAGGGGTAGCAAGAATACTCACGGAATTTAAGGCGTCATTATTTTAGAATAATGAGAGACCCTCATTACATCATAAATATTTGAACGAAATTTTAACTTACCATAGATTTTGCTAACTGCTGGATTGATATTGCCGCCACTGGGTTGATCGCCGTGTACAGCATAGTCTCCCATTCTTGAAGTCCGATAGGCTAATTCCCGGTCCTGTTTAAGTCTGTTTTCTTGCGAAGCCTCGTCTTCATGTTGTTAACTTTTTTTGGAAGCTGACCCACAGAAAGCATTTCACCAAAGTTTCTTTGATAATTGGTCGAAACAATGAACAGATTAAAATTACTGGGGGCTAAGTTGGGACTGTACGGTGGATGTTCCAAGCGTTCATAATGAAATATTTACGACTGAAGATTATTTATTGGCTTACCCTCGTTCATAGTGTACTCTGATATTACAGCGGGTTCAAAATGTGTGCATATGTATTTACCATAAAGAGTCATGTACTTACTAAAAGCTATATGTATTGTGACAAATATGTGCTGTTTGTTAACCACAAATTTATGCACCACGGGACTTATCGTCCCATAGCAAATTAAGATTGATTATTATTGATATCACTAATGACGGAACTAATGCAAAATCTCACGCAAATCTGCACGTAAAGCCAAAAGTTGCCCCAACCACCTTGACAGACCAGAGTATGACAACCGAGGTGAAGACGCTATCCTCGTAATGGCATTCTCCACCACGCCCTGAGGACTCATCCCTTCCCCCCGCACCGTCTGGATCCCGCAAGAACCGTTGGAGGGCTACGGTCGGGGAGACGGAGAAGGCAGCGGCGCCACGCCAGGACCATAGCACCTACTCAAATCTCGTTGAACTCTGGGTTCGTACCATGACATGACAGGATGGAATGACAGAACTACTGGGACCGTACGAACTGATTCAATCCCTAGTTCTCACGTGGCCAATTAACGAAACGAAAAGAAGAAATTATCGGATGTGCGTTGCGTTTATAAGGCTTTGGATTCCTTCGCGCAGAGACTAGGTTCTATCCCCGGCCAGAGGTAGTTTTTTCATCGGAAATTTTCGATGCCTAATTTGGAGCTTTGGGTGGATCACTTTCTGTGATAATACTGTACGGATAGGGTGAAACGTAAAACTATGGTTCCTCATGATTTCATTCGATAAGAGCTGGCTAATGGTGGCACCAATCTTCTTTCCCCACTTCCGTCCAACCTACCACTTTCCAAACTAGCAGCTCCCCACATTGTCAAGGGGGCGTGGCAGATGGAGATTTTCACCAACATACCCCGTACTGTCTTAAAAAATCTTATGAAAATACGACTATAAATTAATATTAATCAGCAAAAACTACAGAATACCTGATGGTAAAAAAAATTTACCTTCAGTAAAGGTGTTCTAACAATTTAATCGAAACAATTTACTTGTAACTGCATTAAAGTAGCGAATCACATGGCTTGTTCGTACTTACAAGAGGCATGTTGCTGTTGCAAGACGTGCTTCGTTAGTACTTCGTACCAGATAATGATACGATCAATAATAGGTAATCAACTAACTAGCTAAACTACGCATCGACACACCAATGTATAAAGCATCAATTGAAGCTATATAATCACATATCTTGTCAATGAATGGATTACTGCTGAAACCTGGTTTATCGCCACTTTTCTTCCATTCCAACTTATCAGTCCTCACTCGTTTCATCAAACCCTTTCTCAACGGCGCTTAAGTCCTCAGATGTCGGGCGCCTTCCCAAAAAACTACTTCAACAGTTCCTTAGAGACATTCTCGGGAGGTCTTCGGTACAGTTAACTCCTTTCCAGACGTTTTAACGAAGCCCCGAGATGACATAACGGTTGCCGGCGTCTTGATAAAGTGAGTGGTGAACCGATGCCCATTAGTCGGACGCGCTAATTCTCTTAATTCCTTCCCGTCGGACACGCCACCGGTATCCGGTAACTTTCACCCTTTCCTTACTCCCTCAGGCCACTCTTTTGGTCGAAACTTGAAAGGGTGGACTCGGGCCGGTTTTTGTGTGGAAATTTGTGATATGTACCGAACAAAAACGAGGGAAAGGCATGCAGGAGAGAAGTGACTCGTGTTTGTGAGGTGCAATACCGTTATAGACACGGCGCGTGAGAGTGTGTATGTGGAAAGGACAGTCACGAGAGAAGATTGTTATAGCGATCTTCCGAACGAAGGGGAACGATTGGCGACAGGAACGCGACGTGAGTCATCCAGCTCACTTAAGGGATATAAAACCTTGCCTTTTTACTCTTCCTCTAAAGCGTTATGCCCCGCACACTCACTTCGTCAGTTAACCCTGGCTGGAGCGGTGATCTTGGGTCATTGAGCGCACGTTTTTATAAGCTTTTCGCGAATAGAAAAAAATCTAGGATCATATTTCATTCAAGTTCATCGGCATATGCGTTGGAAATTACCATCCTGGCAGTGACTGAAATAATACAAAATTTTACTAACATTTTTTTATTAGGTAAAGCATTTTATAAGTAGAGTTTTGAGCGCGATATTTGAAATATAGGCGAAATTTTATCGACATACGTGTTTTTCGAATCATGAGCTCGGCGAGAAACACTAATATTTGTTAGAAACAATAATAAAAGTAATAAATGTGTTATTTCGCGGTCAGAAGAAAATATTTGCATTTTTAATCGAATTGCGACGAAATGTATGTTATGTACCTAAAGGCTAAGTGTTAAAATAATACTGAAATGCTAAAACAACAAATCTGTGATACTAGGTAATTTCTTCACGCTTATCTGGAGACATCACCAATGAAAACACGTTTGTGAAGTTTCACGCAAATCTTCACATGCGCAATAATCCCTCCAGCCACCTTAAGGAAGTCCCACCGAAAAATAATATACATTTCTTTTAATTTATTCTCTTCAATTCTCCTGTCATCATATGTGGGAGTCAGGTTTAAGGGCTCCTGGGTGCACAGCCATTTGTTGTCGTACGTTTTGAAAAACAGGAAGAAATTGTTGAGAATAACAAATGAATGGATATTGGCACAAAGTAATATCGATGTTTTGTACTACATATGTAATATACGCTCATGTACCCTGTGTTGTAACTTGAAGTAATTAGTGTATTATTGCTGTTGCAAGTTGAATTATTATTATTGTCTCTGCTTCCCTTGTTCAAATTGGGTTTAAATCGTCTTTTTATTATTAAATATTCTTCTGTTTAGAGTGTATGCTAGTATAAATTATTGATTAATGCCAGCAATGAGTTCCATTTATAAAAGGCAGTCACCATACAGGTATGTGACCTTTGAGGATGCCTAAAACTCATTGATATTTGTACACAATATTGTACTAAAACTGTGAGTAATAAATTAATCTCATTCTTATCCTGGTGCACTCATCTTTGGACTCATCTTTTTTTTTAAATCTCCCACAAAAACAGTGGCACTTTCAGGAAAACGTAGGTTATTAACTCCACCTCATATTTTTTTAAAAATTAGCATGGCGGCGAGACAAAAGTCATGGAAGTTGAGCAAGCCATATTTCGGGTAATTATCACCAAACTGCGATGAAAGTTTTTCTGTAAACAAAGGAATTTTTTTAAATTTTATTTGATATTTTGCGTGTGATTCGTAACTTATTTGTTATATTTCAATGAATCAGTGTACTCATACGTGGACTTACCAGATGAACCTCAACCATTCATACTTCTATTGAGGGCTGTCTCCTGATTCAATTTTAGCCCTCAAGTGGAAAGTGATGTGGATATTCTGGGCAAATTTATCGAGTAGTGAGGAATACGACGCTAACCTTGACGAAGATATCAGTGAATATTTAGGTAAGGATGATGTATTAACACCTGAGCTACTTCCTACAAATTTACAAAGTGTACTATCGAAGAATAAAACATGGATCCACGCACTCTGGCCCAGACTTTTCAGATGCAGAAACAAAAAATAAGGGAACGATAAAAATGTATTTTTATATCATTAAATATTATGTACAAATGATATAATGTCTACATTTTTATTATTATATAAAATATTAAAAATGTATTTGGTAATAAAATCTATTCCACTCTTTGGTATTCGGGTGAAAACTGACCAAATTTATTTCCAATAAAGCTTTTCCTCAACATTTAAGGCAGATGTATCCATTTTATCGCTGAAAAACAAGGATTTATCACTAATGAAGTTGGTGAGATATACATAGGACTAGTACATTCAAATAATATAATCTGATATGTTTGTAAAAATGGAGAACAAATTTTATATATAGGCAGGTGATTTCCAGTACCGAAGAGGTTATGGTTTGGCTGCTTATGGAAAACGTACCCTCTATTCGAAATGATCTACAGAATCATATTTTTCCATCTCATTATGTGCTCAAATTGAACTTTACATTACATCATATAAAATGCCAGAATGAGTAGGATTTGGAAAACATGTTCTTTATTATGTAAATGCGTAGTTTTCGCGAAATTGAGCTCGTGACGATGAAACCTCGTTAGATTCGAGCACAAATAAAATTTAATAACTGTAGCATACTATTTTTAAGTTACTTGCATTTTAAGGGAACAATAAATTCAAATTTTCGCCATTCAAAGGAAATGGCGTTCCGATAAACTCCTGTGACTGGAAAAAGTGTTGATCGTAAATGTATCTGTCGAAGTGCATGTATGTATTTTGCCTAGTCTTGTAAATAGTAAAATCTTGTGTTAATCTAGTGTTAATAAAATCTTGTAAATATGTATGTATTTTGCCTAGTCTTTTCATTTTTAATAACTAAGGTGAATATATCGAAGCAGAATTTTTTGTCAGTGCAAACAAAATAGTGATATGTAGTACTACTTTTGGCAGTCACAAGTCACGGAGTCGCTGTTATACCGTAAGAGGATTCGATCTTTGTTCCTCACTGCAACGCTGCCTTCATGTTGAGATCTCTGTAATAAATTGGTCCAGACTTGAAAATGGACTCTAATTGGTGTCCAGTAGGTCCTTGTAATTTTTTCACATTGAGAATTTCCTCAGAATTATTTAGAATGGGAAGTCCGATCAGTCGGAAATGTTCTCCGCACGGGAAGACATGCCAGAAATATTCAAAACGTTGTGAGATCTTGATGATCTCATATGGGTCCTTAGGTGAAAGGATGAAATTAACTAAGACTTCATAGGTGGTGTCTCCAAGCCTTCATACTCGCCTTCCTACATTGTCACAAAATAAAATCGTAAAATATAAACATAAAATTGAAGTTCCTACCCAATTATTAACCATGGATTCTCTTGAACAGTAAATGTAACTTCAAAACTGCCGTAGCTAGATATAATTCCTACTTAAATGTAAACTGTATGGGCATGTAGCGCAGACCTTTGAGGTGAGAGAAAAAGGCGTTTGCCGGGGGACACCTAGCAATGTATGGCCACGTGCCGGGTTTTGTAATACTTGTTCTTGAATAAAATACAGACTTGTTTGTGAAAACTTTTTGGATGAGAATAGGTGTGTATATTTCCGACTGAATTTTTTTAAAATATGCTCTATTCAATTCATATAACATTTTGGGATCTGAGTCAATTTTCCGCCCTGGGTCTGGGGTAATCCAAAAATGCGGAAGTGATTGAGGCAATATGGTGGGAAAAAAACCCCTACCTTCATCTCCTGACTGAATACGAGGAGCGGCAGCAAAGCCCTCTTAACTTGGCAAGTACGTGTGCATGTAGTATGTATTAACGTACATACCTGCCGGGCATTCCCAACATGCACATGACACGATGGCTGAAACATGACTCACGGCGCATGTAGTCAGTCCCGTGAGCGTGCGTGCGTGCTTGCTCGTCTCGTGTTGCCGCCGCTGTCGGCGACGCGACGGAAGCCAAAGCCTAATAAAGTACGCACCTCGCCATCGGAGATGGCGCTGCAGCCCTTTATGGGCCTCCTCGGGAATTCTCCTCGAGTCCCTTCCGTCATGTACGAGTACCTTTTGAGTTAACGCCGCCTCGCACATATCAATTGTTTTCGCGTCCTCGGCAATGTTGCTCGCTCGCGTGTGCGAAAGCAGAGGCTCCCTTTCCTATCGGGTGAGGGGTCATTCCTATATTTTGTTAATCTATCGGTGACTATCGGTCAAATTTATCAAGATGCGGTATCGAGACTAAAGTATCGATGTTATCCTCACAATGGGTATTGAATGAAATTTATTGATACCCCATAGGTATTGAAACTGCGATCTCGATATTTGTAAGTTTTAAATTAACAAATAATAACAAGTAACAATCGGAATAAATATACTTCAATGCCCGAACAATTGTTTCATAGAGTATTTTTCAGACGAATAAAAATAAGACGCTCATTTATTTACACATTGATAGTGACAAATGCTTTCTGTGTTGATTGGTAAACTTTCTCAGCAGCGTATTGATTGCAATACTTTGCGTAGTTCTTCTGAGGGCAAATACCATATGTAGGTTGGTGAAAGCTAGACGCATTGCACGTCTGAAAGTAAAATTCACCAATCAACTGGTATTAATTTTTTGCTGGTGACATGTTTCGGAGAAGTGAATGAAATGGATGTTCCCCTGGAAAGGGAAATGGTACTAAAAGAAGAATAGTATTTAAACGCAAGATACGAGTAATACTTTGAGAAAGCATTGCTCTGAAGCCAGGGCCATGACTAAAAATTAATTGAACATGAACGGATAATCCGTCACTTTGGTTATCCTATTGGGCTTCCCCATTCCATTAGCACGATCAATCGGCGCTCTACTGACTTCGATAACTAAGGTTTCGATGCCCAAAGCATGCGTACTCTTTCTAGTAAATTATCGATACAAGGGTACTGAGTACGAAAGTGCTTGGGATCGAAAGAAATATATCGATAGAAATGAAGTATCAGAGTTTTTGCGTATCCCTAGCGATGTGGAACATCTAAAGAGAGGCGTAAAATAAAAGAATAGTCAAAAATCTAATAAAGCTCTTCTCCGGTGGCGACGGATTAAACTCCTCGTCTGATAAATCGAGTGTCGCGGTTTCGAGTCCCGCCTAGGTAGATTTTCCTCCACTCAGGACAACGGTGTACGTTGTCGTCTTTTATTTTTAATCACCCGATTTTAATTGGCCAATTGTAATGCATTCAGTCTCGTAAAATAAATTAATAAATAAAATAAATTAATATAGAGCATTGCATTTGTCCGAGATCAGTTGCTAGGGAGGGAGGATGTTCGAAGACTGGAAGTATTCGAGACACAGGTTTGCAGAAAAAATGAGAGACGATGAGCTGGGCGGATTGTAAAACAAAAGAGAAGGAGTACGTGGGATCTTAGAAGAGGAAAGTAAGAGAGCGGAAATAATTTGGAAAAGACAGAGAAGAGGGCGTGTAGAGAAGTTCGAGGGCGTGTAGAGAAGTGTGGGTATGCTGAAAAAAGAAACTTAGCGGAGTACGTAAAGGAAATGGATAGTCATCATGGACGTTACAGAGAAATTTATTGGGTAATAGAATCTCTTAAAAGGCCGCTTTACACGGTACATTTTATTGTACAAACGAATGTACGAATTCCCTCCTGAAGGAAATTTAGGTACCGTGTAAAGCGGCTAATTGTATGATTGTCTGGATGGCTTAACGGTAAATAGAACCTGCTCTAATTCCATTCAGTTTCTTGTATATTCTATGATACATTTGTTTATACAATAAAATGTACCGCGTAAAGCGGCATTAAGACCTGAAGGTTAGCAACTTATGTGAGGGAAAGAGAAAACAAAGTCCTAAGGTGGGAAAATTAGCACAACGAACAAATAATCAATTGGAAGAATATCCATTGATGACATCAGTGCATCAAAAACATTTTGGGATTAGGAATCATTCCGGTTGATGCTTCAGGGAATTTTATTTATCCTCTATTATTATATTTCGTAATTATGATCGCCTTTTTATAAAGTGAGAGCTTTATCTGAGCTAGCTTTTTACTTAATACTCCATCGGTGATGGATTAATCGGAAAATTGTATTTGGTCAATAATAACTCATAAATTCCTTCTATAGTAAAACATCTAAGAGGTGTATTTAATTTACTTGACCAATCAAAAATTACAAAGTTCAAACTTCAAAATTAAGCCAAGGAGCTTTTTTGGAGGATGTATGCATTATGGTTCAGTCATCGGCATTCATCTTGCTGAGAGTAGCTGATCATCAAACTAAAGAATTTGTGGAGAAATTTCCTATTTAAGTCCAAAATAATGCAACATAGCTGAATAAAATTTTATGAAACGGATTCTTATTTCTCCATTCGTAAAGTTATGGCGAACAGTGGGAGACTTTGTGCATGGGCATAATTCAATCTCTTTCCGGAGGCATCATCTTTTTTTAAAACGATGTTTAAACTCTTGGATTCGATTTTCAACTTTCCTGATCATTGATTTAGCTGTTTTATGATCTATTTATAATGCATCCTGTTCCTTGAAATGTCCTCTAATTTTTTTTGTTTTTATTCCTAATTAATCTGAAGTCCATCCTTAGTTTAGTACCGCGCAAATGTTGTCGGAATTGCAATTCACTTGCTCGTATTTCCGTTTTCCTTTCTTCAAAAAATTACGGAAAAGAAATCTAGGTGCACTCTTATGCCGACTTGAATATACGAATTATTCGTAGTTACTTCGTAGTTACCAATTTTGGAATGAGACATAATTACCGAATATAAAAATTGAGGCACAATAATTGTTTTTGCCATCGTTCACTACTACCCAATTTTCCCTCCTTTTTTTGAAGCATAAAATCTGAATAAATTGAATAAAATAACATAATTTTATCACAATAATTAAAAAATATCTCCTCTAATATTTTTATTGCAGATCCATATCAAATGATCACCGTCGTTTATGGTTAAGTTCAAACCCTTAATTGTACTATCTTATACTATACTATCTTAATCATCGTAATAAGACTTTCTTATATTATTTGTTTCCTTTGAAGTTACTGGTGTGGCAACCACTTGCTAGTCCTTTATTTCAGAATTATTGAATGAAATAAGTGGCTAATTCACCCCAATTATATTTTAAAACCCGGCCCCTCCATTTTATCTCGACATCTTGGGCTGCACCTGCATGTCCAACGAGTCCGGTATCCTGCCGCCGGAAGCTGTCGATTTCTTTTATGCGTCATTCATTCATAACGATATGTTCCGCGAGTGTTTCTCAAGCATAACCAAATCGTCTAAGGTAACCTTTGCTGATTTGTGGAGGGCCCTTATTCAAGACAGTCATCTGATAAGGCCCTCCTAACCCCTTAAAGTATGGAAGTAAACCGCATCCCTCTAAAAATCCACGCCCGTTTTATGATAGTCTTGGATGTGTATATAAAATAGAGGTTGGCGAAGAAGTCAACATATTGTGTGGCGCTGCGTGGGGCAGAAAGGTGAGCAATGATAATGGAAGACGAGAATAGGTTACAATGGGGCGTTCGGATAATGTTTTTCTTAAAATAATCTCACCATCATCTTGAAAACTGAATATGGGTTACGATAAATACAAGTTTCTATGTTTTAAAATGCATATTAATGTCGCATTATTACTGGGGAAATCGTTAAAACACCGAAGATAACTACCTATGGAGAGACACGCCTTGTGACGTAATTTACCCGTATCCAAGGGGACAGAGTTCAGATTTTACGGCGAGGAATATCCAGGGGTACAAGTAAATGACGTCACGGACCGTTTAAGGGCGGCGAGATTAAAATACATATGTAAGCAGCTATACATGACGCAGATGATGACCATATGGAATTCTAACTGATGTGTTCCCATTCTGGAATTACGTAGTTTATCATAATGATCTCAGTAAAAATCACGTTTACCCTCCATTGGCTAAGATAGAGGGGGAGAACGTTGGGTTAGTGGCGAGAGGGGGAAAGGGAATAGGTTTATGGACAGAATGGAGGGAGGTATAATGCATGTATGTATGGCGAAAGAAATTTTGTAAGAAGATAGAGGTCTGCGCTCTGAAAATTCCTTGAGGATTTTCACCTACCATGACCTTATAAAATACCCTAGAGTATTAAATACGATATAGGACGCGACCGAAATCTTGATTTTTTATTTTACAACTTTTTTATTTTCTCGTCTCATACGATAAGAACCCCGATGTTGCCAAGTTTATTACTTCGCTTACCTCAGATAGAGAGGATCTTCATTATTTACTGTATGAATGAGGCAAAAATGCATATGCGGCAAATCAATCGACACATATCGATGACCTAACCCCGCGGTTTCTACTCCGCGGTCTTTTGCACCATTAAGAATTGTCAGGCATCAGTAGGATAACACAGGAAGCGGAAAAAAGGTAAAAAAAAGTCCAGAGTGTGCGTGGAGCTGTCTCTCACCTAAAGTCGCCGAAGGATCAACAGTTTTATATCCCATTAGACACTGGGAGTAGTGCTTTTGAAGTGGTCACCTCATATTACCTAAGATGGGTTTTACCCCGTACATAAGAATAGGTTTTTCACTTGTGCTAAATATCCTTACATTATTATTAGTTATTACCCTCGCATGCAATTTTCAGGATGATATACCTCTTGCTTGATTTAGAACATTTTAGAACTATTTATCTGTCGTAGTAATTATAACCATTAGTCGTATCTTAAGTAGTGCACTGCATGGAAGCGTGTTCGTCCACGTAGCACTCTCCAAGTTTCTGGTCTGACCGCGCACTGCTAATATGACTGGTTCTGGCCTGCTTCAGGCATTCCGGAGGAACGTGCGCGGTTCGGGTTTCAGCTGGGATCAGGGCTTCATGCCTGGTGTGGAATCACCCCGTGCCACACACACTAGTGGTGTCTTGTACTGTATTTCGTAGATGTAGATGAAGGGTCTGGGATACCCCTGGAAAATTATCACCACCGCCGATACTCGAATCCAGGTCCTCGTAATGGAAATCCACAACCACCACAAAAATTTGTTCCGCAGTCGCTTCTCATTTTCAAATTTAATACTGGATCGAATCAATTACATGTTTCCCTCGTGCTCCCACGAGTCATTCGGGAGGAGAGGGATAGACAATAGACATGGGGACAACAAGCTGTTCTCAGTCAGCAAAAGGGTAGTAGAGGATGAGGGAGGGTGGCTATTCATTATCATCCTGGTGTGCTGGAACCCGTGTCAGATTCGTGATGTGAATGGCTAATACTTCGGACGTGAGCCAATAACCAAGGGTGAAAATAGCCTCGTACGACAAAATGGACGAAGGTATTGGAAAGTAAGGAAATTTCAGGATTAAATAATATCGTTGTTAGGCTTCAGTTTGATGACATATTGCCCTCTTCAGTGCTCTCAATGGAAGGCTCCGAGGAACCCATTATTCAATGTCCCATCTAATGGACGAAGTAACGGATGTATTTGAAATGATCTCCAAATGTCACCCATTGGGAACCCGATGAAAAATCTTAGCACCCTACGGGATAGTCATGCGGATCTGGTGATCGTCTGACAGGTGAAACTCTAAGCGATTTTCAATTCGAAAAGGTGGCAAAACTTGATCTTAATGATCAGACTTTGAAAACAATCTCAGTGTTCCTGGAATAAAATCATGGCATCTGTGCGATACATGATACTTTTTCCAAAATGTTTTTCACATGAACAAGTTCAGAATTTGAGCAGTGTTTTGACATGATACATGAGTATTCGCATTTAGCAGGCGAAAGATGATGGATGCATACCAATATAGAGATGAAATATCGCTCTACCTTTTTTCTGTACTCTAACTTCTGAAATATTGCTCTACCTTATTGCTGTAAGTAAGAGTGTATACCTACCCATACTCGCTCAGTTTTTCTTGGGATGCGTCAAACGTTAATCCAGATCTATGCCATTATGATTGCAATAGTAGATCCTGGTGAACTAGCCGTGCAATCCAGACCAAATATACCTTTCGGTTGAAAGCTGTCTTTTTTGCTTTTATTCTACCGATAGTGCCACAAATTATTCACCAATATTTAAAATTGGAACTATTCAGTTGGTAGAGTCACTGTATCAAATCTTGCTGCTCAGAATTGGATAACCATGTCGTTATGCGTTCACTGTACTTTAGCTGAAATACTACAAGCGGATATTGATCAGTGAAAGATGCACACATACATTTCATTTGGAAAAATGAAAATAGTAGCCCAGATTTAGAAAGATGAAAAAAGTGTTTCCAAGAACATTTAAAATGTTTTTATCGATTATTTGAAAAGAGGTCTAAGAAAGAGTCATCTGGGCATTTTGTTTGTGTTTAATATTTTATTTATCTAAGTCAGTGATCTTAAATTTTCACCTTGTTAAGTGTGACAATATTGAGTTTAAGACGAATATAACGTAAAAATAACAATTAAATTACCTGGATTATGCCACAGAGTTTAATTTCAAAATTAAGACCAACATAAAACCTTAGTTAAATGAAAATTATAACTTAGTTATTCCACAGATATTACATATCTATGTGAAATAACTAAGTTATACTTTTCATTTAATATGTTGAGCAAATTCCACGAAGTCACGCCAGAGACAACGGAATATAAAACCTTATACTAAAATGAACCATAATATTCTCTAATGGTTGAATCTTGCGAGATTTTTCTTCAAGGTTGATCATAGAAGAAGCTTAACAAACAGACCACGTATTCATACACCCATTTTTTACATGACAAAGGTTGCGGCCATAAAGTGAGCGTATGCACCTTGAAGTTATCAATTGATAATGGCGTTTTACGGCCAATAAACGTGTCATGTGACAATGAAGCATGCATGAGTACGTGAGGTTTTAGCTAAGTTCTTTGTCAGATGCATCCTAATTTCTTATGAACTTTACACAATAAATAATATTGGCGAATATAAGGCTGCATCTTCTAGGAAGCCAAATGTGGTGGTTTCCCGTTTCCATCCTCATCGTTGCTCTCCGGCCAATTCCGTGGATTTCACTTTCACCAGAAACTGTGGTAGTTGATACCCTACCGTACAGAACTAGATCAGTGCCATTTGCCGAGGCTGTTGCCTTTTATCAGTCATGCCGGATAGTTTGTGTAGCATGTAGGAGGCAGAAAACTCTCTTCTCGTTTCACATTCTTGTTACGTAAGTAGGCTTTCCAAATATGTAAAATAATTGACGTCACTAGTGACCCAAAAGTTGGTATTTATATTAATATTAGTGTCGCATACTTTAATTTCAGATTCAGGACCAAAATAGAACATTCAACGAAAAGGAATCATAATTGGGTACTTTTCACGTAAGTATTGCAATCTTTCGATATTCTGATTCTATTACTTAATCTTACTCTATTGGTTAACAATTTTCTCATCAAATCGTTCTAATTTTATTTTTAAAAGCTTAAGAAAGTTGAAGGTTACGAATATTCCCGAGCACGCTCCGAAAACAACCGAATAATCTGTAACGTCATTGTTGCTGTTTCCATGCAGACCCAAATATTTTCTCACGCTTACGGTGGAATCAAGCGTGGTAAAATTCCTTAAGGCTATTTTCCTGTTATTTAATGTGGCTTTGCAATTATATATAAGGGATATAGATTGAATTTTATGCCACATTGTTCAAATACATCGGTAAAAACAACGAACAAGAAATTTATTCATCTTTCATACGACGAAAGAAGAAAGAAACTGCGGTTTCGAGCGGCACGCCGGGATTTCGTTCGCAGCAAAACAAAATTCTACTGATGTGAAGACCATTGTAATGTATGTACCAACTAATAACAAACATTGCGATTACATATAAATAAATCCTTCTAAGCAAATTTATGCTAGTGAATTCAATACAGTTACCGGAAGACTCGACAAATTCATGAATGTGTCGATGATGGGTTATCCGACTAAATTAAAACCTGAAGCCTCGATATTTATTTGCACTAAGCATAAGCCTTACTGCTCATTTATGTTCTTGGCATATATTTAGAATGGTTGTGTACAGTGGTCCTTCCTTATTCGCTATGACGTATCCTGTATCATTATCGCCATAACTCACGAGAAGCTCTTTTAAAAAAATATAATCAAATTAACCCTGAAAATTCACGGATGGAGGAAAAATCCATTCGTTGGCAATTCAACAACAGATAATACACTTCTAGACCTCATCTACAGGTAATTTCTGATTAACGCTTAAAGTGAACAATATTTCACTAAAATTTAAGAATATTCAAGTCGTAAGTTAGCATGAATGTTTATTTAGATATAATGCCATTGTAGACAGTTCTGATGAACTTCAGATGTGCGCTTTAATAACTAGGGTTGAATTTACCGTGAATATAACTTTAAATACGGAGGTAAAGTAGTACAAATAAATATAGGACATCATTACAATAGTCGTAACAGTGTAAAATGAAACACCAATAAACGTGGGCAAGAATTTGGACAAAATGTGGTGTATTTCATAACACGATGTTCTCTGCTACAGTTACATGAAACTAGGAAAGTTTCACGTGTTCATAATTATGAAGCAAACCTACCTAAATTGTGAATAACAGTTCCCGAAGTGATATGCATAAAAAATAATAATAAAAATAAAATGAGGTCTTAGCAAGTAAATTGTGTACTTTAATTTTATGGAACTTTTCTCCACAAATTTCGGCACCATTAAATTGCTCGTCCTTCTTCATAAAAACGCTACCATTTACATATCCTCTTTGGGTAAATTGTCTGATGTGGTTTTAGTAAAACCACATCTTTCCTCTCTCTATCATCTTTCCTCTCTCGTTCTGCGAAAATGACGTCAAACCAATCAGATTTCGTTTCGCTGTGACGTGAAAAAATATGAAATTCTGACAATTTTAATCTTATATATCTCCGCGAATATTGAATAAATTTTGAAAATATTTTTACTCCGTATGTTTTTAAGAGTGAAAGTAACCAATTAAGATCCATACTCTTACAAGTAAAATATTGGAAAATACCCAAACATGTTCGATCGTACAGTAATCTGCCGGTTGAAGGTAGGTTTTAATGGAGGTTAGTAAATTTTTAGATGCTCATGCAGACCTTTTGTATTTCTTACTTCACCTCAGCATACATACTTACCTTCTTCATTCAGTCCATAAAACTTATTCTATTTCTTCCCCTTCCCCGATTACCCAATATACTTCCCTCTACCACGGCCTCGAACAAATCTATCACCCCTTCCAGCCGCCTAACCTGCCTCCAAATGTTTCCGTTTCTCACCCACCATACTAAGCACTACCTCGTTTAAAGTTTAATTGATCAGGCGATCTCTAGCTTATGGAAATTGGTAATAGATAATATGATTACAGGAAAAGAACTTCGTTGTAATTCCGCACAATTTCCACACTTCCTCCTTTGTCTACACCGACATCTCAAGCACGCGTAGCCATTTCTAGTCCTCCTTTCGTGCGATAGTTATGTTTTATTCCGAGTCTTGGGATCGGGATTCGGACCCTTTGCCTCGTGTCGACCCGGCGCTCAAAAAACGTGGCGTCCTCCTCCTCCAAAAAAAAAACGTAAACGGTACGAGGGAGGTGGAGGAAGGTAGGAAGAGAGGAGGGGGGAGTTGAGTGAAGAGGGTGGGGCGGGGGGAGTTGTAGAGATAGGGAGGTAGCGAGAAAGGGGGGAAGAGGTGGTGGAGAGGATTCGTGAGAAAGAGAGAAGAGGAGAAGGAGGAGGGGGAGGAGGTGGGAGGGAGGCGGGGCGAGGTGAGGGGGGGGGACGTGAGTGAGTGAGGGAAGCGGCATCTGCTCTATCGGGCGGAGGCGCAGTCACCTGAGAAGCATGGCGCCACCACTCGGCGCAGACCGGAAACCGAGTGACGACGCCGGACGCTCAGACAATCGCTCTTTTCCTCTCCCGTCCCACCACACCACTCCACACCACTCACGCCACGGCCGCTATTCCCTTACCCCCCCCCCCCCCACACCCTCCTCTACCTCTGTTTCAACCACCCCAAACACCCGCCCTCTCTCCCTCCTTCCCATTATAAACCCTCTTGTCTTTTCCCAACCGTGCTGCCGCGCCGCCACGGAGATCTCCTCCCGTTGCCATTGTCACTCTCCTTCCCGCCCCCCTCAGAAGGGGTTAGATGGAAACGAGATATGAGCGATTGTGTCTCAATCCCACGACCGACCATCCCCTTGTGTGTGTGTCCTCCTCCGCCTCCTCTTCCTCCTTTTCATATCGAGGCAAATGAAGACCGATCAATTCCCTCAGCGAGGCAGGAACAAGGCGGTCGGCAAAGCGGCGGCATCGTAGAGAATTCAAAAGCGGGCGGAAATAAAATATTTTCGGAAAAGATCGCGAGGAGGATGAGGATTCCCACCCGGAGAGCACGGTGGGCTGGTTCTGCGTGCCTTGCGTGAGTGTAACCGCAAACCCTCGAAGACGTGCGATGGATATCGACTGTGATGCGCGATTTGTCCACGATATCGAAATGCGATATTGAAGGTCGGAGCCATGAGCTATGTTGTATTTCAATATCGTGCTCATTTCGATACAATGAGGAGTGATGAGATAGGCGATGCAACAACACGGTTTTCGATGCTGTGCGACATGATGAATTAGTTGGTGCAACACACTTTACCATTACGCAATATTTCAGGTAGGCAGGCAATATCATGCAATAGACTATATCTCACATCATGATATTACATGACATGGGATATCATATCCCGCGATATCCTATTACGGGATGCATGATTTTGCGCGACATCCCAAATTACCATATACCATGTGGTATGCGATTGAACGTGGCAACAGCAGTTATACGATACATCTAATGCGATTTTCGATAGCAAACAATACTCAAAATCCACTTACCATACAACTTTTCCTTACATTTGCCAATAAATACCAAAGCTTTTGAATAACAAAAAAGAAAACTTTGTTTGATTCCACCAATTTATTTGTACTGTACAGATAGCAGAGCAAACAAAGTTTTCTATTTCATTAATCATTATGAACTTCCACAAAGGTTATCCTGAAACCGATGAGATCACCTAGGATTTCTACAGAAAATGGTACGGGCATGTGCTCCAGAGAGATTTTATTTGAAAAATGAGGAATCTTTAACGCTATCCTTAAGTCTCGTCAGAAAAAATAACAGTGTACAGTTTGCATTTATTCTCAAAATTTGGGAAATAAACAATTCACTCACCGTAGTAAATTTCTCAAAATCGGAAAAAATTTCGATTATGAAGGCATAATCAGCTTACGATAAGGATAAAATGAGTCAAGTAAAAGACTTTTGATTGTAAATTTAGCCGATTATTGAGGAATTCAGTCATATAAAAGAATAATCAAGAATAATATGACAATATTTGAAAAATGCTTCTTAGATCTGCTGCAATCAAATAATTAAATTCAGATATGGTCTCCATTATGACTCGGGAAATATCTCGCTCACACAATCTTAAAGTGGTAGTTCATATCATTTCACATAGACATTTCATCTAGACATGATATGAACTACCACCCTTTACCTTATATAATTATCATTTTACCCAGAAATCAATTAATTTGTTCTCAATTCAAAGAAAATATCTCACACTGCCAAAGGCAATAAAATATCAGCCCCCGACCTCACCACTTTCCGAAATTTTTGACGAAAAATACCAGCCATTTTACATAAGAAATGGTACGTGTATGCACTCCACAGAGACCTTGTTTTATAAAAAATGATGGAGTTACTAACTCGTAGATTTCTTTTAAAAAATACATTGTGTGGTTGCTATGTTTTCTCAATTATTTTCGAAAATAGATTATAGTCATCGCAGTAAATATTTCAGGATTGCAAAAATTCTTCCGTTGTGAAGGAGTAATAAACGTACCGCATGGAGAATATGAGTCAAGTTAAAGGCTTATTAAGATACTTTCATTTAATTACTTCAAATTTCAGTCGTATAAAAGTATATTATTGCACCGCTAATAATGCAATATTTAATTCATGCTTCCTACAGCTGCTGAAATTATAACGTATAATTCAAGTGTGATCTCCATGACGACTAGGGAACTATCTCGCTCAAACTACCTTAATGTAACAATTACACTATAGTATTGTGCGGTTATGCATCATGGGTGTACACGCTTTCGTCGAGCGCAGGCTTCATATGGTGGAAATTATGAATTCCGTCTGCTGCCGAAGCCTCCGCGCCGCCTTGGCGCTTAGTTTCCTCTCTCAGTTTATTTATGGCGGACTGATTAGCGCCGCTGTCGCCAAATTAGGCGCCGCCTTCGGGCGCCACGGCGACATTCGGCAAGTCAAAAGCCCAGACCGTCGGAATTTTATGGCGCCGTTTCAAAGTCAAGTTTTGGATGCGAAATATCCGTCTGCGAGTGCCTTTGGTTTTTGAATGCCGATGCACGTAGCGGTCATCTACGGTGCACTTGCGATGGTTCTTAAAGAGCCCGAAAGCGTGGCGGAGGTATTGTGCCTCGGTACCGAAATTCGTCGCCACCTCTTTTGAGCCAGCAAACATCAGCATTATTACGACTTTTCAAGTAGTTTGAGCGAGATAGTTCTCTGGGCATAATGGAGATCATAATCCTCAAATTATTCAAAATTTTCATATTAATTTCAGCAGTTGTATGAAGCATGAATTCAATATTGCATTATTAATAGTCCAATAATAATATCCCTTTATAAGACTAAAATTCTCAACTTTTTAAAATTTCTATAAAAGTCTTTAACCAGACTCATCTAATTCCTGTGGTACATTAAATAATCCCTTCAAATGGAAGATTTTTTTATGATTATGAAAAAATAACTGTAGTAACAATATGCTTTATTTTTAAAAATAGTTGAGAAAACATAAAAACTACATACTGTAAATTTTTTACGAGATCTATGTGAAATAAATTCCTCATTTTGAAATAATATCTCGGTGCTGTGTATATACGCTCGTTTTTCTATTTTAAATGGCTGTTTTTTGCCAACATCTAGGAAAATAGTGCAATAAGGGATTGACATTTTGGTATCTTTGAAAGCGCGAGATATAATTTTTTTTTAGATGATACCAATTCATTAATTTCTGGGTGAAGTGGTATCTCACTCGATCTACCTTAAGCAATGTGTTCCCCGCGGGAATCACCCGCTGCTGGAATGCATGGATTTGCGATAGTTACAGTGGAAAAATATTTCGCCTATACATATAATGGAGCCAAGGGTGGGGTTATGGCTCCACCTTTGCCGCTTGTGCTTTCTTGACAGCATCACCATCACGAGGAAAAATCGCATATTAACATTTTAATATTCATCTGCAATACAAACCACTCCAAAGGAATGAAGAATCAGATGGATTGGTCATATCCTGAGGCACAATGGATTTGTGAAGAACATAATTGAAGGCAGAATAGAGGGAAAGGCCTCAAAGGAAACCACAGGAGTAGTTCATGGACCTAATAAAGAGGAAAGGGTATTGAAAGACATACCAGGAAGTAAGGGACCTGACATCATATGTGGACCCCAGAAGTCAAGGGGTCTAAGTGACATAAAAAAAAGTTAGGTACAGGAATGGGATGTGAAAATATCAATCTTTTAGGTGGTAAAGGGACCCGTGTGATTTTCTTGACAGGTGATGCTATCTAGGGTAATGCCTCTTAACTACTTAGTGGGTTGTACCAAAAATTTTCAACTTTCACCTAAGTTTTCTCAAAACAGCGATTTTGTCACTTAGACCCCTTGACTTCTGGGGTCCTCATTTAGGGAAGGGTGGAAGTCTGCAGTCAACCAATCTTAGGATTGAACGACCAATGATGGAAAAGCATATTTATCAATATTGTGCGAACATGTGGCTGTTGTAAGATGGCCAGTGAATCTCGTTCTGTTGTAAGGAACTGCGGGATGCGGGTATTTCTATGTGAATTAGTCAGATCCAGTGTGTTCGTTCATGCAATTTATTCTGTTGATATTTCAAACTATAATAATTTCCTAATAATTACTATACTTAAGTTCGTAGACTCTGCTGAAAACTCTTTGTTATTTGCTCTTGTCGTACAGTTACTATTCCATGGATGTCTTGTGGACAAAATATTCTAGTTCAGACTGTCAGCCGATCAACGCAGAATTCATCATTTTTCTTGCTCGTGTGACAGCACGTTCACAAAACTTATTTAATGGATAAAGATTTCATTGATAGATTTCAAATAACTTTTTGTGTGGGACGAGGGCTTAAAGGCTATATTTATATTCACCTACTAAAGAACACTTTCCATCCATAAAGCTAGTGAGTCAAAGCACCTGATAAAAGTTTAAGAATGAAGATCACGAAGACGGCAAGCGCTCGCGTCATGGAGCGAAGCGTTCTGGAGCTAAGTGGCTTCGCTCCTAAAGACGTTGGCTGCGACGCGGGAGGAGAGTTGGGCTAAAAATGCTCCATACGCAGCCAATCTCGAAAACTACATCACCATCAACCATTAGCTGCAACACACCTACGCTCAAGGGTAAATAATGTTTGATTTCTAAAATGTTCATTCCTGTCAAGTTTAGTAATTCATCTTCGAATGCGAAAACATTATACAAACTAATGTTTTGCATTAAGATGCTCGCACTGGTGATAAAACCATTAAATACTCGGATAAAAATACCACAGAGTTATGGCTCAAATCCTCCCACAATTGAGAAAACGATCATAGATTGAAGTTGTTGTAAAAATGATTAATGATAGTAACTTAAATAAATTAGAAAACCAGAAGCAACATTATTGAGAGTACCAATATTTATTAACAAACTAAAGTACTTATGTATTACAAAAAGGGACGGACTATGCAATTTATTGTTATAATTTTAAAAATAAATCCGAGGCAGGGGCTTTTTTCATCATGAGGCGTCCAGAACCCTGGTACCACACATATCAAAAATATTCCAGCCAAATTCCATATTCGTCGCTGCTCTAAATATCTCATTGGCACCAATTCTGTCGAACGACCGACATATTAGGTGATGGTGGAAAATTTCCGCATTCGGTTTAGCTTTGGTAGTGATATGATTTGGAGCCGTGCAGAGTATTTTCCGGAGTAGTATTCTACCGGGGGAAAATCGGCATGCCTGGAGGCTTTCTACATTTGATTTTTTCTATGCGTATGAAGTATTGTATCTCGATGAAGTGACTTACACCCTCTAACACCTCTCCAACATATTTTACCGTAAATTTATACTGAAGGCACAACAGCAATATAAATTGATCTTAACAAATACCGAGGATATTTATGTTTTATGCAATAAATGATGGACATGTTCACATAAATCTTTTTTCTAAACCAAAACAAGATCATACCATTGAAAGACAATTATCACAGCTACTCTCAGAAAGACCTGAAATCATTTGAAGAATGGCGATCAACATTTCGCTCCCATTTGCGTAGTTGATAAAATAACGATAACGAGATCGCTCGCGTAATGGAGAACCTCAATCGTGCAAAGAAAAAAACCACAATGAGCATCACTGGGGTGACAGTGCTAACAGATGAATAAAATTGAAGCGATCCTCTAAACGTCAATTTTAAACGCTATATTGCGAATATACATTACTAATATAAGGCTTGAGAAAATATATTTTTCAAGGAATCATTCGGTAAAAATTTTTTCAATGATAGCTATTTTCGTGGCAAAGTGATTCCCCGGAAATAAATTTGATTGCCGAATTCTGATTTCATTTATAAATAACAAAAAGCGACGGTTAACACCCTTCACCACCGTAAATGAAAGACAAATGTAATTCACAGAAAAGTACTATCGGCGGTTGTAACTGTGTGAAATATTAGGCAATAACACAAAGAAATAAATCGATTGACATGGGTAATTAGTTTTGATTGATACTCGCTCCATTTTCCTTACCTTTATTGAAAATAACGCGCCACATCGATACAGGAAGTGCGTAATGAAGACTGAGAAGGCTCTCTCTTTTCAAGCACAAAATGTCGCCGTTAAAAGCCAGCGTACTTTGCGAGGAATATCAGAGTAATGAAGGGATATTGCATCGCTATCTGATTGACTTTTGGGTCAACAACCAAAGCTGTCCATTACGGCTAATTTTCTCGGTCAGCCAGCTGACTACCCAAAAGGGAAGAAAATTAATTACAGAGAACCATGCGGCAATTAGCATTACAACATTGATTTCAATATATCATCTGTTTTACTTCATTTATCAGACCAGAATTTTCATTGAATTACTTCCATTTTTATATCATGACTTTTCAAGGTATGTTCTATAGCAAGATTCATACATTTCATTACATGTCTGGAGATATAACTTACCAGCTGATTTTGTGGCTCATTAATTACCATTCATGCTAAAAGTATCGTGTAAAATTTCACATTTATACCGACATCTGTGACGATTATGTGATAAAGTCGAAGTCACTTCGACCGTTGGATGCGCTACCTGAGGGGTTCCTACGAAGAGGTTTTTGACGGGTATGATGCATAGGCTACTGTGAATACGGTTTCTCATAAATATCGTGAGTAATATTAACAACTGTTCTCTTTTTCATATTTTTCGTAGTCTTCTTCCGATTTCCGATTCCTTTGGGCAAAATAGCCCCGGAGAGAATCTTTTATAAATGATTCATTCATTGTCAAAATGGTCTCCCTCATTGTTCTACCGTGTCGCATCTATTTCGGTTGAAGCTTTTTATATCCCGTCGTTTGAAAATTCTCCAATTGGTCTCAATAGGTTTTAGATGTACCATGAAGACTCCCATCCATTTTTATCTTTTTTTCAACGAAACAGTTTTCGTGTTTCCAATATTCCAATAATAGATACATTATATTATCAGAAGAATAATAGTAGAAGAGGAATATAAGAATTATTAATTATCATGAAAATAAATATTTCTCACGTCTTTAAAACAAGACAATATTAGAACAAGAGCTGAGTATAGTAGTTCTGAGGAAATGAAAATAGTCTAAAATATTAACAGCATAAATTGTATGAACGAACATACTGGCTCTCATTCTAGTACTTGAGTACATTTCTAGAGATGTAAAAATAATTTAGCCGTGAGAGGTATTCAATTTTCCGTGTCTAAAGGCGGGAGTGTGAAGTTCTTCGGGCGTGAGTCACAGCTCGAGGCAGATAGAAATAGATGCGACTCGGTAGAACAATGAGGGAGACCATTTAGACAATGAATGAATCACTGATAAAGATTCCCTCCGGGGTGGGCTGTTTTCTCGTAGATGAAGTAGTAGACGACTGTGGCACAGATGCTAAGGCTGTCACATTCCAAGCGAATGCCGTGGCATATTAATTCTGGTGAATGGTGATCTCACCCGATAAGGATACATGAAATGATGGAAGCATTATAATTAGATGTCGCTTTTGCGGTAATCATTCTTGAAAACCTCGTTGGAGACGTGAGGAATAGTTCTTTTCGAGATAATCAATAAGTCTTATATTCCTCTCATACTATTCTTCTTCTTATGATATATTGTTTCTATTAACTAGCCTGTTCGGAATACTGGAAACACGATAACTGTCTAATTGATAAAAAGATGAAAAATGGATGGGAGTCTTCATCGTCTATCTGAAACCTAATGGAGAATGTAGGATTTATTTCGACCGAATTGTGAAGGAGGCTTGACGTTGACTTTCTAGTGAGTCTACCATATCGTAAAATCCCCTTTTGTACCGGAATAACTCAAAGATATTTTTAGGCTTGTATAATGAAATTATCATGTTATGTATGGATAATTAGGTTTGTATAATGAATAAGAATGGATTTTTTTAGAATGCATTCGCTATGAAAGTGAAGACATTCTTCGAAGACCCTCTCTCTCCCTTTCGTCTCTGGAACCGAAACCCTCAGCATGGATTTGCGTCGAATATACGGTTTTCACTTTCTCCGCTCCGGATTCTGGTCGATTATCTGCGGCCAGCAACCTTCCGTCCTCCGTGCGCAGATGTGATACGTTTAGGCGTCATAGGCGACGACGCGCCCGCCTGCCGTCTCACTCCGCGCCCGCCGTGGCGCCTGGGAACTGATAATACTAACGGGTGATAGCAACGCCCGGTGATAATTCTTAAAAGGAAAAGAAATAAGATATTTTTTCGAGTTGCAATCGGCTATTTTTACTGTTCGTGGCGCCTAAGGCATTTCCATCTATGTTTCTGTGGTTCAGAGAGAGATTGCGCCTCCCGCATGCGATACAATCGCTTGAATGGCGCGATTTTTGCCTGAACGTCGTTCTTCAAGGCCCCCGCCATATTTCCGCGGTTCACGAGAGATACTTTTTCCCGCATGAGATCTACGTTTCTCTTCCATTTTACGATAGAAGACTCAATAAGATATTTGTTAGTGACTGTTTATTTTTAAGAGACTGATTAAGGCCTGACTTTGTGGAACTAAGTTAATTTGAATACAAATGGCATTAATGTAAATGGTATTATAATTTTCCTCGCGGTTATTTATTTCCAACTATGGCTAGTGCAATTCATTGCCATTTTTAAGGCCATTAATGGCGTACACTCTCGTTATTATTGAGTTACATCGTGGGAAATAGTAACACAATTTTATTTATTACTGTTCATTTGCTAATATGGTACGTGAAATGATTTTAGTTCATCACAAGTTGGCGTCGTAAACTTAACTCTCGTCCTCCCTCGGAGAAATACTGCCCATGTTGAGTCTTGCCCTTCCTAACACTCTGCCTCCATTTCGGTCTGCCTTTTTCCCCTTCCTTTCAGAGACGCACTTCAAAAATATCCGGGATGTCACCTTTGCTTTGAATTCCCAGCCCTCCCGCAGTCTTCATACTGGTCTTTTACCAGATACTCGGCTGTCTAATGTTCTCTTTGACAGCCTCTTGTCTTCTATTCTGGCCACATTTCCAGCCCACTTCTGTCGTAGCGATGGGATAAACTGTGGCAGAGAGGGTTCTTTACAAAAGACCGTAAAATTTGTTTTTTTCCTCTGATTTTCAAGGTGTTTTCTTCTCTGACTGGTCATAGAATGTATCACAATATATCTATCAATTCTATCGAGGTATTTTGTAAGACTTGGCAGTGGTCTTAGCTTATGCTTTAGACTGCCACGCTCCAAGCGAATGTTTTCACGTACTGTTTCCTGATTTGTAGTCCTATCTTCTTTGAGCACAGCAGTTGTCTTTTTTACCTTGTGGAAATAGGTTATAGATATGATGATCTCAAAACGATAGAACTATGTTAAAGTTCCACTCAATATTTATTTATAAACACCGACTAGGTTCTACTTCCAGTGTCGAGATGACATTCATTCATTGGTCGTTCAATCCTAAGATTGGTTTACTGCAGCCCTCTATCCTTCCTTATCTAATGCTAGTACCTTTACCTCCTGGTGTCTCTTCCTATGTACTTTCATTTTTATTTGGTCCATGAACTTATTCCTGGGTCTTCTTCTGGGGACTTGCCCCTCTATTTTACCCTCAATTATGCATTGTAGCTCAGAATGTGTCCAATCCATCTGTTTCTTCCTTTCTGTATGGTGCTCCATGTGGGCCTTTCCTCTTCCACTCTTATGTAAACTTCTTCATTTCCTATTTTTCGTCCATTTTACCCTCAGCATCCTACTCCAGCACCAGGTTTGGAAGGCTTCTCGTCTCCTCTGATCAGCTTTTCCAATAGCACACGCTTCCGACCCTTTAGACTGCCACGCTCCACGCGAATGTTTTTACGCACTGTTTCCTGGTTTGTAGTCCTATCTTCTTTGAGAACAGCAGTTGTCTTTTTTACCATGAGTACCTTCTTATTTAGTGCTATTCTTTGTTTGATGTCGGTTGTACTTCTTCCGTCCCACGTGATGGTGCTTCCGGTATAGGAAAAAGAATCCACTCGCTCTAAAATCTCTCCTCTCAGTGTGACTTCTACATTCAGCTTTTCTCTTCCGAATAATAGGATACAACATTGAATAGTATTACCGAAACCTAGGATGGTGAGTATCGATAAAATGGCGTAGAAATTTAGCAAAGTTTGGTCATTGGAGATTATGATATCAAGTGCGAGGATAATAACCAAGGTCCAGCATTCGCCTAGCGCTTAATGATACGAGTTACTTAATAGTCTGACGAATGAACAATAGCCCAGTGATTGCGAATGGTAAATGCATTATTCTATTGAGAAGATGAAGCATTCCCTTCTTGGGTGCGATGACCGAAACGATATGCATCGCCAAAGCGTGACGGCGACGTGAAAGGCAGGGATTTCGTAATAGGAGGTACTTCCGTGTGGCAATGGCGTCCTTCCCCAGATCCCATTCCCGGTTTGGTCGGGTGCAACTCATCCGAAGAGACCTAGGACCCTGGGGGTTGTGTGTGAACCGCTCGAGATAATCTCGACCACGTAACTAAGGAGTCACGTGGTACAATCACGATGGTTTAGAGATTATGGTGTATTCAAAACACTGGAAAAAAAACTCAATTAACCTTCTCGATCGAGTTTTCTCGCGGTAATATTGTAAATGGATTTTTATACCCCGATTTTAGCCACAATAAACGACTTATTAGACACAAAATATAGCCATTCGAGTACGTAAATTTCATCAACAAATCCAACCATTCGTTATTCTACCACGTGACTCCTTAGTTACGAAATCGGGATCATCTCGAGCGATTCAAACACAACCCCCCCCTCATTTCATCACGCTCAAATGTGTACGCTCACATGCGAATAAGAATTAGATTCTTCAGCAGTTTTGCGCACGCCTTCCCCTGATGAAATCGCCTTATGATTCGGTACCGTTAGGTTAGCTTCACTATTTATTCATATATATTCGGTTTTTTAGCGTTTACGACGCTATCCAATGCCCAGCCACCGTTGCTCTCTATACATCCACAGGCCTTCGGGCAACTGCATTTCTCCTATTGCCTTTTCTATACCTTCTCCCCAACTAATGCTGGGCCTTCCTCTTTTATTTCTACCTTGTGGATTTCACATAAAATATGCTTAGGTAATCTACGGTACGTCATATATGTGACCATACCCCGCAAGCGGTTTTTTTTAAATGTCATAGACTATTGTGTGAGTGACTCCCATTATATTTCTAATTCTCTCATTCGTGATTCTTTCCCGCCAGGGTATACCCACAGATCGTCCCCAAAAATCTAACTCCGTAACTTTTATCATTTGTTTTCTCCTTCATCTGTAATATGTCACTCCCATATGTGAGAATGCTTCTTACAATTGAATTATATTTTCTTTTTTATTAGCTTTCGATGTACTTTAGCACCATAAAATGGTATTCAACATGGACATTGCCCTTTTTCCTTGCTATTTTCATTCTTTAATTGTCTCATCCAGGGTTCCATTTTGGGTTATTTTAACACCCAAGTGGTTGTTGTAGTTGGCAGTATTGTATTTACTGTCCATCTTCCAGCACTATGGTCTCTTGTGCTCCTCCAATACTTCGAGTTTTTCTGATATTCCTTCAGCTTCACTATTTTACTTTTGCTAATAGTCTGATTCTTTTCCCCTATATTTCCTCGTGTCCGTCCGTTCAGAGTTCGCTGTTGAAACATAGTATGAGAGTCGCTGTTCACAACGCCTTGCGGCCCTCTCTGCTGAATTCAACAAATGGCTGTTTATGATGACCTTCCCCATCGAGTGATTTCGTTCAAATATTTTCGTGAGAGTTGCCATTGGAGTGAATTGCAATTAATTTTGTTGTTCGTTTAAATCATGATCGTGGAATGAAGAATTTCATCGTCATTGGTTGTTCAGTCCTAAGATTGGTTGTTCAGTCCTATGATTGGCCCTCCACCCTTATCTATCTGATACTAGTTCCCTAACTTCTTGGTATCTCTTCCTATATACTTCGCCTAAATTAAATAAGTCAATCAAGGAAATACTATTTGTATATCGGAAGAATCATAACTGTGGAGTTCGTATACTGCATGGCACTCAAATAATTTTCCTGCTGCTATCGGGAGTATCGCACTTTTGGCCTGACGGAGATTTACCCAGGACACGATTTCCCATAAGGATCAATACTGTCAGATAAATCATAATTGGTCGTTTAATTCAAATATTGGTTGACTGCAGCCCTCCAACATTCCCAATCTAATGCTAGTTCCTTTACCTCCTGGTATCTCTTCCTACGTACTTTCCTCATTCTTTGGTCCATCAATTTATTCCTGGGTCTTCCTGTGGGGATTTTTCCCTCTATTTTACCTTCAATTATGCTCTCTACAAACCCATTGTGTCTCCGAGTGTTTCCAATCCATCTAGTTCTTCTTGTTGGCATCGTGTTCTATATGGACCTTTCCTCCTCCAATCTTCTGTACGCTTCATCATTTCTTATTTTTCCGCCCATTTTCTTTTCAGCATCCTCCTCTAGCACCAGGTTTCGAAGTGTATGAAGGATTTATTTTAGTGGAATTTTCAAAATGACTTTGGTGCTTACTATCTAGATATTTTATAAAATTACTGATTGATGTTGGCTTCATCATTTCAATTCATTGACCAGCATTTAGCGAGATGCCTTTTCGATTTTCTCCAGCGCATACGAGATGACTTTTTCCAAGAAATAAAACACAACATCCGTCCTCCTTGAGCTAAGACCATGATCCGCTTTGTCGTTTTCGAAATCTCAGAGGATGACCAAAGGATCCTTAAATATAGACCCGAGGGAAGGACTGGTCCATCCTAATTTATTATCCTAATCGCAAACAAGATTAAAAGGCTCTCGTAACTCAAAAACATTTTTAACATCCGCACGTGGATCCATATAGCATTTCGTTGAGGCTGCTGTTGATTCCCTCCTCGGGTGTCCCTCGATAAATTCCGCGTGACGAAAGAGATTAAAATACGCTACATCTTCCGTCCACATACTTTTAATAATACCAATCTCTTTTCATACGTCGTCGGGATCATCGTGCTAATTATTTCCCGGCATTCTCCGATGATGATGACCTCTATGTCGAGGGTGGGGGAAGAGGGGTTACAGCCGTCCGGGACATTTTTCAACGTCAGCAGGAAAATACTGGCGGGAGAGGAGGGGACTTGTCATAATAATACGTTTATAAATATGCGCGAATAAATATGTATTTATTTATAAATCCCATCTCCTCACTTTATCACGTCGTCTCGGGGTGGGTGGGTGGAGAAACGTTGATATGTTTGCCTCCTCGTGTGACTCTCCCCCCCCCCCCCACCGTCCTTGAGCTAAAATATCTTTCCCTCTCTTCTCTCTCCCTACCCCACACACTCTTTCGCCTTGTTTGAAATCTCTTCGAGAGCACTCCGTCAGGGCTTTTTTTTTATACGCGCGCGTGGGGAAGTAAGAGCCCTCTTTTTCCCTCCCCCTCTCTCTCTCTCTCTCTCTCTCCTGCTGCACCCTTCCTCCCTGCCCGCCCTCCTCCCTGTGCGTCGGGGAGACGGGCGACGCCAGGCGATGCCCCGGGGGAAGGGGGCGGTAGACGCCGGAGACTTCCGAACCCCCACAGGCTCCGCGGTCGGGTCGTGCGAACACAATGAAGTGGCAGCGCCAGACGGAACTAATAGCTGTAGATGTAGCATTGCCTTCCCGATGATGACGGATTGTTTGAGGAACATTTGTGAAGTATTTTTGAAGTTGAACATAGGTACATACATATCAAGCCATCCCCTCTCGGGATACTAATGATAATCCTAATAATAATTAATTTTTGGAGGGGAATGATACAAAATTAACAATCAAATTGGTAATAACATTTATTTCTCTAGGATTCGTATTCCTTTAAAGCTGAAATAAAGGCACGGTAAACTTCAAATAATTGGAAACCAAATCCACTTCAAATGAATTGGGATGAAATACACTTCATCTAAATGGAAACAAAATAAGGATTACAAAACTTAGTACCCAGAGCACAGCATTGAGCAACAAACAAGAAAAAAGTATCCATTTATTCATGAATGAGACTCAACATTCAAAATATATGCATAGAGTAGAAACCCCCTCCCCTTCGTGAACTGAGGGTCTTCACAACGACACCCTTTCCGGGTGAGCGATGTCAAAGTATTAAGTCGTAGCGTACGTTTTCCGCTTCTATGGCAATAATGCCAGACTACTTCTTGGGGTATGACCAATTTGGATTCATACATGGGAGGGCTGCGATCGAGACACGATCGCTCTGATGAAAACATTAACTGAAGGAGACTTAAAGTATAACTAGTACAACAGGGTTGATATTCGCTATGAAAAAATCAATTGACTTGACCGGGATTCGAACCCGGATCTCCCAATTGACGGTGTGTTGACACACCTGACCGGCAATTGGGAGATTCGGGTTCGAATCCCGGTCAAGTCAAATGATTTTTTCATAGCGAATATCAACCCTGGTATATATGCACCCGTGCGAGTGACTTCTTACCACATCATTTGTTACATGCAATGTTTGGAAATTTATAACTAGTACATTTTTGCTGGGTTTATGGATTTTGAAATGGCGTTTGACCGAATATATTGGAAAAAATAATTTAGATCCTCGGGGCAACAGGAGTGACATCTCGAGATAAGAGACTTATCATAAACTGAAGTGGCGAGAAACCTCGGTTTCCTTGATAACCCGTCCGAAAACAATTGAGCATAACGAGAAACCGACGAAAACTGAGGCAATAAGATCCATATGTATCTATATAATTCCAATTAATTCGTTCGAGACCTTCGAAAATAATCGCAAAAATACATTTCATAGGGAACGATTGTAGTGTTTATTACTAAAAACTGAGGCTGAGTATTATGTAAATGAATAAATAATTAATGCCAGACAATTACTAAGACGATGACATATTAGGAATCATATATGGGAGGTCTGTGATCGAGATGCGATCGCTGTGTTGAGAAAATTTATAGGCAGAAGCATAGAGTATAACCAGAATTTTTGTACTTGGTTTGTGAATTTTGAAAATGCGTAGGGTATGAATTATTTATTCATATGATACACGGCCTGCTCTAACCATGAACATCCTGTTCAAGCACTCATATCAATAATAATTAATCTCAAGCCCTGATGATGCAGAAATAAAGTTGCCAGCAAGACCATTCCTCCAGAAGAATTGTGTAGATATACAAAAAGTGGTCAAAATCAATAAATATAAAACTAATATTTAAGACTAGTACATGGAGGACGGTGAAGAGAGGACAGAGAAGTTCAATAATATTATAATTTGGATGGGGAATCCCCCACCATGAGGACTGTAAGAATCAAGGCACTATCTGGGGTTAGATTAGATTAGATTTAGTTGCTGTGGAGGTCCCCCGAGGAGGACCTGAGGCACCTAGACCTGTTGGTCCTTTGTGCTGACCACCTTGTTTGTATCACCAAAAGAGACTGATAGCCTTGCTGAAGGCGATAATGTCCTCAATTGGGATACCCCTAACTTTAGCTGGTTCCAGAAAGGGAGATACTATCTGGGGTTAATCCCCACCTTCGTCTTTTGGCACAAGAGCCAGCTTCAGAGACAGTGGACCCATGTTGTACAAGAAAGCTGCACAAAGAGATCTGTTTCGGCCGGGGTGATGCTGTTACAACGAGAAAAAAACTCCACACTGAGTGTGGTGAACGTATGAGACCACAGAGTAAACTATTACTCCATGGTGAGACGCTGTTTGTTTATGCGAAATTAGCAGCGAGGTCACGTGGACTCGCCGATGAAATCCGAGGCAAACGACCAAAGCCAAGACGAAATTTTCGCGGAAAGAATCGACTGAAAGTAAAACCTACGAAAACTCAAGTTAACGAAAACCGAAGTTTTACCGTGTGCCTTTCTGAAACTGTTTTTATGCAGCCCGGATGGAACCAGTGAGGGTGGCTGACGGAGAGACAGGTCGCGGGGTAAGGTAAAGGTGTCCGTTATCGCTTATCCTTCTTATCATGTGTGCCGAAGAAATGCTAGCAGAGGCATGAGAAGAGCTAGATCAAGATATCAAAAGTAGGAGGGCAGCTGAAGTAGTCGGTTAGATTCGCCGACGGTGATGCTTTGGTCAGTCAATCTTCGGTGGAATAAGTAGGTGTACTTCATTATCTGTTAAAGATAATGAAACAATTGACCGTTAGTGTTACAGCCCATCAGTAAGCACATTCGATTCCGGCTGGAGAAGCGAATCATGTGACCTAAGAATCCAAGATGGTGTCCTTTGCTTACATCATACTATCGTGAGAGCATTGTTTACTTTCCATGCCAAATCAGTAAATTTCATCAAATTATGACATTTTTAATATTGTTAAGTGCTGTTGTAAGTGATTTGGCGGGCCTTGAGCAAGGTTGTTCAATATCGATCGTGTTCTTCCTTTTATATAGGTCTTCACAACGTACATAAATTCGCCATTAATTTGCTTTTCTATATTCTCCATAAGCATAGTATAGGTTGTTCGACGTTTATGTTGATTTGGCAGAGCGTTTGTATTCGAAATGACTACTAGTGCCGCATATTCGTAGATTTCCTTGGGTGTGATATGGCAGTAAATGCTCAGATAGAACATCAATGGTGGACATGTGGTGGAAATGGTTTCGAAGACCATTCCTATAGAGCTACTGATATATCAAATTGAACGACCCTGGCCAAGAGAATATTCCCAACACCTCTAAAATGTGGCGAAGGGTACCAAAACTAATCAAAAGTGCGCCAAGGTGTGTAGAAATTAGAGCGCGTTATTTGCTTAAAAAATACGATCGTGAAAAGAACGTTTACTTATTATTTATTTAAAAGCCAGATCCGTATATTTCAACTACGCTATAATCTTGGACAGACTTTGGGGGCTATTAAAACATTCATATCCCTTTAACCCCTAAATTCAAAACGTTTCGCCGCTGATAGGGAAAGTGAGATGAAGTCCTAGAAACTGGTACAACAGGCGGTGAACAGTCCGAAATACCAACAAATCAGCATGTCGAATACTCGAATGAAATCGGGCAACGATATATTCCAAAACTTATACGGAAAATTATCTGCTAAGGGCTTGGGACGTAGAAGTCTCATCGAGAGGAAAGAAATCGGAGGAAGAGGGTTCCTTCATCTTACTCGGAAATGCCATCACCGGAGACAGAAGTTCGACGGACCACAAGCAAAGATAAGCTCAAGCCAAGAAAGCGCTCATGATGAAAAGCCAACTGCTGAGGCTAAACTACTGTTCAAAAGACGAAGAAACAGTATGTGACCAAATTCGTGTGGAGCGTGGCACTCAGAAGCATGGACTACTGTAAAAGCTGACCAGAGGAGACGAGAAGTATTCAAAATCTGGTGTTGAAAGGGAATAATGATGATCTAATGGAATGATAACATGAAAAAATGAAGAAGTATGCAGAAGAGTAAAATAGGAAATGGCCATGTGGAACGATATTTAGAAAAGAAGAACAAGATGTATCGTGCACAACCCATAGCACAACATGGATTTGTGAAGAATATAATTGAAGGAAAAATAGAGGGAAAAGTCCCAAGAGTAAGGCTATTGGATAAATACATTGGACATATGTGATCGGCAGAGTATGTGGCTGGAGTTTGTAATAAGGGGCGAGGGATTGCTCAAGAATGTGGTAGAGGGAAGGATGCTGGGCAAGAGGGGAAGAGGAAGAAAAAGAATAGGTTTTATAGATAGGATGAGGGAGGGTAGATCGTATGCTGAAGCGAAAAAGGACATACTAGAGATAGATAGACCGCAGAAAAAGTATAAAATGGGAGGTGAATCTCCGACATTCAATAAAACCTACCTTATCCGGAATAACACTTTAAAAATATAAAAGAAAGTACATGAGAAGAACTACCAGGAAGTGCGGGAACTAGATAGGGAAGGATGGAGGGGTGCAGTTGACTAAACTTAGGATTGAACGACCAATTATGGGCTTGGAACGAAATTGTTCCGTACGCGCAACAACTCTCTGCCAGCGACTTCTTCCCCATCTAACGCTCCCCATTCCAGCCGCGGAGCAGCAAACACCCCATCCACTCACCTTCTTCCGGGGGAACCGCCCCTCCCTCCCCCACGTCCGGTGAAGGCGCAGGGGGTGCCAGGGGAGGGGGGAGGGAATAGGCGGGGGAGGAGAAGGCGAATCCCCGCAAAGCGAGTACAGTCCGTCCCGCTCGCAATCCCACACACACTCGATCAAAACCACGGAGCGGAACGTAATTAAGTTCGCTCCCACCGCCGGAATATGTTTTACGGGTGCCTGTCCACGGGGGAGGGGGTGCGAGGGAGGAGCGGGGGAACGGGAGGGGTTCGAAATGATGAGGAAAGCTCTTGAGGTGGAAAGGGAGGAACGGAGGGAGTGGGAGAGGGTGTTGTGATGGTTTTTCAAGTGGAGAGGCATGAATCCTACTCCAGCGGACGAACTACGGATGTGAAGAGAAAGACTCCCAAAAGTGTCGGTGACGGTCACTGGGCGGAAGCAATTTTATATGAGCAGAAAGAAAAACTATTTTTTCGAAATTATTTTGTCCCTCCGTTGGTATGAGAGCCCAGACTGTTGTGAGTTTACCGCAAGAAGAGAGATATTCAGTTAGAACTTATTCAATTTCAAAAAAATCAACGAAGATTGAGTAGTTAGAATTCCGCATTTTTCATTTTTTGCCATTATTTTGATTCCTGTATTTCTTATCATATCACCTTAATATGGCACAACGTCAAAGGAATAATATGCCTTTTTATTAATATTCATTCCACATGTAGAAAAATTTCTCTCTCCGAAATGAACAAATAAGCACTACCTGTCTAATCAAACAATTGTGTGAAATTCAAGTGGATAAATCATTCTCCTAGACTGGGAATCGAACCCAGGTCCCTTGATTACGCGCAAAGTCCTCTAACCATTTAAGCTACCCAGGTGTCCCCCTCCACTGTGAATCTTACGGCGCACTGTGAATCTCGTGTCATTTCCACGATACGAAATCGAGGGATCTGGGTTCGATTCCTAGTCCAGGCGAATCATTTATCCACTGTGAGTTTCAAACAATTGTGTGAGCAATGGCGGGTGACTCCGTTACATTTACTTCGCGGCTAGTTCCGCAGTTATTTGAACAAAAAACTAGCTACCTGCGTTATTTTTCTCGCCCTAGGAACTTGTTCCATGACAGAGCGGGAGAAACATGGGGTAAATAGTATTTCTCCGTTCAGTATGAGTTTTATTTTCTGGGAAAACTGTTTTGAAAGAAGGGGAGACCCCCTAGAAATTGATTATAATTAAAATATAAGCATTTTCCATCCGTATTTTTTGAGTTTCATTGGTCGTTCAATCTTAAGATTGGTTGACTGCAGCCCTCCACCCTTCCCTATCTATTGCTAGTTCCTTTACCTCCTGAGTCTTCTCTGAGGACTTTTCCCTCTATTTTCCCTTTAATTGTGTTCTTCAAAAACCGATTGTGCCTTAGACTATGTAAAATCCAACTTGTTCTTCTTTTCTGTATGGTGCTCCAAATGGTCCTTTCCTCTTCTACTCTTCTGTACACTTCATCACTTCTTCTTTTGTCTGTCCATTTGATCTTTAGCATCCTCCTTCAACACCAGGTTTAGAAGGCTTCTAGTCTTTTCTGGTCAGTATTTCTAATGGCCCATGCATCCGATCCATAGTGTGCCACGATCCACACGAATTTTTTCACTGTACTGTTTCCTGGTTTGTAGTCCTATCATCTGTTAGCACCCGTTGCCTTTCTTCATGAACGCCTTCTTAGCGTGGGCTATTCTCCACTTGATGTCCGTTGTATGTATTCCGTCCCACATGGTGGCACCTCCAAGATAGGTGGAGGGCTAAAATTAGCGCGATGTTGGAAATATTTGCCAACGTCTAAGTCTACGTAATACCTTGCAAGCCAGCTCAATGGTGTGTGGTTGGGGGGGGGGGGGTGATTATCACCAAAATGCACCGCAATGAACAATGATAAAGATAATGAACCACGTCTACTGTTACATGGTCGAAAACTTACAAATAATTTCAGAAGATGAAATTGCGCCTATTTATGTCTTCCTATGTACATTCCTCTTTATTTTTTTTTTGAGTTATTAACCAATGAATTAGATATTTGAAGTCGAAGTATGGGAATTGCCCCAACAGTCTGCTCCAAATGCTGGCAAACCTAATTCAAAATATAGTTTCGGAATAATTTTGTCACTTTATTTTGGTTCAAAATAGGAATCGCATGTATTTACCGTAATCAGGGTTTTTGAAACCAGCTAAAGAAAAGGTGGTATTGGGTACTTGATTAGTTTTGAATCTTATAGCCGGTTTCAAAGCGGGAATGGATAAAAGGTTGGTAAATTTAGTATTTTTCCATCTAACATATGTCTTATTTTCACGAAACACTGATTCCAAACAGAAAATTTTCCCCAAGAATAGGACGCTGATGAAAATTAATGGGCCAATCTATGCTTTATGTTAAGTAATTCAGCGAATTACGACAGGAATAAACATGGAAATGTGGTAATTACTTGAAGGTGGCGCCACAGTCGTCTCCTTTGGCTGGAAAAATTAATTTATCTAAAATATCACCGTCGATCAGTCTTGATATTTTGTGTCTTCAATTTTCATCGTAATCACTATGGCTCGTCATTACTAAAAGCAGAATATTTTAAACAAGAAAAACAAAGTGGTGAAGTTTAGTATTTGATTTGACACAAAGTTCATTGTAACCTTCTCCTTAACAGCAGCTATTTTGAATTTTGCCAACCGCTGTTTTTCGTTGGGTTTTGGACGGAAAGCCAGGGATACTTCTTTGGCAGGAACACTAGGGTAAATTATATATATCCGCGCGTATATCGCCTTAGTGGCGCCATAAAAAACGTCCGAGGCTGCTCTTCAGTCGCGAGCAAGTCTCTTTCCAAACTTCGCAGAATGGCGCTGGTGCGTTCCAAATGTCAGCGGGACAATGGGATGGCACGCAACACACGAAATGTGATTTCCGTCCTTCAAAGAGAGCCAAACCACCTCCATTGTTATATCTTTCGAAGCTATTGTCACGCTCAAACGTGAGTGTATTCGCATTCTTTTGAAACCTTTCGTCCAAAATCGTTCCTTTGGCAACTATGGTGGTAGCGAAACATGGTGGTTATTGCGCAGTAGAACCATTTCATTGAAAGCTCTTGTCCATTTCCTTCGAGCAGTACCCCACTGAGAATTAAGGTAGTTTGAGCGAGATAGTTCCCTAGTCATTGTAGAGACCATATTCGAATTATACGTTTTAATGTCACCAGCTGTGAAACGCACGAATTAAATACTGCATTATTAATGGTGCTATAATATAGTTTAATATGACAGAAATTGTAATTAATTAACTGAAAAGATCTAAATAATTCTTCAACTTGACTCATTTTTTCGCGCAGTATGTTGAAACTCCTTCAAAACGGAAGGTTTTCTGTGATCCCGAAGAATTTACTGCGGTGACAATATGATTAATTTTCAAAAATATTCGAGGAAACACAAACTACACACTGTTAATTTGTTGACAAGCTCTAGGCGTTATAAATTCCTCATTTTTTTTAAATGTACTCTCTCTGGAGTATATGTTCCATGTTCGTATATGTTTTATATGTCCTCTGGAGTATATGTTTTCCATGTTAAAGAGCTCGTATTTTTCGTCAAATACCTCGGAATGTAGTGTGGCAAGGGGTCGAACTTTTTCAGCTATTTGAAGGGTGAGATATTTTTCTTTAAAATGAGCCCAAATTCATTGATTTCTAGGTGAAATAGATATTTCGCTCAAACTACCTCAAGTGTCGAAGTTTGATTGCCAACGTTTCCGAGGTCGCAAACCACCATTGCCAACTTTGAAATGTTTAATCTGGTATCAATCCAATAGTGTAGATGGCCTTCTTTATTAGGTAACGAACAATATCAACGTATTTTGATCCACCTTCCCTTAGACAGTTAACATTGTTGTAAAGCGCTTTGCCTACATTTCCCCGCCCTCTTTCGTCATATTCAGTTATATTGGCAGGGTTTCTTACTAAGTACTGTCCTTTTCCCTCCACTTGTTCGACGACCCCTTGCACATGAGCCTTTGTTAACGCCACGATTCGCACCGGTGACTGCCTCTACGTTTCGCTACCACTATTCTACAGAGCATGGCTATAAGAGAAGCAATTGGATACATTTCAATTTTTATTGAAAAATACCGTCAAATAATAACCACTATTTCATTGTGAAGACTTTCGCGAGGTGATAACATTGGAGGATGAGTTTCTTCGGGGATTTCTTCCGCTTCGGTCCATAACGCAGCGAGTTGACTGGCTACCACACCATGCCATGTTCCTAATTTTGTTAATAGGATGCGCACGGCAGAATGAGGGTGTATCTACAGATAAACCTCGAAGGAAGTGGTTGCGATAAACAAAATACTGGGAATTGAATTCTCAAAGTCCAAATCTGACATGACCGCTCAAATGCGTCGCGCTGAATTAATGGTGAGAGAAGCTATCAATTATTTCACGGAGTTCCACTGATAGATTAATAATTCATCAACAGAGAATTATTACTGAGAGTAAAATCATTTACCCATCTTGGAGCAGTTTCACCCTCTACTATGTCGTGTGATCGTAACAAATATTACTTTTTCAGAATTCCACCTCTTCCAGCATTTTTCAAATTTACGATGCTACGATTAAACAATATTTCATTTTGTTTTCTCATCCAAAAGCCGTAGTTTGAAGTTGATTCTGACAAATATTATGATTTAATTGCGTTACAAATGTGCTTGCCTGATTGAAAAAAATTCGGCGACAACGGGTTGATAGATATGTGGACAACATGGCGGGAAGAGTGCGTTTAGACCAATCACCATGGGTTTGCTCTGTTGTATCTTTGTAAACACAGTCGAAGTGAAGGAAACACTACTCATGTCATAACAGCGCACGAAATATTACTGTACTAGGTAACCAGTGCGAAAATTTCGCACTTTCACGCTATCAGGGAATAAGTATGTTAAGGAAAAGGTGTAATTGGGTTTTAAATAGAGAAGGTGTATCATAAAGTACTTTCTTTATACTTGTTTTCTCGCAAAAATATACAAAACATATGAATACAATACAGGCAAGAGAGTTTGGTACCAGTAGGAACAATCAAGACGTCTGTTACTGAATAATGGCACGCAATTTACAAAACTTCTTTAAAGACAATATTAGAAGTAACAATGTTGTCGTCTGTAACTTTTTGGTTATGAGTTTTTTTAACACAAACATAAATATCACGGAAAGTGCAAACTCTAGAAAATGCTACATACAACTGTCCATGCGAAAAAACGGGTTCTGGCAAGTACAATCCGTCACTCTGAAGAGTCTGATCCTGTGCTTTATTAATTGTCATTGCAAAGGCCACTTTGATTGGGAAAAGTTTTCTTGTCATTTGGAAAGGCATGGTCGGATCCGAAGGGGTGAGTTTAATTCTCGGAATTACGACTGTTCTACCCGAGTCAATTAATTTAGCAGTGATTGTGTATTCGCCAAAATTAATAATTATTAACCTGACACCATTAATCAACCCTTGCTTGGCGTTGAGGTAACGGATCAACATTACTATGGCATTTTTCTTTACCAACAACTTATGAGGTGGGAGACCTGAAGGATTTAATGAATTCAAGAGCGAATATATCATATAAATATGAAATCAAAAAGTCTTAATTGCATTGACTTACCAGATGACCATTCACCCATGTACAATAACTATGTGCATTTCGTACTATTTTCATTTTAAACCTTTTTTTGAAGTTTAGAATAAAAAAATGTGTGGAGTCGATATACCTCGAGCGAGTAATCGACATGGAAAAATCGAAACTTTTAAGTCAAATTAATGGGTAAATAGTAAAATTTGAGATTAAGATTGTATTTTTCGTCAGAAGCCGGTGATTCAACGTTTAAAATGATACCTCATTTATCACTATAGGTGCAGTATTAACGGAGCATATACGGGATGACAGAAAATGACCTTTCTGTAATAATATATAGGATATAATAAATAATATGTATATAGTAATATTATTAAATATTTAATAACAACTAAAATGCATACTATATTAATATAAATTAACTGACTGAACTATCAAGTTCAACGGTAAATTAGGCTCCCTCATCATTTTATGGAGGAAAAAAGAGTTATGTCGTCCAATGATGTTTCTCACCGAGCCGTGCCAAGACGCGATATGAGACGTTGTCGTCTCATATCCAAGTTATATAAAACTACGAGGCCAACAGATGCACCATCCTGAGTAACAAGCCGATGATTTTTCCTAATTCCCACTAGCATTTTTCCCCAGAATTCCCACCACCCGATCTCTTTCTCCGAATTTCAGGAAGTTAAGCTGTCAGTGCTAATTTTAACCCATAACTACAATCGTGGGATTTGTTTTGACCCGATTTTTCGAATTGTTCGTAAACAACCACCAATGTTCTCTCGTCTTATGCCCTCTTCAGCACTCTCTCTCCTTTTATTACGTTCTCCATTCATCTCTTCTACCTCCTCCGAACCTCCGCTTCTTGCTTCCTCACCTCTGTAACCATATCCAATACCTCCTCGTTCGTCCATCTCGCCACCCAGTTCACTCTTTCTATCCTTCTCCACACCCACATCTCAAACGCCTCAAAATTACGTACCCCCTCTATAGGTAATGACCAAGTTTCCGACCCATACAGCGCAAGGTCGATATTAGAGTTTTTATCTGAATTTCTTTCTTGAGTTTTATTTATTTTTCTGAATTTATCTGAATCTTTCTTGAGAGGCCTTCCCCCTTCAACCGGAAAAACTAAGGAAATCTTGCCTCAATCCATACCTTCTACTTTCTCCAACACACCGCTTCCACCTTCCTCTTTAACCATATCCAAAACGCTTCTCGTTTGTCCATCTTGCCACCCAGCTCTTTATTCTTCTCCATACCCACATCTCGTTCGCCTCAAGTCTATATACATCCTCCATTCGTAATTATCAAGTATCCGATCCATGAAGCGTAACGCTCCACATTAGAGTTTTAACCTGCCTTTTCTCTACGTCTCTTACCACACTCCGCATTCATTCCGGAAAAAAAGCTCGGGATATTTTGCGCCAACCGATCTGCAGAGCAAGGCGACAGGTGTAGAAGAATGGGAAGCGAGTCATTTTTTCATTCAAGGATCGACGGACGAAATAAATATCATTGTTGATATCGGCTCGAGGAGTCCATGAGGGGGAAGCTAGGGGAGGGTGTTTGGGGCAAGCGTGGGAGTAATAGTGCGAAGAGGAGAATAACATAGGGAGGGTAGCGTAGTATGTTTGGGGGGGGTGGACGAAGGAAGAGTTTTTTTTAAAGTCAAATGAGGGGGTGTGTGTGTAGGCGTTCCCGCAGCGTGCAAGTTGATTACTTTTTTTTCCGGGAGAGGGCGGAAGTGGGCGTCCGGCGCCTTGGATGGACGTCCGTGTAAGAGGGAGGGAGCGAGTGGGTGTGAGAAGGTGGGGGGGTTAATTACACGAGAATTGGGGGGTGATATAAGGGTTGCAAGGGTTGGGTGGACCGCTCTCAGGGTCTTTTTCCTCTCTCTCTCCTGAACCGGAAACAGAGCGCTCTCCTGGCGCCGGGATGTCCGATTCCGGACTGCGTTTTAAAATGCTCGCGTCGTGGCTGGTATTACGAGCGAGTTGTTTGGCGATTGCGGCCCTAAACACGCGTACTCATCCGCTCAAGGGCAGCCACAGAAAGATCTTTCACCGCGATTGCGAAGCGGTCATAAGTGCGCAATCGTTGTTTACCCGACGGCCAAAATATATACAAGGAGATAATTATCGTACATGCCTTATCACCCCTTAATATTTTACACATACCTAACTCCTAATGATAACTGTTATATTTTTCAAGAATACCAAAAGAGATGGGAAAGATATATAGACTAAAATAAAGAAACCAAGTGCACTTGGTTTCTTTATTTTTGCAGCTGCAGGCGTCGACGTGTCCAAACATTATACATCCACGGGATGTACAAAAAATCCTGTCGAGTTCACTTAAAACATATTCATCAGTTGTTTCTTGGTAAAGATAAACATTTCCAAACACAATGAAAATGGAGTAATCTTTTAAATATCACCGTGCAATATCACTAACTTTACTCAAAAATTGTATGAACGACATCACTAAATATTTAAATACCACTATATACATTGTATCGCCTTTTTCGACATTAATGCATCATTTACTTTAGTAATAAAATTTTACGCAGATGAAATTCCATCACTAATCCTTTGTATATGTTGAATATAAATATTTTCCGGTAGATTTGTTTTTATTATATTGAATGAAATAATATTTTGTAATTTATTTTCTCTGGAATGATATCCAAATTTGAGAAAAATTATTTCCCATTACTAAATAAGTAAGGTCCTCTAAGGTAGTGGCCATGATTTTACCTCATGATCTCGAGTTGCTGCTATAAAGCTGTACTCAGAAAAAGAATTAGCCAACATATGATTGCAAGCATAGTGTGTATTTATTTATCACTAAACAGACCAACACCTGTCATAACATTTAATACGGTTCGTTACTCTTTTATGTAAATTATATGTGCATATATATTAATTTAGATTATGCTGACCCAGTCCCCCCTCAAAGTGGGGGTAACTGGATAACCCAAAGGAAATTTCATAAGAGTTCTGCAGCCTTTGTCAGAGTCCCATCTGGACCTCATGTTGTACCTTCTATTGATGTGGAAAAAATATTGGTTCACCAAATTTCTTGACTGAAGTACATATGGCTGCTGTAAAAAAATGATTTCCTTGAAAAGGAAAGGAGAGGGTAAAGAAAAATTTCACTCAAGAAGAAAAATAAATATATTCGTACATGTATAGTAGAAACTAGTGAAGAAATTATCTTCGGCCCTGCCGAAGCTAAAAATACCCTACACCACTTTCAATTTTGAATAAGTCTGGCTGTGTGGCCAGTCTTACTCAAAATTACTAAAAAAAAGAGTATATTTTTAAAAATTTATGTTTACCTTAACAAAATATTATGTTCCAAATTTCAGATTTGAAAATTATTATTTGAAAACTTTTGAGATTCTGAAGGAAATCACTTTCACTTCCAAAAAGCCACTTTGTATGGGAGGTGGGCGTGGTTTTGGTCCGATCCAATCCATTTGAGAACTGTGCCGTCCGTGGACTACTAGAGGCTTATGACCCAAATTTCAGCTCGATATCTCAATTTTACGGCAATGATCCTGCAAAAAGAGAGACAGACAGAAAGAAGGACAGACAGACAGGCGGACATAGCTATATTGACTCGTAAGGCGATGCTGATCATTTCTATACATATCCTGTTCCATACCTGTCACGCCTCCTTCAATGCGTTACATTTCTGCTGTGACAAAATCAATATACCCTCACCACGTAGTATTGTAGCCACGTAGGGTGTAGGTGTAGCGTAGTAGTTTTTATACCCTACACCACGTAGGTACCATCTAATGCTGAAAGTACATAGGTTACGTTGAACACAACGTGTAAATGAAGTAAATTTTCTAGACAGAAGACAGATGCAGGGGTGCCAACCGACTAAGTTTGTCCTTCACATAAATAACGATATGGATTTCCCATGGCCCAGTTACCTCCTCAACCCAGAAACCCTGGAGCACATGACATATACCATTGATTTTTACACTCTAAAAGATATATTTCAACTGGAAGGAAATTAAAAACACCGGAAGATTGAGACAGTGTCGGAGTGTGTAGGTTCGAGGGCTATTAAGGGAGGCGAATGACAGATGAGGTCATTTGCACCATTGAGACAAGGTTGATTGGCAGAAATGGGAAAGAATAACTCGGGTATCAACGAAGGGAAGGGACATTTTGGCCGTTTATAGCGAAGCGTGAGGCTTTCCTTCATATTTTTATATTGCGAATAAAATCATTACATACTGGCACCGATTCCTCGCAATATTATTAAGATAAGATAGGAATTAAATCCCTCACCATAATATGTACTCGCCACTGAGTAAAGAGAACTGTATGTTCAGTATGAATAGCCATTACGACCGGTGCTCCATTTAGAAGGGAGCTAGATAAGTTATCTGAATGCCTCAGTCGCTGTCGAGGGCTCTTTCTGCATTGAATATCGAACCAGCGATATGTATTCCAGATTTCTTCCTATTATTAATCTGAAAAAAGGCATATGACGAAAGAAATCTGATTGACTTGATAATAGGAAATATGATTATCCGGGAGAGATTACATACAGGCCCGTAACGCCATTCCCTTTCGGGAAAGGGAAAGTTAAAGAATTTATTTTTGCCTTTAGACCCATAAAACTGGCTCACTTTTGACCATTTCCTAAACAATACTCCCGTCTTACGAACATTCATGCATCGCTACGAAATTCCACAGAGGAAAAATCATCCGTCGCAACAGAGACTCGAAACCTTGTACCCTCGATTTCCAGGCAAGTGCTTAACCAGCTAAGCTATCAAAGGGTCCTCTAACACTGTGGATCTTTGTTAGCTTTTTAAAGGAAAAAGGTGTTCGAGACTGCTGGACATAAAATGAAATTTCGCCCTTATGTTCACCTGCGGGTAACTCTGTAAGGTCACTACCGTTGTTAGTCCCGGTATGCTCAAAATTTGTCAAAAAAAGGGAAAACCTTCTAGTGATCAAAGTTCTGAATTAGCGGATTATCCAAATTTGTCACGCATTACTTCATACCTCTCCTGTTGATAACACTCTAAATCTCCCTCCTCTTTGTAGAGTCCCTTACACCACGTTCGCCCAAGACTTTCGCGGTCTAACTCTTCCTCACGCGACATTCACATTACAATTATTAATCTTTTTCATTATTCAACCCTCTCCAACTTTTTTCAACATGTAAATACTAACGAAGCACACTTCTTTCATATACGTCCATTAAAAACTAGAGGATTCAAACCACATTATTCCATCACCCACTCATTCCTGACGCAATTCATTCTACTTTTCCCGCAAACATATCTCAGGTCTCCTCTCCCTACTGCATTTACCCTTCCCTCTTGCTTTACCTGGCGTACCGTGCGCATCAGGAAGGATGCAAACGAAGCAAAAAGGACCTGTGAAATTTATACGGAATCACTCCAAATGGTCCAATAAAATTAGGTGGTAATGGATATGTGTTAACTTCAATAAGAGTACTCCGTGTCAGCAAGCAAGATGAACAGCATTCTTTTATTTTTGTGCAATCTTTAGCCACAGAGTGTAGCACAATACACATCCACATATCAAGGTCCTTATACCCAGGTCATAACACGCACTTGTACAATGTGTTCCGCCATCTTTAGTCAAATTTTTGGCGGGGTACGAATTCTACATGCAAATGAATGGGTGACATTAGCACAAAGATCCACGTATATTTCCCTAAATAATTTAAGTAGTGCCATAAAACGTTTTTAGTTGACTAACAATACGAAGTGGCTGTAGAATCCGTTTGGACTTCCGGCCTAATACATCTCGTTTGACTCCAGGAAAGTTGTAAACATTGCTTCCGACTCCATAATTCAATCATGGTCATAGGCACAAAAACCCACGTGTAATTCCCTGAATAATCAACTGCTGAAAATTTTTGAGTTAACAGTCAATATAACGCGACTTTAAAATTCATTCAGACATCCGGCCTGACGACACCCGTCCGACTCCATGATAGTTGTAAGTTATTTAGGAAGGCGAATGACAGATGAGGCCGTTTGTCTCATTGAAATATGAGGACCTTGCCAAATATGCATTAAGGTAGAGTTCATCATTTTAGTGACGTATGACAATACCACGAAAACTCCAAATATTCCATCAGTAGTCCTTTCATCGGCTGCGTTATATATTTTCTTTTCGCTCGTTTTATTTCCATTTATGGATCGTGTTGGAATTCGTCGCATAAATAATTATGAGGGGGCCTTCGATTTGATTAAGGGACGGACGGTAATTGGAGTGGCATGTGACGCGAGATGGAATTCCACACGATCGTGTCATCGCGATCTTCTGATTGTGCTCTTAAAACACGATTCCCGTTTCCAAACAGTGGAAACGTTCTCGCCTCTACACCTGATGGGGGGGGGGGGGGTCTTCACGTATCCGGCCCATCTCTCCCCATTCGTGAAGTGTAATTTAAATCGTGAAATAACCGACGCTAATGAAGCTTCCACAAGTGGTCTCGGGTGTGCGTGATGTGGATCTCTCCCCCGGAAGAAGGTTCATTCCAATCCGGAAATAATTCTCATCCACCTCCCCCCCGCGTTAGATATGAAACCGCGATTATTTTGATAGCACAACTCCGTTGATGGAGTAATAATATTTGTTTGGCGATAATTAATCCCCTGGAAATGCACGCAGTTCCACTTATACCGTGCTCTCGTGAGACTTTAATCTACTCTTGCTTATTTTTTCATCCTCGCGAGACTGCACATTTAACTTACATTTGGGCCATCTGTTGGTGGTGCAATCAAAAGACTGTCTACTCTTGCTTGTTTCACTCCTATGTTAGGAGTAGTCATTGGTTCCAATCTAGCATTCCATTAGACTCTCCTGTGGTACATTCATTTAATATATTTACTCTTAGGATCAAAGTAAAAATGTCCAATACTTCGTAATGAGAAAAAGACTGAGGTATAAAGTTAGACTTTGATGACTCGAACATCTGTGAGTAGATTTTTCAATAATTCTAAAGAAATTTCTATTTTGTCCTTGACATTGTGCGTAAATAACTTTTCTGTCATTCAATGTATTTTTTCCACTCGAAACATTTTTCAGTTTCTTAAGTACTTCGATTTCTCGAAGTTCCACGTGACTTGACTTAGACCTTTACACTATGTCGGAACTTTACACCCGTGCGGAAATGAGCGATTTATTCGTTGATCAGTGAATAAATCATTGAGTTTTTCATCATTCTAAGAAATAAGACCCAAATACTCATTGGATTTCTCGAATTAAGAAACTTGGAGCCGACCGGTGAATATGAGACACCATGGATGGAATCCATTTTTCAAAATATTCTATGGTGGATTAAAAGAGATTTTCAAAGGTCTAACGCAATAAAATTGTGGCATTTTGTAAACGCGCTTCCAAAATAAAATAATTTACAAGATGAAAGTTAAATTTATCGCTGGGTGTAACAAATCAAGAACAACGTGTTTATGTCAAGCCTCTCTTTCTGTGTTCCAGGATTCTCATTACTTTAGTTTTCTTGTAATATAGTACCTTATTTCCGCACTTCCTACACTGCATACTGAAATCAGTTATTTGTATCTTTGAGTGCGCAAATCATCAAGAATCAAGAACAACGTGTTTATGTCAAGCCTCTCTTTCTGTGTTCCAGGATTCTCATTACTTTAGTTTTCTTGTAATATAGTACCTTATTTCCGCACTTCCTACACTGCATACTGAAATCAGTTATCTGTATCTTTGAGTGCGCAAATCATCAAGAATCAAGAACAACGTGTTTATATCAAGCCTCTCTTTCTGTGTTCCAGGATTCTCATTACTTTAGTTTTCTTGTAATATAGTACCTTATTTCCGCACTTCCTACACTGCATACTGAAATCAGTTATTTGTATCTTTGAGTGCGCAAATCATCAAAGTCGACTTAGTACACTTTTACGAAATTGTGATTTGGGATTTCAATCTCGGTCTAGTGGGAACCCTACCTCGAAGAGGTGGATTAAGGTCGTTTGAGGCTCCGGGCTCAGAGGAAAATATTGGGCCCTTTATAAAAAAGAGACAGGGGAAATGAAAGTATGTACATGTTAGCCATGCATGCAGAAGGACCATTGTACGGACGAAGCAGCCAGCACAATTCTGCTGTTCCGGTGAGAGGTAGCGCAGCCGTGCCATTTCTATACAGCGCAATATGCCTGTATTATGCATCCTAGCGATGAAATAACGAAACATACGCGAATGTTAACTTACTACCAGGTTTTACCGCCGATTGCATACGTTTGCATTATTGAAAATGCCTAATTGAAACCGAAATACATCTACATAATACCCTGCGAGCCGTCGTATGGGCGTGTGACAGGGGGTGTTAGGTTACCCGCCGTGTAAAGGTGTAAGTTTTTGAAGATGAAATGGTAACATGTATTATAGGAGTGTATTTAGTGGAGCTCAATTTACATTGTGGTCGCTTATTGTGCGCGGAAAGAACGAGTTTTTGTACCTATCTGTTCGGCAGTGTATCTCTCTTATTTTATCGCGTCTGTCAGACCTAGAGATGTAGTGAGGAGTCTTGATAATATTCTCTATGTCGCTCTGAAAAATGTCAGTTCTAAATTTATCAAGCAAGCTAAGCCTAGCGTGTAGCCTCCGAGTCTCTAGGGGCTCCCACCTCAATCTCTCTAAAAGTTGTGAGACACTAAATGTACGCTCGTAGCAGTTTTTTTACGAAGCGCGGTGCTTTCCTTTGTATTTTATTAATTTTTTTGGTTAAATCGATTAGACCAGGATCTCAAATGCTCGCGGCGTATTCGAGGTGTGGCCTAATCAAAGCGAAGTAGTATCTCTCTTTGACTTTTTCATCCGAGGACCTTCCTATTATACACTTAACAAAATCTAGTTTTTTAATGCTGTACCAAATTTGTGTAATCCCCATGATATATTAGAGGTTAAAGTATTCAAAGTAAAATAGGGGCAATCGGAATAATATGTAAAGACTTTGTATGATGTAAAATATGTAAAAAATATGTAAAAGTTTTGCGGGGGCCGGGATGAGCCGCTATGGTGGTTCCACCGAGAAAGGAAATATATGTCATTTTATCCATATTTCTAATGATTTTATAAAAAATACGCCCTCTATCTGGCATAAAGAGAAAAATTTTACCTCTTGGTGCTACTTTTTCGCAAACGGAACTTGAAGTTCCATTGTGTTCAATGTGCAAAAGGGGGAAACACTAGGGAATATTGTATTTCTCCACCTAATATAAATGCCATTTCCCTAGGGAACTGATTTTAAGAAGTAAATGCTTCCGGCATGTTGATAAATACTGAATTGAAGGTACATCATATTATTTTTAATTTTATTTCATATGTTTATACATTATATACGTATTTTTTTGTTATGAGCTATTTACGGTGGAAATTGAAGTCGAAAGGTGGTAGTTCCATATAAATGACGCCACAGTCGGTCTCTGTGGCTAAAAATGGGGGTTAATCAATATTAAAGTTGGAAAAAATGGAATAATCTTCATATTTTGTGCCATAATTTTGGTTTTCAATAGCTAACGCATTCCATCAGCGAAAGTGGTTTTTTAAAACCATTTTTTTTTTAAGTTGGAATTTTGTATTCTCCTAAACTCAACACAGTTGTACTGGAACTGAAGTGGCCTCTGTCACTTTCGCACTCGTTATGCTTTACCTCCAACCCTTTCCTCGTGCCTTCACCCCTTCAGTCTAATTAATCGAATTCATCGCTCGTCGCGGCGCGAATGAGAATCACTCTCCCGGGGCACGTCCTCCGAGCTCCTCGTTTTCTCGTTCCCATGGCTGCAGGTGGTGACGCAAGGAGAGTAAACTCCCGGCCCCCGATTTACGAGGCATATCTCTACATACACGGTTTTACTCTCACGCGGTTGGGTGTAAATGTAACCTTTTTTATCTTATACGTGCGCGACACGGTCTACTTGCCACTCGGCGGAGGTGGCTAACCTCCTCCGGCACTTCCCCGTGAAGATTATATTTTATTCACCGAAACAGCGTACTAGGTTCGGTTACTTCAGCAAAGCTTGTTGAGAGGCTTCAAATCGGTTGCGTACCTTACCCTAGTAGCAGAGAATGTTGCCAGAACGTTGTAGGGACATTACAAATATTACTACGTAATAACTTAAATAAAACTTTGTATACTCCACTATAGGTTTAATAACACGACCCGGGTTTCGACACCTCGTGTCATCTTCAGGTCATTACTACGTAACATCAACGTTGTGACAACATTGCTTGGACGTCCAGCTGTAACATTAGTTTTTAACATTGTGGCAATATTGGCACATTGAGAAATTTCCATTTTCTTACGCCTCCTAACAAATATTAGTGGTGAGATCACTGGTGCACGACCTCATCTTCATTATCATGTGCTGTCTAATTAAGTCGTCTTCAGGCTAATCATCTTGCTAGTTGAGAAGAGCAAATCAGAAACAGTTTACTTTTTAAAAGGGCACGCCCGCCAGAAGGTTAATGAACTTTTTTTCAATTGAAATTTCCATGTATGCATACTTACCTTGGTTATTAAAACACTTTTGTATGGAAACTGTGGACAATGGTACTTTTTTATTCTGTCATGGACTAACCTTTACCATTAATAAGAAATATCCTGCTATGTATCATCTAAGGATTAGTTGCATTCACATACTAATACCTTCAAGCTTCGGCATTTTCATTTTGACAATTTCAAACTTTGGGTAATGAAAATATGTAAACTAAGATTGAAGTATGTGAAAGCAAACCTATGATCTTCATAACATAGCCTGATTAATATGTGAGGTTTTACCTAATGGTTTTACTGTATGGGTGTACCCCTGAGCAAATGTTTTCATAATGTTAAAATGTAATGTTGTGACAACGTTGTGCGGAGGAAACTTAAAAATTACATGGATGTTGACACAACGTCTCCACAAAATGTGTGCACATTGCATGGATGTTGTACCGTGCACCTACCAACGTCCAGATAACGTTGCTGCAACGTTGTGGTAACATTCTCTGCTACTTGAGTATACACCCGCGCTCGTTTTTACGTTTTAAGCGCGATATATATCTTACACGAACCGAATCAAATCAGCGGCTGAGATTTATTGCGGAATCTCTGGGAAAACATTTGAATTTGAAGGCGTAATTGTAGACTTGTTGTTCCCAGTTTGTTTTGCCAACGGTTCGCCCTTTATCAAATGCGAACCTTGACAGCATATTTTTTTCCAAATCCCTCAGTTTCCCTGCGATTTTAACCCAGATTTATCCCCACCCTGCGTCACGGTACAAGTTATTTTTCAACACACAGGATCGATAGTGAGTTTTTGTGGTGACCGAAAATACTTTTCAACCCTTTTGAGCGCGTTTGATTTTTGCAACAAAAATTAGCCCTGATTAGGTGCTCTCGTCAAAGAAAAATCTGACTAAATATGACTGCTGTTATACTAGTTCTTTTTCTTCATATATATATGACATACTTTTAATCCAAAAGCTTGTAATGTACATTTAAGATTTATTAATTAACCGTCCTTTTCAATCATCAAATGAGCCACCAAGAAATTGAATGTACTCCCGAAGATTTCCGCGGCGTTTTTCATTACTGCTCGTTGTTTTCGGGTTTTCCAACCGCATACTTTGACATTGGCCGACAACGGCTTCGGTAAACTGAAGACGACCTTCGACCTGAAGACGCTAGCAGGATGGCTACCGAAACCGTTTTCGGCCAATGTCAACGTACGCGGTTGGAAAACCCGAAAACAACGAGCAGTGAAAGAAATTGAATGTTTTATAACGACTCCTATTCTTCAATCTTTTTATTTTTAATTCAACTAAACCGATGTGGATCTTACGCATACTATACATGAATTTTGCGTGTAATACAACAATTATTCCCAAAATTCCAAAATCAGGCTTATATCATTTTAAAAGTCCTCCATTGGCTCAAGAATATTCATATTAAAAACTTTTTTTAAAGCATGGGCAGTATGAAAAAAGATTTTTCTGGCGCGCAATCAGGTGATACATCACATTGCGTTGTGAATGGAACCATACCTACATAGGAAGTTACCGTTTGCCCTCTTCCAAGAGATATATTTCGGTCGATTAAAAAAAATAAAATTTTAAGAGTAGGTCTCTTGGAATAATCACCAACAATTTTTGGATGTACTCTGTAAGTGAAATCTCTTGTCCTTTGGACGCTCTAGTGAGTTTGTGAGTGAGACGCATTAGAAACTCATTATCCAATTTCCTCTCTTTCCTCACGATTATTCCGAGGAGAAAGTCCTCTAAAAACAGTATTTCCGCGTCTCCCTTCCCCTTCAATGTTGAACGCTTTCGGCCGGGTACGTCTTCCTTCAATAAATGAAAACGGACGCATGCAAGTGCGCTCTGTGAACAGGTGTGGTGAATACAATGGACTGCGGCGCTCCAAAACTCAAGAATCCGGAACAATTCGATTTTATTTATTACTCCGCCCCATTTCCCTGTCGTGCTGTCTGGCCTCCTTCCGGTGCGGGAGAGTGGTGCCGAGCCAAACCCCTCCTGCCCCCGAAAAGCACGCACCCTCGTCCCTTCACACCGCGCCTCACCGCACCCTTACACGCCTTCTCTCGACACACCCGGCCGAGTCTTGCGCCCCCCCCCCCCCCCGCCGATACGATGACATTTTCCCGCCGCGGGGAGTCCAACGTCTCTCCCATTTACCCTCCTCCGGAGAAGGGGACGGGGTGGGAACAGCGGATGGGGGGGTGTACACCTTTAACCCCCAACCCTACCTGTTCCCTCTCTTTCTCTTCCGCCCCTCACTTCTTCGACTTCCACACTCCCCCGCATATACCAGACCTTTTATTTTTTTCCGTACAACCGTCGTCGCCGGCTTCCCTGCCGCCGCCGCCACCCTAAATACCTCGACGACCTTTCCATTAACATTATCCTCCCCCAGACGCTTATGATTTCCGACGCCTCTGCGCCATCCGAAGGCGAGACCCGTGGGCGTCGCGACACCACGGGTGAAAAGAGCGTCGCCCGCAGGATTGGGTTGCGTTGGGATGACGCGTCGACGTGCCTGATGGCCTCTTCAAACCCTGAAGATATTTTGAAAGAACAACATTATTAATGTGTGTATGAAAGATCGTAAAATATGCATCATTTCCAATAAGCAGTAAATGTGTCTTGTTGCATTATCATATTGGACCTTCAAACTTTGCATTGGTTTTCTAATTGGTGGTACAGTGAGACCCCTCATAACGACCACTCCTATCAAGCGACCGCCCCTCTCGACGACCATTTTTAAGCGTAACCATCATCGGCAGTAGCTTAATTTATTTTCTCTGTGTGTGTACATCAAATAAATATGCATTGAAATTTCACAGGAACAATAAAATTATGAGGAAATAAACGCAATCTGGGTAGGTTTTAACAAAACCATCACTTTAAGAGTTATTTCCGTTTTTTTTCTAATCAGCCGCGCGTTTATTGGCATAATATCTACTCCTAGAAACTTAACCCCTGTCGAAAGACCATCCATCTTAACGACCACTATTCAGCGGAGCCGTCGGTGTTCGCTAAATACAAGTTTCACAGTATCTATGGATAAACGCGAAAAAATTGCATAATGTGGATTTGGTTTATGGCTGAAATTTGCAACTTATTTATTGTCTTACCCTCGTATAAGAGAATATGAACAAATTTTTACAGATCAGTTGTGGAACGTACAAGTAAATGTAACGTTCGAGATGCAAAAAATAAATAAATTTCATATGCAATTCGTTCATATTACGTTTAGGCAATTGAATTGTTCGAACTAGAATAATTATTAAAAATAGTATCCTAGAATAGGTACCATACTTAACATATTTGGGATGCGACATCACTAATGGAGAGGACTAAGAAATTTTAAAAATAACGCCAATAACCATAGAATGTGAGGGACTTAAATCACTGAATTCAAAAAAAGGAGTTGATAGAAAAAACTACAAAGGAATCTCAAACTTTACAAAAAAGTCGCTGTCCCCACATTACTCTATGGATGTGAAGCTTGGACACTGAGAAGAAAAGACTACAAAGATCTCTCAATATATCTCTCAAAAACATCGGATGTGAAATTCCTAACATCTACGAGAGGTCGTACACAGCTGAACCACCAAAAAAAACGAAAGTTTAAGGCTAGAACTATATATGAATACAACCGGTGTCAGAAATAGCAACAATTTGTAAATAAAGAATGAAAAAACACATTAGCATATTCCTCTAGAAAGGATTTTCAGACAGATTTTAGAGGACAAGCCGGTGGGGATAAGAAATATTGAGAGACCGAGATTACAATGATGAAGCTGGAACGAGCAACATGTATAACCCTAGAGTGGTGGCGCCCGGTCTCTCAGACCGACAAAATAATCTTTCTGGTGACGCAGGCGAAGTATGAAATTTTGTTGTTTATGCTATTCATTAGCTTACTATTTTATACTGCTCCTCCGATATACAAACCAAATAATCACTTTGTGTGAGCATATCGCTACTTATAGCTACTTTCGGTCCCACAGACCGTGCGTCACTACTCGTGTCTCCAAATATTTTATTGTGCGATGTAAATATGTGAATTCTCACATATTATGGAAATGAATCCTTTTATAAGTACCCATTCCTCGTAAAGGTTATTTTTCTCTAATGAAGAAAAACAACCCTCTAGTCTGCATATTTTATCGTATTACAAAGATCGAATACAAGCTGAAGTATCTTCTCTTTTTGCTGTGAAAATTTTGAATAAATATTTTTTACTTCACGTTTTAATCTGCTATTTCGAGATCATCCAGAAAAAACTGATGTCATCTTTTTTTAAATCCGTAGTCCAAATAATAATAATAATAATAATAATAGCGTTCTATTACTCCCAAACAATATACATAAAATACAATCGATATGATGGGGAACTTTAGGTAACCTGGAAGGAGAACCTGTACGGAGGTTACCATCAAATAAGTAAATACATAAGTGACCATACATTGTAATTTAAAATGAAAAAATATAAAACAACTTCGCCTGAACAAGGACAATTCGGGTCTGCACAAGGGTTGCAAAACCGTACGTAGGCTCCACAAGAGTGGCCTATTTGAAACCAGTATTTTTGCACCACACCTCAAGAAGAAAAGTCTAAGCACTTTATGTATGTATATATATACATACAAATGCCTAAGATGGAGCAATTTTTAAACAGCAAAAAGGAAGATTCGTAACTCTTCTTGTTAAATATCACCCTGATAAACATATTTTGAAGGATGACAGCTGGTTTGATTGCATTAAAATATGCTCCTCCCCATGCAATTATTCCACAATTCAATTCAGATTTTACTAGTGGGTTATAAAATACCCTCAAAATTTCTAATGGGCATTTGTTTCGTATATGATAAAATTTTGATAGGGTACATCGTAACACTTTAGTTACAGACTCAATGATCGGTCGAGGAATCGGTCCAGGAGACCGACGTCACTACTCATGTCCACATAATTCACGTCACTACCGTAGGGAAAAATCTGGAAAGCAAGAAGAAGATGCAATTCGATTGATTGCAATGGTTTCATTGGTCATAGAAATATATCGCCTCCAACTCGGATATGCGATTTTTTGTTTGGATCAACGGCGGAGTGCACGAGCCGTGGTGGCTCACCGCCGCGGCCGTGTAACGAGGGCGCGCGAGCCGGGCGCCCGTTGCGTCCGCCCGCCCGCCCGCAGGTGGAGACCGCCGTCGTTCCCACGCTCCGCTTAGCCCGCTCCGCATCCGTGGGCAACCCCTGAGAGTTCCCTCCCCTCCTCCCCCTGTCACGGTAACGAGAAACAGGCGAGTGCTCCGCCGCGGGAGGTTAATAGTATAATCCACATTCTTTTTTTTATTCCTTCCTTCGCTTGTTATTTTTCCGACGCGCCGCCCAGAACCAAGACGTTCGGGTTGGTTGAGGGGACCGCCGCAGTTATTGCGTCCGTGGCGCTCGTAACCGAATTAGTCTTGCACATCGAGGTAGTCGGAGAGGGAGAAAGCTTGCTATGGGTGTTGTCGAAACTCCTATCTGCGCTCGACTGTTTTAATCTGTTTAGCGCAGAGTGAGTTCCAATCGTATTTGTGATGTCATCGGGGCGAAGTAGATTGAAACACATCTTCACCGTAGTTATTCAGTGCTACCAAGTGTCTTAGCTCATGAAACTTGTGAAAGCGGGGAAATACGCATTGATATAACGAAGTATATCTCAATTTCTAACATAAATGTGATATTTATTTATTTCTTTATTTATTCCTCGTATAAGCACATACAAATAAGAGTAAATATTACAAAATTTCAAAACAAGGGACATAGGTTCCCCTTAGGTTAACATTCTGTTTGGGGTTAACCGACTCTTCTTCGTCTAACAAAATTACGTAATCATAGAAAATAACTAAAATCGGTAAATTACAATACATTCAACAAAAATTATTAGTGGATGCAAAAAATATAAACAATAAGAAATTTAAAATGGAAAAGACATTGATAATGCCGAAACACACAATATACTGTCATTAGGATCTCTGAAATTTACAGACATAGTTATAGTTTTATTATATTATGATATATAAATAAAGTAACATCAACCATTTTACAGGAAAAGAATCTAAAGTGAATTAATTACTAGCAAGCATAAAATAAAATACAAAATAAATAACATACAAAATAAAATAACGCAAGTATCATCACCCAATCCAAGTAATAGACCTTTACTCATTCCTTTTAAACAAATATTCCACCTCCTTGTTTTCGAACGACCATTCCGTCACAAGTTTGTCACAAGACTGCTTTCTACAAATGAAATTTATTGCTGGCATTGAACAATAATACTTTCAAAAGCATATACAATAATTACAAAGACGATTTCATTTAAGTAAGTATTTTTCATAAGTATTCCTAATATCGCACTTGGAGTGTTCCGAATATCTTACACGGCGATATTAAGAATAATATATTTAGTAATCATAAAAATTGAGTGTGAAAGGCACAAACACTAATCGAAACACTGAAAATATTATAATAATGAGCATAGTTTAATAGTTTCTTTTCGCGTATCGCAGCTTGCTGCATCTTCAGGTACAATTGTTTACGATTGCATGCGCTTAACAATCATAGTATAATAATCGTGGAAAAGTACGAAACATCTTTTCGACATGGATTCTAATACTTCCTCTTTTCATTTCCATCCACCTCTTCTCTTTCCTCATCTACACATCTCGAACGCCAGCGGCCCATCTCGTCTCTGTTTCTCAAGAGTCCACTTTCTGCCGCATGACATCGCTACATTCAATATCAAACCATTCACCCGACTCCATGGAAAAAATTATGCCTGAAATTTCCTCCGCGGTAGTTTGAGCAGGATGGTTCCCTAGTTACAACTGAGACCATATTCGAATTATGCGTATTGCTATTAGTAGTGGTAGAGAGCATGGATTAAATATTGCATCATTTATGGAGCCACTATATGCTTTTATATGACTAAAAATCTTAGAATTTAAATGAAAATATGTATAAAAGTCTTAAACTTGGCTAATTTCTTTCGCATGGTACGTTTTAAACTCCTTCAAAGCGGATGGTTTTTCACGATCCAGAAATAAATTACTATGGTGACTATATGATTTATTACCTAAAATAGTCGAGAAAACATAAAACCTACTCACTCTTAATTTTTCGACGAGGTCTTGAGGTAAGAAATACCTCATTTTTTTAATAAGACATCCATAGAATGCATACACGTACCATTTCCCATGAAAATGGGCGGGTGTTTTTTGTCAAAACTCTTGGAAAGTATTTCAGTAAGGGGCTGATATTTTGGTATTTTTGGAAGGATGATATATTCTTCTTTAAAATTAGATCAAATTCATCGATTTCTTGGTGGCATGATATTTCGCTAAAACCACCGCAAAGAAAACCGAGCCACATCGAAATCCGGGTCTTAAACTGTGCCAAAACCTGGGTCTTAAACAAAATTTATGTGGAATAACCAAGTTACTTCAATTAAAACTACCTTAAAGCGTTGCTTCTGGACTCAGTACGTATATATTCACGACTGAAAACGTATATATTCACTGCTGATAAATTGGTTTCCCATCTATTCGCTCTCCTTACCCCCTCAACCCGTTTCCTCTCCTTCGAATCATATTTTTTTCGAAGTTTCTCTCTTGTCTCTTCTTTCTTTCTCCTGTAACGTGGATAAAATTTCTGTTTGTTCGTGGAAGGGACGGGGAAGGCGCCCTCTTTCAAGACATGCAGTCTTCCGCGCAGCCGGTGTGAGAGTTTCGTCCTTCGGGCGCCCGAATCACGACCGCTGTATAGTGATGCGTGATAATGGGCGTCGCCACAGTTCCTTGGAGCGTAACGTGGCGTCTTGTCGTTCGGGAACGCGGCGGGGTAATGAGGTAGGCCGGGAGGGACGGTCTACGACTCGCAATATCCTCCGCGTTCAGGGCTTGAGGGGGAGGGTGATCGGGGTTGGGAGGGATCTCTTTCCACCGAACTTTAGTTTTTCGTGCCATTCTTCTTCTCCTCCCACTCTTCGCCGGCCGGCGCCATCCTGGCGAAAGACTAAGTCATTGTGCTGCCAGTCACGTGAAAAAATCCTCTGTGAAGAATAAGCTTCAATTGAGAGGAACCGAACATATTTGAACTCAAATGTTTGGTTATTTTTCAGCTCAAGTATAAGCGCAATATGACCGCAAAATTACACTGGAAGTAATCGAATGTCGCATGCATTATAATGCAAATTGTTCGCCAAAGTTTGTCTGTGATACAATTTCGTAAATTTTTTATTCTCATATTGAAATTTTACGAGCTCGTGGAAACAGAATCGGTTCCATTCCGTAAGTCGCTTTACATTAATGAACAATAAACCAAAGGGTTTTAGCGTGGGCATATGGATTTTTTTAAATCGGAAATTTGACACATGACTTCGTGTAATGTTTTTTTGGGAAAATGTTTATCGCAAGCAATACCGTATTGGTTAAGTTTTTCGTCCGAGATGAAGAACATTTAGACGGTTTTTTTCTTATTTTGTGCCTAACTAAGCGGTCAAAGAAATTCCATGCTCAAAAAGCCCACGTCATTCTCATATCATGCTCCTCATACCTTTCTACCCAGCATACTGATAATGCCAATCTGTTTTACATGCATTTTCTTCTTTACCAACTGTCTTGCTTCCGTCCAAGCCTCCAAATTCTAACGATATCTTCACTACTTCAGTCTCCTTTTGTTTTTCCGTTCCCTCACAAGCTTATCCTCGTCTAGCATATCAACTTATATCACTGCGGGGGCTGTTGACAAGGAGTTTTGGGACACAAGCAATGAAAAAGGAGAAAACGGAGAAAAGGAAATTGGAAGATGAAAGGGACAGAAGTGGATCGGACATTGTAAGCATTACAATTGGTGTCCAGCTCTGTTTTTGCTATTCTCCTGCTAAGCCCTTGGAGCAGTATTCTTTGCCAATCTGTTTGGTCGGTGATCTCTTATTTTATCTCCTCTATCAGTCCTACCTAGAGCTTTAAGCCTAGCAAGTCGGTTCAACGTCTCTAATGGCTCCCAACTTGTCCATCCTTTAGCTGCTATTTACGCACTCTATTCGCCCAAAGTAGTTTTTAAATAAGCGCGCGGGATTTATTATTGTTTATGAATGGTAGAAAATATATTTTTGTGCACATATAAATGATACTATCTTTTTCATTAATATACTGTATCTTGGAATTACCTTAACTTCTGATATATCGTGGGGATTACACATATAGAACATGTGACGCAGTATTAAATATAATAGGCTTTGTTAAACGTATAATAGGAAGGTTCTCGGATGAAAAAGTCAAAGAGAGATACTACTTCGCTTTGATTAGGCCACACCTCGAATACGCCGCGAGCATTTGAGACCCTGGTCAAATCGATTAACCAAGATAATTATTAAAATACAAAGGAAAGCACCGCGCTTCGTAAAAAACTGCTACGAGCGTGCATTTAGTGTCTCACAACTTTTAGAGGAAAAGGTGGGAGCCCCTAGAGACTCGGAGGCTACACGTTAGGCTTAGCTTGCTTGATAAATTCAGAACTGACATTTTTCAGAGCGACATAGAGAATATTATTATGACTCCTCACTACATCTCTAGGTCTGACAGATGCGATAAAATAAGAGAGATACACTGCCGAACAGATAGGTACAAAAACTCGTTCTTTCCGCGCACAATAAGCGATCACAATAAAAACTGAGCTCCACTAAATACACTCCTATAATATAGGTCACATTCCATCTCCAAAAACTTATACCCTTACACGGCTGGTGACCTGACACCTCCTGCCACACGTCCATGCGGCGGCTCGCAGGGTATTATGTAGATGTACTGTAACCACGATTGTATTTTTTACTTATACCTCTTCCATTCGAGATCAACTTCCTTACAAACAGTATATTTGTTCAAATTGGTTTCGCCTCGGCCATTTCAACCATAGTATTTCCATAATTTCAGTACCCGTCAAACAAGGATTGGATAGGATATTTGGGGAGGCGACCGACAACTTAAGTCATTTGCGCCATAGGGGGCAGGTAAGGGACGAAGGGTGGAGAAAAACCCGGTGTTGGCATTAGCCTACTCTTAGTGAATGGCGCCCAGTTTAACGTCTCATCCGACGGACGGAGTACTTAAAGTACCCTCCATATGAGACTCAATGGATCGTGCTTCCTCTGCAGGGATTTGAACCCTGGCCGTCCGTGTGGTTAGTGCGGTCACTACTTTAGCCAACACACCAACTCACCGATCCCCACCCGTCGACCTTATTCACCTGAAGCACGCCTACACGGAATGCTATCCTAAAATACAATTTGTTCTTCTTTTCTTCGTATTCTCCATTCTTTTCCTTTCCATCTGTTATATGTATCTGTCACGGAAATATAAGTTTAGTGTCTCTTTATAATTACCTGATGCAAATGTGTAACTCACGATGATTAATTACATAATTTGTCCTATTAGCCGTCCCATCCTCTTCTTTTTCAAAATAGAGAGAGATCCACCCTCTACTTGTTACATGTTCTACTACTACATGTACCTGTACTTTTACAAGTATTTTATCCATTTGCTCGTAAGCCTCACCCTTTTCCGTCTATATTTCATTTCCGATTCAATGTCAGCTTTTGAAATTCTGTCGTTTGTCGTTTTTTCCACATTTTTCCAGCTGCTTTATCTTCAGAGGACTCTGTAGCTCTAAACCTGGATAATAGGAAAATTAAAATCATCCAGGAGCTCAAAATATACGTTTATGACGACAAAAGTTAATATAAAACACAGAATTATGTCTTTTAATAACGAAAAAGTCATTATATGTCAAATCTGACCGCTAGATCGTCTTTTATTGGAGTTCGAGGGGTACGCAACTTCAAAAACGAGTGTACACCGCATTTCCATTTCAGCCATTTATAATCATTTCTGTCCATTTATATCCATTTCTAACTATTTCTGCCCATTTCTCTCTATTTAAATCCATTTCTGTCCATTTCTAACCATGTCCAGCCCTTCCTGACCATTTCTGTCCATTTCAGACCATTTCGTTGAATTTTTTCCATTTCTGCCCATCAATATCCATTTCTGTCCATTTCTGTACATTTCTATCAACTTCTGCCCATAACTAACCATTTCTGTCCCTTTCCGTCCATTTCTGCCCGTTTCTAAACATTTCCGTCCATTTCTAACCATTTCTGTTCATTTTTATCCATTCTTGTCCATTTATATCAATTTCTGTCCAATTATATCCATTTCTGTCAATTTCTATTAATTTCTGTCCATAGCTAACCATTTCTGTCCCTTTCCGTCCATTTCTGTCCATTTCTAACCATTTATGTACATTTCTATCCATTTATAACTATTTCTGTCTATTTGTATCTATTTCTATCCAGTTCTGTCCATTTCTAACCATTTCCAGCTCATTCCTGACCATTTCGGACCATTTCGTTGAATTATTTCCATTTCTATCCATTTCTGTCAATTTTTACCAATTTCTGTCCATTTCTATCCATTTCTGTCCATTTCTAACCATTCTTGTCCATTTATATCAATTTCTGTCCATTTCTAACCATTTCTGTCCATAGCTAACCATTTCTGTCCCTTTCCGTCCATTTCTGTTCATTTCTGACCATTTTTGTCCATTTCTGTCTTATATGTCCATTTCCTTCTTTTTCTGTCCATTTCTAACGATTTCTATCCATTTCTGTCCGTTTCTGTCGATTTATGTCCATTTCGCGACCATTTCTCAACAAGCGTACACCATTTCTCAAAGTTGCCTACCCCTCGTTAGAGAAACAGTTCGGCGCTGTGGCGCGCCAATTTGCGCTAATTTGTAATATTTGAAATGTCAAAACATTGACATTTATAATTATGGAAGGCTAATATTTGGCAAATCGTCATTCCTTATTGTATTCTCCTACTGTGTCAAAAATCGTGGAAATCGGAGATGGTCGAGCCACGGCCTCGGTTGAGTTTGTGTGGAATCGCCCGCATGAGATTGAGGATAGTAGGAACATGAAATCACTCTTGTGGGCCAAATGTTTCTGGGATGATGACTTGTAAGTCGTTGTAAAAATCACTCGCTTTGCAGCAGCTCTTTGCAGATCTTTGCAGATCTAGCTCTTGCACTCCTCCTTTTGATATCCTTTTCCAAGAATCCATCGGGTGAAAATTGAGGAGGACAACCCAACTCCCATACGTGTCTCTCACTCTCTCTCCTCCTTATTTCAGCTTCCTCAGATTGAAATTTGTGGCACAGATGTTTCACGGCGTTGCCAACGCTTATTTCGCTCCTGTGGACACAGAATCAGCGTCCGCCTTAAGCATGGACAATGTGTGCAAAATTTTGTTTGTTAGAAATGTTGATTAATTTTTATTTTAATATTTATTTAATCTAATTATTAATAAACGCATGAAAATTTTAAATTATTTGCTGACAACGTTAACGAAATCTGGCGAACTCCAACATAATCATTTGAGTATTCTACCAGCTGATTGGTACTTTTTTGGACAGTACTTATCCTAATCCGTTAAACTGCAACGAATGGCCCGCCATTAGATCTCTCTTGAATTCTTCATATCGCCTCCCGCTTCTTATTCCGTCCAGAATCCCTATCTTCTTCCTTCCTCTACCGTACTTCCCCTGTGTTCTCTCCTCTATGACCCTCTTCAGCATTCTCTTCGGTAGACAAAATCATGAGAATAAGATTAGGGTAATACACTGTTGAACAGACAGGTTCAAAATGCCGCTTTCCTCACGAACGATAATAAAACAAAACAGCTGTCAATGGGGCTATTGACTTGGTTTTTTCGATTTACAATTTGGCTAGTTAGTTGACCAACTTGGTTAGCTAGCGGGGTATAATGTCGATGTAGATGCCAAAGCCACAGGTGGCCTGTCGTGGTCAGTCCGTGATTTATCAATGGATGTGAAAAGGGAGCAGAAAACATGAAAATAGGAAAAGGACGAATTTTAATGACACGGGGACGAGCCACAATATTACTTTATATTAGTCACTCGCAAAATACATTCGAGTGCGGAATTCCAGAGGAAAAAATCTTCAAAAGAGCGAACATCTCGCGGTTTTCCATACTCATGATTTATCCTCGCAGACGGTGGCGCTAGCGCACGATTTTGGACTGCTTGTAAAACATCATGCCCGGTAGTCCTGAACCACTTGTCCTTTCAAAACCTCAAAAATCCACAGGGAAAAGTATACATCGTCAGCTTAACTGGTTATAGCACTCGGAGAGACATCAAGGGATACGGGTACGACTCCCGGTCAAGGTAAATGATATTTCCTTAGTGGAAATTTGCACATTTAGAAAATGTAAAATACTTTTAGCGCGTATTTTCATCCAAAATGAACTTATTACTGTAGGTATAGTAAAAATGGCTCACTATCATAACTGACCTCAACAAGAAACAAAATGAAACCATAGGACGAACAACTTTCTTTCGTAAGAATTCTTGTCGCCATCCCAATGAAAGGAACTTTGGCTAAAGTTGTACCGCTATTTACGTTTTAAATCAAACCTGCCCACATAAAGAGGGTACATATAAGATGATATAAATGGCCTCTGTAAGCCCTATAGCCTGTTAAGACTTAAGCATGGAGATATCTCCATTATAATTTTAGTCGTTGACGGGAAATAAAAAGAAAACTCCTCTGAAATCGTAGGATACCCTTCTTCTTAATGGGCGATTGATGGAAACTACTATCGGTCTTTATTACTATCGGAAAACTACTTGTCAAGAGTGGCCAAAAAAGCTCTCGCTTGCAAATAGCTCGGGCCTGCTCTGTAAACTGGAACACATCCATGGCATCTCTCTCTAATCGCTGAATCTTACTTTCTTAATGAAAAACCGTCCTTAAAGAGCACAAGTGGGCTTGACAGCTGCCCGCAGTAATTACGTCCAACTTTAGCGTTTACTTCTCGCTGTGGGAAAATTGAGATTTTTTTTCTCGTTTCAAAACAACGAAAAGAGTTTGTATTCCACCAATTGAGAAAAACCAAACCTGCCATGAACCGGTTACAGCCCTGACATGGGAAGAATTTAAAGGCCGAAAAATGCTATCAGTCAGCCGGTCGCACGTAAAAACCTTATCTCAAATCTTATCCTTCACTTAAAGCTATTTTTTTCTCCAATTTAAGACCTTTGTGCGTCTCAATAATTTATTGTCATCGCAAATGAACGTGTAGAGTGGGCAAACACGCCGATGCTTCCTCACGAATTTATTTTTCTTTTCCTCGCAGAGACGCTGACTGCCTCCATTCCCGTCACGGTACGCTTGCCCCGGGTTCACCTGACCTCCTGGCGGTGACCCGCGATACCTATCGGTCGGGGGAAAAGCTCGACAACTGGAACTAATGACCTCGCTCCTACAGTTTGCAGAAAGTTAATCGAAGAGCTCTCATTTGAGTCGGAAGGGATCCGCTGAACGCCACAGCGATTCATTAATTAAATCAATGAAACGTGAAGGATTTACATTGATGGGCAGCGGCACATGTGTGTTTTAGTAGGAAATCTCGGACAGTCAGCGTTATTTGCTTTGGGGGCATTGCTCTCTCCAGGTGTTGTAGAGGTCGGATACCAATTCGGGTTCAGTTTCTTTCTTCGCATGCTCCTTCCGGTAACCCAAGCGGTGCAGTTTCTACATCCCGACTCTTTGTGGCCAAAGGTATCCCTTATTTCTTATTCCCAATAACGTATAAGATGCTTACAAACTATTGAGCATGGTAGAATCACTCAAAGTATAGGTACATATATATAGGTAGGTAGTTTTTGATCAACTAAAATGAATAATCTCTGACATATATATATTATTTAATCCAATGCACATTCTTAGCATACCCCTACGGGTGGGTTAGTTTTACTTACTAACGGATAAAGGTGCCACCAGCGTCAGCTGTAACCATGAATCATGGCTGTAAATCTGCTTAGGGAATTTAACAATGGTTGACTGTGACTGCATATTACCACATATTACTAGACTGTGCTTCTCGTTCAATGTATTTCTCTCCCGTCCATGTTCTGTACTAACCAACAATTGAATGAGATAATTTCTATGAATTCATAAAGGAAGCGCACTTACCATGCAGTCAACCAACAGTTTTGTGTACTACATTCATATTATTCGTTTCCAGACTTAGCGCTGTACGGGGAAATCTGTAACAATAATGATTAGGAGGCGTTAATGAAGGAGCTCAAGACATTTAAAGCGTGGTTCATTGCGTGGCAGCTAGAGTTAAATTTGAAAAAAATGTGTTGTAATGAACTTCTGGACAAAAACTCCCCCCCCCCCCAGAACAGCTATTACATACAACATACCCCCATAGAGACTGTAGAATCTGTATAATACCTCTGAGTTAAATTAACCGATGACTTCTCGTGGAGTAAACATACTCTGGATATAACTTGTCAAGCGAATCGTAAATTGAGATTTGTTAAAAAGAGTACTTGGAAAGTGCGTCGATAAAGTCAGAGAAACCAGCTACTTCTCCCGCGTTAGGCCCCATTTGGAATACGCTGCCAGTGTTTGTGATCCTCGTGAGGCCGGCTTAAAAACAGAGTTAGAACGCGTGAAGAGAAGATAAGCAAGATGCGCGAAAGGCCGTTATGATAGTCTTGTTAGTGTTACTAACCTCTTGCAACAACTTCAATGGGAATCGCTTTCAAACCGTAATTGAAAATTAGACTCAATATTTTATGTAAATTCAAAACTAATTTATATTCCGACAAAGTTAAAAATAAAATAAGGAAAATAGATTTTAGAACCGGAAGGTTTAAAATTTCGTTCTTTCCGCGATCGATAAGAGACCATAATGGCTGCGTTAAGACTTTTAAGTAGGGTAGTTGACAGGTTGTGTATAGCAAATTAATTGATATTTCCCCCTAGTGCATGTAGTGCTCTTCAGAAATTTCTTCAAAGTGCATAAAACAAGAATTATCTAGTAATTAAAGCTAAAGGTGAAAATTTCTTTTTGGTTTCATAAATACTACATGCCTAACCATATTTAATTTAGCCTTTTGCGATTAGAGATATACTTATGAGTTTGCTGGACAATTTCAGTTACTTTTAGCAATTTTCGACCAGAGAACTACCTATTTCAACCAAATTTCTATTTCTCAAGTCTTTTACATGAATAAGCTTGGGCGCTCGGTATGAATTATCTGACCAGAAGGCTTCGAATTAGAAATCCCGTAGCCCCCCTAAACTAAGCTCAAGCTATGTGATATTATGGGAGGCAGACCTTCCGGGAAAACAGGGTCAGACACAAGGAAAAAGAACAGGCGCCAACCGTAAACTTGTGAATGTCACCATCCGTAGTGCTCTGTATTACTTATTGGCCATCCCTTACTCTCAAGCATCAAGCCGATAATCTTGTGAAAGACCGCGGTCGACAGACCAAACACTTCTTTTATACAGAGAGATTTAAGCCCGTCGAGAGTTTTTTTATTATCGTTTCTGAAACTTCTAATTTCGAACTTTCTTCCCCGCTCTTCAAAGGGAAGGCTCGAGTATACGCACCCACATAATGTTCTTCAAAGTCGAGATGGCTTTTCCATTCCTCCCTCGTTAACCCTTTGGGATGAAAGCCGCCGGGGTGTACGTAATGAGAAAAGCAGGCGTGAAAGCGAAGGGTGGGGGGGGGGCGGGGGCTTTCTTAGTTCCCTTCAGGAGAGAGAGAAAGAGAGAGTAAACTGCGAGGAAGGATCGGACATTGTGATACGAAACAAAGAGAATTCGCTCTGAGCTCTCTTGAGAGCCCTCTAGGAGAGGCCCACTGGGTGGAATCAAAAGGACCTCTCCCATGATTCCGGCTGTGATTGTAGTCATGCCTTTGGGGCGGTGGCGATGTGGGAGGAGATGGAAACGGTGGAAAGATAGAAAAATAAAATGTATAAAATAATGCATTTATGAAAGAATGAACGTGAATGTTTGCCGTCTCTTTTACCCTTTATTCTCTCCTCGTCCGGGGAAGGGATCTCTTTTGAAGACGATCCATTAAAACTTTTATCGCCATTTTCCGTTTGATCTCTTGCTAGAGATGGGGGGAATGGCGGAGTGGGGGTGGTAAAAAAAGCGCCGCCTCGCCAAAAATAATTCCGGGGAAAGAGAAATTAGGAGGGAAACGCCTAGGGTTTGTGTTCGGGAGGAGGGGGGGGGGAATGAAACGGGATGGAAGACGTCGCCACGGGGCCGCCATGTATGCCCGCGCGCGCAATGGACGATTTATCTTCCGCCGTCATCGTTTGCCATCGTCACCCAGCAGCCGTCGCCGGCGCTTTCCTCGCCCGTTTCCCGCCCGCGCCAACGTCCCCCACCCCGCCCCTCCCGCGCCCGCTTCCCCTCCCGCCCTTCCGCATTTAAGCCCAACCGGCCGCGTTTAAGGCACCCGTCTCGGACGCGTCTCGGACCGAATTATGATAACAATAATGCTCCACAAGATATTTTTCGCGCTACTTTCTGACCTTTTCTTGCATGTATCTCTGACAATTCCATCTCATGGCGAATACGTTCCTCTTCCTCGGGCGCACGCGAAGTGTATTCGAGCGGCGTGGAGCCGTTGAGAGAGACATCATAGGTATCCTCTAAATGTGCGCATAAGAAATTCTGAGGATAGCGGAACTAGCCGCGGTATTACTTTTACGGTGTGACTCAAGAGTGCCTAACACTTGCACATCAGTGTGAAATCTCACAAGGAAAAATCAAATTGACTTTATTTACCGGTCCCGGTGGCGACGGGGTATAGTCCTCGCCTCCTCACTCGAGGGTCGCAGGTTTGAGTCCCTCCTGGGTGGAATTATTACCACTCAGAGCATGGTTGTTTGTGTTCGTCTGTTTTTGTTGTTATTCACCCAACATAAATTGGCCAAATGTGCTGTATTGCGGGCAGTAAATATAAAAATGAATAAAAATGAAATTTCGCATAAAATCTACTTTCGCCTCGTTATTCCGTTTAGATGCCTCGATGACTTAACTGGTAAAAGCACACCGCGCGATTTAAAGGGATCCGGCTTTAATTCCGTTCAAGGTGAATGATTTTTCTGCTGTAGAATTTCGCATTGATGTACTCCTAATTTTGATCGGGCTGGATTCATTCCCTTCTTTTGCTGTCAAGAGTACTCCGTCTCATTTCATCTCCTTGTTCTGGGGACCGAGCTTTTCTTGGCATACTTTATGCATAACTTATTGTAAAAATAAACTGGAAATTTGTATATTAATTAAAAATATTTTTGTGTTCTTAGTAATTGAAAATCTCATTAATAATAGCTTAAAAAGAATTACCCGGAAATAACAAGGTACATAACGTTCATTTTGTATAAAACTAAATAATATGAATTTATTTTTGAAGTTTGGCTGAGGAGCCAAATGGAAGTAAACGAAGTAGTCGTCGATGCATTTTTTTTAGGGATTTTGGCCCTTTGATTCCTGAATGAAACATATTTTTCTCGCATATAGAATCCATACCAATCGGTACTTCACACCGCAAAAATCCTAAAATGCCAACATTCGGATGGATTGGATTACTATATTTCGATAAAATCATCACATAGCAGCATATATTTATAGAATATAATCACAGGTGAATTTTAAGTGTTTCATCCTGGCGGGTACGCCATTGAAAATTCGGAAGTCGATATTTCGGTCATTCGAGGATGACTCTCGACGAGGAGTAAGTGTAGGAGGTTTTTGAATCAAAAGAGACCTTTTTAGCTGGGACACCGGCTACATGCTTTACAGTGGATTGGATAATTTCTTTAGAAAGACAGCCTAAGACAACGGATTGCCTAGCAATAAATGGCAGAAAGGAGCATTGGCGACAATGCCAACTGACCCCACTACGAATTTTATGTATTAGGCGGACAAAGCGTAGGAATGGTTTTGGGTTCCAGGATCCCTAAAGACAATAGACAAGATTCGAAACGTCAGAAGTAGTGGGGAAACTTACCATGTGGAAAAATAGAGATCTTTTCAACCGGAAGACTCACCCGGAAATTAAACTTGCCTCTAAACCCAAAACTATGTTTGCACACAACCTTCATTAATTTTTTCGAACATAAAAGCAGAAATCGCAGCACATGAGGTGCCGATCCTGTTACCTCCCAGCATAGCCATATGACTAAGGGTCATCCTGTGGACACTACACGATATATCACCAAAACATCTTGCATGAGTACTTTAGGTGACCATATGAGTAAAATACCAAAAATTCATCAAATTCACAAGGAAATATTTTTCTGGGCGGAAATGGGTTTAAATCATGTGCAAATTGCTTGGCAAGGGAAAGATAATGCTAGACGTAGTGTCGATCACTGAGTGCCTCACTATCAACAATTGAAGTACTTTGAGTCCGAGGATTATGGCAGGGTCAGACAACTTGACGAATTGGGAAAGAATGGAGAGAACTCTATGCATGGGCATCAGCCTGCTTAAAGTGAAAGGTAAATAAATATAGACACGTCTTTTATTTGTTGGGCGAGATTGAGACTTTATTCTCTTCTTCAACCCAGCCTATGACTGACACTTGTATGCTGTTCATTTTATTCATTACGCTTTATGCTAAAACGTACATTTTAATCAGAAAACCAAAAACTGTGCTTTTAAACTTAAAATGTGCTCTAACGCTCAGTTAATATTACTAAAAACGTCACCACATTTGCGACAAGTAGACGTGCTGTATTCGACCAGAAAAGCCAAATTCTGAGATTAGAATTCTTGCGAAGGTTTTCACGGCGTTGTCCATTAGCGTTCCGCATTTTCGGGTGATCCATCCGCGTTCGTTGGCTTTGGCTGACAACGGTTTTGATAGCCATCCTGCAACCGTCTTCGGGTCAAATGCGGAAAGAAGCTGTTTTGGCCGCCTTATATAGTACTGGTTGTCCTGGTGCTGCGCTGCGATTGGTCGGAGCCACTATTTTATAAGGTAAATCAAAGCAGCAAAAGAGATTTGGAAATTTCCGGAAAATTTCAACAGAGACAATGGCTGTCCCTTCAGTAGCTCATTGAGAAGGATCATCCGCTCCGACAAATCGCAGCGCAGCACCAGGACGACAAGCACTATATGTGGCGACCAAAGTAGCTTCTCTTTACCTTCGACATGTAGATGGTAGCAGGATGGCTATCGAAACCATTGTCAGCCAAAGTCAAAGAACGCGGATGGATAACCCGAAAATGCGGAACACAAATGTTAAGTTTTCATATTTTTCTTTCAAATAACTAAAGGTATTGCAATGAAATTTGCCAAAAAAGCTCCATCTTAGACCTGAAGTACTAACTAAGTCATCCTTTGGAAAAATAATAACTCAAACATTTATTCATGGAAATCGGAGGTATATGCGGGGAATGTCGCGGGAAAATTGAATGAGAAGACTAGTAGTCTCATGTATTTTTACATTTATTTACCACGAGCTTGCATTTTTTATTGTTGCACTTCCACTGAAAGCATCAAGAAATTCACGCAACGATCATCGCTCTCATTAATTCACCCGCGGCCCTCGTATTCCGCACTCGCCCGAGAGAACCGCCGCGGCGAAGGCATCGCCAGCCCCCGTCAGAGCCCGTCGAAGACGCGCAAACAAGTGCTGGCGGAGTGAGGTTGGAGAATGGGAGAGGAAGGGGGAGAAGGAGAGAAATGGAGTTTTTGAATTGGAGTCGGCTTGGCTGGGAGGGAGGCTGGAAGGGGGAGGAGGAGTGGGGCGCCGGAGGGAGGTGGGGGCGGGAGGGTGGATGGGTGGATGGTGGGTGGACGAGGGCGCAAGAGGGCGAAACGGAACTGTCGCATTATTTCCGCCTATTGCTCCGGGACGACGCGGCCCCCTTAGTTCTCGTTCTAATAACACGCACTACGGTTGCGTCATTTTCGAGCGAGTGAACGTCCGACCCCACATGTCTGTGTGGATGGTGATTTTTTGGCATTTATAAATCGAGGAATTTTAACGCTATGAATTCCAATTTTTGCATTCAAAGGCATTTACAAAACGCTAAAGTAGCACTCGGTAGCAAATTGGTGGGAACAGAAACATTTTGGCATTGATAACTCTCAAAAGTAAATGAATGTGTCAAAAATTTATATTTATCGAGGGAATATGAACACTAACGTTAAATGAATTTGATGCTCTGGGAAACCCATAAGAGCAAAAAAGAAAAACGTAAGTACAGAAAACATTCTGCTCAAATACAATAATTATGAAACAAGCATAGCATAAACACAAGAGCAATTGAAAACAAAGGTTATAACAAAAATGAAATTAATCAACACAAAGATTCTTACATTTCAAAACAACAGTGCTACTGTTTTAAATATTCGTACAATTTCCTCTTAAAAGATTCCGGAGTGGAGGAGCATTTTATTGAGGGGGGTAATGAATTCCAAAACTTGGATGCTATAATCGGGAAGGAATTTAGGTATTGGTTGGTATTAGGGCTTGGGGTATGTGGAGAAGGTTTAGGTCTGCCCGAGTTCTTCTGACGGAAACAGTAGTTCTGAGGGTAAATAGGTTGTAGAGGTATTCAGGCATATGAGTATGAAAGAGGGAGAACAGAAAACACCCCAGGAAGTAGTTACTTCGGGAGCCAAGAGGCAGCCACTTCAAGTCAGCAAAGTAGTCAGAAACATGGTCATCTCTGCGAAGATCGAATATAAATTTAAGGCAGCTGTTAATTAATCGCTGGATACGTATTTAGAGAACATTTGTTTAATCGATATACACTAGTATACAATAATCTATAATTGGAAAAATCAATGAGGTTACAAGTGAAATTCTTGTGTGAACAGGTAAATTTTTCTTTTGAAGCTTCAGTAAATAGAGAATTTTATTTCCCTTGTTACACATTTCCAATACGTGCTGATCCCATTTTAAGTTAGTGGAAAGAGTGATGCCAAGGTATCGAACAGTTTCTTTTAATTTAACAATGCTCGTGTGAACACGAATAGGCGGAAGACTATCATGTGTACTATCATGTGTGCATCATAAATGCAGAGGGTTCCTGTGCTAGAATTCGTATGTGGTGCTTTACACGTTTGTACATATGATTTAAAAACCATTGAGTTGGAATCCCAGTATTATATCGCCAAATTGATGCAAGTGAAGGACACGATCTCGATACTGCAATACAGTTCATGTAAGAAAATAACATACGTACAGGGTTTAATCTGAATTTCCTCTTTCTGGAGTTCATTGAGAAAGTCTGCGAACATATTTTTAAAAACGGGTCTGCCTACTCCTGAGAACCTGAGAATTCTACTTATGAGAAAGTAGAATTTCAGTAATATATTTGCATTTCTTTCGCAAAAACTGATTATATCGCAATTCCTTACCCATTTATCACAAATGCTAAAAAAATAATTACTCTAATCGTCACATTCTTACATCAAGATATTAACCTCTTCAACAGCGAAAGTTTTTTTTGGAGGTTGTCCACCATTTAGTGCCTGTTCGATGAAGTCTACCTAATCATTTACAGCAAAATGGTGAAGCCTTTATGTCCCGCCCGCTCTCATAAACTTGAGAAAGTTCTGAGGAAGGTGGCCAAGTACGTTCTCGGAGGGCATGAAAGGACACCTGATAGCATTGATAGAATCACTAGGATGAGAATCACTCCGGCAGAGAAGAAGGTGGAATAGGGTATTTGGGATGTTCAATATAGTAAAAAGTGAAAAGGACTGGGAGGAACTTACAGATAGCTATGAAAAACCCAATTATATAGGGCGGAAGGACCACCAGTTGGAATTAAAATTCAGGAAACAAAAAGCGAATATAATAGAAACTCCTTCCAAAATCGAAGAATTGAAGAGTGAAATGAGTTACCTGAAGAAGTTTTTAAACCCTTACCTGGGTCTGTAAATAAATGTAAAAGGATATGTACACTTTGCCTTAAATATTGCCTCAAGCCTCAATATGTGTGTGTATGTATATACATTATTATTTCATTCCCCATATAGTCCAGTGACCTTCGTTGATGGCCAAGATGTCTTCTATGGGTTTTTCTCCAACTCCCTTGGGGTCCATAAATGGAGACCCATGGTATCTCATGCAAGTTTTTGAAATTTTATGAAATTAAATGGCCGTGTATGTCTCCTCTTCACTCCCTAAAATTATAAGGTTCTTCAAGAAAAGACTGAAATTAGGAATAACTGTTGTGCTGTTTGTCTCGGCTGAACTTAAACATGGGCATGTTTCTTATAAATTCTACATTCTAAATTGGTATTAGCTGAGAGATCGGTTTTTTAATAGCAAATCACCCTATCGAAATGGTGATATGAACATTATCGATGGAAGTTCGTGTGTAAATTAGTTGTAAAGTCAAGAAAATATTTGAATAGAGATTTTAAAATCAGGCCTCAGGGAGGTAAACTTATAAATAAAATCTAGTAAGTTATTCTCAGCATATTATCTACATCTCTTTACGCCATCCATCATACTGACTGTCTGCTACAGCTAATCTACAGTCTGAGGTTTCCTGTGAAGTTATTAAAACACGCTCCATAAGGCCTTCAAATAGAGGCGAATAAGATTTCACCTGGATTCGAACCAGGAGCCCTTCCATCCACAGCCACCACGTGACTCATACCGATTAATTATTATAATGTATGCAGTATTATTAATCCGCTGGTTAGTTGGAGCTATTGATAGACCGTTTTCTGTATTTTTCAACTGTATTCTATTGAGTCAAATTATTTAAACTTTCGCGGTCCATGTGCGTCAAGCACTATTGCTTTTTGGTTAATCCGCGTCAGGAATTTGTCGAACCAGCGTTTGAGGTCATTCAGCCCTGATGTGGTCATCGGCAAAGGAGAAAAAACGTTGGATCGACAAGTTCCTGACGCAGGTTACCGAAAAAAACAATAATATATTCTATTCTGTCTTCAAAAGTCTGCTACTCAACCTATTTCTCTCGCTAACTCATCATTCTTCCGACTCCTCATCATTTCATCCAGCTTTCCATTAAGTCTCCCTCTTCCCCGCGCCTCGAGCATTTTACGTCAATTGCTTAATATTCCCTGAAATTTGATCCAGCCCATTGCTCTTCATCCTCATAATCTCATCAAGTTTTTTAAATCTCTTTCTTTCCCAACTATTTCAAATAATACTTCGTCTTCTCATCAGCTCATCGAAATTCTTCCAATGTTCTCCTCACACATTTATTCACGTATTTTCTCTTCAGTTTCCATGTTACTCTTCCATTAACGCGATACGCTTTGTGTCAAACCAATGATCATATACCCTACAGAAAGACAAGAATTCGAATCTTAAAAATCGCGTCGCATGAGTTCGATTGTAGCGGTGCCAACCGTTCCCGTGGCGAATGTGTAACTATTTTCTCCGGAATGGGAGTGGAAATTCTTCCATTCAAATGAGATATTTTGTCTCTTGATATTCGTAAAATTCTATCAACAATTTTTAAGGAACAATTTTAAGAAAATGAAAAAAAAATTCTTCTTAGTTTCCGAGGCTAGAATATTGGTCCTCTTTCTACGAAAATGTTTCCATATCCTTGTCTGGGAACGCCGATTGCAGCGCACCAATCGGTCCCCCGACGTTCAGGTGAACCTTAACAAGCGACGTGATACCTCAACGTCTGTATCATACTTTTTGTCAAACTATTTACGAACCTATTGTTGAAATCCTTGCTCATGGCAGCCGGGAAATTTCGAATTAGGTTAGGAACAAGGCATTGTTTGGATGCAAAACATGAATTTGGTGCGACGGCTTCCGCGGTGCTTCGATGATATAGGCTGCATTTGCGGTTTTCACAGCGTTGTTGTTTTTGGTGACATCAGTTTCGCCTGCGTGCAAGCGGACATCTTCAGGTTGAAAAACAACAACGCGGTGAAATACACAAAATAAAGCCTATATTAAACGTAAATTCATATAAAATATATTTGACATTGAATGAAAATTGAGCGAATTGAATTGAGCGCGCGCATGTTCATACATTTTAGTACGTCGGCACACTAGAAAATATTCCCTCCATAATATTTCCTTTTCTTTATTATCTCCTTCCTTCCCCTCCTCCACCCTTCCTTCTCCAATTCCCAGATTTCGGAGCCGCCAAACTCGCCGGCGCCTCCTCCTCCTCTCCCACCCTCCAAGCCCGCCGAAAAGCATGAGAACTAAAAATGATGGCGCATGAAACATGGATGAGTGCCGTCTGGGGCCGTAAATTATCGAATGGAAATTATACAAAACGCAAAGTGGTGCGGGACGTTTGGCGATGGGAAGAGATTCTGTTATTTGGAGGAGGGATTCGACGATTGGGGGTAGGGAGGGGGTGGGGAGAGTGCAAAGAGAGGGAGCGAGGCGCATGTGATGGACTACTGTCGGCGCAGAGAGAAAGAGGGAATACGATCCTGTATTTGAGACTTACTATCCAGACGACGCCTGCGCAGATTTGTATTCCCAGTCCGATCTTAACACATACAAGTAAAATTATCACTACCATAACTTTCAGACACTATTAAGTTTGTTTCCCGGGCGAAATGAAAAAAATAGAAACCTAAATTAATTTCTAATCCAAAGAAGCCATTGCGGTAGTTGTAGAGGGGCAAATGCCATATTTTTCAGAGGATTTTATGGTAATATTTACAAAACCACATACTTACATGCTTACATAAAAAGTATGTGGTTGTAGGTTGTGGTTGTAGGTGTAGTATTGTGGTAAAAGTATGGTAACATTTACAAAACCACATACTTACATGCTTACATAAAAAGTATGTGGTTATGTAAATGTTACCATAAAATCCTCTGAAAAAATGGAATACCACAAAGTTACCACGGAACTTGTATTATTTACAAATTCCATATGCTGAAACCAGTCCGCCATCTTCGTTAACCCTCATTTTACTAAAGCGCTTGCGGGCAGACGCACTAATTTTGCAACTTTACCATGTTTTCCATAACTTACCATTTCTATAACTTTATAGATATGCCCATTCTTCTTTAACCCTCTATGGACGTGCGAATCAAATTTGTTACGCTTCAAAATCATTTAAATATCTGCTTTCTAAGAGGCTTTTCCATTTACTTGCCGCGCTGGACAGAATTGTAACGCTTCGGATTAAGTGTATGAAAAGTTGCGTCTCTTTCGGCGATTTGTCGAACAATTTGAATAGATGAATGTGAGACGCTTCTCAATGACGATGGCGTGTCTGGTGGAGCTCTGATATAAATGGTTTCAGCTTTCATATGAATAAAAATTGGGAAAGTTTAAAAAAATGGTACGTTATGAAGGTAATGTTGAAGTATACCTCGTGTAAATATTATTACGCAACGTATAATTAAAAATGAAATATATACAATACAAATACGTCGCATTTCAAAATAAATATTGGTAACAAATTAATTGCAATATTTTTAATGCTTAAATAGCACCTTTAAAAAACTTCGATGTAGTGGCAGTATTTTTTTCATGCTGATGTTTCAAAATCAACATCTAAATACTACCCCGCGAGCCGGCGCATGTGTGTGTTGCAGGGGCAGGCAGGTCACCAGCCGTGTAAATATGTAAGTTTTTGGGAGGTGTAATCGTGGCATGTATTATGGGATTGTATTAGAGGAGCTCAGTTTTTACTGTGGTCGCTTATTGTGCGCGGAAAGAACGAGTTTTCGTACCTATCTGTTCGGCTATGTATCTCTCTTATTTTATCGCCTCTGTCAGGCCTAGCAATTTAGTGACGCGTTATGATAATATTCTCTGCGTCGCTTTGAAACACACTCGTTCTGAATTTCTCAAGCAGTCTAAGTCGAGCGTGCAGCCTCAATATCCTGTCCATGGAGGGTTAATATGCACTCTCCTAATATTTTTTGTTTATTCATTTAAAGTAATTATCATTCGCATTCCCGATGAAAACTATTGAAATTGGGGAGAATCCAGAGCACCAAGCAGCCAATATATGTTTCAATAAATATAGTTATAAGACAAATTTAAGCTATCCGTGACTAGCCACGGAGTTTCACTTTTACGGAGTCACTCGCAATGCACAAATATGTGAATTTCCACAGAGAAAAAATCATCAAAAAATCACAAAAAAATCATGATTTTTTTCTCTGTGGAAATTCGCAATATAGTTATAGTTCATAGCGCTGTATGGTTCAGTAACCAGGACTGTAAGGAATGAAAAGGATATTGGATTGCAGGCGCTTGAATTGTGGGTACGGGTTTGATGGAGAATGGAGAACGTGAAGTGGACGGGAAGAAAGACAAACGGGGAAGTATGGTGGGTGAGGAGAGGTAACATCTTGAGGAGATAAGGGGGCGGTAGAGGAGGTGGTTGGAAGAGATATTGAGGAACGTAGTGCTGTTTAACGCTGTGGTAGAGGGGAGGATGTTGAGTTTGTGGGAATGGGGAAGAAATAAAATAGACTTTATTGGCGGGATGAAGAAAAGATAGAGAATGAGGAGGGATGTCTGCTAAGTTGATATAATAAATTGTATTTGAAGATAGGGGCTTGCACCTGCAAAAGTCGCGAAGGAGTTTTACTCTCTTTAACGAAACCTATCTCTTGATGGTTCACCATAGTAACAATAATTATGAAAGCTGATCAACTACTGACGTGCCTTGTGCCTGTAACATGCTTAAAGACCTTTCCCCAGAAGGTCGGTAAAAGTATTTGGGTGGTTCTCAAAATGTTATGAGATATAATGAAAAAACTCTATAACTAGGTACATTTTTGCAGTTTTATCGCACATGTCATAGATTTATTATCGATGGAAAAAAGACATTAAAAATTGGTCAAATAATTTCATCATTGTTGAAATTATAAAGTTATACCTTGAAAAATCTAACTCCGGAATCTGCCTGCATACATAACCTTTGATTTCGTTGGAGTGTCCTTGTAGCAAGATGGCAAAGAAAGGGGTATTTCACAACTGGAACACCAAGCTGCTTCTTTCCTCCTAAAGCTGGTTGTTGGGGCTCAGGTTCTTTCTGAGCTTCTGATTCACTCTTTTCGGATTATCTCTTTTTCTGTCGGCGGTATTTAGGCAAGAAAATTTTGCCTTTTCCATTTCTTTCAGCCTCTTATTTTACCAACACCCATTTCGTATGGTTAGAGCTTCACCTAGCTCTTCTACATTGTTTTCTATACTGCGATTCTTCTCACTGAAGGGTGTATGAGTCTCAGGATGATGGATATTGAATGTGATTTAGGGAATGATACTGAAAACCACTCACCGAGAGTTGATATTGAGCGTTAAAATTAGTGATTTAGTACCTTAACTTGAAATTCACGTTTTAGCTATCCTCACAATCTTAGTTTTCATTTCTTCAGGGTAGTTCATTATAAGCCCTTTTAATTTTTGAATTGTGTAAGATTGACTAAATATTGTTTTGGGAATTGTTTTTAATTGATCATTATGCCACACGATATTGTCATCTTCAAAGACGTGGTTTTCATGAAAAATAGACCTGATGATCCCACTTTAGGCGGCTCTGGTTTCACTGTGTGAATCAAGAAAAATACTTAGAAACTCATTTTTACATATTCAGTTTAAAAATCTTGCTTTCGCTAATGTAATGGGTTACCATTTCTCCAACCATTTGAGCCGACTGCAGCGCCATTTGCATGGAACTACGACGTTTCGACATTAATGACGGCAGTAATTCGCTAATAACTTATACGAATAGGTGGCATATATTTTATTTTAAATCGATTTCCCAGGAATTTTCACTTCATTTAAACAGTCATAATTGAAAGCTTGAATATGTTGTCTCGTTCAAATCGATGTTTTTCTGCTCTTATCGAGACAATCTCAACAAGACTTCATCCTCAAGACAGGATTACTGTAAAAGTAGCCAGGAAACCCTATGTTATTTATTATTATTATTTATTTACCTTTGCTTTATTTTCTTGCGTTGTCTTTATTTTATTTAATTTTTATCTCTTTTTAATTTTTTCAATTATATCATTTTTTTATTTTTTTTTATTTATTGTACTCTCATTATTTATTTATTTTTTCCTCATTACTTATTTACTTATTTTTAACTGTGCAGTTATGTATAAATCACCATATTATTATTGCTATCATTTCATGAGAATTTCGTGCAATTTTTTTGTTGGTGTTACATTAGCTAAATCTGTCTGTAGGTTTTCACAGGTTTCCACACACACCTACGATTGTGGGTATTTTCCTGCGGTGGGTTTATTCGTCCATGATATCACCTCCTTACTTCCTTTCGCTTTTCCCACTAATGTTCATATCTTTCTTCACTCTTATTTCATGTATTTTTCTGACGAGAGGTTAGATGAAAGATGGGACTGCCTTAGTCTTAATCTCGCCCAAATAAAGATGACTTTTTATGATAATTGTAATTTTATTTTCATCTCACCTTATAAAATGCACTTCAAAGATGCGATATTTAAGATTTCAGAAAATCTGGAATTAGTGACTCTGGGACCAGAGCCATCTTACGGTAGTTTGAGCGAAATATCGATTTCACCCAGAAATCAATGAATTTGGTCTCATTTTGAAGATATACACCTCACCCCTTCGAAGGTATCAAAATATCATCCCCTTACCGAATTGCTTTTCGTGATTTTTGACGAGATATACCAGCGCTTTTACATGGAAAATGGTACGTGTGTACACTCCAGAGAGACCTTATTTTCAAAAAATTAGGAATTTCTAACACTTGGATCTCGTTACAAAACTAACAGGGTGTAGTTTGTATAGTTTTTCAACCAATTTTGAAAATAAATCATATAGTCACCGCAGTAATCTTTCGGAATCGCCAAAAATCCGTTGTGAAGGAATTTTGAACGTACCGCGCGAAAGAAAAAAATTGGGAAGTTAAAGACTTATATGGATATTTTTATTTAATTACTTAGAATTTCAGAAATATGTATATATGTTATTGCACCGTTACAAATGCAATATTTAATTCATGCTTCCTTCTGCTGTTGAAATTATAAAGTATCATTCGAATATGGTCTCCATTGTGACTAGGGAACTACCTCGCTCAAACCACCTTGAATACGAAATTTTGACGGATTTCCGACTGCGCACTGGAATTTCTCCACAAATTCACTAACCTCTTCGGGACGTCCTTTCTCTTCTGAGACCTTCCCGATAATGTTTGCTCATTACCGTTATTTTCCAGCAATCAGAGACGCCGAACCGTCTGATGAGAGCGCGTCGTCCAGCAATTAAAGCGAAATCATTTTCGAGATGCCAAACTTTTTCTGTAATCGTTTGTTTTCGCTGGAATCTCGTCGGCAACCGACTGGTTATTTGTTTTTTTCTTACCTTTCCGACTGATGATTATGAAAATAAGGACTCAAATGTGTCTAAAATCGCTTGGAGGCCATCCCTTATTTGTTGCCATCCAGTCGTGAGGTGCAATTAAGGTCCGAGGTTTCACTTATCATCCAGCGATACTCGAAAAATGATGAAATTCATGAACAAACACGGAGTAAAAAGTCTCGGTTAGGAAATAAAAACATGAAATACGATGAATTTATAGTTCTTCTCGCAAAATAACGCACGTAGCATTGGAAATGATTTTTTAAGCTTACTTCTCGCCCGAAAATCTTTGCCTCACTCAAAATAACCTATAATTTGCTCACTTTATTGCCTGAAATGATTGGATGGAGCAAATATCATAAAATGCTTCGAATAACCTGTGAAATTTTTCTTTGGATGAGACTTCATTGTTCAGGTATTTATTTTAAGTTGTATTTTTCTAGGACGATGTTGATGTAAATTTCAAGAAGAACGTCGACAGCTTTGGAATAAATTAATTTCACCTTTTTTGGAACCATGTAATATTCTCGTTGTTTTTGGGTTGTATTTGTCCTATATTTCACTTCTTTAGTTTTTTAAATTTTGACGAAAAAAAAGTATTTATAATTTTAGTGCGCACTGGGTGAACACATACAGCATCGGAATTAGAAATATCCGTATTAGAGATTTCTGTCCCCGTGTAAAAAGGTATGAAATGCGAAAATCAACATGTACAACTCGAACTGCTTTTCTTCACCAGGAATACCATATTTTATTTGGCTTCACTTGTTAAATATCTGCTTTTCTTCGTATCACCGGCAACGCCCAGCCCATATAGTTTAAGTGGTGTCTAGAGTACTTGTTTCCCACCATGAGCGGCGGTTATTTTTCAGTGGCACCTTGATTCCAACTCGAATGCATAGTGGAAGGCACTTCAAGTTGAGGATAGGATGTGACTGGGTTTTCCTTCACAGCCCTGATCCCTCAAATCCTTGCGGTGGTGGAGCGATTTTCGTTCATGTACGCATCGACGTGAAGCATGGTAGAAGTGTGCTTATTAGTAATGTCAATCAATGAATAAGAGTGAGAAATTTGCATATTATGAATTCGCTATTTAGGAACTTAGCCTTATGGCAAATGAGGTGGAGTCCCATATGTCTTGGGGTGTGTGTACATTTAACTTTAATGTATTAAATTTAGTTAAATTTTAAATTATTAAATATAAAAACTATGTGCATCAAATGTCTCGTAATGAAACATCTTTCTCATCGAGAAATATTTTGAAATAATTCGATTGCATATGTAAAGATATTCTTCCAAATTTGAAACAATGCGTTGTCAATTACTTTAATGGTTTCTAAAAAATATCATTGCATCACACCGAGTCATCACCATCAGCTCTAGAGTCCGGTGGGCCTAGGCTTCCTCTGTCTTATGCCTCCATTCCAATCTTCCTCCGTCCATACCCATCCGAGGCTTGTTTGAAGGTTTCGTTACAGGAATGTTTGTAGGGTGTGGGGTTGCTAGCCCCATTCTATACCCCTAACCAGGAGGGCCAGGATTTGTACTCAGGATCCTCTCCCCTAGCTTCTCTACCCATAAGAGCCCTTTAAGTTTTGAGGCATAATTACTGGCTGCTAAGTCAAGACTTGTTGGGCAAGGAAAGTCCTTTCTGACTGATGTACCCCTCCCAGTATTCCCCACCCAGAGATCTGATCCGGGGACTATTTTACCTTCGGAATATTTTACTGGGAGGAATGCCATGTCATATATAGAATGCTGGGCTGCAGAACATAATGCAGGAAGGTCCAACCAGCAGCTAATCTACAACCGGCAGAGCGCCTGACATCATTAGCACTCGCAATCCTCACCGCCCGACACTTAGTTCTGCACAGGGTCACCTGTTACAGATTTTCCGAATACTTGGTCATAGCATCTTTGAAATGCGTTTTATAAACTGAGATGAATATAAAAAAAGTTTCCTGGCTAGGTTTATTTGAATTCGGACTTAAATGTTGAGATTTTAACATGGAGCTCCTGAGACTCGTACGGAGATTGCTCAAATTATGGCAGTAATACGTCAATTTGAACGGGGCAGCATATTCGAGATTTTTATTAAAACTGGTTATAATAATAAAAAAGACCGGATACATTGAATAAAAATAAAACATACGCACCTTACCAACACTTTTCGAAATATATTAGCAAATTTATGCCGTAATTGAAGACAAAAAGCAGTCGTTCCGTGCAAATGTCGCTGCAGTCGGTTCCATTGACTGGGCAAATGTAGTCATTTAAAATATATTCGTGGAATAACTTGCACATCTTGTACCACAATTTTGGTATTCATTTGGTTTCCTATTTCATCAGCGATTTTTAAAAAAACTGAATACATTAAAAATGAGTAACTTATTATTTGTCTTGACTCACAAAGTAAGGCATGAGCCACCTTGAGTGTAGTTTCCGCCAAAATTACGAATACCGTGCCGAAAACTCGAATTATATCATACATTAGTTTTACAAAGAAATGTGAAATACAGATAGGTCTTTTATTATTCCTATTTTTACAAGCATAGTGAGTTACGGGCTGTGAGAAAAGAAGATGGGACCACGAAGAAGGAAATAATATGTGAAAACATTCGTGTGGAGCGTAGCACTCTACGGATCGGAGGCATAGCCCGTTGGAAAAGCTAAGCATCAAAGTCTAGATGCCTTCGAAACCTGGTGTTGAAGGAGGATGTTTAATTTAAAATGGACGGACAAAATAAGAAGTGATGAAGTGTATGAAGAGTAGAAGAAGAAAGAACTATATGGAACACCATATAGAAAAGAAGAACCTAATGGATTTGACACACTCTGAGGCACAATCGGTTAGTGAAGAACAAAATTGAAGGTAAAATAGAGGGAAAAGTCCCCAGAGGAAGACCCAGGAATAAGTTAATTGACTAAATAAAGAGGAAAGTGTATATATAAAGATCTTCCAGGAAGTACGGGACCTTACATTAGATAGGGAAGGGTGGAGGGTTCTTAGGTCAACCAATCTTAGGATTGAACAACCAATGATGATGGTGAGTTACGCCGTCTGAACGTGTGTAAAAAAATGAAATGTGGTCATAGAACTTGTTTTTCTACTTAACTACTTGAAAAGTTATTGATAATGTGCACTCAACGACTCACAGCTGCCGCTCCAGCCGCCCTGACACCACGCAAGACCTCCTTTGATAAGTCGGACCGCTCATGAGACTTACTCTCTCCCTCTCTGCTTCTTTTAATCGCTCGTGGACTTTCCCTCGCGCATTTACATTCCTTCCCACCTCTTATTTCCTCGATTCTTCCCCCAAACCCTTCCCCCCCCTCTACCCTCGGCCGCCACACCCGAAGGTTCTCCCCGCAAGCAGTCCGCCGCGCATCCCGCTCCTCCTCCCGAGAGCGCGGCCGGCGGCGGCGCCATTACTCATCCGCCCCGAGGGGTCGTAAATACGCGAATTAGTCGTGAGATGAGCGGATGGGAAAGCGGATGGATTGCCCGAATAAACTCGAGGCGAGATTTTTTTATGTGCAACTCCTGTTTACGCGATGCGGGGAGAAAGGGGGGAGGAGGGAATGCAGAACGATCCCCATAATTCATGGACGATTTTTCCCCGAGTGCCCGCCTCCTTTCCTCCTCCTCCTTCCGTTAAATCGGGGATAATTTATTTTGCCCGTGATTTTTTTCTTACGCAGTACCCCGGTATGCTGCCTCCATTAACGCCTCTCGCGTCTCGGCGGGAAAGAAATTGCGCGAACGCTGCATTCATTTTTTTCTTTGGCGCGGACGTTGAGTGTTTATCATAAACGGTTTCGCCCTCGGAGTGGGCGGAAAGGGGAGTCGAGGGTCAAAGAAAGGGAAACGGTAGAGAAAAGTGGTCGAATGTAGAAGGTGACAAATTGTTGACGTAAGGTCAACAGAGAGCGCTCGGGAGGAGAAATATGTCATACGTCACAATCAATAATTGCCCTGTTAATTATCCACTTCTCACCCGAATGTTTCAGCAAATGGTCAAGTTCTATTTTCATATCCTTAAGGGGAAAGTTTTGCATTATCATAAAATAAATACAGAGCAATGCATTTCATCCGATGCCACGACGAAAAACGACAATTGAAACTATTCGCCCAATAACCTATCCTGTCGAATCCAAAAGAAAAGTTGTGGTTTCCTATTGGAACGATCTGGTCAGAGAGCGCTGATTCAAGAGACAAGCAATGACTTAGATGCTGGATGACTTCGGGATGTTAGCGTAATTTTATTATCAGTCATGGTTCTCATCATGTAGTTGGTTAATATAAATCACGGGAAATTGACTCTTAAGTTATATAAGCACTTAAATATGCTAGCTACTCTCTCTGGCAAACATACCGCTCATTATAGCCAACCTTAGAACGGAAAATTTAGTTTTGAAAGTGATGGAGAATCAAGGAGAAAATTTGAAAATTTAACTGTTTGAAGAAATGCGAGATTTTTGGTAGTTTACACATGAAAAATAAAGAAATACACATGCAGAGAAATAGGGTAAGGAGAAGGAGGGTTCAAATTTACATTAAATAAGCCTCTAGAATCATCTAAGGTCAAAGAAACATCAGATTTACTCTATTTTTCTGGCTAATTGTCAATAATTGAAAGTTTTATCACGTGAGGGAAATCCATCTGTCAGCCCTGAGCACTTAAAAGTTAACGACTTCATTTCATATATATATACAAGAAGATAAAAGTTTTATTCCACTCAAGCTGTACATAACACTTTAGACTTGAGTGTAATAAATATTCAGACGGGGAACATTGGTATCCCTTATTGTATGCCGAGTCGAGGTTACCACCTGTTATTTTTCACCTTATTTGGCTGATGTTCCCAACATACAATGATATATGATATATTTCGGTACGAATATTTAAGTGAAAATTACATTATATGCTCATTATTAGAACATAAAGCAAGAAGAAATGAGCTACATAGCTGGATGCACATAAATTAGGACCAATATACATGGTATGGAAAACTAGCAAAAATATTTGCTGAGGCAACAGAATTTGTTGATCTTTAATGGTTACAGATTACTTCGAACAAGTAGAAATTTAGCTGATGGAACACAATAAATGCAAATCGATGTTTTTTTGTTCAAAGTTTTCCGCAAGATTAAGCCATGATTTAGGTCCCTTTCAAACATTATTACAGAATCATAGGAGGCAATTAGTTACGCTTGCGGGGTAAATCATTGACGCGCAATAGGAGAAGACTTTCGTATTTCATTAGGCTAACTGCTCATTTTTTATGAAGTTAATTCGTGATATAGGGGGTGGGAAGAGAAAGGATGGGGAGGCCAGCTAAAGTTGTACTCGAGGGCACTACTGGCGCGCCCATGGTGTTGACACGATATGGAAACATCAGCCGAGAGATGAATTCGGACCCATCAAGTCAGAGACCAAGATGACGCTCCAAAAACAGGCCCGCAACTTCTCTCCCTCGTTTCCCACAGGGCTATCGATGGATTGGGCTTAGCGCCAAGCATTGCATTCACGTTTGCTTGCACGTAATGGTCCAGGGGGGTCTTCGAGCCTCGTGGCTTGCTAGCAGTTGAGTGCCAGCAGGATTCGTTTCTTCTGGCTTAAGTTAGCACTGCGTCAAAGGTAATTATAATTTATTGAGGCTCCCGCAGAGATCGGATTACCGCCGAGTGTGATTCCCTAGCGGTTATTAAATTTCCCTTTCAATATATCCTTCAGGTCCAGTTCAATTGAAGAAAATCGTGGGCGTAAACGTATTACTATATACACGTTTTCATTACAGACATTAGTCCATTTTACAGGTCATTAATACAACTACCAAAACGGAAAATGAATGGGTGTGATGGTACTTTTAGAGATCGTTCACCATGATGTCCTAATATCCCCAATGAGGTCGTTGAGGAGACGTCTTTCGCTGTTATTGTGACCTTTTAAGAGCAATATTGTATACCATCGTGAATATTCTCAGCCAGTACTTTTTAATAGCCCTTGACTCGATGGATATATTCCCCCTTTTGTTACTAATCTTGCATGGTTGAAGGCCAAAACTAGATGAAAATACATGGTTGGGACGTTTTTGGATTGTCTTTTCAAATTTGAACAACCTGGGTATTTTCTGCAATTTTTTCCCATTAGGGAGAAGAAGACAAATGTAACAACATGAATGGTTTTCAATATTTAATCACCTCTCATTATATAACGGCCACTTAAAAAATATCTTTTCGTGTTGCTGGGACAATGTTATGGAACAGTATTCCTAAGGACATAAAAAATTTCACTTCACTGTATATTTTTAAGAAAAATCTTTTTCACCATCTGTATGTCCTATAAAATGAACAATAATAATCGCACCGAATAACGGGTACATAATCGTAAACGAATTCTCAGATAGGAACCAAGCCAAATACCTCATCATAACAATCATAATGTAATATCCACAATAGTTGAACTGGTAATTTTATGGATACTCTTGCGTTTGGATATTTTGGAAAGGGTTATTTATATGTCTTGAAAATTGGATGCTTAAAATGATTTCCAATGGTGAGTAACTCAAGAATGCAACCTCTTACCAGCATTGTTCAACATATTCTTCGAGGAGGCAATGAGAGAAGTACAAGAAATAGGATCGAACGATATATTGATGAACCGAAGAGAAATAAACGTGTTCCGCTTCCCAGATGGCATCGCAGCGATAGCAGGAAATGGCAATGGTCTTCATAGATCACAATGAACAAAGTTCTTCAAGAATATGATATGAACATTAACGAGAAGATGGCCAAAATCGTGGTATGCGGTAGAAACAAAATATATAGAGAAGTCGCTATGAGATGAGAGAGACTTCAGCAAATGGATTCCTTCGCCTACCTCGAATGTGGGTACCATCAAGTGGGATGGTAGAAATACAACGGGCACCAATCTTAGAACAGTGCAAGCTAATATTTGTGATGTAAATACAGCTGTGGTCAAATATTATAGGACTACGAAAATGAAAAACGTATGTAAAATATTCGTGTGGGGACTCTCTGGTTCGGAAACATTGACCATTGGAAAAGTAGGTCAGAAAAGATTAGAAGCTATCGAAAACTGGTACTGTAGGAAGATGCTGACTGTCAAATGGAAGGAAATATACGAAATAAAGAAGTGTACGGAGGAGTACTAGATGAGGAAACGACCGTACGGAACACTGTACACGAAAGAAGATTAATCGTTCCTAGCCTTATGAGTTTCTTGAATTCTGCAAAATTGGCTTTTAACATAAAGGTAAAAGCACTTTTTGAATCCTCTATATGATGTTCAATGATTTTTCCTCCGTTGAATTTCAACAAGTCCCCACCGCTACTATTCAAAATGTATAGGAGAAAACATTGAAGGTTAATTAATTTGCGTTTCAAAGATAAAAAAGAACAGGGTTTAAAGAAAGATTTCAAGTCAACAGGAAGACTGTGAGAGTTGAATTTTTTTCTTTTGCATTCTGAAATTCATTAACTGATTTAGAAAGTCGCTGATACCGCTTTTACGTCAATCATAATGAGGATTAAACTGGATTTGTCTATGAACTTACCTGTGCCCTAATTGCTTCTTCACATCATATTTTTCTCCGAAGGTATTCCGTTCTTACCATTTTTGTCTTAATCCGACATATGTTTTAGTAATGAATTTAGAATTTACAACAATTATTCATCTCTACGGATACACAGTGGAAGAGGGTGTAAGGGTATTTCAATGGCGTGGCTACCTTCTAACAAAGTGTGAACCAGAAATAAGGTATTTATTTTACTGTTTCTATATCGACGATAATATTTTCTTAGCAAAAAATTGATTATGTGTGATAAATACTACTAAATAACAACAGGTAATCGCTAAAGTTTTTAGGTCCCCTTACGCTTACAGCGTAAAATACTGACACAAATTTATGCTAAGACCGTTAAACTCTTCACTCATAATGAAATCGGGGAATCGGCGTTCATACCGAATTCCAGGAGAACAATTCTTGCAGAGTGAATGTCGCATACTTGCAATTTTTATACTAGTGATTCGCCTTTTCTATTTTGGCCTCTCGTTTACAAACCAATGACGTAGTTAGCTTCCTGTTAGGACTCATTTGTTCTGGAGTTAGAATTGCTCCTTTCCACTCTCCCCAATCCTGTACGTGTTCTCCTATTCTCCATTGTTTACTTCGCTGATTCATATTTTTCTTCAAGCTATTCTTCCAGTGAATTTGTCTTCATTGTTCTTCTGTGTAATGAAAACAACAATCGCAATTTTGCTCAAGTTTTAATAACAATACGACGCGTTTCAATTCAGAGTGTCTTCATCATGTACTAGACCACTGGAATTGACTGTGTGTGTTAAAACACGTCGAATTGATATTAAAATTTATGGAAAAGTGCCATTGTTGTTCTCATCATGTCAAACTCCCTCCACATAACGCCCGAATCTGTGGAAATTGTCCTTCTTTATCTCTAAATCACCAAGTTAGCTTCATAGTAGGGATAACTAAAAAACATCGAGTAGTTGATTTTTCGATGTTTATTAAAACACTCACCACTCACTCATTTTTCATCGTATTATTTTACTACTCGATGTTTCCAATGTCTCGGCCAAAAATCATCGGCTAGTATGACACATCGATGTCGATGTGGCATTCCTTCTGCATAGTATATTTAGGCCTTCCCCTCACTCATGGAGTCAATTGTTTTCAGAAACACGAAAGGCACGCACGCATTCCGGGGCAAAACTCTGGCACCAGGTTTCGCTTCCCTCTCGTCCCAAGAAACCACTCCGATCGTGAGAAGCTTCGACCGGGCGAGTCGGGGTGAGACCCAACTTCGCCGGCGCGTCAACACTCTTGCGGCAGTTTTTCGCCCTCGTGACGCCTGGGGGCGCGAGGATCAATCAATTTGTAGCCCTCCCCCACTCTCTCAAGCCATTCCCAAACAGAAGAGAACAATCCCTCTCCCCTTCCCATCCCCCCATCGACAGGGGCGCATGCCAAAAACCGACCTTTATTGAGACTTCATTTTCGACGTGGCTCCCAGCTGGCGCCTAGTCTACCCCGAGGCATAAATCCGCCTCTCTTCTTCTCTTTCTCCCTCTCACCCTTCAGAAAGGGCCAGGCAAGCGGCCAACGTGGAGTTCCAGAGGGTTCGAATCCCCGGAATCCTGAGGTGGAACCTCTTATAACTAATAGAACGACGACCGGGCTGAATTGAAAACAAGGAATAAGGCGGTGGAGGAGAGACAAAGGATACATTAAGGGTGGTGGCCCAGAACTTCAAGTACCACAGGCATGATTGAACACTAATGGCTAATTGTCTGGTTTCTAAGGAATTTGATATACTTAGTTGAAATGAGAGGAAATTAGATAATTTTGGAGCTAAGAAAGTAATTTTTGGGCAAACATGAAAACAATTGAAAACGTCGAATAAAAAACTAACGAATTCACAGTCTCAGTCTGCGTATCTCGGGAATTTAAATGGCTTATTTGTACTCCTTATGTTTGTTTTGATAGGATTACATACTTTCATTACTGTTTTGTGTTGGTTTACCATATAGTTCAATGTTAAATCGGTACGCATTCCGCCATCTTATCGAATATAAGCGGGAAAAACACCACATCTAAGTAATCAATGGAACGTTCTAGAAATTAGCTCGTCACTGACGCTATAATTTTCAAGGAGGCTCAGGATAACCAGCAATACACGCGACCGCGAGGCCTATACGTATAAGGCGCGTACCAGGGAGGGCAGACACGAATTGTTTTTCGCACTTGCTCTCGGTCGTAATGCTCAATTACTGGTCGATTGTTTGAATAGCCTAGTGAAAGAATTGATTTTCCTTGGTGCGTCAACGGAGGCTTTCGGCAACCAATATTTTATAAGTGCTACGGGAATAAGTGGTAGCTGAGGAGAATAATTCGGCAGGGACCCACAGGACGCAACTCGCGGAATACGGGAGGAGGTAGCCAGGTGTAGCAGAAAGGCAAGCAGCAAGGGAGGAGAGCAATCGGTCAAAGCACGCATCAATAGCAGCGGCAGAGCTTAAGTATTAACAGGACCAATTATCCTACAAGCTACTGTTTTATTGTGCATTGCTATTTATTTATTATTTGTGTATTCAATCAATGTGTGATTTTATTTTGGAGAGTGATAATACACCAAGTGAATTCAAGGAACTGTGAGCATAGAGCATACGTTGGGAAAACAACAGTGATTTTATATGTATGTGCATTCAAGTGCTTTGTGTATTTGATGTGTATGTGTCGATGATATTTTATTTTATTGTATTTTGTCACCTGTACTGAATTCTATTTTATAAATTTTACATGCAGCTGAGTGAATTTTGGCGTCCAATCGAACGAGTAGTACCGTCGTCTTATGTTATTTTTTTAATGTTACAGACCAATGTAAATACTATACTCTTTAAGCCCTCCAACAATGAACACTTCTATAGAATATCTTGAACGCGAGTTAGGAAAAAACAACGGAAGAAACTTCTGTGCAGGATACAATTCTTTTGTTACAGAAGTAAAAGTAGTAAAAATGGGGAAAAACCTTATAGAATTTTTGGTTTTCTACATTAAAATTCAGCGCAGCCGAGATAGCCATTTTTTATATTATCTGGTATTCTCTAAAAATCGGAAATAACTCATTTTCTAGTCCATAGACCATTATTATATGCTATGAACCACTTCTGAACATTCAATTTGCCAAAAACTACTGAGTGCACGGCAATGATTTTTAGCTTTGCGCTTAAGAAACTGGCTGAAAACATGATGGACATGTCCAAAATCACTGAATAAACTGTTTCAGGTAGCGTACGGTAGACACAGTTTGGCCTCTCAGTTTATATTCTTGTCTCTGCCTTATCCCGTCCGGACGTTAGCCGCCATTATGGTGATGTCTGATTCGCTTGATGCAGTTCGAAAGATTTTAACCGATGTTCCTCCATACCACGTCCGAAATTGGCAAGCTAGAAATTCCTCTTCTACCAGGGCCTAGTCTTGCTTGAACATTCCATTGGAGAATAAACTTCACTGGGACAAGCTTCGTTGTCAGTCGTAAAAGATCTGAACGTTGGTATTCATATATAGAGAAAGCATTAAATCCTCTTTCACGATCTTTTGATTGGACTATGCGTTTCGCCAATTTACGGCATCGTCAAGAACAAAATAGGTTTGTTGTCGTAGTTAAGAGTGGAGAAGGAATTACAATAGTTTGGAGAAGGTTGTGAAATACAGGGTCCAGTAGAAGCGTGGATCAAGGGCAGAGAAAAGTTAAGAGGGGCAGAGATAACTGTTCGTTGAATAGGTTTGTGGAGTGTCAGATAATTTCTATTTGCTCTTTAGCGTCCAATTTTAGGCCTTGGTGAGGGTCGTTTTAAATTTCGAAGGCAAAATTGCTTTCACATGATATTTCATATTTGGGTATTTTGCGAACTGTGAGGTGGATAACTTATTTTTGTAACTTCTGACGTGTTCTTTGGTGGATCTGATAACAAAATCTTCCGGTAAATCGGCATTAACCGGCGTAACCCGTCGTCCGATCAAAGTTTGTAGGAAAAAAACTCATTCATTCCTGTATTATAACAGCTGAATGGTAGGTTTTTGGACAGTACTTATCCTAACGTCACAATGTGGCACATCATGCCATTTTCCCCCTGTGGATAACCCACCATTATTGTGTTTATTTGTAGGTCCACATATCATCTCCCTTTTCTTTGCATATACTAGGTCTTTCCATGTCGCCTCTTGCGAAGTATGGAATCAATTGTCAGACGACGTAAAAAAATCTGAAAGTGCAAATGAATTAAAAAAGAAATACCATGAAATATTACTCCAAGTGAACTAAATATCGTAAGTGAACTAAATATTGTGTTACACTGTACAAAATCTTATGTATTTTTATAACTTTGCCGTGTCTTTAAATATTATAACGGATTCTTAAATATTGTGTTACACTGTACAAAATCTTATGTATTTTTATAACTTTGCCGTGTCTTTAAATATTATAACGGATTCTGTGATACTAATACATCGTGTATATCTTATTATTGTAGCATATTTTTTACTCTAAAGATATGTATGATCATATATGTTCAACAGCGTATGGGAAACACTTCATCATTATCCACAGTTCTACAGCCCGGTGTGGGCCTTGGCTTCCTCTACAATGTGCCTCCATTTTTTCTTTTTGCTTTCTCCCTCCATCTCGTGACACCTATTGCCTTCAAGTCTTCTCCACCATCCTGCAGCCATCTCTTCCGTGGTCTACCTCTCTTCCTGACCCCTTCCATCTTGCTATTTAGAATTAATTTTGGCATTCTTTCGATTCCCATTCTTTCTACATGACCCAACCATACCAGCCGTAGTGCTTTGAAGAATCTAACTATGTCTTTTTCTTCTAGGATATCATTTATCTCCATATTCATTCTAATCCTCCATATTGCTCCTTCTTTAATTGGGCCATAGATCCTCCTTATTATCTTTCTTTCAAATTTCCTAAGGATTTCATCATCGTATTTTGATAGAGTCCACGTCTCAGCCCCATAAGTCTTATCAGGGTTTTATAAATCTTCAGTTTTGTGTTCCTAGACAGCAAGGTTGATTTGAGGAGAGGTACATTCGCAAAATAGGCTTTGTTGCCTTCCATCACTCTGTGGTTGATTTCATCAGACACTTTATTTTCATTATTCAATATGACACCCAGGTAAGTAAATTCCTTGACCCCCTTAAACTGATAACTTCCAATTCTTATGTTTTGCAGGTCTCGGGTGGCCTGTGAAGATGACATTTTCATATATTTGGTCTTATTTTCATTGATTCTGAGTTCCATTCTTTTACCAGTGTCTTCTTAAGTACTAAACATTTCCTCAAGATTAGTCAGATTACGTGTTATCAGTGCTATATCGTCTGCATATGCAAATATTTGTTTGGATTTATGCACAATAGTTCCTCATAATTTCAATTCTTTCATAGCTTTATGTAAATCTAAGTTGAATCTATACCTCTCTCTATTTAATCTGGTATCCCTTCACAACATATTACATCTATTCCGATTCTTTTCCTCTATTGCATGTTTACAATCGTCATCAATCCACTCTGAATTCCTTTTTACTTTAGTTTTATGCATTATGTCCTTTGCAGTCGATAAAATGGATTGTTTAATTCTTATCCATTGCTCTTCCACGGAACTGTCCTCTGTCTGTTCTTCAGCACTCTCTCTCAACTTCCTACTTATTTCAACTTTGTACCTAGTAGCTTGCACAGGGTTTTTTTTAATTTCACTATTCCATTTACACCTTCTTGGCTTATTGGTTTTCTCCAAGAGAGTTAGTCGTTATCTAAAATTTACTTTCACTAAGTAGTGATCTGAGTGCAGCTCTTACATCTAATACAGAAGACGAGTGTCTCCTAGATATCAGTACATGATCTATTTGATTCACCATTCCTGTTTTGGATTTTTCCATGTATCTTTATGTATATTTTGTGTTCAAAACAAGTGCTTTTAATTATCATGTTGAATGACAGGGCAAACTGGCAGAGTAGCTTTCCATTTTAACTCGTCACATTATGTAGGGAGTATCCTCCAGCCACAGAATGCGGGAAGTCTTCCTTGCCAATTTTTGCAATAAAGTCTTCTAGAACCACTTTTACCGTTTTTTGTCATTCTCTTTCCAATTTATCATAAAATATTTGCTTTTCATCTTCTGGACTGTCCTCAATCGGGGCAAGGGCTGATATAATGTCAAAATTACGGAATTTTCCTTTTATCGTCATTTTACTCAGTCTGTCTCCTAATGGCTCAAACCTTATCAGTCTCTTCCTCGCCGTTGCATTGATCATGAAGTCAGTTCCATACAATCCGGTTCTATGACTGGGACCACTGTATAATACGGCAAAATCCATTTTATCAATTCTCCCATTTCCTTCCCATCTCACTTCCTGAAGGGCTATAACATCCAATTTATATTTAGACATTTCATCTGCTATTTCCATCATTTTCCCTGGTTTCAACATTGTTCTGATATTCCATGTAGCTAATTTCCATATATTCGTAGTCCTTGTCTGTTTGCCAGGTCGATATCTTTTAGATCCATCCTTATCCATCCTAGGTACATTTGAAGTTTTCGTAGCGAGATTGTTTTTACAGTGTAGGATTGCTAGTCCCACGCCAAACCCCCAACCTGGAGGACCAGGATTTGTACTCAAGGTTTACTCCACTAGAGAGGTTTGCTTCTCCTCCCATAAGAGCCCCCTCTGCCCTATGTGATGGGGCACACTTAGTTTGGCAGTTCAGTCAAGGCCTGTCCGGCAAGGGAGGCCCTACCAGTAGCTATGCTACCGCCCGCATAGCCCTTGACATCATTACCACACGCCATCCTCCCCGCCCGGCACTGAAGGTGCCTTCGAAAGGCGGTGCCCCCTGGGGAGGTATGGGAAACACATGTCGTGGAATAATAAATTTTTTTCTCTTCTATTCTATTCTTCGTATTTCGTCCAGAATTCCTACCCTCTTCATTACTCTTCTTCATTTCCCTAGTGTCCTCATCTCTATTACTCTCTCTAGTATACCCTCTAATTTCAAAACGTCCTCCATCCACCTCTTCTGCCTTCTCCGAACATCCGCCACCAGATTCCTCACCTCTCCAACCATGTCCAAAATCTCCTCGTCCGTCTATCTCGCCACCAAGCTCACCCTCTCCATCCTTCTCCGCGTCCCCTCTCAAACGCCTCGAGTCTACATATACCCTCCTTCAGCAATGACGTGGTCTCAGCCCCATTCGACACCACGCCCCATATCAGAGTTTAAACAATTAATCTCATCTGTTTGCCCTCCGTACCGAACATATCCCCGCTCCTCATCCTTTCCTTCCATCGTACTTTCTCCATCCTTCTCCACCCCCACATCTCGAACGTACGTAGCCTATTCTCGTCCTCTTTTCTTAGGTCCACGTGTCAGCCCACGCAAAACATTACTTGACATATTACACTCTTTGCTAGTCTTTCTTTATATTCTCTTGCAAATTTCGGTCATAATTTATCTTCTATTCGTGAACGTTTTCCTTGTTAATGCTGTTGCTATTCTAGTTCCTTTAATACTATTCCTATTTTTCTCTAATACAACTCTCAATTTATTAAATTGGTCAACCGGGTATAGGTTATTACAACCAAATACAAGGTCATCCCTCGTAAAATTCTTAACTTACTATTATTGTTATAAGATGGTGCTATAAGATATATGGCTATGAATAAGACGGAGACTAATATCCTAGTATGCGGGTGAGAGACGCTGAGTGTAGAAGTCACCCTGAGTGGAGAGGAATTAGAGCAAGTGGATTCCTTCTCCTATCTCGGAAGTACCATCACGTGGGACGGAAGATGTACAACGGACATCACGGAGTAGGATAAGGAGTACGATCGGGATAGGGAAAAAGGGGAGAAAAAGAGCTCGGATGGTAAGCAAGGGAAGAGGTGTCTATTATGTTCCTTTACAGCCAGTGTCGTTCGGGTGGGCGTGGCACCAGTGGCACATTTGTTATGGGAATGTATTCCTGAGATAGCTACCTTTTCCTGAATTTGCATTCATAGACATCTTCGGAGTTTGTTTTTCATGGGTCTATGGTGATTCTACCGAGCGAAAATTTCGTTTCCGCTGGTCTGGTGCATAGAAATCGGTGATATAATTATTATAGGTACAGCACGGCCCAATGCCTTGCTGGGACTGCCCGCCGCATAGTGGCGTCGCGTTGCGGATTTTTTGAGCATCTGTTCCTTGCTGATCCCCCGTCCCAAAATTTCACTACGGCGATCGCCCTCCTATATCCTACTCCGTGACGGACATCAAGCAGAGAATTGTCCAATCTAAGAAACGTTCCTGGGAAAAAAACAACCGCTGTGCTCAAAGAGGATAGCGCTGCAAACTAGGAAACAGTATGTGAAAACATTCGTGGGGAGCGTAGTACTGTATGGATCGGAGGCATGGACCATTGGAAAGCTACGTACAAAAAGAGAGGTATCAGGCTTGATGCGGTGGAAAGAATTCATCACAAAATATTAGAGTAAAGGCAATTTTCCAGTTAGATAAATTTGTATTCGATGTACTACATCCTCATCACGCCTAATGATGATGTAGTACATCGAAACCTGGTCGAATAAAAATTTATCTAAATGGAAAATTGCCTTCGTTCTCATTCTTTATGACATTGGAAAGCTGATCAGAAAAAACAAGACGCATTCAAACCTGGTGCTGGAGGAGGATGCTGAAGGTAAAATGGACGGGAAATATAAGAAATGATGAAGTGTACAGAAGAGTAGGGGAGGAAAGGGCTATATAGAAAACCATAGATAAAAGAAGAAGCTGATGGATTGGACACACTTGAGGCACAATGGGTTTGTAAAGAACATAATTGAAGGCAAAATAGAGGGAAAAGACAACAGAGGAAAACCAGGAAATAAGTTCATGGACCGAATAAAGAGGAAAGTATATAGGAAGAGATACCAGGAGGTATGAGAACTATCAGTAGATAGTGAAGGGTGGAGGGCTACAGTCGAGCAATTAATGTAGGTTTAAATTGCAACAGGAATTACGGTACTAATTTAACACCTAAAGGTCCTTGTTTGCATCCATCCTCGCATCGGTATATGTCCCATTTTTCTTCAGCCAGACAACACAGCATTTTCTCTTTCATTCCTCTCCCCCTCCTGCCCTATAATGTATGAGAAATATGAAATGTAAATCATATTGCTGCGAATTCTCCTGTAAATAATGCGGCTAATACGTTGAGGGTTATCGCCCATCGCCGCACGTTTCGGGACCTCAGTCAGTCGAGAGAGGGAAATGGCGAAGGAAGAGGGCGAGAGTATCTCTGAAAAACAACTCCTAAAATCCCGCAAGATGGAGAGGAGGAGGGATGCTGGAGTTCGGGGGAACGGTGGAGGGAAACTAAGGAGGGGATGGGGTAGTAAAGGGGTGTCGGAAGACGTCGTTGGACGGAGGGGAAGAATGGGGTGAAAGTGTAAAGATGAAGACGTATAAATGGGTGTAGGGTGGGCGGCTATACTACAGGGACGACTCGACTTTCGCATTCGTGTGCGCGTGTTAAGTGTTGAGGAAAAGGATTGTGTTACGCATCATCTGAGGGCTGTGAGAGGGGGTAAAAAAAGAGAGGAAAATAACGCTTGCATTACCATTCGTCTCTGGATTATTCGTGCGAGAGAGTGAGAGGGAATGGAAGTGGATGGTGATGGAGGGTGGATTGTGCGAGACGGGGCAGTTGGAAAGGAGAGTAGTTCTCTTCTGAGAGTGGAACGAGAGGAGGCAATGTCAATGTTTATCCAGTGATACGTCTCTTTGTTTCCACTCTCCATCAATTCATTGCCAATTAAGATGATCTGTGTATCCCATTTCCTGGTAATCAAGTAGATTTGAGAAGATTCTTGCCATTCCAAAAAGATTTCTTTTAATGCCTGTATCGTAGTGGACCAATTTTATTCAGTTGCGAAACAGATTTTTAAAAATAAATCTATATGTCTTTGCGAGATAAAACTTTAATTGTGTCCCTTAAAAATTGAGGTTTAAGCATTCCCTATTTTAAAAAATTAATTGTTTTGATGCTTACCCAACAAATGATATGAATAAAGTCTTCTCGGATCTTCAATCGGGTGGGTGGTTCCACTGTCTCCGAGGTTTTGAGGTCCGTCGCGATCCTCATAATCAGGAAAAAATATGAGGGATCTAGACGCGTTGGATACAGTACAACCTCTCACCTGGCTGAAGATTCGATGAAATAACATTTACAGACACAAATATTGAAAAATAGCGTCATTCCTCGAAGCTTTTGTATGTCCAGTTTCAACTGACGCAGTCAAGCTTTTTCATTTATAACAGTTGTTACTGCAGTAAATTAAGCTGAAATCTATTAAAACGATTACGAGCAAATGATCTATTCATGCTTTGGGCTCTGGCGAGAAACTACTTCTCTTGACAAGGAAAAGAAATTAAAGGTAATGATGATCTAATTATCATTCATTATATTCCCATGTTACGTACACACAATTACAACTACTGTCTCAGAGTGGGTGGATACAAAATTCCTTTCCGTGATTCTCTTTTACATAATTCACCTAAAATTACAAGGGCTAAGTGGAAAAAATGGGTAATATAGACTGACAAACAGTACATTCTTAGGGTACGAATAACAATTCTGATCCGAATTCTGGCATAAAACGGACATAAGAAACGAAGTTTTCAAAGAAATTTAATGGCAATTAAATTAAAACGACAGCCCATATGGATTTATAATTTACTATCGAAAAACTAAACAAATTGAAGTAAATCTTCGTTTCCTCTATGGAAATAGTGCTGCAGCATTCCTGCTGGTAAATGTGTACGTGAAATAATATATGCATCAAATAATCTTCCTTCCTAGTATCATAATATTTTCTTACCAAATTCTTAGGGAAAAATATGGGAACTGGCTTCACTGTTGGGGATCGAGCCTGGACCCTCGAGATGGGAAGACAGGACTCTGGCTCTTTCACTATGGTTGGGCCCACAATTTGAATGCGCCGTGAGAATTTGAGACATCGCGCAGACAAATTAAATTCGGAAAATAAATCAAATATAAAGGAAAGCCGCTAACTCTGTTTAAAAATTACCACGTTGGAATAGATAATATTACGCAACTAATCGAAGGACTAGGTTTGCAGCTGTTATAGCCTTTGAAGCTACATGCTAGAGGTAACTTGTAAAATTTAGAGCAGGCAAGTTACGTTATGGCGAGGAGGATTTTATCCTACCCCAAACCATATTTCTAGAAATGATAGAAGAGGTAAATTATGAGAAATACACGGCCGACTGATGGGTACTACGATCCATTCCCTCCTCGCACCATTGGTGATTACAGCAAAAACAGGGCGTGGCGTTAAAACACTCCTTTACCACATCTTCATCCTCTCCACCGTCCTTTCCTCCCATTTACATGCCCACTGGCCTTACTGCACATGCCACATGCCTCTGAGGCAGCTCGCGCGGCAGATGCAGCCACCAAAACAACCGTAAACTCTGGGGCCACCTCGGAGTGCGGGGAAATGAGCGGACTGTTTGGTGGACGCCCTTATAGACCTCAGAAACGTCCCGAAGGCTGTAAAAGTAAGGAAAAAGTAATGAAAATAAAACGCGAGACAATAGAATATAAAAACCAAGTGAGTAAAAAGAGAGAAGAATAAGGTGGCGAAATTGCGACATCTTCCCTCTCACGCTGTGACGGATTCCAATTCCCTTGCCCCCCCCCCCCCCTCAACCCCCCTCCCCCCACACGCTGTACCCAATGATCCCTAAGGGAAAAAAACGGGGGGAGAGAATCCTTGTTTTCATTTACGACAAACAAGAGTTCGTTTTAACGAGTGGAAGTGTTCGCGCATGACTTTGAATTGGCGTGGTGATGATCGAGAGATGGGGAAGAGGGGGAGGGTAGAAGGGGGCGGGGAGACGGACTGGTTTTTAAGGAGATGGGGGCCCTTCCACACTCTTTTCAACCGCCGCCCCCGCCCGGGTCGTCTCTGCCCCCCCTTCTCTCAATCCCCACGGCCGTCCGTCCGTCGGGGGCGGAGGAGGGGTGGTCGGCGCTCCAAGGGTGACGGCCCGCCCGCCATCCTGTCGACGCCAGCAACGACGCTAGCGTCGCCGGCGTCCTCCTCCTCCTCCTCCACCACCCCCTTCCCTCTCTCTCTCTCTCTATTCCTCCCCCTCCACCCTCTTCCGTCTCTTTATATACTCTTGCTTGCTCAACCCCCTCCGATTCCCCGCACCCTGCGATTGCTTGATTCCCCTTCCCCCCCCTTCAATTGCTCATGACTTCCCTCGGGAACCGGGCTGATGTTGTGGCTTGAGTCCGGACAACTCCATCCCGATACACCCGGTTTCGAATCCCGGCGGTATGGCGACGATGTGGGATGACGCGAATCGGGTGACGCTCACCCACATCATCGCAGTAAAATCACGTCATAACATTTGTTTGGGAGGCGAGCATTGAATACAATTGTAGAGGGTGCAACTGTGTTGGTGAACAATGAAAATACTGGAAACCCCTTACTTAAAATTAACTGTTTAAATGATACATACATTAGTTTAATTCTATTTATTTGGAGCATTGGTCAAACTTTCACGATAAACTCGATAAGGCAAAGCCAACATTTCGTCAAATACATGTACTTCATCAGTACTTTTACCGGGAATGTGTGACATAACTTAATTAAATGTTCCAATCAGCTTTTTTTTGCTGATTTAGATTGCTTGGTAAAGTTAGAAACCATAATTTCATTCACACTGAGAACAATTCTAAACCCCGAGGTCAATAAACTGCTGGAACTTTAGCTATGTCAGAAAAAATTGACCAATATTAAAAAATAACATCCTTAAATAAATTATTCGTGGTCAATGAGGAAAGAGGTTCTTATGTATGTATATAAAAACGTACAATATGATTAAAGGCGGTTTAGAGCATGAACTGGTAAACCTTCGAATGCCACAGGATAATGCATAGTTCATTTTAGCATGGCGAATAAAAGTTACTATTGTGTCAACTAATATTAATGAAACAATTAGCGACAAAATTATCCACCAAGAGTCTTTGCAGAGAGGATAGCAGGGAGAAAAGAAGCCAGAACAATTGAGGTGGAGAGGTTACTAGAGTATAGACCTCCTTATTTGAGGGTCTCAGTTGGAGTTTTGGCAATGGATAAAGTTATTTGGTAGAATTTAGATCTTTATTTGCATTTAATATGGAAAATAATAACGTGTAGTTCTCAGACCGTCAAATAGAATGTTGGACAGTGGACCCAACTGCAGCATTCCTAAAAGATTACTCGGTAGCCGCGCCGGGCGGTATGTGACGCAGATGCAACTGGTGATATCAGAGTCGACAAAATCGTTTGTGTAGTTTTATGCAATGCGTTTGGAGATAATCAAAAAGTTATACGGGTATTACATCAATATTGCAGTGGTTCCGCCAAGTGACCCCTAACTACGTTTATTTTTACATTTCCCATCTTGAGGGCACAAGTTCATACCCGTACCTCATCAATGGTTGTTCAATCATGAGATTGTTTGACTAAAGACCTCCATCCTTCCCTCTCCAATGCTGATTTACTTATTCCCTGGTAGTTCCTCCTTTGTGCTTTCCTCTTTATTCGGTCCATGAACTAATGCCTTGATCTTTGTTTTGCCACTTTCTATTCCATTTTCCTTCAATTATATCCCATTATCCCATATTAAAGCCATTGTCCCTCAGGGTGTGTCTAATCCATCTGGTTCTTCTTTTCTGTAAATGGTTCCGCATGCTCCTTTCCTCTTCTACTCTTCAGTACCTTCTTCATTCCTTATCTCATCCGACCATTTAATTTTCAGCATCCCCCTCCAACACCAGCATTCGAAGGCTTCTATTCTTTTCTGGTCCGTTTTTCCAATGGTCCATGCTTCCGATCCATTGAGTGCTACTCTCCTTGCGAATGCTTACACAAACATTTTCTTCGGTCATAATTATATCTCCTTTGAACACTGTAGTTGCCTTCCCATCTTGAACGCTTTCTTAGCTTGGGAACTTCTACGCTTGATGTATGTTATACATTTTCCTTCCCGTATATGGTACTTACGAGGTATGTGTAAGAATTCCCTTATTTTAATATCTCTCCTCTTCAGGTGACTCGTGCGTTCAGGTACTCTTCCTCATGCCAGGATGTTTGCCTTTTTCTCATTTGTTTTCATGTTATATTCCTGAAAAACTTTGTCTATTATCTTCAGTGATCTTAGAAGATCATCTAAATTTCCTGCTAGAACTGCAATGTCATCTGGGAAGCGGAGCGCGTTTATTTCTCCTCCGTTAGTCTTTATTTTGATCCGGACACCACTAGAATAATTTGATGAGTTTAACGATCTCAGGCACCTTCACATTACCAATATTTCTCTAGGAAATCTCCACCATGTGCACAACTCAACTATTATGAATAACATATATTTTTAAAGGTTTCCCATTGGAAGAGGCTGAAGTGAAATATGCGTTATCGATGTCTTAGTAAACTGTACTATTACATGCTTCATTTCGTAGAAGTTAGTACACGCACTTTGCAATGAACTACTATTTCCGCACCCTTCTCCACTCCTCTCCAAATTAATGACCGTGATAAACAATAACCGAAATTTTTCGAAAATATTTAATGCATGAAATTAACAGCAACGCAAAGGGCAAACGCACCTTCCCTAAAACCTTCAGCGAGCACGCAGTTAGAGTTCGTTGCGGGTCAGAGGAAGTAAACCTATGCCCATTCTTTCAGAAGCGAGTCCATAATGAGGCATGCGGAGTATTTTGATTAATTTATATGTATGTGAATGTTGACTTTCGGATCGTGGATATAGATTACAGGTGTGAGGTACAGTCATTAGGAGTTTTTTTATATAATCCTTACAATTAATTTTTGAAAATTTCAACAGTTTAGGCAGGGCAGTTTAACACTCTTGGCGAAACTGAAGCTTCTGAAGCCTAAAGAGGCTGCACGCTCGGCTGAGATAAACAGAAAAGTCCAGGTTCCACAAGTTTCATGGTGACGCAGAAGACATTATTATAACCCCGCACCGTATCTCTAAAACTAATAAAAGTGACAAAATAAGTTATGTAGGAACACTGTTGAAGAGTTGATGGCAAAAATTTCTTCTCTCCTCGCACCATTAAGGCCTTATCACAAAAACTGAATTCATAGACATATCGTAGCCATTATGAAGTAAAATATACAGTATTTTTCTACTATCGTTTAATAGCACGATGCGTTTCTATGAGGAATCGTTAGGCACAGGAGTTTATGGCATAGGAATTTTAAGGCATCGTTAGGCATAGAATGTTTTGTTCTATATCCGTTGGAAGTTGTCGTATCCAGGAGCAGGAGAAGATATAAAGATTTAGGGAAGGCTGAGAAAGGCAGGGGCCATTAGAAACGTGAACTGGGGATGGTGAGGCTGAAAAGCTTGTTGTTGATCACGGTAATTGTGTTGAAAAGGAGTGGAGATGGTTGAGGTAAAAACAGATCGTTGCTAAGTACGTAAACAGAAACTGCTACGAAGTGAAGCATGCAATAGCAAAGTTTACTAAGACGTCTATAACGCACATTTCATTTCGGCCTCTTACTGTAGGAAACCTGTATTAATATATGTTAATTAGAATAGTCGAGTAGTGCACGTTGCAGAAGATTTTCTAGAGCTGTTGAACAAATATTCCATCTGTAACTGCTTCAACTGCTGACATTAACGATCGCCTTCAAAAAGAGCAAAACATTTGAGCGGTATCTCCATTGTTTTTACGTCACGTCACTTTTTTTACTTTTCCACTGTCACTTTATACGAAAATTATCTAATCATATTTTGTCATTGTCTTTCACAGGAAATAATAACCATTAATTTTGGTCAAATTATGACTACCGATCACAATTAAACGAGAAAATGGGTGGTGATATTGGAAAATATACTATTCTGTGACATTATTTGCTCGATTCTCAATAACGAAACGCCGCTAAGCGCGCGTACAGTGTTACGAGCAATATCTCCATTCAACAATGTCGTTTTTCGCCCAAAATTTTAATCTGATGAAATAATTTTGTGAGGTTCACATGAAAATATTTTTTATAGTGCATATTTCCTTTTTTTATTTTTTCTCAGTCGCTATCTTTTTCGTGCCTAATGTTTCAACATCCCCCGCCATACTCTCCTTGGGGGCTTGCGTTCATCTGAAGTCTGGGGTTTCATAACGATCCTCTTAGCATTTTAATTTCCCGATACGTGAGTAACATAAGAACGAATAATAAATTAATCATAAATATGTGTACCCCAGAAGTCAAGGGGTCCAAATGACATTTTAAAAAATAAGTTAGGTACAGGAATGGCAGGTGAAAATATAAATCTTTTAGGTGGTAAAGGGATCCAAGTGATTTTCTTGACAGGTGATGCTATCTAGGGTAATACCTCTTAATTACTTAGTTGGTTGTACCAAATATTTTCAACTTTGACTTAAGTTTTCTAAAAACAACGATATTGTTACTTAGACCCCTTTACTTCTGGGGTCCTCATATGCAATAACGAATTCGTAAGTGACGCAATAGAAGGAAAATTCACGCGCGAAAGACAATGGGATTACTACATAGGCCAATTAAATTGGAATATGAACCACAAAGAGATACTAGGATATGAGAAGTTAGCAGGGGACTTGGAAGAAGAGACGGTCAATCAATTATCCCATGATACCAGTCTTTATTACGACAGATGAAACTGATCGCTCCATATTTAAATAACTATCTTAACTCTAATGAACGAAATATAAATATCTCACATTTGTGTGCAATTCTCAGAGAAAATATTGTCCGCTTGGACTGGAATTTGAACCCTGACACTTCGACGATGGAACTAACCAGTTAAGCTATCCAAGCGACCTCATCCACTCAGAATCTTAATTGGAAGGCTTTAAGGAGCGAGTAGTCCCCAGTAGTGCTCTGCATACAATGCAATGGAGTGGCGCTTATGAATGAACAGTGGCGCTTAGCGCATGCACATGTATAATGTGCATGCGCTAAGCGCCATTGTTCTTAGTAATTGAAGTTACGCTTTAAACTGTGGACAGTAGCTTGTGGCTCCACTGACTAAAACAATCGGTGCCACATCTAGGGGTCAGGAATCGAACCTCAGGCTATGCGAATTATCGGCAATATTATTACTGCCGCCTAATACGCCTAAAACATTGATATTTGTGGCGGAGTGTTCAGGGAAACCGTCTTGATACACTTTTTAAGGTAGTTTGTGCGAAATATAATTTTACCCCGAAATCAATAAATTTGGTCTCGTTTTAAAGAAAATTATATCATCCTTCCATTGACATCAAAACTTTAACCCCTTACCATATTATTTTCCGAGATATTTGCCAAAAAATATCAGCCCTTTTATATGGAAAGTGGTATGTGTATGCACTCCAGAGAAACCTTATGTTCAAAATGAGGCATTTTCTACACCCGTATCTTGTCAAAAAATCAAGTGTGAAGTTTGGGTAATTTCTCTACTATTATTGAAAATTAATCATATTGTCACCGCAAAAAATTCTTCGGAATCACAATAAACTTTCCGTTTTGATGGAGTTTCAAAAATACCGCGTGAAAAAAGGAATCAAGTTAAAGATATTTCATCTGATTACTTACAATTTCTGCGATGTAAAACTATTTTATTGCACCATAAATTGTGCAATATTTAATTCGTGTGTCTCACAGTTGGTGAAATCAAAACGTATAATTCGAATATGATCTATATTATGATTAGCTAACTATCTCACTCGCACTACTTTAAGAGCAAAATGAGATAAATTTCCAAATATGGACAGCGTGATTTATAAAATTTATAAAAAAAAAACTACGCGCAATAACTATTGTTCGCAAAAAAATCGGCTTCTCATTTCAGCGTCGAGGTGACAACTTCTCACGTCTTTCGTCTTCCGAGGAAAGTAATTTCTTTTATTTTCTTTGCGGTCAACTTTGACCAAGATCCTTTGAATTGATCCTTTCATTTGCTTTGAATATGCTTACGTAATGTCGTCATATGTTAACCTAACTTCTTGATTTTTCTCGTTTTTCACGACTAGCGGTGACCAGCCTTTATTTTTTGTTAATATATATTCATATAGATTATAGCAGCGTAATTAATGCCGTCAATCATAATGTATGCACGTACAGTGTTCATTTTGAAGTTGAGTGTTGCGTCATTGTTTATGTTCGCAGCGGTGAATGTGAACGTGACTTCAGTTCCCACTTATCATAGTAACTTGATGCCAATCGTAAACTGGGCTACGTAAGCATTCACCAAACGACGCGTTAAGGTAAACGAAAAAAATAAATATTTTTTCAACTTGGTAAAATGAGGTATAAAGTAACAGAAAGTTTTGAGACTCACTTGTCCCCAATAGTTACATTCAAATAACTTTAATCGTAACATGAAATCCCATGGAGCCACATACAAATTTAAAATTGCGACTAAAGAGATTCGATGCATGCAGTACGACGCCGAATTATGCACGAAAAAATAGCTTAGTTCCAAATAGGCCCTAAGTTTCGTGGTGTAACTTTGTAATACTCCATTTATAAGTAAAGAAAAATTCATTATGGAGCCTTAATAATGACTTCAAATTCGACTTGGCAAATGAAATAAAAAATTGTATTGTAGACTATACAAAAGTTCCCTTCATTAAGTATAGTTACACAAGTTATTAATAGATTACGCAGGTTTCCATTAAAAAACATGTGCATGAGTAAGGTGACCCGATTCATAATACCACATGGGAGGAAAATGAGAGTTAGCATTCGGGACTTAGCCGGAGAAATGTTTTGGGTCGCATACGGCAAGGAGTACACCCTCACTAATGATCGTAGGGAAGGTGAGGGATATGCTCTAAAAGATGTATTCTATAATTAATGTTTATATTTCACATTTTGACTTGGATAATTTTAATGGGAAAGCACCAACATGATTACACTGAATGATTATAGATATTACTTAATATTTACAGTTTTGGTAGGAATACTTCTCGTAGTCGGTGTTTCTCAGAGCTATCGCGGAGAAATCTCATGATTTTTGGAGGCTGAGGCGTATTTCACATAGCCTTGGGTCAAATGTTTTATACTTCAAAAAATATTTTACCTAAGGGCCTACTCATGGTTCCACGATGACTGCTACCATATAAGTAAGGAGTGTATCGCCAACTATGATCGTGAAATTAATTTTTCCTTATATTCTGCTTTCATCTCGTCTTTTTGGTCACCTATTTAGAGTAACTAAAAAATTCAGAATGTCACAATATGAGTATTCTATAACTAAGGAAATTATTTTTAATTTATTAACTATCGCCAATGAGTTCTTTTGCCCATAGAAAGTCTTCTCAGGCTCTCCACCAGATAATGTTGTTCTGTATCTCGTTCCCTTAACTCTTGATCTGACCTGGCCTACCGCACAGGTGGGGGGAAGCCAGGCAAAATCCAACATTATCAAATATCGGCAGGATAGGGGAAAATAACGAAAAATGAAAACACGATCACCTTCCGCCAGACTTTTGGCCATCCTTGAATTATTTCTTAAAACCCTGACGCGATTTTTGCTTCAGAATTCCAATTTTTTAATAGATCATTTCCGTAATACTTACTTTAGAAAGGGTCCTAAAATACAGCATGCGTCCTGGATAACATGAAGCTTCGATGCTAATTTTCGGAAAAAATATTTTTTTAAGCATTGTACCGGTAAAGGTAGGTTTTGTTGAATGTCAGAGAATCTCCTCCCGGTTTTTTACATTTTCAGGGGCCTATCTCTAGTATATCCTTTTTCGCCTCTGCATACGATCTACCCTTCTATATCCCGTCCATGGAAACTATTCTCTTTCTTCCCCTTTCCCCGCTTGCCCAACATCCTTCCCTCTATCACATTCTTGAACAACCCATCGCTCTTTATTACCACCTTCAGCCATTTACCCTGCCTATCCCGGATTTCATTTACAAGTCTCCTTTCCTCGCCCACCATCTCGAGTACTTCCTTGTTTGTCTTCCTCTCCGTCCACCTCACCTTCTTCTCACTCACATCTCAAATGCCTGAAGCCTATTCTCTTCCTCCTTTCTGAGGGTCCGCGTTTCTGCACCTTACAACGATATACTCTATATCAAGCTATTCACCGGCATCTTCTTCACATCCTTACCCAATGTCCCCGTCGTCAGCTCCTTTCTATTGCTGAACGCCTCCTTAGCTATTGCTATTCTCTTCCGTATATCTTTGCTACTATGCCCGTTTTCTTCTGGCGTACTACCTATGTAATTAAAATGCTCTACTTTCTTGAGTTTGTGTCCTCCAACTAAAATGACCAGCTTCGTTTTCTTTGTCCTGGAGAATCTCAGTACTTTTGTTTTCTTATGATTTCTCTTCATTCCGAATATCCCGCACTGCATCTCTAAAGCATCTACCAAAGCTTGCAGTCCCTTCGAAGTACCACTAACCAACGCCTATTCGTCCACGGATTTAACCGACTTCATTAGATGCCCGACTAAAATAATTATGAGAAACAAGCCAAAAATGGTACAAGAGAATCTTTTTGAAAATTAGATACGAGTACTTTGAGCTCGATTCTTTACCAATTTACTCCGAAGGCATCATAAGTTATCTCTGTGGTCAATTGCCTTTCTACATCCCATGGGAAACGTCTTCTATATTTTTTGGCCGCATTCTCGAAAGGGAGTGTTATGAGTGGCTGATTGTTATTTATCATCAGAAAGATGAGATATTTTGCATGATTACGAGACCAAGTCCATTGAATTTTGTACGCGACGTCATGTCACTCACGGCAGGATAGGGGACTTGAACGAAGTATGAACTCAAGATCACCTTTTGTCAGGCTTTTGGTCATTCAGCATGCATTCTGTAAACCATGGAGCTTTGAGGGTTATTTCAGGAAAAGAACTATTACGAGACAAATTATAAAAAAACAAACCAAAAACGATAAAGGGGAATCTTTTCAAAACTAGATACGAGAAATTCGAGCACAATTATTTCTCATTTTACTCGAAATGATGACATAATGATATATCTCTGTAGCCCACTGCTTTTCTGTATCCTTTAGGAAACGTCTTCTATTTTTTGGACCGTTATCTCAAAAAGGAGTGAGCTGACAGTTATTTATCATAAGAAAGATGAGACCATTCGCATGATTATGGCACCAAATTCATTGAATTTTATATGCAATTTTATGTCTCTCAAAACACGTAAACAGATTTATTCTTATGGTTTTCATTATCTGTTCTGAAAACTGAAAACTAGATACAAGTACTTTGAGCTCAATGCATTCCTACTTTACTCCTAAGACATGATAAGATAGCTCTGCAGCCCAGTGCCTTTCTGCATCCCAAGGGAAACGTCAATTTGTTTGCCGATATCTCGAAAAGAAGTGTAATAAGAGGCTGATTGTTATTTTTCATCAGAAAGATGTGATATTTTCCATGATTACGAGACCAAATTCTTTGAATTTTATACCCGGTGTTAGGTCACTAAAAGCACCTAAACGAATTGACTCTTATGGCTTTCTTCATCTCGGTCTGTCGAATCCTTCACGAAACTCCTCATCCCTCGAGAGGACGCCACAGTTCTCCTCATCTCGCCCCCACTGGTGTCCGTCTCCTTCGCCGCCAAACAGTATTAAAGGACCCCCCCTCTCCAACCCCACCACCTTGTCCCGCAGAGCTGGGTGGGTCGGGGGGGTGAGGGGGGCGGCTAGGAGGATGAGGAGGGGTGGTTGTTGTGAAAGAGGCCCTCCCCCACCATTTTTTCCTCGGATGGAAAGAAAGGAAGAGGACGCGAGGGTGTGAGAGGGTTGGTTAAGGAGGAGAAAGACTCTGGGGGGGGGGCGTCTTGGGTGTGGTGCGGGATGAAGCAAATGAGAGTGGATGATGTAGGGCCGTCCGCGGCGTGGTGCGGGGTGGGTTGTGACGTCGGCGGGAGGGACAGCAAGGAGACGCCTCGAGGGGGCGGGGGAGGGGGTTGAAGAGACGGAATCGGTACGGCAGAGGGGTGAGAGGACAGAAGAGCGTCCTTCGATATGTGTTGTGTGTGTCGGGTAAGGGGGAAGGGGAGCGATATCGAAATGTGTGTGGCATCGGACTGGGTGTATGAAGGAGGATGGCATTAAAAAGGGGCGGATTGGAGGCGAGGGGAGGGGGGGAACTAACGGGGGGAGGAGGGCAAGTAGTCGCCTCTACACTAGCAGAAGGGGGCGAGTGGTGGCGTCGCGGCGAGGGTGTAGGCATTGGCGTCCGTGGAAGGCGCCATGTAGGTCCTTGGGGGCCGCTGGCTGTGGTGTTGGCCTCAAACAGGAAGAGGGAGGATGAGGGGGGGGCGGAGGGGGAGGAGGAGAATGGACTGATGGGCTCTGCTGTATGTGTGGTGGAGACGAGGGGTGTTGGTGGTGTGGGCAGGGCGCCGGGAGGAACGGTGCCGTCCCGGAGGGGAGGGAAGAGGCGTCGGCGGCGTCGGGGGGAGGGTCCGTCGGATTGGCGCTTTGTTGGGGAAAGGGAGGAGGATGTATACATCGGACCGAGTCTGTGTATGTGAGAGGGGGGAGAAAGAGAGGAAGGGCGACCCCCGAATGGGACTGTGGTGGGGAGAAAGGGGGAAAGAGTACGGAAAACCGACCTATTTCTGGGGCGTCTCGGCGCGTCGGCCGGCCGTCGGGCGGGCGGGCGTTTTCGGCGTCGGTGCGTTGGCGCGCCGCCCGGTTCCCAGCCCGCGCGGCGCTTTAAAAGTGACGGCGTCTCCATGCCACGCGTCCATTACCCGCCGGCGTCCATCAGGGTGTGTGAAGGTGGTGGTCTCCGTCCAGCATCCCTCCTTGCCTCCCCCCAAACCTCCCCAACCTCCCCTTCTTATTCTTCCTCGTGGAGCACGCGCGAGAGCCAACCACGCCAGCACGCGTGTGTACGTGTGTGTGTGTGCATATATACATACATACACATATATATATATATATTTGTATGTCACGCGCACGTGTGGAGACATTCCGTCCCCGGGAGCGTTTCTGTGCAGGAGGGGGGCGTGGTCCATGGGCTTCTCCGTCGCGGCGTGGTTTGTGTTGTGTGCCTTGTGGGGTGTCTCCGAAGAGGTCGCCACTCCCGCTGTTTTTAGCTTCAGCGGCGGCGTGCGTCTTCATCGCCGGGCGATCCCTCGAGCGTCGGCCGGGAACTAAGAGCGACGGGTTCCCTGGAGTGTGCGGGATGTGTGTCGCCCGGTTCTGCTTTGTTCGTGTCTTCCCTCGGATGCCGTTTTAGAAGTGCCAAGGTCTTTTTTGTGAGTGGATGCTTCATTTGTTAGAATGCCTACGTTGTTGTAGTCGCCACATTTTCGTTTCCTGTGAGTGCTTCTGCAGTTGCGAAAATCCCGATGTCTCGTGAGTGGATTGGACATGCGGCAATTTTTCCGTTTACTCAACGCCCATGGAATTTTTGAGGACAGTGGTACTCGAAAATAATTACAGTTTTTAAATGTTTATTGTTCCCTATCTGCAACTCTTACGTTCTTTCCATGATAAAAGTTACCAAAAGAATCCATGGAGAACGTATCTATAACATGCTTTTACGTTTCCGCGTCCTAATTACGATACCTCTTTGCACACTTTCACACGTTAAGTTTTTAAATTTATAATTAGTTTTCTTCCTAGTAGTTTTTTAACTTCCGGAAAAACTGCAACATATGGTTCAGCTTAAATACCTAATACTTTTGAACCGATTTTTAGACCCCTTTCTTGAACTTAATTAATTACTAAACATCTTCATTAAATCTGAAATAGCTCTAAAATTTACATCTCCCTATCCCTGCATTACTTAATCATCACATCTCCGTCAAAGGCATCAATATATCCCATTTATGCCCCATTTACTCTATCGTTCTTTCCTGATTGAATCATACTTTGGCTCTGAGCGCTTTAATGGCAAAGACATCATGAGTCAGTGTAATACTAGACAAAGTGACTAGGATAGAAATGAAACTCATACCGATCGTTGAAGTTCGTGGTTTTGTGTTACCAGGACGTAAAGGACTACCAACCTAATTTCCAATGTAGTTGTTCGCGAAGTTGATCCAAGGATTCCCGCATATATAGGGTATTCACCGCATTGGTTGCTTCAGCTGACAAATGTTTCACAGGGGGAGCACTTCAAGAGCAGTGCTCCATCCGTCGGATAGGACGTTAAACTGTTGTCTCCTTGATGCCGTTCGTTTAGAGTATATTAATGTCGTCGCCGAAATTCTCTCCACCCTTCCTCCCTGTCTTAATGGCTTAATTGAAGAGAATCGTCCGTCGCCTCCTTCCAAGAACGAATTATGCAACCATGGATATAGGTATTTGGGCTTGTATTAGCATTCGATTCCATTTTGGAAGGTTTATGTAACCTCGGAAAGATGTTCAAGGTAGCTGACCTGATGAGTTGACGCTTGGAATCATTGAAATGTCTGAATTTTTCTTGGGGATGTTGGAAAAATATGGTGTATGATGGTGGAGATGGACGTGGATTTCAGAGAAAATTGGTTAATAATACGGGTATAAGAAAACGAATGTCGAGCAGAAAGAGATCACGGGACGGAAGGTCACACAGTTGTAAACCTAAGCTACCTCGGTACGTCGTTCAAGGAGTATATTAGAAAATTTCGTAATTTCATCCCCGACTCGCGCGGGAGACGTTTCACTCAATACTCTGATGATTCATAGAGTAAACAACTAATATTATATAAAGGACACTACCCGTTAGAAATCTCCTTCGATTGGTGTCAGTTTCCCCACCGTTGTCTTGTCACACATGGATTGAAGTCTTTCCACATCAAATCCCAATTTTTAGAACTAAAATTAAAAGGGATCTCAGCTCTGATCTGTGAACGACTGGCTGACAACAGTTTTGCCCATATATCAACAAAGGGCAAATTCAATGCATTGAATACCCGAAAAACGTTGAAAACGACCTTGCGAACGTAGTTACCGTGGCCGTAAACATTTTCTGTCTCCTTCGGATTTTCTGCGGGAAATCATTTACTCTCCGACCACGAGCACTTTGCAAATCCGTTCATTTTCAAACCCAACCCCTCTCATTTTAGCCACACTTCCCCTCCTCTCCCTTTCGAAACGCTTTAAATAGATTTTCTCATCGTCCAACGCCTAATTTTTTGGACTTTTCACCTGTAATTTAACTCCCACCTTCTGTTTAAAAAATCTCGTATCTGTTTCTAATTCCCTACTGAGGGTTGCATAATTTGTTCTTATTCACTACTTCTGAGGAAACTATGCATTGCGTTGAATCATGTCCACATGGGAAATTCATAATATAGAAAATTTCTGTCTTTTTGAGTATATGACGGATGATTTCACCTTCTCTTCGAGACTCTACGATTAGGGTATTAAGCTTAAGAACCAACCTTGGAGAATAAGCATCATACGATTACATTCGATCGTTTCTGGCTGAACTCGATCTCAATTTATTTTAACTGATGTGGAATACAAACTTTATATTGCCACAAAAATGTATTTCCACGCCAGTTGTGCTGAATTGAAGAAGGTTGGTGGAAAGATAGCATGGAGTGTATTCTACTTCTTCTAGAACTGCATATTGATTGTACTAGCGAAGAGAATTTGCTGTAACGAGATGGAGAGTTGGATTATGTCCTGAAGCACGTCTTTCGTATAATTGTCCTCGGAGAACGTTATCTTAGCAAAGTGAAAAATTTATATTCTTAATTCTCGCAGTTTTTATTTTATTTACTTTATTAACGCTATCGACGCCCCAAACTTCAGGGATAACCCACACTTATTTGACACAGTCGCCACCAAACCCGTAAATTGACGTGACTTAACGACTTCTGAAGAATACGGTTCACGTCAGTTGACATATAATATCACTCAAAGATTTTGAACATTTTTATAATTGAAAAAATCAATGAAAGACGTGCATTCAAGCATGTGCGCATGGTTTTTGGAGGCATTTCATTTTTTCTAAGCATGCTGAGCCATCTACGAAAGTAATGGAATTTTAGTCTTTACGAAATTTAGAAGCAAGAGAAAGTGATAAGGGAAAAATTTAAGAAGTGATGAATTTTCTTCTCATAGTAATGAAATACATAATTTCAAGCATTAACGTATGGTTTTTTGGGGTTTTATTTATTTTAAACATGCTCAGCCAACTATAAAATAGTAATGGGATTTTAGTCTAAGAAGCCTAAGTGAATGAGAAGGGAAAAAATTTAAGGAGTGCTGGATTCTCTTCTCGTAGTATTCCCGTAGTTAAGAAATACGTAATTTCAAGCGTTTGCATGTGTTTTTTGGGAATTTTACAAATTTTTAAACATAAACAACCAACTTTGAAAGTAATGTAGTTTAGGTCTCAGGAGCAAGAATGAAAAAAATAAGGGAACATTTTAAGAAGTGTCGGATTTTCTTCTCTTATCATTCTCGTGGGAGGTCTGTTATCGACGACTTTATTGCTATTCTGCGCCCGATGAATTTCGTGCATTCCCATCTCACCCCCCGACCTTACGATCCTGTTCTTTTATATATACGACCGTCACGCCGTGTAACTCTCGTGGACGGAGAACCCCTTCGAACTCCTCGTATCCTTCGCGCTCCACGATGTTTCCACATCTGCGCTACGTCCTTGGGCCACCCAGGACGCGAGGCGAAGTTCATTCCTTCGCTGATCCGAGTAGCGAGGTCATTGAGGGATCTCTCGAACTCCCTTCCCCCCCTCGTTCTCGCCCCTAGACCCTCCTCTTCCACACCATGTCAGTTTTAGTGATTGCTGCGTAAAAAAATTGGAACTGACCGGGTCAAAAATAAAAAAAACATTGCTTGCTTCATTTTAACCTAAAAATTGTGATCGGTCCCTATTTCTAACGAATGTTTCCAAGTCCAAAGCGGTGATTTAAGGAAATTTGAGCGAGATGGTTTCATAGCGGAGACCATATTCAAATTAAACAATTTAATTTCAGCAGCTGTTGGAGGCATGGATTAAACATTGCATTAAATAAGGCTCAATGGCATATTTTTATATGTCTAAAATTGTGAGTAATTAAATAAAAATATCTACACAAATCTATAATTTGACTAATTTTTTCACGCAGTACGTATAAAACTCCTTCAAAAGAAAAGATTTATTGCGATTCTAAAAAAATTACACCGGTGACAATGTGATTGATTTTCAAAAAAATAGTCAATAAAACATATAAACTACACGTTTTTGATTTTTTGACGAGATTTAGGAGTTAAAAATTCCTCATTTTTTAAATTAGGTCTCTAATGTGCACATACGTACTATTTCACATGTAAAATGCAAGTATCTTTCGTCAAAAATCTCGAAAAGTATTTCTGTAAGATGGTGATATTTTGAGATTTTTGAAAGGGTGAGAATTTTTTTTTAATGAGAACAAATTCATTGAATTCTAAGTAAGTGAAATGACATTTCGCTCAATCTACCTTAATATCCCTGCACATGATGTTTAGTGGAATGTATTGGAGAAGAGATGTTTTTTTCCTATCAGATAAATATATTCTTAGATGAGACTGAAAATTCAATAAATCCACGCTTGTTAAATAGGGGAAGAAAATATACTTCCTCACTAAAATTTTAATACATTGTCCAAATTGTTTTTGTCATTGAATGCCCATGAAATCGCTGCCTACCGTCATCTGTTTGATTATGTGCATTGTTCACTTAATCTAAATATACTGTTTCTTTTCTTCTGGTAATTATTCATCATTGAAGTGCCCTGAGATCCAAGATGCATACTTCTGAAGATATAGGGGATAACTATAGACAGACACCTGTTAAATGTTCAAGTCCCAGCGTCCCAAATATACCTCAACTGATAGCTAGTTTCGGCTTTCCATATGCACGTGAGCTTTCCCCTTTTTTTAACTTAACCCTTTCCGCGCGAAACGAAGTAGTAGGAAAATATGGTCCCGATGTTCAACTATTTAGTCTAATTGGTGACCGGCATAACTATAAATATTCAGCCAAACATGGCTCAAACCCCTATCAGCCGATTTTTTGGACTTGACGGACTTATTTGGACGGAACAAAGTTTTGGTCACGGAGCATCAAATGTTGTTGGAGAATATCTGATGGTATTTCGAATGTAATTGACATTCTCGTAATATTGCACCCATGAATTCTTATCCAAGTGTGAGATTCTCATGAGGCATATATTAGTAATTCCATAAGATTCCATAAGATTTTTCCACATTTTGGACCCCGTAAAGGACGGTGGAAAATCCTCGTCTGCCAATTCGAGGGTCGTGCGTTCGAGGCCCACCTGGGTGGTTTTTCCACCACTAAGGACATGGGTGTTAGTGAACGTCAATAGTATATACACCCGATGTAAGGGACCAATTTTTCTGTTTTCGGGGTAGTGGAAATAAACTAATTTCTTGTGTCAGTTTACAGTTTGGAAGTGAGTTTGTCATTGAATCCAAAGATTTCCGGATGCATTGACTTGAGTATAATTATATCTCCCAGGTATTCTGAAACATCAATGAAAGTTCTATGAAACCTCCCAATCCTCTAGTTTTTGAGCGTAATCTGGAAGAGAACTGGACAAGATGCCATGGTAACTGAAGTACATACATAATAACGACCATGACAACTTTCTCCATCTCACGGACGGAGTACTACACCTGAAGTGCTCTCCATGTAGTCTATTAATAGGACTGAGGATTCCACAGAAAAATCTCTGCCACAGCCGGGTCTCAAATCCAGCCAATAATCAAAATTAAGGCATCCTGAAGAACTGCAGCAAGCTGATAAAATATTATCCCATGATTCCTATTAATGACCTAAATACAGAGGTCCCCTAACTCTGATCTAACTGAGATCTAACTCCCTGATTCAAGAATAAAACTCGATCTTCGTTAACTTTGTGGTACTCCATCACAATAATTTATTAACACTAGTAAATTTTACAGACCACAGAAAAATTCAACTTCACCGCGACCCGGGTTTCGATGGTGAAGCATCATTATCAAGTGAAGCGTGAATCGTGCGAAGTACAAATTTGCATTTTTGGAATATCAAGTAATGCCAAACTCCGATGACTAAGCATGAAATTCATTTAGGTTTTAAAAATGAGACACCTGATGATGATCCCCAGTCATCAAAACCCGGATCATGGTGAAGAGGAATTTTTCTTGGTCTGCAAAAGTTACAAGAGTTAATAAATTATTTCCTGATTATATTTCAATTCTATTTCAAAATTGCATTATTCATAAGGAATGAATTGTTTTATTTTCAGAAAAACATTCCATGCACTATCAATTGAACGATTTTCTGCTCGCCATAATATAATATAATAAGAATATGAAGGCTGAGTCTTCGGTTTTCCAGGGTTTCCGCTGCGTTGTTTCATCTTGAGGACGATATTTCGCCGACTATCCTGCAGGCTTCCTCAGGTCCAAGTGACAAGTGGAGTCAGGAGGTGTCGATATATAGAGCGTGGTTTTTCACGCCTTTTTTTTTGGCTCCTCTGAATAATAAAAATAATAAGAATCTGTTCTTTCCTCTCCATTACTGAAGGGCGTATATGCTTCACGTTTACTCAAGAAAAATGCCTGCCAATTAAATTTGACAGATTACACAAGCATACATATGTAGTACACAATCTATATAAATAATTACATTGGGTGGCGCAACCAAATGATTCATTTTAACCAGGTAGAGAATCATACTTGAAATTATGTCTCATTAAAATCATATTATAATAATGCGAACCGTGCGAAGTACATTTTTGCATTTTCGGAGTATTACGTAAAGCCAAACACCACTGACTACATGTAGTAGTAATGACTGACTTTTTTATAGTAAGCAAGAAGTTCGTAGAGAATTTAAAAATGAAACTAAATTGAATATGGAGTTAAATTTCTCTCGGGAAAGAAACTATGCGAGCAATTGGTTTCGTACTAGTTGCCAATCACTACCTTCCCAAAAGACTCCTGTTTCCTGTTTTAAAATGCACACGTGCCAACCGAACGCTGGCCCCCTCTCGGACTCCTCGTTGAAACTTGGCATATTGCACGGCTGTGTAATTCAGAGTTCGTACCTAGTCCCGTAAAGGTCACAAAAATCCACAGGGGAATAAGGCGCCTCCGTACCTTAACTGGCTAAAGCACTCGGCCGGAAATCGAGGGATCCGGGTTCGAATCCCGGTCAATGCGGGTGATTTTTTTCTCTGTGGATATTCGCAAATGCGTAAATATTTTCATCGTTGTCATTAAGGGCGAGCGCGTTAAAGAAAAATTTTCCACTCGACTGATGCACTCTTTCCCAATAGAAATCGTCATTCTCCGTTATATTGCTAGTGCCTTAACTGGAGACATCCATCGAAATTGTAGTTGGCTATCGTTCGTCAATAGCCTATCCAGCGCTGTCTCCAAAATCCCCGAGAGTGGCTGCAAAGTCGTAATGTGCATAAAATTAATCGTCGAAAGACATCACACAATGGGTTGTAGGGTCCCAAGTCAATTATAATAGTATTATTGCAAGTCACGTGATTATTTTTTTCATATTTCTGTTCCTAATGCTTCCTTTTTTCGTGTTGTAGCCTACAACTTGTAGATACATTATTATATAAATTTCCGAGAACTATACTTCGAACATTTTTCGAGTATTGTGCAATTTCTTCGCGGGCAATCATGATTCCACTTCTAATTGCAACAAGGTAGTTCACCGGTTGCTGCAAGTTTTGGCTTCCTGAAAGGAAATGCGGGGAGCAACTAAGTGAACCAAGTACCGGAAGCCAGGCGTTGAAGTTTTCTCACCAGGGATGAAGCGTGGTTAAGTGAACAAAATTCAGAGAGTAATTTTGGCGGAATAACTGCCAAGGCTGAGAGAAGTAAAACGAGCCAACCAAAGGGTAGAATTGTTTAGTGAGCTATAGATTATATGAATGGTAGGATTCTGACGTGATTACCGATCCATCGTCATTTAAAATTTTTAAACTTACATTAAACTTAGTTCGTTTATTATCTTACCGAATGTAGTAATTTCTTTATTTTTATCGCTCTAGTTTATCCATGCGTTCCATATCATTCACCCCCTATGTTAGAATGCATGTAGTCTGTAATTCTTTTCTGCAAGCAATATTTTTCAAAAAATACTCGTAAGAAAGAAAGAAACTCGTAAGAAAAGAAGCTTTTGACGGACAGACGGTTCAACTGCCTGCCAGAGGAATATGAATTTAGACCACCCTAATCTCCACTACACGCAGTCAGTTTTAGCCATTTTTCGCAAATTTCTACATATCATCCAAATATTTTGATTATAATGTTTTCTCTAACACAGTATAATGACGAGGTAATAATAGAACTACAAAAATATTTTTTCTAATATTAGGCGATCTACTCGTAAAGGTGGGCTTCAATGGAAATAAGTAAAAATACTTATGATTTTTAACAATTTCAGAACCCTGTGTACCAAAGAGAAGATGCTTCTGCAGAGCTTGATATAGTGCGTACAGTGTTGTCCGAGGCAGAAAAATGGACTCATCGAGTGTGTAGGACGAAAATATGCCACAGATGTTCGAAAAAAGAAGGGTGTCTTAGTAAAATGGAAAAGGTGCGGAGGAAGAAAAGGAAGGGGATCGGGTTGGTGTGGTGGGTAGAGTATTGACTAACCATACGGGCGGCCAGGGTTCAAACCCCTGCAGAGAAGAATGTTGTTCAGGGGACACCCGATCCCTTCTTGAGTGTCTTGTGGAGGGCACTTTAACTACAGTGCTCCGTCTGTCGGATGAGACGCGATCCCCTTGGCGCCTTTCGTTAAGAGCAGGCTAATGCCGATGCTAGGTTTCTATCCACCCTTCTTCCCTTACCTATCCCCTATGGCGCAAATGACCTTGGCTGTCGGTCGCCTCCCGAAAATCTAATCCAACCCCACGGAAAGGAAGACAAGCGAGTATGTGCTTGGTACGGACGGTCAGGGAATGAAATTTATGGAAGAAAGTAGGATATTCAGGGTAGGTAGCTTAAAGTGGTAATGAGGGACGATGGGAGGCTTAGAGCAATGATAGAGGGGAGAATGTTTGAAAAGAGGAGGAGGGGATGAAAGGGAACATGTTTTGTGGACTGGATAGAGAAGGGCAAGACGCATATCAAGATTAAGAAAAAACTAGTACACTAACAACAAAATATTATCAATCATATCTACATCTACTTATTACCCTGCAAGCCACCACAACAGTGTTTGGCAGGAGGATATTTCATACATCATAATGTATAGCTTCATGGAGGGTCACTCGAGTGGCGACGTATGGATATAAAAGTACCACGGGGAGACAGACAAAAAATACAGCAACACAAACAAAAAAAACACTTGCAAGAAAGCTCCTAATTTTTCGAAGAGCCGTGAGTCTTCTTTGGAGGAGGATTATATAGATATATTATATCATAATGCATAGATAGTAGTGAATACTAAACTGCAAAAATTGTGTTTATCCGTACAACATATTCACATGGTTAACGATTCTGAAAAACTATGATTATGTGCATTAAATATCTAGTGTTTTACCAAAAAATTGCATCAGTCTTAAAAAAAATCATCTCGCAAGTCTAAGAAGAGAGAAATCTGTTCCACCGTGACGATCCGCGTCAAGAAAGGAGATCGTTTGGGTATCTCTATTTCTCTCTCCAACGTCGCGGAAGTACGATCCAATTGAATAAATCAATGGCAATCCCGCGGCATTTTACTTGCTGTGACAGTGATGATGTCATTACGTACCACACAGTCAGTTCAACGAGCGATCAAAGATTTTCATGATGCACCTAGATATTTTTGTACATGACATCTTACCCTCGGAGAATGCTTATTATCCTCGAAGAACACCCGGAGGACAAGCCCTTTGAAACCATATCCTATCAGTTTATCGACCTCGCTCATTTCCATTCGCTTAGCTGTAGAGTGTTGAGACTTGAGTCGAAATTCTTGAATGTGCTTAAATGTATGCAAACGCTTCAATTTCTTTATTGATTTTCCTTGCCTCGATTAATAGAGGCACATATATATCCATAGGAGCCTCGGCTACAACAATACTGTCTATCGCAATGGGGTCGGTTTACCAAAAATGCGTTATTTTTGGCAATCTTGCGAATTATTTTTCCCACAATGCAACAAATTCTGAGGAAAAACTGTATTTGCGTAAAATAATAAGAATCTTAGATACAGATAGATAGATAGATATAGAATAGAACAGAGCTTAAATCTATTTCATGTTTCATTTCATTTGGCGTTTTTCTCGAATTTTTACGACCAGTATTTTTAACTAAAACATGCAAAAGAAAACTGCCAGCAAATAAATATTCAATACGCGTATTTACCTTTTGGGAAGAGATATTGCGGACAGACAGAGAAAATAAGCATTTTATATAAATAAGTTCAAATTATCCAGAAAAATCTCGAGGGTATAACACTTCGAGTATTTCAAAAAGTATCAAAGAACGAATAAACGAAATCATTCCCAGGGAAGTAAATTCGTGCCCAAGCGGGAGTCACATCGGCGACTTTGGGTTGACAGGCAAGGAATTTGCGGGGGCCTGGCAAAATTTCCTCTACCACGGGCTTATCTGTTTGGTGGGACGAACGGGATCGAACTTCCGCAGCGGCGATAAGGGTAAAATAGAACAGAACTTAAAAATATAACCCAGTCCAGATTCAAACAGATTATAATTAGATTAATAAATTCACTCTCCCAGTTCCAATTCAATGCACTGATGTGGAGAAAAAATTACAGAAAAGTTTAATTTCATGTACACATATATTAAATATACCGATTACAAAAACACAATGGAGAAACAAAGAATAGGTAAATTCTCTCACACACTGCAGTACAGAAAAATTTAATAATTAAAAATAACGTGAAATATATAAACAATATACATATAATGTATAGCCAATATACTTCCGAACACTTGCTTCAAGAGGATGGTTGGCTGGTACACCAAAATAACAATACTCGTCTAATGAGGGTACTAGGATGAATTTATTTTAAAAAAATAGAAAAATCTTTAAAGTATCTAAAAAAGGCTAGGAAATGCAGTTTTGATGCTTTAATTTTTTTAAGTTTTCTGTGGAATGGCTGATCTCAGACCCCCGGTACATCATTTTATTACAGTATTCTACCAGCTGTCAAAGGTAAGTTTATAAACATTACTTATTCTTACTTCTTTACAAATGGCATATCGTTCTGCTTTTCTTTCCTATACATGATCATCTATTAAATTACTCTTCAAATTATCATACTATCTTTCTTTTCTTATATCACATAGAATTCCTATCCATTTCCTACCTCTTCCATGCTTACCCAGTGTTCTCCCCTCTATTACTCTCTTCAACATTCCCTCTCTTTTCAATATGTCCTCCATCCGTCTTTTCTGCTTCCACCGAACTTTCGCCACCAGCCTCCTCTCCTGTCAAACCATGTCCAAAACCTTCTCGTTTGTCCCTCTCGACACTCAGACCACCCTCTCCATCCTTCTCCATACCCTCATATTAAACCCCTCAAGTCTACATATACATCCCCCTTCGTAAAGACCAAGTTTCCGACCCACACAGCACCACGCTCCAAATTAGTGTTTTCACCAGCCTTATACACTACGTTTACCAATCGAACTCAGATCAATTTGGCCGGTTTAGCTCGGTATGGTAAACGCAACGGGCTAGCGAGATCGATGTGATAAGCGGGCTAACTCGGCCCGTTTTCTCTACCAGTCTGAGATTTCAAATCACTATGAGCCGATTCAAATCGATATTTCAATGGATTTCGCATTGGTAAACCAGGCGATCCGAGTCGGCTGGCTTAGAATGTTCAGATCGGTCCGAGATCATATCAATCTGAGTTCAATTGGTAAACGCAGCGTTATTTACGTCTCTATACAGATTATTCCCTCGTCAATTATTACCGATTTGAAAATGTTTCTTAACCCATGGCAATTCTATGTCCAATGACCCTACCACTAAACCTATTCTCCTCGAGAATACTTCCGAGATACGCAAACAGCTCAACTTGCTCTATTTTTTGCCATACCACCCTTAAGTTAAGCCCCGCATTCTTGTTTCCAGGAAATCTCTTCACATCCGTCTTCTTATGGTTAGTATTCACCCCATACCTCTCGCACTGCACCCAAGGACAATCAACTATGAAAAATATTCTGGAATCGTGTCACCCCAGAGTCAAAGTTTAAGTACGCCACAACTTGCCGCTATGTCTCCTCATTTCCCTCCAACATAAAATCTTAGCGACTAAATGGCCCCTCCTGATCCATTTTGTGCCCTCCTACTTTATATTTTTAAAATGTTTTATTTATTTTATCTTAACCACCCCGAATACAGTGCATTTGGCTAATTTATATCGATTGAATAACAATAACAATAGTCGAACACAAACACCCATGCCCATTGGCTGAGTGGTGGTTCCACCCAGGCGGGATTCGAACCCGCGACCCTCGGGAAAGCAGGCGGGGATTTTCGCCGTCGCTACCGGGGCCGGCCCTTCCACCCTTATGTTAAGCTCTTTAATTTTTATGTCAAGTTAAACTTTTGCCTTTTTTTGACTTTGTCAGTCCTTGAAATTTCTTTGATATTTCCCTTGCTTGGCTTCAACACTCGTTTTCCGGTAATTTCAATTGGGTGAGCACTCACAAACAATTGTCTCATTCCCACTCACTCTTTTTTACAAACGACCGTGACTTTTATTTTGCGAATTGGCCGAGGAAAAGTTTCCGTTACGACCCCTTTACCCCCCACTCCACCTTAGCCCCTACCTCCTCCCCTGTCTCTCCTTTTCCATTCCTTTCTCCCTCCCTCCTCCTCCTCCAATCCTCCGGCAGCATTCCACCGAATGCGAAAAAAAACGAATATAACAAAAACCTTTTGGAAATGGTCGGACAGAGCGCGGCCGCCATCGCCGTATGACTCAATGTCTCAAGAATTTTCGACCCATCCTTTCCGAATCTCTCTCTCTCTCTTTCTTCGTCCTGCACTTCTGATTCTCCTCTCTCTGCCACTTCTGCCGATCGGTTTCCCTTCGTGGAGGCATCGGACGGGCATGGCGGGGAGAGGGATCAGAGTCGAGACCTCAAGTCCATCTTCATCAATTCCCTCTTTAGGTGACACGAGAATAAATCGGGGTGTAAGTACGTCAGCCGACGATGTTTCCTTCCCAACCATGACGAAAAAAATATCTTGGTATATTCCACACTTAAAAGTTTATTGCCTACCCAGGTTTCGACAATCTGACGATTTCGACGGTTCAGCAAACATTATCAAGGTCTATGATCCCACAGCAATCTGCACAGCAAACAATATCATGATCCCTTGAAAATGATTGCTGTGTATATTAAGTGTGGAATTTACTAAGATATTTTTTTTCATGTCTGTGACAGTTTTCCACAAAGTTACGCCTTCAACGATAAATTTTATTCCTTCCCAACGTTAAACATCATCTTGATCGGATTTTCGATCCGATTCGAAGTTAGAGAAGGTGCTTGCTATAGTGGCTAATGTTAGAAGATATAAAGTGGGCGTGGCCTGTCCGTCATCTTTGCAAACCCCGATTTAACTTAAAGTTTGCGGGATGACGCAATAATTTTGTTACTCTATGATGTTTAACATCGATATCTCACTGGAAATTAACATGCGTATCCTTCTTTGAAAGTGTATTCCTCATGTACATAGAGGAAGATGAAGACGGCGCTTGCTACTATGACCATTACTAGATGATGTACGTGGGCGTGGCCCGTCCGCCATCTTTGTTCCCCCGATTTAACTTAAAGTTTGCGGGATGACGCAATAATTTTGCAACGCTATGATGTTTAACATCGATATCTCACTTGAAATTAGCATGCGTTTCCTTTGTGAACCTGAATTTTCATGTACATAGAGGTAGATGAAAATGGCGCTTGCTACTGTAGCCAATGGTAGAAGATATAAAGTGGGAGTATCCTGTCCGCCATCTTTGTAAACCTCGATTTTCCTCTGCTGCTTACGGGCTGACGCACTAATTTTGGTATTTTACAGTGTTTTCTATCTATTCCTAGAAGTCCTTCCTTCTTAACTTCGTAACTAAGAAGAAGAAACTTCCTAGAAGTCAGCATGCATTTACTTTTGTGATATGACTCTCCTTGGATATCTTTTTATATTCATATAAAGTAATAATAATTCGTATTCCCGGTAAAAAATATGGAAAAATCGAGTGGAAACCTTATCACTAAGTTACTAATGTATGTTACAAGAGTTACTTGCCTTGCAATTATAAAAGATGGTGGATATTCTTGCTTTAAATCCGCAAATTTTGTTGCCCATAGTGGAAATAATGCTAGTGTTATTGGCCGACCCGCGACTTCTCTCCTTCCCGAGGCACGGTAATATTCTTGTTTGGCCATTCGAGACGCAAAACTAGGCTCTTAAATTTATTCACCTGAATACTTGATTCATATAAAGGCTCATTTTCATTTCAAAACGTCTTTGTGATTATTCGATCCCCTGACACCGAGGGCAAGAACCCACGCATTAAAACCGTGTTCGAGTCCCGTTTCGCGACGGGGCCCGGGCGCGACAATTCGTCCATTCTGTCGTACCAGTCAAAGGAAAGTATGGAAAGAGCAGGGATACCTATTTTGTTGTTATTTCGACTGTCAGGCAACAGTTTGATGACGCGATGCCCTCTCCATCTACCTCAATGTATCGAACCTTTATTTTCTGAGAACGAGGTCCATACATTTTTTAAAAGTAATATTTGTATTGGAAATTCTATTTACTATGCAGGACATGAATTTAATCGGGAAATAGTGTTCCATGATGAAAGTATATGTTACGCGCGAATTAGCAGCACGTCACCTACACCTAAGGGTACGACGCGCAGTGTGGGCGAACGGCTAAAAGATAGTTAAAATATAAAACTTCACTAAAATAGATCAAAAAATGGTGCTGCTGGGTATTACGGGGGGATTTAATAGTCAGGTTTTTCAAAAACATATATTCATATTTATATACACCATTGATCGTGAGTCATTTTTGACTACCAACTTTGGAGATTCCCCTTAAAACATCTATTTATTGATAAATTTTTATGTCGTTTTTACATAAGAAGTGGTAATACTGGGTTATTATTGTACAATCCTTCTCCCTACACCCTACGTAAAGCACGTATTTCCTTACCCAAGCCGAACCGTACGTTATTCAAACGATTTTTCTTGTACATAGGACCTAAAGTGCATAATTTTTTACCTGTTTTATGTTACAATTCAAAAATCTTAAACACAACAACGAAAAATGTATGATCTTGGTCCTTTACAACAGAAAGTCTAGAGGATGTTACAATTCAAAAATCTTAAAAACAACAACAACACCAAGATCATACAAAAATGTATGATCTTGGTCCTTTACAAAAGAAAGTCTAGAGGATGTTATCTTACAACTGTTATAACATTCGATACATGTACTGAAATTTCAAAATGATGTATTTCCTTTATAAGTATATGTGTGCATAACCCATTCTTTAAACAATGGTAGCCATAATTTTAGTTTACCTTCATAGCTACCTTAAGTTACTCCCCAATAAAACCAAAGTTTTTATGTTGTAAGCATTCTACGTCGAAGTTATAAAACAAACAAAACTTAAAAGAAAAGCTTATGTTCATGCCAGGTTATTAAAATTTGGCGTAGGGTAAGAAAAAGGTCCTAAGTTTGTTGAGTGTAGATGAGAGTGGTCAACAAGTAACACGATAAATGGGACAGTCTGTATTTACTTACAAGGGGAGACTGCGTACATTGACTCATCAATTTTAATGCCATATTTTTAATACCACCATATGTCGTGCACGAGGTCAAATGCAACGCTAATTCGTTTTGGTCTTTCCTGAATATGCCCTAATTTATTTTATTTTCATTGGTCGTTCAATCCTAAGATTGTGTGACTGCTGCCTTCCACCTTTCCCTTTCCCTAACCTCCTGGTATCTCATCCTATGTACTTTCCTCATTTTTTGGTCGATGAACTTATTCTTGGGTCTTTCTTTGGGGACTTTTTCCTCAATTTTGCCTTCAATTATGTTCTTTACAAACCCATTGTGTCTCAGGGTGTGTCCAATCCATCTTGCTATTATTTTCTGCATGGTGTTCCATATGGTCCCTTCCTCTTCTACTCTTCTGTACTCTTAATCATTTCTCATTTTGTCCGTCTATTTTATCTTCATCCTCCAGCACCAGGATTCGAAGGCTCCTGGTCTTTTATGGGCAGCTTTTCCAATGATCCAAGCTTCTGATCCATAGAGTGCCACGCTCCACATGAATGTTTTTATATAGTGCCTCCTGATTTGTATTCCTATCTTCTTTGAACACAGCGGCTGTCTTTTTCTCCTGAACGCCTTCTTGGCTTCTGCTATTCTCCGCTTGATGTCCGTTGTACTCCTTCCGTCCCACGTGATGGTACTTCCGAGATAGGTGTAGGAATCCACTTTCTCTAATATATCTCCTCTCAGGGTGACTTCTACATTCAGTTTCTCTCTTCCACATTATAGTTTTTTATCTTTCGTTAATTTGTAGTCGGAATTATTTGAGGTGACAGTTAGGAGGCAGGGGAATTGCGTTAAACCTGTCTGGCGTAGATAGTCTGGTGGAAAGCGTGGTGAAATAGCGGTGAATCAAATGATGACCGAATCATTTCTCTGGGCCGATTGTTTTCATTCTCCATGTGGATGGGATGGCGAAAGATTTTTCCTCGCGAAAGAGTTTTCTTTCCATATTCTCATCAGAGAACTTCACCACACGTTTTTCTCTTAACTTTTACCTCAAAAACCGTACTCCATTTTGAAAGTCATAATTGCAGGTGGTCTCACTCGAAATGACCGCTTGGAGGTGATGGATGCTTAATTCATGTCAGTCTCGGTTTAAACTCCATAATCTAAATTACACCAACACCCGCTGCTACTTGTACCTACATTTTCTTAACTACGAAGAGATTAAGCCAGAAAAAATGACAATCGGATTCTGATTGGCCAGGAACGAATAGGAAAATATCCTCTTATTATTGAATAAACGTGAAATGCATATCTTTTGAGGGAAAACATAGAAATTAAGTGATGTCTGTAAAACTACGAAACCGATCGACCTGAAATTTTAAATTAATCTAGCGTCCATACTAAGAAGTGGTAAAGGCTATATAAAAGGACCCCAAAACGGGTCCTAAGAATTGAAGAAAATGTTCAAAAATCTATTGGAAACCAAAGCATATTTCAAATAGATGGATTTGACAAGGAATGGCATTAGAGGAGAATGATTGGAACATTGAGGACGTCTCCATGGTACCTGATGCTGAAGAATCAGCATCGCTCTAAACATTTTAACCAGTTATTTGAGTTAGCAAATGCTAATACGATCAAAACTTGATGGCACTCATGTATGAAGATAAGCTTTTCTGGGAAAAGGAAGTGTTTAAAAGACACAGTTTAAATGAAATTCGGGATTGACAGGGTAGATGGCTGAAGGATGTAACAAGGATCTGAAGGATGGGTTGCTCAAGAATGTGAAAAAGGGAAGGATATTGGGCTGGCGGGGAAGGTGAAGAAAGAGAATAGGTGTCATGGAAGGGATGAAGAAGTGTAGATCGTATGCTGAGGCAAAAAAGGAAATACTAGAGGTAGTTAGACCCCTAAAATTGTAGAAAACTGGGAGGAGATTCTCTGACATTCAACAAAACCTACCTTTACCGGTAGAATACTTATAAAAAAAGCGCAAATTCAGGATATTGTGTGTTGTATTGCGTCAGAACGAATAAAGTGAAGAATCTCCTCTGTGCGAATTTCCACAGAGAAAAAATCATCCGCCTTGACCGGGATTCGAACCCGATTTTTTCTCAGTGGAAATTCGCAAATTTGTGCATTGCGGGTGACTCCGTAAAGGTGGAACTCCGTGGCTAGTCCCGGATAGCTTAAAATTTGTCAAGAATCTCCTCGCTAATAGCTTCTCCGTTTCCGGCTCAACCAGTTTTCTAACTGATCCTTTTTAGGACTCCGCCCGGCTATTAATACACCGACTCAAACTCCATTCCTTTGACTTAAGTATGGCAATGGACCAGATGCACGAAATACCGTCACCCCGAGAATATCTAGAAACTTTTTCATGAATTGATACCCAAAGTCGTTTTCTAATATTACACCATCGTGGAATAAAATTGACTTCGTGGTGTTTGAAGAATTATTATCAATACATGAGTTTGACATTTAATTGTTGTTTGTTTTCCCGACTACAACTGCCTATTTCTTGATGAATGAGATACCTACGCAAAGAAAATTTTAGTTATGTTACCAAATAAAAATTGACGGCAATGCATAGCTGAGAAATCAAAACAAGTTAGGACCAAGTTAACATCAATCTAGAAGGTATGTGGATTAGAGATATTTGAGAGAAGGTCGATGGATCGAAGTAAGATGTTCAAGGAACAATGGCAAGTAAAAAAGCAGAAACTTCTAGTGCCCTATTCGGTTGGACCTCGTTATTTCCAAGCCTCAACAGTGACGAAAAATTGATGTCCCAGCAACGAAAAGTTCCAATATGGCCATTCAAAAATGGGGCTGTGACGTCACATCGTCGGGGGAAGTGACGTCACATCCATAGATTCTTCCGACGTTCGACCAAATCGAGTCCTTCCTGAATTAGAACCCTGGTGAGAAGAAGCGGGGGATGTTCCTGCTAATGAGTGATGGAATTCGCGGAGAAATAGACAAAGGCTAATGAGAAAACCATTTTTACTCGTGGTCAACAGTTGGCCAAAATCGAGAACAACGAAGAAGAAATGAGAAAAAATAATATTTATAAACGAGATCCATACATTCCACACCATTGATTTACAATGAAGTTTACTAGAAATCATTTAAGTAGTCATTATCTTCAGTTTGTTATAAGATGTGGTTTATTCATGCGGGCGCATCGTGTAGAACGTGCTCCATGTTTACCATTCAGTCTACGAAAGATCATGATCTCGAAATATAAGAACTTGAGAATGATAAAAGATTTCAGGTTTTCCCGGTGAACAGAATGAAGGAAGACTTCTCGGGATTCCATCTGGGTTGGAAGGTCCAAGACCAACGTTTTGGCCGCTTACACTGCAGCTGTCCCCAGGGTGAGGTACCAAGCCACTACCCTCCGGTGATTACTATATATTTAGGACAGCTCCTCTCATCGGCATCTCATCACCCTGACGACGGCTACAGTGTAAACAGCCGAAACGTTTGTCATGGACCTTCCAACCCGGATGGAATCTCGAGAAGCCTTACCGCACCTTGATAATAATTTCAATGATGACATAGGTATTGTCTAAATCCAGGCCTGCGTGCGAGAAATATAACAAAGTTCTTTTAGTTTGAGTTAATATTATCGGTTGCCAATTTCCAGAAGATATCGCCCGATTCATTAAACTTTATATTGAGCCTAAGGTTTTGCACACAGACCTTTCTATCAGTCTCCCAGAACGTGTATTACACTCTGGAAGACGTTTTCATTAACACATCAAGGTGGTCCCTCACTTTCTCTATATGACCCCAGTAAATTTTTCCAAATGTCTCCCTCATCTACGCAATTTATTATAACATTCAGGATAAAAAATTCTATCAATGCTGTGTACAACCCATTTTCTTTCGAAAAATGGTGTTACGCTATGGTTTCATAATTAACGATGAACTCCTCACGGACGCACGAGTTCTGACTTTTTGCAGCGCTCCATTGTCTGGAATTATAAACAATGGGTGGTTTTGCATGAATAAATAAATCTTAGTTACCGGTAAATAATTTATTTTCTAGAAAATTGAGCATCATTTATCCATCCATTATTTTCCAATTCACCTCATTATAACCTGACTCTTTTATATATATTCCATTTTCTTATTTTACGTGGTCTTATTTTAAGATTGAAGAGTCAGTTCCTCTGAAACAGGTAATGTCTCCCCATACTGAATACCTACATCCCTCAATTCGAATCACATTATTTGCTAGTAAAATAATCATCACCTTGGTATCATTCAGCTGTAGTTGTAATACACTGACAGTTTTCGATGTCATTAAACAATCATCAGAGTTTGAACAGGGGTATTTTAACTCTCATGATAGTGTATTTACGATAATGTGGAATATTATTAAGCGGAAAATTGTCAAAATTCCAAAAAGCTAAATCTTAATATTGTAGTTTACACTCCGTACAAGTTCTGAAAGTTTGTATTCATATTCGAAGTACTTTTTGAGAGTTTTAAATGGAGACAACTAATGAGTATTTCCATACTTAAGGAATACAATAACGTACTTTTCCACACAATTTTATTTTTGAAGGTACGACGCATTTCACCGACTCGCGGAAACGCGTTGTTGCATCCGAAATAAAATTAGGTATGTGGAAAAGTGCAAAATTGTATTCTTTTAAGTATGGATACTATTGACTTCCACGAAGTGAAGCCTGAATCTGTCGAGTTTAATGAGTATTTCATTAAATTATGACTGCTGAATACACAAAGTCATTTCGCCCTCCATCTTGTTGACATTGTTGCAATTTTTCAACAGCGTGACGTATCGTCGAATGAAATACGTTTATTTATATTACACATTTTTTCCATACTGGAAATGACCGATTGAAATAAGTATATATCTGTCAAGAGCATGGTTGCTCTCATAAGGAACCGATTGTTTGGCTCGAACTTGAATATGAAAACAAATGAGCGAGGGTGGGCGGAGTGGGGGGATGGGGTCGGGGGGATAGCTGCGGAACACGGTTGCGTCACTGCTCCGAAAACGAGTTCGGCTCGTCAAAAATCGTCGGGGTTCGTTTGGCTGTCAACATCAGTCCTCGCGTCGTCTCGATAAGCCCCTCGACCACCATTCGTTCGATAGCTTTCTCTCTCTCTCTTTTTCCATTCAACGAGGAGGGTCGAAAAAAACATGGCGGTTCATCATCGTCGAGAGCCCTCTTCGCTGCTCTTGAATTTGGCATTCGGATGGAATTGTTTTTGAAGAGACGCAGAGCGGAGAGCCGAGCTCAGTGAGGTCATTAACGTCGTCCATGGGAAGTTTTGGAGAAAGGAGTCGGGAGTGGTCGGGACTGCGATCGGAGAGGAGGAATGAGGGCCGTCGGAGATGAAGGGCATTGCGCCCGACGAATCCTCTGGCGACGCAGCTGCGTTGTTCGTAAGATCCTTTCAAACGGGAGGTGGCTGGATGTTTGCTGCTCCAGAAAAATCCCTTTGGCCACAAATTTTCCTCAGTCAGAGAATTTACTTAATCATGGAGTACATTGCAATCTGGCTGTCTGGTTGTGGGCGACTCTGGTTGGATTTGACAAAACTGTACTTATTTCATGAAATATGTTAACGAATAAGTATTGTGATTAATATTAAAGCAGTTGGGTACATTTGAAAACAATTATAGGGTAATACATCTCTATTTACAATAATATCATTAGAAAATACTCAAATATTTACAATCTTGAGGAAAATTACCAAAATATGAAAGAATGATAAATATGACATATTAATAGCTCATATAAACCCGTCACAAATTTAATACATACGTTCCTTAATGACAGAACACTTTTGAGAAATGGCTCCTAAATTTCCTGAGGTTCATTACATTGATTCAAAAATGAAAATGAACAAATGTCGTCCTTTATGACCTACTTACGTAATTTTGAGTGGATAATCATTTTCGCAGTTTCAGTATAAAGTTGATTGTAGGAGTATTAAGTCACAGGCCATTCAAATAGCATACAAATAACAGAGGACCAAGCACATAACCTAGGGTAACGCCTGCAGTGGTAATAGATTTGAGAATTACCTTGCGTTCAACAAGAACGCGATTCGAACAGAGCAGGAAAGAGAAGGGGAAGAATTGCTCGGCCACCATTCAGAATGCGGGATGAGATTTTGCTGAACGGAAATCTTTGATCATTTTCCATTAGTTTTGAGTAGTTTCCGGCTAAATTATGGACCGTTTAAAGAACGCTGCCGACCTGCGATCGTAAATGATACCAACACTCCACTACTTCACGGCCCATAATTCGTCTGCAATTAGTTTAAGAAAATATGCTCTGCCCTCATATGTAAAGAGAATTTTTATGACTGTTCAATCAACAGTAAATAAACAGCAACATTACTCATAAAATACATGAATCAAAATTTGTTAAGCAGAGGGAGAATGCATGCTTCCTTAAACATGCACAGCAAAGTCTACTTTTGACGAGCTTGTCGATATGTAAATTGTAAATTTAATTTAACTTAATTAAAACTTTTTATGCCCAAAGAGGTTTGCTTTGGTTTATATATCACAGGGACTTTTCTAAGAAACCGTACCAATATTAAAATTAGCATAACTTTTATTAAATCATTGTTCCCCTGCCATAATACACGAACGCCCTTGGGCTTAAAATAAAGGCTCCTCCCTAACGCCCGTGCCATCAACTGCATGTGAAGCGCTCTCTAATAGCCATAAGCCGCAGCCTTTAAATCCCTCGACTTCCGAAAGGCAATCACCTTCTCCTCCGTTCGACTCACACACCTGGTGGACGTAACAGGGATACTCGTCCGCATACACTGACGTTCACACAAAAACTCTGCACATCCTTTTGTTTTCCCCTCGTAAATAAATAGCAATGGGGAGGGAAAGAGTTTAAAAGATGTCGGCCGACAGAAATTTTGCTTCCGACGTTTTTGACTATATTTGGGAGCGTCATTTTCACAAATACTTCCCCGATATACTTCTATCTCTCATTTTTCGCTCCCTGCCGCCTCGAACACCCTCATTTTTCAACCTTCCTTTTTTCCTCACACACTCCTATTTGTATTGAACGTTCCACATGTAGTTGACAAACGGAGCCTGATGGAGAACACTGTTGCCAAACCTGCTCCCATGGTGTTAACCTCAAGACCACTAAAGCAAACATTTCCAACACCGCAATAAATGTATATAGGTTACTTTAGGAAATAATGTTTGCACATATTTAGAGTTATAGATGCGCAGCTGGTATAAAAAATTGCTCATATTAAAAGTTCCTGCTGCTTTTGTCGACATCGCAACCTAATCACTATTCGCAACATCGAACCTTCAGCCTTGTAAGATTTACATTAGAAATGAATCTTCTTAAGAACTCATGTGGCCGGCTAAATGATATTGGCAACATCGAACCTGCAGTCTCGTTGAGATTTACACTGGAAACGAATTATCATGAGAGCTCATACGGCCAGCTAAATGAATTGGCAACATCGAACCTTCAGTTTTGTTAAGATTTATATTAAAGATGATTCTTCATAAGAGCTCATGCGGCCAGTTAAATGACATGGGCAACATCGCACCTGGAGTCTCGTTGAGATTTGTACTGGAGACGAATCTCCATAAGAGCACAAGCGGCCAGCTAAATGATATTGGCAACATTTAACCTTCAGTTCATACTAATTCATACTTAACTAACCTTCAGTTTGGTTAAGATTTATATTAAAGATGATTCTTCATAAGAGCTCATGCGAGCAGCTAAACGATTTCGGCAACATCGCACCTCCAGTCTCGTTAAGATTTACACTGGAGACGAATCTTCATAAGGACTCGTGCGGTCAGCTAAATGTGGAACGCTCTATACCTCTTCCATTTTTCTCTCGTCGCCCTCTCTCTCCCCCCTACCTCACTTTTACCCCTTTCATCCATCCTTCTCTTCTTCCTCTGAGTGGGGGGGAATGGGCCCCCGCGCCGATAGATGGGGCGGTGCGTTGAGTCGGCTTCTAATGATAAACAAACACTCACTCCATCTCTATCCGTTTTCTCTCTCCAGTCCACCCGAACTCCTCCCCCCCCCCTGCCCTTTCGTGGGGGGGGAGGGACAAGGGTGAGGGAGTGAGGTTGGGTTCAAGGTGGTGCGGCTGTGGGTGGAGGAGGTGGAATGCCGGAGGGTGACTGGTGGGTGGTGATTGGAGGGGAAGTGAGAGGGGGGGAGTGGGAGGAAGGGTTAAGGCGAGGAGTGGGGTGAGAGCACCTGTACAGGAACGCTCGGAATGCCGGCCCTCGCTCTCGGATTGACTCGGGGGCAAGAGTGGCCGATGGCCAGTGCGTGTGAGGATTGGTGCCCCGTTTCCACTACGCTCATCTTATGCCGGTAGGGGCGGACGGTGGTTCCATTTTTTGATAGAAACGCCGGTTAGCGTCAACCAAGGGTCGTCCGATTCGATATGTTCGTAGCTCTGACGATATAGGTCTTGGCAACCATTTCCACCTCAAGCACGCGATTAATGTGGTAACTGAGCGTTTACTGCCAAAGCACACCCTAAGAAATCTGCGATTATGTGGCGCAAGTCGTTCTTTCGAATACAAATGCACTGCCAAATCAACAGAAACGTTGAAAAAGGTATGCTATGCTAGTGGAGAATAATAATAAGCTCATAAATGAGGGACATGTTTACATAGCAAGGATCTGTATCGAAGGAGGAACAGAATCGAATATTATTCAACCTTGCGCTGGTCTTTGTTTACTCGCCAGTTATCTCCTATTCTTTCGCTCAATAACTTTCATCAAAATTTCTCTGTGAACCAATCATAGCTCTCAGAAATCTGTCCGTTACGCGGCTTAGAACGTTCGCTTTGGGACCCCGCATGGTAATCTGGTATTATCTTAACAGTTTTTAGATGAACGTAGGGGAAACAAGGTCTGATGAGGCGGCGGATGATCCAAGAAAAACATAGTGCTCTTCTCCTGCCCTAAAATGGATGGCCGTGAGGAGGCTGTTAATGTAGTTGGAGCGCGAATCGTGATTCGTTGAGGCACATTTTAATTACTTTTCAAGTAATTCGAAAAAAGTTCTTGGACCACGCTTCAATCAAGTACATATATTTATAATTTGGAAATAACCATGCATGTTGTAACATAAATCATGCAAGAATTGCAATTTAAAATTTTGTCTCAATTAAAGCATTTGCAAAGCAACTTGGCTTTAAAAGCTTGGCAAAAAAGCAAAGCAACTTGGCTTTACGACGCGGAATTCGGAATCTAGGCTAAAACCCTGAATAAATACGTGTTTTTTTACTTGGCATGAAATCATAGTACTTATTAGAAACCATTACAGTGTAATGAAATGTATTCATTCGCGTTTATTAGAAAATATGTACTCATTTCATCGAATTTTCTCAAAATATATATCAAGTGCCTTAAAGCCACGAGTTCAAATAGCATAAAATTGCCAAGACACCAAATCAGTAACTTGCTTTTTTAGATCTAATATATGTATATTACTAGGGCGCACACGAATCAAAAGTTTCACGCAAATCTGCGCAAAAACGAAAATCGCTCTCACCACCATAATGGGTGGTCGGGAATTCCAAGACACTGCCGCCCCTGGCTTTTTCCTCTTCCCGCTCCACGAAAAACTAATCGGAACGCACCGGATCTGTTTTTGTTGGAGCTTTCCCGGTTTCTTTAAGCCGCCACGCCGAACCCGTTTTGGGGTAGAGTTCCCAGTTTTTTCACTGATTCCGTTTCGGTGGTAGAGTTTCCGTTTATTTTTTAAGGGAATGGCTCCCGTTGTTTTTTATCGTACCAGTCGTTTTTTGGAGGTAGAGTTCCTGGTTTTCTAACGGTCCCGTTTGTTTAAGAAGGAGGCTCTACAGGATTTTTTTTACATGTTCCTCTTTTCCGAGAGATTTTCTCGCTTTTTTTTAAAGCCAATTCATTTTCGCGGTAGAATTCCTGTATTTTTTTTTACGTCTTCTCGTTTTATTGGGAGATTTCCCTGTTTTTGCCAGATTAAGTTTTTTAGGAGATTTTCATTTTAGCGAGAGAGATTTCAGTTTTTTATCCATCCCGTTTTAAGCGCAAGGGTTTTCAGTGTTCATATGAGGCCTTTTTTACGGGAAAATTCAAATCTATGTTTTTTTAATAACCCCATTTTATGGAAGAGTTGCCGGTTAATGTTACCAATTCCATTTTTGCGATAGAGTCCTCAATTTTTTTTACCAGTCTCATTTTTTCGGCAAAGTTCTTAGTTGTTTGTATATTCGTATCCCATTTCCGAGGGACATTTCAAGTTTTTTCGACCAGTCTTCTTTTCACGGTAGACCCCTTTGTGTCACTGATCCCATATTTTTGGGTAAGTTGCATTTCTTGTTCAATTTCCAAAAATATCAAAATTTCTCCAAGAGTCGGTAAAGTTGGGAGTTTAAAGAAGTAATGAGGGGCGAAATAAAGGCCATGAAAGATGGGATGATCTTTGGCAGCGTTGACGGTAAGAAAGAGAAATTAGGGATGAAATGAAATGACGTATGGACGTATGCTAAGATGAAAGAAGAATGTTTTTGGTAGATAGAGACCTGAACCTACTAAAAGGGGCCAGCTAGAGTACTAGCTAACCATACGGGCGGCCAGGGTTCAAATCCCTGCACAGAAGGATGTTTTAGATGAAATAGGTCGATCCCTACTTGAGTGTCTTGTGGAGTGCACTTGAAATGCAGTACTCCGTCTGTCGGATGGTACGTTAAACCGTGGTCCCTTAGCCGCCTTTCGTTAAGAGCTTTCGTTAAGGCTAATGCCGACGCCTGGTTTCTATCCAACCTTCCTCCCGTATTTAACTTTCCTCTCTGACCAATATGTATTTAATAAGGACAAAAAAAAGCGAATGACTAGAAATAATTCGAACTTAATAATACCATGCCATAGAACAACTACTTATAATAAATCATTTTATGTATCATCGTGTAAATTGTGGAATTCTCTTCCTCAGAATATAAAGACGTTGACATCAGTTTTTGCATTCAAGAAAGCTCTGAAAGAGTATTTATGTTCTAAATATTAGTATATAAAATGTAACATTCACTTATTTCTTTGCTTTATTTTTTGTAAATTGTGCAATATTAGTGGCTGTTTATACAAAGCATTGTAAGTTTTATGCCTTTCATCTTTTTATGTAATTCTTCCAGAGACAATACCAACCTCTTATATTATGTCTCCTGCATGTTATTATGTAGCAATTACTTTATTAATTTACGTTGTTTGTAAATCTTATCAGCAGCTTAAAATATAAATAAATGTAAATGCCATGTACTTGTGCTCCATGGGATTATATGGTCCCAGAGTAAATAAACTTTATCTTATCTTATCTTATCTTATTTATGCTGTATGGCGCCAATGTCCTTAGCTGCTGGTCACCTCCCCAAATATCCATCCACCTATTAAAATCCAGTTAGTTTTATCTGTCTTCCAGTTATTGCCACATTATTCGGTAGATTAATGCAATAATGATAATCCCAACCTACCTGCTTATCCTTAATTTCACAAACGACCCCGATGCCGGTCGCTTTCCAAGTACTTACCATCACACTCCTTACAGATGCTGAGGTGGTTGGAGTGATTTTCTTTAGTGTACAAATATGCATAAAATTTTTCATAAGCGTGCTCAGAAATACGTGTAGATAAAAGCGAAGAAAATGCATTCAATCGATTTTGTTTTTTGTCAAATTTATGATCATTAACACGTAACCTTATGGCGCGAGGCATCTATTTCGGAATAATTCAATGGCATATGTACAATTTTTCTCCTGGACACGAAAACATAACTTTCTCATTATTATAATGATTGGTATCGGTTTGGTATGGCGGCTAGAGTACTGGCTAACTAAACCGGCGGCCAGGGTTCAAATCCCTGCAGAGGAGGGTATTTTTCAGAGGAAACCCGTTCCCAACTGTGTCCTGGGTAGGACACTTCAAGCACAGTACTCCGCTGTCGGATGAGATGTTAGACCGTGGTCCTCTTGGCGCCGTACGTTAAGAGGCTAATTCTCGTTAAGAGATTTCGTAAAGGCTAATGCCGACGCCGGGTTTCTTTCCACCCTTCCTCCCTTAACTGTCTTCTATGGCGCAAAGACCTAAGCTGTCGGCCGCATCCCCAAAATCCAATCCAATATAATGGTTGTTATTTACTACCATGCATGCTGAAAATAAAACAAGATTAATAAAAGATTTTCGCTTCAATTTCGGATTCCGCATCACAAACCTAGCCCATATCAATGTTTGATTGGGGCAAAAAGTTTCAAATCACAACTCTTGAATAATTCATATACAACATGAATGGTCATTTCCGACGCTTAAATTGACGTACTTAAGTGAAGACTGGTTGGTACATTTTTTTCGCCTTACTTGAAAAGTTGTAAAAATGTGCACTCAATGATTCGCGCTCCAACCACCTTTGACGATATTTTCTATACAACAGAAATAAGAATGAGTTTCCCGTTTGATATTTAGTTTCATAACAAAATTCTTTCACAAAGTAAAGCCACTGTCTATCTATGTACAGCCACGACACCCATTGTCAATTTCTCGGAACTAAGTTTCAGCTGACACTGGCAGCGCCTTTATCCGCCAGCAAGTACAACTAACTCGTCCATAGGGGTATGCTCAGAAAATGCATCAGATTTTATAAAATATCTGTCTGAGATTATTCATTTTAGTTGAGCGAAAACTATACTTCTTCAAAACAGAAACATTAGGGCACCTAAATTTTGAGTTACTCTGCTGTAAATGATTTGATTTCTTCAGGATATTCGTATTATCCTTCAGATATGATCTTTACAGGATAATATTTGACATGGCACCGCAACACTGTGGATCGAGTGAACATAAAATCTTCAGATACAGTTAAATATCTTGGAATTACCTTAACTTCCGATATATCGTGGGGAACGCACACGCAAAATATATGCGGCACAGTATTATAGAAAATAGGTTTTGTTAAGCGTATAATAGGAAGGTCCTCGGATGAAAAAGTCAAAGAGAGATGCTACCGGTTAGTCCACACCTCGAATACGCCGCGAGCATTTGGGACCCTGGTCATTAAGATTTAACCGAAAACGTTAATAAAATATAGAGTAAAGCTGCACACATCGTTAAAAACAGCTACGAGCGATCATGTAGTGTTTAACAACTTTTAGAGGGATTGAGGTGGGGGCCCCTAGAGACTCAGAGGCTACACCCTAGGCTTAGCTTGCTTGAAAAATTCAGAAAATGTGGTTTTAGAGCGACACAGAGAATATTAACAAGGCGCCTCACAATATCTCTAGGTCTGACAGAAACGATAAAATAAGAGAGATACATCGCCGAACAGATAAGTGCAAAAACTCGTTCTTTCCGCGAACAATAAGCGACCACAATAAAAACTGAGCTCCTCTAAAAACAATCCCATAATACACGTAACCATTTCACCTTCCACAACCTTATCCCTTGCATCTTTACACGGCTGGTGTCCACACACCTGCCACACGCCCAACCTGCGGCTCGTAGGGGTAGTATGTAGATATAAAATATCCACCAGCAGAAACTCTCGTCGCACTGCGATATGGTGATAAAATGATACCTCTTAATATTCTCGGAAAGGCTTATAAGTGTTGTTTTTTTGAGTAACAAGTTCATATAAGCTTTTACTTGCTCGCCACTGCACGGCGCCCCTGAGCTCCGAGCTGCAAGCTTACTGCTATTGTTGCCGCGAATGTATTTTACTAGACGGTGGTAAAGCCAGAAACAATCGTCTGTTTAGCGGCGGTCGTTCGATATCGGGGCTGCTGAAATAAATACTTCCTCGACGAGAAGCAGCATCTGTCGTGTCTCCCCGTTTCGTACGGTGCCAGCAGCAGCGCGGTGAAAAGCGGGAAAATGATTATTCGCCCGCCAAAATGTGTGATGTATGGATGTGCATTGTGGCCAGCAAGCACGCCAGTAAAATGAAAGACTCGTCCTTTTGGAATCTTGACGCGTATTAGAATGAAAGAAAAAGCGTGACCGATTGCTTTTTTTTCTCCCCATGGGGTGATGCGTCATCATGCGTTTTAGCCTGGCCGTTATCTTATCCTAGGTTTAGTTCAGAGGACTGCTTACACGCCGAAAAATCCCAACACGTCTTTCATTCAACTGCTATTTTCACGCAACTCCCCCTTCCTTGACGATTAGAAAATTGAAGTTATTTTTTTATCCTTCTTCGTGCGTGAAAAAATGAGACTATCATGGATTATTTTCATCAGTCATAATATAATATCATCTCTTATCAATCCGAAAGTTGTTTTGCCGTAGCCTATCGCTCTGCTCCCCTCTCCTCTCTTCCAACCACTTTATTTTCAAATAAACCATCAATTTAACCGCCTTGATAATTTTCCTGCTGTAATCCATTCTTGTCCTCTCCCTGTGAAGTCTTCCTATTCATTTCTCCAGCCAGTACTGTTTCCAATTTGCTATTGTGTCGCCAAGTTCGTTTCAATAAGTTCGTCTCTCCTTCGCCGCAGAGTTCTCATTATACTTTTTTTTACTTGACAACATCAGGCATCACTTCGTGGAATAATTTAACATTGTTATCCATATTGAAAAGACTATTTTGCATTATTCTACAATTATTGTTCTCTGCCATATGGATATTTTTTGTCACCATCTCTTCAGAGGGCCTCCATTGGTGACTTACCCCATCCGTTTCATCTCCTTCATTCTTCGATAACAATACGACTTCCTTCCTTCCAATCTCTTGTGCCAATGCATCTACAATTTGTTAGTCTTCACTGCCATGTGTTGGCAGTGCTTGTGAGCATGCTTCAAATATATGTTTCAATATAATGACTCCTTACTTTTGAAGCTTGTGTTGTTAGCTGTTATCAGGTCCCTTTTCTAGTACAATGCCGTTTTTGCTTATATTGTTCTGCTTTAAATATGCTTTCTTTCATGAGGAATTATAGATTAAAAGTTTTAAGCATTCCGTTAAATAAAATTATTTTAAGAAATCAAAATAATCTAGTAATGGTCCACTAAATAGATTTATTCTTTACGACCCGAGTTTCGTCACATAATTACATCTTCAGGTGAAGCCTCAGAGTGAAGCCTCAGGTAAAGCCTGAAGATGTCATTATGTGACGAAACCCGGGTCGTAAAGAATAAATCTATTTAGTGGACCATTACTAGACTATATTGATTTCCGATATGGAGAGGTTCCACAAAGTGAAGCCTAAATTTATTCGTTATAATTATTTAACTTAGATTAACAATAGAAATGTAACTTTTCAAATTTGAACTTGGTATATTTAGGTCAAATGTGGAAAATTCAAGAGACAGCAGGTTGGAAAAGTTTATTCTAAACAGTTTTTACTGAAAATGAAATCAAATTTATGCCTCAGTAGTCCAATTGCAGTGTTAGTCCCACACAATTCTTTGCAATAGGAATTTTATCCCCTGTATCATTGGAAAATATTTGTTTGAAAAAAATGCAGGTATCGAGAAGATTGAATTAAATGGACTCTTCGGCATATTGGAAGGAAATGCAATCAGGACATAGAAATGCTCGACGGAGGAGAAATCAAAGGAATCTCTCCGAATTTATATTAGAACTAACTCCAATTTTCTTGTGCATATGCTGGTTCTTTTAAGATTGATTAAGTAGAAATCGTTTGTTACTGGCAACAATGGATGGACTGATTTTTTTCCTTATGAATAGAAAATGTGCAAATATAACTTTTTTCTACCATCATTTTCCTTCGAAAATCGATATTACTGTGATAATCAATTGGACTCAAGCATCTATTCATGTCAAAATATCCATTCGCACGTGACTGTTACTACTATGCTTAATGCGCGAAAATGCGGTGAAAATATTTCTACAATGGGTCTCTGTTAAAATTAAACATGCATCGTTTGGTAAGGTGTACCAGATATAATCTTTCTTTAAATTTGTGTCGGCCAAATCAGATTAAAATCGCAGAAACCGCCTGCTATGCATGAAATATCTTATAAAGTTTAAGAAGAATCATAAATTACAAGGAAAGAATAAGCTGGACGATCTTTTATTTCCTACTCGCCTAATCACATGGAAGGCTTTTTGGCCACATTTCAGCGTCGCTAATACTCATTCAAAGGATTTTTTCGACTTTCTATAACGATAGGTCCTCATTATTTCTTTGATCTCAATCGCCTTCTTTTTCAAAAATGACATGTTCAAACGTTGGTTTGAAAGAATTTTTTTCACCTACTCGACGATGTAAGGACAGTAACCGGTAATTGCAGATACTATAGAGAATGATAGCCTGAGAGAATATCTTCTCCAAAGCAGCTGATTGAGGCGCAAGAAATCACGCATCTACTCATTGAGGCTCGGAGACTGGCCATCCTATGGGAGACGCCTCCTCCGCCCGCCCACCGCTTCCCAGAAATGGAAGCGTTAAGTGTTTTCTCCAGAAATGCCTCACGGCCTGTCGACGTATGCTCAGCAACTAACTGCTAATCTAAGCAACTCTTACAGGGCACCGTTTCACTCTGCAGCTCATAAAAATAATCACAGAAAGAGCCAAGTGGTCAAAGAAATATTTCAACATAACAATGTGGAGTACATATTTTGCACTCCATGGCAGATATAGAGAAGAAAGCCTTGAACACATATAGATATCTATTTAGATGTGACACTCCATTTTTTTATTCATCCTGTTAATTCTTTCGGCCCAGCATTCATTCGGGCTCTGAAAGGAGGCACTTTCCATCAAATAAACTTGTTTTTCAACCAGTTTCTTTTGTCATGGAAGTTTTTAATGACTCCTAACGAAATACTGCACTTAAAAATAAACATAATAAGTATTTTGCACGAGGTAATCTTATTTAATACTAAATTGACCTCTTGTGGCTTATTTTGGGGAGAGGCCGAAGTACATATTTCGTTTCCCGAATGGAGAAATTTTCTCTATGAAATAACATTGGGTCATTCTAGCATTGCTTTATCCGTCACTACTCCTTTTCCATCCCTGTTCTTTTTTCCTGAGTGCGGGTAATAGTGCAATAGGTAGCAATATTGGTTGAAATGATTTCCCTCAACTTGAGTGGTGCCATAATTTATCCTTGGGCTTTATTTCCCGAATTATCGGCATTTAAAAGATGAAATATTTCAATTAAGGAGAACAAATGAATGGAATTGTATTTTTAAATATGTGAGACTCACCTTACGTAAGAACTTTTGAAAAGTTTCGGCGACTTGTTTGCAGAAGCGTGTTAGCGCCTGCTGTCCTTAGTTTCTAGAATCATTAATTCTATATATTACTAAGGATAGGAATCGGCCTAATTAAGAGAGCACATCTCAATCTGGTGGTAGACTTAAGTTGGCCGAGGACGGAACCCAAGACAGACGGCTAAGATAGTCTGGTATGCATTAAAAGACCAAGCCGGGAGTAGAGGTACGGATTCCAAAGACCATCTCGTCAGATATCCCCGCTCAACCACATTAATCCGGGCGCAAACTATAAACTATATAATTATAATATAGAGGTATATATACCCAGTTATTTTTTTAATGGTTGGCTGGAAATATCGACTGCCTTGCGACTCTATTTTTTTATTTTTCTGTCCCTCTTTCCTTTAATGGATCCTGAAAATAAGCCGGCGTCTTTGTCCCCCTCGTCGCCCGCCATATCGGAGGTGGCACAAAAGGGTCGGTATTTTAATCGCCCACTCCCCACACAACGCCAGCGTAATCGCGCGATAATCGTTTTGTGGAGGACGAAAGGTCTAACCCTCCCCTTCTCTCCTTCCCCCTTCCTTCCCCCGCCGCCTCTCCGCCATTCTCCATTCGTCCATCCCGTCGAACGACTCGGTAACCACCACGGCGTTAATGGGTTGAAAATGGCCGAGCGATACGCGGGTAATGGGGAGGGGAAAAATAATAACGCTGATAATTTGCGCGGTTGGGCGGAAATGGCAGAAATGGATGGCACTGTATGAGGTGCAATGAAGAGTGCTGAGGAGAGGAATGGATTCTGTGGCCAGGTACGACTTAGTTCAAACACTGCTCATCGAGAGGATAATTTTTCTAAGCAGTTGCGAATGATTGATATCGTGAGTGATGGCCGATTGCACGAACAATTAGCAATGTAGGTCAAGTCAACCAATTACTATCAGCCGAAGCAATCAATATAGGCCTAAGGAAAAGATTTGCCAAATGTTTTATTTGGGATGCAGTGTTTTATGGAGCAGAAACATGGACAGTCAGGAGGATGGAGGAGAAATATCTAGAGGGTCTTGAAATGTGGCAATGGAGAAGAATGGAAAGATTAAAATGGAGCGATTAAGTGAGAAACGAGGAAGCCCTGGCAAGGAGGAATAAGAAAAGGAATACTTAAAGATCAATAAGAAAGAGGAAGGCAAACTGGATGGGAAACGTCCTGAAGAAAGATTGCCCGCTGAAAAGAATGTTTGAAGGAAAGATCGAGGGAAAGAGAGGGAGAGGAAGACGAAGAAATAATTTATTATCTGTTATTATGAATGGAAGGAATTACGAAGAGTTGAGTCAGGCAGAACAGGATACACGAGTTATCATGAAAGCTAGGATACACGGACATGGTATGGACATACATAGCATGATAGGATACACGAGCATGGAGGGAACAGTTCAATTGAAACCTGACTTAGGACAGATTCACCTTATAAGAAGAAAGAGTGAAATCCTCCTTTAAGGTAATAGACTTCATTTCCAATTCGAGTGGCGGGAACTATCGCTTTCGTCACATATTCCCCTTTTCGTTAATGCTCCGCATTTTAGATCTAGTCTTCTACCGCTATTTACAACATATTCATATCTATCTTGTCTGTAGGTATTGATTATGCACACTGTTTCCAGTTATTGTGAGTAAACAAACTTGCAATTTTTCATATTATAACTCTTTTTTCAAGTAATTAACACTCCAAGTGACTATGTATCCGCAATCTTGGTTCGAATTATCATTTCCAGTGGAAGTGTTTCCGTTTCCAGGATCTATCCTAATGAACACTTTAAGTTTTTACCTAAGAATAAGTTCTTGTGGCACTATCAAGCCCTCGCACTAATATAGAGGATAACAAGCACATCGTTGTCAGATAAGTGACATCTTTAAAAGGTCACAACTTGAGTCGCAAATGGCCAATGCGAAGGGGAAATGCCTCTCATTTCAGTAATATCTATAATATCTTAACAGTGGTTAAATAATTGTATGAATCCATTATTCTATGCTATTTCTTGTGGCGAGAAAGCTTGGAGAGATACACTGAATTAGAGCCGACGACACTGTAATTTCAAAGTTCCGCGGTAATTTGACCATGTGGAGCGCACTTCAGTAGCTGCGTTACCTGACAGTGCGTGTAGCTTTATCAATCTCTCTACTTCTCCCTTATATTCCGTGCTTCAGAACGTAGTGTACAGGCGCCTCCCTCCTCGCCACGTCATCACTGCACTCTTATGGCCAGTTGAAGGAACGACACACTTGTATTCCATAAATTTATGGGATTCATTAGCAATGGCAATGATCTCATAAGTGCTGCATAAACATTCGATAAATTTATTGGTCTCATATCTTGTGACATGGAGTTATGAGTTCCATAAGTAGCCAAGATGGCGGATGCGCAATGAACGGCTTGAAGAATAATTACATCAGAGTTCTTTTGAGACAGATGACCAGTTTGTTTACTCTCATTGAATAATTATTATGTGCATTAGCACTAATCCATAGGGTAAACTTTCGGAAATTTTATCCTGCTGTAGAAGATTAGATCAAATATTCGAAGCTAATAACTATTGGTAAATGAGTTATGTATCTACTGTCGACGCAGAAATTATGTGCACTCGAGTTTGGGTACAAATAAAAAGTTATCGAAAAGACTTACAGAAAACCTAACGACACCATCATTTTTCTCATTCATTTCTACGTTATTTAATGGAAAATTTGAATTTTTTGATCAATTTTTATATTTTTTACTATAGCTATAACGTAAAAAGTACCGGTTATTTACGGCGCGCGGGAAAAGCTCCGACTTTGACACCTTGTAACTCAAGCACAAGTTCGTCAATGACAACTATATTTCTGTAAATGGAGGATAGATATGTTTGCCATAGGTTGTGCGAGTTTCAGCTTTGTATGTTTCATATAATCAAAGTTATTATTAATTATTTAAAATTATTGCATTTCAAAACTGGGGCTACGTAAGATTTCGTTCTTGGTCTCGTTACAACTGGCATGCCCTGAACGTTTCCAATATGTCATTGTCCAAAACATCTATTAGCGCGTTTAATTTAAATCGAGTGATATTTATAATGGACGAAGTGAGAGGTCCCGTTAGGCGAAACGCCTAGCCGAATCGGTGCTTGGTTGCCGAGTAGTAGTAGATGTTTTTCTAGTAGACTATTAGATGTTCTTTTAGAGAGATTGAGGTGGGAGCCTCTAGAGTCTCACGCACGCTACACGCTGGACTTAGGTTGCTTGAGAAATTCAGAACTCGTATGTTTCAGAGCGACACTGAGAATATTATCATGACGCCTCACGACATCTCTAGGTCTGACAGAAGCGCTTAAATAATAGAGATACACTGCCTGACAGTCAGGTACAAAAACTCGTTCTTTCCGCGCACAATAAGCGACTACAATAAAAACAGAGCTTCACTAAATACGCTCCCATAATACAGTCACCATTTCAACTCTCAAAATCTTACATCTTAACACGGCTGGTGACCTAAGATCCCCTGCCACACGCCCATGCGGTGGCTCGCAGGGTATTATTGCTGCAGAAGAATTCGATAAAAATATTGGTCTCATAACTAATGACATGGAGTTATGAGTTCCTTAAGTAGCCAAGATGGCGGATGCGCAATCAACCACTAGGAAACTTAATTACTTGGTACAAACGTTGTTTCGAGACAGGTGACGAGTTCGTTTACACTTACTGACTGATTATTATGTGCATAAGCAATTATCCATAGGGTAAACTTTCGTAAATTTTATCCGGCGCTAGAAGATTGGATCAAATATTTGAAGCTATAAACTATTGGTAAATAAGTTGTGTAACTAGTAGATGCGTCACAGCAACACGAATATATTTTATGAGATCTTAAAATTCAAGGATCCCGTAACTATTGATTCCATAAATAAATGTTCTTGCAACCGGCCATGAGTAAGAACATTGTACGACGGATCGGCGGTCTCCTGCCACGACGGCGAACTGGGCGCCGCTCTTGGTGTCTCGTGCACTAGGCGTTGAAGAAGACGGAAAGGGAGATGAATGGATTCCGTTTAGCTTGGAGACGGCGAGAGAGAGTGAGGTGAGGAAAGGGAGAAGGAAAGCTCCTCTGAGAAGGGAAGGATAACCTGAAGAATAGAGACGGACTCGCTGAGAGAAAGGGGAAAAAGATTTACGGATGTGCACGTCAGGTGCCCCGGGAGGAGAGGAAGACGGATGGCTGGATGTATATACATATTTACCTTGCCTTTGTTAGCGTTCCTCCTCCTCCTCCTACACCTCTTCTTCTTTCGTTATTAATTAGACGCATGGAAACATTTATCGACAGGCCGACCACGTGCTCAGATCTGAGCGTTGGGGGGAGAAAAAATTAAAAAAAACGGAGAACATTCGTATCGCCCACGTTAAAAGATCGTTGACTTATCTCAGCCCAAAAATTTTTAGGAATTTCGGTGGTCAAAGTTCCTCTCTCGTCGGAAACGGGGAGTCTTATAATTTGAAGGTGGCGTCGGCAAACTTGTCGATTATTTTGCTTAGATATTCCTCGCCTTGGGGTAAATGATGCGACCAGACAATCTTGTTGGTAAGAGGTGGATTTTCTATCTTCATTCTGCAGATTCAACGCTTACAATACTTTTATTGCGTCTACGGAAAGAAGGATTCATAAAGTAATTACGCAGCTATAGCACTTTGATTCTGCAGATTTTTATCTTACCATTCCTTTATTAGCCGGGGAGAGGAAGAATTCATAAAATAATTACGTTGTTTTGACCCTACCTCTGGCATGAAATGAGTTTTAATGTCGATTTTATTGTTGAAAATTTTGAAATGGTAGAAAATGTACTTATTTTTATGGCAGCCTCGTGATAAGTGGCAGCAGTCTCGACACTGCTTTCTTAAGTTGCAGAGTATAAATTAGATGGAAAACCGAGAGGTTATTGGTTATCCGCCCACCAATCGTATATTTCTCTGGCTGAATGATATTTGCCTCCAAGATCCGGCTATGTAAGGTCTGGTTAAAATTTACAGGAAGGGAAAAATGAGTAAGTGAGATGTTCTCTCCTCGATAAATTTCGAGAGAACTAACTGACAGGCTGATTTAAAACTCATAACATAACTTCCAATCAATAAACATTTAGCGAAAAACTACGTCATTTAGCAAATAATTATATCCGGACATTATAAAACTGTTCCTAAGTGTCAAAATTTTCACTGAAAAGGTCGTTGCCCATTGATACAAGCCAGTTGTCCAGATATCCAGTTGTGACGGTAATGTGCGGGCATCGTCTTCGCTAAATTCTCGTCTTGTCTGATGGTATTGTAATTAATTGCAATGGCCCGTATATCCGGAATGGTTTACCATAGTTTACTTCTCCGCAAGTGCTCATTATCATTATCATCTGGTATCATCAATCCGAGGATTGGTTTAGTAATACCTACAATCGTCTTTCGACTTTTGATTAAGGCTGCGTCCAAAGTTTGCGAAAAAAATAGTAGCTTTATTTCAGCGAAATTCTGCACTTTGATGCCCTTCGTGATTTTCCTGGTGTACTCCGTGTTTTTTCTTCCTGTGTTATTCTGAAAATTAAAGATTATCCTTCTTTTATTGTTTTCAGCAGGCTACAGAGTCGCAAAAGGAGTTAAGTAAGATTACGCATAACATTAATATATAAGCCTAAATGAAATCAACATTAGATTAATTGTAATGTTCACCCGCCATTAAAAAAAAACCAATTCTTCAGTTATTAACATATCAAAAAAGACGCATTCACAACGCTAGTAAGGCTGCACTTTCTTCTGCAAGTGCCCACTTTACTGTTTATGGTAACTATGGACCTGTTTATCCCACTAATGTCAGACCAAAGAACTTTACGCATAAAACGAATCGGGCTATAATGGAGCTTACTGCGGGTTGAGTACAGTTTCTCCTACGAAAAGAATCGTCAGTTTTTTATTCAATGGTGAGGGCCATTTAGAGAAGAGAAATTTAATTGATCACTCACTGGCTGGACAGGATGTGAGTCGCGCAGATACCTCTAAACTGAGCTCATTTTGCTTTTCAAGTATCGCCAACACAATCGGGACCATTCATTTGACAAAAGCGCTCTTGGGAAAGAGTGGCATACCTCATTCCCATTGCTAAAAAAAGACTGGTCGAATGGGATGACAGAGAGGGACAGTGGTGGGAAAGATAAGAGAAGGGCGGGGAGCGGACCGGGAAGAAGGAAAAGAATTCAGGAGGAGGCGAAAGGGGTAAGGCGTGGGATCGAGAGGAAAATACAGGAACACTGTTTAAGGACGGTAATTTGCTCTCTCAATCCAGTTTCCACTGAAGGTGATAGAATAGAAGTTCACTTTTGGCCACAGGCAGTGCTACTAGGACTAGACGCATGAATTGGGGGCTGTTCCTCAGAGCTACAAGTCAAGTGATAGAGGATAAAAGTAATTTTGCTAAGCGCTTAATATGTAGCAGCCACAGGAGTGATTTTACAATGAATATACTAAAATTATGCAACGACCTCCGCGAATTAGATTCATGAGAGCAGTTAGAAATTTTAAAAATTTTAAATAACCAAGACAACACCCTCATTAACGAATACCTTTACCCTTCCTTTTCCCTCATCCTGGCCTCCGTTTCAAACTTCTTCTCCTCTTCCGTTACGTAACTACGGAAACAATAGGATAAACAGATCTCAATTAATGCCTGATGATGGTGATTGTTCACTGAAACCCGGGTCACTTAATTTAAATAAAAAGTGGTATTAGTAAAAGTTATTCATCGACAAATCATTATAATGGAATACCACAAAGTTAAAGATGAACTAGTGAATGATATTTATATTGTTGAATAGTAATGAAAAATGAGTCCACCTGTGCGAAAAATCCGCATACTTATATAATTTTTTTTCTGTTGCCCATGCAAGCATCGTGACTTTAGCCCACAGCCCAACAAACATCACAAGTTGCTTTTCATTTGTCCTGTGTCGGTAAAGCGTCAGCAGCGCGTTTCACGCCAAAGTTTACGATTCTAACTAAGCTGGATCAAAATGTTCGCAACCTAACGTGGATGCTCATCTAACGAATTGGATCAAGAGTCGCATTGAAGTATGAAGTTGGTGTGAATAAACGTTTGAGCATTTTAGTCTTGGCAATAGGGATCTGCGACCCTGGGAATCTTGGTGGTCCAATCTCACTCCCCCGCGCCAATGGACTCATCCACTGAAGCGGACAATCCAACTCCTCAATTTCGCACCAAGTTTCACAACCAATACAAATCGGAGGCATAAGAGCTTACGAGAAGAATGGAATTTACGAGCTAGGTTGAGATGAGGACGAACGAGGAGGTTGGGAAATGGTGGTAGAGGGAAGATAGTTTGTAGCGGACAATCGGAGAGGGGAGGAGAGACGTGTGGAGGACATGTTGAGAGGCGAGAAAATGTTGAAGAACGAGATGAATTCAAGTATGCTGGAGTAGCCTGGAAGAGAAACGAAAGAAATACGAGTTCTGGATGACATAAGAAGAGGTAGAGAATAACAGAGACCTGATAGAGGGAGCGCGATATGAGGGATAGAGAAAAGATGTTCTACAGAAATTTGGAAGTTACGAAATGGACGGTTCTAAAAGTTGACAATCAGCCGAAAGAATACCCAATTTATCCTCGATGAAGGTGGAGTTGACTGTTCCTCAAATCCGAATTACATTTCGTCGGAATTGTTGACGAGAATGCGATCAAAAAAGTGAATAACGATTAGCGCTGTCGATATTAATTACCGTCAGAGCTCGGAAGTTTGTTTCCCTCGACACTAAGTTGGTATCGATCGATTCGAGTTACTTGAGCGTAAACCCGCTAGCCAAATTGAATCCCTCATTTTTTCATGCGGGAGAGTACCGTAACTTAAATGATGGGAACTCTTATTTCACACTGTCGAAGCCCTTTCATTTTCAAACTTAGTTCAACGGATTGGTTTCTGGAACGTTGGATGTCAAGTAAATTTAAAATGGAAATAGTTGATCATTGAACATGTAAAGGCTTAACTAGTTTCATTCCACAAATATATCACGAGGCAACATAGTTTGCTGCAAATATATCGGAGGGAAATTTTTTTTGTAATCGAATAAATTAGCCGGAGTCATTGTCAGTTTATTTAGATAAAATCTAAATTTCTTTAGTTGAGAGAGGACAATATATCTCTATAATGCAAGTGGACATTTTTTCCTCGGGAAACCGAGGATATCGTATGCGAACGAATTCACTAGTCTGCTAAGTTCGGAACTATCTTTCCTGGCAGCGTAATCCACTGCGTTTACCAATCGAACTCGATTGAATCGATATGAGCATGGACGGATCTGAACACTCTAAGTCAGCCTACTCGTATCGAAGGGTTTACCAATGCGAACTCGATTGAAATATCGATTTGAATCGGTTCATATCGATTTGAAATCTCATACTGGCAGAGAAAGCGGGCTGAGTTAGTCAGCTTCTCATATCGATCCCACTAGACCGTTGCGTTTACTATACCGAGTTGAACCGGCCAAATCTTTCTAAGTTCGATTGGTAAATGTATTGATTGACGCATCCTGATGTACGTAATCAGGAACTCAAACTTTCAGATATACGTTTCACGAAGACTAGGTACGATAAATGTCTTGTCATCATCTTAGTACTTTGCAGTCCACAGGAAAATGTGAGGTGCACCGAACATTTCAAAATAGTGTAAACCATGTTTAAAGAGTGATATCTCAAAAACCGTCTCTTGTCACTTGTAACAGTGAGTCCCTAACCATAAGTCACTTGCACATCAAATAAAACCTTGTTATTTGCAGCGCGGATCATCATTAAACCCTTTTGTGTGACCGTACTAATTCGAATTCGATTCACTCAAACCTATTCATTGTACAGGTATTCAAACTCCGCTCCTTACCTCTTTCTGACAAAATTATCTTGAAAAATGATTACACTTCCCGTCTCACCAATCCTCGATTCACGCTTGTATTGGCCCGTGCCCTTCTCAACCTTCCCTGAGCCTTTGTTATCTCTCCTCCCCCGTAACTGCGAAAGCAATAAATCGAAAATAAACAAATATATTCTGTACCTGATGATGCCTCAAATTGGCGAAACCCATCGTGCAATTCAAAGATCGTAGAAAATAACTGAGCAGTTAAATATGAATGAGAACGAATGGATCTTCTGCGAAGTGAGGCCTGTGGCAGTAAAGTTTACTGTGGTTCAGGCCTAACTTGTTAGAATCGGGCCAATATTAATAATAGGAGTAATACTTAGGTGTCAACCGCACTAAGGTTTAACTCCGACTATGGTTTCAGCTATTTAAATGGTAATGGCCAGGAATTGCTGAAACTGCATGGTCGATATTGAATTTTAGTGTGGATGGTTCTTTTCTTTTATCCTCACCACCCCGAGTACAGTGCATTATGCCAATTTATGTCGAATGAATAACAGCAATCACAAAGGAACACAAACACCCATACCCTATGTGTCCACTCCAGCGGATTCCACTCCGGCGGGATTCGAACCCGTGACCCTCGGGATAGCAGGCGAGGATTTTACCTCGTCGCCACCGGGGCTAGCTAATACTTAGATATCGCTTTTACTTAGGAAGCTTTTGTTAAATGCTGAATTTTTGTGGAATTTTTATGCTAATAATGGAAAAACTGCCCATTTTTGAGACCCTAAACGAATTTATCTGGTGTTTTTTGCTTCATAAAAACGATACTTGAGAAGTGCGTAAATTTTCCACCACTCTCGTGTAGGCTTTGGCTACAGTTTTTTTCCAATTAGCATCTAATGTTATTCTTCTCCTGGACATTTTTAAAGAGCCTAAGGATAGCATTCGTGGTTTTCCGTCTTGGTCCTCGTCTTAGGCGGAGGAGGAGGAATGATGAGAAGGTGAGAGTGGGAGGGGATAGGGAGGGAGAGGGGAAGGGAAGCTGGAATGTTCGGCCGGCGGTGGAGGGTTGTTGGGGCGAGGCAAGGGACGATGTTTGGTGTCGGGGTGGGATGGGGCGGAGGGTGAGGTGGAAGGGGTTCGGTGCTTGGGGATGGGTTTTCGCGGAGAGAGGAAATTCCGGAGTGTGACGGTCGGGAGGTTTGCAATCGGACGGAGGTGGGATTCCACGTCCCTTCCCTCCTTCGACTCCCCTCCCTCCGAATCACCCTTCTGTGGCGATGAGGAGGGCCGTCTCCCACGGTTGTGAAGACGGGAAACAGAGAGTGTTTGCACGGAGCTTTGCATTCGATTTACGCGCAGGCTTTGTTTCTACTCTAAATCTGTGTCAACGGCTCCAAAATCGTCCATTTTTGAACTATTTTGAGCAATGTAAGTTTTATGTTGGTGAACCACTTGGGAACCGCGGCATAGATTTTATGGCTAATTGCAGCAAACGAATTCTGACGTGAATTGTAGGAGTAAACTGCACCTCAAATCCGGTTGAAGGAATTACAAATTTTTCGGTAAGTCGCTTACGGAAACGTATTGTTCTCAGTGTACTCCGCAACCAATCTGGCTCTGCACTAAATCGTGAAAAATATTTCGTCAGAGTTTGATTTCTCCACAAGCTCTTGCAGAAGACATTTGGGGAAGTAACTTGCCGGTGTAAACCCACCTTTAAATCGAAAATGATTCCCAAGTCACATATTGCTAAGGTAATAATGATCAATGTGTGCATAAGAATTACGGTGTAATTCAAGTTGGCGCATTATTTCACCAAACCTCACCCGGGCGCCAGCAGAAATGCTGCTACCAACAAGTTGTTCAAGAGGGCTATAGCTAATTTGTTTCCATAGAAATAACGCAAATATAAATTCCCCATGTGTAAACCATTCACCCATAACTGGAATAGTTGCCCAAATGGCATCCACTGTGAGCCTAAAAAAATCCACAGGTAACTTTCATATCAGAGGAGCGCAACTTAGCTTTTTTACTATATTTCTGCCGTTTCTTACAGCAGGCAAGCTTGCAAATGGTCATTTCGTCATTAATTCGCGAATTTTGACAGTTTCGTAAAAATCGATAACTTTCTGATCGTTGATATAAATTTAGCCTGGAATGTATTGAATGAAACAACCTTTTTAATGTCACATTGGGTGGATTCCTTTCAATTACATGTGGCAAATCAATTTTTCTCCATCCCCTTAACAATTCAACGGGCACCGTATTGTAGTCATTGCATAAAATACCATTCGGAGGAGTCCATTTGGCCTTCTCTCCGAATATACTCCGAGGTGATGACTTTTGAGTGGAAGAGGCGTGGGCGACCTTACCACGAGAGCAGAGGAAGCCTCAAGTTTGTCCTTCGGGAAATAGCGAAGAGGAGGAGGAGGAAGAGGACCGACAACCCTCCTAACCCACCAGTCCACCTCCATACTCCTTTATACCTCCCCTCTTCTCCTCCTGTCCTCACCTTTCCGGCGAAGGAATTCCTCTTGCCTCACCGGGTTCTATCGGCCGTCTTAATTCTTTCCCGTGGCGGTTAAGATCTTTATCGCCTTGAGACTGGAATTCATGTGTACAACATTCATACCGATGGAGAAATGCGTAACAGCAATTGCGGCGTTCGTCATGTGAGTGGTATCTTTCTGCCTCGGGTGACTAAAAAGTCGCGTTATTTTTTCTCTCTTGATGCATGATTATTCATAGATGTTTGCGCTAACAATTTTTTTAGGCGGACTATAACTAATATTATTTTTCCATCAAAATTACACCTATCAAAGTTCCCTGTCTAAAAACCTTGCACTTATAGATGCTATAATGGCCCAAATGGCATCGACAATGAGTCTTAAGGAGGATCGGGCTGGTGTGGTGGCTAGAGTACCGGCTAACCATACGGACGGCCAGGGTTCAAATCCCTGAAGAGGAGGATGTTTTTCAGAGGGAACCCGATCCTTACTTGAGGGTCTTTTGGAGGGCATTTCAAGTACAGTACTCCGTCTGTCGGATGATACGTTAAGCCGTGGTCCCTTTGGTGCCTTTCGCTAAGAGCAGGCTAATGCCGACGCCAGGTTTCTATCCACTCTTCCTCCCTTCCCTATCCCCTATGGCGCAAATGACCTTAGCTGTCGGTCGCCTCCCCAAATTACCAACCAACCAAGGAGCCTTAAATTAATCAAAGGTGTCCCTTATATCAAAGGAAATCACCCTTGGTTTCCTAAGTACATTTTGGCAGTTAATCACGGCGGAAAAATGTGCGAATGGTCATTTGAGCAAATATTCGCGAATTTTCCCCATGTCGAAAAACTCGAAGATTATTTGATCATTGATGTAGATATGGCCTGTAATATAAAAAAAGATAGGGAATATGACAGAACATAACCGGCGTTTTTCCAAATAATTTCACTGGTTTGGTTGATCAAAACAACCATGATTGTGTCATGAAATCTTATCTTGCGATTATTAATTAAATCGTCGCGAACCCTAATCATGTAATCTTTAATGAATTCTATAATGAGGAAACTCTAAATGGCCGTAATGGCTGCGGTGTACACATACATAAAATATGTATCTTGTAAATGGTATGATATGACGCAACCTGGGTCGGTAAGAGTAAATAAAGTTTGGAATCAGACAAAGTTACCTCTTCATTATGAAGAACATTATGGATATCCACCGAGTAATGCCGAAATCAGTATCTAAAAGAAAAATACTATTAACTCATTTGTTTTTCCCATTCTCCTCTTTAACACCATAGAAATTCAAGTTCAATTTGCGAGAAAACGGAATAGGACGGAAAGGTAGCATTTTATTGTTTTTGTCTAATATAAGACATATTTTTAATAAGTGTCCACAGATTCTATTAAATGACACATGTGTTCTTTTTTGGTGGAACTACCTTAACAGTTGAAAATCGAATTTCGAACACAGAGCCTGAACCGTTTACCTATTATCGTTAGCTTCATTTTCTTACGTCTACATTCTGCCCTGTAAGCCTCTGAGGAAGTATGCGGTAGCAGAGGTTAGGACGCCACCGATGGAAGGGGAAGGGATATGAACAAATACGAAAGGGGGGAGACCAGAAGAGAATTGTATGTTAACGAATCACCTTATGCTGGCTTCATGCCGTTATTGTCACAATTACTAATGGAGCGTGGAAAAAAGAAATTTTTATACCTATCACTTCGACAGTCGAACTATCAATCCCTCTTATTCTGTCTTTTATATTTTTCAAGAGATGAAAATAGCGAGGGGTCAAAATAATTTCCTCCGCGGCGTACTGGAACTCACTTAATCTGAAAATTACGGGTAACAAAAAGGGCCCAGCGTGTAGCCATAGAATCTCTATCGGCTCCCAACCTAGTCATACCATCAGCTATAGTGCACTCTTTGTTAGCCCGTAGGAATATGTACGAGGCGTGCACCTTTCCTAAGCATTTTATTTACTAAACGTCGTGTATTCTGGCAGTATATCGGTAGGCACATAGAGTGCATTTTAAATTGGGAGAAAAAATCAATACCACCAAACTCTAACTTGTCCTCGAACGATCGTAATCTTGAGCTATAAGGCGGGAAAAACCGAGCCGTATTTTGTAATTAACGTAAGCAAATTTATGAAATGACGTCGCTCGCATCGCTTAATATGTTTAAATAGTGAACATTATAGCCATGCCATTATTAAAATACAACGCAAAGTTTCTCTGCCTGTCTATCCGTAAATGCTATTCCCATAAGGAAACACACGCATCGATTTTTTTTATTCGCTCGCAGTCTTTTTTTCTCTTACATAATTTAATTAGAAACTGTCTTCACACACAATCGAAACAAACGCCAAACGAAAGAAAATACAATTAAAAATTTTATTCTTAAAGGCCGATTTTGTTTTCTCATCCATCTCGTGAAATTTTGAAAATAACATTTGTAAAATTGCTCAAAATTACACGTTTTTGTTGATTCGTCCCCTTGACGACCGATCGTGTTCTTTAAGCCAACGCTTATATGAATATAAAGAAAAAATAAAGGCCCATAACAAACCAAGTGGGAATATGAGTACATTTACCATTAGGGAAGCATTTTTGAGAATAGCCCGCTTCTTGGTTGGAGACTTTTTTTGGAGAATTTTGATGGATGTTCCAGTCTTAAATGCTCATCAAATGAGCATTTAAGACTGGAACCTCCTCTTCTCGTTATGATGAAAGTCCTACTTTCGATGAATAAATGAGGGGCGTGGTCAATTTTAGTCATAAGATTTTAATCAAAGATAAGAGGTAACCTCCGTAGCGGATGTTAATCAACGCGTTAAAATATAATAAGTGATCATAATCTCATCTAGGTTTCAAAAAACTTCATCTATTAGCGCAAAATGGCTCTATTCATTAAGTTATTGATTCTCGAGGACCTCCATTTAACAACCGGTCCTTTTCATGCGGCACGATCTAAATTTGGCTGTTGACTCTCATGAGTCAATGAAAACCTAACGTTGAGGTCAATGAATGTATATAAAGAATAGAGTTGGTGCTTCGTCATCTAAAAAAATACGTGAATATGGAATGTATTAACACCTCATAGTTTTACATACTTGCCATATATCAATAATTACATTGATTCCACTTTTTTGCTCATGATTATTTTACTCATATCATGGATTCAATTTGCTCATTGCTTGTTCTTTAATATTTCATATATTGTATCCAATTTTATCGATTTTTATGCTATTTAAACTCGCCACCGCATTGTCTTTCGGGGTAAGCCCTAAGGAAGTGGCTTAATTCTGGGCGTTCGACCAATAAAATTGGCTTCGATTTAAATCATTTTCTCCCTACTGGCGTATCGTAGAAAACCTCCTTCGCTTAAGCTACATTAATGTATTGCTTCATACGCGCTTGCCTGTTATGTAACGTTTTTTTCTATTCTATATTTATAAATAATTCTTCCTGTTTGTCTATTTTTAAGGAAAAACTATCTAATTATTATCATGAGCATATATATCTATAACCTAAATTTGTATCCCATTTTATTATTTTATGTTTCACATTATGATCTGAGATGCTATTGTTTTTTCCTATCTTTCTCTGACTGGTGTCACACTTTCCATTTTTTTCTTTAGTGTAATTTATTATAATAATTATTAACCCTCTATCGACGGAATAAGGAAACATCTGCATGAAAAAAATACTGCTACTGTATTAGTGTTTCAAAAGTACTATTAAAGTATTTTTTTAAATTGAATTTTATTTTATGATAGCATTTATTTTGAAATTTGACGTATTTGTATTGTATATATTTAATGTAAAATAATATTTTAGATAATAATATTTACACAATATGTACTTCAACATTAACTTCATAACGTACCTTTTTTCAAAATTTCCCAATTTTTTCTTCATACGACAGCTGAAAATATTTATTTTTAGAGTTCCATTAGGCACGCCATCGTCAGTGGATAAGCGTCACACATTCATCTATTCAAAATATTTGACAAACAGCCGAAAGAGAGACAACTTTCCTCACACTTAAACTAAAGCGTTACAATTCTATCTAACGCAACAAACATATGGAAAAGCCTCTAAGAGAGCAGATGCTTCAATGATTTTGAAACGTAACAAATTTGACTCGTCCATAGAGGGTTAAATATGTTTTTGAACTCTGAACGTTGGGAATAATAAGTAACCTTCTCCGGTGCAAAGCTCGAGAGCTTTTCAATCAACCAGGCCCTATGGTCATATCCCTGATTGTAAAGTCAGCCGTCAAAACGTCGTCGGCGGCTGTTTTAACCATACCCCGTGCAAAGCCCATAGTACACTGTATGAAGAGGGTTGATCATAACAGCGCGAGATCCGTTGCTCGCCCCGAGCACTACGTGGCGTCCCGACGACGGGGGCATCGTCGTCCCCTTTTGGAGAGGGGTCCGCCCGCCTCGCGCGCCCTGCCGTCGGCGACTGACTGATCTCATGATCTCAAAGGGAATGCCTTTCTCTCCCTCAACGAGTGCGATGCAACGAGCGGCCGACATCGCGCAGACGCGGACACGTTCCTCGCGGTGGTTGGCCCTCTGCGTCGCATTGCGCCCTGCGCCTCTCACCCTCTCACTCTCTCCTACAACCGAATGGAATTCCCCTCAACCCCCTGCATTCCCTCCCAAAAAAATCCCCTCCCTAAGCCGCAGACATCCCTCTCTCTCTCTAACAACCCCACCCTCCGTAACACTCGTATTTATCCCTGGTTCTCTCCATCCCGGAGGCAGTCGAGATGTCTCCGGCCAGGAGGAAACAAGACTCGTCTCCGAGCGGTTGATACCCCGCGGGTGGTAAGTCTTCCGATGCGAGAACTCCGGGGCACAACGGTGGAGAATCCAAGGAGGGACGAAATACTTTAAATTATAAATAATTCGTATTTGAAGAGCGTAGTCTTAAATACTTGTAACGTTGTTTCATAAAGTATCGCGACACTTTGCCAGCGATCCGTTTAGGTCGGCTGTCGAAGCTCTAAATACGTAGGCTATCCTGTACCGTCTCTGTTGACCATGGGTTAAGGGACCGCATTCTGAGAGTTATCTCGTTCAGAGGCAAGGACAGACTTGACCTAGATATGTTGCATAAGGAACCTGAAAACTCTCATTGTCACCAGAGACGGCCCAGAAGAGCCAACGTATTTCAAGATTCGACAGCCGACCAAAACTAATTGCTAGCGTAGCGTTTCGCGATAGTTTATGAAGTGACTGTACATGATATGAATTCTATCGGCACACGATGTTGTACCATTGAAATATATCTTCTTAAAAATTTACGAGCGCTTGGCGGCGTGGAAACTCCACGCCATTTGGATCCTGGGGGAGGACGACACGGAAAATTGATGAAAATGACTCAGGCGAAGGAGTTTACAGACTCAGTAGTAGTTTTATTCTTTATTTATTTGTTTTGGCCTGACGACGGTTGTCGCGGCTTTCCCGTCGTCCTTTGGGCAAATGCCGAGCCTACCCCTTCCCGCATGTTTCTGTTACTCTTAATTAGCCAAAGAACAATTGTTTACCCGCCCTTAAGAGTAAAAAGTCTAAAACGCGGCCCACATGTTACATTGCTTATTCATTCTTTGTTGTTGCTGTTCTTCTTTATGTATTTTAATAAGCGGAAATAAACATTATCGCACTGCGTCGTAAAAATAAAAGGAGAATTCGAGCTCAAAAAGAGAAGCGTCACCATCACGCGACTCTAGGATCCAACTAAAAATATAAAATGGAAGATCTTCTTCAGCGAAAAGTTCGTCCGGATAGGTATAATGATGACGATTGGTCTCAGGTTCTCTATTCGTGATCAAAATGGGTGTCGGCTGTTTTGCGATCTGGGTCGCTTTTTTAGCGAGATATCCAAGTCCTCGAGAAAAGAGGATTCGATGCGTCGCGTCGGCTCCCTTTCGCCCGCGGGGGAAAGGAGATTGCGTCGCGTCGGCGTTTCCAACGTCTCTCTCTCTCTCTCCACCCGTGCGAGCGAGTCTCTGCACCTCAATTTAAAAAAAAGAAAACGATTTTGTGGGCGCGCGTGAATGGTTTCTGGAAGGAAGACGCCGACCTGACCACAATCACGCGTCCTATTGTGTCGAGCTCATTCCTGGTCTGGTCTGGTGTGATGATGATGATGTTGATGAAAAAAGTGGCAATTTGTCGGCCCCGTGGAAGCGTCTGGTTTCATTTTCATCCCGGCCGGTCCCGTATCCTTTAGCTTTAGTATCAATTAGTTTGGTTTGCCGTCCCAATCTCTCAAAATGGAAGGTTGCCGATTGAATAATGCTGCAAAAGAAGCCGGCGGAGACCAACATTTTTTATGTTTTCACCCCTCCATAACAGAACTTAATTACGTCCAACAAAAATCGTATTAAAAGTAAATGCGCTTGTGTAATATAGTGATGGGCAGGGAGAAAAATATCGATTTAAGTCATTGGCAGCTTTTCCCTCATATCTTAGCATTCGTTCCGAACCGTTTTCATCATCTGTTGTAGCGTTCTCTCGAATCAAACCTCTATTGCAAATCATTCCTCTGGCAAAATGATCTAGACAGTTGCTGAGGATAATAGCGTGCGCACTTCAATTTTTTTCCTATTATTGTCAAAGGGGCCATTCAAATATTACGTGAGACGTTATTGGGGGTAGGGGGTTGGGATCACCTTACTTTGTCTTATGAAGAGGGTGGGGGCAAGGGTTCCGGAACCAATTTACGTCAGATTTTAGTCCATCTTGAAACGTGGTATCGTTTCCAAATAAACTGTGACTGTTCACAACTTCATCAGCTGTTGTACTGTTTCGGTCTTAATTCTAATGAATGTGGTACTCCAACACTGCATAATTATACGATATCCAGTGCTCAAAGCTGTACTATGGCTTCTATAGAAAGATGAAAAAACAGAAATTGAGCTTTTAACGAAGAGTAGATACAGATATCTAATGTCTTACGTAATAATGAGAGGGAGGGAGGGTTGGGAAAATCTTACATTGTCTTCCATAGGGGGAGGTCAAAAATATCATAAATCGTCTTACGTAATACTTGAACTTATACTTAGTCTTCGCATCGACATCTACTTCAGGACATACCTCCAAATGAATGATAAATTAAAAATTAATCAGTCTATCGATCCGCTAGGTAATAGTATTAAGCCTCCATTTAATCGGCTATCACATTTATTCAACTCATGTTTTGCAAACTAGGCGATGCGATGTACTTATGAAAGAATCGCACACAATTCATAACCCACGACGGAACTGTTGACGGCAATTGAACTATAAATATGAAAGAAAATCCCGCTGAAAATGATTTTTAATCATCATTCAACTCTTTTTCTATCATTGTTCTTATAAATTCCTAAAAAAGAAAGCAACAAACTATGAGAAGGGTAGATAGAGAATAGGTAGAACGGCAGAGTCGGTGGATGTAGGATTCCAACATTCTGTTCCAGTACTAAGAACAAAATTTGAGTGCGAATTCTTCAAAAGTCCTTCAATTAAAAAAGCAGAGAAGAAGGACGGCTTAGCCGCTTAACTGGCTAAATCACTTGGAGCGATATCAAGGCATCCGCATTCGAGTCTATGTAAAGGCAAATGATTTTTCCTCAGTGGAATCTCACACGACCTCAATATCATTGCTGCAAATTACATAAGCACCAAGGGAAACGAGCGTTTATCGAATTTCTGTTAATCATGTAGCTTAAGCACGGTTCACATTATACTTCAATCAGCAAAAACTCGCGAATGCTTGCTAGTCTGAAGGCTTTCCACTCTCGTGTGATACAGTATCAGCATGATTACTAACAACCATTCTGTCAATCGTACTCACTGTGCTATTTGATTTCAAGACTGATGTGTGACTGTTTAGGCACTCGCTACCTCTGGGGTCTAGTAGCTGTCGGTCAACCACGACAGTGGTTAGAGCTGCTGGGGAAACTTCACCTTTTGAAATCGGCGACACCAATACCTCCTTGTGCTTTGCAGTAATTTCCTAGACCTGAATTAAACAGTACATTAAAATGTCCCGACACGTGTCATGGTCTCCTAATGTCGTAATTAGGTTAATTTAAAATTATAGAGGACTACGATATGAATGTGAAAACCTCATACTCGCCGGTACAAGCTCAATTGTCGCGTGAAACATTCTGCTTACTTGCTTCCAAGGCCATTTAGAGTCGAGAAGACTTTTGGCTTCGCCAACTACTCCTCTCAAGAGTTGCCTGTCTGCTGATTCTTCTCCTACAGTTCCCATTCTCCAAGGATCTTTCCTTAGTTGATCCTTCCACTTAAGTCTAGGGCGTCCTTGCATCCTCGGTCATTCCGTTCTGGCATCACATAAGAGTTTCAGTAATGTTCCATTTTTTCCCTCTTATTGCATTACCCATTCATCTCAAGCGTATTCTTTCGATGATTCCATTTGTATATAAACGTTAAGATTTCCGGCGAAACTTTATGAAACCAGTTCACTTCAATTGAAACGTACACATGTATATTAAGGTATTTAAAAAGTACTAATTCATTAAGTCCAATTACATCAATCTCATATTAATCGTCATTTATCTTTCTGTACCTTATTTATCCTTCAGACTTTTTTCACTTCATAAACTTCACTGAAGATACGTCTTGGAACCATGTCTTCGAGAGATGTTAAATTTTTTCCTAGTTTCGTCGAAATGTCATTGAAACATTTCAGGACAATTCTTACTCTAATGCGCAGGTCTGGGGGCCTCCTGTTGATGTCCCATATGTGACAAAACCGTCTCGCAATGAAATCAATGAAAATATGCACACATTTGAATTTCTATAACTCGAAGTTCTGCCAATCGAATATTAGATAATTTTGAAAAAATTCCATTGCTGTTGTAACCATCGTTGACGGTTCGTGAGTAACTATTCAGCCACTCGAAATGTTCTCAACTCGAAGCAAAATTCAGTGTCGGAGATACTTTGATTAACTTATCTTAGTTCGACTGTCGTTTTTAAAGTTTTATCGCTGTCTTTAGCCTTGTTTCCGAGTAAATTTTCGAAAAATCAGCCCTTTCAGTTCCGGAAATACTTCGATTCAACGAGGTCTTCGTTCACATTTTATTGGAATTGTTAGATATGCACATTAGTAACTTTTTTTGAAACTCGAAATTTCTTCAACTCGAAGCAAATTTTACTTGAGTTGAATTTTACATTATGAGTTGGAGACACTGTGATCTATCAAATTTCGACTGTCGTTAATTCATCCATTACCCATTTCCTAGCTTTCCCTTTGCTCACTAGCGTTCATGGTCATGCCTCCTCCTCATTATTTTCATTTTGATTTCCTTGGTATTCACGAATGTGTCGATGCAACGGTGCTCGTTTCCCGGCAGACATCCAAAGGGCGCAGGGAGAAGACGATTCCTTCGCTTCTAGAGCTCGCCTCCCATCCGTCAGACCGGCCAACCCCGACATCCTTCCCACACCCTGAACACGCAACTCCCGCCATCATTACGAGGGTCGACCCTCCTAGAGCAACGAACAACCCCTCATTACCAGCCTTGCTCGTCCCTCGTCGTAGGCCGCACAACCCGTCTCTCCCCTCTCATACACAACACACACACACACACCACCCTGGAAGACGGGAATCCAAAGCAAAGAAAACAAAATGTGAACGAGCGAAATGGATGAAGAACACATAGAGGAGACGCGGCCCTCCTCCTTCCGACAAGAAAGGCACCGACCTACCCTTTCTCCTCATAAGCTCTCCACCTTTTCCGGCATCCCCAAAAACTCAACCAGTAGGTTTCCGATTCGTGTGGCGACTGTCAGGACGGCCAATCAAAACCGCGGCGTGTATAATTTTCGGTCGTTCTTTGCGCCCGGGTCTGCCTGGGAGGACGGGGAAGGCAGTGACGTTTTCAGAGGGGAGGGGTATGTGGAGATGGGGGATAGAAAGTCGTCGTTATGAGGCCTAGGGGTGAGGACTTTGAAAAGTTTTTTTTTTCTTTCGGTTCGTGTAGCTGCAGGGGGGTGGGGAACCATTCGACTGCCGGCAAGGAGGTAACGATAGAGGAGAGACGAGGGGACGCCATTCCCACGGCGTCTAAACCTTTCATAAAAAAAAGTCGAAGAACAAAAGAGTAGCTAACAAGTAACCGTCACACCCCAACATACTCATCTTCTTCCCCCGCCGTCTGGAGCGGAAGAGAGGAGGCGGGAAGAGAGGAAGGAGTCCACCACAGTCTCCCCTTCCGGTGTGCCATAGGGAGGGAACGATCCCTGTCTTACTTCCCCTCCATCCCAACAGCAAAGCCCCAATTGACTCTCCCTCTCTCCTCTCTCGCACGCTCTACCTTATCCTCCACGAAGAAGGCTTGATAAGAAGCGTTTTTCTTTCCAGCCATTGAATGGAAACGATATTTAGGCAGCTGACCAATAAATGTTTTTAATTAAAGGCACATTGTTGCAATCATTGAGACCAAAATGCATCAATTCAATGAAATTGACGCTGTATTCGACTCTGATGGCAAGGTCGTTCGATATCAATTGTGTTCTTCCTTCGATATAGATCTTCGCAACTATTTCCACCACTCGTCCGCCGTTAATGTGCTATTTGAGCATTTACAGCCATGGCACACCCGAGGAAATCTGTGAATATGCGTCACAAGAATTCATTTCGAATACAAATGCACTGTGAAATCAACAAAAACGTCGAACAGCATATACTATGCTTATGGAGAATACAGAAAAATAATCTCATTAATGACGGATTTATGTAAGTTGCAAAGGCCTATATCGATGGAAGAACACAATCGATTTTGAACGACCTAGCACTAATGACCGGTCAAAGGTGTGTATGAAAAATAAAAAAATCGAACATTCTGCAAATTTTGTCGCTTATATCTTCATCAGATAAGTCATGCTGTCATTGAAAGTGGTATTTTAAATTATAAAAACGAGAACGTGGAAGAAGGAATATTAGATTTGACTTCAAAAGCCTTCGTGAATGTTGCCTCAAGAGACGTGGTTCGACAAATTTGGCCTAGATCTAATCATTAAAGCAGCATCATCATGGCAAAAAAATTCCTCAAATTACTCATAGAAACCTTAATCCATACTTCAAATACCTTAATTTGATGAAATATGCCTGTCTCAGTGCCTCTGCTACAATTTCCATGATAAAGAGTAAAGCAGTACGAAAAATTTTGCAGTACGATCGTGTTCAAAATTATATATTGAATTTCAAAAGAAAGTAATTAAAAGTATATAATGTTTTCGCAATTTTACGATGCAAACAAAGGCCACCATTTGCATTCCTTGGGCAAGGGATTCGCTTCCTGAGGTATCATTGAACGTGCACACTTATTGGCTGCATTTCTAGCTGTCAACTGCGCTATTTTAATGGACGGACTCTACGGTCTAGGCTTCCCATGTATTCCGGTTTAATAGGTCTGTCCTATTTTCACGCCCGGCACGGAACGGCAAGGTAGAACACGGAAGTATATTTTCTTCTTCCAAAGACATTCAAGCTATCTTGTTTTATTATATATTTCCTTCCTGTATTGGTCACTAATCTTAGTTCGCAGACTTTCGCAGGGATTTGGATAATTACTATCAACAATTTCCGGCTTTTCTGCTAGGTTGAGTAATTTTTTATGCACACACAACGTTTCATTCTACCTACTTAGAACGTCGTCAGGAGACTGAAGAATTCAATCTTATTTGCGTTATCTGCTTGCTACATGACTCACCGAACGAAACGTTAAGTGTACATATCTGTGGTACATATAAAATTACTCAACGCAACCCGGAAACATTTGATAGTGGTAATACGTTCCCTGAGTAAGACAGCAAACAAAGACTTTTTTTACTGTCTTCGCTTTCTACTCCCATTATTAAGGGTAAAAATTGTACGAACAATTTTTTTATTACGATAATGTTCAAAATGAGCCACGCCCCGGTTTTGGTGCATCTAACATAGTAAGCCTAATTAATGAGCTTCACAGCTTCAGAGATCACTTCGTGGAAGTATTTTATACTCGAATTCATAATAAAAAACGAAAACTTTTATTCCACCAGTTAATTTTCAGGCACTACTAGTTTCGACGCAGTGAGTACCTGAAGATGACGCCGCTGCGTCGAAATTAGTCGTACTTAAAAATTAATTGATGGAATTAAACAAAGTTTTCTTTAAATATCTTTCTCGGGCTTCGCACCGGGTAAAGTTTTCACAATCCGCCGACGTTTCGGAAAACGACTTGTTTTCCATTTTCAAGGCACGTGTTATTTCCACCGTGACCACTACAACACTGTTAGATAATTAAATATTATATTATATATTATATAATATATATTATATAAAAAATATTTAATAAAAAAACAGAAATATATTTAAATATAATACATCTGGAAAATCTTAAATCAAAAAAGTTTTCTTTATTCATTATTTACAAAAAACCTCCTCAAAGTTGAACCTAAAACCATTGAGATCATCCAAATTCATATTGAAATAAGTATTGCTCTTTTCTACAGCCATTTATTGTTATCACACAACGCGTTTCGCAGCTTGCTGCATCGTCAGTTACAATTGTTTATCTTTTATTTATTGATTGTTACGTCAATAACCTCACGCTAAGGAGGAAGGTTGGGAGAACAAACAAATTTTTGGGAAGGAAGGCAGGGGAACATAGATTTGAGGCTTGTGAGATGGGAGATTTTTCCGGAAAGGAGTGGGAACGGGAGTGGAAAAAGCAACTCGTTGCAAAGGCTGCCTGACTGTCTGATGAGTGCAATCCTTATTTTCAATATAGATTATAATAACCCTAATAAGGTTTAATGAATCAGGCGATATCTTGTGGAAATCGGTTGTAGATATCATTATCATAAAAAAATAGAACTATCAGATTCTCACACTCCGACCTAGGTTTCCATACTGCTAATATACCTTGTATGTGCCCTGAAAATGATGTGATTAGTGCCGAAACCAAGGTCGGTCTGCGAGAATAAATTGTGCGGAAATGTAACAGAGTTCTATTATTTTTCAGAGCATGGTCATATCATTAGTCGTTCAACCCTAAGATTGGTTGACTGGGAAGTTGGTTGATAGGGAAGGGTTGACCCTCAACCCTTCCCTATCTAGTGCTGGTTCCTTTATCTCCTCGAATACCTTCCTATGTACTTTCCTCTTTATTTGGTCCATGAACTTATTCCTGGGTCTTCCTCTAGGGACTGTTCCTTCTATTTTACCTTCAATTGTGTTCTTCATAAACCCATCGTGTCTCAGAGTGTGTCCAATCCATCTCGTTCTTCTTTCCTGTAGTGTTCCATATGGTCCTTTCCTCCTCTACTCTTCTCTGCCCTTCATTATTTCTTATTTTTTTCATCCATTTTATCTCCAGCATCCTCCTCCAACACCAGGTTAATTAAGGGGAACAGATGATTGGAATTGTATTTTAAAATATGTGGCTCTCACTTTACGCGTCACTCCTGTACTCCTCAACTTGGTATTTATAAGTTCTCATTTAGGTACATTATGGCCGCACGCTGAAATGATTACATAGTCCACTCGTATGTATCTTACAACAATCATTCATTCATAGGTTGTTCAATCCTGAGATTGGTTGACTGCAGCCCTCATCCCGTCCCTTACCCTTACCTCCTGGTATTTCTTCCTATATACCTCTTTATTTAGTGCATGAACTTAGTCCTGGGTTTTCCTCTGAGAACTTTTCCCTCTATTGTGAGATAGCATGGTATAGTAACCCTATTTATGCAATCTCATGAACGGGATTGACGCTCATTCTCTTGATTCCTTCCTTCCCCATCCACACTTCCCTCTCTCTCGCCACAGTTCCCCTGTAGATAGAAATATCCCCACCCTCTCCCTCTGGCATCATCCCCTTTCCTTGGCGTCCCACAGGTGGTCGCCGCCGCAGCCACTCCCCCTCGCCTCCCCCCCCCACTCCCCCGCCCGCCTGCGATTTCACTGATGCTCTCACACCCTCCCCCCGTTTGCCCTCCTCTTCCTCCATCAACCCCAACGACCCCCGTATCATCCCTTTCCCCGACGCACACACACAACGCTTTTCGAAACGGGAACATAGCCTTTCCATTTGCGCCTCAGACACCACGCCCCCTCCCCCTCCCCTCCCAGCCCCATTCCACTCCGACCCTCCAACGCCCCTTACTCTTTTCTTCTCCACAGAACGGAAGGAAGAATTCACCTTTGCAGGATCCGTTTCGTAATTTAATCCGAATGTTACACGTTACTTTTTCTCCCTTATTCCATTCCTCCTCCCACTCCACTTATTTTCGCTCCCCTCCACCGTCCACCTTCCTTCCTACCCCGCCCACTTCATTGTTACGCGTCACCCACGCCTTTGCATGTTCTCGTCCCACCCTCCGGAAGTATTTTTTTTGCGACCACAAAAAAAAAAACTATATGGAGCAATAAATTCGTCGATTTTCGTTTCCAAGAACAAGCGACTCCGTTGTCTCAGGCGTAACTTTATGGAATTTGCTTAGCATATTGAATGAGAAGCAGTAACTTGGTGATTCCACATTTATTTATTGTAAACGACCCGGGTTTCGACGTAGCACGTCATCATCAGGTACAAATATCAGTGTTCTGGGATATTTGTACCTGATGATGACGTGCTACGTCGAAACCCGGGTCGTTTACAATAAATAAATGTGGAATCACAAAGTTACTGCTTCTCATTCAATAAACAAGTGACTCGGCTGTGTGATTTTTTTTACTTTTGAATTCACCATGTGTTGTTTAAGGTCTGCGTCACAATCTGGTCTCTGATAACAGTGGACTTTATTTGAATGAATAGGTTGTCCAAGTAAATTGAAATACTGGGAGTTTTTTTTAAATCATCATAAAATACCACAAGATACAAAAATAAAAGTCATGGTAACATAAAAAAATACGGCGTACGATCCTTGCGGTACCAAAAAAAATTAGATCAGTCTCACCCGAGAGATTAGGAATTACGAACAATAATCAGGTCGCATAGGTTCACAGGGTGTTCGAATATTGTAGGTATTTTTTAGGCTAGAGAGTAGGCCAATCATTGGGATTCAAAATTATAGACCCTATAACAACCTCCAAGTTAATCCTTGTAACGTAGGTCTTCATTGCCGAAAAAACTTAGGAGAAGCACTCATAGATAAATGTCACTTCCATAGCGAAAATAATTCCAACACGCGCCCTCAAGATAGCTGCGAAACTTCAAAGAATAACTCGCTTCTCAGTGGTTTCAGAGAGCATCAAAAAGGTAACACCCAGAATTACAGAAAACCTCGAACCGATATTTATCAAGCTAAATGCGATATAAATTTAAGAATAGTAAATGTTCGTAGCGTAAAGAATTAACGTGCCAAAGTTGAGCATATATTTGAAAACGTAGAATATATATAGAATATATATAGAATATATATAGAATATATATAGAATATAAATAGTAGTTGGAACAGAGAGCTGGCAGAGATATTAACGACAGCGAAGTTGTTCCGACAGGATATAAAATCTATAGACGTGATCGACCAGATAGGAATGGTGGCGGAGTATTCATAGCAATTAAATTGTATTTGAATAGTACCGCACACATATTGGACGACAATGGAATAGAGAGCTTTTGGTGTACCATTAAGCAATAAAACAAAAAAATATGCATACATGATCATTTTACAAGCCATCAGATTCCAAAATCGACGTTTTATACAAATTAGAAACTCAATTAACATCATTTACCTCGAAAAATAACAAAAGTTCAAGGTAGCGTGATATAAACGAGGCTTTACTTAATACACTTTCACACCACTCTCTTACTGAAATAGTAAACGGACCTACGAGAAGTAATAAAATATTAGACCTTTGAGCTGTTAGTCACCCTGCATTGATTAAACACATCGATATCCTCGAAGGCATAAGTGATCATTAAGTAATTTTTACGACTTTGAAAACAACAGTAGATTCCACTCTAAAACCCAATCGTAAAGTCTACTTATTTCAAAAATGCTATTACGTAAAATTCGTAGAGACGTTAGAAGCTTCATTCACGAAATATGTAGCCACAATGAAGAACGAGAGCACCGAAGTATCATGGAGATATTTTTTGGAAATACTACGTGAAGGAACCGATTAATATATTCCATACAAATTCAAACGGGAGAGTAAAGAACCTCGTTGGTATAACCACGAAATAAGGCGGGAGCTCAAGAGACAAAGGTAACAACATAATTTATCAAAATTTCTATTACGCTAAGTAACAAAACAACGGAGCTTGCGGCGAGAGAAATATACGTTTCTCAACGCTCAAAAACGAAGAAAATAATGCGTGCTACTCTACGAAACTTCAGGAAAAAAATCCTCGGTGAATAACTAGATGAAAACTCCAAGTCATTTTGGTCTTACGCGAGAGAGCTCCAGGGCGAATCTTCGACAGTGGAGTCCCTACTGGACACAAACATCAAAGTGGTCAACGACAGTATCGACAAAGCCAATTTATTAAACCACTACTTCGACAGTGTTTCACTAAGGATGACAACAATACACAATTTAGATATTCTTGATTTTAACGAACCGATGGCTGACATAACAATTCAACGTGATGGAATAATTAAACAACTGCGTTCGATTAAAAGTAACAATCCCCCAGGTTCAGAAGGAATACTTGCACGCGTGCTCAAGGAGTTAACGCCACAGATTGCACCATTCTTAGAAATTATATTTGGCAATACATAATCCGAAGGTTAGATGCACCAAGACTGGAAAATAGCCAACGTCACTCCGATATTCAAAAAAGGAAATAAAAATGGCCCAGGAAATTACCGGCCAATATCGCTAACATCACTTTTATGTGAGATCCTCGGACACATTGTCGTTAGCAATATTATGACATTCCTGGATAATCGTAACTTCTAACATAGCAGTCAGCACGGCTTCCGTTAGGGCAGGTCCTGCGAAACACAGCTTGCGCTCTTCCTTCATGATATCCTAAAATCAGGTGAATCGATTAAGCAAGTCGACGCGATATTCCTCGATTTCAAGAAGGCATTCTACAAGTTTCCTCACAAAAAACTCATATATAAATTGCAATCATGCGGAGTTAATAGAAAAATAGTGAATTGGATAGGGACTTTCTCAGTGATCGAAAACAAAAAGTAGTTATTGATGGTTTTAGCTCTGATATGGTCGAAGTTACATCCGGTGTTCCTCAAGGAAGTGTGATCGGCCCTCTTTTATTCATTATTTATATTAATGACCTAAGTTCCAGAGTTAGTAGTAAAATAAAATTATTTGCAGACGATACAGTTATCTACCGTAAAATGAACGAAAATGCGGACTTTTAAGCTCTGTCATCGGACCTTAACAACGTTCATTCGGGGTGCCAGGAGCGGGGATTAGAATTAAATATCAGCAAATGCACCACAGTTCACCTCCTGCGAAAGTCATCACACAAATGCCATACCTGTACTGTGGGTGGAATAAACATAAAATCTTCAGGTACAGTAAATATTTTGGAATTACTTTAACGTCTGCTATATCGTGGGGATCACACATACAAAACATATGTGGCACAGCGTTAAAAAAAACTAGGTTTTCTTAAACGTATAATAGGAAGATCCTCGGATGAAAAAGTCAATGAGAGATGCTACTTCGCTCTGGTTATGCCACACTTCGAATACGCCACGAGCATTGGGGACCCTGGTCATAAAGATTTAACCAACAAAAATTAATAAAATACGAAGGAAAGCAGCGCGTTTCGTTATAAACTGCTACGAGCGTACATAAGGTCTCTGACAACTTTTAGAGGGATTAAGGTGGGAGCCCCTAGAGACTCGGAGACTACACGCTAGGCTTAGGTTGCTTGAGAAATTCAGAACTGGTGTATTTCATAGCAACACAGAGATTATTATCATGTCGCCTCACTACATCTCTAGGTCTGACAGATGCGATAAAATAAGATAGATACAATGCCGAACAGATAGGTACAAAAACTCGTTCTTTCCGCGCACAATAAGTGACCGCAATAAAACTTGAGCTCCACTAAATACACTCCTATAAGACATGCCACCATTTTATCTCCCAAAAACTTACATCTTTACAAGGCTGGTCACCTAACGCCCACTGCCACACGCCCATGCGGCGGCTCGCAGGGTATTATGTAGATGTGGGTCATTTTATGTATAGTTGTCCGAAAATGTAAGAAGGAAGAGTGCCTTGAGAGAGTAAAACATAGAGAAAAAATACTCCACTATTTTCCTTGCAAGATAAAAGTAGTTAATGGAGTTTTTTTTAATGTAGAGATATAAGGGTGCACGAAAGCCGACTTACATTCCCACACTCGGAAGCTTCTCCGTTGACCAACGCTAAATGCTGACTTGCATTCCCACACTGGGCAGAGGCCCAAGCATTAAGATAAGCAACGAATTAATGCTGACCCGAATTCCCACACTCAGGAGCAAAGAGATAACCAAAGCTTCGCCTTACTCCCACTCCCTGCATCTGGTGAGTCACCGAGGGATCTGCGGCCAGTTGATCGTCGGACGGTGTGCGAGATGGATGGAACGTGGTGCTATAAGTTTGAATTAGCGAAGTTTATGGAAACGGCAAGATTGTTAATTCTTTACTCTCCTTCCTCGCGTTCCCTCTGCGCTCTCCAGCGAATCTGTGGTTGGTGTCAGAAGTGGGATATCAGTGTCAAGATAAAAGAAGAGAAGTTCCGGAGATCGTAGAAATCGCGAGGGAGCGGAGAGAATGGCGAGCCTCGTGTGTTTTTGGGGCCATGAAGAGCCGCTGCAGAGCTTTGTTGAGTTTGGGGAGAAGATCAGCCTCCTGGCCAAGGAGAACGAGGAGCTGAAGGCGCGGCTCCACGTTGCGGACCCGGCAGCGTCTTCCACTTCTTCACGGAGTAATTTCGCCCTCATCAGCAGTATCGACATATTCACCGGCCGCCCTGGAGAGAATTTTGTCGCTTTTCTCGAGCGAGTGGAGCGTGTGGCTGAGTTAAGCGGCTGGACCAGTGAGGAGACGCTCAATGCAGCAAGGCGGCGGTGACGCGGTGGAAAATTGTCGCAGCAAGGATGAGTGCAATAAGGCGGTGGAGTTAATCGGTTTTAAGAAATGCATGTGACCCGGTGTGTCAGTACACCGCATAACCTCCTAGTGGTGGGTTGCGGGCTACGGTATTCCGGCTCTCAAGGTAGTCTATTCAGAAGGGATCCTAGCATGAGTAGAATAGTGAAAGCGGGCCTAGGGTATTACTATGCTTCGGTTTCTCTTGTAGCATACTGACGGAAATGTGCCAAAACTGACCGGTAGTACGCTGTAACCATAAAGAGAGAAAGCTGCACGTGGTGCGGGTACTGCAAATGCTGGTAACTTTGCTCACTCTATTACAAATTACTCAGAACAGTCACAGAGTAGCATCGGACGGCCGAAGCCACGATGGGCGGCGGAAGCTGGATAAGGTTGACCCATCAAGATACGGACATAGCAATACGACCTGGACTATCGGTACTTGGAATATGAGAGGAGTGTATGGAAAGGAGCATGAGTTGTTGAATGAAAAGAAAGTGAGACGAGTGGATGTTTTGTATGTATGTGAAACTAAGCGCAAGGGGTGGGATGTTGTTACAATAGATGGCGGTGGTCTGTCACTGTGGTCAGGAGTTGACGATAATGTACACGGCAGTCAAGGTGTGGGACTTATTATTAATGAGAGAGCTAAGTTACTAGAAAGGAAGTGCGAGTTAGTATCCCCTAGATTGCAGTGGGTTCGCATGAAAGTAGGAATTAGGAGAGTTGCGACTGTGGCGTGCTATACACCAGTGAGTGCATGGAGTGAGTGACAGTGTGAAAGATGAGTTTTAGAAAAAAACTGAGAGAGTTATTGAATGAATGTGACTCTGGTGAGAGAATAATTGCACTAGGTGACATGAATGGCTGGGTTGGTGTTAGGCGGTATACATCTGAGGGAGTAGTTGGGCCATTTGGTGACCCTCAAGTGATAATGGCGAAAACTTAGTGAGTGTGTGCTTGGAAAAAGGATTTCTTGTGTCGAATACATAGTTTAAACATAACAAAATACATATGTATACTTGGCAAAGAGGAGATTGTAAAAGTATGATTGATTTCGTCGTATATGATGAGCTTTTGAGAGAGTTAGTGTGGGACACGAGAGTAATGAGGGGTGCTGAATGTGGAACAGACCACTATTTGGTACTCTCCAAAGTGAATCTGGGCAGAAAGTGGGTGCCAAGGAAGAATGTTGCGCGTAAGCATTTGAGAGTAAAAGTGGAGAGGTTGCTAGACAGTGAGGTGAGAATGCAGTATGGTTGCATGCTTGGAGATACTCTATCCTCGAAGCAGTGAGAATGGAACGACTATATCAGAAACGAGAACGTGAATGGTGCGTGGGAGTGTTTAATAGGAGAGATAGTAGAATGTGCTGGAAGTGTATGTGGAAAAGGAGTGGTAGAAAGAATGAAAGTCGATGCTTGGTGGAATGAAGAGGTGAAAATTGCAGTCAGAGAAAAGAAAGAGGCGTACAAGAATATGATTGCTGCCAAATCTGAGGAAGAGCGTACTAAGGCATGTGAGATTTACTGAAAGAAAACGAATTAATGCAAAATCGTTGTGAAAGTGAACAAGGAAATAATGTGCGGGTGAAGCTAGTAAGATACACAGTGATTTTGAAGGCAATAAAAAGCTGTTTTGGAAGTGGGTAACAAGGGCTAAGGTTGGTGAAGGCAGAGGAATGAATGCGGTAAAGAACAAAAGTGCAGAGATCGTGTGGGATGAGAGCAATATCAGGGACTGCTGGAGGGAGTATTTTGAAGAATTATACAATAATGTTGCATGCACTGAGGATAAGCTATGTGGAGTAGTATGCGAGAATGTGATGTTGGAAAAGGAGATCAGTGAGAATGAGGTCATAGCGGCTGTAAGAGTATTGAAAAATGGGAAGGCTGCAGGCGTAGATGGAATATCCAGTAAAATGTTGAAGTATGGGTGTATTTACTTATTTGTCGGCTGTGTGAACTATATAATTTATGCTTACGGGCTTCCGTTGTTCCATTGGATTGGAAGTATGCAATCATCGTCCATTGTACAAAAGGAATCGAGGATAGACGGAGTATAATAATTATCGGACCATTAGTTTACTGAGCATTCCGGGAAAGTGTTCAACAAAATTTTTATCGAAACAAAGAGGAATATTACTTCTGACAGAATATGGAGCGTGCGGTGTGGATTTATGCCTGGGAGAGGATGCAGTGACCAGCTTTTCTGGCTTCAGCAAGTCATAGAAAAATGTATGCGCGTCCGAAAGAAGGTGTATTGTGCGTTTGTTGATTTAAAGAGGGCATATGACAGGGGAAATAGAAAGAAGTTGAGGAATGTTTTGAACTACTATGGAGTGAATGGGCAGTTTTTGAATGTTGTATTGGCAATGTATGATAATGGTAAGGCAAGTGTGAGAGTGTTAACGGGGTTCTGAGTGATTGGTTTGCAATAAAACATGGCGTAAAGCAAGTTTGCGTAATGTCAACATGGCTGTTGTATGTATTTATGGATAAATGTGTTTGACATGCATGTAGTGAAAACGACAGTGTTCTGATTGGAAATGTAAGCGTGCGAGTTCTACTATATGCGGATGATGCTGGTTTGATCTTAGAGAGCCAACAGGGATTACAGAAGCTCTTAGATAAGTTTTGTGAGTTAGCAGAGAGAATGTAAATGAGGGTAAATGCGTGCAAGACTAAAGTAATTAGTTTTTGATAAGGAGAATGTGGAGAATAACTGTATGATGATGGCGAATGGTGAAGTGATTGAACAAGTAGATGATTTTTGTGTAAAAACAGTGCATTTGAAGTTAGGGAAGCGTACATATAGTTGAGATATGCAAGTAGTAGACTCTGCGGAAGAATATCGGGGGATTTTGGGTTTTTAAATTTCTTGCACAAGTTCGAAGGAGTGATCGATGTGAGAAGGAAAACAATGAGATCCGGCAATGTCGATGTTTCGTTGCGAGGCGCTTGCGGTGCGTGTGAAGAATGTGAGGAAAGAGTGGGGGTGAATTTAGGAGTCATTGGAGTCGATATGGAGGTACCGGTTCAGTTACCGAATGAAACAGTGATACCGCCATTGAGCGAAAGGATCGTGCGTGCTAAACTGCCAGATTACCTTCCTTCTAACAGGGAATACGTTACCGAGCCTGAGGTGATAATGGAACCGCAGAGTTGTGCAGTGGTTCGGGGTGTGTGTAAGGTCAGGAGAGAACACTAGATCTTTGTGAAAATACGAAATTTTGGGGTGGATGAAGTTGTTTTATGACGGGTAACGAAAGTGGCTACTCCACATGAAGTCCAGAACATTTTTGTGTTGACTCCGGTGGCGTAAGGCAACTTAGGGCAGCAAACGCCGATGTGGAGACGATAGATTTTCAGTATAAGTTAGCGGACTGAATGGGCCAGAAAGAGCAGCATTAATACCCCTATTAAACGAGTACAAGGGTTTACTCACGGAAGGGAAACTGCCACCTACAACAACAATCAGAAGGACGTGATTCAAAATCTTCTTGAAGAGCAGCTAAGGCCAATTGTGGATGCCTAGTGGTGTGAATCTCTCTCGCGAGATGGCGACACGGTAGATGACAATCAGCGCCCACTATGCCGAACTACGTATCCGAACAAAGTCCCATCACCCCTCCTCCTGGGCCTTTCCCCTCCAAGACCCTCTGGTCCCCCTCCAGTAGGAGTAACATGAAACTGCTAAATTAATAGCTCTTATGTACAGGGGAGTAACGAGTGTAACCAGATACTTATATTGCGGAGAGAATTCTACGCGAGCCCGATGAAGATGGGAATGGTCAGCAAGACCTTGGCAGAAGTTTTTTTTTTATTTTTCCCCCTTTCCTTTGGGCCGTAAGAGTGGGCAAAAACAATATCTAGAGAGGGCTGCGAGAAAAAAATTCGCCAAAGATCAGTATGGCTCAAGCAACGGGAGGCGCATGCTCTTTTGTTTCTTCTGTGACCAGATAAAGCATGCAGTTCAAACTATATATCGGTCGCCGTTGGGTTAATACGCGTTTATAGATCAAGTCAGTGCGCAATCGATCAGTCTGTTTATTCTACCATGATTCCGAATAGTGATTTGTGCATTAAAAAGTGACATTTCTGCCGGAAAAGCCTAATAACTACGACGGACAGCGTTCCACAGTGTTCCGCTTTACACGATGTTGAAGGCACTTCATACATTCAAAAGAATATACGTCCCTCTTCAGAGCATAGCGACGAGAGCACCGATAACATTTAGTCCATCTGGTATTTCACAAATCGTGACTAAATTGCTAAAAATATGATTCCCTTCCGAGAACGACTGATATCTAGCCATCGCATTTCAATGCATAAGTAGAGGAAATATTTCACTTTCCGGATTATTCCCGCCTTAAAAAGTTTACCTTCATATAGGATCATCCATGTATTTTTCTTCCTGAAATTTTGTCAGATTGAAAAAATGTTTTTTCCTGGATATTTAGACCGAGTTCGAATTTAGAATCGGTTTCATTATTCAGCGGTTGATATGCCTCGTTCGTCTCTGGAATAAATTATCATTTTTGGTGTATCTTCTTCTGAAAGCAGAGTCAGGAATTCTGGCCGGAAAAAGAAGTCAGTCAACATTACTTATATATCCTAAAAACAAATTCAGCAAAGCGTCGAACTATTGCCTTTGTGTTGTATTACTTTATACAACCCATCAGAGTCCCTATAAATGAAACTCTTTTTTGGATTTGGTTTTAGATTTTAATTTCTTTATAGTGCAACCAAGGTAATCACGTACCATTCATACTGACATATTAGGTTCCCGGATTTCCATTGACCGACATACTCTTGGGTCAATAATTTATGGGAGCATAACATCATTATTGAAGAAAATTAGTTTCTTCTTCATGCGATTCTTCCAGAACACATCATCTTTCAAAACTCTCTGAACTTTGCAATATGTCTGAGTCCAAACTATCAAATCGCAAAAGGGATGGCGAGAAACATGCAATTGACCCTGAATTTTATCATAGCAATTATGATTTTCCTTAAGATCAAGGTTTTTATCCAAGCATAAGCATTTTATTTCCTCGGCTGCTTTTTTCAAAGTCATTTTTTGCGATGATTTTGGGCACTTGACTTCAGTGATGGACTTCCCCATCAATCGTTTTTCCGTCAGGTGAGGCAGCTAGGAAACTGCTCAGGATCATCAAAGAGACGACAGCAAGAAACTTTACTCCACATCAACTCTTCATATTTTTTAATGGCATTACGTTCATTTAGAGTACCACATCTTGTTGGCTCATTTTCAAAGGGCGAAGCATAAAACTGTCTTTTCACATGTGGCGCCCATTTGGAATTTTTCTTCTTCTTCACACAACACCGAAATTCGATGACGTCAGTCTATTCCGCCATTTGTCATACCATTTCTCATTTTCCGTTTGGCCTCGCGTCTCTCTCTATGGTTCCAATCAAATCATCATTGATCTTCAATTTCTCCTGCGGCGCGTTTACTTCTCTTTGCATTTCCTCTTCGTCTGTATCCAATTGCTGACAGAATTCTCCATAATCCTCAGATTCATTTGTTTTACAACTTTTCATAAAGTTTTTCTGAGGCCTTTCAACGAGGCACCTCCTAGCTGACTGCAATCGTTTCAGCCTTCGCTGGCCCAATCGGTGCGTACTTTTGAAAGGGCTTCTTCCGCTTATCATTTTCCATGCCGAATAATGCCACAATGGTCCGAGGTGGAAATCAAGCCCAGCGCCCTGGACTCCATGAGAATATGAATCCTTTTTCCACGGTTTACCTGCTTGCCTCCCACAAACTTAGCCACTAATGACATGAAATTCTCGGCAAGGTTACTGCTTTCATCAGTGACTAACATATTCTAATCAAAGGCTTTAATGAATCACAGACTCTTCCTATAGCTTCCGTTTCTTTTGGGCTAAAAATCTTTTCCATCCTTTCCTCATCATCACAGTAATATGTCTTGCAATGTGAGTGATTGTTAAATACGTGTAGCGGCCCGTTTTTCAGAACCTCAACTAGTGAGTCATAGGCATGGCTTCTTTTGGCATTATGGCGAACTGCACCGCGAACTGATCTTTTCTGCCTCATAATGTGGTTTTTGGTTGGAACTAGTTTCATTTTAGGGGGTCTATGAAGAATTTTAAAAGGCGATTTTGTTTAACATTTTACCACATGATTAGCACACCCTGTTTTCGTCACCTCTCTGCCATATGGGACGGATTCACGCACCTAGACGCAACAGGGAGTAGAAGTGTACTTCTTGAATCAGTTCCGATTGATCTTGAGGAAATTCCATAGAAAAATAGATCCATCCCAGTCTTTACGGGACATCACATGCTATATTGGTTTGAAATATGATACAAAGTGACCATAAGCGGCTTGATACTGAATCCAAAGGTGGAAAAACTAATAATCTGCCCAATCCTAGGATTGATGACGGAGAGCTCATGTTTACGTAATACGCAAATACGTGTCATCGGCGCTGGGAGTTTTTTGACCTTCAGCTATTGTAGATCAGCAAAAATTAAATTCATGAAATGCAAATCTATTTATCGAAAGTACCTTGGTCCTGCTTGTTATTTTTGACTATTACTATAGAGGAAGTATATATGTATATACTTACTCTATGCTATTACTAGTTAATATTGACCTCAATGTGCATTGGAAGGTGTTCCATTAAATCATGATCAATGCAGATATTCCCCTGAATTCCGTAATAAACTCACACCATCAATAGATGATTACATTGGATGGCTTTCAGATGAAAACAGCTCTAAATAATGAGCAATGAGCTATAAGAAGGAAAAATTATTCTAGAATTATGGCCATCACGTGAACTTTGTCCAGAGTCCTGTAGAATTCCGTTGTTCGTGTACACTAACTTCGACTTGCACTATATATTTATTCAATATACTGCTGTGATTCCATAACCAATGACTATCCATTTAGCTCTTTCACTGGGCATATGATACATTCATTCTAGCCGACTATGCGTCTCAATTATATACCCGTAATTTCCTTAGCCATCGTGCTGAATTATTCATCCATTCTCTCCTTGAATCAATGCCATTGCCAAACTTAAATACGTCCAATTATTATGTATTTCGGCTCACTACAGCTAATACCGCACTGTCGCATGTTGGTACTCGATGATACAGCAAACGTGCGCTAGGAAGGTGTAGAAGACGTAATTGTAGTAGAAGTTGATGCTCGAACACCTATGGTGTGTGGCATTTATATACCAAAGTCCGAGAGCTAACATTCCTCTCTTGCTAGCTGGACTTTCCCCTAGGTTTCTTTAGTCGCTCGCTGTCTCGATTTTTGCCCTAGTGAAATTGATATTCATATTTCACCTTTCACAGGGGCAGCCTTCTTAGATTCTCTTCCCCTCCTTCAGCCCATTCGTCGGCTAACACTCCCTCCTCCACCTCCCCTCTTCTGCCGAGCCCAGGAATCCGCCGAGTCGAAAAGGTTCCGGTAAATGGCCGCTATTGGCGCTGCTGAACGGGATGCAGTAAGCCGTGATCGTATTTTACTGTTAATTTATTTATCATCTCGTAAAATTTTATAGAAAATGCGGTATTGAAGGTGTAATCGATAACTGATGATCCCGGATGATCAAAATATGGATTATTTAATTCGTCGTTGATAATTTAACATTAACTTTAGTTGATAAATTATTTAAGAGTATTTTATTTCAGTCGAAATTTAGCTAGCCCTATTTTTTTAACATTAAAGCCAACCGAAACTTTCTATCGGTAATACTGCTCCCATGAGAAGAAAACTAGTTTTAGGGGGCACCCACTATTAGCCTTAAGACCGGAGTTATAGTCCCTAGCAGTAGCCTTTGGGCATCACCAGTCGTGATTCCTAAAAAATCGCCTGATGGTAACTCTACCTATCGATTTTGTGTCGATTTCAGGAAGCTCAATGCGGTCACTGCACCGGACGTGTATCCCTTGCCCAGCATCACTGAGACATTGGACTATTTGGGGAGGAGTCGCTACTTTTCCACGCTGGATCTTACCAGCGGTTATTCTCAAATACCTCAAATATCCATGCACCCGGACTTCCAAGAAAAGACGGCCTTTAACGTAGGGAGTGGGCAATTTGAATGTACTCGCATGCCCTTCGGATTACGCAACACCCCGAGCTCGTTTCAACGCATGATGGACGGGGTGTTGAGAGGACTGAAGCCATCTCAATGTCTCGGCTATTTAGATGAAGTAATCAGTTTTAGTTCTTATATAAAGAGAAGCACGTTCGAAGGCTAAGAAGCGTGTTCGACCGGCTGCAGGAATCGGGGTTGTCCTTAAAATTTGAAAAGTGTTACTTTGCTAGAGAAAGGGTGAAATATTTGGGGCATGTGATCGATCGGGAGGGTTTTCGTCCGGACCCTGAGAAAATAAAAACAGTAATGGATTTCCCATCACCGAAGAACACCAAGGATGTGCAGTCGTTCTTGGGACGTGCTAATTATTATAGGCGCTTCGTGAACAATTTTGCAGTAATCGCGATACCGCTGACGCGTCTCCTCAAGAAGGGGAATAGATTCTTATGGACATCTGACTGTGACGCTACAGTGTAATCCTTGAAAGTGGCCTTGGTGAACACTCCCGTTCTCGCGTACACTGACTTCGCAAGGCCGTTCATTATCTCCACCGACGCCAGCAATTTCGCGGTGGGTGCGGTACTATCGCTGGAAATTGGCGACGAGGAGCATCCCGTCGCTTACGCATCGCGGCAGCTTCAAGCGGCGGATTATTATTTCAATTAAATCAATTGTACGACGACGGAAAAGAAGTTTTATTGCCGCCTTATTCATGAAAAAAATTCCATTTATTTTTCAATTGACTCAAAAATTCAGATATAGCAAAAGATCCTGGCACACTTCTGCGCAGCGAAGGGGAAACGTAAAGTGGAGCGAGTGAAGTGAACGGACGGAGGGGAAGGTAGAGATGGGGACGGCTGAGAACGAGGCAGGGGAGCCAAACTACTTCTCCAGAAAGATTCAATTTTTACCCCAACTCCTGCGCGCGTGATACGAATTGTCGGCATGGAATACCTTTAGGAACGTAAACAATTTTTAGCTAATAACTACCATTATGCATTTTAAAAATCGAAGAAATCTTGTGTATTTTTATTGTACAGAAAGAAAATGGCACTTATCCACTTCACTGACACGACGCGTTTCGGCTCTTTGTGCATCATCAGGTGACTGGCAAGAAATGCTAAGCAATTTAATAATCCCTCGAAAAAACTCCAAATAATAACAAATTATGTTTCCGCAAAGTATGCAGGACGTGATTTGCATGATTGCTTTTGCTCTAAAACACGCCAGAAAAATGAATAACACATCTAGTATAAGTTATTTATTCAGCCTAATCCCACTCGTATTCACTTTCACTTGATTCATCGTCATTATGCATGTTTATTATAACATCTTGTCAAATCCGACTTCTTTACGTAAGTGTAACCACAGAGTATACTCTATTCTATTCTATATTACTCTATGGTGTAACTTTTCAAGCACAATACTTGTGGCAACACACAAGTTCAAGAGATGAAGTAGTGCTCGTACAAACCGTTATATGTTAATACATCACCATGAACACACGCAATCAATCTCATTAAATTATAACAAATTATGTTTATTGAATGATACAGATGAATAAATGACACATGAATAGGCATGATAAGGGCAGTTTTATGCAGAGAGAGAGAAAATGAAAGTAAAGAGGTGAAGAGGTCTGAAAAGAACTGAAGCAAAAATCGCAAGGATCTCTAGAACACCGAAACGCAAAAGGCAGAGGCACGAGGCACGCACATACATACAAGGCTAATATGCAATGGTTTCGCTTAATCAATGCCATGCTTTATCCGTGCACTTCCTTATCACGTACAAGGAATGGCTGTACGAATAAAATGCAGCAATCCGGGCGAAAGGTAGCTGTGACTCATGGAAGTTACCGAGGCGCTAAGGTTGGCAGCATCTAGAAAAGGTTTGCTCAATGACGCTCCACAATTTACAACCTTCCTTCTCCGCCAGGCAGGGTTTCAAAAGTTCTGAGGCCCATGTCCCAAAATCGTCCACGGCGCGGCGTCAGACTCCTTTGCGACTGCTATACTAAAGCTGTATGCCAACTCGTTGGGCATTAGGGTGGAAGCGATTAGCTGCCCAAATATTTGGCTACCTTGGGCAAAGTGAGCTCGAGGTGGGACAACCTTCGCAAGTAACGCCATCTACTGAGCTAGGAAAAAATGAAAAACAAAGGAATTATGAAAAGGATCTGAAGTAAATAAACATGATATCCGTGATACATATAATCGCGGATAGTAGAAGTATTCTCGATGGTCTGTGTTTATGATGATATTTATAATACTATAGGCCCCTTCAGCTGTTTTTGGCTGCAATTTGGGAATAATCCTGGTAATTATTTTCCTAGTTTGAGAATCTTAAGTTGTCATTGGTAGTGATACCGCTAGTGAAGGTTTGCTGGGTGATAAATTCGTATTTTTTTAAACTAAAGGTATAGCTTTTGACATTTGCTTGGGGAAAAATACCGTTTAAAACGAGAAGTTATTTCGGTCGTGTAATAGTTGCTATTAAAAATCCTAGAAGATGTTGTTCAAGGCAGGTTGGTAGGCATTTCCAGCATCAACTATCACCATTACCAGTAAGCATTTTCAGCAGTAACTACTTCAAGTTTATTAGTTTTGGTGAATTCTTAGTTGTTAAGCATACAGTTGTTCATGCATTCTTAGTTGTTACATATGCATGCTATTTACCCACTTGGTTCCATGTATCTCCCTTCAAATTCCAATAGTTCTGCTTGTGAGAATCATTGCAATACAATTGAAGGTATCAAAACTTTATATCAATACAGAGATGTTCTATTACTTGGTGATTATAATATTCCTGATTTTAACTGTAATTGCCCAGTCATTTATAAATATTTACTTATTATAATAAGTCAGCTAAAATCATCTCACAGCAAATTATTACTTGAGACCGTCAATTATCTTGAGTTATTTCAAATTAACAAATCCTCTTAACTCCTTGCATGAGATTGGACCTGACTTTCTGTGACAAAACAGAGGTAACCTCTTGAATTGATGTCAATCCACTTCTACCTGCTGATATTTATAATTCAGCCCTTAATTTTATCATTCCTCAAAGGGATTGTTCTTTTTATAAAAAGACAGATAGGTAGCACTGATTATGACTACGGGAAGTGTGCTTTTACATCAATTATTTCCTTTATCGAAAACGTAAATTGGCCGGGGCTGCTGAGTAATATATGATGAGTTTTCATCATATATACATGCTAATTACTTAATTATTTTTAATATATTTTTAAAATAGTAGATAGCGACTCGTTTAAGTATTCGTGAAAGGTTTGACAGCTTTTTGTATTTTCTTTTTATGGTTAACATTTTATAAATTATTTATTTACGTATTAACATTTTGAGTGAGGCATATGTATTCATATTATAACAAGCCCGCTTCTATTTCAAGTCTCAATTGTGTTCTCATTAATATGTCAGATAGTTCTCCTGAGTTTTGCTATGTGTCGACATTTTCAAATTGAAGTGTAGGTAACTTTTTCTCTCGGATCACACAACAGTCATGTGTTATTTTTGTAGGTGGGGAGGAAATGGTTACGACGAATGTTTTCTCTGGCGCATGCAGCACTTTGCATTTTGGGAAATTCAATATGGAGGCACATTTAGGATAAACTCCATCTACCCTAAATCCGACGCCCGAAAAAAGCTAGCTATTTCCGCTCCCTCTTGATGCCTAACGAGTTGGGGCTCACTTCAAGATGGCGTCCTCCCTAAATCTGCCGAGATAGCTGCCTAAACGGCGAGTTGGGAAACAGCTTAAGAATGTTTCTCGCTGTATTTTTCTGATCGAGGGTATTCGATTGGTTTAATTCTTAACATACTTGCCAATTATTTGTACACTGAATAATGCTTTTACTCATGTCATGCTTACTAACTTACCACAATCATTGGCGCCAATAGAAATGGGATACTGACCAGAATCATTGACGCCGGAGTCTCTTGTTCTGGAAAAAACGTAATGTAAACTGAAACATATGTTAAATGGTATACTCTTTCTTAAGAGCAATCGATAACAATTATATTGTTTTTTCCAGGCGACAGTAGGCGTTTGTAAAAATGTGACGAACCAGGTGTTGGTTATAGTTGTGGTTTTATGAGGAAAATACCGTCTACTATTCGAGAAAACAGGGACTTTACACAATCCATTTTTCACGCCTTACATGAACTCATTTTCACGCGATAAAAACGAAAAGTTCTTCAGAGGCATTTCTCCGACAGCCTTTCAAGGGCCGGACTCGAGAAATTACTGGGCCGAATCTGGTTTGGGTTCCGCTGCTTTAAAGTGTTGTTTCCATCCTTACTTGGGAAGAAATAAAATCCAGGTTTTTTTTAGATTATCATCCCGGGTTTTTTTTACCAGCGTCATATAATCATCATACCACTTCGACCATGATCACCTGGGTCACAGTTAGTAGTCATCACGTCTCGAATGGAGATGGCATTCGTGCGTCTTGCAAACAGCCGCAACAACCCAATTAAAGTTGCTATTTATGAGATTCTTCGGCATTCATTATGGGTCGTTCGTAACCATTATCACGATGAGTTTTATTCATTTCACCACCTCCACCTTTTTGATAAGTATCATTGCAAAATTTCTGACCACCTTCATCTCAATTGGAAATAAACTTATTTCTGTCAATTTTTTAGACCTGTACAAAGGAAAAACAACATTATGACTTTCAAGGTTGTCTCTCGATTTCAAATGCGTGTAATTAAAAAAATAACCTGTATTACGCTATTTTTAAAATCAAGCGCCAAATAATTCGTTAAAATAAAGACTACAAATTTTATGATCAGTAGATGATAACGATCATTCGTCTAAATGGATTCGGACTATGGCTATTTTATTTAATGACGTTGCATTGTAAAAGTTTTGCGACAAAAATTTGTTAACCATGGATTACCAACAAGTGACAAAGGACAGAGATTTATTTATAAAATAAAGACTTCTCTCGCAATGAGACATAAATGAACGAGTGTAAAAATATGTCTTCCACAGCGAACAACACCTATCCATCTCAAGAAACGCCTTTAGAAAATCATTTTCGTACAAACGATCGAGAGCCATTTTTCTGATTTATAATTACATTCAAATATAGATGTAGAATAGATGTAGAATAGCGTTGGCAAAAATACATTCACAAATCGGTAAGAATTAATGACGGCCATCTAGTACATGTATATAAATAAAAGACTTGCTTGATGTCGAATTTGGAGTGTTTCATGGTACACCTCAGAAAACTGGATTCTGAGGAAGGAATTTGAGAAAAGACTTGATGCGTTATTGATGAGGATTATCGTATATCCAAGTTATCTGTTATGGTCTTGTAGGGGGCCATTAGTCTCCAAGATGGTAGATTAGCGATCTACTTCTTGGAAAGTTAGTCACTTGATAAAAGAATTATCACCCGAAGAATGACGAGTTTATTCACTCAGACTGAATGTTATTAATGTGCATAAGTAATTTATTTATATTAGATAAATAAGGATGTATTTTGGTAAGCGAAATGACAGTCTACAAAGCATCTGAAGTAATGGCAATGCGAAAATAACTTTTGAAAGGTATATTTCCCGCAACCTAATTAAGTGATGATTCCCACTGCTCGATCCATTTTATAACTATCGATCCCCTAGCAAAATATTCGTGCGAGAGGCTATGTGTGAATTTATGGTGGAACCTCCTTAATCTTTGCATAAGAGCTGGCTTTGCATCGTAAGGGTGCTTTGTCAGAGGGAAATGTAGACCATGAAGAGAGGGGGAGAGTGGCCTTCATCGCTAGGGGAGAGAAGAGATGAGGCGGAAAGAAGGGGGGGATGGGAATGGGGCACTGGTGGATAATCAACGTACGTGGGCGTGATGAGCGTGTCGGGTGGACGGAAGGACAGACGGCAGGATGGACAGACAGACAGACAGACGTCGCCCCCGTCTCTCCTCCCTCCTCAACACGCGTCGCCGTCCGTCTCACTGGCGTCACCTCGCGACGAAAATGACGACCCAGTCGTCGGCGGCGACGTCGCTCAAGCGGTGCCCATTTCCGAGCGATTACACACCCAATTGCGGTTTTGTGTGTTCCCTGTGCTGTGCCTCTCCCGACTCTCCTCCTTCCGCCTCTCTCTTTATTTCCCCCGCCTCACTTTTGAGGCACCCTCTCCATTTCGGCGGGGACTCTCACGGAGAATTGAGGCGGGAGAGAATTGCGGTGGGCGAGGAGGGAACGAAATCAAATGGAATATCGGTCAAATGACACGGAATACCGCCAATTGAATGCTCCCAATCGCCTGGACCGAACACCATGTCCCCTCAATGGGACGTATAATTCGAGGTGTGTCGTTTCCTCCATCCCCTGCCACTCAGTTCGGACCAACCCGAACCTAATTCGTCCCACATTCGGGACGACAGCGTGGAGGACGCCCGACTGCCAACGTTCGGACGCCGGCGGGTCATTTGGACGAATTTACCGAACCTCCAGGCGGTGGGGAACCCAACCCTGAGGGGAGGAAAAGAAGAAAAGACGGGCATTACGTACACATCCGAGCGATGGGGAAAAAATCGGAACCTTTGTGAGACCCTTCCCTCCCCCTCGCCTTTGTCGCGGTGCGTCGTCTTACATTCGGGGCGCGGGATCTACAATCAGAGAACTAGAAAACAGCCGTTCGGCTGCGGGAGGGTGGGACCGAACCACCCCATCGTGAACTTGCATTGTGGGGGAGGGGAAAGCCGGAGACGGGGATGGTTGGTTGGCTGCATCGAAAATAGGCATTCGTTCAGCATTGTGCACACATGCGGTGTTTATTGACGTTGGTGGCGGGTTTTTTTTTTCTCTCACGGGAAGCGTCGGGTCGGGTGATTCGAGGAGAAAAAGTGAGCGTCTACCGAAAGGAATAGTGTTGATTCTTCGATTCAAGGAGCTTCGGCGGCGGAGCGGTGTTATTTGGCTGTTCCCCGGTTTTCCCTCTCCAGAAACCTCTATTATTTTTCCTCGGGAATAGCAAATTGAAGGAAACTGGAATTGATATAATTTGGGATGAATGCACACACGCCCAGTATTTTTGAAGACATGTTGATGTCAGAACATAATTCCACCATTGGGACATATTACTATATGCCCGGAGAGTAGAAGAATACCTTCAGGAAATGCCTCCATTTCAAACATTCGCGATTACTCTCTGCACTTCGCATTCTTTGCACTTATATTGTGTCTGAATCTATCCAGTATTGGAACATGTGCTTTAACTTTTGTTGGTAAATATATTTTCGGGCACGTTATGAATATATTTCGGGCTAAATAAGTCCGCTTATCCGTTCATAATAGCCCTGCTCATATAAAAATATTTGGCCCCCATCTTTAACTTAATAAGATCTTTGAAGGATGATTTTTCAGGCAGTCTTGCCCGAAAAGACAAGAAAAACTGCGAGAGTCTTCAAAAATATTTATTAAGATCTTTAAAGAATCATATAAACTGACCTTCTAAAAACAAGCAACATCGCAAGAAATACGATAAATTATAACTTTTACTTTTGGAACCTGTCAGTCTGTCGTTTAACTGACAGACGAATCTGTCAGTTAACGTCAATAGTTTGGTTTGAACAATGAATTTCTGATTCATTCCGAGACTCGAAGGTGTCTAACCACAAATTTGTGAGACGTGGCAAAATTAGTAGACATTACCGCCTCAAGCCTACTCAAAAGTAAATTTACTTTGGCTATATAAGTGGGAATTACTAACCATTGCATCAATATATAATTTTTGCATCGAAGTCTGTGACCAACAAATAATTATTGCTTGATGAGGTGCATGATAATGTTATGAAGTGATGAATAGACCTTTATAGCCGTCTGTTTTAAATTCATGCAGCGTGGAAAGGAGAAAAACTAAAAGCAGTGTTTTGTATTGTACGTTCTCCAAGAATACAACATGAAAATTAATAAAACGAAGACTAAAATCCTAGTATGCGGAAGAGAGAAGCTGAATGTAGAAGTCACCCTGAGAGGAGAGAAATTAGAGCAAGTGGGTCCCTTCACCTATCTCGGAAGTACCATCACATGGGACGGAAGAAATACAGCGGGCATCGAGCGGAGAAGAGCCCAAGCTAAGATGGCGTTCATGGGAAAAGGGCAACTGCTGTGCACAAAGACGATAGGACTACAAACCAGGAAACAATATGTGAAAACATTCGTGTGGGGCGTGGCACTCTATGGATCGGAAGCATGGAGCATTGGGAAAGCTGACCGGAAAAGAATAGACGCCTTCGAAACCTGGTGCTGGAGGAGGGTGCTGATGATAAAACGGACGGAAAAAATAAGAAATGATGAAGTGTACAGAAAATTAGAAGAGAAACGGATCATAGGGAGCACCATAGAGAAACGAAGAGCAAGGTGGATTGGACACACCCTGAGACACAATGGGTTTGTGAAGAACATAACTGAAGGCAAAATAGAGGGATAAGTCCCTAGAGAAAGGCCCAGGAATAAGTTCATGGACCAAATAAAGAGGGAAATACACAGGAAGAGATACCAGGAGGTATGGGAACTAGCATTAGATAGGGAAGGGTGGAGGGCTACAGTCATTCAATCTTAGGAGTGGACGACCAATGATGATGATCTATTGTAAGTACAAAAGCTAGTCCTTTGAAATGGAAAATAAAGAAGCATGTTGTGAGGAATATCCAAAAGTTAAGATGCTTGAAACAATCTCATAATTTGTTTAGGCCAATAAGTTATGACACTAGGACTAAAGCTTTGCTTAGTTATAGCCTACAGAGATAATAAATATGCACTTACGTAATAAGCTTTCAGTAATAAAAAGGAGCTGACAACCGGGAAGCTGGGGAAGGATGTAAAGTGGAGTTTAACAAGGAGTGTAGCGTTGTATGAGGTAGAATCGTGGACTCAGCGAAATCAAGACGAGAATTGGCTGCAGGCGTTCAAGATGTGGGTGTGGCTAAGGATGAAGAAGGCCCGGTGAATGTAAAGAAAAGAAAACGAGGAAGTGCTTGGTATTATGGGTGAGGAGAGGAAGCTGCTGGGGGAGATGAGAAGGACGCAGGATAGGTGTTGGGAGGAGGTAATGATGGGCGTAAGGTTGCTTAAATCCGTGATAGATGGGAGGAATAGAGGTGGGTTGTTCGCGAACGAATGGGTCCATAGACTGAACGGAAGGACCGAGGACCGACTTCTACGGGACGACCGGTCCTTTCGTTCCTTTCGGTCACTCGTTCCTTTCGGCCCCTCGTTCCTTTCGGTCCCTCGTTCCTTTCGGTCCCTCGTTCCTTTCGGTCCCTCGTTCCTTTCGGTCCCTCGTTCCTTTCGGTCCCTCGTTCCTTTCGGTCACTCGTTCCTTTCGGTCTCTCGTTCCTTTCGGTCACTCGTTCCTTTCGGCCCCTCGTTCCTTTCGGCCCCTCGTTCCTTTCGGTCCCTCGTTCCTTTCGGTCACTCGTTCCTTTCGGTCCCTCGTTCCTTTCGGTCCCTCGTTCCTTTCGGCCCCTCGTTCCTTTCGGTCACTCGTTCCTTTCGGTCCCTCGTTCCTTTCGGTCCCTCGTTCCTTTCGGTCCCTCGTTCCTTTCGGTCCCTCGTTCCTTTCGGTCCCTCGTTCCTTTCGGTCCCTCGTTCCTTTCGGTCCCTCGTTCCTTTCGGTCACTCGTTCCTTTCGGTCTCTCGTTCCTTTCGGTCACTCGTTCCTTTCGGTCACTCGTTCCTTTCAAACCATCGTTCATTTCCGTCCCTCATTCCTTTCGGTCACTCGTTCCTTTCGGTCCTCCGACGGAAAAGGAGTTAACGTGCTTTTCCTTCCTTTTTAAATTCGAGAAAATTAATTTTTTAAATATCAATATGCGTCTTAAGTTTGCACATTGATCCTGAAGTTAAAATAATACAAAAACAACAAAATTAAAAAATGTTGTAAAAATTTTAAGAATGAAAATTTGGCGATGTGTTTGTGTGCGAACACTTATTTTAGTAACGTTCATGAATTAACAAAATCTTTGTAAGTTTTACATGGAAAATTTATTGGAAAGCCCAATAAATATTCAACGGAAAACTTACAAAGCTTTTGTTGATTCCTAAACAATGGAAAAGTTTTACAAAGTTAATGCTGAAACGATTGAACTTATTTTAGTTCTCAAAACTAAAGAAAACTCGTCAAAATCTCATAACACTAATTTTTTGTACACACACAGAGCCTTAAGATCTCGAGAAATCCTGGATTCAATCGTTTTTGACATTTAAAAACAATAAATTATTTTGTTATAAATTAATGCTCTAGTACGTAATTGCGTTATAACTACTTTCGAACAATAACGTAACGACTATAGTTTATTTAGTGTCATTCTCTTTGTTGACTTGTGTATATCGACGTTATATCGTGCCATCATGTCGTTACTTAGGTCCGCCCAGAGGTCCTTGCAGCCGATCTGGCTGGACAAACTTTTTCAAGTAAAATGTATTGGTTGAAAATTAACCAAAGTAATACAGATTATAAAAACGTCTTATCAAAACATTGTAACACGTTTTTCTACAATAATGTCACTATTTGGAGCAGGAGGAGAAGAGGTCAGGTGGGAGGGGGAACCCCAAAACTTATATGAATGCTTGCGGACTGATGAGTAATACTTTGCTATCTTTATAGCGGCGATAGTCGGCTCGCTTCATTCGGCCACGCTCGCAGATGAGGCCAATTTAATCAACTGATAAATTTTATGCACGCCTTGCCAGAGTCAAACAAAATATGGCTTTCATAGCAAGTACAACTGTAATGTCTTTGGATTCCATATTGAAAGTATATTCCATATCAATTGATAAATATTTATGATATGTTTTTGAGCTAAATTTGTTTCGACCTCGTATTATTCTACATACATACCAATTACGCCGTTGCCTTCCGGGGTAGGCACAGTCACAAAGGTTCACTCATATTTGTACAGCTTACACTGCCTCAATAATTTCCTCCATACTGACCTATCCTTGCAAACCTAGTTTGCCTCCTTTATCCCCATACACTGCTTCATACACGCAACTCCTGTTTTTAAGACTCCTAATATTCCTCCTCCTAAGAATTTCCTCAACCACATTCAACCACAACATTCTCGGTCTACCCCTACCTCTCACACCATTCATTTCACTTTTATATATCTGTTTTGTTATTCGACTCTCAACCATTCTCTCAACATGGCCAAACCAACGAAGCACACTCCTTTCATATATATCCATTACTGGAGCACCTATCCCAAATTCATTTATTACCCACTCATTCCTGACCCTATAAATTCCTGACCGATTAAAATTTTGTTGAACACTTTCCCGGAATGCTCAGTAAACTAATGGTCTGATAATTATTATATTCGGTCTTTCCTCCCTTCCCTTTGTACAATGGAATGATGATTGCATTCTTCCAATCCACTGGAACAACGGAAGCCTGTAAGCATAAATTATATAGTTCACATAACCGACAAATTAGTAAATTACACCCATACTTCAACATTTCTTTGAATATCCCATCTACGCCTGCAGCTTTCCCATTTTTCAATACTCTCATAGCCGTTATAACCTCATTCTCACTAACCTCCATTTCCATCATTACATTCTCACATACTACTTCGCAAGGCTCATCCTCAGCGCCTGCAACGTTATTATATAATTCTTCAAATACTCCCTCCAGTAGTCCCTGTTATTGCTCTCATCCCACACGATCTCTGCACTTTTGTTCTTTACCGCATTCGTTCCCCTGCACTCTCCAATCTTAGCCCTTTTTACCCACTTCCAAAACAGCTTTTTATTCCCTTCAAAATTGCTCTGCGTCTTGCTGGCTTCATCCACTCGTATTCTCTCCTTGGTCTCTTTCACAATTTTCTCTGAGAGCAATTTTCACCTCTTCATTCCACCAAGCATCGCCTTTCATTCTTCCTACCACTCCTTTTCCAAATTCACTTCCAGCACATTCTACAATCACTCCTATTAAACACTCCCACGCATTATTCACATTCTCGTTTCTGATATACTCGTCCCATTCTCTCTGCTTCAAGGATAGAGCATCCTCAAGAATGCAACCCTACTGCATTCTTACCTCACTGTCTAGCAGCCTCTCCACCTTTACTCTCCACGGCTGACGCGCAACTTTCTTTCTTGTCACCCCCTTTCTGCCCAGATTCACTTTGGAGAGTACCAAATATCTACTAGTAGTGGTCTGTTCCACTTTCAGCACCCCTCATCACTCTCGTGTCCCACACTAACTCTCTCAATCTCTCACCGTACACAACTAAATCAATAATGCTTTAAAAATTGCCCCTTTGCCAAGTATGTAAACAATCATTTTCCTAAGCACACACATACCAAATTTTCACCATTATCATTCACTCGAGGGTCACCAAATGGCCCAACCACTCTCTCAGATGCATCCCGCCTCACACCGACCCACCCATTCATGTCACCAAGTGCAATTATTCTCTCACCAGAGTCACATTCATTCAATACCTCTCTCAGTTTTTTTCTAAAACTCATCTTTCACACTGTCACTCTCTACATCCACTGGTGCATAGCACGCCACAGTCACAACTCTCCTAATTCCTACTTTCATGCGAACCCAGAGCAATCTAGAGGATACTATCTCGCACTTCCTTTCTAGTAACTTAGCTCTCTCATTAATAATAAGTCCCACACCTTGACTGCCGTGTACATTATCGTCAACTCCTGACCACAGTGACAGACCACCGCCATCTATTGTAACAACATCCCACCCCTTGCGCTTAGTTTCACATACATACAAAACATCCATTCGCCTCACTTTCTTTTCATTCAACAACTCATGCTCCTTTCCATACCCTCCTCTCACATTCCAAGTACCGATAGTCCAGGTCGTATTGCTATGTCCGTATCTTGATGGGCCAACGTTATCCAGCTTCCGCCGCCCATCCTGCCTTCGGCCGTCCGATGCTACTCTGTGACTGTTCTGAGTAATTTGTAATAGAGTGAGCAAAGTTATCAGCATTTGCAGTACCCACACCACGTGCAGCTTTCACTGCTAACGGTTAACGCGCTCTACCGGTCGGTTTTGGCACATCTTCGCCACTATGCTACAAGAGAAACCAAAGCATAGTAATACCCTAGGCCAGCTTTCACTATTCTACGCAAGCTAGGTTCCTTCTGAAAGGACTATCTTGAGAGCCAGCATACCGTAGCCCGCGACCCACCACTCGGAGGTAAATGCGGTGTATTGAACACCGGGTCACCGGGTATTATTTTTCTTCTTTTTTATGATATTTTTTTAAATTTTTCTTGTCTTAAAATTGGAAGAAAAGTTTAATGAGTTTATTTATCTAAACTGTTCACCGTTTCACTCTTTGGTTCATGGCTTTTTCGCAAATAAAAGCTTTTTATAGAATGCTTGTCTAATGTCACAAGTGCAAATAATTATTTTTGTAAATGTTATAGAGCAACTAAGAATAGATTTGTTGGGGGTAGTCCTTTGAAGAACTAAACTTCCTCTGGAATGGGCAACGACAACAATAAAGCTGTCTGGCCACAGTTCACTCAAGTCACATTTATGACATATTTCTTCAATTGAACAATATCCCATTTGTCTTGGGTTTGGTAATCTGCGTTTCGTGTTATTTTCCATTTTTTCCCAATATCGCCATGATCGATCTTTTATGTAATGCTTTTTTCCTCCTAGGACCTATTGCTTCATAAATAATTTCTTTATGGTGCATTACCAAACCCTTCTTTGAGTAATTTTTTTAAAAGTTGCTAATTTGATTTTTATGATTATTTATTCAATATTGTGTAACGCGATTATTACAGCATGCAAATTATTTCTAGTTTCTTGTTTTATTTTTTTATAAATGCTAAGCGAAAAATTGAAATTAAAAATTAATGATCATTAATAGAAAATGGTGACGGTGAACGGGTAAAAAGGAAAGGGTCCAAAACGGTCCAAAAAGAACCGGTCCACAGTGAACGAGTTCGCAAAAGCGAACGAGTTTGCACATCTGTAGGGAGGAAGTTAGGTATGCAGGAAAGAAATGGAACAGGTTATATAGAAGAATGAAGACAGGTAGGACGAATACTGCTTATGAAATGAAATGACAAATCGCGTGAGTATGCCTGGACATTTTGAAATCTATTCGACTCCTCTCTCACTTCCATTTAAATCTACCTTAACCTTGACAATTATAATTTCAACTATGCAGGATTTGTTATTGATACAGAAACTTTCACCGACGTGCTAACGAATTGATTTAATCAAGAATCATCGTAAGAGCTTCAAAAGATATGCAAAAAAATTCCATAACATTACACGCATAATTCAGGTATAATATATATATAACAACACAAACATTTAAGCTTAATAGAGGGAAAAATGTTGGATGAGCTGTGAATGGGAAGCTATAGAATTGATTTTATTGGACGGATTGAAGAAGGGCAGCATGCACGCCGTGTTGGAGAAGGAAATATAATCGGTAGATGGGGCCCTGCACTAGTGTAAATCTATATGATATATAATGCAATCTATCTAAACCTACCTTATTAAAAAAATACAAAGATTGCCTCATGAATAAAATGTCGTACTTCGAGAAGTCACCAGATGAGGTAAAGCAGAAGTTTTACATAATCAAGTAAAACTAGACGGAATCCGAATAGAATAAGGCAGAGAGAATTTTTTATAGCTACTTATATCGAGCTGGAGGACACAAACTCGTGCAAGTAGAGCAATTGAATTACTTAGATAGAACGCTGCAGGAAAACGGAAATAGTAGCAAAGACAAATGGAAGAGAATAGCGGTAGTTAAGGAGGCATTTAGTAATAGAAGGGAGCTGATGACGGGGATATTTGGGTAAGGACGTGAAGAAGAGGCTGGTGAAGAGCTTGATATGGAGCGTAGCGTTGTATGGGGCAGAAACGTGGACCATCAGAAAGGAGGACGAGAATAGGTTGCAGGCATTTGAGACGTGGGTGTGAAGAAGGATGGAGAAGGTTAGGTGGACGGAAAGGAAGACTAACGAGGAAGTGCTTGAGATGATGGGCGAGGAAAGGAAATGTCTTAATGAAATTCGAGATCGGCAGAATAGGTGGCTGGGGGATGTAATACGGGGCGACGGGTTGTTGAAGAATGTGATAGATGGAAGGATGTTTGGCAAGTGGGGAAGAAAGAGACTCGGATTCGTTGACGGGATGAAAAAGGGTAGATCGTATGCTGAGGCGAAAAAATACATACTTGAGGGAGATCATCATCATCATCAAGTGGCAACTCCTGTTTCTATGCTGAGGCGAAAAAGTACATACTTGAGGGAGATCGTCATCATCATCATCAAGCAGCAACTCCTGTTTCCCGGGTGTTGTCTATCAGCCTCTTCCAACTTCTCTCATCTTGGTATATTTGTTGAACTTCCTCCCAAGAGCTCCTTCTCAGTTGGATGTCTTGTATCAGCTGGTCGATCCACTTCCTTCTTGGTCTGCCCACTCTTCCTTGGTATATCCTTTTCCAGCCATACCGTAGCTACTCTGCTCTATTCCATTCTCATCACATGACCATACCATCCCAGTCTGGAATTCTTGACGTTTTTAATTAATAATATTTTGCATCCAATCTGTTTTCTGATGTCTTCATTTTTCTGCCTGTCAAGTCTTGTCTTTTGTACCATCGTCCCTAGGAATTTCATTTCGCTGGCTTGTATTCTGCCGATGTCTCTACTTGATAGTGTACAAGTTTCAAGGCTATATGATATGATAGGTACGTAGTAAGACTTATACATGGTCATTTTTGCAGCTCTTGGATTTTTTGCCCCAAAGAAGACTCCTTACTTGGTGGTAAAAACTTGACGCTTTTTTCAACCTGTTAGTAATTTCCCAGGAATCTAAACCATCCTGTAAAATTACACTACCTAGGTAAGGGAACTGTTCCACTCTTTGCAATATTTCGTTCTCGAGTTTTAGCGTTATATTATTCTGTACTTTGCCAATGGTCAGTACCACTGCCTTACTTTTACTGACTTTCAGGTGTAACTTTTGGAAATTTTCGTACCATCGGTTCAAATATTCCTGGACTTCAATTTCATTGCATCCCAAAAGTACCACATCATCTGCAAATGCCAGAGCATTGAACTCTGCACTCTTCTCACTTTTTATTTGATTCATCACTTCATCCATTATGACCAAAAACAAAAGTGGAGAGAGTGCACTTCCTTGCTGTACTCCTATACTGTACTTACTAGAGGGAGATATTCCCCTTAATATGTAGAGGGTCAGGAGGAGATTCTGTGACATTTAGCAAAACCTACCTAAACCGGTAGAATACTAAAAATAACAAAATTAAAAAATAAAAATATCGATGTGACAATAGGAATACATGTTTAGTATAATGTGGGCATATGCTATTGATGGCACTCATAAGAGGAAAATACCTTATACATGTAACTAATAAATTCAGGCTGAAGAAGTTAATTTGTGACGAAACCCGGGTCGTAAATAATAAAAATATCAGTGGACCATTACTTTAATTTTTTGATTTCTGATACCTTTTAAATGGACATAAACCTTTTTGAAAAAAATCCAATAAGAAATTCCTTTCTATTGCATCCAAACTTGAAGTATTAGCAACAGAGGAATGCGTAGAAATTTTGGCGATAAATTTGAGAGAAAACGCAGGCCCACAGGAAGGGCTATCGGGGGTTAGGTGAAAACTAATTAAGCACATTGTGAGTAAACGAGTTTACTGTAAGCTGAAGGCCTGTGAATGGGAACTGTGAATAGAAAGGACTAGGTTGTAGGTCCAAAGAAGAATGGTATTACACAAGTAATGGAACACATGAGCGAGATATTTCGCAATGAAAAAAGGGGAGTACTTGGTTATGAAATATATCAATTTCTAAAAGGTTATTGCTGAATAAATGACGCGTTTTGCTGCCCGTAGAAATTTCTCTCCTTGATAACATGGCGCATTCATCACCCTATTAACTATGAGAAGGCATGAAAAATAATCATAACAATATAAGTAACGAACCATATGTTGTTCTCCAACTTAGGCAAGTGATTCGGCTCCCGCCGCAGGATTGCAACTTCCGCCCTGGTCTCAAGCTTTCGCTTATACCCGGGGCTAGGAAGAGGTGGAAGGAAAGGATGGGTAGAGAAGGTTAGCGGAACCGCAGCCCCTTCGAGGCCGACACCAATGAGGCGGATTGAGGTAAAAAGGACCTCATTGGGCCTCCGCCTCCCCGAAGTGCTCGTATTAGTTTGGTTACCCCAAACATCAGAGACCAGTGACCGTCGGTCTCGCTTTCGCGAAGGACCTACCGCACCTCTTTGTGAACCGAGAGAGCCCGTTGCCCAAATCTTTGGGATTAGGTGTCTCTCTGACTCACTTTACTGGTTGACGCTGTGTGGTCTGCCGAAGTACGTCCTCGAGTCGGGGATCATGGAGGGTCAATTCGGACCAATTCTGGTCAAAGCGTGAGTACATCCCTCCTCTCAGTAGTTCTCGTCAACCCCTTCCAACTTAGGCAATTAAAGACTTCAGAAAAGACTCTTTGTTGGGGGCGCCCTAATCAATCATCAGTCATTATGTCAGTCACAGTTAAACGAGAATCGGCCTCGGTAAACTTTCTTCCAGTTCTAAATCTTTCGCTTATCCATCCTCCTGATTTCCCCGTATTTTATTATGAAAGCTTTTAAACCTCACTTTTCATGTTATGTGTGATAATAAGGAGTGCTTGATTCTCCTCGAGCTCTATATTATTTGAACCTTGTACATTATTTGATAATTTCCTCGTTTTATTTGCTATATCATGGTCGTATTCAAGGTTATTCACTAGGTCAAATATCATTGGTTGTTCAATCCTAAGATTGGTTGACTGCAGCCCTCCACCCTTCTCTATCTTATGCTAGTTCCCTACCTCCTGGTATCTCTTCCTATGTACTATCCTCTTCATTTGGTCCATTAACTTATTCCTGGATCTTTCTCTAAGGACTTTTCCTCTATTTTCCTTCAATTACATTATTCAAAAACCCATTGTGTCACGGGATGCGTCCAATCCATCTTGTTATTCTTTCCTCTATTGAGTTCCATATGATCCGTTTCTCTTCTAATTGTCTGCACACTTCATAATTTCTTATTTCATCCGTCCATATTATATTCAGCATCCTCCTCCACCACCAGCTTTCGACTGGTCCTAATCGGTTGTGGTTACCTTTTTCAATGGTCCATGCTTCCGATTCATACAGTTCCACACGAATGCTTTCAAATACTGCTCCCTAGCTCGTAGTCTTATCTTCTTTGAATACAGAAGTTGTCTTTATACCAAATCATGATGATGATAATTTTCATAATTTTGGAAGGAATGTGCCTTGTTGGTTTGGCCATGTTCAGAGAAGAGATGAGCATCTTCATCATCCTCCGCCAGCAACAGGTTTCGAAGGTGTCTATTCTTGTCTGGTCAATATCAAGTCATTATTTGTAAATTAGGTTACCCTAAGGCGTGCATTGTTTCATTGAGAAAGTAATTTCAATATAAATTTAACGTCTTTTGATAATTTTTATGTGACAGCGATGAAGTACCTACTTAAATTGGATCCTTTCATTAAGGTAAATATTCTCAGCAACATATGCTGGCGCAGTTGGAGACCAGGAAGATCAACAACCTCTACTTCGTTTAATACGGTAGTCCGATGATAGATAAAGAGTGATTAGCGTCGTCAAAAGTAGATAGCATGGAAGAGAAATAATTGCTCTCCGTGAATAATAAGGCATTATAATGGTAACAACCAGATGCCAACACATCGATGAAATTGCCGAAGGAATCCAAGGGTCTCCAATGTAAGCGAGTTAGCGCAATAATCCTATTAACTCCGTAACTAGACCAGATAATTTACAGCCTTGTTCCAAATATCGCTCGTGAGGCATCGACAGCAAACGCCTGCGGTAATTTGTCTCTTCCGGGAAGGATAAATTACGGAATTAATTGTCCGACAAGAAAAAAAGATGAATTGTTAATAATGGGCGTTGTTTGGGCTATGTCAGCAGCCAAGGACTTGAACATGTATCTTTAAATTAAGAAGTGCCCACTCAGTCCTGCATCGGTGATTCAGTTTCCTTATTAATTCTTAAATAATTGCTGGTCTTTATCGGACCTGCGTAGGCGAATGCCTTTTTCGAACTGTGTTTAATTTTTTTCGAGCGAAACCCACACCCAAAACGAGAAAATGAAGGCAGGCATCCATTATGGAGAGCGGGAAAGTACGTCTTCCATTTGCTCGTCCCTACGCTTGTAATTGATAGAAATGTCACGCTTGAGGTTCAGACCTAGTTTGGGGAAAACACATGCGAAACATTATCGGGGTTGCATAAAAGAAACTAGGTTTCATCAAGCGAATAATAGGAAGGTCCTTGACTGAAAAAGTGAAATAGATATGCCATTTCTCTCTGTTTAGGCCACATGTCGAATGGTTCGCGAACTTTTGGGATCAGGCACGGAAAGACTTTGCATCGCGAATGTAACAAGTAGAGGTGAACTATTCGTAAGAACTGCTTCAAGCAAATAGGGTGTTCTGATACCCGTGTGATTCGAGAGATTAAGAACTCCATCAGTAACAATAATCTGACGGTGACAAAAGCTGACAAAGGCAATAGCTTTGTAATTTTAGACAGAGATGATTATATTGGTAAATGCAAGGATTTTTTAGCTGCTGATAACCATTTTACAATTTTAGAGAAAGACCCCACTAATACGTTTCAGAGGAGTGTGAAATCCTCGATACAAGTTTGTTCCTCTTTGTTCACAGATCGGGAGAAATGGGGTCTTATACGAATGAATCCTCAACCCCCCCCCCGGGTATACGGTCTCCCTAAAACCCATAAGCCTGGAATTCCAATTCGCCCTGTGGTGGCTCATTACACTGCCCCGTGTCACCGTCTTGCTAATAAGGTGAATATTTCATTTCGCAATTTTTCACATTTTAAATCGACCTATGACATCAGGAATTCATTAGAATTGACTAGTAAATTATCTGTAATATATTCAACGAATGGTAAGCTGGTTTCATTTGATGTCAAAAATCATTTTTCCTTCGGTACCAGCAAAAGGGGCGGTTGCTCTTGCTATTCAGCACCTGCAAAAAGCAGGTTGCAGGGAATTCATGGTAAATGAACTTGGCTCCCTTTTAAATATTTGCACAGAACAGAATTACTTTTATTTTAATGGAAATTTTTATGCACAAACCCATGGATTAGCCATAGGTTCACCTCTTTCTCCTGTCTTAGCAGAAGTTTTTATGGACAACCTGGAGAAAATTCTCTTTAGTTTCAACCATCCCCTACTAAAAAACGTATGTTATTATTTTCGGTACGTAGATGACGTGATTTGTCTTTGGACTGGGAGTGCAAGACAGCTAGACCAGTTCTTGGTGGTTCTAAATTCGCTACATCCCTCTATTCATTTCACAATGGAAGTAGGAGTAAAAACTGTGAATTTTTTTTATTTAACAATAAAATTAATTGACAATGGCCATAAATTTTCTATACTTCGGAAAAACATTTATGCTTATGTCGTGATTCCTAATACATCTAATCATCATTCTTGTCATGAATTGGCTGCTTTCCACTCAATGATCTATCGCTTAACTTCTATCCCCCTCGCGCAGACAGATTTTGACAAGGAATTGAGAACCATCAAACAAATAGCTTACAACAACGGGTATGATGAGGTTCTCATCGAAAAACTTCTGAGAAAGAGACTCAAAAAACAAGCTGTTATCTTACACACCAACCTCTCCCCCGTTCCTCGTCCAGATGTTAAGTGGGCCAAAATTCCCTTTGTGCCCCATCTGTCATATAAAATATGTAATGTGTTCCCTAAATATAATGTAAAATTATTTTTTATAGCCCTTTGACGATTGGTAAAATGCTTTTTAATTCTAAAGATTGTTTTAATGTTATGGAAAAAAGTGGTATTTATATGCTACAATGTAATACGCCTAACTGTAATTGTTTTTACTTAGGACAAACTGGTAGAAGATTTAATGTACGAATTAGGGAGCATAAAAATTCATTGATTAATCTTGACTGTAAGTCTATGTTTGCAAAACATTTAATTGAAAATGATCATGTTTCTAATTTTAATTTGATTGTGTTACATTTTGGGGACAAAGGTGCCAAATTAGATTTTTTGGAAAACTTTGAAATAGGGGCATATCACAGGTTGCACAAGGAGAAAATGGTAAACGGAATTGTTCCTATGAACTCACCTCTTTTGTCTGTAAGAGTTCCCCCTCCTCCTTCCACCGAATTATGTTTTCAAAATACTGACCTTGCTTCCTCCCAGTAAACTTGCTCATATTCACCTTACTTCCCTCCCCAACCTCTTTTCCTAATTCCCTCCCCCCCTTCCTCTGTCTCAGTGTATAAATGTGAGAGACTGATGGCCTCGTCGTTTTGTAACCTCTTGAACATGACGCTATTGCGTTGAAACCGGTCGAGGATAATAAACCGTGTGGGAAATTACTAAGATATTTCATTTCAACCATGGAAAAATTCCACAAAGTAAGTCCGTCGACGATTAATTTTCTTTTTGTTCGTCGAACAGCTAATGGAAGGACTGGGTTGAGAGACACTATAAACTCGGAAGCTACAAGCCAGGCTTCAATTGCCTTCTTAAAATTTCAGATGGAGGGATTTTTATAATGACTCATAGGACATTATATAGATGTAGAATAATGTAATACATTATGATGTCTCATTTATGAACGAGTGACATGAAAAACTAATCACTGATTTTTCTCTTACTCTCCACAGATTCAGGGCAACGTGATACGAAACAGCCTGATGACCAAATATATGAGAAAACTACTGTGATTTCCAGAGTAAGTAAACGATAAAAAACACAAAAATTCTTTATATTTATACCAAATCAAAATCTGAAATTTGCTCATCGGAAAATTAATGAGACCCAGATTGTACCATAAAGACCACAATAATAAGCATATATATTTTCCTTTCGGATTTTCTTCCAACAAATTTTACAAATGATTCATCCTATGGAAGTATTTGTTTGTGTGGTCATAAGTATGGATATCTTTGTTTGTGTGGTCATTTGGTTTATGTGGTCATAAATTATAAAAATAACGCTATTCAGTAAATCGATGAAAGTTTTAACTTTAAGTTATAAATTGGTAGAATATTTTTCAAGATAGCCAAAGTTCAAAGAGTGTCACTTACATTTCAACCTGCATATCCTGAAACTATAAGTGTAGCTATCAGGGAGAAAATTGGCCTTATAGTCCACGTTTGGAAATCTAAACGTTGGATTCAAGCTAAGTTTTATGTCAAGTATTACCAAAGGCGGCTATATGAAATAAAAATACTTTATTCCACTCGTTCGTTTATTTTGATCATACCGCACTCACTGATGTCGTGGAAAAGCTATCCGGCAAATTGAGGTGCAAAACATCCTAAAATATAAAGGGTGCGATAATTGTATGCCGTGCCTGCGCTATGTTAAAATTTAACCGAAAAATGGTTCCCCTATCCACCCGAATGTCGTCATTTGAGGATATTGCGGAGTCTAGATTCGATTCGTATGGGTCCCATATCCGCAAAAAACTGCTTCATGTAGGAATAAAATGGCCAATTAGTCCTACAGGAAATGCATAAGATGCTGCTTCGTTTGCGTTCGTTTGAATCCGCAGCCGCGCTTGGTCAATCCATGTATTTCATTTTTTCAGACTCCCGGAGGAATATCTATGAAAGCAGGCGACTATTATTTTAGCAGGCGATGACAAAAAAAGAGCATTATATACATTTTTATACTCGAGATAACCTATCATAGCCATTATTAACAAGATTTTTCATAAGTAATGTAGCTCAAATGATTTCGTACTGTCTACTAATTTTATTTCCACCTCTTGCTACACGTGTTTCGACTGTCTAGCAATCATCATCAGGCAAGACTAATTCAACATAAACAGACATGAGCAAATATATTGCGTGAAACACCACATTTGCGTCACACTGGGAAAAGATAGAAGGACAAGTGGCAGAAAATGGGAAGGAGGGGGGATTTGAGGGGGGTGTGAGGGGAGAGAGTGATTTGTTGGAGGAGTTTAAGTTATTTTTCAATTGTGTCAAAAATAGGAGAATGACAAACAAATTCGTTCTCATTTAATAAGTTCATTTTCTTGCGTTTCCTTTTGACTATTTCCCACTGTTCCGAAACATCTAAAGGGTGTCCTTTATCCAGGAAACGGAGGATTTTCACATTAAATGTGGAGTGGTGGGATTCTTCCATTAGATGTTTGGCGAAACAAGACTAAGGATCGCTGTTCACCAAACACCTTTTGTGTTCCGACACCCTAGTTGAAAAATTTCTCCCAGTTTGACCGACATAAACACTACCACATGTGTCACACTTAAGTTCATAAACCCCCGATTTTAGCAGGGGGTCAAAAGGATCTTTGGAATTATTGAAAATTGTTCCCAGAGTTCTTGGAGTGTTAAAACTCACTCTGTACTTGTCTTTAGGGAATGATTTAACTGCATCGTAAGACATTTTACCCAAGTAAGGCAGCTTTACCCATTTTAGTTTTTTTCTTTGACTGGTTGCAATAGTGAAATATCTTTTAATGCCCTTTTCTCTAATTTCTTATTTAATATTTTATTTACAAGATTTCCTTCATAACCATTATATTTAGCGATTTGTCTAATTATATTTCATTCTTTTTCAAAATTATCCCTAGAAAGAGGGATATTTAAAGCTCGCTGGATCATATGGTTGAACGCTGCAGTTTTATGAGACCACGGGTGGCACGAATCAGACGGTATAACGTGGTCTGTATGAGTTGGTTTGCGGTATATTGCAAATTGGTGGAGATTATTTGAAGTTGAGATACTTAAGTCAAGAAAATTTAAAGTACCGTTTGATTCAGATTCCATGGTAAAAATGATACGTGGGTGTAAGGAATTTAAAACGGTTAAAAATTTGGTGGCTTGCCTATGACTACCTGTCCAACAACATAAAATATCATCCACGTATCTAAACCAATAAAACACATTAGATAAAAGGTTAAAATTTGAATTGAAAAGCTTCTTCTCTAAGTGATCCATAAAAATATCTGCTAGCAATGGAGACAAAGGTGATCCCATGGCAAGTCCTTCTTCCTGACGATAAAAATTACCATTAAATAAAAAGAAATTTTGATTTGTGCATATTTCCATGAGTATGAGCAATTCATTAGTAACCACTGGGTTGATGGTTGAATCAAATAAAATTTCTTCCACTAAATTGAAAGCTTCTTTCACAGGAACTGAAGTAAACAAATTAGTTACATCAAAAGTTTAGCATTGTTTGGTATCATTTTGTCGGTCAAACTGGGAGAAATTTTTAACTAGGGTGTCGGAACACAAAAGGTGTTTGGTGAACAGCGATCCTAAGTCTCGTTTCGCCAAACATCTAATGGAAGAATCCCACCACTCCACATTTAATGTGAAAATCCTCCGTTTCCTGGATAAAGGACACCGTTTAGATGTTTCGGAACAGTGGGAAATAGTCAAAAGGAAACGAAGGAAAATGAACTTATTAAATGAGAACGAATTTGTTTGTCATTCTCCTATTTTTAACACCATTGAAAAATAACTTTACCTCCTCCAATAAATCACCCTCTCCCCTCACACCCCCCCCCCCAAACCCCTCCTTCCATTTTCTCCCACTTGTCCTTCTATCCTTTCCCAGTGTGACGCAAATATGGTGTTTCACGCAACATATAAGCTCATGTCTGTTTATGTTGATGATTGCTAGACAGTCGAAACACGTGTAGCAAGAGGTGGAAATAAAATTAGTAGACAGTACGAAATCATTTGAGCTTCATTACTCATTATGCTGTTCTACGATATCTCGCCTGAGAAAGTGGAGTTTAAGATTTTTCATTACGATAAAATGTATTAAAATAGTATCCAATATGTAATTGATAACATAAATTTCCTTTTAATTTTTAATTAATAAATACATATATTGTACCGAGTAAACCTCGGATCTTCGAGGCTGCCAAAAAATTAACGAACACATGACATACAAAAGTATAAGAAGTCAGCATACGAGGAAATATCGCTGAAGTCGGCTTCTATTGCTAAATAAAGCGTTGTTTAAAAATACATAATAGTCAAATCGTTTTTCTAATTTTATACAATAATTTGTGTTTTAAAGACCTAAGGCATGTCATCAGAGAAGTCTATATTTTATAAAAAGAAAGTCAAACGAAAACGCGGAGTTCGATATCTGCTTTGATCCACACATTCGCTGCAAAACCTCCGGTACCTATTTGGGACTGGACTACATAAATTGCAATATCTTAAATAATTTTGGTTTAAAACTAAACTAAAATGCTTGACATGTGGAAATTTGAGAAAAGTTAATTTCATTATTTTTGTTATTGTACATCATTTGATGTTTATTTTGCCACCATACGGTAGTAGACGAAATCTTTCGGTACTCTTGTTTTCTCTGACATGTTTGTTTCTGTTTGTCATATGTTTCATTACTTAATAATGTGTTGTAAAAACAACATTTTTAATGATTGTGGTAGGGACTTGTTTAAAATGCATAAAAAAATCCACAAGAACATCACCGTGCTCATGAAAACTAAATTTTTCCGACGTAATTGGGAGGGAAATTTTCCATTACACTATAAAATGTCTAATTTTGACACCACAAAATGAGTTTCTGAATTAACTCATACTAATAAGAAGTTTAGAATAAAGTTTTACGAGGCATTAGAAAAAAATCAATTATTAGGGCACAGGTGCTAGTCTTCAAATAATTCTCTAATGGTAGCAAGTGACGGGTGTAAAATAATCTTATGGAGGAATGATAAAGTTTTTGAAATATTTTCCTGAGTGTAATTATATAATAAATTGAGGGTTTTCCGCATAATACTACGCCTTAAAGCTGGATTATATTAGCAATGGCGAAATATTATTCTGTGGAAAAAAGGAGTTTCGTATGCTCTCTCGTCGACAACAGCCACGTGATTTAAGCGACTGTCTATTGTAGTATACGAAACCCGAACTCTTATCGTTATTTGAAATCAAGACAATGGTAAGACTGTCATCTTGCGACGTGAAAAGTCACTCAGAAATAATAAAATCGGGCCTAAAAGGAGATAATGACAATAGAGCATCAAGCATTACACGGAGAAGAAAAATTACAGAGAAAAAATCGCTAATATTTTTGAAAAAGCCGAAATAAAAACCTCCATGCTCAATATATGACTCTAATTGGTATTCATCTCGCAAGCGATCTACTGGAAATTCCTCTCGCTCAGGTTACTCAGGTTCAGGCTGCATATTTACGCTGTTGGAGGAATAGGAGGAGTAAATTTATGAACTTTTGAAATGTTTTTCTTTTCAAATAGTGTCAGATTTATCTTGATGAGTATCTCATAAACAGTTTAATGACAGTTTTCACAATATTCATTGGAGTGTCATTTTCTCTCATGACAATATCAGTTTAAGTTTTTTTAAACATATTTATTTAAATATTTTTAACAGTAATAATGGAGTCAAATACATCATCATGGAGATAATTGGTAGGAGGGAGCGAAAAAATGCCCCAAGAGAAAAAATAACGCTGTACCAAGAGACGGGCTTCACTACCTATGATTTTTTTTATAGATTAGAGTTATGTTGCGCATACTTGGGTAACCAACTCTGTTAAGTACATGACAGAACCGAGGTTTAGTTTCCGCAGCCGTGGTGAGCAAAGAAGAGCGGAGACGTAATGGGGAGGGAAACAGTGTTTTTCCACCACAGCCGATATACGAAGTAGTCGCCATCATCCCACGCGACGCATGACGTCAAGAAACTATGAACTGCCTAACTCCTGTTTAGAGTCCGATGATTCGGAATCAGTTGAATAATTCTAAATATGACCTGCTTCTGACTTCCGTAATGAAGCATAAGCAATTGGCTATATTTTACGAGAATTATTAATGACTTCTGTGGTTCTAGAACCGGAGGAGTAAGATATCACTAGCTTAAATAAAAGAACAGCGGTATTTGACTTGCTTTCCTGAGTGGAAATTTTTGCATTCTAATGTGGATAAAAGAAATTAATTAGTCGTGTAAAATAAATCCGACTTGTGAGAATAATTCATCCATCTGATTCATTGTCGTCTCGGTGCTAGTTACGTGGGCATGGTTAAAAGTTCTTGCCCTAGCACAAAAATATAAATTATCAATGAAATTTTTTTGTTGTGTTGCTGAACTCATACAATGCAAATAAAGTTTCCAGTTGGTCCGTCAAATAGTTTTTATACACTGCTTTTTAGAGCAGACGCGTAGTTTCAGGATAGATGAGGCGTTTCGAATGCTTCGTTTTAACGGGTACACTCAAATGCAGTGCCGTCGTAATATTCTTCATTTTGGACATTTTATGGCAAACGGAGCTCGATATAAATTGGAAATGTTCATTGAAATCAGTAAGGAATATGCCTCTTCGTTATCGATAGTGACGGAATGATGGGTTAAATTTAAACATGAACGTGCGTCACTTGAAGATGATTCACGTGAAGGACACCTATAAACCTCTACCGTTGATGAAAATGTCGCGAAAAATCATAACATGGAATTGGCGTTTAAACTTTCCGATTAACAACCTGATGGATCTATCCTAAATGGAACGTCATTTACCTTTTGTATGTTGAGGTAATGGATCATATCCCTGCATAAAGACTGTTACCGTGAGTTACCAAAATAAAACGTCACTTACCTTTAGTATGTTGAGGTAATGGATCATATACCTGCATGAAGACTGTTCCTCACTGCTTCAAGAGAATATTCAATCCCGCACCACTGTTGTAGGACGCCTATTTTCCTCTCCTTGGGCCAAGTTAACAGCTATTCCTCCGTCAAAATCTTATGAAAAGAAATATCTGGTGCCTTCCAGGCGTAGTAGTTGAATAAAATCATCTTGGATGTCCATCCGGATGACATAAGTTCGTTTCGTCCAGAATGGAGAGATTAAGATCACGGGGAGTCCCCTTGTTGAAAACCTCGATGCATTCACAGGAAAGGTATTCTTCCCCTTGTTGGGTCCTGTGGAATATTTGCAAACAGTGAATCAAGCCTGAGTCTCTCAGTGCAGTGGTATCTATACCAATGCAAAGGTTGAGGAAGTATCGGTGTTCATATTAGAAAACATTTCTCGGCTAGAAAAATGGACCGATTTGTAAAGTAGGGCTTTGACGACCACTCTCACTCCGTCATCAGTCTATCAGAGACAATATTTGGAGGAATTGATCTAAGACTGTGCCCTTTTGACTTAAGCCAGGCCATATGCACAAACTAAGATATCAGAAACGGGTTTGAATTTTGACGGCTAGTATAAAACTCCGTTGAATTTTCCAGATGCCACTCGACCATTCTGACTCAATAGCCATTTCAAGGTATCGCTTTTGACTGGGGTTACGATTCCTTGAATGCGAAAACCGCTTCGGGGAATGCAAGGCGGTTATAAAATTAATTTGACTATGAAGTTAATCCAATGGCGTGAATTCAAGCCCTTTGAAATTTTCATCACTTTCAATAATTATGATCCCCCTTCCAATGAAGAATTTAGGGCTCATTCAGTCATCGGTCGTTCAATCCTAAGATTGGTTGACTGCAGCCCTCCACCCTTTCCTGTGTAATACTAGTTCCCTTATCTCCTGGTATCTTCCCCTATGTCCTGCCTTCTTTATTTGGTCCATGAACTTATTGCTGGTTCTTCCTCTGGGGACTTTTCCCTCCATTTTACCTTCAATTACGTTCTTCACAAACCCAATGTGTCTCAGGGTGTGTCCAATCCATCTTGTTCTTCTTTTCTCTATGGTGTTCCATTTAGTCCTCCCCTCTTCTACTCTTCTGTACATTTCACAATTTTCAATTTTTTCTGTTCGTACTGTGCTGGGTACTAAAACTGAATTCCTGAATTCAAGTTGCGAGCGTGAGCTGAACAAGGATGGATCTTTTAAGAGAATTGCAATGTGTGACTTCATCATTTCTTATTTTGTGCGTCCATTTTACCTTCTGCATCCTCCTCCAGCACCAGGTTTAAAAGCCTTCTAGTCTATTCTGGTAAGCTTTTAATTAATTTAATTTATTTTTACCAATTAATTCTGGTCAGCAATTCAGGGATAATAGCTTTGATTTTTATCTGATAAGGATCTCATACCGAGAAAGCAGAACCCAACTTAGGAAGCGGCTGAAGGTGTTTGCAAAACTGCTGCTACTGTATTATCAACCCCGTAATGACATTACTTGCCATTTAAATAAATGCTAATGCTGATAATAGTTGGTATAGCAAGAACTCGAAATCGGCAAACTTATTTTCCCCTTACAGTTAAGTATTCAGGCCTGCGGCGGCGAATGCGGCGGTGAAATACGATGAAATTGCCACGAGAAAAAAAATCGGCCTCAACCGGAAATGGAACCACGGACCGTTAGATTTCCAGGCCAATACGCAGGCCACTACACTACCATGGATTCCTAATATTCATGGCAATTTATAAGGGTACGTATTAACTAGATGTTTAGCCTTTGCGGTCCATCAAAGGCGGCAACGCAAGGGAGAATGGACTTCATGTAACCCACAGCCTAATAACTGTAGCCTACACCTGCGCTAAGCCGCGCTTGGTCCTGTGGACTAAGTATTCATGCCTTCCGTGAATACGGAGTTAAAATACAATGAAATAGCAATTTTTTCTCACTGAAGCAAATTTATCAACTCGAGAGACACTATTTCAAAAGCTGCTTTTCTGCTGCCAATGTTTACTCTATAAAATACTAAGTGCGATCTGCGCAAATAACTTAAAGGTTTTGCGACTGAATTCATACTGCTCATGTTATTCCACGATGATCGAGATGACGCGATTAAAGATCGCGTGACTGGAATTAAACGGCATCACACCCAGTGATACTGTCGACCGAAAGCCTTTCGGTTTGAAGTTAAATTATGTCAGTAATTGAGCATATACTTCAGCAACAAAGACCTATCAGTGCTCTCTGGCATTAGCTCATTACGCATCGCGTAAACACCAATGCTCCAGCCAATGAATTATCTACCCGGATGGCATTCGAACCCGTAATAGCATGATCAGAGGGCCAGGCCCAAACACGACTGCCACAGGCCGACGAGGAGGTTGCAGTGAGACACATGAGTCCGTCACCGTAGAGTAGTTTAATGCCCAAAGACCTCGCACATTCAAAAAGACTGAATTTTCCACTAGAACGACATGATGAGCAAAAGGTGAAGGGCATTCGTGGATGTCAAATCCCTTTATTTAGGAGTTCGTATACAATCCCTCCAACAAGGCTATGCAATATCGGAGATGAATCAAGGAGACATCATTCAAGCATAAGCAGTTGCTTTTGAGGTCAGCAGCACGGCCATTATCTTCGATCATTCACATTAATAACCACTTATCTGGCGGAAAAGTTAGGACTTCTCGCGAAAATCATCGGGTAACAGGTAACAAATAGGTCTTCTGAATGAGAAATCTATTCGTACGTTCTGCATTTAGCATATTCTAGTGATTTAAATTTCAATGTAATCCGCAATAATACTGATACGAGAATTGATTATAGTTGTTAAAACAGTGATAAAATAGCTCGAGTTCTAAATATCTGATTTGATTGTTACACGTAATTTCTGAGCCAGTATCCTCATAACTAGTGAAAAGGCTAATAGCTGGGACCACTATTTCGTGTTTTTTTCAGTTTTTATACATCAAGAGCAGTAATTTTGTTACGTAAACATAATAGTTTCCATGCAATCCGATGACATCAAACATTTAACAGATAATTTCAACAATTATTTGATCAAATTTCCAAACATTGCATTTAACAAATTATTTTCGCATAAACCCCCCTCAAAATTCGCCTAGAAGGAAGATGGCTTGGTGTTGTAACTGGCTAACACACCTGACCGACATTTGGGAGATCCGGGTTCGAATCCCCGTCAAGTCAAATGATTTTTTTCATAGCGAATTTCAACCCTGGTGTAATTATTTGATCGTTTTCCTATTTTTCTAAATAACGTGCGAGAGGTAGAGGTAGGCCAAGAAAGTTGTGGTTGAATGTGGTTGAGGTAAATTCTTAGGAGGAGAAATATTAGAAATCTTTAAAGGAGGAGGGCTTGTATGAAGCAGTGTATGGGGGTAAATGAGGTAAAAGAGGTTTGCAAGGATAGGTCAGTATGGAGGAAATTATTGAAGTAGAGTTAGGTGTACAATTATGTATTTATGAGTGAAACTTTGTGACTGTGCCTACCCCGGAAGGGAACGGCGTGATTGGTATGAATGTATGTAAAAATTGGGAGAACATTGATACACCTTAGAAATTCAAATTGTTAAAGATAATTAAGCAGGCTGCTACCGTCTGTCACCTTCCTCTTTGGTTATAAGAGACTTATTCCAAGCGAATGCCGCAAAGATTGGACCCCTTTTAACCCACTCCAGTTGGAGTTACGAGTCGATTTGAAAGAGAATTGGTCTCGTAATTAATATTACGTTGTTTCTTCATGAGAGAGCATTTTCGTTCCATGAGACCAACATTTTGGCATAAGTAACCGTATTTTCACTCTGCTCCCTCCAACGTAACTATGTATTATTTCTAGTACGTTGCCGCAAGGGATAAAAGCACCAATATCTGTTTTAGAACGTCGAAAATATATGCTTAAACAATGACTGTTTAAACCAGACACGGCTTTACATCAAGAATCAATAATTGATATACAAGCAATGAAGCAATCTATAAATATCATCAGGAATCAGCCATTACCTTCAAAATCACGGGGTTTAATCCCAGATTCACATCCCTCATTTGAAATAAAGGAAGAGAGAGGACAATGAACCAGGAACATTTAACCCACGTGTGATATCAGAGTATGGCCGGTAACAAATCACCATTCAAATTATTCCCACGGATAATCACTATGCTGCCACCGCTTTAACAAACTTCGACAATATGAGTTGACACACTTACCAGAATGTGACGGCTCGACAAAGGTATTTTTGTTACCCACTCTCACTTAGACAGTTGACATGTCCAAGTGGCCCTCGTCAGGGCAGTGGGCAACAGGTGCTAGAAGTACAGATACAGCAGGAGGAACAGAACTCTCCATGCGGTGTCTCATCCCAGCGAGTATTTCAGTCGTACTCTTGGCAGAATTTTCGTCAGGAGCGTTGGTTGAATCCAACTTCTCATGTTGGAAGACAGGGTAAATTTTCGAAGCGTCTAGTACACTGAGGATAGGACAGCCATTTATGGAAACTAATATATTACACAGAATATAGCGAAAGCGCCTGATCGCACGTTCCCCGTGACTATGTGGGCCAACGTCTGCTGTAGCGTTATCGCAAGTGTACATGCATGTACAGGCATTAAATAGTTCTTCACAATTAGACGTCCAAGGTGGACGAAACCTTCAGTAAGCGATCGGATAGATATCCCTCCGCTCGCTCATTGACTCTATTTAACTTTAAAAGCTCCTTCCAACCGCCGTAGCGTTTGCTGTTACCTGTTCGATCTCCTTGATTTGCGCCATTCTGCTAAGACTGCTACCTCTCAGTTGTGGAATCTGTTTGGGCAATATGTAAATATTGGAATTCAGGGTCATGAGAAATTTTGTCCGTCACTTGGTCACGAACTTGCGACCCTCGGAACGGGAGTCGAACACGCTACCACTGGGCCACCCTACTGAATTGTAATCCGTTCCCAGTTCCCATGTTTAAATCATATAATCGCGAAAAACATGCCTTCGTGTCTTTTCCAAGCAAATCAGTCGGTATAATCTTGGAAGTACTTGATTCTCTATTTCCTCCCCTTCAAATGGCTTGTGTCCTACACCCTCTGCTACACGCCTCCGCGGCAGCGGGCAGAGTACAATGTAGATGAAATATGGAAAGAAATTGTACAGTTATTAAATTGTCCAACATGACTGTCATGAAAGTTCGGCAACACTCGCTATAATTTAATATTTGCATGTTTCCAGTGTTCACAGGAGCACATACCACTTGAGCAACTCAAGTTGCATAAAGCCTATGCGTGAATTTCCGTCAATGGTGACTCGTAGTTTCGTCTACTTCTACTAATTACTCTGCAAGCCACCACAAGGGTGTTTAGCAGGGGGGGACTTATCACCAACATGAACTACAGAAGAAATTTTCTTTCGCCAACAAGCGCCACACTATCGGTATGCTGCAAAATCTACAGAAACTACTAAAATTATCTGTAATGTAACTATGTAAATGTAACACAAGATTCTAACAGAAAACATGCAAAACAAGGTGCAAGCACTCCTTGGCAGAGTTAGAAGCATGCATTAGGGGGCATATGAATAAATCAGCTACACTACCTGTCAACTAACCTACTTCAAAATCTAAACGCAGCCATTATGGTCTCTTATAGATCGTGGGAAAAATGACATTTTGAACTTTTCTGTTCTACAATCAATTTTCTTTCCCTTATTTTGATTTTTTTATATTTTTATGGTTTATTGGGATGTCATCGATGCGATTTCGGGGAGAATAATTGAGCCATAGATTTTGCCAGATACATAGAACGAGCAAGTTCCACAACTTGGCTCCAAAGGACGACCAATTACTGATCGCAAAGTACGCCTCGCACGCCATATTGGGTTTTCAAAACCTGACAAATTGATTCCAAGGGTAGAGCACTCCTGGAGGGAAATATTCCGGAAGATTCTGGAAGATTGAGCTCATAGCGTAATCATAACTACCCTCTAATTTTTCTTTTCTTCGTAATAAATGAGTTCTGAAATTTGATCACGAGCAGAGGTAGTTCAATTGTTTTAAAATTTTATTGCTTGCTTATACATACCCGCAAATCGTTTACATCGCGAAATTAAAATAATAACATTTCCTGTGCTTATATTTGCAATTAACATACGTGATCAACCAGGAAAAAAAATATTTTTTTCAGCTTAAAATGGGAAAAAATCTGGTGACAGACGATTATTAAACAAATTGTCCGATTCTTGTCCAAATTCTGGAATATCCCTACGAATAAGGGAGGGTTGCCTACTCTAATGGCTTCATAGTTTGTATTTGAGTAGATTATTATTCTCGCTAAAGTTGTGTCAGACTCATTGATTTCATCCGTTTTTTTCAGTTATATTTCTGTCCATACAAGTTCATATGTTTGAATACATGCGTAGTCTTCTTGATATGTTTATGGCAGTGGCGGATCATTATTATTCCAAATGATAAATATTTGTTCATCCATCGATTTTATCCCGCAACCAATTTTTTCAAATCGCTGTCATTTTATCTCAGGAAAAAGGCGGCACGAGGAAAGTGTTCTAGAGTGTGCATAAAACTATAAGGAGTGAAACACAGTATCATTTTTAAGGCTCTCATCAGACTCCTTAGTCATTCTATTAAATTTTTATGTACTCGATTGAAGACTCCTACTGCACTAACTTTGGGCGAATGGAAGATAAAGTTTCTGAGCACGTACATTCAAGTCGACACTAGGGAAACTACCTGAAGAATCTCTTCCTTGCTGAATGAATAATTTTGAAGATATCATCACCCACATGTACTTGGAAGAGATCATAAGCGAAACACTAGAGATTGGACTGAGCGGGATAAAGATAAACTGAGATGATTGAAAATGCTCCGCTTCGCAGATGATGTCGTAGTCATATCTGGACTTCGCGATGATCTTAAGAGGTCACTAAACGTAATGGACCAAGTTCTCTAGGAATAGAACATGAAAATAAATAAGAAGAAGACTAAAATCCTAATGTGCGGAAGAGAGAAGCTGAATGTAGAAGTTGCTCTGAGAGGAGAGAAATTAGAGCTAGTGGATTCCTTCACCTATCTCCGAAGTACTATCACGTGGGACGGAAGAAGTACAACGGACATCAAGCGGAGAATAGCCCAAACTAAGATGGCGTTCGTGGGAAAAGGGCAACTGCTGTACTCAAAGAGGATAGGACTACAAACCAGGAAACAGTAGGTATGTGAAAACATTCGTATAGAGCGCGGAACTCAATGGATGGGAAGCGTGGACCATTGGAAAATCTGACCAGAACAGACTAGAAGCCTTCGAAACCTGGTGTTGGAAGAGGATGCTGAAGATAAAATTGGCGGACAAATAAGAAATGAAGTGTACAGAAGGGTAGAAGAGGAAAAGGCCATATGGAACATTCTACAGAAAAGAAGAACCAGATGAATTGGACACATCCTGAGGCAAAATGGGTTTATGAAGAACATAATTGAAGGCAAAATAGAGGGAAAAGTCCCCAGAAGAAGACCCAGGAATAAGTTCATGGACCAAATAAAGTCCAAAGTACGACATTGTTCTTAAAGTCGTGCATTGGAAGAGAAATGAGGGGGTGAGGGAAGGGTGGAGGGCTGCAGTCAACCAATCTTAGGATTGAACAACCAATGAATGATCACTCATACGTAGGTCAGAGACATGAAGTACACCAACATGACAACTCGAGAAGAGCTTTCGTTTCTCCTGCACATTCATTTGTTTTCTTCGAATGTTCATAGGCATTGGAGTCGGCGTCATAAGAAATAATGGCTTGACTTTGACTTCGGGGATAACTCATTCGATTTATACTAATATTCTGAGAATTAATTTACGCCCACTGCTTTCCTTTTAAGTGGAAACTAAGTTACCGCCCCCATTGATGCTGTTTTCAATTACAGTGAAAGCTCGAGGTAAACAAAACTGAAGGCGCGGTGGTAACCGGAAGCTCTTCCAGAAAGTTTTCATTGCTGCGCAAATCTACGCTCCAAATTTACTCCAAAGGCGCAGATGTTTCTGTATCTCAGATCGAGCTATATATCTAAAGAGGTAATCCAATGGCTGAGTTTTGTTTCGAATATTTACGAAAAGCCTAACCAGTTATATTTCGAGTCGCGTGCGTCGTTGCAATGGAAGAGTTTCAGGTGAATATTGGCGGTAAACACTCGCAAAATCTGGACAACATACCGCAGGGATGTTTCTTCATTTAATCACACGATTAAATTACTCTTAGAGACTCGGGCCGATACAATGTACCGTTGGCACGGGAGGGACTGTGCAGAATCACTCGCTCCCATGATACAAAGTGTTGAAGCATAACACATCCGAACACAGAATAGCTGAGCTTTTGCTAAATATTTTCTCATTTTCGCGAATTCGCAAAGTTCGAAGTCGATGGATACAAGGCAATTTTTCCCTTAGCGGTGAAGCGAGGAAAATTTTCCGTTCCTCTGGATAAACCCTGGCTTTCTAGACGTATGTTTCCAATTAAGACGGCTGTATTGCTACACATTATTCTTTTCTTGAAGTCCTTTCATTTGCATGATGAAAAGTAGTTGATGGTCGGTGTGACTCCATTGATTGATTCTAGATGTGCTATAAGGTATTACTCATACTTTCTGTGCGTGTTCATCAAAATGTTAATGTGAGAAAAAGCCCTATATGACGTCTGTGATTATTATTACTGTGTAGTTTACTCGTAAGCGTTGGTTTGGTAGAAATTCTTAAGGCAAACATAGTAATCAGGGTTACCAACTGATAAACCTTATCGACTTGAATTTAGGTCTGCATCCGAGAGGTTTTAAACATTTTGTTTTTTCGTTGTTACAAATTTTAAACTGATTTATGAAAAATTATTCATAGCATTTTTGGCTACCTAATTATTTAAAACGGCACATTTTCCTAAATTGAGAAATTAAGATATTATAGAGTGCGAAGTTTAAATGTAAACAAAATTATTCACTCTCAAAGTGACTTAGTTCCTCTATCAGCTCTATGAGTATAATGCTAGTTTCGTGACTCGTATGGAAATGGAATGTTTCGAACAAGTTCTATGAATATTTATCTTCTGTGAAACTGCGATGAAATTAGAATAATTTTTTTTTAAATAAACATTTTATAAAAATAATTTTAAATAAAAAAAATAAATAATTAAATTTTTTTAAGTCGTTTAAAAATAATGTATATTCAAATGCATATCTGCGTAATTGAAATATTTAGAGCATGTAGTTTTACACCAGACACACCCAGATAAAATAATCTGAATCCCGGAGTCCGGCGAAACATTTCCTCGCCAGGAGTCTCAGAATGAAAATTCCCCAATTGGCTACTCTGTTATGGATGGAGTTTTTACTCATTCAGCTTCAAAATTTTAAAACAAGATATTTGTGCAATCCATCTTCTTCGTTATTTTTTTAATGTTACCTATTGATGTAACGAAAATAAAAGATGGAATCACACGACATTTAGTCACAATTGATCACCAGGATAATTGAAGCCATTAAAATGCACATTAGGCCATATTGAATGAATAAATCATATTTATACATCGTCGTACACAAATCATATATACACCGCCAAAAATATAGGACATAGTCGTGGAATTGTCACGGTTCTGGGGCAATTTTTATTAAAATCCATAAATTGGAGATAACATTAAAAAATATCAGCATTATTCTCCAAATTTATGAACAAAATGCCTCCGATGGCTATGTTTGTGTTCCATTTTCCCGAAAAAATATAGGCTATACTTTCCTGCGTCAATCAATAAAGAACCATAGCATCAGAGTAACCTAACCACGTTTCAAGAGTTACTTCCCTTAAATTTAAAAATCAAACAGATGGTGGACATTCTGGCTATACACTGGCGTCCATCCTGTTGTGCTATCCAATGGAAAGTAAGGAGAATGCAGAGTTGTACAATATGATAGTTATTTTGGTTGTCGGGCAACAGTTTTAAGACAAGGTGCTCTCACCATCAACCTCAGTGGTCCACATGAGCGAGAGTCGCCCCTGAGTGGCCTTGTGAAACTATTAAAAACATTACATCACGGACCCAATTCGTAAATGATAAAAACAAGCTCGCGCCTATTGTTTCCACTCATTGTCCATTCCCGTCGATGGAAAAATTGATGTCTTCATCTACATACAACACCCCCAGCTAGCCACCCCAGGGGTGTTGTATGTAGATGGCAGGGGGTGTTATAAGGAAACCAACCGTGTAAAGATGTAAGAGATAAGGTTTTGGAAGGTGAAATGGTGACGTAAATTATCGGAGTGTTTTTGGTGGACCTCTTTTTTATCGTGGTCGCTTATTGTGCGCGGAAAGTGCGAGTTTTTATTCCTATCTGTACGGCAATGCATCTCTCTTATTATGTCGCTGCTTTCAGACATAGAGATGTAGAGAGGCGTCATGATAATATTCTCTGTGTCGCTCTGAAGTACATAATTTCTTAATGTTCAAGGAAGCTAAGCCTAGCGTGTAGTCTCCGAGTCTCTAGGGGCTCCCACCTTATTTCCTGTAAAAGTTGTAAAACAATATATGTTCGCGCGTAGCAGTTTTTAACGAAGCGTGCAGGTTATCTTTGTATTTTATTAATTTATTTGGTTTTATAATTATGACCAAGGTCCAAAATGCTCGCGGCGTATTCAAGGTGTGGCCTAACCAGAGCGAAGTAGCATCTCTTTTACTTTTTCATCCGAGGACCTCCCTATTATATGCTTAACCAAGCCTAGCTGGTTTAATGCTGTGCCGCCTGTGTTTTGTATGTTTGCTGCCCTCAATATTTCAGAAGTTAAGGTAATTTCTAGGTATTCAACCGTATCTGTAGATTTTATGTTTACTCAACCCACAGTATAGGTATGGCATTTGTGTGATGACTTTCGCAGGAAGTGAACTCTGGAGGTCTTCTGGAGGGCATGAAACTGACGCTTAACAATCAGTCATTGTCATTACTAGCGCAGGATTATCTGGAGGAGGATAAACCTATCTCTAGATTTATACAGGTGCAGACCCCTATCTATCACCACAACTTTTCTTTTCGGCATACGTCCGACCCCTTCTCATTCCGTTATATATTTTACCTTTTCCCTTCCTTCCTTTCCTGTTTTTTTCGTAAATATCCTGAGGTTTATGCGTCTTAAAACTCAATAAGGTAATTATTCGTAAATTATTGCCTACATATTTCATTTTGATTTGTCAACATCAATTTTAGTTATATTTCTATCATTAAAATTATGGTTCCCGGTGAATATTGCAGTTCCAATGCGTCCTACTAATAAACGCATAAACTATTTTTTTAACTGGTGAGTTAATTTGTTTACATTTTCATTTTTAATTGCGTTTTCAGATAAAACTTTCAGTTACCCACTGAATTATCTTAGTTGCATGAAATATTTTTCTCGTTTTAATGTTCGCCCCCTCTGGAGAAAGAGGGTCGTTATCGTCGTTCCTCCACACAATACAACAGTTCATTTTTTTTCTGTCTATATATTTTCAATCCTAGATGCTCCGCTGAAAAAGATATTTTCAGAAGATAATGGGTTACAAGTGATTGAGGATGACTTTCGTCTGATCTTGGAAGAATGTCTTTTTTTTAATTTACTTGAGCAACAGTCCAATTAAAATTGGCATTAGATACAAATTGGAGAGTGTTCCCGTTGAAAATCCACGGGATATGATAATTACTCACGAACAGCCTGTCAAACTAATTAAGACGATACAATGTGCTGCAGACATTTCGACATCGATGTGACTATTTTTCTGTGAAGTAATCTTACGACGGCCGTCATATTAATCTGGTTGGAGCAATACTCATTTTTCAGGGCGGATTTGTGTGAAATGTTTCGTAAGCGTATTCAATGACAATATGTATAGACAAAAGCGAAACAAAAATGTATGTTAGTGATTTTCTTTCCTAGCCAATCAAATTATTTTAACGCGTTGCATTATGGCACTTGGCATATATTTCGTAATAATACGATGACATACGTTCAGATTGTCTCTTCAATGCGGAAACATACCTTTAATATTATCATTATGAACAAATTACAACGTTCTCGACCAGTGTATTATGGATAATAATAAGATTCTTGAATATTTGGCCATTGATGTATTTAACTCACAGCCAACGTTTTGATTAATATATTGGCTTACTCAGGGCTTTGCAAGCTCAATGGGGGGTAAATTTTCGCTCAACTTTTGTACTAATAATTGTTTATTTTTTATAATCTGGCTGTATGTCTTTGTTTTGCGCTACAAAACCCTGAGGATGCCAATATATTTAGCGAAACGTTGGCAGGGAGTTAACGAGATCAATTACCGAATATTCAAGAATGTTATCATTATAATTCATTTTAAAGATCAAGGTAGCATGTCGAATAAAAAAACCCGTTTTGATATGCAGTTCTCGCTAAAAATTTTGGATTCCGTACCGTAAATCCTAGTCAATACGATTGTTTAATTGAAACAAAAATTTTAAATTATAATGCTTGCATTATCTATATCCCAACTACTATGGTTATTTCCGACGCATAAATATATATTCTCAAGTGAAGTGTGGTCCAAGAGTTTTTTGTTCAACTTACTTGAATAGTTATTAAAGTGTCCACTCAATGACTAAAGATTCGCGCTCCAAACCACCTTAAATAATAGACTGAAAAGCCTCCTTCCTTGTGTGTTTACCTACCGATTCCCTTTCCATCTCTCACTCCCTTCTCTTGTTTCGTCGACAGGCCGATAGACGGCGGGCGCTCTTCTCTCGGGCAACGTTCTCTCCCGGCTACTTCCCCTCTTCTTCCGAGAGAGAGAAAGAGAGGGAGAGGTACTGCCCCTCCCCCTCCTCCTCCATTGAAACCCCTCCCCACCGTGCCCCTCCGCCTTCTCCACGCTCCGTACATACAGCAGACGTACGACCCCTCTTCCCCCTCATAACCCCCTCCCATATCCCGCTCGCTCCCCCTCCCGGATATACCCGACTCCCCTCGGCTCCGGACGAGTCCAAGTCCCCCGGCGCGGAGAAGGGGGATGGGGGAGACTAGGCCGAGAGACGGAGGGGTGGAAGGGGGCGGAGGAGACGGGAGGGAGGCGTGAGGACAACTCAGAGCGGCGGAGCCCATCATCATAGTCTCGCCGAGCCCAAGTCGGGAGAGGAGGTGGAGAGGAGCGCGAGAGACACGGCAAGGGATTAGTGCAGTCGAGGACGACGTGCGAGTCCGACGTGCGGTGGCAGAGAGAGTGCATGTGTCGTTGTGTATCGTGGTTCTTTTTTTACACCCAGCGGCGGCGGCCTGCAGGTTTTCAATACTGTGTTTGTGTGAGAGTGTCGTTTTTTGATGTGCGCGTGGATTTTTTAAATGAGGAGGTCCAGGAGACGAGGCGAACTCTTCTGTTAAACAGAAGAGAGAGGGGGGGACAACAATCTTCGCGACTTCAACAAACATCAACAACCCCAGGTGATCGTCAACGTGACTCCCTCGCGAGAGAAAAATACCTTTCTGTTCTCTCGGAAAAAAGTGTGCGCGCAGTGTGTTTTTGTAACAGTGGAGTAAAGAGATAAAAGAGTGCGTATTTTTATATGCGTGGATGGCCTCTCCGGTTGTTTTTTTATAATTGTTGTAAATCAAATACCCCCCTCGTGTGTTCCGTAGCGTAAAAACCTAGTTGAGAGAGGTGGAAGGCTTTTGTAAACAGCGTCGATATATATATATTTATATTTCTATATATCCTCACAAGTTTATTATTCGGCTTCCCTCTCTCGCTCCCACCCCCGTGCTTTCTTATACTCCCACCATCTCGACGATGCCCGAAGCGTGCACAGCCGTCGTCTCGCCTGTTTTTTACCGTGGCGCCAGCGCTGGATTTTCGGGGGTTTCGTAGCCATCAGGAGGGGAGGGTCATGTGAGACGGCCCGCTCCCCATCGTAGATTCAACGACCAGTGTACTGTACAGTGGTGTACAATCGCTCAACACTCTTAAAATCACGCACACAACCGAAAATACGAAGTTAATACTGAAACGCGAGTGTTTTTTCTGTTTTTCCTGCGAGGTATTTTTATTCCCTACTTCCCCACACTCACCGAACAGGGGAAAAAATAACATTCGAATTTTTTCTACAACCCCCCATTTTACGCACGAAACGTACGCAACCGGGATTCGAAGGAGCTCTTTTTAAAAAGTTTGTTTGCATCTCCATATGAGAGAGTTGTTTATCCTCCCGTGCGGCTTAGGTACTTGAAATCACATTATCAAATACGACACCTCTACCTGTTTTCACACGGGAACATGTGCTTCTTGTGAGTGAGTGACCGTGAAGATTACCGTGTCGTTCCCATACTCAAGGAACATCGGTGATGTTTTTCTACGTGAATTTTCAATCCATAGGACCCGATACAAAACCTTGAAAACAAAAAAGACCTCCCACCCGCTTGCCCTTGTTCATTCATGCTCCCATTATTTTGAAGACCGTCGTCTTCATACTACCCACAGCATAGTTTGTTTTTTTTTTAGTCGACGGTGTCCCGGAATTCTTTCTCCGGCGTTTGGTCTTCTTTTTTTCCAACATCTCGCATCCGCCTTCTCTAGCTGAAGAACAGAAGTAGGAGATTTGTTGTTGTGAGTTGTGTCCCCCTGCACGCCTGCTTGGATCTTCGTGCCGGCAGCGGCGCGGCTCGCGTAGGCGCGCGTATTATGAATTGTCGTGTCGTCGCCCCTCCGAGGCGCGGCTCCATCGACGGCGGCTGCCCCGTCCTGCCCCCGCGGCGGCGGTGGTGGCGGAGGAGGTGGTGAGGAGGCCGTGCGGCGGCGCCGTGGTGCTGGGGGGTCCCCGTCGAAGACACCACCACCCTCCGCGTCGTCTCCTGAGGCGGCGCGACCTCTTGTTTGCCATACCCTGCGAAGACCAACTTGGCTCCAAATGCGCAGTCATAAACTGTTTCATGTTCATGTTCCGCAGCAAACGGAACACGCTAGTTAAACGTCTGTGGAAGGCCCGAATACGCGGGGAGCATGAAGCCCAGCGTTCGTCTGAAGGTGGTGGAGGGTGTGGAGGGAGCAGTGGCGGAGTTAACAGTGGCGGAGGAGTTGTCGGCGGATGGTGCGGAGGCGGCGTCGGGGGCGTCGCAGGCTGGTGCGGCGGTGCGCCGGCCGACGTTTCAACGAGCGGGGTGCTCTGTCGTGGGGGGTCGGGAGACGGCGGGGGGTCTCCGATGGCCTTGGCGGCGACGGCGGAGGAGGAAGCCGCAGCCGCCGCCCCCGGGTCTCCGGCCCAGTCCCCCGCGGTCGAGGGGGCCTCCGCTCACCTGCTCCACCAGTTGAGGACGGTGCTGGTGAAGCGGCTGAAGGAGCAGCAGCTGGAGAGACTTCTGGCGGCCGTCGAGAGCCGGGGTGCGGACGATTTCTCCGGCTGCGTCCTCGTGCCGAGGGATGGCTGCGAGGGCGGCGACGGATCGGGCAAGGACGAACCGATGGAGGAGTCCGCGGCGGAAGACGACGAGGCCTCGGCGGCGGCGGCGGCGATGGACAGCGCCGGGTCCTCGCCCACCTCGTCCCCGAACTGCTGTGCCTACCTCTCATCCTCCCACCACCATCACCACCAGCCGAACTTCCATCATCTTCAGCACCATCACAGGCAGCATAACAATCCCCCACCCGTCCCGCCTCAAGTGCTGTGTTGCCAGATTTGGCGATGGCCGGACCTCCGCCTGCCTTCGGAATTGAAGAGACTGCCCCTCTGCAAGACAGCGAAGGATCCCGTGTATATATGTTGCAACCCGTACCATTGGAGTCGGCTGTGCAAGCCAGGTAAGTCAGATCTTTCTTCCGTTTCAGTAATTTTGTGTCAACACTTCTATCTTTTGTGTGGGGAACGAGCAAGCATGGTCTCACTCTCCGAGCCACACGTGGTGGATGATATCGGCTCCGTCACACGTGTGAAAGTGGAACGATGCCCGCGACTGGTTACCTATTTTCATTCACGTCTTTCACAGCCCTTGAGTCTTCAAAATGAGTTTCTTTTCCCCCTCTTCAATTTTAAAAGTATTAGGTAGGTCTTTACTCCCATTTTAGTCTCTTCGTTTTTGTTCCCGCGGCGTAATTTCCGGTGCTGACTTCTGAGAACGAGTGCCTGTGAACGCAAACAGCGCTTGTGATGCTTTCTTCCGTAACATCTTTCTTCAGCTGACATTTAAAGCGAGTATTCTTAGCTTCGTCTATTGTAAGAGTAATACTGTGATTGTCGAGGTAGAATAATGACATGGTTCACTCCCCTTTCGTGCTTAAGGTTCGGATATCATCCTTTATCATTGGTGACGTTTCGCTTTAACTCCTCTTCGAACTCTTTCTGTTATGAACCGTGGAATATCAATTACTAATTTTTCCTCCAGCTTAATTGGATACCTAGCTGTCGTTAATGCAGCTGTGTTCATTGTCCGGTGGTGTTTTTCATCATGCGTTTTGAGTAGTAATTAAAAATTTAAATTATGGATATGTATTTCGTGTTTCTCACTACCACGTTCTATTCTTCCAGTAATATAGCTTTGATTGAGCTTAGAAGTTGGTTTGGTCAAGATAACCCGAGTCATCATTAATTCTGTACACTGGTCATAATGTCACGTGTTATCCACTGCGTTCATTCAGCATGATGAATAGACTCATTCTTAGTCACAACTGTAGGAACTTGAGTAAATAGCCCATGACTGTTGTTGTTAGTTATTGGCCTTAGGAGACTAATTTGGCTCAGTTGATATTTTAGAGCGTGCAGTAAAAGAGTGGAGATGTGGTATGAGGCTTCTGGAAGTGAAAAGCATTCAAGGAAATACAGTTTTGCTTCACTTGTATAAGTGTTCATCCAAAATAGAACGCGCGGCTAATGTCACTGTCAGTCTTTTAAATTGGTTTGCTTATCATGAGTTTTTTTCCCTAATATTCCTTGCGCCAGACCTAAAATGCATGTTGAAGATAGTGTGCATACGCTATTGTTGAGTTACTCTCCAGTCAAATGAAAGTGAATAAAATGAGACGATGAGATGGCACTAGTAAAATGTACGCGGATTTTATTCTTTCTGTATTCCATGGTTTTCCAGTCACACAAACCAACCTGGTTCCATTATTTTGAGGTTTTCCCGAGAAATTAACTGTAAAATCTTGAAATCAGGGTGTGCACCTAACTACTCAATCCAACTATGGAATTTTTAAAATTATATAGGTTAAGAAAGCAAATAAAAAGGTTAAATTATATGGATACCCTATACATATTTAATTATGAGATCCCGTTGCGGCAATGGTTCACTTTCCAAAAACATTCATTTATTCGGCTGCTCATTAACGTTTTGTTTTCATTCATGTTTTGTTCTCTTTTGCTGGTCATTTTGGCATGACATCGCATAATTATTACTCCTTTGTAAATTTCTTAAATATATAATCACACGAAGCTTGTTGAAATCCGTGCTAGTCAGCATGCCGTATATGGACGAGTGTTCCTGACGTCTTTCTAATAATTTGCAACCCATAACTGACTCGCTGGCTGTCGCCATTCTTTGACCGTTACTAAGCGAAGCTTTTGGCATAATTGTCAGCCTCGTTGAAGTGTTGATCGAGTTTTTGTTCCGTCCTTGATGGAAACTGTATGCCTTCGAAGAGTTGTTTTGGTGCGCATCGCCTTTAATATCATTGATTCTTTGATGATGCCACCAGTCCCGACGAAGTCGAGGATGTTGAAGAGATGATCCCATATCAAAGCGAGGGATATCTTTAACCTCACCAGTTGATCACATATTCAAGTTTCTGGGCAAATTCAGCCCGAAGTTGCTTATTTGCTTCCTATGGATGAATTAGAAGAGCTGAAAGAGATTTCTGCTTGAACACAAAAGACGTTGATGCGTCAGATAACAGTAATAGTCTTCATATTTTCAACTTAGACCTGAGGAACCAGTTTACATATTAATTAATTGGTGTTGTGATCAGCGACCCGTATTACGGGTGACTAGTTTCTCAGTATATAAATTCATTAAGATGCAGATTTTCCTTGTTATTTGAATTTGCAGCACTAATTCAGTGACCTTGGGGTACAATTTGTGTTTCTCCGATTTAAGTTATCAATCCCATTTCGAAATCGTAAGCCAATGTAATAAAGTTCGTGGTTTCCGGCGATACTTTGTGGAATTTGCTAAACATTTTGAATGAATATGGGAAACTTTGTTTCTCCACAATTAAAAATGGAATAATTATTCGTAGTGTTTTTGTGCTGTTGACTGACTGTGTTCGACGCTTGACGGAGGGGTATATGTGAATATTACACCATTTCAGGGGTATAAAAAGCGGCCTTAATTTTCTCTATTACATGTCAGCTTTTTTGGTGGTGGATTCAACGAGTTGTGCTCTTCGGTAACTTGTTTCTTTTCGAAAGGGAACTTATGTTTGCAAAAAAAACGATGTGGATGATATTCGGCGTAAGTAGCCGTTAAGTGGTAAGATTTATCGTTAAGTTTGGCGGAGCGATTTTCTTAGAATTTCATGTGTACTTATTTAGAAGTACGTAATATTCCCATCTTTGCTCCGCATTGATTTCACTAGAATTGGATACAACGAGTCGTTATTGTCCTGAGGCAATTGAATTACCGACGAAGTGGACAGCAAATGTCGGAACTCTGCTTCCCTGCGTTAATTTTTAGAATTACTACATCTCTCTGCTAGATTTATGCTGTCTCTTCTGATGAAGGATCGGTATTTCAGAATGAGAGGGAGGCTTCTTGTGTAGGGCATTTTATTTTGCAATGCTTTTGCTCAACCGTTCGTTATGGATCAAGTCATGACTGAGCGGGATTGTCATCGTTCGATTGCAAAATAATTTACCGTGTCTTCTTCCGTAATTTTCCCCTCATTCATATCATCATACCATGCATATTTTAATTGTAATACCGGCGTGTACTAATTGGGAAACTGGAAGGGGTTATCTGAATACTTCACAGTGGAGCCTCAATTAGGTAAACCGGAATGGTGTTAAATCGTACAAGTTTATTTTATTTTTAACATGTATAGTTCCAGTTTTATTCAGAAATCCTCTGGTAGATTGGACGAAAAATATTGCCATCATAAATTTCTGTCGATAAAGCATTGCATCACCGCGACAGTGTCTCAACCAACTCCCATATTTTCGGCGTATTAACTGCACAAGAAGTCCACCAATCATGGCCGATGGCGCAATTCGACGGCTGCAATATTCCCCCGCGCATCCCAACTTTGGTATGCTCTATTGCCACCTTCCTTACACATATTCTCTTCTCAAATCCACGCACAATTCCGTGTTTTTGACCATGTCGATTTCATGAAGCGAGCCGGAGGGTCGCACACATTCTTCGCTCAGGTCCACCCCCAAACCCATCCCGTCGCCCTCCCCAACTCGACCCCTCTCCCCCAACCTTGTTGGCAAATATTCGCACTCATCTTCACTTTCTTCGCCGTTCTGCAATGCAGGGCGTTTACCTCCCCTCGTCTCCAACTCCTCCCCCCCACCTTCCCCATTTCCCCCATCCCTCTCCTCCTTCTGAACACTCACCTTTCCCCCCCTCCGTCCTCACCTCTCCACACACACCCCCCCTTCAGTCTTCTGTCTCTCTCTCCCTCCCTCCTTGCCGTAGACGCGTTCCCCGCATTCCTTTCGCCCTCCCCCGGTAGCGGGAGTAGGAGAGGCGGAGGGGGAGGAGGGTTGGGGAAAGAACTTTGGTTTTGGACCTCACTCTTGCCAGCGAACGGCGTTCGGTCTCGGGCAACACACGCACAGGGACACACACAGACGCCACCAACACTCGAAGACGGCCGAACGGTCGGGTTATGCACGTTTATATACACCGGACAGGCATTCTCGACTACCGGATGAAAATACATATATATATCGGGGAGAAACGATCGTCGGTTCCCTCCGAAACGTCTCATGTATATACACAGGCCTGAGCTAAATACAGGCCGATGAGTATTTGAAGTGCAAAATACTGCTCCAAATGTATTTGAAATACAAAATACTAGACACATTCAGGCGAGGGCGGGACAAAATACAGGTCGAGGAGTATTTGAAATACAAAATACTGCTCAAAATGCATTTGCAATACAGAATTGAAGACACATTCAGGCGAGGGTGGGGCAAAATGCAGGACGAGGAGTATTTGAAATACACAATACTGCACAAAATGTATTTGAAGTACAAAATATAAGACACATTCAGGTCGTGTATTTGGAATAAAAAAAATATTAACGTAATTCAAATACATATTTTAAAATACTTTTATTTGAAATACTGCCCAGCCCTGTGCATAAATTAACCGAATAGTACCCGTAGTCTTCTGAGTTCACCAGTATTGATTTTGGGATGTCGTTCTTCGATAGCCGAGGTCATTTCGCGCATAATTGTGTCACTTGCATTTGTAATCGGAGTTGATAGCACTTGGACGTAAAGGAGGAATCGCCACCTCGAATTGGAGACGAGCCGATGCCTGATGCATGCATTGAATGGTGTAATTTGACTTAAAACTACTCAAAGGAAAAGTTCCGTCCCTTCAGATGCGAATAACAGAATCGTAACCGGCCATGCGTTAAATGGATATTTAAGTATGCAAGTAATTTATGTTGCCCATAACTTTTCCGAGTCTACCCAGCGACAACTCGTTTTGTAAGTGGTTACTTTGGTTACTAATGTCATTCTTACCACACACTAGTTGTATCTGTTCAAGTATTTTCGCTCTGATGAAGGTATGTTTCACAATAAAACTGGTCAGTTGCATTAAATCACTGGGTGGAATATTACCCATGGTCAATTTTTTAGGCCGCTGTAAATGGATATTTTAAGAACTGTTTTCCGTAGTGTTTTGCTCTTTGTTGTAGAGGCAAGGTATTGGAATGTAGTTTTCTCCGTTTCAGATCAAAACGGGTAGCACTGGAAGTCAAGAATGTTATATTGGTTTGGATATTTGGGGAGGCGACCGACGCCTAAGGTCATTTGCACCATAGGGGATTGGTAAGGGAGGATGGAAACCCGGCGTCGGCATTAGCCTGCTCTTAATCAAGAGTGTGATAGATTCAGTAATTAGCCTGGTTTTAAGTTCATAATCCATTGCAATATGAGCCTATTTTGTATGCCTGCTCAAGAAACAAGGCGGCCATTTTTTCGCATATTCTCACTATTGAAATGAATAGCGAAGCTTTTTCCGTTCGAAAGTTATTTGTAAAATAAGAAAATACGCTTTTGAGTGTTTGCAAAAGTGATTTGTGTTCTCCGATGACTTCTGCCCATGGTCATGCCCGTAGCACTGCGGAAAATCACCAAACACTTCGTTGACCTGTGTTTTTATCGTGGCAGGCCGTTGTCCCACATCTGACGAGTCCCCTGCGGGACACCCGTCGGGTGCATGACCTCTGGTGAATCTTGTATAAACATGTATTGTATGGTCGAAGCGTAATAAGAATGATTCCTTGTCGAGCTTTAAAGAAATCGCTTAGGGCTAAACGGTTAAAATTGTTACAGGATGCATCCACTTGTCGAAAATACGATCGAAGGAAAAATTAACTCTAAGTTTGCATAAAAAAGACATCTTCCAAAGTATGTATACGCAAATCAAGGTTCTTTGTAAATCACCGTAAAATGCACTTACTTTGCACCTCCAGGGGATGATCGATTGAATTGAAATTTTGGAAAAACAGTTCTATTACTTCCTCAAGCTTTTCTTCGAGATTAAATGGGCGGATCAATTATTTCTCAGATTTTTGCATGGTGCATGAATATTAGTGTGGTTTGATATTTATACTTAAATAAATTAGCAATGGCATGGTAGGCTCCAAGTTGTATTGTGCATCGTGAAAATGCTTTTAACGTAGATGCTACACTCCAGGCTACCTGTCCAACAACGTGTCCAACAAACCTAATTATCAGCTATTCAGATGCAGTGTTTTGGTCGGAAAGGAAAGACATTTCAAAACTTTTTGTTGCTGTCGATATTCTCAAAATTTTTAAGTGGCAAAGCACGCATTCTGTAACGCAACATGAGGCGTCTTCTCGAGATCCAGGGATAATTTCCTCATTCCTCTTGTTTTCATTTGTTTTCAATGTCGATCGTTGTTTAATATTTGCGCAACTTTGCCCTTTTCCCTGGCTTGTCAGGCGCGGCTTGTCATCGTTGTGAAAATACTTTTGTCGTGGCATTGAGTGGCAGTCGGTTTTCGTTCCTTGAGTGTGCTTGTCATCTCAGTGATCCGTCGCGATCGTTCCGATCGTTGGCGAGGCTTTTGTGATTATAAAAATATCTCGAGCGAAATTCTAGTCTCTCGGATAAACATTTTGGAGTTTATTGCTCCTGCGAAAAAAATCACTCCGCTGGTGGGAGTCAAAACTAATGTGATTGAACAATGAAACAACTTCGTGGCGACATTGTAAAAATATCATTCCTCTTTTGGAGGATGAAACTGGAGGTTCTGAAACGAGTTACTTTGCATTTACGAAGTAAAATTTGAGCAGCGGATGTGTGGATTGTGGCCTTTTGAATCGAATTTTTGTTATTTAAAATGTTACATTGGTAGAGATCGTTCATTTAATGCTATCTTTGTATTTTTTTGTAAAGCATCGATATTCATCCTGTTAATTATCGCTTCCAGTCCATTTAGCTTTTTTCATTTCTTGTAGCCACTCCTTACAAAACCACCGTGCCATGAATATTTGTCCACCTTTAAAGCATAAATTATTCCAATTTGTATTTCATTCATTTAGACGGTAGATTTCTTCAAGTTGCTTGCTCCTAATTTCTCCTCCTAACTTTCTAATTTCTGCGTCTCTTACATGTTACAACATTCTCTTCCTCTGCATCCGTAATGACAAAATCTTGATCTTTTCCTTTTTTAGAGGGTTATTTCACGGAAATTTGTTGAAGTCTGCCCTCAGAGATCCTTCTGTAGTAAGCCATCTCTTCGAAAGTTTTAAAAATGACTCGTATTAGCGCGAACTTTTAGTTTTGCCACCAAAAACATCCATTCTGGTCGTCTACACCCGCTCTTCCTTTGCCATTCCTCGGGATGAGAGACTTTGAAGAAGGCAATGGCATTGTTTCGCACAAGAAGCCGCTGCTAATCCACCTCTTGTTTACCCTTCGGCTTAAACTCCTTCCTCGAGAGCGGCCGCGGTTTGATTTCTATCCACTCCCCGAGATCGTCATCGACTGCTTTCATCATCGTCTCGTCCCCACTCCTCTCCAAACCAACCCATCTCATCCTCAACCCAGGAGGAGGGGTATGTGCCGAGTCGTTCTTTTCAGTAATCTTGTTCGCGATCTCAATTCACTTGCACAAGTCCCCAAAGATCTTGGGGTCGTATTGGGATTGTTGATACACTGTTAATCTTGTGTGAATTGAAATTCCTCGAGTAGAATTTTCGCTTATTCGAAGTAAATTTATTTTTTTCTCGTTTACTTTGTGAGTGCGTAAGTTTCCTTCCTGTTTTCTCAAAATTCTTTCAGCTCGAAGCTTTTCCAGTTCTGGAGGTGCTCCATTTTATCGAAGATGAACTATGGTTTTGGCAGACTGCGATTCACGTGACGAGCTGGGCCCCTCGTTCCGAGGCTTTAGTAATTCAATTTCGGTTTGACTCCATTCAATTTTTCCGTCCGTATTTCTACCCCCGCATCCATAACGCCGTCAATTTCGGCATTGCCAAAGAACTTCATTACTACTGATAGGTGTAGGAAACTCGCTCTATTTGTAATTATTTCCTTCATGATGACGTAATCCTTTTCGGGTCTGTTAAGGTAGTTTGAGTGAAATATCATTTCACTTAGAAATGAAGGATTTTTTTCTTATTTTTTACAAAAACATCTCACCCTACCAAAATACCAAAATATCACCCTCTTCCCGATCTACTTTCCAAGAGTTTTGACGAAAAATGCCAGCCCTTTTAGATGGGAAATGGTACGTGTATGCACTCCAGAGAGATATTATTTTTAAAAAATGAGGGATTTCCATCGCTTACATCTCGTCAAAATATTAACAGTTTATAGTTTGTAAGTTTTATCAACTTTCTAAAAAAATAATCATTTTGTTACCTCACTAGTTTTTTCAGGGTCAGGAAAAGAAAACTTCCGTTATGAAGGAGTTTTGAAAGAACCGCGTGAATTAAATGAGTTAAGTTAAAGTCTGATATAGGTATTTTTATTTGATTTTTAGAAGTTTCGTCGTATATAAAGTATATTATTGCACCATTAATAATAGAATATTTAATTCATTCTTCCTACTGCTACTGAAATCAATACCTATAGTCCTATATGTTCTCCATTTTCACTATTGAACCATCTCGCTCAAACTACCTTAAGCTCAAACGTTTCATTATACACCCTTCTTCGTTGTTATGACTTCAAATAATCCTCGTGAGAGTCTCTACCACCACATTCTTTCTTGTAGACTTCAATCTTCTTCAACGCCTTCTGCTCACGCCATTAATTCCACCCTCATGTTGTTGGACAAATCACTATGTCACTAACTGTCATTTTTTAAACCATTCTTTGTAAATACCATCTGATTTCTCATCCAAGTTTAAAGGAATAGCTCTCTTTCGGTTGCTTGACCCCACCTAGTAGTGGTTTACTCATTAGAACCTTGACGATCACGAATCACCTTCCCACAAATGATAAGATAACTTCGTTTTTTCCGCCAACTTCTCTTTGCGGTTCTACTAGTTTCGACCCATCGGTATCAACGTCGGGTAATGAAGAAGTGGTACCGAATCTAGTCGTAGACTCGAAACTGGTTGTACCGAAATAAGAAATTGCTGGAATAAAACTAAGTTATCCTCATCATCATCATTGGTCGTTTAATCCCAAGATTGGTTGACTGCAGTCCTCCACTCTTTCCCTATCTAACGCTAGTACCCCTCCGAGTATCTCTTCCTATGTATTTCGTCTTTATTTGTTCCGTGAACTTATCCCTGGGCCTTCCTCTGTGGACTTTTCCCTCTATTTTACCTTCAATTATGTTCTTCACAAACCCATCGTGTCTCAGGGTGTGTCCAATCCATCTTGTTCTTCTTTTTCTGTGGTTTTCCATATGGTCCTTCTATCTTCAGCATCCTCCTCCAGTACCGGGTTTCGAAGGCTTCCATTATTTTCTGGTCAGCTTTTCCAATGGTCCTTGCTTCCAATCCATGTAGGACCACGGTCCACGCAAATGTTTTCACATACTGTTTCCTCGTTTGTAGTCCTACCATCTTTGAGTACAGCCGACGTCCTTTGACCATGAACGACTTTTTCTCTTGGGCTATTCTTTGCTTGATGTCCGTTGTACTTCTTCCGTCCCACGTGATGGTTCTTCCCTTCCGTGATGGTAGATAAGGTTACCTTGTCATTTGTAAAATGAGCTTCCACATAGTTGATCCGTAAACCATGGAGCTCAATCAACTTACCGTCTATTTGTGTGTGGGCTAACTGGTTCATAAGTGTATCTCAGTGATTTTACGACGACCCGGGTTGCGAGAGTCGATCACACGCGGACCGATTCATCACCAAATTCTCTCTCCCCCCCCTCTCCTCTCCCTCATCTCCTTCGCCTTTCCTGTCCCATTTATCTCCTTATTTACCCACCTCTCAATCTTTCTCTCGACCAATTTCCTTCCCTCCGTCCCAATCACCGTCGTCCCCTCCTGCGCTTCGATCCCATCTATCCTCCCCCCCCCCCCCCGATCGTCCATCCATCCTCACTCCTCCCCCTCCCCTCTCCTCCTCTTCCTCCAATTCCCTTTCTCCGGTGATGATGATTCCCCGGTCTGCGCGCGCGGAAATATAAGACCGCGATCATCGCCGGCCGGCCGGCTTGCTTCGTGAGAAAATTAGCCGGGGGGCGGCGGCGGGTTGACGGGGAAGTTGTGGGGTGTGGGGGCGGAATAAGAGGGCGGAGGCGGCGCTCTTGGGCCGCCGCGACGTTGCCGGAGCTAGTCTTTCTTCTTTCGGGAGATGGATGTCTTAGCCCGGCGGACTTGAGTGTGCGTGCACCTTCCGAGTCGGTAAATTACTTATTTGGGCTAAGTCGGGGAAATTTTTTCTATTTTCCTTAGCATTGCTGTGTCATAATAAGTGGAATTTGGTTTTTGATGCTACATTAGCCAAATATATGTAGTACCCCTTCATAATCCGAAATGGCTGTGAGTACTTGACTGAGATTGAGTATATTTACTCCTCTGAGTTTACTAGGGGGTGATATTGTCCTATCTTTAGCGAACCATTTTTTAAATATCGGTGTGACTTCTGGCTCTTTTGGACTTTTTTCATATTTCGGGAACTATTACTGGTATATTTGTTTCATTGTGGTTGGCTTAGGTTTTTGTCTCTTCGGTGGCCAATAGTACCACGTCGTTTGTTTCGAATCTTAAATTTAACCGGTATGACACGGTGTTGGTATTTTACTCCATGGGGCCTAATCCGGTTTTATGTTTTCCGAAGTTGCGGAAACTATTTTTGCACCGGTTTGTGTTAGACTTTGCAATTCTGTGGAAATGTACAAAATTGTATTTTTTAAGTATGGATACTATTAAAGTCCACGAAATGAAGTCTGTATCTGTGGGGTGTATTAGACTTCCGTTATGGTGCTCCAGTATGTAAGGATATATATAGCACCGTTAAATGTCTACTTAAGATTTCCACGCTTGCTTTTTGCGTGCCGATTACGTATAACCACTGAGTATCAGGTCTAAGTTTGCGATTATCAGGTCTAAGTCTGCGAAGCAATATGGTGAAATTATGTGTGATTTTCTTCTAGTTTTACCTGACTTAACACTGTTAGAAGATAGAATTTATCAGTTGTGTGTATTTTTGCTCGTTAAGCGAACGTAATGTGAGTCTTGTCGATTTGAATATTTCTGTTCTCATTGCCCGTGTGATGAATTGTTGATAATTAATTGCCTCATCGTTTATTACATCACTTGAATATAATTTTAAAGAGCAGCCACATAAAATTGAATGGACATCAGCTAATCTAGGCTGAATAAGCTTCAGTGCCCATTCAGTCCTGAAGACCGGTCCGCGGTCAACGAAATGCTGGCCGTAGTGAAGAATATGCTTCGGTGGAGATCCGGAATAGACTTCGCTACCTTGAGGTCTACCTTTTCCGAGGGTTAGGGAGGATTATCATCTTCCTACCCAACCCCTTGCGCGACCTCCTGGGTGATTACACACTGAACGCTTCCCCACCCCCTCCGCCCCTCCAGTACGTCATCCCCTCCTCAGCCGGCTGCAACTCTTCCTTTCAGACTGCCTTTTTTTTCCATCCCCTCTTTCTTTCTTCCTGCGGGACGTAATTACCGAGGCAAACTCACCGGAGCCCAGGCCTTCCCTTCCAAAAACCACCCCTCCCGTGGCCCCACTCACTACCCCATCCCTTCTAGCCCGCTCAAAAACCGACCATCAGCCAGCTTCCCCCTCCCTCCCCACCTCACACTCCTCCTTTCAGACCTGCCTCCTGCTGCCGGAGACAGATAAGGGTGGGGGCGAGAGGCTACCTGCCCCCTCTTCTCGCCCCCTTTTACTCTTCCCCCCTCTGTTCGCCCTCACCCCTCGGCTGAAGTTGGCGCCACCGTTCTAATTGCGTCTACTCTGTGCCCCTCTTTTTCGCCCTCCCGCCCCTTGTGACTTCCCCTCTCGTCGTCCCCCTCCTCCTCCTCTATCCGCCCTCCCCCCCCTCTCTCTACTCGTCGTTTTTCCCCGACCTCTCCCATTTGCCTTCTCCTCCTCCTCCTCCTCTTGTCCTCTCCTCGGCTCTACTCCCCCACCCGAGCGGACTCGCCAACCCCACGGGTAAGGTTCGGCCGAAAAGTTCTTTTTTTTCCGTCAAGTTGGGGAGATTTTAAAGTAGGTTTGTGCTAGATATCACTTCTCGTAAAATTGAGTGGACCTGGCTTCATTATTATGAACTCTTTCTCATCTTTCTAATGATGCCAAAAAATTAGCCACTCGCTGGTATACTTTACGGGATATTTTTGCCAAAACATAGTAGCTGATTACAATGGGTTTCGTCTGAGCGCTCCTAAAGGAACTTAGGAAGGAATGAAGACTTTCGAGCGTACAGATCTCGTCAGAAATGTGACGGTTTGCAACGCGTACAATTCATTCTACTCTCCTTGAAAATAAATAAACCGATCACGAAATACTTTGTACAATATTGCCACTATAAACGTCCGTCCCGAAGGCGTTATCTGTACTCAGCTTGAAACAAATTTTAAATATTTAAAACAAAAGATTCAATGAAAAATTAGATTTAAGTTATTGTAAACTTAGTTTATGCAAGATTTTTCTCGTGTCTATTTGAAGAGTCCCAATCCCAATTTTATTTATAAATTGAATCATTTGTAAGAAGAATTTATTCAATAAAATGTTTTGGACCAAGATGGGTAAAATACTCTCTTTACTCGCTGTGGGTTTTAACTACGCAAGAACCTGGCTTTACCTGACTGATAATTTCATCGATGAGTTGTATTTAAATCGCCCTAGTTACATGGAATCCTCGCTCGCCTGTAAGGTAGCTTGACTTAGATTTTTCCCCGAAATGATAGTAGTCCTGTTTGAATTTTATTTCACAATTTGGGCAGTTGTTGCGATCTTTAGGCAAAATAAGAAATAATTAAATCACTCAAACGCTTTATTTTTATGCCTCCAATTCTCTCAGTAATTTCGTGAAAATTGATGAGTTTGGTTCACTTGGTGTTAACCGTCATTGGATGGAAACGCCTTTATGGTTGAAGTATTTAGAATAAATGAATGAAACTCTTCGGCCATTCTTGTTCATGGAGAATGTCATTTCCTCAACAACACTCGTAATTCCTCTCTCTGTGTATTTTTTGGGTCGTCACCGTCTCTTTATTGCCCCGTTTATCCTTATATCTGCATATATTGAAATTTTTGCTTTTAATTTCTTCCTTTTTAACCTCATCAATCCGTCGATTATTGTCTATCCGTCTCCCGATTAAAATATGATTCACGGTGGTGCGATGTCCGCTCTGATTCCTACAAGCGATCCAGGTAGCGTAGTTGTCGTTGTTGGCTGAGTGAGCGGCAGTGGAGAATTAAAAAAAAACGCGTGGAATTCAGTTGAAATTTGCACTGTTCTCATGTGACCGGGATGCCAATCTGGTTCAGTGAATGATTAGAAGTGGAATGTATTCCACGATTACGACGGCTCTTTACTTCCGATTTAAAAGCATCGAGTTTTTTTAAAATCGGAATGGTCATCGCTTTTAGTAACTTCTCGTGATGGAGAAGTCAGGGTTTCTGAATTTTAAGATACTCGGAATCCTATTTTTTTTCCTGTTATCGTGAGGTCTTATTAAGTTCCTTTTCATTCGTATGTTTGTTGTCTAGCATTAAAGAAAGTAATGGGAAAAGTGGCAATGATAAAAATATGTTTCAAAACTAATAATAAATCGTCTGAAGGGAAGGAAAAACACCTTTTTATGTTAGATCTGTTCATAACAATCCATTTTCAGAGGAAAATTTCTGAAATCTCATGAGCTTCTTGCACAAAGTTGTTACCCTTAAAAAATAACGGCATTAGATAGTAATCTTTTGAAAAATCATAATTCAGTCAGAGTTTTTTTAAATCTTTCATCTGTTTGATCATAATTAATATTATCACTTCCCATCAAGATTACTTCTAAACATTGCTGGATTAGATTGAGTAATTAATTAAAATGAAGATTTGATATATGTTACATGCTTGAGGCTATAATCGTGTCGCCAGAGAGGTTTGAAGTTGCTGTATTACTTCGCGGTTCTCAGAAGTTCGAGACACTTTGAGTCATCCTTGTCAGCCCGTATTCGCCTTGGGGTCCTGGCTTCACTGACACGTCGACTACCTCACGGTATATAACTTCTCATGTTGCACCTCCATGCCTCGGGAGCCGTCGCATTAAAACCGATCACGTACGGGGCGACCGAATAATTTCTTTTTTTGTATTTTCGACCCAGTCAGAGAATGTTGGCGCCTCGTGGAACGCCATGTTCCTTAGTATTTGGGTTAACGTCACGATGACACGCACCCATGCGTATGTGTGCATGTGTGTATGAACAGTCCCCCTCGTTTATTTAATTTAATTTTTTTAATTTTCAAAAGGCCCTCTTGAGGTCACACAGACAGTCGTCGCGCGCGAACTGGGTTCTCTCCTTGTGGGCGGGGTGTGTGTGTGGAAGTGCAGTGTGAGTTTCCGCGTGTGTTTTCCACGGTGCGGCGTCTCCTTCCCCTTCGCCGTTTTAGTATGCGAGACGAGTGCGGAACGAGCCGAGAAGCGAGGCGCCTGCGCTTCTCTCGTGTCCCACATCCCGTCCGCCGTCTGGGCCCCCTCGTTCCCGCCCCTCCCCCTCTCCCGGTGGGCACTCCCCCCCTTCCGCACCTTGCCCCCACCCTCCCCGCTGAACGGGAACGAGGGGGGGAAATGCGTGTAAAAATATACCGGTATGTCGGAATCGTCACTTGCAGTCATCCATCCCCCCTTATAGTTTACCCTATTTCGTCAATCTTTGGTCTGCCTCGATAATTCTTCCCGTTCGTCGGAGTATATATAAAATAAGCTTCGTCACAGGGTGAAAAGCACAGAACACATAAAAGAACACTCGCTCGATTTTAAATTTTTCGGTGAGCCGCCCCGTATATATATCCTTATGTGGGTGGTATGGAAACTTCTCGGCCTGATGATGGAAATGTCTATTTATTTATTTATTCGAAAAGTCCCAAAGACGGCTCAAAGGCTTTTTTAACATTGGGTGACCAAAAAATAAATAAATCATAAGCATTAACAAAATTAAAAATAATAAGACAATGGAAAACTTACAAAAGAACAGAAGAAGGGGACTTAGCGAGTAGTTGACAGGGTAGATGGAGCTAATTTATTTATATTTTCAACTCAGTTTTATTTTTCTACATAGTCGCCTTCAACATCAATACATTTTATACGGCGGTGTTCCAGTGCCATTATTATCCCGTCTCCGTAGTGTTCTTACGAATGTGCTACTTCTAGTAAATTCTCATCTACCGCCGCACTCGCTTCTTGATTGGATGAAATACGTTGATCACAGAGGAAACTTTTGAGTTTTCGGAAGAGGTGAAAGTCTAAAGGAGTCTAATCCCGGGAATAGGGTGGATTTTCCAGCACTTCATGGTGCAAATCCCTCAATTTTTCCATCGCTTAGACACTTCTGTGGGCAGATGCATTTTCCTGATGGCATACGATTTTTTATTCTGCCACCCGGGTCTCTGACGTCGCGAATTGTTGCATCCAGTTTCTATAAAATTCGAAGATTCCTGCGACATTAAGTGGAATCTTTGCATAATACAGATGCGAAATGAGCAATTTTCCTCAAAGGTAAAATGTACTTCGATCCAGGTTTCAACGTTTATACATCATCACCCGTTTATGATTTATAACTAAGGTGGTGATATATATAAACATTGGAACTCGGGTCGAAGTAAATTTTATTTTTGAGGAAAATGGCTCATTTTATTTCTGCATTAAGCATCCAGTTTCGTTAGAAGTTTAGAATAGTACTCCCCAGTACTCATCACGCTATTCTGTTACAAGGTGGGCCAAGTCAGAGAGTTATTGCTGCATGGCCTATGGAAGCTGAATCTATGTTAATATATTCCTCCATAATGCATACCTCTTTCGCTCTTATTACTATGCTAGCTGTATACTCTCCCATGCATAACACTCCGAACACTCCTCTTCGTTGTCTCTTCCAACGCATGGGCTTTCTTAGTCTTCCCATTCCTCTCGCGGCATCCACACGACTATCATAAATCTGTTTCCTAATTCGACATTCATCCATTTTCTGAGCACGGCCCCTCCAACAAGGCACACTGCTGTCATTTACTTCCATTACTGGAGCTTCCTGCAGTTAAATTTTAAAAAATAAATTGAATTTTAGGAGTCTAGAGACTGTGATGAGGCATGTACTTATTATGCCAGGGGTATAATGTGAGTTGTGAGAATGATCAGATATTTTCCGCCAGGTGAAGTATTGTTGGCGGGGGACGTTTCAATAGCTGTATCGGCCATCTTCATCAGTGATTCACGTGTTGCGCGGAGAAAAGGGCACTCAGCAAGTTTTGACCGCGCACTTTAAACACTGATGATGATGGCTGAGGTAGCCTCGAAACGTCGGCTGCCCACAATGCCTGGTCTTGTGGAAAGCTCGGGAAAAGTTGTCTCGCATGAGACAGTTTTGTCTCCGGGTGTGCCCTAATATTTTCTCTCTTCTAATTCGTGGAGTTTCCGTGGGTCATATATCCTCGCCAACTGTTTGCAGTATGAAAACGCAGTTATTTAGGGATGATTCTCGCCGTGTATCCGATCTTCATCATTTTTCTGTGCAACCACTTTGCCGCCTTTATAAATCTTTGTTTTGATTGATTTTGTTTCCCCAGCTTCTTTGCCCAGTATTTCAAGATACTAAGTCATGTTTTAGTGAAGTTATTCCTCTTATCCAAGGTTGTGTTGCCTGCTGTCAGTAATTCTTTTCTGATCTAAAGCTTTCTAGGCTTATAATACATCGGAAATCAATAAGTGTAAAATATACCTGTGCATTGGTCGATGATTTTTAAAAATTACCATTGTATTTTGCATTGTGCCGTCATCTTAAGAAAAGAATCCTGCAATGTAAGCGTCTGAGATTTTTCTCCAATAAATTTTGGTCAGGTCCACGGACTTAGAATATACAGATCAGATCGGTCAGATCTCAGTCAGTTTGCTGCAGCCCAGGTAGGGTTTGAGGTAGAATGAATGTTTTAACTCGAGCGTGATAATTTGGAGAAATTATTTGATGAGAACAGTGGCGTATCTGGAATTTTGCTCTCGCGGGTCCAGAATAATTTTTTGATTGAGGAAATTCCGGGGTATCTGTGTCTAGCCTAATGGGAGACCCTTCCCAGGAATATCCTTGAAAATTATGCAAGCAGTACTGAATTTTCTGTCCCTTTTTGATGCACAAATCTAAAAATATCCAAGTTTAATAATTATTTTATGTTCATTTTGGTACCCTGAACGAAGATGCTTCTGGGAGTGCCCGGTGCCATTTGCCCACCCCGTCTTAGATACGCCCGTGCATGAATATATATGTTACCGTCGTCAAGAGATTAGTTGTTTAGGGATAACATCGATTTTACCGGTATATCATCATTGGTGTCTCAATCCTAAGATTGGTTGACTGCAGCCCTCCACCCTTCCCTATCTAATGCTAGCTCCATTACCTCCTGGTAGCCTGGGTCTTCCTCTGGAGAATTGTCCCTCTATTTTTCCTTTAATTATGTTCTTCACAAACCCATTGAGCCTAAGAGTGTGTCCAATCCATCGTGTTTTTCATTTTTCTTTGGTGTTCCATTTGGTACTTTCCTCTTCTACTCTTCTGTATACTTCATCATTTCTTATTTTGTCCTCCCATTTTAACCTCAGCATCCTCCTACAGCACCAGGTTTCGAAGGCTTTTAGTCTGTTCTGGTCAGTTTTTCCAATGGTCCAGGCTTCCAATCCATGTAGTGCTACGCTCCACACGAATGTTTCCACATAATGTTTCTTGGTTTGTAAGTCTATCTTCATGTACCGGTATACACCGGCTTCAAATTCGTGCAGGTATTCATTTCGATGCATCAGGAGAGGAGTGTTCTGGCGTATCGATGTAAAAACCTCCCATCTCAATCGTAAACTGCCTGTGGACACAATCCTCCGACGGGAGTACATTCTCAGTGCGACACGGGCAAATATTTGTCCTGACCAGACTCATTGCACAATATTTGGACTCAGGACGAAAAAATAAGGATAACTTTCCCTTTCCGTTGTGATCTCCCATATCCTCCCCGTTGTGGACCTTTGCTCCCTCGGAAGACGTCCCTCAGAAGTGCACACAAGAGGAGCGGGGGGACGTGGTTGTGGTGAGAGAATGTCATCCTCCGTGCGAGGGAGTCTCCGAAAAGTGTCTCCTATTGTCCCAAGGCTAATCTCTCGTACACAGGCTTATGTGTATCGTTTGATATATGACAGCTGTGGGTGATATGTCCGCGTCGGGGGATTTCTTAACCAGGGGTGGGATTTCTAAACCATAGGTAAAGGTAGGTCGTTCGCCAAGGAATGGGTCCGAAAGAACGAGCCCATGGATTGGACGGGAAGACCGAGAACCAACTGTTTCTTTCGGTCCGTCGGTACTTCGTTCTTTCCGGTCCGTCGATACCTTCGGTTTGTCGATCCTTCGTTCCTTTCGGTCCGTCGGTCCCATAGATCTTAAATATATAGATATTATATTCAAGATCTATGGTCGGTCCTTCGTTCCTTTCGGTCCTACGTTCTTTTCGGTCCATCGTTCCTTTCGGTCCGTTATTACTTTCGCTATTATCTTTGCGAGATAGGATGTTCTTTAAAATACCCCAAAGCTTCATCTGCTGATCATGGCGGTGTAATTAGCAGTACTTTTTTAAAATATAAATTAAATTAAACCTATTTACAAAACCATGTAAAAAGTTGGTAATATTACCTTCCATCATTTATTTCATCCAATATTCTTAAACGCCGTCATAACGGTATACTAAGTATATCTAGTTTTTTTGCATTTTTTAAACGTCAAGAACATGCTCAAAATAGAAAAATACATGACCACCAAAAAAAAAAGGAATGGTGAACGAGTGAAATGAAACGGGTCCCTAAAAGGACCTGTCCTGAGTGAACGAGTTCCCAAAAATGAACGGGTTTGCCCTTCTCTAGATCATGGTTCTTTCTTTCGCGTTCTCGTTTTCGTTGTTTAAAACGCGAACCGATCAAAGATGAGCATTACTCATTGTTGCTGTGCGAAGAACGCGCTCAATCATTAATAACCAGAGATTTAAGGAACCTGAATAAATTTGAATAATAATGATCTCATTTCTGTCTTCCTGAGCACATTTGTAAAAATGACGATAACTCGAGCGCACGCGTTAGTGGAACCGTAATCGCTCCTCGGGAGTGGAGCATCTGTATGCCCCCTTTCTCAAGAGAAATTCGCTTATTTTTTCCTGGTACCTCTTCCTAGTCATAAATTTTCCTGCCAATGGAACATTTTTGGACGTAATGCACGTAGTTTCTCACGGATTCTTGGACTTATATTTCTCAAGACCATCATTCGAATTTCAGCTGTGACGAAACGTATTTTACCTGCAAGTGTATTCATTTGAGAAATTCGGAACTCGTGTGTTTCAGAGCGACACGGAGAATATTATCATGATGCCTCAGTACATCTCTAGGTATGACAGCAGCGGTAAAATAAGAGAAATGCACTGCCGAACAGATAGTTTCAAAACCTTGTTCTTTCCGCGCTCAATACTATTGTTATTATAATTAAGTGTTCTACCGGTTAATGTAGCTTTTGTTGTATGTCAGAAAATCTGCTCCCGGTTTTCTACACTTTCAGGGGCCTATCTCCCTCTGGTGTATCTTCTTTCGCCTCTGCATACGATCTGCCCATCATCATCCCGTCCATGAAACCTATTCTCCTTCTTCTCCTTCCCCGCTTGCCTAACATTCTTCCCTCTATCACACTCTTGAGCAACCCATCCCCCTTTATTACATCCTTCAGCCATCTACCCTGCATATCCCGGATTTCATTCAGAAGCTTCCTTTCCTCGCCTACCACCTCAAGCACTTCCTCGTTAGTCCTCACCTCCGTCCACCTCACCTTCTCCGTCCTTCACCACACCCACATGTTAAATGCCTGAAGCCTCGAACGCCTGCACCCACAACTCTTTCAATATTTCAATTCACAGATGCACACGTATTTATTTATACCATTGAAGGTTTCAGGGAAACGTTCTTTAAATGAAATTCTGAGTGTCACGTCTAGTGATATGTTAAATATTTTGTTATATATATATGGCATGTAGCCCTTAACCTAATTTTTAGTGGAATCAAAGCGTTTCCGGTCGGTTCAGGGTTGATTCATTTTATGACCACATCCTCGACAGTTATAGGGTGACGGGAATTATTATTGCTGTTATATTTATGCGAGGTGGAGAAAGTGAGAAAGAGTGGAACAAACCCCGGTCGATTATACCTATCGATGAAGTCATCGGGTGTCATGCCAAAAAAATAATAGCGATTCTCGACCGGATCGAATCGGACAAGTTCCCTCCGGACACGGTCCTTTTCCTTCCTCCGGTAGAGGGCGTCCGGCGTCGTCGGCCGGCCCCGCTCCGTCCGCCGCCACTCGCCAACCTTGCCCCGTCTCCTCGCGCAACCAACCTCTCTCCGCCTCCCGCCGCCGGGGGAGATACGAAACCAGCGAGTAGCAGCGGAGCAGAGGATGAGGAGGATCTCGTGTGTGTGTTTCTCTCTGTCTCTCCCTCTCCTTCTTTCTCTTCGGCGGCGGTGGCGGCACCAAGGCTATGAGAACTCGGGCTGGAGCCTGGTCTCGAAGGGCGGCGAAGGACGTCGAGACGACGGGGAGTAGGGGACTGGAGCCGTGTCTTGTAAGGAGGAGGAGGAGGCGGGCAGGCGGACGATGGATGGATAGACGGAAGGTTCCTCGAGGGGCGTCAGCGCCGACGACTGCGACCGTCAGCAGGGATCTCGAATTGTTGTAAAGCACGCGTATCCACGTATATACACAGTACTGCCCTATCTAGCCGTCAGAGTAGTACCATTCTTCATCTAGTTAGTGTAGGCGATTCTGTCGTATGTCAACTCCAACCGATAACTCGTCATTTTCGGTAGTTCATTTTTAATTCTTTGCTCTTTAGCGGCTGTAATACGAAGGTAGTGGCTTCCAGCCATAATTTATTCCAAACGTAGAAATCGTTGACTGTTCCTTACATTTGTGCGAAATTCCACCGAGGAAAAAATCATCTGCCTTGACCGGGCTTCGAACCCGGATCCCTCTATTTCCGGACGAGTGCTTTAGCCAGTTAAGTTACCGAGGCGTCCTCTTCGCCTGTCAATTATTGCGATCTCTATGGGACCAGATGTTCTCGACTGCCGGACTGTAGCTTACATAATTGCAATGGCAAGTCGTTTGGATACGTATGCGAACGACCGACGTCGCTAATATTTATTTATTTATTTATTTATTTTCACAGCCCCGAATACAGCACATTAGGCCATTTTACGTCGGATGAACAACAGCAACAACGGACGAGATGCAGACACCCATGTCCTGGGCAGATAATATTCTACCCAGGCGGGACTCGAACCCGCGACCCTCGGGTTAGCAGGCGAGGACTTTACCCCGCCGCCACCGGGGCCGACACTTGTCTTAGCAAGCTGGGCTGCGAACGGGGCTGACGTATGTCTTAGCGAGTGACATGATAGCCTCTGAGAATGAATATCGTTGACCATAGCATACGTAATTGCGTCAGGTAGTCTATTTGAATGATAAGGTAACGTCATATGTCGCTGGCATCTCTGAGCGAGTAACATAATAAGTGCTCAGGGGCTTGCGGCTGGTGGTGCCAGGACACGAGTCCCTGAAATAGGAGGGAGCATTGAGAGGGAAAAATTGGTGGGGAAAGGACGAAAATGTTTTTCGAAGAAGTGTTTCGTCTGTTATTACTGTCAGCACCAATCATGTATGGGAAGGTGGGAGTTTTTGTATCCATTGGTTCGTCTGTTTACATCTCTAATTTTTTCGCCTTTATCTGGTTTTCAGATAAAATATTTGTTTTTCATCCCCGTTATTAATGTAATTACCGAGTTTCCTTGTTAGAATGACAAATGTAGTTGCTGCCTAGTAACAATTTTGCGGACGAAAATATTTCAATACGTCATCAGACTGGTTGTGTCTGGTGAAACTTTTTGGAACTTGCTTAACATTGTGAAATGAAAGCTTTAACTTTGTAATTCCACTTAAAATTGATGACTTTATCAAGGTCAAGGTCTTGGTCGAAACCTAGGTCGTTAATAAAGTTGATGTGGGATTACAGAGTTACAGCTTTCATTTCACATTAAACACGTCATTCAGAATAGCCATTTTCGCATGCTAATCTTTGCATCCAATGTCGCTATGTCGCTATGTTGCCTTTAAGAATTAAAGAATAAGGCTTCTGGATAGACTAAATGCTCCCCGGCGTAAATAATGTGGTACTCCATTTTTTGTGGAAGGTGAGATAAACTTAAGACGTTACAAAGTTTACCTTTTTTGTAAGAGGGTTACTGGTTGGGTGTTGTCCGGGGTTCAATAAATACTCCGAAAAACTCCCAGGAGATGTGAACTTTTGGAGTTGTGATCTCCTTCGTGTGTAGCCTCCCGAGTCTTCCAGCGGCTCCACGATTCTCCTCCTCCACACCCCCAACCCTTGATGATCGGGGGTGGCGGACGAAGGGGTTGTGAAAGTGACGAAGAGGGGCTGGAGGAGTGGAAAGGAGTCAGGGAGGTGGGGGGAGGAAAGGCAAGGGAAAAAGGGAATTGGAGAGTCTGAAGGCTGTGTTTAGGGCGAAGATGGGTCGGCTCCGGTCGAATAATTACGTAAGAGAATATTCCCTCGTAATGGCACCCACCTGACCCCATCATCCTTTATTTTCGTGGCATGGTTGGGAGCGTTGGAAGTCGGGGTTTCCAGCAAATGTTGAGGTCGGGAATGGGAGAATAGATGGGATAAAACTTTATTATTTTTTTTGGATTGTCTCTCCTCACGCACCCTCCTCTCTTCCCTTCTTTTAATGGCGCGGATGAGATTTCTGTCTCCCTCTCTCTCTCTCTCTCTCTTTCTCTCTTATTGTGGTACTTCCATCCCTCTTTGTCGCTCCAATGGCGCCTCCCGCTAATCTCTGTTTCGGGCCTGTGATCTTGCGGGCCCAAGGTCTTGGATGAGATGGCTGGCCCAGACGGATCCTCCATGGCAGCGTGTCCCAACCTGTGGTTCGAAAGGGGATTATAAAAAAATGGAGTTAACGCTGAACGCCATCGTAGAGTCGTGCACAGTTTTCGGCCTTTCCCTGGCTTACATTTTCGGCCTTTCCCTGGCTTACATTTTCGGCGGTAGCGTTTGATTTCTGCCAAATCTTGTGTACCTACTATCCACAGTAAATGCGATATTCTGTCGCGATATCCGAGGATGTAATAAGGGGCGAGTGATTGCTCAAAAATTTGATAGATAGAGAAGGATGTTGGGCAAGCGGGGAAGAGGAAGCAAGAGAATGGGTTTCATGGACAGGATGAAGAAGGTTAGATCGTATGCTGAGGCGAAAAAGGATATACTAGAGCGAGATAGGCCCCTCAAAGTGTAGAAAACCGGCAGGAAATTCTCTGACTTTCAATAAAACCTAGATTAATTTACGAAACGAAATGAAATAACGGAACGAAATAATTCCCACGCAAACCCTTCTCTTGCTTCACATTCTCCCCCGAGAGTTCTCGGTCGTATCTCCTTCATTTCATTTTGAGCTACATGTTGGTTCGAGTACTCTGAAGTGTCGGTTGAGAAAGAGTAAATATGTTTTCTCTTAAAAGTTAGATCGACACGGAGACACATTCTTGGTGCGTCGAAAGCTCTTCTCGACGGACGGATTACAATAATGATTAATGAATGGTATCTCCTCAAGTGATGGCTTGCCTTATTTGGTCTCATTTGTTAAACAAATGCGTTTTCATTTGGCTAGGTCGTTCGAGGTCGTTCCCTCGGTCGGTCGTCGGGATCGTTCCATCGACTCATCAAATTAAAAATATTTGAGGTTGAAGGAAGCGTTTCTCTGGGCAAGATGCCTGTTCTAGTCTGCGTGCTAGCGTAGTTTTAATTTACTTTCGAGTCCGGGGCTGTGTTGAATTGGCTGAGGAAGAGATTTGTTATTCTATTTAAAAAGTTTGTCGCGAATGAGACATATTCTTCATGCGTCAAAAGTTCATCTCGATGAAACGATTAATGAAAGGCCTCTCCTCATGAGATGGCTTGCCTTAATTTGATCTCATTTGTTAAACATATGCAGTTTCAGTCAGTTTGGCCGTTTATGTATTTCTTCGATTCATCAAATTCGAAATATTTGGGTTGGAAAGAGACGTTATCCCCTCGCCAAGATCCCATTTGTAAGTCGTCTGCGCACTAGAGTCTTCTCTCACTCCGCGATGCCCCACCATGCGACGATGACCCCGCGGGATTAGATGGGGGCGCGGGTCACTTTTATCAGCGACGACCTTGCCAGAGCCTCTTGAACCGAACCCCCGGCTTCTGAAATTAATTATTTGAGGCTTTTTTTGTCGTGCATCGAATTGAAATGACTTGACAACGTCCGTCGTATGTGGAAGGCTTGGATCAGTGCTTCCTGTGAGCGGTGACGTAATCCTAGATTCCCGGGTGTTCAGTACCGGTTCGTCTCCGTTTTGAAGAAAGTGGAATGGGTATTGAAGAGCCGGAGATATTTATCTGCTAGCTCCAGAAGGCCTTCATTGTGTTTACCATAAAGTGATGAAAAACTGGAGCTAAGCCACTTATTTAATAAGTTTTGAAGATGTCAGTTTTCGCAACAAGTGCAATTGAACGTGAATAACTCTAACTGATGTTGTGATTTTCTCCATCTCGGAAGAAATTCCTTTCTCGCGGGTATGCTGAAGATTTTTCCATATGTGCTGGTCTATTTTCTGTATGTCGAAATTCTGGAGCTTTAAAACGTCCTTCATTAATGTAGGAGTTTCTACTTTTTTAGTACTAATTGGAAAATTGAAAAACGTTTTTGCACTCACGATTTATTTCTTTGAAACCAATCCCTTTCCACCTGTTTCATGAGGATGTCATGAGAGAATTGACCGGAAAGTTGGTTACGCAAATCTGTTGGAAACCCTGATTAGTATTGTTGCCCGGTTTGTCCTCGCAAAATTGGAATAAATTGGCGAATGAAATCATATCACTTACTCAGAGCATTTCGAGTAATCTGAAGAACACATGATTCAGTGACAAGCGTATTTTCAGTGACGTATCAGTGTGAGGCGCCTTCTTAAGCTCTACTTTATGGTAATGTTTTATTTTGTCGCAAATGAAATACCACATGATGTCACAAAAATTTATCTTCAAAATGACCTGTGACTTGTTAGAAATGTAGCTGAGTTACACCTTTCTGTGTGATTTAAAGCGCTGAGAGAAACAGCGTGATGGATCGAATACCGGAAGATGCTGCGAAGCCAGTCGTTTATTTAAATAATAGCCGTTCAGTAATTTTAAATTGATGTTTAAATTTATATTCGGCAAGAATTCGGTCGAGGTCCAGATGAACGGGATTGTTCCAATCCTTGTGGTGGATTTTTTTCCTTCCGTTAGTTTCGCGTACATTCCGCACGGTTAGTAATGGAGACAAATCATTCACCGCCCGGCTAGTTGGAGTCGCTTCAGCTTTTTTCAAGGGGATCATTGCCAGGGTTTATGTGAGTGTGCGCGCGCCTCCCTCCTCTCCTCTCTCGCGACTTCCCACTTGCCAGCGCCCGGCGCCAGTCAAACTCTTCGCCCTCGTACTCGTGAATGTTGTACACGAGGCACGCATACCCGCGCGTGTCGCTCGATTGGAAAAATGTAAACACGACCCTCTCTCTCTCTCGCGTATTTTCGAAAATGGAAGGACGCCGTTTTAAAGGAGGGTAAACTATTAATATAACACAGCTTAGGGGTTCTCGTGGGCCGCGCGCGCGACTCGGCAAAGCCCTGGCCAAAGAATAGTTTTCCAAGAAGCGCGCCTCTGTAAACATGGGAGGGGAACGGGTGGGCCTTTCTTCTACGTCCAAGTCTCTCTGACTCTAACACACACGCAAGCTCAGGAGAGATGCCGATCACGACCGAACTTCGTTCGGCACATCACCGATCATCCCTCTTGTCTCTCTTCCTTTTGCCCCGAGTAACGTGGGATTGACGGGTGCTTTGGGGATGTGAACTTCTTGGTTTTACCGCACTAGAGGGACAGCGACATGAATAATAATAATAAGGCGTCTTTATTGGGTCGAGATTGAGGCAAAGGCAGTCCCTTCTTCCATCTAACTCCTCGTCAGATACATGTAAATGTACATACAGATAAAAACATGAAATAAGTGTGAAGAAAGATGTACAAATTTGCGGGAAAAACATAAGGAAGTGAGGAGGTGACATCCTTGACGAAAAAACCCACTGCAGGAAAACACCCTTACATGAAGGGGAGAGTGGAAAACCTGCGAAAACCTCAGGCAGATTAAACTAATGTAACACCAACAAAAAAACAAACATCCAGAGATACACATGGAATGATAGTAAAAAGGGTAATTTATACATAACTGCAAAGTTAAAAATAGCTAAGTAATTAATAAGAGAATTAAAAAAAATAATAAAAAAGTAAAAAAAGAAAAAAATATATATATAAATCAACAAATAAAGTAAATATCAATAAATAAAACAAAGATAACTCAAGAAAATAAAATAAAGATGAATAAATAATAACAAATGAATCATAAACAGTAAATCGACGATTAAAAAGTGAGTCATAATAAACGAAATAAAATAAGAAAAAGTCACGCACGTATTAAAAAAATGTTTAATCAACATAAAAATATATTTTAAAAAGTAAATTAATAAAATAAATTGAGTGAAATGAAGGGAACTGAATCGACAAGGTTCTCTTTTTCTTCTCGCGGAAACATGCGGCAACTACACCACTCTTCTTCTTTCGGTTACAGTCCTAGTATTGGTTTGCAGCAGCAATTCTCCTCCATTCTTCTCTGTCCTGTGCCAACTCCTTCATTAGGTAGTATGAGGTACATCCCAGCTCTTCCAAAATATGTCCAGAATATTACAGTCTAGGCATGCCCCTATAGTTCTTCCCTTCCGCTGTGCCCTCCAGTACGTTAGAGATACACACTGAATATCGGAGGATATGGCTGATCCATGTTGCTTTCCTTCTTTTGTCTCGAGCAAACATAGTGACTCCCCTATTCTTTTTATCACTTCACTGTTGGTCACTCTTGTCTACCGAGGGAATTCAGCAGTCTACGGTAGCAACACATTTCTAACGCATCAAACCTTTTCCTCTCTGATTCCCCGAGCGTCCCCGCTTCGCAGCCACCCTTAGGAAAATTAATCTAAATTATCTGTATCGGGCGTCTTGCGGACCCTAGATCTTGGATGAGATGTTTGATCTCAAGGAAACCTCCAATGCCATGTATCCAAACCTGTGGTAGGTACGAGGATTAAACATAAATGGAGGAAGAAAATCCAGTTCACTGTTGTAGTATGTAGATGTATATTGTAGGGTCGGACACAGTAATAGACCTTTTTCTGGATTACGTTTTCGGCGGTCGCGTTTGATTTTTGTCAAATCTTGCCTTACTATCCACGGATATTGAGATATCCTGTAGCAATATCCACTGGTAGGACAATCAAGCCTTATCGGAAAGAAATCATTCCTATGCAACCCTCTAATTAACTTGGAAATAATATTAAGTAAAAGAATAGTAGACTTGGACACCTAATAGTTACTATTGAACATTTTAGTAGTAACTACTGGCAGTGTAGCATGTTTGGGAAATTCTTAATACTTGACTGTTACATTCCGAATAGTATAGGTATTATTATAAACTAATGCATTCTTAGTAGTATGCTCTTAAAATGTGGGGGATGGTATCCTTTAAAAGAAGGTGTGTTAGAAGTTAACAGAATGGGATGGCTTGTATGTAGCAATGTTTAGGTGTAACTGTAGTAGGTGACGCATGCAATGACGGGACTGTATGAAGGAAATAAATAAGAGTAGCGGTAGCTTTACTGGCCTTGTAGGCCTTACCTAACTTGTAATAATTTGATTTATTTATTGAAATGTACGTTTTATGAGAGAATTATGCGGAATCAATGGAATTGCTACGTTAGTGAAATATCTAGTCTGCTGTATCGCACCTGACATTGGAGAACCCGGAGAAATTAAAGTGGAATTATGTTTCCGGAGAAACTTCACCCATAGTCTCCTCGTTAAAATTTCCCCAGTTAGCAACCCTAACAGGGTATAAGTGAATGTAGACTTTCTTGAAGGTTAGCAGTGCTTTTATGCTCTCCTACCAGTATCTCCTTTATCATCTTACTCCCGTGTTTTCGACTTCTGTCCACTCCGCTTCTTAAAGTGTGCGAACGTCCACCCTCTCCTTCGGACCGAGTTCCTCTCGCGTGCTATTCAAACTCTCTCTCTCTCTCTCCTTCCCCGCTCTTTCTTCCTTTTGCTTTCGTCCTCTCTGTCCATCCTCCCGTTCGTAGCAACTCCTCTATCTTCCATCTCCCATCTTCTCCTTGGACGCCTCTCTCAAATGTCCTTCCTCCCTCGCCATTTCCCTCCGCATACCTACCCCATCCATTTCGGTCGAGTCCATTCCTGCTTTACGGGGTCTCCTTCTTCTTCAATCCCATTCCCACAGTCCCTAGAAAGTCTCTCCTTCTTTATTAAGGTTGTTCGAACGAGGTAACACATCGTATAAACTCTAATGAATATGGCCTCATTTTAAAGAAAGATAACCTTTAAATAGATACCAAAACATCAACCACTTACCTCACTGTTATTCGAGACACTTACCAAAAAAGATACATGCCGTTTTCTCCATGGGAAATAGTATTGGTACACACTCCAGAGAGATTGTATTTTTTTTAAATGAGGATTTTTTTACGAATGGATCTCGACAGAAATTTAACAATGTACATTTCGTCTGGTTTCTCAGCTATCCTTCAGAGTAAATGAACTTAATTCGTGAAATTAGTGAACTTAATAACTTATGCATGTGTATTCCTGAGAATTTCAGTCTTATGTAACAACGTTCACGATCGATATTTCAGGGTTTACCTTACTTCTGACAGCTGCTAACATTAAAAAAAAAACAAGTTCGAACATGGTCTCTGTTATAACTTAAATTAAATTATAAAATATTGAAATAAATTATTAAAATGAAACTTAATTAAAAAACGGTAAAAAGTGGACTGTCCAGGGATTACTGCTATGGTGGGAACGAGCAGACATTATGTAATTCTTTGGAAAAAAAAACTCGCTCATACGTCGTTAAGGTGGTTGGAGCGATTTTCGTTTGCGTGTATTTTACGCGAAAATTTGCACAAGTGTTCATATTTGTAATATGCATGAATAAAAGTGAAAAAAATGCATGTTACCGATTTGCTTTCTGGGAAATGTGATGTTATTTTAACACGTTGCCTTGTGGCACTTGACATATATTTCGAAATAAATCGATTCTGTATGTACAGTTTATCTCCTAAGCTCGAAATGGTACATTTCTCATTATTATGAAGGTGTCAGCCCAATTGCCAAGGTATTACGCCAAATGAAATACTCTTATTCATGATTTTGTTTACATTCAGAATTCCGCGCTAATAATAAAAGTCATTTCTATGTTTTAATGGAGACGGTGTTTAAAAAATATAGTTCTTGCGTAATTTTCGTGGCTACCTCCATGGTAATTTGCAACGTATAAATAGATGCACGTAGTGAAGTGTTTTCCCGTACGTATTGTAGGGTGTCCTGTCAGCGTCTTCAGGTCGAAGATCCTGACTTCGACATGAAGATGTCAGGACAGCCAGCGAAACTGTTGTTGCCAAAATAACTTACGGGGAAGAAAACCCGGAAAGAATACAGAGATCATCATTCTAGTTCCGCGGAAACGTGAGAACCAATATGGTGTATTTCCTTCTTCGTAAGTCATTGAAATGAGCATTCAGTGACCCACGATTACCGCTCAAACGTCCTTAAGGACTCGCAAAAACACGGAATTAGATCGGCAGCGACACGAGGGGATTTTTTCGGGAGTCTCCTTCAGGTTGAGTAAATACAACGTAACGCGCGTCAGTCACACACCTCGCACGCACAGCCTTCCTTGGCTTTCTTTACTCTTCCCTTCCTCTTCTTCAGTATATATAAACGTCCCCCTTCACCCTTTCGGGAGGAGAGTGGTTGGGGAGGGGAGAAGCGGGGAGGGGTGGAATGGACGGGGAAGGCTACTCGGTGATTCTGCGTATCTTAGTGGCGGTCCGCGGGGGTTGAGTTATTCGCGAATACTACGCGGTCTAGGAGGGGGGAAGTGGGCGAGGGGAGGTATTGAGGTCGCTTCCCTCGCGCTCGAAAATCCTTGTGAACTCAGTGGGTTACGCGGGTACACCGTGATATTTGCGGTAGGAGTGGTTTATGATTTACGTACCGATTTACATGAAAATTTAGTTACGTGTTCTCATCAGTGTTATCTGTAGATTGAAGTGAAACAATTGCTTCATTCCAACTTGGTTCTTTGTTGGTTCATTCATTCATTGGTCGTTTATTCCTAAGATTGGTTGACTGCATCCCTCCACTCTTTCCCTATCTATTGATAATTCCTCTTCCTTCTGGTATCTCTTCGTATGTGCTTTTCTCTTTATTTGGCCAATGAACTAATTCGTGGATCTTCTTCTGGAGACTTTTCCCTTCGTTTTACCTTTGATTATGTTCTTCACAGACTCATTGTGCCTCAGGGATGTGTCCAATCCATCTGGTTCTTCTTTTCTCTATGGTGTTCCGTATGGTCCTTTCCTCTTCTACTCTTCTGCACACTTCATCATTTCTTATTTTGTCCGCCCATTTTATCTTCAGCATCCTCCTTCAGCAATAGGTATCGAAGGCTTCTAGTCTTTTCTGGTCAGCTTTTCCAATGGTCCATGAGGATTGAGTCAAGGTATTTTACGCGCTGCTTAGTGCATTAATGGAGCAAGGATTGAAGAGCCAAAAAGAAAAATGTTATACCTCTACTCGCATTTTAATCACCACGTGTATCAGCATCACGGAAGCAGCTGGAATATAGAATACTGTATTTCCTCACGGCAAAGTTCCTGAGAGAAAATTTATTTTAAACCTAACTGAAAGCCAGTAGTTGATTTTAAATTTCATTGTCGTGCGCTGGAACAGAATTATGCTAACTGGAGGCAAATTGTGTCGTTTCTCATGGCTTTCGTTTTTTTTCTAATGCCGCCGTAAATCATTGGCTTTTATGTCTGTGTGTGTGGGAGAAAAGAGGGATATGGGAGAGGGAAAGAGCCAAGATTTTTGACTTTGGTCTGACATTCAGGGGGGAAATTCACGAACATTCCATGTGAATACGCTCGGTGGAAATTTTACGACTTTGTGTGTACGAAGTCCGCGGCTCCACACCAGATGGATTGCGCAACTCATCCTTCCCCTGTTTCTCATTCCCTCTCTGTATATCTCTCTCTCTTTCTGCTGTTGCATTACTTCATGTCTCGGGCGCTCGTGGCGTCCCTTCCATCGCTGCAATGTAAACACATTGGGTACTGGCAAATCTCGTGGCTCACGCTTAAAAAGAAAAAAAGTCGGGCGGGCGGTCGTGTCAAGGGACACTGCATTCGCGGTTTCACGTTAAGGCGTCCTCGCAATGGGTGGATTACGGTGGACGTACCGTGGCGTGACGGAAAGGAGTTTTTCTTTTCGCTTATCCTTTTCGTTTCTATTTTCCTTCGTTTCCTCGCCGTTGAGAAGTGTGCTACGATTCACGATAATTTCAGATGCAGTTAGTTGTTCACCGTTTTTGCCTGCAATGTTTTTTTTACGGTAACGAAGTTCCGGTCTATTTCCATATTTTATGATCAGAATATGAATTATCCTTCGTCTCCACTCCAAGTGGGAGTGTATTATCATCGTGATCGTACCAGCTCCGTTTGTTCACCATTTTTGCGTACGTTGTTCTTAACGGTTGCGAAGGAACTGTTTAAGGAAACCGCTGAGATATTGCTTTCTGAAAGGGAGATTTTAAAAGTTGGCTCACCCGTTGGCCACCGAGTGTGGCATTTTATACGGTGATGTAATTTTTTAGTAAGTTACTTTAATATATTTCACTTGCATTTTGGAAGTGTCGTATTGGTGGAATATGGAATGGTGCCTCACTATGTTGATATTCTTGATGCTTTTGACAACATCGAATCTTGGGCTTAACGGAGATTCACACATTAGAGCCAATTCTGTCAACTGAACGTGGAAGGGTTTATAGAAGGTTAATTATATTTAAGTTTCAAGTTAAAAGGGAAGGAAGGCGCTATGGTGCCTACGCCCGTGTAAATGTAATTTCTGCGTAAGGAATTAAAGCAGAAAAATAATTTTGTAAATAGTTTTTTAAATTTCAACAATTAACCATAGTATTTTTAAGAGTGAAAAAGGCTTATCATACGTAGTGAAAGGGCAAAGTCGTTTAACTAGTTCCCTCGAGGGCTTAAAGGCATTAAACGCATTTAAGCAACCTGTCCGATGAGATTTGTTTGTTCTTTTGCGTTTTGTGAGGGATTGTCGGTGAGTATGGGATCAGAATCTGGAATTGAATTGAAGTACCTAATCTCAGTTCATTTTTCGCGAACTAGTATTGCTCGAAGTCACCTTTTTTTTGGCTTCTACGGACGGATTTATGCCAGTTATTTAATTTGAAAAAGAAATCAGTGTGCTAGAAGATTGGAGGAGTCGTGTGATGCATTGAGAAATTGTTTTGTGTTTGCTTTATCCAGAGGGGAGATGTGTCGGGCGAGTGATGAGAATCGATCGTGGTAGGAAATATTTCGAGCGCAAATACGATAGGAAGGGTTTTCGGTGAGACTCTTGTAGTGTCTCCCAAAAGAGAGTGAATCGCGCTCATCAAATAAAGGAGAAATATTCTCTTTGATTCTTTTTCCCACTTGGGAGACGCGTAAGGTCGAAGATGTCAAGGGCCTGATTTATGTCGTATTTGACCGACCCCTCCCCCCGCCCCCCTGGTCCGCTTTCGGGGGGGGGGGGGAATCTCAGGAGCCTACTTGATGACAGCGAAGAGGTAGGGCTCATTCATCCGGGTGACGCGGAGGAGTCGTAATATTTTCTCTTAATCTAGTTTTATTTTGCAGGATAAGAAGCGAAATTTAGCTTTACATAATTATGTATATAATTTTTCTTGTTTATCGGCGACTATTCTATGCACTCTTTAATGGTGCTACAATTTTCACTTGCTAACTCACCTCAAAATCAAGGGGCTCAGTGGGCCAAGTTATCTTAAATTAAAGGTTAATTCATTCCATGACCGCATTTTTTCACGAATCAAATTTTTTATAATATGCCCAATGCCAACACCGAATGCAATATTTAACATTCAATGATGATACCAGCTCTGGTGTCTCGGATTGAAATGCGGTATTCTTTGTTACCTGGAGAGGCATTTTAAAAATTTCTCTACACTTTACTTTTTATATTGTTAGCGCTTTCGTTCAATTTTTCTTCATTGCATTATTCTTTACGGTGTTACCCTCGAGTGACATTACCTGTGCGATTTGTGCCCACTAATCCACCACATAGATCTTAACAAAAAAACGTTGATTGAGCGGGGATTACTGCTATGATGAATAAGTGCAAAAATTATGTAATTCTTTGGAAAAGTTTTCCTTTTGCTCTAGATATTACATGTATCTTAATTACAAATGACTTATCGTCTCACATTCATCGCAGGCTCGTATTATTGATTAACTTAACTGTTCTTGAGAGTTCTCTGCGTGAGTTGTAAACTAAGTAATAAAAATAGAGTTCGTAATTGCAATTTGATGGAGTACTTGATTGCGTATCCACTGGTTTAAATATGTAATTGAGAAGCTACCAATAGAGTTACTGTAAGAAAGTGAAGTGGAAGTGCTGTGAGATCGTACGGAAAGTTCGGTTTTGTCTCGGCCCGAGAAGTTCGGAAATCATGCGGGAATGTTTTCTTCTTGGTTTGGCGGACACCCTGCGTTACAATAAGCGGAAAAAATCGCGACGGGGGCGTATATCCATTTGAGTCTCGCGGGTGCCTGCGAGAGATATCGCTCCCTTCCGAATGGAAGACGCGACGGTAAGCACGTCGCCGGCGGTACATCATCCCACCCTCCCCCGCACCATCCCCCTCCTGCACGGTGGCGCGCTACCGAAGGTACACGACGACGTAAGAAGCGGAACGATTTCGCGCCAATCCCTGCGGACGTCGGTAAATTCTCCCGTCCCCGACAGGAGAGGAGGCTGCTCTCCTCGTGTTAGAGGGAGGGAGAGGGACCCCGCCGGCGGGCGGGCGGGCTTGCTGGCTCTCCCTACCCCCCTTCCCACGCCCCCTCCCCACTGTTTGATTATGATAAGGCGCGTACGACGGAGACGAGACGAAGACAACACCGTCTCGTGTTGTTATTCGACGCTACCGTTGCCATAGACGACGTCGCCGGCCTCTGTTTAAACACTGCTCGCTCCTCTCGGGTTCGGTAGTCGGTCAGAGTTAGGGTGGGGATGTTAGGGGGCTGGGGTGTTTGAGACGGCTGCTATATTATAACAGAGGAGGTGGCGGCTGCAGCTTTCCGATGACCTATGCTCCCGCCTCTCCCTGTGAAGTCCTCGGGGTGGTGAGATGGGAGGTGATGGGAGTAGACCTCTCCCCTCCCTCTCATGCGCTCACAGCCGGGGGGAGGGGTTGGGGTAGAGGCGCCGGTGAGGGCCGAGGGCGAGAGGCAGGTGGAGAGGAGGCGGAATGGGGGGGAGTTTGAATTGTATGGAGGGAGTGCAGGTCCAAGCTTGGGTTTTTTGAGTCGCCCGGCGCCAATACAATGGGGCCTCTGGAAATACAAAAAAAGTGAAGAAATCTTGAGAATATTTCAGTTACCGAAAGGAACAATTACCGCATATCATAACTAATGGTGTTATCTACCGGTTAAGGAATTTATCAATCGAAGGGAGTGAGATCCTCTTTATTTACCGGCGCAGACCTCTATCTGCCGACAAAGTTTCTTCCTCATCTCTGCATACGTTCAAACTCTCGTATCGAATGACTTACAATTACGATATGATCATATTTATGTTTTAATCTACCGGTTATGTTGAGCAACCGGGGAAGAAGAAGGAAGAGAATAGGTATCATTTACAGGATGAAGAAGGGTGTATCGTATGCTAAGACGAAAAAGGTTATACTAGAGCGAGATAGGCCTCTGAATGTATAGAAAACCGGGAGGAGGTTCTCTGACATTCTATAATACCTGCCTTAACCGGTAGAATACTATTTTAAAAAAAATCTATTGGTTAAGTATGGCTTTAATGGAAGAGGGCAAAAAGCATCGAGATCATCCCAGTGGCAGTCATCTATATGCCTCCAAAATGTCATCTCAGTATTCCTACTACCCCTTGTCATCCCGTTCATAAAACATATTCCTTTCTCTACCCAACTTACCCAAAGGAGAACATGTTAGAGAAACATTTTAAGCTGAAAATTTCTGCTCCATTAACTATATTGTATTTCAATTGCCTATAATGGAATGGGTTACTGGTTCGTTTTAGAATTCTTGTTCCCTTAGGTCGATATTCTAATCATGACATCGTCAACCATTCTGTCAGTGTAGACGATATTTAATATTGTGTTAAAAGGCCCTTGTAATTTTGTCCAAAGTGTTAGTGAGTGAACGTTGGCTGCATTGTTCGTTATGAGGCAGCTCTCAACAGCTACCTCTTCCCTTGCCACGAACGCTGTAAATTTTTAATACGAAAATCTCTAAAAATCCTGGGTCAGCTATCAACTCACTCTTGACGTCTCGGACGCGCAAAGCTTTTCAACCAACCCCTCCACCCCCTCGTGTCTTTACTACGCCCCACACCCTCCCTCCCGACCCACCCCCTCCTTCGTTTCAACTCCGCTGTGCTTTCGCCTTTATGGATGCGTTATCGGGCACAGTCGCCGTCTGACTGCTTCGTCGACGTCTCCCCTCCTCTCCCCATCCCCCCCTCCCCCCCTCCCCCCCTCCACCCCTCCGGTCTCTCTCTCTCTCTCCTCCACCGCCCCCTCTTTTGGGGGGGAGGCACACCCGCCCCTCGGCGCGGCAGACCTGGCGCCCCGCCGCCGCAGAGGCAGCGGCAGCTCCCCCACATTTCTAGCCTCCTCTCCCGCACCGCCCCCACGGCGTTATCCCACCCTCCACCTCCTCCTCTCACTCTCCCCCATCGTCTCACTCGTGCCCCGTTCAGATTAACAACCATCGTGTGAATGCCGTATTTTCCCGAAAATATTACTAGCTCCAGTATTACACGATTGAAATATTGTGTGCGGATCTTAGTATTTCGAAACGTGTAACTACTTGAATATTGTGTGCGAATTGTAGTATTTCGAAACGTTTAACTTCAGTGGAAAGTGAAGGTCAATCGAATATTCTCTTTCTAATCGAAGTCGTCTCCGATTTTCTCCTCGAGACCCCTTTCCATTTAGTTTCTACTATTTATCAATGCTTAAATGGAAATCTCAAACAAATTACTACTGTGATCAATGAATGTGATCAATGAACATTGTAGATCAAACTCGCTTTATTGCTAGATTAGACAACCAATACTTAATTATATTTTTAAATTCACCATTACTCGAATATTGTGCAAAATTAACTTTCGAAAGCATGCGTTGAGGGGAAAAAAATTAGCGCGCTTTATTCAGGCCAATCAAATATCGCTCATCTTAGTCACTAAATTGCGTGAAATGCGCGATAATTTCCCGTTCGTCGTAGTAGAGACATGTACGAATATATTTTTTTCACCGCAGCAGCTTTTCGAAGCAAGAAGTAAATACTGTAACATGGGTAGCACTAAATATTGTTTGATTTGCCTGAAATTCATAGCAATTTACTGAATGTGTTTTCGAAAGTTTTTAACTTAACTCACTTATTTAGCCTTACTGTGAAAAAGCCTATGCATCCGAAAATTGATGAAGGATTGCGTTTTTTCCCGGCGAACATTACTGATGAAGTCTTCTCGGGTTATCAGCCGGGTCAGGATGGCCATTACTGCCAACGTTTCGATGGCCTTCTCTGCCATCATTACCCCTTATGACGTTGGCAGAGAAGGCCATCGAAACGTTGGCAGTAACGGCCTTCCTGACCCGGCTGATAACCCGAGAAGACTTCATCAGCATCCAAAAATTGTATTGCCTATCATTAAAAATAATTGCAGTGGGAAATAATGTTTTAAATAAACAGGTTAGAATTGATGCTATCTACCCTCTAGTAAATTGATGACGAGATTCATAAGTTAGGAATGCGACTCGTATGAAGTAGAAGGCCTTTGGAGTACCATTTCCCTTATGTAACGGGTGGTTCATTCATTGTTCGTTCGATCCTGAGATTGGTTGACTGCAGCCCTCCACCCTTCCCTGTCTAATGCCTTGTCTCATATTTCCTGGTACTATCTTCTCTTCCCATGTACTTTCCTCTTTATTTGGTCCATGAACCTATTCCTGGATCTTCCTCTGGGGACTCTTCCCTCTATTTGATCTTCAATTGTGTTCTTCATAACCCATTGTGCCTCAGTGTGTCCAATCCATTATGGTCTTCTTTTCTGTATGGTGTTTCTTGTGGTCCTTTCCTCTTCTTCTCTTCTGAAATTTGATTTCTTATTTTCTTTGTCCATTTTATCTTCAGCATCCTCCTCCAACGCCCAGTTTTGAAGGCTTTCAGTCTGTTCTGGTTTAGCTGATGACGGCAGTTACCTATGAGCAAATAAGTCAAGAAGTATAGGTGATAAGTAACTGGTATTTTTTTCTTTTGAAGGAAAGAGATATTTTTCTTTTCGGTGAATCCAAAATTTTATGAATTGAATTTTATGTGAGAAGATATCTCGCTGAGACTACCTCGACCGAAAGGTAGCGGTGTGAATATTTGTCGATTGGTTACGCTGCGGTGGAAGTTTGAATCGGGCATCGCAGAGGAACACACACCGCGTTTCGTGCGTATACCTGTGAACATCGAGAGGGGGGGAGTGGGAAGAGGTGGCGATTGGCAACGGGAAGGCTGGAGGGGGGAGGGTGAAGGGACGTTTTGTGGCGGTGGTGTGGTGATGTCCTTGGAAACAAAGTGCCCGGTAAAGGCCTCTCTCTCTCTCTCTCTCTCCTCTCTTGTGTTGCTTCATCCAGTATTTTGTGTGAGCAGAGGGACCCACGCAATTTCCCCTCCCCAATAGGGGGGGGGGGGGAAGGTGAGTGGGGGGGAATGCGGAGAGGTGTATTTTTTTTGTCGGTCGCCTTTTTAGACGGGAAGAAAAAAGTAACTCATATAGAGACGTATTTTTACGAGAGAAAGAGAGGGAGAAAAACGCAAACTTCTTTTTTTTCTAAAGTCGGGGGTGCAGGAGGCTCATTGTGGCAAGCCCATAGTCGATGACGGAGTGGGTGGCATGCCTTATTAGGAGGCGGTCACGTGCTTTTGTATGTACCACCACCACCACCTCCTCCATCCAACCTTTTTACCCTCTACTAGTCTGCCAGCGGTTTAGTTCCTTTGGTTTTTTTTAAAAAGCTCTCTCTCTCTCCTCTCGATTGAACCGTAAGAAATCGGCGAATGGGCGATAAGGGTTTTTTTTGGCACGGTCGGTGGAATTGTATCGGCCCGTGTTGAGTGAGAGAAGAGAGAAGTGAAGGTATGGAGGTCCATAAAACGTGCGCCCTCTGGCGGTGGCAGTTGAAGAAGAAACGAGATGGCGGTAGTTGTGTAGGTAATTGATGCACTCTCGATTGGGGTGGTCCATCGGGAACATCCGGCAGGGCGTAGCACCCTCCCCCTATGAGGTGGAGAGAGGGGATGTAAGATGGCAGGAGAAAAATGACAGCAAAAGTCTCCTTCCGCGGGACTCGCCTCTTGGAGACAGTGAATGGGAAGTCTTTTAAGATTAGATTTTCGAGACATTGGCCTCTCATCAGTGTTCCAATTCATCGTTTCCCTGCTTTTTGCCGGTTGCTTCTCACCTTCTGTCTCGAAATCCTAAAACTCGCGAACTTTTGAGCCAATGTGTCGTGTCATCAAAAATAGACATGAAAATTCAATCGCTGATTTTCAATTATCAATCTCTAACATGGAGTTGGACACCTATTAAGGGTGGAGTACATATAATATGAAGTTATCCTGGTCGTGATATATGAATGCATCTACAGTAACTTCTCAGTTTCATTGTTGTACCTGCTAATCCCTTCCCTAAGCGGATTTTCTGGTGTGACAGGCGCCACATGCGGAGCTTTCTCTTTATTTTGAGGGACGCACATGCTCCTGTCAGCTATCGTTAGCTGAACCCGCTATTCCGTATTGTTTCTCGTTGTGTTTTCATTAAAGATGCAAATGGACTAGCTTTATGGCACACTCCACTGTGCAGAGTCGGCATACGGAAAATAACAATCGATACAAGGATTAAGGTTCGGATGCAAATACGATATTCTTGATGGATATCTCTTCAAGGTTTTGCATTAGCCCGTATGCTGGTGAAGATACGGTGGGAGGTTATGGGAGGGAGTGGATTCCATTGATTGAGCCTTCAATCAGTCCTCAAAAGCGCGATTAGAGCTACTTATACTCGTCATAAATTCTTGCCCGTGAATGGACCTTGGAAATGGTGGATAAGAATGGAGTCACGAATCCGATGTGGGCGTGAAGAAGTATGAACAAAATATGATGGACAGGAAGAGAGCAGTGCTACGAATGGTAGAATATGCAAGAATGTTGCTTGAAGAAATCAAAATGAGGCTAGGATATTGAGTTGGTGAAGTTAATGAAGGTGAATGGCATACTTTTATTGTTTTATTTTAAAGAAAGAAAATCACGTACAGAAAAGGTGCCATTTTATAGTGGCCATGTAACATTATCAAAGTTAAGGACATATGTAAGAGAATAGGTTGTAAGAAGAAATTTTACAAATATCAAATACAAAAATGGGGGAATAACTGATGAGGTGAGAGATACGATTCTGAAGTCTATTTTGGTTGGTATTGAGCCTAGAAAGAGGGTGAAGGCTGACAAAGAAAAATCCTTTAAGGTAGTTTGAGCGAAGAATCATTTCACATAGAAATCACTCAATTTGATCTCATTTCAAAGAAAAATATCTCACCATTTCAATGACACCAAAAATAAAACCGCTTAACAAACTAATTTCCGATATTTTTGGCAAAATTTACCAGCCCTTTTACATGGGAAATGGTACGTGTATACACTCCAGAGAGACATTATTTAAAAAATGAGGAATTTATAATATTTAGATCTCGTCAAAAAATTAACAGTATATAGTTTGTATGTTTTGTCAAAATTTTTGAAAATTAATCATATTGTCACCGCAGTAAATTCATCGGAACGACAAAATATCCTTCCGTTTTGAAGGAGCTTCAAACGTACTGCGCGAAAAAAATGAGTCAAGTTAAAGACTTATTTAGATATTTTCAAGTAATTACAATTTCCGTCGTATACAACTATATTATTGCACCATTAATTTATGTGTCCTACAGCTGGTGAAATTAAAACGGATAAATCTAATGTGGTCTCTATTATGACTAGAGATTATCTCGCTTATACTACCTTAAGGTGCGATCAGAATTTAAGAAAGAGTTAGTGGTTCATCATAACCTTATCCCTTGTTGTGGAAAATATTTAATGATTTTAATGAACGTAGCTCATCCGCATGACTTCCTTCCCGCGCTCTTGTCATTGTCGCAGGATCCCCATCGTCGCGACCTCCTCGTGAACTACATCGGTCCGGCATTCCGAGACTTCTTCCACCATCCCGGAATTCCCGTAGGTTTCAATTGGCGCATTCCGGGGGACGTCTTTCTTTTAAGGTCCCGAGGAATTCGGACCCACGCACACAACTTAGGCGCGCACCTACCTCCACCCAAGCTCCCTCCTCTCGTCCACCTTTCCCCACGGTCACCTCCTCCTCCTCTTCCTCCGACCTCCCATTTTCCTTCCTCTCGTGCCCCCCCCCCCCGCCCCTCCGTCGAAAGACAGGACTCCCCAAAAACCCCCGTATCCCCTCTCAACACGGTCGTTGGGTGCGCTGAAGCACTCTCTCGAGAGGACCGCCACCTCCCCCCCCCCATACTTCTTCCTCTCTACACGTCCCAGCCGGTCCTCTTTCTTTCTACCGTGCTGCTTCTCTCTCTTTCTCCCGGGGCCTCCAGCTCCTCCGGGGCTTTTGCCTCTTCATCTGCCCCGCAGTGGTGGTGGGCCATTTCAAGCCCCGGCCCGATGGACTCTCGGGAAGATCGTAAGGAAGAGGAGGAGGCGAGTCTGGGTCTGGTTGTGTGGGCTGGGAGATAACTGGTGGCGCCCAGGCCTCCACCTCCTCCTCTCTCCTCCTCCCGGCCCAAAAGTTCCTTCCTTCTCTCTCGCAGGTACCACCGAGTTTACCTTTCCTCTCGCTTCCCTTCCTTCGCGTAGGATGTCCACTCCTCTCTCCCTCACTCATTCTCTCTTTGTCTCTTTCCTTTTTTCTCGTTTCTCTCCCTCCTCATTTCTCCCCCCGTTCCTCCTCTCTGTCTCTCTCACCCACCCTTATCCTCTCGGAACGAGCGTCGGGCACCTTTCGACGGATTCCCGTCGTCTCTCGGCGTTGCCAATACAGGTTTCGAAGCCGTAGTGTGGGAAAAAAGTATATACAAGTGGCGCCTTCTCCGTTTCCCCGCCCCACGATGAAGCTGGACTGGGCGAAGTGCGGATTCGCCGGCCATGGAATTGAGGAGAGTTTGTTTTTATTTTTTTTCTACCCCCCACGTCCTCCTCCTGCCCTCTGGCCGCAGGTGTCGATGCCGGCGTTCCTTGGGGGACAGAGCCGGCAAATTCCATGATGCGTCTGCATTTGCATAATACCCTGCATGGCACTACGACGGTGTGTGTAGCTGGGGGTGCGTTGTATCCCACACGCACTACTGTTTATATTTACCCTCTATAGGCGATTTTGTCGTCCACGATGTGCAGTCATTTCACATGCTACCCCACTCGTGGGAGAATCAAGAACTAAAATTTACGAGTTAGAGATATTTTGGTTGCCAATTGATGTCACATAGGCTGATAGACGTAAAGAAACCTAATCAGAGACAAAAAGAAAAACTCTTCTATAATAAATTAAGTTAGTGGAGCCATGGCCTTTGGTACGTTAAAATAGACCTGACAATTCTATTGTGGGTCGTTTAAAGACTTAACCTTAAATAGTAAATGAAACTAAGCGAATGTCCGAACACCCACCGAACAATCGACCCAATGAATGGGAAAAGTATTCGGAGAAAAGGAGGATTCGGGGAACGAGATGTGTGATGACACATTATTAACCATACAGTACTTTCTATGATTGTCATTTTATGATCCAGTTTTTAATAGAATGTAATTCCCGTCGCATCTAGAGCAAAATCTTGCGAGGAAGCACACTGGCCGTCTAAAAAATGCTATGGTGTTATTACATTTTCTTTCTGCCATGGCATCTTTTCAAGTGTTTCCTATGCATACTACTTTTAATGAAGATATGAAAGGAAAATATTGAGATAGCCGGTATGTATATCCAACTTTTAGTTGATGATGGAGGATGATGAATGAAGGTCTTTATCATATTTGATTGCATGGCACTATCCAATGTATCTGTAAAAATACTTATCGGACTGGCCTTGAAAAAACTTAGGAATCACACTTAGCGATATGAATGACTTTTGAAATTATCTGAGTTATCTTTCAGCGGAAGCCGGAGAAAAAAATTCGTACTTTTTTTTGGTTCCAGCTGGTAGCGTGAGTTACCTACTGGTAATGCGGACTTTCCTGTCATTGACTATTGTCTCGTGTAATGATGGGTAATTATTACGTATTCAAACGTTAATTGACCAAAGTTTGCTCTTAGAGGGACAGTACTAGTTGATTATCCCAAACTATGTCTCCAAATGTATGTGCTATGATGAAAAAATTGATAAAACAATTCTGGTTGTCAGAGTTTCATTCATTCATCCAAAAATTCCTCTATAAGATGGTTTTCAGAATTTCATGTCGCAAAAAGAATCGTGGCAAATTGATGTAGTTATGTGGGAAAGAAATTTCTTGTTGTGATCTTTATTCATTTTTATGGTATGGTATGTTGTTATTACAATGGATATATTTTCCTAGATTAAAACAACGTGATAAAATATGCTTTTCCGAATAAGATTTTCTGGTTTAAGTTGATTTATTTAATTAAAAAACTGAGTTTCTATTGCGAATAAGTTTCCATAAACTGATAAACGATTTTTTTTTCTTACAGAATCTCCTCCCCCGCCTTACTGCCGCTTCGCGAAGGAGAGACTGAAACCTGAAGGTAACGTGTTATATTTTTCTTCTAAATCTGTTTGATTTCCATTTTTCCTCAAATCCTCCTGCCACCTCCTGATGTGATAAGATATTAGTTTTATTTTTAATCCTCACCAGCGTTCCTACTTCTCGCTAACTATTTTTGTCCCTCCCACAACTTTTCCTTATTTTGATTTGGGTTTGTTTATGAAGTGCTCTCGAATTAGTTTAGTGAAATATTGCTTGCTTTTCAATGTGTAGTGCACCAATATTTTTGTGTGATGAGCAGGCATGCGTGATTATTTCCATGCTAAATAGATGAAACAGGATCCGAAAAAAATCACAATCAAGTACCTCCCGAAATAGGGCTCTTTTAAATCAATGAAGACAAAAAAGAAAATCATATTCTACCGGTTATCGACGCTTTTTATCAGTGAATTGCGAATAACAGCCACGTATTCAGAGCAAATTTTATGTGCATATGAAGATAAAATTGGCATCGGATCCACGAAGCTGGGATGATCTGACATTCACACCATGTTAACATACGATCATTAAAGGTGGGTGCGAGCTTCCATTTCTATCATCATATCCGGTCTCCTTATGCACTTATTCAGAATACGAGTCGAAGTAAGTGAAAGAGATGTTCGCTTTTGATGAACGAAGCGAATGTATTATTTTTGTGTGGTGTACCCGATCCTGTCGACGATGGTTTTTCTTAAAGACGCGATCGGTCGGTCAATGGCATTCCTGGAGCTGGCCGTCCCTGGCCTAAAGCAACTAGTCCCTTACGCATGGTGTGCCCCTTTAACTTTTCGTTTAAGTATACCCCCTGGCTGTGAAAGTATTTCGCCCGAGGCTCATCCCCTTCAACTCACTGTCGAATTTGGCGCATCACTCGAGAGTTAGAATTGTGCACCTTGACCACCATGAATGCACTTTGACAGCGAGTTTATTTTGTTGTAAATCGAACCATACCCTTTAGAAGTATGGGGGCAAAACCCAGAGAATAATTTATTATCAACCCTTTGTATTTTATTTTCCTTTTCAACCCAAAAATGCAATTGTATTGACGTCAAGGATTTGTATAACTTAATAATTGTTCAAACTTAATTGGGCAGAAATTGTGCTGATGAAAATTGCGTCGCTGAAGAGTTACGTGACCAGGCGACTTAATTCTCTGCTCGCATACCGAGCGCATTGAATTAAATCCTCGGTGCCGAATTTGATGTGATCGAGATGTAATCGGTATTGTGATTATCTTTGTAACTTCTCAGTTTTAGAAATTAAGACCTTGAGGTAATGTTTACATTCTGCTTGTCCCATATTTTATATCCATAGTTCGTGAATCACAGTGTGTTGTTTGGGTTAGCACGCTACTCTTGTAAACTAGACTCAGGAATAAGTGTATGAACCAAATAAAGAGGAAAGTACGTAGGAAGAGATATCAGGAGGTAAGGGAACTAGCATTAGATAGGGAAGGGTGGAGGGCTGGAGTTTGCCAATCCAACCAAACCAAGGATTTAACAACCAATGAACTTGTCTTGTGTTCTTCCGAAAGAATCAGTCTGGATGGCATTAGCTGTCCCAACTCTTCATAAACAGGGTTATAGCATATCCAGGGTTTTTTCGACGAATAGAAAAGCAATTCATTTTGTTTGCAGCTGAGAATTAGAGGAAGATTGAACCATTCTAAGGGGGATCTTTTTATTGGAGATCCCCTTGGCTTGAGCCTCGCGCGGAAAGAAATCTTCTATCCTCTCCGCTTGCACACCCCGAAGCGTCGAAGAATCTCAACCCCCTCTCTCTCTCTGAAAATTATCCCCGCCCCCGCCCGCTCTTCTTCACCCCCTACCTCCCCGTTACCCCCCTCACCACCCTTTCATCCCTCCCTCCCCACCCTTTCACATCCCCCCTCACTCCACCTCCATTCCTCCCTTTGATCAATGTCCTCAGCCGCGACGACCAACAGGTTGCATTGTCGCGTGACGTCATCCGACGGCGGCCAAACTGTTTGCAAGGCTCCTCTCCTTCCTCTGGGTGCCGTTCGAAGCCGAATCGGCGGCAGCGGGCGTCGCCTCGCCCGCTAACAGGTTGCCGCGCCCCCCCTCCCCTTGTGAAGAGAGAGGAGAGAGGGGGGCAGGGGGTAGGAGGCGCCTTAATTACTCACCCGCGATTATAATGCGGATTGCGCAGTTATACACCCAAGTCGCCGACCCCTTTGAATGGTGTGAGTGAGCGGGCGTGCGTCTGGCTGGTATTATAGGCGTGGCGAAACTCAGTGGCACTCGCTTGCGAAAAGCATAATGCGTCGGAGAGGAAAACGCACCGGAGACGTGGGATAAATGGGTCCAAGTTCTTCTTCTCAGGTCCCTCCCGGTAGTCCTTCGGTACCTTTGCTCACGCGTATCAACCATTGTTACTGTTTCAGTGGCCTCGAAATCTCCGTTGGTGAGTGCCATCTAGTTTTGATATACCTGTATCTACCCTCTTCTTTTTTCTTCTCGTTCCGTCTCGTTTCCGTGATAGGCTGGTATTCGGGGGTAGCTACCGCCTAAGCCCTCAACTTGGATAATTTGCGCCCCGGGCGGTTTGGTTGTTTTTAGGCTGTATTCTATGTAAGGGAATGGTGGAAAGAAAGCTGGAGAAAACCCCGGCGTCGGCGTTAGCCCACTTTTTTTAACTAAATGCGGAGACAGTCAAGGCATAACTTTTAAGTTTAATAGTATTGGAGCTGTAATAGCCTGGGGGTTTATGGAATACCCTCCAGTTTTATTGAATTAGATGAAGAAAGATTGCAAGGAGTTTTAGAGCAGCGCTCCCGATTTCTGAAACTTAAAAAAATCCCAAAACGGTTCCAAATTTTGTCGCGAAAGAGACTTGTGGACGCCGTGTTTCTCTCTGAGTCCTCTTACCGAAATAAGGCTTTCCTTTCTAACCTTCACATCTATCCTTAATCAGAACATTGTTGGTTTTTACAAGTCTCAATATCCGTTATGATCCAGTTTCAATCACCATAAAGTAGTCGAAATTAGAATTAGAGCAAGATTCAGGTTCATCCTTGCTCTTATGATTTTTATTTATTATCGATTAATAGCTATTTATTATATCTTTATAGTTAATGTCATTTGAATATCGAATTTTTCTCCTCTGTTTTGACATTCTTGGTTGTATATTTTATGCCTGACCATGGTATTGTCTACGGTATTATATACAGCATCGTTTGCTGGTTTCCAGTTGGTACGTCAGCGAATCATTAATTTTTCATCGAGAATGTGTTAAGTTTTCTACCCTGTGGAGCATGAAACGCTTTTAAGTTTGATATTCTTCTCGGACTCTTCTCCTGCCCTTGAATCTGCTTCATTAAAAAAGAACACCATCTGTATTTTGCATGTGTGGCGCAATTTATTCAGGTTTCGGTCAACGATTTCACGTCAAAAAGTAATGAGGTCACTCAGGGACATTGGTCTTTCGTTTTACATGCCCCGGATCGCCTGTAAAACTTGGACATGCGACAGGGAGTGAGGGATATCGACCAGGCGAAGTCCGAGCATTTGAGCGTTACCTCATGGTAATTGCGTGCCAGTAATTTCATTCGATGACGAGCGTTCTTCTTTTCCTTTCATCCCCCACCCCCTCCTGTCCTTCACCCCTTCCTCTGGAGGGCGCCTGAACGGGAAATGCCGAACTACTGACGTACCCTTTCGAGTTTGGTTCGGTTGGATTTGGAATTTATTTTTTCCCTCTGGCATCCGTTGACGGCGTCGTTAATTTTGACGAGAAGGGTTGACTTCAGTATTCTGCATGCCTCCTCTTTTTCCGAGAAACAAGGGGCGCCTGATGGGCCTTGTTCAGTTTCTGGGAAAAGTGAAAGATCCGCGCCGCTCCCAGGACCACTTGAAGCCCTGGGCTTCCCTCTTTTTCAACTCGAAATACAGTGATACACGATAGCCGAAAAAGTTACGACACGGAAGTGGAGTTTTATATTTATTCGTTCTTCCCGTTTGCAAATGAAAAAATATTCGCATTTTCCCGAGAATTTGCTCTCGGTTTGTCGCGGACGGCGAATCGTTTCCTCTTCCAATATCGTCGCGGAGTAATATTGGTAATCGACTGCATTTAGCTTGTAACATATACAAATATTCGAGACATACTGACTTTCTCGAGATAACTTGATGAAATATACAGTGAGACGTGGTGTTCATAGCTATTGAAGCTGATAAGTATACTTTTGCGTTACACAGCATGGCTAATTAACAGTAAAACGCTTTGAAAGGCAATTGGGATTGAAGTACTAATGCGACGGGACTTGAAGTCTGGCTTACTTTAATTCCCTTATTTCAGTTTAGAAATATTTTGAAGGGACCTTCTCTGGTGTTGGTGTTTTGATATTTTATATTTTGTGTTCCTTTTTTTAACGATATATATTCTGGTGTGCAATGCTCTTTAATGAATAAAGAGTTGATTTGATATGAGTAGGCACGGGTAGTGTATATCGTATTGAATGAAAGAAAAGCCGTGAAAAATTACTACAGTCTTGTTAATGAATGATCGTAGTTGGAACTCTGATGTTGATGTTTTTACATCGAAACCGGCCAGCTGTATTTAAAACAGTGGGAAACATTATCCATTGGTTTATTCTCTAATATTGAATACATTTTAAAATTACTTGGTACTTTTTCACAGTTTTATTCTTAGTCGACCGGTTTCGTCGCATGGGCGACATCACCTGATGATGTCACCTATGCGACGATACTGGTCGACGAAGAATAAAACGCTGAAAAAGTACCAAGTAATTTTGAAATTTATTCAGAATAGATTATCACAAAGTAAAGCCTGTCACCATCGAATTTATTCTCAAATGTGTCGTCATTCAACAGAGCGACTCGCCTGCCTCTTGATAATCACAGTTTTCTTTCAATGTTATCAATGAACAACATGTCGCCATGATACTGTCGAACACGATCTTTCCTGTTCTCCCCCCACCCCATTTGCAATCATAACTTTCACCCTGCCTTTCCGTGTTTACACACCGTGAGGTCCGCGAGATTTTTTTTCCTGAATGGCCGCGTAAATAGGCGGGGAGTCAATTTAGGTCGGAGTTGAGATTATGCTAATGTCCCTCGAGAGAGATAGGGATGGAGAGAGAGACAGGCAGTCGATTGGGTGTGTGCTATCCCTCCCTGAGATAAGGAGTGACCGAGAGAGAAGAACCTTCCTTCAGAGCAGCGGCGGAAGAAAAAAAAATCATGCATGTATACGTCGGTATAACACGGCCGTGCTCTTTTTTATACACGCATTTCATTCCTCTGCCGCCACCCTCGGCGATTTTAAACGCTCCTTATTATTTACTTTCCCTCCCCCACCCTTTATTCCCCTTCCCTTTCGGCTCTCCCTTCTTCGGTCCCTTCTACCGCTCCCTTGCCTCTCTGGGCCGTCCCTTTTGTTGGGCGCCTCGTGTGTGTGTTGGGCTTTTTGAGGGCTGCTCCCTTTGAAAAATGCTAAACGCGTGCTCCAAAATCTTTCTCTCTCTCTCTCTCTCTCTCTCTCTCTCGCTCTACGAGACCCCTCCCCCATCCCAGGCCATCTTTCTCCCCACCTTTTTCTAAACCTCCCCTCCCTCCCTCTCTGTCCCTGTCTCTTCCTTCCCCTTTCCCCGACCCGACTGGAAGATGGGGGAGGACTATTGGTTTTTGGGTGGCGGGCATCAACTGGGGGGGAAAATGGAGACTCGGATGTGTATGTGTGCGTGTGTGTATTTAAGGGAAGTTCTGAGGTTGAAGGCAGACACCGCCGGGGTCCCCACCGGGCATTCGGCCCACCAACATGTGTGCCCCCACACCGCGAGCATAATCCCAGTATAACACTTTGAGTGCTCTGGACGTAATGGTAAGTCTTCATATATTTTCTGAGGAAGACAATGGACGTAGTACGTCCGTTTTAAACGGTTCTAAGATAGACCAGACAGTATGTTTGCTTAGAGCACCAGGGGAATGTCGATAGTAATTTATACGTTCCATTTCAATCGCATGACTGAGCTGAAACAATTGCAGCCGTGTTTCATTCTTCCTGACTCTGAGTTCATGTCAGTCACATATCAATTGAATCATGGCACAATTGAGCCACAAGCAGTACAACGTATTCGATTACGTTGAAGTAATACAGTTAGAGTTTGCGGAATTAGTCGGAGGTAAATTTTCATAGGCAGTCATCAAAAACGCCCAATAGGAGTAATAGCGGGGGGCATTTACGGTTTATCTACGGTATTTAGTTACGGTAGGACGTAGTACGTACCACGTCCGACGTACTAGGACGTCTATGGACTATCATTATGAAGTGACAGCTGGACCAAATGGTATGACTGCAGTCTTTCTGGTAGACTTACATATGGCCACAAAGTACCAATAAAACTAAAAGAAAATAAAAGTTCATTAACCTAGACTTAAGGGAGTCTTCTTTCAAAATCCAGGTGAGTGTGTAAAATTCAAAGTTTTTCTGAGCGGGCCTTCAATATAAAGCCCAGCACGCGAAGTGATAAGGGATGTGCAACGAAAGAAAAGCGTCGATAGTTGACGTCGAAGTGGGCTTCCGATCATCTGTTACGATATTCGTGAAACTTCGATCGTTCACCTACAAGCCTACGGAAGCGAATCAGGACTAATCATGTTTAAGTCCCAGTTGTCTACTGTTGTGTCTTACTTTTCAATTTTCCGAGAATAAAATTGTGGAAAGAAAAATAAGCGTTTGGAAGGCGCATCGTTGTGTTTTGTTGTCTAGTTTACAACCGAATGTCGTTGGGATTTTGTTCACCATTTGCTTAATTAACAAAGATTGGAAAGTATACGCTCTAGTAACCCGAATGTTGTGTGTTGCTTTTTCTCCGATAGTGAAAAGACGATGGAAAAAGCCCCCCCCCCCCCCCTGGAAAGTATTATTCGCACCATATTCGAGTACATGAAGAACATAATTAAAGACAAATAGAGGGAAAAGTCTCCAGGGTAAAACCCAGGATTAAGGTCATGGACCAAATAAAGAGGAAAATGTGTAGGAAGAGGTACCAGGAGGTAGGAGAACGAGCATTAGATAGGGAAGGGTAGAGGGCTTCAGTCAACCAATCTTAGGATGGAACAAACAGAGATAATTCGAGTACATGCCTGGCCATGCCAATGAAATATGCCTGCGCTGCTGATCTCTGCATGCATTTTAAGGGCTTTTATGTAACATCGCTGTGATCGTTAATAAGTCATGTTTTTATCTTGCGTACTTTTCTACATCGAACAAATAGTTTGTGATAGCGTATGGAGGAGGCAGGTGAAATTTGATGGATTCATACGAGAGAAGGGGAATGGTCTCTTCTACTTTCGTTATTTTCCCTTGAAATACTCAGGGTCGTCCTAAACTGGGGGTTGCTTTATATATCGGGTCGTACTGTGTTCGGGCTCGCCTTATATTCGGGCAAATATTCAGGTATTCATGTCGAGACAGTCCAACCCCCCCCCGCTGACAGTCGGCCCCGAAAAAACACCCCCAACTCGCGTACCCTCAGCCTTCCGCTTCGCCGTATAGCATCTTCTTCTCTCGCTGTGGCTCTAGGGAAGAATTCTTCCAGTCTCAACCTGTCCCTCCTCCATCCCTCTCACTCCCTGCCCCTCACCATTTTTCCAGTCTTCTTGTGCGTGCTGGAAAACCAGCTCTCTCTCTCTCCTCTCCTCAACTCTTCCTCCATCCTCTTCGGGTCCTCCCCTCCTTCTTCTGACTGCTTTTACCCCACTCTTTCCCCCTTCCGAAAAACCTCCGTCCTTTTTCAACCACCACTTGAGTTGGGAGCCGCATCGAGATGGAGTGGGGGGGGGCGGAGGGAGGGGCGTCAGGGGAGGTAGGAGGCGTTGGAGAGGAGGGAGGGGGAGAAGTCGGGTGGTGGGGAGAGCCGTGAGGCCGTGAGGGAGAGGTGGTTTGAGGCGGCTAACGGAAGTGACGTCAGGCCTGGCGCCAGTCTGGATGGCGGCGGCGACGGCGGCTTGCCCCCGTGGCGGCCGGAGGGGAGGTATTGGGGCGAGTGGATGGGGGGAGGTGGGGAGGGGAATGGAGAGAGAGAGAGAGGAGTCGGGGTGAGCAGGCCTTGGGGAGGGCAAGGAGGGAGGAAAGATGTCCGACGTTCGGCGCTGCCAACTTTGTAGAAAATGCGTTCGCTCCTGGCGCTCCTTACCACCTTTCGCGTCCACTCTTCATTATTCTCTCCTCATATCCCGTGCGTATTGCTCAGTTTGCCTGTTCTGATTTCTGAGGATATCGTCTCGTGTGTGTTACTCGTCGTTGGGTCCTTAACTTTTTGGGGAAAGGATTCCTCATTCGTATTTGTCTAGTGTCTTTAAGTATTCTTGTCATTCTTTGTGATCCATCCCCATCTTTTACTTGTCTCTTATACCTTATCTTATGAGCCGTGTTACTATTCGTTATTTGGCCGTTTTAGTTTGAATATTTGATTCACATGCGGACTGCCTTCCCCATTAAACAATTTTCTCCCGGCTCGTTTTACTTGTCTCTTCTCTCCTATACATCTCCCGGTGATAGACGGGTGTCATTTTGTTATTTGGTTTTTCTCTTATGGACAAAACACTTGAATAGCATCCGCTAGACCGTCGCGTCTAGCCTACCTTAGACATCCCGTTGTTTTAACTCGTCTCTTCTATTCATTGTTGTTTGTCCTTTCTTTTCTTTAGTTTTTCGCTTTGGAAGAAAGTCAACCATTCTTACGTATCCGTTGTAATTCGAATCTAATGCTGTTTCTTTTCTCACCCTATTCCTATTCCTTTAATCTTATTTTCATACGTGTCTCTTCTTTTTGGCAATACGTGTTTCTTAACCATTGTCTCTCTCTCTCTCTCTTCTTCATTCGCTCTCGTACTACCCTACACGTCTTCATGCTTCCATTCTCGTCCCGTTCCTCTACTTATTATTTTTACTCTTGTCTTTTTGTAAACAGAATTCTCTCGTTCCTTAGTTCTCTACAAAAGAGGGGACCTCCATGCGTACGGAGAGGCCCCGAAGGATGTCTCCGCGCCCGCTTTTTTTTTTTTTTTTAGAAGTTCTCGTGTCGTTCATTCTGTGTGTTCTTCTTGCGGTCACGAAAAGTTGTTGCGTTATGTTTCCGTAGCATTGAAAAGGCAGAGTAAGTTCTTTTACCTTTCTTTTTTAAATTAACTCACTGGTTTTGTTTGGTGTGCCATCGCGTATGCCTCAGAATGTATTTTCTCCTTAATCGGTCTAGGAATAGCTCCATTTCGTCTATAGTTTAAAAAAAGAGCTGATGGAACTGCGGAGGGCGATAGAAAATGGTGTAATTTAAGCAGTCAATATTCTCAATGAGTGAGCCTGTCCTGCAATAAATGCGTTGAAAAGAAAGTATTAGTAGGATATGTGTTGCGGTGCCATGACGAGCCGTGATGTGATGACTGAACATATGAACAAACTGAACAAATACACTGAACAAACACAAACACAACCGAAATTTTTTTCGAAAATCAACACTTTCCGTAACACTTTCATGTATATTAATCGATAATCCAAGGATCATTTTTGGATAATTTTTTGCATGCTAAATGCTGGTTTCACCTTCTAACTTTTAGACACCATCTCCCAAAGTCTTCGATTTTGACTGTAAATGTTGATAGGTTTTCTTATTTACCCAAGAGCCAGATACATTTCACATCCATGCTGATATTAATAATGTTGGTCATTCCGTTTAGGGACATGAGGATGTATTAGCCTAATTAAAGCCTTAAAATATCTAATTTTAGCACACTTCAAACGCACGACACATCCATGGGTTTCGGAATTGTTTTGATCCTAAAAATGCTACGTACAAACTTTTTTCGTCTGCGGCTGATAGGATTTCCGCGGCGGGAATGTTCGCGTATCCGCCTTCTTCGTGGTAAATTCGGTGTGTACTCTACGTTATTCTTAGAAACTTCGTATTATTGCCTTTGCCACACGTCTCCCGGTTTTTTAGGGATGTTTTTCCTAGTGTTTCCCAAAATACCGCTTCTTTGCTGATAAAACGCCGGCGCCTTTCCGGTCTCGTCTGGCGCCACTTGAAATGAGTTTATTGTGTACTCGGTAAACTTTAACCACAAAGAAGGATTGTGTGCTCACATCTTGCTTTTGAGGCGTGTGATCAAATTTAGTTTTTCCCCTATTATATATGCATATGATTGCGCTAATTACTCGACCAGCATTTTTGCTTCTCATTTTATGATTTTAACATCAGGGATTTTTTCGCTTCTTTGAGCCAGCTCAGAGCTTACAAGGACATATTGGAGAGAGAGAGGTTCCTAGCCTCCACAGTTCCCGTAAGCTATCATATGATTTCTGAGATTTTTGAACCGTTTTATCCCTTCCTATCTTGAGGTTTTGTTGTGGTGCTTGTGGCACTTTTGAAGGCTTATCGGTTCATCGAAGAGCATACCGTTGCTTTTGTCATAATCCTCATATCGCATAGAAGTACTGATTTTGGTCGTGTACGACCCACGTAAGCGTGGTGTATCCACTCCTTTGTTTTCTCATTTCCGCTTGATGTATTAATTTGCTTCCCTTCTCTTAGGGACTCGAACCCGGGTCCTCATCGTAGGAGGTATAAAATCTGGCCTTCACGTCGAGCAGGTACCATTTTGTCTGAGTCTGGCCATATTGTTGAGCTCGTTTCATTTACGTCTGTTGAGGTGTTCCAACCGTCTAATTGCATCAGTGAAATTTCTTTCATATTTTTACTTAGTCTAATAGTAAATCCTTGTACTCTCCAAATTATTTTTCCCGCAAGTAAAGCTTAAAATGATATGGTCGTAAACCCAGGAATAACACTTACGCGACTTTATTCGCGAGCGAAATTAAGACTTTTGAAATGAAAAATTAGAAATCTCTCTTACATTAAACTCATAAGACAGTATCATATGCGACATGTAGCATATATAATGGGCATAAGTAGCTCATACACCCATGGTGAGTGAAGAATAACCCACCCAGGTGGGACTCTATAACTCACGACCCAAGGATTAACTGAGGAGAGCCTTAACCCGCCGCCGCTGAGGCCGTTAAAGACTGGTTGATAAGTGTGAAAAATTAAAATTTTCTACGTGATGTAAATGCCTACTTATATTAACCGCTTATAAGCAGCGGATTCCCCCGCGGGAATTGAATGTTAATGAAATATAGGCTCCTACCAATCTTGTGTTTGGAACTGTTGGTAAATTAATATAATATTGGCCCCGGTGGCGGCGGGGTAAAGTCCTCGCCTGCTAACCCGAGGGTCTCGGGTTCGAGTCCCGCCTGGGTAGAATATTATCTGCCCAGGATATGGGTGTCTGTGTCTCGTCCGTTGTTACTGTTGTTCACCCGACGTAAAATGGCCTAATGTGCTGTATTCGGGGCAGTGAAAATAAATAAATAATAATTTAGGTTAGAATGGGAATGGAGCTTACGCTCTTGTCGGCTTCAATGGCTGGGAAAAATTTTAGTGAAAAACCATATTCATATTACAAATTAACATATTCTGATATATTATTGACATTACAAACGTAAAGGTGCTGTAAAGCATTTGTTTTGACTCAGTCATTCGCAGTGGAAGATATATACGAAGCAAATTCTCCGAGACAATTTATTGGTTGGATATTTTTGTAATTATGTATTATGTATACAATAATTAAAGTCAGAGTGGGTAAGTTTGAGTAGAACTTGCGCTGGGTTCACTCTAGACAGTGTTCTTCGTCACGTTTTGAAGGGCGAAGAATGCACGAGTCCTCGTCCGACTCCCCCGAGAATCGAACCCTGGTTGGGTGGGGCCGCTTCCCTACCATTTTCAGTAGTCGTGATCACGCGAAGGTTAGCCAGGAGCGTATGGCTTTCTGTCCGCATCACCGGGTCACACACTCTTGAGGAGCGTTGACGAATCGCTCGGTCGATATGAGTCCTCCTGCTTGAAGTGTGTGTTATTGAGTGGTCGGTGTCTGACCTTGCATTTTGTCGTGGATCACCGTTTTCCCTCCCAACGGGTGGAGGTGGGGGAGAGTCGAGGATAGTCGGTGGGGACACCATCTCCGAATCACGCGAATGAGAGACGACTGCCCTCATTCGTCAAGCTTTTCGCAGTCACAGGAGGTCAATATTGAAGGAGAATCCCTGAAAAAAATGAAAGGATTCGATTGAGTTGTGCTTACGTCCGCTATCTTCAATGACGATGATTGAAATTGGCATGTTTCACCTACTTTTTGCCGTTCGAAGCTATGTACTGGAATCTCTCGCTGACAGGAATAGAGCACTTGCAGTCTGTAGTCCCGCGACTGTAAATATCCATCTTTTTGGGTAGTTTCAGCGAGATAGCTTTTAATATGTAATCAATGCATTTTGCCTCGTTTTAAAGAAAATTAGGTCAACTTTTCAAATACATGTTCCGAATTATCTGCTACTCTTTTCTGTTTTTTTATTTCACTTCACTTTTCGAAAATTTTGCCAACAAATACCAGTCATTTTACAAGGGATATGGTACGCGTGTACACTTCAGAAGGACTTCATTTAAAAAACCGAGGAATTCCTCACAGCTAGATATCGTCAGGAAGTTAATAGTGGGTAACATTGTATGTTATCTCTACTATCAAAAAAAGGTCAATTGCTCACCTGGAAAGTTTTAAGGTATCTCAAAAGAAAACTTTCCAATGTGAAGGCTTTTCCCCGTAAGGCATGAATTAAAGTCTTATGCATGCACATTTAGTTAATTACTGGGAATTCCAGTCACATGGAACAATATTTTTGCACCATTATTTAAAAAAAATGTTTACTCTATGCCTCAAATAGCTGCTGATATAAAAAAATAAAAATGGGGTTGGATGTATCAATCGAATGATGTGTATAGGAAAAATATGTAAATGTAATTCACCCTCAATGGTATTGAATTCTCGATCGCAGCGCGTAGATCGCAAATAGTTGTGACGTTTTATTTTGTCAATACATTAGGAACCGTCGCGGATCGAGTTCTTAGGGCGGTAAGTACCTCCTTTAGGTTTAGTAATCTTTGTTCGATTTTATTCATGTCTTGGGGTGGCCAAGGCTGGCCAATCCGACGCCCCCGGTGAAAAAGCATTTCTGCCCTGCCCGCTTAAAAACAAACGTTACGATGTGGCAGCGGTATTGTACAGTCGTTGGTCGTACACAGGCTCGTATCTCAAAGCACGTCCATAAATAACAGAAAATAAAGGCAACATTTAAATAGAGAAAATAAAGGCAGAAAATAAAGGAAACATTTCGCAATTAGGACCCGTGAAACCTGCCCAGGATATTCCATTTTGCAGCCTGCTAATATTTCGAAAAATAGTGCGGGTAACACCAATGGCAGACATTTGTGGCCGTCCAATACCGTACTTCCTTGCATCAAATGTATCCTTATTTTGGTGGGTGAAGTATCGACCCCAGTATCCATTTATTTAATTCGCTTATTGGACGGTTCGCCGTTGCCCGTGGCATTATTACGACACGCGTGAGAACGTGTGACTGTCCCTCGGTCCTCTGGCCTTGACTCGCTGCTCTAATGGTTCCAAGTAGTAAACTATTCCTTGCCCTCGTCTGTTTTGTTTTTGCCGTAATCAGCTCGATTTGCGTCAGTGCCTGTCTCCCGGAGTGATAATTTACTACTATGTCGCGACTCTGTTTCAGATGATTTGTGTACTCTAGAGGAGGTCTTGAAGAAAACAGCATGGATTGATTTCTTGGGTTTTAATTAATGTTTTCTTCATTTTTACATCCAGAAATTGATTTCAGCTGCCTTGCCAATGAAGACCAAAGGCTTTAGCAATCATTTTTGCCCATTGAATCCCTCAAACCACGCAGCAGCTTGTGGTTTTGGTTAAAATTTTGTGCTTGGGATAATTTTTCATTGGATATTCTTCCCATTCTGTCTTGTAACTGTTGGATGCTGCCGCAAAATAACTTTGGAGTAAGTTTCTCTTTGGGTACGCATATTTCTCTCTCCTGAAGAAAATTGGGAATCAATCCACGGTGTTTGTATTGGCTGGCCCTCGGTGTATGGGAGCGTATGCTCAGCAAGCTTTTTATAAAAAAACTTATAAAGGCTCAATTTTAAATGTGACCCGTCAAATTTGATTACGCCCCTCTGCCCCTCATTGATGTGTGGGGTTTGCTGTCGTTGACTTGGCTATGTTGGCTGGAAACTTAAGTTTTTTTGCAGAATTAGGGATGTGATGCGAAATTTACCAGCAGCTTCAAATGGTTTGGATGGAAGTTTCCCTAGGAACAGCTTCCCAAAATGAGGTCGAGAAATGTGTCGTCAGGGTGAATAAATTACTTCCTTATGGCGGATACGCATAGCGTTATCAAAATGTTAAACATAAAAAAATATCAGCATTTCCTATGTCCATAACCTCTGTGATGGCGATTTCAAAAGCTGCACGGTGTAGTACACCGGAGTAAGATACAATCATTGTGCCGGTAGTGTTTTTTGAAGGGATACCGGTATTAATTGCCCCACCACCACTCCCGGTCAGCGGCGACCCGAGGAACACTTTCTCACTGGGCAGTCACTCCGTCAACCGGTTGTCTTCCCGTTCTTTGTGCTCTCGAATGTTCTCTCTTTCTCTCTCTAGCTCGCTGGGTGGGTCGCCGAAGTTTTTAAAAGGCGGCGAGACTTAAAAAGGTGGGCAGCCGCGAGAGGATTTCAGGAAGTCCCCGGTCCGTCCGTCCGTGAGTGGGTATAAGCACCTTGTAAGCCACGATATTTTTCCCCGGGAATATTCCTCCCCGAGAGTTGTGCGACCAAAAAACACCTGGTCTCCTCCTCTCGCTTTTTTAAGTCCTCCTCCTCTCCCTCCCGTTCCGTCCTCTTCTCTCCACTTTTCTCCCCCCACTCCACCCTCCCTCCCTCTCCTTCTCTCTCTCTCTCTCTCTCTCTCTCTCTCCACCCCCTCACCTCCTGGACCCGTGGGCGCGGTCATTGTTTCCCCAACTAATTTGACCATCCAAAGGCCTTTACTCGGACACTCCTCTCTCGGGGAAAGAGTGTGTGTGTTGACGGAACTCTTGACAGCCTCCTCATAATTTCGGAAAAGTGGACTGGAGACGACGTCTGTTTTTGGTCGGCCTGTCTCTCGTCTCGTATAATTGAAGCCCCAATAGAGAGAAAGGGGGTTTATATCCTTCGAGCATCGGAATTTTCAGAAAACTTTTTCCCCTGCGCGAGTGTGAGTCCGAACGGGCCGTAAGTCAGTCGCGTCCCACGCAAGAATGAATGCAAAGGCAGGGATATGGAAGTAGTAGCCGGCTCGTCTGTAAAGCGTAGTGTCGGGGAAACAGTTGAAAAGTGCCGATAAGTTCCTTTCGCACCGTTGAAAGGGCACTTGTCAGCCATGAAGTTTGACATATTTATGATGTTTCTGACATGATGAAATCTTAAAAATCGGGACATTTTTAGACTTTTCTGCTGATGAGGGTAAGGGGTATGAGAGTAGAGAAGTAGAGAGTCGTTATGACTACCGAAAAAAAGTGTGACATATTATTGTATCTTCTGATATAAACCATGTACCTTTGCGCCTGGTTAGGTATAGAAAGGCAAACAAAGTTTCTCCGCGAGAGAATCTTGTAACAACTGTCCCACCCAATTTTTCTTGTCACTGGTCACTTACAGCATTTTAGTTCTACCATTTTGTCAGCAACACAACTCAAAATAAAAAACAACCAAATAAACAGCATTTTTGTACAAAATTAACAATCTCTTTATAAAAAATAAATGGCTATATACAACACATTCAACACAAAGAGAATATAAAATGGAGACGCTGATTGGAAATTTCATTTTTTCTCTGGGTCGTGGTCAGCATTTGTTTCATAGCGGGGGAGTTAACCGTAGACGTACTCCACAAGTACTGACATTTGGCTTCAGAACGGATTCGACTTCGTTAGCATTTGAAATGTATTCGTATTGGTGTATATTACCAATCATGTTGTATAAGAAGAGTATTATGATTTCAGGGCTACCTGAATCTACACAATGGTTCTAGGCCGATATATACTGACACCATCGAGATGAAAAATACATACATGGCATTCTTCAGTACCTAATTGTAAGCACAACCAGGAAATGGTGAATTTATGGAAAGAGAAGGTTTAACCAAGGTAAATTGCAACTGACTGCTTATTTGGTGAGGAGGGTTGAAAGAAGGAAGGAAGAAAAGATGCAAGAGAGAAAGGACTGGCATGCTAATTTTGTGGATTTTAGTACTGGAGGGCGGCAAAAGTGCACTCGAGGGGGAGAGTGATGCAGAAACATCTTTAGAGAGATTAACGTTTGGTTGGCTATAAGTACTGTCAAAATACTGGCTTACCATATGGATGGCCTGGGGTCAAATCCCGGTGGAGGTAATAGTTTTCGGAGAAAACCCGATTCCCATTTGAGGGTGTTCTTGAGGGCACAAGTCCAATACTCCGTGTGTATGATGAGACGTAACACTGTGGTCCCCTCGGAGCCTTTCGCTGAGAGCAGGCTAATGCGGACGCCGGGTTTCCCCCCAACATTCCTCCATTCTTCAAATTCCTTCCCTTACCCACCTAGCCAAATAGCGCAAATGACCTCACTTGTTGGTAGCCTTCCCAAATAACCTGCCAGCCAATTAAGTCGTGCTGCTGGAAGAAATTCAGCTTTTGTCCATGCAGCGTAAAATGAGAGCTTCAAATTATGTTAAATCATTAACCTGATAATGACGAGCTTCGTCGAAACCTATGTCGTCTTTTTGTAATAAATCTATGTGGAAAAACTAAGTTATACTTACCATTTACAATTAAATCATTAACGTAACACAAATGCTTAGCAAAATTATCTATTGCGTCTTATATATCTAATACGTTCATTTCTCCTATCTTTTGATTTTTTTGCCGACTTGACCATTCTAATCGCATTGGGACATTGCCCGCTATAAAATTATTTGTGGGCGGAGGAAGTGGCGGGCCTATTCGTCTTTTATGAGGGTTTTGCGAAGGCGAGCACATCGCGTGCCATGTTGCGGCGAATCCTTCGGCGCTGATTTCGTCATGCAGCGCCCTTTTTGAATGATCCCCATTGTTCGGATTCCCTTCGGCTTCCGTTTCTCCCCCTCCCGCGCAACGCCGCACTTTTTTTGGAGGAATCATCGCGTCAATTTCTCAGTGCCGTGTCAAGTGGTTTGAATATTCGGATATTTAGGCTCTTCGCTTTCGTCCCTTCCCAGAAAAGTAGATTCTCAATACCTCAAGAAATAGTTCTGGAACTAACTTCGTGGAAACTCCTAACTTGCATCTTCAGGAGAGAGAAAAAACTATTACCCATCCGCACTTCATTTACCTCGGACCATAGTTATGCCCGGATCCCTCGTCCTGATGTTGGCATGACGTGCCGAAACCATGGTCGGAACTAAATTAACTATGGTGGTGTATGTTAGAGTGCTTTTTCTCTTCTGAATATGGATATTAAAGGCGTTTTTGCATAATGAATGTACCCGCGCAAGTACGTGGCAGGACAGATGCATGGAAAAATGATCCAAATAGTAGCAGGGGTTATTTTATTCATACACTTGCGCATTTTTGGGTATTTACACGGTGAAAGATTCAACGGAGAATGAGTTCATGGGTTTGAAGACAGGGTAAATTCTCGAAGCGTCGAGTAAAATGAAGATAGAATACAGCCATTTATGGAAACTAGTATATTTAACAGAACGTAGCGAAAGCGCCCGATCACACGTTCCCCGCGTCAATGCGAGCCTACGTCTGCTGTGGCGATATCGCAAGTAGAGGTGACATGAACCTTCATGAACAGTCATAAAATATTCCTTCACAATTAGACGCCCAAGGCGGAAGAACACTTCAGTAAACGATAGGATAGATATCCTTTCGCTCGTTATTGCTCATGGAACTCCATTTAATTTAAATAGCTCCTTCCAGTACATGCATATACCCGTGCGGGTACGTTTATCTTGTAAACACGGCTTAAGACCAGTTTTTACTGAACTTTTTCGAGCCACCATCCCCTTGACTCTACAAACAGATATCCAATGGCCCCAAACCGTAAGTTAATGAAGACTGTTCTGGTTCTTTAGGGCGTCAAACAATTCATCCGACGTTTCAATGTGCGATCACAATCGAAACGTCGGCAGAGATGAAGAGTTTGACCCGGTGGAGAACCCTACGTCGTCTTTAACACCATACTCCTGGAAAGCATATGGGATCTTTCTCTCCAACCGCGACGTTTAAAACCTTTGACTGACCGAGAATGAATCAGAGAGAGAATAAAAGTGGAGTTGAATGCAATGGCAATTAATCTAATGCTCCTATCAAATCCTAATATATAGATAACTTCCGATCGAAAATTTTTGCTTATTTTGCTGTGTGGACATGACTCACATCGAATTAATAAAAAATAATCAACCCCCTATTGTGCGCTGTTTTGTCTCGACCTCTAATTATGACAGTTATTGCTATTTTATTATCACGAAAACTCCTTCGTACTGACCATGACTAAATCAGAGAGATAATTGAAGTGAAGTTGAATACAATGGCGATTTATCTAATGCTTCTATCAAATCCAAATGTTGATAGTTTCTGTTCAAACAATTCTTATTTTGCGGTGTAGACGTGACTCGCATCGAATTAATTAAAAATTATCAACCCCCTATTGTGCGCTGTTTTGTCACGACCTGTAATTATGACTGTTATTGCAAATTATCTTATCACCAAAACTCCTCCGTCAGTGGAAGGTTTTATCTCTGAAGCCATGGCTTGAAATATACTATTTATCACTCCATAGGAGGTAACTTAGGGTAGGGAGAGAGGGAAGCGTATCCCAGTTCGGTAGCCGGTGTGATAAAATTATTCAAATAATCCAAGGTTGGCGCCTTGATGCCGCCGGATACCTCACGGAGAAATAGGGGGAACGCATCCGTCCGTATCCGCTTTCCTGTTTGATATTCCTGTAATGCAGTCGTGTCATCGACAAAAAATTGTTTCATTTTATTCTTTTTGTAGTTCATTCTCCACAGTGTTGTGCTTTGACCGATCTTGGTGCGTAGAGGAATCATGCTGAGCTTGTCCAGCGCGGCGGTGTATATCCGCCAGTTTCTTCCTCTTCTTCTCACTCACATGCTGGTGTCGTAATCGCAATATTGATGTGTAAGCGTCTGGCCCCGTTATTTACTCTCTCTCTCCTCCTTCCTATCCCCCATTCCTAACCCCATATAATCCGGTTCGCGGATGGAGTTACAATCGCCTAACAGTTGAGGAAGGGTATTTTAAGCTCCCTGACTGATGAAGTGGATGTGTGGACGGAGACTTTAGCGAGAGAGTTTGCTTCGCCGTGCCGGACGGCAAACAAATCAATGCAATGGCGCCAGTTGCATGTCACGCAGTAAAATGGGGGCGACCGATTAGGGAACCGCGTTTTGCAGCGGGTGTGACGAGACTTAATGATTTTGCCTCGGTGATACTCCGGCATTCAGTTTCCGTCGAGCTATTTTTCATTGCTTTGTAAGCTTCTCTTGAATGCGTTGATGCGGAGGGCGGAAATCCTCGTGGGTTTTCCAAATCAGAGGCCGGTGGCGACGCTTGACGCTCTCTGGAGGGCACAGCCGTACCGTGTCTCTTGGAAACCATTGTAACAACAAACATTTGTACTTTAAAACAGTTCCCCGTTATCTTCGTCCGGTTTCATCTCGAAAAGGCATACTCTGGCGGATAGTCAAGCTTCTACCAGTCTGTATGAATGGACAGAAATTGGTTCAAAATGGGTTTTTTGTAATAAAGGGAAAGGGAGTATTGGGGGTTAGGAAATGTGATAATTACTCCACTTAACATTCCCGTACTCTCTCTGTCCTCTTTCATACCATCTCAAACCAAAAATCGTCGTGTCTGTTGGTTTGTTAAGATTGGCTGAAGCGTTAGAATCTTCCTCAAGATGTCTCATCCAAGCGAAACCGATCGCAGATCTTATTAAAGCGTGAATGATTACGAAGTCTTGTTATTACAATGGATTTCAGTCGCTACCACGAAATAACGGGTGAAGCCATCTTTATATTCCTCGGAAAACTGCTTTATTTGTTTGCAAATATCTCGCGAAGTTTTGTATACTGCTTTTGACCCAGATTTGTGGAACAAAGGCCTTTCAAAGAAAATGATTGCTTAGAAGTTATCCACACATAATTTCAGGAAGCTTATTTCTGGCCAAGATTTCCTACCCTAATTATCACGTTGAAAATGTCAATAAGTTGCCGTAACAATCTTCGGAAATTAAGCATAATTGTGGATAAGTTTTTGTGTTATTGTTTTCTCTTTTCTGAATCCCGCGAGACTGTGCGGTTATGTGACTGATATTTTGTCAATATTAGACCCTATATATATTTTTCTCTATTGTGAGGCGAAATGTTTTTTCTTTTATGAGTTAGTAGTGATATATCGCTCCAATTATCATCGGAGCGTACGGTCTGACAAGACGTCTGGAGACCATGTGTCTGGTAAGACTGGTTTAGCTTAACGTGCGTTATCTGCTTTCAAATTATCACCCCAGCGTTATCGAACGTTTGTCTCATAGCTTAGATCCTGGGTCATAATTACTGAAACCAACTAGGTCATGAATCCTCCATCCAATCTGTGGTCTGTTTCCTTCGATGCTAGCTTCGCCCTCGAGTTGATCTCTAAAGATTTCGCACGCTACGCAATGAGAAAGATTTGTGTGCATTTTCACTAGCGATATCGTCTACTTATCTAAGTTATCCCCCGCACTCGGTGTCCATCCTGCTTTAGACCTTCACCGTAGTCTATATTACGACGCGGCGGCTCGTGTTTCGAGATTGCGATCCTGAAGTCCACCTGCACAATATGGATAGAGCGCGCCTGTATGTCCTTTATTTTGATACCTCAAGGGCCGAAAGGGGATTTCTCGCTCTTGAGGCCCGCGGGTCTCTTTGAACGTAACTTACGCTAATGCTACAACTGCTGTCGTCTTTGAACCAGCCACTGGGGGTATTTCCGTCTTCTCTTTCCGGCTTCAAGTTGACCAATAGAATGATTTTCTTACATGACCTCGTCTGATGGTTCCAATTTTGTTCCGTAAATTATGCTTCGATTAGGAATTGGAAGAAAATTGGGTTCCATTCCGCTTATACGAATGAGGTCGATTGGCAACTATTCCAGAGAGGCCTCCTCCAGACCTGCCATGGATGCTATTTATTTGTCAATGTAAGAAACCTGCGTGATTAGTTAACTTAATCGTAATACTCGTGAGACATTCGAGTGCTATCAACTGCGTTACTTTCATGTTCTCGCGTTGCAAACACTATCTGAATTACGACAGTGTCACTGGCCTTACTCCGTGGAAATATTTTATGTTCTTCGCATTGAAATAAGTCAATTGGAATGATCCCACGCTTAATTTCTCTCACCGACCCAGATTTTGGCGTGTAATGTTTTCATGTTGAATTTCTATTTTCATTGTTGAATGTTTTCAACCCTTGAAAATAGCATAATATGCCGAAATTCTCGGGTCGGTTAGAGCAATCAAGTGTAAAACCACGTCTTGTTACTTATTTCAGTATAGAAGCTATTTCACTAACGTACTTCAACTTAACTATCTCCAAATTACGTTCTCGATTGCAAAAACTTCAGCCCGTAAATGATGGAAGACGTCGGAATTTACGATGATCATAGCCCTTGATACTACTCCACTAATTTTTAATTATTAAATCAGTAAAGTTGTGAGAGCACCAAATATTTTATTCATCTTGGTTTGCTTTTTCATGGTTATATTGTTATGGTCCTTGTGAAATGACCCTACAGGGTCTACGTCTACTCTGTACCCTGGCAACCACCTCGAAGGTGTGTTGCAGGGGTTGATTCCACAACCAGGTTTGCATGAACCGTCAAACACACAATCATAATGTAGTTCGCTATTTTACGAAGTATACATTTATGTTAATTCATGTGTGGGACTTCACATAAAGTACGGCTGCTATTATCATTATTCTTATCATGTAGGGGATACGATACACTAATACACTACCGGGACCATTTGTTAACGAGTTTAGTCATGTAATAACATGCAAAATTTTTACATAATTTTAGACTTAGTAGAAATGAGGTTGATTATTTAAACGGCCCTCATAATTGACCTACAGTCGGGCCTACCTCGTTGAGCCCAGCGATAATGCTAGGGTCGTGCATAAACTACGTTATCGTTTTCGGCAATTTTTTAAACCCCATACCCCCTCCGTTGACAACCGTAGAATTTTTCCTAACCCTTCTCACCCGACATGTAACGTTTTCTGTACAAATGAAACTTTCAATTCAAAAATAATTTCTCAAATATTGATTGAGTTTTTTTTTAGGGGTAGGTTGAAATAAGATACGCCCTTCCTCATGTTAAACTCTGATGTATTGTTGACGTGATGTTGAAGAGTATGAAATGTGAACAGGTGCATTGTAACAGCTAAGTAATTACGAGTGGACTCTTCCCCCCTCTTCCCCCTCATTACCCGCCGTAGGTTTTTATGCGACCCCCTACCCCTCTAAGTTGGTAACGTAGTTTATGTACGACCCCTATCTTGTTCGACTCCCGCTTGTGCTGCCCTAAGTTTGGTGCGCCTCCTATTCGTTTCCACAGAAGATCCGTGAAGCCATCGCTCGTCTCCGCGCCGTCGTGAAAATGGAATTTATAATGCCTTTTTCTTCGACTCTCGGCCGTAAGGAAGAGCAATTAGCCCCGGGCTCAATCCCATGAAGCATCCCTGCTCTAATTGCCGTCACACCTGGGTTTCGTGAATGAATTAGTGGCGCGTTGGTGACACCTGCTCTGCTCGCGGCTCTGGAAATGCTAACGACCAAGGAGAGGTTTGACGAGAGGTGTTTCGGGATTTGTTTCTTTTTTTTGTTGTCAAAATGTCTAGTCGGACACGTGCCACTCTTGTATGTTTCCAAGGTGTTAGCGTATCAACAGGTGAGCTGTGGGGATGAGACGTTTATCGATAAGTAGACGACAAAGGTGGTGCAGAGGACTTAAAGACCTTGGCTCGCCTCGTCTCATTAGCTCCTGTCGTATGTTATTTTCTTCTCAATTTTCCTCGGTTGCGCAAATTAGTTTTCGAGTATTTTCCGGATATTCGATCGGGAATTCGTTAACTTCGATACTTTTTCGGGCGATGAGTGCGCGTCGATCCAATGCCGCCCTTCGCGTTTTCAATTAGAGCCCAGAGTAGGTCGTCTTGAGCCTCACCGGAGGGACGTATGTATGTATAGGTACCTAATGGTATCCGTGGTTCCTCGAGGGGTTGATAATTAGACCGTAGAACGCAAACCGAAAATCGTGTTCGAAAGCCTCTCGGTATAATCTGTCGAAAGGACTGTTCGGAAGCTAACAGAAGAAATTTTTATCGAGAGGATTCATGTGCTGTAGGTATATGTTGGATAGATTTGTCGCTTGATTGTGCGCTTACCTGGTTCCTCATTGTAGTAAACAAGACTTTGTATCATCCACAGATTTATTATTACCAGCACAACCGGTTTCGACGGTTACGCCATCATCAGGTACACCTGATGTACCTGAGTGTACTCGATGATGGCGTAACTGTCGAAACCGGTTGTGCTTGTAATAATAAATCTGTGGAAGGCACAAAGTTTTGTTTGCTTCAATGTCGACCTACCACCAAGCAAAAACATCACAATTTGAATCCAAAATCCTCAATTCGTATGTACGGTATTTGATTTTAGGCAGTGAGTTTAGGAATTATTATCTGTTCTGCAACATTGTAGTTAATGTTATGGGTACACGAGTGGGAGCAATTGCCAGTTTCAGGCTTCCCCTGTGCTACGCAGCTGGAGACTAGAAAATGCAAGCTATTTTTCCGAAATTTTGTCCCATTCGAAATTTTGTAATCGATTCGAGTATTATATGTTGCTTTTGGATGCGATTGTTGTTTCGCAGTTGACTAAATTGGATCATGTGTTAAGAACTTTGGGATAGGCGATCTTTGTTGAATATCAGATGCTCTTCCTTTACCTTTTACAATTACTTGTCAATTAAAAAAAAAACTGGCCCCGCCAGGAACGTAAGCTAGGATGTTACAGGGTTTTTAGTTATAAAATACCCTCATTCCCATTGTGAAGAGGCTCACTGAATGCGTAGAGGTGATAACGAATTCGGATTGTTATTTTCACTTAAGTCTGCGGAATGAAGGTAACTGACGAAGTGTGCTATGCATAGACCGAAAATGCAGATTGGGAATTGGTGACAAAAGCAAATGGAGAATATTGGCGAATTAGCTGAGGAGGAGCAGACGGTGAGACGTTTTTTAGCGAAAATATTCCTGTAAGGGAAGAAGATTCCTGCACCCGACGAATCATCGTTCACTACAGTCGTAATGGAGACATATACCAATTTGTATACTAAGTCCACATTTAGTTCACCTTTATCCTTTCCCTCTTCGAATTCTCATTTCCTTTCCCCTCCCTTCATCATGGCTGGTGTGCCCTTGCCACACTCCTCTCCCCTGCTGAGGCTCGCGGAGTAACACGTAGATGATGCATCGAGGGGCACGGAGCGCCACTCCGCCGGAGAAGAACCAGGAACGCCCCTCCCCGACCACACTCTGAAGCAACGGGGTACGTAACGCGCCGAACAAAAGAAGTTTGGTATGCAGCCTCCCTCCCTCCCCGCCACCCTACGCCACCAAAATATGCTCCCGACCGAGGGAGTTGCATAGCATATTCCCCGATGCACGCTCGCTTCTCTCGGCGGACCTCTTCCTCTGCTGCTCGCTCCTCTTTTGTCTTCCGGAGAGCTCTCCTTCCTTTCGTCTTTCCTCCCCCAACTATCACCACTATCCCCCACGAAATGTTCGAATTTTGGCGGAAACGGACGCGGCTACGGATCCCGTCTGGGGTCTCATAATTAAAAATCGCCAACTGTCTGGGAGGGATCGTGTCCTCCCTCTAGTCTGCCGGATGAATGGGCATATTCTTGCCGTAGTAGTATCATCCCTATCACCACCTCGTCGTCGCCTTGTGTGTATGGGGTCTGAACCCGCCGTCCTGAAGATTAACTCCGATTTACTCCGGAAAACGTAGGCCATTGTCGTAATTAAAGTATCGAATCAATAATTGATATCTAACGAATCAGGCGATACGTTGTGGAAATTGGTTACAGGGGGATCGTGTTGGTGTGGTTGCTAGAGTCCTGGCTAACCATGCGGGCGGCCAGGGTTAAATCTCTGCAGAGGAGGATATTTTTCAGAGGAAACCCGATTCCTACTTAAGTGTCTTGTGGAGGGCACTTAAAGTCCAGTACTCCGTCTGTCAGATGAGAGGTTAAACTGTTGTTCCTTTGGCGCCTTTCGTTAAGAGCAGGCTAATGCCGACGCCGGGTCCATCCACACTTCCTCTCTTACCTGTCTCCTATGGCGCAAATGACCTCAGCTGTCGGTCGCCACCCAAAAATCCATTCTAATCCAAATGGTTACAGGTATCGTGGTCTCAAAAAGACAAAATGACGTAGTACTGTCGAAACCTAGGTCGGTGTGTGATTATGAACATTGTGTGGAAATATGAGTGTTCTGTCTTTTTGAGAGAATGATATTCCCGTAATTGCCACATATTTGTCGGCCCCGGTGGCGGCGGGGTAAAGTCCTCGCCTGCTAACCCGAGGGTCGCAGGTTCGAGTCCCGCCTGGGTTAAATATTATCTGCCCAGGACATGGGTGTGTGTCTCGTCCGTTGTTACTGTTGTTCACCCGACGTAAAATGGCCATTGGTGCTGTATTCGGGACAGTGAAAATAAATAAAACAATAATAAATGATTCTGGGGAAAATAACTAAAAATGTGAATCATGTGTTATGTTAATATTTCGAACAAGTAATCCTATCCTTTTGTGTAATATCCTCTTATATGTCTTAAGGCTCCCAACGATATCGCATTTAACGAATGTATCAGGTATTTGTTCGAACACCTCGTCCCATAGAACATAAATCCCATATATACAGACTCCGTGGTATAAATGCATGGAAGATAACGTTCCCGAAATTAACGCATCCGGGAAGTGATTGGAGAAAAATATACGGTATGGAATATGGTATGGAATAATTGTTTAGCCTTTGTTTTTCATATATCATGGTCGATACATTGCAATATCTCGCGGGCCTAATAGTGGTGGCTTTTTCTGTCTACCCTCCTCCCGTCCCTCGCCTCCCCCCCTCGCAGTGGGGGCCTCGCGTGAGCTATGGGGAGGGGTTCTTTCTCTCGTCTCTTGCCTGCCCTGCACCCCTCCCCCACCAATCTCCACCCCGACTCTCTCGTCCCCCCTCCCCATACCCCCCACTCTGTTTGCTTTTCATAAGGATGCAGAAGGGGGCTGGCGCCAGCAATTTGGACGCCGACGAGTCGTGAAGTTCCGCATGGGGAAGAAGGATCCTTGTTCCCCTTTCCCTCCCCTCTGCACGGATCCCCTCCCCCCTCACCTCCCCCCCCCGCATACCCCGTTCGCACGCCCCCTCCCCCTTCAAGCTTTTAAATCATGAGCATGGTTTTGGCACCCCACCCTGTTCCTCTTCAGGATCCGAGTCTCCTCCTTCCTCTACCTTCCGCCAATGGTCTATTCTCTTCCCCTCACTGCAAATTTCCGAAAGATTTCAGATATTTAATCAATATGTATGTATATATGTATATATCTAAGGAAGACGAACGAGGTAGTTCTTGGTGAGGTAGATGAGGAGAGGAATCTGAAGGAGGAGATTTTTTAAAAGTATTATTCCGGTAAAAGGTAGGTTTTGATTGAAAGTCGGAGAATATCCTCCCGGTTGTCAACACTTTCAGGGGCCTGGTATTTCATTTTTCGCCTCAGCATACGATCTACCCTTCTTCATCCCGTCCATGAAACCTGTTCTCTTTCTTTCCCTTCCCCGCTTGCCCAACATCCTTCCCTCTTTCACATTCTTGTGCAACCCATCGCCCTTCGTTACATCCTCCAGCCATCAACCCTGCCTATCCTGGATTTCATTCAGGAGTTTCCTCGCCCACCGTACTAAGCATTTCCTCGTTAGTCATTCTTTCCGTCCATCTTACCGTCTCCATCCTTCTCCAAACCCATATCTCAAATGCCTGCAGCCTATTCTCGTCCTTTATTCTGAGGGTCCACGTTTCTACCCCGTACAACGCTCCGCTCCATATCAAGCTCTTCACCAGCCTCTTCATCACATCCTTACCCAAGGTCCTCGTCTTCAGCTTCCTTCTATTACTAAGCGCTTCCGTGGCTACGCTATTTTCCTCATGTCTTTCCTACTACGTCCGTTTTCTTCTAGTATCCTGCCTAAGTAATTAAAATGCTCTACTTGCTCGAGTTTGTGTCCTCCTATTTTCACGACCAGTCACGCCTTCTTTGACCTAGAGAATCTTATTAATTATGTTTTTTTATGATTTATCTTATTTCCGAATTTCCCGATCTACTTTTATAAAGCATGTATACCCTTCGAGCGTAAGGGAGCTATACTAGATGCTTTAGAATGCAGTGAGGTAAATTCGGAATGATGATGATCATAATCATGAAGATAATCATTTCATGGAGAAATGTTCGAATCCATATTGAAAACAATCTTTGTACTTTTTCACAATTATTATATTAACAATTGTGGAAAAGTACAAGGGTTGTTATCAGTATGGATTCGAATATAAAATACTTCCACGAAGTGACCCCTGAAGGTGAAAAGTTTATTCACGGTGGAGATTTAGAGGATGCTAAGTAGTTGTAGAGTAATGACGGACAAAGGATGCTGAAGGCAGTGATCGAAGGCAGGATATCGGATAATCGCGAAAGAAAGGGAAGAGAGGATGGGATGGGATGAAGAGAGGATGGACGAGTCCAGCCTTTAAGAGTTAGGAAATCCTGACGCCAAGTTTCTCTCCATCTCTCTTTCTCCGTTCTCCCAGTAATCCCTCCTTTGCTCTCAACGGTCGTCCTCAATGACACAAATGACCTTAGTTCTAGGTCACAACCTATGTTTGCTAGTTGTACTGTTTCGTTTTCTTCGCCACTTTCAACTCATAATATCTCTCTCCTTCTATTGTAAATATGCTGCTTTTCTCGCGCGTCCTCTTTCGTCTTCAATTCATTCTCCATTTTCCCCTTTCCCTTCCGCATTCTCCCGTCTCTCGTTATTTTTTAATTCTTCCTCCCTCTCCTTCCCCATTCACTTTCCCCCTCCCGTTTCTTTATAATGCCGAGTGCCTTTCTGGGGCCCTTTGTTCCTCCACATACGCGTGACGCCTCTTTCCCTTTAGAGAAGGGGTCCGACGGACCCTCGGATGACTTTTTCCTCTCTCTGTTCGCCGGATCCGCTCCGCGCTTGCCGCCGCCGGACCGGCCGAATGGCCAACCTTCTCCGATCAAGGCGTGGACTCCGCTCGAGCTCTACCGTTCGCGAAAGGGTTTTACCGAACGGCATTTTTCTTCTTGGTGACCTTTGTTGTTACCGTCTTGCATTCTTGTACATTCTTGCATTGCCCCGCTTGGCCCGGCGGGAGTATCAAGGTACAGCGAAACCTGTATTAAACGACCATCGATGGTTCCGATGAAAAATGGACCTTAACCCTTTGAGTGCCACGCGACGATATATCGTCGTTTGCAGAATGTGCCAGAAGTGCCAACGACGATATATCGTTGTCTATGAGGAGACCTGTTTAAGCAATGAGTCATTACAAAAAAAAATATTTTTTTCGTATTCATTAGCAAAAAAGTATTCTTTTTCAAATAGAGAAATGATCATGTAAAAATAGTAAAAAAAATAATAAGTAATTTGCCGTAATAAACAAATAAAAATTGTATGAATAAAGGCCTACAAATGTATCAAAATACCCATGGCACTTCTGGGAGTACCCACCGAAAAATTGGTGGCACTCAAAGGGTTAAGAGAGGGTGGTCGTTCGACAGGGTTTCAGTTTCTGTGAGTACATATTTTGCAAATGAACGGGCGGCTGATTTGAAAAAAAATGGAAAAACTCTTAATGCGACGTTTTTGTTCAAAGCTATAAATATAGCGTTTATTTCTTCATAATTTAGTTGCTCCCGGTAAATTTCAATTCATATTAATTTGATGTGTACCCATATACAGTGAAACCTGAATTAAGCGACCACTGACGGTTCCACTGAATAATGGTCGTTGAAAGGGGTGGTCGCTTGAGATGAGTGATCGTTTAAAGGGGTTTCACTGTGGTTTGAAGGAGACAGTTGTATATTTATTATAACTATCTCCTTCAAAGTTATATATAAATATTTTAGATATGATGGTGATCAAATTTGAATTTTACGTTTTAATTTCAGCAGCCGTAGGGAGCTTGAATTAAATGTTGTATTATTAACGGTACAATAATATACTTAATTTGACTGAAATTATATGTAATTAAATAAAAATGTCTGAACAAGTGTTTAACTTGACTCATTTTCTTCATACGGTACTTTTAAAGCTCCTTCACAACGGAATGTTTATCACGATCCTGAAAATATTACCGAGGTGTGTACGTGATTTATTTTCGAAACTAGTTGAAAAAACATAAGAACTACTCACTGTTAATGTTTTGATGAGATCTAGGTGTTAGAAATTCCTCATTTTTGAAAATAGGTCTCTCTGAAGTGCACAAAGGGACCACTTTCCACGTAAAATGGCTGGTAATCACGTCAATAATCTCGGAAAGTAGTACGGAATGTGGCTGATTTTTTAGGTATCTTTGGAAAAATGAGATATTTTTCCTGAATTGAGACCAAATTCATTGATTTCTATGTGAAATGATATTTCCCTCAAACTATCTTATAAACTTATGTACCTATTTAATTTTGAGGGGAAGAAATGTATACGTGCGAGTCATGCTTACGAGATTCGTAAATTGAATTACTCCCCGCGTTACTGTTCATAAGTCTTTCTAGTCTCCGCATGTGTTCATTAAGTTTGTTTCTTCTACTTTATGGATTTTTTGCAAAACATGTTTCCTTTTTGACTTCTTCTCTATTAGTATCTTCGATAGACATCGTAATTGGCGATACTCTCCGTTTCTTTTCCATCACTCTTCGATAACGCCGCATTTTCATTGCTTCGCATGAAACGGCTTCAGTTTTGTCCGAAATAAATCGTCTCCTCTCTATCTCCTTTCCCCTTCCCTCGCGTCTGCTTCTTCTCAACGTCGCACTTATGCGCGCACACTCGTGTCTCTGAAAATAAGTCGTTTTATTTTCTCCTTTTTCTCTTCCCCTCTGGACTTCATCCTCTTATTCACTCCCTCCTCTGCTCTTCCCCTCTTCCCGCCGATTTCTCTTTCGTCGTCTCCTCCCCCCACCCTAATCTTCTCTCTCTCCTCTTCCTCCTCCCGCGAGCGAATTTAAGTGGGAGCTGTGTCAATTTCGCCCGTTGAGCGTCGTTTGTCAGTCTACGACTTCCCGTGCCCCCCCTTTTTCCTCCCCATTCCTCAGCAGTCGCCTGTCCCACCCTCTCCTCTCGTCCTCGCCATTTTCGTACACTCCTCCCTTTATTGGGTCTATTATGAGATAGAGAGAGAGAGGGGGGTATAGAGTGAGGGGGCGTCCCTTGTGCCACCCTCCTCCCACCTCCAACTGTTCCCTCTTCCGTCCGAATTTAATTCGTACACGTCTGTATGTCTCCTCTCGTTATACACTCTAGTTATACCTCCTTCCTCTCCTCCGCCTCCGTAAGCCTGGGATTTTCTGCCTCCATGTCCGTCCGTCCGCCTTCCCCCTCCCCGTCAAATTTTCATTTTTACCCTCCTCTCCCTCCCCCTTCATTCGCCAGAGCATCCTTTTTCCCCCAAATTTCTCTCGTTTTTCGACCTCCGGCCCCGACGTCTGTCTCCAGTTCGCCCCCAAAAAACCCAAAACCTTCGTTGACAGTGCGTTGACAGAATTACGAGTGCGAATATTCTCATCGTACCCTCTGGTTAGTCAAGTTTCGCGTAAGTTTCGATTTCCCAGTGGGAACTCAGAGAAAAAAGTTGTGCTGTAACTAAGATGGATCTTTTCTTCAACTATACTGTTACTGGACTTGAAGTACTCTACTGAAAATGTAACAAACAGTATAGTTTGCAACATTACACAGTATTTTTGCTCTACATTTTTACAACAGTTCACTTCCAGCACTATAATACAGCACAATTTCACTACAGTATTAACCACAGTACAGTTCCTGCACTCTGATGCAGCTCATTTTTTGTGCAGCCCTCTCCGCAGTTCAATCTTTACAGGTCACTTCTAGTACAAATCATGCGTGACAATTCAACCACATTTCTATCCAGTACAGTTAGGATGACTGGAACTGAAGTAACTACCGAATTTAGTACTGTTTAAACTTATGTACACTACACCCACAGTAGATATTTTTCTCTGGTAACGGACGATATCGCACGGTATAAATTATCTCATTCGTGGGTTTTTCTTAGAAGAATTCGTTTTAGTTCGTGAAAGTTTATGAATTCTGTAAAAACCTCATCTTATACCGAAAATAAAATTCTCGTCCAAGTTGTTTTTTCAAATTCGAAAGTAGGTAGGTTTTTTGGTGAAATGAGTGTAAAAAGTTATTCACACTGCTGTCTCGTAGAGTAATCGGGCAGCGAAACTTTATATCCGTTCGAGAATCTTTCACGCCACAAAATGTATTAAATACATATTTTAACTTACAGAAACTGTTTTGAAACATATTTCTTGTTTGCCAAATTCTCAGTGGTTCTTGCCACATGTCGGAGAATATTTTCGGGATCCAGTGTCAGAACAATACTATTTTAATTCAGGTTGCTTCGCTGGGCATTTCAGTGTGAAATATCTCATGGGAAATAATTCTATCGAAGGCAAACGGCGGATTTGCTGTTAAGTGTGCGATATTTGGCCACATCGTGTGCCTATTAGCTCTATAGTTGCCCTGGACAGTTGTGTGATTCATGAGTGTGGCACTAAGTATTTATAGCTGATGGAGATGTGTCATTTGTTGTTGCTGTGGTCAAAAATGAGCTTGCTATTAAACGAATATTAGACAGTAAAAGTAAACCGCAGATTCATCTTTAAAATGATTACTACCTGTCAATGGTATTTTCTGAAAGGTTGAATTTTATAAGGGAAACTTCGGTATTTCTGAAAGATTCCGCGGAAAATTGGTGACACCAAGCAACTTCGCCTTCTTTCTTACCACCATTTTGGTGTTTCCTCCGCTAAAGTTAGTTCTTCCGTTCGCTTGGCCTCCCACTCCCACCCTCTACCACGGACTGACTCTCCTCCTCTCGCCTTGGAGGTCCCTCGAGTGAATTAATTTCGTCGCGACCAAATACGTGACGGGAGGTTTCCTAGGAGAGTTTTGGCAGGCCAGTCATAATTTTTGAGACGTGCGTGAAAAGTCAAGTAGCGAGGGAGTGAGTGGCGATCATAGTGTTGGGGAAAGGACAAGGGGTGGGGCAATAGGGGAGAGGGGAGACGCATGGAGTTCAGACGGCTCCCGATTTAAACTCTTCGATCTCAATAATCCCTCTCCCCGTGAGAGCGTTTGTGTTGTCGGGAGTGGTGAGCGCGTCAATAGGTAAATATTTGCCAGTCGTGGGTGACCGTACTCGCGGGGGGGTGGAGGGAGAGGAGGGTTAAAAGGAGTGTGGGGGTTGAGGTGAAACGGCTCGGATTCCCGAAGGGAGCGATTAAGCGCGCTTACGACTCTTATCTCGCCGCAATCAACGTCCAGGTGTAAATAGAAGGGGGATTTCGCACGCTGTCGACCCCGTTATGCCCCGGACGTGAGGAGGCAGGGACTAAAGTGGGGATATTTTTTTATTCTGTCGATGCCGACTTGATCTATGGGGAGGACTCATGGCTGAGGGAGCGATATTCATCGGCTGGGTGTGGGCCTGTCCATACATTTTTCCTCTGTTGGTCGTCGTACTCCGCCTCTCCGTTTAAAAATATCTTGAGTTATCGCTCAAATGTTTTCGTTTGGTACAACTGTGTTTTTGTAAAATTTTAATATTGTTTGTGTATCAACAGTTGTACTTGAAGGTAAAAGAAACGGAAAAGTCCCCAGAGGAATACCCAGGGATAAGTTCACGGACCAAACAAAGTAAATGGAACGAGATACCTGGAGGTAAGGGAACTAGCATTTGGTAGGGAAGGGTGGGGGGCTGCAGTAAATCAGTCTTAGGATTGAACGACCAATGACGATGAATAGCTGTACTTGACTGTGCTGTAAAGCTGTGAAACGTGTCGTACAAATTAAACAATTGTAAATAAGTACAAACTATTCTTTTCGACGTGGATACTTATGTTTAATTCATCTATGAAATGACGTCTGATGCCGTTAAGTTTATTTGTCGCAGAACTGTGTTTAAGAAATGAAAGCGATGTCTTTGCTTTATCTATACTTAAATTTACTTCCGGCTGTTTTTCGAGAAACCGATATGCTGATAGATCATCATGTTTCGATTTATAGTAATACTTATTTTTCGTTAAATTATATTGCTGTATTTTTTTAGGGAATAAAACCTTGGAAAGTTTTTAAATATCTGTGCAGCTGTCACTAGTACGTAGCTTTGCTGCAGCAGGAGTGGACAGCCAACATTCCATCACATAGTTCGTAACTCTGAAGCCTTCCGTAAGTTCCTTCATGTCTTGCTTCGTAAAGACCGTATTTTTTGAAAGATGAATCGGTGCATAATAATCTTGTCTATTTGTCGCTGTCTCAGTGTAATAAGTTATAGTTTTGGGACCTTGAATTATTTTCATGCTAACGCAATGGTCGTGAGTCTTGTTGTGTGGTTGACTTGTTTCCAGGTGCCGTCTTCGGAACTCGGTTAGAGTAGTCGACGGCAATAATACGTGCCCCGTGCATCCGTGCTGTCTTTTTCAGGACCAGATCCAAAATTCGGCCACCACTTGCGGCTATTCTATGGTTAGGACGAACCGCCGAGGACACGCGCGACTGGAATTTTGATTTGCGACTTCCATTTCTCAATCCACTGACTAGTGCGTGCTCGCAGCACGGGTGAGGGATTTTGTGCAAAATATTCTTGAACACGTTGGATGAATCAGATGCGGATCCATGGGTGAATTTTCAAAATTATTTTGCCGGATATGCGAGAAAAAATACTTGCATAAGTGACTCAAGTTCAGAGAAATTTATTCAATAAATCCTGCAGCCAAATAGTTCATAAGGGTTCAGAACCCCCGAGTGTGTTTACTTCTTAGACTGATAGAATTCTCGTTGACCTACACCACATCTCTAATGCTAATATCACCCAGGTAGAGAAACAGAACTGTGTTCCAACTCCTTTAGTTCAGAATACCGTATATACGGATTTAAATCTGTATAAAAATGCACGTAACCCCTCAATATTTCAACATAAGACTCCTCTGTGATGTGATCCCGCAAGTGCCATGCTTATATGCTCAACTACGGAGGAATGCAATCGATAATGGGTATAATGAGCCTTCTATTTGGAAATATCGATGAAGGTATAACTTTTTCTTGCTGTTGCATTGTTATTAGTTGGTTTAATAACACCCAATGCTTCCAGTCCACGTGTGGAATCACTGTGATATGACGTTCATGTCTGGGAATTTTCCCGTCATTAGCCTCTTTCAGTCATGGACGAATGATCATTCGTCTGAAATGACAGATGCAATCTATTTGAGATATTTTTTGTGCGCCCCCTGGCATTAAAATTCAATGTATTCGTTGACTGCTTTGATGCCGGCTGAATTTTTTTATCAAGTTTTTGGTCGGCCGGATGGCAATTGAATTTTTTTTCCCCCACCCATATTTACTCAAGAATTACTTTCTCTTTCTGCCCGAGGATTTATTTGATATCGCGAGACTGTGGTAATTTATGAAGGGGGAATGTGGGGAGGGTATTGGTTGAAATGATAAAAGTTTCCTGACCTCTGATCCATGGCCTGCTTCCTTCCTTTACGGCACTCGTTGGATTGGAGCGCTCGGAATAAAACTTCTCTTCGATTTGCTCGTGGACACTTCGGCTCCTCGAGTGCGCACTGTACTTACTCGTCCCCTGCCAATTCGACGAAAAAAAATGAAAGGGACGCATGCACGAGTGGCATCTGTCGGCTTTGAAGTGACCTGAGTGTCCAAACGAAATGCTTATCCGTTATTCTCCATTTCGACCTCATTTTTAAAATTTACGACTCTCGGTGCCTCGAGGGTTAAGAACGTTTGTTCGTGGTGCCAGAAGTTAGAATCAAATATTAGTAAATGCACCACAGTTCCCTTCCTGCGAAAGTCATCACACAAATTCCATACCTATGATGTTGGACATAAAATCTTCAGATACAGTAAAATATCTTGGAATCGCCGTAACTTCTGATATATCGTGGGGAACACATATACAAAACTTATGCGGCACAGCATTAAAGAAACTAGTTTTTGTTAGGCGTATAATAGGAAGGTTATCAGATGAATAAGTAAAATAGAGATGCTACTTCGCTCTGATTAGGCCACACCTCGAATACGCCGCGAGCCTTTGTGACCCTGGTAATAAAGGTTTAACAAAAAAAGTAATAAAATACAAAGAAATGCAGCGTGCTTCGTTAGAAACTGCTACGAGTGAACATATAGTATCTCAACTTTTAGAGGGATTAAGGTGGGAGCCCCTAGACACTCGGAGGCTGCACGAAAGGCTTAGGTTACTTGATAAATTCAGAACTGATATTTTTCAGAGCGGCACAGAGAATCTTATCATGACTCCTCACTACATCTCTAGGTTTAACGGAAGCGATAAAATAAGAGAGATACATTGACGAACAGATAGTTACAAAAACTCGTTCTTTCTGCGCACAATAAGCGACCGCAATAAAAACTGAGCTCCTCTAAATACACTCCCATAATACATGTCTCCAATCCCCCAAGGGGATTTCATCCCCCAAAACCTTACATCTTTACGCGGCTGAAGACCTAACGCCCACTGCCACACGCCCATGCGGTATCTCGCAGGATATTATGTAGAGGGTTGGTCGGAAGTTTCAAAATCTCTCAGCCAGCGCTTCTAAATTAAATCTTTTCTACTCCAGGACTAATTAAGGGCAACGCATACATATCTGTTGGTGCATAAAGGGCAACAATCAAAATTGGAGACGTAATACGCCGTTACACCGTTTGTCGGCCCTGGTGGCGGCGGGGTAAAATCCTCGCCTGCTAACCCGAGGGTTGCGGGTTCGAGTCCCGCCTTGGTAGAATATTATCTGCCCAGGACATGGGTGTCTGTGTCTCGTCCGTTGTTACTGTTGTTCACCCGGTGTAATATGGCCTATTGTGCTGTATTCGGGACAGTGAAAATAAATAAATAAATAAAATAAGTATATGAATTAAGAAGATGAGTTTTCCAAATATCCCGGAATATAACAAGTATCCTAATCTCAAATATTGCACTAGCGTTCCTTTCGTGGTTGATTCTTCGATTACAGTTACCCCTACACAGTATACTGTTCAGACGTCAATTTGCTTTACTCTTTGCCGGCTGATTGAAAATTTAGTCAATGAATAAAGAAATCCATGAAGTTATGTACTAAATATATTCGCGTTATATATAATAATATTCGCGTTTCAGGAACACAGCAACCAGTTTCATAACTTATCTACCAATAGTAAATTGCTTCTTATGTTTGATCTAATATTCTACCGCCGGATGAAAAGCATGAAAGTTCATCCATCATGATTGCGAATGCATGTAATAATTTTTCAGTTAGAGCAAGCAAACTTCTCATTCGTCTCAAAACATCCTTTTTATCTAGTAACTAAGTCTCCAAGCGGTTCATCGCGAATCCGCCATCTTGGCAACTTATGGAACTCATTACTCTATGCCATAAGTTATGAAACCAATAAATTTATCGAATGTTTCGGAAACAATTGTTCATTGGTTGCCATGGCTCATGGGCCCCATAACTTTATTGAATACATGTGTGTCGTTCCTGCTACTGGCCATTAGTATAGTTATGGAAAGTGTGATGTATACAAAGTACTAATTACGTAAGTGACGTGTACCACTCTATAAAGCCACGCCAGAAACCTTCGCTTTTTGTCTTTATTGGAAACGGAAATCACTTTAAAGAAGTTCATTTTATGCCTTGTCGCCAGGTTTTTGTTTTCAATACTCTACTGGAAATTCATTTCAATGAGTTTTATTTTTAAAATGCCATAGGGCAGGGTGCAATTTTTCATATTTTTCAAGTGACTAGGCACGGCTCTGTCGGAATCATGCGACGGGTTCGCATCGGGAAATTCTCTAAGACATGGTTGGTTGGTGTCAGTGATGTTTCGGTAGGACGGGTGGTATAATGCGAAAAAGCAGTTTATTATGGAATGGCACGGGAGGAATGGCTCTAAAGCCACTTATCTCTGAGCTCTCCGCTAGCAACGCTGGCTCGAAGCGTAAAAATTCCGCGGCGCGCTCGTGAGTATTGAAGTGGGCTGGCGCTATGTCGAGGAAGAGTCTCTTGGGTGGGAAGAGCAAGACCGAGGAAAAAGTATCGCAAAGATCATGTTACCGTACTCTCTACGTCTCACAAGGATTCGTGCTCTCATGTCTACGAAAGGTCACGTGTATTCCAGCGGTCGTTCACTTAGGCGAAACGAGTTTTTTCCCGTCGGTTTCTGGGGTCGAAACTTTTTTTGAAAAAAAAAGTATTAAATTTCATGTGCTCTCGTATCTTCACCGAGTTTAAGATGTGGGAGTAAAAGGGGTGAGGTTTTATAAATTCTTTGATCGGGCTCATATATTTTTATTCTCAGTAATTTGCTTTTAAAAAACGATGTTTATGGAAAGATTGTCGTGAGGTTTTGAAAATATCGTCGGATGGGCTTCTAAGGTGGGGCAGTCGTTGATAATCACAAAAAAAACAAATGAAGGGGTAATGTGTTAAGAGGTGGTGCAGATGCACTGATCACGAAGAGTCGAGAAGTGAAAAGTGAAAGGTTGTATAATGGGGCACATTTTTGCCAACGGGCGAGAAGAAACGTGCGGACAGCTCGGGATGGAGAAGTGTCGGAAACGTTGTTGAGAACTTCCCGGGATAGTCCTGGAAAGTTACGGCGGTGGAGACGACTGTGGAGAAGTAATAAAAGGGAAGTTCTTTCTGTGCAACAAGTGAAGGTAAACGGAAGAAAACTGTGGCACGAAGATGATGGAAAGATGGTGGGACATTGCCTACTTTGAAAATAATTCGTTTGTGGTTTGGAAACCGATTCAGCTCAACTTTTAGGTGGCAAGTCCCGATCAATAAAAACAAAGGCTTAGTATTATCCACTCTAAAATTTTTTACCGATCAGTTTTCAGCAACTCGTTGCCATTATCAGAACCTTGATGAATGTTGAATTGCTGTAGTCTTGTTAATTATAAAAATTCAGATTGAATAGTAGACGTAGATGAAGTAGGTATTTTTTTATTTCCCTATTTGAGGTATACAAACATGAATGAAAAATAGTTCTAAGTTAGTATTTTTATTGATATTATTCCATATGACTCGTTCCGTATTTTTGGCGTTCACATACTTTATATTTTACTTGTTGTTCTACTTGCGTTTATCACGAGTTAGATTTCAATTATAGAATCTATGGAGTCTATTTTATGTCAGGCTCCAATTTTTGTTGTATATCTGTTGAATGAATGAGGATTTTAGAAACGTAATTCACGATTGTTGAAAGAAATCTGTTTGAATATAATAAAATAATCAGATCATTAAATAGTGAGTAGTCCCAGGTATCTAAAAGGTTTGTAACCTAATGTTCCCTGATTCTGAAGATTCCGGCTGTATTCCAAGGAAGCGAAACAAAACTGAACAAACACAAAACGAGCGAATTCCGCAAGTACAAATTTATTATGACCTACGTTCTAGGTTTCGCTTATTAAAGCATCATCAGCGGAACCTAGGTCGTAATGAATTTGTACTTGTGGAATTTGCTTGTCTTGTGATTTGTCAGTTATGTTCCCGGAGTTAATTGAGCATGAGCTCAGCAACTGATGCGACTTTTAGTGTTTCCTCAAAGTTAAATTTCTCCCGAATTTTGATTTTCTGTTTGTCAAAATATAGAGGTCATTGGAGTTGTGGATTTTCACGGCAATAGTGGTATTTTTACCGATTGGGTCAGAGTAATTTGTGGATGGGAAGTAGATTTGGTGAAATAACGTGGTTGCAACGAGGCGTTGGCCGTGATACCTCATCCTACCCTCCGTCGGTAAACATCTCTTTTAAAACTTCTCCAAACATATCACCACGCTCTAGATGACAACCCGTGACAAATAGGTGGTATCGGTGAGGCACGGCTTCGACGATGGGCTCAAGGAGTTGGAAACGACACGACCGACCCACATATTTCACTGGCTGTGTGGCCTTTTTTTCACCCCTCGCGTGGAGACGTAAATTCATCATCAGCTTGAGATGGCCCATTTTTTTCCTCCTCAATCCGAAGGAAGACGGAGAATGGCAAACATCTCTCGAGATAACTGCGTATGGCGGCGGCGTTTATCCTTGAAATGGAGGAATAAACCTCCATCCATCCTCCGCGGGCTTATTAATAGTCGTGAGTGTCTCTCCAGTTCCTTCGGAGTCAAGGGGGCGCGAGCTGGGGGGTGGGAAAAGTAATGGCTCCATTCTCTCGTGTTTTCTTCCTGCGTGGCGAGACACGGTAACCCATTCGCCTGTATTCATGATGTCGTTAGACCAGGTCTAAGGGAAGTGCGTCGAGTGCTTCCTTTTAACAAGTGCTCATCGCGTCTCTTTTATGCGAGCACAAAAGTTGGTACCAGCCCCTTCCAAAATGCGGAGACAGTTAAACTAATGGTATTTTGGTGATGTACAAGAGTGGAGGAATCGAATGTAAACTTTCAATTTCGAATCCCCTCTTGGAATCCAGGACTTAAAAAAACCTCCTAATAAGGGTTTCTTATAAAATCTATGAATGTGGCTGCTTGGACTTATGAGTGTTACTCTGTGAAATAGAGTATATATCGTATTTTTTATACCCGTGCACCGTGCTGCTGTAAAGGAAACCAGTTTGCTCTTTCTGAATATGTCAGCGAAATACTATCTCTTCCATTCTTGTTCTATTTTTACATATCCCTGTTAAAAGTACATGAACTTAAAGACGAGAATAGGTGAATGAGCGAAAAACTCCAGGATTTCTTCTCCGATATCCTTGTTGGAGAGTTACTGTAATTCCTGAGGAAGGGGACCATTGAGCTACTCGCTCTGAGAAAAGGGTTCATTAAATAATATATCCAAATAAATTTCGAAGATTACTGCGATATTAAGTAGAATTTATCCATGATGCAGAAATGAAAAATTTACAATATTCCACAGAAATAAATTTTACTGCGACCTAGGTCCTGATCTGGTCCTGATCAGGACCTGATGGAGAACCAAAAAATCGAAACCTAGGTCTCGGTAAAATGTATTTCTGCGGATAATTGCAAAATTTTCATTTCTGCATCAAATACTATATCCATCTACTAATGTGCACATGTATGCACTTTCCTTATTTACTGTAGCCGTGTAATGTAGTTGGTGATAGTAGTACATTTTTAAAAGGAAATGAGGAATTGTTTTAGTTATGGTTAAACTCTCTCAGTCGCAATCACACATTTATCTGCTCTCCTTTTTTACAGTAGCCATGTAATGTCATCGTTGCTAGGAGGAGTACATTTTTAAACGGAAATGTGGAATTAGTGAGGTATATGTTAAAAATATCTGTCGCAATTACACCTCCTACGAGAGCGGACGGAAAGGGCAGTCGTGTCAAGTGGGGGGGGTGCCTCTTTTTGTGTGCCCCCCCCCCCTCCCCGATGATCGTCGCGACCGTCGCGAGAACGATGGTGAGACTCTGTGAGTGCACGAGGGAGAGGGTTAGAGAAAGGAGAGAGGGACTGACACACAGTGCATGGTGCGCCGAGGGCAGTGGGCGTAACCAGAGACCCAGAGGTCGCCTCATAATGTCATCCTCGTGGCATCGAAGCGTCGTCATAGTCTGCTCTCCGAATTTATTGCCGGTGGCGCTGGCGTTTGCATGGCGCGGAAGGCGCCAGTCTCTTTTTCTCCCCTCTCCCGACGCAGACTCGCGGAGCGTGAGAGGTCGAGACCGGCTTCGGAGAGTGTCGGACCGGGGAGGGTGGGAGGTTGGCCTGGGAAGGGGGGGGAGCGGAAGAGGAGTCACAGGGAAGGGTGGCCGGGTGGGTGGTGGGAGGAAGTCTCTCTCTGGAGGGGGGATGAGGGAAGGAGGAGGGTTGATGTGTGTGGGGTGTGGGTAGATGGAATGGAAGGAGAGAAGATAAGCCTTTGCCGTTCTCTCCTGTCCGAGGCCATGAGAAGCTAGTAGATCCTACTACTCTCGCCCTCCCTCCCGTGAAATAATGAACATTCCGTCTAATTCCGCCGATGTGTTATAAACTCTCCCTCAGTTGCTCGCGTCTGTGGGGCGAGGTTTTTCTTCCCACGGCGCCAGCGAGTGCGTGTGTATGCAGCTAAACGCTCCCCACCTCTCTCCTCCCTGTCACGGGTTACTTTCTGCGCATTCCGTAATTTACGTAGTGGTCGCGCTTAGTGGGAGTGGATGCGAGCCTGGATGCGAAAGCTTTACGCTTGCGCCAGTGGAATGCAGCGGATTCGTCGATGAGCGCACTTGAGGAATATTTTAATAAACCTATTAGCAAGAACAGCATTGTTGGCGAGCTGCTTTTTGGTTTTAAATGTTAATGAATAACAGAAATGGCAATTTTCCACTAGATCAGGTTTAATACGACCATGGTTTCGATGCATAGAATCATCACCACCTGATGATGATGCAGTGCATTGAAACCTCGGTCGTATTAAACCATATCTAGTTGAAAGTTGCCATATCTGTGATTCATTATGAAGAACTTCCACCATATCACACCTGATACTTCTCCTTTTGTGCTTTTAAATGTTTTCTTTTCTGATTCCTGACTATTCTGAGTTCACTTACGCAATGACGACTGTGAAGCGCGCAGATTTTTATCATGCGTTATATTTATGGATGGATAAAATGTATGTGTTTTTCCACAAAGCAAGAAAGTTTAATTAAGACTTTGTTTTCACTATTGTTACATTATCACCAGCCCAGCCCGGTGATGATGGCCGATATAACTCATTAAAAACTAGTTCGTACAAAGTTTTACATAATTTAGGAAATTTGAACGTCAATTATCCATCGATAGCGTTCTTATCTCACGCGATAACGCCTGAATCTTCATAACGCCGAACCTTTTCTTGTAAATGTATTTTTATCTCATGGTATTGCCCGTAAATCGCGTAAGTTTTTGATGCGTAATTCGCAGTAAATGCTGTAATCCTTTACATGGTTGATTTTGGCAACGTCCGGTTGAAATAAATATCGGTTGCTATATTTTGTTTTCAAATTAACATCAACTTTATGGTAATGTCCTCGTGTATTCGTCGGCTAAAGGGTAATACAGTCTTGAATAATATTTCTCAATGAAATATGTGTACAAAATATTTAAAGTATTGGAGTGTAATTGAACCCGGATGATTTATACTTCGTCTTGTAAGTGATGTCTGAAAATTTGCGGACGAGGAAGCGAGACAGAAGAGTTTTTGCTGGTTTAAAGCCTGTAGGGAATACCCTCGGAGCCTGCTACATGACATCACTTAATGATTCACGCGTCACTATCAATTCGCGAAACTGGCGTTGGAAATTATTTACGTGCGAAAGGGAAGGAACCGATATTAAATTCGTTTGTAGGATATGACGTATTCAGGTAATTTTATCACATACTCTGAAACATGCGTGCGATTTTAGCATGCAAATACCGCGCCATCATCTTTCCTCTCCCCCTTCACAATGAGTGAATACCTTTTTCCGTGATTACCAATCCACTTTCCCCTCTACAGCTCTGTAAGCACCAACACCACTTCACCCCTTTCTTGGAAAAAAGAAAAATCACCCCCTGCCATACACACTCCGTCATGGTGTTTGCGGACGCGGCTGGGAAATGGGAGGGTTGGTGAGTGGGAGAGGGTGAGTTTTGCAGCCCTTCTTCCTTTTTTTCCCTCCCCTCCCATTACGCCGACTCCCGTCCTACTTCTTCCCCTCCAGCGCCACTCTCGGACTTATATACTCTTCCCCTCACCCTTAACGCGTTGCCTTCGCGGTGGCGCCTGCTCTCAGGCGTGACTAAGGGATAACTCCGCGATGGGGAGGAGAGAAAGGATGGAGGTTGTCGTAGGGGTGTCTTTTTATTTTAAACGGAGATAAGGGATGAGGAAAAGGGGGAGGAGCGGGTTGGAGAGGGGATTTGGAGTGATTGGTGGACCAGCGTTCATGATTCCGAGTGTTTTTTCTTCAATTTTCCCCATATTTTGACGAACATTTATTCTTTACCTCGTTGTCTTATCTTCTAAGTGACGAAAAAATGATCGTGTCCTGTGCCGAACCTTTGCAGCTCACCAGCCTTTGACACATCTTTCAAGGCTCACGTAAAGCTCAACACCTTAAACACAAAAAGGACTTATATAAACAGTGATGGCTCCGCATATTTGTAAGACTACTGTCATATGGAAAGTACACTAACAAGAATGGCGGACAACGGCCGAAGTTCATCAGAAGGTGGCGGTAGTGATTAATCGGAAAAGCACAAGACAGGCTAATATGAACTTAAACACAAATGACGCCAATAGATAACAGTTCCAATTCATAACATTTGTAAACCGTCATTTCAGATTTTTCATTTTCTTTATTTTCAACCAATCAACTGTATTTACTTCGAGCTTTATTGTGAAATATTGGGTTTCCAACGTGCTTCCGTGGGCATTTTAGTCGCACTTACAATGCACCAAAGCTCCGTGATACTCTTTTCAAAACTTGTAAACATTTGTTTTTAACGTTTTATCACCAGTTTTTCTACCAAGTGGAGTTTAAAGATTTATAGATTTCTCAGCCATTTACATAACATACTGATGCTTGGGCGCTGAATCTTCATATTTCTCCGGCATACTGCTTACCCATTGCCTTGAAAACTGCCTAATCGGCTTACGGAAAGGTAAAGAGAGATGGATGACGATGGATGAAACGCAATGCGTAACTTCATATCATCCTCGCATCATTGTTGACTTTTGTATGTTTTGAATATTTCTCATAAAGAATGAGTGTAAGGCAATTTTCCACTTAGATTCATTTTATTAACCTGGTAGATAAATTTTATAAACCTGATGATGATGTAGTACATCGAAACCTAGGTCGAATAAAATGTATCTAAGTGGAAAGTTGCCTTACTCTCATCCTTTATTATGAATTCTTTCCACCACATCAATCCTGATACTTCTCTTTTTTTAAATTTTTGTTTTTGTTTTTACTGATGTTCTAATTTCTTCTGTTTTTCGAAGCCAATGTTTGGGCCTTAGTTGCTGTTTTGGGAGTTTTAATTAACAAATTAATAAATGTATACAAATGGACACAGGTTTTTTGGACTATCAGTATGAGGTAAGCTACTGATGTTTCACGGTGCTGTCTTTTTGAATCGTCAGCGTGCGTCACGCAGTTAGCATTCTCGTGTGCGTGTGTTTGTAAGAGAGAGGGGATAAGTTTCTTCTCACATTTAAAAAAGTTTTTTCTCTCCCCCCCGTTGTACCCTCACTCGGGAGGGTACATCGTGCGTCTTTTGGGTCGGGGTAGGAGGGAGATACTGTGAGCCAGAAGTGTGTATCCGGGGATTTTCGGGGTGTACATACAAACGTGAATCTGGGCTCGCTTCGGAGAGGGTATAATATAGGTGGGGGGGTTTAAGGGAGCGGTGGTGGTGGGTTGGGCCTTCGTCATTAGGAGAGCAGGGGGATTAAGGCGGATCGGAGAGGTTTTCGCTGCGTCTGGAGGAGGGAGATGAACGTTGTTCGTGGTGGATTACAAGGGGGCATTATGGAGGCTGGCCTTCTTCTGTGAGTAGGCTGGTGTCTCTGCTCGTGTGTGAGAGAAGGAGAGAGAGAGACAGAAACGTAGGGATGGGAGACATTGAGAGGGGAAGACGTGAGTGATAGATAAAAGCTCTCTTGGTTTGTTTTCTTTGCCCTCCCGGGAAGGGGAGAAAAAAAGGTGTTGTTCTCCTTTTATTTCCGGTGGTAACAGCATCCCGACCGCCTTTAGCCTTGAGCCTGTAGCTGTTGGTAACGATAGGTCTGTTGAAGACCCAACCATTAAATTTGTGACTGAATGAATATATATTTCTCGATTGAATCTTTTGCGGCTCATGTTGATTGATAAAATAAAATATTACGGGTTTATGCCGCGTGCTATATCGGTTTTGGCCCGACGTTTCGTGACCCGCTGCTGGTCACTTATTCATGGGAATAGAACTTGCCAGTGCTGCTTATTTTTATATATATGGGGCCACCATAAATGAGTCAAATGGAAGAGGTGGAAATTTGAAAAATCCAGAGTCATCGCTAAGGTGGAAAGATATAAACCCCGACTCATCCGTGAGGCCATAGAGATAAAGAAAAATAAATATAATTTCAATTGGAATGGTGGCTTAAAAATCAGCCACACATGGAACCCAGTCAGTCGTCAAAATTCTCTACTTCCACATCCCCCCCCCGCCCTAACTTACTTTCCCCTCCACCTCTTCCAGTTTTCTCAGTTACGGTGGACATCCAAAAGCGAGAAGCACTAGCAAGTTTTATTCCCATGAATAAGTGACCAGCAGTGGGTCACGAAACGTCGGGCCAAAACCGATACAACAAGCGGAATATACCAGTAATATTTTCTTTTATCATTGAAGAAATACTTGGAATTTCCACTTATAATTTAGATTTATTTACAGCCGAGGTGCCAGCGCGTGGCCTCATCTCCTGGGAGGTCTTGAGGACGGAGTGAAGGACGTGATGACAGAATGACCTGCTGGCGGCGTTACTCGTCGAAGACTCAGTCGTAAATTGAAAATTCACTGCGGAAATTCCAAGCGTGTCATATTCTTTGAGAGACATTAATTAAAGGACGAAATGTGGCAATGAAATTCCCCGGCGCCGTAACTTATGGTAAACTCTTACCTTGTTTTTCTTTGCTATCATGTTTGGCATGGTTACGTTCCTTAGCAAAGGAGTTTAGCTTGAGTATCATCTTCCGGGTATCGGAGACTATACTTGTTCCAAGTTTATTGCAAATATCGGCCAACATTTCTTCAAAGCTTACGTTCATTTCGAGGCATTCTTCCCGGAAGTCATATTATTGTATTTTAATGAAAAATTTCGACTTGATTTCTTGTGATTGTTCTGGATAAATTTAATGCGATGAGAAATGTGTATGGCGATATTGAATACCAATTTAGTTATTGTAATCGTTCTATGTTTTCTCCGGGAATAATCGATGCTGATTGGTTTAGTTTGAGGAATGAAATGCTCATTTTCCTGGAATTGAGTGTTAAAATTGTACCATTGATTTCAGTATTTTGATTTTCTATCAGATGCGCGGTGAATTTCCTCATTTCGTTTCTTGGATCCTTCGATATCAACGTTGTCATGGAAGAAAATAAAATTCGCGTGAACAAAATCAGATCTATTAATTCGATTGTACATCCGTGAGAGTGTCGTGGCTCGCTTACTTAAACAATAGACCTATTTGTTATACTTTCCTTACTTAGTCTTCGTCCTTTGTGTACTTCTCACTTCTCCAACCCCCCACTCCGACCCCACCCTCCCCCGTCCGTCCGTATATCCCATGGTGCATAGTGGTCCCCTCGTCCTCGTTGTTTATGCCTCTGTGCACGGGAGGGGTGTTGTCGCCGCGGTAGTCTAGACGGAGGAACATCGACGTTGTTTACTCACGCGTTCGTCTTTGACTCAGGGGGGGTCGGACTCTTTCTTAAAGGGGTCGGTCAGGGGGAGTTCGGATGGGGGGGGAGGGAGGGAGAGGTGGCGCCGGACGAAAGTATGCGTGCGAGCGTCCTCGTTCCTGCATCCTCCTCCGTCCTTGGGCGCTAAAATAATCCCCGGACTCTTTCCCCCTCCCTCCCATCCTCCATCCCTTTAAGGGTGAGTGCAATCCTTCAGGCGATTTCCGCTCGACTCCCTAACCTCCCCCGACCCTTCTTCCGTCTTCGCCGCCGCGGCGATGCGTGTTGAAAAGTGCCCGAGCCTCATATGCACAATATTGCATTAGATGTGTGGGGGATTGCGCGCGGTTTCGGATGTTGATTTTACAATGCTCCTCACTTGTGGATGCCGTTTCGCCTTGGGCTGAAGTATCAAGAGCACGCTTCGATACCGAGACGACTTGTTGATCCATTCAACGAGTTTCTAAATTATGAAATATGCGACGAGTCTCTGTGGTGTGCTGGATTTTGCATCCTCTCCTTCTCATTAACTTTTGCAGGCTTCACTTCGTAGAAGGCTTGAACGTTCGTATTCATAATTAAGTAAAATACTTTTCTATAATCTGTAGGCTATGTTATATCCAGTGTAACCGCTTTCTTGTTGCTCGTGTATAATAGCTGAGAATACTTATTAGGGAGTATGTTGTACTTTGCGCACTGATTTCTGTGCTTCCGTTGCCAGTGCTTTTGAAGAATCCACACTTTATATTTTAAAAGGTATCTTTAAATAGAATGTATTGATCTCTCGGTAAAAACATAATAATGGTTAGAAATTAAGACGAAAGCTGATGTGAAGACATTTTCCACCTCCTACTCGGTGGTGTAACTTTCCTACCGTCCTAGTCTGCTATCAGTGACCGAAGTCTCTAACCTCTTAACATATTCCGTCTTACGAGAATGTTTTTAACCCTCCAATTTCTTATTTAATACGTCTTAGTTCGTATTCCTCTCAATCTATCTTCTCTCTTCATTTTCCTCGAAATCTGCATCCCATGAGTCCTACTATCAAAGATCATCTCGGCATATTACCTATACCGAGAAAATCTTACGTAGCGTGAAAGCCAATCCCTTGAAAAGCATCTTAGGTTCTTCTCGATGTATGCTCTATTTTTTCGGAATTCAAACTCTCATCTTCAAATTCCTTCCTCCAGATAACCATCATTAATTTGAACTACTCAAAAAGCTCGACTATACCGGTTAATATCACAGCGGATGATACGGAAGGCGAGTCAGAAGTTAGGTCTCAGTGAGATACAGTAATTCTTTGTCGTGGTTAAGTGTTTTCTCTTTTGAGGAGAAAACAGTTCTTTTGAATCTCCAACCATACGAGGATTGTCGATTTCTGTCGTGTGCTTGTTTGAACTTTTCTGACTTGGTACAGTCTGAGCATAAGAATCTGAACCTTGGATAATGGGTAAAGAGCCTGGGGAAAATCGGGACTCGGATAATCGAGACCGTGATGCAGATATTTTTAGCGGTATTCGCTTAGCGTATTATTAATTGCTGGGCCGTGTCGGTGCTGCCGCGGAGGAGGAGGTGGGGGGGGGGGGAGAAGTCTTTCTGTCTCCTTGGTGTCGGCCGTTCTTCCGGTTGCAAAAGCCGACCCGCTTCCCCTCTACCACCCCCATCCCCTCTCCACGCGCCTCTCTCGTACGAGAAGGCAGCCGTGAAAGGACAGTGGCGACCTCTCAGCGGCCGGAAGGTCGTCTCCTCCGTGTGCGTTTGCTGCCTTAAGGTGCAGCAGCTCTCGTTGTCTCCGGCGACACTCCCTCTCCGTCTCCCCTCATCTCTCGCCCGCCCGCTCCCCCACCCTCCTCCTCCGCGCCGCCCCACGGCCGTTCCCGAGACGACCGCGGCTCTCTCCACCGTGTCAAGGAGATGGATGGATTGTGGAACTCCCTCGTCTCTCGTCAGTCTCCACCTCTTCCTCCGGGACACTCCTCTGTCGCCTTATCCGTTCCTTCCGATTGAGAGGCTCTCCGTGCGTGAGAACCTCCCCCTTCTTGTGGAGTCCTCGGCTTTTGTGACCTGGAATCTGTCGCCGTAACCCACGTGCCCGGTAAACCATCCCGCCGAATCGTCCTTCCGTCCAGTGATAGCGTTGTTTCCTTTTTTTCATCGTTTATTTTCGCGAGACGCTATACTGGTATCTCCCGGTATGGGCGGAGATGAAAAATTTCGTTCGCTTTGATGAAGATGACGTGAATCCCCCTCTGGGACTCCCTGTCTTCCTCTTGTCTCTTGGATGTGGCAGAGGGCTTATTCTAGTAAGACGTGATCAATATCGTGTTCGAAAAAAGGACGTTATCGGCCGGATTCGTTGTATCAGTATTCTAGAGTTGTCACATCCTGTCCATGTGTTTTAATTACATACATAAATAACCATCACGCCATTCCCAGTAGGGGTAAGCGAATGTATAAAACTTATTTATTGCCGTTAGCCCTTGAAATGAGTCCCTCTAATAATATTCTCCGTGTAATAATTATTTTATGAAAAATATGAAAAGGTGGTGTTGCATATGATCATTCAACGAAACCGTGTGATTATAATCCTGCGATAATTGTCACGACGTTTCGATAATCGCCCGGAGGATATTTTGTCGCTCTTATTGGAGCTCCAGTTTGACTAAATTATGTACTAAATATCAAATGAGAATTTTATGTTTCAACAACATCGTTTTAGCTCATTCTATCTACATGTTGCGTGAAGTGTGTATGGACAATGACTTTGCCCTTGGAAGTATCCTAGAAATCGGAAGACTGCTACTTTGGCTATTGTTATTGCAAGTAGATGCTAATTTTTTACGTAACTTGCATTGTCTGTACGAGGGTGGGCTGATTGTACGTTTTTGCTGCCTCGCTCGGAAGGCTAGTAGATTTATAACCTTAATATTGTGTCGGCGTTGGTTATAAAATGACCTAATAATCAAGAAGTACTGAATTTTGGATGAATAGTTGTGGCTCTACCGATTTACTTCTTGGCTTTGGGTTCGAAAGGATTATTAAATTTTGCCCTGGTTTCGGACATACCTTACCAAAAGCTTTATTAAACTTGGTGTCCAGGTCTTGGCGATAGTTACCGAGATATTCTGCGATTACCCTACGTGGACGTGTGTCCTCAATTTGTGCTTCAAGGCTTTGCAAGACTTCGATGACATAATGACGAGAGTGATTCTCGGAAAAGCAATGTTTTCAACGTTTTTCTGGTAGTTAAAATCCGCGGTTAAGGTTGTAAACGAGAAAGTGATTTGTCAAGGGTGTCACTCTCTGAAAACTGGAATGGTGTGGTGACCGTGGTGTAAATGGACCACAAAGTGTTAGGCGTATCTCTTTTCATCATCATAAGTTCTCTGAGAAAACATTAGCCTCGTACATTTTTCCTTGGAATTTTTATTTTTTTTTGTAAACGTTTTTCTCTGATTTAGCCCCACACCTCCCGTTTCCTCAATTAATTGCTTTGATTTCCATGCGTGTCAGCTCGTTTGCTTTGCTTGCCGTGTTGACGGGAACCCTCTACCGGAGGCGTTCAAGCGTTTCCAACTCGCTGAGGCATTGCCGTAAGTATAATACGCAAGTCCGCTGGGTCGTCGGGCGCTGAGGATTTACCGCCCATTACTGTCTGCGACGGCGGCAGCGGCACCCGGCCTAATGGGCGCAATTTTCGTTTTGTGGTCGGGCTCCGTTTTTTAAATGGTGCGAACATTTCGAATGGGCGGCCCTCCGCCAAACGAGGCGTCCCACTGCCCCATAACATCCCGTTTGAAATCGATCGCTAAAAGGTCAGCGGAATGAAATGCTAATATCGGTTTCGGGGTGTTTTTTTCTTGTTTTAATGTCTCGGCGCCGCTCCGTCCGATAAAAGTGCAATTTTGTCTCTCATCGGCACGGGGGCGTCGTTGTTTATTATTTTTTTTTAGTCGACTGTTTGGACTCGATTCGTAATTTTTTTCACTTTCATCGGCTTCTCCTCAGGGTGTATAGGGTTTTTTTCACGCGAGACTGTTGACTGAAGTGTCTGCTCGCATGGATGGATGTGCAGTGAAGATAATGTACGTTGTGTAAAGCGAGGACTTGAAATGACTGCGCGAATATGCAAACGAGAGAAAAAGGAAAACAGTCATCGTTCTAACACCGTGCCCTCGTCCCCGCAAAATTTGCTCAACAAACTACGCAATTTACTGCCAAGTTTTCAAACAATCTTTTGACTGCAGCCCTTAACGAGCATCGAAGCGGCGGAAAAGTCGCGTCCCCTTTGCGATTTGAAATTTACTTTCCGTTTGAAAGGGTGGTGGAGGCTGAGTGGGTGTGGGGAGTATGAAGGCGTTCGACGCGGCTCTGTCGTGCTCTGGCTTCGGAGCAAGAATCCCAGTTGTGTAAATAGACCTTCGTGGACCATTAGATTGTTGTATGAGTTCCAAATGATCCCAGTGACCCCGAAGCGGGCGGTGTAGTAGCACTGGTCTTTGGATGTTTGACTCGCGAACTATGCCGGTTGAGAGGTTATGTTTACACCCGTGAGTGGAGACCCTGGGTCTTTTCTATCGCGTGTGTTAGAAGACAGGGTAAACTCTCGGAGCGTCGAGTATAATGAAGATAGAACACAGGCATTCCCGGAAACGAGTATGTTTAACAGAATATAGCGAAAGCGCCTGATCCCACGTTCCCCGTGTCAATGCGGGCCAGTGTCTGCTGTGGCAATATCGCAAGTAGAGGTATACATCCATGAACAGGTACAAAATAGTCCTTCACAATTAGACGTCCAAGGTGGACGAACACTTCAGTAAACGATCGGATAGGTATCCTTCCGCTCGTTACTACACATGGAACTCAATTTAACTCAAAGACCTCCTTCCAACCCGTGCATTCGGAAGGTGCGCTGATTTTTTGCATTCACATCACTCCTTGAGATGTTTAGCCATTTGCAAGATCAAACCATGTGGCTTCAGAAACACTGAAGGAAGTGTTCAATGAGGTATACGAATAAATAATTCAAAATTTTTTTATCAAAGGGGAGGGAAGTGAGGGAATTATATGTACTAACTCCAAAGGACGTGGGTTGGGTGATATTTATTACTTGTGTGTTATTGGTACGAACCTCTGTTAAATGAATTTAAATTCGTCCGAGGAATATCCGAAACGTGTCGAAAATAGATACGTAAGTGATGATGGAGCATTGAATCCTCATCTTGAACGTTAAAGTTACCAAAACGCAATCAAATATTTTTTGGGGGTTGTTGTACAGTTTTGAAACTTTTGCCAGAAGATAATTTTTTAAATTATCTAAACATAGGTTGCTGCATAAAAAGTTCGTCTTGAGCATAGGCTTACGGCTGTCGAACAATATTGAGACCTCGTGCGTCATGGAGACGAATGCCCTAATAATGATCTCACCCTCTTTTTAAGTTCAGACAGCACAAGAGGAGACGCAAGAAATTCCACGACGCAGAAAACAGAGCATTCCTATATTCATGACTTTGGGGATGGTTGACACTACGAGGAACTATACGGCCACTTGGCGTCATCGCGCGAGTTTTCTCTATGAGGCTAACGGTAAACTCGAATCGCGTCGCGAATTTGAGACGAACGTGTGATACAAATCGTGCCCCGTCCCGGAGACAGATTCCCTCCTCCCCCTCCCTCCCTCGCCCTTGGCTCCGATTGGACAATTTATCCATTCCGTCCTTCCCCCACCCCTCACCCCTCTCTCCCACCGCCGTTAAGGGTTGCGCCTCTCTCTTCACGGAGATGAGAACGAATCCTCTCACCCTTTCAAGGCTGTTCCATGCCGCGCCGCTGCTATTCACTGCATTCGTTATTAGCACGTTACCGGAATCGATTTGACTGGGCTTGCGATGTCGTAGTTCCCTGTGAAAATAGTAAATATAGTTTATAATGATAATAATACATTGTTACTTTCCACAGAAAATTCTCAAATCATCAAATGATGTCATCAAATCACCATAGAAAGTCATCAAATCATTACCACTTTGTTCATAACGATGGAAAACGTTTGTAAGCCTCTTAGAGCATCTGCGTTGAGACCACCTTCATAAATAGAGGGCCATGCTGCATATGACTGGAAAGAAATATAATACGATTTATACATTTTGCAAGTTTTAGAAAAAACTAATGCTAATGAGCCAAAATTGATAACAGAAAAAAGTAACTTTACACAACTATATTAAATAAAAATTCCTTATCTTGCTGAGGCTTAGGGGCTTATTCAAGGGCTCTATCACAGTTGCATTCATGTTTCCTTTTTTTTAATTCCAATCATAAGAGAGAGAACGTGATCGTCATTACTTTTCATTTTGTCGAAATTCATCTCACGTTGATATTGATTTTAATGTCCTGGGACAGTGACACTTAAACATTGTCCTTCTAAAGCGGTGTGTATTTTGGATTAGTGTAGTGCGAAAGAAGGCACCATGATTCCATCTCAGGCTGCCTGTAATATGCGCTACTCCTTTTGAAAATCAATGTGATGAGAAGGCTAGAAAGAATTGATAAAAGATTTCAGGTTTTCCCGGTGAATAGAATGAGGGAAGGCTTCTCGGGATTCCATCCGGGTTGAAAGATCCATAATCAACGTTTCGGCCGTCTACACTGCAGCCGTCCTCAGGGTAATCATCGTCACTCTGAGGACGGCTGCAGTGTTAGCGGCCGAAACGTTGGTCATGGACCTTCCAACCCGGATGGAATCGCTAAAAAGAATTGATCTGGTACATAATCCATAAAGATGTCAACCTCGGGTTGCATTACGGTATCAGAATCGCGTTCCTTCAAATACATACATACATACCAATCACACCGTTCTCTTCCGGGGTAGGCACAGTCACAAAGTTTCACTCATAAATACATATTTTTACACCTAACTCTGCTTCAATAACTTCCTCCGCACTGACCTATCCTTGTAAACCCCTTTTGCCTCATTTACCCCCATATACTGCTTCATACACTCCCTCCTGTTTTTAAGACTCCTAATACTTCTCCATAGAATTTCCTCAACCACATTCAACCACAACTTTCTCGGCCTACCTCTACCTCTCGCACCATTCAAGTTTAAGCACATAACAAGTCGATTTACTTTATAGTCATGTCAAATCGTCTGACAACGTTCATGCTACATTGACCAATGCTTTTGATTTATATTCCAACTTGGGCATGGAACTTTGCGTTACGGCTGTATTCCAGCTTTGTAAAAGACAGGCCGGTTACGGTGTTTCTTGTCTTTCTTGCAAAAGTGTAGTTTTTGATTTTTCGTGTCGACTGCCGTAGCTGTACAATATGGGAGTGCGATCCGATGTCAGTGTTCTACGGTGCTGTGGATGTTCCATCTACGTCGGTGTTGCGGTCTGTTTTGTTTGCTTTTTCCTTCCTTTTTTCTGTGAAGCCCCGGTCGTCTGTCTCGTCGTGTAGCATCGCCACCTGTGGTGTCCGTTTGTTGGGAGCGTGTGCGCCCACTTGACCACTCGACTGGCCGTTCCGTCCCCATTACTCCGTGCGCAGAGAGGCGCGCGCGCGCGCAAGAGCGCGACTGACGCGGAACGGCGAACGGGAGTCCGCCGCCCCCCCCTTTGTGTCGTGAGGTGACGAGGCTTGAGGGGAGTGGGGGCGGGGGTGGGCAGGTCTCCCCACTTCTACATGTGCCCCCCTCCCCCACGGTCCAAATTCCTCTGGTAAGGTGCCTTCAGTGTCGCCGTGAGCCTAAAATTCAAGAAGAGAATAAACCAAACGTTTAGTACTTTCGAAGACACTGGTAAACAATGGGACTCAATCAATGAAAAGAAGACCAAATATATGAAAATGTCATCTTCACAGGCCACCCGAGACCTGCAAAACATAAGAATTGGAAGTTATCAGTTTAAGGGGGTCAAGGAATTTACTTACCTGGGAGTCATATTAAACAATGAAAATAAAGTGTCTGATGAAATCAACCACAGAGTGATGGATGGCAACAAAGCCTATTTTGCGAGTGTACCTCTCCTCAAATCAACTCTGCTGTCTAGGAACACAAAACTGAAGATTTATAAAATTCTGATAAGACCAGTAGTAACTTATGGGACTGAGACGTGGACTCTATCAAAACACTATGAAGAAATTCTTAGGAAATTTGAAAGAAAGATAATAAGGAGGTTCTATGGCCCAATTAAAGAAGGAGAGAGATGGAGGATTAAAATGAATATGGAGATAAATGATATTCTAGAAGAAAAAGGCATAGTTAGATTCTCCAAAGCACTACGGCTGGCATGGTTGGGTCACGTAGAAAGAATGGGAATCGAAAGAATGCCAACATTAATTCTAAATAGTAAGATGGAAGGGGTCAGGAAGGGAGGTAGACCACGTAAGAGTTGGCTACAGGATGCTGAAGAAGACTTGAAGGCAATGGGAGTCACGAGATGGAGGGAGGAAGCAAAAAGAAGAAATGAATGGAGGCACATTGTGAAGGAAGCCAAGGCCCACACCGGGCTGTAGAGCTGTGGATGATGATGATGCGTTACTGCGCTTACGTCAAACAAAACATTTTTCGTATTCGATGACTAAATGAACCCAGAGCCTGACTGAAACTTCCTTAGCTATTTCCTTCAGTAGCTACGTGTTCACATGATCCTAGCCAGGAATAAAAATATCTCGCTTCAATTCAATTATTCTCCACGCGTGTTGAAGCGTTGTCTTGAGCGTATGGCAGGTGCATCAGCACACCTGCTCATCGAACCCTCGAAAATTCCGGGGTCCCGAAACTCACCTTCATCGCCGTGTATATTTTTTCTCTTGCGGATATTTATTTTTCCCTTTGACCTACTTGGTTGCCTTATGAATATTCATTGACATACATGTGGAACGCCAGGTGACAGCTCACAATTAAAATTTAAACGAGATGTTGGGGCCCTCCTACTAAATTAACGGTTTAACACATGTGTATGCATCCGGCGAGAAAAATGCAGTACATTGTGCATGGCCGAATGTGACGGTGTTGCGTATGGCACGGCAGTTATGTTAACCACTCAATTTTCCTACGTGAGGTGGTCTTGTGCGTAATTTTGGAATAAAATTATTATTAGGCCGTATTTGAAGCTACCGATATGTTGAATGAAGGGTGAAGTGTTAGAACGCAGTAAGGAATTTGAGCGTTTGAACGAATGAAGCATTTCTGAGACTAATCTGTGTTTAGTGTATGTTGTGTCCCACGCTGTCTGACAGCTTAAGTTACTATGCTACGTGAAGTGGAGAAAATATTGCCTCAGTGGTTTCAGGCTCGGAAGTTCATGTTAAATAATGAAAAAAGAAAACTTTCTTTTATTCAGGTAGCTGAAGGTGACGCCGCTTCATTGAAACTAGTGGTACCTGAAAATAAAGTGGTGGAATAGAAAAAGGTTTTCTTTTTTCATTATTTTAAGAAAACATTATGATCTCAAAATCAACAGACTTGGTAGTAAAAAATGTACCGTTGCTGATCTCGTTTGCATAATTTTTAGAGTTTATACCATCTGTGATATACTTACAAGGATCGCTTTTAATTTCTGACGTACAAATTGACAGAGAAATCTGCTCGTCTTCATCTTGAGGGCATGACTTATAATTCACTGATCTTGGCGGCTGTTTAGCAATAAGTAATAAATACCTCATTAAATCGATCGTTTTATGCGAGGTCCCGTGGTGACGGCATCACTTTTTTCAATGTTCGGTCTTTTTATGAAGAAAAATGATTTTATTTTTATTTTATTCAGATGTATAATGTACTTAACATAGCTGCATCTGCGATTTTTGCTGCTTTGGACGTTCGATGCGATGTTGTGACTGTGTGTTAAAGCGTGATTTCGCGCGTCACTGAGTTTTCCGGGAAATAGTTCCGCCTCGATTCGTTATTTTTTTCATTATTTCTTTCCGATCGGTAAACAGGCCTGAAGTTTATGAGCGCGGGTAGTCCATTGACTGCTAATGGCACACGTGTACGAGCGTTTTCAGGATCATTTTGTGTGTGGGTCGAAGGTTTATGAAAGGGTGAGAGAAAATCGTTTGGTTTTTGTTTTTCTTTTATTATTATTTCACTCTTTCCTTTCGCAATCTCGCGACGTGTCGTTCCGCTTAAGAAGAAAAACCGGACCCGTCCCCGACTCGTGTTCTGCTTCGGGATTACCGAAGCCATGGGGAATGTTATTGTTATTATTTGCAGTGTTGGAAGTTAAGCCACCCCATGTGCGTCCCCTTTGTGGGCGCAAGGGAAATAATGCCTATGAGAAACTTGTTTGTGTTGTCTGCGCGCCTGGGATTATCGCCTTGTAGTCTGTTTGGGAAAAAAATAATGTGGAAAAAAATTAAACCCTACCCCCTTGTCGCTCCTTTTCTTTTGATTTGATCAGTGGGTAAGAGCAGTGGCTACCCATGCCGAGAGCCTCGAGTTCGAGTCTTAGCCTTGGTGGAGATTTCAATGGAATCCCCGATCCTTACTTTAGCGTGTTAGGCAGAGTATTTGTAAGTTGAATGGAGTTACATTAATGATATCATAGTAGAGACCATATGTGAATTATGTTTTAATTCCAGCATCTACGGGAAGTATGAATTACATACTGCATATAAAATGGTGCAAAAATATTCAATCAAATAAAATTATCCACGAAATTATGAAAATGTCTGTGACAATATTTTTCATTTTAAAAAATAGTCGGGAAAACATACAAGCTACACACTGTAAATGTTTTACGAGATCTAGATATTAGAAATTTATCATGTAAAATAGCTGGTATTTTTCGTTAAAATATTCGGAAAGTAGTTCGCTTAGAGGCTGATATTTTAGTACCTTTGGAAGAGTATGATATTCTTCTTTAAAATGAGACCAGATTCATAGATTTCTAGGTGAAATGACATTTCCCCCAAACTACCATAAGTTCGCCTGGTAAGCTCCGCTGGCATTACGCGTTCATCTGAGCTTAGCATTTTATTTTGTTTAAATTTTGTCTCTCGCATCGGGAGGATTATTGCCTCGTGAAGTCTGTTCGAAGAATTAAAAAAAAAAATGTTTGAAGAAAATCAAAAGATGCGACTCGCGTACTCTCACCGATGGCTCATTTTTTTTTTTTTTTTTTTTTTTTTAACCCTTCGTCTCGGGGTAGCTGGGGGGGGGGTGAGGGGAGTTGAGTACGTACGTACGCCAGTGGGAGATGGGGAGGGGAGAGTGGGAGGAGGAAGGAGAGGAGACCTTTGGTAATCGTGATTGAACTCTTTCCCTTCCCCCTACCATCCCCCCCCTTTCACTCACTCGTAATCTCTGCAGCGTGGAAGAAGTCCTTTTTGAAGTGCCGACCGTCGACCCCAGGCTGTATATAACCTCTCTCTTCTCCTCCCAGCCCGCGTATTCTTACCCTTCCCGAGAGAACCCATTCCAATCCTCTCTCTTCTCATACATGCCCCGGAGCCTCCTGCAGGCTTCCCTCGACTCGCCTCCATCTCGCTCGCCGCCTCGCCTCCGAGGTGCCTGGTGGGGGCGAGCGCGAAGGGGGCAATGGGCTAAGACGACTTGGGTGGCATCTGGTGTTGGGCGCCCCAGGCGGCGAAAGCTCTCCCTCTCTCCGCCTCCTTGGTACATACATGCGAAAGAGTTGGCGGGGTGCGTGGTTGGTGGGCAGAGCGGTCCATTGGGCCTTCTCTCGTCCGGTGCGAAAAGGTGTGACCAAGGTGGCTGAAATGCGCCTCAGGTTCTATCGAAGGAGAGATTGTCGCGCGGTCTCGAAGACCGCAGATCTTTAGAATGACGACCTCGGTCAAATAGAAGTGGGCTCTCCCTCTGCAAACGTAATCTTAATAGTTGAATGTTAGAATATTTTTTTTTGTATTCTACCGGATAAGGTTGGTTTTGCCGAATGTCAGAGAATCTCCTGTCGGTTTTCTGCACTTTCCGGGGCTTATCTACCTCTAGTATATCATTTTTCGCCTCAGCATACGATCTACCCTTCTTCATCCGGTCCATGAAACCTATTCTCGTCCTTCCTCTTCCCCGCTTGCCCAACATCCTTCCCTCGATCACATTCTTTAGCAACCCCTCACCCCTTATTACTTCCTCCAGCCACATACTCTACCGATCTCGAATTTCATTCAAAAGTTTCCTTTCCTCGCCCACCATCACATGCACTTTTTCGTTAGTCTTCCTATCCGTCCTTCTCACCTTCTCCACACAGTTAGAATGTTACTACCGTTTATTTTAGCGCTCTTGAGCATTTTCCATATTCGCAGACCGATTTATACGAAATATTTCACCCCCGGGCTGACGGCTGTGTAATCAATAATAATAACCGATATATATCAATAAAGTATTATATTAATTTAATATACATTCACACTCTTCTCGCCGTTCCATTTCACGGTAGGAATAGTCAAAATGTCTTAATTCTCGTTGTCAGGCCAGTAAAGATGATTTGTTGCTGTAATTTCTTCCCTGAACGTCTCATCCCTGCATATGTGCTTCAATAAGGCTCTCGCATTGCTTTATGATCTCCATCTGTATCTGAAGACTCCAAATTTTCCATCTTCTATGTCTGATGCTTTTAATATGCAGTATATGGTGTGCGCGCTTTAAGTCATGTAGCGGCTGAAATTTTGCCTCAACGTGAGTGGGGGAATTAGCAAAATTTTTCCATGCGCTGAACTTAGGAAACTTCTGTGGACCTGTGCGGGTCCTTTGGCCGCAAATAGAGGAACCGAGGTTTATACGACTTGTAGCAAGAATTTCGGAAGCAATATGTTCTAATTATACAATGTACTTACTGTTTTGTCACGCCGAAAAACCTTTTCTAAAACTCCGAGCTTGGCAGCGTCGTTTAGAATCGGATCATGAAGTTAATTTTTCTTTCGTGATTTCCAAGCAATAATTGAATAATTGTTTTTTATGATTTCATTTATAAGCTGTTAAATTTAAATTCTGACGATTAGTTGACCTTCAATCAGGATAGTTGTTGGGGCAACCCACTAACCCATTGCTGGTTCAATGTTTTGGTGAAAATGCACCTCCTATCCTAAGCACCGAGGGATTCCGTCCATATTCTCTTTCCGCCTCTGCAGTATACTTCACCCTCCTTGGGTGTGACTCGCTTCAGTTGCCGCGGCCGCGGATTGGGTTGCGATGTTGCCCTGGCCATTGTCCGCTCTCCCGTGTGAGTGTGGTTGCCGCTTATCGCGGCGCCGTTGATTGCGCCCCCAGGGGGTGCCGGAGTGGTTTGATCGCCCGCGGTGTCGGCTCATCTTCTCCGCCCTCCTCCTCTAGCATCCCCCTACAAGTTTCCCATCCGCGGTTGCCGGTTTTGCTGTGGGGGTGATGACTGGGGAATCCGGTGGAGGGCCTGTACAGTGGAGGAGGGTCGGTGACCCGCGCCTGGGACACCTTTCGGGGTCTCTACAATCCGGTTCTTCCCTTGCCATTCACGAAATGGAGTGATTTCGGAGGGGGTGAGTTTACTCTCGTGCAGGGTGGAGAGTTTACATTTCTCAACAAAAGCAAATAAACCATTGTCACTACAGAATAGCGACGAGTATTATTCTTTGTTCATTATTGCCATTATTGTCGACCACAATAGCTGGTCCTCGCATTCCATCCCTGAGTTCACGGGTTCGAGTTCCTTGTGGGTGGGTTTTTCATTATTCAGGACATAGATTTTTGTGTACTGCCATTTACGAGTACATTTTTACACTGTAGACTGTAACGAGAGATCGGAGAACGGAGAGATCCTAAATGCTTTTGAGATATGAAGAGGACATTATTTTTAATATCATGGATATTCCTTTTTTGCTGGTAATAATAATAAAACCATTCTTAATCCACATTTTCTTGATCGGGTATCATACCTTACCATCTATTGCATTATATCTGTAACCAGAAGAACCATATCCGCATCTGTATCCTTTGTCTTTTTGTTAAACTAGTTTGGAAATTCGATCACAATTTTTTTGTGGAATCGAGTGTGTGTGGAATGTAGCAGAATATCTAATCAGTAAATGATTAGGTATTAGATATCGATATTTGTAGATGATAGTGGACTACGTTCAGATAGGGGAAATTTTTGTTATCAGAAATCGGTGACGACAATGAAGTTTCACCGACTAAATGTCTAGTCTAAACAGAGTGTGATCCTTTTTGCCGGTCACAACGTAAAGAATCATGATTTGATAAAGAGGAAAGTTTGAATTTTCAGTTTCTACTGGACTGCAAAATTCAGGATCGTGACTGTACTCAAAAGATAAGTAGAATACGAACGTAGGTTATTCCATTTTTCCCGGTTCTGCTGTGTTATTCAGCTTTGTAGGACGACGAATGAATGTTGCATGCGAACATCGATTTTCGCAAACGTCGACGTTCACGCGTGGGAATTCCCGCAATTAGCGCGCTCGACCCTCCCGAGGTGAGTAGGCTAATCGATGCCGAATGTGATTTCGAGGAAGTTGCTGATATGCGCTCTTCGTTGAGATACGCGACGAAGCGGATTCCCGCGAATTGATGATAGCACACGAATCGTTAGACCGCACAATTACATCATCGCTTACTACGCAAACGTCGTTTCGATTGATCATAAATTCGATAGTTACATGACGGTAGCGTACATGCGATGGCTTTTGTTCCGTAAGTCGTAAGATGGCTTGCTCTATTGGCGTACGTAGTTATTTTGAATACAGCTAGCTCCTTGCAAGAAGGTGGGCTTATGCTCTATAATAAATGTATGCACAAAAATATTGCATCGGCGTGTCCTCATACCCCTGTGGACTGTGACACCATTAAAGTTACTGCCAGTACCGTAGTAGTTTGAATAATCTTAAGAAATAGAAGATCAATGCAAATGGAATGATGAATAGAATTATGCAGTTTAAATAGTGGAAGCAGTTTAATGATATAAAGTACAGGCAAGAGAGTTGTATATTAGTTAATTGAGGACTTCTTCGGGTTAAGCTTGGTTTCGATGGAAGTGAGTGAAAACTCTCAATATGTTACCTGTGCAGGGGTCTTTCTGCCATTAATATTTCTTTCTTCATATCATCATAATCCTGCCTTCATCTCGACTTTAAAATCTATTCTCTTATTTCCTCTCTTACCCTACATCCTCCCCTATATCACAGGGCCTTAAGCAGCCTTTTGTCCCTTATTACCTACTCCTACCACCTAAGGAGAAACTATGGTTTAAAATGGTCGAAGAAAATCCGACAAGGGTCTCATTCATACACTATCGTTTTCTGAATTTCAATGGGAAAAGTCAATTTCAGTGGCAGCTACTACTGTCCCAATTTATACTGCATCCTCCCGGCGTAAACCGACGCACCTTCTATGGTTCGCGACGCATTGATTGGGAAGGAACAGGACATCAGTTCACTTGATCTGCTCCTGCTACTGCCGCTTACTACGTGATTCCTCAGCTTTGAGAAAAGGCCCACTCATGCGAGATTCCCATTGAGCCGGAATGAGCCCTAATTACGAGTGATGACAGCTTTAACTGCGAGGTGATTTGTTCCCGCCGGTCATCATCCAATCGTTAGCCCATGTAAATCTCCTATAATGCCATAGCTACCGAATAGCGCCCTACGCCATCACCTCCCTATCATTTTCTTCGGTCCCCGAAGAGTGATTGGTCTCCCGCGGCCTTCCAATAATTGTAAGGACGATCAGCGTCTTTAATTCTATCCCATACACGTCAATAGCCCTGTTTGTCTTTTTCTTTTAGGGATCGATACCGATCATATAATGATGATGTCCACTCTTCGTGATGTACAACTTTGATGCTGGTGGTAAATCATGTACGTTCTGATCATCTCTCAGACTTTTCCTGCGAGGGAAATGATAATTGCTCTCAGAAGGACAACCCAAGTTAAATGGATTAAACGTAGACTACATTTGGACGAATGATAGTCGGCGGAGCGTCTTTGCCTCCGTGAGGCGCCTATAAAAAGGCCTCTAACTCCAGTGAAGTAGCCTTCACCAAGCCATAGTAAGTCCTCATATCAAAACCATGACAGGCCCAGCGCAATTTGTGGAAATGATAAATACTCTGACGCTATTGTCAAACTTCTTTCGTCTATTCCTGGAGTACCTTTCTGTATGGACCTCGTACTCCATAGTGGGAACCGCCATTTGAAGTAATTAGGGTCTCGTTAAAAACAATTAAGGATGAAAACGGGAAAACACCCCAGTTATCATTATGATGTAAGTGAAACAACTGCAGTTTTCCACCTATGAAAGATAAAATTTGACTAGTTCCCATGCTCCTACATCATCTGCAAGTATTTTGCCTCTGTCATTTTGGAACAGTCCCCCTACATCATACCTTAATCTGTATTTTATACCGATTATCGTATCTGGTAGCGTACGGCGGATGGTGCGATAAAGGTATTGGAGCGATGATGTTTCCATAGTCATGAGGCCGTAGCAGAAACCCTGAATTTTTGCTCGTTTCCTGTGCTTTCTTTTCCGTCACTTCGTCCGTAACATCTACGATCCAAATCGTGCGGACGGGGCTTCTCTTTCGCGACTAATTAAAGGTCACGGGATGGAGCGGGGGGTCTCGAGGCGAGAGTGGTCCTCTCTCGTCTTGGTCGCCCGGATGGAGTCGGAAAGGCGAGCGAAGAAAGGGATGAAGTCGGTCCAAATTGCCTCAATTCCAGACTCGCCCGTCGTCTTCGCCCCCTTGCTGCAGCAGCAGCCAGAAGAGCAAGCAGTTCGAACGGAGTTGATGAGGCGGCCGCCTTCAAGTCGGGGACCCATTAGCGGGAGGTCGACCTCTTCTCCTCTCCCGCTCTCTCTCTCTCCCTTACGGGGTCCTGTCTTGTCGCCGCCGAAATTGTGTCAATGGATGCGCCCTTGGTTTTTCCTCTGGCGACGTCTTTGGTCGCGCTTTTTTACGTGAGCTAGCCTCATCCCATTCCAAAAAAATATTAATTTCTCTGGCTGTGTTCATGAATTTGTTTGACCAGGGGCTTTATTAAGGAAAGAGTCGACGTTGTCGAACCTCGGGAATGTCGTGAGTGTGACGTCACTGCGTCTACAGTTCTACTTTCGTGCGGGATCACTTGATATTTGCCTATGATTATGACTTCACCAATTTCGTAGATTGTCGAAGGTCGGGAAATGTCATTTCGGTATCGTGTGAAACACCGGGTCTGATCGGCTGTCTTTCTTTATTCTTCAGACAGGTCCGAGGAAGTTCTTCCTGAGTTTTTCATGGAACCGGATAGTGTAACGCCGCTTTACCTTAAGATTGCGGTTATTCCTACCGAATCGATTCGAAGAGAGTTTAACCTGCGGTACTCTGCGAGTTGGCGTGGAAAATTTCAACTCCCTACTTTGCGGGGTTTAGCTATTATCTTCGTTGGAGTCCTCCAGTAAACCTCTGCCAATGAAATCTTCTTTCATTTGGGTTAAATTCAAAAATCGTTGAATGGGGCTGATTTATTTTTTGTTTTTCGTTATCCTGGAAACAGCGTAAGGGGCCTTTTATAGCAGTGGGACGATGGTGGTTCTCTGTTTGGCGTACGCTCGCCTTGTCATTTTTCAATTGCGCTCAGCGGAGCGAATAAGTGATGTTTGCACTTCAAACATTGGCTAGTGCTCTCTAGTTTTGATTGATGGAGCGGGTTCTTAGGACGGTAACTGTAAGCACTGGACCTTAGGAGTGGTTTGCGATAGTAATGGCGAGATCGACAACGAGAAAGACGGACCCGAGATCCCACCCTCGAAATTTACTAGGTAACAATGGAAGAACGGACTTAACCATCCCATCTTAACGGAGTCACTGGCGCCATCTCCCCTCCTCCTCCGACTGGAGAGATGGAGTGTGGGAGAGAGGGAAAGGAGGCAAGGGGAAAGAGAGAGAGGCGAGAGGGGTGGTCTTATTGGGGAATTTGGGAGGAATCTCGAGAGAATTCCACGACGAAAGGGTGAAATGGAAGGGAATTCGTGGCCTGAAAGCTTTTTTTTATTAAAAAAAGTGTGTGATGAATGCCATCATCATCGGCTATAAATGCGAGAGTGGGTCGGATGCAATTCTTCAACTCTACCATCGTCTGTGGTTTCATCTAAAATCCTCGGATTCATATTTGTCTAAGTCTCGTCCTCGAACCATTTTTCTTCTTCTTTCGCCGTTATTTCAATGTGAGTCTTTTATTTCCGGTTTATGCGTTGGTTTTACATTCGTTTATGTCCCAAAGAAGTGCCTTTTGTTTTTCACCATCATCTCTTCTGACGGATTCTGAAAAATAGTAAACATATTTAAGAGTTACAAAACTGGTCGTTTTTAATAATAAATTTTGAGGAATTGCTAGGTTACATTTTCATTGTTATATGGTGAAATAATTCTTTGAAGTAGAGCCTGAGACATTTTTTTCTGACGTATTTTTTCGTATTCTTATCTCTTTTTTTGGCGTTCAGCAATGAATTTTATTCAAATTAAGTGCTAATTCTGGTCATTTAGTGATGAAGGGAGATGAAACCATGGTAGATTTAAGGCAAGAAATGCGGAGATGATCAGGTGGTATTGTCCGGGAAAAAGATTGAAAAAACAACACTCCTAGCTTTTACGAGATAAATAGTGTTCATAAAAGTTATCCTAATGATTTTAACTACCTGAGGCTCTCACCTTCGCTCTTATCAGCAAGGTGATTCGCTAATATCGCTGGGTAATTCATGCTGCACCTCGCCAGTTAAAACTAAGAACTTGTTACGGCTGATGTAGCATTGCAATCAGCTACAGTACTAAACTCTTTATGCCGGCCAGTGTATTGATGATGGGTTTCCATTCGCTCTTGTGAATGCTAAATGGAAATCCACGGCTCACAGGGAAGAAAGTTTACGACGTTGTTGAGAGGAATCCGTCTTTGTATTCCTGCCCACTTCAATTGATGATGCGGGCAGTTCAAGGAAGCCACTCGAAGATATTCAAGACTCACTACGGATATATAAACAAATCGTCATTCCGGACATCTGGGGTTCTGGCTCGGCGTCGAAGTCTTCGAGTGCGTGAGAGTTCCGCGAAGAACTGATGGATTCCCATTGAGTTCACACACAAATCCTCGACCGTTTGGTCGCGAATGTGACGAGAGACGATTCTACTAAGCGTCGAAGCAAGCGCGCGATCCCGCAGGGGACGACGCTCTGTCCATTTCCCTGAATCCGTCGTTTTCAGCTCATCGGCGGATTCGAGGAAAAAGTGTCGCATTCTCACGCTCTCCGATGTTTCTTTTTTTTAAATTTATATATATTTTTTCAACTTTGCGCTGCATTCCGCGCTCAGCCGTGCGGAAAGTTTTGCGCGGCGAGTTACGCTGCTACTGTGCCGTAGGCGATTCGTTTTCGGGGAAGCTTCACGGTTTTCGAGAACAATTCGAGAGCCGACCGCATTCGCTACTGCTCGCCAAATGTTTGGTCCGATCATATTCCGCGGAATCTTTCGCCGCCGCCGACGCCTCGAGTTTCAAAGGTTTTCTTGTTTTTTTTTCTCTCTTTCTCGTCTGTGTGTGCATTCGCATGTGAGAAAAAAATAGGTGCGGCCAAAATGGATGTGTTTCTGCAGCCCGTTGGTTGTTTGCCGAACCAGGGAGTGTGTGTGTGTATTTATATTTGCGTTTGCCTCGGTTGATTTTTCTCCCCCCCGCAGACATCTCTTCTTCTTCTTCTAGCTTGCTTTGCTCACTCGCTTGCTGCAGGGCGTCAGGTCTCACGTTTTTACGCCGGGAGGAAATCATTACAGACGGACCCGTCGTAATTTTTTTAAATTTTTTTTCTCTCGAGTCCGTTCCGCAGCGCGGCGGTGGAAAAATGTTTTATTCCCTCCCCTCCGCAGTCATAAACTAAGGAAACGGGCGCTGATTAGTGTCCTCTTCGCGTTTTATGTGGGATGCGTCTCAGTCTGGTGATTACCTGATTATCTAACGCACTAGACGCCGTCTCCCGACTTGACTCCTGTGTCGGAGAGAGAGAGAGAGCGAACATGGTTGTAATAAAAGCGGTCGGAGCGTATCCCCGTGAACGCTGTGCCTATTGGGGGGGAGAGGGGGGGCGGTAGCTATTGCTTGAAAATATAAATATTTTCATCCGGCTCTCTCTTTTAAAAAGCATCGCCTCCGTGTTGACTTTTGAAGAATTTTCTTTTTAATAGCTCCACTCCCCTCTCCGTCCCCCTACTCACCACCACCCGTCCCACACCCTGGGCATCGCTTATTTTATTTTTTATTTGATTTTTAAAATTTTTCTTCTCCCCGTTGGAGAATAATGGAGAGGGTAAGAAAGGTGGCGAGGAAGACGGAACAAGAAAGGAAAAATAAATGGCGAATCGAACCAATTTGTGGAAACTTAGGATGTGCGTTTTGAAATGATATCATTTTGTTAAAATCCTGATGGATCACCTCGAATGCGCGATTGTGTCGTCGTAATTTTTGGTGCGAAACATTGCCAATGTGAAAGGGCGAGCGCTGGCATCGCTAGGGATGAGGGGGATAAAATTTAGCCCTTGAACTGGTGAAAATTTAATTGCTAGGGGTAAACTTTTGTTGATGAATATGCTGAAAGGGGGCCCTTTGGTTTTTAAAAAGTCTTCTATCTCAGAAGTTCGGATTTCCCATCTTCTTTTTCGGTTAGCCTCTTGCTTATTCACCTTTTCGAACCCGGATCTCCAAATATCCGGCCAGGTGTGTTAGCCAGTTACACCACCAAGCCATCTTCTTTCAAGGCGAATTTCGAAGGGGGGTTTGTGCAAACTAGACGTTCACGCCTACATTGAAGCACATGAGACGATACTCGCGCTTACAAAGACACTGTCGCGGTGGATAAACCCAACATTGTCGTTTATGTCACGACGAAATTGACGAATTTCCAATCATTGCAATGACAAATGATGCTGTACGAAGTCACTCGCAGGGTTGCATTTACAGAAAGGGTTGAAAAATTCGCCTTTTTTTCTTCTCCTTTTCTTTTGAAGAGGACTGCGCGGAACTACGTTGGTATCTCCTGGGAGTGGTGGGTAAACCAATGTCATTCAGTTACGTTAGCACAGTTTGTAGTCGTATTAATCGCCGTCGCAAGCTTCCCGAGGTTTTTTTCGAGTCGTGGACTCAAAAAAGCTTTCGGGACCTCCGTGATCAACCGGCCTCGGCTTGGGGTGAAAATATGGGGGATTAAAAAAAAATTGGAAAGAAAGAAAGAGTGGCAGGGTTGAAAGCCGCCTTTGTTCGCTCGCCCTCTCTCTCTCTCTCGTCCGGCGATGTAATGAGCACTGGAGTACTCTCGTTCCGAGTGGGATTGGCCCCGTCTCCGTCGGAGGGGGCGGCAGGGCGTCGCGACGCCGGCGTCGGCGCATCCTCCTCGAATGAGCCACCTCCCGCCACTTCCTTGCCCACTTCAGCCGTCGCGTCCTCCCATCAATAGTGGGAGCCTCCCGTTCGAGGTGTTGGAAGTAAAGAAAGATCGGAACACTTCTGCTATCAATAAAAGTCAGTTGAATGGAAATTACGTGTGTTAGATGGATTTTTTAAAAGGGTGAAATGGAATTCCTGGCGGGGCAACTTGCGATGGCATACCAATCTCATCGTTTACTGCGGTGTTAGACCGCCTTGTTGTTTGACTCCACTACGGAAAATCAACTGCACCGATCTGTTTTTAAGTTTGCTGCCCGTTTCGCGTGGCCCAAAACGAATTTTAGGAGTGTGTGCTCTTGTGTCGGGGAGTTATTAGCTCGCTAAAGCGAATGGAAAGCTTCCAGTGTCTCATCTGAACCTTCTCCATCCATCCCTCTTCCTCCCTCTCTCTCTCCATCGTCTCCCCCATGCCAAGAGTCCTCTTATTCAGTCAGCGAGAAAGAGAGAGAGAGAGAGCAGGGAATCGCCAGCGCCGACTCGAGAGGGGAGCACCCATGCGGATCGTCGCCTCTTCCTTCCGTCATTCCTCCCGTGGGCGCCTTGCCTTACTCCTCCTCTCTCTCTCTTTCGGGAATCGGCTGCGTCAGTCGCTGGAGTGGATTCCCGTGAGGCTGGGGATGGACCACGATGAAAATACCGGTATCCTATCAGTTACCAAAGTTAGAGCATAGTTGTAGAGTTTGAGCACTCGTCCCTATTCGCCCGAGTACTGATGCTCCTACCTGCAAGTGGTAAACTATATGTCCGAAATGACCTTAGCCGTCGAAGTACGTTTAACCTCTACGTACCATTGATTCAGAAAAGAACGATTACCGACGAGAAACATTTCGCTGTCTGTACAGGGATTAAAGGCAGTTTGAACGAGGTATCATTTTAGATGGAATTCAGTGGATTTGGTCGCATTTGAAATTGTAAGTATCGCACGTTACCCACGTTACCAAAATGTGCTCCTCGCATTGCACTGATTTTTCTTATATTTTCCAAAAACATAAGCCGTTTTCCATGGGAAATGGTTCGCATATTCACTCCAGCTCCAGGGAGACGTTATTTATAAAAAAATGAGGAATTTCTAACGCTCAGATCTCGTCAGAAATTTTCAATGCGTAATTTGTATATTTTTTCTCCTACAATCAAAAATAAGTCAGTTGTACACCGCAGTAATTTTTATAGAATCGCAAAAAAAATTGTTGTGGTGAAGTTATTTTCACCCCACGGGGTGAAAAAATGGCCGAGTTAAAGACTTATATGGATATAATTTTTTATCACTGAGATTTTCAGTCGTATAATAAACTATAATTGTGCCATTGATATAACAGTATTTGCATAATGCATCTTTCAGATTCTGAAATAAATGTGTGAAATTCGAATGTTGTCTTCGTTATGACGAGGGAAAAACCTCGCGTTGACTATCGAGCGAGTCCAATTTGTTACGTTTCAAAATCATTGAAATATCAGCTTTCTAAGAGGCTTTTCCATTTAGTTGCTGCGCTAGACAGAACATTTTAACGCTTCGGATTAAGTATGTGGAAAGTTGCATCTCCTACGGCGGTTTGTCAAACAACTTGAATATATGAATGTGTGAATCTCTTCGTTGGCGATGGCGTGCTTGGTGGAGCTCTGAAATTCATAGTCTCAACTGTCATATGGAGGAAAAATTGAGAAAGTTTAAAAAAAGGTACGTCATAATGGTAATGTTGAAGTGTACGTTGTGTAAATATTATTATGTAAAGTATTATATCAACTTAAATACATACAATGCAGATACGTCACATATCAAATAAATGTTATAATAAAATACATTGCAGTCTTTTTGAAAATTGCTTAAACGGTACTTTAAAAAAAACTATTACAGTAGCAGTATTTTTTCATGTTGATGTTTCATAATTCCGTCCATAGAGAGTTAAGGATGAGGAGAGTGTTGTAGAGAAGTATATACATATCGAGACGCCTCAGACGGAGGAACCGACCGTCTGGAGAGGAGGGGAAGGGTTGAAGGACCCGTGGGGGGGGGGGAGAAGAGGCGGCCTGTAGGTTTATGGGGATTAAATTCGTCTGCGGGATATTCGGACAGAAAGAGGGAAGGTAGGAGGGCGTGTGGTTGGAGAGTTCTCCCGAAGGGTTGGAAGAGTGGGGAGGCGGGAAGGAGGGGGGGGTGGCGGCGACTGTGAGGCGCCGCTTGTCCAAACCCCGCCCATATAACCCATTCCATTCCCATCCTCGGAAAGGTGACGTGCCGTGTTACGTGATCAGTCGTCCTCTCTCTCTCTATCCCTCCCTCCTCCTCCCCCTCTCTCCTCTCTGCACTCTCCGCCACCCCCCCGCCCACCCCAGCTATCGGCGAATATTCGAATCATTTCTCCTCGCTTCCTGAGATTTGCCTTCATTCATGTGTGTTTTTTTTTTACTCGCCCTCTTTCCTGGCGCATGCGCTTCAGTGTGTCCTCTACAGGTATGCCGGTCGTGAGGGTTGGTCTAAAATACTGCCGATATTGACGTTCTCAGGGCGGATCCTTTCTGTGTGAAAGCATTTTGGCGTAGTAGAGAGGGTTGCAGTTGGTGCGCATGAAATTTCCGAGCAAATTAATCTTTATCATGGTCTTTTCTTTGACTTATGTCGATATACCCTACAGCATCGGTAGATTTTGATAGGATACGTTGTTTAATGCCGGTCATCAGCGGGCTCTTTCAGCTTTACTCTTTACTCCTCAGCGAGCAGCCATAGGGAGTGTGGCTAAAAAACTAAACTACGGAAAACTAAAACTATTGTGATATCTGCCATGGCGGTTCACAATCTATTCCTTCCTTCAGCTGTGTTACACTCTGAGCAGTTCTGTAAGAAGCGTGTAGCTTTCCTATAAATTTTACTTAAATATTTCTCAAATCAAATATTTCTTCGTAGATTTCCAATTGGTTGCATTGGATTTTGAGGAGGCGACCAACAGTTAAGGTCATTTGCGCCGTAGGGGACAGGTATGGGAGGAAGGGTGGAGATAAACCGGGCGTCGACATTAGCCTGCTCTTAACGAAAGGCGCCAAGGGGATCACGGTATAACGTCTCTTCCGACAGACGGAGTACTGTACTCGAAGTGCCTCCAGAAGACGCTCAAGTAGGGATCAGGGTTCGGATTGGATTGGGTATTTGGGGAGGCGAACGACTGCTAAGGTCATTTGCGCCGTAGGGGATAGGTAAGGGAGGAAGGGTGGATAGAAACCCGGCTTCGGCATTAGCCTGCTCTTAACGAAAGACGTCAAGGGGACCACGTTTTAACGTCCCATCTGACAGACACACTGCACTGTACTGCACTTAAGTGCCCTCCACAAGACAAGTAGTGAATGGGTTTCCTCTGAAAAACATCCTCCTCTACAGGGTCTTGGACTCTGGCCGCCCGTATGGTTAGCCAGTATTCTATCCACCACACCAACCCGATCCCCGATTCCCAATTACTCGCGGCGTATTCCATATCTAACCTCCCCAGAAGGGAATCAAATTCCACCCCAAAACTGAAAAGAAACACGTGTAATATTCACAAGGTTGTTGACGCCCTGAAAAATTTTGCTCATCAGGATTATCCAGAGAAATGAAGAAGGGAAATATTTGAAAACTGAAATGTCTTCTTCGAGCATGTACAGTCGGATTCAAATGTATTGCAAAGAATCGAGCACTTACGCTTCTCAAGGAAATCGAGTTTCACTTACGGCGCTGTTATTCTTTGCTACGCAACGCTATCTATTCAGCTGTTTATTTGCACGAACTTAAATTGTAACAGTTGAGCAATTGCTTGTTTTGTGCTAACTTGTAATTACATAATATGATCAGCTCGAATAACAATGACATGCTGCGACGTATTGATTAATTGAAATACCAAACTTTATTATTAAACACAGACCGTTCCTGGAATACAATATACCTACGGCAAATACTACATAAGGTATCATTTAGAGTGACAGTTGTGATTAATAAATAACAATTATCCATACTCAAATCGTAAATCCAAACCGAAACGAAAGTGTAATGACAAATTAGCACAAAATAGGCAATTGCTCATCTATTACCATTTGAATACGTGCAAATAAACATATGAATAGATAGCGTTGCGTAGCAAAGAATAACAGCGCCGTAAGTGAAACTCAATTTCCTTGAGAAGCATAAGTGGCGCCGCTCGATTCTTTGCAATACATTTAAATCCGACCGTACACTTTCGCCAGCCAAAAATCAGGAAATAAGGTCTTGAGCAAATTCGCACAGTAAAAGAAGTCACGCCGAAAACTTTGAAAAAAACGCAGAAATAGGTTTTTTTCTAATTTGAATTTTATGTGTTAAACTTAAAACTCTCTCGAAACCTTTTTCTTTGAAGACGAAATCCTATACAGGCGTGCTCTTAGTAGACGCGTGGCTACCTTAAGAGAGACTGCCAAAACCTGTTGGGATTACGGCTCATTGGTTGTTCAAAAACCTTCCAATAACTCTTCCAAAATTATCCGAAGTCCTTTGAGGACGGGCCGCCTATGAGGGAAGAGCCCTCAAAATTCCTGAGAATCTCATTCCTCGGAATCTTGGGCGTCTTCCTGTATTTATACGTATACACATTTTTTTCCTTCGCCTCATCTTCGTCTAGCACGGCGCCCCGATGTCCCATGCTATATAAGGTCGCAACTGTGACAGGATCAGTTATATATGTATACATTTTTTTTCGTGAATTTTTGGAATTATAAAAATAAGTCCGGTGGGAGCAGTGAGACCTATAAGTCGGACCTCCCGTTCTTGCGGTCACCGAGGCCAAAGAAGTTTCATCAAAGACAGCCTTTTCCACCCCTAAAAAATTCACCCTTTTAGTCATAATTCCGCGTACGGCTCCTTAGATCTCGGACATGCGTGTGAATGCATGTATCTCGTTTCGGAACCGCACTTCAAAGGGTTTCATTAATCAGCGTTCGTCATTTCCTTCTCGACAAACGAAGCGTTCATCCCGTTGGCGTGTGATAGTTACGGTGCGTTTCCACGGACGTCGCTTAGGTCGAGGGAGTTTGGGGAGAAATGTGGACTGCAGTGGCGCCAACGAATAAAAATAAAAATAAATTGAAATAAAACTGAAAAAAAAATATTTTCTGTACTCCTTGCCCGATTCCACTGAGTGCGGCTTCGAAAGTGTCTCATAGATATAATTCCTTTCCGGCCGACGGGCTGCAACCCTCCCTCTAGTGATTAGATGTGAAAATATTCCAGTACAGGGAAAACTATCGTGTACATGTGATAAATTGTTTTTCCAGGTAAGAGCGGCTGTATATATGTTGCAAGTCGTTGTCGATTTATTTTTAAATTATCGTACTATTGGTTTTTACGTCTTACTGTCCTCATTTATCTGCCCTCGGGAAATTCATGAATTCAGTAATGAGAGCGAGAAAGATTCTCCTCGAAAAACCAGTAATCGGAGGATAGTGAATATTTTGCCTGTCTCCATTAAGAATTTTTGTAATAGTTTTAATTGTAAACTTTGGTTTAGAAAAAGTGACAGGATAATAAATGTATGTCGGATTGGAATGGTAAGAAAAAAATTGGTGTGCCAGATTTAGAAAAACTCCGACATGTTCTTCTGGTAGAATGTCTTATTGGCTCTCGCTACAATTCCTCTTTCGCGATATTCAGATGTTTCGGGAAAAAGTTATCCATATGTACACCGATATGTACCTCTCCTCCTCCGGGGACGGAGAGCAGAATTTCTCAGGAAGTGCGGTGGTGGACCTCGGCGCGACAGCCGCCCACCCTCACCACAGTCTGTCAAGAGTCCGAGGGTATTTGGCTGTGGCTTGCGGGCCGAAACGCCCGTCTTCTCCCGCCGAATTCCCCGCTCTCTGCCCCCCTTGCCCCGCGCGCCCCTCGGGCCAAATGGGATGCACGTCCCATCGGCCGTGTCCCGGCTTGATAAATGCCCGTCGTTGTCTCGTGCGGCCTGGGCCACGCCCCCCTCCGGCCACACCCTCCTCCACCCCCGCTGCCGCCCCCTCCCGCCGCCCCCTCACCCACCCACTTCCCATTCGTCCCGCGGGCCGTGGCGACGGCCTTCAAGGGCGAACCGTGCCCTTCCTCGTCCCGCCGTCAGAAGTCATGCTCTCACTGGATGCCCCGTGCAACGTGCGTGTATTATACACACGCGTACATATACAAATTGCTTGTGCGACTCCAGAGTCGTGAGAAAATTTCCGTGGGGGGTGCCGGCGAAAGCTCTGGGTGGAGCGAATTATGGCATGTCTTCTGGAGAGATGGGTGATGTAGGAGAGGGTGTGAGTTGTGTTTGAAATACCAAAATAATCCCGGTGAAAAGGCGTTCGAAAGGCCATTTCGAACGAAGCGTATTGTTATTACGTTATACTTACAGAATTTACTAGAACACGGGCCCGGAATATGGGCTAGGGCTTTCATTCCGTCTTTTGTCAATGCATTAGCGCAGTCATTCTTGTAAGTTCCCGCTTTACATGACGCAGTTATCTCTCTTCATCCTTGCAAACATCAGACTATCCTGTTTAGTGCCTCGTGCCATGGCCTCTTTACACGGTACATTTTATTGTATATACAAACGAATGCATTTATTCTTTCATGAGGCAGATTGTACCGTGTAAATCGGAAAATTGTATGATTGTCTGAATGACTAAACGGGAAATAGAACCGGTTCTAGTTCCATTCATGTTCTATTACATTCAAGCGTATGTTCATTGGTACTATATAGTTTACCGGTTACGGTGGCATTAAAACGGCCTTCAGAGTAGAACCAATAGCCAAACTAAGTAAGAAAGATTTAAAGCTTTTCATTTAAATATATATTTGGAACGCGATCTGAAATTGCAGTGAAATATAACCATAACTACTATAGAATGAAATGTATCTGGAGCAGTGATAGTGATCGGGTTATAATGGAAAATTTGCAAGGGTATCAGAGCGGAAAGATGGAATTATCTCCTCTTCTGATTTTCATTCCGCATCCCAGTTTACCATTATAATAATTTGAATGTAGTACATCTTCTAAAAATTTTTCTCTCTTCTTGCCATTGATCCCTATTGTACCACCTGTCTTCATTATGCAACGCCCGTTCTGACAGTTACCCCTACCCGTGGCCTTTTCTCTTCACGCAAACCTAATTGCACTGAGTATCATTCTTTCCCCCTCCCTCATGTAGTTGTTGAAGTATAATCCAATGAGTTAAATTAATGAATGCTTCTAGATTGCGTTTTCCTTGAAATTAAAATTATTCATTTACGTTAGAATAATTGCATGATATGCCGACCCGTGTAAATTTTACCAAATTTCCCGAGGACTGATAAAAGGGCCGTTCGGCTGTGTGTGGGGTTCTCAACTGAAAAGCTTGGTTAAGGCAGTGGGTTATTTTTTATGTATCTGCTCTCCGTATTATTTCGCGTATTTTTCCACTCCATGCTGCTCATCGCACGCCCAGAGCTGTTTAGGAATTCTTAAGGTAAACATCGCAACGTCGAGATTGCTATCGTTTCGGCGTTGGATATTCGGCGAAGTGATTTTGGATTCGCGACGGCCCGCCGATACTTTTTCTTCCTACCCACTCCCCCCTTTTTTTTGAGTTCCCCGAAATCTCTCCCCCGTTTCTCGTTGCCTATCCTCCTCCTGGCAGTCGCGTGAAGACAGATGCCCTTTGGACGTGGAGAAAGGTGGTACATGCATTCCTCTCGGAAGACAGAGCAGCAGCAGCTACTGTCCATTAAAAAAATTGAGTCCGTTGAGTTTAGGACGCCGTATCTTCATGTAGGGTCAACCGATATTAACGAAATAAATTGGATACGATAAAATATCATTTCTACGTTTACTGATGCATGAAAATTTTTTTCCTATCCTTATCTACACTTTCACTATTTTTTTATACAAGGCCCTATTTTCAGCGCTAAAAACCCGCTAGCCCGACGTTATGTTATCGCCTTTCTTTTAATATTTATCGTAGAGATGAGAGATTTTGATATAAGTTAGCCAAACATGTTTCTAACAAACCAAAGAAAAAAATTGTTCTTTTGTTGAGTTTTACACGAGCTGTTGTAATGGTTGTAAACCTCGTAGTAGTAACTAGTACCCACCGTCCTAGATAGTAGCTACCTTCTCGGCCTTGTTCATATTCCATTCGGGAGGCCCTCTTTCCATCCCTCAGTCAGTCCATCTGCCTGCCCGGGGGAGTGGCGTGTGGAGGTAGCGGGGGAGGAGGAAGGCGCACATAGGCACGCGTCGCCATTATATCGCTTTCCGCCTGGCGCCTCGGCGTATCATTTATTCTTATCTGCCCGGTGCCAAAACGGCGTTTCCTGACGTCCGTAGTGCCTGCCCGTCCCGCCCCGCCCCACCCCCTTCCTCCTTCCCTCCCTCCACCCCATGCCTCTCTGCAACCACCCTCTAAAGTGCTCCCTCTATAGAGCGCATCCACATTTAGCTGACAGCATGGGCGGCTCTTATAAAGATTCGTTTCCTATGTTAATTAAATTGAAATTAAAGTAGAAAAATATGTTTATTGCTCTAGGACCATTCGTTCTCAAAGAAAAAAATCAATGTACAATTCAATGCAAAAGTCTGGAAATTACACTATGTACAGTTGTTCGCTTTGAACGAAGACTCAAAAGATAAAAAACAGGAAAAATGTTACAGGTTTTACCATGGTTACAATAAATATAATAGCAGCATGTTACATTTATGTAATCGCTAAGTTACAAATAATAATAGTCACGGCAATGGCATTCAAAAAATAATATTCATGATAGGTTCATAATGTAAGAGTTATTAGAACAGTTTGAGATGATATAAGAACAATTACAGCTATAGGCATTGCTCCACATATAGCTGACAGCATGGGCGGCTCTTATGAAGATTCCTTATGAAGTTTCCTGTGTTAATCTCCAAAAGGCTGCTGGGGCGATGTCGCTAATTACGGCTGAAAAATGTGAATTTGAATTGTTTATTTCACTAAATGAACAGCTACAAGTCTTCCTGTGTTCAAATTTTATTTCCTTAATTAACTAACTTATGCTTACCGCAGTGTTGGAAATGTTCGCTTGAGTGCCCTTTGAGTTGAATGCCTGGAGAGTGGGCGTGGCAACTGTTCTCTGTGTTTTAGAAATATACTTTTTACACGTCATGGGGATGAGCTGATTGACGGCAAATTTTCGTTTCTTTATCGGTACAAATGGCTATCTAGAAAGCGAAAAGTTACACTTTCACTTAATTTAAGTATTAATCCTCGTCCAAAATGCCTGCGCAAACACTTTTCTTTAAGTAGCAAAGCAGAGTCGTGACAACCGCGTTGATGTCTGCAGGGGCGTTTTCGGCTGTGGTATACCCTTTGGTTCTTACTGTCAACTAAAGGTGGAACCTTCTATACCTCTCTCTCCTCTTATCCTTCTTTTAACTTCTGGTTTCATTCCTTTTTTATTATGCTTCGCGATACGGTAGATTATCTTATGCATTGTCAGTTCTTTCACCCCCTCTCCTTCTCTTTATTATTCCTCATTGCTGGTCTAGTCGCTTCCTTCATTCTCATTCTCCCGCTTTTGTTTCTTTCGTCCTCCCTCCATTCTTGCCAGTATACTCTTCAAATCCTAGACCTTCCCTCTCTCTCTCTCTTGATGGCACAACCAACATTATATATTTCCATAATAAAGTCACTGTGAATAAAGGTATGAAGCAATTATTGCGTCAAAATTTAACAATAATATAGGTTGATTCATAAAGTTAGCCAAAAGAAACTAGTGCTTTCAATGATTGCTTAGCGGAGCAGAGGGAACAAGCTTTGGAAACACATTTTGAGGCATAAAGCCCCTTGAAAATTAAAATTTAGGGTTAACAAAACAGATTGGAATGAATGGAACTCGGATGGCACATAAAATAAATTTTGTCTGAACTATTCACATTTCGACCTTCGTATAGAACACCACGAAGTCAGTACTTACAAGGAGGAATATACGTATGAAAAAAAATTCCTCGATGAAATACCCATCGTATTTCTTCGCGTAGAATTGAATATTGTCAAATCGTAGCTGCTTACCCATGCTATCGCTAGGTTCTTACAGACTCTGTTGCGGGACCGCTTCCGGTGCACGCAAAGGGCCGTAGACTCTGTTAGGATAGAGGAGGAAATTGGATGATACGTGAAAGGTTTCTTCTCCTTCATTCGTCTCTACTTCTCCTCCTCAATGTTTTCCGTCTCTCTTACTCCTTTCGGCTGCCGTCCGCATCATTATTAATGCCGGGCCGAGATTAGGGGGAAGAAACGACGGGCCTCGTTTAGCTTTCGCGTGCGTTTTTATACGAATATGGAGGTGTGGGTGTGTGTGGATTTAATTTTTTCCGGCACCCTCTGCTCATTTCCCTTCTCCTGTCTGTCCGTCGCGTCGTCCCGGTGTCGCCGCGTTGCGTTATCGCTTTGAAAATCGCCAGCCTCGTCCATCGGACGTGTGCGTGCGCGACGGCGTTCGTCATTTTTTTTCGTTGTGTTTCGTATTTTTGGATGGTGGGGGCGATTAAACCTCCTCCTCCTCCTCACCCTAGGGTGAGGGATTGGGTGGTTTTTGGGATAGGGCGACTCTCTTTTCGCAGTTGACGTCACGCCGCGCCGTTTCTAATTTGTTGGCAAGCATCAATTTTCAACCATTGCGGATTATATACGTTAAAAAAAATCATATTGTAGCTTAAACGCCCCTGAAAAGGAACATTTGGCAAGTCGCTGAGGTACGTGCCAAATTCGGTCCATCTAATATTGAAGGATTAAGGAAGAATAGTTTCACCTCATCTCGCTATATATTTTTCTGAGGAAAAATACTGACTGCAGCGTTAAAAAACTAGCATAGTACGTGGGAGGTACTAAAAAAGTTATGCATTTACTTGAATTACCCTACTTGACTACTTTATTGAATTGTTGGTTAATCTGACGGTTATTGTAGGTTTTAATGGATGTTAGTAAAAATCCTCTTAAATTTGAGTGACTTAATTAAAAATTACGGCTGAAATAGTGTTTAGAATTTAAGTTCAAACGTAAAACTTCTAGCCAAGGTGTATTTCTGTTACTTTGGTATTATAAGTAAGTTGCTTAAAATTTTTTCGATCAACTGTTCTATGTTATCCCATTTATGCATTAAAAAAATAAGAATAACGAACGAAACAAAAGAAAATGGATAATTTGTTTTTATTAATGAAGTTTTCATATTACATGGAAAACAGAAGATGAAACCTATTTGCCTGAATGTAGTTAAGCATTTATTCGGCTTTTCTCTCGAATTCAAAGTATTTTGGTCCGTTTCATGAAAGTATATGAGAGGTGCGTCCGAAAATAAAATTGATGTGCAGCCGAGTTTTTCAAAGCGCACGATTCTCATTAATGCGGCGATTACTTTCATCAAGTCTGCCATATTTCGGGCGTCTTCGTGAATTCTGTGTTCCTGGCGTCGCTGGGCCAGCCGGTGAGCAATTTACGTGAACGGGCGATTCCGGCCTTAACGACCGTGTTGAAAATAACTCTTCGCTTAGGAGGGAAGTCCGTGTCTTGAATGGAGAATGGGAGGTAAATCATGTGCCGAAAAATCATGAGAGGAGCCGTATAAATTATTGCTTCGATGGCAAGAGACGCTGTTTTCATCGGAATCCGTGTTTGGTGAAAGCATTTTGTATTCATTGGGTAAGCAGCTACGATTTGACAATATTTTTAATGCTCTACGTGATGAAGTACGTTAGGTATTCCATCGGGTACATTTTTAATGCGTATTTTCTTACTTTTAATTTTTGACTACGTGGTGTTACATACGAATGTCAAACTATGGAAAGGTTTGAAAGGTGGTGGCGGGGTAAAGTTCTCCCCTGCTAAACTCAGGGTCGTGGATTCGAATCCCGCCTGGGTGGAAATATTATCACCACTCAGGGCATGGGTGTTTGTGTTCGTCTGTAGCTATTGTTATTCACCCGACGTAAATTGGCCAAATGCTCTGTATTCGGGGTAGTGAATATGAAATAAAATAATTAAAAATTTATTATGTATGCGATCTGAGGTTCATTCATCCCAATAAGTTTTCATTGATTTTCTTCATACATCAGTACTTCTTCTTTTCATATGTTGATATTATTATTTCTTTATACCTTTGTTGACAGTGATTCTCTTAAGGAAACATACAGTGTTGGTGGTATGCCATACCTATTTTACCGAAATTAATTTATCTTTTAATGCATTCTTAAACTTTTTTAAATTCACTAAGGAAACTCTAAGACCCGGATTTATAATCTTTCGTGAAATATTTGGTTGGTATGGAAACACGGTGAAACGTTCCCGCACTGACAACTCTTTCGTCAACCAACTGGTAACGGGCTAAACCCGGACTCTTATTTGACAACGAATTTACTGGAGGGCTAAATGATCTTGTGGTTAACATCGTACTTATGTAATATAAGTGTCTTTTTTTCTTCGGGTAGGTATAAAGTACTATAATTTATTATTATATCTTTCTTTGAGTGTATATTTAATCCATTTCCCTTCCGTTGAATCTTGCTCACAGCCTGTGTCTTTGCTTTTTTCCAGATCGTGCCCCAAGTGAAAGGGAAGCGACGGCCCAGTACGGATCGCTTACGACCAACGGAGAGGGTGAGTGTTGTTTCCATGAATTATTAATTTCTACAGTTTCATTCATCGCTCTTCTTGAGGGAAGATATCCACCCCCACCTTTCCCCATCTCCTATTATCTCCAGCCTCTTCGCTTTTCTATTCTGAGGAATTCCCAGCCGCGGCATCGAGATGATCGTTCAGTTCCGGTGGAGCAGGTTGATGCATTCTTCCCCTATCCTTCCCCTCCTATGCCCACCGTCATTTCCCTCCTCCCCTTAGAACCGCGTGCCTTTCCGTTCTCCACACCCCCGCCTCTACCCCTCGCCTTTTGTAAGTGAAGTCTTGTTGGCCTACTTTATTCCTACGGGTCTCTACAGCCGCTGATACGTTGGTTGGTACAAACCAGGGTTCCCAATGAGTTGGTTATCTGAGGAAATTAGAATGGGAACCTCTATCTGATCGAAGGGATAACATAGATTCTTTTGCATAACAAGTAATTCTTTTGCGAAATTATGATGTAGACTATTTTTTACCGGACGTTCATCATATTGTGCTAGAGCCTAACTATTACGGTAGGAACGATCATAGGCATAAGATTAAGAAAATAGATAGCATAACCGATATATTTAGAATGTCATTTTTTCCTCGTGCAATTAAATAAGAATTTTCCCAAGAATTCTTTGTGTGGAATGAGAGACTTAAGTATTACTTCTCAGTATGTGGACCCTGACCATATGAGCAATGACTGAAATATTTTTAGATTCTCTAAGTATTACAGTGGTTCTGTTGATATTCACGACTAATTCTTGGGAACAGCATCATAGGCTTTGGATTATTGATGTTTGGAGATCCTATCACCTTATATTTAAATGTACCGAAATCGGTATTCCTTGTGTTAAAAAAAGAAACTCTTATTACTCAAAGACGTTAATAGATATGAGAATAGTTGTGAAAAATCAACAAAATCATTTTTCGACGTAACAGTTCCAAAATACCTTCTACGAGTGGCGTACGCTGTCCAATATTCATGGAATATCAGTCCGTCTCTTGTGTATCTGTGGCTTACTCGGGCCATGTTGCAGCATCCATTAGGTAATTTCCTTCAAGGGATTTTTACTTTTCCAATTTATGGGTTGATAACCCTTTCGTGCCCTTATGGAGAAAATACTTTATTTTTGCCCATTGACTGTTCGGCCTAGGGCTGGGCGGTTTTCCAAAAAAATTGGTTCCAATATCAATATTTTTCAATTTTGGGATACCAAAAATCACAATTTTGGAACGACCAATACCAATATCCTGTATTGGATATTGGTGGTCGGATAAACCAGTATTTGTTATTGGAATATAGTATAGTGGAGAACCAATATTTGCAATTAAAATATTGAATATTGGATTACCAATGTCAAAAGTTCAAGTATTGAATATTGGAACCTGGGTCGAAGTGAGCCATAATATTTGAAAACAGACGGCGCGCGAGGCACCCAGTGCAGCCTTTCTTTTTCCTCCGTTATTCATACCAATAACTGGGGAGAAGAAGCTTGCATTGTATTTTATTGCTTTATTGGCAGACTTTTACATAGTTAATAAAGTCCCTTTTTCGAAGTAACCCCCCTCGGTTCTAATACACCTCTGCAACCGTTTTTTGTTTCTTACCCATTAATATTGCTATGTTCAATGTTTTTCAAGTTACCAATATTTCATGTTTGATTATTTCCTGTATTACATTATTTACAATATTCCAATATGCAATTATTTTCCATTATTCAATAGTCCCATACAGGTTATTGATATTGGTCCATTTTCAATATTTTAAAATATTGGATATTGATGTTGGGATTAAAATACCGCCCAGCCCTAGGGCAGCCCTTCCGCAGCATTACCTCTCTCTCTCTCTCTCTCGTTAGGTGTCGCAATCCTTGATTGTAGTTCGGATGAACTTAGTATTTAAAAACAACGTGGAACTATGCAAAAGCGTTCCCCGTTGGGAATGGGTATAAGCGTCGTGAGGTTGCTTCCGAAGTTCATTCTTGGGTATCAAATTCCCTTTCTTGGCACACGCGGGAATCTCCTTCTCTTCCTCTTGGCAGCGTCGCGAGCCGGGGGTTGGAAATCGGGTTCTGGGTCCCGCTCTCTTGGGATCTCCAGACGCTCGTTTTAATTTCCTCCGCCACCTTCCTCATGGGGGGCGGGTGCGGCGCGTACTTCCTTCTCGACTTCCTCGACGAAGTAAATTTCTGTCGCGACGCCTCTCTCGTCCCGTGACACGGGCGCTTTCGTGGAAACGAGTGCGGTTCGAAAAAAAAACCGAAAAAAATAAAGGTGCCGTCTGTGCGGAGTGGTCTAGGGAAAATCTTGGCGAAAGGATGTTCGAATGCTTTGGCGACTCTTTATTTTGGATCGCCACCAGAGAGCGTTGAGATGAGCAGTAGTTCACGCTGCCTAGGGTCCTACTATAGGGTCGCACCGAGGCATGGGTGGACAATCATGTTGGACAGCGAGTTTCATTTCGCAAATTATGGCCGTTACTTACTATATAATACCTGAATTACCTGGTCCTTTCTTCCTTCGATCCGAAGACGCCTTCAGCTTGGGGCTAAACTGTTGTATATCAGCATAGGATTGGCCATCCATCGATACGCCAATGAAACACTCAGATAAAAGTGAATTACTACGAATTCAACGGTCGAACGTGATCGACGGGCACGTCTTTTAAAGGTTTTCTACCGGCTAACGCAGGTTTTGTTCAATGTCAGAGGATCTCCTTCCGGTTTTCTACATTTTCAGAGGCGTATCTCGCTCTAGTAAAACCTTTTTCGCCTCAGCATACGATCTACCCTTCTTCATCCCGTCCATGAAACCCTTTTCTCTTTCATCCTCTTCCCCGCTTGCCCAACATCCTTCCCTCTATCACACTCTTGAGCAACCCATCGCCCCTTATTACAGCCATCTACCCTGCCCATCCCGGATTTCATTCAGAAGCTTCCTTTCCTTGTCCACCATCTTAAGCACTTCGTCTTTAGTCTTCCTTTCCGTCCACGACAGGCTCTTAAGACATCGTTTTAACATGCCAGATGTATGTTGTATTCAGAGGGGAATTAGTACTAAACAGTTATTCTATGAATATCGTGAATAAATCACGGAAATATTTCATAAATAAGTACTAAATAGTTATTCTATGAATATCGTGAATAAATCATGGAAATATTGCATACATAAGTACTAAATAGTTATTATACGAATATCGTGAATACATCATGGAAATAATTTACTACTTTATGTAAAAGTTTTCTTCATTTAGCTCAGGTTTTTTCCTTCAAGATTACGTGTTAGGCTTGTACAGAAATATTATCGAGATTCACCTACCTATGTAATGGTATTTCCGTTGCTTAAATGCCCAGATAGAATTCTTAATTGGGCCGCAGTGGGCTGTGGACCTGTTCTCGAAAGGAGATATAAAGAGAATTCATTTGTACTCGCTGAACGATGGAAAACTCAGAAAAATCTGGAGAAAATACCCAGACGTAAGATAAATCACCGGCGAGAATCATTTCACCGTTCCATTACGCTTCCATGAGTCGATCCCTAATGCAGTGATGGATGGTTTTTTGTCGGGAGTTCAGTGTTAGTCCGCTCCACGCGCACCGATGTCATAAGCACTTACTTATGGAATCTCGTCCATGTCTCGCGGCCATGTTCTCGTTTGTTTATGCGTCCTTCTTTTCTTTCTCCCAGGCCCGATACGGAGGCTCCATCTGTGACCGAGTGAGCCCGTAGCGTGAGAAATTGGTCGGTCGGATCAATTTTGTCGGGCGGGGAAGGAAACGGAGGGGGGAAGGAGACAAGGGGAGGTGGAAGCGAGGAAATTTTTTCGGATGGTGTTGTCCCATTGTCATGGAAAATAGTCTTCCTTTCCTTTTATTTTCCTCTCTCCAACACCGCTCCTGGAATGGCCTCGCGGCCGAGGGGTGGCCCGTGGGACGGGCTGAATGTGAGCTCCCTTATTGAGACCTTCTCATTTCTCGACATGAGCTCTGTTTCCATCTTTTCTTCACTGTCCTACATACATATCAATCACGCCGTTCCCTTCCTGGGGAGACTTAGAGTAGTATTCGCGTTGGTTCTTAGTAAGTCGGAAAAAAACGAAATTTCAGTTGCAGCATTCTTCATCAGCTGTAAATCCTTCGGGTCGAGGAGGAAATATGAAATGGTGAATTAATGATGGAGGTTATTTTTTTACGCATCTCTACGTAGCATGAGGTGCCCTGTTGACACCAAGACTGGTTTCTTGGATCGTTGTAGAGAAAAATCATGTGCAAGAAAAGATTTTGTACGATCATCCCTTACAGTAAGTTCTCGATTTACGTCGGAGATGCGATTTGAAGAAGAGCGACGTAAGTCGAAACAACGTAAATCGGATCTAGATATTCGTAACCGCTTTAATCGCGCGATAAATCAAGGCGTTAATTTCAATATTCGTCTTTTGCCTTCATCTAGGGAAAAATAGCTATTTCAGATTGGATAATTACGTCTCAGTTATCAAAAAACGCAAGCATATTCACACGGTCTATTTTATTAGCATTAAACAGTGGAAAATTTTCCGACGACCCTTGTCAGCACGGACGTAACATAGAGTCAGACGTAAATCGAAAAAACGCATCCCGAGGACTTACCGTACTTATGATTGAAAACTGATGTTTAGGTATTGCTGATTTGTTCTGTCAGGTAAATTATGCCATGCAATCACAATTTTCTCTAGTTTTGGAATTTTGGAAATGGAAAAATTGGAGTTCACGTACGTTGGTAACATTTTATAGCTGTATGCCCAACGAAACACGTGCGTTTTCTTTCGTTTGTTGATATATGCGTGGGGAAGCGTGTCCGTATGTTATTGACGTAGACGCCCCGGCAACATAAGGTTTTCTTCCCCCAAAGCTGCTAAACCCTTTTTCTGTGTTCAAACGCTTGTCTGCCGTGTCACGTTGCCGTCAGGGGTCGATCCTGTCCAGGGGAAGGGAACTCTTTTTTTCCGCTCCGGCAACTTCCCACTCGTCGCAGGGGTTCTGAAACCTCCGCCTCCGTTTCCGATGGCACCCCCCTGTGGTGTCTCCACCCCACATTCTTACCCGCCACTCTCCCCTTCCACCCGTCTTAAACTCTCCCAGCCGTTTCTTCCCTATTCCTACTGCACTCCATCTTCTACACCTATTTCTCACTATCCTATCCTCTCTGTTACCGCTTTTGCCCATTGGCAGGCTAAAATGGACTACGTTTTAGTTTTTTACTCTATATTCGTCTGATTCCTTCCACAGAATAGCACGTTTTCAGTCAAGAGAGCGTAAAATGTTTATATTTTCTCTATGTGATTTTATGTTTGCATTGAGGAACCTGTCCCTGAGAACCTTTTTATCATCATTTTGGCAAACATTATGTCGGTAAGTGTTCTAAATACGACAGAATTAGCTCATGAGGTTATTATTTCTTTCCATTGCATATTGGAAAGAGGATTCACTGAAGAATTCGTAGGAAAATTGAGTGCGCTATATTTTCTACACCAAAGTTGGATTTTTCAGACGATGATGTAAGGCGATGCTATTAAATTACATATTGAAACATAGGTACCTATCAGAATAGTATTTATTTATAGAAAATAGTGGATATTTTTATCCATCAATAATTCTGCTTGATTCCGCACTATTTCGCCCGAAACTGCCGAATTTAACCAAAGATTTTTTAACTCCTGGAATGGTAATTGTCTGACATTTTGGGCATATTTTCATAATTTTTTAGTTAAGTCGGAAAAAATTCTCGGGCCACATTTCATTTTAGAGGACTTGTTTAAGTGCATGGAAAGTCACGGATCGGGCAATTTGAGAATGATAAAAGAATTATATTTCAAATTTCTTTAATTAAAACATGCTGCGAATAGAGTTTACGGCTCTGTGTTCGAAATTTTGACGACATTTAATGGAAATATTTTTTCTAGAATATTGGGCACAGCGTAACACCCTTAGCGACATTTTAATTGATAGGAGATTTATCATTTTGGATTTCTATGAGAATCTGCGCACATGTATTCGAATTATCATGAAATTTATGTCACTTGCTGCTAGGCTACACATTAAAATACTATTGAATAGTCTAAAAATGAAATCGGCTTGATGCAATATCTTTCCACGTTTTTTAAAATCACTTTCTTGTCCGTCTGTTTGTCTGTTCGGTAAAAATTTTGCGATCGATTTCAAACTAACTTCTCGATAAGCTGGAGACTTGAAACTTTAAACATGGCTCAGAACTGGATGACAATGCAATAATATGCAATAATAATATGTTTATAATGTAATACCAATAATAATAATAATGAATGGTGATAAAAGCTAGCACTAGGGGAAAAAGCGGAGCACAAAATGGAAAAGCCTGTGTCATCGAATGCGATACTATTGACGAATTCATTCGTGTTAACCGCTGAACTGTGCAATTCTATTGGAAAATGGGTAAAATAATTTTCCATTCCAGATATGATCACTCAAGACTAAAACGCAGAAAATAATTATTTAAATAAAATAGTTTTTTTTAAACAATCATGTTTTTAAAACGACCTAGCAGTATAAAATAATTTCTCACAGTCCCATACAGATTTATTTGTGGTTGTTTAAAAAAATAATTATTTCGCCTCTATGTATGTATTGATATCACCTATGAGATCACGTATGCAAAGTTTCGCGTGAATTTGTGCTTTTACGAAAATATCTCTAACTACCTCAAACTCTCGTTCACACTCCCTAGCCACCCATCACTACCCTCGCCCGTTTTTTTGTCACCCTCGTGATGAACCCCTTAGAAATAATCTCACCACCCCCACCTCTCCGCAGTTCATGCGGCTCCCGACGGAAGAGAGGCGAGTTCCCCACAACCCCTTTTCGTCCTTATGTCTCTCCTCTCTCGGGGGTAATCGGTGGGACATGAGGGGGAGGGGGGGGCGTGGGAGGTGCGGAGCGTTAAGAAGGTAGAGGGGGGGGGGTGTAAGAGCATACGTGGGGGGGGAGGGAAGGGGTGCGCGTGATGGAGCTATTATTGGGGAGTGGGGGGGAGGGGCGAAGGAAGAATGGGAGGGAAGGAGAGAGGGGGATTTGGTTTCGTGGCAAGAGCAAAGGCGGATAGAGGTAGGGTGGGAGGGGGGGGGCGGGTAATGGCGCCAGACGAACGTCGGCGCGACCTTCCGACTCCCCCGCTATTGATTTATTGGTCGCCTCACAGCACTCCCACCCACCTCCTCACCCTTCCCCCTCTCTCTTTTGCCTTTCATCCGCCTCTTCCTCCTCCTCCCACTCCACCGCCGCTACCTCTTTCTCTGCTGTCCGCGGCCCTCCTCCTCTCCCCTCTGTCACCTCGTCCTCGTAATTTTCCTCATCTTTCCCTTTGTGCGCGTGTGAATTTAAATATTTAGTCGTAAATACTCGTGTTTATAATGAGTCGGCCTCGGCCGTTTGCTTGTGAGGGATTGGAGGATGGATGAAGAGAATAAAGAGGACACGAATGCTGAGAGGAAAGTCTTAGATCAGGGGTGGCCAACCAAAATGATCTTGCGGGCCACTTTGGAAATGCATCATAACTCCGCGGGCCGCATATAAGATTATTTATCCCCATATTAGATTTACACCCACTATAGACATTGTTTGGAGTGAAAAATTGTAACATAATGAGTTATTATTATTGTGTTAAAGTTATTGTATTAAAATGTGATGAATCTCGCGGGCCGGAAAAATGTTCAAGGCGGGCCGCGGGTTGGCCACCCCTGTCTTGGATATTAAGTGCGTGGGGTATATTAAGAAATGAATTTTCAGGATACCGGGTTCAGCCACGGTATTTTACCTTTGTGGAGCCAGGGGCGAGTGCGAAATCCCGCAGGGGAAAAATTATTCACCTCGACTGGTACTCGAACCCGGATCCCTCGATATCGCACCTCTTAAGGTAACATGGGGGTTCTTGTTACTGTTGGCTATTCTTAAAATTGTAAAAAAATTACTGATTTTGGATTTTTGGCTGCTAAGGTAGTTCAGTAGTAGTTTAGTAATATCATTTCACCTAGAAATTAATGAACTTAGTCTCATTTTTAAATATCAGCCACTTACCGAACTACTTTCCGCAATATTTGCCAAAAAATAACAACAGCGATATTTGACAAAAATGGTACGCGTAGACACTCAAAAGTGGCATTATTTTAATAGTGAGGAATTTATAACGCCTACATCTCGTCAGAAAATTTAAATTATGTAGTTTTTATGTTTCCTCGACTATTTTGGAAAATTAATCGTCGAGTAACCGCCGTAATTTTTTCTGAATCACTAAAAAAACTAACGTTGTGGAGTTTGAAACGTATCGCCTGAAAACGATGATTCAAAATAAAGACATAAGTATGTAGATATTTTTATTTAATCTCTCAGATTTTTAGTTATACTTAATTATTTATTACGCTATTAATAATACAAAATTTAATTCATGCTTCGTACAACTGCTGAAATTTAATGTATAATTCGAAAATGGTCTCCATTATGACTAGGGAACTATCTCGATCAAATTACCTTTAAGTATATCCTTTCGTCTTCTTCGTCCCCAGTCTCTCTCTCCCTCTCATGGAGTCGAACTGAGAGAATAAGAAAGACCCCATCGGATTTCGGACCCGCCATAATCCCCTCCGTAATCCCTCGTTTTGCATACCGCCTAATGCATGGGGCTACTCTACCCGTCCTTAGCTCCCAGCTCACACATTCTGGTTAGTTTATGGCCCAAGTTGCTTCCTTCCGTTGCGACAGGATGTTATAGGTGGGCCATTGGGTTGGTTGGGAAGAGGTGATGAGTTTCACGAACGTAAAAAAAAAGCTAATCCGAGGTTCGTAAAACTCGGGGTTTTTCCGGCGGGCATTCAGAAGGTGGACTTGGGCGAGAGGTGCTTTGGTGACGTTATGCGTGGTGAATAAATAGTTTCTCCGAGCCTGTAACCAAGGTGACAGTGGGGACTATCGATTGGGAGGAAATTGCGCATATTCATGCGTGCTGAGTGTCGGAGGGGTTATTTTAAAGATCGCAGTGAAGTCGCTGTCCGATTTCCGTTTTCACCTCAGTGGCTACCATGGGTAATTTGTTCTAAGTGCCGTTATTGGCTCACTCCCCTCATAGTATGACTCGAAGAATTCCGAAGTGAAATTCAGGAAAGATCATTTAGTTATTTGTTCGAATTGAGATATGTTTTTAATTTTCTCTTCAAGGCCCTTATCAATGCCTTTGTTCAAGCTCGCGCCATAAAGTGAGCACCCTATTCATTTACAATTCAATGCGAATCGATATTAAGGAGACGCAAAGAAGCACGTTCGGAGGAGAGTTTTACGCTCCTATGCCTTTACAGGTACGAGAATACTCGAATATAGTGCGAGCGGAACTTTCAAAGTATTCCATTGGAGGAAAAAAAATCGTGCTTCATTTGGTCCAACACGGTAACACTTCTGTTCCGCTGCGTTTACTGCTCAATCGTTCCTAAACTTTTATCCTTGGCTTTTATTTTTCTGACGTCGTTGTCGAGTTAAATATCACTTCCTGGAATTGAGAATTGCCATATGCTCTTGATAATACAGGCCTTTTTTCGTACTCTATCTGTTCATGTTGAATGAGAATTTCTCACTCGGCGTGACTACGTTTCTTTGGGACTCGAATATACTTTTCATCGATTGATCTTTTCATTCCGTTGTCAAAAACTGTCATCGACCTTGTTCTTTGCTGTCAGAAAGCCAAAATTACATTTAAGTGCTATCTTTTTTCTTCGAAAACCCTGTCTTGGTTGGCTGTTTGATTAGACGAACGACGGCTGTGCTCATTTGCTGTATTGGAGATTGGTGAGCAGTCTGGCGAAAGGTAATAAAAGAAAAAAATAATTCCTAATAAAGGAATAAAGGATGTATTTATGTTGGATTGATGCTTGGCGTGACGAATCTACTCTGAACCAGCCTATTTCTTCCGACGTGTATTCAAGAAACTACCCCTTGAGCGTTCCAAGAGAATCGTAGGTAGTGGAGGACAAATATATTCCCCTTTGATTTTTGAATGCTACTCATGTCCAGTAAAAATATACGTCACAGCAAAGAAAACGATGCGAACTGATTCACGGAGTTTTGGGATAATTGTAAGTTTATTTCTTTGGTTATTTTGCATTGTAGCATATATTTTCCTCAAACGTATTTTCCAAATCATATCCCAATAGGTTTAGTGTGTATTATGCATTTTCCGAAGGAAAGATCGACAGTTAATAGACCGTCCCCTGGAGGTCCCTGTCCCCTTTTACTGTAGTTACGTCATTGATTAATGCCACGCTTAGGCTTCGTGGAATCGTCGCTTAATTGCTTGTGTAAGGTGTTCTTTGCCCCTGTAATGATCCCTAGGTCAGTTCTTTTTTTCACGCCTGCCACCATCCCTTCCACTCTCTTTCTACCGTTTAACGATGAAATGAAAAAAATCTTTGATCCGCTTCCGTCTGGATCGCATAAAAGTGATTTTTATCGATCACCTCTTTCGACTTGTTATGACGTTCGTCGACCCGGACGATAAGTATCAATAAATATGTTTGTTTTTCTCTTGATTTTTTTGAGAGCCGAGTGCCCTGAGGGGGAGAACATGACTGGATCGCCTATGAGTGACGGAGCGAATAATTGATCCGTCTTCGGTTTTTCGTTTTTTTTTAAATTTTACTTTCTCTTGTCACCGTTACGACGTTCTATCGTGAGATAGTATTATGAGTGGTCATTGTTAGCTTCGATCTGTTGACAGGTGGAGGATAGAATAAAGGGCCCAATTACTAAACTTCTATTCATTCGTGTGCTATTCACCCGTGGATAAGCTCGGTGGCTCCTCTATCCAGTTCGCTGTTTCTCTCGTTCGTCATAACCCAATACTGGCCTCTCTTTCTCGCGTCTTATACATATCTCTCGTTCATTTTCATCCCATTACCTTTCCTAACGAGTGACAGCCGAAAAATCTCGACTCTATCTTGATCGGAAATTAATGTGATAGGGGGCTCTCCCCACAAAAATGCGCCCAGGGGGGCGTCATATATGGCCTGTTGGGCGTGCTGTGGTGTTTTCAAGACTTCCGTTTTGTATTTTGAGAGTTTCGATACGTCGCTTAAAAAATGAGAAGTTCGTAAGTGTGTGATTTTTTATATTTTAAACTCCTCCCTCTCGATTATTATTTTTCTCTCTACCTCTCTCCCGAGTGGTAATGGGCGGTGATCGATCAGGGTGAGACCGAGGGTGACGTCACCGCGTGTTTGTTTCCCGTTCCACGCCCGAGGTGAGACTATGGGAATGAATTTGTGTTTGTGTTACTGCGTGTGTGGGAACTCCTTTCTCCGCCGATGATTGAAGATGAGCTCACCGCTTCCTCTCTCCTTCGGCCGAAGGTTTTAGGTTTTTTGTTTATTATTCCCCTGGCGCCTGTCCATTATTTTTCCCCCTTTGGAGTGATATTTCTTCTCTCTTTCCCTCCCGCTCGAGTACCAACTCGATTTTTCACTTCCTTAGTGTGTCTCGGCGTCCACCAGTGCCTCCGGCGGCTAATTAGCGGGAGAAAATTTCGCGACCCAAGTCGATGACGTGGACGATTTGTCACTTAAAGTCGACGCGAATTTATGTTGATTCGGGGTGATATACCGGTGACAGTGGGTTCAGATGGAAGTTGACAATATTCACATATTTGTCATTCTTTTATACCTGGTCGGGGTTCAAATCCCTGCAGAGGAGGATGTTTTTCAGAGGAAATCCGATCCCTACTTGAGTGTATGATTATGCCAGTGTGGTGAAAGGCGTCGTTCCAGCAAATAAATCTGTGGGAGGTTACCAAGTGTTTTTATTTCAGCATGAATTTAGGGAACTTCCACCAAGTACAGCCTCATACAGTTTAAAATAATTATTGTAAATGAAAACTGCATCGCACTAAGTTTGTTTCTGGAAACTGGCAAGAGAAAGTTACTTTACTCATTAATGATATTCATTTCAGTGCAATGCATCATTGGGTCGCAATGGTCGTTGAAGGAGAATGTGGGTTCCTTTTTGGCCGCGCTGCCATTGGTCGAGCCAGCCGTTGCATAAATGCCCCTCCTTTTTGCCGTCGTTTTTTGCATGTCGCCGCCTTGTCGTATAGCCATTACGGGTTTCTTTTCGTCCGAACTCCGTCTTGTCGGCTTTTATCAAAGGCTTTGCGCTAAAGATATGCGTAATCTATTTTCTGAGAAGGTCTTGAGCAAAAACGATGTCCAAGGTCGTTTGTCAGGCGCTGAGTATTACTTTCTTCCTCCCCCGAATTAATAGTCGCCAGGGGCAAGTTGAGGGAGTCTAATGTTGATTATCGGGATGCAGGAGCGTGTATGAACTGCAATACGTCTCTGGACGCATGTAAGTGGTAAAAATACTCTTGTGCTGACTTTTTTTCCTTCAAATTAAACCGTTCGTAGTGGCGTTGAAAAAAGAAGTTTTGTTTGAGATCTGCATTTTTCCGTGATTGATGGGTTTTATGTACCTACGCAAAAAATTGGTTTACTTGTGTTTTTATCAATGCCTGATTAATAGTAAAATATCCCATACATTTACTGCCTTTTTGATGATGCTTTAGGAAATATGTTACTGGTAAAATTCATGGGTTGAAATTCTCTCGTTGAAAGACCAGTGAGTGGAATTTTATTAGGTTCCTTCAAAAAAATAATCCTCCCTACAGTAGCTCGGCGAGAGCATTTTCCGAGCGAAGTTATTGGCGATGGAACATGGATGGAAGCGGTTAAAACCAGCTTTTATCTCATCGCATGATATGTGACGTTCTCTTTAGCTCGACGCAGTTAACGTCGATTATGTCTTACCATCTTTTTTTCTTAGTAAAAATTGTCGGAGACAATCGTTTTTTGTCGCCGAGTAGGCTTCCGAACTATGTGCCACTTGGGACCATGAAATCTCTGCCTCTCCTTATTCCGCCATCGTTCTCGTGAAACGAGGTTTGTATCTCGTCTCGAGACAGATTAATACTCCCATTCTTATCGTGAAGTGTTTTTTTCTCCGAGATTGAGCCATACCCGGTGATCGACCTGACTGTGGACCAAACCGGACGCGGCAGCATTATTATACTGATATGGAATCACTCCACATGATCCTTCCCCATCTATTTAATTACTGAGTTTAGAGCCTTATATAGGTATCTATCCTGAGCTGTTAAGTTTTGCGACTTATTGACTAGAAAGTTCATTTTTGTCGCGAAATAGTAATAAGTGATCGTACGTTCCTGAATAATTAAAAAAGAAATCTCTTCCCTCAAAGGGTTTTAACTTTGTGCGTGTTACCTACAACCTGTGAGTGATGCCCACATTAAACACGCTTGGACTGTGGTGCTCGCTGCAGAAGACCCGTAAGATTTTTGTTTGAAGGACGGTTGCACATGAAGTGATCGAGCGTTTTAGCTCGAAATGGTGTAACTTTGTATATACTTTACCCCTAAATGTAATTATAGTTTCCTTGAATTGAGAAGATTGAACGTCTCCTCGCTTATCCACCTCTTTGATATGAACTAATCCAGCTGTAATTTTAGGGTTTCATTTTTCAACCAGATAGGTTGATTTTGAACCGTTAACATATAGGTACTATTCGTGAAAAAATTATAAATAAAAAAACCTAATGTTTAGCGTGTTTAGAATGGAGTATTTCTACGCCCGGCGAGCGAACTCGTCCGTTCGAAGTTTCGGAAGATATTCTGGCCTGTAATCGGGGGCCGAAAAGCAGTGAGAGAACAGCGCCTAACTTGACCAGGAAATGGGATAGTGCTGCTTAATTAAACATGCTTATGTTATGACTTATCATTATTTGGTGTTCAAACTTATATCAACATGCCTTTATTTCTAGGTTTAGGCTCTGTCTCACTTTGTTGCTTTTATTTATTTCACATTATCCGGAAAACAACCTGGAAGGCTTGTTCGCTCCGTGCATACTTATTCCACGAACCTACGCATGCCCAGGACCCAGGTAAAAGCCCTAGATGAGTGGGATTTGAACCACCGATCCCTAAGTTGGCAGTCAAGCCCTTTACTCCGCCGCCACAGGGGCCGGTAAACTTTTTCCCCATTATTCAGCCCCATTATTATCCTCTTACATTAGTATTTCAATAATTATCGTATTATTTTTTAGTACCTATTATTGGGTACTTTGTATAATCCGTGGATCTCCTTCGTATATTAAGCTTTATCCTCTGAAGTGCGCGATCATATCGCGTGTCCTATTGCCCTTAGGACGGATTTTGAAATCCAGAGCACTTTTTCCGCGTGCCATTATCGGGGGTGAGGAGTAGGGGATGGAGGGGGCGTCACAGACAGGCGTCGGGCGGGTAGACGATCATCGTCGGCGGGGAAACACCGAGAGAGGCGAGTGAAGTGAGCCACGGTGACGGTGGAAAAGTAGGAGGAGGAAAGGGGGAAACGGGGATAAAATGTGAGGTGAGGAGTGGTTTTGAAGTGGCAGGGGGGCGGGGGGGGGGGGGAAGGAGGAGTGTTAACGAAGGAGTGAGGTGGGGCCGTTTGGACGTGAGTTAAGCGGCCGTGTTAGAATGGCGCCGGCTGAGGGAGCCAAGTGAGATGAAAAAAATGAGTAAGGCAGCTGAAGACGTGAAGGTTCTCTCTCTCTCTCTCTCTTCGTCTTCCTATCTCTCTCTCGGAAGCTTATATGCGCAAAAGAACGCACACATAAGCAGTCCCCATTACTCGTGAGACCGTTTCACGTCTAGCTCAAGAAGATAAGTTAGTGCCACCGTAAAATGACTTAAATGTAATGACATTCATATTCACGGTACTCGTTGAAAAATGTGTGCGTTATTTTATTTGAGCAACAAAAGTGATGCATTTCCGTTTTACTCAATTCTCAAATTGAATTTGAATTGAAATGGTTGTTGAATGCGAAAATTGGTGAAACATTGGAGCAAAACTATGTTTTTAATCTTAAATTAATGATGATAGCTTATAACTTGGTTTTTCCACATGCTTTTAATTGGAACGACCCTTTGGAATACAAAGTTATAAGTTATCATCATTATGTTAGTAAATTCCATAAAGTTACGTCTGAAACCACCGTTCTTATATTTATTTATAATACACGGGCCTAACTTTAATTAGGAGATGACGAATGCCTGTTGCGCAGTTTTCGCATCATTTGCTTTTCGGGTGCTACTTCCGGTTGTTTTGCTTCAAAGACTGGTTTCTTTCCAATCGGAATCCGTTAAGAAACATTTTAAATCGATTTTAAAGTTTTCCACGCGAATTGCACAACGTAAATATGAGCATGCAAAGCCACTGGGTGTTTCGCGGTGAAATTGAAAACGAAAGATGTTGTCACTGGCATAAAATTTTCGAATTTTCGGCCTATTCCATCCCAGACGTTGTCAATATTTACCTTTGTGTTACAATATCTTCGAGCCGCACTTTGTGGCTTTGCTCATTTATTTTTTTATCGCGATCTATGATTCTTCTGTAAATATTCGTTGTAAAAATAATTAGCCTATAACCATGTGTCGTGTAACATCATAGTCCTTAACCATCTACTATATCTTCTAGCCACATTTTGTGGCTTTGCTTTCATATGGTTCTCGCAGTCTATGATTCTTCTGTGAACTTATTTACTTTAAAATATTATTAGTCTTTAACCATGCAGGTCATTTCATGGAAATGGATTCATTGGTTGTCGAAATAAAATGTCTCAAATTCGGTTATCTCGCCTTTCTGCATGGGGAGTTAGTTATGTTCTTGCGTTCAGTTGAAAGTGGCCTATTCGTGCCCTTCCTGTCCGTCATGCTCGCGTTGATACTGTGACGATATTTTGTGGCATGTGTGCTGTTGTGGGTGGGGAGGAGTGGGAGGGCGGGGGGGTGGGGAGGGGGGGGAATTGATGGGGTGGTAACGGAGGAGTCCCGTGTGTTCATGTTCTCCCCGGACGTGTGTGGAGAAAGAGGGTTGAAGATGAAGACGGCAGGTGCCAGCGATGTGTGTCGGCAGCGGCGCAGTAGCACGGCGCCAGCGATAGGCCTCGTGGCGCCCGGCGCATCCTCACTTCCCCCCTCTACGCTTCCACCCCCCCCCATCACGAATCCCGTCTCCTTTGCCTCTATTTTCACTCTTCACCCCTTCCTCTCTCTCTCTATCTCTCTCTCTCTCTCACACACACTATCTCTCTCCCCCTCTCCTCCCCGCCCCTCCCCTCCTCCTCTTCCTCCCGATGCACTCGAAAGAGTCTGGCCGTTCTTCCTCCTCGTCATTTCTCCACCCTCCTCTTGATGCTTCTGCTGTTCCTCTTCAGTCTCCGATTCATCGCCCCCCCCCCCCTCCAATCCTCCCCTAAGGGCCGGCGGCTTTTTTTTTAGCGGAACTCCCCTGCGGTTTCGTCGGTTCTTTTTCTGTGGATTCTCCGTGCGCGGTTCGTGATGCAACGGGTGCTCTATGCTTGCTTGGTTTCAGCGGGCGAGTGCTCTGATCGAATGAGATCGAAATATTTGAAGGCTTGACTTTGTGAGAACGTTCTCATTGTAAAGTTGAGTTGCACTGTCGTGAGGTCTCGCTCACTGTAAGAAAACAGCCGAAATCTAATAATTACGCCTTCGTTCCTTGTCAAGTCTTCATTTTTGTATCCATCATAATTTTGCGTCGAGTGTTCCATCCTAAGTCTTCCTTAAACTCTTCTTATTCTCATTATTTTCACCTTCTGTTGCTGTTTTCAAGAATCTGTTATTTAGCGAAATGTGTTCATTTAAGTGTTCCTCTCATGTTAAGGTATTTGAGCGGATAGTTCCCTAGTCATGATGGAGACCCTATTCGAAGCACATGTTTTAATTTCAGCAGTTTTAGGAAGCGTGAATTAGATATTGCATTATTATGGTACATTTTGACTATAATTACAATCGTTTTATATATGTAATTGTTATTAATATCTGTGGAAAATTGCGACTGTTATTCTCATTATAATGAACTTTTGACTTCACATAATGCTTGAATCTGTATAACATATTCGTTAATGGTTCAACTAGAGATTTAATATCTATCTAGTTTTTGTGCTATGTTTTCATTTGGTTTTAGCGACCTGATGTTGGCAGAGGTCGATCTGAATATATTGTCCAATGCACCAAAACATTCAATAGCCTCAAGTTTCAGCCTTTACTTTGTAAAACGTTTCCATAATGCTCAGGAATTAACAAAACTTTGTAAGTTTTACGTATTATATTTATTGGACAACCGGTTTCGTCGAATAGTCGATATCATCAGGTAATTGACTAGACCAGATTGCCTGATGATGCTGACTATTCGACGTAGCCGGTCTCCAATAAATATTCTTCGTAATACTTACAAAGCTTTGTTAATTCCTGAGGACCAAAACTTATTCAGAGAATTTTTCTGCTCGAAGTTTTTAAGCATATTTTTTCAGCCCTATTCACGATGTACACTTCGTACATGTTGTTAATATTGCGGCCTAGTTCTGTCACATTCGATGAGTAAAATTCCTATCGAACTGATTCCTTATCTCATTTGGGTGATTTTCTGGTTGCGTATCTTTTGGTGCGTTTCGCACTAACGGCGTGGCCCGTTCCTGTTCTCGGAGTACGACGAGTTTTCATTGATGTGCGTGTGTGTGCTCTTTGATGTTTGCGTGTTGTATTTTTTTATATCGCTCCCAATATGAATCGGAGTACTAATTGCTTGATAACCGTGAGATCAAGCGCGATCGCGAGCGTTTGGATGTTTTTTTTTCGGAACGAACTCTGGACCTGACGGTAGATACCATGTGCATGCAACCGAGGCCACTTTTCTTGTTCGAGCCATCAATTATCGAGTGAATGGACGAGGCGGGATGAATGGGTTGGACTGTTCTGCTGAGGACTTTATTAAATCCGAGAGAGATAAAGCGGATCTGCGGGAAAAATGCATCCTTCTCTGCAATGCATTCCTCTGGCGACCTCTTTTGCTTTCTGGCGAACTCACACGCCTTCTGTGCTAAAATATTAGTTGTCGTATTACATCGAAATGTCTGCTGTCCAAAATCTGTATTGTCCTTTAATCGCCATATTTCTAATGTTACCGGTCCTTTATCTTAAGATTCTTGGCGAATTGAGATTGAGCAGTCACAATCTCATGACGCGTGTGGCATATTTCAATGGCGTCACAGCCGTGGATACAGAATGAGAACCGGCCACAATACTTATTAGTGGTTTACTGTGTCATTGGTGTTATTAATACTGATGGTGACGGAATATTCCTTGTTATTAGCGGAAGTAGATTGGTTAATAGTTCTACATATACATTCTACCCTGCGAGCATGGGCGTGTGGCAGGGGGTTTTAGGACGCCAGCCGTGTAAAGATATAAAGGACAAGGTTTTGGGAGGTGAAATGGTGACGTGTATTATGGGAGTGTATTAAATGGAGCTCAGTTTTTTCGTCGCTCAGTCGCTTATTGTATGCGGAAAGAACGAGTTTTTGTACATACCTGTATCTCTCTTATTTTATCGCTTCTGTCAAACCTAGAGATGTCGTCAGGTGTCATGATAATATTCCCTGTGTCGCTCTGAAGTACACCAGTTCTGAATTTCTCAAGTAAGCTAAGCTTAGCGTGTAGCCTCCGAGCCGTTGTGTAGTAGATCTTTGAAAATTTGGGGTAAAGGCTCAAAGAATTTCAAAGCTGCTGTTGAGCTCCGGCTTGTAATTCATCATGTGTTGGTGTTTCATCACTATGTCGTCTTTGAAAGTTGAATCATGCGAAAAATATTTCGATGAAAGATGACGCTTGGCGATGCTTAGAAGTAAAGAGACATTTTAGTTTGAAATTTAATGAGGATATCTAATCCCGAGAATTGAAAAAATATAAACAAACTCCGAGAAAACTTAAAAGAGGATTTCACGCTCCAGTTGTAGCACTGTTGCATGGTGTCGACTTACTTAAGTAACCGCTTAACTTCTCCATTCTTCTCCGAACTTATATCATGTAACGAATTTTTTGTAGTTGGCATGCATCTACTTTTTACCCTGCAAACCACCACAAGTGTTTGTGTTTGGCTGGGGAAGTTTAGAAAAAAATAAATTGAAAAAGAAAAACTCTAAAAACCTAATTACCTACCAGATACGTCATACTGCTAAAATTTCCTGTCTTCCACAGAACACCTCAAAGTTGACACCAGCACAAAACTAGGTCCCAAACCATATTTAGACAGTGCATTAGAACTCCTAAACGCTTCGTCCAAGTGGTTGGCTCACGTTGTGCTGAGAAATAGTTTCGTCTTGTACCTTGTCTGCCAGTTTTATCTCGGCTGAGAGATGCGGGGGGAAAGGGTTAAAAGCGACCGGAAAGAGGATGGATCCCTTAAACAAAAAAAGAAAAGGATGTGGAATTCCAGCTCTAGTTGGCCCTAGTTCTCTCCCATGAAACGTATCTCACCTCCTTCCCCCTACAAAAATTCATTCAAGAGCATTTGTTCGCTTTTCCGGCTCTCCTCTATCATCGTCGTCTCCCCCTCCCTCCCTTACTCCTTAGCCGAAACTGCTCCATGACAAAAAAATGAACGCTCAGTGATTTTTTTAAAAGCGCCAGGGGAGATTTTTTTCATTTTTTTTCCACTGCCTCTCCCCTATCACTCCTTCCACCTCTTCCCCCTTCTGTTTCTCATCTTTTCCACGCCCGCCCCTGTCCCCTGCCCCCCCCCCCTCCCACCTCCGCCTTCACCGCTCCCCTCGCCCTCACCACTCCCCTCGCCCTCCGCCTGAAGCATCACCAGACGCGCTCTCTATTCATCGGAACAATGGCCCACCCCCAAACCCATCGCCGCTCTTCCCCTCTCGTTGGGGGCGCCACTAAGGACTCCTTCGTGTCTCTATCGCTCGCCTCAGTTCCCGCCCCCGCTCGTCCTTTCAGCCCCTCCCCACCTTCCTTTGCCCCATCGTTCCCTACGCCGCCAGCCCTGGTGGCATTTTCCAACCGTTCACGTCTCCCATTCTTCTCAAGGGCCTGCTCAAGTATATACCCTTTCGATGTCTTGCCTCTCTTGTGAGTTGTATGCGCCAGTAGTGCCACGGGTTATATGATTGATTTTTATTTTAAACTAAAAATAAAGTCACGTCGCCACAAGCACATTTGTGAACTTACCCTTATTTTAATCTGAAATTTTGTAAGAGCTTTGTTCACCAATACTCTCTAGTGGATTATAAAATTTTCGTGACTCTGTGTTACTGGAAAAATAATTTATGGCAACTTAAATAAAAGCGACTATATTAGTAGTTTGAGTACCCTTGGTGTGGGTAACATGCGACGATGACCGTGCGAGTGTAGTAACTGGAGGTTACACACTTTTCATACCTGAATCATAGTTATAAGACCAGAAACTTGACGCTTGTAGTACATACTTCTTCATATCTCCCTTTCCTGCACGGGACTGCCGTTAACTTTAGTCCATGGAAAAATTTTACAATGCGTTATGTTCATGATTTAGGTTATTTGGAAACAACCTGAATTACCCTTAAGGGGGGGCCCTCAATTGGGGTGAATGGTGAAGTATTTAGGAGCCGAGTATACTGCTAACTGATAGGATTCCGAAAATTCTGGCGGAAACAGAGGAAAATATATCGGTCGAAACTGAATGAAACGTGGCGCGGTTCGGAAATAGCGATTGGCCGTGACATAGATCTCGATCTGTTACCTAATAACAATGGGTACGAAAGTTATATCATAATCCACCTCCCTCTACCCTCCCCGAGAGGAGACCATTGGCATTATTTTTTTCATTTTTTCCATTTTTTTTTCATTTTTTTCTTAGGAGCGGGGTGCCATTCTCGTCGTGGTCGGTGGAGATGGGTCCTCATTTCTTTTCTCGAGTATTCCAGTCTCGTTCCTTTATGTTTTTTCCCCGATCTCCATCTCGTGCCCATCCATTTAATCCCCATCGGTTCTAGTATTTAGTCTCCGGGGATGGACCCCCGAACGAGGACATTTTTATTCCAACCACTCCCTTTCCATTTCCATTCTCATCCGTCTTTTATCCTCATATTCTCCCCACCCTGCCGTTGCGAAATCAGTTGTCTGTCCGTCTCTCTCTATCTGCGACATCGTCCCTTCTTATTTCACTGCCCGTTTGTGTTGAGAGTTATTCACGCAATCTCCCCCTACCGCCTCCCATTCTGCAACCCCGTCTCTCCTAAAAAATTTTTTTTTTAACTCTTCCTTTCTTTCACGAATCCCTTCTTTAATATTTTCTCTTCCCCTTTACACCTCCATTGTTAAATTAAAGTGTGTAGCAATACCGCGACCACGTTATGTATATTTTATTTCACCTCTCACATCTACATCTACATTATACTCTGCAATCCATCTTTAAGGTTGTATAGTAGGGGTTATCACGAACTTGCTCTGCAGTAGATATGCCCCAATATAGTCAACGACACTAACGACTTTTTTGGCAAAAATCTGCTTATATCTGTTAATAGGTGAACTTTCACCACATGCACGAAGCTATAGGTATCATACCAAGGTACCAGAATCAATGTGTACTGACGTATTTAGCAACTGCGTAAATCCATTTAGTGCGTCTCAGCGTCTGTATTATGAGGTAAAGTTTTAGTTCTGTGTAAATGAACGAAAGACTCCAGTTCTCATTTGTAGTGCTTGATTATATTGTGATCTATATTCTGGTGTATGTATGTTGAAAATGATGAAACGCGGTGAAACTTAGCCGAACGTGACTTAAATGGTCACACCTCTGTATGTATTTTGTCGCGCTGACTTTTCGGACATATTATTTTAGCCAATTCTATTCCTCCCCTCAATCTACCTGCTCTCTAACTCCTCTATACTCAATTTTCCCCCACGCTGGGAGTTGATCTTAGCGCGTGTGACGTTTGCATAGTCGTCGTATTTAATGTATGAACCACGAGTGCGGTCTTTACCTGCAGGGTCCCTTTTTCCTTATACTCTCCATAGAGACAGGTTCCCGTTTTGTAAACTTATGTAAAAGTGGGACCGTGCGCGGAAGTAACTGTTTAAACCAGTAGTGGCTCGGATTTTCTTAGCGTCTACCTGTGTACTTGGATGGCATTTGAGTTTTTGGAGACAATGGGGAGCGTGAGCTGGGTGGTGAGGAATACGAATCATTGCACGCGGTGGGTGAGGAAAGGAGGATTCGGAGTTCGAAGAAAACGTGAATGGAGGACATAATTGCGAGTGTGGTGAATATGGGGATGTATGGGGATGATACAATTTCCTCCTGGAAACCAATATCCACTGGATTACCTCAGTTCTCAGTCCTATTGTTCTCTATTTTTCTAAGAGAAATACCAAAGTGCCTTAGACATTGTGACTACCACCTATATGCTGATGATATGCAAATTTATATCTTTCTCCCCTCTTCCTTACTGCATGACACAATCAGGAAGGTGAACGAAGATATCAATAGTATTTGCACTTGGGCTAACAATAATAATATCTTTATAAACCCTGCTAAAACAAAAGCAATCATTATTGGGAGTTACAAACTCATTGAAGATGTAAGTGAAAATATCCCAAAAATAAAAGTTCAACATTTGATGATTGAGTACTCTAAATCGGTATTAGATTTGGCTGTAAAAATTGACGAAACTCTTTCTTGGAATGAACACGTGATGGATATTTGTAACAAAACATTCAAAACTCTGGCCCAACTTAAAAGACATCGAAACAGCCTGCCCATCGGAATTCGTCTGAAATTGGTTACTACGCTTATACATCCATACTTTGATTATTGCTGTGCAGTATATAACGACTTACGCGAGAAATTAAACCATAAGCTGCAGAGAACCATGAATGCGTGTGTAACATTTATCTACGATATATCTAAATATGACCACATCAGCGTGCATTAAGAGAAAGCAAAACTGCTCAAAGCTAAGACAAGAAGAGCATACTTCATTGCAAACCTGACTCGTAAAATAATAACCACGAAAACACCCAAATATCTCTATGCACGATTCAGATTTTCAGGGGAGATAAAAAAAAGAGTTACCCGCGCCCCACTTGACAACCTGTACTTACCACAACACCGAATTACTCCTTTTCGTAACTCATTTCTGGTACAAGCAACCCATATTTGGAACACAATACCCCTGGAAATTCGGCTCGCCCCTAACGGCAGTGTCAGAAAAAAATTGTACTTGTACCTTTTACGTAATAAGAATAGTTGAAAATAATATTATAAATTGTACAATAAAATACCGATTTCGAATTAAATAATCCATAAGTAAAGTAATGCTTACTGGGGTGGAGGTTGGTGCGATGGAGGTAGGAGACGAGGGTTGTCATTTTTGGTCCCCCAGCCAACCGTCCACCTCAAGCGAGTTACAGAGTGTATCGGCATACGTGCTTACTGGTTATAAATATTGCCCAGTATTATTATTATTATCATTATTTGTTTCTATGTAATGTAGCACCTGAGTGAGTGAAACTATTATTTTGCCATTCTGTTGTTTTTTTTCATTCGGTAGATTATCCAGTGTTAATATTCATAAATTTTGGTAATTGTTTTTCTATGAATTATGTAAATGTAACTGGGAGAGTGTGTGTATTTCTAAAAATGTAATTGGTTGAACCTAGAGTCCGAAGGACTAGGTTCTTAAAATAAATTCTATTCTATTCTATGTAGGGGAGAACACTGGGGAAGTGTGGAATAGGAATATTGGGTGATTTAAATAGAGGGCAGAGGATATTCATTCATTGGTCGTTCAACCCTAAGATTGGTTGACTGCAGCCCTCCAACCTTCCCTATCTAATGCTAGTTCCCTTACCTCCTGGTATCTCTTCCTATGTACTTTCCTCTTTATTTGGTCCATCAGATTATTCCTGGGTCTTCCTCTGGGAACTTCTCCCTCTATTTTACTTTCAATTATGTTCTTCACAGATCCATTGTCTCTCGGGGTGTGTCCGAATGAAAGGATGTGAGGAACTCGAAAAGCGATCTGGTGGAACGAGAGTTATTTTAGGAAAAATGAAAAGATACTCCATAAACTGGGAAATTAGGGTAATGAATATCCTAAAACCCAATGATCAGCTGGTATAATGATGATAATGCGCGTAAGGATGCCTCGTTGGGGAAATGGCTTTGCACCTTATGACACGCCGAAGCCTTTACGCTCAAGTACACCTATCCGCGTTTTTCTTCGCGGGTCGTTTGTCTCATGTGATCTTTCGTCGCGTCTATCCGTCGTGCCAGGGGACATCGAAAGTGTAGTGAGAGAGGGATTCAACGGGGGGGGAGGAGGGGGTGGCGTGAGAGAGAGGGAGGAGGAGAGGTGAGGGAGGAACGGGAGGTTTACGTCACCGCCCGAAGGGGAATGACGTACGCCCCTGGAAATTGTTCGCGACCTCACCCTGCTAAGAATGCGAATCCTCTCTCGCTCTCTCCCTTTCTCGCACTCCGTGGAAAATGGCTCTTTTTATCGCGTCCAGTAGTCATGGACCAAAATAAAGAGAGAGGGAGGGAGGAGACGGATTTGGGACAGGGTGCGGTGACATCCGTCGCCGTGACGCCGGGTGACATCTCCGCGACGGCACCACGTTTTCCCACGGCCGCGCTCGCTCGGTTTACTCATTCACGTTCCGGCTTTCGTCGCGTGCTTTGCATGTTTCGCGGCGTCGCCTCGCATTCGCCGAATGAATTTTCTGGCCGAGTGATTTTTTTTAGACCTGATTTCGCAAGGATGGGACTCGTGGGCTTGAAAAAGTGTTCAGGCTCCCCACTCAACCGTTTCGCATCGGTAGATTCGACCCAACGCGTGCCGTAATATCGTATCCTGGTCGCCGAAAGATTTTCCTATACCTACTCCGCTTTCCAGTTGTAGGCCGTTTAAATGGTAATTTACTGTAGTTAAGATAATCAAAGACTGAAGGCAAAAAGAGGAAAACATTCCCAGAGGAAGACCCAGGAGAGAAGTTCATGGTAAAGAGGAAAGTGTATACATAAGAAGAGATACCAGGAGGCAAGGGAACTAGCATTAAATCGGGAAGGGTGGAGGGCTGCAGTCAACAAATCTTAGGGTTGAACAACCAATGATGTTCAATGAAGATAATCAAAGTTGTGGGGGGGGGGGTGGCACGGCGTTCAGGTTCTGGGAAGTATTAACTATTTTATGAGATTTAGAGGATGGAACATTGAAGAGGACACGATCAAAAGACCCAGTATTCTAGTTTGAAGGTAAAAATCAAGTTCTTTAATTTCAACAGATTCAAACTTGATTTAATGGAAGGGATACATCTTTTAAGCAAGCAGAATTCTCTTTTTAATCGTAACTCACAGGATTTCAACCATCTTTTTTTATTACTTTTTTTTTAAGAGTTTGGTATCAAATATCATGTAAGAACTCCGTTATCTCCGGCGTGACGAGGTGGAATTTACTTAACGTTGTTAATGAAAAGATAACATAGCTATTCGTAACGTATTACGGAGTGGCACGTCATCATCAGGTCTAGTACGTAGAAACCCGGGTCCTCTGCAACTAAATTTATGTGGAATAGCTAAGTTATCCATTCATTTACGATCATGTATGAAGTTTGTTGAAGAGGCTTTTAGAGGAGAAGGTATTTTTGGTCAAATGCGAATCAGGAATAATTATAAAAGTCACCGGTGGATTGGATTGGATTTTGGGGAGGCGACCGACAGATAAGGTCTTTTACGTCTTAGGGGACAGGCAAGGGAGGAAGGGTGGATAGAAACCCGGTGTCGGCATTAGCCTTCACGAAGGTCGCGAGGTTAAACAGGTTTAACGTCTCATCCGTTGAACGGAGTATTGTACTTGAAGTGTCCTCCACAAGACACTCAAGTAGGGTACGGGTTTCCTCTGAAAAATATCCACCTCTGCAGAGATTTGAACCCTGGTCGCCCGTATGGTTAGCCGGTATTCTAGCCACCACTCCAACCCGTTCCCCTTGAAGTCACAGGTCTAATAATTTTCATGTCTAATGAAAGTGTAATTCATAACGAGGTGCCTTGCGACATCCTTCTTTCCGTGAAGGTGGAAGCGCCGTATTGGTAGTGAGAGTTAATAAAATCCCGTGCACTAATACTAATTATGTTTGATTAAATTGTAAGACTCTGCCTACCCCGGAGAGAAATGGCAAAGCGGCCACATATTTTACTCCGAGTATATTCGAGTAAAATATAGGGCCCATGGGTCGCGGTAAAGATTTTCCTCGAGTATACTGTACTGCTGGGAAGCCTGAGAAAGTCTTCTACCTTGTGCTTCTGTAGTAAAAGATGGGTGGCGTGACGAGAGGAGAGCTTCCGTGGAGAGCGTTGACAGGAACAGTAGGAGATAAGAGAGACGTGTGACGTGCAAAATCCTGGCGCCTCTAATTTTATCGCCTCCTTATCGACAGCTCATGAGTCGCAGTGGGGGATAAAATGTGTACTGATGTATGTGTCTATTAATATCCGTTGGCCTCCCGCATGTGAGACAAGCCTCTTTCCTAGCGTGATCTTCAAAATTTAATCTCCCCCTCTACTCTTTCTCCCCTCCCCCTTCGCTACGACATTCGTTGTCCGTTGACCCTGGCAATGATTTCGTAATTTGATTTTTGCAGTGAGCTCTTGATCCCCATTGTGTGTATCTCGGTGCCTCCCTCTCCCCTCCCCTCCCACTTTTCTCGCGGAATCTTACTTCATCGCTCGGCGCCCACGTAATTTCTTCGAATTTTCATTGTAATCGCCTTCCACGTCCCGCCCCCCAGCGCTGGGCAGCACGAGAAAACGACGAGGTACTCCTTTTTTATCGCAATGTGCGGAGTTGTTGTACCCTATTTATGTTTTTAAAAAAATGCCCGGAAACTTTTGAGATTCGAAAGGTGGGCTCACTCTGGCAAGTTTATTGCGCAAGTTATTTGTAGCAGGGAACTTTATACGTGAGTTGCACGCTCAGTAAGCCCGTTTGCAGAACTTTTGTCAATGTTTCGGTGAATCGCTTTCAGAAGCGAATTGTTGCCAGTTCAATGAGGAATCTGCGCTGACTTCTTAAAAAAATTCATTCGATAAATGTAAATATAGGCGGTAAAATATAGGCGCCTGTGATATAAATTCAACTTGAACAGTTGATTACGTTCATTATGATGGTATTGTAGACTCTTTCCCAGCCCTGCCTACCCTGAGCTTTTCGTCTCTTGTGGTATGAGAACGTGAGTATTCCCCTCTGTGCTTCACTGGGTGTGAGAGTTCCCTTGATCAGCAGTGTGGGGATCTTCTTACGTTGACGCAGCCGGCGCCACTGCGCCACTCAGGGACGGTTCGTCGCGTGAGTGTCGGGACACGAAGGCAGTTTGCCGAGCTTCCTACCGCGCCAGGGTTCGGGTGTCTCGTCTCCACGAGGTGCTGCCGCGGAGCGTTTCGGTCGCGTGATTTCATTGCCTGGATATGAACCCCTCTGGTCCCTGGGAACAGGGATTCTTGCGTTCTTCGGAGCGGGAAAATGGGAGAGAAACCTGGAGAACACTGTGCACTTTTACAAAAAGTGTTTTTCACTGAACGCCTTTAGCGTTTCTGTATAATTACCTTAAAATATCCTTACTATAAAATTCATATTTTTGGCTTAAGTTAGTTACTTTATTTCAAACATCACAGCTGAGTTCACAATTGTGAAATCCTTGTTGGGATATTAGCAATTGAGCATATTACTGCCATTACTAAACTCTTGCGAAAGCGTGAGGTCTAGGTTGGAATTGCCGATATGTTGTCGTGGAATTTTTAAGGCTTCATACTTTCTACCGAGTCTGGGGATTATGAGCTAAGCGCACATGTTTCGTACGAATCCTTCGTGAAGGACAGGTCCTACGAAATGCATGATAATCTGCCGCAGAGCAGTTTGTACGGAATTTTTTTTTAACCGGGTGGTGATTCCGAGTTGTATCGTCGTGATTTGTTGCTACCCGCACGTCTGTGTCAGCGGAAGAGGGAAGCATTAGCTCGGTCCCGGGAGGTCCCTTTCATGTAAATTTCGAGGGAGTACGAAAAGACCTGGGTGGGCACGCCAGTCGAGTCCGAGACCCCAGCCCGAAACTTTGGTCGACCGTCCCGTCGTGAGCGGAGGCCCTGTCGTGACGAACGAACGAGACTGGATCACGGATCTGCGGGACTGGTCCACCCCGTGACGTCCACCTAAGTATTTGAGAGTACTCCTCGTGGATGTTGAGTGGAGGAATATTACGATATACCCCTTATGGGTCGTGATTCTTGAGCTCACCCCTGCCACAAGTTCGCTGTTTCTTGAAGTCATCTTGTAATTCGTTTGTTCTGCACGATTCGTCGCTTGAGACAAACAGGTAATGTATTTATTGGTGTAGGAGTGGAATACAGGCTATCAGTTTGGCATAAGCTCTCCTTAAGCGAAAGGCGCCATCTGATGGATTCCAGGAGGGAGGGAGTTGTAACTCTTCGCGTGATTAAAATATATTCCGTAGAATAACTGCGTTTCAGATATGCAGGGAAAAGGTTACTGTTATGAGTGTGAGGAAGATGGTACAATTAGGAGGAAATACGTCCCGTTTATCGAAAGAGGCCACAATTTAACGTGCCATTCGACGGACGGAGAACTGTAGGTACTTTTAGTGTTCCCCTGATAAATTTCATGAACGGATACGAATACCACTAATGCCACCTCCTCCGGGACTCGAACCCGGGTCCAACGCTTATTGTAGTCTCAACGAAAGTGCACAACTGAGGACCGATTGTAAGGAAGACCGAACCAGCCTTTTGCAATCATAACAAGCATAGGTTTGTGAGAATGGCGATGATCCAGATCGTAACCTTGCCCAAGGTATCTTAATTTCTGCGAAGATGGCCCTACCTCCCTTTAGTCCCGCTCCCACTCTTGGTCAGTAATTTTTATTTCCATCTTCCATAGGAAGGATAAATCGTGAAAATGCATGACAAATATAACAGCAATCAGTCCTGGTTCTTCAGACCTGTTTTATGTTTATAATTTTTGAATCGATCGGGTTAGAAGGTGTGAAATCTTGAATCAAAACCATTCATGACTTTAGAAGACTCGAGGAATATCGTGGGAAAGCGAACCATCACAGAGTCCTTTGTCCACGTTTGGATCACATCTTTGAATAATATGTTCATCTTACTTGTGGAATTTGCCCAATTTTTGTAGTATCTCATCTATTCACTGTCATGCATTACTCCGCTGGAAGGGTGGCTGACGTTGGACATTCTGAGCAGAAGTTTTTGCAGAGGAAAGCCGACAAAACCTTCCTCTGGCTCTTTGTTTCATAAAACCACTCTTGGCAGAGCCGAGACCAAGGAAACTTTTTGTCTTAATTCAATCCTTTCAGGCGTAACCTTGTAGTAGTCCATCATAGAATTAATAATGACATTACCAGCAGGTACAGGTTCTTGACAATGACAATACCAACAAAGACTATATCAACAGGTACAGGCATCTGATGATGACGCTTGGGCGTTTATACCAGTTGTACCAATTAAAAACTCTGTGGATTAAAACATACCTGGTATTGTCATTATCAATTAAACCGTTTGTCTGTTTTAGGGACCCCATAGACGTGATTATAATAACATGCCTGACCGACTCACGAAAGGTCTTATTAACCATTTGGTGATCTCGGTATTTACTCTGTCCGTACTTGTTTGTGGGTAGATTTGCTATGCATATTTTTGCCGAGGCGACTCGTGGAGAGTGAGGACACAATGGGAAAATTTGGGAGTGAAAGTGATCGAGACGAGTGGAGCACGCATGTCTCGTTCTCTGGCCCGCGTCGTCGCCCGCAGACGCGTTACGTGTGTTCCCCCCATTCTCCCTACCACCGAACCGCCGCCGCCGAGTCGTGTCGAAACTCCTGGCGGGTCTCCACTCTCTCGCACGAGTCGAGTGGCGCCTGGAGACATCCAGGGCGCCCCGTCTCGTGAAAATGGCGCCTCCGGCGCACTCCACGTACGGGAGCTTCCTCGAATGCGTGACTGTGGAGAGATGACACGACGCGGAATGTATGTTACCGACTAGTCCGTGCGTGGGTCCCTGCCCATATTATATTATGGAGTGCATCCAGGCTCCGCGACAGTCGGGTGCCTGCCGACGGCGCGGTGTTATCTTTTATTGCCCGTGGAGGCGTCTTTTAAAGTTGGTTTGAGCGTGATTTTTCCCCAAGACGTTACAGCGAACATTTTCGAGTTTTATTTTTTTAATTTCAGCAGCTGTAAACAAACACGAATTGATTTTTTTGTTTTAAAAACGCAATACTTGTGTTTGGCACGACTGAAATGCCCAAATATTAGCCAAATTATTGTGCACAAGTCTTAAATTTGACTCATTTGTCCACGCCGTACGAGGGAAAAGCCTTCAGATCAGGTTTTTTTGCGACACTGTAAAAATTACTGCGGTGAGTAATTAAAAAAAATAGCTAAGAATACATAGAAACTACTTTCTCATATGTATTTCTGACGAAATCTAGGAGTAAGAAATTCCTCATATTAAAAAAATTAAGTCGCTCTCGATTTCATATCCGTACCATTTCCCATGGATAAAATGACTGTTATATGTTGAGACCAAATTCATTGAATTCTTGGTGAAATATGGTATCTCGCTCAAACTACCTTTAAGACGTTCGGGCCCATCGGATATTTCGATTTTTTTAGGCGTAAAATCTTGAGAACGTTATAAAATATATTCCTGCATGAAAGTTTCAGCTCTATGGATTCATGGAGTGGGATCAGAATATCACATTTCAGAAAGCGTTCAGCCTGAATCTTTTGGGGAGCTTGACGGCTGAGTTCACGCATGTCATGAGTGAGAATCTCCTATTCCGCTGAGAAACATTCCATCTGCGTGTTGTGCATTGAGAGTACGAGGGAAAATCGAGTCTAAGGTATAGTAATGAAAATTTCAAAGGAAAACGCCTCGAATTGGAAAAACAGTGACATAAATCAGCGGGGGACATAGTCGTTGTTGGTGAAGGTATTTGGTTGCCTCAACTTATATCGCTACTGTGAACTCATTTTTGGGTCAAAGGTTAGTGTCAGTTGCTGTAACATAGTCTTTATAGTTGGTCGTGTCGTGTTTTATTATACAGCAGAAACATGGCCGGCTTAAACTTGTGTTCTTGTTTTCCTTTTCAGCATGTCTTTGTTTTTTTTTAAGACTTTCGCGAGAGGCGCCGTGAAACAGAGAGTCATGCCGCGTAGTAATGGAGTAAATTCCGAAGCGCTGTAATGTTTGTGCCCCGCCTCTAGTCTTTTTATGGGGTGGAGATTGAAAAACATTATTATTTTGCTGCCGTGATGCTATGGCGCCGGTGAGTGTCTACTGCGTGCTGCTTATAACGCCGGGGGTCGCGCGGAAAATGAATCTCAAAACGTGAGCAGTAATGGGAGTGGTAGTGGAGACCTCCCAATGGGTTTAATGTCGGAACGTGGACGATGTGATGGGGTGGTCGAGGAGGGGGGCTGGAAGGGATGGAGAGAGGCAGTGCCGTGTAAAAAAGGCTGGCGACCACATCGCTAGACGGCGCAGGGGTCGCCGTCGTGAGGTCGGGCTGCACGCGGAGAGTCTCGGCTTTTACGAGAATGAAAGGAGGGTTGGTGAAGAACGAACGTGAAGGGGCTTGTGGGGAGAGGTAGTTTGCAGAGTGTGAGATATAGGGGAGTAGAGTGAAGATAGAGAGATGGGGTTTTGGGTTGAGTGGGGCAATTGAATAGGGGTTTGAAAAGAGAGTGGAGAGATGAAGATAGAGTGGAAAGTAGTGCTAGGGTGGAATGAGTGTTGTGAGACGAGGGATTGAGTGGAGAGTAGAGAGTTGGGGGTAGAGTGGAGCATAGAGAGATAGGAGGTAGAGTGGAGAGTAGGGAGATGGGAGGTAGAATGGAGAATAGAGAGATAGGGGGTAGAGTGGAGAATAGAGAGATGGGGGTAGTGTGGAGAATGGAGAGATAGGGTGTAGTGTGGAAAGTAGAGAGATAGGTAGTATGGATGATAGAGAGATAGAGTTTGACTGGAGGATAGAGGGATGGGAGCAGTGTGGAAAATAACGAGATAGGGGGTAGAGTGGAAAGTAGGGAGATTGGGAGTAGTGTGGAAAGTAGGGAGATAGGGGTTGAGTGGAGACTAGAGTGGTAGGGAGCAGTGTGGAAAGTAGAGAAATAAGGGATAGAGTGGGAAGTATAGAGATAGGGGTTTAGTGGAGAGTAGAGAGATGGGGTAGAATGGAGAATAAAGAGACAGGTAAGCAATGTGGGAAGTAGAGAGGTAGGGGGTATAGTGGAAAGTAGAGAGATACGAGGGAGGGGTAGAGAGATTATGGGGTAGAGTGGAGAATGTAGAGATGGTGGTATAGTGGAGAGAAGGTGTAAAATTTTTCACTCTTTTTTTATTGTTTCTCTCCCTCGCTCGTCTTATTCTTTTTTTAAGAGTTGGGTGTCGCCCTTTCGTTCGCTCTCGCCCACGTGCATCCACCTCTCCGAAGTCTGCCCCATATCTCTCCCTCCCCACCTTCCTCAGTGCCCACCCCGCCCATCCAGCGCCGCAACCCTTTCTCTCTCTCTCTCCTGTCCTTCAAACGGCCTTCCGCGATAAGAAGCAGATCTGTGCGGCGCCAACGCCTTGCCCGACTCGGCCGAGGGAGGGAGGGGAGAACGTGTGTATGCTTGTGTGTGTCTTTTTCCTCCGTGAGCTCGTCTGCGTGTACCTGAGAGTGTGTGTTTTATAGATGCGTGCCTCGGGAGGGGAGGGTGACTGACTGCAGAGAGGGGAGGGTGGTGTGTCGCCGCGTTATTTCGTTTTTCATATTTTTTCCCCTCTTCATTTCGGAGCGCCGCCGCCTCCTGCCTGTGCTCGAGAGATGGTGGCGGGAGTCTTACGAATGGGTAAGGAGACTCGGGCGGGACACGTTTTTCTATCCCTCGTTCACGCTACCATCTTTGCGACCTCCGTACATGCCATCTTCAAGCGGAAAACTCCGAGTGAACGCTTTTTGGCACCGGCGTAATTTTTAGTTCCCAACGCGGCCGACTTGCCATATTCGGCGCTAGCATCGCGGGGGCAAGCTGAACTGGTAAAAAACTGAAGCACGGTACTCATTTTAGGCCTACGAAATGAGTTTTTTTTTGCTCTTCGAAAAATGTGCAATTTTTTTCATACAGATTGGTCTGTATGAAATAAAATTAACATAAATGCTGAGTGAAAGTGCGTTGTAACAGTCGTAATTTTTGGCTCCCAACGCTGCCAACTTGTCGTAGTCAGTGCTGGTATCGCGAGGAAAACCTGAAACCGAAAAAAATAACGATTTATTGTTAACTTATACTTACAAAACGAGTATTTTTCACTTTGCAATCAATATACGTTTTGCAGTTTTCTCTCTAATCAAATGATAATTGTTTTGATAGGTTGCTTGTATACCCTAATGCATTTTGCTTGCAGAGCATAGTAAGCCAGTCGAGTGAGGCGCGACCTAAGTCGGCTACAACTCAGTGCAGATAAATTGAAAATGACTGCCACGATTTTATAATGCTAGAATGCGGTAACGATCCGTGTGGGGCGGTGAGCGAGCACACTTTAACTCGCCCGCCGCTTGACGTCTCACGTCTCGACGTCGGTGGGGTTTTCAGGGCGGCGTGATTTCGCCACGGGCGGCGTTGGCGGGGCGCGGGACTGTCTCACCGAGCGATTGAAATGGCGCGCGAATGGTTCGACCTCACCCCGTTCGCCCGATCGACTTCAAGAGCGATTTCTTGGCTCAAAAGAGTCGTGATTTTTTTTCGAGGCGGGAGAGAGAGAGAGGCTAGTGGAGGCGTCAGAGTGATCAGGCTCAACGTCCCGATCGAATCGGATTGAATGAAAGTGTATGTGTTTGTGGGGAAGGGGGACGGTGAGAAATTGTTTTCGGGGCGATGACTTCATCCACACTCGTTCGATCCCGAAGGAGGACTTAATTGATTTCGGTTTGGTGTCGCTGGGTAACGTGTCTCGCGTCTCGTGCAACAATTAAACGTTTCATTTACCTCGACGTGCTGGGACAAGTCTTGTTTTAACATGACGCACCCATTTTTCATTTTTACCATTCCAAACATCCGGAGCTCATGTGACATTTTTTCATTTTTTTTAACCGCCTAAAGTTTTGGAAATTCGTTAGTAAGAAATGGGGATTGATTCAGAATCTGGGCCAAGTCGTGAGGGCGTGTTGGTTGTCTCATCAAAGTTTCTATGTCACCGCGATAATTACCTTGCCTGCAGCGATTATAGTCCAGACACAGATTTGCGATAAACTTTGAGTGAGTATTATTATTAGTGATATCTGCGAATAAAACTAAAATAATTGAATTTCATCGATTTTCTTTGTAATTCAATGCTATCGTGGCACTTGGCATGAAGACACATAGGATATATTTCGTGAAAGATCGATTACGTATACAAGTTTAGCTTTTGTATTATTTTCATTATAATTTCCGTTAATATTTCGAATATCGCGCCGAAATCCCAAGTCACAGCATGATGTTAATGTGGTAAACATTTAAAATGTAACCCTTGTATCATTTCTATTGCTGCCTTTGTAGTGAGTTCCACCGAATTAACTGATGTACTTACATGAAAGTGTGGGGACATATTTCATTTCGACCGGATAATGTATGAAAATTTGTAGTCAATGACCCGCGATTGCCGCAAACCCACTTTCATTGAAAATCAACAAAAGTTTCAAAACTTTACAAGAATTTTCTCTTAACAGGTTCCTGATAGCTGTTAGCAAAGAAGTCTTTTGTTTGCTGTCGTAGCCAACGAGTAACCTCTTACACTGCGGCATCATCATTTTCAAAACGTCGGCCATCCAAGTGATTTTTTTAGGTGCACGAACCGGTAAAAATCTCTGGGGGCTCAGTAGGGACTGTGCGGTGGATGTTCCAAGCGTTCCCAATCAAATGTTTATCACTCATGCTGATGATGAGATGCTAACGTTTGCGGCTTATTTATTGACTTACCCTCGTATCATGTGTTGGGAGCAACTGAGAAAACTAAAGAAATTGAAACAGGATAAAGTATGGAAAGAGGAGAATGACACTTGAACCTTTTTTTAAACACTGCGGCACTCTCAAGAAGCAAGGTATTACAGGTCCATTCAAGTATTATGTAAGACTTTTTTGGGGGTAGGTATCATTGTACATTATCTTATGTACGGGGTGGGGGAGCAGGGCTTCTGGAACCAATTTACGTAAGATTTTGTCCGTCTGGAAACATAGTATAGTTACCAAATATCCTGTTTTTTCCAAGCATTCTGTGTTTGTTCACAACTTCATCCGCTGTGGTATTGTTTCGCTCTTAATGTTTATGAATGTGGTACTCAAACACTGCATAATTATACGATATCCAGTGCTCGGATCTGTGCGATGGCTTTTATGGAAAGGTAAAACTGCAGAAAGCGTGTATTTAACGAAGAGTAGGTACGAATATCTAACGTCTTACATAATAATGAGAGGGAGGGGGGCTGGAAAATTCTTACATTGTCTTACGTAGGGGGAGGGGTGGATCAAAAATGGCATAAATCGCCTTACGTAATTCTTGAATGCCAGTTTTTTTTCAGGATTTATTTCTCACTTTAATTAAACCCTAGCTATTCATTGGAAAATGAAAATATTTTTTTTTAATTTTGTGTTGATTTAAGATAAACATTACTATTGTTCCCTTCGTTTTTATATGTTACCAGTCGTATCTTCTCTGCAACCCAAATCGGGAAGTCTTTGCGTGACGTCACGCCCAATTTATCCTCTCTCCTCCCTATGGTTAAACATTGTCACCCTCTTGGCCGCACCTTTCCCCTCGCTCACTGGGTGTGACGTTATTAGTTGCCCATAAGTCTCTCTCCCTTTAAAGCGTCTGCGTCTGTCCCTTCACCGTCCCACGTTCTCCCTCTCACCCGACTGCCTCGGAGAATCAAGCCCCACCCACCCCGATTGGTATATGTATGTGTGTTTGTACAGAGTGCGGGACCCGATCTCTCGCGTTCTTTCCCACGGACATAATTTCTTCCTTTGGCGCCCCCCCCCCTCTCTCTCTCTTCAACCCGCCCTGCCCGTGTTTCAATCCCATTCGGCGGTTAGAAAGACTTTTTTTTTATTTTCCTTTTCATTGCCGTGCTCGCATTTGTTCCCATAACCTTTTAGGCGTCCAATGCTATAGGGATTCTTTTAAGCATTAACATCCTGGGGGTCTTGTTTGCTTTCGGCATGAGATTTCATTTTTATACGTCGTAAATTCACTCGGGCCAAGTTTCGGAGCATTCGCGCGCTTTCATACGTCCCAGCTTGTCGCGCACGGAAATATTCAATGACATTTCCTTGCAATTTTTTTTCTAATATTTCAAATTGATCACGATTTTTTGACTCGTATTGTATGGTATATTATGGGTGACTACATTTCATCTACATATTACCCTGCAAGCCACCTGAAACGTGTTTGGCCGGGGGTGAGTTTCACCAACTTGCACTGCATTATAACGCCCTGCCAAACTACAAGATAGTCATTGTTGGTTCTGAGTTATTGCTAAAGTTTTCATACTCTTCGAGTCTTCGAAGAGGTTACAAGCTTTATTTGATTCTTAGATTGTCAGTGGGGGAAATGCGGCATGAAGATAAATCATAAGGGAAAAAAGTAATGACATTCTATAGGAGAAAGACTTGTTGTTACTGTTATCTGGCGTATAAAACTGACTATTATACTGTAGGTATGGTGAAAGTAGAACCTGATATCAGGAAAACTGCTACCGACACTTTTTTTGCTTATTTTTTTTGAAATTCTCATGGTTGAAATGAACAAAATCAACTCTAACCTCAAAATGTGTAATTTTGTCAGTATCTGTCTTTTGGCTTAGCAGGGCAGTATAGGCATACTAAAAATGTTGAGAGATTATTTGTATTGATGTATATTAAAATTACGTTAACAAAATACCAGAGTCAGACAAGGGTCGCACAGGATGTGATGTTAGCATTATAGATTAAAAACACAAGCAATAGAGAGCAAATCAACTAAGTTGTCAGCTACGCTACCGGTCGACCAACGTACTTCCGAGTCTCAGTGGCTGCCATAACGGTCGCTGCCTGATCGTGAACCACGGTGATGTGTTAAAATATAATCGTCTCTAGGGTTGTATGCATGAGAGGTTCAAAACATAACTTGCGGAAGTCGCAGTACTAAGGTTAAAAAGACAGAAATGACAACGGCTGTCATGTCATTGCTAGATTAAGCCGCTGCGCCGAAGGTAGGATATCGAGATTGTACGGTTGCCCTGCTCAATCATGTGTTGTAGCATCATGATGATTTACATCTTATTTCTTTGACTTCATGGCAAGTGAAAATGGAAATAGTCTTAATATTACGCTTAGCTTGGTTGGTAGCAACGTAGGTTATTCAGTCACACAGCGCTCGTATCTCGATGTGTTATCCTGTGAGCTATGCAGCCTACGAAAACTTGTTTCGGATCAAAGGGCAGATGGAATCATTTTCTTTCGTCACGTCTTATTTTCCAATATTCACTCTACTCCTTTACCTTCATTCCTCCTTCAATTCAAACTTTTTACTTTTTTCTGTGCCACTTAGTCACCTCTTTTCTCTCTTGTTCTCTGTCGTCGTCGGAAGCTTTCCCGATCGGGAGATTGGTCCGATGCCACTTACAAGCTCCACTAACCGTTTCCTTCCGTCTTAAGTCTTCAGTTACTCGTCTCTCATGATTTTATGATGCATTCCTTTCTTGGACTTCTTCGGTATTTATTCTCCTCCCTCGTGTCTCCTCCCAGTGCTGTTATCAGGAGGTTATCATGTTGCAAAAGAAATCCAGTTAGTTTGTCCATTCATCCTCTCAGAGTTTTCTTGAAACTTGATTTCTCTCCGTCTCTTCGTGGGACTTCTTAGACCTCTGGCGAATGTGTCTATTTTTTTCCTCTCGCCCTCTTTTCTATCTTTCGGCGTGTAGAGGTAGTCAATCTTTGCTAAATCAATGCATCTCCGAGACTGAGTAATGCTTCTAGTTGAATAAATTTCGAGCTATAGAAAATTGAATCACGTACAGATCTAGAAACGACGATGCAATTTCATTCGATAAATCGAATGTTCAACTTGAAGAATCTCGAATTATAGATGTTCAAGTGTAATGGCATTACTGAACTTGATGGCACTCGACAGTGTAAGACTTGTGCCCGCGAGGGGTAGTCCGTGAGTCGGCAGAGGTACGGGCTCTTGAGATACCCTCGGCCTCTATAGTACTTCCCTGATGCCAAGCTTTTCAACAAGAAGTCCCTCCCAAGTTTTGCTTCTCCTATGCATTATATTTTCCTACCTGTCCTTCCGCGCCACTTAATCTGTTAATCTTTTTCCGTCTCTTTCCATCTTTCGCGTCGTATTTACGGGCTGCTCCAGATGACGTCTTTCCCTCTCTCTCTACTTAGCCCGTCCGGTTCCGCCTCCTTCCGCTCATAATTGATCTCCTCCCCTCTTTCCGTCGCGCCTAGGTTATGCCGGCGCTATTATGGTCGGGATCGTCGGCGCCTAGATCGGCTCCCCGCGACTTCACCCCCTCTCTTCCCTCCTTCTCCATCCCCTCTCTCCGCTCGTGTCACCTCCCATTATCTTTACCGTTACTGCATACGAGCTGCATAGCTCATGCCCGAGCATTTTCCCTCCGCAGCGAAAATATATGACTCCGCCGAGCTTCAGGTAACTCTCCCTCTCTCTCACCCCTTCTCACTCTGGGTGCAGTTCAAGTTGTGGACCATACCTAAAGTTGGCGCTCATTATTCAGAAAGTTTTTTTCGCGTGTTCTTTCACTCTCTAAATGTTAATGACGCGTGCAGAATACGCGTCCCTGTGGGACGTGGATAAAATGAGATCTCTCTCCGTCCGTTGCACATCTCTCCCCGGTGCGGATACAAATTGTCCTTGGTTTGAACCAGTTCTCGTTCGGAGAGAACGCTCGCGCATGATCGAGGATCGGCTGTCAAGATAGGGCAGTTTTTCACCAGGGGCAGGGGGTCATTATGCGCTGTCCGTGGAGGGATGTCATAGTTCGTTTCACTAATGATTTAAACGTTGAATCGGGTGGTGTAGGTGTTGCAAAACATGGTGGCACTCGCCGGCGGAGAGTTTTGAGGTTGGTGATGTTGAATCGGGCGTTTATGGCGAGCGAATCGAGGGCGATGATGTGGCGAAGGATCCCTGAAAAGTCACATTTTCTCACCTCTCTCTCTTTATGCTTTCCTCCTTATGGAATCAGGCTCTTCACAAATGAATGCCACGAAGGTGTGCTACGCTTATGCTACTATCTCTCATTGGTCGTTCAATGCTAAGAATGGTTGACTGCAACCCTCCACCCTTCCCCATCTAATGCGAGTTCCCTTACCTCTTGGTATCTCCCTGCGTACCTTCCTTTTTAATTGGTCCTTAAATTTATTCAGGGGTCTTCCCCTAAGGACTTTTCCCCCATTTTGCCTTCAATGTTCCTCACAAACCCACTCAGGGTGTGTCCAATCCATTATGTTCTTCTTTTTTCTATGGTGTTCCATATGGCCCTTTCCTCTTCTACTCTTCTATACACTTCATCATTTCTGATTTTGTCCGTCCATTTTATCTTCAGCATCGTCCCAGCACCAGGTTTTGAAGGCTTCTAGTCTGTTGTGGTTATCTTTTGCAATGATCCATGCTTCTGATCCACTGAGTGCTATGCTCCACACGAATGTTTTCACATACTGTGTCCTAGTTTGTAGTCCTATCTTCTTTGAGCCCAGCACTTGGTTCTTCTATATGAGGCGGGAATTGTTGTAGCGGTTTGAGTGCAGGCTTCCCGTCCCGAGGGCCAGGGTTCGAATGCCAAGGTGGTTTCTTATCACGGAAATCTCTATACCTACTTGGGTGTGCAGTGGGGATAATTTCAAGCGTAGCAATCCGTAGGATGGTGTACGCCAAACGGTGGACCTCTGGGCGCCTTTCGTCAAGAGCAGTCTCATGTAGACACCAGGTTTCTCTCCTCCCTTCTTCCATTCCCCAAGTAATCACCTTACCTCACAAATTGTCCTTGGTTAAACCAGTTCTTGTCAAATGAGACAATTTGTCACCCAGGCCGGGATAATGGTGTGCGCAGTCTGAGCGGGCTGTCATAGTTCGTTTTCCTAATGATTTAAACATTGAATTGGTGCGTGATTAATTATTTTTGTGGAACGACCGCGGTGAATTCACGTCGTGGGAAGGAAAAAAAGGGGTTCGTGACGAAAACGGTCGTTCCAGAGCTCGTTATAACTGAGATAGGCGCATCTGACACGAAATTTCGTGGAAAGGCATGTTGTTAGAGGCGGTCCAGAGGCGCCGTCTTGTCCTGGCGCCGTCGTCTCTGTTAAAAAAAACACATGTGGAGAGTTTTCTCAGCGTTTCGAAAACTTCATCTGGGCGCCTTTTTTAAACTGAAAGGAGGGGGAGATCGCTTCGTTGTCGCCTTTCGTAAAACGTTGGGGAAGAGAAATAAAAAAAGAGAACTGTAACAGTAGACGGGAAAGAGATGATGGTTGCCGACTACGCCTACACTTTGAGGAGGATTTTTGTTAATTACTCTCTCGGTCGAGACGTTTCCTTCTCCTCATATTCCAGACGTGCGCGTCACGATTCGGGATTTTTCACGTCCGTCGCTCATTCCGTGGAGGAAAAAATACGTCGTTCATTTCTACCCCCTCTTATTCTGAGAGTCTGGTGCGTCCTATTCTGTTCCCTCATCTTCTCTGGTTATCTCTCACTTTAAAAACCCAGAAGCCGCCGAACCCCCTCTACCCTCCCCCCCCCCCCCACACGTCGCAGCTTCCTTCGGAGTCTGGGGGCGTCGCGGGCGACGGGAGTCGCCAAGTGCCTCGGCGCCAGCGTGGGCAAGTCCCGGCCAGAGGGAGCAGCCCAGCCTCCTGCTTTCTTCCTCTTTACTGCCTCTGCTCCTCTTTAAGAGCCAGTGCACACAAACATGCACTGTCGCGCCAGAGTATGGCGTGTTTGCGGTGTTTACGTCGCAGTTTTTGTGCACGCGGGGATGCGAAATGTGAATTGCATCGTGTTTTGCGATGAGCTGTTAGAACTACATCTGCACCCTGCCCTTCGTTTCGCCGCCGGAGGTGGTTAAAGATCTCCTACATTTTTAAATGCTCCGGGCCACACCTATCGAAACAATTTCTTTCTTTATACTTCCATAAATTCAACTGTCTCGGCGCTAAGCAAACCTTCACTCCTCATTACCTCTTCCAACCAACTTCTTTGCCGCCTCCTGATGTCCTTTTAAAGTGTCCTCTCCGCCCACCCACCATACACAGCACTTCCTCGTTTGTCTTCCTTTCCATCCACCGCACCTTCTCCATTCTCCTTCCCACTCCTATCTCGAACACGAGTAACCTGTTCACGGAGTCCACATTTCTGCCGCAGATGATGCTTCACTTCATATTGAACTCTCCCTCGTCTCCTGCTATATCCTGTAGTTGAACCCTTCTTTTGGAAGCATAATCCTCATCTCAATGCCTGCCCGATATCTGCCCACGTTTCCTAATCCTCATGGCAATTTAGAAGGATACGTAAGAACAAGATGTTAAGCCCTTGCGGTCCATCAAAGATGGCAACGCAAAGGAGAATGGACTTCAAGGGACGTATCCTACACCAGCGCGAAAGCCGCAGTTGGCTCTGTATACAAAAATTTCAGGCCTGCTGAAAATACGGCGGTGAAATATAATGAAATTGACATGAGAAAAAATCAGTCTGGACCGGGAATCGAACCACGGTCCTTTGGCCCGTAACGGCAAAGGTCCGTGGTTCAATCTGCCCTCGTACTTTTATGACCAGCCTCTCTTCTTCTGTCCAAGAAAATCTCTAAACTTATTGTCTCCTCACTAATTATCTCCATTCCGTATTCTCGTATTCCGTCTTGTGACAATTTAAAAAGTCGCATATCTGGCAAGAACACTTGATACGCTCTATGCTAATATGTACTTGGACGAGGTTACGCTATAAGAGCTCAAAGTAAAATGAAAACTTACAGTGCTGTGTGATAGTAGCCCGGGCTGTCGTTCTTCTCTCCTGGCGTCTTGCGTCCCTCTCTCCCTCCCATGCCATCTCTCTGCTCAACTCCAGCCTTGTAGTCAAACGGCGCATTAGTGTCTATTTAATTGCGCCAGCCAGTCGCGCTCGGCTCGCGGTGCGATTTCACGGCCGGGACCGGAAGGTGCGCCGCGACTAGGGTCTGGGAGGAAGGAGACTGGAGAGGGGGGGAGGGGGCAATGCAGGACACGGTAATTGAACATGGATGTCCTTCGCTGAAAATTTATCGGCGCCTTTTTTACGGCGCCGCGGATTTCAGAGAGAACCAGTTTTAATGCACGGAGAAGCGACCATGACTTGTGGTTCATGTCCCCCTTCAGTGGCTGAAGTGAACTTCCGCGCAATCATGCCAGTGGGGTTTTAATGGCGAATCATAACCGGCCAGCGACCAACTGCGTTACTCCTTCGAGATGTGCCTCACACCTTGGTGTCCACCGTTCTAAGGAGAGGGTGTAGCCAGAATTACTTGGTGTTTTCTGTATTCCGACTGCGTACGCCTCTGGTACTGTATTTTTCTCACGATGCCTGAATGGAAACCAGTGTTACGTAGACTCGTTAAATGGATTTTCATGCTCTCTCCAGTGAGAAAGGCTGTGTTAATCAGCCTCGGACCTAAAAATTCCTGTGCGTGGAACGTTGTATCATTCATGCTAAATTATACCGGGAAATTCCGGTGTATCATGAAACATTCCGAGCCTTACTCCAAGCTATTTAGAGTCTGGGTATATTCCCGTCCGGTACGGTTTATTGCCGGTGATTCTTCTCATAATGCAGCTATTCTCACATTTTAAACTTCCACACTATCCTTAAAAATTGAGAATAAGTAGGAAATATTGTGGACTCAACGATTCATATGTGGATTGAACGAAGTGCTTTTCAGTTCATTAGCAGTGAATCTCCACCAGGTCATGCCTCAAAAGATTAAGTTTATTTGGATTTTAATTCTGGTTAAGAATATAAATACAATGTCGAATGTTTGAAGGTGAGGCGGAAGTAGCGCTTTTATAATAACTGGATCATTCTCGCGGTTATGTTAATGTTTTAATGAAATAGAGATAAAATCTTCGGAGATTCTAACGGGCGTAGTCCTCCTCCGACCTTCGCAATTTCTCTCTTCATCTCAACATATAGATACAGATTTCTTGATCTAGCGCATGCCCTGTAAGACCAAGTACATTTAGTGAAACAACTATGCTCGGTATTTACAGGAGTGGTTACATAAATTAATTTCAAAATAAATTGTCAGTATTCTTCAGTGTCATTTAACATACATATCTTTGATATATTGATTACACACATAAATTAGATTGACTTTAGTGCTCAATTTTTCATAATTGATTTTCATCAATAACTAATATTTAGGTGTGATTACCAAATACCCAACTGCAAATGCTCTTTTGTTGCATTATATACTCGTATAATTTATTTTTAAAGGATTAAACCGATGAACTTTGTTTCAAGGATATTTCCAAGGATGGCCTACCTCTTTTCACCCCGTCCTTTAAGCCTTCTCTCCTTCTTTATGTTCCCCGCTAACACTACTTCCAATCCAACGTAGAATTGCTCTACGTGCTCCAGTTTCTTCCTTTCTGCTAAAAAAAAAATTCGAGTCCCTCAGTTATTTTTTTCAGTGTGAATTTCACTCGGCCGTCTTGGCTTTCAGTGTGAGTTTCACCTGGCAAATCGTTAACAAATAACGTGGATGTGGTCTATTGAAAATCAGTCTTATAAAATTCCAAGTCGCTCCCTTAGGCAGCGCCTTGGTCGTTCAAGCTAGATAAGAGTGCCTTATTCGCTGAGACGGGCGTGATGTTCCTTGTGTGGGTAATGGCGGCCGGCGGTATCTCTTCTCGCCGTCGACGGACACAAAACCCCCATCGGTGCTTGTATGCGTGCTCTTCACCTGGCGCCCACCTCCACGAAGCACACACTCTGGTCGCCCGCTTTCCGCCGCAGTAAACTCCGTCATTCGCACCGCGGTTTCGCTTATGCGGGCACCATTAGCCGAACCCCTCCGCTTCTCCCCCCTCCATTCCCGCCAAGATTCCCATCCGCTGACAATGAGACCTACTTGAGGGGAGGGCTGACGAGGGCAAGGAAGCGTATGGAGCGGATTGTTGTGCCAGCTAGACGCGGAAAATTTAGTGAATTTGTCCTTGCTATGAATAAATAATTTCATCTTTCCATGTTAACCAAATACTGGCACTTACCAGAATACTTTAGAAATATTTTCCAAAAAATAGCCAATTTAAATCAGAACTCGTTCGCTTGCGCACTCCTAAAAGAATTGTTTTTTAAAAGAATGAGGGTTTTTTGACGCATAGATCTCGTCAAAAATCTTAAAGACCATTTTACATGGGGCACATAATTGCACAAGCTGATGTATGAATGAACGTGCATTTCAAATTGCATGTAATGCAGTGAATTGCGAGAATTCATGTAGGCGGGATGGCAAAATTGCCCCTGCTTTATCGTCATTTGTTATTGCGCGCCAGATTGAGGGAATAATGCAGTTTAAATTGTGCAAGTTCGTGCCCCGTGTAAAACGGGCTCAAGACTAGTTACCGCAAGTGTTAGTAGTAAATGTTTTCTCAGATAGTTTTATTAAAAAAAAACTAGTTACCGCAACGATTTTTACGAGATCACAAAATGATCTTCGGTCATTCTGGCGCTTTCATTGTAGGGCGTGAGACAAATGTGCCATATAAATGAATAATAACGAACTTGTGAATGTATCCATGATTGAATATTAAGAATTTCAGTAATTTAAGACAACAATTTTTACAATTTTGTTACAATTTTTACAATTTTTCTCCACGTTTCGTACGGTTGCTAAAAAAAAATGAAAATTAGAATATGGTCAGTATTACGACGAGAGAATAATCTCGATCTATAATAAAGCAGTGATTGGAGGGGCTGAAATGCAGCCAATCAATATCCTATGAGAGGGAATAGGTGCTGCTCGAGTTAGGCACTTAGTTTTCACGTGAGTTGAAGGGAACATGGGTGCATCCACAAGTGGCATCGGGTTTCGCGTCGACGTTAACGGTGGCATAAGTTTCCTTCCCCCTGCATTAAAAATGCTCTGATCCACCCGCAGTCGAGGGAGATAGTCCCCGACGAAGAATTTCTGTTTCTCGGCTCGGCTTATTTTAAAACCACCAATGGTCAGTTGCAGGAACAATATACATGTATTCTATAAAGTTATGGAACCCGAAAGCCATGGCAACCATTCAATAAGTGTTGCAGAAACATTCGATAAATTTATAATTTATTCCATAGATGCTGGAAAAAGAGTTATCATCTCCATCATGAAGAAAATTCACCAAGTTACCCCTGGAATTGTTCGTTTTGTCCATAGATGCTGTTATCTTTTATGGTCTTGCCTTAGTTGGTCTTTTTAGTTAAAGCTCCCAATAGCCTAGTTTCGTTTTCCTCTACTTTAACATGTGCTTCAAATACCTGTTGTTTTATATGCCGCTTCCAAACTTTGAAGTGAACTTTTTCTCAGTAAAAAAATAAACTTGAAATGAGCTCCGATGCTTGTAAGTGGGAAGCTTAATTTACTACCACTGCTATAGTATTGGATCCAAAAGCCTTTTGTTTAAAAGGAGTTTCCAAACTTTTAAGGTACGTTCTCCTTGTGAAAAGTCATGTTTAAATGAGCACCATAGTTTTTTAGTGGGAAGTTCAATTTACCACCTCTCTACAGTGTTTGCTTCGAAAGCTTGTCTTGAGAGAGTTTCCAAAGTTTGAAGTTACATCCTCCTTGTGGAAAATCGAATTTAAATGAGCTCCGACGTTTTTCAGTCAGCAGCTCAATTCACTACTTATGTATTAGGATCTGCTCCAAAAGCCTTTGTTGAAAATGAGTTTCCAAACTTAGAAGTTAGGTTCTTCTTGTGAAAAATCATATTTAAATGAGCTCTGAAACTTTTCAGTGGGTAGTTCGATTGACCACTTCTCTGCAGTATTTGCTTAAAAAAGCTTTTTGTCTTGAGAGAGTTTCCGAACGTCGAAGTTACGTTCTCCTTGTGAAAAATCGAATTTAAATGATTCACGACGTTTTCCGACGAGAAGTGCGATTCGTTAGCGAGAATGATCCGATCACCCGTAACTTGTCGGATATCATCTCGTGCTAGCTGATTCCGGAGCTGCATTGAGGATCCTCGGATGTGCATCCTTCTCTCCTTCGGTGCATCGGTCGCTCATGCTCTTCTGTCTCTGGCCGTTCCCACGTTCCACTCCCCCTCCATCCACTGGTGCCTCCCCCTTTCTCCCTCTCCTTAAGCCTCTCCCCTTAGTCGTTCCCCGTATCTCCCCAGCGATCTCGCGCGCGATAAAATCGGCGGTAGCCTAAACAGTGCCGCGGAAAATAAGAGCTCCTTTTAATCGAAAAATGGCAGCATGCCCCCAGATAACATCGGATTATCGATCAGTGCCACTTGGCATTGTATTGTCAAAGAGAAAAAAAATAAAAGAGTCCCGCGTCGACTGTTGTTGGGAGTCATAGGCGCCTGCGGGAGGAGAGAAAGTGAAGTATATGGGAGAGGTGGGGGCGGGGGGGAAGGAGGTGAGTGGGGGAAGACTTTGTGATGGACGTGCCCTCTCTCTCTCTCTGTGGAGTTTCAAGAGGGAGTGGACAGGGGTGGGGGGAGAGTGGAGGTACTCGTAACGGCTTCATCCGGGCGGAGTAGTTATACTTTATAAGCTGTGGCGTCTCCGGTGCGTCCGTTGCATATCTCCGCGTCACGCGAGAGAGGGAAATAATGGGAAAGGAAGACTTATCTTTTTTCCCCCCTCTCAGTATCTCTTGTCATCGATGAGAAATGCCCATTTTTACGACTGATTCCGTCGTGATTTAATGGAAACTGTACTGTCGGATTGAGTCGTGTCATTTCGCGTCCTTTCTTCTTCTCCTCCTTCCTCCCTCCCACTCCACTCCCGCACCACCCTAGTCATGAAGGTGTCCCCTGCGGCTGATAAATTGTATTGTGTTGACTTTGCCCTTCTCTTTCCCTCATCCGCGCACCTTTTCGTTCTCACTCGCTGTTGCGATGTATCGTTCCTCATCGAGTGAACCTTCACGAGACGATAGTCGACAAGTTACAGGTGATCGGATCATTCTTGCGAACGAATCGCATTTCTGGGAGGAAAACTTCATGATTCTTTTAAAATTCTATTTAAAATTCTATTTAAAATTCTAGTAAATTCTATTTTTTACATATTTATATTACTATAGCAGAAGTAAATTGAGGTTCCCACTGAAAAACTTAGGAGTTCATTTAAAATTGATTCCCCTGTACGTTCTTCACTTTGGTCAGGAATGTTTTTGAGAAAAATTTATGACTTATTTGTCAAAGTAATGATGTTCCCATGGGGAGAATGATAGTTTCCTCTCCTTGAGTCTGATGTAATTATTTTCCGGAATCGATTCGTACGTAAATTTATTCCGGGAATCATCCTGGAAGGCACATTTAATTCGTGTATTCTAACAGCTGGCTGATTTTGAGGTTATCGGACATTCTTCCTTATCCTGACATCCTTACTACTGGGAAATCATTTCACTATGGAGTTACACGAATGGTGTCTCACCATTAGTTCTCTAATAAGTTCCTCACACTCTCTGCCTCTCCTTGTTCCGTTCCAAATTCCTCTCCTCTTCCTTCTTCATTCTCGCTTCTCCTCGCCTCCTTCCCTCCATTCCCCTTTTCAAATCCTCAAGAAAATAGTAATGAAAGGAGAAATAAACGGGAAGATTAGCCTAGGGGGTTAATGGAGGAATACACCAGGTTAATTGTGAGGGGTTGTATAATTAGGGATTTTGAAGGGATAGATATTCATCTGAGAACATACGAGTGAAGAGCTGCGGATGACCTTTCGCGTTTTACAGCATCTTCAGATGAAACCTAGGTCGTGTAATAAATTTGTTCTTGTGGAATTTGCACGTTTTGTGATTGTGATTTGTTAGTTATGCTTCGGTTACGTAGAATATCGCCGTCATATTCAGAATTGGTATATTTTTTCTGTTTCTCTTGGCATTGATGACTGTTGTTGATCCGGAGTAATATGTACGATCATTTTCTACTGCATTTAAAATTTTGATAACTCCGGCAAAAGTTTGATTTTTAAGACCGCTAGATTGTACTCGAAAACGGGTGGTTGAATGCGCAAAACGCGATTTTAAATATGCTTCCCTCTTGTACGCATGTCTCAGTTCATTTAGCATTCAACATGCCAACGAAGCCACGTTATCAACGCGCTATCCCCGCCCACGATCTGTCTCTCGTGACTTGTCTCCACCCCCCCTCCCACCTCCCGAATGAAGTAGTGTGACATCATTTATCGAAGAACCCTCTCCGGAGGACTCTCTTCTCATTGTTCCCCCGGCGTTTAGTCACCGGGCAAGCCAGCTAGTCTCACCCGAGCGATCCAAAAGCAGACGCAAATCCGACGACCTCAGCGGGAGGAGGCCTTCTCTCTGTGGCATTAAAATCTGCGGTATCACCCAATCAGTCAGTCCGCTGGGGAGTCCCGGATGTCCCCCACCCGTTGGGGGGGGGGGGGAGGAAGGGAACTAGAAGACCGTGGGACGGCCGGCCGACGGACCCCTTATCGGCGACCGGGACAACCGCCTGGGGATCGGGGACGGGAGGTGGACTGTGCCTCTTCAGTGTGCTATCGCCTACCTTTCATCTCTCTCCACGACCTATTTGAGGACACGTCCCTCAAGGGTAACCGAGCGATCGCGAATCTGCAAAGAGTGTGCCAAAGGTGGTTTGACCGGACGGTGCCGTCTTCTGATGCATCGGCCCGTTGAAACGTCCATCAGCATATTGAGAAGACGTTCTCGTGGATCCTTCCCGTTCGTGGGATCTTCCCGCGTTCGTTTATTGCTCGAGAATTTGATCGCGGGGGTCTGTTCTGGATCACACGCACACGCCTTTGATGGGTTGAGAGAGTCTAGCCCTCCTGTCTTTGTTTATTTGATGGGCAGTTCCAGGTGGTCGATGAAAGAGTTGCCATTTTATGCGGTGGTGGTGATGGACAGAATCGGAGGGGGAATTTTAATAATTGAGCCTTCACTCACCTGAGCGAGAAAGGAGTTAAATGGCATCTTCCCTTCTTTGAATAGGTTTCAGTTCAGTTTGGCACCCCTCTAGTGACTGCCTCTCATTGCCCATATAAGCCGGACAATCACTCTGTTTCATTGCAAGCTAATTTAGAGAAGTGTCCGTTAGAAATATCTAGGGGTATGATTCAAGCCTTCGTGGTGTGTCTAAAGACGTATTCAGATTTAACAAAAATGCATTACTTTATATTTTTCTTGAAATGTACTCTTTTGCTGTTGTCGTAGAATGACTAAGATTAAAGGTCTACTAATGACTTTTCTCACCCAGGACAGTCCGCCGAAGTTGACTCGTTATAGTCACTCTAGTTAGCCTATGTACCAAAATCAGTGAGGTTTTAGAGCTTGGTGAAGCGTGCCTTTTGAGAGTAAACTTATTGGGATCAAGGATACTTAACCATGATATTGAGAATGTTATGTGGTATTCTCAGGAATGATTTCTGCTATATTACACGTATTACATCACACATATTAATTAGCGTTTCAAAGGAACAGCAGCTTCTAGCTGGAATCAAATCTTTGAGCTACCTAACGAGTCCCTGATGCTGCAAGAAAGCGATCTTCCATGTAAAATTTTGGATTAACTTAATCAAAATGTCGACGTAACTCGCTTAATCGTATGCAGTTTGGATATCCCTTTTATGTTATACAAGGTTTTTTATTGGGTTTGCATTGGGGTATGTACCCACAAGTTTTTTGTGTCCAAGTCATCCAATGAGTGTGGGGAGATCCGTAAGGATTCGTCCCCGTCTGAAGGGGTGCTCGGGGCGTGTCTCGAGTCTGCAGGAGCACCACTGGTCCACATAGCGCCACGCCCCCCCGTCCGCCATCAGCACTCTCCGAGTCACTCTCCATCTCCGCCAAGTGTGCGATGTGAGGGCCTCTCCTCTCGGGAGCACTCCCGCAACCCCTGGCCCTGCACCGTCCCCCCTGGCGCTAATGAATCACTGGGGAGCGGAATGCGAATCGCATGCGAGTTTTTTCCTCTCTTCTGAAGTGATATTTATAGTGATGACTTCGCGTATGACTATTTCTCGTCGTCGGAGACGAAATGGCGAATTTTGAGTTTCATAATCGAATACATTTTAGCGAATTTTGTATTTTACGTAGAAATGCGCAGAATACTTTTATGGGTGCACGGTTCGGAGATTTTATTTTCATTCATCCGCGAAAATTACTATTTGCGCCTGTCCTCATTATGTAGAAGACGAAATTTGTCGTAATAATTTTTGATTTACTCGTGGAATCAAATTTTTGAAGTTTTTTGAAGACATGAGTAGATTTCTCTCCGAATCGTCCGAATTTAGAACGTTTTTGAGTTGTAACTTGAAATAATCGCCCATCATTTAGAATTATTTTTCGTTTTTTTGAGCTCTTTTTATAATTACCTGTATTCCTATTTGCTTTCACCAGTAATTTCACCAATATCGACGTTATTCTCGGATTCCCCCTTAAACTTCTTCCTACTTCATCCATGTATAATTTGTATGAATTATTACTTGGAATACCCGCTGTTGATTTGAAATGATTTTTATTCTTTAAGGTTTTAATCGCTTTCAAAATTTCTTCGACAAATATTGTATTGGGGGTATCATTAATTGGGAACTGTTACAGTATTCCTTTGTCTATGATTCAGTGCATTGTCACTCAGTAGGGTTTCTCTTCGTTTCGTCTCATTTTCCTAGTGTTTTTGTTATCGGGCGCGAGTGTGCTCTCGTTGCATTACATCACGATTCTCATTGCTCACGAGCTTGTTTTCTCCTCCTCCTCCCCCCTCTCAAAATGTCGGGTGCATTTGAATCTGCCCCCCTTCCACGCTAATGATTCTGGCCGTCAACGCTCGTCTGACGGGTCTTGGGGGGTCCGTGGGAGGGGGAGGGGGGCCAACAGGGAAGGGGGGAAGGGAAGGAGTGGGGTGACACACGCACGGCTCCACTTACCATCGCTCCACTATCCCCGCACTCCATTCGGAATTATGTTGGCGTTTGTGTGGAGGGTGGAAGTCGGTAGTTTGAAGGCACTCGATGGCACGCGTGCCTCTGGCGCGGGTCCCGCGAGTGCGAGGGCGCGCGCGCGCCTCTCTCGGCGAGTTGAGGAAGTGTGTGAGGGGACACGCGTGTTTGCGTCGCATGGCGGAGTGGTGGTGGGAGTAGAGGATTGCAGACGGGCGTTTAAGTGGTGCGGGGCGATGTGGCAGTTACACGAGTATATTCGGATGATGATGTCCTAATAGGGGATTCCACGTTTAGTTGACAGTATGGATTTTATGGAGGATGTTGTTGCCTAACTGAGGCTCCGTTGGCTCACCTGCGTAGATGACCAGTTCCAACTCTGCCGTATATTCGAGTAATTTGCGTGTGGGGATATAATATTTGCGCATGAGGTGACTCCTAGATGTGCGATTTTCAAGCTATGTTACTCCATGTTAATTTTCCTGTGCGACTGGATTCGTCGCACCTGCGGGATTGTGGAGTAACATATGGGAAGCAAACCGCCGTTAGGCATTCGAGGCAGATTTGTCGATTATTGTGGCGGCACTCTCATCCAAACTCCCCTTCCCTTACGCCGCTGACTCAGTAGTGTGCAGAAGAATTGCAGCGACAGCGGAAAATTGTACTCTCCATTGTGATGCAGTGACGTTGAAGTTTAGTAGTTTGAATAATCGCTGCATTATAGATAGCCTTCAAAGTATGACCTTTTTAATTAATGAGTGCTTTGTGTTAAAATGCATAGCAGAATTTTTAGTTTACCTATTTTTAACCTAAAATTTGCGCTATTTTCTAAGGGAATCTCGTATTTTTGGAGAAATATGGAAAATAGCAATGCGATGAGGTAATTGCCTGCTTTGTGAATCAAGTATGTTTACGAAGGGGAAGTGAGAAGAGAACGTGTATTATATGAAAAATTAAAATGATGGTGATAACTTATAACTTTATTTTTCCACATTTTTATTTGAAACGACCTGGGTTTTGACGTCCAACGTTATCTTCATGTCCTTTGGGCTTTAGGTTCATCTACCTGAACGTTGGACGTCGAAAACTGGGTCGTTTGAAGTAAAAACATTTGGAAAAGCAAAGTTATAAGTTATCACAATTATCTTAACAAATCCCATAAAGTTGCGCCTGAAGCCTCCAATTATAATGATGAATATATGATAGAGAGCTACACATAATTGTCCTCCGACGCTGTTGAGTGTGTAGTTGCTCATGCGTAAAAAGCTGACATTTCTCCAACTCTTGGAATGTCGAGGAATTCAAAAAAATTAAATAATTGTGTCCGCACCTCGTTTCAAGTTACTCTCGTCCCCCTTCATTTCGGATACAGAGTAGAAATTTCTTGGAAAACGACGTCGGAATGGCCCTCGTGAAATCCTCGCGTCGCCATTCCTCCTTCGTGTCGTCTGTTAAACCGTCATCGGACCATCCAGGCGGGCATTTCGCGGGATTTGAAGGTTTTCGATGGCTCCAGGAAGACCACTTCCCTCTCTGTCTACCTTCTTCCTTTTCGAAGGGCGAGAGATGGAGCCCTCGGCGGGTGGTGGTATCACGAGGCGGGACGAATTCCCTTTCGAAGGAATTTATCGCCCAATTGAGTGCGCTTTAAAAGGAAGGCGCGTTTCTTTTATTTCGCTTCGTTCGTCGCTTGTATTTTACTTTTTTTATTTATTTGGCGGTTTCGTGCATTGCGTCACCGGCTCGGATTCCCCGTGGCGGTTTCATTCCCCCCTTTCCCTCTTCTCCACCGCCGCACAAACGCCATCTCTCATCGATGGACTGCGGAGAGGAGAATCGTAGAGGGGGCACATTAAGGGGATCAGGAGACGGGAATCAGTCGCGCGTGCGCCGTGATTCTTTTGTTTTCAAACCCGCCTCCCTCCCCCACGCCAACCACGCCAACCTCCATTTCGTTTCGTTTTGTTTTTCTTCCACGCTCCGTGAACCTTACCCTCAGGCGAAAGGGTCAGTGTTAAGTTTATTTCCGTCGGGGGAGTCCGTCGCGAGGTGTCACGTCTCGGCCGATGCTCCCTCCACCTCTCGTCCTCCGTCCGTGAGGCCGCGTCTGAGGGCTCAGTAAATTTTGTTCCCCTTATTGAGATAAATGGTGCCACCCTCCCTTCCTCCTCCCATTCAATCCTATTGCGTCTATTAAAAGCGTGTGCTGGTCAGTCGAGATTTTTCTTTCCCTTCGACGTCGAAGTTATGTCTTCGGAGTTTTCGTTACCTCATACCTGCTTGGAGAGAAAAAGATGAGTCCTCATGAGGACCTCATGAGTCGAGTACAGAAGAAATGTCTGCAATTACGCCGTCGATTCAAGCATGAACTTTTTTCTGATATCTCATAAGCCTGATTGCCTATCTTGCGAAAGCTATTTTAATATTTGATTGAGAAATATTTTGATTATTGAGCTCAATATTTGAATAAAATTAAATGGGTACTCTCTTAGTTACATGAATTTTATCACTATTTGCTTCCTTTGTCCATTTTTGTTGCGCGTTATGGTTTCGAAAGTGTGGCCACACTGCTTCGATTAGTATTCGGATTATTTTTGTTGGTTTATCCGTGGGCAATGTCTACTTTCGTCTGCTAAAAAAATTTCTTATAATGAATAGATTAGTAGCCGTTTCTAAGTCGACTTCTGCCTAGTACGTGTATTTTGTGGGAGAATTGGGTATTCTAAATAAATTGGAATGGTTTTCAAACACATATTTGGTACCATGTGACCTCATACAGTCCTGTTGATCTTAAAAACCTCATAGTAAGACCTCGTGATGTAATAATGCCACCCCCAGTTGTGTGATGAGATCGCTCCCGGCCGCTTATATTTTTCCGGCTGACGAATTCCAAAAATACATGTTGAACCGTCAAGATGGTCATCGGACTTCTCAAGCCGCGGTTGGAGTTTTTCTTCAGTGAGGAAGCTGCCCGCATTTCTTTGAGAGTCGGACGACCGTGCACACAAATTCTTACGGGGACAGACTTGACGTAATCTGCGAGGAACTCGGATGATCAGAAATTGCCTCTCTCTATTGCCTTACCACGAGGGACGGACGTTTTGGACCCCAAAGTAGGGTTGCGGCTTGATGTGATACTGTGAGGCTGATACGAATATATACATACACACACATACATACGAACCCGCGAGGGAAAGGGGCAACCGGGGACAACAAATAAATTAATGGCGGACGCGACGTTCCCGGTGAAGAGTTGGAATAGGAGCGCGTTAGGGGTCAGCATTCTCATTGGCGCTAATGGCCTCAAAAGTGGGATTGATGGCTCATGTCCTCCCCTTCGGCGCATTTTTTATTTTATTTTTTTCATCTTCAGGAAGGTGGACGGGGGCGACGAAGCTCTTCTCTTTTCACCCCTTTCCCTATTCTTCTCCCCCCATTGGCTCTCTCAACCCCCTGCGTCGTCTGCGGTGACGCGAGGTGGTCGCCGGGATCTCTTTTCCTTCCCCCGATGCCCTGTTCTCCCGTAGCAATTCAATGAAGCTCGACTTGAGCCCCGCGTCAGCCACCAGTAATATTTATTGCCCCCCTTCCTCCTCCTCCTCCTCCCATCTCACTCGGAGCGAGGGCGACGAAGCGTTCTTCCGAATGCAGACAAACGCTCCCAATTCGTGTGAGGGGCGGACGGCGGCGGCGTGGGTGGTTCGGTCTGTCGGTTCGCGTAATTGATCGCCGCCAACGCGGGCGTGTGTCGGGCGATCCCCGGGTCTCGGGTGTCGCGATCGTCGTCCCTGCACTTTATATTGTGTCCGTGGAGAAGATGCGTTCTAACAAGGGGGCTGGGCAGTTCTATAGAGCCGCTGGGACCTCCCGAATGAAGACTAGAGGAGACTCGCGTTAGTTCACTTCAGCTCGCTACCATAGGCGGTTCCACGTTCAATTTAAGGTAGTTTGAGCGAGATAGATCCCTAGTCATAATAGAGGCCATATTCAAATTATGCTTTTTAATTCCACCAGCTGTTGAACACATGAATTTAAATATTGCATGATTAATTCTGCTATAATTGCATATTTATATGGCAGAAATTGTAAGTAATTAAATGAAAATATCAATACAAGTCTTTAACTTTACTCATTTTTTTCGCGCGGTGCGTTTGAAACTCTTTCAAAACGGAAGTGTTTTTTGTAATCCTGAAGAATCTACTGCGGTGGCAATATGATTTATTTAAAAAAATAGTCGCGGAAACATACAAACTACTGTTAATTTTTTGACGAGATTTAGGTGTTAGAAATTCCTCATATTTTAAATTAGCTCTCTCAGGAGTGCATACACGTACCATTTACCTTGTGAAATGGCTGGTATAATTTGGAAAATATCTCGGGAAGTAATGTGGTAAGAGGTTGAATTTTTGGTGTCATTGAAAGGGTGAGATTTGTCTTTGAAATGAGACCAAATTCATTGATTTTATAGGTGAAATAATATTTCGCTCTAACTACCTTAAAGGAGTTTTCTTTGTCACAGGATTGCAGCCTCCACCCTCTGTCTCGGTTCAATACCATCCAAAAAGAGACTTAAGTATCGTATCGGTTGATCTTACAATTATAATTAGGTTGATGTAGGTTTACGTGTAAGATAGTTAAATCCGGAGATCTGGCCAAGACCCCTATCCATTAACACCATTTTTTTCTTTGTCTCAGCATAAGTCTTATCTCCCGTTATCTCGTCCGTAAAACCTATGCTCTCTGCTACCCGGAAATTATTGCTATCAAAGACAATGTGATGTGATGTGATTTTTTTGAGTCTGCTGGCGCATCTCAGCTTCTTGGGGGGAGTGGCTGTATGTGGGAGCTCCGATGACTCCCCACGCGGGTATTCGCCGAATCCGCGTGCGAAAATCCTCCGCCATTTCACATACACTCCCGCGTGTCCACCGGAAAACATTTGATGTTTTGATATTCTTCCTTTCTCGTCCGATTCCACTTTCACATTTCTGGGACGATACCGCCCCCCCCCCCCCACCACATCCCCCCAAGTAAACACTCGCCCTCCACGGCGGTGGTGGTCGGCGGTCGTCTGAATGGCGCATTGTGGTGTGCGGGCCGATCGCTTTGCCCGGACGGCGAATATAATTTGGCACCCGGAGATGGGAAGAGACGCGATCGCCTCCAAGGCCTTGGGTCTTTCGTCCCTCCTTCCCGACTCCTCCTCCGCCCCTTCCCTCCCTTCCTCACCCTCCCCCAGGTCGCCTTGTTTTTCCTCTCCGTGTACCTCTCCACCTCTCCCTTCCTCCCACCCGTCTCTCCCCCTCCCTCCCCCCGTTCTTTCTCTCTCTCTCTCCTCCTTCCCTCATTCCTCGTCCTACTACTCCTCCTCCTCCCTCGGAGTCTACTTGTTGCGCCTGGCGGGTTCATTCCGACTTCGAGACCATCTTCTTCTTCGTCCACCCTCGAAAGTCCCCGTGTACAGTCGACGGCGAAAGTAAATTTGTGCTGAAGCTCTACCGCGCCATGATTTGGTTCAAACCATGCGGTTAAGGTGGCTCATTCCTGACTCTGTGAGTCAAAATAATTATTAAAATTTACTACTAATTTTTATCCATTGGTTTAAAAAATGAAATTTTACATCTGCTTTCGCTAATTAGTGGGTTACATGTTGGAAATAAAATTTAAGGCATAAATAGGCAGATTACTGCTCGAATACATTTTTAATGGCCACATTTGTTCAACTATACGAGCCGACCGCCATTTTTATGGAACTTCCGCATTTTGACTTTAGTTACGCCAATAATTTACTATTAACTTTAATAAATATGTTGAAAGATTTCTGCATTTCATTTTTGTTCACTTTAAGAACCAGGACTTTTCACGTCTAATAAACAGTATTAATTAAAAGCTTTAATATATCTTGACCTTCAAATTAACGTTTTCATGCTGTAATCTGAGTAATCTCCGTTGGTACTCCTGTTAAAATCTCCGCTTTCAAGACCTAATTTAGTATTATTAACAAGACATATTCCAATCCTCACACAGTCCTAGATAAGTCTTCTAGGGTTGAATAGTTGTTAATATGGAGGCTTTAATTGACCTGCGTTCACTTGTGAGTCGAATCGCTTACCACCTTGAAGATGCAACTGACCTCTGGTTTCCTGTAAATAAATTGATTCAAGCGTTCAGGATGGTGTTGGTTTTTATTCTTCTTTTTTATATCATTTACGTATCTGGCGTATGCTGCATTTGGTGAGCCTTTCTTGACTTCTCTGCTTGGATTCTGTGCGCAAAACGTACGCGGTTAAGATTCCGAAGGACCGGGCGGATTCCATTAATGGTAACTCAGATTCTCATGATATGATTTATATAGCAGAACAACTTCAATGATCGCAAATGTTCAGGCCGGCGTCTCACTGCTGACTGACAGACAAGGTACCCGGTACGGTACAAGACGGTACACGAGACTATGCACACAGAAAAATTTTACATTCTTAGTCACAAGAAACACAAAAATTAAGAAACACACTTTATAGGCGGCAATTCAAATTAAAACAAGTCTTGTCAAACAGATTCCTTTATTTGTGCTTCTTACTTTGAAAACTAGTCATTCCATTCAACTGTTATTTTTACTAACGGGTGTTCGCACGCATCAAGTACGTTAGTAACCATGTCTGCGATGGATACTCGAATGTGATTATAATTATGGAATTAAATAAGCAACTTTTCATTACGTGGGTGTATATAAGGTTTTGTCACAATATTTCGCCGGAAACCGTGAGCCAAGTGTAATTGAAGAAAGGTTTTCTACTAAACAAGTGTGATTGAAGAAAGGTTTTTCTACTAAAGCTCTACTGGCGTTAACTCTACCAGTAGAGTTAACGCCAAACAGCTCGTACGGCAAACTCTTCTCTTCCATGAGTTACTGGCGTAGAACGCTCGTGGTGGGAACGGCGCATCTCCTACGCTCACTCCTGGTTTTTTATATCCTTTTCCCTCTCCAAACGTCTTTCTCCTCGTTCCATGAGCCTCGCCAAAACCTGTCCACCCCAATCCCTGCCATTTTAAGCCCCGCCCCATTGTCGTTCGCTGCGGTGTGGATATTTATGTGGTTATTAAATAAATATAACCTATAAACCGTCTTAAATGACAGGTGTTTCTTCTTCTTTTATTTTATTCTCATTTTTCGCGGAGGCCACGAAATGTGTTTTTCCGTCGCCCTTTCAAAGTGGACGGAAATTAAATGAAAATAAAGACGAGTCGAAACGAAAGAGAGGAGAGAGGACGATGTCGGTAATCGCTCCGAGTTGGATTTCATTAGTTTTCTGCTGCCCGCTATTCCGTGTGACGGGTTAGTACGCTCGTTTATTCTAGGTACGAGATGGGTAAAGTCGCATGTACGCTGTCATCATATATTACTCCCGCCCGTGACGAAATAGGTTGATCGGAATAATATGTTTGCATTTAATGAATCCTTACCTGAGAGCTGCGATAGAGGAATGAAAGCCATGCTGTAGCGATCGTGGGGGCCGAGACTTCGTGAAATTCCTCCACGACTGCTCCATTCTTATTCTCATTCACACCCACATCTCCAACGAATGCCGCCTATTCTCATCTTTCTTTCTCAGAGTCCACGTTTCTTCCTTGTATATCGCTACACTCCGTATTAATCCGTGCATTCTTCACCAGCCTGTTAATAATACTCTAACCTGAGGTCCCGACATCAGCTCTCTTCCATTGCTCAAATCCTCTTTCGCCAGCGCCATGTCTTGGCTGCTATGTCCGTTTTCTTCCGACGTTATACCCAAGTCATTGAATTCCTCTACTTCTAGTTCCAGTTTGCGCCGTTCTACTTTTATAATCAACCACGCCTTACTATCGCACTATTGGTAGACTTACTTTTGCTGTGATACTTGTGATACTGTGTGAAAACACAGATATTTAAAGAATATGAGTGTTGATTTTATGCTTTTATTTGTATTCGATGTTGTTCGAAAATTCTGCAGCATTTAATAATTCTTGTGTTTTATTTTTTCCAGGTGAGTATCAACTCTAATGACGTTTCAATGGTCCTTCGTCTTGTGGGATATTTTTCTGGCGGCCTGTCATTCATTTTAATTTTTACAATGAGGTGAGTTTCTGCATTTCAATAATTCTGCATCTATTGACCCAGCCGTGAGTATCTGTTACGTCAAATTATAGTGAAATGATCTGTATTGGACAGATTTTGAAGCTCATTTCCGTGGGATGCCTTGCGGCATACTTACTATAGTTTCGCAATTTTCACGTGGTATAATGGCAGTTGAACTTTTGAATCCCGAGGTACTTTTAGTTGAAGCTTAGAGAGCTCATACTAAATTCCTGTACCCGTATTGGCCAAGAAACAATTTAGTGATTACGCCCACTTTTTGGCAATGTATTTTTCTATTTAAATATAGAAAAATGTTGAGTGTTTGTTTATATCTGATACCGAGTAGGTTATCGGGGTTTTTTAACCTTGAAATCTATGGTTTTTGACCTCATTATATTTTAATAGTCTTTTCATTGTGGTCGGCGTTAACGTAATGGTATATCGGCAACATAGGCAATTTGGTAATTAGTTGAGTTTTTTACCCAATATTCGAGATTTACCATCATATGATAAACAGTCAGTTGAATAGCCAAGTTTTAATTTGAAGTTTGCCAAGTTGTAATTTTAATTTCTATTAATATTTTTCGATGCTGTATCTCATATTGCGGAGCGTATGCGAAAACAGTCGTTACAGATTTTTGTTCTTCGCCTCCAACTTTTGTAAAAAGCTATTTCGCAACGCCACTGCTATTGTAGTGAATACGCGTTTTTACTGTGGTTTTCGAAAACTAGCTGATGGGTCTGGTGTTTTCGTTCGCGAGATGATTTGAAGCCTGGCCCTGTTTTCTAAGAGCTGTCGGGGTTAACTTCCCCTGTGGACAATTTTTACGTTTTGTGTTGTTTATGCTCGCGTTGCCAAAACGATTTAGTTACACACCCACCCGAAAGGAGAAAAGAAACAATCAGAAGATGACTGCCGTGGGATTAATGGGAGAATAGTGCTTTATTTCACAATTTCGTAAGTAATCTCATGATTCGTTCTATATATAAAAGCACACAGCATGAACTACCGCGGTTGTTAATACCGGTATTCGCAAATAATGATTTTTCTCGAGCTGAATTCTGTTTCGCATATTTCATATGTTCTTTCATGAGAAATACCACGCAAGTTATAGCACCGTGAAGATTTTTTCCCAATCCAAATACTGTAAGTTGTGTGTGCCAATCCAATCGTTTTGAAACGGCATGCTCTTGCCCTGTTGGTCACCGACTTTGACCTCTCAGAGGTCACTGTCTTTAAGCTTTTGGAAGCCAAACCGACTCCCAAAATTGTATTCTCCTCGCTTCTTCACTCCCTCCCTCTCATGAATATAAAAGAATTCCTCTCGGGGTTGGTGTTCGGCCGTCGGAGGAGTGCTGACGTAAGGTAATCAATTTACATCAAATTTTACGGCCATTTTCAATTGCCTCCCTTTCGTCCTCGTGAGTTTTGCATTATGACGTTCCGCCTAATTGTATTATTTCAAGAGCTACTCTTGAGCGTAAACATACCGCTTTCGGCTACCTTTTTTGTAACCTCCTACTTTTCTACCTTCATTTCATATGCATCGAATTCCAAGTAAGTTCCCCTTCTCAGAGATTTTCGCCTTGCTTGGTTTTTTTTGTTGATCAATCCTGAGATTGGTTGACTGTAGCTCTCCATCTTTCCCTATCTAATCCTAGTTCCCTTACTTCCTGTTATCTCTTCCTTTGTACTTTACTCTTTATTTTGTTCATGAACTTATTCCTTGGTCTTCCTCTAGGGATTTTTCCCTCTATTTTACCTTCAATAATGTTCTTCACAAACCCATTTTGTCTCAGGGTGTCTCCCTTCCATCTTGTTCTATTTTCTATGGTGTTCCATATGGTCCTCCCCTCTTCTACTCTTCTGTTCTCTTCGTCATTTTTTTCCGTTCGTACCGTGGTGGGTACTGAAATTCAATTCCTGAATTCAAGTTGTGAGCCTGAGCTTGAACGAGGATGCATCTTTTAAGAGAATTGCCATGTGTGGTTCATCTCCGTTTCCTTTTCTAAAAAGAATTAATCGTGGTTAAATGAAATCATACAGATGTGTTAAGTATACATAGGGAAGGCAGTTAAAATTGTAGCGTATACTTTTAAGAAATCCTTATTTATGGAACGCACATGCATGCCCATAGATGACCCTGAATGTTTTGGAAAAGGTTACTCGTATCATGCAAAATTTATGATATGCTTTGTGGATTTATAGAATGTGGTTGCTTTAAACATTACATCATGTGTGTGGAGGTAATTATGAATCTAATTTTGAATATCTTTTGGTGTGATATCATTCTTCTCTTCTCGTTGCTGTTACGATGTAAATTTCACAGTTTCTAATTTCTAAACCCTATTTCATCTGAAAAATTGTGGAAACGTACGAAACTTTTTAAAAATCTCAATCATGGTATCGTAATACGTTCAATTTTTTTGTGTGAATAATTTTTGATCGAACATCACTGGTCGCATTAGTTTCTTGAATTTATCTCAGCGGCCTTTTTTTCAGTACCAATTCCATGGCGGACAAAAATAGCACTAGCGGAGAGCACATTGATTGGATGCCCATTGATTTTGATTAATTCCGTCTTTATTGCACGCTTTAATTTCAACCTCGATTATTTAAGACGAAGAAATTGCTCGGGACGAAATTTCTCGTGTCATTACCCAAGTGCAATAAAACGGGATTGCTGGAAGTCGTAAAGGAGGAGGAGGGAGCGGAGCGGTCACCCCCTCCACCCCTTTTCCCGTCTCCCTCTCCTCTCCTCCCCGCCCCTCGATCCACGGCGACCATCTTTACGCTCTCGTGGACTCGATCATGCTTTTTTGGGATGTTGCAGTTTTCTCGTTTGACTCCTTGATCCACCCAACCCGCCTTATGTGGATTCGGGGATACTTGCCGAATATCGATGTACGCTCTTTGCGTTGAAGCGACATCTGTGTTTACTCTCGTGACTAGTCATCAGTTCTTCTTGATTGATGGAAATGAAATTGCTCTCCTTGTATATAAGAGGAAAGACCTCCCCCGCCAAAGACTTAAGCTAATGGCATTCACACTCGAGACAACCTAAGCAGTAGAGCTTCTATATTCTCTCATAAAGTGATAGATAAGTTTACCCTTGGATATCTGTCATAATGTGAACTCGGGGATTCCTGCTGAATATCGGTGTACGCTCTTTGCATTGAAGCGACATCAGGACATACGGGCACGAGGTCCTATCATCTGTCATATTGCCCGAATTTTCTTTAAGTTTTTGTGGAACTATGTGCAATCCATCACCGTTTTAATCTCATTTATCGGCGTGCGATCTTGCCCCACTCTTAACGGAGAAAGGAACTCCTAACCCTTATCCCACCTTAGGATTTGCTGGCCGAAGGTTCAAATATGGAGTGGAGCCCCAGTAGATAAAAGAATTGAATTAAGTGAATATAAAAAAATCAATGCTAAAAGGAGCAAGTGAAATATTTATCATTATGTTTGTAGTTTTTACGGAATAACTTACGTAAGAAGAGTTGTATTCTGGAGCAAATATAAGGAAATCGAGTACGAGGTCCTATCAAGCCATAGGAGCGACACTCCCCTAGCTCTAGGATACCTAATCATACACCCCAGGAAACCCCCTAAAACTGAGCATTAAACCCCCTGAAAAAGTCTCATCCTAACCCTTCACATCTCCACAGAAGACGTCCATTGTCTCGAAGCACGAGCCCCTTTTTAAGGACGTTTCATATTCTCTCCTTTCCGGACCGGAAATCGCTAGATGGCCACCGTCCCCTGTATACTCCCCCTCTCCCATTCCGATGGCCCGCCTTGGAGGGCGGATATTTTAGGAGAGGAAGAGTGGGCCGGCGTGTCCAGCGTTCAGCCGCAGCAGCGACCCCTTCCTTCCTTGAGGACCACAGACGGTCGGTAACAAATTTGACTCTCTCGTCCATAGAGGGTTAAAAGCGCTCGCGGCAGTCAATTCACACATTCGCCTTATTTGGCTGTCGTGCTCACGTTGTCAAAGGTTTTCCAATTATAGTCTTAGGTATCTACACGGCGATATGAAGGTGGGGAAAGGTTTTGTGTGTGTGTGCGTGTGCTTAATGGTGGGACTTGCGGAGAGGAGTTGGGTCGATTGGCTGGTTATTATTTTTCAGACAAGACGTTCCATGGCGGGAAACGTTTGTCTCGACCAGTCATCCCCCCTCCTCCCACCTCATCCAATTGGTCCGTCTCGCCATATTCGCAGCCGCGGGAGTAACGCCTTGATTCAATCGTCTACATCGTTGCAAAGGGAGAAGCGTATTAGTGTATGATGGTGTACCTACTTAACGATTCATTTTATCGCGGCGGCATCTTCTTGAGCGCGGGCAATTTGCGTTCGGCCGCCCATATTAATTTCTTGCCGGTGGTATCTGTCGAGCGGCGTGCGCCGAGCGTGGAATCCCTCGAAGGCGCTTGAGGTTTTGATCGTGAGTCGAAGATATTTCCCCCCTGCAGTGATCGGCATCGGGATCGCTGAGGTGACCAGAAGAAAAATTTATTCCTGCAAATTTTGCAATTTCGTTTGGGTACATACCACCGGCCGGATTCTTCGTAGCCTCTGAATCCGTAAACTGTGATTCTACGCAGAATCCGGTGGTTCAAATCCCTGCATTTCAAGCAAGGAAAACAAGAAAGCAACACCTTAAATATTTTATTCAATCCCTATCTGCAGCTTCTTGATTACGAGTGTCGCATTTCTGAATTCTTTCGGGGGCTCTGAATTTAAATTGAAGATTCGTTGTGGCTATTTTTCCAACTATCCGTACCTGGTAATAACCAACATGGGGTACAACTTCACGTTAAAGATACTTTCGGTCTTGCTTCATAAACCCGAATTAAAAATATGGGCATCTTCCTTTTTGTCCCTTTTTGGTTTCAGATGTTATTTTATGATGAATTTCGCTTCGTTAAAATAGAGCGTCATTGAATATTGACCTCTGTTGCTAGACGGGAATGGAAGTACAGACCTTATTTGCCATGTAGTCAGTACATATAGTGTCTATTCCTTTGATTTTTTAATCCAGGTCGCTACGAAAGTTAAGTATGAGCGCAGGGATACTCGGATTTCTCATCGTAATACAGGCTTCATGCTGATCGTTTTTTCGTTCTCTTACTGGGGCATCGTCCTCCAAGACAGTTGGATGAAACCTTTGAAATACTTAAATGCCATGAGGACGATGGCTGCGAAATGTCTGCGAGCCCTCCTTTAATTTGGTGGGTCACCGGAAAAGCATTCCTGGATCTAATTCGTTCCATCTAATCGCTAATCTAGGAAAGCTCCCGGAGGCCAAATCGCTCGCAAAACTAACTTACTGTTTTATGATTTCGTAGAAATATTGTTTGATATCCTATAACTCGCATTAGAAATGATGAAGTGTACAAAAGAGTGGAAAAGGAAAGGAGGACCAGATGGAGCACCATACAGAAAAGAACAACCAAATGGATCGGACATACCCTGAGACACTATGGGTATGTGAAAAACATAATTGAAGGTAAAATAGAGAGAAAAATCCCCAGAGGAAGACCCAGGAATAATTTCATGGACCAAGTAAAAAGGATAGTACACAGGAAGAGATAATAGGAGGTAAGGGATCAAGCATTAGATAGGGAAGGGTGGAGGGCAGCAGTCAACCAATCTTAGGATTGAACGACCAATGATCCTATCACTTAACACTTTTCAGTCAATAATAATCGTAGACAGACTTTATATAAGGACTCAAGATTGCTCTATCGACGAAATCATACGATGACGTTAGCATTTTTGCATGCGATATTTTTCATGGCATTTCGAGGAGAGACCCTCATGATTTTCACTTCGAAATTCATGTATCCGAGTTTTCGCGTCGATCGGTGACACGGAGCGCGAGTATTGCTTGAGTATCGCCGTCGTTCCGTCGTATTCGACCCTCGACGAGTCCCCCCCCCCCCACTTCTCACCGCAAAGCGTTCCCCGCGTGTCTTGTCGAAAGTCGTCTCACGGCCGTGCTTGCTGCTGCTGCCCTGCGTGCATCCGCGGGGCACATGTGCGTTCTCAATCGATTCCTCCCTGCCTCCTCCTCCTCCACCTTCCTCCTCCACCTTCCTCCTCTCCCCCCTTTGACGCCCTTTATTTTTCTCTCCTCACACACATACTCTCTATCCTCCCCTTCCCCCTCCCCCCACGCGCTTCGTTCGCCGTATTTGCGCAAATGCATCCGTGAGCGTAAACGATGCGGGGAGAGTTGATGCGAGGTTGGGCATTGAGTGAGCGAGGAGTAGTGGGGGGAAGGGCGGGGGGGAAAGGTCGAGATCAAAAGGACTTTGCCGACGGAGGAGGCGACCGCGGTGGCTCTCTGTAAAACACACTCAGCCGCCAAGGCTGAGTCCGCTCGCGGGCCACTCGGGCGCGTCAATGCATTGATTGGGTCGGTCCACTCCTTAGGAAAAGCATCCTCTCTCTCTCTCCCTCTTTCTCTCTCTCTCCCTCTCCCCCCCTCTCTCTCTCTCTCCCTCTCCCCCCCTCTCTCTCTCTCTCTCACTCTCACCCTTCTGCGTAAGTTTCCGCCAGTGTCTTGAGATTCACATTTTGAGTCGGGCAAATGATATTATGTTATTATGATAAGGATGAGATTATTGTCTCGGCTTTCTTGTAATTTAGAATTTTTCGGGTTTTTTCCCACGTTCCAGCATATAATTAGTCAAACGTTTCGTCGGTATTCCAGTCGGCATCATCAGGTTAGAACCTAACTTTATCATATCGATTCGAACCTGATGATGCCGACTGGGATGCCGGCGAAACTATTTTCCTCTAATATAGAGTAGCGCGGGAAGACGCTGAAAAATTCTATATTACAAATGAAATAATAGTTGCTAGTTCTTATAAGGGTGACTTGTTTTTTCCTGATGTTTTCTTTAGTGTCCTGAACACCTCATCAGGGTGCAGGCAAATCGATTATAAAAAACAAGCAATTGAAGCAATTAACAAAATTTGTTAATCGCTTTCATGATTGTTTGTTTCCTTCAGTGTCCTGGCTGATTTTTTTTCATTCCTTACCCTGATCGCCGTATTTCTGATTCAAGCCTATCGAAAGGCATTTCTTAGGTGCATTGTGCGATAAAATTTATTTTCTAACGTGACACTTACCAGGTTCCATTTCGTATTTGTGATAATTGTTTTGTCTTTGCCCAAGAGGTTCTTTGGTTGGTCTATTTACCACAATCTGGGTTATTTGTGTTAGCATTATGTGTTATTGCCTTTGTGCCGTGTATTTTTAATTTGTGCGCCGTGGGACTTCGCTCCCCCTTTGTCTTTATTGGTAGCATTTTCCCGTCTTAAAAAAAGGATTTTCTAATACCCTTAATGAACTTATAGGTCGCTATTGCCAGAACAAGGATATGAACTGACAGCATCTGGAATGAATTCATCCCAACTGGTTTCTTCCATTTTATCCCAATAAACTCCGCCATATTTAAACGACCGCGCTGACGTCTACATTTCGCTGAGTTTGCGAATATCACTCTGGTGTCGTTTGACCCTAAAGAGGCCGCCGTAAAAATCTCGGCGCAGCAGCACGCGGTTGTTCGCACTATGGAGTGTGTCCTCTTTATGCGAGTCTGATTCCAGACGGAAGGTCGTGCATGTGTTTGCCCCCCGGACTCTTCGCGGCGACGGCGACGGGTTGGTTGAACTCGGCGGCGACTTGGAGAGTCCGTCGCCTTCATCCTCTCGTAAAATTTCGCGCGCGCCTCGCGAGAGATGATCGCCTCCTGACAGCCAGCGCCGCCGCGGTCTATCCGAAAGAGATAGAGGGGGGGGGGTTTATTATCTCGTTCCCCTTTCAAACCACCAGCAAATCCCCCCTTTGTGGACGATGATTTCCCTCTGGTTGATCCGCGGTGTGCCCCGGGGGCCCTCCGACCGGTATTTCTCTCTCATCCGAGGGAATGTTTCGTAATTTTCGCATCAAAATACCTCTCGTTTCCCCGCTGATACTGATGCTCTTAGTTTTAGTGGCGTGGTTCGATTTTTATGTCCCAAGTGGTGGCCATGAGCTTCCTTGGGCGTTGTCGTCAAACGTCGTCGGCCTTAAACCGAACTTAGAAGGACTAAATGAAGTTAACCCTCTATCATGCAGAGTGACCTAGAGGTAACATATAGAAGAATGTTTTTTTGTATCTGATTAGGTTTCTTTACGTCTATATGCCTTTATGACATCAATTTTACAGCTTGGCAACGAAAGTATCTGATATCATTCGTGACTTTTAGTTCCTGATTCTCCTACGAGTGGGATAACAGGTGAAAATACTACACATGGTGGACGAAAAAAATCGGTGTGTAGACGGTTAACTTGACTGAAGAGGTAATGTGATCGACAGTGTTTATTTGTACCTAATGAAACAGGGATATCTTTATGCTGTCCACGCCAATTCATCTTTAAAAGGGTCCAATGTTACCTGAAAAGGAACCGAATTATCCTGAAAGGGGTCTGGTCTACATTTTAGGAGATAACTGTCATTTTCTCCTTGACATTTGGGTGAGATCGTTTTCATAACATCCGTTGTAGAAGGTGCTTAGTCATTCCTATATAATGGAGCGTTACCACCTAGTAACGAATTCCTCAGTGCATTCTATTTTACTGAACACTACTGCTCCGTGAGCTTTCATAAATTAGGTGGGATAAGAATGGCTGCGGCGGAGGGCGATGTTGCGTAATCGGGGAAGGAGTGAAATAGATTAGGTTTTATGGACGGGATGAAGGGGTAGGTGTGGGACATATGCTGAGGTGAAGGTAGAAATTGAGATGGGATATGGCAGACTCCGCCTGTAAAAACTTAGTTTTATTCTATTCCATTTACACCCACCGTTGGATTATCCTAGCAATGATGTCGGGAAGATGGAAAATATGTTTCGTACTTCCTCAGTCATTTTAACTGCAGTAGTACAACGCTTTTCGCAGTTTGCTGCATCTTCTGGTACAATTGTTTACGTAAAATTCACTTTTATTTATTTTACGTAAAAATTTGTATTTGTACATTTGTACTTTTGTATATTAATAATAGTTGAAAATAAGTATTGAACTTGGGGGATCTGGTTGGTGTGGTGGCTAGAGTACTGGCTAACCATTAGGGCGGTTAGGGTTCAAATTTATTCGATTTTTTGAGGAGAGGAGGATATTTTTCAGAGGAAACCCGATCCGTACTTCAGTGTCTTTGGGAGGGCACTTCAAGTACAGTACTCCGTCTGTCGGATGAGATGTTAAGCCCTAGTCACCTTGGCGCCTTTCGTTTGGAGCAGGCTAATGCCGACGTCGGGTTTCCTTCCACCCTTCCTCCCTTACCTGTCCCCAATAGCGCAAATGACCTTAGCTGTCGGTTGCCTCCCCAAAATCCAATCCAAGTATTTTACTTTTCCACTGTTAATTATTGTAATCGTACGACGCCTTTCGCAGCTTGCTGCATCTTCAGGTACTATTGTTTGTACCTGACCTGTTTTCAGCTTGCTGCATCTTCAGGTAAAGTTGTTTATACCTGAACTGTTTACAAAGAACTGTACCTGAAGATGCAGCAAGCTGCGAAACGCGTTGTACTATTACAATAAAATGTTTGTGGAAAAGAACAAAACATTTATTACATATCGATTCTAATATAAAATAATTTACGAAGTGACGCCTGGAGGTGTAACGTTTATCAATGATGTCGGACTAATGATTTTGTTCATTCAAGACAATATCATGGTCCATGTCGGAGCTGTTTCGAATTTTGTTGCCTAGGTGCTGCCCACCTAAGGTCATGTTTCGCACATGCTGCTAGCGCATGGCTATTGTATAACCGTTTTTAGTTTATTGCAAAATTTTGAATTTTCTTTTATGAGAATGTAGGAAAGTCGTTAGTTTGTCATGTTGATGTGAAACTATTAGCCGTCCTTGTAAGTGAACCATTGGGCTGTAATGGCAGACCTCGATGGATAGTTGTTATATTAATGGGTTATTTGTGGGTTTCCCAATGTGACAGAGGAACGCCCAACTCAAGTACATGAGTTAGGTCGCGTACATAATAGAGGTAAGACGGGAGTGATAGTCTGCTTTTACGATTCCCCGTATCCATCCACCCGCGTTTGCTTTTCTGAATGACGCTAGCATTCGCAGGAAATGTAGCGGTGTGAAATCATATTTGTTTATGACGCCTATTTTGACATTACCTGCATTATTCTCAGCGATAGGAAGTGCCAAGGTGATTCTAGCCTCTGGGTCACTTATTCCAGATTTTATAAAATTTTGAATATACCGTCTTTGAAGTGCATTTATTCACTGATATGAAAATAAAATAGTGTTTCCGTGTTATTTTATTTACTTTAGTTCAACCTTGTAAGTGGTGATTAATGAGAACATGGGCTCTTATGGGGATTGCTCAATTTAAAACCGAAAAATGCAAACTTGAACGAGAAAGTATATTCAAGGCTTTACTTAAAACTTTTTATAAGTAGTAAAAAGTCTTGGGAATCAGAAATAATAATATATAGGCATCTTACCACCCATTTTTTAAAGTTAACAGCGAATATTTGCCATTATTGAAGTCAAAATGAGGTATTTGCGTGCAAATGGCGCTGCAGTCTGCTCCTGTGGTTGGACAAATGTGGTCATATAAAAACATAATTGTGGAAATATAAAAATATTTTTGTACCTTAACTTATTATTCGGTTTCGGTATTAACTGGTTATCATTCGGTAACCTATTCCATCAGTGGAAGCCAGATTTTTTTGAAAAATTGAATCAACAAAAATGTGTAACCTAGTATTTGCTTTGACTAACCCGAGCCGCCTTAAAAAGATGGTTAAGTTTAACCTTTTGTTTCGCACGCGGAAAGGTTTTCATTTGACGGGGGATTTCGCCGCCGCGCCCGTTGGCGGTAGCCCGTTCGTTGATGCTCGAGGAAAATCGCCTGTGGACCAACTTGTGGCAAAATGTCGCTTGCTCCGGTCCGAGAGGAGGAGGTCGGAGATGAGGCGGGAGGTATGGAGGAGGGAGACAGCTTCTTGCGAGGTGGCTGGCTGCGGGGAGAACAAGGAGGCGACCTTGAGGGGACCTAGCCAAGCAAAATCCTGAAACCAGTTGCCAAGTTGCCCCTGCCTCTTCACCACCCTTCCCCCCTCCTCCCGTGCGACCCCCCCACCTCCCTCTTCTCTCCTGCCTCCTCTTCGTCCTCCTCCTCCCTCGCCCCCGCCCGCATACCCTCTCCCCCTCCCCCTCTATCTCCTCCTCCCGGTTGTCACCCTCCTCCTCCCCCCTCAGCCGCCTGAACCCCGGCGCCTCCTCACCCCGTCCACGCTACTCCCCCCCCTCACTCCTGCGCGCGAGATTCACCCTTCCTCCCTTCTCACTCTCTCTCTCTCTCCTCCCCGTCTCATCAAATTCCGAGTTTTATTTATAAAGGAGGAGGAGACGAGGTGGGAGGAGAGGGATGGAGATGTGGGGGGGGAGTGTTGGGAGAAGATGGTGGTGTTGGTTGGTTGGTCGGTTGGTGGCTTCCCCCCACGGCAATGGAGTTTACTCAGTGCGTGCCCCCCGCCCCCAAGCTCTGCCACCCGCGTTTGCCTGCTTTGCGGGTTGGTATGACCAGCCCGAGTCGGGGGGGCTTAGCGTCACCCCTGTGGAACCCCATCGCCCGCCGCTTCAGAGCGGGCTCTTGAAATCGAAAAAAAGCCGGATGGAATTCCGATTTTTTTCGCTCTCCGGAAGTTAAAAACACTGGCTGTTAACCCTGCATTATTTAACGAGCGTGGTGCCGCTCGTTGTTATTCATTTACAATGCGTAGCGGCCCAAAATTAAGCAAATTCCGGATAAATACATTCGTAAATATAAAAAAAGCTTAGGGTTTTCTCTGAAAATCTCCGTAAATCCCGCCGTTGGGCAACTAACTCAGTGGTGTTCATCTGTTGAAAGAAAAACCTACCTCTTTTTATAAATTCCGTTGTCTCGGGCGTGACTTCTTGGAATTTGCTTAGCATTGTAAATGATAAGTAGAACTTAGTTTTTTCACAGAGATTTGTTACAACATGACGACCTAGGTACGACGGAGCTCGTCATCATCAGCTGATGATTAAAAAATGACACCTATGTGGAAAATCAAAGAGTCATCGTAACCAATCTTTTCATAAAGTAGTTCAGTGGATTTTGAGTTGCGTTATTTTAGTATTGTGCGCGGTATTTTATTGGGTTTTGTTAAAAAAATGCGATCGCTATCAAGTTTTATAATTGTTCATTTAGACTCGGAGATATTGAAACTTGCTTCTAGCTACGAGTATATGAAACCTCCTCTGAGTGCGGGTCCGAGGAGAAAATTTGCGACTGTATGCGACGCCTTAAAACTTAGTTTAATTTTCGATCTTGCGGCGGAGTCCGGTCTGCCCGTCGGCAGACTGGGACCAAGTGGGGTGGCCCGAGATTATAGTCTTCCCTCGGGAGGGCTGAAGGGAGGGGAGGAAACGCGCTAATCACTTCGGCTTCGTTCGGTTTGGGGTTTTCTTTTTTACCGCGCTCGTAACCTGTGGGTCGGGAGGAAATGCCGACGGTGTGCGGTGGTGGTGGCTTCGCTTTTTCGAGTGTGTGGCTTTCATTTGTGGCGTGGCTTGTCTCCTCTCAACTAGGACTAATGCCATTTTTATTGGCCCCGTTAATCAAGCACGATGGACAAAAACACTTCTTTCGATTCCATGCTCGTTTATTTCACCTATCGATTTCGACGTTTACGGTGTCATTTTCAAAGTACAATCCACAATTCGCCGTGGAAATGACGCCGCTGACGTCGATATCAAACGGTGAAATAAACATGTGTGGAATCGTGAACATTATTTTTGTCCATCGAACAACACGTGGTAAATCCTTTATGTAATGCCAAACTTTATTAATTTAACCCGAAAATTAAATTTTTGGTCCTGTTACAGCATTTGCTGAAGATTCGAAGTCGCATGGACCTCAAGCGAAGTGTTTGGCGTGGTGGGGTGGAAAGGAAGTTGCTTCAGTCTGTGGGAAAGTGAGGGAAATGGTGAATTGAGGTGGCAATATTTGTGGTATGTTAATGGACTTATTTAAAAAAATAATTGAGAAAACATGAGAACTACGCACTGCTCATTCTTTACGAGATCTAGGTGTTGAACATTCCTCATAAGTTAAATAAGGTCTCTCTGGATTACATACACGTACCAATTCCCATTTAAAAGGGCCGGTATTTTTATCATAAATCTCGGAAAGTAGTCCAGTAAGGGGCTAATATTCTGGCATCTTTGAAAGATTATTTTTCTATAAAATGAGACTAAGTTGATTGATTTCTAGGTGAAATGATGTTTCGCTCAAACTACCTTAAGGGGATGGCGGTGCTGATTTTGTGCGTCAGTGTTCCATCAAGTCTACCTCAAAATTGTAAAATGCCCACATTTATCATAATTTCTCTATCGCTAATTCTGTTACAGTCACTCATTTTTGCCGTCTGTTTTTTTATTATTGTGGCACCGGGAAGAGTATTGTGTGTAAACCAGTTTCGTTATAATTGTCATCGGTGACTGCTGATAGTGGTAGGGTTGGAGATTCGGGACAAAGCTCAAAGAGTGTTAATTCGTTATATTTAAAAAATCGAAATGGATCGGAGCATTATTTTAAAAAATTCGATTCTTTGCTGAGGGGAAAATTTATGATTCAAACACTTTCATGAATACGTTGGGAAATGCCTATCGGGACGATCGACGACGCCGCACCTCGTTACCTGATGGATTCATCGTTCTTTCGTGTCCCCTCGATTCCTCCCGTGCCCCTCTTCGGTCTGTCGGGAACTTGATACCATTCTTCCGTCGGGAGCGGAGAAAATGAGGAGGCCGTCAGTTGAACAGAGGCCCCCAGAGGGTGCGGGGGGTTGGGGGCGTCGATCGACTTGAAAAGAGTGTGGGATGACACCGGAAACGGAGGTGCATTTTGGAGGAAAAGACTCCGGGTAATAGGAGAACGGTCTGTGAGAACTAAATGCAGGGGGGTGCGGTAGCAAGCTGCAGAACATTCCCTATTGAGTCGATAGGAAGGGCTGTTCTAAGGGATAATGGAGAACGCTGTTGCCGAACTTGAATTCACCTCCCCTTACCTCTAGACCACGTTGGAGACCATTTACAACCCAACGTCTCTAAGGAAGTAACTCCAGGAAGAATTGTTGTGCATTGAAAGTCTGCAGGATCTTCTGTTGGGACACTACCTTATACCATGTTAATTTTTCTTGTGCTATTGGCACCCTTGCACCTCCAACCTTACGAAGGAGGTTATCTTTACACGGGAAACGAAAATCCAATTGAGCCCGTTCTGTCAAATAAATGTGGGGAGCCTTAAGTACCCTCATCTGTAGGCTTCTGGCTATGATTTAGAAACTTGGAGCGATATTTTTTTATTCCAAGTGTTTCCATTTGGGATAGAACGAAGTAAAACTTACTAAGCTTTGGCAGAGGAAGGCTTGGTATGTTCCGAACCCCCTTTACAATAAGAATTCAATAATTTAGCCAGTCATGACTTGGGAATAATTGCAGTTGAATGTCCAGAATGGTATAGTGCATTAGAAAATTTCAATAAAGAATTCCTTACGGATGGTTGAATGGTTATAAACTATTAATACTCATTCGGTTAGGAAATTTTGTGCTGAAGTTAGGGTAGTTATTATGCGCTAAGTTTTCGCTTACTTTTGTGTTGATCATGACCCAGTTTTTTTACCTCAGACGTCGTCGAACAATTTCCATAGGAGTCCATGCTGTCAACGAAATGTGGAAAGCCTTTTAAGGCCGCTTTACTCGGTACATTCAATTGTACAAACGAATGTATCATAGAATGTACAAGAGAGTGGATGGAATTTGAGCAATTCCATTTCCCGTTCGGTCATTCAGACAATCATGCAATTTTCCGCTTTACACGGTACAATTTTCATCATGCAAGAGTTCATACCTGCGTTCGTTTGCGCAATAAAGTGTACCGTGTAAAGCGTCCTTTAAAGAGTTTGGATGATATGCACTGGACGATTGCCCCCACTAACACGCCGATGGAGATAAAAAAGGGGCGATGTATAAGGGGTATCGGCCCAGTCCTCTATGCCGTCGCCTCTGTGTGTGCGTGTAGCTTCAGGGCAGCTGCCATTGCCCTTTTCCCAAGCACACCTCCTCATCCTCCCTTATTCCTTACCTAGCCATAAGTGACGACGACCATCCGCGCTCGGCCGCAACTGCTTCCGACACACACAATTGCCCGCTCTGCGTGCCATCACGTTCCGCTCGTCACGAGTGGAGGGGGGGGGGTCGACCGCGTGGGAAGGCCGGATGGGATACATCGCCTCTGGAGAAGGGAGATATTGGGGGTTGGTGGGCGTGGCGGCGACATCAAAAAAGGGCCGGGAAAAGGATTTTACAGAAAAAGAGAGGGAGATGTGGTAAAATAAATAGCCTTAAGGGGATGATTTCCGGGGGGAAGTTTCCACAGTCACAGACACAGGGATGAAAATGGTCCGTTTTCTTGTAATTCCGTGGAGTCGAGAATTGGAGCGAGTCGTCCGGACAGGAAGAGAGTAATGCATGATTTGTCTGACTTGAAGTATCCTTTTGAATGTAGGTATAGAAAGAGTCGTTACAGGCGTGATCTGGTGGAATATCATAATTAAACCAAAGAAAGTTGGTAATTCTCCACAATATAAACTTTAATGCGACCGGTTTCGATGGACTACATCATCATCAGGTGATATATCAAGCGTATATTGTGGAAAATTGCCTATTTTCTTTAAGTTAATTTTAATATTTGTGGCCAAGGCTATTCATTCATATCCAAACCAACAACTGTTCAGGATGGCTAGAAACCTTTATTGTTATCATTGTTAGGGAAAACCGATATCAGAGTTCGAATATTACTGCTTCAAGGCGGAAGTTGTTGAGAGCAGATAGTTTAGCTGATTCACCGGAGGACAAGGAGCTCTCTCTTTGTCGCTAAGAATTACTACATTCATGACTTAGAATAATACCCAAGGTACGGTTTTCTAAGATTGTCATTTTCAAGCACTAATTGTCGTAATACTGGAAGCAATGAAAAGGCTAGTGGATGATGCATTCCATCGCTGGTGGGGAGCATACCTGCTATGCAATAGATATTAAGTTTTTATTGTTTTCCTTTAATTACAAGACTTTATGGCAGATGGAGTCTGAAAAATGTTCTCGCAGTTTTTTATGAAATATTATGCTTGACTTGTCCGTCGCCTGTTTGAGGTTGACTTGGGATTTTTGAAACATGAATGCGAAAGGTTTTGCCTTGATGTATACCCATGACCTTAATTCAAAGGCAAGCATTACTACCACGCCAGAGGTGGGATTGGAAACCGCGACCTTTGATGTATCGGAACATTACCAACTCGTCCACTGCGGTCGGCTTAAGACCTTGTTCGCCATCCTTATGCGAATGCACATACCATGAGGGGGTAGGCAACTGAAGAGTTTTCGGCGCGCCCATTTAAAGCAAGGGCAGGAATGTGTGCGGCATGGGAAAGTATATACACTATCCTAGACGAAGGAAGCTGGGCTGAATGTAAAAGTAGGCGGGATGAACTCCTGCGAGGTGAACAATTCAACATACCCGAGTAATATATCAGAGGACAATTGGCGGAGTGGTAACGATATTAAAGGGAACGTTAGCTAAGGAGGCAAACTGCAACAGGGAAGGATCAGTTAAAATAGCGTTTTGTAATAATGGAAAGACAGACTAAGCGTTTAAAATAGGATTTATCGTTGTGTTATGCAGAAGCATGCAATCATGAGGAAAGAGGGTGAAAAAGTTATCAGGTGTTATGGGTGTGAATGGAGAAGTCACAATGGACGGAGAGAGAGACGAACGTGGAAGTACCCGGCATGGTGCGCGTGGAGAGGAGGATATGGTGAAGTTAGGAGATGGCAGTGTAGGTGGTAGGAGTTTCCAATCATTGCATTGACAAATGATGTGGTACGAAGTCGCTCGCACGGGTGCATATGCAACAAGGGTTGAAATTTAAAATCCATGAAAAAGAATCATTTGACTTGATCGGGATTCGAACCCGGATCTCCCAATTGCTGGTCACGTGTGTTAGCCAGTTACACCACTTTAGTTCGCATGAACCCCTCTCGAAATTCGCCTTGAAGGAAGAAGGTGGTGTAACTGGCTAACACACCTGACCGGCTCTAGGGAGTTTCTGGTTCGAATCCCGGTCAAGTCAAATGATTTTTTCACGGCGAATTTCAACCCTTACTGAGGTTGTAGGAGGGTGTGCTGAGTGGCGCAAAGGCACGTTGAAGAGGTTACTAGAGTGGAGAATCTTGGAGAAGTGCGGAAAAGGATATGACTTTGCGAAGGAAAATGTATAGAAGTCGCAGAAATGAGTAAGTTACGGATAAGTGTTCAGAACCTACCTATCAGCTTATCAGAATATTTAGCGATGATGACCAACGCGGTTCATCGCTTTTCATAACCGAGGCTGGCGTGATGGTTCGTGGCACGTCCTCGAGGCGAAGCCAAGTGAGCTACGAACAACTATCCTCTTTGAGTCCTAGAGCGAGCCTTGTGGAATCCCAAGACCTTGAGGAAGCCAAGGAGGAGGAAGGCTTTCGAGGAAGTTAAAGGCCGGGGCCACTCTCCCCGCGTCGTCAAATGCATTAGGTTTTTACAACGGGAAGGCGACGCCTTCTGATCTGGGTTTAAGCCCACATCGCGTGCAATACGGAATGATTCACGGATTAATCTGGTGGAATTATTTTGATAAGCGATCGCATAAGGGTTTTCCTTCTTGAGAGAATCTTTACCGTGCGGATTACGATACTTCTCGATTTGGTTATGGGGCGTGAAGTCGTAGCGGGCACGAAGAAGTGTGTCCATCTGCTTCATATTTTCTCGTGTATCCGGGACGAAGTAGTATTTGCGCGTCGGCCGGAAAACATGCACCTGAAGGCTGTGGAATTAGAACCTATTTGAAGACCCATGCCAGTTAAGAGGTGTGGAAGAATACGTTATTTTCATAAATCTATCCGAATCCGGAAATTATGAATTACGATAATGAAAAATGACAATCATTAAGGTACCGTAGGTGATGTTTCCTTAGTGAAAAAGCATAGAAATATGTAATTTTCTAGGAAATAAAAACATTTCAAAAGCCTCAAAACGCCACAAGAATATGGTATCTGCACGTATGAAATATTGTGCAAAACACCACTAGTGTGTGTGGCACGGGGTGATTCCACACTAGGTATGAAGCCCGCATCCCTGCTGGAATTCGAACCTCGCACGTTCCCCCGGAATGCCAGGTGCAGGTCAAAAGTAGTCAGGATAACAGTGCTCGGTCATACCAGAAACTAGGAGAGTGCTATATGGACGAACATGCTACCATGCAGTACACTACTTAAGATACAAGTACTGGTTATAATTACTGTGATAGATAATAGTTCTACAAGGTACAAAATCATGCAAGAGCTTTATCATGCCGGAAATTCCATGCGAGGTTAGTCGCATGTGAGGTTAGTTGCTAACGTTAATGGTGTATCCCTCTTTTCGTCCGCTTCCTCTTTACGTCCGCTTCCTCTTTTCTGTTTTGTCGCAATGCCCTAGTGAGGTTTGCGTTTACGACCGTGGTGTGAATTCGTGCGTGGTTGCTGCTTTGGTCCTTCAGATGGTAGTCTGGACGAGGAGTAAGGGGTGTGACGACTCGGGAAGAGAGAGTATTGGGTGGGGAGAGTTTAAACACGTGAGTGTGTTGTCGCTGCTCTGAGAGAGTCGGGGCGTGGGCGCATCCTCCCGAAGCTTCCTTCGCGGTCTTTCCCTTCCACTCTCTCTCCCCCTCGCTCTGTCCCGCACTTGAAACCTCGAGAGCCATTCCTCTATTGTGTGCTTTCCATCCTCACAATAATGCACTGTCCATGGAAGCGAACCGGCCGCCCCTCCCCCCCATTCCTTTTGTCTCTGTCCATCGCTCGAGCATCTTTCCTCTCCCAAGCCCAGCCTCACCCTTCCTTCCCTCCTTCCTCGTTTCCTACGTCCAGCCTCCTTATGAACCTCCACTTGACAGCGTTGCCAAGGGAGCCACCGAAAATATTTCCTCATCTGGAAAGGACGTGTGAAACTGTGTGTCATATTTGTGTGCGGGTTCCCATCAGTGATTGCCCCGTTTCGTGGTTCAAAGTGGTTGCCCGTTAGCTTGCGTTCCGTGCGGGTTTATCTAAGTGCGTGTGATTTGAAGATGACGGGAGGTAAGAAATGGTGACTTATGTGGTCGGTCATAACCGTTTGGAAAAAAACCGTCGTGTTCAACGGGTTGAGTTGCCAGTTTAGTGTAAACGAATGTTTCCCGCCAAATGCCGGAACAAGGGCCGCTTTGGTATCTATCTTCACCGAGGACTTCCAGGTTTTCTTCTAATTACTAATACTTGTCTGCTGCCTGCTTGATCTCATTTCAACAATATGCTAGCTTCAATTGTTGGAATTTTCCAATGGCAGTGAAGCGCGTTGTTGTGAAAACGCTCACACAGTTCAAATTTGATTATTATCTGAAAATATAAATGTAGATATATATCTAGATCAAAGTCAAACAGAAGTGCTGAACCAAAATTACAAATGCGTCTACATGATTACCGTTCGGACCTTATTTTTTCTGCCCAAGCCAATAGGTTGGTGGCCATTGGTGGGAAAAGGACTTTTTTTCACTATACTCAAATGGTGATTGTTGCGCCGTGCCCGTGTGTGGCCGTTTTATCTGCATTTTTCCAATCGTATGAATATTCTTTACTGTATCTCGGTAAAGCTTTCTTGCCTCTCTTTACTTTGCGACCGTCCGAAGCTGGGTCGAGAAAAAGGGAGAGGCGGGAGATGTAAAATAAAAAATAATAAAATAAAGCTGGGGAGAGAACGAAATGAGCCCCGGGGGTGTGGGAGGCGGGGGGGCTCCAAAAAGGCTCTCCGTCGCTCCAATCGCTAAATCGGCAACACCGAGACACACACACGCACACACGAGGAGGGAGTCCTCTTCCTCCCTACTTCTCTACCTCCCTATCCCTCCCCCCCGCAACAACCTCCTCACTCCCCCACTTCCCTCCTCCCTCTCTGCACTCGCGCGCGCGCGTGTTTGAACGGACGGACGGACGGGCCAACTCCGTCCCCGCCACCGCTGCTCCGTGTTTTTGTCCGACGCGTGCGGGAGAGGAAGAGACAAGTGTGTGTATGTGTGTGATTGCGAGTCCTCCCTCCTCTTCCGCCCGAGTGTGCGCAAAAGGCCGCGTGCCTGCGCGGTTACTGCTGTATGTGTGCGTTAGTATGTGTTATGCGCGGACGTCCCAAAGTGCGGTGGCTTTTTAAGCCAGCGTTGCTCCTCTCCCTGTCCTTATCCCACTCTTTTGTCTCTTCATCTCCCCTTCCTCCTCGCCCACTCTCTCTCTCGTCTCTCTAACCCCTCTTAACTCCTACTCTCTTTCCTCCTCCTCCTCTGCAACTCTCTTTAAACACTCGCCGCGACAAACAGTGCGGCCAGGCTTCCGAAAGCGGGAACGCTATGCAACAATCGAATAAAACGCAGCTTTCAACGCAACCTACAGACTAATGGCCGGTTGCAAGAACATTTAGTTATTGAATCAATGGTTATGAGATCCATAAATTTATAGAGCTCATAAAAATATTCGGGTTGCAGGAAACATCTGAACTTATTTACCAATGCATCATAGCTTGGAATATTCGATCTAATCTTCTGCCGCCGGATAAAATTTATGAAACTTTAGCCTATGATTTATTGCTAATGCACATATTGATTAGTCAGTAAGAGTTAATAAACTGGTCATTTGTCTCAAAACAACTCTTTTATCTAGTAATTAAGTCTCCAAAAGGTCCATTGCGCATTCGCCATCTTGGTTACTTATGGAACTCATAACTCCTTTCCATAAGATATGAAACCAATAAATTTATCTAATGTTTCTGCAACACTTATTGAATGGTTGCCATTGCTTATGGGCCCCATAACTTGATAGAATACATATGTGTCGTTCCTGCAACTGGCCATAAGTCATTTATTGCACTTTACAAAATTTGTGTTTAATCGGGTGGCTCAGCCAAAGACCTCTATCAAAATCTTCAATACAATATCAGTCAATTTCTTTTAATAATTATATGTTGTCAGTATCGAGCACGTGTTGGGAGTTGTGTCCAAAGTTTAAGCTTTTGCATTTCGTCATTATGAGTTGGAAATGAACCATTTTTAGAATTGATTTATAGTTCTACTTTATACTTGGGCCGATTCGCGAAGTTTTTTTTTCCTATTTCTACCGGTACCCAAGCGCAAAAGGGCGAAGAACGCGGATTTAAATTCTACTCCTCTTATGCTATCACAATCAGTATTCTGTTCCAGCTAGTTTAATAAATGTGTACTGTAAATGTGTGCGTATCGGGGGGATTAGGAGGCGAAACTGCCCTCTCCCTCTCTCCTCCTGCTTCTTTCCTTTTGTTTTTTTTATTTATTTCAGGCATTCCACTGCCCTTTCTCCATCTCTCCTTCCCTCTTCATTCCCCTCCCTCGTTTTCTCTCTTTCTCCATCTCACTAGCTCTTTCTCTTGATTAAGATAGTCAGCAACAAATTGGGTTGAGTGTTAACGCTAAAATCTTTTAAGGTAGCTTGAGCGAAATATCATTTCATCTAGAAATCAATGAGTTTAGTCTCAAATTAATGAACAACATCTAACCCTGTCAAAGACACCAAAATATCAGCCCCAACCGAACTACTTTCGGAGATTTTTAACAAATAATACCGGCTATTTTACATGGCAAGTGGTACGTGTATGCACTTCAGAGAGACATTATTTAAAAAATTAATGCTTTCTTTCACCTATTTGTCAAAAAACTAGCAGTGTGTAGTTTGTATGTTTTCTCTACCATTTTTGAAAATAAATCATATGGTCACCGCATTAATTTTTTCAGAAACGCAGAAATACCTCCCGTTGTGAATGAGTTTTAACTGTATTGCGCGAAAAAATGAGTCAAGTTAAAGACTTAAAGAGATATTTTTATTTTATTTATTAGAACTTCAGTCGTGTAGAAGTATAATATTGCACTATTTATAATGCAATATTTCATTCATGCTTCTCACAGCGACTGAAATTTAAACGCATACTTCCAATACGGTCTCCATGGTGACTGGGGAACTATCTCGCTCAGACTACCTTAACGCACGGATTTTGCGTTTCCGCGCGTCACGGGTGTCGGTCGGTCTTCGAAATCCGGCCGCACGCCTTCGGCGACCTCCCCGTTCCCGCAGGCCGCCGCTATGTCCTCTCCTCGCCTCCTCCGCGGCTTCGGGGCACGCATTCGCCCGTGTTGAGTGGTGTAGGGGAGAGAGGAATGGGGTGAGGAGGGAGAGAGACGGTGTAGGGAGGTCTCGGAGCGGGAGGAGGAGGAGGAGGGATAGTGTATGTATAAGCTTCGAAGAGGCTGAGAGTGTGGGGTGGAGGCACGGCTCATTGAATATGGATGAGCGAAAAAGTTCTCCTTCCTTTTTTTATTATTCCCCCTCCTCCACTGCGAACCCACGGTCTTCCCCATCCTCCTTACCTTTAGTCTTTCGTTCTTTCTGTCTCTCTCTCTATCTGTTCTGTCTGCGTAGGAATGCGAAAAAGGCCGATTTTGGAATCTCTCGCGCGAGGAAATATTTCTGCACTTCTGTGTTTGCGTAGTGTTTGTGTGTGTCTGGGGGATTGGGAGGCGAAACTGCCCTCTCTCTCTTTCTGCTTCTTTCCTCTCGGTTTTTAAAAATTTATTTCTGGTATTTCACTGCCTTTTCTCCCTCTCTCCTTCCCTCTCATTCCCCTCCCTCGTTTTCTCCCTTTCTCCATCTCACTAGCTCTCTCTCTCTCTCTCTCTTGCTTCCCGTCTCTCTTTCCCTCTTCCCTCGGAGTGGTTTATATTTGCACGACGTCTTAATGGAAATGTCCGAAGCGATTCTGTCGAATCTCTCGGGGAAGTGGAGGGGGGGGGGGGGGCTCGCTCTCTCGCTCCCGTCTTTTTCTGCCCGAGTGGGGGGGCGGGAGCCATGTGTTCCGCGCTCCGCAGAGTGCGCGGATTCCGCGTGTGCGCACCTGAACGAGCGTTCTTCTCCTGTCTTTACTTTTTCTGCTTTTATTCCCCCCCATAGAGAGGGAGGTTTGTGGAAGGACCTGGTACTGGGTACGCTTTCTCGCTCGCGAGCAAATATATGTGTGTTTAAAGGAGACGGGTTGCCGAAGTGGAGGCGTTTGTCTCCTTCCTTCCTCCACCCACGCGGGAGCTTTCTGTGTGTGTGTGTGTGCTTGTGCCGAAATGAAATTTCTTCCTCGTGGGGCTTACCGACTTCTTTCGTTTTTCATCCGTGCTCGTAAAGGTTCTGCGTGATTGTCGTGTTGAAATTCAAACAAATGGTTATAGAATACAGAATTGAGTGCTATTATGGTAGCTATTCGCGTATCATGCCGTTTAAAGTAGATTTCAATGTCGCGATGACAAATTAAAAATAATTGGTATCAAAATACAAAGTATTGTACCTAGTTATTATCATCATTAGTCTTAACCTACCGGTTATTGTATGTTGAAATGGGAGAGAGTAAGAATCTACTTAATTTTTACAAGTGCAGGGCCCTGTTTCCTTTCGCGATCTCTTCCTTCACCACTACATGTGCTCTATCCCAATACCGTCCGTGAATCCTCTTCTTTTCATTTCCCCTTCCTGATCACCCAACATCGACCCTACAGTTTTGGACATTTATATCCCTTAGTGTCTATGACTTGCCCCGTAAACCTGCTAAACTTTCTCCTATCATCCTATTAATAATATAATATCCTCTCAAAGGAGGAAGTGTTAGCAGAGCAGGAAGAGCAGTTAATCCGCGAGTTACACTACTTCGCCATCAATGTTAACACGTCATTCATCAGTTTGCTCCTCAAATTCTAAACCCTTACGTAAACCTCCATCCGACCTCACATGCATAATGTAAACCTCAGCCACGTGCCTAGAGATCTCAGACATCTGGCATAATCTAAGCGAGTAGACTATTGCTTATAATCTTGAATTGCGAGAATGAGAAAGAACCATGGAATTCCTCGGCCAAGGTTCGCGATTTAATGTTTCCAATTTATCTAATAGGCCGTTACGATAATTGTATAAGTGTTACGAGTTTAATAAAAGAACTAGGATGGGAATTACTATCGGAACGCAGGTTATAATATAGGTTAAACCTTTTAAGTAAGTTCGAAACCGATTTGTTCACAGATGACTTTAGATATATATTAAGAACCCCTGCGTATTATGCTAGGTTTGATCATATTAACAAGATTAGAGAGATAGATTTTCGTATCGATAGATTTAAAATGTAATTTTTCCCGCGTACTATAAGAGAAAACAATAGGCAGCGTAACAAAGGGATAGGTAGATGAAATATAGTTAGAGTAGTCTGTAGTGCATGATGCATGTAATAACAATCAAAAATCCCTTTCTTATTATGTAGATACTAACCACCTAGCTGCATGTGACCCTGTTCTCTAGCATGTCTCATTTAAATATCCTAGTATCATGTCAATAGTGCATGTTTGGTGATCTTCACCCCCTGCCACACTCCCTCGTGGTGGCTCGCAGGGTATTACGTAGATGTAATTACGCGCGTCGTAGACTAGATTTATCAATTGCAATATGGATGTCGTATTGTTACCATTCGTGAAGGACTCTCTGGAAGTCCGTAAGAGCAAATGCAATTCGTGCAGTCCCGTTAAATATTAATCATTGGAATTTTTTGGTCATTTCTTGCGCAGCATAAATGAAACTTATACACTACTTCTTCACAATACACAAATTCATCACACTCAATACATATATGTAAATACATGTTTTATTCCTTGTAAGATTAGCTTCCCGAGTACATTTTCGGAATGAGAAATAAATCTCGGTGTTTTGTTAATTTAAGAAGTGTAAGTTTTACTATCCCTTGGCTCTAATGGAAACGGCTACTTTTAGAGCCTCAGGCCATTGCAAATTACGACTTGTACATTACTGACATAAGCATTTTTTTCCCCAATTAATGTGAAGGCAGAAAACCTGCAATGGGATCCTTGCCGTCATTTCCGCTTCGAGAGGAATTTTGAAATGTCGATTATCGCGTTCTCTCGGCGTGCGGACTATCGCGTTCACCATTCGAGATTGTGCTTCTTCGTATTTATACCCAAGTAGTTAAGTCCTCATCAGTGAGTGACATTACGCCATCCTGAGCGTTGTCTATCATTTGACGCCAAGGAATCCTTCTGATTTTTAATGTGCCATCATCTGCTGGATTTTAACTGCGCTGCTGCGAGAGACATTTCACTCTGCCAATTTCAATCAGCAAAGGTTTCATGTTTACCGATAAATATTCAATTGCGCGTTCTCCTCCCCCTTCGCCCGTTCAGATTCATTCGCAAGCGTTTAGAAACCTGAAGTATATGGTTGTTTATTACGCGCTCGGTCGCCTTGGAATTCGCTTAATTGTCCGTATATGTGAAACGAATTGCAAATGCGAGCGTTCCGGAGGTGTAGTAGGGAGGCAATAATAAAGAGGGGTTTAACATGCGTCGGAACTAATTTTAGTTCACGACTCTCTCGCACTGTTCCCATTCGAGACCATTTATCCCCATTAAACGGCTCTATCGTTGCTGTTGACTGCGGTGGTCCAGGATGAATATACATTCGCTGGAGCTGTTTTATCGGGCTCATTTATAACATTGTTTCGAAGGCGAGGGAAATTCAAGGGGGGTTTTGCACCCTTATATATTTTCGAGCTCAACCTGTTGATCAGCGAAGCGCTGTTCTCAACCTCCTCCCTTGGTGATTGAAGGAGAAGAGGCGTGTATGTGGATCTGACGTCTAAGTACACAGTAGAGATCAGTTTTTATCGAGCGGGTGTAATTTATCGAGTTGAAAGGCATTAGCGAGTCATTTGGGAGACGGATTTTATAGTACGTTCGTTCGACAGTCGAATCGGATTTTATTATCTCTTAATTTATTTGATCTTTAAAGTCGAATTTTTATTAATTCGTCGTCCTTTTGTCCCGGCTCGATTCATCTTCGATTCTATTGTGTCGCTCACTGCCTTGAGTGATTGTCCACGTCCTACGTCTTGGTGGGTAGGTTACTTTTATGAATATTTGTGAGAGAATAAAACGTCCCTTTTTTTTGAAAAAAATGTGTGAAATTCACAGTGGAAAAATCGTTCGCATGGACTGGGAATCGAACCCAGATCCCTTAGATTTCGCGCCGAGTACTCTAACCAATTAAGCTACCCTGGCGTCCTCTTCCAGTGTTAGAGCACTTGGCGCGAAATCGAGGGATCTGGGTTCGATTTCCAGTCCATGCGAATGATTTTTCCGCTGTGAATTTTACACAATTGTGTGAACACTGGCGAGTGACTCCGTTAAATTTACTGCGCGGATTGCTTCGTAGTTTTGATAAAATGCCCCATTTTTGGGCTGTGAAAATCAAGCTTCGTATCCAGGGTGTGTTGATCGTTATCGTCGGCTGGGTTATTTTTGCCTGAGCTGGTAATGTGAGAGTCAAATTGGTTGAGGAAATATTCATTTTCAGGCATTGGCTTCCCGATTTAAGCATAAGATTTTTAAGCATGAGCATAAGCGGAAGAAAATCGGTAAGCGTATGCTTAAGCTAAAGACTTATATTTTATTTTAATTTAGTTACTCAGAATTTCAGTCGAATGAAAGTATGTTATTGCATTATTAATAATCCAATATTTGGTTCATGCTTCACTCAGCTGATGAAAGTAAAACCTTCAAGTCGAATATGATCTCCATTATGACTATCTAGCTCTAACTACCCCGAGCTATATAAGGTGGGATATCTATGCAAGGTGGAGCCCCTAGAGACTCGGAGGCTGCCCGCTAGGCTAAGCTTGCTAGAGAAATTCAGTGTGCTTCAAAGGGACCCAGAGAATATTATCATGACGCCTCACTACATCTCTTGATCTGACAGAAGCGATAAAATTAGAGAGATACATTTCCGAACAGATAGGTACAAAAACTTGTTCTTCCCGCGCACAATAAGCGACCACAATATAAACGGAGCTCCACTAATTACCCACCTATGATACACGTCATCATTTCTCCTCTCAAAACCTAATCCCTTACATCTTTACACGGCTGGTGACATAACACCCCCTGCCACTCGCCCATCGGCGGCTCGCTGGGTAGTACGTAGATGTAGACGAGGGTTTCGGGTGGAATTTCGCCCTTAGTCTCGTGAATGGCGCGACCCGAATCTTCTCCCTGGGGTGTCCTACGTCGTCGGTTGGAGAGAGAGGGTGAAAGCTGCGCTCGCACCGCTCAAAGAGACTCTCTCAAGAGGTCAACTCATTTCGGTTCTCGCGAGGCAATGCGATGGTCGGAGGCCCCGGGGGTCGGCCAGCAGCACACACACTGGCGGCGGCCCCAATACCTCGAGGGAGTGACGCGGACGCCGCCCGTTGGGGCCCCCTCGAAGCAAGTTGAAGTGCGTTCGAGGCGCGCGTTGGAGAACAGGTTGCCCGCGGTCGTCTCTGCTCAAAGAGAAGTTACACACTCCGTGTCCTTTCTTTTTTTGTATAAAAAAAGGCCTTCAGCGGTCTGACATCTCTTCATTCATACGGACGAAAAATCTCGGGAGAGAGAAAGTTTCACACGGGCAGGCCGATCCCCCGCCGCGGGCCGAAGTCTCCCCGACTCACCCACCCGCTTTCTTCCTCCCCTCTTTCATGTTTCTCTCTCGCAGCCCACACACAACTCCCAGACTCCTTCCTCCCCCCCCCCCGCCCCTCTACCCCCCTCTCAGTCCCTTTCGTTTTCTCCACCACCTCCTCGCCCTGAATCACATCCTCCACTCTCTAGTCCTGCACGGTGGATAGTCGCCTTTGACTCGTACTTCCTATATGAATACTATCATTCTGCCCCGTCATAGGACTTTTTAAATAGTTTTCTACCGGTTAAGGTAGGTTTTGTTAAATGTCAGAGAATGTTCTCCCGGTTTTCTACGCATTCAGGGGCCTATCTCGCTCTAGTATATCCTTTTTCGCCTCAGGATACAATCTACCCTTCTTCACCCTGTTTATGAAACCTATTCTCTTTCTTCCCCTTCCCCGTTTGTCCAACATCCTTCCCTCTATCACATTCTTGAGCAACCCATCGCCCCTCATTACTTCCTGCAGACACCTAGTCAGCCGATCTCTAATTTCTCTAAGAAGTTTCCTTTCCTCGCCCACCACCTCAAGCACTTCCTGGTTAGTCTTCCTCTCCGTCCACCTCACCATCTCCATCCTACTTCACACCCACCTCTCAAATGCCTGCAGCCTATTCTCGTCCTCCAATCTGAAGGTCCACGTTTCTGCCCCATACATCCATGTTTGCTGGTCGAAAAATATTATTCTATTTATTCAATTGTTTCGGCGATAATTGATGCTTATAATTTGTTCTGAGGTTTGTTCGAGGGAGTGAATTATTTCGCCTTCTAAGAACGTTTATTTCGTAATGTATGAAACTAGGGTTTGAATGTCATATATATTTTGAGCCAGTGCGAAATATTTATCAATTATTTATCAGTTGTTTCAAAGAATTAGGTATTAAAAACAACAATTATTCATTATTGCACAGTTATTACATTTTCATTTTATGGTGCATAAAGTTGTTTGTCACATTTATTAATTCTTTCTTTCTTTATTTTTGCAGGTGAGTATCTACTTAAGTCGCGTCTCGATGGTCGTTCGTCCTCTGGGATATTTGTGGCGCCGTGTTATAATTTGTTTTGTCCTCGCAATGGGGTGAGTTACTGCATTTCAATCATGCATATGGAAGAGTCTTGTACAATTGTACAATGGTGCAATTTCCACATGGTGGGCTATGATGATGGCACAATGTGCGGAAACCATAGTCGATGGCCGAAAATATGTGTTGAATCTGTGTTTCTTTTCGTATGTGGAGACTCTTGCTCAGTAGGCGTGAGCGGTACCGTACGTATTAATGTCCGTCTTTGGTAGCGAAAAAATATTTAACCCATGATTTTGAATCCGGGACTTAAATTTTAAACCAGGTAGATGTGTTAACTCTTTTTTTTTAGTCTTTACTTTTTTCGCCTTAATCATAAGCGAGGATTCTTATCACCCCTTAAGTTTGTGCTTGGCTTCGCGGTAAGTTTGGACGTTCAACGTATTCCCGGTGTGTCGTCAGCCGTGTTTATATATTTTTAAGTTAATTTCGTGGTATCGAAGGATGAGGTAACATAGGTATAATTGCAAGGCAGGAGTCCAATTTACCCAAATGTTGCACTCGGTCTTCTCAATAAACTTTAATTCTCGGCTTCATTAAGTATGTGATTTGGTTTAATAAATTCCCAACTAGTTGAACTTCAGACGATCAGCATTGCACGTCGGTGATAAATCTACGATATCGATGCTGACTTAATAGAATTTCTGGGGAAATATTATTAGACCTGGTCAAAAGTGTTTCGGATGCAGTAGATTTGAGTGTTTGTCGCAATTAGTGTCGTTTTGACTGTCGATCAGTACTTGGCATTTCCTCGGTGCGACGATTCGCGACGCTCTGCGGCCCCCAAAAAACATCGGCCGATTCTAATCCTGTCGCGCTTACGTCACCCTTAACTGTTTTCCAGGCTCGTGAAAGCTGCTCCCGAAACTGCGGGTACGTTGACGTGAGAAGGTGGTTTTGAGCAAGGCGTTTCCATAGTAACAATGGAGACCATGTTCGAATTTTACCTTTTAATTTCAGCCCAAGTAGGAAGCATGAAGTTAATGTTGAAATATTAATGGTGCAATAATATACATTTATATGACAGATTCTCAGAAATTAAATGAAAATATCTATTTAAGTCTCAAATGTGACTCCATTTTTTCTCAAGGTACGTCTAAAACGATTATAGGATTCGAAAAATCGATTATGGGATTTTATTCTGCAACTTTACGATGGACAGTAACTGAGGTAAACGGAGTTCACGCATGCCTACCTCGCTGTTAAGCGAGGATTCTTATCACCCCTAAGTTTGTGCTTGGCTTCGCGGCTAGTTTAAACGTTCAGCGTGATCCCGATGTTTCGTCCTCCGTGTTACAGACAACTGCCCACTGTTCAGCGTCAGGAACTTAGGCGAGAGCTATAATAGCTCCGCGAATCGTCGTCTATATTCGCTTCTCCGCGCTCCGTCCACCTTGATTTTGCCCTTTTCTCTCCTCTTTCGACGCGATTTTCTCTCCTTAGGGTCGGAAGGATGCGATATCCCACATTCGTCACCACCTCCGTGAATCAATATTTCGTCACGCTTTGCGCCCATCTCTTTAGTCACGCCCCTTATCCATTCAGCTCGATCTTATACCTCTCGGTCGGTCGGTCGGTCTTCCCCTCAGCTCTCCATGCGCGCCCGCCCACCTCGCACACCGTGCGGTGGCCGTGTGAGATCGAGTGTGCTCGCCCGATGCCTCAGCGAGCGAGCGCGTTCTCCAGCTTGGACGGAAGTGTCTTCGACCCAGCTCTTGCGCTCAGGGCGCCGCTTTTTTTCGCTCCGGTGGATGCCACCCACCTCTCTTGTGTGGATAATGCGATTCTCCGCGGGGAAATTTGATCACACTCCTTTTAAGTGGACCGGTGCCGTCATGTTTTTGGCCTCTCGGTCCTAGCCCTTGAAATTTCCAGCGGGGAAATCTGCGAGTTTTTAGTGTAGTGATTATATTGAATAATAATAATAAGGCGTCTTTATTGGGGCGAGATTGAGACTAAGGCAGTCCCTTCTTCCATCTAACCACTCGTCAGAAAAATAAATGAAATAAGTGTGAAGAAAAATATATATATATATATATATATATATATATATATATATATATATATATATATATATATATATATATATATATATATATATATACATATATATAAATATATAATCGTTCACTCATTCACTCAGACCGCATAGCGGCAAATACTCACATAAATAATTATACAGAAAAGTAGAAAGAAAGTGGATAGGAACACATAAAATTAACAAACACAATGGTGGTGATATAAAACTTCGTCACAGGGTGACACTAAAAATAAAACATATAAAATGGAAACTCACGAGTTTAAAATTTTCGGTGGGTCGCCCGCACCTTCATCGTGATAGAATTCTATATAAGATATATATATATATATATATTCTATATAATTCTATATAAGATATATATATCTATATATATATATATATATATATATATATATATATATATATATATATATATATCTATATATAGTCTCTCTGTGTGACTGAAGAAGGGATAACACCCGAAACGTCTCTAAGTAAGACTCTCTCTTTACTTTCGTCTTTTTACCCCCTGTAAGTTTCCTCTTTAATTGTGTTTGTGGCCATTTGGCGAAGTTTTCCATTGTGTGTGTGTGTATATATATATATATATATATATATATATATATATATATATATATATATATATATATATATATATATATACACACACACACTTGTGGGAAAAATGTAAGGAAGAAAGGAGATGATATCCTTGACGAAAAAACCAACTTCAGGAAAACACCCACACGTGAAGGAAAGGGGTTTGTGAAATAATAGAGACCAAGGTGAACTTGAGAATTAAAATTTAAGGTAGTCCGAGCAATATTTTCCCTAATCATATTTTGGAGTCAATATGTTAGAAATTGGATGAAGGTCTCATGAATACTCCACCGGGTATGCAGCTCATAATCTCCCGGCGTTTCGGACTGCGACTTGTTAGCAATCTTCCGGGGTTCTGAAACCCTCAGCGAGAAATTCCTTGGAGGAACCTCATTTATGAACCCCTAAAGATGGGAGAACAAGTCGTTCGCCGAAACGTCGGGAGACATGCTGCTGCTTACTCGGTGGAAGACCCGAGAGACCATTATCCATTAGTTATGCCGGGAAAATCTAAGATCTTTCATATAAGAGATTATTTTTAAATTCAAGCAAATGTAAGAGGGACGGAAATATTATCACATTTATGACGCAAACAGTGTTTTAATTACTGAAATTCTCGGTAATCAACAAAAAAATACCTTAGCAAGTTTTTGGTTTAGCGTATTTTTCTCACGCATTTATTTCGAACTGTTTCGAAACGGAGGGTTATTTTTACTATTCTGTAAACATTACTGCGGTGTGTGATTGATTACTCGATTACAAAAATATTGAGAAAGCATACAAAGTACACGGTATTAAATTTATAAGGTTATTTATACATTGTAAATTCCTATATTTCCTAAGAAAGCCTCTCTGTTGTGTATATCCGTACTATTTCCCATGAAAAATGCCAATTTTATTTGCAGATATCTGGAAAAGTGTCATGGTAAGAGCCTGAAAATTTATTAACATTAGAATCATAACTTTTTTTCTCCATAATGTGGCCTGAAGTAATGTGTATTGTGGTGTGTTTAGAAGTTGCTCTAAAACCATAGAGGTCGTAACTGAGGAGGCCCCGAGTTGACCTATTTTGCTGCATAATAGTTGTGGTAATAATCAATAGGGTTAGCCAAGATAGTCATGACCATCGCATGTAGATATGTTATTTCCAGAAAATAACAGTTATTCCCATTCCCAGTGTTATTGTAAGAGCAAAAAGTAAAAATGCTGTCCGTGGAGGTAAAAGTATTTTTATTTCATTAAATTTTATTTATTAAATATTCCTTAAGAAAATATTAATGGAGAAAGCATTGGCATGGCATGTTGTTCCTCGGACGAAATGTGCTTGAAATCAAATTATTTTCTTGTAGACGATAGAGATTACCTGGAAATATTTTCCACGGTTATGTAGACATCTTCAAGATAAAAAAATAGACTCCACCCTTTGTGTCCCGTCGTGTGTTCATTCATTCCTAGGACGATGGAAAAAGTGCTCAATTATGATGGATTATTTTTCCCCCCTTGTCCCTTCATCTCCTCTTACACAATACAAGCGGGGGAAGATGCGGCACGAGTAACGCCACCCTCAGCTTCAGAATGGAGCCCGTCTACTTTTCTTCTCTCTTCTCACTCTCTCTCTCTATCCACTCCTCAAAACCATTAGCTCGCACAAAGACCCCGGGGGCTTATACCACCCTCTCTCTCTTCGATACCTCATTTCATCCCTCCCGCCCCCATTGTGTGTCCCACCTTGTTGTTGTGTTGTGTCCCGGGAGGGGGTGTGGGGCGTCGGCTCGAGCGCGAGCCTCCTATACTCCACTCGCCGTGTGGAGCGAGGCCCCTTCTATCAGGGAGGCGAATGGGTCACAATAGATGAATGGGGAAACCGTGGAGCAGTAGGAGGAGGGGATCTCTTTCTGCTGTGGAATGATTCGCTGCTACTCCGGTTTGAGGAGAGAGGGCAGGCGGTCTGTGGGTCGGTTTTCTTCTCCTTCCTTTACGGTCCCCGTGGCGACTCTTTGGCCGCTACCGGCCTTCCGAAAGCCTCCCCCATTCGTCCATCTCCTCAAACCGACTCTCTTTCTTTCCCCGGGGGATGAATGGGTTTTTATGTGCACCGACCCATGGGGAGGTCCACGCGGGTCTCTTTTCCCCGTTTTTTTCCCCTCTCTCCTCCCGTCGTCGGGAGGACGCGCGAGGTGTCGGCCATTCGTGTGCAGTCAGGTCCCTCTCTCCAAGGTGAGGATCCTTCCCTACTCTATTAACCTTCTAGTTTGTCGGCCATCTCAACGGATTTGTGTCATCTATAGGTGCGCGTGCCGATTCGTCCGTTGCTGAGCGAGTGATTGATGCTTCTCCTTGCCCCGGAGGTCGATCCCATGTGTTTTTGGATATGGAGTGTGCTCTCTCCTGCACTTGTTTCGGATGAAATCTTTCGGAAACTCACCTGGTTGGAATCCTTCTTCATCCCGGTACCTACCTGGTAATAATGATGTTGACAAGTCGTGTTCCTATATTTTGTGTTATGGTGACGAAATTAGGTCGCAATCATTTTTCTGCTTCATCGTTTGTTTTTTTTAGGAAATCGATATCGAGCTTCGTTTAGTGTAGTTTTGCATCCTCCCTATTCGTGATGATCGTTGAAGAAGGATTTACAGCTACATACTATCCTGCGAGCCGCCGTTTCGGCGTGTGGCGGGGGTGTTAGGACACCAGCCGTGTACAGATATAAGGTTTTGATGGGTGAAATGGTGACGTTTTATATAGGAGGGTATATAGTGGGTCTCAGTTTTTATTGTGGTCGCTTATTGTGCGCGGAAAGAACGAGTTTTTGAACCTATCTGTTCGGCTGTACCTCTCTTATTTTGTCGCTTCTGTCAGGCCTAGTAATGTGGTGAGGCGTCACGGTAAAATTCCGGAAATAATAGGAAGGATGGATCAATGTGGAGCATTTAAGGAAGAGAATATATGAAATCATACAGCACGATGGCACAGGGGAATAGCTAAGCCATTAAAATGCAGCATATTGATTGATCATTCAATCATATTTATTGGATTTGTTGTGCGATGAAAATGCTGAAAGAGAGGGAATTAGTAATGGGAATGATCTCGGTACCAGTGTTATTTCTCCTAAAAGTTGCTAAGTAGATATGATTTCCAAATCATCTCTGAATCATTGATTAAATTCTTGTTCAGTTACGCGTGATAACTATCTAAGGTGAATAATTTTTTAAAAAATTTGATGGTATAAAATCCGAAGAGTCTTGCGATATTGAGCGGAATTTATGCATTATGCAGAAATAGAAAATTTGTAATCATCCACAGAAATAAATTTTACTTCATAATCTTTTTATTTCTGCATCAAATTTAATGGTTTTCAATTTTGTGCGTTAAGATGCCATATAGTTGTGGCATGCTTGTGTCAGGGAGTTACTTTTTTCAGCCACTTCGATTTCTCCTGGGTCGAGGATTTGTTGAAGTGAAAATGCTTTCAACCAATCGTCCAATAGTTTAAGAGTGACTGAATATTCTGTTTCCAGCGTCGCTCAACTGGAGGAAAAGCGACAGTGTTGACGTTCCGTACGCGATAATGCCACTATTCAGAGGCTTTGTGAATATTTCATGCTGAACTCATGTGGTACGCACTAATGACGGCTATACTACTGTCGCTCACGTCCATCCTCGCCGTCCACAATGGTCCTGACGTTCATTGAATTGAATCTTCGAGTGACGTCCCGCCGCGTTTTTTTCTCCCTCCATTGACATTTTCTCTTTACGTGTCATCTTTGTAACAGTTCGCCTTCTTTCCCATTCAAGGTCGACTGTTCTTTCTCTCCCAGTATTCCTTCGTCTCTCTCGGTCTTTGAAGTAAGAGTGGTGGGGGCGGAAAAACTCCCATTCCCATCCAAAGGGCGAATATCGTTTGGCTGGAGAGCTGCTTCATCGCGTGTTTGTTTGTTTCTCTAGGCATCGGGCACGGCGCGGAATACAAAGAGTAATGGATGGAATCGGTAGCCCGAGTTGTCGTCGGGTTTGTCGCTTTGTGGGCGTTAATGTGCTCTTGAAATATGTTCGCCGTGTAGCACAGGAAGATGGAGAGAGACCGCGCCGACGTATTTGGCCCACTTGATGTCCCCGGGAGTGAGGTGTGGACTGATAAAACACGGTCGAGCGGTGAGCTTTTTAGAAAGATATAAATTTAGAAATCCTCTTAGAAAGGAGATATTTTAATGATTTTGAAACGTAACAAATTTGACTCGCCCCTCCATAAAGAGTTAAAGTTTCAAAAACTCGTGTACTGTAATCAGTGGGGCACAGCGGGAATAACACCCTTAAGAATGTGTAATATTTCTATGAATGGACCAGAACGCTTTGTGTGATTAGAAATGCACTGCCGACTGGTCAATTTCCTCCGCTGAACTACGTTAAGAGTTTCACAAATGGAAGCCATTGAGCAACGGAAGACGCCATTGTAATTTTGTAATTTTGCGACATCTAAACTTCTCCGCTAAATATCTTAGTCAATATTAAATGATGGCGAACAGCACTCTCCTCTAGTGCATACAACATGATATGAATTCTTATGAAATATAGTCAGGCATTTTGCGTCACTATCAGTGCCTCTTTTGTGATGATTGAGAGAGAGTTGTTTTGTCTCGACATCAAGAGATGAGCGTGCTAATCGGTACCTCCGGGGCATTTCATGATTAACGCGTTTTGCTGTCAGGAGGCGTTGTGTCGGAATACATTTTTCGCTTCTTGTATTTTTTAAATTAAGTTCCTCTTCCGTTCGACGGTGAGCGTGTCCATTCATTGAGGCGCCTACGTCTGCACATCATCGTCTTGTGTTAAAAGAAAAATTCCTTGATGCATCACACAATCACATCCCATCGAAAATTTCATCATGGGACGACATTGTTGGAATCGGAGCGTTAGCATGGGCACCGAAGTCGGTTAGTATCAGAACCGTTCCGAAATTCACCTCCTTAGTGTATGCTTATCAGCAAATGTGGGCCAAGCTAAAGCGCCTGTTTGTTGGTATAAATCGTTCCTCGTTTAGTTGACTCATAGGGCGTTATGGAAACTCGTTTCATTTGTTGAACTCCGTCAGGCGGGAGGTGCAAAGTTGCCAGTTACAGTAAGTAAATCTATGAAGGGAACTAAGGCTACGCTTACTGGAACCAAAGTTTTTACACACCCGAACCGGGTTCGTTTTCACTCGGTACCGAAGTCTCTATTAACCAAAACTTAAGTCGGAATAAACCGGAACTGGGGTCGGTATCGCCTCGAACCGAGGTCTCTACCCACCGGAACCGAAGTATATATGTACCGGAGTTGTTATAAACAGGGACTTTAGTCAGTTTAAATCGGAATCGAACTCCGTATAAATTGGCACCAGTTTCGGTGTCAACCGGAACGGAAGTATGTATTAGCCGAAACCGAAGTCAATGTCAACCGGAACCTAAGTATATGTGAACCGGAACCGAAGTTGGTTTCAACAACCCTAGTCGTTATATATCGGAACCGAAGTCTGTATAAATTGGCGTCAGTTTCGGTGTCAACTGGAACGGAAGTATGTATCATCCGGGACTGAAGTCAATGTCAACCGGAACCGAAGTCGCGCAATCATCCCGAACAGAAATCGACATTCTCCGAAACTGGTCGGAAATCTTCCCTCTCAGTGGATGCTTCGAGGGAAATGTGCTCGTGTGCCCTTGTATTCGGTCTTGAGAGAGAGAGAGAGAGAGAGAGAGAGAGGTGAGGGGGAAGTTTTAAGGGAGTTTGGGGGGGAGCGGAAGGAGAGGGGTAGGAGCTGGCTGGCAGCCGCCTCTCATTTTCGCCGGTCATCGACCGCGCACTGCCCGCCGCGCCGCCACCGCCCGCCTCCCCATCCCCTATCCAACTCCCTCCCTCATCCCCCACCCAAACCTATTTCTTCACGTGCCCCATCCCACCTTTCCTTCCCCTCCTCCTCCCATCTCCTCTCGGTCTCTTATAAGACGCCTTCGCGCCGTGTTTCGGGCGCCGCCGCGATTTCGGTGGGTGGGGCACACGGCCATCTCTCCCCCCATCCATCCCCTCCATCCGATCACGAGTTTTTTTTTCCATCCATTGCATATCTTTCGGACACGCAGCCAGGCCGGCGTGATCCAGGAAGCGGGGGGTGAGAGAGAGAATGAGAGAGAAAAACTCCCGAGGGAAAATAGTCGTAATCGGTTGTGTGAGGAGAGATATATAAGCGATTGGGTTTGGTCGGGAAAGATGTATTCCTTTGTGTGTTCGTAGTTTGTGCCTTACGCCGGTTTGTGCCTGGGCCCGCCGTAGATCCACTGGGCCGATAGTGCAAATTGCTCCCCCCAGTGGGTGTCGAATGAGGTCAGAATCTCCGAAAGAGGCTCGGTCGAGAAGGGCGGATTCAAATTGGTCGTCTCAGGGGCGGATCCATATGGGAGGCTGCACATCTGGACCCTTTTCTGAATCAAGACAATGGGCTTTGTAATGTGGACGTCATGCTGTTTACCGGCTCAGTTTTCATCCCATAATCACTCCTCTACTCTTTTAACCATTTAGGACGTGAAGTAGCGGGATTTTGGCAAACATTGTGGCAGGCTGTCGGAGTATCCCCAATCGTTTTTGGGTAAACAGTTCATTTCTCAGCTTGTTGCCTCATCCGGCCCTGACCAAGTCTAATGTTGTTTTACGGGATAAAGCTTTACGATGTGTCATAGAAGCTTTGTGTTAGATTTACACTGCAATATTATTTGTTCGCTCCGGAAACTGGTTGAGCCGAGAATTCAGTGCTGCAGTAGTAAAACATGCCTTCTGTTAAAAAATGCATTTCATAATTTTTTCTCATAGTAATTTCATCCCTAATGGCGGAGTCAGCTATGTGAACGTCAGGAGTCAGTTACTTGAGCTGGTTAAAAACCGGTGAAGACATTATTGAAATATATCCATTACTCCTGCGAAATCTTATAACATCGCTTCCAAGTCACGGTAAATAAGGTAGTCGCTCTCTCGCGACGATTTTTAGAACCAAAATCGTAAAATACAGCTTCCATTTTGTTTCATTGAATTATGTATGTTGCTAAGATGATCAAAAGATACATATTCACTCTGCTGGTGGAGTTCTCCATCGGAGTGTCCGTTGCCAATCAATATCTGTCATGTGAAATACTCGGTTGACGCTGTTGCGTTGAAATTTGTGATAAAAGTTAATTCTGGCGGAAAAATACGTAATAATAATAGTAATGTTTCGATGGGTGACAGCTTACGTCGATTACTCCCTGGTTCTTATTTTAATAGAGACTGACGCACACAATAACGTCCAAGGAGGTGAAAATCCCACCCAGGCGGAGTTCAAACTCATAACCCTACAACCTGAAAAGTAGCGACATATTGTTGCAGGCAAGCATTCGACCCTGCTGCCACCGGGGGTCAGTGTGATTCAATTCTTCTGTTAACAATGGGTTACCACTAAGCCAAGTCTGAAACCGTAGTACATGATTAACTCATGTCTTCCTCCACCAAAAGCGCCAAAACTTTAACTTATGATGTATGTGTAGAAGAACCGAAGGGGAAGTAGCTCCCTTTGGTCCACAGGAAGGAAGGCCGTCAGTCGACGACGCATGCATGGGGTCGCCCCCCGCGGGAGGCGCGCGCGGCACGATTCCTACTGGGAACCATCTTCAGCGGGTCCTCCCGGAAATTCCCCCGGGAGGAGAGGGAGAGAGATGGAAAAGGAAGACGTGAAGTATGGGAAAGAGGACTCTCTCGCTCTCCCTTGAATGCCCTCTTCCCCTCCTCACCGGCCCCTCCCACGCGCGGACTTGAAAGCCCCCGTCCTCTTCCTCCTCCTCCTCCGCTCCTCTCCACCCCAATCTCTCCCTCCCATCTCATGCAGAGAGAAGTCCCTCCTCATTCCCATCTCATCTTCCCCCTGAGCCTATCGGGAAAAAATAGCACCGGAGCGGGGTTGCCAACGCTCCCTTAAGGTCCCCGCTTGCCTGCCCGTGTGTGTGTGTTTATTACTATTATGGTTTTTGAGACAAGCTCTCGGTGGCGTGCGATGAAGCTGCTGGTAACATCGGAACAAATCGACGGAATAACTGTTCGATTGTGTCGGTATTAAATCTTTTCAACCGCAGCAGAATTTTTCCACGGCTCCGCATGATCTTTTAATGGATCGGTGAGATATTTTTTGCCGTTTTTAATTGGATTTTTACAGCCTTTGCCCGAAGAAATCACTGAAACTCAGTTGTGCTTGGGGAGGTGTAGGGAGCAATTCGATCATCATTGGTCTTTCAATCCTAAAATTGGTTGACTGCAGCCCTCCACACTTCCCTATCTAATGCTAGTTCCCTTACGTCCTGATATCTCTTCCTATGTACTTTTCTCTATATTTGGTCCATGAACTTATTCCTGAGTCTTTCTCTGGGGACTTTTTCGTCTATTTTACCTTCAGTTATGTTCCTCACAAACCCATTGTGTTTCAAGGTGTGTCCAATCCATCTTGTTCTTCTTTTCTGTATGGCGTTTCATATGGTACTTTCCTCTTCGACTCTTCTGTACGTTACACTTAATCATTTCTTAGGGCAATTCGAATGAATGGATCAAAAATCTACCAGCGCCCAAGCCTTCTAGTTTCCCCAATTTGAGCACCACTTGGATGTAATTTAATTTTCGTGAACAGTGCACAAGCCATTGATGCAATCCTCCACTTTTCAAGTTTCCTTGATGTTGTTGAAGTGTTGGGTTGGGTAAAGCCTACCGCCGCTGCCCGCGAGCAGAAGGAACGGGAGAGAGAGAGAGAGAGAGAGAGAGAGTTGGTCGGTTTGGTTATGGGGTGGGGCGGGAGAAATGGGTGTGAGGAAGAGAGAGAGAGGGGGGAATGGGGAGGGGAGAAAGGGTTTTGCGTGCCTTCTCTTCTTCCCCCCCTCTCTCTCTCTCCCTCTCTCCCTCTCCTTCCCCCCTCTCCTTGAAGTCTTCCGTGCTGCGTTCCAAATCGGTGTCACGTGACGGAGGTTTCCATTGATGCGGCCGAAGGAGTGTGCGGGGGCGTTTGTTCATAAGGAGTGCAAAGAAGAGGAGCCGTGCCGTGGAATGAAAGGACGTCTCCTTCTCTCCGCCTCAACCCCCTTTTTCCTTCACCAGTCACCAATTCCCCACCCGTCTGTGTAGAGAGCGCCGTTCCGCCACAGTTGAGAAACGTAGGCCATGGGAAACTGGAATCGGGGAAGAAGAAGGAACTCATGATGAAAGAACACGCTTCGCTGTTCCTGAGGTGTTGTTTTTGGAATAGATGGTCGGATATAACGTAGTCATTTTTTGATGATGAAAAATAAAACTTTGTTATATTCCACCTAATTGTTGAAATAAAAGTTTTATTTGTTAATTATTTACAATTAACTTCCACAAAGTTGAGCCTGAAAGCATTGAAATCAACGTAGTTATTTTAAAACTGAGCTTATTTTATTGTATATTTTGTAATTTAAATATTTACGATAGTACGGTGTTAAAATCCTGTAATCTATCATCCTCTGTGTGAATGGAGGGTACGATACGTCACGTGTCGTGAAATTTTGCGTCTGCTGAAATGAATGGTGATTTAGTGGGAGTAATTAATACAGAAAATACAACGGCAAATTTTGATCTCTACCTATTTTTTTAAAACACCGTTCGAGTGAAAAGGGTTTTTAAAAAATAAATGCGTTATCTCTTGGTCCCCATTGAGAGAAGGTAGGTGTGGATATCACCAGGCTTTCGACCATCTTTTTTCAGTTAAAATTTTGCATGTTTTGAGGTAGATTCAAGAGATTCTGATGTCACGTTTTTCAGCCGGGAGTTTTCTTTCGTTCGACGCGTATTTCACCGTGTCCGTGATACGTTATGTGGATAAGAAATAGAAGAGGTCGGCTGAGTTGGGTTGCGTGGGAGACGAACGAGGTGGTGTTGGATATGGTTAGAGAGGGAAGGAGGTTGATAGTGGATATTCGGAGATGGTTGAGAAGACAAATAGAAGACATGTTGAGATGTGAGAGTGGGGAATGAAGGGCGCTAGGGAAGCGTGGAAGAGGAAGAAAGAGAGTTAGAATTTTGGACGACATTACTAGATGATTTGAGGAACGAGGATACGTGAGTTTCGGGAGAGATCTGATATAAGAGGGAAAGTGGAAAGATGTACCAGAAATTATAAGATCTAATTCTCCAAAAACCAACAAACCAGCCGGTGGAATACCCAGTGAATATCTTTTATGTGATAGTTGAGGTCGTAAAGCCATTTAATATCTCATAAAAGATTTGTAAGGCCGCGATGGAGGGGAGATTGTTGAGAAGGCAGAGAGAGGAAGGAAGGTAGCTGGGGCCTATGCCGATCTGAAGCGTGAAATCATGCTAGTAGACTCGTTCCTGGTAAATATTATTGTAGGTATTTATTCTCCCATTAAATTCAAGCGTTAAACTGCAGACCGCCTCGAGCAATTACTTTCCTACGGTGCTGCGTGACTGATGTCGCACGTATGCAATTATGTGAAGTTTACTGTGGAAAAATCACTCCCCTGGACTGGAATTTGAACTCTGACCGCTCGATTTTGTACTAGTGAGGTCAACCTATCCTTAAAGTCTCCAAGAAGTGCTCAGTGGAAGAGGACTCCTAGGTAGCTGAATTGGGTGGTGCACTCACGGCGCGAAATCTAGGGGGCCTGGGTTCGGATCCCAGTCAGAAAATGATTTTTCCACTGTGAATTTTTAACAGTTGAATTGAGATCACCAGCGGTTGACACACGTTAAAGTAACTGCGCTGTCTGTTCCGCAGTTCTTTGTGCAGATGTAAGACAGGGTTTCAGTTGCAGAGTCAGCGAGTCGGTAGAGTTGTGCGTCTTTTGCGTTCGAATGTGATTCTTGGGGCATTGTGGGCGGTAAGGATGATGTTGTCGTGGCTCTTCCTTTGCCATCGCTCGCTACCATTAACCTTCGTTCAAGTCCAGTTCAAACACAATTGATCATCGTGTGAGTGATGGACCTTGAGAAAGGGACTCCTTTTTTCTACCTCGTCGAACCTGTAGCAGCTGGCTGGCCGGCCGGCTCTCTCTCTGTCTCGCTCTCCGGAGTCTCTTCGGCTGGAAACTGCGGTGGTCCTTCATCTTCATGCGTCGCATTCTTTTACGCTTCCGGTGAGGGATATCATCGTGTGGGGAAACGGTTCGCTCTCGGTGATTCCCCCCATCCTCCCCACTCCCCTTCGCGAGGAGACGACTTAAAAACTGGCTTCACTCTCTCGACGGGCGGTCTTTCTCTTGTTCGTCACCATTCCATAGGAGTAAGTTTCCGAGTTACCGCCTAAATATTTTTATTTTCACCATTTAGTCAACTGAAACGCATTTACAAATCAACGGACATTTATTAATTCTTGTTCAGTTTTCTCCGTGTTCTTAATCCAAAATTGAAGGTAATATTTTGCATAAGTTGCCACATTGATGGTATCCTTAATGTGTGGTGGCTATTTGGTTATTTTTGTTTTCCGTTGACTCTAAAAGCACGTTCATAAGGCCTTTTATATGGGACATTTTTAATGAATGACCATGTAAGGATACAAATGATCATGCTATCAGTGGACCAAGAGGAATTCGTACCTGTTGGTACTGTTGGGTTGGCTGACGGGGACATTAACCGTCGCGCATTTCAAGACTGGAATATTTCCGGGAGAAAGATCGAGCCATTTTTAATGTTTCCAGTTCATTGCATACTATATAGAAAGATGACGTTATAAGTTCGAATCCCAAAGTTTCGTAGTTTTGTAAGTTAACGGACCAAATGTGTATCGGAATTTATGGTTGACTACGCACTTCAACACACCGCATTTCTTGTGTCGGGCAAACTTCTTGCGTATTCTTAAGTAGCGCAACGTTCATCCTTTGAAATACTCCAGGTATTATTCGACCGTTCTCGCTTTCTGCCGGAACAGTGTTGGTGCAAAATGGATTGGCTGGGTTTTAACCTTTAAAGATTTGTTTCGGTCCTAATTTCTCTCTCCTGTCATCGCCCGAGCAGAGAGGTTAGCAGTGTCTTCGATGCGTTTCTCCGTCTCACGACGCCGATAATCGTGCGCTTGCTCTTCAATATGTTTCTTGCTTTCAGTCGATTCACTCGCCCACCCACCGGGAAAGAAGTTCGCCCCCACATCAGTAATGGGAGGCCCGTGGGACCCCAGTCGGGGGAGGGAAGGAAAACTTCGTGATATTGCAATGCCTCGACTCCGATATCCCGGAGATATCGTGGATGAATAAAATCCTAAAGTGGGTTACTTCGTGGTATTTCATAGTCGACGTGTGTATTAATAAAGTCAACATATACATTGATATCGTGGATTTGAGATAACGTGTTCGTGCGACTTCGATCAATGTGATACATACCTTGTTTCTCATAGTTGGCTTATGCTTTTCCTTGTATGAGGCCAGGGTTGTATTGGGAGAAAATTCTGAATAACCTCACGCGTTTATTTTTCCACCGCGCTACACTTCCAAGTCCGTACCTGATAATAGCTAAGTTGAAACGTAATGATTTGACTGAGAAAGAAATGAAAAATAAACAATATTTTCGCCATCGTATTAAACAAAGGCCATCACCATGAATTTTTCAGACGCGTGATTTCCATCCCCGAAACAGAATTAACATACTGAGTTTTTCATACTGGCTGGTTTTCTTACTACCAACTGTTGGACTTTCCTTCTACTCTTACTTTTCTTCATATTTTCTTCCTTGGTCCATGTATCCTGTGATGACTCTTTTGTGTATGAACGAGAATAGGCTGCCGGCATTTGGGATGTGGGTGTGGAAGGCTGGAGGATGTGAGGTGGGCGGAGAGGAAGACTTACGAGGAAGTGCTTGAGATGGTGGGCTAGGGAAGGAAACTTCTTAATAAATTCGAGATCGGCAGAGTAGGTGGCTGGAGGATGTAATAAGGGACGACAGGTTGCTCAAGAATGTGATAGAGGAATGGATGTCGGGCAAGCGGGGAAGAAGAAGAAAGAGAATAGGTTTCATGGACCGGATGAGGAAGGGTAGATCATAGGCTGAGGCGTAAAAGGATATCCTAGAGCGAGATAGGGCCCTGAAAGTGTAGAAACCCGGAAGGAGATTCGCTGACATTCAACAAAACCTACCTTGACCGGTAGAATACTTGAAAAAAAAACTGTTGGACGCGTTCTAGTGACGCTTCAGATTTTATTTCGTTCTGTGATTCTTCTAAGAACTTGTTTATTGATGTGATGCGTCGATTGGTGAGCGATATACTCGTCTTTTATGCGCGGAATAGGTTTTTCACGGTGTGATTTTGAAATTTGTAACACCGCGCAGCTCCGCGTTGGGAGGAGGACCTTCTCTTCATGTGCGTCGTTGGGGCTGCTCAGTCTGCCGCCCCACCACCGCGGTCGTCATCATTTTCCGACCGCAAAACGGATCCCTTCCATCTTTCTCTCTCCCTCTCTCCTTCGCCCTGGTTCGCCCTCAGGGAGGAGAGAGAGAGAGAGAGAGAGAGAGAGTGGGTAGGAATAGGGGAGAAGGAGACGGGGCAGGCGGTGCAATCATCCATTGCGGGTGGATGATGATTGGCGGAAAGGGAGAGAGATAGATGGATAGAGAGAGAGATATATAGAGAGTGGGGGTGGGGTAGGGGGTGTGTGATGTGGGGTGGGTGGTGGGGTGGTGACGTCACCGGTAATGTTGCGGGCGGGGTCGCGATCGCGTAGCATGTATTAAGAGTGGGTCAGGTGATCGATTGTCAACCGCACTTATATATCCCTCCTCTCCCGGCCTTTCCTTTCTTTAAGTCACCCGCCGCCCCAGCACAGGCGGTAACCCTTCCTTCTCCCCCGCGGCCTCTCCTTCCTGTTCCTTCGCGCCTTCCTTCGCTCCGATCCCTCTCTCTCCCTGTCTTTGCAAGGGACTGGCACCGATCCGTCTCCCACAGCTCGCGGCTCCACCACCCCCCGCCCCATCCCCTCCCTCCCTCCCTCTCCAAAGCACCCATCACGCTGCCCGTCCCTCTCCTTGACGTTAAAGGATAGTTGTAATTTTCCACGCAGGAAATTATTTAAACGATGTGTCTCGCTCCGACAGCGTGGACAATGAATCTATCAGGTTTTATCTGATGGTGATACAATGTTTGCATCATCGTCCATGCGCGTTTGCGAATGCGAATTTCTTTGATCGTAAATTGAAACATCCCAAAATGTAGTCCATATAGTCCCGTATACCTGTGGTCCTGAAGGGAAGTTGGGTAGTTGTGATTTTTCGTTCGTTTTCATGTTTCGTCTTGGAGTCGGAAGCATGGTTTTCGTGTGTTTCGGGCGATGAAGACGTGACGGCCAGTAAGTGGCAGGTATTCGGCATTTGGGGGTGTTTGTAACAGCCAATAAGTGACAGGTGATTGCATATTTGGAGGATCTGCTGTCTTATTTCAGGTTTTGTCATTAGAATTCCAGCTGCATGATTATCATACCTGTGTGTGAGAGACTCCTCATCTCTAACAGCTATGTCCTCACCCATCTCTCATTTGTATTCCATTCCTTCCGCCGTACTACCCTCACTCTCCTTCACGTACATATCTCAAACACCACTACCTATTCTCAGCCTCCCTCCTCGAAGTCTACGTTACTGTATTATACAACACTACTTTTCGCATTATTAGACTAATCGTCTGTATTTTGTTTGCATTCCTTTAAAGAACTCATTAGCTTAGGTAGAGAGGAACTATTAAAGAAAGCCAAGAGTGTAGGGATAAAAGTATGACCGGATGAGGTGCGGTAGTTGTATTTATTCGTTCTAAAGTAATGCACCTTTTAATTCCCCTCGGTCTTTTTCCAATAAGATACCTCGTAGCGGTCATTGAGAAAATCTTATTTGGGTACTGAATGAACGGCGAACGTTTTGTATCCTCGAGAGAAAAATGAGTCAACATTATACCGTGGTTACCTAGAAGGCCATAAAATGAACGACCTGTGAGATGTTTCCTTAAGATATGACGGGGGGAACCTTTCCGAACGGCTTATGTATTTTTATTTTTTCATTTTTACGCGGCTTTGCCATATTATTCAAAACCGTGGGCCGTGAGTCACACTCCATCTCTCCATATAAGATTTCCTGGGCGTGCCCGGCTTAAGGGAAACTGCTGGACCTCGGGATGAGGGACCGCTAAGATGCCCAGCGGGAAGTCTTCGTCTCTTTTTTCATACTTGCACCAACGGTCGTGAATTTTATCCCTTCGCCCTCTCATTTTCACCTTTTATTTGATCGTCCTTCTGCTTAGAGATGAGAAATCTTGGATGACATCAGCCGAGAACTAGCGGGAAATTGTTTTACACACACTTTTCCTGCACAGTCATTTAAGACACCACATTTGATCGTCAACTCATTTATTTTCTCCGTTTATCGCGTAAATTTTCACGTCGTTTTGTTTCGAATAAGTGGTGAACTTTCAATTACAACTCTTCAGGCTCAATTTTCCTACTTTCTCCTGTACAAATCAGTTATATCACATCAGATAAGTGAGTGAACTAACGCATTTCATGGCATTGTTTTCCTCCTCTTCGATTGTCACCGCAGTTTTATGCGAAAAACAACCATTCCTCACTTTTTCTGCAACGCGATTTAACCACAGTAATTTTGCTTTTGTCCCAACAGCGACGGTCCCTTTCCTCCAGGAAAAGATTGCAATGCGTCAAGTTGTGGACAGTAGAAAGGGACTTCTTAGCAGTTTCCTAAGGCACGCCCCTCCTGTGACACGGACGTTGATAAATCGATTAGGGGACCTCCCCTTCCATCGCTCTCCCCTTACACCCACAGGTTTATTTTTTTTCCTGTCTTCCATTTTTTCCTTTCTCATTTTTCCGAGCTCAAGTTCTCTCCTACTTCTCCATCCTTCGACTTTTCTTGTGTGACGGCCTCGGATAATTATCTCTACTCTTAATAGTCGGGAACACCTTCTTATTCTTCACCAGTCCCTTCATGCTCATTTAGTGATCCTTCACATTTACCTTTTTGGGATAAATATTACGAGCAATCCATGTTTTAAGTATACTACCGGTTGAGGTAGGTTTTGTTAAATGTTAAAGAAACTCCTCCCGGTTTTCTACATTTTCAGGAGCCTATCTCGCTCTAGTATATCATTTTTCGCCCCAGTATGCGATCTAGGAGCACCCAATTCCTTGACTTAATTTCCGCCGATGTTTTCCTGACGTTAATTATCCTAAACAAGACCGTTTTTTTCCTTCCGTGCCCTCGAAAAATAAAAAAAAGGCTTAGAGGTTAATTCTACTAGTTTAGTCATTTATTTTTTTGGTGTAGACAACATTTTTCTGTGGCGAAGCATTGGGATATAAGAATTTTCTCTCATGTGTATGTTTACATTTTACTGAAGAAACCGCCGAGGTTTTCTTGAAATTAAGTTGTGATTATTGCCCTGTTTATCAACTGATGCGGCGAATTCGTCAACTTATTTCTTTTTCGTTGGTTTCACTTAGCATCTTCTCTGGTTGGTAGCCATTTTTAGCGGTGGTGCTATATTAAATACGTATAGTGCTTATTTCACTTGCTTGCAATTCTTATAAAATTTAAACTGCGTTCAAGGAACTGTAATGGTAAGTGCTTGTATCCTTTGTATCCATAGCTTTGGTTTCTTTTCTCTATTTTTATAGAAAACGTTGAGCTTGAGATCCTCTCGTGATCTGGCTGGATCAAGGTTGTCTTGCGGATGGAATACGCTCCGGCTGTATTTAGGCTCAGTCATGGTCAGTTTGCGTGGTGTGCGGTGGAAATTATTCCGGAACGAGGGCAAGAGGGCGAGAAAAGGGGTGTAGGATGTCGGCGGGCAGCAGGAAGATTCGCAAAACAAAAGAAACTTCGCGCGCAGCTTCCACATTTTTTCTCGCTTCTTCCTACAATCCACCAAGAGCCCTCCCTCCCACCTTTCTAGTGTCTTACTCTGAACTTACTTAGTGAAACTTCGCTATTTGTTTACTAGAATTGGAACAAAAAGAAATGAAATATTTCGCATGAAGATGTAGATTTGTAATATGGTAGTTAAAATATAATGAACTTAGTGTCGTGAGGCTACGTGTTCAAATAGCAAGGAATTAGCCAAAACAATGGTATGACGCATTTTTTTCACTTTTACTGACAGATATCGCTGGTGATAACACGTATGCCAATATTGTCGCAAATCTGTGAGTATTAAAAAAATCGCTCCGATCATTTTAACGGCACATGGGTGCCTTTCTCTGTCCGTGTTATCCTCTCCCGATCATCCCGGGTTGTATACACACCTCCAGCCACCCCTTGCTCACTTTCTCCGCCACCCCTGCCTCCGCCTCCCCAACCCTACCGGCCACTTCCTGCTCTCGTTTTCCAATGTCGCATCCACCCCTCTCCCATCGCCCCCCAATCCCCCCCTCGTCCATTAGGCTCGGCACGCAGACCGCAGCGATAGACGTAACGGGCGTACAACGCATTCCTGAGTGGAGTGGGTTGTCACCGCTTTTAGAATATCTCCGTCACGTTCCTTGCTCGATGCGTGCGCACTCTGGGGAATAGTTTTGTTGTGTGCGCGGAGAGGGTGCCTTTTTCATAATGAACCGATCTTTATTCGAAGATCCCTCGGGGTTGGTGTCGGCCGTCCGTCCCTCCCTCGTTCCCGTCTCTCGTTCCGGCCAAATTCGACTTTCCATCGCCTCCTCCCTAGGATAGTAATTCTGCGTGGTGACATGTTTTGAGTGCGGATCCGGTGATATCTAGTCCAGGCGTTGCATCATTCAGTTTTTCTTGTTGATAGCGGATTGATTGTCGAATGATATTTTTTGCAAATTATTATTATTCAGTTACTCGTTTTAGCTGGTTTGAATTGTGGTATCTAGTCCAGGCGTTTTACAGATTTTAGTGAAATTATGTATACCTACCTGTTTTCAATGTTGATAAAAAATATAAAAAATGAATCAAATTTATCTGGTATTTTTGTCATTTTAATGCTGTTTTTACACGTATTTATGGCTTATTATATTTCAGAGTATATTCAGGTAGGTATCTTTAGTGGGATAGCCATTTCTGCAAGGTGGCATGTTTTAAGTGTTGCTCCAGTGAGATCTAGTACAGGCGTTCTATCATTAAGTTGTTTTCTTGACTTTGGATTGATTGTTGGAAGATATTTATTGAAAATTATTATTATTCAGTCAGTCAATCGTTTTAACTGGTATATTTTGTGGTATCTAGTCCAGGCGTTCTACAGACTTAAGTGAAATTATGCATACTTATTTTAAATAGTGATATCTGTGGGTAAAAATGAAAAAAATGCATCAAATTGATCTGGTATTTAAGGAATTCTAATGCTATTTTAACACGTAGATTTATGGCTTATTATATTTCGTAGTATGTACAGGTAGGTATTATCGTAGTAATTCATTTGATATTTTCCTTTGAACGTGAAATAATATAGTCGTTGTCATCATAATTGTAGCTTATGAATATCAGGGTACTTCCCCTAGTTCAATATTTTAACACGTAGCTTTATGACTTATTATAATTCGTGGTATATTCAGGTAGGTATATTTCGTAGTGATTCATTGGATATTGTCCTCTAAACGTGAAATAATATATTTGTTACCTATCGTTATAATTGTATCTTATGAATACCAGGGTACCACCCCGAGTCTAATATTCGAATATAACACATTTCAATTTGATTTGGTCTAAATGTCTAACAGCACGCCGAAAACTCGAGATAGAAATTTCTTTAATTCAGGAACAATTTTAGAGTATTTTTCTTGTATTGTTTCCATTGCTGCTGAGTTCCAACGCACCAAAACTTGATGAATTGAAAAGAAATTTGGTTCATGAATTTTTCTTCTATTTAATAAAAGAATTACTGAAATTTTGACCCTCGATTTCCACTCCATCCGCCTAAAAAGAGCGTTATATTGAGCACCCCGCGTGTGTTTCTTGGGAGATCCGCGTTCGCTTCCAGCGGCGACTGAGAGAGAACGAGAGCTCTTTTTCTTCCGCCTTCCCTCCCCCCCCCCTCCACCTCCCATCTCCTTCCAAAGAGTCCCCTCTCTCTCTCCCTCCTACTTTCCCATTCACTTGTCGACGCGCGCGTGCATTCTTTGAGCGTCGTAGTCGCTCGTTTCTCCATTTTTCGCTTCACTTTATTCCCTCCCCCGATACACACCCACTCTTCTTTCTCTCCCCCTCCCCACACTCCCCCCCCCGCATAATACCTTCTCCGCGACCTTGGAGACTTCTCCCCCCTCCACTTCTAATCCCTCCCACACCCCCCCCCTCCGGTATCCACAACCCCCCACCCACCCTCCTCCATTTCCTCCCCCGCGACCACCGAGAGATCACATCCATCCTTTCTCGGTCTCGCGTCACGAGCGACTCTTATTCCTTCCTCCCGCCACGCACCTCCTCCTCCTCTATTGATGCTTTTAAATCGTCCGTCTTATTCACGGAGCGAACGCACGCGCTCGGAGGAAGGGATGCAGTTTTATACTCTCTATTCCCCCCCCCCCCTCCCACTCTACCTCTCTCACGCTCCAACGCGCCGAAGGCTATATAGACTGCTTTGAGACTCGGGTGTTCCTTTGCCGATCGGCTCGGACAAGTGTTACGGGCGATTATTTTCCTCCTCCTCGAAGCTCTCAAAACGACAGCGGCCCGCCTCCTCCTCCTCGTTTTCCCCGAACGTTTTGTAAAGGCGCCGTGTGCTGCATGCCTCCCGGAAACATTTTTAACTCCTCTCCACCAGAGTGGAGTCAATGGCCAAGTGAAACTGAGGCTCTAATGCAAGGGGTTCTTAACCTTTAGGGAACTTCCCCCCGCTGGGTGAATTTTAGAGGACTTACTGATTTGGACTCCTATTGTGCAAAATGTGATGTATCTACTCCAAATTGTGTAAAAATCTCGTAAATTGTGGTATGGTTTAATATTTTCTGTGACGCTAATACCAAAGATTAAAAGCGATTCTTAAACATGCGTACTTTTTTTGCGGAAATAAATTATAATCTGATAACTTTATTGGGATAGATAATAATATTATCAACAATGGTGTAAGGGGGGTATTTATCAGTGAATTTTGAGAACCGCAGCCTCGGGGTGAAGTGCCCTATGAAAGATCAATGTACAGAGGAACAGTTAGAACGCGGTAGATAAGAAAAATCTTTAGGTATGGCAACTGAAAGGATTAAGTAAGGGATTTCCGTGCCAAAACATCAAACTTGCGTTGACCACAAGAGTAATGATAATGTAGCGTCTAGCGTCGCTCTCTATGCAGCCATGATCTGTGGAGCGCACATACCGCGTTGGCGCACAGCGTGTTACAGGGAAGGGAGTTTTTTTGTGTTCAAGTTGCGTATTTTTCATTTTTTTTAATGCCTGCTATGTGGAGCACATTTTTTCGGGAAAGTTGATGGATAGTTTTGCAGTAACACTAAGTAGTTTTTGGGTTACGTCTGCTATAATTTGCGACTGCGATTCGCTTGCTCATTGGATTTGCCGCACTGACTTTTTGAGAACGTATTTGTTAAAAGAAAAATATATATTCACGTACAAAGACGTATTTTAGTACAAACCTAAACATGACGTTGAAAAGTACGATACGACGTCACGGTCGGAGGGACGCAGTAGTTGACGATCGTGGGTTTATCCCTTCGCTGGACTTCGCTGGTCACGAATCTCGATTTAATTTTAAGAATTTTATGCATTCATGCGGGTGTATTATTTGTCGGCTCGAGTCCATTTGGACCTGGAGTCGTGGAATCGCAGGAGACTGCGGTTTGTCGCCGTCGGGTACCCTGGACGGTTGTCGTTAATTTTGCACTTCCGCGTTTGTGGGAGAGGCTTTTGTGACGGTGCTTGGCGATGTTTCCTCTTCAGCACGTTAGGCTGCAATCCATCAAACAGCCGTTTGACAGCGACCGTCAAAACAGCACCTTAACCTGTTGCTTGAAATATTTAATGTTTACGCGTGGTTAGGTAAACGTAACCTTGGAGAACGGTTATCTTGGCTGGCTATTTTTGGGAAAGCTCATAAAATTAGACCAGGGGACGCTGAATCTTAGGTTTGTGGATCTGTCTCGCTATTGGCTTCCGGACCGGTGTGGAGCCCCGACGGTTTTGGTGTGGCTTTAGATTTTGATGATTGGTTCGTGGCTCTCGGTCGTTGCGTCGTCAACTTTGGTTTAGTGAACGCATCTGAAAAATTCGCAGGAACTACTCAACTTGAAGGGAAGAAGGTAAAATTCTCTACTTTTTTTAAGGTGCTGTACTCCAGTCTCTGGAGGAAATAAGAAGCGGGAGACGATATGAAGGATTCAAGCGTGATATATTGGCGGGCTATCCACAGATCCATAGGAGTGAAACGAATACTTCAATGAGAATGGTGCTTCGGTCACTATATTTGCGACTGGGGTACTTAGTTGATTTGAGTTAATTCATCAAATTTGCCTTTGGATAGGAAACGCCTGTGACTGTTGACGAAAATATTTTTTAAAAATGAGGTGCATTTGCTGCAATGGACCACCAGACAACTACATCTTACTTTTTTTCTATTGCTGTTTTTCCTACTTTTCCGTAGCACTTCTTCGTGAAATGGACCTCCAAAAATGTTTCTACATCAACCTCTACTGAATTACTATCATGGATTTCACGCATTAGCTTTTCTATCAGCGCCTTTTTATTTTCCCTTATTTTTATCATTCTTTCTCCCCTCGTTCAATCTGAAGTATGTTGTAACTCTACGCCTTTTCTCTCTCTCTCTCTCTCGTAGTCTGCGAGGATGATCTACGATGGTAAACATTTGTGATTATCGCCGCGTCCTTCCGACCTGTCGACATTGACATGTCGAAGTGGCTCTCGCATCAATTTCACATCGGAGATCTGCGTCAAAATTTTAATATATATTCATCGTTCCGCTCGGCTTCAGGAGGAGGTGTTAGGGGGGGAGATGGTAGGGTTGGTGTGAGGTCAGCGGAGGGTTATGGGGGTACGTGTGAGGAGAGAGGAGGCTTCGCGCCGATAAAGCCTCCGTCACCAGTGATGATCATGCGTGGTCTGTCGCTGGGATTTATGTGAGTGCTGGCGGGTGGAGGGTGCCACCCCCTAGGCCCCCAGGGGGGGATGTAGTGCGTGCATCAAATGGGGAGGTGGACGGCGCGGGGCGGAGGAACTGGATGGGCTGAATCCTATTCCTGAGGGGATATTGTGAGTAGGGAGGGATTTGCAAGGCCTCGATGATGCTTGAGGGGGAGGGTTGAGTTTGGGGGGGGGGTCGCGGAACGTGCGTCCGGGGGCGAGAATGTGGTGGGGGGCCTCGGCCCGACCCCCGCCCATTCCCTTGGTCAGTGGGGGTCAGGGCGCGTGTTGGCTGAGGAATGGGCTTGGTTGGCTTTTACGCCGTCGTCCCCTCTTCCCCCGCCGTGTCGGACTCCTCCGCCGCCAATCCAAACTGTAATCCCGGAATTATTTTCTATATTTGTTCGAGTGATTTATGTCGAGTCTCGCCGGAGTGTTGTGGGAGGGAGACGAGGGTGGTGGTGTGTGGCTAGCGATAATAAACTGCGTATTCCGGACGCCTCTCTCCCACTTCATCGCCATCTCTTCGCTGGACGCCAACGCTTCTTTCTCGGCGAGCCGCGCTCTCCGCCGTGCTGGGAATAAATATTGATGCAACCCACGCGGACGGTGATTTCTTTTGGGGAATTTTCTGTGAAATCATACCGGCGCGGCAGTGAGCATTGATGTTTTAATTGCTTCAATGTTGTTCTCTCTCTTTTTAGCCTCTTACCGGACCCCCTCGCAAGCTCAGTAAACATTTACTATGGAGAAATCAGACGGAACGCTAACCAACGTCGATTGATCCTCTCCTAATTTCTTTTTATTCCCCAACCGTGGTTTTTGTGAAAAGGACGCTTATCACGTCGAATCCATAGTGCGTGAGTAAAAGTTTAGTGTGCCTCCCTTCTTCAGGCGAGTGTCATAAGCATACATCGTTGATGAGAGTAGATGGTTCTTGACGGTCATAAGTGAAGCTTGCTATTTGGTTTGGGAAAATTGAGTCACCTAGCATTTTTCATTAATATTTTTAATTATATTGTGTTTATCCCGTAGAAATTATTTCCATCTTGCATTTATAAATGATTACTTTTTACACTAAAATTTATCCGTTCTATGTGGCCAATAGTCATTACAGTGGCCTCAGTATTCCCTTGTGTTGATGTGCCATATGGCCTCATCTTTTCTCTTTTTATCTATTGTTTTTGTATTAGAGTCTCATGTAAATTAACCCTCAATTAGGTGGTACCCATCGCTTGATGTTTTTACAATGGATTGTTAGGCTTTTGGACGGACTGCCTGCGTTCACGTGTATTGCGGGGTCTCGTCTTTTCAATTTTTTCGCGAAAACTTTCATTTGCTTTGGATGATATCGTTATCAAGCTCCTCATACTTTCACGCCAAATCTTACGTATTGTACCTTGTCCGAATCTCATCCACCAGCATCTTTCTAACCTATCATCTTTAGCACATAATCGACTGTCCTATAATTTGTTGCATCCCTTCGGTCAAAATCCGTACGGTTTGGGTCGAGAATGCAATGCCAGCGATTTGATTCTTTTCGCAATGCATTCAAAGCATCATGTTGCGTTTACTTTTTTCAATTATAAATACACTGGCACTTGTTATTCACAAGCCACACCCAGGGTGGCCTCCCTTGCACTTTCGTATGCATGGCCGTTCTGTTTACTGCGAGTGGATCAATTTTATGGGAAACTTCGCTCGTTCGGATCGGCACGTGCGGAGCAATTTAAAGCATCCTTTTTTTCGTATTTTCATTTCGAGTGAATCTTTCGGTTACGTGTGGGTGCATAGAGTTGGCGTTCATTGCTTCGCCTGTCGATTATCGAATGGAGAATTCTACCCGTGCGTCGCGTCGAGCAGTCCTCTAGATGGACGCGGTCCTTCTCGCACGAAAATGAGTGAGAGTGATGCGCGTGTATGCAGATGAGCTGAATAAATAAGCGTACTTTTAGTGCTCACCTCTCATCCACCTTGCACGGATGCCACCGCATATATGTACGTTCCACTACCTCGTCAACGTCCGTGTGGGGTACGCCACGGCCGCCGTAAACAAGTTTTACGCCCTCCGACACACCGAAGAGGACTTCCGCATGTCCCGTCGCCTTTGACTATTACGCCTATTCTCCAGTTTATGACCTTTCTTCTCCCTTCTCTCTCGCTCCTTGTCCCCCCTACGTTTCTCTGCTCGTCACCACCCGTAACCACTTGCGTATTCCTAACTCCTACTTCCCCCTTGTGATGGGAGTTTAAAATCTCGTCGAGGTATGGAAAACCCGGGGTAAATATTTCCTGGAGGTGTATAATTGCGGCGTCAGTCATATATTTATTTGAAAAAGTCCCGAAGACGGCACAAAGGCTTATTACATTGGATGACCAACAAACAAAATAAATTATAAGCATTAACAAAAATAAAAGTAATCACAGAAAATGTAAAACATACAAAAGAACGAATGAATGTGGACGGGGACTTAGTGATTAGTATTCAGGGTACATGGGGCGAATTTGCTCCTGTGGTTAGTGAGGAAGGATTTAAAAGCGGAGGGTGGTGAGAAGAGGTGAAGGGAAAGTGAATGCGAAGCCTGGGACTTAAAACATTTTGGAATGCGAGGTATTTTTTGTTTGAAATTAATTTCAATCCCATGATTTATACGCGAGCGTCGTACGGGGAGAAACGTGGACTCGTGGAGAAAGGAAGATGAGTATGTACTGCAGGTGTTAGAGAATTCGTGGGTGTGGAGGAGGATGGAGAAGGTACGGTGGATGGAAAGAAGGAATAATAATGAAGTAGGTGCTTATTATGGTGAGTGTGGTGAGAAAAATCCTGTACGAGATTAGGAAGAGGCTAAGTAGGTGGTTGATGGAGTAATGATGTTAAATGGGAATGATGGCGGGTACGCAGGGAATAGAGTGCAGAGAATAGACTGTACTGGAGTCAGACGTACTCGAAGATGAAGGAAGAAATTTTATTTATACATAGGGCCCTGCTCATGTAAAAATCTGAGCGTTTCATTTTTCTCACTTATATTCAAACCCCCTTAACCGTTGTAATTAATGAATAATCATATATTCGCGTCGAGTTTTTTGCGAGGCTAACCTTATGGAAGAAGTCGTTTTGGGTTTCGACGCTTCACGGTTATTTCCTCAGCGAAAGCAAGTTCATTTTACCACCTTGCCCATCGTTAAAAATATGTATGGCCAATAATATCTCAAGGAATATAATTTTCAGCGAAAAAAGTAGCCCGAGAGAAGTAGGCATACTGTCAGAGTTGGAGTTTGCTGGAGCTCACAGATTCGGTAAGTAACAAATCATTACATTAAAACTTGATTACTTAGCCTGCTCTTTTATAAGTATTTTACCGGTCAAGTAGGTTTTTTGTTTGTTTGAATGTCAGAGAATCTCCTCCCGGTTCTCTACACTTCCAGGGGCCTCTCTCGCTTTACTATTACCTTTTTCGCCTCAGCATACTATCTACCCTTCTCCATCCAGTCCATGAAATATATTCCCTTTCTTCCTCTTCCCCGCCTGCCCGACATCCTTCCCTATATCACATACTTGAGCAATCCCTCGCCCCTTATTACATCCTCCAGCCACCTACTCTGCCCATCCCGGATTTCATTCGAAAGTTTCCTTTCCTCGCCGACCATCTCAAGCAATTCCTCTTATGCGATGGTAACAACTTTGGCGATTACGTCTAGGTGGCATGGTGGTGAAAATCAAACGGAGGGAGGTAATCACATAAAAAATTCTCCGAAAAACTGGAGAGGAAAGATTTTGATGAGTGCTGCGAAATGGAAGAGAAAAAAATACGAGCGCATTTTGCGGCGTAATTGTATCTCGAAACCAAGGTTGGTTTAACGAAGAACAAAAAAATGTATGTCTAGGTCTACTTCAGTGGACTTCTTTGCTACAACCGATGGAAAAAGAATACGCGAGAGCGGCTGTTAAGTTTTTACTGAGATGGAATGTTTGATTTGTGAAATCATCGCACTGCGTTGAGTTGCCTCAGGGTATGCTGAGAATATAGTCGGCTATGGAAGGTGACTGGACGTGCAATCGTGGGTCATTGAGCGTTGTTGACTTAACTGATTTTTTATCTCGACTTTGAAGGCATGGAAACCTCGCTATATCTCAGTTCATGCGCGTAAACGAGAGTGCGTCCCGTGCGGGTAATTTATAGAACACATGGAATATATTTTAAACCTTTGAGCTCGTTAAAAACTGTTATGGCTGTATGTGAGAGAAAGTTGATTGTGAATTGCAAATACGCTTTAAATGTGTCCCTGCGAAGCTTATGGTGTATAGTTTGCGTTGACTTGTATAAAATTGCATTCCGATGGTGAGTAATAATTTATATTGCCATAAAAACTTCGAGACTGCAATGAAAGAGTTACTCAATATCACATTCGCCGTCAGGCCACTCCGTTCAAGTTTTAAATGGAAGACTTTGAATCCTTTATTAATATCACGTTTACCCGTTCTTTTAACTCTTACATGTAACTTATCGAAAGCGTTGAGGGTTGACCGTATATGTGCGGCATTTAATCCAAAAACATTTTTCCTCTGAATTGAAACATTGAAAGGAAATGTTTGGGCGTCTTAATTTTTTTTAGCACTTGTGCAAATTTTGCTGCAATAGTTTCGCTCTATTTTTCAATAATCGTGTTGACATCAATATAAATTGAAAACTCCGACATTATATCATCGTTATGCGGGTCAATTTATGAAGAAATGTGTTCTTGGACTAAATTTTGTACCCTTTCTGAGACTGTGTTGAACCAACCAGCTCAATGAAGTTTTAATGCATGATACTTCATACACTAAGCTTATTGCCGAAGAATCCAACAGAACTGACTTGAAGAAAACTGTTTCGGAATGGTGAAGTGTTGGATGGAGTACTGGCTTCCCATGTTCCTGTACTGGGTTCAAATTGCTCCAACAAATTTGGGTTCGACTTAAGGGAAGTTTTCTAAGTTGGCTACTATGAGGGAAGCATTTCAAGGGAAGTAATTCATGAAAATATTCGCGCAGCTTATCTCTTGAGTAGCAAGAATTAAAAAAAAATATTTTTAGGCTCCTCAGAAATACCATTCCTATTGGCGGTAGCACCCTTTATTGGAAGGGAAATTCGAACCCGGGACTTCTATCGTGCGAGTCCGGCAGACGAGCTCGCAGCATCCGACGGATGGGTGGTGAGAGGACGACCCATCGTGACCCTCCTCCTCCTCCCTCCCCAAGTTTCCATCCCTCCGCTGGCCGCTTCAGGGTGACCCCGCGACCCCCCCTTTTCTTTCCCCTCTCTTACCCCACCCTCTGTATTCCTCCTCTTTCCATCTACTCGCGTCGATCGGAATGCGGGCGTGGTGTCATCATCACCGCCATCATCTCATCCTAGAGAGCTTAAGAAGGACGTCTGCCACCCACTCTCCGCCTCCTCCCCCTTCTCCATTCCCCCCCCCCCCAATTACCCCCTTTCGCGGCTTCCTCCTCCCTCCCGCTTCCTCCTACTTCCCCTTTCGGTTTAAAGCTTTTTAAGGCGGCCTTCTCGTCTCTCTCTCTCACTCACTCAGTGCACGCGAGAGCGCGCCTCATGCGTGCATTCCCCTTTTTATCCCTTAATCCTCGAGTGCGTCTGTCCCTCTGCGCAGCGAAGAGTCAGTTCGAGTCGAGGCGAGGGTGGAAGATGTGTTTTGAGGGATGGAGAAAATGAGGAGGCAGGCGACCACTTTTGTACCTCTTCCATCATATTACAGTTGTCTACCACCTTATTGGTTGGTCTATGGACAGCTTTAATCCAAAGCGGGATCTTGTTGCGGTGGGGATACAGTCTTTACCTGCTAACTCTGGTGTTTTAAGTACGAGTCCCAACTGGGGGCTATTTTTATCACTCAGGGCATGGTAATGTGTAGGTACCGAGGCTTCCGTGGTGATTTGTATAGTTCGGTTTTTTCGGGTTTCGGGTTCGGGTTTATCTTCCCGTGTTGATTCATATTGACGGACAACAGTTTCGCTAACGTTCAGGACCTGACGACGCTAGCCGTAACGTTAGCGGAACTGTTGTCCGTTAATATGAATCAACGCGGGAAAAACCCGAATAAACTGAACTCATGGTAATGTGTGTTTGCTCATTTTTAATTGTTGAGAAACTCAGCTTTAAAGGCCATTGGAACTGTTTTCGGTGGTTAAAAAATAGAAAATAAGACAATAGAAAATATATTGGATACATATTAGAAATTAGAAAAAAGATAATAGAAAATAACTTCCCCATGCCAGGAATAGATCATTTCCCTTTCTTACGCCTTAGTTAATCACCATTTCTTACAATATTTGATATGTTCGATCTCGTTTTTAAAATGAAATTGAAATGTTGGGACTCGACCTCAGCGGTCGCAACCCTTGTCCTCTTTTCTCCGTCTTTAATCATTGATTCCATAATCTTTGGATATTCTGCCAGTCGATTGGTTCGTTTATGGGCATTTTCTTGCTTTCGCTCCCATTTTGGACCATGTTTTTACTTCCCTGGACCTTAATTAGTAATTAAATTGTTTTTTCGTCACGAAAATAAAGAGAAAGCATTAATTCTAATAAATTAGTCGAAGCTAGCATAGAAGAAGTACATTCCTACTATTGTTTCACTTATCAACAATTCGAACAAAATTGGCTTCAGAAGTAAAATGGGAGTAGTTTTTGAAGATGAATCGAGTATTCTACCTAAGAGCAAAATAATCTGCTTCGAAAGAACCTCAATACTCTTTGTGATCCCACTGTAATATAATTAATTATAATATCACTCGAATTCCATCATTACGGTGGAATCACACGTGCTCCACCATTGCAAAAGAATTGATTGGCGTGTAGTATTTATTTTAAAGCTGTGTATCGGTTTCCCATATCAAACGATTTTGTTTTTGGAATTCTCAACATGAAAAATGATCTAACCCTGCCGTAACATTCTTTATACAATCGCTACTTAATGTTTGGTTTTTGAGGCATTTTCATCGCTCGCCTCGACTACGGTAAGTCGGGTTAAAGCGTCAAAAAATTATGTTGAGCTAATTACCGAGAAGTTCTATCTTACAATTCTATGATTATTCATCGTGAACTATGCCCTAATTTCTTCATACCTGTTACAGCAGCTGATAATTTTAAAAATTAAATTCGAAAATGCTCTCCGTTGTGACTTCGCGTATTGAAGAGTGAAAAGTTTAATATGAAGTGTAGTCATGTATGGGGCAGAAGTGGGAACTGCGAGGAAAGAAGACGAGTATAGGCTACTGGCGTTCGAGATGTGGATTAGGGGAATATTGGAGACGGTGAGGGAGGCAGACGAGGAAAAGCTGAAGAATGGTGGTCGAGGAGAGGAAACTACTGCAATAGATTAGTGGAAGGCCGGGTAGATAGTTGCAGCTGGCAATGGGAGGCGATGGGGCCGTAAGGGAGGAGAGGAAGGAGATGATGAGATAACTTGTTCGGGTCGGGTCTTGCGCATGTAATTATCTATAGAAGTTTACCTACTTAAATTTCCGTAAAAAAACTTTCCTTTACGTAAGGAATAATTTTGACAGAAAATTCTCACTCTTCTACATTTACATTCCACCCTGCGAGCCGCCGGATGAGCGTGTGGCAGGGGGTATTAGGACACCAGCCGTGTAAAGATATAAGGTTTTGGGCGGTGAAATGGTGACGTGTGTTATGTGAGTGTATTTAGCGGAGCTCAGTTTTTATATCTGGTCGCTTATTGTGCGCGGAAAGAACGAGTTTTTTTTACCTATCTGTTCGGCAATGTATCTCTCATATTATATCGCTTCCGTCAGACTTAGAGATGTAGTGAGGATTCATGATAATATTCTCCGTGTCACTCTGAAACACCAGTTCTGAATCAGTAATGGCAATAAAAACTTTCAGGTATCTGAAGATGACGCAGTAGTGTGGAAACTAGTTGTACCAATAAATAAATCTGTGGATTTAAGCATCGTTTGTACTGTCATTATTTATTCAATAATGGACTCCCACAAGGTTACGCCTGAAAGGATTAAATTTTCCAGTTCTGAATTTCTTCAGCAGATTTTCTCTTAACTACCTTAACGGGAGCATATTTAAAACTATTAATATCGTGAAAGGGGCAGCCTCTCTTGTAATTTCCCCCTTATTTCTCCCTCTCTCGTATTCCTCTCCCCTTCTCTCGTATAGACTCCACCGAGGTTGCCGTATTTCTCCCTTTCTCTCTCTCCCACTTACTCTCTCCTCTCCCTCTCTCTCCTCATCCTCTCCCAGCGCGCGTATGCTATTTTGGGTGGCGCCGTTGGGGCCGAGGTCGTTTCTTAAGTGATTGTGGATCGGCCGAGACGAGTGGGATGGCGCCAGTCTCGGGAGGAGAGGGGCCTCGCGACGATGGTCGAATGGGGCAAACTCTCCCTCTCCCGCTCTTTTTTTTTATATCTTCCTCTCCACTACCCTCCCTCCCCCCCCCCCACCACTCCTGTTCCGACCCTCGTCACTTCCATATTTCCTGCAACTTCAGTTCGTCTCGGAGGTAGCAAATCTACTATTGGCTTTTGATCGTCAAGATTTTCGAGGCGGTGGATTGATTGTCGATCGGAATACTTTCTTGTCAAATGTCATTCAATCATTAATGGCCAGTTGCAGGAACGACACATGTATATTCTATAAAGTTATGGGACCCATAAGCAATGGCAACCATTCAGTAAGCGTTGCGGAAACATTTCTTAAATTTATTGGTTTCATAAATGGCTTCATAATTTATGGAATGGAGTTGTGAGCGCCATAAGGAGCCAAGATGGCGGATACGCATTGAACCGCTAGGAGAGTTAATTACTTGATAAAATAGTTGCTTTGAGACAAATGGCCAGTTCGTTTACTCTGACTGAATAATTATTATGTGCGTTAGCAATTATACATTGGATAAATCACTATAAATTTTATCCAGCGCAGAAAGATCAGATCAAACATTCGAGACATTTAACTATTGGTAAATAAGTTGCGTAACTACTAGATGTGTTCCTGCTACCCAAATAGTTTTATGAGATCTATAACTTCATGGATCTCATAACATAAGATTCCATAACTAAACATTCTGGCATCAGGCCTTAAATTAATCTACCGTTTAAGGTAGGTTTACTAGGAAGTGAGTAAAATTCTCTATTTTTTCATGAGGCAGGCCATTTTTTCCAATGGTGCCACTTCTCTCTATTTCTAAGCTCACGTCGTAACGTTCATCAGCCTGTCCGTAAAACCAAAATGTTTACATCTCCGGGCTTCCGTTTGTCTATTAGAAGATGTGAACTCCTTCTAGCTCCCGCTTTTTTCTGCGCACTCTATGCCACATTGCTCATTGCAGTAAGCGTTCTCAGTCTATTTCCCGCCTTATCGTCTTCATGCATATGTTTAGTCCATTTTTACTCCATGTTTTTGCTTTGACGTTCGAAGTTTGAACATGAAGTTTTTGCTTTTATGGGTTGTGAATGCATGTTGAAGTTAATTCACGCTGCCTTAATGGATGAGATGAAAAGAGATAACACGCGCTTTGAGATAAAGAAAAACAATAGTAAAAGCAGATAGGTCCCCGCGTTTTTAAATATCTTAAAGATTCATAAGTTGAAGAAAATCTTCACATGCTGGACTATTCTGTTACGGCAAATATCAATTTTATAGAAGTGAAATTAGCAAAAGCTAAAAATGTCTCCATAATTGTTTTGCTTGTCATGGGCAATTTCCATAGACAATTAAAAGACACACTACGATATTAATAAAAATTTCTTGCGAGTGCAAATTCAATGATCGCGTTGAGGAATTTCGACCTTCTTGTAAGGTCCAATAATTATCTATTTCGCCCTCCAACACCAAGTTCAACGTCTTTTACTGGATTATGTATCCTTTCTATTCGTTCTGAAGACGGGGTGATACCACGATTCCTTGTTTCGCGATATCGGTATTGCTATCCTAAACGCTCCATCGATTATAAATTTTGATGTGAAGCACCTGACCAAATTTGCTAAGTAAAAATAAAGTTTTCACTCTCATGAGCGCAATTGAAAACGATAATGCAAGTACGCGCGTTAAGACCGCTTTACGTGCTACAATTTTTGTATATACAATATACAATCGAAGACATGAACTCTTTCTCAAACAAAGTGGACAGTGTAAAGCGGTAACTTGTATAATTGCCTAAATGACTGAACGGGAAATAAAACCTGCTGATATCCCATTTGTATTCTTGTAAGTTCTATAATACGTTTTTACCATTGACGTAGATGGCGATCTCGTCCTGAAACTGTTGACTAATAACCGATTTAACAACCATAGTGGTTTTCCCTGCCCTATCCTTACTTTTCTTTGGATATCACCTCGAAATGGAATTTTCGGGTGTAAAACAAGAAAAATCTCCATCTGTTTGAAATTTAAGCCGGGTTACTCTTTTATAATAGGTATGTATTGGCGGTTTAGTGCCATGGATTCTACTCAGTTTTACAAGAGTTTTCCCCGGGAATGCAGATTATTATAAATTGAAAAAGAAAAACTCTTCTATATATTACTTCTAGGTCATCCAGCGTGATGATAGGGTTTAAGTAGTAAATACAGCTGCTTATTTGTAAGCGCAAAAGAAAAATCGGGGTTAACGAAGATGGCTGACATGCCACGCCCGCGTTACATATTTTAGCATTGGCCTCAATAGCGAGCGTTCTGTCCATCGACCATATTGGTTTGTACGATAAAATTTAACGTGTAAAACCGTATGTATTATGGTGAGCCGTGTTCTCTTTCCTGTAGGTAGGTACCTGTTTCTTATTTTCCTCGCCTGGCGGTAGTCAAGGGAACTTGAAGGAGTAAGGGGGGTTGGATTTTGCGAATGGGGAGTCGGTAGGTTTGGGGAGGAGGTAGGGTTTGGGGGTGTTACGGGGAGATTTCTTTATTATTTTCCAGTGCGGAGTGTGGGGATCGGAATTGATGGGCCGGTCTGAATGGGACGCGTGCCGCTAGCCCTTGGCGCCACCGACGGCAGTTAAAGCGTCTCCGCGCGTAACTCTCTCCTCTTATTCCCCACCGCTCATATAAGCCCATTCGGCATGCGAAATGCGCTTTCCAGTCTTCTTTTTCCTCCTCCTCGACTGTATACTATCCCTTCTCCTGTTTGGCTCCCGACCCAGGCGTTGTATCCTGCCAACTCACCGGCAAATTTTTGAAGTCTTAAGGTGACTCCACCGTAAAAATAACTTAAAATTACACTTAAGGTGGTTTTTTGCGATAATTTTCCCTAGTTATATAGAGACTGTGTTCAAATTTTATTTTCCTAATTTCAACTGCTGTAAGAAGCCCATAGTAAATATTGTAATAGGTATTAAGAGCACAAAATATTGGTTTAAGAAACAAATGTATGGCAATCAACTTACTACGCGCTCCCCCCAAACCCGCTTTTATTAGCGTCGGAAAATAATTCGTCGACTTTCTTCATTCTCCCTGCGCGAGTTTTTCGAGTCCTTATTACTTTCGACTAAAACCGAAGCTTTCCGTAAGCGTTCTCTCGTTTGTTTCTCCGCTATAAATTGAGAAAAGTAATCACTCCTCATTCAAATGGAACTAATTCTACGGTGTTTAGTGTGTGTGTACGGATTGAGACACCGAGTTTTGATTTAAGCTTCTGCCAGCTACCGTAGTGGTTTCCAGGAAAGGTAGAGAGATAAGGAACTAGTCTAAGACGCGCATCCTCATTTTCAACTGCGATTTCTGGGAAAAAAGATGCGAGTGGTACACGGGTATATACAGCGCTACGAAGGCATTCCTTCACTGTTGGACTTTGCGTCAATACTACCTTGGCTCGTCGGCCCATGGAACTGCGGTCACATTCGAAAAAAAACTACTTTTCCGGGACCTCCCCTTCTTCATTTGTCGGAAAAATTCTCTCGGTCGGGCGGCTCTCTTCATTCTCCTAGCTCAAGTTTTTGAAGTCCTTTTTACTTTCGACTAAAACCAAAGAACCAGGCCGCGCCATGAAAGCAACACCGAATGGTAATGTGTGAGGCCCCTTAAGGCAACCTTTTGGAATCGAACGCTGATTGGCGGTGAGAGCCACACCCCGAGCTAACTTGTTATAATCGACTACCTAACTTCGGCGAGATCATCTTATTTCCTCCTCACGGCGTCGCTTTCTGGGTACGAGATAAAGTTGTCCGTCAAAGGCTCCGTTTATCAACGTTTCTGTGGATCGTCCCTCAAACGTTTATGCAAATGATAACCAGAATCTTGAGAGGCATGGCGCCGCTCTCCCGGAAACTGAGGGGAAACCGATTCTTCGTTTTTCTCCTTCGATTTTCGATTCGAACGGCGTGCATGCGTTGTGGGTTCTCGATAACCGTTCAGGGACAAGTTCTTCGTAATTGAGAGCGTAAAATCTTTGCGGCCTAATTTGTAAAGGCGTTTGGAGTATTACCTATACCTGCATTCTATGACCGTGATGTGGTGGTCCTAAAATTAACTGGAATAACTGATAAACAATCCCACATATAGTCCACTGCATAAATATAAAATTCATCGCTCATTTTGAACGTAGACCTATGACCGAGGAAACAATGTAATCGTTTAAAGTTTCTATTTGTTCAATGGAATGGCATATGTTTATTTATTTATTATTTTTGGAGAATATTTTCCGAATGATATTGGTTTCAATGGAAAATGATATTCCTTAATAGGTAATCATACAGCTTCAAGTCCTTTCCTTGTCAGATTTCATTCTTTAGCTCTCCATACGTGTTCTATCTTCATCCTTTCATTGTCAATTGAGGGATAACTTAGTTATTCCACGTACATTTTTTGGGGACTACCGGGTTTCGACGTTTCACGTCATCAGGTTGTAGGATTACAGAAACCCGGTTCGTCTGGAAATAAAGTTACGTTGAATATCTGAGTTAACTTTTCATTTACTACGTGATGTAAATTCCACCAAGTCACGCCTGAGACAACGGAGTTCATCCCATCACCTTGTCAACCTATTTCCGTCCACCGTAGCCATGTGGATACACCATGACGCGCCGAGTGTATGACGCTGTCGGAAGAACGGCGAACTTTATCGCGATCAACTTTTCAACACTGCGTTGTTCATGGTTACGATCGCCAAAATATTTTGCATGACTGGTTTAGGTGACCATATTATTAAAATACCAAAAATTCATTAAAATCGCAAACAAAAATTGTTCTGGGCGGAAATGGGTTAGTTCCAAGAAAAGAAATGAAATGAAATTTGTTTCTGCTGCTGGCCTATGCATGTAAAGTTTAAACATATCACTTTGAACTTGCTGGTAATTTCTGCGCTGTATAACCATTGCAGCCGTTTCGTCAATGATCTTCATGTCCTCGCATACCCGCGCATGAAACTTGTTGGCACAAAATTTTCCCCGTAGTACATCTGCGCTTAATAATCGACGTCTGCCATACGTATTCCTAGAAGTCGCCGAAGCAGTTTCCGCACCCGATCGCTCAAAACAATGGGGGGCAGAAGAGAGAGCAGCGTCGGAGAGCATGCCCAATGGCTCCGAGGCGGAATGGCCGAGGTGCCGTCGCATCGGCGGAATATCAAGATACATTTCTCCGCCGCGCTCGCGCCTCTGACGCATTCGGGAAGCATTTTTACGGCCTGCCTGGCGGGTGTCTTCCGTGAATCATCGTCGACGTCGGATATATATGTATATGACCGCGACCGAATAATTCGTCTGGAATATCAAAATCTCCCTCCCGCGTCCATTCCCTCCTGTCCCTCCAGCGGGGGCAATCACGCGTACTGCGTGGCACCGCGTAGTCGGAAGGCGCCATCGTATAAGCCCGTTCGCCGGCGGCGGCGGTGGCGTCTGTTGTGTCTCTGCCTCTCCAGAGGCGCCGAAACCCTCCCCTCCCCCCCTTCTACCCTTGCTGGGAGATCACGCCCCGCTCAATGACCGCGGCCCTGACCAGAATTCCCGCTCGTGCGCGAATAAACGCCGCCTTGGCCGCCGAGTCGCTTCTTCTGCACGGCCGTCTTTGACTTCCCTGCCCCCGCCTGCTTTGGCCACTCCTCTCTCGCTCTTTCTCTGGGAGCGGCGACCCCCGTGTTGCACGGGTGTGGGCACAAAGGGGGTGAGGTGGTTTGGCACGCCCCGACACGGCCACGTCCTTTTGATACATTCCACACTTTCCGGCTTTTCCTATGCAATATACACTCTCTGCCGAGCCACGCCGCTGTAACACTTACCCCCGCGGCGTCTTGAATGCGAGTTCGCGTGTTGAATGAAATGCGGTTTTGGCAAGGATGGACGGTCGGAGGGGAAAGAACTGAACCTCCAGTTTTTTTTAAGTCCGCCGAGTTTGTCAATCGTGAATGTGAGGGCATCTGGAAATTTATTTTGTTCCATTAAAGGATATTGTTTCATTATTCATCATTGGTCTTTCAACCCTAAGATTGGTTGGCAGCAGCCCTCCACCCTTTGCTATCTAATCCTAGTTCTCTTACCGCCTGGTATCTTTCCCTGTGCACTTTCTTCTTTATTTGGTTCGTAAACTTGCTCTTGGGTCTTCCCCCAGTGAGTTTGTCCTTTATTTTACCTTCAAGGATATTGTTTACCGGGTGATTATTCGTGTAGCGAGCAAAAATATAGTGTTTCACAACTTTTAGAAGAATGAGGTGGGGAGCCGCTAGAGAATCGTAACCTACACGCTAGGCTTAGTTTGCTTGAAAAAATTCAGAAGGTGCGTTTCACGGCTACACGGAGAATATCATTTGATGCCACGATACATTTCTAGATCCGACTGAAGTGATGAAATTGAAGAGATATATTTCCGAGCAGAAAGGTGCAAAAATTCGTTTTTTCCTCGCACAATAAGTAACCATGTTAAAAACTGAGCTCCTCTCAATACACTCACATGATACACTTCTCCATTTCATCTTTCAAAACCTTATATACTATATCTTTACACGGTTGGTGTCCCTGCACCTCCTGCCACATTCCCACGCGGCTGCTCGTAGTGTAGTATGTAAATGTAGCTGTATAAATATTCAAAGAATATCCGCCGAAAAGAATATAATAAATACGTATATCATATAAAATTTTCCGTATTCATCATCCGTCAAATTCATCCAATTCAACTAACGTTTGCGGAAAAATTGGCTCATTACAAAGGTTACTTGACGGACTGTCGTATAATTTCGATTTGTTCCAAATTTTCTGGACTAAAATCACTTGCATGATTATTTTCTAGCAGATGCTTGGCAAATTGACAGGTACAATCCATATTTATAAAACTTCTGGAGTGTTCTTTGATGCGTATCATGAAATTTCGACCAGACTTGTGTTCATGACATTATTAGAATGTAGGTATCGTTCTATGCTTACTATTTTGTTATGTTTCGTCGGTCAAAAGCACTCAGTAGGTATCAGCCAGCTTATTTGTAGGACTCATAAATTTCGCTTTGAAGTCACCGGTTGACAGTTTCCGTGGCTGTCGTTAGCCGTCAGTTCTTCTGTGCGAGCTCCTCTCGAGAGAAAACTAATCGTTCGGTTCCCTTCCAATTCCGCGTTTGGACGCCATACAAATACAAATTAGAACTTATTAGCTTTTTGGTAAAAGTCAAACCACCGGAAACGGCCGTTATTTTTCTCCCTTCTCTGCCCTGACGCCACTCTGAAATAGCTCAGCCAAAAAGTCATCCGCCGGAAACAGTCCCTCTCACGAGTCGGAAGGCCATAAAACTGTCCGCAGCTTTTGTGTGCATCGTTACGCGATACAGCCGAGCTACATATTATGCGTGAATTACGCACGTTATTCGGGTTAACGGCATGTTTGTTCCGTCGCCTGGATGCCACCGCTCCGTTTGCTCTTATTTCCGAAAAAAAAAATATTTTCGTGGTCCGAACTCCTCACGGCAATTAGTTTTTGGAAGACGTGGGAGAGTTTCAAGAATAGCGCGGTCGGCGCCGTTGGAGAAAGTCATTGGCTCTGTCGCATTTGGACTTTTTTTTCCTGCCGTGGGTCTGAATCTTTCCTTGGAAGATTGAGCATCATGCTCTTAAGTTGTCTCCTCTTCTGATTGGGGCTTTACTTCAAATGATTCCTGCTGTGGTAAACTCATAGGCAGTAGAAAGTTTGCCGTGTGAACCCAGCTAGTTTTCAACCTGATTAGCGTGTTGAGCCACAATTAGTTCATTGGTTAAGAAGTAAAATACGTAGCGAAGTCCACACATTTATTGACAAAGAACCGACCATGGTTTCGGCGCCTATGCACCATTTTCAAGGTGGGTTGGTGGTTATAGAAGGCCAGGGAATCACAAAACTTTTGGACGTCATTTGGAGATTGCTTGCGTGTGGGGACTGGGTTGGTAGGTTAATATTTAGGGCTTTAAATACAGTTTTTTTGTTAATAAATGTGTGGAATTAACTCAGTATTTTACTTCCTATCCATGTTTGAAGCGAGTTATTTCCACCAAGTGACGCCTGAGACCTTCTTAATAGTTCATTGGCGTTAGTGTTTTGGGCAGAAGTTCGTTAAAATTAAGGTTGACCGAGGAACTTCCAAATTCGGCGGTCGATCGGCATCGAACTATTTTGCCTTCAATGTTTCCGCAATCCTGCCGCAAGCAATGGCGAGCTCTTTGTGCTGATATCAGTGTGGTATGTTTTGCGGCAACAATTGGTCACCCATCTCTTGAAACCTACTGATCGGAATGTTCCTTGGTAGACACCCAGCCTGGTAAAGTTTGCGAAATCCATGGGTATCAAACGATATGGTCCCCATTTTTGTCGCGTTGATGTCGCAATCGTAGACCAGGGGGTTGTGTTTGAATTGCTCGAGTTAATCTCGATTACGTTACTAAGGAGTCACGTGGAACAACAACGAACGGTCCGAGATTTTGTTAAGTTTAAATCACTCTGATGGATATCTTAAGAGTAGAGAACATGGTTTAATGTGCCTCTAATCGGGAGATAATAACCCATTAACAATTACACCGCGAGAAAAACTCGGCTGAGAAGACTTCGTGAGATTTTTACAAGTGGTTCAAATTCACCTAAATCTCGAACCGTTCGTTGTTGTGCCACGTACACTCCTTACGTGTCTTAGTTACGTGGTCGAGATTAACTCGAGCGATTCAAACACAACCCCCCAGGTCCTGAAATCGGTTAAATTCGAAATGTGGCGACAAATGGTCACGTGGCTCTCGAAACTTAGACCCAGAACTGATAAAAAAATAAAACTTCAACTTTCACCTCCAGGGTTTGGACTTGAAATCTATGAATACAGCCGCATTTTTGTGAACGGGGCACAAGGGCCGTTCTTGGCGCCATGCGTCTTCCTGTTCTACGTCTCTCTCCCACCCACTAACCCGCTCCCTTTCCCCCCCCCCCCCCACCTGCTCCACTCCTGGAAACCACCAAACCCGCTTCATTTTTCTCGCACGGGTGAATGAATGGCTGCCAAAGAGCGGTGTTTTTGGGGGGAGGGGACGAGGCGGGAGGAGGAATACTTTTTCGGTCGGGGTTGGCGGTTCACGCGGAAAAGGGGGCCAAGGAGATGTCGACGAGGAGTTTTTAAGAAAGGGGGGTGGTAGCGGTGTAGAGGCTTTCGGGAATTTTTTTTTCTCTCTGGGGTGAGGGTTGCGAGTGTGGACGGTTTTAAAGGGGTTCTCCATCCGAGCTCCCCATCCAGCCTCCCCCTTCTTCTCGTCTCTTCCCCCCTCCCACCCGCCCCGCACCCCCTAATCTCCCGCCTGACCACCCTCCCGCAGTCTAAATTTAAAAATCCTACTCCTCCTCCCTCTCCTCTGCCTCCTCCTCCGTCATGCTCTTCCTCGCTAACTCCCAAATCCTTTCACTTCTCTCCGCCGTAGTCTATTTCTCTCTCTTTCTCTTACAAATTGAAAACGAAATATCCTGACATATTTCCTCAAATTGTGCTACTTTCTGTGGCATCTAATATGCTTATTATAATAACTGATTTTTTTTGTATCTGATGTTTGTTTCGTAATACGGTTTAGTTTTGTCCCTTATATTATTCCTACTTTAAGTGAATTAATCATTCTAATACTTTCTGCGGCACATGATATACATTTTTAGATCCGACGGAAGCGATAAAATAAGAGAGATACGTTGCCGAAGGGATAGGCTTTCAAAATTCATTCTTACCGTGCACAATAAGTGACCGTAATAACATCTGAGCTCCGCTCAATACACTTCAATCATACATTTCACCTCCCAAAACCTTATCCCTTACTTTTTGCACGGCTGGTGTCCTAACCCCCCTGCCACACATCCACGCGGCGGTTCGCAGGGTAGTATGTAGATGTAGACATGTTCTTGTAATCTTGCTGTTTTGTTATCCGGTATGGTAATCTTATTTTTTGATTTTAATGCAATCGTACTATTTTAGTGAAGCGAATTAAACACTCCCTTGCATTAGGTGACAATGCATATTTTTGTGATCTTGCTGTTGTATCATCTTTTTGACTGCAGAAGATTTGCAATCGTTTGTGTTCCTTAGAGACAAATTTGTCTCTTAGCAACGAACCTCGATTTTTGTCTTTCTTTCACATTTCCTTCCCCGACCCTCAGCCATCTCACAAATCGCTCCCTTTCGGCCATTCTCAGTCACAAGTCGGGGCACTTTTTTCCCTCGCTGTCTCACAGCGTACTCCCACTCGCGCCCTTTTCCCTCAGGGCCGAAAAAATCTGTCTCCTCCCTTCCCCGCCGTTTTGCATGTCCGGATTTTTTTAATATGACAAATCACCCCAATGAGTACTTAACGAGAAGCCTGTTTAATTTCTTATCCTTGCGTCCATGGGTGGTTGGCCGAGATCTTGTTCGGTGTTATTTCACGTGTTCTTTAGAATTGATTTCTTAATTTAATTTGTGATGATATATCGATTTTCATATTTTCCTCGTCAGAGGTCCCCTCACTCTATGAATTCTTCGTAGTAAGGCGAAGCCGGTGTCAGTTTTTTTGCTCATCATTTACGTGTAGTGGAATTACTGGTACGCTCACGTAGTGTGGTTAAACGTTTTCTTCTTATGATAAACGATGTGAATGCGCCTATTCCACTCTAAAATCTTGGGTTAACTAGCCAGTTTCATGAAGTTCTTTACGATGTCGAAGATTGATTCAGGTTAAACCTCGTGAAACCCAGTTATGTGAACAATAACGATATCACAGTACTTATCTACTCTTATACTTCATGTCCGAACTTGGCTTCAGCAACTAAACTGATATTCAAAGTCCGATTTGTGTGTCGAAACGCATTGGGTTAGAAATAAAATACGAAGATTCTTGCGGATTTGAGTAGTCATTGTACTTACTGAATTAATAGAACGTGCAATTTTCCACAGAAAGAAAATTTTCTGCCGATCTGGGTTTCTATCTAAATAGGTATTTAATCTTCAGGAAAGAAATAAGTTTTATGTTTGTGCAAAATTGCAATTTTGGTGTTATTTTGTTCATTTATTTGAATACCCTGGTTTCGTGAGCGCATATCGTACATACAGCTCCCGGTAAAAGTTTACCATGCATCATATAACCGTACCTTAAGGTATTTTTCCCCTTAACTTGCAGTTAAGTTTTAAGGCATTAATTACAATAAAAAATAATACTCTAGTGTTATTCGTGCCTTTCGAATCCCTGTTCAATTATATTTTTTTGCTGATTGAAGTATGTATTATATTGTTTTGAATTCAAATCTTTGTTCTTAAAAATGATCGGATGATGCGATTGAAAGCATCTATACTGTCGGCAGTTTGAGTCGGTGGTTGAACACAAACGAAACATATAAATTAGCAAAACGGGAAGAACTAACGCCTCTCACTTCTAACTTTTTTTCCTCAAAATAGTTGTCTCTGTCTGCGTGAAGCTAAAAAACCGTTTTGTACATCTCAGAGACCGCTGGAAAATCTTATGAATAAACTTCTTCCTTGAGTACTGCCTATGAGTATCCGTTAACCTGGGAAATATTGATTTCCGAACAGTCAACCGTCCAAATATTTCAGATCAACGAGACTCCCGTCTGTAATTCGATTTTAAAGAAATTTCATTTGGCTGAGATCACATTTTAAATCATTTCCCTCGTGGAGAGTTTAAGTTCGAATCGAGAGATGGACCCACAGTGAGCTTTTCGGGGCTGTATTTTCCTCTTGGCATGGATTTGAAATGTTTTCTTTAGAAATCGGGTCGTTTAAAAAAAAAGCTATTTATACGCTTCCCTCCGCCGAGATATATTTTTTTTCTCGCTCATTCAAGTTTGGTCGGCCGCTGGGGACAGTTTTATTGGGGTAAATGAATAAATATTTACGCGAATTCAAGTTGGTAGTTATCTGTTATACCGTGACTCATAAGATTGAGTGAGATGTGTCGGTGTAGCCCCTTGAGTCTTGTATTGCACCGGATTTAGAAACCGCAGGAGAAAATGAAGCCCCTATTGGACACTGTAAATAATTATGTTTTTAAAAAAATAGTATTATACTGGTTAGGTAGGTTTTGTTGAATGTCAGAGAATCTCCTCCCGGTTTTCTACACTTTCAGGGGCCTATCTCGTTCTAGCATATCCTTTTTCGTCTCAGCATACGATCTACCCTTCTTCATCCCGTCCATGAAACCTTCTCTCTTTCTTCCTCTTCCACGCTTGCCCAACGCAAGTTTGAGTTTTTTTGCCATTCACGGCACGAGATGGTCGGATCAGAGTGTTTTATGTCGTGACATCCGATATTTCACTTCGAAATCCAAAACTTTGCAGTTGAAACGAACAGTACAAAAGTTTGCAAGATAGATGAGGCTCTGCGATTCATCGATACTGGTATAGTGCAACGTCGTACAGAAATTTCTCTCATTTTGAGTCCATCTAGGAGGGCGCCAAAACATCGAATTGTCATTTTGCGACTTCGCGGTCCTCAAATTCCCTCTCGTTTTAAGTCGACGTTCCTCTTTCTCGACATCGATTTATCGAAGTGCGACTCCGCGGTCGACAACAAATCCCTCTCTTGTCGTTGAGTCCACGACGGCGTGTTTCTGGACGTCGTCTCAATAATAATGGGAGCGGTTTTCCTGTCGAACGTAGCCCGTCAACTCCGGGTGCTCGACTAATAGAGAGAATCGGGGACGGTAACGCGTGTCGACCGCTCGCGCGTGGGTTGCACCCCAACGGTCGCGGCCCCCTTGTCTGCCGGTGCGTGAGAGACGCTCTCGGGTGCGTGTCTACGCCCGCGTAGTCGTTGGGCGTGTGTTTAGCGTCGTGTCGTGGCGAGAACCCATTTCCCGTTCGCCCGGCGCATCAATCACGCGATTTTATGCGTTCCCCGGCGCCTCGCGACGACCGCGCTTTCAAATCGAGCCGAACGGATGAAGTAGGTGTGTTGTGTGTATGTGTATCGGGGATGAAAACTTGTCCGTTACCCCCCTCCACTCGTCCCCCCCCCAGTGACTGCCGTCCGTTCAAACGAAGGGAGGACCATTAGGTGTAAACGGCAAGGTGGATAGCGCCTCGGCCGCCGACGCCGCCTCTGCGTTTGATGTTCGCCGGGTCGTATGTTTGCACTTGCGTATATGAGGCGTTGAGAGCATCAAGGGCCTCTGCGGCCGACGTGCTCACTCTCTGCTCCCGGGAAATTAAGACGTACAGCATTTGTCAAAACTAAGCCCTCCTCCCCTTTCGACCCCCCCTCCACCAATCGCCCATTCCGCTCGCTTTGCTCCTACTCTCTCTCTATCTCTCTCTCTCTCTCTCTAGAGCAACAAGTCCCGTCCGCGCGGCGTACATTTTCCTGGACCGTGACTTCGTGGTGGAGATTTCTGGGAATTTTAAGTGAAAATTTAAACGGACCTTAAATGATCCGTGACGAATATACATGAGTTGTTTACGTCTTTTAGATTGTATCGGTTGAGTTACTTCGGTTTTTTAACCTTTAACGCTCGAACGCGATAGCGGCAGTACGGTGAAATCTGGATACGTCTGGGACTGTAAAAGGAATTGGTGAAAATTTACCTGAAATCTCTGCGGAAACGACCCAAAGGGCCAAATTTCGTTATTGGTGAATTTTGTTTGCCTTAGGATTCAGCGGTTATGTTGGACATAAAAAATTAGCAATAGTTGTATATAAATCCCAAATATGGTACTACTGCTGCTCAATGGTTTTGGTGGAATCCAGGTGCTGCTGAAGTAACTCACCTCATACGTCTTGGTAGGCCATGACCGTTTGGTATGGGCTGAAATTAGTTGAACAATGCTTAACCCTCTATCACGCTGAGTGACCTAGAGGGAACATAAAGAAGAAAGTATTTTTTTTGCTGATTTGGTTTCTTAATCTCTATATGCCTTTGTGACATCAATTGTACAGCTTGACTACGACTCTATCTCTCATTCGTGACTTTTAGTTCTTGTTTGTCCCACGAGTGGGGTAATATTTGAAATGAGAGCACATGGTGGACGAAAAAAATTGGTGTATACGTACAAGGATACTGCATCAGAAGACTATTGCTGAATAAGCTAAGGAAAGAAGAAAATAAGTTAATTTGATTGAAGTCAGTGAAATAATTGGGGTATTCTCTTAAAATTATTGCTCGCCATGATCATGTTGCGTTCCCGCTTGAATCATTTAATGGCGCTTCAATTGTGCACGGTGGCGCCTTATGGTATGTCTGTTTGTTAAATGGCTCGGCCCATCTTGTGCCGAATAATTTGCTGGGTAAGCCCGCCCTCCAAGCTCGGGGGTCGCCGTTTCGACTCTCCAGTTGAGAGCGAACTCAAAAATAAGGGGGTGTAGAAAAGGTTGTGGTATCAGCGCGGGGAAACCTCGACGTCCGCCCCGGAGAGAGCGATGCGAGAGGTTAAGCGAGGGAAGGCGCTCTGTGTAGAAGAAAGTGGGTGTGTAGAAGAGAGCGCCTCCATTATGATCGTGTTGTTTGGGGGCCTCTTGATGTGTAAATAAATAAGTAGTGCGATTCCTGGCCTCGCCTGGCGGGGGACGGCCTGGGTGAAAGAGGCCGAAGGGGAGGATGGAAAGGAGGATCAGGCGTCTTCATTTATCGCCCCCAGGCGACGTCGGACGCATTTAAAAGAGATAGGAGGAGTTATATGGGGGGAGGAGGGTGCCCCGCCCCCCTCCGTTCTTTCCCCTCGGCGCCGCCGACGCTCTGTCAAGAGGGGGGAGGGGATCTCGCCGGGATTATAAGGGGAGAAACGGGTGCTGTGGAAGGGGGATGCTAGTCTTGCAAATCGGGAAGTGGAATGGGTGTCTTTTATACCACCCCACATACTCTCCTATGCAACTTCCCTTTTATGCTAAATCACTCCCCGCCCACTTTTTCCCGCATCCTTTTCTCTGCTTCTTCTTCTCTATCTCTATGTTCTTTGTTCACCTATGGTCTATTCCTGTTTGAAAACATTTTTGGAATGTCATTTAGCTTAAGTTGTAGTATGTTTATATTCTATATTTATTGTATATTTAATTCCTGTCATCTCCCATGTAATCTACGTCTTTTTATCTTTATTTTTTATTCTTATGAACAAACTGCTCATTAATTTAATACTTAACAGAGCAGTAGCCTGTACCTTTTTCATGCTCCAAGGGTGCTCCCCAGAGCACATAACTCTTATCTTATATCGTTTATGTCTTTCTTTTTATCTATCTTGGGCAACACTGCAAGTCCTGACCCTGCACAAAAACGTTTAATTTTCCGAACTTTGCAAAATGAGTACAAAGTTAGAGAAAATGCCAAAGTTATGAAGTATCTCTCGGTGTTTATTGTTTGGAATAAGACAAAGTAATGCATTGCATTTCGTTTTTATTTTTATAATTCTATCTCTTATTTCCCCCTCCATGCTTCCCCAGCGGTCTTCCCTCAATCTTTTGGTATCCTCGCATATCTCAATATTTACTCCATCCTTCCGTCTTTTCTGCATTTTTCTTACCTTTACCAAAATCCTCCTTTCCTCTCCAATCATTTCCAACACTTCCTCGTTCGTTTTCCTCTGTTCAGTTCACCCTGTCCATTTCTCTCCAGAAGCAAATCACAAATACGCGTACGTATATGCGTACGTTCTCTCATAGTATTATTATTAACTAAGGCCGATTGCATCCCATGCCACACCCCTTTGTGGAGTAGCTCGTAGAAGTAGATTTATGCCTTTAAGCCCTGAACCTCACGATCGTGAGGGTTCGGCGTGTCTCGTGTTTTTTTGCCTCCAGCGGTCTCAGACGTAGAAAAAGCGTGGCGCAAACGATTGTGCGATCTATTAGTGATGAAACAATTCTTGGTGAAGGCTAGTGGTGGTCAATAATCTCGAAGAAATGTACAAAACTATTTTTTAAATTTTAGGTCTTAAAGGGTTGACATCCCTCTGTCTTATATGATTCTTTCTTTATTTTCATCCCCTTCTCTTGAGCTCTCTCCTCTCTTGCACACCGCAAACCCTCAGTTTTCTCCTCTTGCCCTATTCTCCATCTCTAACCATCTCTCCCCCTCACTCCTTGCCTTTCCGCCGTTTCTATTTTAATCCATTTTCCGTCGTCTCTACCCCGGAACCCGCTCCTTCGCTCCAAGCCTCCCATTCTCCCTCCTCTGCCTGCCTTCTTTTACTCCTTCCCTTGCTGTTCTCTCACTATTCTCTCCTCTCTTCATCGCTACGCCCATTTCTCCCAGTTCTTTTCGCCCTTATCCTCGTATTTACGGCCTCTATATCCGGATAGTTTCCTCCTCTTCATCATCCCCCTCTCAGCGGGGCTCTTTCTGTATTACTCCCTCCTCCCCGCCCGAGTCCGCCATTTTGAGTGCGCCATTTGACCGTCACGATCGCGCAAAAGAGGTTCGGGTGAGGTGTGTTTGATTTTCTTTTTTCCCTTTTCTCGTTTTCCTCGCGAGCCCCTTTCGCGTTTCTCACAGCTCGCCTCCCGAGGCCGTCTCTTTTTTATGTCTTTTGCTTTGTCACAATACACAGAAAAACCTCCCTTGGGGTAGATCATGGTGCGCGAGTTGTAGCGGATTGATATTTTCAACCTGTGGAGTTTTTGAGGAACTCGTGAATCGAAGGTGCACATGTTTTTACTTTCAGAATGGGGAGGAATTCGTGGAGCTGTGGGTGCTGCCGAAAGGCAACACCATCAATGTTAGGTTTTATAATGGCCAGTGGCAAGAACAGTCAGTTGTGAAGTCAATAGTAATAATCTCGTAAAATATTCGGGTTGCAGGAACACATCTACTGTTTACATAACTAATTTATCAATAGTTAATAGCTTCAAATTGCTGATCTTATCTTCTACCGCCGGATAAAATTTATGAAAGTTTAGCCAATGAATTATTGCTAATGCACGTAATAATTAGTCAGTAGGAGTAAATTATCTGGTCATTTGTCCCGGCGTATGTGGGGATTCGTGATAAATGGTGCGTTCTCCTCACGCCCGGCCTCTCCACGCAACACTAGTCTGTGAGTGTTCTCCTCCCGAGAGCGACCGGATTCGTGCGTGGCAATCTACATTACTTCCTCCCGGACTCTTAATGAGACGCGTCATTCCCATCTCCGGCGACGCAGAGCTAGCCCGAGTATCCAGTTTTCGGGGGAAGTGGAGAGGGTTGAGTTTTAAGAGGCGTGTGCCGTCGGGATCGACGAATTCCGCCGGGTGCAGTGTTATTCCGTGGGATGGGTTCTACCGTGTGTTACTCCGAGGCGACATTGTCGAGCGTGAACAATAATAATTGTTATGTTCATTACTCCGCGATACAATTTACATTCACGATGACTAGTTGCGAGTAACTATAGTTACCCTTGAAAGAGGACCTGTTTAAGGCCACCATCATATGATAACATGTAACGCTTACACGTAAACATACATATAGCTCATGTAGGGAGACCAAGACAATTACTTAACAATATAAGTGCTTACTTTAAGAAGCTGCAAATTGACAGTTTATAGAGCTATTTAAAACACATGTACAGTAATATGTCCTATACGCTCTCTTTGGTGAGAAGCCAAAACTACATTTTTCGTGTGTATTTCCACAGATTTAAAATAAATGCATGAATGAGGTAATAATTGCACACTTTTGGTCTTACATACTAAAAAAATCGTTTAAATATCGTCAAATTTGGTTTGGGCAAGGGTATACTGGTTTTACATGGGGTGAAGGGAGAAGGCAGACAGAAATATTCCCGAATTGCCACTTCTAATATAAAAACGCAATTGAACCTTATAAATATGCCTCAACGGGAGCAACCCTAGATAGATGAAGAAAGAGTGGGAAGGATCTTTCTAAGTCCCCCTCCTTCCTCGTCGCGACGCCCTCACCCCACACTCCACCCGACCCCATCAAATGACGAAAGGCATAGGGAGAGACACGCTGTCGGGTGGAGAGTTTTTCGTTTTTTATTCGTTTTGTTTTTGTGGAGGGAAGTGAAAGGAAATATGAAGGGAGTGAATTGTGTCCTCGGAATGGAGAGGGGAGACATGGTTTGTGATTGCCATATTCTGGCTAGTGGTACTGGTTTGCTAACTGTGGCTAAGCTTACTGTAACCTGAGTTCGGCGTCTGTAATTTCTGGCGATAGGCATTTTGCACCGATCATATGTTTGCGAAATGGATGGAGGTTTCACTCGATTTTTTCCTCAGTACGGTTGACTTCATGGAGTTGTTGATGACGTCGAGCGCACTGTGAAAATACCGTAGATATCTTGTTTTGAATTTTGCTTACCTCAAGAGTTTTCTCAGAATTATGTCAGAAACTATCGAATTCTCCCTCCACTTAAATGAGACTTTATGAAAAATAGTAGTTGTAGAAATGCTTGTCCCGAAAACAATAAGCATTGTTAATAATGGCGTAATATTAGTCTTGGTACAACTCGGGTAAAACGTGTGTGATTGTATTTAAAATTCACGTTTGATGAAGGAGTAAAACTTTCAGTTTAATTCAGTTTTCTTGGATTTTCAACCTAAGCGATCGGGATCTTCCTTTATAATGTGTTTTAGACCTCACCTGCTTCTTCTCCCCTTGCGTTAGCTATCACACTCCGAGCTGTCAAGTCGGTGGGGTTCATGAAGACGGAAGATGACGATAGGAAGACGATACATAAACCGGAAGTTCTATTTATTAGTTTTTTTTATCATTTGTGGAAACCCGTTGCGGTGAATCAGTCGGCAATGAAAGAAAAAGCTTGTGGAGGAAGTTGTCAATAATCTTTTTCTTCGAACATGATTCACTGTTAAATTTTCGCGACTCTTGCATTCCTCTTACAATTGCGGTCGCTGTGATTTGTGGCAGGGAAGGTCCTTCAATCTGTCCTGAATTGGAGTAGTAGTAGGAGTCCCGTTCAAATTGAAATGTTGCCATCCGAGTGGAGTGGATTAAAAACCAAGATGTGTTTTTTTTTTACTGTATCTTTGTTTTAGATCTTTGTCAAATCTGGAAAAAAATGTCGTTGAAAAGTACAACGATTACGACGTAATTGAATCATAAATAATCAATCCTAAGATTGGCTTGAAGCAACTGTGTACTCATTGAGTTTTCCTTTTGGTTTAAAGCCGCCCATTTGCTATATTTATTAATGCTGTGGATGTTTACAGCGTAAACGTATATTAGGGGTCTTCGTCGGCATGGTATCAAGCCCTAAATTGGTTTTATGCAGCTCTTCAGTCTCTTGTCGGCCAAATTACATTGACTTAAAAAACTTAACCACGCCTACTGCTTCAAATTATTGACGTGTATGCCATCGAGGCTATCCACTACGAGGGTGCACAGCCATGACGTGACCATTACTACTTCTCTCTTTACTGTATTACAGAATGTACTCGACTGCTCACGGATATTGCCATCCGCCACGTGTGGACTCTTCTTGCATCTCTCGTGCTCTCCCCAGCATGGGAACCATTAACCCTTCGCATGTTGTGCAACGGCGAACATTTGGGCCTTGAGAGTATCGTGGGGCAGTTATCGTCCCCTGATGCACTCTTTACGGAATCTGTCGGGCGTGCGCATCCCGCTGGATGGTCTCGCCCTTAGGGGTACTAGGAGGGCAGGAGGGAGCCAAGAGGGTTCAATTAAAAGGGACGGGGGACGAGAGGATGGAACGGAGCGGGATCGTCTCAATTCGGGGCCCACTCCCTCTCCGCATCTCGTGAGGGCACGAGTTGGGGAAAAAGTTTTTAAAGTAGCGGACGTGAGCGAGTTGAACTCTCGGGGACCCCGCACGCGGTTGGCCAATGGCAATAATGATAAACTCTTCCCCGGACACTTTTACTCATTCCCCCTTTGGGCACCACCACGCGACATTCAATTCGGCTAATCCACCCCGTCGTGGGGGATGGAGGAGAGGGCGACCTTTACCGCACCCCGCTTCCCCTCTTTCTCGTCTCCGGCAGTTCTTCTGGGCTGACTTGAACCCGGACAATTGTCGCTCCTGGAGCGCCGCCCTCCCTCCCGTCCTCCCTATCTTCCTCCTCCGTCCTCGACAGAATCTCCTCTTCCGCCTCCCTCTTGCTTCTCAGCGTGGTCCTTTTTATGTGACCAGCGGGGAAGCTGTTGTCCACCCCGCGGGCCTTTTCTGTGACTTGGACTCCGTCGTTCCCCGTTGCAATTTGGACTCTTTTTTGCTCTCTGAGACCAATCTTGTCGGAGTGGGACAGTGTTCGTGATGGCGATTCATTATTAGCAAACGCCTGCTTAGTTTTAGGTGAATTTCCACTTCCGTGAGACTACCTCTGAGGCTGATTATCTTCAAAGACGATGGCAGTCGCTGTTTCTCTCTGTCATGTTATTGCTTAGCGTCAGAAAAGAACTAAGATATTTTGATATATTTTTCTTTGCATTGGTGGTATTTAACTTCAAGTAGGTATTTGAAAAATGTTGTGACTTTTATCGTGATATCGTAATTTATGTTCGGCTCATTGAATCTTATAAATGTGAAATGATTTTAGTTAGTCATTAACGTTTGCCTTCTATTTTACCCGTATGTCCTGGTATTACATGGCATACGTGCATTCGGATTTATTTTACCTTGCAGAATATGGTTACCTTACGTTGGTAAATTAAACTGATGTTAGTTGTTTCGTGGTTTGAGAGGGAGACCGATATTTTATGGCATTTGTGGCATTTCGGACTGGTTGGTAGTTGGGCGAGGGAAAGAATTAAAAGGGTAGTGGAGGAAGGTTGAAGAAATACCTGGTGTTTGTTCACCTAATCTTCACAAAAATCAATACAGGGGTCCTCAATATAACGTTGTACGCGACGGACGAAGCACAAATCTCATGGCGATACTCCACTGAAAGGTCTCCCGTTCACTTCCTGGATTCGGACACGGACTCTCGGGATGCGAAGTCGGTTCTTCAGTCACCGTGCCGCCAAACCAGTCGAATTGGTTGTTTTCTCGACGTCCATGACCCGTCTTTTCCTTCGATTCAGGAGACTTCGCCGTGACATTTTTCCCCTCGCCTCCCAGTCCGCTGATTGGATTATGTAACGGTTCGTCGTTCCGAACGGGAATTGGCCCGTATTCCCAGAAATGACCACCGAACGCGAGCGGCGAAAGAATGCGACTACGAATGAAGATTAGCCTTAATTGCGATGAATGTTCTGCCATGCTATTCGGCCGGCCGGCCGGCTGTAGTCAAGAATTGCGTTCCTCAAATTTTGATGGTCATTAGGAAAATTTTATGCAGCATTGCGGTGCCTCTCATTAAATCGCTCTCTTTATATCGGTGGTCTTTATCACGGGAGCTATCTACACTTAATGATTGTAGTGGTGCTCATCTCATGTTCTACAATGTAGACTTGGGGCGTGGACATCTAGTTCGCATAAACCCCCATCGAAATTCGCGTAGAAGGATGATGGCTTGGTGGTGTAACTGGCTATCACACCTAACCTGCAATAGGGAGATCCGGGTGAGTCAAATTACTTTTTCGTGGCAAATTTCAACCCTTGTTGCTTATAGTGGTGTTCTTATTTCGTTTTGATTGTTGTTAACGTAAAAGTAATGCGTAAAAGGATATACTTAAAGATAAAAATTATAGCTAATTGCTTTCTGATTTATGATTCGTCGTTATTCATGAGTTTGCGTCCTGGGTAGGAATTCTGTAAAAAAAATTCGTAAAACCTTTCGAGGAAAATTACGATGGAGTCTGTTTGGTGGCTAACGTCAATAGCTATTTTTCTTCTAATTATTACTGCGTAAAATACACTTCTCTTGATTAGTATCGGAGTGGGAATTAATAATTCGTCATCTATATTGGTGATTCTCGCCCGCCGTTTTACACTTGATTTATTTCTCACGGCGAAGTCTCCTGAATCGAAGGGAAAGACGGGTCATGGACGACGAGAAAACCACCAATTCGACTGGTTTGGCGTCACGGTGACAGAAGAACCGACTTCGCATCGTGCTCGACATTATTTGGAATTAATTTCATTAGTATTGGGGAGAAATCCTCCGACCTCATACTTTTTGTTTCTCCCCCCTCGCTCTCGTCGTGATGCGTATTCCGTCCGTGAAATTGGTTTCCTTCCGAAAGCTCGCGGGAATCTGCTCCGAGAATTCCGTTCGGAATTATTATTTAAAAATAAAAAAGTGGCTTTGTTTGGGGGGTCGCACGGATGTGGACGTTTCTCCTTCCCTGTCCCACATTGTCGCTCCTTCCATCGCATGAGGGAAACTTGAATTTATTCGGGAATGTTTCCATTATCATTTCGGTGGTTATTTGATGCGTTTATAGGAGAGTGGGAGTACCTTTTTTTGTGTGTGTTTCCCCATCGTATTCTCTCCGTCTTGGGGGCTCGCTTTGAACATTCCCAGGCGTCCGTGAGCTTCCCCTCCTCCTCGCTGTTGGTCCCTCTTCATCCTTCCTCACCAATTCCCGGTAACCCTGGGATCCGAATGCAGGAGTGAAAGAAGTCGCCCTCCACGCCGTGGAGGCGTTGTTTTTAAGGAAAGCCGGGCACGACTTACGCGGAGGATAGGAGACGGGAAAAAAGTAATGAATGGCGGAGAGCGAAGGCTCATGTCATGGAAAGTTAATTTCGACTGGAATCCATTAAAAACTAACATGGCCGTCTTCCAAAAAAGATCAGTTTTCAATGGATGATGATTATCATCGTCTTTCCTTCAAAATTTTCATAATTCAACCTCAAACCATTATTCTTTCTGTACGGTGTTCCATATGGTCCTTTCCTCATCTACTCTTCTGTACACTTCATCATTTCTAATTTCTAAATTTCCTCCGAGAGAATCTTTGGTATCTAACATTCATTGGTCGTTTAATCCTAAGATTGGCTGACTGTAGCCCTCCACCCTTCCCTGTCTGATGCTAGTTCTCTTACCTCCTGTTGTCTCTTCCTATGTACTTTCCTCTTTATTTGGCACATTAACTTATCCCTGGGTCTTCCTATGTGGACATTTCCCTATATTTTGCCTTCAATTACGTTCTTCACGAACCCATTGTGTCTCTGGATGTGTCCAGTTCATCTCGTTCTTCTTTTCTCTAACGTGTTCTATATGGTTTTATGTTATATATGTGTTTCTTCCTCCTCTTCTACTCTGTGAACTTCATCATTTCTTATTTTGTCCGTCCATTTTATCCTCAGCATCCTACTCCAGCACGGGGTTTCGAAAGCCTCTAGTCTGTTCTGGTCAGCTTAAAAATAATAATAATAGTAAATAATCCCCTCCTAGAATTCCGCTCCGTCGTTACGATGATCCGCATCATATCGGCCCCAATGGCGTCGGGTATAGTCCTCGCCTGCCAATCCGAGGGTCTCTGCTTCACGCTTGGTCGTTCGTGTACGTCTCTTGTTGATGTTACTAAAATCCGATGTAAAAGGCCTATCGTTCTGTTTTCGGGGCATAAAAAAAAATTTTATAAATAAGTATCCTGAGAGTGTCGATATTTTTCGCTCTCGATATATATTCCTTGCTTCTATCTTGGAGCGTGCTTCAATTATTTTGCTCGCCTCTGTAACGGTTGGCGGCGTCAAAAGGGTGGACACAATGTTCGGAAACTGGGGGAATTTTCGCGGGTATATTTAGTCTTTTCGCGACAGATGTTTCTATTTTTAGTCGCAGAGCGGAGTACGCACGGGACTGGTGCTGGGCGAAATCGGTGCACCCCCTCTACAGATCTTCATTGGGAATGTGGGTCAGGCCACTGTAATTGGACCAGTAAATGATTTTTAGCTTTCCTAGGTCGTATAAAAGTTTCGTTAACCAGATCTCTCTGAAGGAATCCATTAGTACGTGAGTGTAAATGTACTCGCCTTGCTTCGTTAGAGATTTTGTCAATTCGCTTGTTCTTATAACTATTACGACGTATTTCGATGTTCTTTTAATCTGTTATTTCACAAATCCCGGGCGTTGCTCCGTCTGCAGGCGAGTAGGCGTTGCATTTCCCATGTTCTCAGTTGTCTCAGACGTGACTTTATAGAATTTCGTATACATTGTAAATGAAGTAACTTTGTTATTCCACATAAATATACTTTATATATTTATGTGTATTATGTTTTTTATATTGATGAAATATGTATTTTTATTTTTGGGGAAGGACTAAGGTATTTCATTTATAATTTCCCGTGTTGTAAAGCTTCTCCGTGCTCTCCCCATGCTCTATTTCCGAGCTAAATATTTTACTCAAATGTTAGTCGAATCTCTGGCTTCTAGGTGCCCTCGGTCATATTTTTGTCGATCACCTACACTTGAGACTTAAATCCATATGCAGACACTGGGTGTATTCCAACAACGGGAATCGAGCCCGCGATTCATGAGTGCTGGGCCGCCGCGTCGTTGGGTAGAGAGAAAACTGGCGTTAGCTCTCGTGAACGAATTGTCCCGATGGGATAACAAATTTTCACGTCTCATCTCGCTGGAGAAGTGCTGGAATTGAAGTGGTATCCACTCTGTACTCAAGTAGGGATCGGGATTTCACCGTCAAATCCCCGTTGCTTCCGGCACTTGGACCTGGGCCCCCGTAATGGGAAGCCTTCTAAACGACCAGATTCGCATATCACCGTTGTTCCTCCATGGATTGTCCCTCGTTTTTAGTTTTTCGCCCCGCTCGAAAAATTATTAGCGAGACCGCTTCTTCCGTCCATTCCAAAAGCCTCTCTGCCTTTCTCGATAGGATCGGGTTGGTGTGGTGGCTAGAGTACTGGCTAATCATGCGGACGGCCAAGGGTTCAAAACCCTGAAGAGGAGGATATTTTTCAGAGGAAACCCGCTCCGTACTTGAGTGTGTTGTGGTGGGCTGTTTTTTTAGTTGTTTTAGTTTCTTTATTGGTATTTTAGTTGCACTTGCTATGCCTACCCTTGCAGTTGCTGCCTCTACAGTTCCTTTTTTCAAACTTCCCCATTCATCCTCCACTGATCTCACCCCATAACCTGTCACCATCATTTGATCAAATTTCTCGTTTCTTCTCCTTTATTGCCACTATCAATGTCTCTGTATTCCACTTTCGTTCCCTCCTTATCTTTTTTGATTTTAACGTGATGAGTATCGGGTTGATGTGGTGGTTAGAGTATTGGCCAGGGTTCAAATCCCTGTGGAGGAGGATGTTTTTCAGAGGATACCCAATCCCTACTTGAGTGCCTTGTGGAGAGCGTTTCAAGTATAGTACTCCGTCTGTCGGATGATACATTAAACAGTGGTCCCGTTGGCGCCTTCCGTTTAGAGCAGGCTAATGCCGACGCCCGGTTATTTCCACCTTATCCTCCCTTACCCGTCCCCTATGGCGCAAATGACCTTAGCTGTCGGTCGCCTCCCCAAATATCCAATCCGATCCGCCTTTCTCGCCGATTTGCCCGACACCATCGCCGCGGAAAAACCGACCGGCTCTCCGGCCTCCTCGTTGCGATGATATCCCGGTCGCCGCCGGCGTGTCTTCCGCCATCTCCGTTCTCTCCATTTACATTCCTTCAAGACTTGGGCCTCCTCCTCCAATCACATTTGCAAGCACACCCCTTCCTTTTGCAATTCCCTTTCCCTCTCTATTTCCATCCCTCCCCTCAGCAATATCATCTCCTCGGCTCCCTCATTTCTTTAAAAAAAAGACTGCTTTGCGCGTCTCCTCACCAGCCCCACTCCCCACCACACACCCTGAATATCTCCTCCACTTATACTCTCTCCTCCCCGCTGGCTTATCGCTCGCTCCTCTATCCCTCCCTCCCCCCACTCCCTCCCCCGCATCACTCTCCCCCTCCTTTTGCCATCAACGCAGGTGTATAAGCCTCTCTCCTTTTCCTCTCCATTTCTCTCTCCCGTGGGCTCCTCACCTCCTCCTCGATGGAATGGAATGCTGGAGCGTGCTCTGGGACGGAGATACGAGAGGGAAGGATGGAGAAGTAGGGGTGGGCGAGAGAGGGGGGGAGTGGTATGAAAGGGGTTCGGTGGACGCGGGGGGGAATACTGCGGTTGGGGGGGAGACTCTCGAGGGGTAAAGGGATCGTGACCCGCACACTGAATGGGCGAATGAGGGTGCAGCAGTCATTTCGAGTGGCGAGAACCAAATACGGTCAATTGTCGGACGGGGAACGCTCCGGACTCTCTAGCGCTGGACTCTTCATCTTTTTCTCTGTTTCTTTCGTCTCGTTTTATCTTTTTCCGTCCAACTTACGATCTCGCCTCTTTCCGACGCAACTTATGCCCGGTGTCGTAATGTCAGGTCAATACTTTTTGTCGTTGGATTACGCACTACTTACGTCGTTCCCATCAATTGAAGGAGAGGGTAGAAGTCGTTTGAATGCGCGAAATTGAAGCCTATTTATATTTTCGCGAGAAGTGCTCACTTAGCTACGGCGGGAAATTTGTCCTTTAACAAATTCAACCGTATCTGGCGTTACGTGGTGGAGCAACATTTCAACAATTAAATGAAACAGCAGGAGTTGTACTGTCCACTAATATTTAATGTATAAAGATACAGTACACGTATTTCAACACTCGTCAGGGCGTCATCTTCAGGTATACATAGGTTATATCTCCCACGGGATACTCCCTACGCATACATGTTGTGTATCTTTATACATTCAATATAAGTGGACAGTACAACTCCTACTGTTTAATTGAAAAACTGTCCCTAAATGTTATGATTAGTGTAGTACTTTTTTTTAGGAAGTATTTCCTAGTTTTATTTTTATAGATGATTCATAGCGATACCGCGACGATTCCTTTCCAACCTCTTTCTTTGATGGGTTTGCTATATCAGGTCAACTTAATACGCCATACTACGTGGTTTACGTATATTTTAGCTGACTATTGAGTGTTTCCTGGATCTGTGCCGCTCTTCTTTTATTTATGCGGTTGTTAAGGTAAAGGTCATGAAACGTTTTCATGGCGAGTCTCATATCCTAATTTCATTCGTCTTCTACGCATACAAGAAGCCAATCGCAATTCCTTAATTGCGCTGCTGATGTGCGGAGGAATTTGTATGAAGGGAATTCCCGTATTTTTAGTTTACCATTTGATCGTGCCTCTACTTGCGATTGTACTTACCTTTTTGTACTTATTGCGCTGGAAAAAATTTGGGAATGTTTAATTTCTTGAAGTGTTGTGCGCGTCAATAGAAATCCGTGTACGAAAAACCGAAACTCTGATCCACATTCACATACTCAATGCGTGTTATTAGTATCGAATTTTATCAACGAGTAAAGGGCGGAAGGGTGGATTAATCGGGGGAATTTCATGTTTCACGAATCGAAGCCAATGGGGTATGAGACTATAATTAACGATGATGAGACAATGTTTGCAAGTTCATTTCTAAGCATTGTCAAGGCTCCACAAATACGTACTTAGTTACTGGGTTATTGACAAAAAATTCCAATTTCGATATAATGACTTTGTCCACATTACTGCGAAAACAGTGTGTTCGTCCGTAAGAATAGGTCCACAAGTTTCATGCAGTTGGAGATACCCCATCGGCTTCTTTTGAGAGGACGTATCCGACTCCATGGAATCGTCCATCTATTAGGAAGGGTTGATTTAGCCTTGAAGAATCCACGAGGCGAATGACCAAGTTTCCTTTCTGCCGCCGGCGTCGCTTCCTTTCGGTCGCGTAAAATCCGAAAGGGAGCGACGCCCGCGTCCAAGATTGCCATTTTAGTCCGCTTCCGCGCCGTCACTTGTTATCCCGGCGATCTCTTTCTCTCTCTCTCTTCTGATCCGTCCTTTCGGCGCTGCCTCGCGGTCTTCGGACGGACGGACTGGGAAAAGGATGGAAGTGCTTTTTGAATGAAGAGAGACGGGCAAGGGAAGGAATTTGCATCTCTCTTTCTCGACTCGTGGATGGCGGCAGGAGAAAAAAGGACACTCGAGTACCAAAGGGGAGGTGTTGGAGGGAGGAGGTAAATAAAACCTTTCGACGCAACCTTTTTGCGGAGGAGGAATTGAGGCTATTTTCCTGACAGTTCCCGTCCGCGTCATGGCGGACCCAATAACATAACTTAAAAAGCTAAATTAAGACAGTTGTTAAACAATTGATTTACAAGTTACATTGATAATAGAGGCCGTGATCAAGGAAAGAATGTTGGGTAAGGGAGGAAGAGGAAGAAATGGAATAGGTTTGATCGGAACGACGAAAGGCATGACGTACGCGGAGATCATGAGAAAAATATAATTTGTCCCGTCACCTGTGACAATCTGGACGGTTATTTCTGACATTCGTTAAAACCAACCATTAAACGGTAGTTTATTGCAATAATAATTTCAATAGGCATCTGTCGGGTGGAAAATAAAGAAAAATAACAGAACGTTACAGCAATGTTAATGAATTGATAAATGTAGTTACACTTGAAGGATTGAATCGTTTTGAGCTGTTTTAAAAATCTACCCCAAAATGATTTTTAAATACTTAGGAAGGAATTAAATACGTTTATCAGGCAGCAATTCCAATCTTATTTACCCCTATTAAGAAATGAGTGCTTGGCAGCGTCAGCCTTTTAAAAGCTCTTAATTTTATTTTGTGTGGGTGATAAAATCTGACGAATAGTGTTTGGGTTCACCATTTAGGGTTCCCTTTTTTAATGCCTTCCATCCTTTGGCTCATGTAACAATCCTATTCACCTTCATGGCTGATGTTGAGCGCGTGAGTCTGATATAGCGTTCGCTTGTCAACGCATAACCGTGCCAACCCACATTCATATACTAAGAAAAGGATAGCAATTTCGAACGTCGCTCAGTATACATTATTGAGGCATGAACCACTCTAAAACGCATTATCATTGGTTAGTTTGAAAAGACAATCGATTGAGTTAATTTATCGATGCCAAGTGTACCTACTGAAAACGTCATAAACAAAATTATTAGCAAACAAAATTTTTTTTCAGTTATTCGATTACTGAATGTTTTTGAGGAAAAAATCCTTTATTCATCAATTGTAAAGGTCTCAGGCCTCAACTTGTGGAAATGAGTGGCAGATGTCATCATAAAGAAAACACAGTATTGTTCCGTTTTGGAAATTTACGAAGTGTTCGCTTGAAGTTGATACCTTTCTCAGCAATAACAATTTTTGGTCCCGAAAAGGGTTAAGTTACATATTGGTCGGAGTTTACGTTCCATGTGAGTGGAGCCGTCAGATGGATCTGAAAATTCCACGGTTGCCGTGGAGATATCTGAGAGCGGACGCCGACGCTCATTCTAACTCCGTCGTAAAGATGGGAGAATGGAATGGGGGAAAAGAGATAGATAATCTTTTTTATATTCTTCAACGCCTCGCCGCGTCCGATTCCGTCCTAAAGTGGACTCTCCACTTAATGGAAGGAGAAGAAGAGAAAAAAATGGGAGGTGAAAGAGGTGGGGACGAGATTAAAAAAGAATTCCACGCCGGACCCCACCCTTTGCATGTCTCCTCCCACCTTCCCAGCTTCCCCTCCATCCCCCTCTCCTATCTCCGCCTCCCTCCCCCCGAACACACTCCCTTCCCCTCCTCACCCACCCACTTACCCACCTACTCAACTTTTCATTCATCTCCCGACCTTTCATTCCAAACCGCGCCTTCCGATTCCTCGCTTTTTTTTTCGATCGCTGGAGTCTTGTGGGACTACTTCCCTGCCCCACCCCCGTCCCCAAAGCGCCCTCCAGAACCAGAAAGGAAAAAGAAACTTCCTCTTTCACTCGACGTCTTCTTCCCACACGCACTCGTACGAGCGTATTCGTTCATTTGGTTTTTCCTGCGATCGATTATGCGAAAAGCTGTCTCGACTAGTTGCTGGCCATCTACCCCAAGCAACCATATTCGAGTCTTGACAGTTCGTCATATCAGAAGAGTGGATATCTTTTTCGTTGGTCGTTCAATGTTTCCTCTTCTCGTTCGAGCGAATCATCTTTGGTACTTAGTGAAGAAGAACGCGTTGTTCATTAGCATCACCATGAAAACTAACAAACGTTCACGTTTTAACTTTTCGAACTCTAGCAAATTTTTCCCGATCATTTCCCATTTCTGTACTCGGCTAAAGAAAATTTTGCTGACAAAGGATTTTGTGAATATTCATTCATTCGTTGGTCGTTCAGTCGAAATATTGGTTGACTGCAGCCCTTTACACTTCCCTATCCAATTCTAGGTCCCTAACATCCTGGTAGCTCATCCAATATACTTTCCTCTTGATAATAGTCCATGAGCTTATTCCTAGGTCTTCAACTAGGGACCTTTCCCTCTCTTTGACCTTCAATTCTGTTCTTCACAAATCCATTGTGCCTCAGAGTGAGTCCAATCCATCTGGTTCTTCTTTTCTGTATGTTGTTCCTTATGGTCCTCACCTCTTCTGTAAATTTCATCATTTCTAATTTTGTCTGTCCATTTTATGTTCAGCATCTTCCTCCAGTACTGCTGTTATATGTATTGTTAATTACTGAGAAGTTCATTCAGAGAGATCAGAAGTTTTTTTCGTCGCTGAGTGGGTGACTACGGGGCGAAGGGTTACGTAAGTACATACATAGCTGAGAGGAGGATATTGGAGTACAGTGGAAGGAGTATGAAGAGAATAGGTCTTATAGACGGTATGAGAAGCGTAGGATGTGTGGTGGAGTAAAGAGAGAAATTTCGGAGGTAGTTTGGGTCCTGCTTGGGTAAAAATGTTGATGGTTTGTACTCAATTCCATTTCAACTTACCTTTACCGATGGATTACTTACATTTTTAATATACTTCGAGAACAGTTCTTCGTCCGTCAGATGGGACTGTCGGGCTGTGGGTCCCTGTTCGCCCTGCATTGCGAATAATTATGCTGATTTAGATCTCGGGTTTCCCTCCGCGTCCTTTCGTTCATTTCCGAAGTAATTCTTACGTATTTTTTTTCCTTTTGTATTTTGTCGAATTAACCTTACCAATTTCGTTGAATATTTTCACTCCCTTAATGACCTTAATGCGAGATTTCCCGAAGTATATTTTTCGTCAATTGTACCTTCCTGCGAAAGCCTGTTTATACGATGAAATTGGCGAGATTTATACGTAGTTGTGGGAGAACTCGGCGGATCTTAACACTGAGTTGTGGCCATTCCTAGACAACTTTTGTAAAGTCAATCATTTCCACGCCAAATCGTTTGTTTCTTTGACTTGTATTTTTTACAATTCTTCCGAAAGCCATGTGTCGCATAGGTCGTTTTATTGATAGTTAAAAGGTAGGGCATATGCTGATTGCCAGGAAAAATTTGAATGTTTCATGCGGGTGCCTCCATCACTGGAGTGTCGTATTTGCTTTGCACCATTAGCAAAATTTCACGCTCGGCAAATGTGATCGCCGAAGTGACCCCGCCCACTTTTGTAAGGAACTTGATTCGTCGTCTTCTCGCTATTCTCCTGGGTTCCTTGGCCAGCGCCGAGTCACTCTTAAAATGTGCCTCGTGATAAAGCTGTGACTAATTGATTCTTTTACTTATATTTCATCGCTTGTGAAGTAACACGCCCTTCTTCGTCTGCTCTCTCTCTTTTGTGGGAAGTGAGTGGGGAATCTTTGACGCTCACCGCGTGCCGTGACGTGCTGTTTTAGCTCTGCCTTGAACTTCAGTGAGTGTGGTTAGTTTTTCATACATAAATTAGGACTTTCCTTTAGATCAACGGAGAGGGAAAGGAATGAGTACGGTGTTAGTAGAAGCAAGCTGACTAGTTAAGCTACCGCTTATCCATAATAGCTTTATCATCGACTCACATTTTATTTTTTTACGGCAACAATTTCCATTTATTGTTACACAATCCCAGGGAATGAGTGGCGTAATTTTTCGTATTCGATCCCAATAACCTTTGAGAATGGCTTATTATCCTGCTCATCATGTGTTAATTTTTCGACGCAAGAATACCGCTCGTGCAGTGAGTGCATTGTTGTTAAGTCTTGGTTATGTGATTGAGACTTTCTCATCCTTGTATTTGCGTTTGTAATATCGTAATAATTAGTACTTTATTGGGTCTATTTGGATATTATTTGGAGAGTTAGGATTTAATTGTACTTAAAAGTGTTCAGTAAGCTTATATAGGATTTACACCGATCGCGAAAAACGACAAAATTGGGATCATGCTGTTATTTCCACAATCGGAGACAAAATGGGAATCGTGTTTTTCGTGAATACGGAAATATTTTCGCTATCGTCTATTTTTCTACTTTGTCTCAATTACAAAGGATGTATCGTCTTACGAACGTCAGTAGTAGTTCGGAGTAACTGCTCAAGTGACCGCGTGTATATCGTTTTTTTTGTAATAAGATGGTATTGCGATTTAATGAAGCGCGAAATAGCATGAGTTTTCGCGTATTTATGTGATACTAAATCCGCCAATGGATTTATTCGAAACGCACCAAATAAAGTGCCATTAAATGTGCGATATTAAGTTTTTTTTTGCTTATAGATGAAAGCCTATGCGTATTTTATAGAATTATTACGAAATACATCTCACGTGTCAAAAAGCTACGTGTTAAAATAGCAATGAATTCCCTATGAAGAACATAACAGATAAATGTAGTTTTTTTTTCTATTTTGTCGATGAATAATATCTAATCTAATAAGAACACGTATGCAGAGTTTCATGCCAACTTGTACGAAGACAAAAAATGGTCCATCCACACTAATATCCCCTCTCGTCCTTCCACTCTCTCATGTATGCAATGTATGTATATATCTCCCCGTGTCTCTGAAGAGAATCGTCTGTTTGTCCTCGGGGAAGCTGATGAATGGCTCTCAATTGAGATCCACTTGGGTGGAGTCGAATTCGGTTCCCTTCTATCACCACGGTGCATCTTCGTCTCGGTGCCTGCCCTCCGTGCTCTAGGGCGCACTCATTCCCCCCTTTGCTTTGCTCTCCGACCATCATCCTCCTCTTTGACCCCTCTCACCCTGCAGCGATGGCCCTCGCGATCTATCCTTGCGTGGATTGACGGATGCCGAGAGTCGCTTTCCTGAATGGGGGGCCTTTTTTCTTCGGCGTCCCCCCCCCCCCCCCCCAATCCACCCACCCTCTCCGCGAGATGATTCCTATGGTCGAAAAACGCGTCTGACCTCGGGGAAACTTGTCGAGTTTCTTGTCCGCTAAGAGTGGTGTGATGGCCGGTTTCGCTTTTTTGGACATGTGTATCTTTCTCTTGCGCCCCCCTTCACCGCATCGCAGAAGAGGAGGAGAGCTGGTGGTCTTTGGACGCGTCCTTTGGTTCTTCTTTTATGAGTCCCAGGGATGAATTTCTTTCCAAAACTTGGGTTCGCTTTTGGCGAAAGGGTATGGACGGCGCTATCACTTCGAAAGAGAGGCGACTATTGAGGTAGTGATACAGTGCTCCTTGGGATTCAAAATTCAGGGTAAGGAAACGTTTACGAACATTACGGCGAGGATTTTATCAAAGCCTCTGAAGCGGTGGGGCATGGCCCTCGTTTGCCTACCTTAAAGTCACGGGTTCGCGACGTGCTAGGTTGAAATCCTCATCACTTAGGGAATGGTTGTTTGCCTGTGAGCACTTTTTAATTTTTGTTTAAATTTATTAAAATGTACGTAGTTGGAGTTGCCTGTGTGAATCACTTAATTATTCACTCCTTTAAGGCGCAACGTTGTGGAAGTCCATTATTGAGTAAATAATGACAATACCGACTATGTTTCAATACTTTTATTGGTACAACTAGTTACAACGCCATGAGGTACCTGAAGATGACGCAGTAGCGTTGAAACTAGCTGTGCCAATAAAAAACTCTGTGGATTGAAGCATAGTTGGACTTGCATTATTTATTCATTTAATTATTATTTTAACCATTCACCGAGGAATATCCGTCGCGTTTCATAACTCCGGTGGTATCAGAGATAATAATAAGCTCTTGTTTTAGTACGTAATGATAATATTAGTAATTGAAGGAGCTTGACTCCATAGCACGCGGAACATCTCACTCTTTTTTGCGCTTAGTCAAATGTAAAGAATTTATCCGAATTAGGCTTGATAACATGAGAGTTTGGCATATTGAGAAGTGATAAATTTTTCCCTCTCCCACCGTTTATTACCCTAATGTTATCTCGAGGAAAAGCGAGACGCTATAAATTTAGCAAAGTTACTTTCCCGTGTACGAAGCAAAATACTGGGACGTAATCTTCGCGCCTTAATTTATCGTCTAAATATTTAGGCAGAGAAATTCAGTAGCGTCATTTACCTCGTAGGGCTCCTCTCCCCTCGGGAGTAAATAATTTCTTTTGGAGGATTCGTGGAATGGTTCTGCAATCACGACGTGTAAGATCCTCATCCACTCCTCGTCCATGCTGGAGTGTCCTCTCTCTCCCTTAACTAACAGGCATTATAATTTCCTCGCCAGTTAAGCGCTCTCTCGCGGGGTGGATAAAAAAAAGGAAGGCCATAGCTCTTGTGAGTGCCACGTCGTGCGCGTTCAACTCCGCGTATCCTCTGCCTCCTCCCTAACTCCTTCATCACCCTTGCCCCGCGTGAAAATTTATCCTCTCGTGCTCCTCTGCAGTTTCCATCTTGCTCCTTTTTGTCCCTCCCCCCCCCCCCCCGCCCTCCCATCGCACCCATCCCTCGCGTCTTCTCTATTTCCCGCGCGAGAGAGATTCATATTTCTTCCTCCTCTTCTTCTCTCGCCCGAGAAGTCTCCTCTCCCCGTTCCTTTTGCCTTTTTCCCTCCCTCCTCTTCCTCGTTCTCCATCTTCCGTACTTCAAGGACTTCTTCCCACCATTTCCTCTCTCATTTCTCCTTTCTCTCTCTCTTCCTCTCTCCTCAACCGACACTTCTCTTCTCCCGCACGACCCTTCTCTATTTTTTCTCCCTCTGCGTCCATTTCTTCATTTATTCTTCCCTTGCTCCCCCCCTTCCATCTTACCCCGTTTCTCTCCCCCCCATCCTCTCCCCCAACCTCGTTCATCCATCTTGTTGTTGCTGCCCTCTCTCGCTTCCCATCATTTTCCCTTTTCGCTCGGGGAACAATCGCGCCGTGCTTCTCGCGGCGAGCCGAGCGTTTAACCGGTCGCTTTCATTAAAATTTAGAACCCCCGCCATCCCCCGTGAATGTGTGTGTTTGCAATGGTTTTCTTCGGGTGCGAGGCCTCTTAGTCGTCGTGTGTGTCGTTTTTCTCGCTAATGCGTGCGCGTAATTCTTCGCACTCCGGGGTGAGAGTGAGTGGGCCGTGACTTTGGGAGGGCTTTTGTGAATCTTAGATTTTGTTAGTGTCCTCGTTGGCTGTAATGAATTCGAATGAGGTCTGGGATAAATAATGACTTTTGTGTAATCTGGGTGGGTAGCGGGTGTACTTTGGAGTTGGTTGTGGGAAGATTACTTGGTAAAATATTTTTGTGGTGGCTCATTAACAGTATCCAAACCAAAAGATTGAATTTCGTGCCGCCATCCGCTTCACGTGCTACCATTCATTCTCGAGCTGACCAAATCATTCCTTCGTAAGTCTTCACTGTGAAATGCTTCATGATTTATGTTATATGCTCCATCTGCGGTCATTGTCAATGACGTCCTTCCTTTCGTTCCTCTTTTATTATAATTTTCTGTCGGCTGTTGTGTATCTAAACTAGATATAAAGCTCTACCTGTTGGCTACGACCACCATTGGAAACCATCATTGTCGATGCCACATTATCGATGTTCGGAAAACATCGATCTGGAACCGTCGATACTTGTCAAGCCGTCGACGGTATCTTTATGTACTTTCATCGTTTGTTTAGGTTGTCTACGTTATGGCAGCGTGCGAACTACGGTAAATTAAAAGAAAATTAAGTTATAATATCCACGCAATAGCTCATGGTTAGCAATGCTAAAATGACGGTAATTACTACCTTGAGCATATTAGGCTATTGGTTTTAAAATGAATTTATACTAGCTCAAAATATTTTATTTCTGTTTTGCAGCAAATGTAGATTACGATAATCTGCTTATGTATGCTTACACCGTAGGAACTGGGTCAAAAATGCCTGCCTAAAAGTTGCAAACTTTACGCAAATGTGACAAGGAATCCTCGAGGAAAACAGAATTAAAGCATCGGTGACGAACTATTGATGAGAAAACTATCGACAATTGGGCGCTAACTATCGATGTTTCAAGACTACCAGCCATCAATGTTCTTTCCCTCTGCCCATCTCATACCTAATTTAAGGTTTTCATATGTTGTGTATCTTCTTCTTCCATCAACACTACAACCCTCCATGGGTTTTGACTTCTTCAACGCCCATCTTCTTCTACCTTTCGCTCGCCTCCTACAGTTGGAAACATTTATACTCTGTAAATCCTATTGTGACATCGTCTCTCCATCTTTTCCTCTTTCATGCGTGTTATGTGACCTGAACATCGGACCCTTTTTATTTTTATGATGCTGTGTGGTGCTGTAGAGAATATTGAAAATCGGCAGCAAGAGGTTTGAGTGCTTAATCTCCCGTAAACCCTAAAAAAAAGCAGTCGCCCAGAGTGTAGAACACGAACATATTTCTTCGACGCCCGCTCGGTCCGCGGGGTAAGTTATATCTGCGGTCGAGCGATTGCCGTGTCCCGAGTTTACCCTCTCATCTGTGTGAATCTGCGGTCCGTGAGGGCGGGAGGGAAGTGGTGGCAGAGGTGCCGAAGCGTGAATTTCGTCGAGGGGCTCGTTACTTCCCCCGCTAACCTACCCCCCACCCGCCCGCTCACCTACCCCCAACCCGCCCCTCCCTCCCCCTCTCATTGCTCGCTCTTCTTACGATCCGAGCCGGCTGCGATTTAAATTCACGCCTCCGCGCGTACCCGCCATCGACGCATTCAGTTTCCCTCGAAAGATTCCTGAAATTTAATCACCATCTTAGCAGGAAGCGATTTATTCCTTCCGAACGCCAGAAGAAGCGGTCGTTCCATCTTCCCCGCATCTCCACGAAGCGGGATCCAGCAGAGTGGCGAATCGGGAAGAAAAAAAAAAAAATAGCGGCCAATTAGGACGTGATCTGTTGGAAGGGGACGCAAGTAGCTCCACTTCTGCCCAGGCATTTCGTCTTCGTGAATATGTTCCGTCATCTTGGAGGAGGTCATTTCTTTTGTTCATCTGGCTCTGCCTGATTTCGATTTTGGTCAAACTTCGTCTGTATGGGTATTCTTTCCAATGTTTCTTGACAATTTTCTTCTTTTTTTTGAGAGAAACTCTGCCGAACTGAAGGATTTATTCAATTTTAGTCAAACTTCATCTGTATGGGTATTCTTTCCAATGTTTCTTGACAGTTTTCTTCAATTTTTTGAGAGAAACTCTGCCGAACGGAAGGATTTATTAAAAAATATTTTTATTTATAGAAGTGAAAGTGGGTGGGTGAAGTTGGGCTTCCAAATGCGTGATTCGAACTTATCGAGAACTTACATATTATGCTTCATTTGGTTAAAAAGAAGGCGGATATCGCTGATTATTCGCTTTAGGAGATGAAACTTAAAATAGTGGAAGTGAAATTGGAAGGTAGTAGTCGATTATGTGCATCTTCAGTCCGAAGAGTAGGATTCGAAGCTATTCCTGCAAAGGTAATACATATCCTCTCGCATGACTACTGTGTTTCGCGGGTGAAGTGAAATCCAATTTGTGTCGTATCTGTCATATTGCATCTCCATTTACTGAAAAAAACAGGAATTCCCTGTGTTTTTTTACAAATATTAAATTACTCTACGTGGTGGAATTGTCGCTTTTTTCATTTGGTGACTCATAATTGTGTTTTCGGACTGGATTTCTGAATGTTGCTGTGGAATACGTCGTCTCAGGCTCTACTTTATGGAATTTTCCATCGTTAAGCAAAGAAAAAATACTTTTTGCAAATTCCAAAAAACATATTCATACTTCCGACCAGTTTCGTAACAGAGTTACGTCTTCAGATCTGATCTCTGTGACTCGAAGATGTAACTCTGTGACCAAAAAGGTCGGCAGTGTGTATACATTTTATGTGGAATTCGTTAAGTGTATTTTTTCTTTGTGTCATATCGCAATGAAGTAGGATTCTATGAGCGTCTTTAGATGTGTAGGATCTAAGTCTTTCCCGGCGAATGCTTAAAGAGAAGAGAGAAAAGAATGATTTTCTCCAGAATTGTCACACATTTATAGGCTCGCATTTTTGGTCAGGTTTGCTCTGAGGGGTCAGTTTGTTCCCGCCATTTTTTTGCAGTTTCGAGGAAATGGATTTAGGTAACGCCCACCGACTGCTCTCATATTAGATTTAGATGCATACTTTAAATTGCCAGCTGAGATGTGTGTCATTTATTCTCGACAGTTTCAAATCTATAAGAAAATGGCTTTTGATATTTTCATTTTTCAACCGTGTCGCCTTGAAGGGTCGTCTTCCGTCGAGGACATGTTACCCCCCCATCAGTAATGTCAATCCCCGTGACCTTAACACGCGTCGATCCCATCGCCTCTTCGACTCTTCGCGGAGACGGTTCTCCCTTTTCTTTTTTCTTTTCGAGCAATCTCGTCCCTCTCTCTTTTTCTCTCCCTTCTAGTAATAATTGCTAATTTTGTCTCTCCTCTGCCAACATTGTTAGCGTCGTCGCATTACTTATCCCTCCATCGCATTCCTTCTCCCGGCGCGCATGCCAACTCGTAAGGGGAGAGATTTTTTTCCCTCCCTTCTTCCTCCCTTCTTCCTCCCACCCACCCACCCTCAAGGCGGCCGCGGTGGGCCTCCGCGCTTGCTATTTACTTACGTACTCTGCTTATTCCACTGATGAAGTCTCCTCCTCCACTCACCTCTATCCATCTGCGTCTTCCACCGCTTGGCAGCCATTCCCTCCTCTCCTCTTGAGCGCCGCCGTGTGCAGACCCTTCTTCCCGAGGATGACGATGGGAACGATACTCACTTCGGCGATTTAAGTCGAAATTGAATTTTAAAAAATTGTATTGAAATCGAAAAAATAAGTTTATTGCTCTAGGGCTACTCGTCCTCGAAGAACAAAATCAATGTAAATCAAATGCATAAGTCTGGAAATTACACTACATACAGTTCTTCTCTGTGAGCGAAGACTCAAAACGTAAAAAAACGACAAAAATATAGGTTTTGCCATGGTAACAATAATGATGATAGCAGCATGTTATATTTATATATTCGATAATTTATTAATGATGATATTCATGGCAATGGCATTCAAAAATAATACTCATGATAGGTTCATAATGTATGAGTTATTAGAACGGTTTGAGATGATATGAGAACAATTACAACAATGGAAGATATATGAGAAAAAACAAAACCTTTATGCTCATGTCAAATTACTCATAATGGGTCACTAAGTAGTAGACAATATATTTTTGTCTTAACCCTCTTATCTGCTCCTCAGTCTCTCTTTTTTGGGATCTCCGTCGTGATCCCCGCGGAATCTCGTCCTTTGTCGTGGTTTGCTTGGATCGTCTTGTGATCCCAGACTAGAGTAGTGCAAGAACTGCAGAGAAAACGAATGTCGTATTGATAATCGTTGATTATGACCGCAAAATGGGGATCCCTTTTATATTCCGATGCGTCATGTGCGCATGATTCACGTGGCAGGGATTGTTTGGTCGCCAGACATGCAATAAGTGGAGGATAGGAAGGGTGAATGTGAAATTAATATGGGAAATGTGTTTGTGTCGTTGTTTTCTATACTGTGATCGAGGTGTGAGAAAAATAATCTTGATTTAGCCTATTAAATGCTACCAATTCCTTAGTTTTTGAATCACCTATCCTTGTTCGTCTTAGTCTTGTTTATTGATTGCATTTACTGTGAATTCTAGGGTAATTCATCGATGTCACGTCGAGAAGGCCTTCGGGTAATGTTCTATTGTAGAATGAGGACAAACTTAAATTTTCCACCGGTGAAATAGTTTGTATTTACTAAATCAACTGTTTGTGTTTTGTTATTTGTTTGTATGTACTTCATCATTATCCGAAAACTAATTGGGAGTACTGTCATTTGCGGAAAATTGTAATTTCTGTTCTCACGATGTTGAAATTCCACCACATCACGCCTGATCGGTACTTCTCTTTTTGTTTTATATTAGAAGTATTCATCCATTCAGAACTTCCCGTTTTGGAAGTTAAAAGTGTCTGGGGTGTTCAATATTGTGTCCAAATAGAGCCTAGTCCTCTCTGTAAGTAGTGCTGGCATGAAAAAAATGCGTTTTGCGCGCGAAATAAAAGGCATTCGTTTCGGTAAAAACACGATGGTCTTCTTCCTTCCTCGAGGGTGTAGTAACGCGAGGTTGCGTAAGTTTTCCAGCGATGTGAACGCTCGACGAATGTATATTTAATCAAGCGCCGTGTGAGATATACGTGTTGCGTTCCGCTTTGTGTGGTACGGAATTCCTTTTTTCCCCCCCTCTCCCGTCTCCTGGACCACGATCAATCTTCAACCGTTATTCTGCTATTAGGACAGGAGGCATATGAAATAATTAATTGCCATTTACTCGTCTCCCTTGTGAAGTTAAAATGTCGCCGCCTACCCGGCATACGTTTTTTTTTAAATTTTATTCCCCGAGGCCTCTTTCCTCTTGGATACCCCTCCCCCCCCCTCTCTCTCTCTCCGTTCGGGTGCGTTTTTGAGTGCGTGCGAGGGGCATCGTGGGAATCTATCCCCTCCGCTCGCTTTGCGTATGGTTTGTGTGTCCGTGTGTGCGTGTGTTCGCCCCTTCTTCGCATAACGGGACGCTCACCTCCTCACATTGGGTGGGATCCTGGGAGGACGACGACGTATTCCTTTGAAGTTCCACCTCCGTGGGAGTCGCCGACGAGTCTCCAGCATCTTTTCTTCCCTCCCCCTTCCTCCTCATTCTCTCCCTCACTCTCTTATAGACCTCTCTTGATGGTTCGATATATCTCATTACGTGGAAACTCCCGGTGATTCGATGGTTTTTGGCCCAGTTGCAGCGTGCTGTGTTACATAGGGTGTTATATAATGAATATCGGGGTATTAAGGCTTTGTAGAATTTATACCATTTGGCTTATAATTATAAATTTTACATGAAATAAAAAAGCAACTCAAAAAGTTTCGTTGTACACTTGTACGCATGCCCATGCAGTGTTTACTCTATCTTCCGTTAGAAAGCGCTAGTAGTAAAGATGGAGACCACTGAAGAGAAAGCTTTTTGTTTCCTTAAAACCCCGATATTCATTTTGAAACGCGTGCGTGTGTTCAGTGTGCGTGAAACACGTGCGTGGTGTGCGTGAGTTGAAAGTACGAAAGTTAAAAAAAGTACTATAAAAGTTAAATTCTCGATGCTGATGATCTATGATATTGAGAAATAGAGCGAAATAAATGTAGATGGAAAATAGGCATAGAATATCCATTTCATTTTGAAGATTTGTACATAGTGATGTCGGTGTCAATTCCCTAAAATGCTCTAGGTACTTGAATTGCCATCGGACCTTCAGTTATATTGTTATATTTTGATAATTTGTTTTTATTATATAGCAATTTATATCATGTTGGTAATTAACCCATTTGGTTTTTTACGTATCAGCGTAATGCCTTTGCACTCCTTGCGCAAAGTAACCCAATTACTTCTTCATACCGCGGATTCACTTTTAAAATGACTTGGCAACTTTGCTTTTATATAGTTTATCTCTCGGATTGCTCGGCGACCGAGCTTTCGTTATCATTAATCACTCGCCGTCTCAGTTCATACCTACCCGATCCTTACGAAGTTATGCTTCAAAGTTTTATTCTAGGTCATGTTTCCGCAAATATCGAAGTTAAACAAAAAGTGACTATCGCATGTTGTAAACCGTAGCCGACTTTGGCTTCGAGCGCTGTCAGTTCTGATGCGTATCCTGACCATTTCGACGCGGAAATTTCGTTCGGGTTTCAGGGTCTCCCACACTCTCAGTGTTAATAGAAACCTTTTTGTCTGATTAATCGGGATCTTCTAGTACGAAGTAAATGATTTGACGCGGCGCGGTGGTCGACGACGGCGATTTTTTTAATTTTCTCGAAAACCTCTCGGCCGTGAAGATGCATTATCATACATTTTTCCCTCCGCGAGAGTTGCGTGAAGCGTGGAGAAATGGCATTAGCCCTCTTTTATATCCTCTCCTGTGGCTGAAGAGCGGGGTCGAGAGGGGATTGGGAAAAAAATCGTAATGCAGACGCTTCATTTGTGATTTGTCGAGGTCGACGATTTTCACGCAAATTTCCCCGAATAATCATCTCGCGTGAGCGTATGTATGTGAACGTTCGTTCGTACGGTCATTGACGCTGCCTTTTTGTGATTGTCGCTCTCTCTCTCTTCCCCCCCCCCACCCCCTCCCGCGTTTACGAACGCCCGCGATAGTAGTCCGGATGGCTGTTTCCCTTCGGCTGACGTCCGAATTGTTTATTGCATGTTTAAGCGTGCGCCCTCCTAAATTTATTTTCCTAGTTCGTCTCGCGTCGTTTCGGCAGGACCGAATTGCGTTCGTAGCTACCATAATCTTGCGTAAGAAGCCGCTGTATATGCAAGGCGCTGGGATGATTCTGAAGTTTTCTGAACGCTACTCTTCTAACCATCCCGACGTTCTTTCCTCCAAGTCGGTCTTGACTTTAGTTAAAGAAGAGAGTAGACGAATCCGCACGGAACAATAGCTCAGGAGAGTATCGATGTCATTTAATTTGTGCAGGCGGCCATTTTTAATGCACCGTTGGCGCAGCTGATTTGTTTAGTTGGTGCGGACATTTTCTAACTCGGATAGTGCCTGCATTAATTAGTAATAATAATTGGGGCTGTTGTTTCGGAATTCGTCATCTGAATTTTCCTCCGTGAATGTATCCTTTTATTTATTTAAGCTCGGGCTGCTCTGCCCTTTTTAATGCTTAGCACCTCTTTCGGTCGCTTAAATCTATCTTCACAATTATGAGGATCGGCATGGTGTGGTGGCTAGAGTACTGGCTAACCATACGGGCGGCTAGGGTTCCAATCCCTGCAGAAGAGGATGTTTTACAGAGGAAAACCCGATCCCCCCTTGAGTGTCTTGTGGTGCGCACTTTAAGTTCAGTACTCCGTCTGTCGGATGAGACGTTAAACCATGGTCGCCTTGGCGCCTTTCTGTAAGAGCCGACGCCGAGTAATGCCGACGCCGGGTTTCTACCCGCCCTTCCTCTATTACCTATCCCCTATGGCGCTGTCGGTCGCCTACCCAAATATCCAATCTAATCCTTCACAATTACTATTCCTTGCATTTAGATTAGCTGTGTTCAGCGCGTTGTTTGTATTTTCCTCCAATTCCCTGTAGCACTTCACCGCTTGTTGTTTTTCTAACTCGGATATGAGATTTCAACTCTTCATTTCCCATCTTTCACCGGAACCCAAGCCCCGCCTCTCTGGGGTTTCGCATTCAATGATTCGTATGGTGCATTATGCATCCGGCTTTGACATACTCTCCGTAACATTTAGGGGGAGTCGATGCACTCTTTTCCCGTCTTTAATCACGCCACTGATGGGCATGGTAAATGTTTTTGGGGGTTCTTCGGGACGCTGAGCTCTCAAGTCCACCACGGAGTGAGCAGTTTTGCGCCGCGGCCAACTGGAGGGAATGAGACGTGCTTTGCGATGAATCGGTGGGCGTGTAAATTGTGTGTGTGTGTGCGCGTGCAAGGGCGATGGACTTGTTTCCCTGGCGTGTCGCCCTTTTAGTTTCCAGTCCGCCCTCTCATCCCTCCCTACCCCCCTCCTCCCAATGCGGAGGGCAGGATGTTGTTCGATGGACCGGATACACGTCACACAGGGCGAGGATGTGGTGTTGGTGTGGGCGTCTGCGGAGGGGACGACGATGATGTCTCGGCGTCGGCATGAGAAGAGAGGCGCCCTCCCCGGCGTCGTGTGTCTGCGGCGGCGGAGGCAACCCCTGATCAGCGCTCCTCTCCCGCCCGGCGACGCCACTCACTCTCCGTCCCCCAACCTTACCCATCCTCCTCTTCCTTCCCCCTTCCCCTGCAGCAGGGGGCGCCTCTGTCCCCCCTCCCTCCCCTACGGTCGTCGGCCGGCCCCGACTGGATCGCTTTATGCGCCAACCCCATGGCCCCATGTCTCCGCGTCTGCCGACGCCGCCGAGCCAGGGCGTCGGGACGGCGGCAGCGTCGGCGCTGCCCACTCTTCTGACGTCGCGGCGGCAGCGCTAACACTCGGGGAGGGTGGGCGCGTGTCGGCACCGAGTTTTCGGCGCACTATGGGGGCGCTTGGGGGGTGGGGTTGGGTCTTATTTTGTTTGTCTTTCAAGGGGTGGATGGTATCTCGGATTTGGGTTGGGAAAATGTGTTTTCATCTATGAACATTCAGTCTCATGTATCTAACTGTACTTATGTTTTTTTTTCTCGTTAGATTTTCTTTTAATATAAAATATTTTATATTTATGTTTTATTCTCGAACTGAGTTTTTTATAATTTCAAACGAGGAATTATTTTGTGGTAAACTTCATTACTATTCTGTAATATGTATTAGTCATGGGAGGCACCATCTCTGAGGAACCACTTTTCAATTATTAATGGTACATTGAACAAAGGAATGTTCGTCGTAGGATCATTAGCTGCTTTGTCCAGGTTGCTATTTGTCCAAATATTATACGCATTACCTATGGGGAAGTCATTCTCAATGATTCATAATATTTTCAAAAAGATGTAATAATCGAAACCTTTAGTACCAAAACCTTAACCTACCTCGTTCTTTTCCCAACATTTCCATCATTAGTGAATTCGACTGTTTCTTGTGCAAGTTGGCGACATTTCGTGCTAATAGAGGCTTAACTTAGAAAAGATATCCGAGGTGTTAGACCAGGGTATTCATTTTTCTCGTGATTTAAGAGTGTTTTAGACATTAAATCAAAGAAATTTGGCAATTTTCCACGGTATGAACTTTAATGCGACCGCTTTCGATGTACTACATCATCATCAGGTAACAAGGACAACTCATAGTCGTATTATTATAGAAATCATAATTAAATTAAAGAAAATTGCCTATTTTATTCAATTTAATGATAATATTCCACCAGATCACGCCTGAAACAACTCTTTTTATATTGTCTTAGACATCTTTTGCCCACTTTTCCGAGTTTTAATCGTCTTACAGATTTGTTAACTAGTGTTGTAAACAGTTCAATACATGACGGCCCAATGTAGGGCGTTAAAACATTGAGTCATTGGGGGAAGGGTTGAGATGGGGGCGAAGCGAGTTTTGTGGGAGGGGATGCGTGTTTGTTCCACACTCCACCCTCTGCTGTACTCACCCCCCTTCCCCATCTACTCCCCCTCACCCTCCTCGGCACGATTTTGATGGCACCGGACTGGCGCGAGATATTCGCCAAATCGACCACGACACCCCCTGCCCTTTCTCCTTCTACTTGCTTCTTATCCTTCCCCACTGCAACATCCACTCTCCCTCCTTCCCCCCACACCTCCAACTTATACGAAAAACCACTTCCCCCTCCTCTCCCTCGAATCTCCACAACCCCCTCTTTATTTCAGTGTTTTTTCGTGTTTTTTTCTTCCATTCCTGTTGGTCGCCTAACCCCACCTCTTCCCAAAAAAAAACCCTCTTCGGCTCGCGCGCCCCCCCGGCCGGCGCCTTCCATCGAAGAAGGCGTTTTTAATCCCCATGTCGCCCTCGCGGAGATCGGAGCCAAAGCCAATACCTTATTTTTCCATGCGCGTCAAGGATATTTGCCACTTCTCCCCCCCTCACTCTTCCGTGTTCGCTCCCAATTTTTTTTAGAACCGATTCCATGGTTATTTGAATATTATTTGTATTTCCTCCGAGAGAATCTTTGGTATCTAACATTCATTAGTTGTTCAATCCTAAGATTGGTTGTTTGCAGCCCTCCACCCTTCCCTATCTAATGCTGGTTCCCTTACCTCCTGGTGTCTCTTCCTGAGTTGTGTACTTTCCTCTTTATTTGGTCCATGAACTTATTCCTGGGTCTTCCTCAGGGCACTTTTCCCTCTATTTTGCCTTCAATTATGTTTTTCACAAACCCATTGTGTCTCAGAGTGTGTCCAATTCTTCTTGTTCTTCTTTTCACGATAGTGTTCTATTGAGAAAAGAGGTACATTTTTTCTGAGGTATCTTACATGTTAAACCAAAAGTGGCAGACCCATAGCGTCGATGCGTCGTCATTTTACGCGTTACGCATCGCCCTTTTGACGATTTCATCGTCATCACTGGCGTTAGGTCAGTTTGATGAAAATCCCGTGGTCTTTTTTTAATCATGAATTGTTTTTCCTCTAGGATGTATTTTTGGGACGAAGGGGTCGAAGGTGATAGTAATAAAATCATTTGACTTTACCGGGATTCGTGCTTAAGTCTCCCGTTTACCTTGAATTGAAGTCTCCGACTAGAATTAATAGTGATGACTCGGTGTTGTTATTGGCTTACGCACCAATACCGGAAATTATTGTGTATCCGGGTTGGTAACTCTGGTCTACTGAAATATTTATTTCTTTCCATGGCGAATTACATCCCTTTGAACACATACATGTATTTGTACCCGTTCAAGTCAATGCTTACCATATCATTTGCACATTCGTTGTGGTTTGGAAATTGAGGAGATAATTTAGTTTTATGTATTCTACCGGTAAAAGGTTGGTTTTGTTGAAAGTCAGAGAATCTCCTCCCGGTTTTCTAGACTGTCAGGGTCCTATCTACCTCTAGTATTTCCTTTTTCTCCTCAGAATACGATCTGCCCTACTTCATCCCGTCCATGAAACCTATTCTTCCTCTTCCTCTTCCCCGCTTGTCCAGCATCCTTCTCTCTATCTCACATTTGAGCAACCCATCGCCCTTGATTACATTCTTCAACCACCTACCCTGCCTATCCCGAAAAACATCAACTATTAATTATTACACAGTTATTACATTTGCCTTTTATGTTGCATAAAATTGTTTGTTTCATTTATTAATTCTTTTTCCTTTTTTTGCAGGTGAGTATCAACTTTATTGGCGTCTCGATGGTCGTTCGTCCTCTGGGATGTGTGTGGCCCCGTGTTATAGTTTGTTTTGTCCTCGCAATGGGGTGAGTTTCTGCATCTCTTCTTCTTCACGACAATTTTCCCCCAGTTGTCAACACTGGGTCGTCGGGTTTTATTCCATCGGGATACGAATCGTCGTGGCGCCAGTTCCGAGGGAGCCTGAACGCCTGCGCGGATGAAGTACTGGCGGACAAATTATGGGGAAGAATGAGGAAGGACTCCCTTAATCTCGGTCCCTATTACGCCGCGTGTATCGTCTTATTTTTAAATTTCGTGTCCCGGAGTGAAGGGAACGTTCTTCGGAGTAAACAGGGCAGTTTTGGTCCATTCGCCATCAAGAGGGATGCTCGATCGCCTTTCGCGGCGAGTCAGTTTATGTGACTGGGGTCACGGGCGTGACTCGGTCCTTAATTTCCTGGTCCCGTTCGATGAAAATCCCATTGCTCTCGTTATCATCATTCTCGAACGTGATGCGGGAGGATTCTGTAAGCCCCCCACTCCCACTCCAGTTCCTCTGTCTGTTCTATACTGTGCTACTCACGAACGTTCATTATAATTATTAATATTAGCCTGCAGTCGACATGACGACCGACTGTGCTTTGGAAGTGCTTTGCTCTTTGGGGTGGAGTCAGTCTCCATCTTAAACTGACTAGTTACTTCCACATCTTTCTTCTGCAAGTGCTTGAGGGGAATTTCGCTCTGACGAGAAGTTTGCTACTTATTGGTGCAGAGACGGAGTGATTATTCTGTTTGCAATAGCAACAGTACGCTTCTTTACGCAACTTGCCGAAAATGTCGACAGATATTCAAGTGGACTTGCAGGGCCGTTCACATGATCAAGTTTCTTTAAAAATTGCTTGCTGCAGGGAACTGCTGAGAGTAAACTCAGGCGTGTGACGGGAAATGTAGGAAGACCTAGTTTTTAATCACTTGGTGTACATCGTTTCGTAGAATTTACTGTCATAATAAGGAAACCGGAAAGAATTGACTGTTATATTAAGCAGACTTATGCCAACTGGTACATTTGCCCTGGAATTCTAGGGAGGGAGAATTCTCTCAATTTTTCTGTGTAAATGAGGTCAGGTCATTGTTTTCAGGCGACGTATGATGGATGTTTTCAATATAATAGCTACAGTGAGAATTCGTGTGGTTCAGGCTTAAAAGTTGACGAAGTGCGCTATTATTATATACTTGGTTCTGTTGTATACTCTTGGGTGTGACCTTCGTTGAGTGCGTTGTTCATTTTTAGGAATGAAAATACTTCAATTTACCTTTAGGTTCCGCGCGTTTGAACGCCATAGGGCCGTTTTCAAGTAACTTACGAGTCTCTAAATGCGGCGTTGTGATAGTAAATGAAGCGAGCAAAATGCTCAAACTCGTTTAATTTCGAGTGATTAATCGAACCGTTGCCGAGGGAAATACGCCCGAAACAGTAAATTTCGCTCGTTTTCGAGGACGGGTACGGAGTTTGTATTGTTCTTCCGATCCTTCATCTCGGGCCATTGGCGCCGCCTCGCCTTTGCGCCCTCAACATCACGCCCTCAGAGACCACCGGCCTGCCCTTTGGGGCCGCCGACGCCGCCCCCCCCCCCATCCCCCAGCACCACCAACCGCATTAATCGCGGTCACGATCCCGACGCGGAGAAATAATCGAGGCGATCTTAAGGAGGTAATATAATAAAAAATAACCAGGGCGGGTTTCCGAGGGGGTTATGTGGGGTGAGATCAAGAGGTTTTATTCAGTGATTTATCGCCCCAGTGTGCTTCGTTTCGGTCCATCCTGTTGTTGTGCTCACCTGCTCACTCCAACCCCCGAGGAGGGTGAATGATTCACCATTCCAGCCCAGCCCTCCAAGCCTTGCGGATTCTCCTCTAGGTGGCGAGGAGAGGTGGGGGGGGGGGCGGTGAGGGGGCGTGGCATGACGGAGGCAACGCTAACTTAAGGTGCCTCGGGCTTCTCTATGTGTAGAAGGCAAATCAAATACCAAGCGACACATTTATATTTATTCGGTTTTGAAAAAACCGCTCCCGCTGATGAAATGGGTTAACTATTGAAAATCAAAAGTAAAGTACAGAATGTACAGATTATTCCACAAATATATTTTTCAAGACCACATATTTTCCTGCCTTAGGAGCCGACAGCAATGCCATTTGCCTGGAACTACCGCATTTTGACTTCAATTGAGGCAGTATGTAGATAATAACATAAAAAATTATGGTATAATGCTAAAATTTCATTTTTATTCACTTTCCCTGGACTTTTCGCTTCGTTTTACAGTTTTAATGATAATTTTAAGTATGATCACTCATTCAAATTGGTATTTTCTGCTGTAGTTTGAGTAAACTCCAAAAGACCTCATGTTAAAATCTCAATTTTTAAGACTGAATTTAGTAAAACTGGCGTGGAAAAGATGGTGTGATCATTTTCCAAAAAATCTGAAATACGTGACCCTGAGGGCAGAGCATGAAGTGTTATGCGTCTACATAATGTCAAGCGAGACGCTAGAGAGGTGTTTGGAAAGGCTTGTTTGGATAGCGACAATGAAAAGGGTTAGGGAATCGGTGGAAAGGACGGTAATGAATTTTATATTTACGAAGAGTCTTACTGTCTCGCCTTTCCCCGTGTTTGTTTTATTCTAAAACCTTGCATGAAACCAGAGGCTATCTTGTTCTTATCTTTTGAGTGGCGTATCTCTCTCATTTCGCCTATTGTATCAGCTCCAGAAATATATTCTCAACTTCAGAGTAATAATCTTCTCCGAATGATATTCCTCTTGTCATACTGAAGGTTGTCTGTTTCGCATTCTTCATGAATTATAAGCCCAGCTTTTAGCCTCATTTAGCGACTCCCAGTTTTGTCCTTTACTCTGATTTGTTGCAGCCTCTCTTTGCTAGGAGTAGTTATTACTGGAGCGTGTGACTATCCTTTGTATTCTACTTTTCTTGCGTGATAAATATTTTTGTCTTGAGTTCCAAATGCTCGAGACTAATGTTTCAATTAGGAGAGACTGGAGAGGAATAAGAAAATTATAATTCCAGTATAATTTTTGTTTAAATATTCCTCATTGTCATTTGATGTGCTACGGAAATTCCATCCTTGTTGAAAATGATGGATTCGCCGTCAGCGTTGTCAAAGGTAATTATGAATGACATGCTGACGATAATGAAAGTACGAATTAATTTGCGGGGAAACTAGTCGCTGGCATTGAAAATTCTGCGAATGTTCGCATACATTATAGTTTATCGTTGATCTTCAACGGGAATTTATTCTTGTAATAGTTCCCTACTTTACTGTTGCATAACGCTATTGTTCCCTAGGGTGTGGTCCATAATTTTTCAGATTTCATTTCAGGCAGATTTCATCGTACGTATCTTTATCCCCATTTCTGACGGGGAGATTTTACAGTTAATTCTTCTTTTAATAAAATCAAATTTTCAACAGAAAAGTTAAATACCTGAAGTGAGTCTTGAGTCTGAAAAACAAATATTCGTGGGGATCGATTTTGTTTATCTCATCACTTGTGTAATTTTGTTCGGAAGGGAGTCTCCGCGGCAGGGGGAGGAGCGGAGCCTTTCTCGTGGCGGAGAACAGGCTCGTGATGGAGCGTCGTGATAATTCGCGCCTTCACCCCCCCCCTCCTCCGACTTCCGACGCCATTATCTCTCGTGTATTGTTTTAGAGCAGTTATTCGCGCGGTCTGTGAGTCATAGTCCGAATGCCTCCGATCCTCCTCCCTTCTCCTCTTCTTCGGAGCGCTTCCGTTGTTTTGGGGAACGACGGAGGGGAGAGAAATGAAGCAACGCTCTCTCTCTCTCTCCTCCAATCCCCGGAGGTCTTCGCCGGGCCGTTATTTATTTTCTCCCTTTCCGGACGCCATTGTTTTCCAGTCTTAGCGGGAATATTTTGTTCGATTTTTTCTTTATGCCTCACACGGAGTTGCGGAAGATTAACTGGAAGAAATGCTGAGTCTGAGACGTTCTATTTATCGTTATAATTGTAATACTGTTCCTCCTCAAGAAACTATCGACTTCCTACGCCTTTGCCATCGTCTTCCCGAAAAACACGCTGATATCACGTCAAATGGCCTCAATGTCACTTTATGTAAGAGCGTTTCATTATAATAAGTGTAGCGATATTTTTAAGATATATAATAGTTTCAGTTCATATCTAGCACTTACTTCGACCGATATCTGATCGCTTGGATTGACCGTCGAGCGAGTGGATAAAATTAGCTCTCGGGCTTTACTATTTAGAGGAATATTTTAATACCACCATTGTATTATTTCTGTTATTAATGGTGACAGATTTAAATTTCCAGATATAGAGTTTTACTCTGTGTTAGCTTTTGATTTTTAAAAAGATGTATCGTTTTTTCCTCCAGGAGAACCTGTAAAAGATGAGTAAATGTAATCGTATCAGGCTGGACTTTGTAAGTTGTCGATGTTCATGATAAATAAAAAAAACCCTGTGTGAAATTTTTTTTCATCGTGGATGCTGAGAAATATGAGTTTTAAAATTTCATTTTCACCCTGTCATTATTTTTATATATGGAGTGAACGTTGGTAACCATTATATAATAAATATACGATGGAAATTCGGTGGGCATGCTGCACTCAGAGATGTAGACCATTCCCCTCCTTCATCTCTTCTTTGCCCCGTCCATTCCTCCGTTTCCCCGTCTCGTTTCGCCAGAGTGAAAAATCCCGACGCACAAACAGACCGGCGCCGCCGAGACCTCTTCTTTCCCGCTCATCTCCTCCAATCCGTTCTCACCGCCCCCCCCCCCCCCTTCACCCCATCACCCAACCTCTGCCATTTCCCTTTCCACCCTTTTATTCCCCCATCACACCCTCCCAACTCCCACTACTGCGATGTTCTCGTCTTCCATTCTGCCCCCCCCCCTTTGCTTCCCCGCCCCAAAGGCGCATCACCACTCCATTTGCATCCCCTGCCACCCTCCCCGCTCAACCCCCTCCTCCTCATCTCGGTATCCGAGGCGCACCCACCCTTGTCTCATCACATCCCTTCCCCACCAATCCACTTATTTCTTCCTCGCTCTCTTATTTATTTATATTCTCTCCATTCTTTTGCCATATCATCTCTCCTTCCTCCATATCTCCCTCTCTCTCTTCATCGAGTCTCCGATCCATTTGATATATTTATGTGTTTATTTCGCAAATACTGCATTTCAATTTACTTTCCGATAATTCTGTCACGATTTTCCCGTTGATTCCTTCAGCGTCTACAGAGAGGAATGTTATTTTTATTTGTTTCAAAACTCCGTCGTTTTCTCGAACACCCTCCCGGAACGCTGTTGAGCGGGTACATTTTTGGATTACCGTCTCCCCAGTCTCGTGTTTGTGTTCTTCGTCGTCAATCAATCCGTCTGCTCAAGAGTCTGTTCTACATTTCTTTCTGGGAACGCGTTTTGGTACATTTCTCTGTACCCGCGTGCTGCCGTGTTCGTCGCGAGTTATTTCCCTCCAGTCTGGTTCTTCTTCTTCTGTGTTTTTATTTCCGCGGAACGATAAAGCTGTTTCGAGTCATCGATAACGCAGATCAACAAGGGTATGCTTTTTTGATGCCAAGGGCCATTTCCGACGTAATTTTATAATGAAAATATCTATGTTTTTAATAATATCTTATATAGCAGATTTGTGCAAAATTATAGTATAGTTGAATATAAATAAAGTTATTGATAGTTGCCTAGCTATTACAGGTTATGGGAACAATAGTTTTTCTTTTTTTCATTAATAGAATTTATACATTTTTATCGCTGACTTCTATTCCGTTAGCAGAATTACTCTATCACCTTTGGTTTCTGTGCTATTCAGCCTCAAAAAAACTTAACAATTGCCATTTTTGACCCATTAAGGTCAGAGTATATCAAAATCCTGACGTGGTAGCCAATTTTCGTGAGTAGATTCGGATTCAGCGCCCAAAATTACTTCGGGAAGTTCTCTTTGTCTCAAAAAAGCATTCGAGACCCTAACATTTGCATACCTGTGTAATTGTAATGATAATGCATTTGATGATTATGGGTAATATCCCAATTATGAACATTTAAATTGACTGGAATCGTGAATAACAATTCTTTCCTTCACCTTTACCCGTCTCACAGATAGTGTGCAACCACCCAGGCGAGACTTGAACTCTCAGCGTCCGGATTAGAAGGGGATCGGGTTTGTGTGGTGGATAGAAAACTGGCTAACCATACGGGCGCCAGGGTTCAAATCCCTGCAGAGAAGGATATTTTTCAGAGGAAACCCGATTCCTACTTGAGTGTCTTGTGGAGGACACTTCCAGTACAGTCCTCGGTCTGTCGGATGAGACGTTAAACCGTGGTCCCCTTGGCGCCTTTCGTTTAGAGCAGGCGATTGTCGACGCTGGGTTTCTATCCACTCTTCCTCCCTTACCTGTTCCGTATGGCACAAATGACCTTAGCTGTTGGTCGCCTCCACAAAATCCGATCAAATCCGGATTAGAAAGTGGGGATTTTACCTCACCACCTTCGAGACGGACAAATCGATTATCATTCTACTCGTATAATTGGTTGAAAATATTCTCAGTAGCAGTTATAGACACAAGGATATATTTCTCATTTGCTATTCCGTCTTAGAATAAATGGGCTTGAATTATTTTCTACCCCAATTAATTAATCATATTGATATGAGAGGTGTCAGTTATCTTAAGTAGCGACCTCAACGAGGTAGAATTGAAAGCAAGAGTCCCTTTCTCTTCCGTTCCGTGGAGTTAGGCATTAATTAATTATCTCTCCTTGTTTTTTTATCACAAAGTAAATTGATACCTATGCATAGTATGCATAAGGATTCCCATCCTTAGGGCTCGTGCTCGAATCTCGGTGGTGGCAGTGATTTTTCAGTTCATTACCGATTCCCACTTTAGTGACTTGTGAAGGTTACTTCAAGCTCGGCTGTCCGTCAGTTGGATGGGACGTCAAACCTCGTCCCCCTTGTACCCTTTCGTTAAGGCGACCACGGGGCAGGCCGATGTCCACGCCGAATGTCGCTCCAATCTTCCTCCATTTCCCAAGTAATACTTCCCTAATATACTTAACCAGATATTTTCAATGGCGCTAATGACTTCAGTTGGCGATCTTTTCCGCAGATAACCGTCCGATGCTATGTTGATGTTGTATCCAGTTGTGTTGTTGATGTTGTACTCAGTTGAATGGACGTGTTTTGTAATCGTACGGAAAGTAATTAGTTGAGCAGCTATATCTTGGCAGGGTTGATTTACGTCGTAGTTCAGGATCGTCGTAGTTTCGCCGTGGCCAGTGTTGAAAAAGGCTAGAGGGTTAATTAGTCATTTGCTCCTTTAATGTGCCGGATCATTCGTACGGCTAGGAAGGGATTATTTCCCGAATGGAGCCCACGGGTCCATAACCCTTTTTATGTGTTTACCCGCGCCGCTTTCAACCTCATTCTCTCGTTCCTTTTCATCCTCGCTTTCTCTCCGCCACGCCCCCATATCTTCTCCCCACCCGTCCAATCCCTCCGCGCCCCTCCTCCGCCACCACCTCACTCTATCTATAGCGGAGGAGCGTGCGAGAGCGGAGAGCGTGTGTGCGTTCGCGCGAGTGCACGGCATCTTTCCCCGCGTCGTGCTCGGCCATGGTCACGTGGCCTCGGAACGGCCTCCCTGACTCCCCACGCCCAGAAACCTGCGATTCCCTCTTCACCGTCTTCGTGCGGACCCAAGTGATGATGACGGTGATGCGAAACTCGGGAATGATCCTCGCGGGGAGTGTTTGAAGTACACTTTTGAATGGTAAATGGGATTCGGTGCAGGATGAGTAAGGTCTTGTAGTTACCGGTACTTCACATATGACCGATGAAACTTTTAAAAAAATTCTATAAAATATCTGCCGATTCTGCGGATCTTTAAATCGCCGCTACAGATTTCGTCTCATCGTTGATGTATCCATTGTTGAAATCTGCTGTGCGTGTTTAGTTGATAAATTATTATGAAATTCCACGAGGTTGACCTCGGTAAAATGATCAAATTTACCCAGGTTTAGCCCTATCAATGGATCAAGAACAGCAACAATCACTTGAATCAGCAATAAGGAGGAGATATGTATGGAAAGTGCGGATAATTGGGTAGAAAAGTCTGTTTATAGATACCCTGGTGATGCTCCACACAGGGCGTGAGAAACGTTTTGGCCGCTGTAAAATGATCGCATTAACTTATGTTTTGCTCTAGAAATGGATCAAAAACAACGTTCACTTGTGATCACTGGGAGAAGAGGATGAGTACATTGTACATATAAGTAACTGTGCAGAAAAAGCAACTGCATTTACTGATCCCACGGTGATACTCGGTACAGCGCGTGAGAATCGTTTGTGCACATATTTCTCCGCATAAAATCATATTCAACAAATGATGGCTTGGCATTCTTTTCATTTTGTCATTGCTCGCTTGTGGAAATTCCATCGCTCGCCGGAATCATTTCTGCGGATTTTCTTTTTCGCGTTGTTCCGGCTGTTTGTTCATACTTGGAAGACGACGAACGGAGGCAGGACGATCGACTGTGGTCCGGGCACATTCCGTTGGACCGGAGAATTCAAGATTCCAGCGTTCCATTGCGTACTCCTTGATTTATTTCCTCCCATGACTGTGGGTGGATCCGTAATAGAAAATCCGTGTGCTTAATTTTTTTAACTCACGCTCTTGGTGGAGCTTCCCCTAATCGAGATTGGCTTCTCTAAAAGGCATTTTAAATTTCGGAATGCTCGGCGCCCGTTGAAATATATAGAACGCCCATGAATTCTTCTCGGGTTTCCAACCGGGTGAGGATGGATGGCCATTGCTGCCAACGTTTCGATGGCCTTCTTTGCCGTCGTCAACAAGGCTAATGTGGGACGTAATATCGTGCTGGGTTAATTCATATGGCCTGGCCTGGAGGTGGCGCCGAGAAAGAACCTAATCCTTCAGAACGCTTATTTTTGTTGTTTTTGTCAATCTTGCGCTTTTCAGAAATGTTTTGAAGGGACTAATGTTCCTGAAATCATTGTCCCAAGTGCATAAAACTCAGAATTCGTCAGTGTTTTTGTATCTGGGTTTAACTGATCACTATTTTAAATTATTTCGTGCGGCTTTTCCTGAAAATTTTTATGTGCTCATGATAATTTAATGCAAGGTTTTGCGAGAAATTAGGATATGATGTAGGATATCAGGATTATGTAATTCTATAAAGACTGCAGGTCATATCATGCCCTCATGTAAAGATTAAGATACAGTATTTGGACAAATATTGGAAATAAGGAACACCGCAGTATTGAGTGCTCTAATTGCGGGCATTCAGTCAGCCGTGCAGAGTGTAGCTTCCAAGTATATTCGGCTAGCAAGTCTTCTCAGTATATTCGGCTACATCTATCATCGAATATTTTTGGGCGATAACCTCGTTAGTGTGAGTCCTCACGCAGGGATCCGGCCTCAAGTTTATGCATTTCAAAAGCGTTTAACGGTGTGCGATGCGACGTCGATATATTAGGAGTGTGAGCGACAGATGCCAATTGCACGGAGAGATGTCTCCCTCTCTTCATATCGCACGCTTCGAAGATTTTCCGATCCCGAAGCTTTTTTGGTATGTCTTCCGCGTCTCCGCGGTACGTCAATCCTCTGCCCCCCCCCCTTAATTTTTTTTCGTTCCCTTCTCAACAGGCGAAAGGAGCCTAGTCTTTCCCCGGGATTTTTTTCTTCGCTGCATTTTTCCTCGCTTCGGTATTCATCCCCCCGTCGAAATGGTCGCGGGGAATATAAATGAAAGGACGAGTGTCACGGCCCGAAGGCACGCCGATCCATGAATTACGGCGCAAAGCAGGGAGAGGGAGGATGGTCTTCCGATCCCGTGCCAGCGGCGGCTTGACCTCGGCGGCAAGGGGGGGGGGGCGCGAGTGGCCATTGTATTGGGATATGGGGGGGGGGCGGAGGCGTGGGAGGAAGTGGTTGCCCTGTGATTACGTGTGCGGCGGCCGTGAGACACATTGTTGTATTGGGCGGTGTTGGGGTGGGTTGGGGGCCGGGTCCATCTCGCCCATATCTCGCCGTGGCCGGCCTCCGCATCCTAAGGGGCCGCGGGACCATTGTCTTTGCTGTCCGCCCGCCCTCGTCCTCCATACGTCCCCCCCCACGTCTTCCCTGCCTCCGCGTCGCCGCCTCTGTTTCTTCCTCTCCATTCCACGACCATTTCTCTCCCTCTCAATCTTTCTCTCTTTCTCCGTTGGGAACTTCTCCGCTTTGAGTGCTGCTCCAAAGTGCGGTAACTCCATAGCTTCATCGTCCCTTCACTCGGAATATTCCTCGCAATACGAGCGATGCGTGTTTGTGGATCGCAAGAGAGATAATTTGTTCTATCTTCCCCGGAGACTATTCGAAAGTGTTGTAACCTAGACAACGTGAAAGAATGGCTGTATTGCCTTCTTTTTTTTGGGTTAAAATATCTTTGTTTGATGACTGAGACGCCACGAAAAGATGGCATTTTGGACCCGAGTTGTAATTCAAACGGTTAAATTCTTTGAGTGGAGCATTTTTAGTGATTAATGTTCGCAAACTTTTTGTGCGACATATTCATCAGTTGTACTGCTGGGATCATTTAACGCTGCTACGATTCGCTGTCCTAATCGTTATGCATACTGATTGTAACTTCATGATTTTAAAAATGTGACAATACTCTTACGAATATAATTACACCCGATTATCAGAAGAAATTACCAAAGTTGGTGGTAAAAATATTCATTTTTTGACAGAGTCGAGGAGTTGATAGAAAATCAGTGCGGCTTCGGGGCACTCAATATTGATACTGAATTATTGACGTTGTCGCGGCGTTTCGGCGGCACTTATGCGTGACACAGAAAGATCTCTGTGCATTTTTCAACCGAGAAATGTTAAAGCAACTGGTTTTTTTAATTTCTTTTACATCATTATCCGGGACTTGCTTAAGAAATTGATGGGTAAAGGATCTTGATGATCATGTAAAACGTCGAAACCGGTTACATTTAAATTTTCCGAGTGGAAAACTGCGTAGCGTTCTTCTTTAGTCTGTTGTTGAGTTACAGAACTTCTTTTTTGGCGCTCTAAGCTCGCTGGAAGTACTATCGTAATTAGTGAACATTCGCTTGTTGATTTGTGTGAAATAAAATTTGCGGCGACCCTTTGGTCGTATGGCATTCATATTGTATGCGAAAGTTGTGCATCGTCAATACTTCACGGATGACTCGGAGCCGAGCGGGAATGGGTGGCGGTGGTTACGTCACCGGGCACCCCCATGAAAGCACCCCCCCCAGGGGTAGAGGAGGCGTGGAGGGGGGGGGGGAATCCCTCTGCGGTGGTGGTCCGTGGGTCGGGCCGCACTGTGCGCGAATATGTTGTTCTTTATCCCGCTCGCCGCAGGGAGTCTCGTCTCATCCCTTTGCCTCTCT